>OW388293.1:34281481-37267731 GCA_936450465.1 Gibbula magus
CATTGTCTGTCTGTCTGTCTGTATGTATGTCAAGGACTCTACCAACTGAGTTACACACATCATATAGTCACGTGGCTGAATGAATAAAATAAACAACAATAATAGAATACTATAAGTACATGTATGATAGATTTTAAGAAGTGAGAACATGCTTCTTGACACGTGTAATGTATAAATTTACTAACAACAGGATATATGGTCATTAATATACACAAAAGAATGTGTATACCAGATATATATTATATGATCAACTAAAGAAGAGATATCGGCCGTTTATAAAAGCTGTTTCAGTTACATGCCATGAATGCCGGCGCTTACTGTCGACAGTGTTATTTTCTTATCATTGAGACAATAACTTACGCCAATACATACGTCTAACTTAAGTGGCCAGTGAATTAACAATATTTTCAATATTTAAAAGAAATGCAGCTTGTTCAATGTCTGATATCTGTATAAAATACTCAAGTTTTGAAATAGGTAATATCGGAGATTTGAATATTAAGGACACTGTACTAGAAAGTAAACATCGCCTTCGACAACCTGGCGACTGCAGTGACTGCAAATTCAAACTACAATAGGTAATCCTAAATATTTATTAGCCTTTCAGAACGGATTGTATAGTATCATTAATCACCAAGTGAAGAATGTATAATAACGTCTTACAACACTTACAATACGTTTGCATTTCCGAACAGTTGAGATTTACATATATGTAGGAATTAAAGTTATTTCTTTTACAGAAATACGAATTAGTTCCAATAATTACTTGTTTTTTCCATGGTGGCACTTGGTCCTGTGTATAGCTAAATTGACAGCTATCGTTGAAGTGCAGCCAGAAATGGCGGGTTACCCGCTGCATTGCTGGATAAACCGAGAGTTTGTAGGGTTGATTCCTTTCCCCACACAGAGACATGAGTTCTAAAAAAACGTGTCTCTGTTCTCCCTGGCAGTACAATATGGTACCTGATATGGAGGGGAACCTTTAGAATCGCCTTAAATGGCAGCTAGGTTGCATACTCCCAGTGAGATGAGAATGGAAAAGAAACGATGTTAGTCTTTACATTAGGGCAACAATGTGTTTGCGCTTCGAGCATGGCCTTCGTGGCGTTGAATTCAGCCTGTCTATAAATACATTTTTACATTGTACCGGAGTTTGTTATATCAGAAACAAACATGTCATTGCTGTATGTAGATTGTCTGATTGAATATCGATTCACATTTATACCAATGCCGTGACTGATTTATTTGTTTCAATTGAGTTTATGTTTAAGAACATTTTGCACCTGCCTTAAATGAACTGGTAAACGGATGTTCATTTAGAAACATGAATATAATTTATAATGTACAAACATGTAAAAAAATAAACTGGAAACAAATCTGAAAATTGTACACTTGCACTTTCGTGTGTTACTACCTTTACATCTTCGTGAAACTCCCGCGAAACACACGCGAAACACACGCGAAACACACGCGAAACACACGCGAAACTCACGCGAAACACACGCGAAACTCACGCGAAACACACGCGAAACTCACGCGAAACACACGCGAAACTCATGCGAAAATTTCGCGAAACACACGCGAAAGTTTCGCGAAACACACGCGTGAGTTTCGCGTGTGTTTCGCGTGTGTTTCGCGAAACGGGGTAACTTTATTGATTGGATAACTGTAGCATGTTTTTACATTGATCACGACACAATAACCAGTCATGTAAGATTTTAATTGATTTATTATGGAATATTCTGATTTTTTGGAGGTTCATGTAAAATTTGAAGAAATGAAGAAAATAATATTGCACAAATAACTTTGCCTTGGCTCTCCAAAGTCATGTCATTTTCACTACACATTTCAAATTTCAGCTGTATACCCTTTTATGTGTCTTCAACGAGGTGTAAACGAGGTGAAAACCTGTTTAAAGAAGTCTCAAAGGTTGCACTGACAAATCCAGGGTACATTGGAGCAGTCCATTTCCGCCCCTTTCTTAGAATCAGTCCATATTAGTGTCATTGTTACGAAAGGACCCAATATTCTTTAATTTAATTTGTAATATGTTTTAGAAGGATTCGAATGTGCATACTGATACGATAGTTAATTGTATCCAGTAGTTTCAACTGCAAATTTAAAATAAATTTGTTTAACGTCACCATACAAATACAAGATAATTGAATCCTCGCTTAATTAAGGCTGCTAAAACCGAGACACATCATGTCCTCAGAAGCCAACTAAACAAAATTTGAAATTTCAAAACATTATCTTTTCTGTCACATACCCCCAATTCAGACAGCCTTATGTAATTGGTAATAAAATCAACTCCATGTATACAGTGAAGCGAAGCGTGACTCCCTAGCAGACACGCTAATCAGTAAAGGGAGATCAATCTTATCTCATCTTTATCCTCGACTCGGTGTCTATAACAGACAAAATGTCAAATTTTGTTTGGTAATTTTTAAAAGGTCATGTAACTACTTCCCATGTAAATGGCACGTGGATTTCGCTTTTGAACGCAGATGTATAATATGCTAGATTTTAATTGAAAACAAGTAATCATAATATATTTGGAGATTGGGAATTAATAAGCATGACAAGTGAAATTTGAACTTATGCACACATGTGGTATTTCGGCAATAATGAAAGCATAATTAAAATATTATCAAAATTTACCTAATACCACTTTAAATGCAGGAGTAATGAGCATTAACCTCTTTTCATTTTTCTCAAAAATAAGCAAGCAAGCATAGAAACAAAGATAACACAATTTGAAAGTTAATAAGATTTGATTTTTGTTTTCTTCTCATAATTGACTTAACGGTGTTGTGTAATTACAACCCACACAATAACTAACCATGTTACCGTTGATTTGTGTGATAGTTTGTTTGAATATTATTTGATTTATACCCTCCCGTGGGATTTTGTTCGCTCTATGCTTGGCTCATATTACAATCTGGTTTAGACGATCAATACGTATTAGTGTCAGAGCAAATGTTGAGTATGATGCACTGGGAAAACAAGTTGACCAACAATGTTTAGACAATCCACAAATATGCCTATTTCAAAGAGCAGTTAATCGAAAGAAACGCAATGTCATTGTCACCTAATTAAAGGCAATATGTCATAATTTTGATAATTGTGGTTATGAAATTAAAAACAAGTATTGTCAACGTAATGTTTAAACATTGGCATACATTGTTAAACAATTCAAATTGATCCCTAGAAACAATAAAGTTTTATCAAATCAAGCACACCGTAAAGCAAAGTAAATTCAAGAATTTGAAAAATCAAATGATCCGTGCTACCCTATGTCAGATGCCATGGTGTATTAACCTGTGACCCTGTTATAAACACTGTCCTTGCAAAGCTAGATTACAACTAGTCTGAGGTGTAACTAAATATGCGTGAAGCAATCAGTATTGTAAGTTGTAACTGTGAGAACGACTTCAGTGTCCAACGCTGATGAAATACCAGATAATAATCACTAGGGTTATATACTTTGTGATTATATCAGTTATAGACACAAGATAACCTGATAGAACTCATACGAGGATGACTTTAGTGTCTAACACCTACACAATAACAGATAATAATCACTAGGGTGTATACTTTGTGATTATATCAGTTATAGACACAAGATAACCTGATAGAACTCATACGAGGATGACTTTAGTGTCTAACACCTACACAATACCAGATAATAATCACTAGGGTGTATACTTTGTGATCAGATCAGTTATAGACACAAGATAACCTGATAGAACTCATACGAGGATGACTTTAGTGTCTAACACCTACACAATACCAGATAATAATCACTAGGGTGTATACTTTGTGATCAGATCAGTTATAGACACAATATAACCTGATAGAACTGATAGACCTGTAAGGAACAATATAAGTTGATTGCATGATTCTCAAGAATCTCGTTTCTATGCACTATAATTTGTTATCAAAATGATGTTTAGGAAAGTTCATTCAAAATAAAACATTTAGCCTAATTGAATTAGTACCTATTATAATGAAAGCATGATTAATTTTATTTTATGTTTCACTACGTCATGTAGTTAGTGCTCCCTACGTTTATGTCTAAAATACCAAAAGCATGAGAGGGGAAATGATTCAACGCTGGACAAGAAAAGGTGATAGAGAATAGATAGTCAACACAGAGCAAGCTATGAAATATATATTCAAATGATAAATAGTGTAAATATCTATGTTTCATTTACCTGTTCATGTTTGTAGATAGACACTTGAATATGTTTTCTTTGTAAAGCCTGTCTGGTAATCTTGTTTTCTTCAAACCAGGTAGCTGTGACCAAGCATAACATTTACTTGGTGAATAATTGTTCTTTATCAAAAATATTTTGTTGAGATATTAACCTCAAAGGTAGAACTGGAAGAAATAGTTTTTAGAACTTACACCATTGATATTTCCTTTTTTCCACCTTCAAAGACAGTAAGTGAAGCGAGACTATCATCAAACTGCATGGTACGCCATATATTAGGAAAGATCATCACCAGTGCGTGAACATGCATGCGATGGACAGACAGATTAGATGAGTGAAGGCTGGATGCAGTTATAAAAGATACATATGTAATGCATGGGAATTTATGCAGTTAGATTTATGTGTACACCTATCAAGAACTAGAAGATATACAACAGATGTTGATTTTATCAGAAATTACCAAATTAATCACAAAAAATATCTTATATAGTTGTTTTTCTTGTTGAAAATTTGGATAATTATTAGTCTACCTGAAATAGTAATAATAAATAGGATCACCTTGTCTGAATTTGCTAACAGTCAACAGTCAATTGAAACTGATCAGAATGTTATTGCTGTACTATAACCCTATTGATTCTAGACAAAGAACATAATTTTATAAGTGCCTAGTCATATTTACTATTCTATAAACAGGGGTGTGTGACCAATATAATGTTTAAATAAATATATCTAATATAAGGAACAATATCCGAAGAAGTACATGAATTAGTGTGTCAAATACTCTTGCTTTCATCTAAAAACAATATCTATAACAATTTTGCAAAAGTGTGACCTCTGTAAAACATGTTTTCATTTTATGTGACTGTTTTATAAATTATTTGGATATTGTTAAATTAAACAATGAAATAAAATACTCAATTCCTAATTAGATATATTCAACATGAGAAACTTCTACATGTATATGTTTCATCAACGACGATGCTATAGCATTTGATGAGATGAAACCTCCATACCTGTGTTCCACAGGAGATGTCACTTGTGTATTCAAAGAGATATCATTTTGACAGTATATTTTGCACAATGCCCTGCCACCGTCATCTTCATTACATCACAATGATTTTACATCATCAACCAATCAAATCACATTTCTATTAAGTCATAAACACGATAATGTCACAATTCTATGACATCACGACATTTTCTGTGCTGTACTCAGAGAAGTAATGTTTTTTATTGAAACGAAATTAAGAATGATTTTGAATGATAAGTAGAAACTGTGCCTCGTGTGTTCTTTGTCAAGCCTTGGATATTTGTAAATTTTACCAACTCGTATTGATATATCTAATATCAGAAGACACTCTGTGAGATATATCTCTGCTTGGTATAAAAGATTTACACGCCAAGTCTCCTTTCCCGCTGTAACTATGAATGGGATTATTCAGTTGTTTAATTTGGAATGTTATAAAGGTTGTGCACGAAATATATCTTCTTCATTATAGAAAAATATGTCTTAACCAGCAATATTGTAACAAATGTAAACCACGAAATATATAAACGTGCATAAGAGAATATGGTTAGACCTTGATAATAGAAGTAAAAGTCGTTGCAATGACATTCAATCAATATAAATACTTTTCAGTTTGTCAAATAAACATGAACAGTTGGCAACACAATCATGCTCTGACTGCTCAATCATGGTTTAATGGTTTTTGGCTACAATCAAATAACGAATAATGGTGGGAATCCAACCAGAATAGCAACAACAAATAATACATATACTGTAAATTTGGTCATCCAGGGTTGAATTTTCCCAACTTCCGCACAACATCATTTTAGAGGATTGAAAAAGTCAGCCATTAGTGACCAAAGGTACTGTGTATTTGAATGTCAGTCTTACCGAAAATGACCGTCGTTCTCTGAAATGATTATTTTTATCAGAAATATTGCCTTAATAAAGTATTGAAAGAAGAGCATTGATTATATGACTGTGAGAATCAGTGAGTTCCGTTATATGTACTATATATAAGCTCCAATTGCATACCCATTTGAAAGGAACATGTGACTAGTGTTTTATGTCCAACCTCCATTTATCAAATCTTCCTGGGTCAATAGAAGACATTGTCAAAGTTCAAATATGTTGTTCATCTAAATTGGAATTTCAGCTTTGAGCCACTAATACAAGGTGATGTACTTCTACCGTAATCTTTGAAGATTGAACAGGAACCTATTGAAATCGAACTCTAAAGGGCAAGCAACTAATCTCCCTTCTCAATATGTCTGTGGTGAGACGATGGTCAATTACTTTGAATTTCATCTGGTCAATACAGAATCTCACACACTATGTTATCACAGGGAGAAGCAACTCAGCTCAGTTCCAGTCGATACTGGTCTTGTGTCATTGCATAGGCACCTAACATACGAGCCTTTGGTACATAGAGATCGAATTCTATGTTTGTAACTGAGTAGCATTTGAAGTAACGTACACCTTCATTCATCATTATTTACAGTCAAGTATCTCTTATCTTCTTACTGAGTTAAGTATGCTGGAATATACAACTCATCTTACTGTTGCATTTGGTTTGTAAAAGCAGTGAGAAAATTCCCCTTTTTGGTTTTCATTTTCTATACCATGATTAAGGTTCGATCTTCAAACTACAATAAATAGGCTAGAGGCCATTGACATAAATGTCTTTCTAAAGCAAGTTCTAAGTGATCTAAGGCCCTGTGGTTCTTACAGCAATATATCTTGACTTAAAGGGGAAGGTTATAGTAAAATTACGAGATAGATCTAAAATCTGGTCACAGTTTTTATAATTCCAATGATACATCTCGGTTAAATCTATTCTACTGGCAAATTAAGGACAATGGGCTTTGGAAATTAAAAACAAACTGTAACCATATGAAAGTAAGTTCACCCAAACTATTTTTCTTTCTCAAGGGCTTGAACATAACAAAATGTACAGAATAAGTAAAAAAAATTTTTTTACCAAGACAACGATATCAAGCATTGTCAGTGCACCGGTGATAATGTAACTGACACCATAGAAATTACATGACTTTTATTATTCGAGCACATTTTCTATCATTGAAATAAACCCACACACAGTGAATTTTTTTTTTAGTTTCAATGAGTACAGTTATCACTATTCAAAGGTTAAAGTTTAGTATTTTGACGTCATATAACAATGATATGACGTACAGCAAAGACCCTGTTAAGGAACATTAAATCTTAAACTAAATGTTATCTATGTATTTTCTTGAAACATATCAGGTTCATCTAATCTTGCTGTACCACTAGAGAAAATTTATCAAATCTACCTTACTCGATGAGATATACATGCCTGATTGGTATATTAGGTAAGATAAGACATGTATCCTCTATTTCTATAGGAAATAAAATAACATAAAATATAAATAACATAAGATAACACACCTGCACGAAATACAGTGATAGAATCTTTATATGACAGACCTTTTGACTAGCATAACAAAGAAGACGTGCTCATTGAATTACGTTCACTGCTGATGAGACCAAGACAGTATATACAATGGATGAAAAATATGTCTTATAATAATATGTCTTATAATATGATGATTTGATTCGATGAATAATCCACAGTGTATATCCTCTGTTAATGTCATCTGTTCAGTTCGTCGATGTAATATCAACAGTAACAGTATATATGAAGATGAGGTGAGGACAACACTACACTGCAGGAAGCAAAACTTCAAAACATGCAATGCCATGACTATGAGTCAAGTCCAATGCTATATACTCTATTGCAAACACAGCATTGACGGCTGTACACAATCAAAGGAAGATCACGGATCATGACACAAGCATCTACATTGAGTGACTGCTCCATTAATTGTTAATGGAACACTGATTCAGTTCAGCTTGATGTGAGGTGGTCCGTAATCACATCCTATCTGTTTAATTCTCCAGTGTACTATTGGTATTAATATGGTATTGCAACTGTCTGAAAACAGAATCCATGTCTTTACCTCAGTCACTCTTCCTTAGTGTATGTTTTCCTTTGTAATAGGAACCAACTCAAGACGATATAGGTGAACACATACGTGTTGGAATGAAATAGGAATTTTAGTGTTTTCATGTTCGTAGAGAATCTTATTTCATTATCCCAATTTGACCCCAATAGCAAAATGAGAATTCAAAATTTCTGCCCTCCATTCAGAATTATGATAAATGTGAGACAAATGTGAATGTATACAAGCAGTTATTTTAAATTTCATTTCATGTTCCATTAATTCAAAGTAAGATATTTGTAAAAGGAATTATCAGTGATCTGTAAAGTAGGGTAGAATCTCTTAAACATTTTGAAATGATGGACGGGACACTCATCCATTGTCAATTTGTCATTTAGTTCCAGATCAGAAATTGTTTCTCTGGTATACATGTATATGCTTAGCTTCATGACATGCCTGGCAATTAAGGCTCGTTTAGTACTCACCGTCAAATTGGGTGATACATGTTTTTATATTGAACACGAAAAAATAAGCAATCATGTTATTTCTTAAATACATTAATCTAGTAATATTTACATTGTTTTAATATTGAAAACCCTGCTTTCATGGAGGTACATGTCAAATTTTACGGAATGACAAAATAATATTGCACAAATAACTTTGCATTGGCGTACCAAAGTCATGTCATATTGAGTTCACATTACAAATTTTAACTGTATGTCCTTTTATGTTTCTTCAACGAAGTGGAAACTAGGTGAAAACCTGTTAAGAGGATGTCTTAAAGGTTGCAGTGACATATCCAGGGTTCATTGGTGCAATTCAGTTCCACGCCCTTCTTCTTTAGTATATTAGTTTCATTCTCACAACAGGAACCGGTCTTCTTTAATTCAATGTGTAAGGTGTTTAACAAGGATTCGGATGTGCATAATGCTACGACACATAATTGTGACTTTAAAGAGCCGTGATTTATTTTCATCAAAAACCTTACAATGTACCGTGACAGCATCACGTTGATTAGTCAATTGCAATTTTAAAATCTATAACAGACAGAATAATAGATTTGGAAAAATTAAAATATTGTGCATGTAAATGGGACGTGCAAATTCGGTTTCTGCACATGTATAAGATGCTAGCTTTATTGAAAACAGGAAATTATCATATATTTGGCATTTGGGTAAGAATATGCCTGTCGAGTAAATTATTTGAACTGAAATCAGCACATGTGGTATATCTGCAAGAATGAAAGCCAAATAAAATATTATAAAGATTACTCAATGTCACTTTAAATGCAGGGGTAATGAGCAAGCTTAAGCATTTTCAATTTATTCAAAAATAAGCAAGCAAGCATCGAAAACAAAGATAACAATATTTGAAAGTTGATAAGATTTGATTTGTTTTTTCTTCACATCATTGACTTAACGGTGCTGTGTAATTACAACCCACACAATAGCTAACCATGTAACCGTTTAATTGTGTGATAGTTTGTTTGAATATTATTTACTTTATATCTTCCCGTGGGATTTTGTTCGCTCTATGCTTGGCTCATATTACAATCCGGTTAAGACGATCAATACTTATTAGTGTCAGAGCAAATGTTGAGTATAATGCACTGGGAAAACAAATTTAACAACAATATTGAAACAATCCACAAATGTGCCTATTTCAAAGAGCAGATGATCGAAAGAAAAGCAATGTCGTTGTCACCTTATTAAAGGCTTAATATGTCATAATTTTTATAATTGTGGTTAAAAATTGCAAAACAAGTATTGTTAACGTAATGCTTAAACATTGGCATATATTGTTAAACAATTCAAATTGAACCTTAGAAAAAATAAAATTTTATCAAATCCATCACACCGCAAAGTAAATACAAGAATTTGAAAAAACAAATGATCCGTGCTACCCTATGTAAGGGCTATATGTCAAATGCCATTGTGCGTTAACCTGTGACCCTGGTATTTGTCAAGAAAAGACACATTTTCTATTTATTTTATGACCAAATTCTTGCATATTCACCGAAATCGACTTGCATTTACGTTAAGTCGGTTCCAGAATGAGCCTGTTGCCCCAGCAACAATGTGACGTCATGAACGTGTCATGACGTCGGAGCATTGTTTTATGACGTCAGGTCATTGTAATATCAGTCCCTAGTGACTTATAACACGTTCCATTGTTATTTTCACTAGTGACTGATAACACGGTTTATTTTCATTGATAGATCCCGGTATTTCACATGCAATCATATAATAACAGATAATAATCACTAGGGTTATATACTTTGTTATCATATCAGTTATAGACACAAGATAACCCAATATAACTGATACGAGAACGACTTTAGTGTCTAACGCCTATATAATACCAACTAATAATCACTAGGGTGTATACTTTGTGATGAGATCAGTTATAGACACAAGATAACCTGATAGAACTCATACGAGAATGACTTTAGTGTCTAACACCTATATCATACCAGATAATAATCACTAGGGTGTATACTTTGTGATCAGATTAGTTATAGACACAAGATAACCTGATAGAACTCATACGAGAATGACTTTAGTGTCTAACACCTATATCATACCAGATAATAATCACTAGGGTGTATACTTTGTGATCAGATTAGTTATAGACACAAGATTAACTGATAGAAATGATCAACCTCGAAGGAACAATATAAGTTGATGGCATGGTTCTCAAGAATCTCGTATTTCTGCACTAAAATCTGTTATCAAAATGATGTTTAGAAACTTCATTCGAAATAAAACATTTAGCCTAATCGACGTAGTAGCTACCTGAAAGCGTGATTAATCTTATGTCATGTTTCACTATGTCATGTAGTTAGTGCTCCCTACGTTTTTGTATAAAATTCCAGAAGCATGAGAGGAGAAATGATTCAACTCTTGACAACAAAAGGTGATTGAGAATAGATAGTAAGTATAGGTACACACAGAGCCAACTTTGAAATATATATTCAAATGATAAAATAGTGTAAATATCTTTAATCCATTTACCTATTCATGTTTTACTGAGACACTTGAATATGTTTTCCATTTAAAGTCTGTCGCGTAATCCTGTTCGCTTTCAGCCAGGTAGGTGTGACCAAGCATAAACTTAACTCGGTGAATACTTTATTTTTTTATCAAAACTATTTTATTGAAATATCTAGCTCAAAGGTAGAAATAGAAGAAGTAGTTCCTGGAACAAACCCCCTAGATATGTCCTTTTTTCCACATTCAAAGAAGCGTGAAGCGAAGCTATCATCAAACTGCATTTTATACCTCTTATAGGAAAGGTCATCACTAGTGAGTGAACATACATGCGATGGACTGACAGATTAAAGGTGTGAAGGCTGGATGCAGTTATACAAAGATATGTATGTAATGCATGGACAATTATGCAGTAAGATTTATATGTACACCTATCAAGAACTCGAATTTATTATATACCCATGTAAACTTAAGATAGTAATACAGGGGTGCAATACGGTTTCCGTGGTTGATTTCCGTATTGCACGGTGAATTCCGTATTGCACGGCTGACGGTTCTACTTTCTCTAAACTTCGGCACTTCTCGGAATTTTCCGTTTTTTCAATGTTTTCCCAATTAAATCTCCGGAATTTATGTTTTAATAACAATGCTACTATTTTTTCAGTTGATTAAAGTATCAGCATGGATTTGGCTTAATATTAACAGCACAAGCAGGGAAAATGTCACTCAAATTATCATCAACAAGGCAGAAAAGCACAAAGTGTAAGGGGAATCGAAAGCATTGCCGAAAGCTTCACTAGCGATGCTGCGTCACTGTGACGTCACAACCGTTTACTAGTTTGACGTCATAACCATGGTTACGTCATTCGAAAGAAGCACGACGGACGGAAGCCTGAAGCCTTATTTTCAATTCTTTGTAATTAAATAATAGTAAAGCAAATTTAATGGTTTAATTATGTTACCACACTGAAGAAAATTTCACTTACAGCTCTATTTGGTTGACAAATGAGAAAATAAAGATATTATTAATATCATAAATCGTGAGTCGTGCTGGTCAAGCAACCGTCCGTGTATCAATACGCAGCACGTCGTCCCAGTAAATGTATGCAACTTTATTTGATTACACATTTGCTAATAAAAAGGGGTATATAATAAATATAGAACATCACACTTGTCCATTTGGATCGTTTGTATTGAACTCGAAGCTGTCATGGAAGCGGAGGAACAACTCGTTCTTCGAACTCGTTGTTCCTCCGCTTCCATGACATCTTCTCGTTCAATACAAACGATCCAAATGCACAAGTATGATGTTCTATGTATATATACAACAGAGGTTGATTTTATCAGAAGTTACCAAGTTAATTAAAATTATCTTATATAGTTGCGTTTGTTGTTGTAAATTTGGATAACTATTAGTCAACCTAAAAAATAACAATATATAGGATCACATTGTCTGAATTTGCTAACAGTGAACTTTCTAGAAACTGATCAGAATGTTATTAATGTACTATAACCCTATTGATTCTAGTCAAAGAACACAACTTCATAAGTGCATAGTCAAATTAACTATTATAAACACAGGTTCGTGTGTTGCTTAGAAATAGCGATAGAAAACATGTACCTGTATACACCCTTCTCGATTACTAAAAGCAGAGAAGGGTCTATATAGGTATATGTCTTTAGTTATTGTATTGGTTAAAATCTGTACGTTTGTGCTAGTAACAAGGATGTTTGTAAGACAATGTATCTGTACAAGATTGCAAACCGGGATTATGTCAGGGAGAAAACACGAGGGTGGGGTTTTGGTAGACATTTCAAAAACCTGATGTTGGCTGAGAATGAAAAGTAAAACCGAGCTTGCGACCCAAAGGTCTTTGATATGTCTACCAAAACTCCGCCCGAGAGTTTTCTCTGACGAATATATCGCTATGCGTTATAAATACAAAGATGATTGCTTTTTATATCGCTATGCGTTTTAAATACAAAGATGAAAGCAATGGTGTAAATGTTTCAAGCCCTCGTGATCTAAGTTTGAGGCGCACATAAGTTTGGGAACGGAGCAGAGTAGATACCAACAAACAATCTTCTCATGATCACCAATTCTCTGTGGTCTAGTGGGGTAGTCTTGGGCTACAGGTTGCGGGTTCGAGTCCTGCAATGTCAACTTTGCAAATTTTAAACTTGGAAATATTTTAGTACCTAACTGAACAGGAGATTGACGTTATTTGGAGGTTAACTTTCGACGGTTGATAAAACCTCTAGTCGTAGTAAAACCTTAAAGGTGCATCCATTGTGTTTCATAAAATTATATTTGGCTTTAATACGTTCCAACACACCATATGTGTTGTTTACAATACAAACAAATTCACTTAGCTTGCATATTCATGCCCACATATCATAATTACTAGTTTCCAATTAAAATCGAGTAACATCATTATGCATGTGCAGAAGCCGGAAGTGCACGTCCTATTTACATGCACAGTAGTTATATGACCTATTGAACGTTATCAACCCAAATTTGTTATTTTGTCTGGTGTAAATAAGATGCCAAAATTACGTTTGACTCATTAGCGCGCGCCACACGCGGTGCATTGTCTGGTTTTCGATCAGAAATCACTACTTTTACCTTTATATCGTCAATATACTAAGTCGAGTATCATGGTTGTTTTCGGTAACAGTTAGTACTTCTCGATGAAATAAGGCCATTTATAACGTTTGTCATATTTGACCCCCAACAACACAATGGATGTACCTTTAACATTCGTGGTGAAACCTGCTCAAAGGTTATAACAGTTAATACAGTTACCTCACAATGTACAGAGATATCCTAAAATAGGTTTATACCAGTTGATTATGTGATAGAACTGTTAAGGATAGAAGGTTATCAGATAGTCTGCAATGGGTGATCAAACACCACCAGAAACAACACACTTTGAAACATATTGTACTGGATAGCGGTGTTACAGTTGAGCATCAAAATGACCACATAAGAACCAATATCCGAAGAAGTACATGAGGTAGTGTGTCAAATACTCTTGCTTTAATCTAAAACATGTGCATAATGAACTTGAAAAATTATGACCTCTGTAAAACACGATTTCACTATCTGTGACTTGTTTATAAATTATTTTAATATCGCTAAATTAAACAATTACAACTAATACTCAGTTCCTAATTAAATATATTCAACATGAGAAACTTCTACATGTATATGTTTCATAAACGACGATGCTAATGGCATTTGATGAAATAATACCTCCATACCTGTGTTCCACAGGAGAGTGAGTGAGTGAGTGAGTTGGGGTTTAACGCTGCTTTCAAGAGTATTTCACTCATATCACGGCTGCTAGTATTATGGCAGGGAGAAAGCCCGCAACGCCATTTGGCTATGCACTGCGGTGAAACCTGCGAGCAGCGGCTGGAACTAGCGAACCACGCTGAAATTCAGTGTAGCATTGCACCCAAACCTTACTGCATGTAGAACAGTTCTCTACTGCAGACAAAGTTGCCGTGCCCCTGGAGGGATTCGAACCCTGGACCTCTTGATCCGAGGCCGAACGCGCTAACCACTGCGCTATCCCGCCCCCTCCACAGGAGATGTCACTTGTGTATTCAAAGAGATATCGTTTTGACAGTATATTTTGCACTGCCACCGTCAACTACATTACATCACAATGCTTTTACATCATTAACCAATCACATCACATTTCTATTAAGTCATAAACACCATAATGTCACAATTCTATGACCTCACCACATGTTCAGTGCTGTGCTCAGAGAAGTACAATTTTCATTGAAACGTAATGAAGAATGATTTTGGATGATACGCAGAATCTCACTGGGCAACCCTCGGATATTTGTAAAGTTTACCAACTCGTGTTGATATATCTAATCAGAAGACACTCGGTGAGGTTATCTTTGTATCTCTGGTTGGTAAAAAAAAGCGTCTCCTTTCCTGACGAAACATTCAATTTGGACTGCTATAAACACTATGCATTAAAATGTCTTCTTCCTTATTCAAAAAATGTCTTTACCAACGATATTTTAAGAAATGTAAACCATGAATTATGAAAACGTACAGAAGATAGGGCCACCAAATATGGTTAGACCTTGATAATAATAGTAAAAGTCGCTACACTGACATTAAATGAGTATAGATACGTTTCTGCTTGTCAAATAAACATGCACCTTTGGCAACAAAAACATGCTCTTACACAATCGAGGTTTAATGGTTTGTGGCTATAATTGAATAACAGTTATCGGTAGAATTAAACCAGGATAGCAACAACAAATAATATATGTACTGTAAACTTGGTTGCCAAGGGATGAATCATTCCAACTTCTGCACATAATCATTTTTAGAGGATAGGAAAAGTCAGCCATTAGCGACCAAAGATACTGTGAAAGAAATTGAAACACTTAGAAATTGCTTTAAATGTATGTAAAGCGTTCTCTGAAAAGATTATTGTTATCAGAAATATTGTCTTTATCAAATTTTGAAAGAAGACCCCTCATATGCATGGTATTGATAGTGTGACTTCGGGAATCAGTGACTTCCGTAATATGTGGGGTATAAGTACATGTAGTATAAGCTCTAATTCCATACTCATTTGAAAGGAACTTGTGACGAGTTTATTTATGTCCAACCTTCTCCTGTCGAATCTTGCAGTGTTAAAACATGGCATTGTCCAAGTTCAAATATGTTCTTCAGTGAAATGTGAATTTAAGCTTTGAGCGACTAATACAATGTGATGTACTTCTACCGTAATCTTTGAAGATTGAACAGGAACCTATTGAAATCGAACTCTAAAGGGCAAGCAACTTATCTTCCTTCTCAATATGTCTGTGGTGAGACGATGGTCAATTACTTTGACTTGCATCTGGTCAATAAGGAATCTCACACGCTTTGTAATCACAGGGAGATCCCAGCACTGTTCCAGTCGATGCTGGTCTCGTGTTATTGCACAGGGAGCTAACACATGAGCCTTTGGTACAGGAAAATCGAACTCTTTGTTTGTAACTGAATAGCATTTCAAGTAAGGTACGGTCAATTATCTGTTATCCACTTATTGAGTTAAGTAGGCTGGAATATACAACTCATTTTCGTGTAGCATTTGGTTTGTGGAAACAATGAGAAATGTCCCCTTTAGATTCTCATTTACTATACCATGATTAAGGTTCGATCTTTAAACAACAATTATTAGGTTAGAGGCCATATTCATAAATGTCTTTCTAAAGCCAGTTCTAAGTAGCCTACGGCCCTGTGGTTCAAAATGCAAGATACCTTGGCTTAAAGTGTCACTCTTATGTATAAGGGAAGGTTATAGAAAAATTATGAGGTGGATCTAAAATCTTGAAAATTGGCTTCTTCTATGACATTAAAGTGCAACTGTACAGAAGCTGTAACCATATAAAAGTGAGTTAAACCAAAGATCTTTGCCTTCTCCTGGAATTGAACATCAGACGTTATGATAACATGATACAACAAACTAATCTGAATAAGCAGTATGTTCATGTACATATAATGATATTGACCGTTGTCATTGCGATTGGAGTAATGTAACTGACACCACAGAACATATATGATTTTTTGTGATTGCTGTTGCAGTCACGCATTTTCTGGAATAAACCAACATGCAGTGGATGGCATGTTATTTTCAATTAGTACAGTGAAAAGAACATGTTATGACAAATAGAAAGTTCAATATCTCATCATACAATGATATGACGGCACGAATCATGATGTACGCCGTAGTGTCACTGTGATGACCAAGTCTTCCAAGCGACCACTCAGCATGGAAATGACCTTGTTTTTTACGTTATTACGAATTACATCATACACTTTATATTATTTATGTTACTCTTGAGAAAGAACCAGATTTATCTAATATCGCTGTGTCACCCGAGGAATTTAAACTACCTAAGTTGATGAGATGTGCATATCCTGATTGGTATATAAGACAAGAAAAGACGGTTACCCTCTATTTCTCTATTATTAACATAGGATAACACACCTACACCGAATGCAGTGATGCGTGTAGTGTTGTAGATTATTGAATTAAGTTGACAGTTGATTTTGACATTTTATCAAAACAAATCAATTTACAAGATCTAGAACGAAATTGTAATATGAGAGTTTTATGCCTAGCAAAAAGAAAATGTGCTAATTGAATTATGCTCACTGCTGTAATGACCAAGACAGTGTACTCAAGGGATGAAAATATATCTTATAAAAGGACCATTTGATTCATATGAATAAACAATATTGTATATACTCATGTTAATATCATCAATTCGTTGATATAATATCAACAGTAATAGTATATATGAAGATGAGGTAGGACAACCCTTGACTGCAGGAAGCAAAACTTCAAAACATGTAATGCCATGACTAGTCAAGTCAAGTCCAATGTGATGCTATATACTCTATTTCACACACAGTGTCGGCGGATGTACACAATCAAAGGAAGATCACGGGTCACGACACAAGCATCTACATTGAGTGACTGCTCCATTAATTGTTAATGGCACACTGATTCAGTTCAGCTTGATGTGAGGTGGACCGTAATCACACCCTATCTGTTTAATTCTCCAATTCTCCAATGTCTTATTGGTATTAAGATGTATTGCACATGTCTGAAAATAGAATCCATGTCCTTACCTCAGTCACTCTTTCTTCGTGTATATTTTTCTGTTTAATAGGAACGAACTCAAGAAGATATAGGTGAACACATACATGTTGAAATGAAATTTGAATAACAATGTTTTCATGTTCGTAAAGAATGTTATTTCATCACCCAATTTTACCCCAATCGCAAAATGAGAATTCAGAATGTCTGCTCTCCATTCATAACTATGATAAATGTGAGATCCTAACAAATGTGAATGTATACAAACAGCTATTTTAAATTTAATTTCATGTTCCATTAATTCAAAGTAAGATATTTGTAAAAGGAAATATCAGTGACCCGTCAAGCAGGGTAGAATCGCTTAAACATGTTGAAAGGATAGACGGGACATTTGTCTATCGTCAATTTGTCATTTAGTTCCAGATCAGAAATTGTTTCTCTGGTATCACATTACTATTATTATTGATGATGATTGCTTAGGTTCATGACAAGCCTGGCAATCAAGATTTGTTTAGTACTCACCGTCAAATTGAGTGATACATGTTTTTATATTGAACCTGACAAAAAGCAATCATGGATTTTCTTAAATACATGTATCTTATAGGATTTATATTGTTTTATAATGGAAAACGCTGCTTTCATGGAGGTACATGTCAAATTTTACGGAATGACAAAATAATATTGCACAAATAACTTTGCATTGGCTTATCAAAGTCATGTCACATTGAGTTCACATTTCAAATTTTAACTGTATGCCCTTTTATATTTCTTCAACGAAGTGGAAACTAGGTGAAAACCTGTTTAGAGGATATCTCAAAGGTTGCAATGACATATCCAGGGCTCATCGGAGCAATTCATCAAGAAATCTAATTATCTGTGCTTCCCTATGTAAGGGTTTATGTCACATGCCATGGTGTATTAACCAGTGACCTCTTTCTAAACACTGTCCTTTCAACAGTAGATTACAACTAAAGTCTGAGGTGTAACTAAATATGCGTGAAGCAATCAGTACTGTAAGTTGTAACTGTGAGAACGACTTCAGTGTCTAACGCCTATATAACACGAGAGAATAATCACTGGGGTGTATACTTTGTGATCAGATTAGTTAACATTCACCAGATTGCGGCAGAAGACCACGTTTTATGGAATAGTCAATTTTAAAATTCGTTGATATTGAAGGTTACCAGTGCTGTTACTACTGACTGAGGCAGATACTCACATTACAGCAACCAATATTCTCTATAATTTCTCAGTATAAGGTAACTTGTTTTTGGAGACCAAAATAAAAAAAATTTTAAGATGCAAATATCTTGGTGTATTGTTCTTTCTTAAACGGCTCGATCATGATTCTCTTATTCCATATGGTTACCTCTACTGACACATTGTCTCGTCATCAGACACCTTTTGCTGATGAAAACACTTAGAGATTCTATACTTTTCCCCATACGTATGTATATTAATGTACCTAAAATAATGATATATAGGACCGCAGTTTGCTAACACTCACACCATTGTTTCACTTTAAAACGAAAGATTTGGTCATAATAGTAGATATGGATGTGTAGTTATGAACATCGTATATGCAATATATCCAATGATATGTTTGTTCTTGAAACTGACAAGACTGGTATTAATTGATCCTTATTGCTATCTACAAGCTTGATGATTATTGGCAAACAACGTTATTGTATAAGCACAGAGTCAATTTAACTATTAAATACTTGCCTGAAACATAAACTTCAATACTCTGCAAATCAGAAGACCAATGGCATTGGTTACAGTCTGAACGCTTTCCTAGTAACAATTATATTTTTTCAGACATGGGTTTGTACACGACAGGATTATAGGTTGGTTATATGTTAGACTGTTAGACAGATAGAGGGTTATCACGACATCTGCAATGGGTGTTCAACACCAAAATGCACACAACCAGTTACATGCCAACTGATAATACTGATTACAAATACATGTATATTATGTTACTAAATTGTGCGTGTGACAGTGGTGTAACACGAGGACCAATACAATCTTGAATGGATAAACAAATATATCATGACTTGAGTAAAGCTCATAAGCACTAGGTTGAGAATGCAGTTGAGTTTTGGACTGCTCTCACTCTTTCACTGTACTTTTGAAATGATAACGAAACCCCATTCTGAGCTGCGATATTTAAAGTTGTTGACATATTTTGACGAAAGAGAAATGTGTAAATGATGACCGCCTCGAATTGACTCAAACAATGGATAACTCTCATCGCTTATCTTCGAGCAGGCAGAGTTTATATTGTGTAATCTTCATACGAGATGACAACTAGTTTCGGCTTATCGAAAAGCACAAATTATATAAGGTTTTAATTTTTAAAGTGTGAATATGTAATATGTGTGTATGACACATTTGAAAAAAGTGTGACCTCTGTATTTTAGAAACACATTTTCACTTTCTGTGAATATAAATTCTTTTAAACGCACTAAATTAAAAAATAGAATTACATATTCAATTTACATTATATGTTTCTGATATCACTAACCTCTATCTGTTTCATCAACGACGAAGCTAATGGCGTTTTGCAATACTTGTAATTTCCGTATGTAGATTATTGGAACTTTATAGCCAAAACCTGGAAGTGAATTCCTGTAGTTGAAAAGAAGTTTGAAAGTTTTTCTTCTCTTCTATCGTTGACTTAATTTGGTTAACATTTTTCCATTATTTGATTACTGCCGAGAATCGCATAATCGTATTAAAAGAATTTTCTTATTTCATTACAGTTATTTGCGACAATACTGTTGATTTAATTTTATCAAAAAGATGGTAGACATTGATATGTCGTACTGAAGAGGAAAACTATTACAATAGTTGTGTATTTTTAAATAACAATCGAAGGCAATATATTTTCTGTTATTGAAAGTTTTTCCTGATATACCTTTTGTTTCTTTTGGTCTTTTGTATATATTGTTATGTCGTAATATAGAGAGAAATAATTACAATTGTTGAGTTCTAGATAACAAACAGTGGGCAATATGTTTTCCGCTTGTGATAATATGTAATTTCTCATTTAAATTCAACTGTATAATAATTTGTGTAAAAAAATTACAGATTATTACCTCTATGTAGATTATGATAAATGAGCATACCATCGATACAATATACACCTGTTATTAATTATAAAGACAACTTTTATAACCCGGTTTGAGCAAAGCTTCGAATTTAGCCCAGCAAGCGCACTGAAGCATGAGTGCGTGATTGGCCCATCTGTTCGCCTGTTACGTGCGTGATTGGCCCATCTGTTCGCCTGTTACGAGGGTCAGAATCATTGTGCGCCGTGCCAAGTTAATTAGCTTTGTAATTAATTGTCACTGCAATTACATCGGATCATTTTGAAATTGACTTAATAACATGTTTATACAATACGCATGCAATTGTCATTTCCTAAAGTACCAAGTTAGATATCTAAGGATTCGATATATTGAAAATTTTAGTTGTTATGGTGAATATAAGTATTTTAAATCGACAGTTAAAAATTGCTAAAACACGTTGAAATATCATGTACGCGGATATCCAAGCGCCGGGAGCGACGTCAAACCTGGCAGATACGCTTCAATGGCTTTAGTGAAACTACAAATTCCTTAAAAATAAGTCCTTTATGGGGCGATTTCAGACATTTAAAGTCGGGTATTTGTCAAATTTAAATCTCCCTTTAATGAATCTCAAAAATGACCATGGAGACATTTCAGTCATTACCATTGGCATCATCAATCTAAAACATGTCCGGCAAATAGGTTAGTTTTCTTTATTTGTTGATAATTTTCCATGTGTAAGACTAACTCAGTATACCAAGTACTTGGTTTTAATGAAGCATTCATAAATTTCATTTTCGAATCAATTTGTTTTATTTAGCTATGAAAACATCAAACAAAACTTGCTTTTCGGTGAAAATGATCAACACATGAGGAGGGTGACTTACAGTAGAAGATGACATTGTTGTTATGTTATTACAATCCTTGAATAATCGCATGTAACATCCTATGCACCGTACGCGATATTCATGTCTTACTGCCTTAACTGGAAAATGGAACAGGAAAGTTATGTATCTGTGCTAGATCTAAACGATTAACACGCCAGATCTCCTTTGCCGCTGTGAACTATGAATGAAATTATTCAGACGAAACCTTTTAATTGGACTGCTATACGATATTATACTCGTTTGAGTGAAAAAAAAATTATTTAGACGTGTTTACAAGCTGTATATTTCAGATACATATTTCACATGTCAACGACAGCATGTTCTTTATGTAATGGAGAATGCATGAGGTGCAGTGGATTCTTTAAAAATAATCAACGAGCGCTGAAGGGGCGATCCGTGAGTTGATTATTATTAACGAATCCACTGCTCCGAATGCATTCTCCAACTTAATCCATTTATGACGTCACGAAACATGCATATGTGACTAGTTTACATTTTAAACGATAAATTTCTTTTATGTGACATTTAAGTTAATTATTTTGCAAATGTCGGTGCTCATTCATCGGATATGGTACAAGTAACAACTACCCTCATAAAATGGATTCTTCCACCCATGTGCAGCACATATAGTATATAAGAAGTACCCATGCTTGATCTACAAATGTACCTCTTTCTTTGAAAACTCAACTTTTAATATACATGCAAAACATGGTGAATAATAGATGAACATGTCTCGTATTACTATAATAAAAACGTGTAAAGAAATCAACATTTGCAAGAGGCTATATCTTGGTATTCATAACTTTTTCTCAAATATGCAACCGTGTCTTACAAACTGTAGTCTTTTGATGAGTTTTCCGCCAATTTAAGGGTCTACTAGATGCTACACATGTTTTATATTCTGATTACATATAGGCAGTTATTAAACAAATTTACATCAAAGGTTTTATGAAGATCGTGAGCAATGTGCCATTAATAGTTTCAATACACCCTCGCTTAGATGCACTTCATGTATTCAAAGGTAAAGAAAGTAAGTAGTGCAACACGTACATCAAATTGAGTTGTCTACATTTATCACAAAGGCCATGGCAAGTGCGAAAGGATATCTATAGTGAGTAGCTACATGAGTAGGTGTAGTAAATTAAGCAGCTGCATTAAAACGTTGCGGTTTTGGCGGGATGTTGAAGTTGGGTAGACCTAGATATTTAGATGAAGACATTTTCTCATTAATGTATCAGTTCTTGATCATACTTTTCCCTTTTTAGGTCAATATGAATTTATTTTAAATCAAAATGCATGTTTATTACTCACCCGTTGAAGATATCGCAGTTTAATAAATCTACCGTGTTATTACACTTAGTGTAATAACATCGCGTGCTGCCGATTGACGTGACGTCATAATGACCAAAATATGTCGTCACAATGTCAGCTCCGCGGTAGCAATGGAGTGTGTCCCATTTATCGACAAGTTTGTGGAATTAAGTGGTATTTAAATCAGTGAGTAATAAATACAATATTAAACTCGTTTCCGTTTAATAACATATGTATGAAACACGTGTGATGGTATTTGTATTAACGTGCTTTCGCTCGTTAAATAAAAACCACTTACTCGTTTCATAAATATGTTATTAAACGGAACGTCGTTTAGTATTCTCTATATGCGTAATTGAACAATGTATATAAATGTATATTCCAATCAACTAGTGGTTACGTATAAATGCCTATCATGTAAAATAAAATTATTGATAGGTACTTAAAATTTGAATCGTTAGTAAAATGTGCCACTATTTCCTCAAATGTGCATGACCGGCACACTAGCAGTAAACATTTTCAATCAAATTGTTAATGATACATTTAAAGGCAAATCAACAATGATTTACAATTTCTTTCCAAACGTCCAGAGAATGATTACGAATTGTCCTTTCTCGAGGTTTTTCTCTTAGGACTTTGGAATAGAAATGTATAAACATTAACATTTTAACATTATCAAATAAGAAAAATTATCAGGATGTCTTTGGAGCACATTATTTCCTACTGCTTTCCTAAACAATGGTTGATATGTTTTGCCGAAGGTCCCAGAAATGGAATACAATCTTGATTCAAAACGTATTGTTGCGTTGGTCAGACAACATAATAAGTATAAGTTAACCAAATACTCCTGAGTGAATGCTTACAGTATCTATTGAAAATATGAATATTGTGACACCTTGATAGAAAGTGAAATTTTCATCCGTCGCATTATTTTTAGGATGTCTAACTCGTTCCCCTTTCATATCAAGTTTATGTCCCGAGTGAAATAATTTTGCTTTGTCTCGAGCCTTGGCGAGAGACAAACCAAATTATTTCACGAGGGACATAAACTTGATATGAAAGGGGAACGAGTTATGTATTCTATTTATTACCAACGTGTATTTCATACGATTTATTGTGTTTTAAAATATATTTCTGTTGTCCCTATAACAGGAACAGAAGAGCGGATTAATATCAACCCTGTCACAGCATCTATACATTCATAATATTGCGACGTTAAATATTCACGCTTTTAAAATCAAACCATTCTATAATGCGTGATGTTCGGTATGGCGAAACCAGTTGCACTAGTCATTCTGAAGGAAGCGTACGTAATATAACATCTCCCTGCTCGGGGACATGAGATGAGAGTTATCCGTCCTTTGAATGACGCCATGTAATGGCGGCCGCCATTCGCGTGTTTCTCGGAATGTGTAAACAAGCTAAACAACCTCATTTAATGTAAATTTTAGATAAACATCGCCGTTGAAATGGCTTTCCTTTCGGTAATTTTTGCTTTGTGAATATACATTCACTGTACACCGTTACTAACACGTTTTTTTGGTGCAATGTCATTCCCAACGGTAAGATTGAAGAACGGAAAAACTCCTGCTGCATTCTAAACTTTGTGCTTATTACCTCTGCTCTAGTCACGGTGTATGTGTTAATTATTCATTAAAATAAATATTTGCGGTAAGTACGAGTTCACGAATTAACTGGACAATGAGATAAATATCAATTATAAGTGTTGTCGTAAAATACTTGTAATTTCATAAATGAATTCACGTTCGTTTTATGAATGAATAAAGTAGTCCAGGCAGTTTCAAAGTTAGCCAATCAAATTACTTGAAGGTGTTTTGACAAATATGTGTCAAAACAGTTTGTTATGATACACCTTTACGAAGTACCACGTGGGTAATAATATTATGTATATGCCGAGGACACATTTCCGTAGAAGAGCCAATAAAGCATCAACAAGTGTATTCCATCAGTATATGAAGCTTGCTTAATAACTATGACTATAGAATAAACCTATTATTTATATCAGCACTGAAAACTGAGAAGTATGAAACCGACAGGTGGTTATCGAACACACAAGCAAACAAACAATACAATTACAAGCAATAATTAGACTTAAAAATGCACTACCGGGTGTTTAAAATGACACCGATATCGAAACAACGAATTTATACTAGATACATAGTAAACAGTTAATTCGTGCCTGTTTGAGGTCGGTGAGTAGTGAGTATGTCCATGACGACACTACGACGACATCTTATTTCAGAGTAAATACTTGTTATCTGTAATTTATTAACTACACATTGAAATCGTGGAACGGATGAGTACATATTTGCAGAATTCGAGTACAGTTTTTTGTTTCAACTCGTTAGGAAGTGTGTACCATAATGCATGTAGCGCCAATGACTTTAAAGACAAAAGTTTCCCGACGCACCAATGGCGTATTGAGTCTCCTATGCTGGCCGGCAGATCACATATTGGGTCTTTTGTATTCTAATGTCAAACTTTTCTTACCCAAGCGGGCAAAGATATGCCGGGTATTAAATTGTTCATAACGGTCATGGGAATTACAGTTTTTTCTAAATATAACTTGCGTTTTGATTGGTTGGTTGACGGAACTACTTCACGCCCATTCATGAATTGTTACGCTGTACTATTTTAACTAAATCACATAGATGAACAATTTCGAGCATACCAATTTCAAGTCACACGTCAGTGAAACAAATAAAATGGAAAATCATGTTCAATCTATGTTTCCGAGACCGTATTTACAGTACTAAACCTGCAAGGCGAAGAAGCATGCAAGAGTCATTTGGTGACGTACAATTTTTACACTTTTATCTTGCATAATCCAACTGAGCGATTGTCAGTTCACGTTGTCACTAATTTTCTCTCATTCTGCGACATTGTAAACAATATAAATGAGCTGTTTATACCGTCAGTAAACAATTTTGGGAATAAAATTCAACAGTCACTTTATAATCTTTTTGAAAAAAGGGCGCAAGTTGCAAGCTATTTAGATGTGCGCATCTTAGGTGTGAGAGAGTTTATGAATGGCGTATGAGTACAATTCGTATCTTACAGTATAATCAAAGATCGTGAATTCGCGTCTTGTTTTTCGATTTTCACGCATTAAAATGATCTTGGGTAAGAAAAAGAATAACCAACTCGGTGCTCGGAATTACGGATTATCTGTCCCTCGTGAATTATTATGTCAAACTCCTCACTAAAGCTCGGAGTTTATCACAATAATTAACTCGGGACAGATAATCCGTAATTAATCTCGCAACTCGTTGATTATTCTTATAATCTCTAAACATGACGGAGTCTGATCAGCAACCAGTGCAGAATACACAGTGCAATTTAACAAGTGACAAAACTGTTTCAAGATTACTATAAATTGTAAAAGTGATAGAGGTAACAATTGTAAATGAAACTGCAATTCCAAGGTTCATATATAATGTCCAATTTCAAAGAATACATAAACTGTGAATGTAAGAATGCATTTATGTTTCGTTGAAATATGTTAGTTTGTCATATGTAATTTTTAATATAAACAATTAGGTATATTTGTTAATTATATTGTTTGTGTTTTTATTGACAACAATGACATTTTGACCGCAAATACATAAATCTCCGCGAAAATTTTTCACAAATAACGCATCTCATTTAGTATTTCTGTAATTTGTTTACTAGATATCTTTCTGTACTTGACACACAGATATTAGCGCAAATGTTAAGTACATGCCAAACACTTGCTAATCTGCTCTAATGAATACATGTGGCCGATGGCCATGCTTGTCTGATAACTGAGAGGCAATGGAAGTCCTTAATACTTATCTCATTCATATTGCATTGCAATCCACAAACATGCAAAGTCAAATATAAGTATTTATTGTCGAACCGCATTACAAATGGTTTCAACATGATTTGCGAACCAGGGTACCGTTCCACTAACCGATCTAAGCCCTAAGATCAATTTTAGCCACTGTTACGATTGATCTTAGGGCTAAGATCGTTTAGTAGAACGGGTCCCAGGACTGGATGAATATTATCTAAATTTAGCAGCATGTGAATAGAGTGTGTACAGTGTACATATTTATGAGCACAGTTCTTTAGCAGATTGTTCGTGGATGATTTTCATATATTGCTTGGATTAAATATCATGATTTGTAATGTTTTTTCATACTTCCTGTAGAGTTATAGCGAGTAGATAACAGTGTATAAAAAGACTCTCTCGTCATCATCACTTCTCCTATATCAGCGGTTCGTATAAAATACTAACACACCAAGCCTTCATATCAGCATCACGTGTACATTATCACTGGAGTTGTTCATGTAAGTAACATTTGTAAGTGAGAATAATTATGTTGTCGGAAACACAACGCTACCTGGGATACTTCTTTCGTTTAGTCTGTTTGTTATATTCTTGTTAAAGTGAATATATCTTAAATGACTAAAAACAGTATGTAAGACAGTATTTCGCAATTATTATTTATTTGCTAAATTTTACACTCGACATACATAGGTGTATAATGTATACATATACTTACAAAGCAGATTTTGAAATATACTTCATGTTTTATTATATATTTTGTTATTCAATCATAAGATTTGAAAAATGTATTAAACCCTTGTATTCTGAATCGAATACTACCATCTGAAATCATTACTGTTAGGGTAAAATTGTTAGGATAACAATTCAGAACGCCTTGAGAGTAACTGAAAAATCCCGATA
Organism: Gibbula magus; assembly: GCA_936450465.1. Taxonomy (NCBI): domain Eukaryota; kingdom Metazoa; phylum Mollusca; class Gastropoda; order Trochida; family Trochidae; genus Gibbula; species Gibbula magus. Next base: position 34,309,312 of record OW388293.1, read on the forward strand.
GCTTGTGCTAGACTGTTACAGACAGGTGGTTATCAGTGAATCTTCAATGAATGGCCGAACGCCACCAGAAACAACAAACAAGCCATCCCAATTGATAAAGCATTGATAACTCTCTACACTAAGGATAGTTTTACATCAATGTGTTCTCTTGGACACAAATCTACCGTTTCATTTTCATTAAAGGTTGCTTCTACCAGATGGGAGTTTGAAGGGAGTTTTGCTTACATTATTGCACTGTATCATTAAACACCTGTACAATATGTACATCATGATTAAATATCACGTTTGTTATTTTAAAAAGGGGTCTTGAGGCAAATATCCCAACATACGTTGTTGGTGCTTTTAAAACTTTTTAAATCTATTATGGACGTACAAATATAAATGAACATATTTCAGGACAGGTACAAGTACAGAAGCATGCATTCACCCATTCACCACAGCCGTTTTTATCACAACATGAATTTAATCCCAAGGAAAACTATGTCAGAGGATATACACTTAATATTTGATAAAGTCAGGTGATGAAGGAGAAATGTGATTATCTGGACCAAGCACAATCTCTCTGTGTTGAGAGAAATGTCAATTTGATGAAGGGTCATGTTTTTTTTACATATTTCTCATTTACTCTTACAATCCGTTTGGGAAATAACCACATTTTACGATCTGGACTTTTTCATCAGCAATATCATTCTGAGCAGTTTGAGATACCGTTCATGTTAAAGTATAAATTTTAATCTTAATATCAAGCTGATGTTTGAGGAAACTATTGCTTTATTTTGAATGTTAATTGTGGTTCAAATTACATGCATGATTGTGTTATAAGTAGAACAGTAGACCAAATTTAATCAGATTATTTGTTTATATTTACTGTACATTTATGTTACTTCTTCAGGTTTGCAATTTCTGAATAATTGTAGATCTGCCTTGTGCGGTTGTAAACTGGAGTACATAGCCTCAGTTGAAACACTGTCAAATATCAGGAATAATGAAGAGTCCACAGTCACGTCTATGAGTATGGATTATTCACCTTGGTAAACTCTAATGGGTAATAACGACTGCATACCTTTGAACTTCCGCTCAGTTAGTTACTTGGGGAATACAAATTGTAGCCATAATTGGTTTCATAACTTTTGGACTAAATCATATTAGAATACAGCACACGAAATAGAGTTTCTTACTACTGAAAGAAAGATGAAAATATCAAAACACAAACAAATTAAAATGTGTTGAAACCCTTTTAATATCGACGTGTAACATATATAGAGATTAGTATATGAATTTTACGAAACGAGTGTGAATGTTTGTATTTCCCGAGCGAGAGCGAGGGTTGTACATAAATTTGCACGAGTTTCGTAAAAGTCATATGGCACACCTTCGAGTGTAATAATTTCTTTATTACTCGTTTTACTCCCGTAAAAATAGTCAGAAAACGGCCCACCTCTCTTGCGACGGCAAGATTTAGTGACGTCACGAACAATCGTTTTATGACGTCACAGAAGACAAAATACGGGGAGTCGCGGCGTAACAATGGTTGCTAGGCAAACGTGATATGTGACATGTGCTCATATCAATAATATTAACTCGGTCATTTTCAACCATATGGGTAATAAAAGAAAATAAATCAAGTCGGAATTTGATGAAGCTGCCTGTAGGCCATTTTCTATTTACTGTTTTCATGGACAAGTGCTTATTCCTGTACTATCTGGGATCAATGGTGATCTAGCGAGTGGATGTTAATATATTAATGTGTCAAGAGCGTTTGCCTAATGCAAGTTCAAGTAAGTTGAAAGATGTCTGATTGTCCATTTTCTCTATTTCCTTGCCCACGTATCCATTTCCTGACATAAAATCGTACAGACGTTACCACTCTCCTTAAGATGTATGGGGTGAGTTGACGCCACTGTTCTTGTAGTGCCCATGTCAACCTCTGTTGTGTGGAGGTGATGACGATCCCGATTCATATATATTTAAAGTCTAATTCATTTTTTAAAATTTCAACTTATCAAAAAGTTGCAATGTTGCACAGCTGACATAAAACCAAGCAAAATTGAGTGCATACATGTATGGCCGCATAGCATTCTTCCACCATCAACTGGGACCAACAGACACTCCACACCTGTCTGCCTCCATGGTTAATTACAATTGGCTCAACATCCACTTCAATAAGTTGCTTGATCTTTTTGGAGCTCTGCAAAAATACATTTCTTACATGAGATCCAATTCAGACAAGGTAAATGTAATTACAATAAGCATTAGTATTATATACCGGAAAGTATATGCTTATAAAGTAGTGGTTAAATTTAAATACCGTACATGAAAACTAACAATAATCCAGGTATGTAACCATTAAATCGGTTGTAAATAACAATTAATAAGTGCTTGACTTTAACAATTACAGTAAACACACAAAATATTGTTATTAAAGTGATTAGACGAGAACCAGGTGAAGAGAAAATTAGGATAGAAATTTATTTTTTAAAACATAAATATTATGATATAATAAAAACTATATGGACCCGATATCCAGAGCAAATATTGCATACAGTCTTTCTGGTTCTAAGGTTGATATATTTCATTTTTTCCAAGTTCCTAGAAAGGGAACACAAACTTGAATCCATACCTATTGGTATGTTGATGTAAAGCATCAGAGATCATAAGAGGTATTTAGATTACCTGAATATCGGACATTGAAAACAATGAATATCGTTACACCTAAACAGAGCGTGATTTTTTCCTTTATCTCATTATGTTCACTTATAAACTGCCAGGCAAAAGAAAGTACTCACCTCAGTTGGTTTCGATTAATTCAATACTTAAAATCAACTGAGGTGAGTACTTTATTTTGCCTAGCAGTTTACGCCTGGGACATATTTCCATAAAAGATCAATTGTCAGTGTATATACTCTTTTCACAAGCATCCAAAAATCGTATTTATTGGTAAGCATACATTATATGTAGGTTATGTTACACCAGCCTGCTTAATTACTTTTACTTGAGAAAACTATGATTAATATCAGCACTGAAAAACTGAGATTGTTCAAGTTGGTGATAGAATGATAGCCATGTGGTTATCGAAGCATCTGCAGATACAAACAAACAGCACATGCGAAATAGATGAGAATAGATGCAATAATTAGAAATTCACTACCAGGTGTTGCAATGGTACTATTATTAAAAAACGAATTTATAGTGAAGAAGGCATGTGTGCTTTGGACTGGTGAGTAGTAAAGATGGAGGTCATTTAATAATTAATCATGGTGTCAATAAGGCATAATTTAGTTCAGGGTAAATGTTAATCTAAGCAAGTGGCAACACTGTTAGATAAGTGTAAGTTAAGGATAAGTAATAGGGGTACTAATTTGAAATTAAATCTACAATTTAAAGGTTGAATATATTAATGCCCAATGTTCATTTTTAAAGGAAACCTTTTCTTTGAATGCAATACATGTATTATGCCTGTTTCGTTGAAACATGTTTAGTTTCTTAAATGCGATGTAGCATGCTGTTCTTACTGAAAACGTATTCTCATGAAAAGGAAAATAACTGGTAAATTACAAAACTCATTAAGATAACTATAAGTTAAAGACAAATAATAAGGGTAACAATTTGACATTAAAACTACAATTTTAAGGTTGAATATATTAATGCCCAATTTCCAATTTTAAAGGAAACTTAAACTATGATTGTAATACATGCATTATGCCTGTTTCGTTGAAACATGTTGAATTCCTTAAAGTAGTTGTAGCATGCCGTTCTTACTGAAAGAAAGTACTCTCATGAAAAGGAAAATAAGTATTACCCATAGCTAAGTAATACTCCTCAATCCCTCCGAGTGGCCATTTAAAGGTGGCCATTTTAAAATGGCCGCTAGAGGGTAGTTCAAGTGATCTAACGATACACCCACAGTAGCGTTTTAAATATGCCACCATAATGGACTGGTAAACGTACTCGCTGTCTGAACTGTCAAAATCGCATGAGACTTCCAAATATAATTCTCAAACTGAAACTGAACAATTGTTGCTTTATACGTTGAAGCATTTTCTGAGGATACAGCTTATTGGATCATGTAATGAGAGGTTTTATCCTGAAACGTACCAATTAATTGTATAAACTTTAATCATCAATTGTAGATTATAAGAAAAAAGTTATGTGCAAAAAATGGGTTACAGTGCCTTTTTGTACAGACATGCGTTTTTATGGCTAACACATCTTGAGCATAAATTCATAAACCTATACGTAGATCTAAATATCTAAATAACTCATCTATATGTTTACCCCCAAAACATTTGTAGTTTTTGTTTCTTTTATCTTCTCTCATCTTTTTAGAATGGTTATACTTTCACAATATGATTACACCCCAATAGAACTGCATTATCGAATTAGCTGTGCAATTTGATGATTTGGTTATTTGAATTCTATTTGATTTATCCCATTCCCTTGAGGTGTTTTTTCCTCCAAACGACTATCATGTTTTATGCAACAATCAATACGCCGAAACAGATGTGCTTAGACAAAATGGAGTAACAATATTCATGGGAAAATAATAGAATATCATATTAGAACATTCAAATGATACAGATATTTCAGAATACAATAATCCCATTGTATTTAAGAACGTTTGATATATCAAATATTCGTTTAAACATTTTAATTAATTAGTATTGTCGTTTTGAAATTGGCATGGGTGAAGTACAACTTAATTGCTAAGGTTCTTTATTGATATAGTTGGCAGATCTTTTTGTACTTGACTCTAGACAAGACAATACACATCTGCGAGCACAGATTGTAGATTTATCAAGGATGATGTAATTGAATATCATGATTTGTTTTATATTTGTTACTTTATATTTCCTATAAAGTTGTAGGGAGTTCATTTGTTTATAACTATAGTGTATATATATATATACAATTAAAAACATCACGCCGAGTTTCTTTCTCCTACCGGTTTCATTTCATCTTCAGGGAGAATGATTCACAAATGTTCACTGAGAGGGATACAGCCCACCTCTGGACATTGTATTTGCTGTTTGTGGACTCTAATAAGGGCTCGTAGATGTTCTGTTTGTCCGATATACTGTTCTTTACAACCACTGCATTTCCTTCCAATAGATACGGGCATGTACCACAATTGCCTCTTTTGCACTTTCTCACAGTTGGAATGGAAACATTTTGTACATTCAAAACAAATTTAGCTATTGTTAGAATGCTTTTTAGGTTTTTACTTTGCCGTTTACTGTTTATAATTCTTTTTGACTCCAAAATTGATTTCATTTTCACATCTTGGTGAAGGATAAACATATTTGATTGGATACAGTGTATAGGTACAGTTTATCAGAAAGACCACACTTCTCGTATATTTGCAGTAGGTAAAAATACTCACATACCAAGCCTTCATATCAACATCACATTATCACTGGAGTTGTTCATGCAAAACATTTTAAGTGAGAATACTTTTGTTGTCAGGAAGCATAATGTTACCTTGAATACTATTCCTTTTCAACCTTGTTAACACTGCTTGACACTTGGTTATCATAGTAACCTTTTTGTAATCTCCTTCTTCTTGTACCTCAGAAAATTATAACTAACCTTTCATACAATCATTTTGTTTATTTTCTGCGAAATAGTGTTATTTACATGCATACTAATCTGATAAGTATGTCTATATTAACTATTTTACAGTTGCAAATGAAATATATAATTATATTTTTTAATTACTTATCAGATTTCGAAAATGTATTCTGAATCGAATTCTACCATCTGCAAATATTACTGTGAGTGTTGAATAGTTCAGATAGCAATTCAGAACGCCTTGACATTATCTGTGAAACCAGCTTGTGTTGAGCTTGTGCTAGACTGTTACAGACAGGTGGTTATCTGTGGATCTTCAATGGGTGGCCGAACACCACTCTAGGACACAACTAACAATTTTATCTTCGCAAAAAGGTTTGTCTTACAAAAGCTATCTGATATTTGAAAGGGATTTCTCGTGGATTATTGTATTGTACCATTACACAGATAGGACATAGAAAATGTTTATCATAATTAAATATGTATTTTTTATAAATCAAAAGGGGTATTTAAAGATTTATCGCAACATATATTTTCTAATCTATCTTATTTTCGTATGTGCAGATATAAATGTAAATAGTTCAGGACTATTATTGTGCATTATTATGCATTAAATACACTCGTCACTCGTCACAGTTGAATTCCAGAAAAGGGGTGAAAACTTCTATATGACAACGCCAATTACAATAGTAGCGATCCAGAATTATAAAATTGATACAAGTCAAATGTGCTAATCTGAACCAAGCCGATCTATCCGTGTTAACAATACATATCGATTCGACATATTTCTCTTTTACTGTTAGAATACTTCAGGGAAATAACAAGGTTTTACAATCAGGACGTTTTCATCAGCAATGTAATGAAAAACTAAATCTATCATTCTGAGTACGTTGATACAGTTGATGAGAACATATTATTTCAAAATATCAAGTGAATATTTGAGAGAAATACCTCATTCTTTGAGGGCATTTGAAAATTATGGTTCCAACTGTTTGTATGATTTTGTTGGAAGTGTAAAAGGAACAGTAGACTTAATGTAGTCAAAGTATTTATTTAGATTTACTGTACAATCAACTATGTGATGTTATTCCTTTAGGCGTGCAATCATGTAATTGTTGACTTGATATTTGTGGGTTTATATTGTTAGTATTTGTTTCTAGGTTCTGTAAACAAATTTGGACCGCATCATATAAGAATAATGCACAATGTATTGGGATTGTTACAGGAGAAAACAGAAATGAAAACTCAACACACAAGTCCGGACATGTATTTTATTTTATTTTACGATAGCATGTACAAATGTGATAAAAAAATTGAACCGACCAGTATAGGCAAATGACAGAAGAGAAATTTTGTATATACTGCTTTTCAAAGAAATGGGTATGAAAGAAACATTTTGAAGATAGTTGATCATTTTTACAATTTGATCAGTTATTTCAATCGTTATGGCATATGGCATATGGCGCAAAACTATAAGAAAAATATGAGCTATATGTATTACATGAAATTCGCACTATACATGCATGGTTGTAGAGACATCATGAAGTTTGGTCTTCTGTGAATGACAACTGTTGTTGGCATTGCAGTTCACTACCCACCAGACATGATTTTGATTTCCTTGCCATTTCTCCATTGAGTCACAGATTATCATGACAACTGAAGTCGGCCAATGGACAAATTTGGCGGCAATTGGGTGAATGGTGAAACAAAGGCTTTTGCTCAGTCAGAAGGGTAGGGACATGGCTAGCTTTAATTACCTCCATATGCGACTCCCTCATAAGAGCAGTCATGATCTACATGTATATATAGGCGTTACTAGTGGAGAGCATGTATTTGACTTCCATCTATTTGAGTAAAATTAAGGTTGCTCACTGAAATTTAGGCTTTGGCATAGATATTGTTATTGCTTATTTGTTAAATAGTAGTCCAATATATAACACAAAACAATACATATCTATTACATTCGGTTGCCAATAGGCATACGCGACAACACAATGACATGTTGGTTTCCATTATTTGAATCTATGAATGCCAATTTCAGGAATGGAAACCAACATGAAACTACACTTGACAGTTTCATGTTGGTTTCCATTTAATGGAATCTTTGAATACACATTTCAGGAATGAAAACCAACATATGAAACTACACTTGACAGTTTCATGTTGGTTTTTTCATTTCATCGAATTTTTTAATGCAAATTTCCAGGAACGGAAACCAACATGAAACTCCAAATTATAGTTTCATGTTGGTTTCCATTTCATGGAATCTTCGAATAAAAATGTCCAGGAATGGAAAACAACATGAAACTTCATTTGATAGTTTCACGTTGGTTTCCATTTAATGGAAACAATAATTGCTATTTCCAGGAATGGAAACTAACATAAAACCTCACTTGATAATTTCATGTTGGTTCCCATTTCATTGAAACATTGATTGCAATTTCCAGGAATGGAAACCAACAGGAAATACACAATCAGATTTTCCTGTTCGTTTCCATTATGGAAATAATAAATATTATAGAATCCAAAATGGATTCTAGTTGGAAAGTAGTTTCAGCGGATGGATACCAAGTGGATACCCATATTACACCGGTTTACAGTTTGTTCCAAGATTTCAGGATTCTCAGTCATTTTTGTTGTGTACAATAGTAAACATTAAAATTTCGTTTAAAACAATTTCAAGTGATTATTTCTGTGTATTAAACGATTTTCGTTATAGCTTCACATGTTCAGATGTTGAATAGCTTGACTTTCAGAAAGCTGATTATGTATATGGTTTATGTGTACATGTCTTTCTCAGGGCGATGTCCTATGTTGACCTGGCTAGTTCATTAGTTATGAAAGGGACAAGACACATGAGTAACAGACCTACAGGGAATGCTGACATTCATGTGGCAAAACTCTTAAGCAAATTAACTTTCACAATATTTCCAGTAGATTGTTTCCTACAGTTCACCTATCATGGATTCTCTGGGGTTGGTCTCCCGTAATCTTTTCTCGGCTGTAGGCTCACAGTAGACGATGTTGTCTGTAAGACGGTTGGAAACGTTAAAGAGACTTGATAACATGATGGATGGCGGAACATGGTCTACACTAGCAGATGTTGTACTGAAAGAATTACTCTGTCAAAGAAATTCTGTCGCCAACAAGGCATTGATAGATTACCCAAAGCGAGACTAGTTCATGGGACAATATATAAAAGATCATGATCTCTTACAAGTAGTGAGCATATGTTTTCCCTTCCAAGCAATACATTTTCCACATTGTGCATCAGGAATCTATAAAGAAACTTGTGTCAAATTCACATGCTGGCTTCACAAGTTGTTATGTCAAATGTGATGAAATATCTGTTGAATTGATATAGGAATTTCCGAGTGTTGTCATGTCATAGACAAATTAAAATGTATGGAACAGACGATCTTCGACATAGTATATCTAGTTGTGTATCTTTGCACAGTTGTTATATTATTGTAGGAAATAGACTAAGGCATTTGACCTCTTCTCTTCGTCTCAACAATTCCTAGCACGGTATAGCATAGTGGTTAGCACGGTCGGCTTTTGATCTGGAGTCCTCAGTTCGATTCCCACTAGATGTTCGGTACCCTTTCCTGCCCTAAAGAATTGTTCTACATACAGTAATGTTAGGGTACAATGCTACATGCTACACCGAAGTGCACCATGATGGAATGGTAAACCTACTCGCTGTCTGAAATCTCAAGTTCATATGAGACTTACACATATACTTCTCAAACTGAAGAGTTCTAAACAATTATCGCTTACACATAACGCTTTATATGTCGAAGCATTTTCTAAGGATAGAGCTTATTGGATCATATGTTATGATATGGTCCCTATAACGTTGCAATTTATTGTAAACACATTAATAATGAAGGGGAAATTATGGGGGAAAGCTATATGCCAAAAATGTGCTATAGTTTTTCATACAAAAATTAAACCGAACTTATTCGTCTTTAGTGACACCAATGAATAATACATAATACATAAACATATACGTAGATGTATTCAAACAACTCATCTATAAGTTTACCCAAAAAACAATTGTAGTTTTTGTTTCTTTTCTCTTCCTTCATCTACGTAAAATGGTTATACTTTCACAATATGATTACACCCCAATAGAACTGCATTATCGTATTAGCTGTGCAATTTGATTATGGTTATTTGAATTCTATTTGATTTATCCCATTCTCTAGAGGCTGTTTTTTTTCCAAACGACCAATCAATATGCTTGAACAGATGTACATAGAACAATGGAAGAACGATGTTCATGGCATAATATTCGAATTTATTACCCATATGGTTGACAATAAATGAGTTAATATTTTTAATATATTGATATGAGCACATGTGCAAATATCACGTTTGCCTAGCAACCATTGTTTCACCATGACTTCCCGTATTGTGTCGTCTGTGACGTCATAAAACAATTGTTCGTGACGTCACTGTAGCTTGCTGTCGCAAGAGAAGCGGGCCGTTTCCTGCCTAAGTTTACGAGAATGAATCGGAATATGGGTAATAAAGAAATTATTACACTCGAAAGTGTGTCATACATGTATGACTTTTGTGCAATTCGTGCATTTTGTGCAATGACATTCGTGCAAATTTGTGTATAGCCCTCGCTCTTGCTCGGGAAATACAAAACTCCACTCTCGTTTCGTAAAAATCATATGACACACTTCCTCGGGTAATAATCTCTATATCATATTAGAACACCACAAGTGATAAAGATATTTTACAATACATTGTATGATAATCATATTGTATTTTTTTTTTAAAGTTTAATATATCAGATATTCGTTTAAATATTTTGATTAATTAGTGTTGTCGTTTTGAAATTTGCAATCTTAAAAAAAAACCAAGTTATTTGTGCGAAGCGTTCTTTATGTATGTACTCGGCATCTGTTTATACTTGACTCAAGATAGGAGAGAGTGTTTGACACATGCCAAACATGTGAATACATTTCTGTGTCCACTGCCCATGCTCTTCTCATGACTGAGCGGCAAGGGAAGTTTTTGATTAGTCATTTTACAATTACCATATATCACAATTCACAATAGAGTGTGCCAAATATATAAAAATCTGAAAATCTGAAAATACAACAACAATGACATATATTTGCGAGCACAGTGTCTTTTTGTAGATTTTATCATGAATGATATAGAGTGAGTTAAGTGAGTGAATATCATGACTTGTAATATTGTTTTATAATTTCTATAAAGTTGTAGGGAGTATATAACTATAGTATAGATATATATAACTACAGTGTATAGATACAGTTTATCAGAAAGATCACAATCACTTCTCGTATATTTGCGGTAGGTAAAAATACTCACATACCAAGCCTCCATATCAGCATCGCATTATCACTGAAGTTGTTCATGCAAAACATTTTAAGTGAGAATACTTTTGTTGTCAGGAACATTATGTTCCCTTGAATACTTCTCCTTTTCAACCTTGTTAACACTGCTTGACACTTGGTTATCATAGTTACCTTTTTGTAATCTTCGTGTCCCTTAAAAAATTATAACTAACCTTTCATAAAATAATTGTTTTCATTTTCTGCGAAATAGTGTTATTTACATGTATACTAATCTGATAATTATGTCTATATTAACTATTTTACAGTACCAAATGATTTAATATATACTTATATTTTTTAATTAATTATCAGATTTGAAAAATGTATTAACCCATGTATTCTGAATCGAATTCTACCATCTGCAAACATTACTGTGAGTGTTGAATAGTTCAGATAGCAATTCAGAACGCCTTAACAATATCTGTGAAACCTTGTGTTGAGCTTGTGTTAGACTGTTACAGACAGGTGGTTATCTGTGAATCTTCAATGGGTGGCCGAACACCACCAGAAACAACAAACACGACATGCCAAATAGATAAGGAATTGATAACACACTACACTAATGATAGTTTTACAGAATTGTGTTTGCTACAGCACAAATGACAGTTTCATCAAAATGGTTGTCTCTCACAGGCGATCTGATATTTGAAATGAAACCTGTTTGGATTATTGCTTTGTACCATGTAAAAGAAATAGAGAATCTCACCCAAGTGTCTTCTGATATCAAATATATCAACACGCGTTGATTAAAGTTACAGATTTTATTTATCATTCAAAATCATTCTTCAACAATTATAAGCAAAAGAATGAACACAAAACTGCCATTGAACTTCTCCAGCAGTGATCTCAGTGAGGTCATAGCATTGTGACGTCATCAGCATTATGGCATCATAGCATTGTTACGTCATCAACGTTGTGACGTCATATCATTGTTAGCAGTGATGTCAAGCCTTGTGATGTCATTAACTGATGATGAAATAGGATTATGACGATTTGATTGTAGCGATATCTACAATGTAGATATTGCTTGTAGATATAAGCGATATATACTGTGGGAACCAGTTTTGGGTGATAATAAAAGATGTATATCATTATTAAATTATCATTTTTGATAATACAAAAAGGCGAATTCAAAGATTGATATCAAGATAAATTTTGTAATCTATCTAATTCTTGTATGTGCAGATGTAAATGCAAGTCACTCATCACAGTTGTTATGACTACAGAAAATGCAAGAAAATATATGAATAGATATGACAAAGTCCATTATACTATTAGCGAGGCAGAATTATAAAAGTGAAGAAATATTTTTTAATAACCTGAAACAAGCACAATCTATTCGTATTGACCATACATATCGATTCGACGATGGACATGTTTTCACATATTTCTCATTTACTGTTACAATCCTTCAGGGAAATAACTAGATTTTACGATCAGGACTTTTTTCATCTGCAATGTTATGAAAACCTAAATATATCATGCTGTGCACGTTGATACAGTTGATGTGAAAGTTCATATATTATTCCAAAATATCAAGTGAATATTTGAAAGAAGTACCTCATTATTTTGAAGGCATTTAAAAGGTGTGGTTCCAACTGTTTGTATGATTTTGTTAGAAGTGTAAAAAGAACAGTAGACTAAATGTAGTCAAAGTACATGTTTATGTTGACTGTACGATCAACCATGTGAGTTCATTCCTTTCGGCTTGCAATTTTGTAATTGTTGACTTGATTTGTGTGGATTTATAGTGTTGGTTTTTTGTTTCTAGCATCTGTAAACAAAGTTGCTGTCAAGTACTATTGAACAACATCATATTAAAATGACGCACACTATATTTGGATTGTTACAGCAGAAAACGGAAATGAAAACTCAACACAAAAGCCTGGACAAGTAACATGCAATGTAACAACATCAAAACAATACATTCTAGTTGTAATTGGATGAACTGACCAGTATAGGCCATTGAAAGAAGAGAGATTTGTATAAAAGGCTTCTCATAGAAACGGGCATGACAGAAACATTTCACATGTGAGGGACAAATGAAATGTGCACACATGACTACATTTACTAATTTCCAGTTCTACACAAGAAGGAGAATGACTAATCCCCAGTTAAAATCATTAGAAAGAATGGAGAGACTTCACATTTGAATCAACATACGATAAGTCATGCATCTGAATCTCACCCCAGTTTGACAAGTGATAGGGACATCAGTTAGATGTAGTTTGAAGAATAACGAGACTTTGGTTATAATTACTCAATTTATAGTCGCCTCAGACAGCATAGTCTAAAATGCACTATAGAGATTGGCAATTTACATATAAAATACATCATTTTATGAACACAACACTGCCGAAACACACTTGACGTGGCATAATTGTTTAAATAAAACATAGGCTCAATTGAGCAAAAAGCATGACAGTAAAACAGCCATGGTATTACTAATGAGAACATTACATGTACCTTATGTGGAATCCGGAATAATCAAATTACGTATTGAGTGTACATGTTTTGAATTTCATCAATCAAACGTGAAAAATCAAACGTGGAAATATTAGGTACATGTAAGTTTATGACATGTGAATAACATTGTATGTTGAATCCTTTACCATCAAAAACGTATTGAATGTATGTAAACTATTTGAGAGGCATTCTAGAAGATGGCGTGATGAAGAAGACAACATATTTTATTGATGATCAACTTCTTTAACAAAAATAAAACAATGTTAATAGAGAAGTTGATCATCCATAAAATAGTTTGTTTTCTTGAATGTATACGTATATATTTCGAATTTCATTCTTTGACAGATATTTCTGAGACTCAAACGTTGAAATGTGAGGTGTATGTAAGTGGATGACATGTGCATCGTCAACTAACTCCATTATCCAGCTCCAACGTGTTATATCTATTAATGTAAATGTCTTATGTCAGCCATAAATCAATCATGTCTCTTATCATACGCCTACATGTAGCAATGTGGCAGAATGACCTTATTCGATATCTTCTTACATATATGTGTGCATAGTGGACAGGTTGTTGGTGTTGGACATAAACACATGTTATAGGAGAAAGTATGTCAAAACATGATGTATAATGATAATCTGATACTTTCTTCATGAGTGTGTTATGAAATAATTATAATACTATGGTTTCTAATAATAAATCAATTCTATAATACATACATTAGTTATTTTAGAAATTGATATATTATTCGATATACAAATGCGTGTAGAAGCAACATGAAATATTCATTAGTCATTTCGTATTCCAGTCATTTAGAAGACATTGCCGCAACAGTATTTAATCAAATACTACATTAGCAATATTACAAAACTCGAGGGAACAAGTGCATGAACCAATGTTCCAGCAAATCTAATTTCTTCTTCATGCATATTTCATGTTCACGTTTATCATCCTTTTCCTCAAATACAATACAAACATAATATAGTCTATTAGAGTTAAGCTGCAATGGTGAGTATAGTGTATATTGTTTTTGAAGGCATTCTAATCAAACATTTTTGCACATTTAAGTCTTATTTTGGAAGATTCAATAAAATACAATAGTAAACATTCAAATTTCGTTAAAAAACAATTTCAAGTGATTATAACTGTGTTTTAAACGATTCTCGTTATAACTTCACGTGTTCACATTTTGAATAAGATTGACTTTCAGATAGCTGATCGTGTTTATGGTTTATGTGTCTTTCTCAGGGCGATGTCCTATGTTGACCTGGCTAGTTCATTAGTGATGAAAGGGACAGGACACATGAGTGACAGACCTACAGTGAATGTTGTCTGATTTTGGCATTTATGTGGCAAAACTCTTAAGCAAATTTACTTTCACAATGTTTCCATTAGGTTGTTTCGTAGAGGGTAATGTCCGAGTAACTCTCCATTCCTTAAAAATAATGGAGCCGAAGCCCGTTATTTTAAGGAATGGAGAGTTACGAGGATATTACCCTACTTAAATTACACTCAAAGTATTGCTCTTTTATCAAAATTGCTTTAAAAAGTTAGAGAAATTAAATTTCTACTTAAAAATATGATGTGGTGTGTAATTCTCCATTACTGAAAAATAATGGAGTGAAAGAACAATAGGATGACGTCACAAGTGTAATTTAACCACAGTTTACCTGTCATGGATTCTCTGGAGTTGGTCTTCCGTAATCCTTTCTCAGCTGTAGGCTCACAGTAGACGATGTTGTCTGTAAGACGGTTGGAAACGTTAAAGAGACTTGATAACATGATGGATGGCGGAACATGGTCTACACTTGCAAATGTTGTACTGAAAGAATTACTCTGTCAAAGAAATTCTGTCGCCAACAAGGTTGATAGATGACCCACAGCGAGACTAGTTCATGGGACAATATATAAGAGATCATGCTGTCTTACAAGTAGTGAGCATATGTTTTTCCTTCCAAGCAATACAAGTGCCACATTGTGCATCAGGAATCTACAAAGAAACTTGTGTCAAATTCACATGCTGGCTTCACAAGTTGTTATGTCAAATGTGATGAAATATCTGTTGAATTGATCAAGTCAAAATGTATGGAACAGACGATCTTCAACATAGTATATCTACATGTAGTTGAATTGAAGATTCATGATTATCTCTGCACAGTTGTTATATTATTGTAGGAAATAGACTAAGGCATTTGACCTCTTCTCTTCGTCTCAACACCTCCTGGCACGGTATAGCATAGTGGTTAGCACGGTCGGCTTTTGATCTGGAGTCCTCGGTTCGATTCCCACCAGATGTTCGGTACCCTTTCCTGCCCAAAAGAATGGTTCTACATGCAGTAATGTAAGGGTGCAATGCTACATGCTACACTGAAGTGCAGTTGTCCTCTCATCTGAAAAGTAAGGACGTTGAAGTATTCTTGGTTTGCAAGAAGTTGGTACCTAGCTGTTTAATTTAATAACATCAGATACGTCAATGGATTCTATTATCAAACTGCAGACGGGGATTTGGTTACTGCTTGTTTTGAACTTGCTGAGGTCTCAGAGACAAAATCCCTTTGTTGCATATCTGATTACGTAACCCGTGTCTCCTTGTGAAACCTCCTAACAAGAAACTCACTGCATGTAATTTGCAGATGTCTTCGTTATTTAATTACTGTTTATTTAATTATTTTGGTTTCACTTTAAGTAAATAAAGGTATCAATGGTTTCCATTTTAGTATGAAGTTCATATTTATGACAGTGGAAAACGTGTTTGGATAATAATGAAAAAGAGTTGACTTTCTGAACAATTGTACAGTGCATAACTGAATATCAAGATTCTAACAGCATTCTAACAGGTTCACTGTAGCCAACGATTCAAAAGGGTGGTTCTTGTGGAGAAAAACATTGAAAGGAACTGATGAATAAAGAAAAATAATATCATTGATTATGTTAGACCATTGTTTAATGACATCAAATTATTTCAGTCACTAATCACATTGAAATTAAAAAATATATTCACTGTAGCTTGATAGACAGCTTATTCCACTGATGAATCCCAGTATTTCATTGTTTAGTTTATAGTAAACAAGTGCTTTCTTCTAAATCTATCGAATTTGACAGAGACTGCTATAGGAGAACAGAGTCAGAAAATGATGCTTAATTTGTATAGGCGTACAGGTGGTCATGGCATTTGTGCCTTCTTTTATCTTTTCTTGCATTCGTTTCCAGGAAAGGTTTATCTCATCTTGACTAAAACGGCATCGACGTCGTCCACAGCACAAGCATAATTAGTATAAACACTGCTTCAGTTGTATCTGATCATGTATCACAGTACTAATGTCTCCTTGTCAGTTACCCCTGATCCAATCGTCTCTCATCCTGTTTACTTACTATTAACCTCCAAACCTTGTCACATTTACTTATCTTTAGATATAGTTGGAATATGTTGTGACATACAAACGTATCTCCAAAACATTTTTGGAAATTGAACATCATGACAATGATATGATGCAGTTTACAGTTTACCCCGTGAAAGCAGGAAATAAAAGATATAGGCCTAAATCTATATATATAAGCATGCCACCCAACTCACACAAAACGCGACATTCCATACAATTTGGTAAGACGCATCTGTATTAGTATCTTATTCAATTAAGGGACAGCGGATAAATTGGAATTTTAAACAGCGTGGCTATGCGTTTGCTTTAATAGAAGACTCCATAAAGAAAGGTCGTTACATAGAAACACACTGTAAAGTGTCAACATGAAACCGTATCTATCAATGTAAACATCTCATGTCATGTATAAATAAATTATATCTCTAATAATACGTCTAGCAATGTGACAGAATGACATTGGATATCTGGACAGGCATAAACACATTTCCTCTTGACAAAATTATTGTTATAATTATTTCAATTAAGTTAAAACATTGAGCGGATACATAATTCCTTTCCATACAACTTTAACTGCAGCCATAGTCAGTCAGTCGCATAAGCTTTGTTGCAAAATAATTATCTCAACTCTGTTGTTCCACCTAAAAGATGCTAGTTTACTGTGATAACTTTAAGGTATTGTAGTATATTATTACCTTCAAATGTGCATTTTCTTTTGAACGAAGGAAAATACTAGGTTTGAATAATAAATCAATTCTATAAGCTATTGTTATTTAAGGGATTGATGTTTTATTCTATACACAAACTGGTGTAGAGACAAATAGAAAATCCCCTGTGGTCATTTCGTGAGGTAACCAGGAGGTAGCTGCTACACAAAGTGTGTCAAATACAACATCAGCAATATTACAATACTCAAGAGAACCAATGTCACAGCAAATCAAATTTCGTTTTCATGCATATTTCATGCGCGATTAGATCCTTCCTTTCCCTCAAATATAATTCACAATATAGTATATTAGATTAACATAAACCTTGTGTGTAGATAATAATACAATATCTGTGTGAGTGTCAACCCTGGTTTTTACTACTTTCTTCAATCTTAGTGAGTAATTTTCACAAATTTATTCTGTATTTATGCTTACAAATGTTATATTATGTTACAGACTCTAACTCTTCAACACAGAAACCTTACAAGCACTGAGGGTGAAGTGTGATGAGCTGATTTATGGTTTAGCGCCGCTTTCCAGAGTATTTCACTTATATGATGGATGCAAGTATAATTACAGGAAGAAACAGTAGCTATGCATTGCGGTGAAACCTGCGAGCCTAAGATGGAACTACCAAACCACGGGTTGTACTGCGCCGAAATTCAGCGAATCATTGTGCCAAAACCTTTCTGTATGTAGAACATTTCTCTACAGCAAATAATATTTTCTAATGCAAAGCATATCACAGTCATGTTGTACCCAATAAGGGAGAATATATATCACTGTCTATATTTGGAACCGGAGAAGACAACTGTTTTATTCATGAAAGCAATAATACTTTTGTGAGACATTGTCACATGATACATTTTACAATGGCATGATTACTGTTTCATATGCATATCTTGGTAGGATAAACGCAAGTGCAAAGAGAACAGAATTCACATCTGCTGCTATGAGTCTACCAATGGTGTAACCAACGCCACCTGCAAACTCATGGTTCCCATGTTCTCCAAAAAGTCAATAGAGTGTGCAATGATCTCCTCCTCCTCCTCCTCCTCCTCGCTACATCGGTATAATTATATTCCTCTTTTTGAGGCACTTACACATAAAACATTGTTGAAAACCATTATATCTGCTATTGTATTGTTGAAACGCTACACTAGCCAATAAACAATAATTATCTGTTCATGTTATGATGTCCCAAAACTTTTTACTGCTTCCATTCACAGAACAGTTGGTTATCCAGTAAACAGTGAGGTAGCATAAGTTTCCTGGTCTGCAAGAAGATGTTGTTTAATCAAATAACATCAACTACGTCAATGGATTCTTTTATCAAACTGCAGACAGGGATTTGGTTTCCGCCTTTTTTCAACATACTTGCTGCACGTGTCTAGAAAGAATTCTTCTCTTGTAAATGTGATTACATAAGCTTAGTCTCTTTGTGAAAGCACCTAACAAGCAGCTCGCCATATTCAATTTGCAAATTTCTATTTACGGCTTCCTTATTAGATAACTGTTCATTTAATTATTTTGTTTTCGCTTTCAGTGAATACTGTTGTGATAGTTCCTCTTTTCATTTTGATGTCAAATATTTCTGACAGTGGACAGCGTTGTTACCAATCATGCACAAAGTGTTATTTCGCTTTAATAAAATAGATAAAATAATGTTTGATAATGTCCATAGTAGCTGTGAAGTGCATGTAACCGATCGTTCGCATTGAAATTGATATTAATATTGTACTAGTATCCATTGTCAGAAGCAATTGATTATCTTGTTTCAAATAAAGCAAGGAACATTGCGAAACATGATTGCTATAACAACATGTATTTCAGTGTGTACAGATTTTAACTAGTACATGTATACTGCCTTTCTATCACTCTGTTCCCTCCTCTCGCGATATAGTGTGCAAATAATATCTCTCTGAGCTATCCCATCTAAATTCTTACTTTAATTTGTTTTCACATCATTATCAATTGTCCACATTTTCATTCTTGATTACTTAGTTTCGGTCACTGGTACTCTCGATCTGCTCTTGACCTTAGGCTCACTATATAGACAATGTGTCCTATCATAAGTTTGATACGAAATGAACTGAGGAATACAGAAACATAGCTAAATATAGGAAATTCAAAACTATAAGTGAAAGATCAACCGCAGCGAAGATAACATAAAAACCCATAATATGTAACAAATTAACTTCTACAAAACCAAATCAAATTTTGCAGAAACTGTTAATTGAGAACTGAGTCGGTAAATAATTCTTAATTTGTTTAGGCGTAGAAATGTTCATGAAATTGTGCTTTCTTCTTTGCATGATGACAAACCTCTTCCCTGCCATTGGTCTTCATTAATCTATTATTCTATAAATCTTCTCCCTCTGAAAGGTTTATCTCATCTTGGCTAAGATGGCGTCTTCCACAGCGCAGGCATAAACACTGCTTCAGTGTTTATCTTATTATGTATCACAGCAGTAATGTCTCCTTGTCAGTTACCCTTGTTCCAATCGTCTCTCATCCTGTTTACTCACTATTATCTCCCAAACGATGTCACATTTACTTATCTTAGGATATACATGTATGTGGAATATGTTGTGACATACAAATGTATCTCTGAACATCGAAGTTGACATAATCACAATGAAATGTTGCAGCTTTCTTATGGTCCTGTGTAAACAAAAATATAGTATACGTCTATATTTATATTGATTATGCACCACAATTAAAATCAATCGATAACGGATGTTAACATGAGACGAAACTTGATAATAACAAACTTTCAACATTGCAAAAATCCAAGCAAGCGTTGCACCATTACAAGCACTGTTGTTGTGTTAAATAGATAAGATCTGCCTGGAAATATTTCACGATGATCTCACACAGATGCTGTCTTTATTCAAAATCAGAATTTAAATCAGATATGTCAGTGGATTCTGTTAACAAGCAGGAGACGGGTTATCTGAACAATAACAATTTCCAGTTATTTTCAGCAAGTTTGCAGTGATTTTTCCCGACTCTATGACGATACTATTTTAACAATGTTATATTTAGAATTGCACTATCTACACTTGCAGTTATAGACGATACTAAACGACGTCCCGTTGAATAATATATTTTTGAAACGAGTGGATTGTTTGGTATCTAACGAGCGAAAGCGAGTAAAATACCAATACTATTCATGAGTTTCATAACTATATTTATTACACGCTCTAAATTAAACGTTTGCTCTTCATTCACGTAGATGTGCGTATGGATAAATCTCTTACCATAGACGCATGACGTCATCTCCCTGAACACAAAAATAGGTCAAGAATAAATCCGTTAAGAACAGTTTTTATTTTAACAATACAAATTTAAAACACTCGTTTCATTGTCTTAATGTTGACAATATAGCAAACGTAAATTGCTAACGAAACCACCGCATTTTAGCAAACGTTAAAATTTGATATCAACATTGACACTTACCTTGAATAATTTGTATTGAGATATCTTGGTGTTGTAACAACAGACGGAAACGAAAAATGCCTCCACAACCTTTGAAACTTATTTTTCAACACGAAGCAAAATTTTAACATTCTAAACAATAAAACCCTTTCCTTAAAAGGATTAAGCTGTAGTCGCAAACATTTTTAACTGACGACTGTCACAGGATTCTTGGGTTCGACATGAACATGATGAAATGCATTCCTTGTGCTACGTCAAGTTGCATGACGATGTCTAATGGCCCTATCGAGATATCAAGGGAACTAACCCTGGATCAACCAAGTGATACTGATTCACAGTAATTGTGATAGAAGCGTCGGTACAATATTAATCTTAAAGGGACAGAAGCACGTTTTTTGCAAATTTTATTTTTTCCAATTTCCCATTTATAATAAATAATAGTTCGTGTCATTTATATTTACTTAAGAGGGTAAAAATTGCATGGCGGCCATTTTATTGTGAAGACATTTTATTATTTTGAATGACAAAAAAACGACTCCCATGGCTATACGGAACCATGTACATGAATTTTTTAACTTGATTTTCCGAAGAGAAGAGGGTGTTTTACCATTGGTGACATAATTTTTCAAATACACATCATCAACTTATTTCAGAGAAAAAACGTGCTACTGCCCCTTTAAGGCGTCACCGCTTTCACGTGCAATGTTTCACAACAGTAGTATCCTCAACGAGAGGGTAATAAAGTGTGATCCCAAATATAGCACTGTACTGGGTGTTTTCTATTAGAATGTTTTATTAGTAATTAACAAGATTTTAATTAAATCGATGTTGCCAATATATCCACTTTATAACAGTCAAAGTACGCAAATACTTATTGCATGCGAAAACAGATGCTGATAATAATGTCAGACTAACACAAGTGGCTTCGCCTATATATGTGGTAGATATACATGACTCACATACCAAGTACAGAGTTTGACCAACGTCAACATCCTCACATAATAAATGTTTTTGATGCAAAATATGACTTTGAATGAACAGAGGGTGCTTTTCTTGTTACATCCCTTTTTCTTTTTATATAGTGATAGGGTAGGGTATATTATTAGTTACACGTTGTTTTGACAGGGTGTACGGGACTATAAGACCCAAATTTATTCCGTATGTTCCTGAGGAGCAGAACATCCTGTCAAAACACCGTATAACGAATTTATTACCCTTTAGATCTATTATATGTACATATTTCACTCATTTCAGATCAAATATATAGGCTATATAACTATTTTCGTTCGTGATAAAAACTCCGCACACTGTGAAACAGCGAAAGCGCTGTATACAGTTTAATAATAATAATAAATAGTGTGTACTTGTAATGCGCTAGCCTCCATGCACTAGTGCATGCTCAAAGCGCTACATGATATAATACATATAAGTACAAGAATGTCTACGCATGGAAAGATTCACGGAACAAGTGAGTTTTTACCTGGGCTTTGAAAGAGTCGATGTTACGTGATAGATTGTTCCAGAGCTTTGGGGCAGTTACTGAGAAGGATTTATCTCTATAGCTTGATAATTTACCGCTCTATATCAAGGGAGATAACTCTGCGGCTAAAATAATCAATTTTACGTTTATTAATATATGAAGAATAACTTAGAGACACATGTTTTTATTGAATTAAGTTATTGACACATTTAAAATAAAAAGTGTATACAGGTTTTAATCACCGTACTTAAGTTTGTTATAGTAAATGTTGATTCTGAACTTCCGAGTCGAGCAACCGTTTAACTTCCGCATTCCATCTAAGGTCAAGGCCATCCGTAAGTCACATGACCTATCTTCACGGGTCATATGGATGGTACACCCTGGCAAATCCGCCCAAACGATTTCGTATGCATTGGCTATAGACCAATCAGATTTCAACATATTTATCTAAAGGGTAATAATTGTGTATATGTCTTTCACGCGCTGTTTCTAAACGATACACGCCCCTGTGATTCAACAGCACTGGCTGAACATCTCACGGCGTTTCATACGCCATCAGTTTCTTTCCATACCCAAGAGACTGCAGACCTGCCTGAGAGTGCAATGTTGACAGGTACATATGACAATATAACCCCCTTATGTGGGTTCTTCATTAGTTTGTGACGTAACAGATGTTGACGTTGGTCGAACTCTGTCCACAGGATTTATGCAGAGATGTCAATTTAAAGCGGATATCTCATTGTTTTGTAACTATATCGTGATAACATAAATTATCTGTGATTTAATTTCAGATTGTGTTTCTATTAGCTTTTAGTATATTAAAGTGTTTAAAACGATTCCTCGTCATAAATGTACATGTTCATGTAAATGATAAAATGAAGTCAATGCCTGAACATATTGGATACGAACGATATCAACAGGACTGGATGGCTGCACACTATGCATTTATACATCATTCAAATAATTACTTGATTGTGATTGAGATAAGGTCCTCTGTTATTCAAATATTGAATATAAGATTTACTTTGATTTCTTCCAAATCCGTGATTAGGTTTATATGTCCTTCTTAGGACGATGTACTATGCTGACCTGATTAGTTCATTAGTGATGAAAGGAACAAGACAAATGGGTGACAGACAAGGAATATTATCTGCTATTGACATCTATCTGGAATCTTAGGTAGATAAATGTTCACTATATGTCCAGTAGTATATTTCTATACAGTTGTCCTATCCCTGATTGTTCAGTGTTCGTTTGCTGTAATCTCCTCTCGAATAAGGCTGACAGTATACGATGTTACCACTACGACTGGTGGTTGAAACATTGAAGAGACTTGAGAACATGTTGAATGGGGAAACATAGTCTAACAGAACACATTCGGAGATTAAACCAGGGGAAATTGTGCTGAAAGATAAGTTTATCACAGAGACACCATCGGGAAACAAGGCACCCACAGCGCAGCATGGGGCAGTAAAAAAGAGATCAATATCTCTGGCGTGTGCTCAACATTTGCTTTTTTCTAACAATAAACCTGCTAAGTTGTGCAGCGGATATCCTAAAGAAAAACATAATGTGTTCACTGGCTTCTCACTGCGGTATCTGAAAAGTGACTGGTATTTCTTGTATATAAATATATGATCTGTAGCAGAGAACTACTGATCTTGTCTAACGTGCCACATAATAACGCCTTCCCTACTCTTTTATAATAATAAAATAATAATGGATAGTTTTTATAAAGCGCACAAATCTCCACGTTGTGGACCCTGGTCTAACCTAAGCTGCCGCAAAGCGCTTAAAGGTCACCTCCTCCACATCTTACACCAGGTACCCACTTACTGCTGGGTGAACAGAGGCACACGTTGAATGAAGACACTTACCCAGGGTGACACCATAAGTCTTTCCACTCATGTCTCAGTGTGGGGCAGGGAATCACCCTTCAAACTCTCAGTTACTTCAGCAGTGAAGCGGGTAACCCACCCATGCGGCAAGCCGCGCCCATTGTTGCTGAACTTCACTGATAGCGGTCGACTGAGCTATGCACAGGACCACGTGCCACCACGTTATTCGTAGAATATGTATCATAGTATTTATGCGGTGTAAACCCATGTAAACTTAAGATAGTAATACAGGGGTGCAAATACGGTTTTCGTGGTCGTTTTCCGTATTGCACGGTGAATTCCGTATTGCACGGCTGACGGTTCTACTTTCTCTAAACTTCGGCAGTTCTCGGAATTTTCCGTACTTTTCAATGTTATCCAAATTCAATCTCCGGAATTTATATTTTGATAACACTGCTAGTAATTTTTCAGTTGATTAAAGTATCAGCTTGGATTCAGACCTAATATTAACAGCATAAGCAGGGAAAATGTTACTCAAATTATCATTAACAAGGCAGAAAAACGCAAAGTATTGAGTAAGTAAGGAGCATTGCCGGAAGTTTCGCTAGCAATGCTGCATCATTGTGACGTCACAACCGTTTACTATTGCGACATCGTAACCATGGTAATGTCAATCGAAAGAAGCACGACGGACATACGCCTGAATGTTGTTTCTTATGTTCATTTCTTTGTAATTAAATGATTGTAAAGCAAATTTGATGGTTTAATTATGTTAACACACTGAATAAAATTTTACATAAAGCTTTATTGGGCTGAAAAATGAAAGATAAAGATATTATTAAGATATCAAATCGTGAGTCGTGCTCGTCAAGCAACCGTCCGTGTATATATCAATGCGCAGCACGTCGTCCCAGTAAATGTATGCAACTTTATTTGCTTATTAAAATTATATATAATAAAAAAAGGACATCATACTTGTGCATTTGGATCGCTTGTATTGAACTCGAAGCTGTCATGGAAGCGGAGGAACCCGTTGTTCCTCCGCTTCCATGCCATCTTCTCGTTCAATACAAACGATCCAAGTATGATGTTCTATATATGTACCACACTATTCTCGACTTTAGGCTAAGGTAATTAGAGAAGAAGTTACTCTGACAACATCAATTTGGATGCCATATGAAAAGGTTAGATGTGGTGAGTTTTGTGGTGAGTCATGGGGTTTTACACAACTTTCAAGAGTATTTCACTGAATTGATTAACAGTAGACGCTAGAAATAAATTAATGCACCTGTCATTGTCATATTCAAAGCTAAACTGGTGGGGAAACAATTATATATGAATAACGGCGTGGCCAAAATCGTATTTCCTGTTATCCCCAAAGTTGATTCCTCTGTTGAACAGTTTAACCTGGACTATTCGTGGTCTGCTGGAGGATGTTATATGACTGTTAAATTAAATAAAATCAGATAGGCCAGAGGATTCGTTTAACATAATGTAGACAGGGATTTGGTTTCTGCTTGTTTTGAACACACTTGCTGAAGGCGCAGAGAAAGAATCCATTAGTCGTATATCTGATTACATAAGCAGCATCTCGTGGTGAAAGCTCCTAACAAGAAACTCGCCATATGTAATTTGCAAACATCTATTTCTGTCTTTGTAATATGATTACTGCTACTTCAAGTATGTTGTCTCTACTTTCAATAATAAAAAAAACATTGTGAAAGGTCGTCTTTTCATGTCAATATTTTTTTAATGTTTGTTGGATACTTATTAACGACTAATAGTTAACTAACTTTTGATAGAAAGAGCTAAAACAAGTAAGGTTTCAATTAACTACTTTATGATTCGTAATCGTAAACTCATCGTAAGTCTAATATCAATATGTTACTTGTGCATATAGCACAGTGTAGTAGTTTGAAATGTCAATATCAGCTGATAACCTGTTTTGATATACGTCAAGTAACACAGCAAGGCATCATTTCTAAAACAAACATTGTAGTAAAGTATAAGTGTACAACAGCTATACTTCTTTCCTGTCATTCTGGTCCCCTTCCTGTGACAAATTGTGCAACTTGATGAAAGTTCTCCTGCATATTGAGACTACATTATCATAATACATATATACCGCAGGTGAAGTTTAGCGCAAATGTGTTGCGTAACAGAGATGAACGAACGAAGTGAGCAAAAGTTGGCAACGTGTTTCTCTTGACTCAAATACAAATAATTTTCAGCTGTACAAGTTAAATATTGCAAACATTTAAACTAGACACCCATTTGTACATGGATGTATAATCTCCTTTGTCCAACCTTTTATGACACAATTACTCAGGTAAACGATATTTAATTAAACGGTCGACACTGCCTCTCGAACCATTCTTCGCCTCCATACCCACTTTGAACATCTGGCATAAGGAGTGAATGAACATGAATAGGTAAATATAAAAGAAATACAAGTTTGCTTCCGTTTACTATTATATTTTTTCATTTATTTCATGTAATGTGTCGACGCTTTGATTAAATGTTTAAAGCATTGTTTTAAAAACATTCTAACGAAACATGCCAATGAATCCAAGGGATGTAACTCCTGATATTGCATGCGACAGACCAATGGTGTCAGCTTGTATAATAAACGATTTTTTATTTCCCGAAAAAATATGATTTAGAATAAAATAGACCAAATCCAAAATGGAAAGGGGGTCGGATAAGTTAACAGGTCGGAACGTCCAATATGAATTATAATAAATTGTTTTTCAAAATCAAAAATATATTGAAAAAAAGAGTTCACAAGTGACTCATTTATACCGGCAAAACATGTTCTAATATTCAATTTTACAATAAATAAATTTGTAAAATCGTATTAACTCTATTCTAATTACAGTTATTCTTTCTGATCACTGTTGCTTTGGAGGAATAATGAACAAATCTGTACTTGCATGTTGTAGTTGTTGTTTTTAAAAAAAAATTATAGATCGAACAAGGGGATTTCAGTTGACGTTTTGATATTTTAACTAAAATTTAACCACAGTCACCAAATAATTCAATCAAACTACTGCGGAGAAGTAGTAGAAATATCATGCCATAGTCAAATGGATCTGATTTCTTTAAATTATTGAATTAATCGAAACCAACTGAGGTGAACAATAGGGCCTACATCGGGTCGGGGATAATAATAACATGGTAAAAGGTTTGTGTATGCAGGCCTTTAGATTTAATTAGATTAAATTTAATATTTCTAATTAATTTATTAATTAATGTATAAATAGTCTGTAGCTGCCACAGGGCGTGTATCGCTTAGAAATAGCGTTTGAAAGACATATACCTGTATAGACCCTACCCTATTACTTTGTAAAAGGAAAGGAATGTAACGACGAAACCACCCCATGCACATTCAAAGTCATATTTCGCATCAAAAACAATCTTTATGGCACAGTCGATGCCAACGATACGAATCCTAAATTATTTCCCTACAAAATGAGCTATACATGACCACGATCTGAAAATTACTTCAAAACGGTATGCGAAAAGAAATTCAGCGAAATTCAGTGAAAACTCACCTTTTAAAATCGTTTATTAATTCCAGCAATGTTTACAGCACTCTAACCGTAGAGTGAAACTACAGATGTAAAAATATATTACAACACCTACATATCATTTCTTCGACAGAACTATGTCATTTTGTCTCAAGTCATCGTCATGCTGTCCACTTGTCAGCCATTCATGACCTTGAGATTCATTTGACCTGGAGTAGCCCACATCCTGGTTCCCGGGCCTTCTAGCGAGATCGAAGGCCCGGGAACCAGGATATGGACTACTCCGTATTACAAGCGATGTGATAATATTTATTACAAGCAATTTTTAAAAATAAATTATGCAAATAGTTTGGGTCAGCAGTACGCTAATATTTAAAGCTTTGAAAAATCATACCTTTATTATTACCCGATCAATGTTTAGGCTTGAATATATTGGCTTCAGTGTGGTAGACCGTAGATAATATTGGATAAGATGATGACAACATTCTGAAATATAATGTCAAACGGACACCGTTACATCCCTTATTTTTTGTAGTATATGGGGCAGGATCGTCGACTTCATATGCTTTCTAATCGCTAGTTTCGACAATACAAGCCCCTGTGATTTTAATAGATACAATATATATATATATATATATATATATATATATACATACAATTATTACCTTTTTGACCATATAGCAAAATTATTACCTTTTTGGCTCTTTTCTTATTTGTTACAAAGTTAATATTTTTGTTTAGAGAAAATAAAGTTTAACTCTAAACTAATGATAAAAAGTGACTAAAACCATTTTATCTTAATTGTCTAATGTTTTATTCAAGTTATATATATTTGGAGCCAAAAAGGTGGAGCCAAAATTGTTAGGCAAAAATGTTCAAGCAAAATTTACAATTTTGGCTCATAGCAAAATTGTTACCTTTTTGGCTCTTTTCTTATTTCTTACAAAGTTAATATTTTTGTTTAGAGAAAATAAAGTTTAACTCTAAACTAGTGATAAAAAGTGACTAAAACCATTTTATCTTAATTTTTTAATGTTTTATTCAAGTTATATATATCGTGAGCCAAAAAGGTGGAGCCAAAATTGTTAGGCAAAAATGTTCAAGCAAAATTTACAATTACAATAAAATGCTTGAGTCCCTATTTATTATTAGTTTAGAGTTAAATATTATTTTCACTTAATGAAAATATTAACTTTGTAACAAATAAGAAATGAGCCAAAAAGGTAAAAATTTTGCTATATGGTCATATAGTTAATAATTATATTACCCATATGGGAAGACGGACACAGGGTAGTATTTTTCCTGTAAGTCACATGGGAGTTACACCTTTTTCTGGCTTTTGATTGGCTGTTACAGAAAAATAAGAATTTCATTGGTTGCCGGAACTACTTCATTCATCTTTCTTACTTTTCCCGACTAGTAACTTTAGAAACTGTCTTCTGCATTTTAACATGTTTTATTTGTTTCCCGCAGTTGAAATTAGTGTTTTCGTACATGTGCCGACGCATCAAATGTCGGAGGAGGCAGTTAAGTTGTCCGAAATTTAAAGAAACTAGCGATTACTGCTTGACTGTATAACCACGGAAAGCTTCAAGAGCGACGGCGATCGTTCGAATGTAATGACGTCATAGGCGCGAGCGGTTATGACGTC
Source organism: Gibbula magus (assembly GCA_936450465.1). Lineage (NCBI taxonomy): Eukaryota > Metazoa > Mollusca > Gastropoda > Trochida > Trochidae > Gibbula > Gibbula magus. The sequence continues at coordinate 34,338,749 of OW388293.1, forward strand.
ACAGTGTCGATTGTAACGTCACAGGGCTTTTCGGTTTGAGCCGACTTGTTTTTGAGCTTCCCACACCTCTTGATATGGATGTTGCAATAACTTATATGTATAATCATGGATTGATAGTAATTGGCAGGAATACAAAACTTTCAACTTAAGCCACATCTTTCTTTTATTGTGAAAGACATTTTCGCAGGGGACATTTTAATCGTGCGGAGTAAACAAGGATAGGTACGTAAGAAGTGAATCCACGTCACACGCGTATGGATATGGAGATTCATCTCCTTCTCGGGTCCTTTTAGAGAAGCTATTGACTTTTAATATTCGCGTTTTTACTTTAATTTGTCATATGGGTAATATAAACAATAACCAACTCGTGACGGGGAATGGCAGGTTATCTTTCCCTCGTTATATCAATTGTGTGTAATTCTCTCGCCAAGGCTCGAGAATTACTCAAATGATATAACTCGGGAAAGATAATCTGTCATTCCCCGTAACTCGTTAGTTATTGTCTAAGTATGTATATATATTGTTACCTTTTTGGTACATTGATTTTTTGCATATATATTGCATTTTTTGCACCAATTAAATTTTAACGACTTACCTGTTCTAAACATTTTTTTTAATTTTGTGATATATATTTATACATTTATAGATGTTTATTTACTTTAATTACATATATAACATTTGCATGAACATCTTGTTAAAACCTAATTATGATAAAGGGAGATTCTTTCGTCGTTTCATCTGGAAAATATATACATTTTTTATATGACGAGCAGTGAAATAAACTGTCTATATTTTCAATGCGAACGGTAAACAATATCATTTGATGTCATAAAACAATGGTCTCACGCGGCGAATTGGCTTATGACGTCACAGTGTTATTGTGGTGATGGGTTGTTCCTAGCGGCCACTTGGCGTGAAAACGACCCTTTTCGGACGTAATTACGTGGATTATATCATATAATAAATAGAATATCCATCAATCTTGACAAATACCATTTTTAATCTCATCTTGTGAGGTTGGAAAGTTATATATAATATATATAAAATATAACGTTTCTGCCTCACTCGATGAGATAAACATGGAATTAGTCAAGAAAAGACAGATATGCTCTATGTACAGAATACAAACTTGGACAAGACTAAAGACAAATTAACAATCACCCATTAATGTGCCTTTTGTTAAAATTCTTTTGAGCAATTTCAATGGAAAAGTTGTTTTTTTTTTTTTTTTTAAATGAGATTTAGAAAGAAGCACATTTTCCAAACTATACATGTTTGATCACTTCACTAATTTTGATATAGGCTGTTGATGCTATTGCAAATCTTATTGGAAATTTAGTTTTTGTGGTATCCATGGCAAAATTGCTCAGAATGAATGTCATGAAAGTCATTTTGTCCACAGCATATCTCACAGATAAATGCTAGCTTAACAATTCATTACCAATGTGATAATCACCTACACATGTTTGTTTTATTTGACCTAATTACCTTGGACCAAAATAGTTAGGATATTATGTATATTTTGAAATGATAAATAATGATATGTTTGTTTGCGGACCCATTTATCTTCACATTTATCTGTACATTAATAACTATTACAATATCCCTAACTAATATTGTTCAGTATATATGTATATATATAAAAATGTTATTCTCATGGTAAGAAAACGTTTCAAGAAATATTTAGTTTTTCCTTGCATATCTTTCAAGCAATAGAAGCTAGCTTCACCAAATGTCTCTTTTGTTGGTCAGTCAAACAAAGACGACAGCTGGGGTTGACCAAGTGGAATAAGTTAAACAATGATTATGAAGCTTCACTCTTCAATAAATCCTGATATGAGCTATTCAAATCATCAGTACACATTTCGAACTTCACAAGAATATTGTTTTACTTCACAAGCTGCATGAACCTCACCCTTACATTTTTAAATGTGTTCTGGAAGCGTTGCATTTAAAAAAAAGCTAAAAAGACATGTTAAAGCTAGAGGGTACATATAAAAAAAATCATTTTGCTCGGGAAACACAATTTAAAAAGTTGAAAAGCAGTTCTTAAGCTGTAGTCCGGAATTTTTTAAAAACATTGTTTCCATGAAAACAACAAAAATTATAGTTCTAAAGTATTTTATGATGAATGCTCAACATACAATACTTCATTGTGCTGGGCCTTGCACTTTTTGAGTTTTGGTCTGGAAACACAATTTTAAGTAATTGCTCGTTTAAATGGCTAAAGACAATACACCAAAGAAGTTGAAAATCTCAAAAGGCAAGTTTCATTGAGCTTGGATATATGCTTTTTGATTTCTGGTCCAGAAAGAAACCCAGAGAATGAACAGTCATTTCTTTACAATAACTTATACAACAAATCATTTACAACAATGCTGCATTAAAGTTTACAGCAACATAGCATTCATGTAAGATTGCTGTATTTAGTACTAGGTATGTCACAAATCACAAAAAATAATTTGAAATACTCATGTTTTCAGTAAAACCTCCGAAAGCATTGATGTTAACCTTTTACAGTCATGCACTGTAATTTTGTGTATAAAACACTATTAAAAACAAAAGATATTAGTGAGTGAAACATTTTTAATTACCATGAAATGTCAAATTTGATACATTACAATACAGATGTAATAATCATTATCATTTACAAGAGCTCATGCCTTCATCCTTTGTGGTTTATCTTCTTGTATGTTCTTGCCGACATTAGCTCCTAAAACAAAAAAAACAATTATTATGGGTATTTAAAAATATATTTTTCACTTATGTTTGAATATGAAAATGAGAACTTTCAGTTAAACTTTTACTTAAATTACAGTTAATTACAATAGCAGTAATTGAAAAAGGTGAACAATGGACTCTGTAGCTCAATCAGGCTAGATAAAATAGTTCAGATAAAGTATCTTTGTTTCAAGACCAAATATAATGTAAGTGCAAGGTAACTCTCCCAACAATATTTCAGCTCTTAGGTGTGCAGCATTTCAAGATGAAAAGTCCACTGAATACTCCTTGAGAAAATTCACTATTCAAATCATTGTTACAAAAGAATTAGCTTGACCTTATAGCCGCCATAGCATATTTTTTGCATATTTTGTTTTCTCAAATTTGCTATTTATTATTTAAGTTTACACAAAATATTATTATGTTAGAGGGTAAAACAGTTATCGGTATTGAAAGAAAATGGTGCGATGTTTAAAGGGACGATGGTGTGGAACTCTTCAGTGTGGAACTCTTTAGTGAAGTATATATGTCAAATTAGTTGTGTACCTATCCTTGCCTAACGGTAATTTAAATGGATAAGTTCTTCCTTTTGACTTATTACACTTTAACTTAGACTAAATAAACCATTTGGGATCTAGAGATTAGTATTATAGGAGCTAAAATGATTGATTACTAGGCATTAATATTTCCAGTATATATATATTACCTGTTTGGCTCAAATGCTGCTGAGTATATATCAATTCAGTTATGTACCTATCTTTGCCTATTTCAAATGGATAAGTTCTTCCTTTTGAATATCAAGGCAAAAGTGAGCACAGCTCACATACCCCCGCCTGAAGTTTGTCCGCCTTCATACAGTATCAATAAATTAGAAAACATACTCTAGTCAATCATGTCAATGAATAACAATGATTGTTTTTAATAAAAGAAATAATTTTTAAATTAACAGAATTGCGGTGTTTAAATCAATAAAAGGCACAACAATATCACATAGGTAATGTCCAAATTTGAAGTGTCTAAGTTAAATAGTTTTTTACTTATGCTCTAGAAAAGACACAAAGTTAAAACACAAGACCATTTTTTGGTAAACATTTAAAAAATATTTGGTCCTTAGAATTGAGACCCCTAAAGGGCACGACAGGACCATATAGGTTACTTCCACACAAAATTTGAAGGTTCCAAGTCATATAGTTTTTGAGATATGCTCCAGAAACATGACAAAGTCCGAAAATCGGACCGTTTTAGGTCAAAATTTAATTTTTTTATTTGGACCTGGAGTTGAGACCCCTACAAGGCACAACAGCTCCATATTGGTTTCTTCCATACCGGATTTGAAGGTTACAAGTCATAAAGTTTTAGAGATATCCCCCGGAAATGATTTCGGATGGACGGACGAACGGACACGCGGAATGCTTTATACCCCCGACTACATAGTAGTGGGGGTATAATTACACACAGACTAAATACTCCATTTGGGATCTATTGATAAGTATTATTGGAGTAAAACTCCCCCATTACTAGACACTCACATTTCCAATATATATACCTTTTTGGCTCCCATGCCCCGGCCTACTTCTATGTCAAATGAGCCATGCACCTATTTCAGGTGTATTTCTTCTTCATTTTGCTTAATACACGTTTTTCCTAGCCTAAATAAACCAATTGGGATCCAGAGATAAATATTATAGGTTATTCCCCATTACTAGAAAGTCATATTTCCAGCATATATATTACCTTTTTGGTTCACATTATCCTAAGTATATGTCAGATTAGTCGTGTACCTATCCTTGCCTATTTCAAATGGATAAGTTCTTCCTTTTGAATACTAACACTTTCTCCCAGATTAAATAAACAATTTATGATCACAGATAAGTAGTAAATCCCTCATTAATAGACATTGACATTTTAAATATAAATATAATACCTTTTTGACTCCAATGCCCCTCATTATATGTCAAATGAGTCATGAACCTATTTTTGCCTATTTTAGATGTAAACCTTCTTTCTTTTGTTGAATACAATGTTTTCCTAACCTAAATAAACCAATTGGGATCTACTGATAAGTATGATTGGAGTAAAACTCCCCCATTACTAGACTCTCACATTTCAAATATATATAATACCTTTTTGGCTCCATATATATAATACCTTTTTGGCTCCAATGCCCCTCATTATATGTCAAATGAGTCATGTACCTATTTTTGCCTATTTTAGATGTAAAACTTCTTCCTTTTGTTGAATACAATGTTTTCCTAGCCTAAATAAACCAATTGGGATCTATTGATAAGTATTATTGGAGTAAAACTCCCCCATTACTCGACTCTCACATTTCCAATATATATAATACCTTTTTGGCTCCTATTCACCTCATTATATGTCAAATGAGTCATGTACCTATTTTTGCCTATATTTAATAGATGTGAAACTTCTTTCTTTTGTTGAATACAATGTTTTCCTAGCCTAAATAAACCAATTGGGATCTATTGATAAGTATTTGGAGTAAAACTACCCCGGCATTACTAGACACTCACATTTCCAATATATATACCTTTTTGGCTCCCATGCCCCTACTTCTATGTCAAATGAGCCATGTACCTATTTCAGGTGTATTTCTTCTTTATTTTGCATAATACACGTTTTTTCTAGCCTAAATAAACCAATTGGGATCCAGAGATAAATATTATAGGTTATTCCCAATTACTAGAAATTCATATTTCCAGCATATATATATTACCTTTTTGGTTCACATAATCCTAAGTATATGTCAGATTAGTGGTGTAACTATCCTTGCCTATTTCAAATGGATAAGTTCTTCCTTTTGAATACTAACACTTTCTCCCAGACTAAATAAACAATTTGTGATCTCAGATAAGAAGTAAATCCCTCATTACTAGACATTGACATTTTAAATATATATATATATATATATAATACCTTTTTGGCTCCAATGCCCCTCATTATATGTCAAATGAGTCATGTACCTATTTTTGCCTATTTTAGATGTAAAACGTCTTCCTTTTGTTGAATACAATGTTTTCCTAGCCTAAATAAACCAATTGGGATCTATTGATAAGTATTATTGGAGTAAAATTACCCCATTACTAGACACTCACATTTCCAATATATATATACCTTTTTGGCTTCCATGCCCCTACTTCTATGTCAAATGAGCCATGTACCTATTTCAGGTGTATTTCTTCTTCATTTTGCTTAATGAATGTTTTTCCTAGCCTAAATAAGCAGACAGAGTCGGCCATATCCCAAGCCATGTAGGAATTTTGAATATATTTATGCATTTTGAATATATAATGCATTTACTTTCTTGAAAATTGTTATTACTCATAACTCATAAGTGATCAAATTTCTATATAGCAAAAGGCACATCTAGACTACTTGGTGGATACCTGTACAAAGTTTCAGCAAAATATATTGAATAGTTTTGAAGTTTGAGGCCGGAATATAGTTTTCCCTCTTCTTGGTTCTTAGTCCAGACTGTTTGCATTTGTAAAAAAAAAAAAAATATTCTCAAATTTCTTTATAGCAAAAGGCACATCTAGACTACTTGGTTGATACCTGTACAAAGTTTCAGCAAAATATATTGAATAGTTTTGAAGTTTGAGGCCGGAATGGAAAAGCTCGGACGCACAGACAGACAGACAGATGGAGTTCATTTCTATACCCCCCCGCCAACTTCATTGTGGCGGGGGATAATAAACCAATTGGAATCTAGAGATAAATATCATAGGTGCAAAATTCCCCATTACTAGAAATTCATATTTCCAGCATTTATATTACCTTTTTGGCTCAAATAATCCTAAGTATATGTTAGATTAGTCGTGTACCTATCCTTGCCTCTTTCAAATTGATAAGTTCTTCCTTTTGAATACTAACACTTTAACTTAGACTAAATAAACCAATTGGGATCTAGAGATTAGTATTATAGGAGCTAAAATGATTCATTACTAGACATTCATATTTCCAGTATATATATATAGTACCTTGTTGGCTCACATGCCCCTGAATATATATCAAATGAGTAAACTACCAATTTGTGCCTATCTAAGATTTTCTGTTCTCCGTTTTGCCAAAATACCCTTTCTCATAACCTAAAGAAACAAGTATGAACAAGCAGACAGAGTCTACTTTATCCCCTGCCAAGTGGAAAAAGTTTAAGATATATTGAACAATGATTTTGAGCTTCATGCTATAATAAATCCTTAATCACTAATTAGTCATAAATTCATGCTACAGAAGAAAGTGTACTTCCCAAATTGCAGTACTCTATGTTTAACAATATACAACTTCTGTTCTGGAAGCGAATTGTGAAAATCATTTAGAGTTCGACATGTTTTTCCATGGATATGCCTAAAAATGAAATTTCAAAGAATTTGTAAACCCCAAAAGACACATACACATGATGACTGCTCCACACAGCAAGTTTCACTGAGCTAGGCCTTAAAACATTTTAGTTCTGGCTTGAAAACAAAATGTCAAGTTATGTTTCCTTGGAAACGGCTAAAAATAAAATCCCAAAGAAGTTGAAAACCTAAAATGGCACATCAAAACATAATGACTGTTCCACATACCAAGTCTTATTGAGCTAGTATTTACAGTTTTTGAGTTCTAGTCCAGAAATGAAATGTTAAAGTATGTTTCCATGGAAACAGCTAGAATTAAATTTCCAAAGAGGTAAAAACCATAAAACTCCTATCTACACATGTTTCCCATATCAAGTTTCATTGAGCTATGCAGTACGGTTATTCAGTTCTGGTCTGGAAACGAAACCCGGATGCACAGACGGACGGACGTAGGTCATTTCAATATCCCCGACAACTTTGTTGTGACAGGAGATAATGACAAGAATCTGGACTACCCTTGTCTTGCCATAAGCCCATTTGGCCTTATAGGCCTGATGAGCTTAAACAAGTAGATGCCTACTCCCAAACCTGTTATGTTACTTACCTCTAAAATCTAAAACCTGACAGCTTCCTCAGTGTCGTGGAAGGAAGGCCAAGACTTGATAGTGCGCAGGATTGGTGAGGTCGTGCCCTGTTGCCAGAACAATGGTTGGCTCTAGAAAAAAAAATGTTTTAAATATTATCTACAGCTAATAACTTGATTAGCAAAAGTAACAAGGATCTGTATTCCAAACTTTTGAAATGTCCTACAATATTGGCATTATTTTTATCATAGGTATTTATTATAGGTAATCTTCATGCAACTTAACCAGTATTCCAATTCAATGATATCGTTTATTTCTCAATGCCATCAACAGCTGTAAAACTTTGCAACATGCTCTACTGTCATTATTTCTATCCATTCCAATAAGACTGTAACCAGATTCTCGCAATTCTCTATCACTTCCAAATGAAAACTGTTCAATTTCCAGTCAGCTCCTAACTCACATAAGATTATGGTTCAAATGTATCTCAAGCTTGGTAGAGTTAGCATGAATAGTTTTGAGTTATAATCTGAATAAAATGACATCCTCATAGAGTCTAAATATTGGAAGTCACACATTAGTCTAAAAAACGACAGTCACAGCTAGAGATCATAGTTTATAATGTATCTTTCAAATTGGGTGGCGCTAGCATTTATAGATTGGGAGATATGCTTAGGACACAAGTTGACATGACCTTGTAATGTCCATGGTCACCATAACTTCTACACAATTTCTGCATGGATCTTGAAGAGAAGGTGACTCTTCCAATTCAAATGGTGTAGATATTATTACATATCGTGACCCATGTTATCCATATTTGGGGTCACTTGAAAGAAATTCTGCACACAACATTTCAGCTCTCTAGACCTTGTGGAACTGAAGAAGATGAAATTAGGTTTTTAAGATTGTGAACGCTGTGACCCTATTTGGGGTCACAGGGTCACAAACTCTTCAATTTAGAATCCCCATTAGCCAAGGAGTCTGCATACAACTTTTCAGTTCTATAGACCTTTTGGAACTGGAAAAAAAGATGATATTAGGTTTTTAAGGTTGTGACCCCTTTGACTCTATTTGGGGTCAGGGGATCACGATATCTACAATTTAGAATCCCCATTGGCCAAGGAGTCTACATACAACTTTTCATCTCTCTAGACCTTTTGGAACTGGAGAAGATGAAAATAGGTTTTTAAGGTCATGACCACTGCGACACTATTTGGGGTCACAGGGTAACCAATTTTACAATTTAGAATCCCATTAGCCAAGGAGACAAAATGGTTCTGGACGAAAATGCCAAATGTTTGCAGACAGACGGTTGGACGGACGGACGCCGGACACCATGCCATTTGCCAAAAATTAAAAAATTCACTAAATTTGTTAAATTTTCGCACTGCACATCTCCTAATGATGAAGGAAACATGTGCTGAATTTGAAAGGATGAGATGAATAGTTTTTCTGTAACCGATCGGACAAAAGTTTCTCAGAATATGACTAAGTTAAAAAAAATAATTAAAATTCGCCAAACAAACTTCACCAATTTGGTATAAGTTTCGCACTTCACCTCTCCTAGTAGTGAAGAAGACGTTATCAAATTTGAAAAAGATGAGATAAATAGTTGTTTTTGGAGGGACGGAAGAACGGAATCGTTGGTATTACTAAACCGGTAGATCAATTTCAAAATGTAATTTTTTTCAGGAGAATGTATAACAGGTATACATAACAAACTCGAGAGAACTTGGGAAGAAGATGAAAATATTTTTGTTAAGGTTTTGACCCATATTTGGGCTCACAGGGTCACCAAATCTACAATTTAGAATCCCCATTAGCCAAGTAGTCTGTACACAACATTTCAGCTGTCTAGACTTTTTGGTACTGGAAAAGAAGATAAAAATTGGATTTTAGGTCATAACCCCTATGACCCTATTTGGGGTCACCGGGTAATCAAATCTACAATTTAGAATCCCCATTGGCCAAGTTGAAACATCACTGAGGTCTTGTTCTTAAAACCTATTTCTGATTGGATCTGATCAATTGCATCAAAGGGTTAACATGGCCTTAAGCAATATCTCATGACCTTGACCTTTGATCTTCAAGGTTACAAAATCAATGATCACTTTTCATTGTGTAAACAAATCATGTAATGATTCAAAGTGTTAATAGTTTAAATAAGGCATTTTTCGTAAAAGCATGCTTAAGTCGTGACCTTGCTGTGACGTTGACCTTTATTGGATTTTTGGCGAAACCGTATTATAGCTGGTTCGCTTGTAATGAAGGGAAGTAACTCTGATCATGTAGAGCTAGGGTATTTATTCCCGTATCTGGGACCACTCGCGCTCAGTACCCACTGTTATGATGTCTGTTAGTGTTTCTTTCTGGCCCAAATACAGTATCATTATATGATGTCTTAGTGTGATTTTGAAAATGTGGGACCACTTGTTATTTTGCCTATATAGATAGACCTAGTGGTCCCACATTTCCCAGAAGTGACATTTTAGTGTGATTATCATTTTTAAAACGTGGCAAACGACATATGAATGGAATGCAAATTAATGTAATCATTTCAAAATATGTTAAGTATCAAAATCTTTTCTACTTCCATATAATTACTGAAAAAAAAAGATGGAAACATTTCAAGAAATAATTAGAAAACAATCAATCAGAAATTGAAAATCTGAAATATGTCACAAACAACATTTTCGGACCATTTTAGATGGAAAACATTTCCCATCAATTTTCAAATGCTGATAACTGTCGGAGGGTCAACGTTCAATCATCTTTAATAAAGATGGAAACTATTCAGGAATCTCATGGAAACAATCAATTAGAAATTGAAAATCTGAAATATGTCACAAACAATATTAACATTTTCGGACCATTTCAGATGGAAAACATTTCCCATCAATTTTCAAATGCTGATAACTGTCGGAGGGTCATCGTTCCATCATCTTTAATAAAGATGGAAACTATTCAGGAATCTCATGGAAACACTCACTTTATAATATTAAACTGGGAAATACGTTCAACGGTTGATACCGGTACCTGTCAATCTCAAAGTGAATGTTTGGAAAGCTTATGTTAATTTTATTGCACTTTGACCTGACCTGTGCGGGTCAAGTATTTCAACCAATGAGATTTTGAATACATATGCTAAGTAGCTGTGACCTGTGACCTTACTTTAACTACAGCCAATGAAAAGAGAGTGCTCATTAATATTCATGAGATTTGTCCTACTTTTTCGCGGGATTTAAAAATAGACTTCTGTTGACATGTTACGATGTAGTAGATTAAATAATGGTTTCCATCTTGTGAATTTGGAATAGGGACATGTGAATTTTACTTCACATTGTCTTTTATATGAAAACCACCCAATACCGGTCCCTTTTACCTATCTCACGATTAGAAATGACTACCTTTCACAACGAATCAGGAAATGTGGGACCACTTGTCACGGCCGTATATAGGTAGCGACAAGGTGGTCCCACATTCTCATAACAACGATAATCATCTAAAAACGAATCCGAAAAATAGAAAATGTAATTCTTTAATATTTTCGAAACGTTCTAGTACAAAACTGTTTTATATGTTTGTACCAAGTCGGGTTGTCAGTAAGAATACGAAACCAAAAGGCTTAGCTTCAGTGTGAAATACAAGAGTTACCTCCCTTCCTTTCAAGCGAACCAGCCATAATACGGTTTCGCCGGATTTTTTATTGAAAACCTTGTCAATTCTCGGCCATTCTCCATACTTAATATACACCAAAAAAGAGTCTGATAGCACAAATATTTTTCAAGTTGTCGTGTTTACAAGGATTTATTTAGCGCTTTCAGAACTCGTGACCTTGACCTTTGACACTGAACATGTCAAAAAATTCCCCAGGGGTATAAGTAGGAAGTTATGTATATCAGTTCTTGAAACCATATTGGAAAAAAAAGTTATAACCAAAAGAAAACGCGGCGGCGGTGGAAACTGCACTGATAGGTTTTCAAGGCTGTGACCCCAGTAAGTATTTGGGGTAATGGGGTCACCAAATCTACAATTTAGAATCCCCATTGGCCAATAAGTCTGTAGACATATTAAACTTCGAGCTCCCTAAACCCAGTGGTTCTGGAGGTGAGGTGAGTTGGGGTTTAACGCCACTTTCAAGATTATTTCACTTATATCGCGGCTGCTAGTTTTATGGCAGGGAGTAAGCCCGCAACGCCATGTGGCAATGCATGGCGGTGAAACCTGCGAGCATCGGTTGGAACTAGCTTTCAAGATTATTTCACTTATATCGCGGCTGCTAGTTTTATGGCAGGGAGCATCGGTTGGAACTAGCCAACCATGGGTGGTACTACGCTGACATTCAATATAGCATGGCATCCAAACCTTAGTGCGTGTAGACTAGTTCTCTACTGAAGATAAAGTTGCCGTGCCCCTGGCGGGATTCTAACCACGGACCTCTTGATCCGAAGCCCTTTCGAGATACAATGAACAAAGTCCAAAACTAGAAAGTGTTTTTACCCGTAAAAACAGATGTCTCCCCCTTCCTCAAATGCTCCAAACCTCTAAACAATACTATCATAAAGCACCATTAATGTTCTCTGTTTAAATCAAATTGTTGCATGGAAATAAAAAAATAAAATTTAAAATTATCTCTAACCCCCAAAAGGCACATCTGCATGGTATGGGGAGGAAGCATACCAAGTTTGGTGATGATTGGTCACATAGTTTTAGAGATCTGCTCCGGAAACAAATACACCCTTGAAAAAGACTAAGTCCAAATCGATGAGGTGGAAATAAAAAAAAAATTTTTTTAAAACAAATCTCTTACCCCCAAAAGGCACATCTACATGATGTGGAGAGACAGAATACCAAGTTTGGTGATGATTGGTCACATAGTTTTAGAGATCTGCTCCGGAAACGAACACTACCATTGAAATTGACTAAGTCCAAATCGTTGCCATGGAAATTAAAACAAATTTTAATTAAAAAAAATCTCTAACCCCCAAAAGGCACATCTACACGATATGGAGAGACAGTATACCAAGTTTGGTGATGATTGGTCACACAGTTTTAGAGATCTGCTCCGGAAACGAAATTGGAACGCTGACGCCAACGCCGACGGGAACTCAGCTAAAACCATTATGTCTCACGACCCTTCGGGGGGAGACATATATACGGATCAAGGGCAAAAATCTCCAGAAAAACATATTGTACGCTTCTGATTTTCAAACTCCATCTAGGTATTCATGCCCTCAAGCAACAAACCACATTTGGTAACCCTATCTTTAACGGTTTCTGAGATAAACTGTCCCTTTCATCTTGGACGGACGGACACACGGAGCCCAAACCTATATCCCCCTTCCACTTCGTGGTGGGGGATAAAAATAAAGGGGGTGTCAGGAGTGCATTTAAAGTTGTGTTTTTCACCTCATAAACCAGTAATGCCAAAAAAGATCAAAGTTTGAGCATTTCAACTGTTTATAATGGACATCAAATGAGCCAAATGTTAACTCACCAACATTAAAGAGCCATCAAGGATGTTAGTGTTTCAAATACAAAATTATTTGTGGAAAGTATACTTATAACGTCAATTGCTAGAGAAATCTTATCTACAGCATGACATGTGATAAATAATTTTCATATCACGACAATGTAATGAAATTTGGTTTCAAAGAGAAGTATCACTTCGAGTGGCGCGCGCTAAGGGTATCTGACGTCACATAAACAGAATACCCTTTGTTGCATAAAACGTACTACACAGTTTCCTAAGCGTGAAGGCTCGTCTTTAGCGCAAGTCGCCATAGAAACCCACGGGCTGCACATACTTTTCATGGAAGTTAGGCTACCTTTGTCACACATTACTGAATGTGTATAAACAATGATTCTAAATGTCCTGAGAACATACAAATTATTGTCTCTTTAATGTACTTGTTATTGAGCTTTAAAGACCAGCAAATTATGACAAATATAATCTCATTGATTATAAAATTCAAGCAAAATTCGTAGTTGGGAAAACATTTTTTCCAATATCTGTAGACAATACATAATAAAACTAGAAATATGTGCATGTGATGCACTGTGATGTCCCCCACTCCAATTTTCAATCAAAACTAATCTTTCAACCCTTACTTAACAATGCTAGAGGAAAAGAAAAAAACTTTACTTTAATCGAAAAAGGTTACTCTATTAGCATAAATCAACTGCACATAAAAAAAAGAAAATAGATGGTATTTAATCAGGCAGGTCCCTACCCCCAATTTGCACTAAGTTGAAATTGTGTCCATTGAAAACGAGAAATAAAAAATTCAGAATAGCCAAAGTAGCAAAAGGCACCGCTCTATCACTAGGTCTAAGCAAATACCAAGTTTGGTGAAAAATATTGAACGGTTTTGGAGATATGCACTAAGTTCAAATTGTTTCCATGGAAACCAGAAAAAATAAAAAATTCAGAATACCAAAATAGCAAAGGGCACCACTCCACCACTAGGTCTAACCACATACCAAGTTTCTTGAAAAAATATTGAACATTTTTTGAGATATGGCCCGGAAAAGAAAGCATTTCGGAATAACGGAATGACGGACGGCGGTGGAAACATTATGTCTCCCGAAAAAAATTTCGGGGGACATAATGAAATGTTAAATAAAAAACCGCCAAAAATTATATATTTCGATTTCTTTCATTGCTCACAAACTTTATTTTTCTTTTGTGTCTTTGTATACACTGGCGAGCTAGACCAAAATGCATTGCGCTGGAAAATAATAGACTTGATCTATATTTAGACTGGAAAACACCTTTACTAATTAGTACAATTTCTCGGCTTATTTTGGGTTGAAAAAATCCATGAAAAATTAAGTGTATATATTTCACGGAGTTAGATTTTTGAAAATTTTCCGATATTTTAATCAACATCCTTAATGGCTCTTTAATACGCACATAATAGTTGACCCTGAGTCTCTTAGCACATTGCTTGTTTCTTTATAGGTTTTAATTTGATCAGTGCTAGTGCTAGTGCTGAGGGCTGGGTACATAATTAGGTGTAACAGGGTGACAGTCCTTTCACAGATGTTGAGGGGGGAGGGGTGTGTGTGCAGGGGTTTGTATTTTTGTGAAGGGGTAGGTTAGACAGGGTTTGATAGAATAAAACTAACACGCTCTACATCCTGACATCCAGAGAAATCTTGTGTAGACATATCTCTTGAAGCTGTTATAATTACATAATAACAAATCTCTCATTCTGAATTTAGCAGTTGTTAAACAATTCACTCACTCACTAAGTCTTCAACCTGAGATAATAAATAGTGAAAGTCCTGATGAGCTACAGAGCCCATGGCTCTTTTTTAGGAGATACCCCCAAGGCAAACATTTGGGAAGAAGGGACATATTAAACACTAGATATCCCTGCTTACACTTTAAGACGCTGGTATTACTACATAAAGCATTTATGCTTTGACTTACCTTGAAATAAAGTCATCTTTATGTGATCCAAAACACCAGTAGTCTGTCAATCAGTTCTGCAACTTCAGGTCAATTTGAATCAAACCGCTCCGAGATTTACTGTAACACATTTAGTAATTAATAAGAAAAGGAAAATCAAAAAAGATATCAAACAATGTTAATAAAAATAGAACCATGGGCTCTGTAGCTCATCAGGGCTTCTTTGATATATCATCTAAGGTTGAATATCTAAGTTATCTCCAGTAATAAATTTACCAAATCTACAATTTAGAATCTCCCCTTGACCAAGGAGTCTGTACACAACAGAGCTTTTTTTACTTTTTGTACTTTCAGGTCATGACCCCTGTGACCCATATTTGGGGTCACAGGGTCAACAAATATACAATTTAGAATCCCCATTGCCTAACAACATATACCTTCTAAAGATTTTCATACTTGAGAATTAGATGAAAATAGCTTTTTAGGTCATGACCCCTGTGACCTACATTTGGGGGCAAGTATCAAGATCAATTCATAAATTGTCCCTAATGTAACAATTATGTTAATCTGAAGTTTGAGCAATCGTTGAAAGGTTTATGGGTTAAGCCTTCCATCTCTATGTAGTGCGAAGAGAGGTGAAGTGGTTTGGGGATTAATACTGCTTAATGAGCTTTCGTTCAACTTTAGTTTCATTACTTTCGAGCAATGTTTAGTATTATTATTTTCAAGAATTGATTAGAATTAGTGAACCATGGATAATTTTCCCCCACGTAGTTATACCTGGGGCAGGTTCGTTGTCACACCATGGCTCTGGCAACTTTGCCTGCAGTAGAGAACTATTCTATTTGCAGTAAGGTTTGGGTGCAATGTTACACTGAAATTCAGCATAGTGTCACCCATTGTTCCAGCCGATACTCGCAGGCTTCCCTGCAATGCATACCCACAATGATGTGGGCATTCTCGCTGCAATAATACATTAAGCAGCTCTGATACAAGTGACATACTGTTAAAAACAGCATAAAACTACAAATCATCTCACTATATTTTTATAAGTACAAAAAACAGTTGTCTACATTCTCTTCCCACAGAGGAAACTTCCTGCAGGTTTACTATCCTAACCTCTGTTCTACATCACTTGAAATCGAGGACTTCAGCTAAATTCCCTAGCAGGGGAAATGGGAACCTCATACTGTATCCCTGCTTTTAACCAATGAAAACTCATCTTTTAGAGTCAAAGTGACTTCAAAGATCTAGGCATTTGACTCTTATGGCCCTTAAAGGGTCTTCCTTATTAGCATATATCCTTCGATATGTCTGATGTAAATAAAACAAATGAACTACCTTGGGTATTTGTCTCTGATTTGGTCTTCTTTATTTATAAGCATGTTTATTATCAATAATGTCATTCGCAAATGTCACTTTTACAACAGCGTCACTGATTGCACAACTAGATTCAATTGCAACCAATCAGGACACTCAATTTTCGCACAATTTTAAGCAATATAGAACAGAGGTTAGGATCAGATGGCTTAAGGGAGTAACCTCTTTGGGAAGAGAATGAGTTGTCTACAGCAAGTGATACTTGAAAAGAGTTTGAAAATATGAAAAGGTTTAAGCTAATAGATAGACAGATCGATAACAAATGCTCAATATGCCATCATTATAAGCATATAAGCTTTTCAACTAAGTCTAATATTTAAACGAAAGTAAAACCACCAAATCATTAAATCTACAATTTAGAATCCCCATGCGTCAAGGAGTCTGTATACAAAATTACAGTTCTCTAGGGTCAGTGACTCAAATAGTTCAAACGGACGGACAGATGCCATGCCATGCTAAAAGCCCATTGGGGCCTCTCGGAGCCCCTCGGGCCAGATTAGCTAAAAAATATGATAATGTTCAAGTTAGCTTAAGGAGCAGTAGCACATTTTTTTCGCTCAAATAAGGCGATTAAATGTATTTGAAAAATAATGTCACCAACAGTAAAACACCATTCTCTCTTCGGAAAATCAAGTTATAAATGAGTGTACATGGTTCCGTAAAGCCATGGCAATCGTTTTTTGTCATTCGAAATAATAAAATGTGTTCACAATAAAATGGCCGCCATGCAATTTTTGCTTAAAACACAACAAGGGTATTACCACTACGGATAATTGGTTTGTGTAATAAGATGTTGTACCCTCTAAAGTAAAAATAAATGACATAAACCATTATTCTAAATGGGAAATTTAAAAAAAATAACATTTTAAAAAAATGTGCTACTCCCCTTTAAGATAAATAGTGCTGCCTTTATTGAAATAAGAATGTTATCTTAAACCAAGGCCCTGTTGTTACCAATTTCGTTTCATTTCAGTCATTTTAGGGTTGATACATTGGTTCATTCCAGAGCTCTTCACAACTTTGTCATTCTTTTATCTTTAAACTTCAATGGTGACCTGAGAAAGAAATTAAAATGAATCTTTATACTAGAATGCTTAACTGAAAAATAAACAAGCATGTAAGCTGGCTCACTAAAATCCCAAACCCTTCTTATGCAATCTCTTTAGTATCATTTCATATAGCTCAATCATATTAATCCATTTTAAAAATGTATTATGTAATTATCAGTGTCCAATCTGAAACATATTTGTCATATTGAAGATTATGTAGTAGAAGATAGTGTAAAAGATTTTTTAAATTGACTGAAATGGTTTTCTGCAATCAGTCAGACAATAATTTAGATGTGAGAATACGACGAAGTACACAATACACAGAAATTCCAAAATAATTCACACAATCAGTTGCAATCAAGCACTGCACCTCTCTTAGTAGTATAGAAGATTTGTGAAGTTTGGAAAGGAATTGGATAAAAAGATTTTCTGCAATTGGTATAAAAAAATAAATCTCAGAAAATGACATAGTAAAAAATACAGAATTTCTCTAAAAATTCATAAAATTGCTCTGCACTGTAACTCTCCTGGTAGTGTTAAAGATTTGTGAAAAGTTGGGAAAGAATTTGATGAATAGCTTTTCTATAATTGGTCGTACAAATTTAAATCTCAGAAAATGACTGAATGAAAAAATAAAGAAATTACGAAATTCTAAAAGTTCATAAAATAGCTTGTAATTTTTGTAATCCGGTACACGTACTGCACCTCTCCTGGTAACTGGTAGTGTAGAAGTTTAGTGGAAAGTTTGAAAAGAATCAAATGAATAGTTTTTCTGTACTTGGTGAGAAAAAACATGTCTTTGGATGGATTGAATGATGGTCAGGGGTATAATAAGTTTTATGAGAATAACAGAATATAAATAACTTGCATGTTTTTAAAAAAAAAAATTTTTTTAACAATGAATATGAATTATGTCTACTTCTTAAATTTTCTCAAACATGTTATCTTTAACATAAATACAATATGTGATGTGCCAAATTGTATTGATTCAAGATAAATATGTTAATGCTATTTCTGTGTTGTCAAATTTAAATTCTGTGTTTCCAAAATGATTAGCAAATAATTGCTCAACATGTCAAACTTTAACTGCAAGTTAAATCTTGCATCATTCAAGTTGATGTTTCTATGTTTACAATTCGGTACTGGCTGGCAACCAATTATCCCCGCATACCAATTATCGCCAACACATAGCTACATAGCTAAATACTTAAGTTGAATTGAACTTTTGTTGGTTATCAGTTTGGTGATATCTTAATGTGTGAAATAATAGGGAACCATAGGATTAAGTTGTCTGCGCAAGCGCTGTAGCAATGTGTTGGCGATAATTGGTATGCGGCGATAATTGGTCGCGAGCCAGTATAGACAAAATTGTGAAAAATTAAATAACTAAAGATATCAGACAATACAACGTACTTTATATATATAATAAATTTGACTTTTTTAGATGCTGCTGCATTGTGTTCATTTATTTATAAAATATATTAGAGAGGGGTCACTGTTGTAAGGGCCCATGTAAGATGAAAAATACCATGACAACAGGTGACACCAAATAAGAGCAAAAATTGGCACCTGTTTGAAAAATATATATCAAAATCAACTCAAAGTATGAAGTAATTAAAAAAATAACATCTTGACTTGAAAAAAACCATTTATTAGAGCATTAGTCCCAGATATCGGAGGAAGGCTAGACCGTAAAAAAGGTCAACAGGTCAACCACACTGAACTAACCGGTCGTTCTCGCCGCCCAGCCAGCTGGATGCGATATAAAGTCTATGAACCAATTTAAACAGGATTCCAATATTTCCTAAGGTCTGAATTAAAACAAACAGAAACCAAACATTTCATAAATGAGGTTTCAATTGCTTTTGTCAACTTACCTAATTTGCCGAGTTTTCGAAGAAGATGGCAGCGCTTCCCGTTGTCGGGGCGAAGACGGAAACCAGTTTGCGTGTTATTTTCAATATTACGCGAGGGAAAGTGATTAAATGGATACAACTACAATCAAGGGTTAGTAGAATTTCGTTAAAATAAACTTCTTGGTCATGTCTGACGACTTGATGAGAAGAATATCGTACGCCAAAGAAAAAAAAGAAAAAAACTAGTTCCCAAGCTCATCAGCGCACTGTAACAAACCTAGCTCAAACTTCAAAATCGGCTTGATTCGCATGTGGATGTATAATTTTCAATTCTTTTATTTGAATATATAATAGATTTATTACCGGTTTAATGTAATCAGATTGACGTTTGATTCGAACAGTAAAAGTTTGGATATTATTATATATTGTCACATCCGAGAATTTGCTTGTCAAATATCGTGTGCCAAAAAGGTATCCCGAAGTTATATATGGAATTATTTTCATTTATTTTACAATAGGTAACGCAAAATATTTTAAAATTTAATTTTGAAATACCTCTATGGTTGTTAAAAAATCCTTCCACCAAATATAATCACTTAATATTAATGATTAATTAGAATAAAAGCCTGATGTTATTTTGGCTCAGCACCAGTGTGCCAAAAAGGTAGAAGAGCCAAAAAGGTTCATATATAAAGCCCAAAATGGTTATGATTGTACTAATATATATATATATATATATATATATATATATATATATATATATATATATCACAAGAAATGTTCAAACTCTATGGTCACATATATCAAAATAAAAAAGATGAAGTTGAAATAAGTTTGGCTAACGTTTTCAATAGGTACATCATGTACCTACTTCTTCAGGCCGTTTAATGCAGTAACTGACACACAGTACATAGCACTATGACGTCACACAGGAACCTATGACGTCAATATATATATATATATATATATATATATATATATATATATATATACATATATATATATATATATATACTGCGGTTGTGTTATAAATGTAAGTGATGTAGGATATAATCAGACAAACATACAACTGAACATTCTGTATTGACAATCGGGATCGAAAGTTGAAGTTTTCCCTTGTCCATATTTCATATTTACTTTCCCAATTCTTACGTTTACAGGATAAACTAGATTCCTCGATCAGGGCTTTTGCATCAGTTACGTTATGAGATACTAGAGCCATCATCCTTATCAATTTGTTGTTATTTGAAAATAGAGTCATCGGCTCAGTAGCGTATTAGGTTTTATATAATTAATTACATACAGTTCAACATTTACGGATGGACTGATGGACAGTCGGACGGGAGTAGGTCAGTATACCCTGCAACAAGCCAATGGGGTCTTTCAGACTGGTTATGCTACAGATATTAAGCACATGTGTCTGCTCAAGACGTTTAAAAAGCTGAATGGATTTTAGATACTGGTTCAATCTGTATGGATTATAATAAGTGTAACGTGAACAATAGATTAAAAGTATTCAGTGATTAAATGATGAATATATTTACATGTACTGAACATATGTTTTTATTTCTGTAGGCTTTCAATGTTTGAGTACACTGAGACATGCTCAATGAGGGCCTCGATTCCAGTATTGTCCTTATTTCAAACACAGTTAATAGTCTCTAAGCAGAAAAGCATGATATTTATACGAATTTATTTATTTATTGATTTATTTTATTTTATTTTATTTTATTTATTTATTTTTTTTTATTTTTTATTTTATTACAAAAAAGAGCATGTTACATATATGTTCAAATAGTTAGCAAAGTAATCATAGATGTAACATAAGGACCAAAAAAAAAGGAGAAAAGATAGGAAATATACGAATTTATTTGTTAATTAAACTCTTCATCATGTCTTTGGAGACTGTATATACATAAATGTGTAGTAGGAAAGATAATACAATTTAACGTGCTTACATTTTAACCTTGGGTCTCGCAACCGACTTGATTTTATAATCATAATAATTCCAGCCAAAGCAATTGCACAGTATCGTCTATTGGGATTCATGAAACTGAAAAAGGTTGATGACTATTAGGACATTTCAGGAAAGCAGAGTTCATGATTAAACCAAGACCACACATTTACATAGTAATAGCATTGAAACCAAGGTTGTGAGATAATTGTTTCTACATAATACAGATTGATTGCGATGTAAGAAATATTATTAAGAATGTATAGCATAGTTTCAATTGAACAATGGTGTACTTTTGCTTTTCAAATGCGAATTCTCTAAAACACAAAAAGAAGTGACGGATTTAAATGAACATGAATACTTGTCACTCTCTGTTTATAATGATCAAGTGCAATCACAATGACAATTGAAAAGTGCTGGACATTTTCTTATTATATGTTGAATAAAGATAAACGAAATATGAATGAAAGGTAAATAAAACTGAACATCAATTATAAAACCTCTGACAATACACATGATAATCATGTTCATTTCTATACTGATACGAGACTTCCTTTAAAATCCAATAATTCATCACTGAAGAAACAGCACACAGATAAGCTGGTGACTAGTCGTGCGTTATATGTGTCTCCTTTCCTATTGAGGCGTGAGAGAAAAATCGGCTAAGTTTGAAGGATGAAGATAATCAACCGCTTCATTTATAACAAGTTAATTCTGCGACGCCCCAGACAACTTATATTTAGCTTCATTACACTTGGACCCACCGTAGCATAGCATGGACCCGGAAAAAAAGAGCCATGGGCTCTGTACCTCATCAGAATTTCATTGATTTATCACCTAAGGTTGAATATCTAAGTTATCTTAAGTAATACATTGTTAACAAGCAAAAATAGGTTTTTAGATCACGACCCCTGTCACAGGGTCACCGATCCTATAATTAAGAATCACCTTTGACCAAATAATCTTTACACAACTTTTCACCTAGAGCTTAACATACTTGAGATGAAAATAGTTTTTTTGGTCACGACCTGTGACTCCATTTGTGGTCACGGGGTCACGAAATCTGCAATTTAGAATCCCCATTGGCCAAGGAGTCTGCACACAAATTTTCAGCTCTCTAGACCTTTTGGAACTGGAGAAGAATATGAAAATAGGTTTTTTAGGATGTGACCCATGTGACCCCATTTGTGGTCATTGGGTCACGAAATCTACAATTTAGAACCCCAATTGGCCAAGGAGTCTGCACACAACTTTTCGGCTCCCTAGACTTTGACGGAGTCAAGGCATCATTGACAACGGGGCGTACATAATAAAAATTTCTGGCATTTTGAAATGCTGAATATAAAGCAATTCAAATTTAATTCAGCAACAAAATGAGGACATCAGTTCATGTAGAATAATTAATCATTACTGTACATGTATGTATTCACAAGACAAAACGTGGTGGAACCCATTTGCTGGATCCTTCTGGATTGTTCCAAATATTGGCGAATCCTGGAGAATCCGGCAGAATTGTATGATCCGGCAAGCGGATTCCACCACTTTTTGTGCTGTGATTGTATCAATATGCAATAGAAATTGCTTATTAAGGTGTCCACAAGAATTTTCGTCACATAGGTAAAAAAACATAGGTAAAAAAGGGATGACATAGGAAATGCATCAGAAAACACTACATATTGATTGTATCTGACATTCTCATGTTGGACGTAAATCCATGATATCTCCATGATATCCCGTGACATGACATTAAACATGACATTAACTGTGTGCAGTGGTTTTATATGTGTGTTGATTGGACAGCTTTTTGACTGGTTGAAACTTTTTATGAGTATAGTATCACAAAACGTATTTGAAATTAGAATAAAACAATGAGCGGAAAGTTAATTCCTTTCAATATAATGTTAACAGACATAACCACTAATTTTGGCTCTGTTTCAAATAATTTACAAGTACAGTAGTAAGAAGGCTATGAAAATCATGTTCCACCTAATGGTGACAGTTTACTACACCGTGTGTTTACATGTTGCAATTTACTGAGCTGCTCCCTTCTTGAGAATGTTGAATGTTCTTACCGATATCTTTATAAAAGTGTTTTGAATGTACTGTAAGGGCCCGACTCCAAGCCAAAGTATGCATGAGAACATTTCGGGGAGTTAGTAAATGTCAGCACGAATCGGGCCTCGGAGTTTCAGGCGCTGGGTTGCAGCATTTAGAATATTTAGATTAATATAATTTAAGTGTTTTGGAAAAAATAATTCAATGTAAGGAAACAAAATCCGGACTTAAAAGTCACATCATAGATCCATGATAACACGATGGAAGTTGTTCCGGGCTTTAAAGACCCCATGATCCAAGTTGAGGGTTAATTTGATTATATTATATAAAACCATTCACTCGTTTCATAAACATTTTATCGTTTAGTTTTCTATATTTATGTTTATACTCGTTATCCATAACTGATTGACATCATACATAGTTATCATCAAGTGTTGATAAACTGTTGGAGATTTAATATGTCAACACACACACCCTGTAATACGCTACTGCGTGAGGACGTTTGCTAGTGGTCGTTACGGTTTGCTATGGTCACAGCACCGGCTCTCTGTGGTTATGTACATTTTTGCGATGTTGTATTATCTCAGGATTGTGTAAGAAAAGCCACAATTTTACCATCTTTGAGACATATTCATCGTTATTGGGTAAACTATATATTAAGGATTAATTTGATCCGAAAAACTTACCAAATGAAACGGGAATTAAAAAAACATTCAATGTTATATGGTAAAGCATGGCATGTAAGGGAAGAAATGATTTTTTTAATTGTCAAAACAACATACATTTCACTAACTAATGTTGTTATAGAAAACGGAAATTACAGAAAGCATGTGTGTAAATTGGTATAGATAATTTCAATTAAATAATGAATTTATGAAGACATTTATAATTTGACATGTTATGGTTGCTTCATGTAGAGGCAACTGTACATATTTTTTATTTTAGAAAGTTTACTTACTGATTAGAAATCGCTTAAATTTTAAGTTAAACTGAAGTATTAATGCCGTCAACAAGCTCCGGCATTTATACCAGTTTAACTTGCACCTTTCAAACCTTTTATAAGCCAGTAAACAAACACATTATGAAATCTATTTCTTAATTAAGATAATGATAATGGGATACATAATTGATCACATGAATGTATAAAAAACCCTATATGATTGCATGGGATATGAATCATATATGAACATTGCGGTGTGGGTTTCGGGCAGCTATGTGGATAAAAAGAGCCCACATGAGAATATATGCAACAGCTATGGTCGCAAGATCATATATCCTAAACCAACGATGGAGTTTGTTCAAAAATCGAAATTTGTTAATTTGTAACTTAAATTTGACTCACATAACTTTCACACTTCATGCAATCGCTGTTTCTCCACAGTTTTCTTAGTACTGTGGCTTGCAACTAACGTAACATACTGAGCTCAACTTAGACTGTGTGTTAGAGAAATGGTTGAGAAGAAGAGAAACATGAAAGAGACTTGATAACACGATGCATGGCGTAACAGAGCATTTCAGAGATTACTATATCAGAAGATGGTGAAATAATTTAGTTATCAAATAGACACAGTCGGAAACAAGGCAATGATAGATCACCTACAGCGAGATGACTGCATGAGACAGTAAATGAGTCCGCTGACAAGTGGTGAGCATATGTTTTTCCGCCCGAACAACAAATCTGCCATATTGCGCAGCAGGAATCTAATTCTCCTGCTGGCTTCTCACTTGTGTATGCCAAATGAGACACATTGTTTTGTTTGGTTATGTAGTCGAGTGCTTAATCATGTATTATTACCCATATGGTGAAAATAACCTAGTTAATATTATTGGTATGAGCACATGTGCACATATCAAGTTTGCCTAGCAACCATTGTTTCACCGCGACTTCCCGTATTGTGATGTCTGGGACGTCATAAAACGATTGTTCGTGACGTCACTGTAGCTTGCCATCGCAAAGGAAGTGGGCCGTTTCCTGACTATTTTACGCGAATGAAACGGAATATAATGGGTAATACAGAAATTATTACACTCGAAAGTGTGTCATATGACAACATATTATGCAAAATGGTGCCATTTCTCCTGAAAATCATATCAGCCTCTGTGAGCTTTATCACCAAATACCATGTATACACACATTGTTTCCAGAGTAAAACATTGACAGAAACTGAGGAATACAATGACGTAGCTAAATAATGGACATTCGAAACTGTAAGTTTAATGTCGACCACAACACATTTAATGAAAGTGGCAATACATTATAGATCTTTAACATATTACACAGTGCTTTCATCAACTGTGACAATACACCTACCGATTTTGAGTGAAGCTGTCATTTGGGAACTTCGTGAAAAATATAACTTATTTGTGTTGGATTTACAGGGAAATTATTTCTGTTTGTGTCAGCTAGATGACATTCCACTTTTGCAAATTAGTTGATTTAAATATCACCTAATATCCTGGATTTCCTGCAGTCTACGCTACACTGTACAACAAATAATAATGCCTATCAGGGGGGTGGATGAGATTAAGAGATATAATTTAGAGACTTCATTATATAATGGATGGGGAGCATTGTTTTGAAAAACCTTTCTTTGATTGAAGTATCAACGCTCATACCAATGAGTAATCGACGATAATAACTCTTATATTTCTGATCTATCTTGACTGGGTGGAGTCCACCATAAACACCGCTTCAATTTATCTCATGTATCACAGCAATAATGTCTCCTTGTCAGTTACCCTTGATCTCATCATCTTTCATTTAATTTTTCAACCAATAACCTCTAAACGTTGTCACATTTACTGATGTTAGACTCTTATGTCACAATAAATATGGTTACATGACTTACTAAACACATCAACAGTTTAACCTGACATAATCATAGAGGCATGTTGCAGTTTACTTATAGTCATTGCCTTTTAACATAATGTAAACAATCTACACAGGTACGCAATTGAAATTGATGCCAAACTATCAGTTTTATATGATTCTAGTATACTTTTGAAAATATTTTTAGTTAGAGACGAATTGACATTTCATATTGTAACAAAATATAAAGACAGCGTGTCAAGGTACCCTTTCCTCCATATCGAGACATGGTAATGTGTTACATAAAACAGACCTGCCTCGAAATATTTCACGAAAGTTTGCAAATAGCTTATCTACTTGCTTATTAGAAAGACATCCTTATCTTGGCTGTTTTCAGCGAAGACAATTAAATCAGAAATGTAAGTGGATTCTGTCAAAACAGTTAATCTAAACACTAACAATTTCGTATTATTTTCGTCATTTGATTCAATGCAAGATACCAATATATGTTTTTTTTTCTGATTTACCAGGCATATAATTATGATACCAATATATCCACTTATGTCAGACATTCCATTGTACTTGACATTCGAAGAATCATTCAATTGAATAACTATGTTGAACATGAGATGAGACACACTTTAATGCTAAACTGCAGGTCCTTGATTTTATTCTAGGTTAATATGTTGCTTATGCCTCAAAAGGATTACATACACTTTCAAAGATAAGTATGTAGTTAGTGTGTGTTAACACACTTGCCCACCTCAGGGCAATTTACGCTGTTGGCACCAATCTGTTAACTTACCGGAAATAAACACATGAGCGATAGACATACAGGGTATTTTGTCTGCATTTGTCACCTACATGACATAACTCTTGCTTTCAAATCATTAAATGTCGTGCGTGGTCGATTGACATCAACCTATCACAAACGGCTCAATTTGGCCGATGGTAGTTGTTAGAACTGCAGATGAGACGGGAGAAAAAGAGATCTGATAACGTGATGGATAGAGCAACATGGTCTAACAGAACGCGTTTCCGAGATAACACAACGAGATGTGGTGCTGTAAGAATTAAATCTATCAAAAAGATTATGTCGGGAACAAGGCAATGATAGATCACCCACGGTGCAACTAATGCATGAGGATGAAAGCGATCAAGATATCTGACGAGTGCTGAACATTTGTTTTTGGTTTCCTAACAGTAAACCTGCCACGTTGTGCAGCAGGAATCTCCAGGAAAACAATTGGGTGTCTAATTCACCTGCTGATTTCTCCCTCCAGTATGTGAAAATGTACAGTTAATACAGTTATTTATTGAACTGATGTAAGAGTAGCCGAGTGTCTATCAGAGAAGGAAAATCCGATAGTTCAGTTAGTATATCTAGTTTTTTTGAAGAGGTATGATACCTTTGTTTCTGCGCATCCCCAATTGTTAGTTTTATCTCGGCATGGTCCTGTTGTATTTACGTTCATAATTATTAACAGAATTACCGGTGTTTAGAATGCACAATCGAAATTCAAATAATTGTAACATATATGGAAGGTTGTATTATAACTGTGAGAACCATGCCTCGTCTAATAGGAAAAAAATGCTCTAGATCTATAACCTCTTTAAAGTAAAATAGAAAAATAATGAAAATAAATGAATTTGCCAATAAAGACAAATTATGATTGCTTCATATCTCAGTTATTTCCTGGTAACATATTTATTTGATGTCTGAATTGAATTGAAGTTTGAATTTACTATAAAATTAATATTTTCTTTCGTAAAACGTTTTTGATTACTGATTTGTGAAATCTTCTTCTTTTTCTGAAATTATATTCATGTATGAATAAGCCTTGATTGACCAAATGCGCTAGTGACTTGCTGATTTTATGACTTAATTAGATTAACATCAATTTGTATTATATTGTATACTTTTACACGGAATTTAACATGATTTTGTTTATGTTTTTATATTGTCATATATCTTATGTATACAATAGGTTAGGATCCCTCATTGTTTAACTTCTACGCGAGTCTTAAAGTCATTTCTTCCGGCAGCATACATGCTTCTTCGTTTTGGTAATGGCGATCTCCACATTTAGTGAAAGATCGTAGGAAGATATCTTTGATGGTAACACACAAGTGAAAACAGAATTCACTTCTGCTACTAGGCTCACAATGATACTGTAAAGCCAACCGAGATAGTAAAATCATCATTAGGTTGTGAAACTGCTCCCTTGTGCGCTGCAGCCCCTTGCTACCTCACGTGTTCTATTTTAGATAAATATATATAGTTTATATAAATTTCAACTATGTGCATCCGTCTCTGTCATTTTCCAAAGCTACAAAAGCAAAGGCACAATGATTTATGAATATGGCATGTCGTCATTTTCCCAACGTTTATCATTGATTCTCTTGCACAATGATGGAACTGTTGGCTTATCAATTGAACAATGAAGACGCTGTTATCTAGCTGTTAAATTATATCAACAAAAATACGCCAATGTACTATTTTATCAAGGTACGGATTTTGCTCCCGCTTATTGTGAACATACTTCCTTATATATTTTATGTTCATTTGATTTCTTGTTATCCCTTTCAGTGAGTACTGGTGTGACATATTCTCTTTGCATTTTGATTTCCTTATTCGTGTCAGCTCGTTTGTTACTTATTAGACGCTTATGGTTTATTCACTTTTAATACGAAGAGTTCAAATAATGTTTAATTACCATTTGATCATTATCTCATCAAACTGTACGGTGGATTACTTAATGTTCAAATTATAATAGAAATATGACGCATGTGTTACTTAGTGCTGTACATGTACGTACTTAGTAATATTAGCAATGAAGTCAATGAAATGCCCATATAAAGTGTTGATTACCTGATTGAACATAAAGCTAGAGATATATCTAGACATGATTGCTTAACGGATATGGAAACACGCATTGTCGTCACTCTGTGCTCCCTTCCCGTAATATAATGTGCAAATTGGAGACGTCTTTGCCAGCTATCCTATCAATATTCTTACACAAATTATTTTTCAACCAAAGCACGGATATTTCATAGACCTTTAGCGCGTTACATAGTGCTTTCTTCAACTTTGACTGTACACTAAGCCTATCAAAGTGAGAGAAACTTGCATTTAAGAAGTGAGTAAATTATTCCTAATTTGCACGGACATACAGGTATACAGGGAGTTTATGTCTACTTTTGTCAGATGGCAAACCTTTTAACCCAAATCAACTTTCACAATATGTCCTGTAGCGTGTTTCTTATCACTGACGATGTTGTGTTTCAGAGGGGTGATGGAAACAAAGATCTCCGAAAGGCTTACTTCATCTCGGCTATGTTGGCATTCTCCGTAACAAAAGCATTCATAATACCTCCTTCTCGGGTACCTTGATTGCCATCGTCTTTCAGTCTAGTTAACCTCAACTTAACCTCCGAAAATTGTCACATTGACTTATCTTTTGTCTCGCGGAATAAAATAAGTTGTACAGCGGTCCCCATGGGTACATGGTGTGATGTACCCTGTGTGTGAGTCTATGTTCCCGAAGGCGTTCAACCAGAGTCACTTTCGTACAACCAAGTTTAATGTACCAATTGTACAATTTTGAAACATGGAGGCATTAGAGTTCATTTGAACCTTATTAGATGCATTTGGCATTGTGTCGAACTCACAAAAGAGGTTTTCCAAATCAACATCCTGGAGAATATACAAGGATGGAGACTGAACATCCACAATTGACTTTTTGACCGGCTGAAGAGATCTCTCTGTATTAGTGATGTCCCTCAGGGCTTGGACTTCAGTGGTGTTACCTAGAGCCTTGACACTCGAAGAGGATGGGTGCATGCTGTGGGTAAGGGCTCGTCCTATGTGTATCTTTTCCAGGGTGGACGTCTTCTGATACAAGGTTAAAGAACTGACCCTTTTGTGGCCTGTTACACTCATAATCTGGGAAGTTGGATCTTGTCAGAACTGTTGCCCCTGTGGCTCGAATGCAATGGTTGGTGTAGCGGATAGACAGTCCACACGTCTCACTCAGCGCCGACATGAATTCTGTAAGAAAATATTTTACGGTGTGAGTCACAGTGAGATAAAATACAGAACAGGCATAATGTTTTTTTAAAAAGTTCACAATTGTTATCATAGACAAATCAAGAAATGTTCCAAAATAATAGAGGTGTGTGTGTAGGTGGGGAGTGACAAGTTCGAACCCCTGGACACCCTCCGCAACTGGATATTTATCTAACATTGGGGCTATCGGCTTAAATTAGAGTTAAATTTGAAATGGTAAACATTGTTGATCTATCATTATTGTTGATTTTAGGCTTATGTTTTCACATGTCTTTGTGATGTAATATAGCATGTAGATCTTAGCAAAAAGAAAAAAAGTATTTTACATTAAAGGTGAATCAACTATTAATACACTTTCAAATTATTAAAAAAATTATAAAACCAGCAATGGAATATTCAACTT
This sequence comes from Gibbula magus, assembly GCA_936450465.1. NCBI lineage: Eukaryota > Metazoa > Mollusca > Gastropoda > Trochida > Trochidae > Gibbula > Gibbula magus. Next base: position 34,369,404 of record OW388293.1, read on the forward strand.
TCTTGTTTTTTTCCAATTGGTCGTTTTGTGTACCATGTTTCGTCATCCAGGTTGAAGCTCTCTTTTGGATACTGCCAAAGTATGTCACAATCCGGATTCAGCTTGTCTAGGTATGGTGTGATGGAACGAACTGGACACAGTGCATAGCCAGTTAGCTCTGGCATACAGGCTGTTGTGCCCTGAATTGTAATAAAAATCGCAAATTGTAATACCTGCCGTGAATTGTAATACAATTTGCCCTGAATTGTAATAAAGTTTTCAGAAATCACTTTTATACCAACAATTCCAACAGAAACTGATTTCTATTACAAAATCATCTATAAAAAACTATTTAACCATCAAATATTTTCATTTACAAAGGGTTATTTCAGTCTGAGACGAGTTTATTACAATTTGAGGCAAGCGATAGATTTTTGGCACCCTTGCCCTGAATTGTAATAAAGTTTTCAGAAATCACTTTTATACCAACAATTCCAACAAAAACTGAAAATCATCTATAAAAAACTTTTTAACCATCGAACATTTTCATTTACAAAGGGTTATTTCAGTCTAAGACGAGTTTATTACAATTTGAGGCAAGCGATGCATTTTTGGCACCCTTGCCCTGAATTGTAATAAAGTTTTCAGAAATCACTTTTATACCAACAATTCCAACAGAAAGTGATTTCTATTACAAAATCATCTTTAAAAAACTATTTAACCATCAAATTTTTTTCATTTACAAAGGGTTATTTCAGTCTGAGACGAGTTTATTACAATTTGAGGCAAGCGATAGATTTTTGGCACCCTTGCCCTGAATTGTAATTAAGTTTTCAGAAATCACTTTTATACCAACAATTCCAATAGAAACTGATTTCTATTACAAAATCATCTATTAAAAACTTTTTAACCATCGAACATTTTCATTTACAAAGGGTTATTTCAGTCTAAGACGAGTTTATTACAATTTGAGGCAAGCGATAGATTTTTGGTACCCTTGCCCTGAATTGTAATAAAGTTTTCAGAAATCACTTTTATACCAACAATTCAAACAGAAACTGAAAATCATGTATAAACAACTTTTTAACCATCGAATATTTTCATTTACAATGGGTTATTTCAGTCTAAGACGAGTTTATTACAATTTGAGGCAAGCGATGCATTTTTGGCACCCTTGCCCTGAATTGTAATAAAGTTTTCAGAAATCACTTTTATACCAATAATTCCAACAGAAAGTGATTTCTATTACAATATCATCTTTAAAAAACTATTTAACCATCAAACATTTTCATTTACAAAGGGTAATTTCAGTCTGATACGGGTTTATTACAATTTGAGGCAAGCAATAGATTTTTGGCACCCTTGCCCTGAATTGTAATAAAGTTTTCAGAAATCACTTTTATACCAATAATTCCAACAGAAAGTGATTTCTATTACAAAATCATCTTTAAAAAACTATTTAACCATCAAATATTTTCATTTACAAAGGATTATTTCAGTCTAAGACGAGTTTATTACAATTTGAGGCAAGCCATGCATTTTTGGCACCCTTGCCCTGAATTGTAATAAAGTTTTCAGAAATCACTTTTATACCAATAATTCAAAAAGAAAGTGATTTCTATTACAATATCATCTTTAAAAAACTATTTAACCATCAAACATTTTCATTTACAAAGGGTAATTTCAGTCTGATACGGGTTTATTACAATTTGAGGCAAGCAATAGATTTTTGGCACCCTTGCCCTGAATTGTAATAAAGTTTTCAGAAATCACTTTTATACCAACAATTCCAACAGAAACTGATTTCTATTACAAAATCATCTATAAAAAACTATTTAACCATCAAACATTTTCATTTACAAAGGGTTATTTCTGTCTGAGACAAGTTTATTACAATTTGAGGCAAGCGACACATTTTTGGTACCCTTGCCCTGAATTGTAATAAAGTTTTCAGAAATCACTTTTATACCAACAATTCCAACAGAAACTGTTTTCTATTCCAAAAACATTTGTAAAAAACTATTTAAACATCAAACATTATCATTAACAAAGGGTTGTTTCAGTCTGAGACAAGTTTATTACAATTTGAGGCAAGTGATATATTTTTGGCACCCTTGCCCTGAATTGTAAAAAAGTTTTCAGAAGATATTTTTTAGCAAAAACTATTTGAACATCATTCAATTTATTTTTTAAATAATAATTAGAACTTCATACGAATTATTTGTGATACATTTTGGGCAACTTTGCCCTGAATTTTTCTTAAATCATTTTTAATCCAACTGTTCCAAACGAAATTGTTTTCCATTACGAAAACATTCCCAAATACGTATTCAAACATTATAACATTATATTTTCAAAATAGTCCTTTCAACTTTCCTGTTGTTCATTTATTAATTCCTCAATTTTTCAACTTATGTAGAAATGGGACCCTCTGCTTAAAGTATGCCCATGGTATGTGTATGTGTTCTGTCTCAACTATTCACTCTATGTTGTGGTCCTTACAAACTTCACATGCAGTGGCTACTTCATTATAATGATGTTTTATTAAAACTTATAATAGTTTACAGAGATCATTTGTCAGTTTAGTTTTCACGCTTTGCGTGGCAGCGTGTGATCTCTGGCGGTAGAGGAAGCTCATTGTATGTTTCACCTCTGTTTGGAGCTTTCTAACCTTTTCACACCATTTAATGATATACAGATACAAGCTATTTAAGGATTCAATCCTTTTATAGATCATAAACAGAAATATAAACTGTCTTATTGGAATTCGCACCTTTTAAAGTCGAAATTCATTCTTCATAAGATGCAACATTAAAACTCAGTTATTCAGCTTCAACAAGAACTATCAAGCATAGCTGTATGTATTGCTGTTATTAAAAAAGGATGCGACCCTCAAAACAGCGGAAGTACACACAAGTTTCTTTTCCTTTGTTTGAATTCACAAACAAGAATAATAATAATGACCGAAAACCACTATGAGTGTAATCGGCAGACTTTGTTTTGGTAAAGGTTTTATGACATTATCGAGATTAGTTTACGATATATGAGGTTTGAAGTTTTTCCGTCTAGGGTAGATAACTCACGAAAATAAAAAAAAATCAGACTCGACACAAAATCATTTTGAGTCACGAGATAAGCTCCCTGACAACTTTATTTTAAATCAGGCCAGTCGTTGAGCGGGAATGCTCTGCACAGAAAAGTTCAAATATTGAATAAAGCTAGACAAAACAAAAAACAACACGATAAAAATAATAGGTATTCATGACTTTCGCCTAAAAACAACACGATAATAACAATATGTTATCCAGACTTCCTAATTTGGTTAATATATATCTTTTAATGATGTATCGTGTCTCATAGGTCGAACACGGCCGGGCAGTTTTACCAAATGTGTTTTATTTGTATCCTGGTGCTTTATTGTAAACTGCGTGACACTCGAATAAACTAAAACTATATATTTCCCTCTCCCCTTATAATAATAAACATGCCAATAACAAATGACTTCAGCAAATTTCCCGAATACTTAATTTAGGTTTCCTAATAATATCCACACAGTATTGTACTGATCCATTTATATCAAAGATTGACTAACTGATTGAACTCAACATAATCTAAATTTATTTTTTAAATCGTATGATATAGCATTTGGAATATCATTATTGAAAAACACAAATTTTAACACTCGGTTAGTAACTTATTATTGATGATAAATATTCGTGAAACTAAAAAAGATGACAATATTGTTTTCTTTGAATTTGGAATCTTTTGTTATGGCTTCGTCTCGGCACATGTGCGATATTAATTTTGTAACCTTCAACATGTCAGTAAGAATTTTTTTTTAAATGTATAAAATAAGTAACTCACAAAACATACTATTTAAATGTGATGAGTGCTAAATTCAGTCGATTTATCTTAACATTTTCACAGAATCACCTTTACGTTTCAATTGTAGGGATGCTTAATTTTGATCTCTATTCATTTATCACTGCCTAAAGTAGTGATGTATAAATTGGTTGAAATGAAATGTTCAGTGATAAAATAAAACTAAAAAATCCATGTATGATATGGCTAAAATGGGAATTCTGTAAAATTTCATTAAAGAGTTTGACGTCGTTTCATGTATTTCAGTTTGTGTAACTCATTATTTATGATTCCAACAGATAAATGGTAAATAGTTAATAGCATTAGATATGCTTCATTAACCTTCGAATGCTATTAACAAAGTATATAAAAAGAGTACAAATGTCCTTACTTTCTAGAGAACAAATTAAAACGATCCGTGCATAAATTCTTTTAACAACACACTTAGAATAGTTTTGAATAGGTGCTTCTCGTGTGAAGTAAGGTTATACATACGGAAAGGTTAAAAATCAGATGGATTTGACTGGAATAATCGATGTCTAATCAATGGGCTCATATCGACCAGCGTATCGGTATTTTGAAGTATGTATTTCTACAACATACCTGATCACACTGATACACTGGTCGTCATGAGATCATCGTATTAAATTACGTTATAGCATTTAATAGCATTCAGCCTAGTTTCGCATTTCTTCATGAAATATTTCTGTTTTTTAAATATTCCTTTGACTTGTGTTGTCTTTCCTTTCACCCAAACGTACACATGTTTACTGAGAGGGATACAGCGTACCTCTGTTGTTTGTGGACACAAAGTCGAGCTGGCAGATTTTCTGTTTGTCTGATAAACTGTTTAAATCAGCCTTTGCACGTTATTACATATAAAATGTTTGGAGTTGTACATTCAAAATTATGCTTTATACGACAATCTCATTTCCCCTTAAATTTCGCTTAACTTCCCTTTAAATAGATACGAACATGTTCCGAAATTGTTTTCTTTGAAATTCATTGAAATCTTTTGTACTTTGTTACAGGAATAGAACTATTTTGTTCATTTGAAACAAATTTAGCTGTTGTTTGAATGTTTTTTACGTTTTTACTTCGCATTTTACTGTTCACAATTCTTCTCGACTACACAATTGATTTAATTTTCACATATTGGTCAAGGACAGATATGTTAGATTTGAGGTGAGGTGAGGCGAGTTGGGTTTTAACGCCGCTTTCAACAGTTTATATATATATTTATATCGCGGCTGCTAGTATCAGGCAGGGAGAAAGCCCGCAATGCCATGTGGCTATGCATTGCGGTGAAACCTGCGAGCATCGGCTGGAACTAGCGAACCATGGGTGGTACTGCACTGAAATTCAGTGTAGCATTGCACCCAAACCTTACTGCGTGTAGAACAGTTCTCTACTGCAGACAAAGTTGCCGTGCACCTGGCGGGATTCGAACCCGGGACACCTTGATCCGAAGCCGAACGCGCTAACCACTGTGCTATCCCGCCCCCAGTTAGATTTGATATTTTGATATTCCGGATATTAAAATTTTCATAATGATCATGGGAATTATTTTATCTGAATATAACATGCGTTTTGATTGGTTATTAACTTAAGTTCTATAATCCATATAATAGTTAAATGAATGCAAAACATGTTGTCCAATAACAACTTTTGAAATAGCTACTTAAGCACTCAAATGTTTGAAACAACTTAGCAAACAGAAGCTTATCAAAGACATTCAAAACCGACTTTGTCCTGGGGCAGTATTTTGTTATTGACTCTGTTGAAAACCTGCCAATGTTTCTTTCATATTCATAAAATTATGGATATTCCTGTGAGCGTAAACATATCTTTACTTCAGAAACTATTTTATTAAGCGTGCATTAATTGAATTCAATCGTACAAATCCTCATTTCTAAAGTGTATGGCAGACTTCTTTTTGTGTGGCACGGTCTAAAGTTTAGGTATTATTTTGTGTCCATGGGCTTGTAATAAATAACCGTTTCCCATTTTGTGCCTGATTTGATTACCATTTACCACTTAATCAGTTTCATATACATCAAGCTCATTTCTTGAATAAACATTCACTTCACCTTTCAATCACTTTCAATCTCGTATTCATTTATGTAAATAACGTGGCCTATTAAAAAGGGTTCTATCTATCTATATTTTGTGGAAACGAAATACGAGAGGATATAACCATTTACAAATATTTGCTATTAATACATGATTAAAACACAGTCAAATTGAAATATATTAATGATATTAAAGCGCACATTTCTTGAAAAATAAGAAAACAATGAAATTGAAGACATTCATCGGCGCTACGAATGGGGAAAACTTTGCTACGGTCGAACAGCATATTGTTTATTAGTTTTATGATACGTTATGTGTTACTATGTCAATACTATATCAGTGTATGTTTTTTATTATTACAAAAATAGAGCCATTGAACCTCATCAGAAATTGTGTTATTCATTATCTCTAGGGACAAGATTAAGATATCACATAATAAGGCATTGCCCGCCCATCAAATTTTAAATTTATTATCAAAATTGGTTACACATTAATCCAAATTCATATTATTTTAGTTTCTTATTTATATTTTGGAAATATCAACATTTATTACATTATTAAAAGGTCCTGATATCTGTTTCTGAAAATCCTGTTTCTCACATGCTCCTTTTCAATATTTAATACAATTTTGATGGTTTATGAATAAATACTGTTAACCAGTCTCACACACAGACTGTAACAAAGAGAGGTTTGAAGTAACCTGAAAGTGTGTATTAACAGTGACTGCCCAAGTCAACACAATGCATTTACACAATATGCAGACCCTGGACTCACAGCCAGTGAATAATATATTTTAATTGTTGTTTAACTATTTTTCCTGTCTTGGAGAAGAAGATATGGTGTTGCGATCTACTTTTAAAAGTCATATCTTATCACATTATTATATTATTATACATTTTTGTCATATTCAGTTCACATATCTAGTGTAAGATAAAAATGTCTTAACTACACTTCAATTTAATCCTTTGCGGACTATCATATTTCAGTTCATAGGCTATTCAATAGTTCTCATTTCACATTGATTACATCAAACATATCCATAATGTAGATTTTAATCTAAAGTCGACATATATTTCACATTTCTGTTGAATAAGATTAAGTGCAAAGTGACTTTCTTTTCTCAATATCTGTATTTCTCAAACCACATGTTAGGACTCTCACATGAAAAAGATGAGATGACTCTCCCTTAGGTCTTTTATAAGGGAGTACTACTATTCAATGAAACACATAAAATCTCAAATTTCTAAACTGTTAACAACTAGGTTTTTAAGCTGTGGCCCATATTTTGGGTCACAGGTTCACCAAATCTACAATTTAGAATCCCAATTGGCCAAGGAGTCTGTATATATCATTTCAGCTTTGAAGAGCTTTTGGGACTGAAGAGGAAGATGTGATGTCATGATTTCATGTAGCTATTTCTAATAGTCTTCTCTTATCATTTCAACACCGGTCACATTCACTTCACATATCTCATGTAAAATAAATAAAAAACAAACAATTATTAACTCTTCTTCAATGTATTCCTTTGCGGCCTGTCACAATATTCAGTTCATAGGCTATTCAATAGTTCTCATTTCACATTGATTACATCAAACTTATCCATAATGTAAATATAAATCTTAAGTCGACATATATTTCAAATTCCTATTGAATAAGATTAACTGCAAACTTACTTTCTTTTCTCATTTCCTGCAATTCCCAAAGCACATTCTCAGAGTTCAAAACTCTAACAGCAAGAATTTTAGACTGTGACCCATATTTGGGCTAAGGAGTCTGTACATAAAATGTCATGGGTTCTGGAGAAGAAAATTAACATATTTTTTAGGTCATGACCCCTGTGACCCTTATTTGGAGTCACAGGGTCACCAAATTTACAATTTAGAATCTTCTTCAGCCAAGAAGTCTGTGCATAGAATTTCAACTCTCTAGAATTATTGGTTCTGGAGAAGAAGATGAAAATAGCTTTTTAGGTCATGACTCCTGTGACCCACGGGAATCTACAATTTAGAATACTCTTTAAACAAGGAGTATGTACATCAAATTTCAGCTCTCTAGAAACATTGGTTCTGGGGGGAAAGTTGAAAAAGCAAAAAGTGGACGGACACCATGCCAAGTCATTAGCCAATCATGATAAAACAATAAACATATTTCATTATTATGGTCTTTACTTAAAGGGTTATGGTTACACGTTAATGCTATTGCTATGAAAAATAACCCCGTACATAAATCATATTTACTGTATATAAACAATGCATCTCCAATGTTTTTGTAAATCAACTCATGCATATTTTATTCCGTACTAGGTAACGCGTATGAAAGAGTTCTGCAAAGAGTTGTATTTGAAGTTGTGTATATTTTCTCCGAACATCGTGAAATTAGTATGGTATGGAACATGTTGTTTATATATGATGCAGGCTTTTGGTACAGATAGCTTGCCTCATATTTTAATAAAATCATCTCAAGTTGAAATAACTGTTTTAAAAGTATAAGGTGTGATGTTTAAATTGTTTGATTGAAAGAATGGTTTATAATGGAAAACGGTTAAATTAAAATAATTCTTTTTCCATAATGATTACTTAAAATGTTTTTACAATTTAAGGCAAGTGTGCCAAAATGTACAACTTTACTAAAATCGAAATAAAATCAGGGCAAGGGTGCAAAAAATCTATCGCTTGCCTCAAATTGTAATAAACTCGTCTCTGACTGAAATAACCCTTTGTAAATGAAAATATTTGATGGTTAAATAGTTTTTTAAAGATGATTTTGTAATAGAAATCACTTTCTGTTTGAATTGTTGTTATAAAAGTGATTTCTGAAAACTTTATTACAATTCAGGGCAAGGGTGCCAAAAATCTATCGCTTGCCTCAAATTGTAATAAACTCGTCTCAGACTGAAATAACCCTTTGTAAATGAAAATATTTGATGGTCAAATAGTTTTTTAAAGATGATTTTGTAATAGAAATCACTTTCTGTTGGAATTATTGGTATAAAAGTGATTTCTGAAAACTTTATTACAATTCAGGGCAAGGGTGTCAAAAATGCATCGCTTGCCTCAAATTGTAATAAACTCGTCTTAGACTGAAATAACCCTTTCTAAATGAAAAGGTTCGATGGTTAAAAGTTTTTTATAGATGATTTGGTAATAGAAATCACTTTCTGTTGGAATTGTTGGTATAAAAGTGATTTCTGAAAACTTTATTACAATTCAGGGCAAGGGTGCCAAAAATCTATCGCTTGCCTCAAATTGTAATAAACTCGTCTCAGACTGAAATAACCCTTTGTAAATGAAAATATTTGATGGTCAAATAGTTTTTTAAAGATGATTTTGTAATAGAAATCACTTTCTGTTGGAATTATTGTCATAAAAGTGATTTCTGAAAACTTTATTACAATTCAGGGCAAGGGTGCCAAAAATGCATCGCTTGCCTCAAATTGTAATAAACTTGTCTTAGACTGAAATAACCCTTTGTAAATGAAAATGTTCGATGGTTTAAAGTTTTTTATAGATGATTTTGTAATAGAAATCACTTTCTGTTGGAATTGTTGGTATAAAAGTGATTTCTGAAAACTTTATTATAATTCAGGGCAAGGGTACGAAAAATCTATCGCTTGCCTCAAATTGTAATAAACTCGTCTCAGACTGAAATAACCCTTTGTAAATGAAAATATTTGATGGTTAAATAGTTTTTTAAAGATGATTTTGTAATAGAAATCAGTTTTTGTTGGAATTGTTGGTATAAAAGTGATTTCTGAAAACTTTATTACAATTCAGGGCAAGGGTGCCAAAAATCTATCGCTTGCCTCAAATTGTAATAAACTCGTCTCAGACTGAAATAACCCTTTGTAAATGAAAATATTTGATCGTCAAATAGTTTTTTAAAGATGATTTTGTAATAGAAATCACTTTCTGTTGGAATTATTGGTATAAAAGTGATTTCTGAAAACTTTATTACAATTCAGGGCAAGGGTGCAAAAAATGCATCGCTTGCCTCAAATTGTAATAAACTCGTCTTAGACTGATTTAACCCTTTGTAAATGAAAATGTTCGATGGTTAAAAGTATTTTTATAGATGATTTTGTAATAGAAATCACTTTCTGTTGGAATTGTTGGTATAAAAGTGATTTCTGAAAACTTTATTACAATTCAGGGCAAGGGTGCCAAAAATCTATCGCTTGCCTCAAATTGTAATAAACTCGTCTCAGACTGAAATAACCCTTTGTAAATGAAAATATTTGATGGTCAAATAGTTTTTTAAAGATGATTTTGTAATAGAAATCACTTTCTGTTGGAATTATTGTCATAAAAGTGATTTCTGAAAACTTTATTACAATTCAGGGCAAGGGTGCCAAAAATGCATCGCTTGCCTCAAATTGTAATAAACTTGTCTTAGACTGAAATAACCCTTTGTAAATGAAAATGTTCGATGGTTTAAAGTTTTTTATAGATGATTTTGTAATAGAAATCACTTTCTGTTGGAATTGTTGGTATAAAAGTGATTTCTGAAAACTTTATTATAATTCAGGGCAAGGGTACGAAAAATCTATCGCTTGCCTCAAATTGTAATAAACTCGTCTCAGACTGAAATAACCCTTTGTAAATGAAAATATTTGATGGTTAAATAGTTTTTTAAAGATGATTTTGTAATAGAAATCAGTTTTTGTTGGAATTGTTGGTATAAAAGTGGTTTCTGAAAACTTTATTACAATTCAGGGCAAGGGTGCCAAAAATCTATCGCTTGCCTCAAATTGTAATAAACTCGTCTCAGACTGAAATAACCCTTTGTAAATGAAAATATTTGATGGTCAAATAGTTTTTTAAAGATGATTTTGTAATAGAAATCACTTTCTGTTGGAATTATTGGTATAAAAGTGATTTCTGAAAACTTTATTACAATTCAAGGCAAGGGTGCAAAAAATGCATCGCTTGCCTCAAATTGTAATAAACTCGTCTTAGACTGATTTAACCCTTTGTAAATGAAAATGTTCGATGGTTTAAAGTTTTTTATAGATGATTTTGTAATAGAAATCACTTTCTGTTGGAATTGTTGGTATAAAGTGATTTCTGAAAACTTTATTACAATTCAGGGCAAGGGTGCCAAAAATCTATTGCTTGCCTCAAATTGCAATAAACTCGTCTCAGACTGAAATAACCCTTTGTAAATGAAAATATTTGATGGTCAAATAGTTTTTTAAAGATGATTTTGTAATAGAAATCACATTCTGTTGGAATTGTTGGTATAAAAGTGATTTCTGAAAACTTTATTACAATTCAGGGCAAGGGTGCCAAAAATCTATTGCTTGCCTCAAATTGTAATAAACTCGTCTCAGACTGAAATAACCCTTTGTAAATGAAAATATTTGATGGTTAAATAGTTTTTTAAAGATGATTTTGTAATAGAAATCACTTTCTGTTGGAATTGTTGTTATAAAAGTGATTTCTGAAAACTTTATTACAATTCAGGGCAAATTGTATTACAATTCACGGCAGGTATTACAATTTGCGATTTTTATTACAATTCAGGGCACAACACAGGCTCCAAATGCTTCTTTGTCATCTCTGTGGTTTTTCGAGACCTCGCCTGCTGCCTGTTTGACATACCTAAGCCCATTGTCTTGATCTCTGATGATTTGGAACGTTGACTTGGACATGCTCTCCATATTTTCGGCCCCTCGAGCTCGCCTGAAGAAGTACAGACGAATATCAAAATGTACCATGAGGTTAACTGGCAAAGTATATATTTCATGTAACTACCAATTTATCAACTTACAATATTCATACATATATACTCATTACAATATCATCGTAGGCACAATGTAACCAGGCCTACGATTTTGCCAATCTTCAATAAACATTTAAACCTTTATTGCGTTGTGCTTGAATAGGAGGCAATTACGTTAGGGTTACCTCCCTTAGAACGTTACATTCGGAAAGCTTCGGATTTTGAATCGGCTAAATGATTAAACTAAATCTTATTCGAGGTTATGTAATCTAAGTACTCATTCCGAATGTATGACAGACTGTGTACATGAAATTTGTCCACCGTGAGATTCACATGGTACATGGCTAAAAATTCATCGACCGTTAGCCAATCAGACTCGAGTATTTTAATGCAAGGTAAGATAAGTAGTTATATATCTCCTACAACAACATTGGTGCTGCTGTCTTCTGCAGTTTATGTTAGGTCATGGTTATAAATATAGTAACACTTCAAACATATTGGTAACACAATTAAAATAACCACTAAACAGTAAACATTTTAAAATCATGTTATCGATGTTGTTTTATATTTTCGACTCAGTGCACATTATATTGATTATAAACAATACCACAATGCTACTGTCATACAAAGAAGGAAGCACGTATATAAGCAAACGCTTTACAGTCATCTGGAATGTATCTGGAGACTAGACACTCTACTGTGAATAGAACACACCTGTCTTGAATTATTTTAGAACGATTGCAAAGAGGTGCTATTGGTTTTTTCTCGTCCACAGGAAGTCATAAAACATGTCAATAGATTTTGTCAACCGATAGACAGATAACTTTCAATACTTCTTCCTGGTTGTTTGCAGTGTCTGTTGAAAACCTTACTTCCTTCTCTTGTACAATATATATAATCATATTATCAATAAAACCAACTTACGCCCGTGAACAGTACATACTTATGCATGTTCAAAATGAAGGTTATAACAACGTAAGTAGAGTAAGTATACACAAAATATTTTTCGTAATTTTCTGAACATAGGATATATGACATAAATATATTAAATCACTCAGTTGGCCATGTGTTTCTTGTAACACTTATTTGTGTGAACATGTAGTGTCCACTTATAAGGAAATAGCAACTTGTAATTATTGTAACATATTGAAATATTCACTTTGCTTGATATAGAACACATTGCTTTGTACTTGTTTCTTATGGTAAACATGTAACATTATTACGAACAGTGACAGAATTCATTTGTGTATTCAAACTCCTACATTTCCATTATCAAAGATTATCAATCGATAGATTACCTTTATATCCAAATGTCAAGCAACATGTTAAGAACAGATGTATCTATAAGACTTAAATTTATAATATTTGAATACAAACTGACAGTAGGGACCAATGCTAACAGTGCTCGAGCTTCAATATATAAATGTAATTGGACTGCATTACATGATACTATGTGAATCAATGGTTGTATATGCTTAGGAATCCTTATCCTCAATGTATTGTTTTACATTAGTTTCATTTGTATTGCAATGCTCTAATGAGATGAGTTCGACGTTGAACAGTTAAAATGATTTTGTTTATGTGTCCTATTTAGTTTGAATCTTTTGAGTTGTACAGTTGAGGCCCTCTTCTAATATCTTTCATTCTTTAAACAAAGTCATTTATTTGACTTGGCATGCTATTGAAATGATGCCCTGGAAATTATGATGAATGATCTGCAATTTTCGACAGTGTGTCTGTTCACTTTATATTGAACATGTACCTTCAAATACCATGTTTAGTTCTCCAGATTCCTTAACATGAAGATTCCTTAAGTAGAACCTCAGGTCTATTTGTTAATATGTTTTAATTGATACGACTAAAAAAATAGCTCTAACAAGCCCCACATTAAGGAAAGTGTCTTGAATTGAGTAATAAATTTCCCGTGAAAATAAGTGACACACTTGAATTGGATGTGAAATTCCTCACAAATTCAATCAGTACAACCCATTACAAACTCGCTAATAGACACAATTTCATTATCTTCAATAAATGAAAATTGGAATGTTCAACAGCACATTTGAACTAAACAATGTTCAGGGTCTGTGGAAGTTCAGGGTATGTGTTATTAAAGTTATTTAAGTTATGGGTGTGGTATTGAGAAGTGTATATAATTGGTTCATAATTTAGGTTTGAAAAAGAATTCTTATTGACGGTGTTAAACATGTGTGCTTTTTATAATAACATTTTACTTTCTTGAGTTAATGCCATGAAGTCCAAACATGAGAATGACATTCTGTTCTCTTTTTACCTGCACAATAGAGCTATGATGTTCGTTAGAACAGTAGACTTTGAATAACGTCAGTGGTGTGGCTATTTTGAAAATACTTTAAAGAACAAAGAGAATCTAACACATATATATAATGTTATCTTAATTTTAGACTTGAGATGTAAGCAGTGTTGAGAGTAAGCCATGCTAAACATATTCTTATTGTGTATTCGTATGACATTGCAAATATCCAATATATTATCGCATTAGCAATGATCTTAAGTAGACAAATCAATTCGACCAAACCATTTTGTTGTAATGTCTCAACGTGTAAGATTGTATTCAAATAGAGTCACATTACAGTTAATAGAAACTGGAAACCTGAAACATAACGTGACTATTATGAAGTCGCAGTGAACTGATTTAAACACCGGACATCGAGTTGTTGGTCTTAAAATGTCATTTGATGCCTTTCCCACACACAATCACTTTGATAGTTACATGGGTTGAATATCTTAAACGATAACACATGATGGCTGATCTATTTCGTGTTGAAATGATGATTCAGCGAATTTTCTTTGTTGCATATCTTCACTATGTATCCTATAAACTTTACAATATTCTTATTTCTTCTCCATCAATATTTTAGTGTTCTGATCATACGATTTCTTGCATCGTATGTGAATCATGATATTCGTAGTCAATTCTCGCCATCTCCATCAACACTTGACACTTACATTGGCATATACTTTGATTCCTGTGAAAACAACTTGAGCCATATAAGTAGAAACTTTCTCCATGCTTTACTCATATTTTGTATTAACATAATAATGACTACTATCAAATACAAATTGATTTTTCCAATCTTGTGGTGTCACATCTAAAATTTATTCACACTGTACTACTTGCAGTATGAAATGGTGTTATTCAAATACCATTACATTTGCATTGGAGAATGTTACAGTGCACAGCTCAGGTGTTCTAAATGCTGAATTTGTAACTAAAACGAAACATAACCTTACTATTGGATTGAAAATGTTGGATGTAAGAGGGTTGGCACTGGTTTTTACTGATCTTACAAAGATGCTCTTACTATTGAATAAAAGCATGAATGTTCCCAGATGTCTATTAATTATCCAGTGCCATAAGACATTATTAAAGCTTATGAAAATGAAAAAAAATCATTGACGATAATGCAACAACTAAGTTAAATGGAGTGATAATAGATGAATTATTTAATCACCAAACTGATGATAAAGATAAATAATGCCATACGACTATAATATTTATGGTAAATCAGACAGACGACTTAGGTATTCATCTTATTTTGCTGGTATGAATATGTTACTTTATACTTCTACTCATCTGACAGCAATTCACACACATATCGTTCATGAGATAAGATAATACTTTATCTAGCTATTTCCTCTTCAGTACAAACGCTAAATGCATATTGAGAGGTATGATTTTGTTGTTGTTTGTTAACCCTGTCACCCCTACACGCCTAAAATTAGGCATGCAAACGTATTGGCGTTCATGTTTCTTACTCATGAAAGGGTTAAGAAGCGCCACTGTATTGTTTTATTGTTGATACCTCCACAGATAGTTTTACAGTGCTAATTTGTACTGTCATGGAAATATGCTCCTGTTATTTTCACAATGTTAAATGCTGATTTCTGACTGGCTAATGTGAAAATTATCAGAGATGGGATAGTGTGTTTATACAGTGCTCTGTTTAATTCGTCGCATGTACAGAAGAGGACACGTATCTGTATACAATGTGAGATCAGGGTGTGCTACAGCTATACATAACAACGGAATATCCCAAGTCTGCAGAGAACAAATGGTTACTAGAAGGACAGTGTTTCTACCATTTCCAATAATCGCAAAAGTATACACTTTGATAAATAATTTACACCTACCCATGGATTTATATACAGCGCTGTCTTGTGATTTTATGTAAGAATGCACTGACAAAAATATTTGATAGCCTTCGTTAAAGACTCCAAAGCTCTTATGTCATAGAAAAGTCTATATAGCATTAACTGTACCATGATCATTATGAATTTCCCTCACAATAGGGCATGTAGCTAGTTTTAAGAGCTCTCTAATCACTTATCTTGTGCTTCAAATGTTCAGACTCTAAACATATATATCATAATATTTATTTTTAGTTTGCCCAATGGCCTAAGTGAAACATTTTTTTATCCAGGCTTTGAAAAGACAACGATAAAATAAATACTCTAAACTGTCAAACATCATGTTATTGAATGTACAATTGTGTATGATTATAACGTAATTTATTATTATAAATTGTATTTATTAATTAACGAATATTGTTTTTTTATTCGGGAGAATTAAACATAAACTATGTTTTTTTCATGATGATTTTCAAGACAAACAATATAGTAATGACATAGCTGAAAACCCAACGCAAATCAATGTAAGAATTCTTAATAAATAAAATTAAAAATTTATTGACAATGTTTCTGGAAATTAGGAAATATGATAGCATAGTCTTACACAACATCATTTGTCGACCAGGGGATGATCGACGATGTCACCGTGTATTAAACACTATCGTTGTATTAATATTGAATGCTAAAGTGGTATGAATTAATAATATTGTACCACACATCAATTCTTGATCTTCACATATTACCAGACGGTTCAATTGTATATAACATGATTAAATAATGGAATTCTGAACACCGCTTCCATCACATTGAATAAATATCAGGACTGAAAGGTTAATGGCTTTCTGAGTAACATGTGATAAGAAGATTAGTAAGCTATGCACAGAAGATAGATTGTTCCAGTTCTCAGTTCGCATCAATCATACATTGACAAGCTATTTAGAATCTTGATAATATGATAATAGAATAAGACAGGTATCTGTTTACGTTGAACTATTTATCTGACAGAAATATAAAAAAACCCACGTATTTGAGTTACATCGTTTGACTTTGTCTCTTCGAGAACGCTATATATTTTCTCTCTTTAATGACAAAAGTTGCCTCTTTCTTGTTTATTGCTATTATAATGCATGCATGATTTAACTCATAGTTTTGGAAATTTGCATTTTGAAGAAATCTTTAAATATCAAATCTTATATGAATACATATCACTTCCTGTCTCCATGTTTACTATTAATGCAATATGACATTGGTGCAATCAATATGACGCCGAATATAGACTTTTACTGTTATTAGATAAGTATCATTTTAATTATAACAATTTGCTGCATATTACTTCTGTGAAATACCTGACTTAAGACTTCACGAATAGCCCCGAGGCGGTCTGTGTCTTCATGTCACAGTTACAACTGTCATGATTAATAGTCAGAACGGTTTGTGATTAAACCCCTATATTTTCCTTCTATCGTCTGCGAACATTTGTGTAACTGTAATTGGCGACCATGCATTATTTGTGCATTGTGAAAGCGCCGAGACAGTTGGGAAAACGTATCGACATTCAATCCATCTTATTATATGACACCCATGACAACACTGATTCAATCTTGTTTGCCTAGTTGGCTGTTAAACCTGGCAGATCAAGCACCCGCTTTATGCTTTCTGTTTACAGCGAGATGGAATTGAGATTGGATCAACCTCTGAATCTGCCTTGCTCTTCTGAAAGAAACAAATTGATAGGCTTGCATTCTCTGTCATAATTGAAAATCTATTCTCATTCTGAAGTCGATACCTTTAAGTCAATTGATTTAAGTTCAGCTACAGTTTCTAATGCAATAGTTGTTATACAGGTTCAGTCAGATTGGACAACACTGTCTGTTCAACAGCTTATCATTTTGATTCTATAATATGTTAGGAATTAATTTCGAATAATCAGCTTCTTTTTCCCTTTAATACGTTTGTGATTTAAAGGTAATATCAACGACATGAGTATTTGGACATAGAATTATTGTCTTGTGCTTGGTCACTTTTTTCATAAAACAATGTAGTTGGTTGCGATTGAAGCATGTAAATAATTTATTTTATGAAGCGGCAACACAAATTTTATACCCGTACATAATATATGATTATAATATCTGCTGACAATCTCATAAAAAGCCATAGATTTTAAACCTACGAGAAGGAGATACACCAACTGGGAATATTGTCTTTTATAACAACAGTGTGTGGCAAAACGTTTACATAAATACACTTTGACAATACTTTCCATGAATTCGTTTTAATCACAGATTGCTAGGTATATTTCAATGCAAATCTGCTCTCTTTAAAACTGAAATGGATGAAGATGAAGAAGATGATGTCATTCAGAAAGTTGTTATAATATTGAAAGAGTCTGTGAATGGTGCAAATAGAAAGATAGCACTTTAGAAGAGCGATAATTGTTAAATACAGTACAGGTCTTTTAAATTCTCGGAGATGGATGTACGATTCCAAGGTTGAATGATATCAAATAGACTCACAGGGGAAAGGATAACGATAGGCGGACAATGTAACATAAATCAGTAAATTACATTTCACGGAAGAGTGATCGTTTCAATTGTGATGTTAAACAGTTTTAAATAAAAAATTCCGTGTGTGACGGCCATGTGCATGACTTAAGTTCATTAAACAATTATCTGAACAAGTATAAATGTCCTACTTGTCGTAGGTTTCTCATCTGACCATTATGTAATGGATACATTAATTCGGTTATGTATCTACGTGTACATAAAAAACGACAACGCTTTAAATTGTGTGTAGAATGTTTTACCACTTTGCAACATTTGTTGAAACTCATTCATTAAAACTGAGTACATTAACACAGAATAAGGACGATTAAGTGTTTTTATAAATGCATGAGTTATTTCTTTATGGCAGACATTGTTTGGTTATCATGGGAATAAGCATGTTGGTTATATGTGTGAAGCATATAACAAATTAAGTCTGTGCCTATAAAGCATGAGTAAGACTTCTGAGCCAATGCTTTAAATTGAAATTAATTGATAGACAGTGTGTTGGGAATTATGTCATCTCTTGTCATCATTTTGTGAAAATATGTCCAGTTTATTACGCATCCTACAGTCCCAGACTGCATTCAATAACAGTACGGCTTCAGTCTCAGCTATACTGTAGTGACAACAGACTCATTACAGAACTGGTTTTCTTGTCAAGGAGACAGCGGTAGGCCCACGAGATTACAGAGACCTTCGCCAAAGCATCAGATGAACAATCTAACACACTACATCTGACGATTGCCAAAGAAGGTGTTTTGCAGATGACATTAATCGTTTAAAGAGACCATTAAGTCAAGATTTTGAATTTTTTCTGCTTTCGTTGCTGGCCATCGAAGATGTTGAGGGAATGAGGCATAATAAGATATACATCAATTTCGGAGAAGGCGACCAAAACAATGACTATGCTGGCTGAGTGAGATGTTGTGAATTAATATCAGCAAATATGGTATCTTGGCACATACATGTGTCAACGCCTTATAAAATATCATGAGAAACTTTAATGTATTTAAGTATCATACACAACAAATGCTATTGCTTCAACACACATTTGTACTTTACTGTTGATTGTTGAAGAAAGCTGACCTAGTCTAGCTTACAATGTATAGTGCATTATATAGTTATACCTACAAGCAGTTGTTGGCAAGATTATGAAACAGAACTTTCATACCTACTTGAACTGAAATTTATTACTCTAGCTCCTTATATAATTATAAACCTAAAACTCACATGCTGTCGGCATAAGCAGCTACAGGTAGTGCATGTACTAATTATTATTTTTAGCTGTGAATGAGCAATATACGTATAATGCTCCTTCAGATTTAGAAAGTATATATTACTGTTTGTTACCCTTTTCTCCTTTTAATACATACATGAAACTAGGGCTTTTGTTATACCTCTACATAATTTTGATTTAAGATTTTCAAAGAAAATATATTGTTACATAACTGCATGGAATATATGTTGGGTGATGCTTTATAAACGTTCATTTTTAACTTCATGAGACACAATGTCACATAACAAAGAGAAAACAATACTTCTATAGTGAAGGTGATTCCTCTTTCTGTGAATTTATTATTTTGACCTTCAAGTATCATGTAACGTCTATTACATGTTGCACGTCAAAAGTATTTGTCACTTTAACAATGTTATATTTACCAATTTCGTAGACATTATTTAACCTTTTAAAGTTCTTCAGTATTAAGTATTTAATGAACATAATCAATTTGTGAAAGGTAATAGGGAAGGCCACACCTTACTGAATTTGTTTCTGGTTGGAATAAAAAGCAATTCATTATTTTTTGGTCTATAGAAATACCAACTGCGAATAAAGAAGCAAGTTAAATACCATACCATGCTTATCATCTTTAAAGTATTATTTTATCTGGTCTGCAAAAATAACGAATTAATGCCAGTTCCCTATTCCTTATTCAAAATGTGAAGTTAGCGAATTTTTAACAGTTCCTTATTCCTTATTCAAAATGTGTTTCACCCAATGCTCTGGTTACCTTGCAATGTACTCACCACTGTACCACAGATGATACTGCATGTCAGAGGGTTGGTGGAGATTAGGAGGTATACTTTAGGGACTTTATTATGATGAAAGGGGAAACAGATCATTGTTTCTTTGATTAAAGTATCAAAACTCATACCAAATATTCTATTTCCGAAAAGTTTACTCTATCTTGACTCGGAGTCAACACCACAACACCAGCATCTGCTTCAATTTATCTTATCATGTATTACAGCAGTAATGTCTCATTATCAGTTATCCTTGATTTCATCATTTAATTTTCCAACCATTTACCTCTAAACGTTGTCACATTTACTGACGTTAGACGTGATTGTATCACAATATATATCGTTACATAACTTACCACAACATATCTGATAGTTTTACCAGACATAATCACAAAGGCATGTTGCAGTTTACTTAAAGCCATAGCCTTTTAACAGAAAATGATAACATGGTACTGCAATTGAAATTGATGCCAAACGAGCAATCATTTTACTATATATGATTCTAAGTACATCTTTTTTTAAAA
Organism: Gibbula magus; assembly: GCA_936450465.1. Classification (NCBI taxonomy): domain Eukaryota; kingdom Metazoa; phylum Mollusca; class Gastropoda; order Trochida; family Trochidae; genus Gibbula; species Gibbula magus. The sequence goes on from OW388293.1 coordinate 34,390,294, forward strand.
TAGTGCTTATCTAGAGACGAACATGTTTTATTAAGTAAAGGCTGCGTTTATGTCAACCAAGTCCGACAAAGTATCCTTCAATCTATATCAAGACATGATAATGTGTTAAATAAAACAGACATTGACTCATCTATTCGCTTATTCGAAAGACATCGTTATCTTGGCTGTTTTCAGCAAAGACAATTAAATCAGAAATGTTAGTGGATTGTGTCGACAAGCAAGAAACAGGTAATCTAAACACTATAACAATTTCGTATTAGTTTCCTCCTCTTGTATGCATTGTCTTTTCTTGATTCAATAGATCACGATGCTATGTGTTACTTCTAATTTACCAGATATGTAAGGATGTTTTATATATATATATATATACTCACTAATGTCAGACATAGGTATCCTTCAACTCGGAAAGGATCACCAGTGTCATATTTAAAGTTAAAGTTCAATGTAAAAATGATTGTTTTGAAATTGCTTAACGTGGAAAAACTAGATACTTACACTCCTGTGTATTTAAAATTGTTTATATAATCGTTTGATCAAATGTTCAATCATATGACATCATCGTTGATGTCATGTAACAATAGGATGATGTAATATGTATACTACATTAATAAACTTAATTTACAAACCTTTACATTGTGTTTTGACAGAGAATAAATATGTAGTGTATTCGTAACTGTGTCTTATTTATTTCTTATCATTTGTAGATAATTCGCACATGTTTCGTAGGTTTTCAGCATGAAAACCGACGAATTTTCGTAATTGTTTCATGCAAGTGTAATTGCTGTTCACTAAGTTTGCCGAATGTTCACATACAGTCATAAACTACACAATCTCCTATTCATGGCGATTCGAGATATTTCGGTCGTAGTGAAATCGTAGTGAAATAAGCGCATAACTGTTAACCTTGACCCCCGGTCCTTTTGTCTAATGTGCATTCCCCTGATCTGACAGAGATCTAATCTCACTAGATAGGCGTCAAATAATGGATGGGATGTCAAATTTATAATCCAAATGTATTTCTGTGCAATATATTTCACAAATGTAAACAGTATCCAAATTATCAATTGGATCTGTTTATATTATTATATATTTTCGTGGTCTTATTATAGACATATCTTGTAAAGTTAATCCTGTGTATCTGAATAATGACTTTATAGTATATCGATTTTGACCAATAGTTTTTTTCTGATCATGGGGAGTATACAAAGTATGTATTATAAACACTTGTAATTTATTATTTACTGTGATCCAGCTCGTCGTAAGATATAAACATGTTTGGTCAATCAAAATAAATAGCCGATTGTTGAATGTACAGTTCCTTATACTAACTTCCCTAACACTCCCCTCTATACCATACTGCTTCATCTAGTCCAAAACATATGTATGACTAACGAAATCCATCTAATAAATGTACTTGTCATCAGTAGATAGTTGACACCTTGTATACATGGTTTCGTTTCTAGAAAACTTCTAATAACATAAAATAAATCACATGTATTACCCACGTGGTACATCGTTTCATAACAAACTGTTATAACACATATGTGTCATAACACTTTCAAGTAATTTGATTGGCTAACAATGACTTTTGACTGCCCGGACTACTTTGTCCATTCATAATTCATTCATGAAATTACAAGTATTTTACGACAACAGTTATATAATATTTGATATTTATCTCATTCTTCAGTTAATTAATAAAATTGTACTCACCAGAATGATTGATTTTAATGAATAATTAACAAAAACAGCATGACTTAAGCAGAACTAATAAGCACAAAGTTGAGAATGCAGCAAGAGGCTCTCGCTCTTACCGTTGGGAATGACATTGCAACGAAACGCTCAGTCTTTCAGTGAAAATAACGTCTTCCTAACGGTGAACAGTGACTTTATACTCACAAGACTATTCTACATAACAAGACACAACATAACGGAAAGGAAAGCCATTTCAACGGCGATGTTAATCTAAAACTTACAGTTAATGAGGTTGTTTAGCTCGTTTACACATTCCGAAGATGATAAACATGAGAATGGCGGCCGCCATGACATGACGTTATTCAAATGACGGATAACTCTCATCGCCTGTCCTTGAGCAGGGAGATGTTATATTACATACACTTCCTTCAGAATGACTAGTGCAACTGGTTTCGCCTTACCGACCATCACGAATTATGGAATGTTTTGATTTTAAAAGGATTAATATTGAACATGGCAATATAATGAACTTAGAGGCTGTGACAGGGTTGATCCGCAGTTCCGTTCCTTTATAGGGACAACACAAATATATTTTAAAACACAATAAATTATATAAAATACAAGTTGGTCATAAATACGATACATAACACGTTCCCCTTTCATATCAAGTTTATGTCCCTCACCAAGGCTCGAGACAAAGCAAACTTATTTCACGAGGGACATAAACTTGATATGAAAGGGGAAGCTCGTTAGTTATCCTATAACTATTTCTCCCAACTGTACCAAGTAAGAATGAGGTTAGTTACCTGTTAGAATGAGAAACGATTAAGGTTGAACCTCTAAATACTGGACTAGTAATGATAATGCCAGGTGTGCTGAACATTATTATTGTACTTGTCGTTCAAAGAATTATTCAATTGTATATTTATGTTGAACTTGAGATACGCCCCATTATAACGCTAAAATGGAAATGGTTTTGTTTCGTGCAGATCCTTGATTATATTAGGAGCTAATGTGTTGCTTATGCAACAAAACGATTACATCTACTTTCAAGGATATGTAGTTACTGTGTCATAACAACGTGTATTCTGTTCAGTTACCGGAAACACGTGGGTGATAGACATACAGGAATCGATGTGTTCATTTGTCAGCTACATGACACAACCCTTGCTTAATTAGCTGCCGCCCCACTGCTTCAAAATCATTGAACATCGTGTGTGGTCGTCTGACATCAACTTTAATATCACTATTGGACTATGTTGGTTATTATAGCTGAGGATAAGACGAGAGAAACATTAAGGCGGCCTGATAACATGATGAATAAAACAACCTGGTCTTAAAGAACACGTCCGGAGATTAAACAAGGTTATTCCATGGTCATGACGTCACTCTATTGTGTTATCAGTTGATTATTATTTAGGAATCTACTGGTCATTGACTGTCCCAGTCAGGAGGGGTAATAGGTTTTTGACATTTTCAGTAATGGTACATTTTTCGAGACTGATGTATTTTGTCTTGACGTATAGGATAGGATCTCAAAAGATGTAGACAACTATAGACAAATTAATTTTTGTAATGCATGAACCTGGAATCGAACATGCAACTCTTCGCTTGGTAGTCAGCGCTTCTAACCACTTGGCCACAAGACGCTGTTAGAAACCTTAGGATTGTTTGTCAATAATAATCCCGCGTTCTATTCAATGCACAAAAGGCAAATTTTTAGCTGTCAATCACATCGCTTCGCGTGGAAGTTTTGCGCTGCACGTAGGTGGAAGAATTCATTTCATGAGGGTCGCAGCTACTTGTACCATATCCGATGAATGAGCACCGACATTTGCAAAATAATTGATTTTGGTGTCAATTAATTGAAATTTATTGTTTCAAATGCAAAATGATCACATATGCATGTTTCGTGACGTCATACATGGATTAATATTCAGAGCAGTGGATTCGGTAAAAATAATCAAAAGCCCCGAAGGGGCTCGTTGATTATTTTTAACGAATCCATAGCTCCTCATGCATTCTCCATTACAGATGGTGTGCTGAAAGAATTAAATGATCAAAGAGACCATGTAGGCAACAAGGCAGTGATAGAGCACCCACAGCTGGACAAATGCATGAGGATGAAAGCGACCAAGATCTCTGACGATTATTGAACATTTGTTTTCGTTTCCTAACAGTAAACCTATCAGGATGTGCAGCAGGAATCTCCGGGAAAATAAATTGATGTCTAGTTCACCTGCTTACTTCTCCCTCCACTATGAGAAAATGTATTGTTATTTAGTTTATTGATGCAAGTGTGTTCTGTGATCCGAGTGTTTATCCATTTATTATGTCACAGACAGGAAGGAAGGAACATTCGATAGTTCAGATAGTATATATATAGTTGTTTTGAAGGGGTAGGATACCTTTCAATCATATCGGTAACACAATTCAAATAATCACTGAACAGTTTATGTTTGTACATCATGTTATCCATACTTTCGATACCTTAAATTCAGTGAACATCATATTGATTATAAACACTACGACAATTGATACTTTGAAACAACAAAAGAAGCAAGTAAATCAAGCAAGAGATTATAGTGATCTCGTACAGATATTCTCCAATGTATCTAGATACTCTACTGTGAATAGAACAAACATGTCTGGACATATTTTAGGACGATTGTAAATAGATGCTATGGTATTTGCTCATCCAAAAGAAGTAATTGTCTTTCTCGTTAAATAAACGCAAAAGATTAAATCATACGTGTCAGTGGATTTTGTCAACATATAGACAGATAATCTAAATAATGCTTCTTCTGGATTGTTTGCAGTGGCTGTTAGATAGCTTACATCCTTCTCTTTTACAAGATATATAATCACGTTACCAATATAATCGTCTTATGTCCGTGAAACTACATACATTTGCATGTACAAAAAGATGGTTATAATAATGTTAGTAGATTAAGTAAAAAAAAATTATGTTTCGTAAATCTTCTAAGACAAAGAATATATACCGATACCGATACATATAACAGATTAAATCCCTCAGTCGACCATATGTTTCGTATAACACTTCTTTGTGTGAACATGTGGCGTCAACTTGCAAGCAAATATCAACTTGTTCTTATTTTAACATAATGAAATATTACTATGCTCGATGTAGAACACGTTGCTTAGTACATGTTACATATGGTAAACACTTCACATGTGTACGAACAGTGACAGAATTAATTCGTTTGTGTATTAAAAATGTAAAATTTCAATTATAAAATATTATCGATCGATAGAATACCCGTTGATCAAAATGTCAAGCAACATGTTCAATTAAAGTGTACCTAAAGGCTGCTCGTGTTGATGGCAAAATTTTATCGCAGGATTTTGATTAGCTTTCTACATATTGAAATGCATACACATGCCATGATGCCCCAATGTCTCACACATAGACTTACTATATGAACTTTATCAATTGAACAATGGATAACATAATGCCTTGTTCAACTCTCATTATACAGTTCATTCAAAATGTATGCACATTTTTATTATCCATGAAACCACTTATTCACCATTTAACAACAGCAGCATTTAAGAGACTCCAGAATTAATCACAAACTGATGGTTGTGACCAATGCTAACGATCGTCTTATTCATATCTAAAAGCAAATGGGAGGGTTAGATCCCCTTATAACTACCTGTGCTTAAAACAGAGTGTTTACAAATGTATTCAAGTTTGATTAGCTATTGTCTTTATTAACTTTGTATTCACAATAAAATAGTAAGCACTAGTTTGTTATTGATGATTCAATTTCAAGTTGATTCCTGTTAAAGGCATTGAACAGTTGGTAAAATGCTTTTCGACAGTTTGTTTGTTCTCTTGATGTATCTTCAAATACAATGTTTAGTATTTAACTTTAAAATGTGCTTATCTCCCTAAGCTTGATGTCATATTATTTTGATAAATCGAATTCAAACTCAGGTCTACTTGTTGATAACTTCCAATTGTATCGACTGCATTAACAGCTCCAACAACTCTAACATTAAGGCAACTGTCTTGAATTGAATAATAATAAATTTCCTGTGAAAGCTCGTGTCATACTTGAAGTGGATGTCAAATTCTTCGCAAATTGAATCAGCACAAACATATTACAATCTCCTGAGGATTAGACATAATTGCATTACCTAGGATCAATACATGAAAATTTGAATGTTCAACATGGCATATGACCTGAAAATTGTTAGGGTATGTTGTGTGTTGTTGTCTGTATTTTACAATGAACCTTTTTATGTATATAATTGCTTCATATTTTAGGTTTGAAAAGGGATTCTTATTGGCGGTGTTAAAATGGTGTGATTTCATGGTGACACTTTACATTTACCCGCTCTTATCAGTCGGATGAAATACTAGTAGCAGCTTTGCTTCACCCTACAGTAAACAGTATAAACATATAAGCATTAACGGCCTGGGGATATCACCTTTCGTATTGGATTGAAAATGTTGAATTACGAGGGCTGGCACTGCTTTTTACTGATCCTACAACGATGCTCTGCTTACTGCTGAATAAATGCATTTATGTTCCAAGATGTCTATTTCTTATCCATTGCTTTTAGCTTATGAAAATAAAAAAAAATCATATCTCAGTTTTAAATTGAGTTACGATTGATGAATTATTTAATTATCAAACTGATGATAGTTAAATAATGTCATTAGACTGTGTATGTTAATGGTAAATCAGACAACTTAAGTATTCATCTTCTGTTGCTGGCATGAATCTGTTACCTTATACCTTATACTCATCGGACAGCAATTCACACACAGATAATTCATCTGGTTATTTCCCCTTCAGTACAAACGCTAAATCGTTTTGAGATCCGTTTAGAGGTATCATTTCGTGTGTTAGGACAATGCCTGATTATCTGGGATTCATGTATTTCCCTAATTGTTTAGCTAATATTCCATGCAAGGGTTGAGCTGCTCATGTACATCAATGTTAAATGTATAAATAAGTGCAAACATAGGTAAGTGCAATGATTGTGGTGCTGTTTCTGTTAAGCGTAACGAAGTGTTGCTGTATTATTCTATTTTGGATACCTCCACAGATATGTTTACAGTGTTGAATTTAACTGTCATGAATATGTTCTCCTGTTATTTCTACCATAATTTGCATATTTCTGATTGGCTAATGTGAAAATTATCTGAGACAGTATAATGTGGTCATACATAGCTCTTTTAATTTGACACATGTTCAGAAAGCTACATGTATCTGTATACAGTTTGCAATAAGGGTGCGCTACAGTTACACCAAACAACGGAATATCAAAAGTCTGAAGAGAACAAAAGGGCTACCAGAATATCAGTGTTTCTAACATTTACAATAACTGTATTGGTACATATTCTGATAAATATTAATTTACAAATCTTGTTTATTATTCAGGATCATTAAACATCAAATATATTTTTTCATGATGATTTTCAAAACAAATCATAAACTATTTACAAAGCTGAATGCCCAACATCAATGTTGAACTTTTTAAGAAATACAATTTTCAATATATTGACAATGTTACTGGAAATTAACTATGATAGCATAGTCTTACACAAAGTCAATGCGAGTCGAATAGGGAATGAATGACGATGTCACCATATATCAATAATGAATGCTAAAGTGGTATGAATTGTAACACACATCAATTCTGGATCATGACTTATTACCAGATGAATCAATTTAATATTACATGATTAAATTATGGAAATCTGAACACCGCTTCCATCATATTCAAATAAATATCAGGACTGAAAGGTTAATGGTTTTCGGAGTAACACGTGATAAGAAGATTTGTTAGCTATGCACAGAAAATAAATTGCTCCACTCAGTTAGCATCAATGATACATTGATAACCTGTTATGAATCTTTATATAATATGGCAATAGAAGAAGGGAAATTATAAACTCATGGAATGCCATGCTACTTTGCATTATGAAGAAATTAAAGGTCTCATATTTTCATCATTTCCTGTATTCCAATATATCTTATTAATACAACATAACCATGGCGCAATCAATTTATTGTCGAATATAGACTTTTAGTGTTAATGGATGTATACTATTTAAATACAGTAATGTCCTGCATAATACTCCCTGATGATCCTCCCTAAAAACACCTGAACCTAATTCCACCAACAGCCCCGAGGCAGTCCGTGCCTAAATGGCACAGTTGCAGCCGTCGTGATTAACAGCCAGAACGATGTGTAATTAAACCCCTATGCTTTCCTCCTAACATCTGTGTTCATTAGTGTTGGAGCGCAGATACAGTTGGAGAAGTTTATGGACATCCAGTCTTCTCATTATATGACACCAATTCTAGTACTATCACACAGTACTGATTCAATCGTGTTTGCGAAGTTGGCTGTTAAAGCTCACAGATCAAGAACTCGCTTTATGATTTCCGTTTTACTGTTAGATTGAATCAACAACTGGATCTGCCTTGCCCGTTTGAAAGACACATATTGATAGTCCTATATTGTTTGTCACAAATTGACAATCCATTTTCATTTATTCCTGAGAAAACATTGACATTTTCAAACCAATCGATTTAATGTAGCAGTTTGGAACGTGTAGTTTTTTAAGTAGTCTAGTCCGCCAGCCAATCATTACAATCTTGTCTCTGGGTGCGTCAGAGTGGACAGAAGTGTTTGTTGATCAAACTTCAGTAGCGTTTCATTTGGTGTTCATGTAGAGTGCGGAAATGGTTTCGTAGAATAAAGGTAATGTCAATTACCTGAATATTTAATAATGGAAGTATTAACTTTTGTTGGGTGATTTATTTCATAAAACAATGTAGCTGATTATGATTTAGGCATGTAATTATTGTAAATAATGTATTCTATATTATGTTCTATATTTCTATTCTGTTACCCGTTCACAATACTTAATTCAATATATGATAACAATATCTGCAGACCATATCATACAAAGTCATGCATTTGAGAATGTTATATCACCTGGGAATGCTGTCTATATTTTATAGCCATGTGGTAAAAAATTTACAAACATCAACTTTGACAATACTCTCCATGGAATCCCCATAACTGATTGCCAGGTCGTTTTTAGCAAATCTGCTCCCTTAAAAAGATATAAAAGGATGAAGATGCTTTCACTCAGACAGATGTATATAATGCCGAAAGCGTCTGTGAATGGTGTAAATAGAAAGTTACAACTTTAGAAGAGCAAATGTAAAATATAGAAATTGGAAAATGGTTAATAGATTGCAGATCAAAGGACTTGAAAAAGATGTAGTGTCTGCATTAACTTTAAATTCCCGGAGATGGATATTGACGAAATAAGTCCAAGGTTGTATGATTACTAAATAGACTGACATGGGAAATGATAACGGTAGGCGGGCGATGTAATATCAATCAGTAAATAACATTTCACTGATGAGTGATCCTTTCTACTCTGTTTTAAATCAAGAAGGTCGCGTGTGGCGGCCATGTGCATACATCATCTCCGTGAAAAATGCGTGAATGTCCTGATGAATAAAACGGCTTTTGAGTAAAGCATTAAGGTTAAGATGGTACATTCCATCATGAACTAGATTTTCTACCAACATGGTTTTGGTGCGAACATAGACATTTAATGAAAAACATGTACATTGACATGAGTAAATCACTAACACTTATATAATAAGATTACCTTTTATTACGCTATTTATCAACATTGGTCTGTTTAGTGCACTTTAAAGACGTTTTCCTACGTCATATATTTCCTTATTTCCGTATTGCTTTAGTTTTGAAAAAAAGTAAATGTTTGATGCTACCATTAAAAGATAAAACATTTTCTAAAATGTTCAAAGCTGCTACATTAAGTTTCTGTTTATATCATCTCCCGAAATGCCTAATAATTAAACTTAAAACAAAGTTACGTAAACATTAGGATAGTTGTGTGATCGTATTTTGGTGACACAAGTCTCCAATAGTTTACTATTTTACGAAAAGTCTCCAATAGTTTAGGAACCGAAACCAGGAATTGTTCCCGTCAGATTGAATGCGCTCGAACGCAACCGCCTGAATCCCGAGAAACGTGATGTAATACAAAAGCCCGTGCAAACCTATTGGCGACTTCGAGTAAACGAGGTCAACGAAAATCGCAACAGTTCAAAGGTGACCATAGAGTGGATAAATTACACTACCAGGAGAAATAATAGCTAACTCCACAAAACGATAATAACTACGATCTACCGGCCAACATACGTTAGAATTCAAAGTAAAATTATGAATAAACAGATCCCCGTTCGATTCGTAAATTATCGTATTCATTAAATTATCGTATTATATCAACCTGATAACACATACCATGAGAACGAAATTATTTAAGAAACCTTTGTTTTACATTCTTGACAGATTGACTCATCTGGCGTTATGAACAAAATTATAATACTTAATCAAACGAAAATATAGACATCTCGACAGGACGGGGTAATAATTATAATTGCATATTTATATTGCGCTGAATCCATGCTTGGCATGCTCTAAGCGCTACACATATTATTACCCTGACGGAATTGTACTTTCGATGCTGTTACTAGCGCTTCGTTCCGTACCCTGTGTTCAGGTACCCATTTAAACAGCTGCATGGGTGGACTGAGTGCTATAAGGATGAATGCCTTGCCCATGGACGTAACACAGTATGTGACCCAGGCCACAATATGGGATTCGAACCCGGGTCTCTGGCGTGTAAGGTCAGGATTAAGCACAGGGGTTCGAATCGCTGTTTTGACAATATTTTCAAAATTCAAAGTCTAGATTGTTGCATTCATATGGTGTTTATGTACGATATTGTGAGCTCATATTCCAAATTTGAGCGAAATCGGATAAGAAATAAGACTTTGAGATAAATAACCCCGCTATTGATAACCACGCCCCCTCAATCAAGGGAGATAACTGTTGTTTTGCCCGAAAAACAAACGCACGTTACCAGTTTGGCCAAGGCGAGTCACTCACAGGGGCTTGTATTGTCGAAACTAACGATTACAACGAATATGAAGTCGACGATCCAGCCCCAAATACTATAGAAAAGTAAAGGGATGTAACGGGGTCAACACCCCATGTCCGTTTGAAATTATATTTCAGAATGTTGTCATCATATTATCATTCAATGTTATATACCACGGCAAAGCCAATACATTGTCTTTAAAACAAGCCATCAAACGTAAAAATCGAACAGATAATAACAAGGATATGATTTTTCAAAGCCAAAAATATTAGCACATTGCTCATGTGAGCCATTTGCCTAGCCCACCAAAATGATTAAATATTCGCTTGAAAAAATTATTATAAAATACTTTATAATATCCTGTCAGCTAATAGTGACCCAGTTACAAAGCCCAGTATTTGGTGCATCAGATCGCGCAAAAATTATAACACGGGGTGCACTGTAATTGACGTACCAGGGATTCAAGTGTGTTTCGAAACATCGTTTGATAGTGAGACGTCCATATTGAATGACCTTGGCATTGGTCTATTTTTGGAAACGAAATGATGTCATAGGGCTATTTGAGGCCCTATGACATCATTTCGTTTCCAAAAATAGACCAATGTCAAGGTCATTCAATATGGATGACTACTAGACAAACGATGTTTCGAAACACACTTGATATAGATGTAAAATCCCTGGTGTGTCAAATACAGTGTCCCTCATGTTGTAATTCTTGCGCGATCTAAAACACCTAATACTAGGCTTTGCAACTGGGTCACTTTTAGCTGACAGGACATTATAAAGTATTTTATAATAATTTTTTCAAGCGAATATTTAATCATTTTGGTGGGCTAGGCAAATGGCTCACATGAGCAATGTGCTAATATATTTGGCTTTGAAAAATCATATCCTTGTTATTATCTGTTCGATTTTTACGTTTGATGGCTTGTTTTAAAGACAAATGTATTGGCTTTGCCGTGGTATATAACATTAAATGATAATATGACAACATTCTGAAATATAATTTCAAACGGACATGGGGTGTTGACCCCGTTACATCCCTTTACTTTTTTATAGTATATGGGGCTGGATCGTCGACTTCATATTCGTTGTAATCGTTAGTTTCGACAATACAAGCCCCTGTGGAGTCACTTACATTCCGAATGATTTGCTTAGTTATTGTCTGCGAAACGGAAATATCGAATGAAATAAATCATTAGGTATTCTGATTATTAGTTCGATAAATGTTTAACACATTTGACAAACAATGGAAACACCGGAAAACGAATACGGAAGTATGGCAAATGTGGAATGACGAACATACAATGGCCATTGTGCCGATTGATAGGCAGTTGATAGGCAGTCGGCTACTTGCGAGGGTCAGTGGTCAAATGTGAAATGAAGTTAGAGAAAAATCAATGGGACACACAGAAAGGCAAAAGACGGGTCTATATGTTCAATACATTTTTTTGTGAGAAAGCAAAGGTTTATTGAACCGCACGTAGGAATAGTTTGGCCTTCCGGTCTTCGATCAGAACTTCGTAGAGCAAGTGTCCTCCCTTGTGTCTTTATATCAATAGCGGGGATATATCTCAAATCTTTATTTCTTAACCGATTTCGCTCAAATTTGGAATATGAGCTCACAATATCGTACATACAAATGTAAACATCATACATTGTATGAATGCAACAATCTAGATTTTGAATTTTGAAAATATTGTCAAAACAGCGATTCGAACCCCTGTGGCATTAAGCATCCTATCTTGAGAATTCAACTGATAATCTAGAAAATTCAACTTAGTATTTTGCAAATTCATCTTAGTATCATGACAATTCATGTTATTATTTTGAAAATTCAACTGAAATAGGGCCAAGCTACGATATTATTCCGCACATTTTATCTTGAAAGTCCTATTTTGACAAATAGTCCCTTGAAAATTAAACTTGAATAGTGAACTTGGTGTCTTGAAAATTCAACATATTTTCTTCAAAATTCAACTTAATAATTTGAAAAATCATCTAAATATCTTGAAAAATCAACTTATTATCTCGAATGTTTACAAGGTGATGCCAATGATAAAACAATGTAATTACAAGATTTGAACGTTTTACATATTGAAGTTTAAAAGTTTAAATAAGAATATTTTAAAGTATAATTACAATTTGTTATTGTTGTTTATTCAAGTTGTAGTTACAAATTAAAAATTATTATCTTGAAATTTAGGGTTTAATATTCAACAAAATTGAGTTTAATTTTCCAAATAGTCATATGAATTTTCCAAATAGTAAATTAAATTTTCAAGATACTAAGTTAATGTTTTAAGATACTAAGTTAAATTTAGAATAGTAAGTTGAATTTTCAAGATACCTACTTGATTTTCCAAAAAATTAAATTGAATTTTCAACTTAGTATCTTGAATTTCAAGGTAAAACCTTAAGATTTCAAGATAAAAGATACTGAATAATAGCGTAGTGTAGGGTTGATGAATTTGTGTAATTTAAACTTTTAAAACAACATACATTCGATGAAGTGTCATAACCTTACCAAAACATGGTGGTATAAGTTAATAAGTAAAGATATGAATTGCCGATCAATTTATCAATCAATTATGAATACTATGCATGGTGTTTTTGATTTTCTAATTCGAAAACCTTTTCTATAGAATAAACTGTTTCATCATTGTTTACTTTTCCTTTTAAAAATAAAATATAATGTTTACAAACTTACCATTCACTAGGAAAACGCCTGATTTGTTCTACATGTTATAACTTGAAGCAGAGGGAATGCAACTGACAATTCCGAGAAGATCATGAAATACATACAGAGCATAAGTCGCCATTAGTTTTGCGCATGATAAGGTGCCTTGTGGCGTGCATTTCAGTAGCAAGAACATGTTTACTTAAACTTTGTTTTAAGTAGGAGAATGTCCTCAAACTGGCCATTAGTTTTGCTCGTGGAGCATGTTTTCGGCCTAACGGCCTCAAACATGGTCCACGTGCAAAACTAATGGCCAGTTTTCGGACATTCTCCTACACATATGACTTTATCGCAACTAGCATCTACCGACTAGGGGGCCATTATATGCCTTCCTGCTTGTCAAAGAGAGAGTTATACCCGAGAGAGAACATCAAATATCTGAAAATAACGAATACAAATGCCGTCAAACACACAGTACCTGACGATTGTCAAAGTAGATGGTTTACTCGAATAAATACTATAGAGAATACCAAAGAGATGAACCAGATAACACATTGTTAGCAAGTATAGACCTGGAATGCAAAATAACTGGCGTATGAATACTTTTGAGTTAAATGTAATTACCACTGATTATTGTAAAATCAGCAATCGTCAGCTCTTAAGTAAATAATTTTATTTTGTGAGAGATAATACCGTAATGCATGGATATTGGTGAGATGCAAAGCTTGTACTTATCATGGAAATCAAATGGCATAAAAAAATATATAAAAAAGCGTATATGGTCTTCATGGAGTTTTACCTTATGTTAACAGTCTGCTAGTTCGTAGAATAGTTTTAATGTAGCCCTTTGCCATCAAACTACCTTTCCCCTGTCAACCCCACGTACAACGAAACGTGACGGCTGAATAAAGTGCTTTAGATCTTGTGAATTCACTGAAGACTGGTAACATAAAATGACAATAAACAACATCAAATCACTTCATTGTATGAAGCAATTACATGAAATCCGTCTGGAATTAGTTTTATATCCTCATTTCTTCTCGTTTTATATTGATTAAGTAAGTTAAAAGGGTAAGCGGGGTTACAACTTCATCATGTTTAAACTGTATTGATGCCAGTAGTCTCTTTCAATTAGATTGATTACTTTTCTCCAAGGGAGCATTTTCTTAAATGTGTTAGAATAAGATGAAACAATTCTAGCTGAAGTGACCTTCAATACTACAATGACTTGTAATAGCGTAACAAATTACATGTATTTTAGTGTTGATCATATTTGCTGCATATGTTCAAGCTTCACATACAGTTCAATAAGATACTAAATCCATTTAATACATTTGAACAGTTATGAAAACTTGTTACCTTGTTAACTGTTACTTTGTAATTACAAAGAATGGGCATATCAATTAGGCCACAACACGGTATGAACGCATGGTAGATAAAGGGGTGATAACACAATCGATTAAGAAAAATAGTTTCAATAGTTTCGAGGGAGAACACGTGAGAATGGAATGGTGCTGCGCAAATGAATATCCAAACTTTGAAATTAATATTATTAAAAACATAGCTACAATTCACTGTTAAGTGTTAAAACAAAATATCATTATGCTTTTATGAATACCAAATTTGGCGACTGCATTTGATTTTATTTAATGTCTACATACAAAATATTTTATCTTAGTCTTTAAAGGTAAATTGACTTTTATCTTTTTTATGTTTTTATGCTTAGTCTACTACACATTGCATAGTAACAACGGAATACACGAGTTCTTTCATATAAGTTTTGCAATACCTTAATGACGCTTATCCATATTGGAAGAACATGGTGAAACGTATGAAGAAACACATTTATGGAGCTCTTCATTGTGAGAGGTAGATTTGTAGGTCTCATGCGATGTTGAGAGTTTAGACAGCAAGATGGTTGACTCTTCCATCATTGTATCATATTAACAACTTTAAAAATGTAGGTATGGCTACATCAGTCAGACCACATAAGTACCTTCGAGTGGTCATCTTAATGTGAACACCTTGAATTAGCCAGTCGATGGAAATTGGCTTGCGTGGGTTAACCGAAACATGTAAAGTTGTTTGAGAACTATTTTTGTTGATTCAGGAATATGACTTGGCCATTGATAACACCTATTTAACGTTTTGTGAGAGGACTTTCGGTAAAAAACGGCGTGATATAGTGCCTTTAATAATATAAACTTTTGTAACGAAAAGCTACGAACTCACCGTATGACTGTATCATTTGCTTCGTGTATTTTCTAGGACTTGCTAAATAAAATGTTTGTGGCAACGTTCAGCAATTTTTACACATCGTTCATTTCTAGTGATTGCCATGCATATCCTCTAAACTAAACTAATATTGTCAGAATACCTGGTATGTCTTGGGAACAATTATCTTTGAAATCGAATACTTAAATCAACACTAAACCAAAACATGAACTAATGTTCGTTGTACTTAAAGGAAATGGTATATTTTCAGTTTATTAGTGGGCTTGAATTAAATCACCAAATCATGTGTGGACCACCCATTTTTATTGTATTATAGATCATTCTGATTAAAACCGACGGTATTCCGCGGAAAAAATGTGCCAAATAGTGCATCTACCGGGATACGAACTCATATCGTTCGGAGATTTCCACGCCAAACCGTCTGGAAACAGTCTGTAGACTAGCGTGTTCGAGCGCAATTCAGGTAGCCAATCAAAAGATGCCCAACAAATGCTTTCGATGCGAGAAGTTAGGGGCAGATAACTCCAAACAGCTATCCTTTTGTCTGTTCCGAATGCTTTCAAAACAGCGACCGTTTAAAAACTATGATGTGATTGGTCAGCTATTTGACTGGGTTTTGGCTGCGCTAAACTGGTTCGGAACACACGCCTTTACGAGGTGTTCTCAGACCTTGTGGCGAGGAATCTACAGAACCTTTTCGTATCCCGGTAGATATATTATTTTGCAAATTTTATTCCTCGGAACAAGGTCGATTTTAATCAGACTGTATTATAGATGTAACGACAAGAAACAGCTTATATTTAAATCATGATTTGCTATACCGATGGTATGTTTGCCATACACGGGTTTTCACTTCAAACGGAGAACAATTTGCGCTCATAAAGCATTAGACACGTCTGATAATGTTTAGCTCAATGCTATTCTCTGACAAATTATTGATATTAGGCGAAAGGGAAGACTTCTAATCTGACCATTATGTGAGATATTTAATCCATTTATTTATGTGTAGGATTCCGTACCACTTTGCTACATTTGCTGATTTCATTCATTAACACTGAGTACATTAACACAGAATAATGATGATTAAGTGTTCATACATTTATCCAAATCAGGTACATGTAGGCTAGCAACCAAATAATATCAAACAACACTTTGAATACCCTGTACTGCGTGCTGTTTTTTAATGGCATACATTTTTCGGTTAAATGTGTGAAGCTTATAACAAATTAAGTTTTTGTCTCTAAAACACGAATAAGACTTCTGAGCTAATGCTTTAAATTGACATTAATTGATATATGAGAGACAGTGTTTCGGGAATTATGTCATCTTTTGTCATCATTTTGTCAAAATATAGTTTATTACGCGTCCCAAAATCTCAAAGTGCATATCAATAACCGTACGCCTTCAGTTTTAGCTATAATGTATTGACAACAGACTCATTACAGAAGTAGTTTCCTTGTCAAGGAGACAATGTTAGACCCACGAGATTAAAAGAGAGCTTCGCTAAAGTATTGGATGAAGATGAACAATCTAAGACACATTGGCAAGAAGTTATTGTATAGATGGCATTAATATTTAGATGGTGAGGGAATGAAGAATAATGTTTTGAGGATATACATCTATTTAAGAGAAAAATAACCTGCTTGATAATTATGCTTGAAATGTATTATTTTTTACTGTTTAATTATTTGCGATTGACTACGTGACTTCGATGGTGATTCGCTTAACGCTTACATTGACATTCACTGTTGTTTGAGTCACATCGTCCAAACATGAAAGTAGTGATTTCTCACGAAACACCGTGGTTCGAGTGCCAGTTAGTCAGTGTGTTGTAATTTGGGAACAGACTACAATAGACAGAAACGGATTTGGGTTGACAATGTTTGATGGTTCATGTAACTACTGTACATGTATTTGGGACGTGAAGTTTCAATTTCAGCAGATGTATACTACAGTCGCTCATTTTCATTGGAACAAAGTATGTATCATATATTTGACGATTAGGAATGAAAATCGAGTTGAATGAACTTATATAAACTGAAATCAGCACATGGTGTTTCAGCACGTATACCAAATAAATGTTCTGAAGAAAATGGGCGTTCCTTTAACTTTTATACTTCCAATCACTGACTGCAATTTGTATCAAGTAAATTGAAAACTGATACACTATACTCATCAATCACCCAATACGGATAACTCACGATGAATAAGAATATATTTCATTCAGTAAAAGTAACAGTATATCTCACGTTCACTATGTTAATGAATAATGACATCTTGTTGAAATCGTTTTGGAAAAAAAATTAATGTATTAATCAGTGACACATATTTTGCAATTGGGGATGAACATGCGAGATGTTTTGAATTAAGCTCAGCACATTTGATATTTAGGCACATACATAAATAATAAAAAAAAACCAATCGTTATGGAAATCTGATAATGCACCTTGAACACAAAACAAATAAGTTTTGCTTCAACCTACATCTCTACGCTACTGTTGATTGTTGATGTCAAGCTGACCTGGTCAAGCTGACATGGTATAGGGCATTATACTGTTATGCCTCCAAGCATCTTGATAATAGATTAACATCTCTAAACAGAAACGTACTTACATGCGTTCTTATCATATTTGAAGGTGAGTTCAAAAATGTTTCTTTGATACTCACGCCAAATGTATTTATTGTGTTCTGACAACGCAACCTTTGTTCATCGTAATCCCTGTGAAAATAGTACAGTTATGATAACAACAACGCAAGTTCGTGTCCAATCAATCTCATGCTGTCACCATAAGCATTATTGTTATAATCGTCCGTATGTGTCAAATAACAGGTTTACGACATGTTGTATGATAACTTATCTTTGTACTTGGTTTCAGCATTTTACGTTAACCGTTGGCAAGTGGTACATGTATTAATTATTTTCGTAAGCTGTGAATGACAATATGGTTGGTTGCTTTAAAATTGTGTGACCTTTTCGGCAAACATCAATAACGCATTAAAATATTGTTGATAATTAATGAGACAATCATAAGATATTAATTTTGAAGAAAGAACGAATTTGAATTTGCAAATATTATTCATGCATTTTTAACAAGACTTCAGTTTGTAAATGTCATTCAGTCATCTCTTAAGGTTGCTTTTTACACTTTAATGCCTTAAAAAAAAGTTCAATATATATTGTTTATATTCCCATGTTTCCCTTCTTATCTTTCAATTTTTACGCTAACATTTGATATGTTTTATGGAATCAAAAATCAGGAATGCTAATATATATTTATTCGGCATAAGCAAATTATTTTGAGTCAACCATTCATTGTAATTCACCCTTGCCTCAGTTTGCTTTTCGTGAGAAAATATGTAAATGCATCAAATCTTAAAATCCAGAGAAACACTGCCTAGAAACACATTGTGTTATGACATCATATCATGCATATTGAGCTCAAAGATCAAAATACCATGTCACCAATCCTGCTTTTGATTAACTCACATGAAGAGGATTGACTTCAGTTTGACAGTTATGTGTGTCTAAATGTCATAAAAAAGAATATGATAATGTGTCACATCAAGTAATATCATGTAACGCAATCTGCGGAAGGATTAACATTATTGAATCATGAACTTCACATTACCAAATTTTGCGTTTATTCTTTGATAATCATTTTCACAATATTTTTCATCCGACAACCTTATCTTTGTAACATAAACTATAAAAATATAAACTATAATGGTTAACTTCTCTCAATATTCTTTGTTAAAAGAAGACAACAACAAACAACATATCTTTCACTCTCTCATACACACTCTTGTTTTCTCTATATAGTATTATTTGTATTTTCATTAATACCTCTATTTGAAATTTTAAATTGTATTCAAGGCGCTGAAGCACGTTTTTTTGCATATTTGTTCTCTCAAATCTGCTATTTATCATTAAAGGTTATACAATATATTGTTATGTTAAAGGGTAAAACATCTCATTACACGACCTGATAACTGTTAAGCCATCCATCGAAAACGATTATCTCTATTGAAAGAAATTGGTGCGACGTATAAACTACAGCGGTCCGGAATTATTCATTCGGATCTGAGAGTAAGCAAGATGGTTGACCATTCTATTCTGGTATCATATTTAAAAATCTACTTGAGTGTTTTGGTATCGCTACACCAGTCAGATCACTTGGAGCACCTTGAAGCAGCAACTTTAATGTGAACACCTTAAAATGTCCGCTCGTAAGGAAATGAGACTCGCATGGCCGAATAGTGTACATTCATTTAATAACTCTTTTTATTGATTCAGGAGCATTATTTTGCCATTGGTAACACGTATTTACCTTTTCGTGAGATCGTTTTATTTCAGTAAGAAAAATGTGCTCTGTGAATGGACACATGTTGTCCTGTGAATGTTGGAAAATCTATTAGAAATTCTATTCCACTGAGATATATATCTGGCAGGAACAAGTTGCCAGTTTACCATTAAAGTGGCTCAGCTGACAATTACTGCTATTGTAGAGGAAATCAATGTAAAAATACGCTGAACGTTGTAGAATTCCTAAGCTAATGTCCATTAGTGACGGAGACGGGCCTATTTCATAATAATTTGCAAATAATTACTCTGTTTTATTATTTCTTTCCTTCAACCCTTCCTAAATTTAACAAAATGTTATTTTAGTGAGCTGTAAAATGCGTCTACACGTAGGTTTTTACACAATAAGGTTGAGAAAGGACTCTGGGTTAAGAATGTACATTTGCTATGATGATGGATTATAATGATGGGTTATAAATTCTTTTCCAACACACCTACGCAATAAAACAGCATTTGAAGGTTATTGATTAACAAGTCATTCTTCATGTCTTATCGAGGGAAGAAAGACAATGTCCAGTAAAAGAATAAACTTAATTTCCTTGGCAAATGTTTTTATTCTGTAACAAAATGTGGTATATTTTAAAATGTATGGTATTCGTTTTGATCCATTTGGGGATGCGACAATTATTTATTTTTGTTCTGAGACTGACTATTAAGAATTTCGTTCGTCAGCTAAGTAGATAAATCGGCTCAATTGAGTATATTTTCTTACACGTATGACCATTAGTAAAGTATCCCCTCATATATCATGACAGATTTATTCTGTTTATTTCCATATCTGTTACAAAAGTTGAGTCTAAATGAGTCCCATATGTTACATTATTGCCTCTTGAAAGTACACAATCGATTAGAAACTCAATGCCACTCCCACAATCTGACAGCACACCATCATTGTGTCTCAGCTGACACTGCTCTAGTTGAGGACATCAATGCAAAACCGCATTGAAGATGTTGTTAAACTTGGTAAATCACCACAGTTGTTTAATGAATCGTAAGAAAGGGCAATTTCGTTAGGATTAGGATAACTTCCTAGGTAACTGAAATTTGTTGTAATGTACATGTATGTATCATAAACATAATGTAAATGTGTAATATCTGTATATGGGCCGGAGGCCTTAAGTACAATAAACATCTTTGAATTGAGGTAGTTGAGATGCCATCAACGCCTTCGTATGCTTCTCTTGTTTTGTCGAAATAGTGTTGGTGTGTAACTCATGATGAGCATTATTGCTTCCTTGTGTTATTCAGCTAACATTACGTTACACTTTAACCACATTTGATATAAGTCCATTAACTCTTGATAGGACATTGATCGTCAGACGCAATCATATTCACCGTGCTTCCTATAATGAAATATCGGGTATATTTGCCTTCTGTGTGGTTCCAATCAAACAACCCAGTACTTTCATGCTGGTTCTATTGGCACAGCATGTAAAGCAGGAATGTTCTGATATTACTCAACAATAAAATATAAATCACAATTTGGGAAAAATGCCATACCTCTTATCCTTTTCTTTATTAATTATCATGACAGATATTGTTGACATGTTCTTTCATTTCTTACACATTATTCCTTTTAGAGAAGTATATTACCGACAATCAATCTTCATTAGAATTATTTATTAACTTTGTCAAAATGTGTGTCTTTCTATAAAATATGACATGAAATGACGTTTGAAAGATGAAGGGCTGGAGTTAGTGTTCAGATATCAGGCAACGTGATAGTAATATCTTTATTGCATACAATTTCCTTTTGTCCGTGATACCTCGAGCTCCTATTGTTCTTTGACCATTTGGTATCACCGTGTCTGGTACATAGAGGTTATCATGAGAGTGTGTTTTTGGATGGTCTATATCCTGAATTAGGAATAAACATTGTATTTTGCGAGCTTTGGCGAGCTTAATTCATAGTGTTTATTCCTAATGCAGGATATTTAACACACGAGCATGATAACTACTTTATCATACAATGTCATTCTTCATTCATTTGCGCAAACAGCTTGACAACAATAATTGCAAAGTTGAAGTTTTCTTTAACTACAATGAACAGCATGAAATGACGTAATGACATAAAATAAATGCCTCCTAAATTATGTTTCAGTTTAAATAATTCTTATTTTGGCATGATCTTAATTTTCAATGTTTTAATACGTTTCAAAACCCGTCTTACACATGAAAAATATTTAACGTCAGGACGGCGAAATCGAACTCGCGTCCTGTCGCTCGTATGTGGTCTCACGAAGGCACCTGCGAGAGTTGCTTCCCTTCTGCTCGGTTCCAAATGGCGACTCATATCACACGGAGAGCTAAACTGAATATTAAGCAGCTAATTCTAATATCTCCTTCACGCATGTCACATTATGGAAAAGTGAAGATTGTCGTTCGGTAAATGAATATGTGACTCAAACGGCCTTTGTTACCTTTGAGTATTTATAAAGCGTTTGGCACTGCTTGATCATAATATGCATTGCACAGTGTTTGTTTTGTCATTTCTCAAATTAATGTTTATGAAATGAAGCATGTATATTTACATGAAGCTGTTACATTGTTACAACTGTTACGGCAATTTACGTTACTACAGGCGTCACTTGACCTCTGTAATTTGCATCGGTATCCGTATATGACCCCAACGAATACCGAAAATATACGTTGCCTTTATCCTGCCTAGAACACCATCCATTGTATGATAAATAGTGTTATCACTGACCATGACTTTTAAGGGAAAGAGAACATAAGAAAAGGCGTACACCTGAAATCATTCTTTTAGTATCGTTTTCATGATCTTAGCACTTAATATCATATGAATATATTTACCAGATAACAATAAATCTGTATTACCGTGGAAGATACTGCAGTGTTGTATACATACGGCAATATTAAACTAGTGTAATACTGCTGTAAGTATGAAATCAGAATATTGTAAATGGCAGTACTACCGTCACAATGATACGTGACTACACGGTATACTGTCAACAATTAAGCTTGATTATTTTGAGCAAATGATTAACATATTATACCATTTTTATTATACTCGCTCTGTTTGTTTAATACCAAATCATTAAGTCGTATAATAAACATGTTATTAAATGGAAGAGAATTTATTAGTCAGCTCTCTATAAATGTGAGTAACATCGTGTATTGAACATGTTGGAATCGAGCAAGATACACTTTGATGTGTTCGTTTGACATATACATGTAGGCAACACTATAAGCATTGATATATACTTTAAACTAGTTTTAAAGATAGATCATTCTTCTTCAATGTACTTCTTCAATGTTTAACTTCCGGATGATGTTGTGAACATGTCAGGGTCTCGCCATCCTCGATAATCCAGCGCTATTGTTCCGATAAATCTACACACAAGCGCTGGAAAACAGTAAGGGTATTTATCTTTAACCTAGTTACCTCCCTTCGCAATGACTCAGCGAAACGCTTGCTTTATAACAACCAATGAGATCACTTGAAATCATGGGTGAAATAACAAGCACTCTCGTGTCAGGATCTTGGCTTGCGCAGATGATTGGGAACGCCTGGTAGCACAGGGATTTTAATCATTTACCTCCACCCGTTTTGATGGATAACACCCTTCTTCTCGTACATACTTCTTAAAACTTTCTTTTGAGATTTTTGTCAGGTTTTCTACGCTGAATTGGTTACAAACTTTATCGAAATCGAGTGAGTCGGCCGCCGCCATGTTTGTTTCTATAAACAACGGTAGTGATGCGTTTTGATTGGTCGAGTTGTTTACGCAGATAGTGTCTGCGTTTCGTTTCTGATTGGATAACATGGACCCAAGGGGAGGTAACTAGGTTAGGGATAAATACCCTTACTGTTTTCCAGCGCTTGTGTGTAGATTTATCGGAACAATAGCGCTGGATTATCGAGGATGGTGTCTCGCATGGATATACATTATCTTGCAAGAATGCCAATGTTATATATATAAGTAAGTATATGGTAAGTATATAATCTTGCAGAACTAATATTTCTCACGGGTATTTTAGTAAGGTTTGAAAGAGGTTAACGAAATGTTCATCTGAATATAAATGTTATCTTCTTTATAATACTACTTCTATAACTATTATATTTTATGTTGTATTTCAGTTTGCAAGGGGTAATAATAAAGAAAGTACTAATGTGATAATCCATTTCCTCATAACAACCTTCTTTGCACAATTATTTCCATTGATTGTTTCGTTCTCACATGCATGTTGCTATATACCTGTAAATCGGTGTTCTGTATATTTGTCTGAATAGTTTGGCACATCCGGCAGTTAATGTATATTTTATTATTTAAATTCTAAATTTGAAACACTTAGTTAATCTATATGCAAACCTATTCTCTCTGATGACATAATTATTCAAAATATCGCTTCTAATGACACGACGTCATCCCAACTGTGTCGTTATGTACATCTGAATGTGAGATGGTGCGCTGTGAACGTCAGAAATTTGGATAATAAAAATATCAAAAATATCAGTTTTGAATTGTAGAATAGTCAAAAGATTATATGACACTTTTATTCTATCCATTCTGGAAATATTTTCCATACAGGTTTACTGACGCTACAGTCCAAAAATACATGGTGGATAGCTTCTTTATCAGCCTGACAGAAATTACTTCTTCATTAAGTATGTATCGACTGTTAACATTCGGTTGAGCAATCTAAACTAAAACATCGTGATTTATTCATTAATGTATGCTTTAACCAAAAGTGAGCGGCGAGTTCAAATTGATTATCAAGTTCCTCTATCCACCTGTCAGTAACTATTAGATCGTAACTATTAGATGCCTTCTGAATTGTTGAGTTGAGACACATTGTCAGTTACACCAACATAGACATAAATCGAACAGTCACACAAACAAACAGCAATGTATCTTTTTTAAAAGATATCTCCCCTTTCTGAAGAGTAACAATTCTTCCTTGTGAATGAGAATTTGTATGCATGCCAGTTGGAAGATTTTGTTGTTGTTCTTGATAAGCCCATTAATCAGACTTACACTTAAATTTGCTCCATCAGCTTAACGTTATTAAAACAATCAAATGAAATGATGTGCAGGTTTCAATTGTTCTTAAATTATCAGTGGAAGCTGCTTGCTATGTATAAAAAAAACAGGGTTTCAGTTGAATAACGCAAAACTGGCCATTGCAATACAAACAGACTGAGTGAGTGAGTGAGTTATTGTTTAACGCCGCTCCGGCTAAACAGACTGACAATCCGAACAACGTGTGCAGCTTCCATTGTAATATACAAAATGTAGTATTGTTACTTATTGCTGACTTGAAAATAATGTAGTTTATAATCTGCATTTGTTTAGCACTGGTCGATATGGCTAGTACTCTGCCTTTGACTGGTCCATCTTAACATCCAAGATACATCTTGATCGGAGTGATACTACGAACCCTTGTGTTGATACAGTTTCTTGTATTGTTGCCATCAATAAAATACCGTAGTCACTGTGATATATCTACAAAATATAACAGAATAATTATGAATTAATTAACAAACAAGATACATAATTCAGAATGTGGAAGACTAAAATGAGGAAGCATGTCATTTAAACGTCAGTGGAAAAGATTCAATACAGAATAACAGATGGAGGTTATTTGAAGTAGTAAAGTTTGTATAGGAAGTGTTGGTTGGTTAATTTGTGAATTCGTCGTATATTGAAGTGATGAAATTGGCATTTGTTTTATAAATGTGAAATATGGGTTTGTTTTTTATCAGCCATCGCCGCTAAAGGGGCGTTAAACAACTCACTTACTCACGGATTTCATCAGACACTTTGAACCCTCTGTATATTCACTCAATGCAATGTTGAACATTTACGTTTTGTATTAAACTGATAATGGGAAACTCAGTAATGTATTAATCCATCTATTATTCATTACTTCAAAATGAAACATCATTAAACAAGTGCATGAAACTGGATGAAGGTTTTCAACCGGGTGTTCGTGGCAGAAAATGTAATCTACAACCTGGGTTAATAGAAAGAAACGAGATCGTTGTACAGGAGGATACTGTTTTCGTGATAATGGAAAGTCTTAGCCATTTTGTTTTATATGTAGGCATGTTTGATCGAATGAATGTAAAAAGAGAGATTGAACAAATACGTTATGCCTCAAAGAGTGCTTTGAAGCTTCAAGTATTTTTCAAAATTGATTAAACTTTGTGAAGTGCTGCATTTTTGTTGAAACAGCTCATGTAGATCAGTAGTATATCATACATTGAAGATAAAAAAACAGCAGTTAATGTACAATCTTTCACAACTGACTTTTTGTCCATAAACTATTTGCTCAATCTGTTTTTTTTTCTACAAATGCTCAAGGACATACAGTGCCTTTTGATGGACAGTCATAATGCATGATTTCCTGACAGTTTGTGCTGTAAACTGTAAACTGTAATCTGTCGTTCGAATTGCTAAGTAACTTAAAGTCACACACGCTTAGGTGTTGCTATCATGGTTCAGTTGGTTTTAAACGGTTTTCAATGTTGAAGTCTGCATCTTAAATCAGATAATTCTGCGAAAGTAGAGGTGGGCAATGTTCTTTCAAAATTGTTTAAACTTTAAGTCACAAATATGCTTACACGTCGCTATCATGGTTCAGTTGATTTTAAACGGTCTTCAATGCTTAGGCGTCTGCGTGTTGAATCCGATAATTCTTCTGTTTGCGAGAAGTAGAGGTAGGAAATCGTCACCAACACATAGACTACGTGGAACACACATGCAGCAGAATGCACAGATATACAGCCAATGATACATATAGAGCTAGCTTGCCCCTTTCTATGACGTATTTTTTGATAAACAAGTGTCTGTCAAAGAAACAATGATGAACACGTGAACATCCACATGTAGATTGATATGAGAGCAATTCTGTTTATTTTGTTTTTTTTTTTTACTTGGAATTTGAAATCACTGGACCCAACTTTAGATAATGCGTTTTCTATTTGAAATTAAGACATGCAACCAACACTAAAAATTTACGTCAATGGTGACAATTGAATTACCAAATTACATTTGAATGTCTTATGAATGAATTAATGTCTTACATCTATGATAAACTAAACCAGGCCTTTAACATGGAGATAAGAATGGAACTCAAACAGGATAAAAAAAACTGTGAGGTTTAAACCAGGACATTTCTCGTTAACACAAATTCCTTTTAAATTCAATTGCAGTTTAAAGTGTTTGGTTCATTTAAGATTCTTGGGTTGATCTTAATCACACCTCTAGACGGTAGTATTTATCATTACATGATACTCATGTTGATATTTTTAAAATTTAAGACTGGTCTTGGCCGGTTCAATTGAATAAAAGACTATTTCATTTTACTCAATTTTGTTATTGATAATCAAATATTGTACCTCAATCCTTTCAATTTCTTGTATACCTTTTTTTAAACGTGATTTATAAATGAAACTTGTTGCTGGATGCATTCTCACCAAGTAACGATATTTAACTTGTTCGTATGATTATTGAAACACTGACGTGGATCTAATAATAATAACAAAACAAAAGTTCATGCATACGACGTGATTATAATTACATACCTATAGGTAAATAACGAAATGGATATTTCATGCATTTTTCTTGAAATGGAAACATCTCTCTTTTGCTTTACTATTATTAAAATTTATTCTTGTGGAGGAATCGGAAACTTAGATTGACTAACTCTAAATATATTTCTCTTCAAATGGAAACTAACTTTCTTTTTTATAATTTGAGATTTATCATGACTGTTACAGAATGTTTTTGTTAAAACTACAATAGCTGCGATATTTTTTCATACACATACATTAGAACAAATTTTCGCTACGTAGTTGTACCGTGTATATGCTATATTAAAGTGATTGTTTCACTTCAGATGGTCAGAAACCTGGTGATGTGTTACAATTTGCATTTCAATTTGTAGCATTGGATGTTGATGACATTAGATGACGCAACCATTGTTCAGTTAACTCACTTCAAATAAAGAACACTAAACAGTGCAATTTCTATCAGTAATTTGAATGTATCTGTTTTACAACAATGATTGCAGAGTACAAAATCGACGTTTTCTAAGAAAAATTCCCTGTTAAGACTTGAATAGGGCACCATGAACCCTTGACGTAAAGAAAAAATATCTTTTGGCCGTTGAACTGAAAACTTTCATCTTCTTGAAACATTTCACATTCGTATAATACAGACTACCTAGACTAACTGATATTTATGAAAATTGAACTCATATTCTACTGCAAAAGTCAATATAATACATAATAATGTGTTACCATCATACTTTGAACTGAAAACGTTTTGAATGTACAAAATCTCAAAATAAAAAGATATTGAAAAAAAACCCTTTAAAAACTTGTCTTAGAGTCAGCTGTACAGTCAAAATAATTTGAAATGATTTTAAGTTAGTTACAATATTGGAATGTTGCGGAACCTGAATATTACATACATGTACATCCATTGAGGCAAGTCAAATTAACATTTATATTCGTAAAAGTAAATTTCAAACATGCCTTTAACACAGTAAGTGCACATGTTATTTTACCACGAAAGACTGTGGCATCTAAACGAGAACACTGCTCTCGTTAACCACATTTTCTTTAAATTAAGATTAAAAGCATTTCGGGTCATCTGTGGTCCTATAGTTGATGAATGTGGCTAGGCTTTTCAGAGTCATTCTGCCCCAACTAAATTCAAATCACATGTCCCAATGACATTACTCAGCATGGGGTGGCTATTACTTTGCCCGTTCACATGTGTGTTTCTTAAAGGAAGCATACTGTTCTTTAGATAACAGCTTTTGTTATTATAAATAAATTTGTGAGATATGCATTTTCGTTTGTCTATGGTTAGAAGATCTGTTAATGTCAGTAGGTTTACGGAAATCACTTTCACAGTATCGTGTTCCAAATAACTAAACAAATTAAGATGGATTCAATTCTTTATAACTTCTGTCTATTGTCTTCAAACTTCATGGATCTGACTTCCTGTCATCTGAGCTTTCTGACCTTATTTCCACAAACTGTTGATGACTTAGAAGTGCCACCATTTTTAAATGTATTTATGAGCACTGGACAGGTTTTTCGAATGCTGTTAATTTCCAAATGTTAGTGTAAACCTTTTAGTTGATGATTTCGTTATAGCTCCTCAGGATAAGGTGTTGATTTTGTAATCCAATTTTTATTGGACTGTAAGTGTCTGTAAAAGTCTTGCAGTATTGGGGCCCGGAAAAGCTAGATATTCTAAAATGTAGTTAATGTAGTTTTTCCTGCCAGTATCGAATTGATTTATAAACATTAAGTAAATGGCTTTCTTCGTATATAAAATGGAAAAGCCTAAATAATTGCATATATTAGGTTTTTGATATTCATTTGTCCTTTTATAAATAATACTCTTAGATTACAATAATATTTTAAATTATACCTGCTGAAATAATTAAGAACAACCTTGACATACAACATATGTAAACATTGCAATGTTTTCATTCTGAAGTATGTTTTATTAGTTGAAAATGTACAAATACGTTTGGCTTTGTTTTTATGTTTCTGACACTGACCAGATTATATAGTAATTCAGTTACTACTTTACTTATCAAAAGATCCTTTAAGAAATTATCTTGTCGAAAAATCAAATTTTTAAAAGAAACAATGAATTGGATATATTTAGGAACAAACGGAAATCATTAATCCCAATATTCAAGTAATAATATATTTGTTTATTACTCATATGGTTGAAAATAACCGAGTTAATATTATTGATATGAGCACATGAGTACATATCACGTTTGCCTAGCAACGATTGTTCAACCGCGGCTTCCCGTATTTTGTCGTCTGTGACGTCATAAAACGATTGTTCGTGACGTCAATGTGGCTTGCCGTCGCAAGAGAAGTGGGCCGCTTTCTGACTATTTTTACGCAAATCACATGGAATAGAAGGGTAATAAAGAAATTCTTACACTCGAAAGTGTGTCATATGACTTTTACGAAACTCGTGCGAATTTGTGTATAACCCTCGCTCTCGCTCGGGCAATACAAAATTCACACTCGTTTCGTAAAAGTCATATGACACACTTCCTCGGGTAATAATCTCTATGTTTTAAATGTTATATATCTATCAGCTATATGCAAAGTGGTTGTATACATCCAGAATGTTCCATGTCAATATATATTATGCATGCTGTATATGTATACTGACGTTGTAACCCATGGAAACAAATACAAGAATATTAGTTACTGTTTTGCAAAATCGTTCAGAATGACCAAATTTCAGTGAAATCTTAAAAATCATATCAGAAATGGAACAATGTTAAAGTCTTTTCTGAGTAAGGGAGGGTGATGATAAGGAGGTAATGATTAAGTGAGGTTTTGTGATGTTTAATTTTGAAAATTAACCTAACTTTTTCAGTAATATATATTTTTAATATCAAATGTTGTTTTACACTAAGATCCAAACAACCATTCCTTATTCCATTTCAAATTAAACATAACTGTTTCCATCCAATGCAATAGATTCCCCAGTCATCTTAGTAGGATTTCCAGTATACACAGAAATCAGCATCTGCTTTGTTGACTTTTCTCACGTTTTGCTCTTTGTTCCCTATGGATATCCTTTCTATTATCAACTGAACAGTTGTGAAGATAATCCGACTAAGTTTTTGAATAAATGAAAACAAATATTATTGAAGGTGAAGTCCTAAGATTTCCATTTAGATACATTAAGTTCACAAAATACTTATTTGAAGTTATTTTATTGTCGAACTACAATGCCAACAACACAATGTTAACCGAATTAAAATACCAAGTTTATTGCTTATTCGTTGATTTCGTCATCAAAACATTTTTTTATTTGAAAAAAAAGTATTCGGGAATATCAAAACAGGTGTGGAGAAAAAGCTGTATGGTAATTAGAAGCAAGTGGGTCATAACATATAAGACAATGGATAAAAGAATTATATGAAGCATTCAACATAGGATTAATATAGTGTAGCATTATGTTGAACCAATCCGTCCGTGTGATAAAATGATATGGTGAATGTGTTTCCATTTCATGCAATCGTCATAAAGCAATGACATTATAAAACGTTTTACATAATCAAATTTAGCAAGGAGCTTAAAGCAAACGTTGTGAAGAACAAAATCATTTAAACATGTTAATTAATTAATTTCATCATCAAAGTGCATAACAAAAATCTGTCAATGAAATCTCCCAAAGAACCAGATACTCGAAAAACAACTAAACAGATTATCTCACTTATTTGTATTTACCATTAAATAAATGTTTAAATTGTCATTTACTAAATGTCATCGTGTTTCAAAATTTTAGAAAATAAGCACGAATCAGTAACATGAACTAAATATTAGGAAACTGCAAATCATTACAGAAATATTGACTACTGTTCTACTTAAATGGGAATGTTTTGAAATATTCTTCAACATGATTCTATTCATCGATGACTTATTGTTATGTTGAATACCACAAATACAACACTGCAAACTATATCCTTGCACACTATTCTCTCTCCCAACAGATGATACTCAAGTCAATATCTTTTTTACTAACCTCTCTTGAAAATGAAGATTGTTTTCGGCTTGAAATAGAGAATCTGATAAGTTGCATTCAAAGTTAGGACATATTTTGGACATCGTTTTGAAATATATAACAAAACACTTCTGAAAGCACAAGGCAAAGTAACATAAATTGTTATTAAAAACTAGTTATTGTCATATATATTTTGCATTTGAGGATGGATATGTTTTGAATGCAAAGTGTCACATGCGGTTTTTTGCCACATACGTGTTTCAACGCCTTAAAAAATATCTTGAAAAACATGTGTTTTATCGTGTTTGAAAGTGAGCATCTTCCATACCAACTAAACTGTAATTAAGTTAAGTTAAGTGTTCTGGTTCCTTTTTCCTGTGAAATATAGTACAGTTATGTTGCACAACAAGTCATTTTTGTGTCCAATCAATCCCATGCTTTCACCAAAAGCATTATTGTTATGAAAATCATATTTTTTAAATAATAGGTGTACCCTATGTTGTATGATAACTGTTCTGTTTTCTCTGTTTTAACGTTTGACGTTGAATTCTGGCAAGTAGTGCATATACTAATTATTCATTTCAGGTGTGTATGAGCAATATAAGTCAAATGCTCCTTCAGATCAGCAACATATTTACATGTGAGTTATTTCATTGTCTGATAGTTGTAGCAGTGTGCTGTTATACCCAGAGAAAATTCATAACATGCGTCAGAAGATAAAATAAAAATAAAAAAGGCAAGGTTTAAAATAAAGTTTTTATTTCAAAGTTATTTTGAAAGTCAATCATTGATGGCGGCTTTACTGTTGTGACTCCTTTTTACAACCCGAAACACCGAAAACGCATTGCACTGATTTTTTAACGATTAATATCATGAAGGATTCATTTTGAAGAAATAAAGAATGTCAATTCACAACAAATTATTGATAGATTAAGTCTGCATATGCCTTTTAACCATCTCTTAATTATGGTTTTTAATGTTTTATGTCATAAATTAGGTTCAGAATCTAATATTTGCATTCCTCCATGTCTTATCCTTCATGGTTCATGTTCGTATAACACATCAGGAATGTTAGTACATATGTATTCAACACAAGCAAAATATTTAATTATATATTCAATTTAATTCACAATTATCTTATGTTTGTTATGGTATCATACCTTGCAAATTCAGCTTGTTTCCCAGCTATCCAGCTCTTGATCAACTTGAAGTTTGACAGTTGTGTGTGTCTAAATGACATCATAAAGGATTTAAAAATTTGTCATATCAAGTGATATCGTGTAATGCAATCTGCTGAATGATTAACATTGCTACACTTTAAATTCCCCAAATTTGCCTCAGTTACTTTAATATTATGATCAGAATGTGCTTTATGCAACGACTTCCTTGTTATAGTATCTAAGCAGCCAGAAACTCTTAATGGTTGCAATTCATGATAAAATAGCATGTTTCTTAACTATAAAACGATACATCTATCGTACGCGTAGACGTTTTCAAAATCAAACTTTTGTAATAACCATTATTCAAACTATCATGATTTATGGCTGCCAACTTTCTCACAACGTTCTTTCTATCTTAACACCTTTATTTGAATGATTTACTTTTGTTCAGATATCGCTCATTAAATTGTAAGATATTACCCTATGAATGTTGGAATCGATGAGAACATCTATTCCACCGAGACATCTGGCAGATTCAAGTTGGCAGTTTACCATTATAGTTGCTCAGCTGACGATTTACGATACCAGCTAATGTAAAGGACATCAATGTAAAGCCACAATGAACGTTGTTAATTTAACAAATCTTTTCCATGGAAAAGGGCCTCTTTTAAGGTCTCTACATTGTTTTCCTCAAACCTTCTTAAATTGTACAAAATGCTATTGCAATGAGCTTTAAATGATATCTAAGTCGTTATACAATCAGGTTAAGAGAGGGCTTAACATTAAGAAGTTAATAAATGATTATGATTAGTGTAGGTTAATCACCCTCACAAGGTAGTTGTTGAAATCAACTCTGCGAGGGCAATAAGTACCGTAGTGAGGGTGATTAAACGACTTACACCACTAAGCCGACTTGCCCTAGTGGTGTATTGAAGGTTATTAACTTGTCTCTTTCACAATATAATAGCATATGAATGTTCTTGATTTACAAGGGAAAAGGAATGCCTAGTAAAAGATGGAACTGCTGACAATTATGATAATCATGTAATAAAATGTGGTGTACTTTTAAATCAATTATATCCGGTTTGATCCATTTGGTGATGGTACAATGATTTATTTCTATTAGGAGACTAATTATTAATATTTCAGTTGGCCAGTTTATTAAATAAAATTCCAATGGAACATACATATACATAATTCATTGCCTATATGTTTCTAATTGTGATTAGTGAAGTAGCATCCTAAATATCTTGACAGTTCTCTTCCGATTGTTTCTGTATCTGCAACATAAGCTAAATTGTAGTCCCTAGTGTTACATCATTGCCTCTTGAATGTAAAGAATCTATTAGACACTCAATGCCACAATTTGACAGCACACCATCATTGTGTCTCAGCTGTCACTTTCGGAGTACTGCTCTATTTGAGGGCATCAATGTAAAACTGGAATAAAGACATTGTTTAACTTGGTAAATCGCCAATTTTCTTAAAGAATACCAAGTAGGGTCATTAGCATTAGAGTTTGGATCTTTTCCTAGATCATTGAGACGCCATTCCCCGCCCCTGTATGCTTCCCTTCTTCTGTGGTAAAATTGTTGATGTGTTACTCTTGATTAACGGTTCTGAATGAAGATAAGTGATGGTTCGTTGTTATATTCACCTCTGATTGCATAACACATTCACCAGAATTTATAGCTCTCATTAACTCATAATAGGATATTCCATTTACAGACGCAATCACATTCACCATGATTCCAGGATTGCCTCCTGTTGTTAACTCTTACTTTGAAATCTGGGTGATTGCAGTCAAACAAACCAACAGTGTATGGTTGTCACAGTGTGTTAATCAATAACTTATAACCGTAATGTTCTGAAGTTATGCACCAATAAAATATGAATAACATGTTTCGAGAAAATGGCACAACGGTAATCCTTTTATTCATAATAATTAGCAATTTATTTCACTTGTTACACATTTTTCCTTTTAGCTTTTTATAAAGGGACGACCGTATTCATTCGTTTTGTCAGAATTTCTTCTATAAAATATGAGACCAAATGACGTTTGCAATTGAGTTATCAAAGGTTGAACTTAATGTTCATATTGTCAGATATCAGGAAGCATGATAATAATATTTCTATTCCATATATTTTCCCTTTTTTCATGATACCTTTTGTTCTTTAACGATTTGGTACATGTATATCGATGTTGGGTAAATAGTGTTAATGCTGAACATGAGTTTTAAAGAACAGAAAAGATGAAAAAAAATGTTTATTCTTGAAATCATTGTTTTAGGTACAAAATGCATTAATCTACACTCTTTGTAAAATAAAATCTAATCCTTTATATATTCTTGACTACAGACATAAAATATGTTGTACATTACACATATGAAGCAGCAAGTTTATGTTTGCACAACCTTTAAAATTGTTTTAAATTACAGTTAGATTTTACTGGTTGTCATATTTCACAACGTTCTTATGAAATATTGATTAATTTCACGCAAGTTCTTACTTAGTTTTTATTAGGGTTATATTTGGTCAAACAAGTGTTCCATGTTTGACCAATCTGTCTATTTACATGAAGCAAGTGTGTTCAATGAAAGCACTCGGAATCATTTCAGAGATGTATAGTACGTCTATATTTTGAAAATTAATTACATTATTAGGAGAAAAGAACTATTTTTCACTGACATATATATTCTAGATAATGCTTAAAGTGTAAAATGATATGCTCAGTTGAAAGAACAAACGAATTTAGAAATATAATAGGGGGTCACTGAACGTTTTCCGTCACTTATTGTCTTTCTTTAAAAATACCTTTAAAAATACCTTTAAAAGTACCTTAAAATACCTTTAAAAAAGCCTTCTACCCAGGATGATAATTGAATTCTTAAACATATTTACTTGTATCAGTTCAATCTTGCTGAAAGAGGAATCGTCTGTTAAAACATATGGAAATGTCGATTTGTGGAAGAAGGAAATAAGTTCATGGTTGGATTTAGACAAAGGTGCGTCGATATTGATAATCAGTCGAGGATGTTGATGTTGAGGAAAATTGCCAAAAATCTATCTCCGTGAAATATATACACTTAATTTTTCCCAAATGTTTTCGACCAAAAATAATTAGTAAAGGTGTTTTCCAGTCTAAATATAGATCCAGTCTATTATTTTCAACCGCAAAGCATCATGGTCTAATTTAAGTCACACACTGTATACAAACACGAAAGAATAACAAAGTTCATGATCAATGAATGAAATTGAAATATATAAAGTTGGCAGTTGTTTATTTACCATTTCATTTCATTTTGTATTTGCTACAGAAATTGGATTTTTTTTTGCTTGAATTTATAATTAATAAGATCTGATCTTATCTCAATAAAAAGTACATTAAAAGGCAATAATGTGTATATTCTCAGGTCAAGCAATCGTCACATTCAGTAATTTGTGACAAGGGTAACTTGCAAGAGAAACATGTGCAGCAACATCTGAGCTTTTCCATTCTAGGGGGAAAGTCTTCCCACTAATTCAGACTGCTCTCAGAGCAAATCCTCGGGCTTTAATTGGTGATAATATAAAATATTTGCTTAAAATATTAAATAATTAGGCATGAAAATGGTAAAAGACTCAGGGACATGAAAGGAAATTTCACTATTTATGTAAATGCATAAGGAGTTTGAATGACCACTGACGAATAACGAAATAAAAAAAACAGTTCTCAAAATGTGTAATAATTAGGTAACAGACTGGTAAAAAGCTTAGAGAAATGTATGGAACTTCCTCATTTAACTAAGAGCATAATGAGTTGGAATGGCGAATGACGAAAATGAAAAGTGAACAAATTTGCTCTTTGTCATTCAAAGGCATAAAAAAGTTTGAAAAGCAAACAGAAATAACTTTAGCTATTTTATTTTCTAAATTCATAAAACTAAGAGCTACTTGGGATCAAAGAGTGATTTATTGAAAATAATTAAAAGTTTTGTATAAAAAAAATAATTCAAAGTTATAGGTCTAATTTGTTCTGAGCTTTTCCTTTTTATGGGGGAAGTCTTCCCACTAATTCAGATTGCTTCTAGAGTAAATCCCCAGGCTATTATTGGTCATAAAATATTTGCTTAAAATATTAAATAATTAGGCATGGCAATGGTAACAAATATTATGGAACCTTCCTTATTTACTAAAGTGCATAATGAGTTGGAATGGCGAATGGCACAAACATTTGCTATTCGTCATTCATTTTGCAGCATATTATAAAAGACGAATAGTAAATAAATTTGCTTTTCGTCATTCATTTTTTACTACAGTATGAAAGATGAATAGCAAATAAATTTGCTTTCCGTCATTCATTTATCACTTAAGTACGAAAGACAAATAGCAAATAAGAGAGTACCAAATGTCACTTGACACTTTTTTATACCAGCCTCTCTGTGCTTCTCCGAGAGCCAGTGTTGCATGTGTCTGTCAAGGATATTTTGTTCCTTTTTCGAAGACTCTGATTTTGTTACATACGTTGAACAAAGGCTTCACATCAAAATAGTCTGAAAATTTCGAAATTGTTTTAACTTAAAGTCACAAAAATGCTTACGAATCGCTAGCATTGTTCAATTGATTTTTTAACGGTCTTCAATGCTGAGGCGTCTGTTTGTTGAATCAGATAGTTCTTTTGTTTGCGAGAAGTAGAGGTAGGCAATAGTTCCCAACACATAGACTTTTTTTAACAAACATGCAGCAGAATGCATAAATATACAGCCAAGGATACATATAGAACTAACTTGCCCTTTTCTATGACGTATCATCACATAAACAAGTGTCTGTCTGGGAACCAAATATAAACACTGCATTAAGAAAGGCAGGTATGTTGAGAGAAGGATGTTTACGCAAATAAACAGAAATTAACAGTCAAACAAACAAGTTTAAGTATGAATGGTGCACTTAGTATCTATCCTTATAGAATAATAGTTGTAGATTTCTTCATTAAATCATAATAATTAACTCTTATTTTGAATATATCGGACCACACACATTACCGTAATATACAGGAACACTGTAAAGCAGTACACAATCCATCGGTTAAGGTGAATTCCAGCAATCAACATGTGGACATCCTATTGTAGATTAATGTGAAAGCATTTATTTTCACTTGGAGATTAAAATCATTGAACTCATTTTGAGATAATGCGTTTTCTTTTTGAAATATAGAGATTCAACCAATACAAAAAATTGACACCAAAGGTGAAAATTGAATTACCAAATGATATTTGAATATGGAACAAGCTTATTGTTATTTGAATTTTAATGTCTTACAACTATGGTTAACTTAAACAAGCCTTTATCAAGGAGATAAGAATGGCACTCAAACAAGGTACAAATCTGTGGGATTCGTTCTCAGTTAACATGAATTCCTTTTAAAGTGTTCACTAGCGGATCCAGGGGGGGGGGGTCCAGGGGGTCCGGACCCCCCCCCCCCCCCCCCCTTTTCAAATCCATGTATAAGTTCACTTTTGGGATTTGGGTCCTGACCCCCCCCCCCCCCCCCAAACTTATTTTGGGACCCCCCCCCCCCCCCCCCCTGGTTTAGATTGAAATATTTGCTTATATAATATATATTGTATTTAGCTATAATTTTACAAATAACGTATTAGACAATTTTGTGAGGATTTATATGAACCTGAACGATGTGCTATTGATTAACTAACAATGGATATCTCATGCATTTTGTTAAATGAATAATTCTTACTTTTGCAACACTATTACTAAATATATTTCTCTTCAAATGGAGATAGTTCTTTATTTTTTTATGTTTTGAGGTGTATCATGTGACTGCTTTGTTAAAATTGCAGATGTGAAACTTTATAATACACATACGAGACACAAATCTTGAAAATAAAAATATGATTTCTGACATCAGGTACTTTTTTTGTTTTTAAAGAATTCTTTTGAAGAGAACATAAGAAAGCACATCAAGGGAAATGTTTCTTTTGATGCTAGTTTTAGATTTTTTAAATGCTAAATTTCTACTTTGTAAATACCAAGGAGCGACAACACTGGTCTTTGTCTACTGATCTGAGCTTTTTTAAAGATTGTGTATTTGTGATATTGACAGCTCAGTTTTTCTCATAAAGAGAAAGATAATGTGTTAAAGATAATTTAATACAATACATTATAGTACGAACTAATTTCTTTTCAACTGTCAGTTCACAATATCAAAAGTAAATGAATGGTTATGAAAACACACTGAATACATTATTATATCAAATAACGTCAAGTAGTTTTAGTTACACACAAGAGACAAAAATAGGATCGTTTCGTACCAAAGCCACTTGGTAACGTTTTAGCCTTTGGGAACGCGTTCAAAATAACAACTGTCTGAAATTATTCCATTAATGCTGTCTTTAATATTCTGATATACCGGTTCTATAAAAGAAGATGTAAAGATATATTCACAAGCGCCATGTTGAACGATAATAATACTTCTATAATAAACTGTCTGTTTCACTTCAGAAGTTCAGAAACCTGTTGATGTGTTGCAATGAAGTGCTTGTACCATTGTTGTTGACATCTGAGGAAACCCTGTATTGTTCAGTTAACTAACTTCAAATGAAGAACATTCAAAAGTGCCATTTTGATCAGGGTTCAGAATGTTCTCTATTTTTACAACAATAACTGCAGAGTGCAAAATCTATCAATCCTTTTGGCAAAAGAAGAAAGATATTTCGACTTCAAGTTCTTTTGAAATGGATACTCCATATTCGTATAATAAAGAGCGTACATATTGTCTGGGAGCAGTGGCATGACATGGACAAACTGAAACACTTTTTAACTGAACTATTATGTTACTGCAAAACTCAATATATTATACATAAACATGTTACACTCATACATGTATTTGAAACCACTTTGAATATACAAAAGGTCAAACTAAGAAGGTTTTTAAAAAATCACAATGCTCAGTACGAAAGGTTTTCCCTCGAGTCAAGTATATAGTCAAAAGACGTACAGTAGAACACGGATATAGCGAACAGACGGATGTAGTTAACACATTTCCCGGCAAAAGCCCTATTTATAATATTCCAAACGTGAATAGCGAACATCAGGATAGAGTGAACTGAATTCTTGGTCCCTTGGAGTTCGTTATATCCATGATCTACTGTACTTTAAATTTGAAATGATTTTGATTTATTTCTAATGTTTCAATATTGGAAAACTTGACTAAGACATACATCCATTTTGATTGGTATGTGTAAACATAATTAATCTTAGAGTCCTACATTGACTGAAACAGAGCCTCAAACACAGCGAGTGCAATATTACCAGAAATATAAACTCTGGCATCTCAACGAGAAAACTGCTCTCTTTAACCAAAGTTCCCTTTTAAATTAAGATTAACAGCTTTTCAAGTCATTTTTTAGATTCTATAGTTGATGAATGTGGCTAGGCTTTCCAAAGTCATTATGTTCCAACTAAATTCAAATCACATGTTTCGATGGCATTAATCAGCGTGGAGTAACATTAACTTTGCCAGTTCCCACGTATGTTTCTTAACGGAAGCATGTTGCTGTTCAGATAATTTTCGTTTGTTAAAGATTAATTCGTTTATAATTAAATGTGTGTGCGATATGCAATTTATCCATTTATTGTTAGACTGTCTTTGTTTAAGGAAATGTTCAAGAGGGACGTTACCTATAATTTGACAAATGCATTATGCAATTTTTTTTATATTTTGAAGCTGTCAGATATTG
This sequence comes from Gibbula magus, assembly GCA_936450465.1. Lineage (NCBI taxonomy): Eukaryota > Metazoa > Mollusca > Gastropoda > Trochida > Trochidae > Gibbula > Gibbula magus. The sequence continues at coordinate 34,430,662 of OW388293.1, forward strand.
AATATTTTGATTTTATGTAATTGATAAACAGAAACGTATCTCAAATAGTAATTCTGCCATGACAGTGCTGGATACTCGATTTGGATTTGTTGAAACGTCTGATGTTATGCTTTAAGGTGAGAGTACAGCATGACGGAACAGGAATCAGCCAACTTGTCCATGTGTTGACACGTAAATAAGTTTAATTGATTAATCAGAGTAGATTTAGTTTGCCGACACGAGACATGCAGTGGATTTCTGTCAAATCCAGTAATAACCAAATGACGTCACTGATACGAGCGGCAACGTCACAACACCTATTAATTACGCCACAACAAATACAACTGAAAATATATGAATTATATATACAACAATGTTTAAAACTATATTCACATTAGACGAGATAGCATCAGAAATGGAACTACATCTCGTTGATAGGTCAACAGCCAAGGATAATAGGGATAGTATCTGTAGCAATACCTCCTCTTCAATTACGTAATAAGCCAATCCATCCAAAATATTAAAACCAAAACCAATTTGTCAATGTGTTTGGGTTTAAAGAGAGTTTAAAGAATAAAGAATTTAAGCATGTAATTTAATCATAATAGATAATAATTTGTAGGTATCTATGCAACCTCCCAAAGCACCAAATATTATACCTTATAAATTTATTTTCATCTATCATTTAGATATAGTTACGTTCTTTCTGTTTCCTAAATATAAAAATTAACATCTGTCAATATCTGAAGGATGAATACGCGATAAAATTGTCCTTTTCAACATGTAATCCTTTTTTCAAAAGTCCAAAACTTAATCATGAATCAACAACGAAACACACAAGAAGCAAGAACCAACTCTTAACTAGAGACTACTGTTCAACTTCAATTGGAATATTTAGAATATTCTCCGAAATTATTCCATTTATCGATGACTTATCTTTATGTTGGATACAACAAATACAACATTGCAAAATCTATTTTGTTGCACATTTATCATTCTCTCCCAACATAAGCTTTAGTCATTTTCTACCAGAAATGGTGCATTCAAAGTTTATTGTGCAATCAGTGATGTCGCTATAAATGCCATGTTTGCTAATGACATGTCATAATACTATCTTTGGAAACAGAAACGTTGGATAAACGTTTTATCGTATAATGTGTTACTTTCGATGTACGATATCTTAATTTCTGAAAACAACTGACCATTCGATAAATAAATACAAATTCGAGACAAACAGTATATGTATAAAGGTTGTGAGTTTCTGATTATGAAAATGACGAATACAGCTATAGTGTTATGCAAAAAAAACTTATATTCGTAAAATTAGACACATCAAACTATACTCACACGCAAAAGAAACGTCATACATCAGTCTGTTCAAATGTGTGCTAAAATCGCTTTTTCAAAACGTTTTTTTTACCACAATGTTTGATAATCAAGTTTTAGAAACAAAAGTATAAGTTTTAGAAAAAAAGTATAAATTTTATTAATAAAAGATGTCTTCGATATAAATAACCTTCTTTGATTTAAATGTGTTAAGGCATCATAACTGTAGGACGTCACAAAACAGTTTTCATTACCTTTGGGAATAAGAATATGAATTTTTGATTAGGAAAATGACGAATACAGCTATGGTCTTATGCAAAAAATGGAGATTTGAAGATACATGTGAGATGATTTACTGGGATAATGAATCTACCAACGAGACCTCAGCGGTATGAACCTCTAGCTGACGAGAATTGTTTGGATCAATGTATCCTATTCTGTTGACGAAAACGTACATACAGGACAATACAAAAACAATAATTCATATCATTTTAGAATCGTGTCAGCAGCTTTTCGTAAACAGAAACAAGTAGAAGTATCATGTGATGTGTGATATTACAACAATTAGTGTTGTGAAATAAATGAAAATCGAAGCTAGTACATGCCCTTTAATATTTGGTTGATGTCTCGAAATCAAATGTAATAACTGTTTTGGATTAAAACGAATAGAACACGGGGAAGGCTTTTAACTAATTTTGCGTATGTTGCATAACGATGAATTTACAAACTCAACAATTTATATTATAATTCAGTGTTTCAGTATGGATATATGAATATCCAAATTTTGACACATGGTGATTTACTGTTTGATTTTATTCTGTGTCTGTATACAAAGCGTTTTATTCCTATAAATAGGTTAATTGACTTTGATGTAAATCTCCTTTACTCCCACCCACATTAACACTTTATATGACATTCAATTTCAGCTAAAATACCGTTCTTGTTTTTCTATAATGAATTATCCCTATTTCTGAAAATAATATAGGTTCTACACATTGCAAAATGTTCAAGCAAATATAGCTGCGATTTCATGCAATTATGAATTTACAAAGGATCAGTTTTTTTTATTCTTAACAATGAAGAGGATATAAAATGTTAAAACAGACTAATACAAATTCACCTTAAGAAGTATGTAAACTAGACACCTGTCAAACGTGCATAAATATAAAAAGTTATGTCATAAAAGTATGTAAATCATTTATGTATGTATGTACAAGAATACGTTTTTTTTTTATTATGATGCATCCTCCGACTAACCTGGATGTGAGTAGAATTCTTTAGCACTTTTCAATATGTGCTGATTTTAGATTTCTTTCATTGAAAGACTAAAATTAACAAAGAAATTTGATCTTGAATGTTGTGATTCAAGGGTGATTGAGTGGTTTTTTCCAAACATTAAATAGAAACACTTTTGATCTAATTTTATTATTTTAACCTTATAACATGTGTAAGACTTCTGTTTTAAATTGACTTCAGTTAATATACGAGAGACAGTGTGTTGAGAATTATGTCATCTCTTGTCATCATTTTGTGAAAATATATTTAGTTTATTACCCGTCCCAAAGAATCATTAACAACATAACCTCAGTCACAGCTGTAATGTAGTGATAACACACCAATTACAGAAGTAGTTTCCTTGTCAAGGAGACAGCGTTAGACCCACGAGATTACAAAGAGAGCTTCGTTAAAGTATTGGATAAAGATGAACTACCTATCACAAGGCGTCGAATGCCTTCCAAATAGATATTTTACAGTTGGCATTAATCTGTTAATGTTAATCTGTTAATGAGACTGTAAATGAAATATACTGAAATATGTTTTTACTTGAATTTAAGGGAATAAAGAATAATAAACGCAATTGGTTGAATGAATATCCAACTTTTTTGGAGAACTTTCGTGAAATGTCACCTTCTCTTCACCACACAGTTGTATATTTATTGACCTTTACTGGTTGAATATTTATGATTGAAATTGTCAATGGTGACTGAACGCATGGTTAAAGTGACATTCTGTGTCCAAATCCATATGCTAAACGTTATCAATTGTGTTACTTATCGAGTAGTACTAACTGGTGACCATAATTACCGTTTAAATGCTAGTCAGCAGTATAATGACGATGTAAAGGTGAAAACAGTGATTTATTATAGGATGCAAGGCCATACAGAGAGGCTTATACGCATTGAAGTAAATGTAAAAAGATGCATACAAAAGACAACATGACAAAACTCATGTTCTGACATATTTTGACATCGTTTTGAAATATATAATTTTAAAAGAATGATAACAAATGAATGTGCGTGGGTAATTAAATCGATATGTTAAATGCTGTCAAAGGTGTATTTGTTATTATTTGTCGGTTGATAATTAAGTTAAACTCAGCTAAAGCTGACAGAAAGACATATTTGGGTTGATGGTGTTAAATATATTATATAATTAGTCCACATGTAAATTGGACATGTGATTTTGGATTCTGAACGTGTACAAGGCTGTTGTTCGATTGTTAGTAAACACTATTTATGGTCATATCTATGTTGCATTGTGGGGTGGATATGGAAACCGAGCGAGATGTTTTTAATATTTAAATCAGCACATATGATATTGTGTCACATAAATGTACCAACGCCATATGAAATGTAATGAAAACTGATAATGCATCTTTAAGTCTCACACAGAACAAATGATCTTGCCTCAAGCTACTTCTTTACTTTACTGTTGATTGTTGATGTCAAGCTGACCCGGTCTAGCTGTCAATTTATATTGCATTATATAGTTATGCCTACAAGCAGTTGTTGGCAAGATTACCACATGCATCTGGATATGAGATAAACATCTCAACGAAACGTACTTACATCTGTTTTATCCTGTTTTAAAATGAGTAAACAAATGTAACGTCAGTAACAACTAAAATGCCAGTAAGTGTTTTGACAACATCTTATGTTCTTCATCTTATTTCCTGTGAAACATAGCACAATATAAGTGCACATCAAGTTCTGTTCGTGCCTAATAAATCCCATTCTGTCTCCATAAACATTCTTGTTATGCACATTAGATGTGTATGTGTACCTTTTTTGTATGATAACTGTTCTGTTTACTCACATTGAAAGCTGGCATGTACTGATTTTTCTGTCCACTTTTAAAGGGTTGTTATTCAAAAGGCGTTACAAAGGTTCTCATTGCATGCGGCATGTGTAAATCCAATAACATTTCTCATTTAAGACAAGCAATTTTCTATTAGTTTCTGTTACATTTTTCTCCTTTACTACATACATGCATGGAACTCGGGTTTCTGTTATACCTCTACTTACACGTAATGTTGCTCTCCACTTGCATGTTTCGGGTAGAATGATGCAGATATGATGATTGGGAAAATGTATGTAACATAGTCACAAGAGAGACTAACTATTACATAAAATTAAAAATGACAATACTTCTATACTGAAGGTAATACCACTTTCCGTGACTGCCAAAATAAAGCTCTAATTTTGTTAAATGAAAATTTCCAAATTTATCATTTTGACCTTGAACATTTAGTCAATCGATTTGTAACAAATTGCAAATTGATATTGCATGTAACAATTATGTGTCAGTTAAAGCTTAAGTGTGTTACATTTTGCAGAAATTATTTACGATTTTCGAATTCAAAAATAATCCACAATAGATGCATCTAGGGATCATGGTGGACATGTGGACCAAGAAGGTAGAAACTATATCTTGTGGTTTATGCTCCGGAAAAAAAGTCTTGAGACGGTAGGATGACGGATGGAGAGACAGAATGAATGCAGTGAGGGAATATATGTAAATATGGACACTATAACCAGAATAATCACTACAATCATAATAAAACCAAAGCTATTATATTATATGAGTTAAACGATTCCCCAGGGACCCCTTATTAATTCCACTATTTTCTCATCTGATTGATTGAAATGACAAAAATTCCTACCCAACACAACTTCCAAACGCAAGGCATAACTCTTGCCAGTCTGCATTACTGGCTGATTTTACCCTTGCGGTATTTCCCTCGCTTTCTTGTGTCGAGGCAGTGAATCGCTGCACTGGAAATGCATAGCGGGCCTGGATTTCTTAACACATATTTCTTAAGGAAATACTGCAAGGCCTAAATCAGCCAGTAATGGAGACTGGCAAGAGTTATGCCTTGCATTGGGAAGTTGTGACCAACAAAGAGGGCACCCCTAGCCTCTTACTGTCAACACAACCAGGAGGGCGGCCATAGTCTTTGACTGCCAACTTGTCCAAGCCAAACTACCAACGCCTCGATCGGTCAAATCCAAAAAGAGGCTGATTTCACGTTTCACTGCTAGGCGTCACTGAGGATCGTAAAATGTTGATGAGGTATCAGAAAGTCTGAATACTCTTTGGTTCTCCGTTTTTACACAAGTAAAACTAAGTTTTCATTACTCACTAAATGTAAGTCATAACCTATCAAAAGCATTAACAGTGCGGATACATACGTCATTTGTTATGACATCATACAGTGCATATTGAGCTCATAGATCTAAATACCATGTCACCAATCCAGCTCTTGATCAACTCACATGAAGAGGATAGACTTCATTTTGACAGTCGTGTGTGTCTAAATGTCGTCAAAAAGGGTTTGATAATGTGTCACATCAAGTAATATCATGTAACGCAAGCTGCGGAAGGATTAACATTAATGAATCATGAACTTCACATTACCAAATTTTGTCTTCATTCTTTGATAACTATTATCACAATATTGTTCATTCAACAACCTTATCTTTGTAACATAAACTATAACAATATAAACTATAATGGGTAACTTCTCTCAATATTCTTTGTTAAAAGAAGACAACAAAAAACAACATATCATTCACTCTCTCATACACACTCTTGTATTCTCTATATAGTATTTTTTTGCCTGATACAATAAAATATGGCGCAATCTGCAGAATGATTAACATTATGTATCATTAACTTCATATTCCACAACTATCCCTTAAGTGTCCTTTATAATCAGTATAACTATATTTTATATCCAACCCTCTTTGTATAGTATCTGAACAAACAGAAACTGTTAATGATTGCAATTTATTATAAAACAGCGTGTTTCTTAGCTGGTTATGTATCAAACGATAAATCTACCATAAAAATCTAAATTTCTTTAATACTGATATCTATCTTTAATAACAATTATTAAAACTACCATGTTTAATGATTGATACATTTCTCCCAATATTGTGTGTATCCATGTAAACACCTTTATTTGAATGATTTACTTTAGTTCAGATATCGCTCTGTGAATTGTAAGATATTGCCCTGTGAATGTTGGAAAATCGATGAGAACTCTATTCCACCGAGACATCTGGCAGGTTCAAGTTGACAGTTTACCATTATAGTCGCTCAGCTGACGATTTACGATAACAGCTACTGTAGCGGAAATCAATGTAAAACCACAATAAACGTTGATGTTTTTCCAAAAATTTTCCATGGAGAAGAACTACTCTTTTACCTTAACTGCTTTCCTACAACCTTCCTTAAATTCATTAAAATGCTATTGCAATGAGCTATAAAGGATCTCTGTGTCATTATACAAACATATTTAAAGAGGACTCAACATTACGAAGTTTATCTAATGAACGATTAACAAGATTTTTAACTAGTCTCCAACACAATATAATAGCATATGAAGGTTGTTGATTTACAAGTGATTGTTTAAATCTTATCACAAGAAGAAACACAATGTCCAGTAAAACAACTAACTACTGGCAATTGTGATTATCCTGTTAGAAAATGTGGTATACTTCTAAACATGTAAGAATGATATTCATTTCCACTCATTTGGTGATAGGAGAATGATTTATTTCTGTTATGATACATTTTATAAAAATCATGTTAGTCAGTTTATCAGATAAAGGTGCAATGAAACATTCATATACATAACCAAGTGTCTATATATTTATTATTTCTTATTTCGATTGGTAAAGTATCATCCTAAATATTAACCCGATTGTTTCCGTATCTGCAACGAAACCTGAATCTGAGTCATGTATGTTACTTGCCACTCGCATAATTTGACAGCATACTACATCATTGTGTTTTAGCTGCCACATTTATAGTACTGCTGTCACGGAGGACATCAATGTAAAACCGCAATAAGGACGTTGTTTAATTATACCCCCGCTACGAAGTAAGCGGGGGTATATAGCGGTCATTCCGTCCGTCCGTCCGTCCGTCCGTCCTTCCGTCCGGTCAATTTTCTCAAAAACCGTCAAAGGTACATCAACCAAACTTTGTACAGTTGTTAACCATGTTCTTCCGATCGCGCACAGACAATTTTCAATTTTCTGAGATTTATATTTTTTGTCGTTTCCATGGAAACGTCACTTTTTGGACTTAGTTTTATTGTGTTCAATGGGGACAAGTTTTCTCGGATACCGTTCAACCTAGGTGAATGAAATTTCGGTTGTGAGTACTCATGACCATACTCTTTATCGAGTTCGAAAACCGAAATATTATTTTTTACGGAGTTATGGCCCTTGAATCCGAAATTGAACTTTGTACCAAAAGAGCTGTGATGCACCAATTGGGACAAGTTTTCTCGGCAACTATTACATCTAGGTGAATGAAATTTTACATGTAGGTAGTTCAGATGATACTCTTCATTGAGTTCAAAGTCCAGTTCCGAAATATTATATTTTGCAGAGTTATGAAGCCCTTGAATCTGTAATTGAACTTGGTACAAATTACCGGTGTGATGCTCTAATGGGAAATATTAAGTTACCTGAAAAATATTACATCTGGATGAATGAAATTTTGTAACAACAGTCAGTTCCTAAAATTGTTTTGGACAATATTATGATGCTTGAAGCTGTTTGATAAACATAGTAACCTTCACATCTATAATTCTCAATGGACGGATAGCGGATGGCGGGGGTATGTGAGCCATGCTCACTTTTTTCTTGTTTGATAAATCACCAAAGCTGCTTAATGAATAGAAAGAAGGCTCATTGTCACAAGTTTAGGATCTCTTTCTATTTCATTGAAAGGACATTACATGTCATTTTATGTTTTAACTTGTGATGTAATAATGTTTTGATGTGTTTCTCATTCTGAATTGAGATACGTGATGCTTCATTGTTTCATTCAGCTCAGATTACATATACACTTTCACCATAGTTTAAAGCTCCCATTACCTCACAATAAGAAAAAATCACATTCAATTTGATTCCTATAATGGAAAAACTCGTACATGTATATACACAAAAAACTTAATCAAGCAACACCTCATATTTTCAGATGTTTGTGACGATGCCCAACCACTGTGAAAATCTGAATACAATGTGTAATATGTATCTCATTAGATTGCCCGATGAACATGAACAGTGGTTTTACTTGAAAACTCACTCCTGTACAACTATTGCTCTGTTAACTTTAAAAAATATGAAAATGTTTGTTAAGCAGTTGGACAATGTTCTTTGTTGTCAACGAAACAAAGGAAACAAATGACCATCACGTTGTCAATAACAGGTGTTTATCCGCCGCGTGCCTGGATGATTGCTTCAACCATCCTCCACGTCATAGTGGCGAGTCTCTTGATTCGCTGCAGAGGTAACAGCTGCCACTCATGATGTATAGCTGCTTCTAAATCGACTAAATCCTGTACTGGTGGGTCCATGGCTTGCACTCGGCGTCCAATCATATCCCAAATGTGTTCCAGTGGATTGATATCCGGGCTCATGGCAGGCCATGGAAGTTTGGATACTGCATTGTTCTTTAGAAAATCAATCACAAGTCGAGAACGGTGAGGCCGAGCGTTATCATTCATGAATACAGGACAAGTGGCCAATGGATGATTGTCAAAATTTGGCACAAGAACAGGCTGCAGAATTTCCCGGATGTAACAATCGCCATTGAGATTACCTCTCGAAGTCACCAAATCGAGCTTACAACCGTAAGAGATGCACCCCAGACCTTTACAGATCCACCAACGAATGAGACTTATGCTTGGATGTTCTTTGGTGCATATGCTGTGGACGATATTTCTGGACAAGACGGCTTATCACAGTGTGGTGAATGTCCAACTGTCGTCCAATAGCTCTACAAGACATTCCGTTGGAAATCATTCCAATAATTTGCCATCTTTTTGCTTCAGTGAGTCTCCTTCGAGCCATGTTCACAGGTAATGACACAATCATTTGACAATTTCCAAGATTTATACTGATTTCAAGAACGATTTAAAACTAGAAATTCCTGGGTGGTGTGCTTCACATGCATTGTGGGGTGTGTTTGTCCGATTGACCTCACAGAACACCCGAACACTAATGAGAGGAAATGCAGTTCTATACCAATTGCCATCTAACAATACATATTCGTTACTATGTATATTTGTATCACTGAAAATATTAGGTGGTGCTTAATTAAGTCTTTGTGTATACTTGCATCCTGTTGTTTACTCTTAAATCACAAAAACCAGTACTTTGATGCTTGTTCTCCGACTTGTATGAACTGTATGTAAAGCAATACCTTATGACAGGAATGTTCTGCTATTACTCATCAATGGCATACCTCTTAGTCTTGTATTCAATATCTAGACAAATATTAATAACACTGTTATCATTTGTTACACATTTTTCTTTTTAGAGGATTATATAACCGACAAGCAATGTTAATAATAATAATGATTTAGTCCTTTTGTCATAATGTGTTTTCCTCTGAAATATAACACTTAATATCCCTTGAGATGTCAGACATTATTTTTTCCCAAATTCAGACATCAGGGTACATGATAATAATATGTTTATTACATAGAATTTCAACTGTTCATGATACATAGCGTTAACACTGCACGGTACTAGAATAGATTACAGCAATATAAAAAGGAGTATTCATGAAATCATTCGTGGAAGTACGGAATTAATTACACTACATTCTTAGAAACATATTCAACCAACATGAAATTATTGTAAAGGACATAAGAAGCAAATGTCTTCATAATTGAGAGATTTTTAAGAAGATTTAAACGTCATTGTTTGGAGCAGTGATATCTAAGGAAATATATTCTTTTTAAATTATGATCATTAACAGGTACCAACTAAGCATTGTAAATGAGGATATCAACCTGGGTCATAAATCGCAAACATATTGAAAGATCCAAAGTTGTAAAACTCATTAGAAAAGTAATAATCTTAAAATTGTCAATGTATTTTGACAACACATTCTACATATGGGCATATTTCCTTAGTACGTGGAACAACAATCTGAATCGACCATTATATGATTTATTTCCTATTGCAAATTCCTCCTTGAAGTTAAGACTGCATGTGTCAAGTTAGACAGGAAGGTGTTCCTGTTAAAGCAACATGTAAGGAATTAAGCTTCTAGATTTGACGTCTTTGTGATCAATCCAGCTTTGATGATCATCCACAAGTTCATTCAGTTTGACAGTGGAACATGACTCAATGCTGTGGAAGCGTATGGAAGCGTATTAGGGTCACATGAAAACATATTTTTGAAAATATTATCTCCTAATTAGTACTTAGTATCGCCTAATTAGGACTTAGTATCTCCTAATTAGGACCTAACATCTCCTAATTAGTACTTAATATCTCCTAAATAGTACTTAGTATCTCCTAATTAGGACTTAGTATCTCCTAATTAGGACATAACATTTCCTAATTAGGACAAAACATCTCCTGATTAGGACATAACATCTCCTAATTAGTACTTAATATCTCCTAATTAGGACATAATGTCTCCTAACTAGGACTTAATCATAGTACTGTTTTGAGGTTTAATCAGGTTATTTCTGAAATATTGTTTTTAAAAAATGGCATACCACTTCTTTATTCAGAGACTTTGGAAGACTCTGTTCATGTTATTAATCATATGAATACATAGAGATTCACCGTGGTTCATAAACCAACTTAACTTATTTTCATATTTCAGGACAATTTATTTATTTTATGACGTCCTGAAAGTAACAAATGTAGGTCCAAGAAAGTACATTATGCCGACATCATCCCGTAGTTAAAATATACCCAATTCCATAAAGTTTTACCTTAACTACCAAACATTATTTCCAGAATATCCCTTTAAATAGCCACATCAGCACCCATGTGTGTTTAAACAGATCATAGTATCATACTCTAATGAATGAAATATCTATTAAAGAAATACATCCTCATCATAGACATTCAAAACCGACTCTATCCGGCAGAAATATTTCTGTATGGCTCTATTAAAATTTGGTGAAAGATGGGAGAACAGCAACGGGATTAGAGAGAAACCAGCATAGAGTTAATCAGGTGTGAAATAGGTAGTTGATAGCAGAGGGGAAGAATAAAAGGGCATATATAAACATTGATAAACCCCTTTATACGTATTTCTGTAGTTCTAATTCGGAATGAAGACACGATTAAACTCTTTGACCGAATCTATATGTATTCGGATGCTTGATTTAAAAAATTTAAGTGAATACAGTATATATCTGTCTGTCAAAGTCAATTAATAAAGAAGACGAATACCATTTTTTTAAATGTACGTTATTACAATCATAACTTCTAGAATGTCAGTTGAATCTGTTTAGCTGTAGACGTAATAGTGATTTTTATAGTTATATTGTATCAAAGGTTAAACTTATGACAATTATGCATTACTGATAAATCTATGAAGACTTTTTCCTGGGATGAGAACAATGGCCCCAGTTATAAATTTAAAGATAAAGAAGGTTACAAATACTGATTTTTAACAATGCTACAATTAAATTTGAAACAACAATCACAAGTTTTCAGAAAGAAGCTGAACAAACTTTTATGTCTACAACTAAACACATTCAACTGGCACTCTAGCAATCATAATTGTAATAAAGTACATTTTAAAAGATGGTATTCGACATCTTTATTCATAGACTTTGACAGACAGAAATATCCTAATGACTTTATATCTGTTTATGTTATCAAGCATAAGAAAACATATAGTGTCTTCATTCCGAATTAGGACTAAAGAATCTTATAAATACGTATAAAAGCTTAATCAATAGTAATTCATTTAATATAATTTGGGTTTTCAACATCGTTTGAGTCTTGGATGAAAGCTTATGAACGTATTTCATACCTGGCATGCAGTTAATATAATGTTTAAATCACTTACATACAATTATGAAAAGTATAAATCTTTTAAAATGATATTAAAACGACTGAATCTGCTTATAATACAATTACAATATTTACTTGAGATTAAGCTTCAACACTATTACATAAAGCGCAAACTCATAGAGGCACTACAATACGCATACACACACCCTCTCTCAACAGGGATTAGCTATCAGAGTTTATATATTCCCTTTTATTCATCCCCTCTTATTCATTCCTTCTGCTAACAACTGCCTATTCCACACCTGACACACACAACTCTATCCTGTCTTCTCTCTACTCCCGTTGCTGTTCTGTCATATATCCATACACAGAAGGGCAAAAGAAACGGTACCTAATATTAGTTAAACAAAACTATTTTTGCCGGATAAAGTCGATTTTTAATGTATGTGATGAGGATATATATATGAGATATTAGATTAGATGATACTTAATGTCTTATTTCTGTTCAAACACACATTAGGTGCTTATATGGCTTTTTTAAAGGGATTTTCGTGACATTGTATTTAAGGTTAAATATTATGAAGTATGGAAATAGTGTTATAACAAAATGATGTTGGCATAATGTAGCTTCTTGGATTTAAATTTGTTGACTCAACATTACTTTAGGACGTCATAAAACAAGTAAAATGGTGTTTTTTCTGAAATTTCAAATTTAGCTGGCTTATAAGACACGATGACTCTCAATGTATGTAAATGCCTGTTAACACAAAAATATTTAAAGTGAATAAAGCATCTGCATGTCTGTCTGTCTGCCAAAGTTAATGTGTAAAGAAGTCGTATGCCATTTTGTCAACTGTACATTTACTTAAATGTAGAGTGCCAGTTGAGTCTGTTTAGTTGAAGACATGATAGTCATTTTGTAAAAGTTAATTTGTATCATAATTTACTTCACTGCAAAGATTAAACTTATGAAAATTAGACATAACTGATAAATCTATTAAGGCTTTATGTGGATTTCTTTCCTGAGATGAGACCAATAATAAAAAGACGACACATATTGGTTTTCAACAGTGCTACAATTAAATTTGAAGCAACAATCACAATTTTTCAGAAAGAAGCTGATCACACCTCAAAACTGCACTATGGTTAACTCCTAATTATGAGATATTGAGTCCTAATTATGAGATACTATGTCCTAATTATGAGATACTATGTCCTAATTAAGAGATATCAAGTGCTAATTAGGAGCTGTTATGTCCTAATTAGGAGATACTAAGTACTCATTAGGAGATACTAAGTCCTAATTAGGAGTTAATAAGTCCTAATTAGGAGATACTAAGTACTAATTAGGAGATAATAAGTCCTACTTAGGAGATAATATTTTCCAAAATATTTTTTCATGTGACCCCAATACGCTTCAATACTATGCTATGATTGAGGATGTGAAATTAGATATGCGACCGCCATGTACCAATATGTATGTTCAGGTACTACACTATATGATTTGTTTATATCATATCATTTAATGCAATCCCGACAAATAATATCAAATTAGATGCAGATCAATGATCAGAATGCAAATCTGAAAATGCTTCATTGGTGAATATCAGCTTTAAACCAGTAGAACATTAGATCGAGTATGTAAAATATGCATGCAATCATATATCTCTGACAGACATTTGTGTTTGATTGTATTCATTCGTAAATATTTCATTCATGTATACATCGTAGAACTTGTAAGCAATTAACCTATTCCACAAGGTGTATATTATTTCAAACTATAGTCCCTCATGCCCAGACCGTGTCCTCACTATATCGTAATGAACATATAAATCTCCCTTGTGGACCTTAGAAATCGATGTAGATTTCAGACAGACAAACATTGAAAGTTTATAGTGTCTCAGCTGACACATTCAGAGAACTGTTATTGTTGAGGAAATCAATGTAAAAGCAACATAACGTTGTTGTTAATATTGACAAATCTCCTCAGATCACTCTATATGTGACGGAGTAGAGAAAAGGGTCTCTTTCATCAGGAGTAGACAGACAGTCCATCATTGTCTTTAATTGGTTCCTTTTATTCTGGAGAGGTATATTTCCATAAGCTATTAGGGATTTGAAAGTTTTGATAGAGACCATGAAGAATTAATTTTATTGATTTATTGACAGTGTTACGAAATGTAAGACTACGCAACTTATAATTCGATATTAGACAAGCTATCACTATATTTTTAACAAAGTGTTATGGAATAATATTCAAATTCTTTGAGATGAAATGTCACCAGTACATGATCTCAAAAAGTTTAACACACTGAAAGATGACAAGTTTGAAAGAGAAACAAAATATTTATAAAAATCTACCCAGTAGATTAACAATTGTGAAACCGAGAGAAATAAAAAGAAACACCTTATAACTAAAAAATAACTCCCCTGTTTTAAAAGTGAGAAATGTGGATGTGAATGTCTATGCATACTAGTAAGGGGATTGTTCTCTGTTGTTGAAAAGCCAATTAGTCAGGCTTACGATCCAACTTGCTCCACTTTGTCAGCTTTATACAATTAACTAAGCTGATGTGAAAGGTCGTAATGTACTTTTAGTTCTCTTTCAATATCAGGGTACGATGTGTTTTACTTAGAATACATTTTGGATGTTTTCTTAAAAACTGTACAATTGTGATGATGACTTGTGCAGGGTTAAATATGCAATATGCAGTGGCGTGTCATATAACAGTTTACTCCTGTAGTGCCATGCGTGTTGAAGCTATAAGCCTTGCACATAAAACCAGAAAACTCCTCAATGACCCGGCAGAGATACTTTTCGTGATGACCTCATTCAGCGTGTTTTCAGTGAATGACAATGCATCCTCAACATTTTAGCAATATGAGAACAGGTGTTTCATCATCTTAGAAATGTGTGAAAGTTGGACTTTCTGAAAGTCTGAACAGGAAGGGGCTTATCGTTAACTGTTATATCGTGACTTCTTGTTGACTTATTTCTCCACTTTTTGGCACTGAATGGTTGGCCAGTACTCTGTCTTTAACTGAGATGTTCTCTGTCCATGTCGTAGTGATGGATGATGGATTTTGCGTGTATGAGAACATGGAAAGTCTCCCGCTTCTCTATTTCGTCTGTGGTGTTCACTTCACATTGTTCTGACAACTTTGGTGTACCATGTATGTTACAATATTGTAATGATGTATCTTACCCTACCCAACAGAAAGGATATATTCAATGTGTTTCCAGCTGCTAACATTTATACATACTTTATAACAACATGTACAAATAACAACACATGATAGAACTAATATTAAACGGGTTTCACTGATCTACACAGCCTTGTTAGCTTCCATTGAGAAGGTTGAATAGAAATGTGAAAATGTGAATAGAAAATCGATTCCACCGAGACATCTGGCAGAATCTAGTTGACAATTTACCATTATAGTCGCTAAGCTGACAATTTAATAACAACTACTCTAGCAGAAATCAATGTAAAACCACAATGAACGTTGTCAATTTTCCAAGATTTGTCCACGGAGAACAGTCTCATTCATGATCATGCGCAAACAATTACTCTTTTTTCTTAATTATTTTCCTTCAGCCTTCCTACATCTAGCAAAATACTATTCTAATGAGTTATAAAGGATCTTTAAGTCATTATACAATAATGTTGAGAGAGGACTTAACCATGAGAAGTTAATAAATGGTCGATTGAGAAAGTTATTGACTGGTCTCCTGCACAACATATTAGCATAGATAGATAGATAGATCAACTTTATTTCCTCCAAAAAAATTAAGATTGTCACATATCAAAGCAACATCACAAGTTAAATATACAGTGAATCAATGAACAATTTACAATTGATTGTTTAAATCTTATCACAGGATGAACACAATGTCCAGTTAAACAACTAACTACTGGCAATTGCAATTATGCTGTTTGAAAATGGGGTAAACTTTTAAAGGAATGATATTCATTTTCATCCATTTGGAGATGGGACTTTTATTTGTAACTGTGACAAGACTGATCATTAAGAATTCCGTAAGTCTATTACAGAAATCTGCAATCGAACATTTACATATATAATGAATTGCCTATATAATTTTAATTGCGATTAGTAAAGTATCGTCCTAAATATCTTGACAGTTTGATTCCCATTGTGTCCGTATCTGCAAAAAAAAAGCTGAATCTGAATGAGTCCCGTATTTTACATTATTGCCTCTTGAATGTAAGGAATCGAAAATCGAAAAGTAATTCCACAATTTGACAGCACACCATCATTGTGTCTCAACCATCACATTTGGAGTACTGATGTCATGGAGGACATCTATGTAAAAGTTGCTTAATGGGTGCAAAAGAAGGGTAATTTTCATTAGGGTTTGGATCACATTCTAGGTCAATGAGATGCCATTCCCTGCCCATGTATGCTTTCCCCTGTGATGTGACAATGTTGTTGATTTGTTACCCATGATATACAATTCTGAACTGACATCAATGTTACTTCGTTTTTTTTATTCTGATCAGATTACACCACACCTTCTCCATTTTATAGCTTAACCCACTAATACTGGGACAGTCAATTTCAGAAGCAATCACTTTCAATTTGATTTCTATAATGAAATATCTCGTACACGTGGCTCCTGCTGTTTGCTCTTTATGTTGCAACTGTGTAATTGCAGTCAAACAAACCAGTGCTTTGATGCTTGCTCTCTGACTTGTAATGTGTTATTGGAACTGTTTTTATTCAATACATTATGACAGGAATGTTATAATATTATTCACCAATAAAAAATATAAATCACATCTTCGAGAAAATGCCATACCTCTTATCCTTTTATTGATTAATTATCGTGACAACAGTTTAATATGTTTAATGTTTTCTTTCATTTGTTACACATTTTTCCTTTTAGGGGTTTATCCGACAAGCAATATCTATTATATTTATTCAGTCTCTTTGTCATGTTGAAACTGTTATTATGCACACGTATTTCTATTCATTGTTGTTTTATACCTGTAAATCGGTTGGCTTTATATCAGTTTTAAAGCGTGGTCTTTCATTAATGTTGCGATTTCGTTGCAATATGTCTCACTAAATACCCTATAATTTATATCCTTACAATAGTTTATTGACTAAAGTGTTAAGTGTGCAACATGATCAATGTAAGTGACTATGTTCTGTGAAAACAAACATTGTTTTATTAATTTTACTCTTTATGCACAGGCACAGAACACCACATACTTAGGTATGCTCATGTTTTATTGTGAAGCATTTGCAATAAATAATGAACCAAACTCACGAAGGAAACATACATGTAGACAGGTGAGGTTCTGGACATGTGGATATTAATTTGAAATTTGGGTCAATCTGAATACATACAAAACTAGAAATATGTGCATGTGATGGACTGTGATGTCCCCCGCTCCAACTTTCAATCCAACCTAGTCATATTACCCTTATTTTTCACTTATGCTAAGAACTAAGTTCAATACTGCATTAATAACGAGAAAATAAAAAATTCAGAATAGCCAAAGTAGCACCACTCTATCACTAGGTCTAAGCAAATACAAAGTTTGCTGAAAAAATACTTAACGGTTTTGGAGATAGAGGCCGGAAAAAGTCCCTACCCCCAATATGCACTAAGTTCAAATTGTTTCCATGGAAACCAGAAAAAATAAAAAATTCAGAATAACCAAAATAGCAAAAGGCACCACTCCACTACTAGGTCTAACCAAATACCAAGTTTCGTAAAGAAATACTTGATAGATTTTGAAATAGAGGCCGGAAAAGGCCCCTATCCCCAATTTCACTAAGTTGAAATTGTTGCCATGGAAACCAGTAAAAATTAAAAAAATCAGAATAGCCAAAGTAGCAAAAGGCACCACTCTATCACTAGGTCTAAGCAAATACAAAGTTTGCTGAAAAAATATTGAATGGTTTTGGAGATAGAGGCCGGAAAAGGTCCCTACCCCCAATATGCACTAAGTTCAAATTGTTTCCATGAAAACCTGAAAATTTTAAAAAAATTCAGAATAACCAAAATAGCAAAAGGCACGACTCCACCACTAGGTCTAACCACATACCAAGTTTCGTAAAGAAATACTAAATAGATTTTGAAATAGAGGCCGGAAAAGGTCCCTACCCCCAATTTGCACTAAGTTCAAATTGTTTCCATGGAAACCAGAAAAAATAAAAAAAATTCAGAATAACCAAAATAGCAAAAGGCACCACTCCACCACTAGGTCTAACCACATACCAAGTTTCGTGAAAAAATATTGAACGGTGTTTGAGATATGGCCAGGAAAAGAAAGCATTTCGGAATAACGGAATGACGGAATGACGGAATATCGGACGGAGGCTAAAACATTATGTCTCCCGAAAAAATTTTCGGGGGACATTATCATTTGATATGGGCTTATCAAATCGTTACAATGATATGTTGGTGATTGGAATGTTTTCAATTCATCTCGTTAGTTTTGAAGATTAAAACGTCATAGGTTGAAACAGCAACATTTAAGAAAATGTTTTTCTTTGAAGTATTAATAACCAATACATACCAATCCCTGTCATTGGTCATCATCAACCAGAGTAATAAGATCACATGTAGTTTGAAAATTACCAATAGTTAAAACGATCTCATCATTTTATAAGGAAGAATGTTTAATTACATGTATATACAATCATATTCGTCAGTGTTAGCAACAATACTCTATGTATCAAGCTGCACAGGACAATGTTCCAATTAAGTGATATGTGATGAATTTTGCTTCAAGATCAAATGCCCTAGATCGTGATCAATTCAATTTTGAACAGCTTGCACAATATCATTCAGTATGACAGTAGAACATGACTGAATACCATTATAGGAGATGAAATTAGATGACTGCCACAGATCAGTATTTTAAATATGTTCACTTCAGCGATATATGGTTAATTTACAACTCCAAATATGATGGTTTAAGGGTCATGTTATTTTAGGACAACAAACCGACAGAATTTTGAAGTGTTTGACGATGGAAATTTTCCCTTATTTTTAGTTGCAAGCTGAGGCTTCCATAGGTCACATTTTCTCGAATACAGTCAACACGGCCAGTGTACATGGTGGTACAGATCTCCCTGAACATCCCTTATAAGCAGCATGTAGAACAAAGATCAATCATGGATAGCTTACATGTATTCACTAAATCATCGTTTTAGGGCAGCATCATTCATCTACATTTTGTATACGTAAACGCTGAACGTTGCTATTTTTTTAGAGTTGTTAGCAATTCCCAAAGACACTCTAAGGAAGTGTGTTGCATAATTGATACGATGGTAATAAAAAGCATAAATGTTCCTTGTTCCTTGTTTTTAATAGTTTAGATCATGTAATGCAATCCCATCAAATATTGGGAATTATACCTTTTAACCAGTTTCACTAGAACGTGTGTTTTTGTCTTGTTTGTCAAATATTCATGTAAACATATATCTCTGAAAAGCATGTTGAAATTTATTCCTTCATAAACATTTCATTATGTAACCATATGACATAACTAAATATATTCTGTAGAAGCATTTTGATTATTATGTCTACCAGCAGTAAGGTTTGGGTGCAACACTATATTGAATTTCAGCCTAGTACCATCCATGGTTCGCTATTTCCAGCCGATGTTCGCAGGTTTCACCGCAATGCATAGCCACATGGCATTGCAGGCTTTCTCCCTGCAATAATACTAGCAGCCACGATATAAGTGAAATACTCTTGAAAGCGGCGTTAAAACCCTAAATCACCTCACCTCGCCTTGATTATATCCTGATGTGCATTTTATTGTCATAAACGGAATAATATGTGTATTTTTCCAGGACGCTTTTATTCTTGAAGCCACTATGCCACAACATGTTTGTCAATTATTTAGTTGGTAAGTTTTAGTAAATCTATGCACAGTTTACTGAAAATTTCATACGTTGAAACACTAAATGTATAGTTAAATATATTCGTTTACATCGGATAACTATAATTCAAACTAGGACTGCCGCGACAGTACTTAGGTCTTCAAGACTTCTGCTTGACCTTGAACTCCATGCTGGACTCTCGGTTATTTATCAGTTTCTCTGCTTTAAAATGAGCTATCAAACGTGTCTCTATCTTCAGTAGTTATTTTACAAAAAATCTCCAAAGAAGGTACCCCTCTGAAAATGGAACAATCACATATTAATGGACCCCTACATTACATTTCTCATGATTAAGACAAAACGGTTCATATTTTCAAACTAAAGTGAACATATAAAATATTGTCCAGTAATTTCCACTTAAGTAGATGTAATCATTTTTTTGATTGCATACATAATTAAGCATGATATTCTTCTGAATATTCAGAAAAATACTAAAAAATGCTCCTTTTCTGACCTCTATAGGACGTTCGCAATTTTCGAGGCTTAACTATCAACTTTTGTATGAAAGCAGACAACAGAAAAGTTGTTCTTCTTAAAATTGTACATACGTTGGTTTTGAGTAAAATGTCAATAGCACAAAAAGTTAAGCAGTTATGAACCTTTCAACTTTGCTGAAAATGGCGATTTCCGTAAAATGACAATCCTCTATGACTTGTCACACATAAACTATGACAGATACATGCTTGAAAATGATTGGTCTTCATAAATGATATTTCTACCTCTAAATGAGCTATCAACCTTGTTGCTATCTTTAATGGTTTACGATCTAAAATTATCCAACGAATATACACCTCGAAAAGTCTTAAAATCACAAATTTTTACTTTCGTGGGACATTGTCAAAATTGTGGCCAAACTATTAACTTTTATATGATAATGATATGTTATGCAATTCTTAAACTATGTATAAGAAAGACATAGCAAAAGGTAATTTTGACATAAATTCGTTTGTAACAGAGTTATGTCCTTTTGAAGGCGAGCCCTAAAAAATCTATTTTTAAAAAGTTAATTTTTCAAATGGCTGTAGTTCGTTAACTGTGAAAATTAGACAAATGGTGTAGGGGGTACTTTTAAACTACATTCATTCAGCTTTCAAGTGGGCTATAGCATGAGGTTGTATGTATTGCCGTTATTTAGGAGATGATTTTTGATGACGCGTACCCTCAAAATCGCGAAAGTGTGCAAAAGTTTCAGTTTTTGGGGAATAGCATTCGTGGGACATTCGTCTTGAAGATCTAATAAAAATAATAATAATAATAAGGAAAATTTGGATAAAAACAATAGGTTTTCAGACATTCGTCTTGAAGACCTAATAAAAAAATCAGGATAATAACAATACGTCTTCGAGACATACGTCTTGAAGACCTAACTATCCTCCCCAATGCCCTGCCACATCCTCACTGTATCGTAATGAATATACACATCTGAGAGGTGCCTAGTTAACGTTAGAAATCGATGAGTATTTCTAGCAGACACATGTCAGAAGTTTACCATTTTAGTGTCTCAGCTGACACATTCAGAGAACTGTTATTGTAGAGGAAATCAATGTAAAAGCACAATGGAGTTGTTGTTAAAGTTGATAAATCTCCTCAGATAGTGCTGTAAGTGACTGAGTAGAGAAAAGGGTCTCTTTCATCAGGAGTAGGCAGACAGTCCATCAATGTCATTAATTGTTTTCTTTCATTTTAGAGAGGTTTATTTCAATAAGCTATTAAGGATTTGTAAGTTGTTATAGAGACCCCATGGAGAATTAACTTTATTGATTTATTGACAATGTTACGGAATGTTATCCTTTGCAATAAAGTAGCAACTGATAATTCGGTATTAGACAAGCTACCACTATATGTTGACATCCACGATCTGAAAAAACTTCCACAAACAGAAGGATTAACAATTGTGAAACCGAAAGAAATATAAAGAAATACCTTTTAACTTAAAAATATCTCCCCTGTTTTAAGAGTAGGAATTCTGTCTTGTGGATGTGAATGTCTATGCATACTAGTAAGGGGATTGTTCTCTGTTGTTGAAAAGCCCATTAGTCAGGCTTACGATCCAACTACTTATAATACATTGTAGATGTTGTCCGAATAACTGTACAACTGTGCTGATGACGGATGCATCATGAAATATGTAATGTGCAGTGGCATGTGATATACAATTGAACTGGTGTGTATCACGCGTGATGCATCTATAACCATTACATGAAGCCAGCAAATTCCTCAATGACCCGGCAGAGATACTGTTCATGATGACCTCATTCGGCTTGATGTCAGTGAATGGCAATGCCTCACAAATTATACCATGGACACGGTATTTGACGTACCAGGGGTTTTTGATAATATCAAGTGTGTTTCGAAACACTGTTTTAAAGTAGTCGTCCATATTAAATGACCTTGCTATTGGTCTATTTGTCAACCATAAATCATGTCTTAGGGCAATTTGGACCTATGCGGAGAAACCGGAAGTAAAATAATCATGGCTGTCCTCGATGGAAACTATCGTTGTGGAATTAATAAAAACCAAAGTATGTCAATTGCAGTGTCCCGTCAGACGGTCATGTTATAATTCTTGACCGATCTGATGTACCAAATACTGGGCTTTGTAACTGGGTCACCATTAGCTGACCGGATATTTCAAGCGATTTTTTTTAACAAGTTGGTGGCCACCATTCAAGGATCAGATGAGCAATGTGCCAATATTTATATCTTGAAAAGTGAAAATCATGTCTTTTTATTACCCGATCGAGTGTTATGTTTGATGACATGTGTAATGGGCTGGATCGTCAACTTCATATGCATCTAATTGCTTGTTTTTCGACTATACAAGCCCCTGTGGTTTAGACAAGATAATAGCAGTTGTTTCATCATCTTTTTAGAAATGTGTGCAAGTTGGACTGTCTGATGGTCTGAACAGGAGAGGCATAGCGTGAACTGTGATATGTGACTTGAGTTGCTGGACTTTTTTGGCATTGGATGGGCCAGCCAGTACTTTGTCTTTAACTGAGATGTCCTACCTGCACCCTGTCCATGTCATAGTAACTTTAAGATGGACTTAGCTGGTTGAATAACAAAGGACGTCTCCCGTGTCTCTATTTTTTTGTGGTTTTCTGTGTCCTTTGTTGAGGACTTGTGGTCGTTTGGTAAGCTGCTCGTATGGTCAGTGCTGTCGATTGTTGTCTTAATGTGAGGGTGCAAGGGACTTATCCCGCAAAAGTACAATAATTTGTAATATTTAAGTAAGTGTTATTTCAAATGTAAACGATGTATATCATCCTCCTACCCAACAGAAAATGTGTTGACTTATTCACATCATGCAATGTGTTTCCAACTGCTGACATTCATTCCTTCATTTCTTTCTTTATCATCACATTTCAAAATAACAGACAGTTTAAATCATTAGGTTAAGCGGCCATTACTTATCTGTGTTTTACAAATCTTTGTAAGCTAGGCAAAGAAGAGGTCGAATAGAGAGGTGTTGAGTCCCATGATATCTAACAAGAACACACTATTAGAACACTGCTTTGATTCGCCTTTCATATATGACAACTAAAGGCACTGGAAGATATTCAATCATAAACTAACATTTACATTTTGCTTCGGGACATGTTTTATCCCTGCAGAGATTGTAATGATGGCATACTTTTTAAAGTTATACTTACAGTGATATCTTATTTTATTCTTCTATGCTATTTGCATTATAAACATTAGCATATGTGCTTTCAGACCAGATTTCACAAGACTGGTTACCTGTGAATGTGTGTGATAGTACTGAGGATTATAATTACTTCAAGCTTAACTTCGGGATTGCTTTTTGCTTAGCTACTTTTTCACGCCAGTTTGATGTTAGTTTATTAGCTACAGATGGTAACAAAACAAGTTTATTTATTTTTGATAACTGAACAGCATATATCCTTTCTCTGTCGACAGACTGATTTAAACAAATTCAAATAAACATAGGACTATACAAAGACAGAAGAAAGTAAGATTTGTTTTTTTTTTAAATTTATACAATAAAAAAATTAACCTTTTTTCGAAACATGTTTGTCTTCTCGTATTGTTTTTATTCGAAATTCGTTTCCCAGTTATGACAAATAAATAATTACAATGAAGTTTTAAGTCTCTGATTTTACAAGAAATACTTGTTGTATTCTCATATTCTGTTGCTGCCTCTAACGACTGTGTACTGTTAAATAAGGACACACATTATGGACAGCACTGGTTGACATGTTGATTAATATTAGTTGTCAAGCATCAATAAAATACAGAGAATTATGTGATATATCAGGATATAACAGAACGAGTTAATTAACAACACCAAAAACTACAGGATTCAGGAAGGGTAACAGCCAAATGAGCAGATGCGACATATAACAGCCAGTTGATACGGTGAAGAGATTACATACCGGACCCAAGGATTCATAATATGTTGATAGCAGTGAAGGTAATTGAAGGGCATTTAGAAGTGGTATACATAAGAATATGACGATGTTCTGGATAACAACTTCTTAAATGTAAAAATACATGACGTTTCGGAGTATATACACACTCCTTCATCAGGTGGAATGTGATGCAGGAGTGAGTATATACTCCGAAACGTCGTGTATTTTCATATTAAAGAAGTCGATAGTAGTGAAGTTTATAGAGGCAGCTTCGGTTCATTGTATGCTCCGGGGATGAACTTGCCTTAATCTGTAGTTCATGCTTGAAAACGATATAGAAATCTGAAATAAATTTAAACGTGACAGCCTCGGTATATAAGTTGTTTCAATTATTGTCTTTATTTTACTCCTGACTTTTACAAATGCTACCACAATTAATCACTGTTAAAGATGTGTGCTTGTACCATCAGTACCTTGAACTCTTTGCATATCAAACGATTATACATTTAATGTTGAACATTTCACTCACAGTGGGAACGTCAGTAATATATAATCCACCTTTTATTCATCACTGCATAATGGCACATCCTTTACAAGTGCTTTAAATTGAATGAAGGTGTGCAACTAAGTGCTGGTGGCAAAACATTGATTCTACATACTTGGTTAATGGAAAGCAATAACATCATTGTACAGGAGATACTGTTTTCGTGACAAAAGCTTTAGTGTCTTCCATAGAGACATGTTTAAACTAATTTCTCTAAATAATGACATTGAACAAATGTTTACATCTTAAACAAAGCTTTGAAAGTGCTTTGAAGCTTCAACATTATGTTAGAAATTTATTCAACTTGGTGCAGTGTTTATCTTTGGTCAATTTAAAATAGAGCTCTTTATATCAGGAGCATATCATGTATCTTAGATGAGAGAAGTGATGTTTTTATTATTTCTCCAGCGGATATATCCTTTGCAATCATATAAAACTACTTAACGGTTGACTTCTATGACAGTATATCTATAAATATCTACCTTTTCAATTCTTTACATATTTATTTCACAAGTTTTATATGAGAAACGTGTAACCTTTGTCATGCTCTTTGTGCATCTCACACAGTGAATGCTGCCATCTCTGATTAGGATCAACTCCAAATGACATGATATTTCTGATTGAAAGTGATAAAGGTTCTACTGGCAAATGTTTCACAAGTCAATATGGTAGCGCTACTATAGCGTGAGAACAGTTGCTGTATTTCAAATGTTTTTGGCAAACGTTTTATTAAAGAAACAAATGTCACTTGAAACTTTTGTGATTTTATGTTGCTCTGTGTGCTTCTCTCACGACCAGTGTTGCAATGCTGTCGAGTATGTTGTTCTTGTCGTCTTTTGTAAATCTATGGAAATGTATATTTGAATCGATTTATAACATTTCGTCATGGTAAATAAATAAAAGTCACAAAAAATTGTTCATCATATATCATGCTTCATTTGTTATATAAGTTTTCAAGTGCAGGAATGTGGCATCTTGTAGCATATAATTATTCAGTTTGGGAGCTGTTGACATTCAGTTGCTAACTTATGGGATATGCAGAAACACATGCAGCAGAATGCATAGATATACACTCAAAGATACATATGGCAAGTGCTTGCCCTTTTCTATTACGTTCCTTTTCATAAACAAGTTAGGAAAGGCTGGGAGGTTAAGCGGATGATGCGTACACAAATAAACGAAAATAAAATATCGACACTTTGTGTTTTTCTAACGAATTCATCACAGTCAATTACCTCTTGATGAAATCATAAGGCTATTTATATTTAGACGAATGCTTCTGAATGTATGTCAATCAATTAGTAAGGAAGTTATCTTTCAACAGCAATCTTAATATGGTTAAAAATGTTGGACCACACACATTATCATAATATACATGAAGACTTTTGAAGCTGTATACAATCCATCGGTAAATTAAGGTACATTCCAAAGATTAACACGTGCACATTCATATGTAGGTTGTTATGGAAGCAATTATGTTGAAAAAAGTTATTTCAATTTGGAGTTTTTAATCGTAAGTAAGTAAGTAATACAAAATAATGCGTTGTCTGTTTGAAATTTAGAGATTCTGAACATCGACAGTAAGGTTAAAATTCCATTACCATGTTATATTTGAATGTGGAACAAGCTAATTTTTATTGGAATTTAAATGTCTTTATGCACTATGGTATGCTAACACGGGTCTTTGAAATTAAGATAAGAACCACACAAGGTAAGGTTAGCTGTGGGATTTAAACGAGAAAACTGCTCGTTAAAACACATTCCTTTTAAATTCAATTAAATTTTAAAGTGTTTCAGTTTTCTTTTAGATTTTATGGTTGATATTAAATAATTGCATGAATGCTTTTCCCAGTAATTATTGCGCCTGTTAATTGAAACCACACGTCTAATGGCATGACTCAGTGTGACGTGAGTCTGATGTGGAGAGTTTTCTCATTGCTGAACTTATCTTATAGTCCGTTTGTCGTGAAAACGTACCGATGAATTTAAAGTTTAACCAAAAAGTGAATTTAATACGATGAAAAGAAAATTACAAATCCTCATAGTTTTATATCGCCAATTTGACATTCAATTTTCAGAATTTTCTTTAACTTAGGAAAAAAGTTGTTTAACAAACGATCATAGTTTGAGGTGGCTGTTATTGGTTTGTATGACAAGGGGGTATGCACTGTGTTTGGAAGAGTTCATAAATACACGTGAATTGCGTGATCAACGTTAACATAGAATACCGTAGTCTCTTTATTAATTTGATCATCGCAATACTGGTTGAAGAGAGAAAGTATAGGCATAAGCTTCTGGGTTCGTTATATACACATTCTACCATACAATAACCTATCTCTCATTGTATTTATTAAATCCTTTTAGACATAGAAGTAAGTGATGTTTAGTCATTAGCTCAAACGATAAACCATTTTTTTAGTAAATACGGCCAAATGAAAATCTCACAAGAAAGGGTCGTCTCAAAACTTAGAAAGCTTGGAATCTAGACGAATGAGTATAAAACCGTGTTATAAATTACTGCAATTTATATTTGCATCAAATTATTTAGAACAAAAGGATATTTATGGATTATCAACTTCTTATTTAATTACAACTTCCCAATGCAAGGCATAACTCTTGCCAGTCTCCATTACTGGCTGATTTAGGCCTTGCAGTATTTCCTTAAGAAATCTGTGTTTAGAAATCCAGGCCCGTTTTGCATTTCTAGTGCAGCGATTTACTATCTTGACACAACAAAGCGAGGAAATACCGCAAGGGTTAAATCAGCCTGGCAAGAGTTATGCCTTGCGTTTGGAAGTTGATTTAATTGAGACGGCGATAAAACATGCAAACAGGACACGCATTGATGCCGATTAAAAGAAAACGATAATGATTAATCCATATTTTGTGGTCCAAGTAGAACATGTATGTCTAATGACAGATGGGCGAGTATCAGTCATACTGTACATCAGGAGTTACCAGCAAAAACCTCACACTATCAGGATTGAGACATGGTGTCGTAGTTGACATCTCGCAATATGGAATTTTCGATACATTTTACAAGCTAATTAAGCAACATGAAAACAAATCATTCAAACCATATCTACTAAGTTGTCAAACTGTTACTTGTACTCTAAACCCCTATGAAATGCGATAAGCGGTGTCATGAATGAATTTCAGAGATGCAACAAGGCGTTTAAAAAGGAGTCCTACATATACCTCTAGACATTTTCATTTATAGGTTCAAATTATGAGTAAATATTTTGAAACCGCCCCTATGTGTTTCTGGTGTTTAGGACACTGTGCATACCCCCTTGTCATACAAATCAATAACAGCGACTTCAAACTATGATCGTTTCTTAAACAAGTGTTTACCTAAGTTGAATAAAATTATGAAAATTAAATGCCTATTTGGCGATGTAAAACTATGAGGGTTTGTAATTTATATTTTGCCGTAATTGATTTACTTTTGTGTTAAACTTGAAATTCATCGGTACGTTTTCACGACAAACGGACTATAAGAAAGATGCTGGTTTAGATTAAGAAGTTTATTTTTATATTTGTACAAGCAATGCGCTTATGTTAACATGTTTTATATTCATCTAACAAATCAAAGAAAATCATATCAAAGAATATTCCCTACAATTTTACTAAATCACTTCTTCGTTTTTGACAGTTTATCTGGAGCTGAATTATGTGCAATATCTTGATTTTATATAGAAAATAACATTAAAAAAACTCCACAAATTGCCTATAATCACTTATAAACATGAATGTGCCTAATTAAGCTTCATAATTTTTTGTTATTGATACTGAAACATAGTCTCATGTCATTTCAATTGTATATACTTTCATACATACTTTGTCATTGGCCAACGGTTAAAAGGAAAAGACTTTCTTGTACTCCAATAAATCTATCATATGATAAAACTTCAAAGGCTCAAACAAACATGTTAAAACTATTGTCTTCATCGACTTGAATAGTTTATTCACGTGTTGTAACGATCATCTCAACAAAGTTGATTCAAGTCACATTTCTCACCTGGAACTCAAACAGCAGATCATTTTCAAGAAAGGTTAAGTTCGAGTTGTTTCTTTTTTAATTCTTCTGTAATACAGTGACACTTTGTGTAATGACATTTCATAATCAACATTACTGTACAAATGTAAGTACCTAAATTGTTCCTTGTTCCTTGTTTCCTGTTCCTTGTTCCTAATCCCTTTCTTCATTGAATAAAATATGAATGAATATCAAATCAAGTAATTCTATACCATTTCATAAAATATGTGTTGTTAATTCTATATTATGAACAACGTTTTGGATTTTAATGTACATGTAAGCTACACATGTAACAATGTTTTTAAGGAACTCCTAGATCGCAAAACGTGATACTAACATAAACAAATTTTAAAATTTTTGGATAGTTTTGCCTGCATTAATATCATCATTATTATTGTTTGTCATATTTGTAAACTCAATGAAGACAGTGTTATTAGAGTGTAGTTTTCTTAACAGTAACATTTATCATATGTGCATGGTTTCAAATTCCTCTTACACATGGTACAAAATTGGTCCCTTCATAGTGTTGACAACATATCAGTAGGAATATAGGAATATATATAGGATTATAGACGCAGTGGTAGTTCGTTTTAGACTCCTAACTGTCCGGCTAAGTAAAGTTATGGTTCATAAGGTTGATGTATTGTTCTGCTGTGAGAAGGTAATTAACTTAAACTATTGACAACGTTTATGCTTTGTCAAGGGTGATGAGATGTGACGATGTGAGAGATATGAAACGGAATTGATTTAAATGTTTTAATCAAGTAAATGAAATACAGAGAGAAATATAATTTGATTGGTCGGTTTTAAAGATAAATTGACAAAGTGACAAAGAAATATAATATGTTTAAAACATTTAGGTGAGGTATTATTTTCATGTTTCAGCAATATATCTCTTACGCTTTTTTATATATCGAAAAGAGTCACTGGCATCAAACTTATGAATAACTAAAATATCAATTCTATCTTTCATTACTCTTAAACAGTATGCTATTTTTTAACATTTGAAAAAAAATAGTTCAGGCTTAATAAAATAGATTCCCATGTCGTCCCAATGGAAATAAATTTCATTATCGATTCCAAAGGTAGCAAGTTAATCTGACACTCAATGTTGAATATCAGTGTGAGCTCTTATCCTTCATTAAAATGAAGAAATAAAGATAGGGAAATGTCCTCTTTACTCCACTTGCAAACACTACAGTAATTGTTACGTCACTCTCACATTCAAATTAACATAATAAAGCACCACCTCGAAATACATGTAGAAACTCTTCATTTTTACCTTTACTAACTCTAAACCTTTTTATTATGTTGAAAACTTTGGAGGTGTTGTACCACTTTTTCTAATGGAAAAAGAAATGAAAAAAGAATTAAATGCTCCTCAATCAATAGAACGAATTGTATGGTTTGGATAAGCAACGCGGATCCTTTTCTTATCCTCGATGTATTGATAGGTGTTCACATTAAAATGGTAGCTTTTATAAGAGACAACGTTTTTACTTCTACGGAAAATCGGGTCATGTAATGGGCTGTTTCACCCCCGAAAGTAAAAATATACTGCATTAACTTCTATTATAATTGGCAAACTGGCAAACTCTAACCTATGAGAAAAAAGTGCTACAATGCCTTTACATCATTTGCCCTTGTATATCCAAACCAGACATGCACTTCGTCCTGTAACCTATGAACTTTGGCTGGACCTAGACGAGAACACTTGCAATCAAACTTATTCATGCAACGATAAGTAGATAGATGACATAATTCCAAATTACACGTTTCTCTCATTAAAATAAATCATTGTTTTGTAAATTATAGTATAGATAATGTTAGTTAATAACATAAGTTGAATGGTACTGGATTGGTGTTTCTTGTACCATCTCAATCCATTCTCTACACAAATGGAACAAATATATCCTTCTCACCTGGTTCACAATGTCGGACACAGTTGTCTTTTGTACTAGATGTTTTGTAAAATGGAGTGATTCAATTTATTTCTGGAGGGTAAATGACGGGATTAGTAAGAAAGAACTGTGTTAATATCATCACACTGTGTTCTTCCGATTGCAGCTCGTTATACTCTTCATAAATATTCGAAAGTATGTACAGTATCTGTGTTTTAGTATATATAGTTATTCTACTGAATGGCGTGTATAAAGCCCCAGCTTAAATATCTACCTCAAGGAATGCTTCCAAGAAGTGCTTCAGGTGTAACAAAGTAAACTAGGACGAAATTATTCTAGGGACCCTTTTGGAAACAAATGGGACCCATCAGGACTGACAAGAATGCACAAAAGGTAATAACTTTACTAATTGTAATTTTGGAACAATGTATACTCATTTTACAACTTTTTTTCACATTTTCATCATGATCCATCATGCCCCAAATGCGCATTCAGCTCCGTTGGAAGCCTCACAATATTAATTGTCAATACCACAGTAATTCACTAATAATTCAATAATGTAGTTATGCACCTTGATAATTTGAAAAATGATTTCGCTATAATTCATTCTGTTTCAGGTCAGAAGTTGGAAACATAGCTAACTATAATATGAAATTGAAATATATTTCGTTTCCAATGGAGAACACTTCTCAATTCCATGTTTTGAGATGAAATCAAGGCTATGATGTAGAAAGGAGTTCTGTCCTTTCATTTTCTAACTTTCTAAAAACTTTTGATTTTGGTATTTTTATCGTACACAAACTTTAGTTTTTGCTTTTAAATTCTCGAAAATAAAAGTAATATAAAAGGTACTTGTTTGTTTTTGAATTATTCTTTTGAAGAGGAAAGAAAAAGGTACATCAAGGGAAAAGTTTCTTTTCATGCTATTCCTAGTTCTCGTAAATGAGAGAATTACACTTTGTGAAATATCAGAGGGATCCTTTTTGTCTCCACACTGACAGTTAGTACTGTTTCTTTTCCATGAAGAGCTATTCATATTATTGTGTAAAAGGTCATTGAATATAAAACAGGA
Organism: Gibbula magus; assembly: GCA_936450465.1. Taxonomy (NCBI): domain Eukaryota; kingdom Metazoa; phylum Mollusca; class Gastropoda; order Trochida; family Trochidae; genus Gibbula; species Gibbula magus. Next base: position 34,462,903 of record OW388293.1, read on the forward strand.
CAGTACGAAATAATCTCATTTCAACTATCACTTCACGGTATTAAAAGTATGGTTTTGAAAATACACTGAAAACATCAAAGAACAAATACAGTCAAAGTTGCAACATATTGACAGCTGTATGTCACATTGTTATACACAAAGGGTAACAAAGACGATCGTTATACTGTTTATGTTCTATACTTAACTGACGGTTTCAGTTGAACTGATCAGAAAACTGTTTATATATTACAATGAAATTCATTTGGGTGTTTGGTGAATTTGGTGTTGAGGACATTTGATGATATCCTCCAGGATTCAGTTAACTGACTAACAAATGAAGAACCTTTAACAATAACATTCTGATCAGGGGTTAGAGTGTCTTACACTAATAAATGCAGAATATAACATCGATTGACTTGTTTAGCACACGTATATAAAATGACTTGTTAACACGTGTGTATGTTGCAGAATATGGCAACGTCTCCAACTTCGGTTATGCCGAGAGGCAATGTTGAATGATTGTTTAGTATGTACAGCTTTACCTTTATTTTCTTCCAGCCATGCAACATTTTTACCCTTCAGTAACATAAAACTCATGTGAATTTGAAATGATTTTGCTTCATAAATGCAATCATGGTTAGTTTAGAATTGATATAAAATAAATCTGCTAAATCATCTCAGTAACAAATGTGTTTGTAATAAGATACTTTGAAAATGTACTACACATATATTGGTCACATGAAAAGAATTTCCACCAACTTGTTATATGTTCTGTAATGACGTGAAGATGTGATGTTAACGTAAGTGGGTGATAATTACTGTGTAAAATATAGTATGCAAACGTTGCATGTCTTTGTTTCACAACCACATTCTATAAAGGTTTACACTTTTGTTGATAAGGACATGCCCATTATTGTTAGTCACATCAGCCATCAAATAAAGAAAAAATACTGTCTGGGTATTATTATCAACACACAATTTTTTCACCTTTTTCCATTTATTAAATAAGCCTCTTTTAAACAAGGAGTAACCAACGATAAGTAAACATCCAAGCAAACTGCAACTAAAGAAAATACTTACAGACTAATTGTATTGGGTATAAAAGAGGACCTGGATAAGGAGAGGAAATTTGAGATTACCCTGTTTTATCTCAAATGTAAATAAAATTCGTATCACACAAAGACTCAAAATAATAAGGACTTGAATAAATTCCATAGTTCAGGACATGAACACTTTACTTTGTGTCAGGTATGTATTTAAAGGACACTTTGAAATTTGAATGGTTTGCTTTCATTGTAAAAATTTGAATATTTTGTTATGAAATTATCCATGGATGCAAATCGTATTGGAAGTCAAAGTGACATTTACATTTGAATTTGTAAATGAAATTAATCTTAAGTGAGTGAGTTATTGTTTAACACCGTTTCGGCAACATCCCAGCCATTAGCGGTATTATAAAGTATACTTAAACTGAAAGATGACTTTAACACGGAGAGTGGAATTTTACCACGAACGATAAAATAATACTGCTCTCGTTAACCAAATTTCCTCTAAAATTAGATCAACATGTAAAGCTCTTTTTAGATTTTTAGATCCGGTAGTTGTTGACTGACGCTAGATTTGTCCGGGTCATAATGGTCCAAATAAATTCAAATCACATGTTTCGATGGCATTACTCAGCATGGAGTAGCTCCAACTTTGCCAGTTCCCACGTATGTCTCTTTAGGGAAGCATACTGTTATTTTATTTCGTTTAACGTAATATATTTACACATATATTGGTTTTAGGTATACAATGTATTTTTCTTTGGTTGAAAGGTTTTATAACATTTTCAAGGATTGGTAATTCTTTTAAGCTGTCAGATTTGGAATAATTTGATTTCATGTAATTCATAAATATACAATTATCTCAGATAATACTTCTTCTAACATGACAGTTCCGGATACTCGATTATGAATTGTTGACATGTCTTGTGTTTTGCTTTAAGGATAGATTTATTTGAGTTTCACAGGCATCAACCACGTTTTTCCACGTATAGAGCAGTGTTTTTAAATATGTCAAAGTATGTTTAATTTAATTTTAAGTTTAATTGTTCAACAAAAGTACACTGAGCTTACGAATTAATTCAAGTCGCATTTCACAAAACAAAATTTTTAGGAGAGTTTTAACGTTGGACTCTTCTAGATGTTTTATTTTCCTTATCACAATAACATTACAACTATTACATCTAGGTGAATGAAATTTTACATGTAGGTAGTTCAGATGATACTCTTCATTGAGTTCAAAGTCCAGTTCCGAAATATTATATTTTGCAGAGTTATGAAGCCCTTGAATCTGTAATTGAACTTGGTACAAATTACCGGTGTGATGCTCTAATGGGAAATATTAAGTTACCTGAAAAATATTACATCTGGATGAATGAAATTTTGTAACAACAGTCAGTTCCTAAAATTGTTTTGGACAATATTATGATGCTTGAAGCTGTTTGATAAACATAGTAACCTTCACATCTATAATTCTCAATGGACGGATAGCGGATGGCGGGGGTATGTGAGCCATGCTCACTTTTTTCTTGTTTGATAAATCACCAAAGCTGCTTAATGAATAGAAAGAAGGCTCATTGTCACAAGTTTAGGATCTCTTTCTATTTCATTGAAAGGACATTACATGTCATTTTATGTTTTAACTTGTGATGTAATAATGTTTTGATGTGTTTCTCATTCTGAATTGAGATACGTGATGCTTCATTGTTTCATTCAGCTCAGATTACATATACACTTTCACCATAGTTTAAAGCTCCCATTACCTCACAATAAGAAAAAATCACATTCAATTTGATTCCTATAATGGAAAAACTCGTACATGTATATACACAAAAAACTTAATCAAGCAACACCTCATATTTTCAGATGTTTGTGACGATGCCCAACCACTGTGAAAATCTGAATACAATGTGTAATATGTATCTCATTAGATTGCCAGATGAACATGAACAGTGGTTTTACTTGAAAACTCACTCCTGTACAACTATTGCTCTGTTAACTTTAAAAAATATGAAAATGTTTGTTAAGCAGTTGGACAATGTTCTTTGTTGTCAACGAAACAAAGGAAACAAATGACCATCACGTTGTCAATAACAGGTGTTTATCCGCCGCGTGCCTGGATGATTGCTTCAACCATCCTCCACGTCATAGTGGCGAGTCTCTTGATTCGCTGCAGAGGTAACAGCTGCCACTCATGATGTATAGCTGCTTCTAAATCGACTAAATCCTGTACTGGTGGGTCCATGGCTTGCACTCGGCGTCCAATCATATCCCAAATGTGTTCCAGTGGATTGATATCCGGGCTCATGGCAGGCCATGGAAGTTTGGATACTGCATTGTTCTTTAGAAAATCAATCACAAGTCGAGAACGGTGAGGCCGAGCGTTATCATTCATGAATACAGGACAAGTGGCCAATGGATGATTGTCAAAATTTGGCACAAGAACAGGCTGCAGAATTTCCCGGATGTAACAATCGCCATTGAGATTACCTCTCGAAGTCACCAAATCGAGCTTACAACCGTAAGAGATGCACCCCAGACCTTTACAGATCCACCAACGAATGAGACTTATGCTTGGATGTTCTTTGGTGCATATGCTGTGGACGATATTTCTGGACAAGACGGCTTATCACAGTGTGGTGAATGTCCAACTGTCGTCCAATAGCTCTACAAGACATTCCGTTGGAAATCATTCCAATAATTTGCCATCTTTTTGCTTCAGTGAGTCTCCTTCGAGCCATGTTCACAGGTAATGACACAATCATTTGACAATTTCCAAGATTTATACTGATTTCAAGAACGATTTAAAACTAGAAATTCCTGGGTGGTGTGCTTCACATGCATTGTGGGGTGTGTTTGTCCGATTGACCTCACAGAACACCCGAACACTAATGAGAGGAAATGCAGTTCTATACCAATTGCCATCTAACAATACATATTCGTTACTATGTATATTTGTATCACTGAAAATATTAGGTGGTGCTTAATTAAGTCTTTGTGTATACTTGCATCCTGTTGTTTACTCTTAAATCACAAAAACCAGTACTTTGATGCTTGTTCTCCGACTTGTATGAACTGTATGTAAAGCAATACCTTATGACAGGAATGTTCTGCTATTACTCATCAATGGCATACCTCTTAGTCTTGTATTCAATATCTAGACAAATATTAATAACACTGTTATCATTTGTTACACATTTTTCTTTTTAGAGGATTATATAACCGACAAGCAATGTTAATAATAATAATGATTTAGTCCTTTTGTCATAATGTGTTTTCCTCTGAAATATAACACTTAATATCCCTTGAGATGTCAGACATTATTTTTTCCCAAATTCAGACATCAGGGTACATGATAATAATATGTTTATTACATAGAATTTCAACTGTTCATGATACATAGCGTTAACACTGCACGGTACTAGAATAGATTACAGCAATATAAAAAGGAGTATTCATGAAATCATTCGTGGAAGTACGGAATTAATTACACTACATTCTTAGAAACATATTCAACCAACATGAAATTATTGTAAAGGACATAAGAAGCAAATGTCTTCATAATTGAGAGATTTTTAAGAAGATTTAAACGTCATTGTTTGGAGCAGTGATATCTAAGGAAATATATTCTTTTTAAATTATGATCATTAACAGGTACCAACTAAGCATTGTAAATGAGGATATCAACCTGGGTCATAAATCGCAAACATATTGAAAGATCCAAAGTTGTAAAACTCATTAGAAAAGTAATAATCTTAAAATTGTCAATGTATTTTGACAACACATTCTACATATGGGCATATTTCCTTAGTACGTGGAACAACAATCTGAATCGACCATTATATGATTTATTTCCTATTGCAAATTCCTCCTTGAAGTTAAGACTGCATGTGTCAAGTTAGACAGGAAGGTGTTCCTGTTAAAGCAACATGTAAGGAATTAAGCTTCTAGATTTGACGTCTTTGTGATCAATCCAGCTTTGATGATCATCCACAAGTTCATTCAGTTTGACAGTGGAACATGACTCAATGCTGTGGAAGCGTATGGAAGCGTATTAGGGTCACATGAAAACATATTTTTGAAAATATTATCTCCTAATTAGTACTTAGTATCGCCTAATTAGGACTTAGTATCTCCTAATTAGGACCTAACATCTCCTAATTAGTACTTAATATCTCCTAAATAGTACTTAGTATCTCCTAATTAGGACTTAGTATCTCCTAATTAGGACATAACATTTCCTAATTAGGACAAAACATCTCCTGATTAGGACATAACATCTCCTAATTAGTACTTAATATCTCCTAATTAGGACATAATGTCTCCTAACTAGGACTTAATCATAGTACTGTTTTGAGGTTTAATCAGGTTATTTCTGAAATATTGTTTTTAAAAAATGGCATACCACTTCTTTATTCAGAGACTTTGGAAGACTCTGTTCATGTTATTAATCATATGAATACATAGAGATTCACCGTGGTTCATAAACCAACTTAACTTATTTTCATATTTCAGGACAATTTATTTATTTTATGACGTCCTGAAAGTAACAAATGTAGGTCCAAGAAAGTACATTATGCCGACATCATCCCGTAGTTAAAATATACCCAATTCCATAAAGTTTTACCTTAACTACCAAACATTATTTCCAGAATATCCCTTTAAATAGCCACATCAGCACCCATGTGTGTTTAAACAGATCATAGTATCATACTCTAATGAATGAAATATCTATTAAAGAAATACATCCTCATCACAGACATTCAAAACCGACTCTATCCGGCAGAAATATTTCTGTATGGCTCTATTAAAATTTGGTGAAAGATGGGAGAACAGCAACGGGATTAGAGAGAAACCAGCATAGAGTTAATCAGGTGTGAAATAGGTAGTTGATAGCAGAGGGGAAGAATAAAAGGGCATATATAAACATTGATAAACCCCTTTATACGTATTTCTGTAGTTCTAATTCGGAATGAAGACACGATTAAACTCTTTGACCGAATCTATATGTATTCGGATGCTTGATTTAAAAAATTTAAGTGAATACAGTATATATCTGTCTGTCAAAGTCAATTAATAAAGAAGACGAATACCATTTTTTTAAATGTACGTTATTACAATCATAACTTCTAGAATGTCAGTTGAATCTGTTTAGCTGTAGACGTAATAGTGATTTTTATAGTTATATTGTATCAAAGGTTAAACTTATGACAATTATGCATTACTGATAAATCTATGAAGACTTTTTCCTGGGATGAGAACAATGGCCCCAGTTATAAATTTAAAGATAAAGAAGGTTACAAATACTGATTTTTAACAATGCTACAATTAAATTTGAAACAACAATCACAAGTTTTCAGAAAGAAGCTGAACAAACTTTTATGTCTACAACTAAACACATTCAACTGGCACTCTAGCAATCATAATTGTAATAAAGTACATTTTAAAAGATGGTATTCGACATCTTTATTCATAGACTTTGACAGACAGAAATATCCTAATGACTTTATATCTGTTTATGTTATCAAGCATAAGAAAACATATAGTGTCTTCATTCCGAATTAGGACTAAAGAATCTTATAAATACGTATAAAAGCTTAATCAATAGTAATTCATTTAATATAATTTGGGTTTTCAACATCGTTTGAGTCTTGGATGAAAGCTTATGAACGTATTTCATACCTGGCATGCAGTTAATATAATGTTTAAATCACTTACATACAATTATGAAAAGTATAAATCTTTTAAAATGATATTAAAACGACTGAATCTGCTTATAATACAATTACAATATTTACTTGAGATTAAGCTTCAACACTATTACATAAAGCGCAAACTCATAGAGGCACTACAATACGCATACACACACCCTCTCTCAACAGGGATTAGCTATCAGAGTTTATATATTCCCTTTTATTCATCCCCTCTTATTCATTCCTTCTGCTAACAACTGCCTATTCCACACCTGACACACACAACTCTATCCTGTCTTCTCTCTACTCCCGTTGCTGTTCTGTCATATATCCATACACAGAAGGGCAAAAGAAACGGTACCTAATATTAGTTAAACAAAACTATTTTTGCCGGATAAAGTCGATTTTTAATGTATGTGATGAGGATATATATATGAGATATTAGATTAGATGATACTTAATGTCTTATTGAATGTCTATGCATACTAGTAAGGGGATTGTTCTCTGTTGTTGAAAAGCCAATTAGTCAGGCTTACGATCCAACTTGCTCCACTTTGTCAGCTTTATACAATTAACTAAGCTGATGTGAAAGGTCGTAATGTACTTTTAGTTCTCTTTCAATATCAGGGTACGATGTGTTTTACTTAGAATACATTTTGGATGTTTTCTTAAAAACTGTACAATTGTGATGATGACTTGTGCAGGGTTAAATATGCAATATGCAGTGGCGTGTCATATAACAGTTTACTCCTGTAGTGCCATGCGTGTTGAAGCTATAACCCTTGCACATAAAACCAGAAAACTCCTCAATGACCCGGCAGAGATACTTTTCGTGATGACCTCATTCAGCGTGTTTTCAGTGAATGACAATGCATCCTCAACATTTTAGCAATATGAGAACAGGTGTTTCATCATCTTAGAAATGTGTGAAAGTTGGACTTTCTGAAAGTCTGAACAGGAAGGGGCTTATCGTTAACTGTTATATCGTGACTTCTTGTTGACTTATTTCTCCACTTTTTGGCACTGAATGGTTGGCCAGTACTCTGTCTTTAACTGAGATGTTCTCTGTCCATGTCGTAGTGATGGATGATGGATTTTGCGTGTATGAGAACATGGAAAGTCTCCCGCTTCTCTATTTCGTCTGTGGTGTTCACTTCACATTGTTCTGACAACTTTGGTGTACCATGTATGTTACAATATTGTAATGATGTATCTTACCCTACCCAACAGAAAGGATATATTCAATGTGTTTCCAGCTGCTAACATTTATACATACTTTATAACAACATGTACAAATAACAACACATGATAGAACTAATATTAAACGGGTTTCACTGATCTACACAGCCTTGTTAGCTTCCATTGAGAAGGTTGAATAGAAATGTGAAAATGTGAATAGAAAATCGATTCCACCGAGACATCTGGCAGAATCTAGTTGACAATTTACCATTATAGTCGCTAAGCTGACAATTTAATAACAACTACTCTAGCAGAAATCAATGTAAAACCACAATGAACGTTGTCAATTTTCCAAGATTTGTCCACGGAGAACAGTCTCATTCATGATCATGCGCAAACAATTACTCTTTTTTCTTAATTATTTTCCTTCAGCCTTCCTACATCTAGCAAAATACTATTCTAATGAGTTATAAAGGATCTTTAAGTCATTATACAATAATGTTGAGAGAGGACTTAACCATGAGAAGTTAATAAATGGTCGATTGAGAAAGTTATTGACTGGTCTCCTGCACAACATATTAGCATAGATAGATAGATAGATCAACTTTATTTCCTCCAAAAAAATTAAGATTGTCACATATCAAAGCAACATCACAAGTTAAATATACAGTGAATCAATGAACAATTTACAATTGATTGTTTAAATCTTATCACAGGATGAACACAATGTCCAGTTAAACAACTAACTACTGGCAATTGCAATTATGCTGTTTGAAAATGGGGTAAACTTTTAAAGGAATGATATTCATTTTCATCCATTTGGAGATGGGACTTTTATTTGTAACTGTGACAAGACTGATCATTAAGAATTCCGTAAGTCTATTACAGAAATCTGCAATCGAACATTTACATATATAATGAATTGCCTATATAATTTTAATTGCGATTAGTAAAGTATCGTCCTAAATATCTTGACAGTTTGATTCCCATTGTGTCCGTATCTGCAAAAAAAAAGCTGAATCTGAATGAGTCCCGTATTTTACATTATTGCCTCTTGAATGTAAGGAATCGAAAATCGAAAAGTAATTCCACAATTTGACAGCACACCATCATTGTGTCTCAACCATCACATTTGGAGTACTGATGTCACGGAGGACATCTATGTAAAAGTTGCTTAATGGGTGCAAAAGAAGGGTAATTTTCATTAGGGTTTGGATCACATTCTAGGTCAATGAGATGCCATTCCCTGCCCATGTATGCTTTCCCCTGTGATGTGACAATGTTGTTGATTTGTTACCCATGATATACAATTCTGAACTGACATCAATGTTACTTCGTTTTTTTTATTCTGATCAGATTACACCACACCTTCTCCATTTTATAGCTTAACCCACTAATACTGGGACAGTCAATTTCAGAAGCAATCACTTTCAATTTGATTTCTATAATGAAATATCTCGTACACGTGGCTCCTGCTGTTTGCTCTTTATGTTGCAACTGTGTAATTGCAGTCAAACAAACCAGTGCTTTGATGCTTGCTCTCTGACTTGTAATGTGTTATTGGAACTGTTTTTATTCAATACATTATGACAGGAATGTTATAATATTATTCACCAATAAAAAATATAAATCACATCTTCGAGAAAATGCCATACCTCTTATCCTTTTATTGATTAATTATCGTGACAACAGTTTAATATGTTTAATGTTTTCTTTCATTTGTTACACATTTTTCCTTTTAGGGGTTTATCCGACAAGCAATATCTATTATATTTATTCAGTCTCTTTGTCATGTTGAAACTGTTATTATGCACACGTATTTCTATTCATTGTTGTTTTATACCTGTAAATCGGTTGGCTTTATATCAGTTTTAAAGCGTGGTCTTTCATTAATGTTGCGATTTCGTTGCAATATGTCTCACTAAATACCCTATAATTTATATCCTTACAATAGTTTATTGACTAAAGTGTTAAGTGTGCAACATGATCAATGTAAGTGACTATGTTCTGTGAAAACAAACATTGTTTTATTAATTTTACTCTTTATGCACAGGCACAGAACACCACATACTTAGGTATGCTCATGTTTTATTGTGAAGCATTTGCAATAAATAATGAACCAAACTCACGAAGGAAACATACATGTAGACAGGTGAGGTTCTGGACATGTGGATATTAATTTGAAATTTGGGTCAATCTGAATACATACAAAACTAGAAATATGTGCATGTGATGGACTGTGATGTCCCCCGCTCCAACTTTCAATCCAACCTAGTCATATTACCCTTATTTTTCACTTATGCTAAGAACTAAGTTCAATACTGCATTAATAACGAGAAAATAAAAAATTCAGAATAGCCAAAGTAGCACCACTCTATCACTAGGTCTAAGCAAATACAAAGTTTGCTGAAAAAATACTTAACGGTTTTGGAGATAGAGGCCGGAAAAAGTCCCTACCCCCAATATGCACTAAGTTCAAATTGTTTCCATGGAAACCAGAAAAAATAAAAAATTCAGAATAACCAAAATAGCAAAAGGCACCACTCCACTACTAGGTCTAACCAAATACCAAGTTTCGTAAAGAAATACTTGATAGATTTTGAAATAGAGGCCGGAAAAGGCCCCTATCCCCAATTTCACTAAGTTGAAATTGTTGCCATGGAAACCAGTAAAAATTAAAAAAATCAGAATAGCCAAAGTAGCAAAAGGCACCACTCTATCACTAGGTCTAAGCAAATACAAAGTTTGCTGAAAAAATATTGAATGGTTTTGGAGATAGAGGCCGGAAAAGGTCCCTACCCCCAATATGCACTAAGTTCAAATTGTTTCCATGAAAACCTGAAAATTTTTAAAAAATTCAGAATAACCAAAATAGCAAAAGGCACGACTCCACCACTAGGTCTAACCACATACCAAGTTTCGTAAAGAAATACTAAATAGATTTTGAAATAGAGGCCGGAAAAGGTCCCTACCCCCAATTTGCACTAAGTTCAAATTGTTTCCATGGAAACCAGAAAAAATAAAAAAAATTCAGAATAACCAAAATAGCAAAAGGCACCACTCCACCACTAGGTCTAACCACATACCAAGTTTCGTGAAAAAATATTGAACGGTGTTTGAGATATGGCCCGGAAAAGAAAGCATTTCGGAATAACGGAATGACGGAATGACGGAATATCGGACGGAGGCTAAAACATTATGTCTCCCGAAAAAATTTTCGGGGGACATTATCATTTGATAAGGGCTTATCAAATCGTTACAATAATATGTTGGTGATTGGAATGTTTTCAATTCATCTCGTTAGTTTTGAAGATTAAAACGTCATAGGTTGAAACAGCAACATTTAAGAAAATGTTTTTCTTTGAAGTATTAATAACCAATACATACCAATCCCTGTCATTGGTCATCATCAACCAGAGTAATAAGATCACATGTAGTTTGAAAATTACCAATAGTTAAAACGATCTCATCATTTTATAAGGAAGAATGTTTAATTACATGTATATACAATCATATTCGTCAGTGTTAGCAACAATACTCTATGTATCAAGCTGCACAGGACAATGTTCCAATTAAGTGATATGTGATGAATTTTGCTTCAAGATCAAATGCCCTAGATCGTGATCAATTCAATTTTGAACAGCTTGCACAATATCATTCAGTATGACAGTAGAACATGACTGAATACCATTATAGGAGATGAAATTAGATGACTGCCACAGATCAGTATTTTAAATATGTTCACTTCAGCGATATATGGTTAATTTACAACTCCAAATATGATGGTTTAAGGGTCATGTTATTTTAGGACAACAAACCGACAGAATTTTGAAGTGTTTGACGATGGAAATTTTCCCTTATTTTTAGTTGCAAGCTGAGGCTTCCATAGGTCACATTTTCTCGAATACAGTCAACACGGCCAGTGTACATGGTGGTACAGATCTCCCTGAACATCCCTTATAAGCAGCATGTAGAACAAAGATCAATCATGGATAGCTTACATGTATTCACTAAATCATCGTTTTAGGGCAGCATCATTCATCTACATTTTGTATACGTAAACGCTGAACGTTGCTATTTTTTTAGAGTTGTTAGCAATTCCCAAAGACACTCTAAGGAAGTGTGTTGCATAATTGATACGATGGTAATAAAAAGCATAAATGTTCCTTGTTCCTTGTTTTTAATAGTTTAGATCATGTAATGCAATCCCATCAAATATTGGGAATTATACCTTTTAACCAGTTTCACTAGAACGTGTGTTTTTGTCTTGTTTGTCAAATATTCATGTAAACATATATCTCTGAAAAGCATGTTGAAATTTATTCCTTCATAAACATTTCATTATGTAACCATATGACATAACTAAATATATTCTGTAGAAGCATTTTGATTATTATGTCTACCAGCAGTAAGGTTTGGGTGCAACACTATATTGAATTTCAGCCTAGTACCATCCATGGTTCGCTATTTCCAGCCGATGTTCGCAGGTTTCACCGCAATGCATAGCCACATGGCATTGCAGGCTTTCTCCCTGCAATAATACTAGCAGCCACGATATAAGTGAAATACTCTTGAAAGCGGCGTTAAAACCCTAAATCACCTCACCTCGCCTTGATTATATCCTGATGTGCATTTTATTGTCATAAACGGAATAATATGTGTATTTTTCCAGGACGCTTTTATTCTTGAAGCCACTATGCCACAACATGTTTGTCAATTATTTAGTTGGTAAGTTTTAGTAAATCTATGCACAGTTTACTGAAAATTTCATACGTTGAAACACTAAATGTATAGTTAAATATATTCGTTTACATCGGATAACTATAATTCAAACTAGGACTGCCGCGACAGTACTTAGGTCTTCAAGACTTCTGCTTGACCTTGAACTCCATGCTGGACTCTCGGTTATTTATCAGTTTCTCTGCTTTAAAATGAGCTATCAAACGTGTCTCTATCTTCAGTAGTTATTTTACAAAAAATCTCCAAAGAAGGTACCCCTCTGAAAATGGAACAATCACATATTAATGGACCCCTACATTACATTTCTCATGATTAAGACAAAACGGTTCATATTTTCAAACTAAAGTGAACATATAAAATATTGTCCAGTAATTTCCACTTAAGTAGATGTAATCATTTTTTTGATTGCATACATAATTAAGCATGATATTCTTCTGAATATTCAGAAAAATACTAAAAAATGCTCCTTTTCTGACCTCTATAGGACGTTCGCAATTTTCGAGGCTTAACTATCAACTTTTGTATGAAAGCAGACAACAGAAAAGTTGTTCTTCTTAAAATTGTACATACGTTGGTTTTGAGTAAAATGTCAATAGCACAAAAAGTTAAGCAGTTATGAACCTTTCAACTTTGCTGAAAATGGCGATTTCCGTAAAATGACAATCCTCTATGACTTGTCACACATAAACTATGACAGATACATGCTTGAAAATGATTGGTCTTCATAAATGATATTTCTACCTCTAAATGAGCTATCAACCTTGTTGCTATCTTTAATGGTTTACGATCTAAAATTATCCAACGAATATACACCTCGAAAAGTCTTAAAATCACAAATTTTTACTTTCGTGGGACATTGTCAAAATTGTGGCCAAACTATTAACTTTTATATGATAATGATATGTTATGCAATTCTTAAACTATGTATAAGAAAGACATAGCAAAAGGTAATTTTGACATAAATTCGTTTGTAACAGAGTTATGTCCTTTTGAAGGCGAGCCCTAAAAAATCTATTTTTAAAAAGTTAATTTTTCAAATGGCTGTAGTTCGTTAACTGTGAAAATTAGACAAATGGTGTAGGGGGTACTTTTAAACTACATTCATTCAGCTTTCAAGTGGGCTATAGCATGAGGTTGTATGTATTGCCGTTATTTAGGAGATGATTTTTGATGACGCGTACCCTCAAAATCGCGAAAGTGTGCAAAAGTTTCAGTTTTTGGGGAATAGCATTCGTGGGACATTCGTCTTGAAGATCTAATAAAAATAATAATAATAATAAGGAAAATTTGGATAAAAACAATAGGTTTTCAGACATTCGTCTTGAAGACCTAATAAAAAAATCAGGATAATAACAATACGTCTTCGAGACATACGTCTTGAAGACCTAACTATCCTCCCCAATGCCCTGCCACATCCTCACTGTATCGTAATGAATATACACATCTGAGAGGTGCCTAGTTAACGTTAGAAATCGATGAGTATTTCTAGCAGACACATGTCAGAAGTTTACCATTTTAGTGTCTCAGCTGACACATTCAGAGAACTGTTATTGTAGAGGAAATCAATGTAAAAGCACAATGGAGTTGTTGTTAAAGTTGATAAATCTCCTCAGATAGTGCTGTAAGTGACTGAGTAGAGAAAAGGGTCTCTTTCATCAGGAGTAGGCAGACAGTCCATCAATGTCATTAATTGTTTTCTTTCATTTTAGAGAGGTTTATTTCAATAAGCTATTAAGGATTTGTAAGTTGTTATAGAGACCCCATGGAGAATTAACTTTATTGATTTATTGACAATGTTACGGAATGTTATCCTTTGCAATAAAGTAGCAACTGATAATTCGGTATTAGACAAGCTACCACTATATGTTGACATCCACGATCTGAAAAAACTTCCACAAACAGAAGGATTAACAATTGTGAAACCGAAAGAAATATAAAGAAATACCTTTTAACTTAAAAATATCTCCCCTGTTTTAAGAGTAGGAATTCTGTCTTGTGGATGTGAATGTCTATGCATACTAGTAAGGGGATTGTTCTCTGTTGTTGAAAAGCCCATTAGTCAGGCTTACGATCCAACTACTTATAATACATTGTAGATGTTGTCCGAATAACTGTACAACTGTGCTGATGACGGATGCATCATGAAATATGTAATGTGCAGTGGCATGTGATATACAATTGAACTGGTGTGTATCACGCGTGATGCATCTATAACCATTACATGAAGCCAGCAAATTCCTCAATGACCCGGCAGAGATACTGTTCATGATGACCTCATTCGGCTTGATGTCAGTGAATGGCAATGCCTCACAAATTATACCATGGACACGGTATTTGACGTACCAGGGGTTTTTGATAATATCAAGTGTGTTTCGAAACACTGTTTTAAAGTAGTCGTCCATATTAAATGACCTTGCTATTGGTCTATTTGTCAACCATAAATCATGTCTTAGGGCAATTTGGACCTATGCGGAGAAACCGGAAGTAAAATAATCATGGCTGTCCTCGATGGAAACTATCGTTGTGGAATTAATAAAAACCAAAGTATGTCAATTGCAGTGTCCCGTCAGACGGTCATGTTATAATTCTTGACCGATCTGATGTACCAAATACTGGGCTTTGTAACTGGGTCACCATTAGCTGACCGGATATTTCAAGCGATTTTTTTTAACAAGTTGGTGGCCACCATTCAAGGATCAGATGAGCAATGTGCCAATATTTATATCTTGAAAAGTGAAAATCATGTCTTTTTATTACCCGATCGAGTGTTATGTTTGATGACATGTGTAATGGGCTGGATCGTCAACTTCATATGCATCTAATTGCTTGTTTTTCGACTATACAAGCCCCTGTGGTTTAGACAAGATAATAGCAGTTGTTTCATCATCTTTTTAGAAATGTGTGCAAGTTGGACTGTCTGATGGTCTGAACAGGAGAGGCATAGCGTGAACTGTGATATGTGACTTGAGTTGCTGGACTTTTTTGGCATTGGATGGGCCAGCCAGTACTTTGTCTTTAACTGAGATGTCCTACCTGCACCCTGTCCATGTCATAGTAACTTTAAGATGGACTTAGCTGGTTGAATAACAAAGGACGTCTCCCGTGTCTCTATTTTTTTGTGGTTTTCTGTGTCCTTTGTTGAGGACTTGTGGTCGTTTGGTAAGCTGCTCGTATGGTCAGTGCTGTCGATTGTTGTCTTAATGTGAGGGTGCAAGGGACTTATCCCGCAAAAGTACAATAATTTGTAATATTTAAGTAAGTGTTATTTCAAATGTAAACGATGTATATCATCCTCCTACCCAACAGAAAATGTGTTGACTTATTCACATCATGCAATGTGTTTCCAACTGCTGACATTCATTCCTTCATTTCTTTCTTTATCATCACATTTCAAAATAACAGACAGTTTAAATCATTAGGTTAAGCGGCCATTACTTATCTGTGTTTTACAAATCTTTGTAAGCTAGGCAAAGAAGAGGTCGAATAGAGAGGTGTTGAGTCCCATGATATCTAACAAGAACACACTATTAGAACACTGCTTTGATTCGCCTTTCATATATGACAACTAAAGGCACTGGAAGATATTCAATCATAAACTAACATTTACATTTTGCTTCGGGACATGTTTTATCCCTGCAGAGATTGTAATGATGGCATACTTTTTAAAGTTATACTTACAGTGATATCTTATTTTATTCTTCTATGCTATTTGCATTATAAACATTAGCATATGTGCTTTCAGACCAGATTTCACAAGACTGGTTACCTGTGAATGTGTGTGATAGTACTGAGGATTATAATTACTTCAAGCTTAACTTCGGGATTGCTTTTTGCTTAGCTACTTTTTCACGCCAGTTTGATGTTAGTTTATTAGCTACAGATGGTAACAAAACAAGTTTATTTATTTTTGATAACTGAACAGCATATATCCTTTCTCTGTCGACAGACTGATTTAAACAAATTCAAATAAACATAGGACTATACAAAGACAGAAGAAAGTAAGATTTGTTTTTTTTTAAAATTTATACAATAAAAAAATTAACCTTTTTTCGAAACATGTTTGTCTTCTCGTATTGTTTTTATTCGAAATTCGTTTCCCAGTTATGACAAATAAATAATTACAATGAAGTTTTAAGTCTCTGATTTTACAAGAAATACTTGTTGTATTCTCATATTCTGTTGCTGCCTCTAACGACTGTGTACTGTTAAATAAGGACACACATTATGGACAGCACTGGTTGACATGTTGATTAATATTAGTTGTCAAGCATCAATAAAATACAGAGAATTATGTGATATATCAGGATATAACAGAACGAGTTAATTAACAACACCAAAAACTACAGGATTCAGGAAGGGTAACAGCCAAATGAGCAGATGCGACATATAACAGCCAGTTGATACGGTGAAGAGATTACATACCGGACCCAAGGATTCATAATATGTTGATAGCAGTGAAGGTAATTGAAGGGCATTTAGAAGTGGTATACATAAGAATATGACGATGTTCTGGATAACAACTTCTTAAATGTAAAAATACATGACGTTTCGGAGTATATACACACTCCTTCATCAGGTGGAATGTGATGCAGGAGTGAGTATATACTCCGAAACGTCGTGTATTTTCATATTAAAGAAGTCGATAGTAGTGAAGTTTATAGAGGCAGCTTCGGTTCATTGTATGCTCCGGGGATGAACTTGCCTTAATCTGTAGTTCATGCTTGAAAACGATATAGAAATCTGAAATAAATTTAAACGTGACATCCTCGGTATATAAGTTGTTTCAATTATTGTCTTTATTTTACTCCTGACTTTTACAAATGCTACCACAATTAATCACTGTTAAAGATGTGTGCTTGTACCATCAGTACCTTGAACTCTTTGCATATCAAACGATTATACATTTAATGTTGAACATTTCACTCACAGTGGGAACGTCAGTAATATATAATCCACCTTTTATTCATCACTGCATAATGGCACATCCTTTACAAGTGCTTTAAATTGAATGAAGGTGTGCAACTAAGTGCTGGTGGCAAAACATTGATTCTACATACTTGGTTAATGGAAAGCAATAACATCATTGTACAGGAGATACTGTTTTCGTGACAAAAGCTTTAGTGTCTTCCAAAGAGACATGTTTAAACTAATTTCTCTAATTAATGACATTGAACAAATGTTTACATCTTAAACAAAGCTTTGAAAGTGCTTTGAAGCTTCAACATTATGTTAGAAATTTATTCAACTTGGTGCAGTGTTTATCTTTGGTCAATTTAAAATAGAGCTCTTTATATCAGGAGCATATCATGTATCTTAGATGAGAGAAGTGATGTTTTTATTATTTCTCCAGCGGATATATCCTTTGCAATCATATAAAACTACTTAACGGTTGACTTCTATGACAGTATATCTATAAATATCTACCTTTTCAATTCTTTACATATTTATTTCACAAGTTTTATATGAGAAACGTGTAACCTTTGTCATGCTCTTTGTGCATCTCACACAGTGAATGCTGCCATCTCTGATTAGGATCAACTCCAAATGACATGATATTTCTGATTGAAAGTGATAAAGGTTCTACTGGCAAATGTTTCACAAGTCAATATGGTAGCGCTACTATAGCGTGAGAACAGTTGCTGTATTTCAAATGTTTTTGGCAAACGTTTTATTAAAGAAACAAATGTCACTTGAAACTTTTGTGATTTTATGTTGCTCTGTGTGCTTCTCTCACGACCAGTGTTGCAATGCTGTCGAGTATGTTGTTCTTGTCGTCTTTTGTAAATCTATGGAAATGTATATTTGAATCGATTTATAACATTTCGTCATGGTAAATAAATAAAAGTCACAAAAAATTGTTCATCATATATCATGCTTCATTTGTTATATAAGTTTTCAAGTGCAGGAATGTGGCATCTTGTAGCATATAATTATTCAGTTTGGGAGCTGTTGACATTCAGTTGCTAACTTATGGGATATGCAGAAACACATGCAGCAGAATGCATAGATATACACTCAAAGATACATATGGCAAGTGCTTGCCCTTTTCTATTACGTTCCTTTTCATAAACAAGTTAGGAAAGGCTGGGAGGTTAAGCGGATGATGCGTACACAAATAAACGAAAATAAAATATCGACACTTTGTGTTTTTCTAACGAATTCATCACAGTCAATTACCTCTTGATGAAATCATAAGGCTATTTATATTTAGACGAATGCTTCTGAATGTATGTCAATCAATTAGTAAGGAAGTTATCTTTCAACAGCAATCTTAATATGGTTAAAAATGTTGGACCACACACATTATCATAATATACATGAAGACTTTTGAAGCTGTATACAATCCATCGGTAAATTAAGGTACATTCCAAAGATTAACACGTGCACATTCATATGTAGGTTGTTATGGAAGCAATTATGTTGAAAAAAGTTATTTCAATTTGGAGTTTTTAATCGTTTAAAGTAATACAAAATAATGCGTTGTCTGTTTGAAATTTAGAGATTCTGAACATCGACAGTAAGGTTAAAATTCCATTACCATGTTATATTTGAATGTGGAACAAGCTAATTTTTATTGGAATTTAAATGTCTTTATGCACTATGGTATGCTAACACGGGTCTTTGAAATTAAGATAAGAACCACACAAGGTAAGGTTAGCTGTGGGATTTAAACGAGAAAACTGCTCGTTAAAACACATTCCTTTTAAATTCAATTAAATTTTAAAGTGTTTCAGTTTTCTTTTAGATTTTATGGTTGATATTAAATAATTGCATGAATGCTTTTCCCAGTAATTATTGCGCCTGTTAATTAAAACCACACGTCTAATGGCATGACTCAGTGTGACGTGAGTCTGATGTGGAGAGTTTTCTCATTGCTGAACTTATCTTATAGTCCGTTTGTCGTGAAAACGTACCGATGAATTTAAAGTTTAACCAAAAAGTGAATTTAATACGATGAAAAGAAAATTACAAATCCTCATAGTTTTATATCGCCAATTTGACATTCAATTTTCAGAATTTTCTTTAACTTAGGAAAAAAGTTGTTTAACAAACGATCATAGTTTGAGGTGGCTGTTATTGGTTTGTATGACAAGGGGGTATGCACTGTGTTTGGAAGAGTTCATAAATACACGTGAATTGCGTGATCAACGTTAACATAGAATACCGTAGTCTCTTTATTAATTTGATCATCGCAATACTGGTTGAAGAGAGAAAGTATAGGCATAAGCTTCTGGGTTCGTTATATACACATTCTACCATACAATAACCTATCTCTCATTGTATTTATTAAATCCTTTTAGACATAGAAGTAAGTGATGTTTAGTCATTAGCTCAAACGATAAACCATTTTTTTAGTAAATACGGCCAAATGAAAATCTCACAAGAAAGGGTCGTCTCAAAACTTAGAAAGCTTGGAATCTAGACGAATGAGTATAAAACCGTGTTATAAATTACTGCAATTTATATTTGCATCAAATTATTTAGAACAAAAGGATATTTATGGATTATCAACTTCTTATTTAATTACAACTTCCCAATGCAAGGCATAACTCTTGCCAGTCTCCATTACTGGCTGATTTAGGCCTTGCAGTATTTCCTTAAGAAATCTGTGTTTAGAAATCCAGGCCCGTTTTGCATTTCTAGTGCAGCGATTTACTATCTTGACACAACAAAGCGAGGAAATACCGCAAGGGTTAAATCAGCCTGGCAAGAGTTATGCCTTGCGTTTGGAAGTTGATTTAATTGAGACGGCGATAAAACATGCAAACAGGACACGCATTGATGCCGATTAAAAGAAAACGATAATGATTAATCCATATTTTGTGGTCCAAGTAGAACATGTATGTCTAATGACAGATGGGCGAGTATCAGTCATACTGTACATCAGGAGTTACCAGCAAAAACCTCACACTATCAGGATTGAGACATGGTGTCGTAGTTGACATCTCGCAATATGGAATTTTCGATACATTTTACAAGCTAATTAAGCAACATGAAAACAAATCATTCAAACCATATCTACTAAGTTGTCAAACTGTTACTTGTACTCTAAACCCCTATGAAATGCGATAAGCGGTGTCATGAATGAATTTCAGAGATGCAACAAGGCGTTTAAAAAGGAGTCCTACATATACCTCTAGACATTTTCATTTATAGGTTCAAATTATGAGTAAATATTTTGAAACCGCCCCTATGTGTTTCTGGTGTTTAGGACACTGTGCATACCCCCTTGTCATACAAATCAATAACAGCGACTTCAAACTATGATCGTTTCTTAAACAAGTGTTTACCTAAGTTGAATAAAATTATGAAAATTAAATGCCTATTTGGCGATGTAAAACTATGAGGGTTTGTAATTTATATTTTGCCGTAATTGATTTACTTTTGTGTTAAACTTGAAATTCATCGGTACGTTTTCACGACAAACGGACTATAAGAAAGATGCTGGTTTAGATTAAGAAGTTTATTTTTATATTTGTACAAGCAATGCGCTTATGTTAACATGTTTTATATTCATCTAACAAATCAAAGAAAATCATATCAAAGAATATTCCCTACAATTTTACTAAATCACTTCTTCGTTTTTGACAGTTTATCTGGAGCTGAATTATGTGCAATATCTTGATTTTATATAGAAAATAACATTAAAAAAACTCCACAAATTGCCTATAATCACTTATAAACATGAATGTGCCTAATTAAGCTTCATAATTTTTTGTTATTGATACTGAAACATAGTCTCATGTCATTTCAATTGTATATACTTTCATACATACTTTGTCATTGGCCAACGGTTAAAAGGAAAAGACTTTCTTGTACTCCAATAAATCTATCATATGATAAAACTTCAAAGGCTCAAACAAACATGTTAAAACTATTGTCTTCATCGACTTGAATAGTTTATTCACGTGTTGTAACGATCATCTCAACAAAGTTGATTCAAGTCACATTTCTCACCTGGAACTCAAACAGCAGATCATTTTCAAGAAAGGTTAAGTTCGAGTTGTTTCTTTTTTAATTCTTCTGTAATACAGTGACACTTTGTGTAATGACATTTCATAATCAACATTACTGTACAAATGTAAGTACCTAAATTGTTCCTTGTTCCTTGTTTCCTGTTCCTTGTTCCTAATCCCTTTCTTCATTGAATAAAATATGAATGAATATCAAATCAAGTAATTCTATACCATTTCATAAAATATGTGTTGTTAATTCTATATTATGAACAACGTTTTGGATTTTAATGTACATGTAAGCTACACATGTAACAATGTTTTTAAGGAACTCCTAGATCGCAAAACGTGATACTAACATAAACAAATTTTAAAATTTTTGGATAGTTTTGCCTGCATTAATATCATCATTATTATTGTTTGTCATATTTGTAAACTCAATGAAGACAGTGTTATTAGAGTGTAGTTTTCTTAACAGTAACATTTATCATATGTGCATGGTTTCAAATTCCTCTTACACATGGTACAAAATTGGTCCCTTCATAGTGTTGACAACATATCAGTAGGAATATAGGAATATATATAGGATTATAGACGCAGTGGTAGTTCGTTTTGGACTCCTAACTGTCCGGCTAAGTAAAGTTATGGTTCATAAGGTTGATGTATTGTTCTGCTGTGAGAAGGTAATTAACTTAAACTATTGACAACGTTTATGCTTTGTCAAGGGTGATGAGATGTGACGATGTGAGAGATATGAAACGGAATTGATTTAAATGTTTTAATCAAGTAAATGAAATACAGAGAGAAATATAATTTGATTGGTCGGTTTTAAAGATAAATTGACAAAGTGACAAAGAAATATAATATGTTTAAAACATTTAGGTGAGGTATTATTTTCATGTTTCAGCAATATATCTCTTACGCTTTTTTATATATCGAAAAGAGTCACTGGCATCAAACTTATGAATAACTAAAATATCAATTCTATCTTTCATTACTCTTAAACAGTATGCTATTTTTTAACATTTGAAAAAAAATAGTTCAGGCTTAATAAAATAGATTCCCATGTCGTCCCAATGGAAATAAATTTCATTATCGATTCCAAAGGTAGCAAGTTAATCTGACACTCAATGTTGAATATCAGTGTGAGCTCTTATCCTTCTTATCCTAACTTAGGAAAAAAGTTGTTTAACAAACGATCATAGTTTGAGGTGGCTGTTATTGGTTTGTATGACAAGGGGGTATGCACTGTGTTTGGAAGAGTTCATAAATACACGTGAATTGCGTGATCAACGTTAACATAGAATACCGTAGTCTCTTTATTAATTTGATCATCGCAATACTGGTTGAAGAGAGAAAGTATAGGCATAAGCTTCTGGGTTCGTTATATACACATTCTACCATACAATAACCTATCTCTCATTGTATTTATTAAATCCTTTTAGACATAGAAGTAAGTGATGTTTAGTCATTAGCTCAAACGATAAACCATTTTTTTAGTAAATACGGCCAAATGAAAATCTCACAAGAAAGGGTCGTCTCAAAACTTAGAAAGCTTGGAATCTAGACGAATGAGTATAAAACCGTGTTATAAATTACTGCAATTTATATTTGCATCAAATTATTTAGAACAAAAGGATATTTATGGATTATCAACTTCTTATTTAATTACAACTTCCCACTGCAAGGCATAACTCTTGCCAGTCTCCATTACTGGCTGATTTAGGCCTTGCAGTATTTCCTTAAGAAATCTGTGTTTAGAAATCCAGGCCCGTTTTGCATTTCTAGTGCAGCGATTTACTATCTTGACACAACAAAGCGAGGAAATACCGCAAGGGTTAAATCAGCCTGGCAAGAGTTATGCCTTGCGTTTGGAAGTTGATTTAATTGAGACGGCGATAAAACATGCAAACAGGACACGCATTGATGCCGATTAAAAGAAAACGATAATGATTAATCCATATTTTGTGGTCCAAGTAGAACATGTATGTCTAATGACAGATGGGCGAGTATCAGTCATACTGTACATCAGGAGTTACCAGCAAAAACCTCACACTATCAGGATTGAGACATGGTGTCGTAGTTGACATCTCGCAATATGGAATTTTCGATACATTTTACAAGCTAATTAAGCAACATGAAAACAAATCATTCAAACCATATCTACTAAGTTGTCAAACTGTTACTTGTACTCTAAACCCCTATGAAATGCGATAAGCGGTGTCATGAATGAATTTCAGAGATGCAACAAGGCGTTTAAAAAGGAGTCCTACATATACCTCTAGACATTTTCATTTATAGGTTCAAATTATGAGTAAATATTTTGAAACCGCCCCTATGTGTTTCTGGTGTTTAGGACACTGTGCATACCCCCTTGTCATACAAATCAATAACAGCGACTTCAAACTATGATCGTTTCTTAAACAAGTGTTTACCTAAGTTGAATAAAATTATGAAAATTAAATGCCTATTTGGCGATGTAAAACTATGAGGGTTTGTAATTTATATTTTGCCGTAATTGATTTACTTTTGTGTTAAACTTGAAATTCATCGGTACGTTTTCACGACAAACGGACTATAAGAAAGATGCTGGTTTAGATTAAGAAGTTTATTTTTATATTTGTACAAGCAATGCGCTTATGTTAACATGTTTTATATTCATCTAACAAATCAAAGAAAATCATATCAAAGAATATTCCCTACAATTTTACTAAATCACTTCTTCGTTTTTGACAGTTTATCTGGAGCTGAATTATGTGCAATATCTTGATTTTATATAGAAAATAACATTAAAAAAACTCCACAAATTGCCTATAATCACTTATAAACATGAATGTGCCTAATTAAGCTTCATAATTTTTTGTTATTGATACTGAAACATAGTCTCATGTCATTTCAATTGTATATACTTTCATACATACTTTGTCATTGGCCAACGGTTAAAAGGAAAAGACTTTCTTGTACTCCAATAAATCTATCATATGATAAAACTTCAAAGGCTCAAACAAACATGTTAAAACTATTGTCTTCATCGACTTGAATAGTTTATTCACGTGTTGTAACGATCATCTCAACAAAGTTGATTCAAGTCACATTTCTCACCTGGAACTCAAACAGCAGATCATTTTCAAGAAAGGTTAAGTTCGAGTTGTTTCTTTTTTAATTCTTCTGTAATACAGTGACACTTTGTGTAATGACATTTCATAATCAACATTACTGTACAAATGTAAGTACCTAAATTGTTCCTTGTTCCTTGTTTCCTGTTCCTTGTTCCTAATCCCTTTCTTCATTGAATAAAATATGAATGAATATCAAATCAAGTAATTCTATACCATTTCATAAAATATGTGTTGTTAATTCTATATTATGAACAACGTTTTGGATTTTAATGTACATGTAAGCTACACATGTAACAATGTTTTTAAGGAACTCCTAGATCGCAAAACGTGATACTAACATAAACAAATTTTAAAATTTTTGGATAGTTTTGCCTGCATTAATATCATCATTATTATTGTTTGTCATATTTGTAAACTCAATGAAGACAGTGTTATTAGAGTGTAGTTTTCTTAACAGTAACATTTATCATATGTGCATGGTTTCAAATTCCTCTTACACATGGTACAAAATTGGTCCCTTCATAGTGTTGACAACATATCAGTAGGAATATAGGAATATATATAGGATTATAGACGCAGTGGTAGTTCGTTTTAGACTCCTAACTGTCCGGCTAAGTAAAGTTATGGTTCATAAGGTTGATGTATTGTTCTGCTGTGAGAAGGTAATTAACTTAAACTATTGACAACGTTTATGCTTTGTCAAGGGTGATGAGATGTGACGATGTGAGAGATATGAAACGGAATTGATTTAAATGTTTTAATCAAGTAAATGAAATACAGAGAGAAATATAATTTGATTGGTCGGTTTTAAAGATAAATTGACAAAGTGACAAAGAAATATAATATGTTTAAAACATTTAGGTGAGGTATTATTTTCATGTTTCAGCAATATATCTCTTACGCTTTTTTATATATCGAAAAGAGTCACTGGCATCAAACTTATGAATAACTAAAATATCAATTCTATCTTTCATTACTCTTAAACAGTATGCTATTTTTTAACATTTGAAAAAAAATAGTTCAGGCTTAATAAAATAGATTCCCATGTCGTCCCAATGGAAATAAATTTCATTATCGATTCCAAAGGTAGCAAGTTAATCTGACACTCAATGTTGAATATCAGTGTGAGCTCTTATCCTTCATTAAAATGAAGAAATAAAGATAGGGAAATGTCCTCTTTACTCCACTTGCAAACACTACAGTAATTGTTACGTCACTCTCACATTCAAATTAACATAATAAAGCACCACCTCGAAATACATGTAGAAACTCTTCATTTTTACCTTTACTAACTCTAAACCTTTTTATTATGTTGAAAACTTTGGAGGTGTTGTACCACTTTTTCTAATGGAAAAAGAAATGAAAAAAGAATTAAATGCTCCTCAATCAATAGAACGAATTGTATGGTTTGGATAAGCAACGCGGATCCTTTTCTTATCCTCGATGTATTGATAGGTGTTCACATTAAAATGGTAGCTTTTATAAGAGACAACGTTTTTACTTCTACGGAAAATCGGGTCATGTAATGGGCTGTTTCACCCCCGAAAGTAAAAATATACTGCATTAACTTCTATTATAATTGGCAAACTGGCAAACTCTAACCTATGAGAAAAAAGTGCTACAATGCCTTTACATCATTTGCCCTTGTATATCCAAACCAGACATGCACTTCGTCCTGTAACCTATGAACTTTGGCTGGACCTAGACGAGAACACTTGCAATCAAACTTATTCATGCAACGATAAGTAGATAGATGACATAATTCCAAATTACACGTTTCTCTCATTAAAATAAATCATTGTTTTGTAAATTATAGTATAGATAATGTTAGTTAATAACATAAGTTGAATGGTACTGGATTGGTGTTTCTTGTACCATCTCAATCCATTCTCTACACAAATGGAACAAATATATCCTTCTCACCTGGTTCACAATGTCGGACACAGTTGTCTTTTGTACTAGATGTTTTGTAAAATGGAGTGATTCAATTTATTTCTGGAGGGTAAATGACGGGATTAGTAAGAAAGAACTGTGTTAATATCATCACACTGTGTTCTTCCGATTGCAGCTCGTTATACTCTTCATAAATATTCGAAAGTATGTACAGTATCTGTGTTTTAGTATATATAGTTATTCTACTGAATGGCGTGTATAAAGCCCCAGCTTAAATATCTACCTCAAGGAATGCTTCCAAGAAGTGCTTCAGGTGTAACAAAGTAAACTAGGACGAAATTATTCTAGGGACCCTTTTGGAAACAAATGGGACCCATCAGGACTGACAAGAATGCACAAAAGGTAATAACTTTACTAATTGTAATTTTGGAACAATGTATACTCATTTTACAACTTTTTTTCACATTTTCATCATGATCCATCATGCCCCAAATGCGCATTCAGCTCCGTTGGAAGCCTCACAATATTAATTGTCAATACCACAGTAATTCACTAATAATTCAATAATGTAGTTATGCACCTTGATAATTTGAAAAATGATTTCGCTATTATTCATTCTGTTTCAGGTCAGAAGTTGGAAACATAGCTAACTATAATATGAAATTGAAATATATTTCGTTTCCAATGGAGAACACTTCTCAATTCCATGTTTTGAGATGAAATCAAGGCTATGATGTAGAAAGGAGTTCTGTCCTTTCATTTTCTAACTTTCTAAAAACTTTTGATTTTGGTATTTTTATCGTACACAAACTTTAGTTTTTGCTTTTAAATTCTCGAAAATAAAAGTAATATAAAAGGTACTTGTTTGTTTTTGAATTATTCTTTTGAAGAGGAAAGAAAAAGGTACATCAAGGGAAAAGTTTCTTTTCATGCTATTCCTAGTTCTCGTAAATGAGAGAATTACACTTTGTGAAATATCAGAGGGATCCTTTTTGTCTCCACACTGACAGTTAGTACTGTTTCTTTTCCATGAAGAGCTATTCATATTATTGTGTAAAAGGTCATTGAATATAAAACAGGACAGTACGAAATAATCTCATTTCAACTATCACTTCACGGTATTAAAAGTATGGTTTTGAAAATACACTGAAAACATCAAAGAACAAATACAGTCAAAGTTGCAACATATTGACAGCTGTATGTCACATTGTTATACACAAAGGGTAACAAAGACGATCGTTATACTGTTTATGTTCTATACTTAACTGACGGTTTCAGTTGAACTGATCAGAAAACTGTTTATATATTACAATGAAATTCATTTGGGTGTTTGGTGAATTTGGTGTTGAGGACATTTGATGATATCCTCCAGGATTCAGTTAACTGACTAACAAATGAAGAACCTTTAACAATAACATTCTGATCAGGGGTTAGAGTGTCTTACACTAATAAATGCAGAATATAACATCGATTGACTTGTTTAGCACACGTATATAAAATGACTTGTTAACACGTGTGTATGTTGCAGAATATGGCAACGTCTCCAACTTCGGTTATGCCGAGAGGCAATGTTGAATGATTGTTTAGTATGTACAGCTTTACCTTTATTTTCTTCCAGCCATGCAACATTTTTACCCTTCAGTAACATAAAACTCATGTGAATTTGAAATGATTTTGCTTCATAAATGCAATCATGGTTAGTTTAGAATTGATATAAAATAAATCTGCTAAATCATCTCAGTAACAAATGTGTTTGTAATAAGATACTTTGAAAATGTACTACACATATATTGGTCACATGAAAAGAATTTCCACCAACTTGTTATATGTTCTGTAATGACGTGAAGATGTGATGTTAACGTAAGTGGGTGATAATTACTGTGTAAAATATAGTATGCAAACGTTGCATGTCTTTGTTTCACAACCACATTCTATAAAGGTTTACACTTTTGTTGATAAGGACATGCCCATTATTGTTAGTCACATCAGCCATCAAATAAAGAAAAAATACTGTCTGGGTATTATTATCAACACACAATTTTTTCACCTTTTTCCATTTATTAAATAAGCCTCTTTTAAACAAGGAGTAACCAACGATAAGTAAACATCCAAGCAAACTGCAACTAAAGAAAATACTTACAGACTAATTGTATTGGGTATAAAAGAGGACCTGGATAAGGAGAGGAAATTTGAGATTACCCTGTTTTATCTCAAATGTAAATAAAATTCGTATCACACAAAGACTCAAAATAATAAGGACTTGAATAAATTCCATAGTTCAGGACATGAACACTTTACTTTGTGTCAGGTATGTATTTAAAGGACACTTTGAAATTTGAATGGTTTGCTTTCATTGTAAAAATTTGAATATTTTGTTATGAAATTATCCATGGATGCAAATCGTATTGGAAGTCAAAGTGACATTTACATTTGAATTTGTAAATGAAATTAATCTTAAGTGAGTGAGTTATTGTTTAACACCGTTTCGGCAACATCCCAGCCATTAGCGGTATTATAAAGTATACTTAAACTGAAAGATGACTTTAACACGGAGAGTGGAATTTTACCACGAACGATAAAATAATACTGCTCTCGTTAACCAAATTTCCTCTAAAATTAGATCAACATGTAAAGCTCTTTTTAGATTTTTAGATCCGGTAGTTGTTGACTGACGCTAGATTTGTCCGGGTCATAATGGTCCAAATAAATTCAAATCACATGTTTCGATGGCATTACTCAGCATGGAGTAGCTCCAACTTTGCCAGTTCCCACGTATGTCTCTTTAGGGAAGCATACTGTTATTTTATTTCGTTTAACGTAATATATTTACACATATATTGGTTTTAGGTATACAATGTATTTTTCTTTGGTTGAAAGGTTTTATAACATTTTCAAGGATTGGTAATTCTTTTAAGCTGTCAGATTTGGAATAATTTGATTTCATGTAATTCATAAATATACAATTATCTCAGATAATACTTCTTCTAACATGACAGTTCCGGATACTCGATTATGAATTGTTGACATGTCTTGTGTTTTGCTTTAAGGATAGATTTATTTGAGTTTCACAGGCATCAACCACGTTTTTCCACGTATAGAGCAGTGTTTTTAAATATGTCAAAGTATGTTTAATTTAATTTTAAGTTTAATTGTTCAACAAAAGTACACTGAGCTTACGAATTAATTCAAGTCGCATTTCACAAAACAAAATTTTTAGGAGAGTTTTAACGTTGGACTCTTCTAGATGTTTTATTTTCCTTATCACAATAACATTAGACAATTAAACGTGAAGGCGGACTATTAATGACAGTTCTTCCAAAAAATTGTGAAAACTCAAGTCATTCTGTTCAGAATAATAATAGATTTATTATCACAAAATGTCCCGTATATTGTGAATACAGTTTTGAACTAAGCCAGCTTTGCATCAATGATCCCATTGCTCCATTGCCAAAAATTTGATATTGTGTTGAATATTATGTGCCATCAACACTTAAAACAATAACCAACACTTAAGTTTGTAAATGTTGATATTGCTTGCGTCTATTTTGTGTCCATTCATCTTTGTCATTTATACAATGCAATATTACTTTTTAAAGGGATAAGAACACTTAATCGTAATATGCGTGTTGGTTCAAAAGTGATGATTCAAATATCATGTTTGATTAGAAATAAAACAAGAAATTATTGTCACATTAGCATGTTTAAGAAATTAAATGGAGAATGATATTGGTTTTTTTTAATTTCTTTATGGTATGTTTCCGGTGAAATCATCGTTCAAGATAAAATTTCTACTTTGCACTTAATGCATTTACGTGGTTTAGGGTTAAGAGCACATAATCGTAACAAATCTGAGTGGTGGTTAAAAAGTGATTATATAGGAAATTAAAAAAACTAAAAAATTCACATTACCATGTTCCAAAAAGTATATGAAAAGAGATGGAATCGTTTATAGATTAACGAGATTAATCTTCTATTTTGCACTCCATAAATCCTTTACTGGGTTCATTTGCAAACACTATCAAAGATTTGGAACACTTAACAAATATATATTTATTGCATGTATGTACGCCAGGCTGATGTTTATGTCCTTGACTAGATAATGAAGTAATTCAGTTATATATATTCAGCAAAATCCTTTATGATGACAAACTTGTAGGGAAATGGTATAATGCGACAAGGTAAATCGGATCTGAAAAATAACTGGGTTTAAAGTTATTTCCAGAGAAGGCGTTATTGAGAATTCTAATGTTATTGTAACACTTTGGGGAGGTTTTGCGATGTTTCACTTTGGAAATAAACTCTACTTCTTTACGAAATACATTTCCTTTTTTAAAGTATAATATCTTTTAAAGCTAAGATCAAAACAACATTTCCACATTCCATTTTAAATTAAATATCACTTTTTCTATCAAATGCACTGGATTCCCTCGGCATCTGTAGTAGTTCTTGCATTCTAAACTGAAACTTACATATGGTCTGTTAACAGAACTTTTTTCTCACGTTAAAAAAAGGATTCCCTGTGGATATCAATTCTATAATCAATGGCACAGGGACGGGGGAAATCTGAAAAAAATCTGACACTGGAATTTCATTACGAGTGTTTCATCTTATCTTTGTTATAAATGAAGACAAAAGCATTGAGGAGCAGTACTTTGAATTCCATTTGAAAACAAGTTCATCAAATCCTCCATTTAATCGAGCTTACTGTCAAACTACAATGCTTAAGACAAAATCGATTCCGTTAACAGTCATTTGAAGCTTATCTTTTATTCTGTGATTTTCTCTTTTAAAACACTTTTTAAAACAAAAACCATTGGTGAATTTGAAACAGTCTAGTTATAACACATTGATCTTAATTTAGAAAACGTGTACCTTGAGGCTAGGTCAACCCAGGGAGTTGGCATATTGGACGAACACGATTTTACTTATTATTCAAACAGGATTAATCGTTCAACCAGGCCCGTAGTATGTTACAATTACTGGGTGAATATTTTGTCAAGCTTCTTGAAAAGGTTTTTGTAACTGAAATATTCTACCAACTGACTGTATTCAATATAGTGTGACGTTGAGTGCTACAGTTGTATTACAAAACCGCCTTTTGTACAGTTTTGTCTGCAAATCTGTTATTCACACACTGTTTCTAATGTTCAAAAACTATATTGACAAAGGGCTATTGAGTAAGGGATGGTATAACAATTGCGTCTTCTCATGAACGCAGTTACTGCTGATTACCACTTACAACAAAACAAATAGTGTTGTCAACTTGTATTGACACAAACTTCGTGGTAAGAAAGTTTTCCCAAAAGTACATTTGCATAAAATAGACAGAGATAAACACACTGAAGAGGAAAACAATAACTACAACTAAAAAACCGATGTACCTCCTGATCATGTCTATCCAGGTATAAGAATTGTTTACCTGTTAATGTAAAATACATCTACAGATGACTGTCTATGTCATTTTGACATGTTGTATGTCTATGTTTACTACCACTGCTGGCACGAGTACCAACTGTGGGTGTGTGGTAAGACGATTATATCATACCAGAGAGTGTTTAAAGCAAGTGTAAATACAGGTAAACTAGGCGTGTTCCTCATTGCTATGTCAGCTTCGACTAGATGGCGTTAAGTCAGTTAAGTACAATTACATGCCATAATACTAATTAACCCGGAATATGTAATAGATGTTGTAATATGGTACACGTGCACCTTTTTATTGCTATGTAATTCATATAACATGTCAAAATGACTAATACATATTGGTTACAAGGAAATGGTGCATTTAACACGTGTGAATTCACTGGAATTCCTCATTTAAGGTGAATAATTTTGACAGACTCAAGTACGAAACATATATAAGTACAGTATCATTATCTAAAGGGTCTTCTCTGAACAAAGATCTACAAGGCGTGTTAAGTCCTGTTTATACATCAGCTCAACATGTTAAAGTAACAGCTGCTTATGTAAAACCAGAACATTTTGTCATAGCTTAGTAAAATCACGGGCAAAAGAAAGTATAGGTACACCAACGCAAGATATTTTAATCAACGAGTGATGAATAAGATTGACATAGTTACACCATGTCTCTAAAAGCAAACTAACTTTGTCTGTAAATTTTGAAACAGTATCTGTTCATAATTCTTAAAAACACGGCTTTTTAAAAATCGTCGTTATAGAATCTCCTTAACCAGGCGAGATAGGGGAGTGATATGTGGCTTTCTGGCTTGTTCTATGACGTCCTACAGCAACGATGCGTCATTGATTTAAAGTCAAAGGAAGTACATTATGTCGATACCATCTTGTACTAACATAATTTTCATATTTCATAAAATTTTACCTTAAATACCCAGAAGTATTTCCCAAAATACCTTTTTAAATAGCTATGTCAGCACCCCATGTGTGCTTGAATAGATATAAAATATTAAGTATCATACTCTCATGAATGAAATTGTGTATATCTCTTAACGTGATATATCCTCATCACAAACATTCAAAACCGAGTTTATCCGGCAGAAATATTTTGTGTTTGACTCTGTTGGAAAGAAGATATACTTTCTTTTGCCCGTGAGTTTATATATGTCATGACGTTTACCGTCACACATTTCAAATTACGTTTCACTCCTATGACAAAGTTTCTCTCCATTACAAGTTCTTTGAAATCTTCAAATAGAAAAATGAAAAGAGTTTATATTATTATGTTGACTACAGCACATAACGATTCAGTTACATTTGATAAGGAGATGACAGAAATCCACTTTCCAATTTAGCAAGGCCGTTGGCAATATCTGCATAATGAACCATTTCATTTGGTAACGGATTGCAGCAATATTCCATTATTCACTAATTAATTCATCTTATAAGTATAAATGTCATCTTATTCTGATAACTCTTCCTATATTGATTTTAAGTATAGCACATCAATTATATTTATACCAATGAATTAGATTCAATAAAAACAAATACACCAATATGAAAACTTAATTAAGTGATAAATAAACTCATTTGTAAATCATCTTTTTGGTAAATGAAGACAATGAAATTGATTTATGCATGTTCTGAAAATAATATTCAAACACAATTATCCGTAATAAACATGCCACTTCATAGTCATGGTTGTCAGTATTGGCTATTAGCCATGGTTAAAATCAACTTATTATCCAATTTGAAATCTAATCTCTCTGTGATGTAACATCATACCTATTACTTCAACCCCCTTAATATTTGGAAACGATTTTATGCCAATACGAAACAAACCAGAACATATGTTGATGGCAGGTATCTCGGGACTAGGCCTGTTAGGAATCGGTGGTGAGTTGATTAATGTTTGATGAGCCATTGTATCCCTGATTATCCGACCGTCTGCTTACCTTTGGTTGATTAAGTTTACATCTTGCATCGTGACAAAACAAGCTCATAAACGTCAACATAATCCATGAACCGTTTAACAACTTTCCCTTTAGAAAAAGTACACTTGCATTCCTGGTTTCAGTGAACTATAAATTATCCGTATTTATCGATATCTCAAAACAGGTTCATGCGTGTTTCAATGGAGATTAATACATGTTTTCGTTACTTTGTTATGTGAAGGCAATTCAAATCTTCCACAAACTTTACTTAAAAAAGACAACTTGATTGCTCTGTCATCATCAAGCTTTCATCATAATTAACTTATAATGATATTGAAGGCTTTGAAAGATTGAAGATCAAAGATGGTTAAAAGAAGAACTTGTACAAATGTAGCTATAACCTGGTCCTCGTCTTTTCCTCTGATGTTTGACGTTAATGAATGATGGACTAACAAAGCTATTCATTACATGATGATTTAATATTTGAACCCTACAAACTCTTTATGAAATTAACGCAACATTATCTCTTCGTACTTGAAGCGACTTTTTTTTTGTATAAACCATTATTTCCTTTCGTCCTTGGATTAACTTTTCCTGGAACAAGAAGAACCTATTGTTAAACTCCTTTTGAAAATAATTTGTAACTGATCTCACAGACATTTGTCAAGCAAGTATGTGGTTTTCTGAAGACACTTTTACCAAAGGAATGGAGGAAGAATAATTATTAGTAAAGAGTGATTTATTTTTTAACACTGCTTGGGCACTATCCCAAGTCAGAGAGACTTAGCTAAATGAGAACATGTTTTAATCAATTTAAGTTAGTTTCAGTAGTAGTTGAAAATTATTGTAATGGTCAAGTCCTTTTCTAACCCACAAGGACAATTGCTCAAAAGAAAAGTGGCCTTATTTGAAGCGCTGCTGTTTCATTTAGTTTACTTTAGTAGGAAAACAGTGATTAATTGAATTATACAGATGTCAAAATGACAATTTAGTAAAAATAAATATGACATTTTTACATCTGTGAGTTCCCATTTGTTTCAAAAGAATTTAAATACTTTGGCTTCCATGATTTTCTATAATGGCATTTTCGTATTTCATAATCAACAGATAAAGCAAACCATTTCTCAAATCACCTTTCAGCTCATCATGACATAATTTTAGCATTATCTTAAAGTTATAAGCTTCAGAAAGAATCCTAACAGAATGGCAGAAAAGAACTGAAGTGTGTATGTTCCTTTATCGATCGTATATTAGTACACTACTGTGCAGAATTAAGTACCCCTTTTTCGCGAACATTTCGCGAACATTTCGCGCACATTTCGCGAACATTTCGCGAACATTTCGCGAACATTTCGCGAACATTTCGCGCACATTTCGCGAACATTTCGCGAACATTTCGCGCACATTTCGCGAACATTTCGCGAACATTTCGCGCACATTTCGCGCACATTTCGCGAACATTTCGCGCACATTTCGCGAACATTTCGCGAACATTTCGCGAACAATTCGCGAACATTTCGCGCACATTTCGCGAACATTTCGCGAACATTTCGCGAACATTTCGCGAACATTTCGCGCACATTTCGCGAACATTTCGCGAACATTTCGCTGATTGTTAGGAAGCTACAAACATCATGTGGTATAAGATTATAATCCTTATTATTAAATCAATTTAACTATTGGATAATATAGTTCACAATTCATCTGCTCTAGATACCAACGACAATGACATTGCCCTGGTTTTCATTACCAAGCTTTCGTTAATCATTTTACTGTTTTAATTGGTAATATGGCATTTAGGATGTCTCTGGGCTATGATGTTTAATCAATTAAACACTATTCGATTTAGAGCAAGTAGTGATATAAAGTATGGTCTATGCCTATGTACACACAACTATAACACAATCGCATCTAGTTTCATCTCATATTTCCGAAACGGTACCTATAAATCCTGTCCTCCTGTTAACGAATATCGGATTATAATCAACTATCCTCATTGGCTTAATCAAGTGTACATTGTCATGGCGTACTGACATGTGAACTATGTAGAACATAGATTTAGTCATCGAAATTAAGAATTAATTAATAAAACTACGAGTGTGTTGTGAATTCACTCCAGAAGACACGATATATAAATGGATGGAAAATGTTTTATACTTAACGTTTACATTCTATGCCGAAATTATGAATGTTTGTATGTTATATATCTATATTATACACTACTGATGTTATATCTGTAATATGTTGTGCCTGTACGCTTGTAATATATTTTGTTATTCTTATAATCGTGTATATGTACTATACTCTTGTATAGTATTGTGTAGGGACTACATAATACACTACTGCCATTACCACTGATTTCAACTTTATTTTGGAAATAAATTCATCATAATGATTCATTCGAGTGACTTGAAACAACAGGTACATGGAGGCACACCCGTGTAAGCACAGTGAGGGATATACAGCAGTTTATGACTGAAAGGAAATAAAATTTAACTTTTTTCCAAATGTAACCGGAAAAATAAAATAATAAAATCAACAAAAACATCTAATAAAGTACAGCAATAACAAAAATATGGTTTTGTAAATGGAATCTTATATGAATTATTATAATATATCCTCATATCAGTATCTGAGAGGAAAACATGATTGTAGTGATAAATAATTATAATCGTTTCATTTACGATAATACATCCTGTACTTTTTCAAGTGTCTCAATTATGTATTAAACGTGTATGGATATTATGTTCAAGAGAGCGGCCTTAGCATAAGCGCTGTAAGCTTTTTGGCCAATCCCCTTCACAATATATGTATACTATTATGAAATAAATATGTTTAAAATAATAACACACCAGAATTATGAAAAAAATCGATGGAAAAGGATTAGCAAACAGGCTTCAATAGCCTATATAAATGATTCTCCTAAAATAAACTTAAAACAAATCAGTTTGTTTAGTAAACTCGTAGTAGTTAAACATCTGGAAATAAATACCATTTAAATGACATTGTTTAAAATCATTATTTTGGTGTACTAATCGCTTCTCTCCAATATGGCCATTTGTTACAAGGTGTTTTAACTTCATCAATTTATTATTTCATCAAATTAACTTGAATCATAAGAGTGTGCTTCATGTTTAGCTTCCTTAAATCAGATGACAACGAAAGAAACGAATTAGTGATGTTTATGATTTAAACGACATTGTTAAAAATCATTATTTTGGTGCACTAATCACTTCTCTCCAATATGGCCATTTCTTACGAGGTGTTTTAACTTCATCAATTTATTATTTCATCAAATTAACTTGAATCATAAGAGTGTGCTTCATGTTTAGCTTCCTTAAATCAGATGACAACGAAAGAAACGAATTAGTGATGTTTATGATTTAAACATATTTTACAGTCGATCAGACGCATTGATTGGCATTCAAGATCCATTGTATGATATTCACGGGAACATCGACACATTCGATTAACGCTCATTTTGAAGAAAGGAAACAAGGATTTATCATATAACCGAACCGAAATTCAACCAACAGGTATTCCCTCCGATAATGTAGGGTATTTGCTAGATTGTTGAGACACAATTATAACCCAACCAATCAATCTGTCAAGTTTATTCCGTAAAATGCCTTAGGCCCACGTACGATACAAACTTAATAGTAACAATGCTTCCTCTATGTAATTAGAACAGTTTGTTGTTGTTGGGGGGGGGGGGGGGGGGGGGGGGAAGAATTAGTACATTTTAAAGTATATAAAAGGTATTGCTGGTCAATATGATAAGGTAATGTTTTGAAATATTAACAGCGCAAATCATGATAAACTTTACATTCAAATAGAAAATGAGGTTCATTTTCTACAAAGTTAGCATTGCAAATATAACAAAGTCTTTGTTGTCTTGAAAGTCCATCAAATCTACCGATATTTTTGTATATTGGAAGTGCACCGATTCTGCGCCTTGCATCTTTAGTTTCACAAAAGACAAATGAGGTTCAAAACAAAATACAGTTTTGATACTTGAATATAGATCCAGCGATGTACATTTGTGCATTTCAGAAAATATGAATTGCTTGTGACAGTCACTAATTCTTACATGAAATTCTTTCAAAAACAGCTGCTCAAAAAAAAAACATGCTTGTAGAGAATATTTCGAACAAAATATACATTTGTACCTAAGTTTTCCTATCAACTTTGTCAAAATTGTGTAACATAATATAGCACTGCTTAGGATATCGATCCCCAGGAAAATGTAAAAGTTTAAAGTGACCCAAGTAACAAGTAAACCATTTGATGTGATGTTATAACAGTATATGTTAAAGCAATTTGACTCTAAACGCGTCTTTCTCAAACTCATACGGTGGTGTTTTGATTCGAGGAGAAAATCCGATTTCAAAGTGAGTACCGCTCAGAGCAATGACACCTTCATCCTAATGAGCTTTTACAGTTATCAACTAATTAGCCTTTGATCAGTGCCGCGCTATTTGAAGACGTGTATGACATCTATATCTATCCAGAGAAAAAATTAGGAAGTGATGATTGAGGCGATAATGAAATGTCTGACAAGATCTACTCCAGAAATTTAAGTCCTAGTACTTTGCAGGTTTTATCTTAGTTGTTGTTATGGTTATTGTGTGCAACATTCTCTTTAAATGTGAATATATGTATTCTGTAGACTTGAGCGGCATCAATATAAGCCATTTCATTTCCTTTAAAGAAAATAGTTTTAAAGTAAACTGTATTTCACCGATAATGGTGTAAGAATGAAACATACCTGTACACAGATAGTACAAATATATATTATTTGCTATTTGTTGATATTAAATGATTTTACATAAATTGATGATGAAATTATCAACCAGCATATTACATATTTCAAAATGCAAGAGGTATTTACGACAAGGGAGATAAAAAAATGTTTATTACTGTCTCATCTCATACATAAAAAAATGGCACATGGTAAGAGAATAAACATGCATGAACCGCCAAAGTGCTACACGAGACAAATACACTAAAATTATATTATGTCGCAATAAAATATATTAAAATGTATTAAAATAATTTGCAATCACCCTCACTCAGCCATACATACTCATTCAACCACTTGCATAGTCTCAACCCGCAATACACACACAAGCACGCTACCCACACACCAAACCACCCATATTGTCTTCTGTTAGTGATTCATGGTCACAGGGCAATACATTACATAAGCCTATCATTAGCGCTTTGATGTCACACTTGGAACGACACAGTGAGGTGGAATTCGTTAGAATCATATTGTTGGGCAAAGTATGACCGGATGTTTATTCACGCGGTCTCCGCGCTAATAGAAAGAGGAATAAAATCCAGATAAACAAACATAAATGTTATTGAGGTTTCAATTTGTGTTGATCTGTAAGGGATATATACAGTTCAATGTTTTAAACTATTTAAAAGAAACATTTTGAAGTTATCAGGTACTAAACTGACATATAAGTGTACGTGATTTAACACTAATTATTTGAATAATGGAATGAACCAGTAAAACTGTTGTATGCGTATGTAGATACCTCTGACATAAATATATATTGTTAAAATGATATTGCGTACTAGTGAAACAAAATACATGTTTGTCTACTATCACAACTCGTTCATTGGCAGATTTCCCTCTTCGTAGACTGCCACCCATTTTGCCCCGTCACATATAGTATTATAGGTCTGTATCGGTAACTTTACATATTATTTCACTTTGAAGTCTATCCCGTGTAGTTTTGTTTCCACTTAATTTCTTAAATTATGTTTTAAAAACTAGTTTTTGATATCTTGTAGTTCCAGTTCTTACTATACGTGACATACATTCATCAGTCCAAATGGCAGTTTTTCTTTAGCTGTCTAGTGCTTCCATCTCCTCACCGTCTGCAAGAATATACTTCCTTATTCGTGAACAAATCGTGCATCCTTGTGTATTACAATATGTATTTTGCAGTAATTGTAATGGACAATCTTCTCTAGCATTCACAAACAAGCATATATTTTTAATAAGTTCTCACTTTGTGCATACATTACACATATAGATAGTGGTAATATAAGATTAATATAGTCGATGAAGACAAATATGTTATTCACTGTTTGTCTTCCTTGTCATAATAACGTTTCATATTTAGCATATGAACACGGGAGCGGTCTTCACATAAGTTCAATTCAGCTTGTTGACCAATCCAATTCATGTATTTTTGATTTCATGAAATAAATATGTTTAAACCACAAATCTGTTATGGATGATCAACTTCTTTATTAACAATAGCGACGTTTCGGTATAGATCCTTTATACCGTTATCTAGCATATGGGAGAGATGATAAAAACAGAGGTTATATACATGACATATGTTGGTACAATTTCTGTACTGATATGATCATGAGATAACAAAAAACAACAAAGGTGTAAAAAGGAGGTTGAGATGAAAGGTGCAACAAGGAAGTTGTGATAACATGGATACCAGTGGAAGGCAAGTTAATTAACTTAGAATGGGGGTACAAAGCAGCAGTGAGGGGGACCAATCAGTGGGGATAACGATGGAAGCCAGGGTGAGTAGAGTGGAATAATTATTTAAGAATTAAGCGGTTATAAGCTGTTCGGATGAAATAGCCTTGATCCCTATTCTTCCATCCTTATCCCCCACTGATTGGTCACCCATCTATCATAAGGATCTATACCGAAACGTCGCTATTGTTAATAAAGAAGTTGATCATATGAACATATGACTTGATACAACTGGACATACTAACTAGCATACTTTATTTAGTCTAATGTTTTTAGCAACACCAATAAGTTTCCATCCGGCTTCAATTCAAAACAATCTTTGATTTGCGGGTTGCATGTTTAGTGTACATCTGGCCGTCTAAAACAAGCTTGAAACCACCTTTGTTGGTTGAAATGACTTCCATTATGAATTGTTAAATAATGTACTTCATTTTTGGAGACACATTTATACACATTTTTTATTTGATTTGATCGTCTCAATATCTCATTGTAAACGTATAAGTCAATCTGTTAGAATCATATTCCAGTAAACTACTGGGATGTCTGCACTCTGTTAAAATCACATTGCAATAATTGGCAAACACTTTAATTCCTAGGATATACCCACTCTGCTAAAATCATATTCCAATTGGTAAATACCTAAATGCCCACTCCACTAAAACACATTTTAATTGGCCAACACTATAAAGCCTGGGGTATACCCCTCTGCTGAGATCACATGTCAATGTGTTAACACTGCATGCTACATCCTGGGACATATTGCTAAAATCACATTTAAATTGGCAAACAGTACTTGGCAACATTACTATTTACTAATCTAATATAAGTCATACTTTAATTTTGATGAAAATATATTTTTACTCTGTTTTAATACATATTTATACATATTTTCATATAATAGGACTTTTATTATCCACTAGCACTCGAGCGCACATATGAAATTCATAACATACACTTACAGACACATACACAAGTACGGGGACTCACACACATACTTACATTCGTACCTACACTGATACACATACAAATGTACTTACGTAACATACCTACGTGATACCAGGGACCTTATATATATATATATTGTCCCTGGTGATACATACATGCATACATATGTGATACATACGTGATACATACATGCATACATCCGTGATACAAACATGCATACATACATATACATACCTAAACATGTACACTTATGTACACTTATGTACATACATGCATATACATGCGAAGACATGTACACACATACACACGCACACCCAGACCCACAGGCACGTCCATTGCAAGTTTTCACGGCATGTTAGACATTAAGTTAATTGAATCTAAACCCGCCTGTGCAGTATCAAAACAAACGCAAAACTTTAATGAAGCTATGAAATCAATGTCAAAATTTAGTTCCTGATATGTCAAACAAAGTAATCAATATGCTAATAAAAAGAATTTGACGTGACTGAAAAATGAATAAGATTTTTGCAGAAAACGCAGTCTCAAAAGTTAGGCTGACGGACTATATATCATTACATTACACACACGTCCTTCCATTGGAAATATGAGAGATCACACTATATATTAATATTAATACAATTTACATTAGAATACTAATGGAAATCTTCTGCCGGTAAAAAAGAATCAACATAAATTACATTTACAAAATATTCAGGTTCTCTGGAGTATAAAAGAGCTCTGTCATAGCTTCATAGTCACAGAGTTATAAATTGCATAATCAGGGCTTTGATTTCACTCGTAAAGCGGTATCGAACGGGCGGATGTTGTCTGAATGTTGAGTAGTGATGGGTTTGGTAAATAACAGGATGTTTATTCATGGTTCAGTGCACATAAATACAAACTCGAAGGTATCCTCTGTGGCGATTTAGCGCCATTGAAGGCGGCCATTGGATTGATGAGAGCGTTTACCTTTGTGATTTTTAAAGATGAAAGTCCGTTTTTATTGGTGAGACTTGTAATACAATATATGTCTGTCTGTCTGTCCGTTTTTTTATTACAACCAGTCCCATTGTTGCAAAAGAATTTCACAGATAGATATGTACACATATAAGCTACATTTACATTTATATCTTCATATGTTAGGCGACAAGTAAAATAAATATTTCTTTAAAAAAATTGTTATACTAAGATAAGCCAAATTCTTCTATACCGCTCTGAGATTTTAGGACGCCTTGATATAATATTTATGGAAATCAATAGGTGATGCATATCCCTCCTTTTGTCATCTTTCACCGGTAGAACAGTTGATCTTCTTAATAAATAGCGAATTTGTTATTCCCCTCTCTGAACTACTTTTTTCAATGTTTAGGCATCGTAGTGAATGTATCCCACTCTAAATCGTTTTATCATTTTATCTAGTTTGTCTTATATTTTAACATCTATTTTAAACTTTTATGGTATAAACATGTCCATTTGTGTCTCATAGGCCGTTCGACCGGATGCTGTTTATTAAAACGTCTTCTTCTTCTATAATAGAAAATATACAATTATGCAATGTTAAATTGTGTCTCGGTGTAAAAGTTATTATTTCAAATATACAACTGTAATGGTCTATGGTGAATGTACGTAGAATCAAAAACGAAAGTAATACAATAATGGTTGTAAAAACTAAATATGCCATCCAATAGATTGCCCAAAATGGGTTATGATATGATGATCTTATATGATAAAAATGTCCAATGTTATTGTGTTACAGAAGTTAAAATTTGTTATTATCAGCTGGTTTCGATAATACGAATGCAACAGCGTTTAGTCCCTCATTCGAAGTTCTTCATATCCTTTAATCAAAGGCTACAATATGTATATTGGCTAAACCACTTTTCTCTAGTTAATAAATGCTTTTGTTTTAT
Source organism: Gibbula magus (assembly GCA_936450465.1). Taxonomy (NCBI): domain Eukaryota; kingdom Metazoa; phylum Mollusca; class Gastropoda; order Trochida; family Trochidae; genus Gibbula; species Gibbula magus. Next base: position 34,506,221 of record OW388293.1, read on the forward strand.
TACAGATCTATTTTAACTATTTTACTACAATTTATTTAAATGAAATCAGGTTATCCCCGTTAAATGTTTGGAAATATAGAATCTCCCTTACAAAATTATATGACTTATATGAAGACGTGGAATCCCGTGGAGTTTCGAACTGGGGCTATCAATATGTATATTGTCTAGCAGTGGAATCTCGGAATTATGTATAAAGCAGGAATCATCAATAGATTATTTACCAGTTATTAGACAAATAATTCATCACCAGGCTACAAAGTTTACTTTAGTCAATTATCTTCTTCATCTAAATGTGTAATATATAAACATGTTATTAATCAATGTTGTCTGAAATATTTCGTGTAAAAAAATTCTAATACCACATGGTTTAAACATATCTTTTTCATAAAATCAAATATACATGAATTGGATTGGTCCACAAGCTCAACTGAACTTACATATGAAAGACAAAGACAATTTACAAACATCGTATGGAAAATATATAATATATTAGCAGACAGACAGACAGACAGACAAAATATTTTATTAATGTGTCACATGTTTTGTATATAATCGGGTACAGTGACAATTTAAAAACATAAAGTAGTATACAAACATCAGGCCATATGGCCAATGAGACACACAAGACAATGATATACAAGTACAAAATGAAAGATTAAGATATGAGTTAATATCTCAAATATGGCAAGATTTAAGTATAATTATTGTGGTTGACTTAATATATTAGCGTTGACGTCTTTCATGCATAACTTCATCATGACTTTTAGCTTGTGTACCAATCCAGGCTAGCTCATTAAGAACTATTTTACATTCTAATGTGGTTTAAATAATATTTATTCATGTACTCAGGTACAGGGCGATAAACGAACAGGGTTTCTCTATTTAAATGTTTCTCCCCAAAATTAGCAATAAAACAGGACAATTACATCATAAATGTCATCAATATTTACATTGATGTAGAAAAACACAGCATATTTGTTTATAGATATTCATGAGAAGCGTTTGCTAAGAGAAACTTATGAACAGACTGGATTATTTATGCATTAACATGATTTGACAGTGTTTTGTCACCAAATAGCACTGTATTCAGGCCGTAACCATTAACATAAAAGAAGCTTATATTGCGGATATGTGTATAATTTGCACACATGAATATATAATAATGTGCATCTTCATACGCATGGCCTCAGAAACATCGTGAATCATCATCAATAAATCTATCGAATTTATGACCATTTAAGTTGCTCCATCCCAATTGGATGCGACAATGCAGTAGTTTGTCATTTCTAAATCCATCATTTTGACCAAGTTCGTGAAGGTTGCTTTTGTTGTCATTTAATTTTTTCTAAACATTGCTTACGATTCGGATTCCTTTATATTGTCATCAAGATATTCCATTCCATCACGGCGGACGGTAGGAGTGATCTTTTATATAGTTCCGTACAGCAACTAGGAACCTGTATAGCATCACCATTTTTTAATTCATGAAGTGATTGATTATTTTATTATCATTGGAGGAATCAGCTCCGACAGATAATTAGGCATCATATTCGCGTTCATTGTATAGAACAAACACACTTTATGTTTATATCGTCTAATCGCTAGTGAAGAGGAGCCACTTTCATATAACTTTTTGTGAGTTGTACATTTTACCTTTGTTCTTACGCAAACATTCTAATGCATTTATTCCATCAACCACCCGATGTCACAAACTCTTGAATATACCTGTACCATTCTCCATGCCTTATGTATTCCAATTATCTGTATACACAACAGAAATAAAGAAATTGAATTAAAATATCAGAGAGGACAAACAGTGACTTTTGAGATACATATATATTGGACTTGCTGGTTCCAAAAAGCTTTGAATATTCAATCAAGACGAAGAAGAGGCAGAAATATATGTTATTTACGTGTCACTTGCTGCATTGAACAATTAAACTCAGAGGATATAGAATTACAATAATCCATTTCTTGAATGAAATAAATGTGTTTAAATCATAATAATAAAAACAGCAACTGGCCATGAGGCGTATGAGACACGATATCACTTTAATAATATCATCAACACTTATACACAAGAAAACCAGAATGCATACACACGCGCAAGCACGCATACACACACACACACGTACTCACGCTCATACGCATTCTTACACATCCTTTTATTTCAGAAAAATCTGATATACATTTAAAAGAAAACTACAGCTATTATATGATAACTGTGATATTATATAAGGCTGTTCTGCCGACATATTTCGGCGCCTAAAAATAGTATATAAAAGAGCGGCAAGGGGCTTTACAGACTTACTATCATTAAAACATAATACCATTTTCTGTACTGGTGACAGTGATTGGTATGTAGGGTGAGCAATACTTATATCTGACCAAAGATTGTATCTGAGATCCGAGGAATAAGTTATCTGTTCGACGATTGCTTTCATAATGGATTAAGGAGGATTACCGACGAGTAATAATTTCAAATTATCATTGAGTTGGTATAAACAAATATGCTTTTAACGCTTAGCGAGTTAATTCAGTTAAGCAAAAGTAAGTGATGTCATTTTAAAGTTGTGTCAATGGTAATTGTAAATCGTTAAGTGAGGAAGATTAAAATGATTGACATGCAAGGCGTTAAATGCATTTTAATTTAAATGTTTTTGTATAATAACAACTTACTTAACTAATGCATATTGAACGTATTCCGATCTGATACTGGTTGAGGTGTTTGTCACACAGACAAAATTTAAAATGATAAACCATAACAGTTGTAACAAATTTAAATACTTACAGAGTGCAAATTTCGCGAACAATTCGCGAACAATTCGCGAACAATTCGCGAACAATTCGAGAACATTTCGCGAACATTTCGCGAACATTTCGCGAACATTTCGCGAACATTTCGCGAACATTTCGCGCACATTTCGCGAACATTTCGCGAACATTTCGCGAACATTTCGCGAACATTTCGCGAACATTTCGCGAACATTTCGCGAACATTTCGCGAACATTTCGCGCACATTTCGCGAACATTTCGCGAACATTTCGCAAACATTTCGCGAACATTTCGCGCACATTTCGCGAACATTTCGCGAAATCCGGTGTACTTAATTCTGCACAGTAGTGTATTAAACATTTAAGATTGTCTTTAAAAAATTAATACAATTTCATGATAATCTAATTAGTGTAGTGTTAATATGAGGGGCGTGGTTCTGTGACTGCGGCCAACATTAGTTTTAAACTCAGGATTTCTCTTTTCATTGTCAGGTAAGTGCATTTCATGTTATAACTTCTCAGTAGGTTTTACCACCAATTTTAAAGTTGTGTCAACTGTTGAAATATAAACCTGCAGCAGGTTAGTTTTCAACCTTAAGTAAGACTCTGTATCTAATAATAAGACATACATGTATTGACAAATAATTTTCACTTCATATTTTCTATATATGTTCTGTTGAGTAAAGTAATCGAGTTAAAAGTAAAATACAATGAAACTGTGGGAATCGAGCACGTAACACTTTGCCTTGTAGCCCAAGATGAAGGATTCCCTGTTGAGATCTCTTCTACTCTCCTTTAACTTGATGTGATATTTTATGTGCACTTTACAATTGGTTCACTATATTTTAAGGAACACTGGGTGGGGAACAAAACACTGGAAAACCAAAATTCAATAAATTTACAGCGAGTAGGAAATCGCAATTTGCGTTACCCCATACTCAGGGAGCTTTTCTTCGGCAGCGGCTTACTTGTGGTAAAAATCTATGTACAGTTTACTTTTAAAATACACAAGTTGCAACACTTTGCTAATCTATAAGTATAGTTACATATACTGTTTACACTTATTAACCATAATTCCAACTAATTCCTCCCTAATGCCCCTGCTGCATCCTCGATTATACTGTATCGTAATGAATATCCAAATCTGAGAGGTGCCTTGTGAACGTTAGAAATCGATAAGGATTTCTGGCAGACACAGGTTAGAAGTTTACCATTTATAATGTCTCAGCTGACACATTCAGAGAACTGTTATTGTTGAGGAAATCAATGTAAAAGCAACATGACGTTGTTGTTAAAATTGACAAATCTCCTCAGATCACTCTATAAGTGACTGAGTAGAGAAAATGGTCTCTTTTATCAGGAGTAGACAGACAGTCCATCATTGTCTTTAATGGTTGTCTTTCATTCTACAGAAGTTTATTTCAATAAGCTTTTCGGGATTTGTAAGTATTGATAGCGACCCGATGGAGAATAAACTTTATTGATTTGTTGACAATGTTACGAAATGTTAGCCTATGCAATAACGTAGCAACTTATAATTCGATATTCGATTCGATAGCTATCACTATATTTTTAACATACATGATCTCAAAAACTTTCCCACACAGATTGACAATAAATTTGAACAGAAAGAAATATAAAAACCTCAACCCAATAATACTTTTTTAACTGAAACATGTGACCTGTCTCCCCTGTTTTAAGAGTAAGAATTGTGGATGAGAATGTCTATGCATACTAGTAAGGGCATTGTTCTCTGTTGTTGAAAAGCCAATTAGCCAGGCTTACGATCCATCTTGTTCCATCTAGTCAGCTTTATAAAACCAAATAAGCAGATGTGAAAGGTCCTAATGTACTTTTAGTTCTCTTTCAATATCAGGACACGCTGCATTCTACTTGATACAGTGTAGATGTTTTCCAACAACTGTACAACTGTGATGATGTCTTCATGAAAACATGAAATGTCCAATGGCATGTGATATAAACTTTAACTGGTGTGTATCACAGGTGTTGTATCTATAACCATTGCATGACGTCAGTTATCTCCTCAATGACCCGGAAGAGATACTGTTCATGATGACCTAATTCGGCGTGATCCCCGTGAATGGCAATGCCTCAAGAATTATAACATGACGGACACTGTAATTGACTCACCAGGAGTTTTAGATAATCTCAAACGTGTTTCGAAACATCGTTCGATAGTAGTCTTCTATTATGAATGACCTTGGCATTGGTCTATTTTTGGAAATGAAATCATGTCTAAGGGTAATTTGAGCCTATTGTGGATTCCTAGTAACTTTGTTCCAGAGAAACCGGAAATTTAAAAATGCATGGCTGTCCTCGATGAAAACTATTGTTGTGGGATTAATAAAAACTCAGGACAACAATTGCAGTGTCTCGTTATAATTTTTGTGCGATCTGATGCACCAAATACTGGACTTTGTAACTGGGTCACTATTAACTGACAGGACATTTTAAGAGATTTTATAATCATTTGTTAGAGCGATTTTATCATATTTTTTGGAGCGATTTTTTTCCCAAATTTGGTGGCCAGAGGAGCAATGTGCTCATATTTAAAGGTTTGAAAAATCATGTCTTTGTTATTACATGATCGATTGTATGTTTGATGGCTTATTTTATAGAAAATAGATTATATTGAATGATAATACGATGACAGCATTCTGAAATATAACTTCAAACAGACATGGGGTGCTGACCTCGTCACATCCCTTTACTTTTGTTACAGTATAAGAGGCGGGATCGTTATATGCTTTCTAATCTCTAATGTTTCGACAATACAAGCGCCTGTGGTTTAGACACGATATGAGCAGTTGTTTCTCATATTTTGAGAAATGTTTTCAAGTTGGACTGTCTGATGGTCTGAACGGGAAGGGGCATAGCGTGATATTGTGACTTGTTGTTGACTTGAGTTACTGCACTTAATTGGCACTTGATGGGTCAGCCAGTACTTTGTCTTTAACTGGGATGTTCTACATACACCCTGTCAATGTTGTAGTAACTTTATGATGGACTTGGCTTGTTGAATAACATAGGAAGTCTCTCGCGTCTCTATTTCTTCTGGGATTTTCACTTCAAATTGTTCTGAGAACTGACAAACGTTACTGTGAGGGATAAAACCCTCGGGTGGTGTTTTGGTAGACATTTTTAAAACCTGAGGATGTCTGGGAATGAAAAGTAAAACCGGGCTTGCGAGGTTTTACTTTTTATTCCGCCACCTGAAGGTTTTTGAAATGTCTACCAAAACTCCACCCGAGGGTTTTCTCTGACCTATATATCGCCATGCGTTTTAAATACAAAAATGAAAACAATCTTGATAGTGTTTCAAGCTTTCGTGATCCAAGTTTGAGGCACACATAAAATATCTCAATATTGTGAGCGGATAAGAATAGATATCAACAAACAACCATCTCATGTTCATCAATCATCTGTTGTCAAGTGGAATAAGACTTGGGCTACAAATCAGAGGGTTGCGGGTTCGATTCCCGGATTGTCAGCTATGCAAATTTTAAACATGGACATTTTTTAGTACCTTACTGAACAGGAAATTTACGTTATTTGGAGTTAGGTTTTACAATTAGATTGTAAAACTTCAGGTCTTATTAAATGTTGAAAATTAACTTCCTATGAGGTTAACTTTCGACGTTTGGTAAAACCTCTAGTCGTAGTAAAACCTTAAAATTCGTGGTGAAGAAATGCAGTTACTTCGGGACATGTTATATCCCTGCAGAGATTGTAATTATAGCATATCTTTTTTAGTCATTCTTACAATGATATCTTATTTTATTCTTCTATCCTATTTTCATTATAAACATTAGCACATGTGCTTTCAGACCAGATTTCACAAAACTGGTGACCTGTGAACGTGTGTGATAGTACTGAGGATTATAATTACAAACTAAACTTCGGGATTGCGTTTGCTTAGCTACTTTTACACGCCAGTTTGATGTAAGTTTATTAGCTACAAACCGTAACAAATCAAGGTTATTTATTTTTGATAACTGAACAGCATGTATCTTTTCTCTGTCGACAGACTGATTTAAACAAATTCGAATAAACAATAGGGCTTCTCAAAGATGAAAGAACTTAGTTAAAATTACTTTTCGAAAAACTTTTATACAATAAAAACAATACTTCACCTTTTTTCGAAACATGTTTGTTATTTGTCTTCTCTTATTGTTTTTATTCGAAGTTCGTTTCCCAGTTATGACAAATAAATAATTACAATAAAGTTTTAAGTCTCTGAAATATTTGTTGTATTCTGATATTCCGTTACTGCTTCTTGCGACTTTTTTTACTGTTAAAAAATTACAAATATTATGGACAGCACTGGTTATTTTTAAACATGACACGTTGATTCATATTATTTGTCAAGCATCAATAAAATACAGAGAATGATGTGATATATCAGGATATAACAGAACGAGTTAATTTACAAAACACCAAAAACTACAGGATTCAGTAAGGGTAACAGCCAAATGAGCAGAGGTGACATATAACAGCCAGTTGATACGGAGAAGAGATTACATACTGAACCCAGGGAAACATAATATGTTGATAGCAGTGAAGGGCATTTAGAAGTGGTATACATAAGAAAGGACGATTTTCTGGATAACAACTTCTTTAATGTAAAAATACATAACGTTTCGGAGTATATACTCACTCCTTCATCAGGTGGAATGTGCAGGAGTGAGTATATACTCCGAAACGTCGTGTATTTGCACATTATAGAAGTCGATAGTAGTGAAGTTTATAGGGCAGGTTCGGTTCATGATGAGTTCATTGTATGCTCTGGGGATGAAATTGCCTTGTAGTTCATGCTTGAAAACGATATAGGAATCTGCAATTATATGACACGTGACATTATATAGAAGTTGTTAACATTATTGTCTTTATTTTACTTTTACAAATGCTACCACACGTAATCACTGTCAAAGATGTGTGCTTGTTCCATCAGTACCTTGAACTCTTTGCATATCAAACGATTATAAATTTAATGTTGAACATTTCACTAACAGTGAGAACGTCAGTAATATATTATCCACCTTTTTCATTACTGCATAATGCCACATCATTTACAAGTGCTTGAAATTGAATGAAGGTGTGCAGCTAAGTGCTGGTGGCAAGACATTGATTCTACATACTGAGTAAATAGAAAGCAATAACATCATTGTACAAGTGATACTGTTTTCGTGAAAAAAGCTTTAGTGTATTCCATAGAGACATGTTTAAACTAATATCTGTAAATAATGACATTTAACAACTGTTTACACCTTAAACACAGCTTTGAAAGTGCTTTGAGGCTTCAACATTGTTTTAGAAATGTATTTTACTTGGTGCGGTGTTAATCTTTGATCAATCTAAAATAGAGCTATTTATTATTTCTCCAGCTGATATATCCTTTGCAATCATATCAAACTACTTAACGTTTGACTTCTACGACAGTATATCAATCAATATATACCTTTTCAATTCTTTACATATTTCTTTCACAAGTTTTATAAAAGAAACGTGTTACGTTTGTCATGCTCTTTGTGCCTCTCACGCAGTGAATGCTGCCATCTCCGATTAGGATCAACTCCAAATGTCATGATTGAAAGAGGTAAAGGTTCTGCTGGCAAATGTTTCACAAATCAATCTGGTAGCGTGAGAGCGGGTACTGTACTTCAAATGTTTTTTGCAAACGTTTTATACAAGAAACAAATGTCACTTGAAACGTTTGTGATTTTATCATGGTCTGTGTGGTCCAATGTTGCAATGCTGTCGAGTATGTTGTTCTTGTCGTCTTTTGTAAATCTATGGAAATGTATATTTGCACCGATTTATAATATCTCGTCATGGTAAATAAATAAAAGTCACAAAAAAGTGTTCATCATACATCTTCATTTGTTATATAAGTTTTCAAGTGCAGGAATGTGGCATCTTGTAACATATAAGTCTTCAGTTTGGAAGCTGTTGACATTCGGTTGCTAACTTATGGGATATGCAGAAACACATGCAGCAGAATGCATAGATATACACTCAAAGATACATATGGCAAGTGCTTGCCTTTTCTATGACGTACCTTTTCATAAACAAGTGACTGTCTTAGAATCAAATGTAAACATTGCATTAGGAAAGGCTGGGAGTTAAGCGAATGATGCGTACCAAAATAAACAAAAATTATAAAATATCAACAATTTGTGTTTTTCTAACGAATTCATCTCAGTCAATTATCTCTTGATGAAATAATAATTATATTTAGACGAATGCTTCTGAATGTATGTCAATTAGTAAGGAAGTTCTCTTTCAACAGCAATCTTGGTGAAAAATGTTGGACCACACACATTATTATAATATGCATGAAGACTTTTGAAGCTGTATACAATCCATCGGTAAATTAAGGTACATTCCAAAGATGAACACGTGCACATTCACATGTATGTTGTTATGGAAGCAATTCAGTTGAAAGAAGTTATTTCAATTTGGAGTTTTGAATCGTTAAAATTCCATTACCATGTTTTATTTGAATGTGGAACAAGCTAATTTTTATTGGAATTTAAATGTCTTTATGCACTATGGTATGCTAACACAGGCCTTTGCAATTAAGATAAGAACCAAACAAGGTAAGGTTAGCTGTGGGATTTAAACGAGTACACTGCTCGTTAACACACATTCCTTTTAAATTCAATTAAATTTTAAAGTGTTTCAGTTTTCTTTCAGATTCTATGGTTGATATTACATAATTGCATGAATGCTTTTCCCAGTAAGTATTGCGCCTGTTAATTAAAACCACACGTCTAAATGGTATTACTCAGTGTGACGTGAGTTTGATGTGGAGTGTTTTCTCATGGCTGAACTTATCTAAGAATGATGCTGGTTTAGATTAAGAAGTTTAATTTTATATTTGTACAAACAATGCGCTTATGTAAACATGTTTCATATTCATCTAACAGATCAAAGAAAATCATATCAAAGAATATTCCCTATAATTTTACAAAATCACTTCTTCGTTTTTGACAGTTTATCAGAAGCTGAATTATGTGAAATATATTGATTTTATATAGATAAGAACATTTAAAAAACTCCACAAATTGCCTATAATCACCTTTAAACATGTATGTGCCTAATGTATTCAGCTTCATATTTTTCTGCTATTGATACTGAAACATAGTCTCATGTCGTTTCAATTGTATATAATGTCATACATAATTTGTCATTGGTCAACAGGAGAAGAATTTCCTGCACTCCAATATTATTCAATTTATCATATGATAAAACAGCATATGCTTAAACGAACATGTACAAACTGTTGTCTTCATCGACTTGAATACTTTTATTCACGTGTTGTAACGATCACCTCAACAAAGTTGCTTCAAGTCACATGTCGCACCTGGTAGTCAAACAACAGATCATTTTCAGGGGAGTTCAAGTACGAGTTGTTTCTTTTACTTTTTTGTACTTTTACAAATGTTTAAATCTCTCACATCGTCACATCTCAACACCCTTGACACAGCATAAACGTTGTCGACAGTTCAAGTGAACTACCTTTTTACAGCAGAACAATAAATCAACCGTATGAATCATAACTTTACTTAGCAAGTCAGTTAGGAGTCAAAAACGAACTACCACTGCGTATTTAATCCTGTAAATATTCCTGCAGATATTTTTGACAGTTGGTCATGAACATATGTTTTATGAACATATAATGGAGAAGCCAACACCTAAAAGTACTTCCCTTGTTTCTAGTTTTACGGATTTCACTACCATCAAACCTTCAAACTGTGTGAGAACTGCATTGGTACTGTGTATGAACATGAACAGTGTTCATGTAGGGCATTGATCGGTTTTAATGATAAAATGACAAAGAAGTACATGTTTAAAACATTTAGGTGAGGTATTATCATCATGTTTCAGCATTATATATCTTTTAAGGCCCCTTCACAACCCGTCGTACGTGCAGCTGCGTGCTGTCTACCGACAAAAACGTGGGGTAAATTGGGGAATTCGTGCGTCCTCGGTACCGACGCCGTACCGATTTTGGAAAAATTTGGAGCACGCAGACTCGTCGTAGAACTTTTAGTGCATGCAGAACTTTCGCTGCGTGCAGTCTACGAACGGGCTGCGAATTTCCCTCCGTACGATCGACGTGCGTGCCCTGTACGACAACCGCACGCACAACGCACCGACATTGTGCGTTTTTTTCAAGCTTACCCACTCACACTTTCTCTACGAACGACGCACGTTGCACGTGCGTACAACGTGCGTTGTACGTGCGTAGTTCGTGCTTATTCGGCACGTCCAAAGTTTAACTATCAAATAATTAAAGAAAACTCACGTCGTTCGTACCGAGTAAGCACGTACAACGTACCGGGTAAGCACGTACAACGCACGTTTTGGGCACAACTCCTGTGCTGCCATCTGAAGTTGATCTTGCAGCATCAGGACCCGGAGCGGTGGAATGGGCGGCATCTTGTGGATTGACAATGTGTACCAAGCACCTGTCAATAGGGTGGGAAAAACCTCATTGCACTCGCACGCACTTACAACGTGCGTGGTGTAAGGACACTGTACGTGAGACGCACAGCCCCCGTACGACAATGTGACAATCGCACATCACACGCACGTTGTACGCACGTTGTACGCACGGCACACGCACGTACCACGTGCGCATCGTACGATGCACGCACCTCCTCACTGCCAGACGTGTCGACGGCCACGTACGTACGACGTGCGTTTGACGTGCGTTGGCAAACTCCCTCTCTGTTCTTGATTAAATCCACCCTACGTTTTCAGAAAAACGTAGCGACCGTGGCCTCCCCGTACGAACGAATTGCACGCACGATGGGTTGTGAAGGGGCCTTTACGCTTTTTATATATTGAACAGAGTCCCTGGCATCAAACTTATGAATTACTAAACTATCAATCCATCTTTCAAAACTATTAAACAGTATGCTATTTTCTAACATTTGAAAAAAATAGTTCAGGCTTAATAAAAACGATTCCAAAGCAGTCCCAATGGATATAAATTCCATTATCGATTCCAAAGATAGGAAGTTAATCTGACACTTAATTTTAAATATCAGTGTGAGCTATCATCCTTCATTTAAATGAAGAAATAAAGAAAGGGATATGTGCGTTTTACTCCACTTGCAAACACCAACTGTACTTGTTACGTCATTCTATGATTCAAATCAACATAATATAGCACCGTCTCGAAATACATGTACAAGTACCGTTTTATTTTATTGAAAACTCTTAAAAAGTGCTGTACCCCGTTTCCTGATGAAAACAAAATGACAATAATTTCTTAAAACGTTACCAAATGCAAAGCAATGCTCCACACTCAGTATAACGAATTTTTATGTTTTGGATAAGCAACGCGGATCCATTTCTTATCCTTGATCTATTGATAGGTGTTCACACTAAAATGGTCGCTTTTATAAGTGACAACGTTTTTCTTACTACGGAAAATCCGGTCGTGTAATGGGCTGTCGCATCCCCCAAAGTAAAACATATACTGCATTAATTTCTATTATAAAAGGCAAACTCTAACATATGAGAAAAAATGCTACAATGCCTTTACATCATTTGTCATTGTATATCCCAACCAGACATGCACTTAACATTCGTCCTGTATCCAATGTATTTCGGCTGGACCTAGACGAGAACACTTGCAATCAAACTTATTCATGCAACAATAAGTAGATACATGGCATTATTCCAAATTACACGTATCTCTCATTAAAATAAATCATTGTTTTGTAAATGATAGTATGAATAATGTTTGTTAATAACATAAGTTGAATGGTACTGGATTGGAGTTTCTTGTACCATCTCAATCCATTCTGTACACCAATGGAAAACATATATCCTTCATATCTGGTTCACAATGTCCGAAACAGTTGTCTTTTGTACCAGATGTTTTTACAATAGAGTGATTCAATTTATTTCTGGAGGGCATGTGACGGGACTAGTAAGAAAGATCTCTGTTAATAGCATCACACTGTGTTCCTCCAGATTGTAGCTCGTTATACTCTTCATAAATATTCGAAAGTATGTACAGGATCTGTGACAGAATAGTGAGCCAGTTGTTTTTGTTTTATTATATAAAACCCCAGGGCAGGAATGCTTCCCAGAAGTGCATCAGGTGTAACAAAGTAAACTAGGAAGAAATTATTCTAGTGACCTTTTTGGAAAGGAATGGGATCCATCAGGATTGACAAGAAAGCACAAAAGGTAATAACTTTACAAATTGTAATTTTGGGACAGCATATACTCCTTTTACAACTTTTTTTTCACATTTTCATCATGATCCATCATGACCCAAATGCACATTGAGCTCCGCTGGAAGCTCACAATTCTCAATACCACAGTAATTCACTGACATAATGTAGTTATGCACCTCGATAATTTGAAAAATTATTTCGCTATTATTCAAACTGTTTCCGATCAGAAGTTAGAAACATAGCTGACTATAATATGAAATTGAAAAATATTTCTTTTTGAAATGGAGACCACTTCTCAATTCCATGTTTTTGATATCATATCAAGGTTATGATGTAGAAAGGAGTTTTGTCTTTTCATTTACTAACTTTGTCAAAACTTTTGACTTTGGTATTTTATCATACAAAAGCATTAGTTTTTGCTTTTAAATTATCGAAAATCAAAGTAATATAAAAGGTACTTGTTTGTTTTTGAATTACTCTTTTGAAGAGGAAAGAACAAGGCACATCAAGGGAAAATTGTCTTTTCATGCTTTTCCTAGTTCTTGTAAATGAGAGAATTACACTTTGTGAAATATCGGAGGGATCCTTTTTGTCTCCACACTGACAGTAAGTACTGTTTCTTTTCTATGAAGAGCTATTAATAATATTGTGTAAAAAGTCATTGAATATAAAACAGGACAGTACGAAATAGTTTCATTTCAACTATCAATTCGCGGAATTTAAAAGTATGGTTTTGAAAATACACCGAAAACATCAAACAACAAATACACTCAAAGTTACATTTATATGTCACATTGTCAACACAAAAGGTCACAAGTAGAGTCGTTATCTTGTTTATGTTCTATAATAAACTGACGGTTTCAGTTGAACTGGTCAGAAAACCGTTTATGTATTACAATGAAGTTTATTTGTGTGTTTGACGAGTTTGGTGTTGAGGACATTTGATGATATCCTCCAGGACTGACCAATGAAGAACCTTTAACAATAACATTTTGATCAGGGCTTAGCGCGTCTTACAATTATAAATGCAGAATATAGCATCGATTGACTTGTTTAGCACATAAAAAATATATGAATAATTATTCATACATATTACACGTGTGTAAGGGACTGATTACACATGTCTCCAACTTTCGTTATGCTGAGAGGCAATGTTGAATGATTCTTTCGTGTGTACTTTTATTTCCATTCACCATCTCATGTGTATTTGAAAGGATTTTGCTTGATAAATGCAATCATGGTTTGTTTAGAGTTGATGCTGAAATCAATGAAAATATAATATAAACATCCGAATCATCTCAGAAACACGTTTTGAAATTTGAAATGTTTCGATTTTTTAAATATTTTGTTATGACATGATTGTTACAATTATCCATGGATGCAAATCGTATTGACTGTCAAAGTTTAATTTACATTGAAATTGTAAATGTAATTAATCTTAAGTGAGTTAGTTATTGTTTGAGGCCGCTTCGGCAGTATCGCAGCCATTAGCGGTTTTCTTAGGTATATTTAAAATGAAACATTTCTTTAACACAGTGAGTGGAATTTTACCACGAATGAAACAACACCCTCTCCTGAACCACATTTCTTGTAAATTAGATCAACATTTAAAGCTTTTGGGGTCATTTTTAGATCCGAAAGTTGATGACTGTCGCTAGACTTTTTCCGGGTCATTACGCTCAAAATTAATTAAAATCACATGTTACGATGGCATTACTCAGCATGGAGGAGCTTTAACTTTGCCAGTTCCCACGTATGTCTCTTTAGGGAAGCATACTGTTATTTTATTTCGTTTAACGTAATATATTTATACATATATTGGTGTTAGGTATACAATGTATTTTTCTTTGGTTGAAAGGTTTTATAACATTTTCAAGGATTGGTAATTCTTTTAAGCTGTCAGATTTGGAATTATTTGATTTCATGTAATTCATAAATATACAATTATCTCAGATAATACTTCTTCTTGTTTTTGTTTTGTTTTAATAAACGTAATTTAAACATTTATGCGGGTTAGATATACAATGAATTTGTCTTTGGTTGAAAGGTTATATAACATTTTCAAGGATTGAGAAATTTAATTAGCTGTCAGATTCGTAATCTTTTCAATTTATGTAATTCATAAATATACATTTATCTCAGATAATACTCATTCTAGCATGACAGTACTGGATACTCGATTTTGATTTGTTGACATGTCCTGTGTTTTGCTTTAAGGATAGATTCATTTGAGTTGCACAGGCATTTACCACGTTTTTAAGGTTTTGACATGGATTAATTATCAAAGTATGTTTAATTTAATTAAAAGTTCAATTGTTCAACCAGAATAGATTTCACATATTAGTTAATTCAACTCGCATTTCATATAACTCAATTTAGCAAGTTTTTCAGTAACGTTAGACTCTTCTTGATGTTTTATTTTCCTCATCACAATGAAATAAGACAATTAAACGTGAAGGCTGACATTAAATGACAGTTCTTCCAAAAACTAGTGTAAACACAAGCTATTATGTTCATTATGAATATAGTTTTATTATTATTAAATGACCCGTACATTATGAATAGAGTTTTCAAACTAAACCAGCATGGAATCAATGATTGCATAGTAGTGTCAAGCTCAATTACCTAAGATTCAATAATGTGTTGAATATTATATGCTATCAACACTTTAAACAATAACCAACAAAGTTTATTAATGTTGATATTGCGTGTGTCTATTGCGTGCCCATTCATCTATGTCGTTTTTACAATGCAATATTACTTTTAAAGAGATAAGAGCACTTAATCGTAGCAAATCCGTGTGCTTGTTCAAAAGTGAAGATTCAAATATCATGTTTAATTAGAAATTTAACAACAAATTATTGTCACATTAGCATGTTTAACAAATTATATGAAGAGAGATATTGGTTTTTATTTCCAACTTTATGGTATGTTTCTGGTGAAATCATCATTCAACGAGATTAATTTTCTACGTTGCACTAAATGCCTTTACTGGGCTCGTTTGCAAAACCTATTGACGATTTAGAAAACTGAACAAATATATACACTACACCCCAAATGAAACGTTACCCCACTTCCTTTTTTAATAACTTTTTAAGTATCAAAGATATTTGAGAAATGAATGGTTCAAAAGAAAGCTGAATAACGTAACTTTATGCTAATAACACGTTTAAAATTCCTGATGGATCCATATTGTGGCAAAATGCAGCTTGCTTTAAAAAAATACAATTGTCCGGTTTTCGACCAGGCTGGTAGTAAGCAATAAATGTGATTTGGATGTCTAGAAGAAGTTGAAAGTAAACTTTTACGTTCGTGGCTAGACAAAAAGATTTTATGCTTTCCATCATAACCCCTAAGCGATGAAAATACTGTTATTGAGTAAGTTTAAGTGTGAAACTTTTGAAATATATTTTTCTAGTCATTAAAGATCATTTCTCGTAATTTACCTTAGTGAAAACTGTGTTGTCAAATGACTTAATAGTATTTAGGAACACAGACGATTATTTATGTGAACATTTTTGCTTGAAAATGAAAACTTTTCAAATCTGTGTCTATCACCGAAATGCGTTATCACTCAAATGTAGCAAAATTCAAGCAGCATTTGCATGAACTGAATGCTTCTACAGGATATAAAAGGTGCCTACTTTGCATTATATAGCACACATGTTCGAAATCATGCCCCGATTGACAAGTGGAGAAAGAGAAAGAGCTCTGGGGATGTTGCAGCTTGGGTCGACCAACAACGATGTTGCCAATGCCTTTGGATGTCACCGTATGACCATTATCAGGCCTATCAGCAGTGACTCCGGAGTCGTATAATGGTCATACAGTGACATCCAAAGACATTGGCAACATCGTTGTTGGTCGACCCAAGCTGCAACATTTGGCTTTCTATTGAACCATTCATTTCTCAAATATCTTTGATACTTAAAAAGTTATTAAAAAGAAGTGGGGTAACGTTTCTTTTGGTGTTTAGTGTATTTATTGCAGAAAATGTATAAATATTAGTTGTAAACTTTTCAGTTGATGTCTTTGGTATGATAATTTTGATTCTAGATAATAGTCAATAATGTATAATGACTTTTGAGAGTAACATCAAAACGGCCATTCCACTTCAAATTAAACATAACCTTTTTCTGACAAATGCACTGGATTTCCCTAGCTATCTGCAGCAGTCCTTGCATTCTAAACATAATCTTACATATGGTCTGTTAACAGAAAATTCTTCTCACGTTTAAAAGGACTCCCTGTGGATATCAATTCTATAATCAACTGCACAGGGAAGGAGGTACAGGGGAGATTATCTGATACTCGAATTTCAGTACGAGTGTTTCATCTTATCTCCGTTATAAATGAAGACAAAATCATTGGGGAGAAGTACTTTGAATTCCATTTGGAAACAACAAGTTCATTAAATTCTCCATTCAATTGAGGTTACTGTCAAACTACAATGCTTAAGACAAAATCGAAAGCTTTTTTCAGTCATCTTTCAATGCATAGCCACATGGCGTTGCGGGCTTTCTCCCTGCCGTAATACTAGCAGCCGCGAAATACTCTTGAAAGCGGCGTTAAACCCTAACTTACCTCACCTAACCTCAGTCATCTTTCATTTTGTGATTTTCCCCTTTAAAACAATTTTTAACTAACAAGCTATTGGTGAAAATACATAAATCTTAATTCAGCAAAAGTGTAGGCTTGACGATAGGTAGAAGCAAGGGAGGCGTCTCATTAGATACAAAATATATAATATGATTTGAACAGGATTAATTGGTCTAGTATTTCATTCAACCAGTGAAATAGTGCGGTATAAAGATGTGTTGAATATGTTTGTCACTCATTAAGTACATGTTATTGATATATTTACCCCCTTTATCGGCTCTGTTGTGGCTCTTTTGGTTTACATTATATCAGCCAGGAATGTACCGGTACAATTTATTAATTAATTAATGACATATGCAAATATTAGATAAACACAACTGTTTCAATAAATTTACCCACTCACTGAGAGAGTGAGAGTGGCGTTATTTTTCTAAAGACATTAAGCAATATTTTTAAAGTAAATAAAGTTGATGGCGTAAAGGTTTGCTACCAAACGCGAGTGAATCAGTTTATCCCGCAACACTTAGCGACAGTGTATGGTCGCTGCGATCAAGCTGGTTGCAGCGGTCCCAGACATTTAGGCGATCAATTCTTAACAATTTAGAGTTTGTGGTTCCACCAAGACAGGTGATGATTCCACTGCGATAAAAAAAAAAAACCTGATACAATGTCATTTTTGCGAGCTGATGCAAATGGCTAGGACCATGTTTAGACCAACGAAACAGTGTCTATGATCGACATGCGATCGACATGTGATCGACTTGCAACCAATTTGTAATCGATTTGTAAACGATTTGCAAGTGATTTGCAATCGATGTGCGACGTGTGCTTGTGCAATCAATAGCGACCACGTTAAGACAGTTGCAAGTGTTGTACGACTCCAATACGACCATGGGGACTTTTCACACAACCGCACTGAGACATATGCGACCTCATCACAACTGTTTTGCACGACTGGTCGGGTCCAAAGTAAAAATGGCCGCCACCGGCTGCAATCATATTATTTTGAGTCTCACTAGCATACACATGAAAGGGCCCTCGTCGTTGCTTTGCTTTGGGAAATCCAACAAGAGCTGCAGAATATCGGTGACTGCACCTTAGTTATGATTAGACACCGTCAATGATAGTACCATCATATTCTCCAGAAGTTAAATGGGCAGATTGCATGTCTTAAAGAATATTTCATGAGGACGGCAGTTGAACTGTTGAACGAAAATTTTGAAAGAGTAGGATGCCCAAATAGTTGGTGACGGCAGCAACTAGCTTCTTCAGAGCTTCTTTGGATAGAGGATTGAAAGTCTCACTTACGTTAAGACACCTAGCCACCATGCATTGGCCATGTTTTGGTCGCCAGTGAAAATATTGTGCAAACGCACTGCGAGTTGACACATGACCGTACCAAGACCCCATTAAGACTAATATGAGCGCATTACGAGCGAATTTGCTGGCAATACATCAGTCGCAACGATTGCGGAAGTTGTGCGATTTTCTAAAACAGACAATCGAAATCATGAACCCCTTTACAACAATATGCAACCCGTAGTGAGTACGCGAGAAACTTGTGAACATTGGGATCTTTCCAAGACTTCAACGGATGTCAGTGGGAGTGAGTGAGAGTGTGCACGACTTTGAGGCCAAAATCGATCGCAGTTGGATCGTATGCTCGATGGAATGGGGGTATAAGATCAGCAACAATGGTCGTGGGTTGCATGGGTGGGTGATCAGCTTCATAGCTGGATAAACTCAATAGTTATCCCCCGCCGCGCGTTTAGCGCGAAGCGGGGGATATAGTATTCGGCTGCGTCCGTCCGTACGTACGTACGTACGAAATGCAATAACTCCAATACTAATCTCTGGATTATTTTCATATTTTGCGTATGGATTCATCATGGGAAGAGTAATCTTCCTACAGAGGTTTGTGACCTTGACCTTCATTTCAAGGTCACGACGAGACTTTGTCATTTTCCCCTTGTCAGCGGGATATCACAAGAACCATTCCCTGGATTCTCTTCATATTTTAAACATAGCTTCTCCAAGGAAAGACAAAGGGCTGATTAGATTTTGGTGACCTTGACATTATTTTCAAGGTCACAGAGAAACTTTGAATTTTTCGGCATGTTAATGTACATGTAAAGCTTGTCAGCGGGATATCTCAAGAACCATTCACAGGAATTATATCATATCTTACATAAAGCACTTCCTAGGGAAGATGACGGGCTGATTAGATTTTGGTGACCTTGACATTATTCTCAAGGTCACAGTGGAACTGATTTTTTCAATATGATAATGTACATGTAAATCTTGTCAGCGGGATATCTCAAGAACCATTCTCAGGAATTCCATCATATCTTACACAAAGCACCTCCTTGGAAAGACAAAGCGCTGATTAGATTTTGGTGACCTTGACATTATTCTCAAGGTCACAATGGAGCTTTGACTTTTGACATGTTTGACAGTCGATTTTGCTGATTTTGACGTTATTTTCCAATTTTTAAGTATTAATTTGCGGCGGGGGATCATGTCACCTTAGTGACAACCACTTGTTGAAGGTTGATTCTCTACCCAACACATACCAGAGTTGAGAGAAGTATGGTGTCCCCCTTGGTAAGCGATTTTATTCATTATTTACCATTTACCACCCATCAGTAAGTGGTAACCTGTTATAGGGCGTGGATAGCTCAAGTGACCGCAATCAGTGAAGTTTAGCAACAATAGACGCGGGTCGTTGCATGGGTGGGTGACCACCTTCATAACTAGATAAAAAGAAAGTTTGAAGGGAGATTCCCTACCCAAAACTGGGACTTATGGTGTCATCCTGGGTAAATGATTTTATTCACTATTGACCATTTACTACCAATCAGTAAGAGGGTACCTGGTGTAGGTTGTGATGCAACCAAAGTGATGATTTTCTTTGTAACTATAATATTTCATGTTTTACTTGAAAGACAGTATGTGATTTGCATTGCACTTTTGTAATTGTACTAAAATATATTTTAACAAGTAAAATCTGCCTTTAGATAAAAAAAAATATATAAGATCAAAATCAAGTTTCACTATTTTATAACTTACGAATGACTGTTACGTCAACAATAACCTTAGCTTCTTAAGAGGCATTTATAATTCGGTGTGTGACAAAATATTGATGACAACATCGTTCCGATGTATGATGTATCATTCATCTGAGATAAATATACCGTTTTTTATCAAATATTTGATAAAATTGTAATCCTGATGTTTGTTGTGTAAGAAGTTTTTCAGAAATTGTAGAGATGACGATAAATCAATATCTATCTACAGTCAACGTATTTATTGCGATGACCAATGTATACGTTTCGGTTTAGATATTAACATAGTTTTCAAGCAAGTCTTCAACATTCACATATTTACAACTGTTTAACACATTACAAAAAAGCAGTCCCAAAAGTCACGAAATAAGATCTAATTTAATGAAATATATCTTATTCAATGTATTCTGTTTCAATTTAACCTTGAAATGTTGTCATGGGTACGAGGGTGACAATGACCATGAGAGTAATGAAACATGATAATCAACTGAGACAAACTGTACGTAAAACTAAATGTAACTGACTGTATTTACCTGCTCCTTGTTTAAACAAATTATATCCCATTAAATTTTCATCGATCGAAAGATTAATGTATATCTATGAACATTTCTATCATTATGATGAGTTATCAAATGCAAAAGTCAAGTGGTCATGAATTTATTATATCATAAAACTGATATAGACTCAGCACCAGATCAGATTTGCAGGACAATAACGAAATGAAGCGTATAACTGTGAAGATGGTTTGCCATTGCTGCAGATGATTTACATTACTTTCAAACTTTAAAATACAATTGGAAAATTATCGTCAGATATGGGAATACATAGAGACAATTTCATTGTTTTTGCCGAATATAGAAATGATATTCGGCAAAAACAATGAGATAGTCTATTTATCATGTAACTTTCATCTGCATAAAAACAATTTAAACGTGTCATTGAAAGGTGAGAGCGGTCTTGATTGTCATAATCCTAACAATCCTAATAATTCGACTGAAATAAGTCGATATTTAAAATAGGGCAATGTTTTACAAAAATAAATCTGTTGTGAATGTTTTATTTAAGGTACCATCTAGTCAAGTTAAGATGCCTAAGACATTGAAACGCAAGTTGTGTCGTTATTTCAAACGCGAAGTGATACACATCATACAGCGACTGACGTTCGTTATTGTCTGTCACAAACCTCTCGCCTCAACAAGTTTTTCACGAGTAAAAGAACTACTATGCAACATATCAACAATAAATCAAGTTCAGAGTGTTAAGGAATGTTGAATATGATATTAACACCACAAAAGGTCAACAGTCATTGACTGAAACATCACAACATTGGCGTTCACCGTAAGACGTGGAAAGCAAGGGAGGTAATCACTTTACAAAGGGAGATAATTTCATTTCAAAGGGAGACAATCCTGAAAAGTAATTCCGGCCACACGTTAGTCACTGCAGTGAAAATATGAGTTATATTTTCACTGCAGTGAAAATATGACTTTCTACTGCTTATGTGAAAATATGGATTATATTTTCATCGTATAATCACATATTTCATTGCTAGTTATATAATAAAATGGTACACACAATCATAAATAATGTTAAGTAATGACGTTTATCACTTAATGTATTGTATTTCATTCTATAACGGTGTTACAGGGCTTAATTGTTGGATCCATTGATTGACACTTTGGACATGTACCTTTAAAAAATGTTTTAAAAATGTTAATTACAATATCTGTGCCGAAACATAATTAACGATGACGTCTTAATTATGATTAAAAAGCAATCGTAATGTTTTCTTTGAGAGGCAATCAAAAGGTTGAGATAACAATGATAACTTTAAAATATGGATAGCAACATTCTTCATGTCAGTTTATGTTATGACAATTTACCTGGAATATGTTCGTTTAGTTTTTATAAACTTGATTTGGTATACATGCCTCTATGATACAAGAACAAAGATACCGATCCCGCATGTGGTCTTCAAATACACTAACATGCTCCCATAATACCCAGGGTCTTTATGTTGTATACACTCTCTTGATCCATGGGAGGACAAGAAGAAATAATTCAATTAACTGTAACAAATGTCTAATTTAAACGGGACAAGTTCTCATTATTCATACATTATTCCGTGACGAGAAATTAACATAAGGAAGCTTTAAAAACAACTAGAAATATGTGCATGTGTTGCACTGTGATGTCCCCCGCTCCAACATTCAATCCAACCTAGTCATATTACCCTTATTTTTCACTTATGCTAAGCACTAAGTTCAATACTGCATTAATAACGAGAAATAAAAAATTCAGAATAGCCAAAGTAGCAAAAGGCACCACTCTATCACTAGGTCTAAGCAAATACAAAGTTTGGTGAAAAAATATTGAACGGTTTTGGAGATAGAGGCCGGAAAAGGTCCCTACCCTTAATATGCACTTAGTTCAAATTGTTTCCATGGATACCAGTAAAAATAAAAAAATTCAGAATAACCAAAATAGCAAAAGGCACCACTCCACTACAAGGTCTAACCACATACCAAGTTTCGTAAAGAAATACTAAATAGATTTTGAAATAGAGGCCGGAAAAGGTCCTTACCCCCAATTTGCACCACTCCAACACTAGGTATAACTACATACCAAGTTTCGTGAAAACATATTGAACGGTTTTTGAGATATGGCCCGGGAAAGAAAGCATTTCGGAATAACGGAATGACGGAATAACGGACGGAGGCGGAAACATTATGTCTCCTGAAAATATTTTCGGGGGACATAACAAGTTAACATAGAAAATGGTTATCAAGCTCCTGTAACTGAAATGTTCTACCAACTGACTGTACCCACTTTAGTGTGACGTCGAGTGCTACAGTTGTGTTACAAAATCGCCTTTTGTACAGTTTTTTCTGCTAATATTTCATTCACACACTTAAAGCATTTTCTAATGTTCAAAAATCATGTCGACAAGGCCTAGCGTCTTACTGCAGTTACGCAGTTACTGCTGATTATCACTTACAGCAACATCACAAACTAAATAAATAAATAAATAATAATAATAATATGTACACTTGTAAAGCGCTGACATCCGGGCAGCAAGTGCCCACTCAAAGCGCTACATGAGTCACAGTTTGTGATAAGAGTCTGAAAAGATACGTTTTTAGGTCTCTTTTAAAAGTGGTGATAGAGTCTTTGACTTTCAGTTCTTTTGGTAGCTCGTTCCACAGTTTGGCGGCACTATAGGAGAATGACCTTTTCCCAGAAACAGTTTTAACTCGTGGTACCTCAAAAAGCGTGAGGTGTTGTGTTGCGTGTCAACTTGGATTGACACACACTTCGTGGTGAGAATGTTATCCCAAAAGTATCTTTGTATAAAATAAACAAAGAGGAGAACACTGTTGAGAAAAACATTAACTACCACCCAAAAACGAGCAATGAGCTCGAGATACATTAGTAACAGATAATAAAATGAGTAGTTGAGGAGTTATTGAAAACTGAAAATAGTTGTTTATAACTTAAACAACATTATGATGTATATTAGTATTATCAAAAGCACTCAAGTTAATTTAAGAGACGAACATATTACAGCAATATCGTTATTTTTAATAAAAAAAAAGTTTACATATATAAAACATAGAACTCGTAAAGTGTGGTTAACTTGAACTCTCTTCTTTACATCATTATTTGTCAGATGACTGATTGATTGATGTTGTTCATGGTCATGCCCATCAAGTGTTATGATTTTTTTTTATCTGTAAATGTAAAATACGTCATGCAGATGACTGTCTATGTCATTCTGACATACTTTATGTCTAAGTTAACTGCCACTGATGGCACGATTACCATCTGCAGGTGTATGGTAAGTAGATAATATCATAGCAGACAGTACTGGTGTTTAAAGCAAGTGTAAATAAAGGTCAACAAGGCGTTTCTCTTATTGCTATGTCAGCTAAGTGAGTTCAAGTACAAGTGCATGTCATCATAGTAATCAAACCGGAATGTGTAATATATGTTTTAAAGATATTCTAACCTCAGGGGGTAGGCTTTGCGGAAATGATTCTCACAACATTAAAGAATAACGACACAAAAGTATTGGATTACAAATCCAACCCAAAATAGTAGAAAAAACGTTTTTAAAAAAATACTTCATTTTTACAGCCTCCAAACGTTTCATTAGCCAATCAGCTGCTAGCAGAGGTGTGACGTGTTATATAGGGTTATATATATGCTCAACGAGTAGCTGGCTTATGTTATTGTTTACATTATACACTCGTATTGCCGTCACGTTTTTTTACTGATTTCACTTGTCAAAACAGCCTAAACGTAATCAAAGCTATTAGAAACAATGTCGGCATATTCTGTTCAGTCGTTGATTATCCCCCGCCACAACGAAGTTGGCGGGGGATATAGAAATGAGCTCCGTCCGTCCGTCCGTCTGTCCGTCTGTGCGTCCGGGCTTTTCCATTCCGGCCTCAAACTTCAAAACTATAAGACATATCTCAACGAAACTTGGTGTGTGGAACAATCATCATGTGTAGATGTGCCTTTTGGGGTTTTCAACTTCTTCGAGTTATTTTTTTTGACCGTTTCCATGGAAATGTAACTTAGAATTTCGTTTCCGGATCAGAACTCGAAAACTATAAGACATATCTCAACGAAACGTGGTGTGTGGAACAATCATCATGTGTAGATGTGCCTTTTGGGGTTTTCAACTTCTTCGAGTTATTTTTTTTGACCGTTTCCATGGAAATGTAACTTAGAATTTCGTTTCTTGATCAGAACTCGAAAACTATAAGACATATCTCAACGAAACTTGGTGTGTGGAACAATCATCATGTGTGGATGTGCCTTTTGGGATTTTCAACTTCTTCGAGTTATTTTTTTTGACCGTTTCCATGGAAATGTAACTTAGAATTTCGTTTCCGGATCAGAACTCGAAAACTATAAGACATATCTCAACGAAACTTGGTGTGTGGAACAATCATCATGTGTAGATGTGCCTTTTGGGGTTTTCAACTTCTTCGAGTTATTTTTTTTGATCGTTTCCATGGAAATGTAACTTAGAATTTCGTTTCCGGATCAGAACTCGAAAACTATAAGACATATCGCAACGAAACTTGGTGTGTGGAACAATCATCATGTGTAGATGTGCCTTTTTGGGTTTTCAACTTATTCACAATTTTTTATTTGTTTAATTTTTACCATTTCCATGGATACATAACTTAATAATTTATTTCAGGAGCAGAACTCAAAAACTGCCATGGATGTATTTTTAGCTCATCTGGCCTGAAAGGCTCGAATGGCTCATGGCATGGCACGGTGTCCGGCCTCTGTCTGTCCATCCATCCGTCCGTCCGTCTGTAAACTTTTCGCATTTTGTCTTCTTCTCCAGAACCACTTGGTCAAAGGAGCTGAAATTTTGTGTGCAAACTCCTTGGTTCATAGTCACTGTTATTCAACAACTATTCTTCAATAAATGTTCCCAAAGGCGGGGGATATGGCCGACTCTGTCTGCTTGTTAACTTTGATTGTTGTACACATGTGTTTAGATTGTTTAGTCTCCGATAATGCCGAGTGGATATTTCAGCGTAAATCTACTGCCATTGTCTTTTCTTTTTGTCATTTTGAAGTGTCAGTTCTATCGAGTTACTGCGTGACTGTCCATCACTGACCATTTCCGTTATGTCAGACTCTTATTCTAGCAATGAGATCTCGCTTTGAACATCGTAAGTCAAGTGATAACAAAGATTTGATTGAAGAACAAGCGAATGTACCAAATGATCGGGATACATATCTCGTTACTATGTCTCAAGTTTATCTATTCAATTAGTTAACAGTTGAAATGAAATAGCAGCACATATGTAGGATACTATCTCAAAGTATTTTAATTCAATAAAACAATTCATTAAACAATGTGTTTGCACAATTATACAAAATTGGATCGGCAAACAAACCAGACTTCATGATTATCCTTCTCAACGAAAAACGAGACTTATGCGACGTATATATCTATATCATTTTACAAATTAAAAGATATACATATCAATTGTTGAAATACATTGTGATGATTTTCTAACTAGTTCGCATGTAAACAACACTTTACGATGTCCTTATTGATTTAGATAACTAACCTGTTGTCACCATATGAGTGCTAATCCATGTACATCGGTGTGCATCATACATAATAGTGAATGACCGGCTGCTATCACCGACGAAACAACAGAACATACTACATCTTAAATTTCGTTGGTTGAATATAACATTCCTAATTTTGATTGGCTCACTATGTCCAGACTGAATGTCACCTATATAATTATCTTTATTTTAACTAACGACCATTTCAGTATCACCAGTATTACATCAAATAAAAAAAATGTTCGCCTTGAACTTATTGAATCAAACGTTAAGCTCAATCATTATGTCATTGGCGTTGATAAACTGTAACTTATTTTGTTTAAAAATGGTTTTGAAATCTTATCCTGATAACTCGTCTTATATTGTTTTAAATTATAGCACATCAAGTATATTTATTCAAATAAATCAGATTCAATAAAAAAAAAAATACACCAATATGAAAACTTAATTAATTGATAAATAAACTCATTTGTCCATCATTTGTTTGGTAAATGAAGACAATGAAATTGATTAATGCAGGTTCTGAAAGAATATTCAAACACAATTATCCTCAATAAACATGCCACTTCATAGTCATCGTTGTCAGTATTAGCTTTAATAACCATGATTGAAATCAACTTATTATCCAATTTGACATCTAATCTTTCTGTGATGTGTTCTGCCATAAGTGTAAAATCATACCTATTACTTCAACCCTATTAATAATTGGAAACGATTGACTGCCAATAGGAGACAAACCAGAACATATGTTGAAGGCAGGTATCTCGGTGCTAGATCGGTGGAATCGGTGGTAAATTGATTAATGTTAGATGCACCATTCTATCTCTGGTTCTCAGACCGTCTGTCATCCTTCATCGTGACAAAACAAGCTCTTGCGTCAACATAATCAATGAACTATTTAACAACTTTCCCTCTACAAAAAGTCAACTTGCGTCATTGGTTTCAATAAAGTATACTTTTCCGCATTTATCGATATCTCGAAACAGGTTTATGTGTGTTTCAATGTAGATTAATACATTTTTTCGTTACTTTGTTATGTGAAAGCATTTAAAAGCATCCACAGACTCTACTTAAAAAAGGCAATTATTGACTCAACTTGATTGATTCGTCATTATCAAGCTTTAATCTTATTCAATATATAATGATAATGCAGGCTTTATAAGATTGAAGATCAAAGATGGTTAAAAGAAGAACTTGTACAAATGTATTTGAACCCTAAGAACTCTAATGAAATTGACGTAACATTATTCATATTTGAAGTGACTGTTTACTGTAAAAACAACATTATTTCCTTTCATCCTTGGTGCTTCTGACAATCGTTTAGAGACTTTGAAAAAGAACATGAGCCTTGTATTTTCTAAAATTAGCGTTCATCTTTGGATTTACATTTCCTGAAACAAGAACCTATTGCTAAAGTCCCTTTGAAACAAAATGCAACTGATCTTACATAAACATATTCAGCATTTATATGGGACAATGAATGTGACGTCATTTTTACCAAAGGAATGAGTAATAAGTGAGTTATTGTTTAACACCTCTTGGGCTAGCGGTGAATAATAGTTATGAAACTGATGCAAAATTGCAAGTCTATTGATGTACATGTAAATTAGGTATTGTATCATGATCTTGAATCTGGTTGATTTGAACAATACCTCTGTGTGGGTTGATATTTGAAACCCCACACATGACCTGGGTCAATTCACTTTGAAAAGTTAGTTTCAGCTTTGTTCATACAGGCATCTATGGTTTGTCATTCCGGGTGCCAACAAGCGAAGGTTTGGCATGTCTCTATATTGTAAACAAAAGACTAACTTATCAATGTTGATTGACAAAGTTAACGTGGACGTGTAGACGCAGATACAATTTAAGTTGATGAGATTATTCTTGATGTTGAAAATTACGTTTATGATACCGGTGATATCCCAGTGATGAACAGAAATCAAAGGGTTCTCCTAAACGTCCAATGAGTTGAGATGAGTGTAACACCACTTTAAAATGTATCTCACTTATATCATGGCTGGAGTATTATGGCAGGGAGAGAGCACCCGACCCCATGTGGCTATGTATTGCGGTAAAATCCTGCTAGCATCGGCTGGAACTAGATAACCATGGGTGGTACTGCACTGAAATTACATGTAGCATTCCACCCAAACTTTTCTGCGGGTAGAACAGTTATCTACAGTAGGCAAAGTTGCCGAGCCCCTGGCGGGATTCGAACCTCAGACGTCTTGGTCTGAAGCCTAATGTGCTAACCACTGCACTATCCCGCCCCCGGGAGCTGTTAAAATAGATTGAAATTAATGAGAATGTTTGTTCAAATTATTGATATAAAATTATATCAAAGGGTATTTGTTTGTTTTTTAATCATTCTTTTGAAGATTTTCATGCTATTCCTAGTTCTTGTAAATGAAAGAATTATACTTTGTAACATTTCATAGGGATCCTTTTTGCTATGAACTGTCTTGTTTCTTTTCCACGAAAGGCTATTCATAATATTGTGAGAAAGGTCATTGAATATTAAACACGACAGTACGAAATAAACCCATTTCAACTGTCACTTCATGGTATTAAAAGTATAAACATTAAACAGCACATACCGTCAAATTTATAAGATGTTCACATTTACATGTATATGTTACATTGTTATACACAAAAGATAACCAAGATGATCATTTATACTTTTTATTATGTATACTAAACTGTACTAATGTTGCGATGAAGTTCACTTGTGTGTTTGAAGAGTTTGGTGACTTGAACCTTTAACACGACATTTTGATCAGTGGTCAGAGTGTTTTATATAATAAATGCAGAATACAACATCGATTGACTAGTTTAGCACACTATACACGTGTGTAAGGGACTGATAGCATATGTTTCAGAACATGCCAACATCTCTAACATCTGTTATGCCAGTGCTCCAGATAAGCTGCGTATCTGCGTAGTTTACGCACTTAAAATGTTAAAAACGTAATTAAAGAAAAAATTGGGATCACAGATACGCAGACATTTTCTTTAAAACTCAATACAATCATAATATATATCGTAATGTACGCAATAGTTTGGAAACACTAGCGTATTTGAACATAAACTTGCCACGATTTGATATCAAAGCTCTACATCAGTGTTTGACATTTATTAACCGATGCCTCTGTTTTAGATTATGGGGAATCTGACCAATAAATCTCATCTTTCTTTTTGAAACAATTTGTTACAAGCTATGAAACCAACATTAATTTAATTTCAGACAATTGTTTCATCAAATTGTCATGCAAACGTGAAAGAATGAAAATAAGTCTGGATGACTGATTATTCTGTGAAATGACAACCGATATAATTATTTCATTTACTCTTCAAAATGAAATGACCAAAAATATTGAAAAAGTGAAGAAGAACATTAATTGCTTTCAACGTCTTCAATACATGTAAGATATATATGTTCAATAGTAAGAATAACCTAATCATATACAATCTTGAGTGTAGTGTAATCCCATTTTTTATATAAAATATCCAATTGTCAGAAATCGGAGGAGTACCATTTTATTGAATACGCAATAAAAATCGAATTTACTCAATGGTACCAAAAACAAGGGGTAAATGTCCATTAGGTCTAAAAATTATCTGGAGGACTGGTTATGCTGAGAGGTAATGTTGAATAAATGTTTCTTATCTGCATGTATTTCTTTTCATCCATGTAACAATACGTTAGAACACCGTTACCCTTCAGTTAGAGAAACAACATGCGTATTTGAAAGGGTTTGCTTGATGAATGCAATTGTTAGTTCAGAATTGATACTGACACTACTGAATATATCAAATAAATCTCCTAAATCATCTCAGTAACAAATGCGTTTGTAATTAGATACTTTGAATGATTGGTTGAAGATATGATGTCAGCTTAACTGTGTGTGATACTTACTGTGTAAAATGTGCTACGCAAACGTTGCATGTCCTTCTTACACACCCACATGCTGTAAAGGTTTACACTTATGTTGATAAGGACATGCCAATTAAGGTCAGTCACATCAGCCGTCAAATAAAGAAAAAATACTTTGTTGGTATTATTATCAATAAACAACTTTGAATCACCTTTTTCCATATAATACTAAAGCCTCCTGCAAACAAAGAGTAAACAACGATGAGTAAACGTCCAAGCAAATTACAACAAAAGAAAATACTTACAGACATATTTTAGTGAAAGGATAACAGAGGACCTGGATAAAGTGAGGAAAATTGAACTGAGATTTCCCTGTCTTATCTCTAATATAAATAAAATCCGTAATGTACACATCACACATATATTCAAAATAATAAGGACTTGAACAAATTCCATAGTTCAAGACATGAACACTTTACTTTGTATCAAGTATCTATTGGAAGGACGCTTTGAAATTTGAAATGTTTTGATTTTATTTAAATATTTGAATATTTTGTTATGAAATTATTAATGGATGCAGGTCGTATTGACAGTCAAAGTGACATTTACATTTGAATTTGTAAATATCATTAATGTTAAGTGAGTGAGGTATTGTTTAATGCCATGTCGGCAGTATCACAGCCATTAGCGGTAAACTTGAAGGATAGGTTCTGTCACAATATTGGATTTTTGCATAAAGTGAAATGAAAACATGCTATTTTGTACCAAATTTGTAATTTTTATCCCACCGGTATGTAATACCGTGGAATATAGTCATCACCTCGGCCGTCCGTCCGTCCGTCTGTCCGTCCGTCCGTCCGTCCATCTGTCCGTCCGTAATCATTTCGTTTCCGGAGCAGAACTCGAAAACCGTTCATGATATCTTTCTGAAACTTTCCATGTGTATTACCCACCAACTGAAGTTGGGCCTTTTGATATTTTCAGATTTCTGAACATTTTATTTTTGGTCGTTTCCATAGAAACATGTTGAAGTTGGACTTTGTTCAGAGACAGGTTCGTTTCCGGTGCACAGCTCCATAACCGTTGATCATATCTTCCTGAAACTTTGCATGTGTATTACCCACTAACTGAAGTGGTGCCTTTTGATATTTTCAGATTTCTGAAAATTTTATTTTTGGTCGTTTCCATAGAAACTTGTTGAATTTGGACTTTGTTCAGAGACAGGTTCGTTTCCGGAGCACAGCTCCAAAACCATATCTTCCTGAAACTTTGCATGTGTATTACCCACTAACTGAAGTGGTGCCTTTTCAGATTTTTTCTGAAATGTTTTTTTTTTCGGTTTCCATAGAAACATGAGAGGGATGTTGGTTGTTGTTGATTTTGACTGCTTCTGGAGCAGAAGTCTAAAACCCTTAACATAGCTGAAACTCAGCATATGTAATACCCACTAACTGAAGTACGGTAGTAGATACACAAGTATCTGTCACAGAAGTGTTTTACAAATTTTGTGGAACCGGTAGGATATGTCATCTTCTGATGACTCTTGTTTTAATACCTGACAAACGCTGATAGAGTTTTCACATAGTAACTCATTACATATAATAAAACTAATTTTAAAAAGTTCCTGTTATGCTGTAGTGAAGTTTTCCCCAATCGCAGCGGCGATGAATGGCTTCAGTTCTCATTGTTTTTATTTTCAAACAAATGAGCGCTTTTGTGTATCAAATTGTGAAATATAAAGTTATCAAAATATTACCTATATAAGTATATTTCACATTTACTGTTTTTAAATCATGTATTAATAACATAATAACATATTTAAGTAACCAGGAGTATCCTCTTGATTTTCGTTTCCAGAAAAAATACACCGATAGAAACTGAAACATGCCTTTAATACAGAGAGTGGAATTTTACCACCAATGATAAACAACACCGCTCTTGTTACCCAAATTTTCTGTAAAATTAGATCTATATTTAAAGCTTTTGTGGTCATTTTTAGATCCAACAATTTATGACTGTCGCTACATTTTTCTGGGTCATTACGGTCCAAATAAATTCAAATCACATGTTTCGATGGCATTACTCAGCATGGAGTAGCTCTAACTTTGCCAGTTCCTACCTATATACTGTTTTGGGTTTTTTTTCTTTTAACGCAATATATTTATAGACAAATGGGTGTTAAATATACAATGTATTTGTCTTTGGTTGAAAGGTTAAATACCATTTTCAAGGATTGGGAATCGTTTTAAGTTGTCAGATTCGGAATACTGTATATACTTTATGTAATTCATAAATATAAACCTCAGATACTATTTCTTCTAGCATGTCAGTGCTGGATACTCGCTTCTGATTGGTTGACATGTCCTTTGTTTTGCTTTAAGGAGAGATTCATTTAAGTTGCACAGGCATCAACCACGTTTTTCCAGGTGTTGACATGGATAAAGCAGTGGTTTTTAAACATAAGTCAAAGTATGTATAATTTGATTTAAAGTTTAATTGTTCAACCAAAGTAGCTTTCTAGTAAATTTAACTCGCATTTCAAAAACTCATTTTAGCAAAATTTTCAGGAGAGTTTAACGTTGGACTATTCCTAATGCTTTATTTTCATTATCACAATGAAATTAGACAAGAAAACGTTAGGGCGCGCGGATATTTAATAACAGTTCTTCCAAAATTTATTGAAAACGCATGCTATTCTGTTCATTATAATCAGAGATTTATTTTCACAATTATCTCCCGTACATTGTGAATAGAGTTTCGAACTAAGCCAGCATGGAATCAATGATCCCATGGTAGTGTCAAGCTCCATTACCCAAGAATTCATATCGTGTTGAATATTATGTGCCATCAACACTTAAAACAATAACTAACACTTGAGTTTATTAATGTTGATATTGCTTGCGTCTATTGCGTGGTAATTTATCTTTGTCAGTTATACAATGCAATATTACTTTTAAAGGGATAAGAACACTTAATCGTATCAAATCTGCGTGTTGGTTCAAAAGTGATGATTCAAATATCATGTTTGATTAGAAATTAAACAACAAATTATTGTCACATTAGCATGTTTAAGAAATTAAATGAAGAATGATATTGGTTTTTATTTCCAACTTTATGGTACGTTTCCGGTGAAATCATCGTTCAAGAGATTAATTTTCTACTTTACACTTCATGCCTTTACGTGGCTCGTTTGTAAAAGCAATCGACGATTTAGAACACTGAACAAATATATATTTATTGCTGGTAATTTCTAAATATTAGTTGTTAACTTTTCACCTGATGTCTTCGGTATTATAATTTGGAATTTAAATGTAAATTTTAACCACATTTTTATAGGACTACCAGTATTTGTAATAATTTCACGGTATTTGGACCAAGAAAGGTTAGACTTTCTACAATTTAAAAATTAAGCGTGTCATTAAACTAGTTTTTTTTAATTTTCCCTTGCACAGTATAAAATGTTTTGATGTATTTACAGTTAATACACATAGTGGGATTTCAGATATTCATTTGTCTAATTGTATATGCTTAGACTATTATCAATATGTATATTGTGTTAGTGACAATAATAAAGAACAACAACCGATGTATATTGGTATATTGCCAGGCTTTGGTTTGATGTTTATGTCGTCGACTAGATAATGAAGTAATTCAGTTATATTTTGCAAAATCCTTTATGAAGACAAACGTGAAGGGAAATGGTACAATGCAACGAGGTTATTCGGATCTGAAATTGAACTGTGTTTAAAGTCCTTTCAGGGGAAGTCATTATTGAGAAATCTGATGTGATTGATTGGCAAATAAATACAAATTTATTGTAACACTTAGGGGAGGTGTTGCGATGTTTCACTTTGGAAATAAACTTTACTTCTTTATGAAATATATTAATTTTTATCCCACCGGTATGTAATACCGTGGGATATAGTCATCGCCCCGTCCGTCTGTCCGTCCGTCCGTAATCATTTCGTTTCCGGAGCAGAACTGGAAAACCATTCATGATATCTTTCTGAAACTTTGCATGTGTATTACCCACCAACTGAAGTGGTGCCTTTTGATATTTTCAGATTTCTGAAAATTTTATTTTTTTCGTTTCCATAGAAACATGTTGAAGTTGGACTTTGTTCAGAGACAGGTTCGTTTCCGGAGCACAGCTCCAAAACCGTTCATCATATCTTCCTGAAACTGTGCATGTGTATTACCCACTAACTGAAGGGGTGCCTTTTGATATTTTCAGATTTCTGAAAAAAAAATTTTTTTCGTTTCCATAGAAACACGTTGAAGTTGGACTTTGTTCAGAGACAGGTTCGTTTCCGGAGCACAGCTCCAAAACCGTTCATCGTATCTTCCTGAAACTTTGCATGTGTATTACCCATTGACTGAAGTGGTGCCTTTTGATATTTTCAGATTTCTGAAAAAAAAAAATTTTTTATTTCCATAGAAACATGAGAGGGATGTTGGTTGTTGTTGATTTTGACTGCTTCAAGTCAAAAACCCTTAACATTCCTGAAACTCTGTAATACCCACTAACTGAAGTACGGTAGTAGATACACAAGTATCTGTAAAAGATGTGTTTTACAAATTTTGTGGAACCGGTGGGATATGTCATCTTCTGATGACTCTTGTTAATGTATAATGTCTTTTGAGAGTAAGATCAAAACAGCCTTTCCACATTCCATTTCAAATTAGACATCACTTTTTCTATTAAATGCACTGGATTCCCTGGTCATCTGTAGTAGTTCTGGCATTCTAAACTGAAACTTACATATGGCCTGTTAGCAGAAAATTCTTTTCACGTTTAAAAGGATTCCCTGTGGATATGAAATCTATTATCAACTGCACAGGGACGGAGGTACAGGGAAGATAATCTGACACTGGAATTTCATTACGAGTGTTTCATCTTATCTTTGTTATAAATGAAGACAAAAGCATTGGGGAGCAGTACTTTGAATTCCATTTGGAAATAAGTTCATTAAATTTTCTCCATTGAATCCAGCTTACTGTCAGACTACAATACTTAAGACAAAATCTAATCAGTTTTACAGTCTTTTGAAGTTTATCTTTTATTCCGTGATTTTCTCTTTTAAAACACTTTTTAAAACACAAATCATTGGTGAATTTGAAACAGCCTCGTTATGGAATGGATAGCACATTGATCTTATTTTAGAAAATGTGTTCCTTGAGGCTAGGTCAACCGCGGGAATTGGTATATAAGATGAACAAAAATCTATTCATTATTCAAACAGGATTAATTAATTTAGTATTTCGTTCAACCAGTCCCGTAGTGTGTTACAATGACAGGGTGAATATTTTGTCACGCTTCTTGAAAAGGTTTTTGTAATTGAACTATTCTACCAACTGACTGTACTCACTTAAGTGTGACGTTGAGTGCTACAGTTGTGTTAAAAAAACACCTGTTGTACAGTGCTGTCTGCAAATCTTTCACACTGTTCAAAAACTATATTGACAAAGGCCTATTAAAGGAAGGTATAACAATTGCATCCTCTCATGAACGCAGTTACTGCTGATTACTTACAAATAGTGTTGTCAACTTGTATTGACACACACTTCGTGGTAAGAATGTTTTCCCAACAGTATCTTTGTATAAAATAAACAAAGAGGAAAACACTGATGAGAAAAACATTAACTACCACCCACAAACGAGCAATGAGATACATTAGTAACAGATAATGAAATGAGTAGTTGAGGAGCAATTGAAAACAGTAAATAGTTGTTTATAACTTAAACAACATTATGATGTATATTAGCATTATCAAAAGCACTCAAGTTAATTTAAGAGACGAACATATTACAGCAATATCGTTATTTTTAATATAAAAAAAGTTTGCATATATAAAACATAGTAAAGTGTGGTTAACTTGAACTCTCTTCTTTACATCATTATTTGTCAGATGACTGATTGATTGATGTTGTTCATGGTCATGCCTATCAAGTGTTATGGTTTTTTTTTACCTGTATATGTAAAATACGTCTGCAGATGACTGTCTATGTCATTCTGACATACTTTATGTCTAAGTTAACTGTCACTGATGGCACGATTACCATCTGCAGGTGTATGGTAAGTAGATGATATCATAGCAGACAGTACTGGTGTTTAAAGCAAGTGTAAATAAAGGTCAACAGGGCGTCTCTCTTATTGCTATGTCAACTAAGTGAGTTCAAGTACAAGTGCATGTCATCATAGTAATAAAGAGGAAAACACTGAAGAGGAAAACATTAACTGCAACTCAAAAACCGATGTATTTCGTGATCATGTCTATCCAGGTATAAGAATTGTTTACCTGTTAATGTAAAATACATCTACAGATGACTGTCTATGTCATTTTGACATGTTGTATGTCTAAGTTAACTACCACTGCTGGCAGGAGTACCAACTGTAGGTGTGTGGTAAGACGATTATATCATACGAGGCAGTACTGGTGTTTAAAGCAAGTGTAAATACAGGTAAACTAGGCGTGTTCCTCATTGCTATGTCAGCTTCGACTAGATGGCGTTAAGTCAGTTCAGTACAATTACATGCCATAATACTAATTAACCCGGAATATATAATAAATATTGTAATATGGTACACGTGCACCTTTTTATTGCTATGTAATTCATATAACATGTCAAAATGACTAATACATATTGGTTAAATGAAAATGGTGCATTTAACATGTGTGAATTCACTGGAATTCCTCATTTAAGGTAAATAATTTTGTCAGACTCGAGTACGATACATATATCAGTACAGTATCATTATTTAAAGGGTCTTCTGTGAACAAAGATGTACAAGGTGTGTTAAGTCCTGTTTATACATCAGCTCAACATGTTAAAGTAACAGCCGCTTATGTAAAACCAGATCATTTTGTCATAGCTTATTATCTATGTCATGACGTTTACCGTCTGACATTTCAAATTAAGTTTCACTCGTATGACAAAGTTTCTCTCCATTCGAGTTCTTTAAAATCTTCAAATAGAAAAATGAAAAGAGTTTCAATTAATTATGTTGACTACAGCACATTTCTGAAATAGGAGATCCACTTACCAATTTAGGAATTACCAATTTGGCAATATCTGAATAATGAAGCATTTCATTTTGGTTAAGGATTGCAGCAATATTCAATTATTCACTGATTAACTCATCTAATAAGTATAAATGCCATCTTATTCTGAGAATTCTTCCTATATTGATTTGAATTATAGCACATCAAGTATTTTTTATTCAAATGAATCAGATTCAATATAAAAAAAATACAGCAATATGAACACTTAATTAAGTGATAAATAAACTCATTTGGCAATCATCTGTTTGGTAAATGAAGACAATGGTTGTCAGTATTAGCTTTAATAGCCATGATTAAAATCAACTTATTATCCAATTTGACATCTAATATTTCTGTGATGTCTTCTGCCACAAGCGTAACATCATACCTATTACTTCAACCCGGTTAATAATTGGAAACGATTAACTGCCAATGGGAGACAAACCAGAACATATGTTAATGGCAGGTATCTCTGTTCTAGGCCTGTTAGTAATCGGTTGTAATTTGATTAATGTTAGATGAACCATTCTACCCCTGATTATCAGACAGTCTGCTTACGTTTGGTTGATTAAGTTTACATCCTTTATCATGACAAAACAAGCTCTTGCATCAACATAATCAATGATCTATTGAACAACTTTCCCTTTACAAAAAGTAAACTTGCGTCATTGGTTTCAATAAACTATAAATTATCCGCATCTATCGATGTCCCGAAACAGGTTTATGTGTGTTTTAATTTTGATTGATAAGGTTTTCGTTACTTTGTTATGTGAAAGCAATTTAAAGCATCCACAGACTTAACCTTAAAAAAGACAATTAGTAACTCAGCTTGGTTGATCCGTCATTATCAAGTTTTCATCTTGATTAAAAGATATTGATGTTGCAGGCTTTGAAAGACTGAAGGTCAAAGATGATTAAAAGAAGAACTTGTAATTATCTAATTAGCGTTGTCCTCGTCTGGTGTAAAATGATGCATACACTGTCTTTATCTCTGATGTTTAACGTTTATGAATGATGGATACACAAAGCTATTCACTACATGATGGTTTAATATTCGAACCCTACGAACTCGTGAAATTAACGCACCATTATTTATTCGTTCTTGAAGCGACTGTTTTCTGTATAATCCATTATTTCCTTTTCATCCTTGGTGCTTTCTGACAATCGTTTAGAGACTGTGAAGAAGAACATGAGCCTTGTACTTTCTAAAATTAGCGTTCATCTTTGGATTTTTTACTTTTCCTGGAACCTATTGTTAAACTCCTTTTGAAAATAGTTGCAAGTAATCTCACAGAAATATGTCAAGCATTGAAATGTGAGATTTTCAATGTGAATGTTTTTTTCTGAATACATTTTACCAAAGGAATGGAAGCAGAGTTATTATTATTAATGAGTGAATAATTATTATAAGTAATGAGTGAGTAATATTGTTTAACGTCGCTTGGGCGCTATCCCAGTCATTAGCGGCGAATATTAACAATGAAACTAATCCAAAATTACAAGTCTACTGATGTACATGTACATTAGGTATTGTAACATGATTCTGTGTTTTCTTGAATCTGACTGGTTGAAAACTACCCCTGTGTGGGTTGATATTTGAAATCCCACAAATGACCTGGACCAATTCACTGCGAAAAGATAAATTTTTCAGTTCCGTTCATACTGGCATCTCCGGTTCGCCATTCCTGGTGTTAACATGTGAAGGTTAGGCCTGTGGCTATATTGAAAACAAAACAACATTTTATCAATGATTATCAACAACATGAACGCATAGACACAGAGAATGAAAAATAACGAAATGAAATCAAAGGGTTCAAAAGGTGAGGTGATTTGGGGTTTAACAGCCCTTTAAAGTTGATTTCACTTACATGTATATCATGGCTGCTAGTATTTTTTCAGGGAGAAAGCCCGCAACACCACGTGGCTATGTCTTCCGGTGAAACCTGCGAGCGTCAGCTGTAACTAGCTTACCATGGGTGCTACTGATTCAGTGTAGTATTGCACCCAAACCTAACTGCACGTGGAACAGTTATTTACAGCAGGCAAAGTTGACGGGCTCCTGACGGGATTCGAACCCTGAAGCCGAATGCGCTAGCCACTGTGCTATCCCGCCCCCGGGAGCGGCTAAGAGAGACTGGGCTAAATGAGAACATTTGTTACTTAATTTACGTTGGCATCAGTAGTAGTTGAAAATTGTAATGGTCAAGTACTTTTCAAACATCCGGGGACATTGGCTCAAAAGAAAAGTGGCCTTATTAGAAGTGCTAGTGTTTGACTTAGCTAACTTTAGAAACTGACAAACAATGGTTAATTGGATGATAGAGGGTGTCAAAATGATAATTTTGTAAAAAGAAAAGTATGACATTTAAGTTGAATTAATATGTTCATTTGATTATTTCGCTGATTGTTCAGAATCCAGTGAGAAAAACTAATTTAAAATGGACAGGAAGTGTACCTGCTGATAATCAATCACCGTTTGAAAGTGTAAAGGTTTTACTTTTGTTTGTGTTTGGGGCGATACTAGCACAGAACTGGTGCATATGAATACTGGCAGGGAAGACTGTTGTATTTGAAATATGACACTAGAGATGACCATGATAGAAAGGTTCATAACCTACAGATTGGGTGCCAATACCCATAGAAACCATGCGATTTATGGCTGCATGTTTCATGCTTAGGAATACAGTTCCAACTACAAATTCCCCTGAAATACATTCCCGTCCAGGACACTATGACTACCCATATATATAAACCTGGCGAACCATTTGTAAATATCACGTAGTTGTACATAAATACTATTAAAACAGGATATCAAAAATCCAATGAAAGTAAAGATACAATAACAAAAATGTTTGTCAATAAACTGACAAGAGATAATAGCATGCTAAACAATGAAATGTTATGACGCTGTTGTCCACATTCCGAGATGCTGCAATACGTCTACCATTGAATTAAACAAAACAAACTTTATCTTTTGGAATGATATACTCTTTCAGATGGTAGGTTATGGTAGGTTATGTGGATTGACTTATTTCATGAAAATCTTACCAATGAAACAAACAATATAGATAATAGCAATGAACAGAAATATAAACAGAACTATATTCTTCAAAGAAACGTTCTGTCCGGAAATTAAAATTTAACAGTTACTTAAAATTCTTACAAATTAGTTACTACATATTAGTTTCGGGATTCCTTCGCTATGAAAATTATGATAACCCTTTCCCTTTTCTAAAACAAAATGACAGTGAGTAGTTAGTCTCTGCATGAAAGTAGATATATGCGTTTTTCCTAAATGTTCTGAGTTCTGTAATACCATCTTAGCATGACTGCCTCTTCATCCAATATGCTACATTACGATAACGAATGCATAGCAACTTTATAGATCTCAATGTCGTAAAATCAGCGAATGAACTCTCAACAGTTCGTGGATAATACTTTACATCATTAGATTTCTCATCGGCGACCTGTAATGCATAGATTCATATTTATTCAAAGCCTCGA
This sequence comes from Gibbula magus, assembly GCA_936450465.1. Taxonomy (NCBI): domain Eukaryota; kingdom Metazoa; phylum Mollusca; class Gastropoda; order Trochida; family Trochidae; genus Gibbula; species Gibbula magus. Next base: position 34,547,418 of record OW388293.1, read on the forward strand.
GCTGTCATCTTGAGACAGAAAGACGTAACAAGATCTATTAACCAGAGGACAGAGTTCAGTGTTTCACCCTCTGATATTTCACACACATGATTATTTTTCACTTCAAAGAACCATGAATGGCAAAATAAACATATTTTCCTTGATGTTTCTTTTGTGCATTTTACATCTGTGAGTTGAAAGAGATTTTATCTCCAGAAAAAAATCCCATTTATTTGAATGCAAGAATATCACATCATATCTTTGCCAAACAAATATTAGACGAACCATTTCCCTTTTGTTTCAAGTGAATTTAAATACTTTGGCTTCTATGCTTTTCTATAATGGCATTTTCGTATTTCATAATCGACAGATAACATTTGCCCTTTCTCAAATTACCATGCAGCTCATCATGACATAATTTATTTATTTTTAAGCGTCATCTTAAAGTTTAAGGCTTCAGAAAGATTTGAATTCTAAAAGCATGTCAAGAAAGAACCGAAGTGTGGCTATTCCTTTATCCTAAATTAGTTTTCAAAATGTCATGAAAATCCTATCAGTTGTACTAAATATGTTTAATGATAATACGAGGGGCATGGCTCTGTGACTGCATCAATAATTCGTTTAAATCTCAGGATTTCTCTATTCAGTGATAGGTAAGTGCATTTGAGGTTTTGCCAATCGTTGACATATAGCCTCGCAGCAGATTGGTTTTTTAACCTTAAGTAAGACTCTGTATCAAATAGTATGACACTTTCACTCCATAATTTCTATGTTATGTTGAGTAAAGTAATCGATCCCCAACTTTTGCGAGTTAAAACGAAGAAACTGTGGGAATCGAACCCGCAGCTCTTCGCTTTGTAGCCCAAAACTCTACATGAGACCTCAGAGAATTGGGATATGTAGGGATTGCCTGTTGTGATCTCTTCTGCTCTCCTCGAACTTGATGTGATATTTTATGTGCGCTTTCGCTTGGTTCACTATATTTAAAAACATGTACACAGTTGCACTCACATTTGTCCTTTACATACATCACGGTACATACGTCAGAGAATACATTCGGTTGTGCTTTTATCGTTAGTTTGGGAATGAAAGTAAAACCGAGCTTGCAGTGCCAGCCACCTTCAGGTTTTTTAAATGTTAACCAAAACCCCACCCTTGTGCTTCCCCCCTGACTAACTGTGTCCTATTTGAGAATTTGCCTCAATGGTAGAAAAACGCTTTATTTGTTTACGGATGTAATATGCACTAATAAGCTCTAAAAGTCGTCGTAGTTCAAGATAAGTATTATATTTCCCAGATGATGAGAGCACGTCATCATTATTGACCAATTTCGGCCAGGATATAAGTATCATGCATATTCCGGCATCGGTACTGCTATATGATATATCTACGTACCTTAATTTCTATCGCATTTTAAACGAAGTGAAATGAAGTAAGATTTCTGAATACCAATCTTAACGTACTCTCGGCAAACTTGATTATAACTTTAAGAAGAGTAGCAATAAACGCATTAAATGTCGAAGGTTTTAAGACTGTAAATTCAACTGACACATGTCAATACAAAACAGCTTGGCAAAGATTTTTGTTTCATTCCAAACCGCATGTCATTTTCAGTCTCACGAGTGATAGCTTTGAACTATTATTCATTTTATCTTTAAGTTTAAATGAAAACATCCAAGTTTATAAGAATGGAATTTTTGTTTTGTAAAATTAAAATTGCCACGTTCACAATTTTGTTCTGATTGACCTGCGTTTTAGCGGTCATTTATGTTGACACTGACATGAAGGGTGTTTTAAATTAACTTTAACTACTTCGGCTGTCAACTGAGCAAATTCCTTTTTGATTGACATTTATCACCACTTGTTTTTGTAACTTCACATGTTTCTACCATGAAAAATGTATGGATTGCCTTGGAAACTAACGTTGTCTGACATTGAACTTACGATGTTGAGACAGGATTGAAAACTGAAGTGTACAGCGTAAGCGGAGGTATACATGTATAGCGTTCATTCTGTCCGTATGTCTGTATGTCCGTCCGTCACATAACTTTGTGCAGAGCATATTTCTCAAACTATACATGCTAGCTTCACCAAACTTGCTCCACATGTTAGTCATGATCTCTAGTTTAGCCTTTTGAGGGTTACATCGATTTCTGAATTTTACTTTTTGCGGTTTCCATGGAAACATGACCAAACAGTGACTCTGTAAGGAAGTCATTTTGTGCGGAGCATATTTCTCACACTTTACATGGTAGCTTCACCAAATTTGCTACACATGTTAGCCATGCTCTCTAGTTTTGAGGGTAAGGTCGATTTCTGAATTGTATTTTGTTGTGGTTTCCATGGAAACATGGTTTAACAGTTATCTCTGGAATTGTACATTTGCTATTCATTCAACTTTACACACAGGTTAGTCATTCCCATAGTTGTGCCTTTCTCATTTTCAGTTATGTCAAACTATATTTGGAAGCGCGGGTATGTGAGCTGTGCTTGCTTCTACACTTGCATTTATAAAGTCGTCAACTCAATATAACTGTTGAGGCATTTCTTATTTGGTCAAGTAAAGTTATCATCATCACTGTTGGATATGATGTCACTGATTCTTCCTCTTACATATTTATACTTTCGCCAATAAGATTAAATTATTGCTTTCGATGAATTATGAAGAATAGTTAGGCAATCCTTATATTATATTAATCCCTTATATTATATTAATCCCCAGCATATCTCTCCTGATGGCTTTGTTATCAAATCAACATGAGGACTTTTCGGAAAGCTTGCCTTGAACTGGTGATCGATGAAACAGGAGGCACGTGCTTTCGTGTTGTATGAAATGTGATAAAATGATCTCCCTGATTGAGAGAGCATCTGCCATCAAGAGGATGATTTGCTTTACATCTTTCCATTGATTAGGTGTACAATTTGTGGAACACGTGGAACCTTGTTGTAGCTGTGAAACATCTTTTCAAAGACCAATTTAATCTAGGATACTGAATTCTTGCAAACTTCGTTTCGAGACAACAGCTGTTCCTAATATATATAGAACAGTCGACCCCAAAACATAATATTCAAGGTGATGCCACTATCCAGATAAGCATCGCTTGTTCAACACTGTTGTTTTCAGTAAACCACTCTACCTGCCAATGCAGATCCAAATGGAGTGGGTTTTTTATAGGCGCTATATAAACCAAATGTTTTTGCTATTATCAAAATTTAGATTCTATATTAATGTTGATACCATAGGTATATATCTTAGAAAACAGTTTTGGGTTGAACATGTTCTCTGCGAAATTTTCATTATATTCGGAAAATTTGTATTTTAAACAATCAACAATCACATCAAATCAAATATATTTTGGCAGATTTTAAGGTTTTGGTTGAGATGAAATATTATCTTGATAAATATTGTGTTCTTAACATTACTTATGTTACTGGCGCCTAATGCTGAATTAACAAGTTTGGAGTCAGATTTCTTATATATTGTTTGATGTTTGATGTTTGATATTTTTAATCATTATATAATAAAGCATCACGGTATATTTTTCGAATATACATGACAAACGTAATGACAGTAAGATGTTATATGCGTTACATTTTATTGAATTGTATTGTTTAATCCCTGATTTCGTAAGGTCCCTCATGTTTTCTGCGCACTATTTACAAAATAATGTGCTTTATACATTGACAAGTATTCAGTCTATGGATGTATTCTTCCCAAAACAGGAATTTATTGTGTGTAAAGGACACTTGAAATTGAACAAAATTGGATATGTCACAGAAGCATGCTACACGGTATATGTTTCTCTCTGTGCAGCAAAACATTTAATGTTCTATTAATTTTAGTGTAAAAGTTTCGTAAAATTTACTGAGAACTGTTAACATTATCACAGTAACACATTAATTTTAAATGTGTTATTTAAGAATTGAAAATCAATTTATGTGTTTGCAATTGAAAATGAACTATGTCAAAGCGACATTCTAGTGCACATGCGAATTTTTGAAAACTGACATTCACATATTTCATTTTACCTTTCTTATATGGAGTGAGACAAATTAGATGTCATTTTGAGGCGAAACATATCAAGTAATAATTTAAGCTTTAAATCAGTGTATAGAAGTTGAAGTTGAACAAATCTCATTTATTCATTCTTTTCCTATAGTTGTCTTAAAAACTTATAACTTTTAAACATGCATTTTTTCGGTCGTTTATTTTTATATATATTGTCCATGTCCCCCATTATGATAAAAGTATTTTCAATTTCAAAATGCTTCCTTAATGTATCCTGTATATACCTAACCTAAACAATCAAAACTTACCTTATGTAACGCAAAGGGTCGACTTGTGTCGTTGTAAAGTTATAAAGGAAACTCTGAGGTTCTAATAACGTTTCCTATAACACTTCTTGAGCGGCGGGCTTTGATGCCCGCTACTTGAATGCTGAAATATCTCATCATTTCTGCATAATCAAATCACCACAACGACCAGGTGGTCTAAAATACATTAATGAAATAGGTGAAATATAGATCAACGCCATTATGAAACAGGTCTTTGTTAATCATCATTTAATGCTGTACATTATCAATTTTTAAACATTATGAGTTTACTTCCAGCTAAATTGTGATAGTAGAGTGAGTTATATTTAATTATACACGTACTTTTATATGTTTACAAGCATTGATATTCTTCTCTGAAGCAGGTGATGAAAGGAAACCTCAAAAATATGTTTGACTTTCTGTTTTATGCTCCTTCTTTATGTTCTTTGTGACAGATGAACTTACAACAATAATCAGCAAATAAGTTCATGAGACATATTAGATTCCATAAAGTTCTCCTGCAAGCGAATTATCATTCAAGATGTCATAATTGACAAAGAATGTCATTAAAAAATATGATTATCTGTAATTTCAAAGAATCATGAAGGACAAGAAACAAGATAGTTTCCTTAATCTTTCTTTTCGATGTTATAAAAAGAAATTTGATGAGCTGATAAAACATGTTTTTCTAGTTAATCATGCCTGTGCTTTATACCCGATTATGAAACCATATTTCGCAAAAATGGTTTAAACATGTTTGATTTCACACAAATTGATTTCTGGATTGGGGAACAACCCACAAGGTTATTTAAATCCCGACCAAGTACACAATTCAAAGTTGGATACAGAACACAATTAATGAATTAGGGAAGTATAAAACTGAGGAAAGGGAACATCTGAACTTTCGCTTACAAATAAATGTCTTCAGTTGCTTTTTGAGACTAAACATATAACCTTATTGTATTAATGTCAATATCTCTGCATAATGATGTCGTTGTCGTTGATGTGTATGGTTCGTGTTTCATTGTAAACAGATAAACTATGAGGTATGCCAAATGAACTTGAAGATTGCCGTTGTAATTATCAGGCATTGTTAGTTTTAGAATGTGACATCAAAGAACATTAGACATGTGCATCTGTCGTGGAAACAAAATCTTAAAGCTAATTGAAAGAGAGATTAAACGGATTTCTCTATGTTAAACCATTTTAAGTTGAACCTATAATAAAGAATATGTGTATGTTTAACATCACACAGTAGTGTTTTCTGCTTCAAACTATGGCCAATTGAATTACTCTACAGAGAAGGTAAACACTAGCAGGAAATGATTCTGCGTCAACCATTAGTACCCATTAATGTGTTATATCAGAGACTGTGTCTTCAGGGTAGAAGTAAGATGTGTGTGTATCCCTTGTCATCAGGTAACTTGTATTATACTTAATCTGCCATCAGTGTCACCAGTTCTATACCAAAGATAGAAGTCCAAATTTGAACGTAGTTAATATCTTTGAACTATGTTCGATACGGCCAAGGAATTACCAGATATATCTCCAAGATTCTTGAACCGAACTAGAAGGGGCACTCGATGATGTCTAATACTTAATGCAATTTCCTTTGTGTGGTTCAATTTTCCTTTACATGATTCCTATTTTAATCTTTAATACTGTCTGTGTTGTAAAGTAATTTAATAAGACGTTCAAAGACCATTTCTCATCCATCCTCGATTGTACTCTTGCTCTATCATGACTCTTCGTTTTGAAAATATTCATGAGTTTTGCCAGCAAAGGGCTTGACATAAGAGGGGGCGTTCTGCTACAGGTATTTGATAAACTGACTCGTATTCAGCTGATGGAGCTCTTAGGATTATAATCCCAAGATGTAGACATTGTCAAAGATAATTCGTTTACTGACACTTCTTGGGTTACTTTACATTTATTTTGTAAACAAAAACTGGAATTACTGAGCAGTCTTGATTCACTTATTCCATGAAGGTTAACCTCTTGCTTGCTGTGGTATATCAATAACCTTATGATCATTATTATTAAATTATTTAATTCTCATATCCAGATTATTGTCATATAAATGAATTGCTGAATTTTCTGAGAGTTTAAAGGGTTAATCCACCATACTGTGAATCCGAACCGTTGAAGCATGTGTCGCAAATGACATTTGGCGTCTATGTTTAAATCAAAGAACAATGCAGGATATATATCAATATCATCATAATTATTATTATCAGATTATTAATTTCTCATATCCAGATTATTGTCACATAAATGGATTATTCAAAATGATATCCTTCTCTGACGAATATTTTTTTCATCACATTTTCGTGCACTATTTCTTATTTAAGATAATACAAATACATATTAAAATGGCCTTATGGTGTTCTAAGCTGCATGAAACATTACCATTTAACCAATTGTTTTCGCATAATGTGATATTTCATTTCGATCATTGTGAAAGTTTTCTAATCCTAGGCCTCATGTGAAATGTGTTATCATTTCTAATTCGTTTTTGAGATTTGACATATATATTATTTAGTGGCAGTTTTTAAATCGAAAATTGTATTCTGTTTCCTAGATGCAAATTTATTCCTGCAGAAAAGGCAGATTTTGGTTCTTAATGCTAAATAGGTAATACAGTTAGTATACATTGAAATAGGACGTGTCAATTGCATTCTGCACACATGCACTAGGTCGTTGCTTGAATTTATAGTCAAAAGTTTGGCATTTGCATGGTCAAGTCGAGTGAGATTATTTGAATCAGTATGCATGGAAATGAAATGAAATGTTACACACATCTTGCGTCATGCTCTGATAAATTGATAGCATTCGGTACTCTCTTTACAGTTTGTTATTTGAGGATATTCTGTGTTTGTGTCAGCCATTAGTATCTATTATTATAATTTCAGATGTTTCTAGGGCATAATATACACTATATTTGTTATCTTATTATACCATATACTGTTCACTGAATGAATTATGAATGCCAGTCATTGAGTTTACCGAATTCAATGTTTATAAGCAAGCTACTAATTAATTGGGACTATATAATGGTCTGTGTGTCCATCTGTTCGTCTGTCCGTCCATCAGGTGTTTGTTCTGCTCATTACTCATACACTAATTGTCACCACCATTGATATTGTTATCAATATGATTTGTAGACCTGGCTTTTGTTTCGTACTTTCACACAGGACAAAAAATGTTGGACTCTGCAGGATCCGCCAATATTTGGGAGAATCCGGAAGGATCCGGAAGATGGATTCCACCACTTTTTGTCCTGTGTCATTTGCATAATTAATGCAATTTTGCTTTTACTTTTTCGACCTCAATTTTCAATACAAGAGCTTGTTTCACTAAACTCATCATATATGCCAATATTGATCTCTAGATCTCTTCATGGGTTATTCCTATTATATGAATTTCTTTCTCGAGGTTGTTCTGTGAGTGAGTCATTTTCTCTGAAACATCTTCCATAATAATGATAGCCTTATGAACATTTGTACTCAAGTCAAACATGATACCTAGATCAGTTTGCTGATCAGTTATCGCTTGCTTAATCATCTAAAACTGATATATTGTACTCAAGGTAACGAGTTGTCTTGCAATCTTGTCCATTTACTATTTGGAACAGAATCTACGATAACATATTGTAGGAAATAGGGCCACTTGCCCAATTATATAAAGGTGGATATATAGCTTTAAATCGAAGAGTCCAGAGTCCAGGGGTATATTGTTTTTCACCTATCCCTATGTTCGTCTCTTTGTCTGTCGTCTAGATGTAAAGAGTAATTTCCGAAATGTTCATCAATAATATTTCTAATACAAAGTAAATGTTGAATACTATATTATTTTTAATCTACAGTATACTTATATGCGGAGTTATGTTTATTGTTATAATATATAAGTTGAACTTTCCTTCCACGTTTTGAATAAACAATTCATAATGGAAGATAAAGTTGGTTTAAAAAAAATAAATATCATACTCCCTAATCTGAAATCTTCACAGATAAGGAATTTCTTCATAAAAAAGTTTCTTTTTTCTAATTTTACTTGTATACCTAAAATTATTAACATACACTTTGACTGAACAACAAAAGGTTTATTCTTAAATAACTTGAGCATGAGGATGAAACATTAATTAATCAGTGCTCCTTGCTAAGCACCTTCCAGCGGTGATCTATTTTTAGCTCCAGGTCATATGATTGTTATGTCGACCTCGCGTGTTTCAAATGTTTCTTCTTGCAATGATGGAATAGTTAATATAATTATATGATGGAGAGCAATTGAATAAAAGGTTATCAATAAATTACTTTCAAGATAGTTATCCCTTAACATGTTACTGATAACAATTTAACTTTAAAATCAAATCTCGTTTCGCTTAACAATGAATAAATAATTGCATATGGTTGTATGTTCTCAAACGTGGGACCAAAGTAAAATGTTTGGATATCATTAAGCTTTTGAAGTTTTTAACATAAATCATATTTGCTGACTGCTTATTCTGGTGAACGGTATTGAATGATGATACTGTTATTAATATATACGTTAATGGTATTAACAATACTGAAACTTAAAATCATAATTAAGAAACTCCAATGTACAGTTACAGAGTTCATCAAGAGCATTCTGGCAACCAATGCCCATTTCAAAGAGAAAGTGTACTGTGTGTGAAGTTGTAAATATTTGAAGACGTGTGCTAAAGTGTCTGACAACGTGTTACAGATTCCCTGATGCAGCTCCATTAGAAGGACCTGAACAGATAAGAGTTTCCTATTTCTCTAGTTCTCTTCTCATTGATTATAACATAGCTTTCTCAAAAGGAAATCAACATACAAGGCCAATTTAACGTTAGACCAGCATGTTCAAAGCAAATTCTTTATCTTTCAGATAATCAATCAAGAAGTCTCAAACAGTGTTACATTTCATATCATAAGACACTTTGGAGAGATGTCTATGTATCGAGAATGATGAATGTGCGCATGTGTTTGTCAAGTTGTGAAATACCGTCATCAAAATATTACCGTCATTAGTATCTTTCAATTTGACTATGTTTTAACCCTCAAAGGCATAAGGTGGGTCTTTGAGGCCCATCAGAGTGCACACAAAATCTTTATTATTTGAATAATTTTAATATCGTTCCATCTTATCCTCAAACACATCCTTATCTTTAATTCTTCGAAAGCATTTGAACAAACAATATAAAATGTGTTAATTTTTTAAAGAAATATTGTGTTGCTACACTAAGGCACAAGTTGGGCCATGGAAGCAAAGTCATGTTTTTTGTCTGCAAAAAGACTTTGACAATGTTTTCTTATGTCAGACGGTGCTTAGCATAATAGTAATAGTGAATAGTACTTCCCCATGAAGAGGGGTAGACCTAGTTGTAGCGATATGTTCCCATTTAACGACAGTGCTCTCACACACTACAATAGTGCACTCCGTGAGTCTGCACGTTCAGATCATGTAATCTGCATGCCTATCTCTCCCTGTAACATTTAGTCTTGTATTGATGTCAACTACTGTAAGGTTCAGATTCAGGAGTTGCATATTGTTGATGGTGTCTAACCTGTACATGCAGTAAAACAGAGAGAGCAAAACGGCAGTCGTCAGTCTGGGAAATAAATAGAACAAACTCCACTAGTCAATCACCACAAGCTCAGGATCCCAGGTTGTGTTACAAATGTTGCTATCAGAACGCGTCCAGAAGATGTGCAGCACTTTATAAACACTGTAACAATTGTGGTAAACTCAATCATGTTGCCCACATATGTCGGTCTAAACCCGTTGCAAGAAAGTACACAGTGTTGAATATCAAGTTGATCATGGTGAGGATGAATTGTTCATTGATATTGTCCGTAATTCTGACATCACATCAATATCGGTAAATATAACAGTTCTCTCGCTGATATTAGATGGAGGATCTCAAGCAAACATTCTTTCTAAACGAGACTTTGACAAACTGATCATCAAGTCTGTTCTTCGAAACTATTACTGAACGTTTGATGGGTGCACTTATCCAGAGAATACCGAAATGTGGATTGGCACGTGTGATGCAAGAGCTTATCTCTACTTCTGTTCCCTCTACATCTGCGACAGAAGAATCATCTAGCTCAGCTGGGAAGAGGAGATGTTGGATCTGCCTTATTGCATGTCGCAACAGGTCTGCTCCATGTGATTGTTCTGAGTAAGACTGTCTTGTGTGTTCATTCTGACTGAACGCTGCATGGTTGTCAGTTTGATACTGTTTGTGTTAATTAAATATGTTCATGTTCTTTTCATTTAACTACATTGAATAATAAATTTATCATAATACACATGTTTTCATTCTTTCTTATAAATGTGAACAAGGACAATGTAAAGGACAAACCCTCATTGCTTTATGAAAGTTTTACATATCTGTATTCATCATTTCTGTTTTTTCCATTGTATCTTTGGATTTCAGTCCAGGTGGAATATATTTTATGCAATACAACTACATATTAACTACAATATCATAAAAGAAATGTAATGAAGGACAATAACACATTTTAACATACATATATACGTTGAAATCAAAGAATTATATTTCAAAGGGAAAATTTACCGAAATACACACATCAAATTATTGGAAATACATTAAAATAACATTTTAGAAGATTGGATGCATGCCCTTTGACCTCAATGTTTTCTTCCAACTTCTCCATGATGACGATGACAAGTCCAGGTAGACAGCACTATATTTCCTGTATCAGTAGTGTCATATTCGTATGTGTAAACCCCCTGGGCCTCTGAGGTCCACCTTGTGCCTAATGTGATCTAAAAACGCGATTGCCTTTGAGAGTTAATCATGTATTTATAACATTTATGTGTAAACAGGAATATCCTCTCGAATTTCGTTTCCACAAAAATTACCCCGATAGATACCTCCTTACAAGTAAGGCTCAAGACACAGGTAAACTGTCCTTCAAGAAGTATCCTATTAAATTTACGTTCATTCCGTGATTCTGCCAATGTGCTGATACCTCAACCATATTAAAGTTGAAACCAAATTACATTTTTTTCTTTCGTTTCAGTATTAAATACATAATAAAACCATTATTGACGGGTGAATTCGGTCAATACCTGTTTTTATTGATTCGAGAAAACAATATTGACCAAGGACGAAGTCTATAATTGTATCTTAACGAGAACCATTAAACATTGATATGTTGGTGCGTAAGATTGACTAGCAATCAATTGCAATCTGCATTTAATGAAAAGCAAGAGTGTTTCAGATCTGTCTGCAAACGAGTGTTACAATCCCTAGATTTTCTCAACATATTTGCTGAAGTAATCCCATCTAGTTTCACTCTTTGGTGTTGAATTTGTAACTAGATATATTATCAACTTGACACTATCGTCGGTATCAGTCTCTGAAACCTATTGTATTGTTTTAAGGTGCAGTATAAATTAACTGCTTCTTATTCAGATAGAAATGTAACTCTTTGCTGAAAGAATTACCTGTGATTTCATAAATTAATGTACATGTGAAAAATGTCTTCCCTACACATTCATTAAACAAAACAGAATACATGTTTACTTTAAGAAGATAACACATTAAAACATAATTTCAAAATAATAATAATGCGATATTAATATGTTTTTAAATGACTTCCAACTTTTCGAATTTGATGCAGTAAATCTACGTTCAACCTGAGAAAAATCCATGATAATATTTCTGAAATGTTGATAAGAAGGGATATCAAATCGACCCGACGAAATTTAATTGAATAACTTGACATCATTCAAGAGTCTATCTTTTAGTTAAAAAGGCCTGTCTTATCGATTACTTCGATCAATTATTCAAACAATATATTGTATTCTAAGATGCCGTTAGAACAAACGAGTACAAAAAAAAGTACTTTATCAGACAATAAAGGTATAGTTTTTTTTATAACGTCACAATTGAATTGCGTTTCTGCTTTACCACGCTGCTCCCTCGGGGTTGGGGTAGTAAAGAGAGAAGGGTGGTTGTAGGAGAAAGGGGGTAGATAGGAAAGGATATAAGGGTGTAGTTTAAGAGTTGCTAGGAAGAGAAAGGGATATGAAAGAGAGGGTATGGAGAGAAGAGGGTAGTGGAAGAGCGGGTGTGGAGAAAAGGGCCGGGGAAGTGAAATAGAGGATATGGAGCGAAGAGGGAAGGGCAAGAGAGGCTATGGAGAGAAGGGGTATTGGAATAGATGGTACGGAGAGAAGAGGGAAGTTGAATAGATGGTATGGAGAGAAGAGGGAAGTTGAAGAGAGGGTGTGGACAGATGGAGGAAGTGGAATAGAGGGTATGGAGAGAAAAGGGTAGTGGAAGAGAGGGTATGGAGAGACGAGGGTAGTCAAAGAGAGGGTATGCAGAGAAGAATGTAGTGGAAGAGAGGGTATGGAGAGAAGAATGTAGTGGAAGATAGGGTATGGAGAGAAGAATGTAGTGGAAGATAGGGTATGGAGAGAAGAGGGAATTAGGGGAGGGAAGGAAGATTTACGGGTAATCAATCCTTCATGTTTCTTCTTGCACAACATCATGACAATAGAAACAATAAGAACTTCTCTAACCAGATTAGAAATAATTCTCTTATGTACTTAATCTGGCAATTACAAGTTTCAAAAGTGGTAATTATTTAAAATTAACGTTCAAATAAATGTTGATTTTTTTGTTTTTCAGTCAAACTTCAGACTTGTATCAGCAAACATCTGCATATACTTATACTCTCTTGCCGAAATTAACATTCATAGCTCAATTCTAAAGATGCAAGTGTTGTGTCGGTTGATTACAATCCTTGACACTGAACAGGAGTTGGTGGTTCAATTAACGTCAAGGGATGACTGGTCCAAGCAGATTAATTGGAGAGTAGATCAAAGCATACACCTCCGTGACAGTTCTGAGTCTGAAGTAGCAATCCTGTGTTGTGTAGTTGGCACCAACAAGGAAATGAAGTTTAATTAAAAGTTATAATGCATTCATGATTTATTTGTTAATGATTCACTATTTCAGTGTTTTTAACAACAGAGGCAGTATCTTCAACTTTTCAGATGTTGTGACATTGATAGGTTGTTTATTGCATCAATAAAAATATAAAGAAATAGGATAAGAAATATTCGCAACATTCCATTTCCGCTACCACAATTTAACACTGGTTTGGTCATCTTCTTGCGACTGCCGACTGCCGTGTATAAATATAAATATTGAAAATTATGATAATCTATATTTTACATTTGGACATTTAACGGTTTATGAATTTGAGAAATCGGTCTCCTGCTCTAAGGAAACCTGTCTGCCTCTGGAAAAAATATGACATATGTCTATGAAAAATACTTTATGTCACTTCAGCCACATATTCACGCCTGTCGGGTGTCATATTCCACAGAATAGTCTGATGCTGCCAGCTTATTGCTGAATGACATTTTAGATATCCACAATTGATTTCTCAGTTATTTTCCTCTCATAAAACATCTTATTACTCACCCGTTGAAGATATCGCAGTTTAATAAATCTACCGTGTTATTACTTAGTGTAATCGCGTGCTGCCGATTGACGTGATACGCTCGTTAAATACAAACCACTCACTCGTAAATATGTTATTAAACGGAACGTCTTTTAGTATTCTCTATTTACATTAAAATTGTGTTTTCCAGTACTTCTCTGCTCGGCCTAATAGCTCTTGCACTATCAAGACATTCCATTCCAAACTCACATTGCTGACTTCTTGTAATGATCCGAGAGTTTAAAAGTTTCATGGAAATAGTATCGAAGTCTGCGTATCCTAAAAGGTTCATTATATACTCAACAAAGCTCTGAGAAAATTAGGGGAATTTCTTATTCCCATGGCATTGTATGTCTATATGATGGACATATTGCTGAATGTGTATGCATTAACAAAATAGTAACATCAACCTCATACTCGATTTATGAGTTGAATTGATCATTGTGTTACGTTTTGCGTTTCTGCTGTCCATGTGTTTTTGAAAGTAGGATTTAGGAAATATTAGCTTTAGTCTATTTTTGGAACGTGTCTTTAACCAAGCTCACAACATGGAAAACCGTTCCCTGGTATAATTGTCCTCTATGTAATATGTTATGTTTATATGTTAGCAAATTCAAAATACGCAACATAATTTAACCAAAATTAATGTAAGTTAAAAAGATTGGTGTTCGGTGATATTTGAACTTGAAGCAGAAATGTGTTGAACATGCCAAGACAAAATCTACAATCTACAAATCTTTCAACAGAGTAAACAACGAAATGTTAGTACCAGAGAAATCGATGCTGAATGTCTCAATAAGCATGTGTTGTGTAGAGAGGTTCTCGCAATGTCTTTTGATACTTTTTTCATTATGTTTGTTCAAACACAGATGTGGTGCTGAACAGCTTTTTCCAAATAGGTTATATTAAGTTTTCTGTTCAGTTTGTCATAATGTTTGTACTTTGAAATCGACAAGCTACCAATTAAATGGAGAATAGCTGAAAACTATAATGTAAAGAGTTGTGTCACCATAATGTAAAGATGTTTGCATTTCTATCCTTTATTCATTGAGTTAGAAGAAGGCTTTTGCAATGCTAGATCGTCGATAGACCAACACTGCCATTAAAAACGAGATTAAGAAATAAAACATTGAACGTTTTGAAGCCAACAAAGTAATTCAAATTCATACATGTGGATGAAACTGTGAAGCATGGACCATGAATGACCATGATAGATGGCATTCATTGAACATAAAATACCACATTGGAATACCATGTTATAATTTTGTCGTTAACTTTATTGATTTGAAACACATATTCCATTAGAGTGTATTTGTTGTCTGTCCTAACTCCACTCGAGAGAATTCCTCAATCACTAAATTGACGGTAATTAGGTCTAAAAGAAATTAAAAGTATCTTTTTATGGTTATTATTTTTCAAATTATATCATCCCCTGACTATCAAAACAAAACAGACTATCATTTTCAGTTCAGGAAAAAAATAATTTCGTTTTTCATAATTGTAAAGCTTCATTGCGTTTGTAGTGTCGATACAACCTTTCTTTTTTTACGAATTGAGGCCTTTCCCTTTTTTAAATGGTATTGATTTTCAGCCTTCCAGTAGAACCTTAACTTTCAACTTCAATGTCCTACATGTCGAGCAGAGAACTTGATAAACCCTTTAAAGCATTCATAAATATTGATTATCTGTCCTAGGGGAAAGCTGAGTTCAAACGAACCAGACACCTAAATGTTTAGAAATACAAACCATAAACTTTGACGGAGAACCAGACAAAACAATAACACCTTTAAATTTCATTTGACAAATCAGATAGATACGTAGATTGGTTCATATCGATAACTTGTTGATACATGATAAGTGAGGGAAGAGATATGCTCTTTCTGAAAGCATTATCTTCTCCTTGTTCCATATGTATGCATTATTGGAAAGATTATTTGGCTTCTGTACGGCGTTCATATCAACTCCTGTGTAAGCATTTCATGGTTTGAGAAATCAACTCTCATACTGCTTGCCCGATTCACAGAACGAATGATTGATGATTATTCCTATAAATTTTGCATGTGATACTATTCTTTTTATTCAATTAATGTAAGGGGAAAGGTAATATTTCTGGTTATCAAGTATTTTATTGAATCCACAATACAAAAAAAGATTATTGTGAACAAAAAACATGTTGTTTTTTATAGTGCCATCAATTTCGAAATATTTATGAATACTCAAATTGACAACAATATTTTTCTGGATAATAACTTCTGTATTGTGAAGATACACAACGTTTATCTTCACAATACAGAGTATGAGTATGAGAATATATGTATATGAGTATACGCTTCCTCCTTCATGGGGTGTACAATCTTTGAAGTTCATAATTCTCTCTGAGTATTTTTGTTCTTGAAAGCGAAAAAAACCCAACTGTGTTCATGTTAAAGTGTAATCGCATGTACAATCGGTCGGTTATCTGGAAACTGATAATTTGTAACCACTGTCACATTTTTGCACACAGAAAAAAAATTAACTCTCTGTCTTACGGCATTAGCTTTACTACAAACATTTCAATTGGTGTCTTTTTTTATCAAATAATGTCGATATTAGCCGAATTTATCATGCACTATGAAATGATTCAAATGGAGTCTCATATTATAGAGTTTGAAGATGAAATTTTAATTAAACTAAATGGGTTGAAAACAAGATATATACAGGTATCCTTTGAGTAGAATTTATCTCCCTCCATTATGTGGTGGTCTCCAATACTTTAAACAATCATGTTTTTGACTCCATCTCTCACAACCGATTTCACTGTGAGCTGGTACACCACATTTTATAAGCAACGACTTGATTTAGTTATGCTTTCTTTCCAAAATGTACTTCCATAATCAAAATCTTAAGGTGCAGGTATTGTGTCTGTTGAGAACAACACTTGGAATCCGATAACGTTGAACAGTTTGTGACAATGAGTTGCGACTTGTCCAAGCAGATTCACTGGAGAATGGATCAAAGGATACACTTCGGTCAGAGTTCTGGAAGGTGAAGTAGCATTACTTATGTTGTGTAGGGGGCACCAAACATGGGACTAGTGTTTTAAAGTAATTAGTAATTCGTCCTTTAATCGTTTCTTCATTATTCACTGTTTCAGTTAACAATGAAGACAGTTTCTTTAACGTTTTCAGTGACGACAATCAATAGTTGTTCATTTTATCAATAATGATGTCTTGTCTTTTTTCACATACACAAAAACGACCATATCCTATCACAATTATAACATTAAACATAACAAATGCTTGGAGAATCTTCGTATGAGATTTTCATTCTAAGAATAACTCCCTTTGATTTATTTTTAAACTAAGACCTGCCAGTAGGTTGTATTTTTGAAACTAGGACATTAAACTGAGACAATCAAGTGTGTCTAATTGATTTCAACAAACCTTTAGTGCATTCATTAGTTCCAATCCAGAGAGATGTCTAGTTACTCTGTTCAAGAAGTACAAACTGTATGCAGGTCTGCGTCCTCACAATGTCCCTCTACTTTCCTCCTTTGTCTCCCGCTCTTTCAATAGTGGTGATGACGAGCAGTTAATTGCAAGGACAACCGGTTACATAATAAATGTTATTAGCGACTACAACGAGTGAGTGAGTGGTCAGTAATATCATACAGGGCGTACCAAAGTGACTGTTCAAGTAACGTAACGTTGACTAATAAGGCTCCTAATTATACCACTGAATTAACTGTAACTGTCAAATTACCCACAATGTACAACTGAAATAAAACGTATTTCATTGTCCTTGCTTTTTTTTAAAAGTTCAGGTTTTGTCACAATATTAATCATGAGACAGACTGTGACTCTTGTAATACCCTGTTCTCGCCGCAAATGATTTCAATGTTGAATAAGAACTCTCTCGACCTCGTTCCAAGGAATACGTTTGCACACTATTGCAACTGCTTCGATAAGTTGATTTTACTCATTTAAAAGGGTGTGTTAAAGGAAAGTAGTCACTGTTTTTTGTTGTATATGATAATGGTGAGAGTTATAGGTAAACGCTGGGTCAGCGTTGAGGATTGTCTTTTTTATGAGAAAATAACCTCAATATTATTTCTCGATACTTTAAGCATTTCCCTTTGGTCAAGTCAATATAACATTGTTGCTGTTAGATATGATGTCACGGATTTTTTTACGTTTTGTATTGATTTTAGCGCCGGTTAGATTGTAATATTGCATTGCATTGCATTTATTAGGGAAACTGTGAATTGGTGATGGATACAACTATAACCGTTTTTAAACGGAGGCACATGCTTTGTTTTCTGGTTAATTGATCCCTTAGAGATTAAGAGAGCATCTTCCATCCTGTTATGTGTATGAATATTCATGTATATTTTAACTTATACTCTAACTGAGAGTGAACCTACCGAAGCAATAGCTTAGCTTCCGCTGGCATTGTTCTTTTAATTGAGTGATTAGCTTATATCTTGAAATGTCTTTATCTAACTCTAAGGGGCTTGGGTATTTAGGGTAAAGTGTCAGCTTGTTGTCTTCACTGGCATGTGTAGTGTTATAAGGTATACATGTAGCTGTAGATTGTGTACACCAGGTCGGTGATAAACTTTGTCGGTGAATATAAGTTTACATTGTGTAGCCCTATATAATTTGTTAGTCAGTCAGATCATTTTTGTATTCTTATATATTGAACATGGTTGGATTTAGTACTGATGTAATCAGCTCATTCTTCAACTTATTAAAATCCCTTTAAATTGTATAAAATTGTTGTGTACTATCTGTTGTATTGCCCATTATACCCCCTATCTGACACATAATAATCCAGAGAATGATTTGCTTTACATCTTTCCATTGATTAGGGGCACAATGTGGGGAACATGTCGAACCTCGTTGTTGCTGTGAAACACCTTTTCAAAGACCAATTTAATCACACTTTCCATCTGGGGTACTGAATTCTTTCAAATTAGATTTGGAGACAACAGCTGTTCCCAATATATAGAACAGTCTACCCCAAAACATCAGAATATTCAAGCTGATGCTACTATCCAAAAACTTCTCAACATCCAGGAACTTCTCAACATATTTTGAGCATAGTTGTGTTTAAGTAAACCATTTGTCCTGCCAATACAGAACTAAATAAGTGTTCTTGAGACTGTCGCTATATAAAGCCAATATTTTTTACTATTATTAACATTCAAACATAGCTAGATATATATCCCAAACAAAACAGTCTTTGGTTGAAAATACTTTTTCTGAGAAATTATGTTTGGACACATTTTCAATATCAAATTAAATTTATTTTCCAAATTGAAGCTTTTAGTTGTGACTGTTTTGAAAAGGAACCTAGCTGTTCTAAATATGATTAACTTTGTAAGTTACTGATGCATGTTGATGCATTAACAAGAGATAGCATTCTAATAAATGCTCCCATGTTGGATATTTATTGCCTGATATATGCTAATGTTTAGTGAATATTATTTTTCTTACTAAGATCCTTCATGTTTTTATTGGGATTTCTTAGAGGAAGTGTACTTTAAAAACTGTTCAGTAAATGGATGTTCTCTTCCCATAATAATTTTATATTTTGGACATTAAGAATTGATAAATGGACACGTCACAGAAGCATGCCACGCAGTATATGTTACATTTTCTCTGTGCAACAACACATTTAATATTATATCATTTTCAATGAAAAAGTTCCCTAAAATTTACTCAGAACATTAAACATTATCACAGTAATACATTAATTTTAAAATACGTTATTGAATATCAGTTTATGTGTTTCCAATGGAAAATGAACTTGGTCAAAGTGACATTCCAGTGCACAAAAAAACTTTACAAAACAAACATTCACATATTTCATTAACCTTTCTTATATGGAATGTGGAGGATCAGATGACAGTTTGAGGTGAAACAGATCATCTTATGATTGAAGCTTTAAATCAGTGTATAGAAGTAGAAGTTACCGCGATTGATCTCATCTTCAACTTGTCATGTTTAAACATATATTTTTTTCGGGCGTTTTTTTAATAAATATTGTCCACATTCCCCATTATGTTAAAAGTGTTATCATTGTTAAAATGCTTCCTTAATTTATCCTGTATATACCAAACCTAAACAACGGAAACTACATTATGTACACAAACGTGTCTTTGTAATGTTGTAAAGGAAATTTTGAGGGTGTAATATCGTTTCGTATTACACTTCTTGAATCACCAGCTTTGATGCCTGCTATATGAATGCTGAAATATCTCATAATTCCTGTATCATTAAATGCACATTACACCGAGATGTTCTAAATTACATTAATGAAACTGGTCTATGTTCGAATGAAATATAGATCAACACCATTTTGAATCAGTTCCTTGTTAGGTATCCTTTACTGCTATAATTAAATATAATTTTGGAACATTATGAGTTTACCGCCAGCTACATGTTGGTAGAGTGATATTGTATCTGATAAAGACACATACTTTAATAAAATTACAAGCATTTTAATTCGTCGTTGATCCTCGTGATGAAGGAAACCTCAAAGATATGTTCTTTTTTATTTTATTTTATTTGACTGATGAATTTATAAACATTATGTACATGTGATCCTATAAAGATCTCATTCAAACGAAAGGACTGTGACAAAACATATTATTATTCAAATGTCAACATCGATACAATGTACACTGAAGGACATAAACATAAACATGATTATTTGATACTGTAAAGAATCATGAATGGAAAGAAAAACTTATTTTCCTTAATGTTTCTTTTTTATGTTTAATAAAACGTAATGTGATGAACTGACAAAAAAAATGTTTTGAAGTAAATCGTACCTGTGTTTTACGCCAGATTATGAAATCATATTTCATCAAAATTGTTTAAACGTGTTTGATAACATAGAAACTGATTTCCTGATTGAGGAAGAAACCACAAGGTAATTTGAATCCCGATCCAATACACAATGCAAAGTTGGATACAGAAGACAACCAATAAATGGGGGAATATGAAAGTGAGGAACATCATCTGAAGTTTCACTAAGAAAGTTTTTTCAGTTGCTTTCTGAGACGAAGCATATAACCTTTTATTGTTTTACTGTCAACAACTATGCATAAGGATGATTGATTCGTGATTCACTGTCAATAGATAAAATATGGGCTATATCAAATGAACTTGAAGCTCGTCATTGTAATTATCAGGCAACGTTAGTTTTAAAATGTAACATGAAACGTTAAGACGTTAGACATGTGCATCTGTTGTGGAAACACAAGTTTAAAGCTAATTGAATTTTAAAAAACAACTAGAGATTAAAAGTGTTTCTCTATGCTTAACCATTTTAAGTTGAACTTTTAAGAACGAATATGTGTATGTATAACATCGCACTGTAGTTTGTTCTGCTTCAAGCTATGGCCAATTGAATTATATATACTCTACAGAGTATAGTAAACACTAGGAGGAAATGAGTATGTAGCAGTACCGACCATTAGTATCCATTATTGTGTTATATCAGATGTCCTCGGGGTAGAAGTAAGATATGTGTGCATCTCTTTCCAGCCAGTAAATTACGTTATACTCAGTCTGTCATCAGTGTCACCAGTTCTATACTAATGATATAAGTCCATATTTAAGCGCATCAAATCGTCTTTGAACTATGTTTGATATGTCCCGGGAACTACCAGATATATCCCCAAAGTTTATCTTGAACCGACCTAGACAGGAAAATCAATGGTATCTTATACTTAATGCAATTTTAATGTACGTGATTCAATTTTCCTTTATATTATTCCTTTCTGAATCATTCATAGATTAGATACATCTGTACACTGCCGTTATTGCATATTACTTTAATGAAATAAAACGTTCAAGGACACAGATCACAGATTGTATCATTGTTCTATCAAGATTGTTCGTCATAAAGTTTTGACAACATACTGTTTAACGTCACAATGGACGTTCTGCTACACGAAATTGATTATACAAAATTAATTATTTGTAAACAACTACTGAGCAGTTGTCTACTGCAGTCTACTGAGCGGACGTCTCCAACCTGTATACATAGTTGAAATTTCACCCTATATTACGACTTACATCATTGTACTCAATGTGCTGATAATGTGTTCATGAAAGTGTAGCATGTACATGTATAAAGCAATATTAGATAGAACAATATTTATGTCCAAACTGAAAACACCAAGCATGGGGATACTGGGTCAATATATTTGGACTAAGAGTAAATCCATATGCCTTCCTTCCGCAGATTAGCCGAAATATGCTTCATAATCAATCGAATTGGTATATTTTAAATTAGGAAAATTTTAACAAATGGTTGACTGCTTGTTTTCGGGAAACTAGGCCTACATATTCTTATTGCTGGAATCTAGCAATGACAAAAGTCTCAAAAAGGTTTTGATTATCAAAATTCATGCTATAGGCGAACTTCAAAATATGTTAAAATACATCGGGGAAGTTGAATATTGAATATAACTGATATACTATATACATATAATAGAATTTTATTTATGAATTAATTATGTATGTAAAGTGTTAATACAGTATATACCTTTGCATACAACGTAAACAATCGAGGTACAATACTTAAACATCTTTTTGCGACTTTTAAATTGAACAACTAATTGTTTGATTAGTAATCAAAGCTTTTATCCCCAAAATGGCCACAATATAATCTGCATTTTGCTATATGACCAAATGACCTTCATATCATTTTATATTATTTTCTAGCCTTAACAAGATGCCTTCAACCATGCCTTTTTAAATGCTTTTCTTGTTTCATGTAAGTTCTTGCCTGCTGAATTATCTTAGAGTTTAAAGTGTATATCCCTGTCCCATACTGTGACATCAGGCTAGTGACTGTATTCAAAATGTGAATCGAACCGTTAAAGCTTGTGTTGCAGATCACCTTTGGCGGCCATGGTTAAATGATAACAACGATAACATTCCTCATCGATTAGGCCTATATTTCGGTCGTAATAAAATATTTTTTGCTATTTCCAAAAAACTTAAAATTTTCGCGATTTTGAGGGTACGCATTTTCAAAAATCTTCTCCTAAATAACGGCAATATATACAGCTATGTGTCATAGTTCATTAAATGCTGAAATACGGCTGTTTATATAAATTTATCAACCTCAGCTCCAAGTCAAACCGTTTTCGGGGTACAGCAATTCAAAAATTAAACTTTTTGAAAAGCTGATTTTCGGCCTTTGACTATGAAAGTTACTTATTGTCATCTCTTTCTCATAACTAGTCTAACAATTCCATAACACATCATTTTCATATAAAACTTGATTGTTTGGACATATTCCCAACAAGTAAAATTTTTTGATTTTGAACATTTTCGAGGGGTATTTCATTTGAAGAATTATTAATAGTTTACATATGACAAGTCATAGGAGATTGTCATTTTTAGAAAATCGCCATTTTTAGCAAAATTGAAAGGTTCATAACTGCATAACTACTTATGATATTGAAATTTTACTCCCACCTGCACATGTACAATTTCAAGAAAAACAACTTTTCTGTTGCATGCTTTCATGAAACAAGTTGATAGTTAAGCTTCAAACATCGCAAATGTTGTCTAACCGAAAATGAGTATATTTGAGTATTTTCATGAATATTCAGAAGAACATAACGCATTAATCATGTATGCAATCTAAATGATGATTACATCTGATTAAGTGGAAATTAAAACGCAATATTGTTCCTAGTTACTTAGTATGAAAATATTAATCATTTTGTCTCAATCATGAGGAAGATCATGTAGGGGTCCATTAATATGAGATTTTTCCACGTTCACATGGGCACTTCCTTTGAAGACTTTTTATTAAAAAACTAATGAAGATAGAGACACGTTTAATTGCTCATTTTAAAGCAGGGAAATTGACAAATAACCTTGAGTCCAGCATGGAGTTCAAGGTCAAACAGAAGTATTGAAGACCTAAGTTCTGCCGCGGCAGAGTTAGTTAGTTAGTTAGTTATTATTATTATTAGATTATTAAACTGTCATATCGAGATTGTTCACATAAGTGAAAAATTCCAATCGCGTCCTTTTCTGAAGAATCATATTTTTCTTTTCTTCATCACGTTGTCGTGCACTTGTACTTTTTTAACATTCATTTGTCTTTGAATAGTGTTATACAAAATTCGTTGATATTATAGTTAAGATGCTGCAAATCCGATACATGTGTTTATATTTGAATATATGGTCACAGTGCATACATCAAAATAACCCTGGAAGTTGGAATAAGCTTGCTTGTACATATGTCTGACATATTTCAGGGAATCATAATCAGCTGATATTGCCAGTCAATATTTCGAATATTTCAAGGAAAGCACGCTAGTAGTAGTGATAACATTTATTTATATTGATGATTAGATATGGACGTGCCTTTAAAAATCTGAAGCACAAAGTAAAAATAACAATGATCTCATTCGTCTTTGAAGTGAAAGGAACATGCCACTTGAAAATAGATTTAAATGAAAGTTTCATCCAGCTTGCTGGTCACAATGGCACGACCATCACCTGGAACGGATTGGCCTGCCTTTTAGATTATTTTAGCAAGTAATGTCATCAAATGTCAATATTCACTTTAGATTAAACTTGTTCCTGTATTAAAGATGCAATCAACAACAACCAACACTTTTTCGGAATGAATGATGTGGAATAAGCGTGTGTGCTGAATGAACTTGAAGCCAACTGATCATACAAAAAACATGCAGGGGGAAATATGAAGCCAATAGCTGGTTTAGAGTAAACAGGTTGGATTTGACAGGTTCCAATAATTGTGGTTTAAACGGTTCCAATAATTGTGATTCAAAAGGAGGAATTAGCATAGTATTATTGTGTTCTGCATGAAACATCAACTTAACCAGTCCTTTTCTACATGCAAAACGTAATATTTCGCTTTTCAATCGATAGTGAAAGTTAACGATAATACGTTTTAAATTTTCCTGTCCTTGTGTGAAGTGTATTATTTTGATACGATACCATTTGAAATATATGTCATAGGTCTGTTAACTGACAGCGTTTTAAATATCTTCTTCCTATCTACACATCAATGTAAACTATCACAAGAATGTTTCCATTTGAGAAATTCATGCACAAAAATGAACCTCTAAACTGAATGTACTGCTTCTTCTTTGTTTTGCCTTTTTATGTCGAAAAGGGTTGGTAATTTATTAAATAGTATACTTTTAAACTGGACTTGTATTAAATGTTTTGTTGGCTTATTCGTTATTCCTATCCAAACCTTTACTTATGTACATCTTGCTTCATCTTGTGAGAATCGATTTTATTCGGTACTCTCTACTCAGTTTGTGGTTCGAAGAGAGCCCTGAATATAAGTCTGTGTCAACCATTAGTATCCATTATTATATTATAATTCCAGACTATGTCTCTAGGGCAGCATAGCAACTACATTTGTATTCTTATTATACCATATACTGTTTCTAATTGCCAGTTATTGAGTTTGCCTAATTCCATTTGTATAACCCACTTTACAAATCAGTCGGGAGTATATGGTGGCGTGCATGTCCGTCAGTTTGTCACGGTTTTATTCCCTTGTCATACACTAATTGTTCAAATGTTACCAAACTGCTACATAGTATCACTCTGATGTGTAGACGAGCCTTTTGTATGTTTCGTACCCACATTGATGCAGTTTGTTTACATTTTTACAAGAGCTAGTTTCACTAAACTTATCACACATGCCAACCTTCATCTCTAGATCCCTGTTTTACCTATATATGAATATATGTCTGGAGTTTCTCTATGAGGGGGGTAATTTTCTCTGAAACATATCTACCCAAATAAAGATGTTAGCTTCATGTAAATTTGGCCCTTATGTCTGAAATTGAACTAAGTAATAAAACATGCTGTGATGCTCCAATGGGGACTCAGAAAGTCAGAAACTCACGAAACTATTGCATCAAGGTGAATGAAAGAGAGCATGCAGGTAGTCCTGATTGTACTCTTCATCGAAGCCAGTTCTGAATCATATTTTTACTGAGTTATTGCCCTTTAATCTATCCCTCAACTTGGAACAACTTACCACTGTGATGCTTTAATAGAAACAGTTAAGTTTACCTGAAAAATATAACATCTGGGAGAATGAAATTTTGTAATATTAAAGCCAGTTTATTATAATGCTTGAATCTGTATTTTAAATATAGTGCTATTAACAGCTATCGTGCTCAATGGACGGATACCAGAAGGCGGGTTAGGCGAGCCAGCTCACTTTTTTTATTGAACTTGCATCCACAAAGATACCTTATCGGTTTCACTTTCATATTCTTTATTCAAGTTTGTATAATTGAAATATCTCAGTGTTGGAGAAGCAGTTCAAGGATTAATTTTCTTTAATCACACATACTACATTTGCTTTTTTACTATTCACAGATCATAAATGCAGTTTTGTTAAAATACACATATGGAAATTAAATTTTATTTTTGCTTGTTCATTATTCTTATCCAAAATTTCACTAATGTTAGAGTTGCTTAATAATATGATAAATTTACTGAATTTGGAACACTCTACACAATGAAATACCTTTATTCTATGGCTGTGTCAACCTATAGTATCCATTATTGTATTATACTGTCTCTAGGGCAACATATAAACTATATTTATGATCTTATTCTACAATTAACTGTTTACTTAATACCAGCAATTGAGCCTTCCAAATTCTTTTTTTTTTTATATTAAATATGCATCGACAGAAAATTGGCTATGATTGGATTTCCTTTAAAGTACTCCTAACTGAAGGTTTTTATAATTAATTTATCTCAATGTTAGAGATATTATAGTTCACGGTTAACATCTTATAGTTGTATCAATACTATTTGTAGTTCGCATACAGTGAGGGTTTTTTTTAATCGGCCTGAAATCAAACAGGAATTCTGCTGAAATAATTGAAGGAGTTAATTGTTATTAAATGAACTGAGATTAGTATCCCCGTTATGTTAACAGAATATTTGAAGCTGCTATAAGTCCAGTTTTAAAAGGTAAACACATTTTTATTGAGGTTATTCACCCATGCAACTTATTTTGTGGAAGGGGCGTTACTACATTTTAGCAAGTAATTTCCATGCTTCAACTTAGCGATGACCAATGCTTAAGATGGCGCGTTCGTGTTTTACATCCAATCAAAATGGAATTCGACTTAAAAACGTTTTTACTTCCATTTTTTTTGCAGGTATTTGGCTTCACAGGTAACATTTAATTAATATCATTTCGATTTTCAAAAAGTGCATATTTTCGTGCTCTTTATTAGATTGAAGTTCCAACATTTATTTCATAGTTATTGCTCACTCCAGAATCTCGAAACTGAGAATCTTTTGTACCGAATTCGAAGGTAACCTTGTCAATTTACTAATTTGAAAACAATCTACAAAAAACATCTTGCAGGAAATAGAGTTCATTACCTAATAATATAAAAGTGGATTTAGCTTTTTATGGCCTAAATCGAAAAATTGTTTCCCACTTATCTGTATGTCTATTTCTTTGTCTCCAGTCTTGAAGTATAGTGTATTTCTTAAATTTGTTCAACAATAATAGTTTTGGTAAAAGTAAATGTTTTACCTATGTTATTTTAAATCTAAAATATACTTATATGGGGGAGCTACTTTGATAAGTTGGGAATAAACAATTACTAATGCAAGATAAAAATTATTTTTAAAATATATATTACATTAGTTAACCTTAATCTGAATTTTCACAGATAAACATGTAGAAATGTATCGGTTGGAAAAAACATCAAACATATGTATGTTTGTTACAACAATGCCATCAATAACTTTTTTTCTGCTATATTAACTTGAATGTTATGGTTTTATAAGATACATTACCAGGGAACATGGTTTCAATCTTATTTTTAAATGAGAGGTAACTGAATTACATATGTTTCGCTGTCAAAACTGACGTTAAATTAGTTGAAATGGGTTGATTTTAAAAATTACATTAGACATTTTAAAACAAAACTAAGCGCGAGTCAGTTTGACAATATATCTCTAATGTCCAAAGGAACCCATCAGACCAAGCCTCATTGTAAAACCAGTGTTATTGATGACATGACACACTGAACACTCTCAATTCTCCAGAGTGGTAGTATGCAACTATAAACGAATCCATTCATCTTTTGAAAAAATATCTCAATTAGGAAATGTTCTTGAACACCATTCACATTCAGAATGTCACTTTCATTGTCTTGTGTGGATTGACTTGCATTTATACGTGATTTTCAGCAAATGTCACGCGGTGACAAAATGCAAATGCAAATGCAATGCAAATGTAAATTAAACGTAGAATTACTGAGACATAAAAATCAACAAACAGCTAAAGATGTAAGAGAAATTTATTTTGAAATGACTGACGTGGATGTTACGTTGGAGATAAATAAATCAAAAGTAAGAAGATTGTAAAAAGCACTTTAGAGAAATATTTAGCCAAAGAACTTAGTTAAGATCGGATTCTATTGTAATTGAATGAGAAGCAGAATTACGTTTATGGGCAGAACAGTCTCTTTTAATTTCCGCAACTGTTCAGCAATGAAATATGTACGAAACCAATCTTTAGGGAAAACATACACGTTTGTTGAGATTTTTAAAAATGACAAATTTCTTTGCTTTTATGTAATTGATATTGCCCTGTTTACCTAATAAATATATTTGAAGATATCATATTTATGGCTAGTAACTTTACTTGATAGATATTATCTTAATTTGACGATGTATGGATATCTCACAAGGACAAGGAAAATATCATAAACTGACGGGCAAAATAAAGTATAAGACTCATTTGTTTTCAATTAATTCAATATTTTAAACAGATGAGATGCATTTGATTATGACACGATACAATAACACCTTTCGGCAGGGTCTGTGAAGTTAGCATACAGTTCCTTATTCCTTATTACTTATTCAAAATGTGAAGTTAGCAAACAGTTACTTATTCCTTATTCCCTATTCAAAATGTGAAGTTAGCAAACAGTTACTTATTCCTTATTCCCTATTCAAAATGTGAAGTTAGCAAACAGTTACTTATTCCTTATTCCCTATTCAAAATGTGAAGTTGGCGAACAGTTACTTATTCCTTATTCAATTGTTTTGCAATTCACACTTGTCCGTAGCTTATTATTAACTATTTAAGAATGCAAACAACAATAACGTTCTTCTCTTGTGTGCCGGTAGTTTAAAACTTAACACAGAAAGCCCACAGCGTTGTGCATAGCTGAACCGAGCGCTCCAAGAGCTATAATTAGCACGCAGTTGATTCAACATGGCGTCGCTTCAATCTGTTGCTGTCCAAATCAAATCAAAGATAGCTTCCATGTCAGCACATAGCGATTTGAATACAATAAACAAATATTTAGTTTATCTCAAAAGTTCATATGAGCTGTAACAATAGTTTATAAACGACGTGCTCCGCGAACATCGCAATAAAGGTCCATCTGAATCCGTTGCTGAGAGTGTGAAGTGAGTTACTTATTCGATATTGGACATTTCTGTCGCTGGCACCCGTTTCGGAATACATAGGTTTATATAAGTATCAGTACATGTTAGCTCCGTCTCAAGGGTACATTTGAGCTGTAATAAAGTTTAAGTTACGGCCTTGAACCTGTGCTGTGGGCTCGTCATAGGTCAATCTGAATCCGTTGCTGAGAGTGTGAAGTGAGTTACTTATTCGATATTGGACATTTCTGTCACTGGCAGCCGTTTCAGAATACATAGGTTTATATAAGAATCAGCACATGTTAGCTCCGTCTCAAGGGTACATTTTAGCTACAATAAAGTTTTAGTTACGGCCTTGAACCAGCGCTGTGGGCTCGACATAGTCAATCTGAATCCGTTGCTGAGAGTGTGAAGTGAGTTACTTATTCGATATTGGACATTTCTGTCGCTGGCACCCGTTTCACAATACATAGGTTTATATAAGAATAAGCACATGTTAGCTTCGTCTCAAGGGTACATGTTAGCTATAACAAAGTTTTAGTTACGGGCTTGAACCAGCGCTGTGGGCTCGTCATAGGTCAATCCGAATCCGTTGCTGAGAGTGTGAAGTGAGTTACTTATTCGATATTGGACATTTCTGTAGCTGGTACCCGTTTCAGAATACATAGGTTTACATAAGTACCAGCACATGTTAGCTCCGTCTCAAGGGTATATTTTAGCTATAACAAAGTTTTAGTTACGGCCTTGAACTAGTGCTCTGGGCTCGTCATAGGTCAATCTGAATCCGTTGCTGAGAGTGTGAAGATAGTTACTTATTCGATATTGGACATTTCTGTAGCTGGTACCCGTTTCAGAATACATAGGTTTATATAAGTATCAGCATATGTTAGCTCCGTCTCAAGGGTATATTTTAGCTATAACAAAGTTTTAGTTACGGCCTGGACCAGCGCTGTGGGCTCGACATAGTCAATCTGAATCCGTTGCTGAGAGTGTGAAGTTAGTTACTTATTCGATATTGGACAATTCTGTCGCTGGCACCCGTTTCAGAATACATAGGTTAATATAAGAATCAGCACATGTTAGCTTCGTCTCAAGGGTACATTTTAGCTATAACAAAGTTTTAGTTACGGCTTGAACCAGCGCTGTGGGCGCGACATAGTCAATCTGAATCCGTTGCTGAGAGTGTGAAGTGAGTTACTTATTCGATATTGGACATTTCTGTAGCTGGTACCCGTTTCAGAATACATAGGTTTACATAAGTACCAGCACATGTTAGCTCCGTCTCAAGGGTATATTTTAGCTATAACAAAGTTTTAGTTACGGCCTTGAACTAGTGCTCTGGGCTCGTCATAGGTCAATCTGAATCCGTTGCTGAGAGTGTGAAGATAGTTACTTATTCGATATTGGACATTTCTGTAGCTGGTACCCGTTTCAGAATACATAGGTTTACATAAGTATCAGCATATGTTAGCTCCGTCTCAAGGGTATATTTTAGCTATAACAAAGTTTTAGTTACGGCCTTGAACCAGCGCTGTGGGCTCGACATAGTCAATCTGAATCCGTTGCTGAGAGTTTGAAGTTAGTTTCTTATTCGATATTGGACAATTCTGTCGCTGGCACCCGTTTCAGAATACATAGGTTTATATAAGTATCAGCATATGTTAGCTCCGTCTCAAGGGTATATTTTAGCTATAACAAAGTTTTAGTTACGGCCTTGAACCAGCGCTGTGGGCTCGACATAGTCAATCTGAATCCGTTGCTGAGAGTGTGAAGTGAGTTACTTATTCGATATTGGACATTTCTGTAGCTGGTACCCGTTTCAGAATACAGAGGTTTATATAAGTACCAGCACATGTTAGCTTCGTCTCAAGGGTATATTTTAGCTATAACAAAGTTTTAGTTACGGCTTGAACCAGCGCCGTGGGCGCGACATAGTCAATCTGAATCCGTTGCTGAGAGTGTGAAGTGAGTTACTTATTCGATATTGGACATTTCTGTAGCTGGTACCCGTTTCAGAATACAGAGGTTTATATAAGTACCAGCACATGTTAGCTCCGTCTCAAGGGTATATTTTAGCTGTAACAAAGTTTTAGTTACGGCCTTGAACTAGCGCTGTGGGCTCGACATAGTCAATCTGAATCCGTTGCTGAGAGTGTGAAGTGAGTTACTTATTCGATATTGGACATTTCTGTAGCTGGTACCCGTTTCAGAATACAGAGGTTTATATAAGTACCAGCACATGTTAGCTCCGTCTCAAGGGTATATTTTAGCTGTAACAAAGTTTTAGTTACGGCCTTGAACTAGCGCTGTGGGCTCGACATAGTCAATCTGAATCCGTTGCTGAGAGTGTGAAGTGAGTTACTTATTCGATATTGGACATTTCTGTAGCTGGTACCCGTTTCAGAATACATAGGTTTATATAAGTATCAGCATATGTTAGCTCCGTCTCAAGGGTATATTTTAGCTATAACAAAGTTTTTGTTACGGCCGTGAACCAGCGCTTTGGGCTCGACATAGTCAATCTGAATCCGTTGCTGAGAGTATTAAGTTAGTTACTTATTCGATATTGGACAATTCTGTCGCTGGCACCCGTTTCACAATACGTAGGTTAATATAAGAATCAGCACATGTTAGCTTCGTCTCAAGGGTACATTTTAGCTATAACAAAGTTTTAGTTACGGCTTGAACCAGCGCTGTGGGTGCGACATAGTCAATCTGAATCCGTTGCTGAGAGTGTGAAGTTAGTTACTTATTCGATATTGGACAATTCTGTCGCTGGCACCCGTTTCACAATACATAGGTTTATATAAGTATCAGCATATGTTAGCTTCGTCTCAAGGATACATTTTAGCTATAACAAAGTTTTAGTTACGGCCTTGAACCAGCGCTATGGGCTCGACATAGTCAATCTGAATCCGTTGCTGAAAGTGTGAAGTGAGTTACTTATTCGATATTGGACATTTCTGTAGCTGGTACCCGTTTCAGAATACATAGGTTTATATAAGTATCAGCACATGTTAGCTCCGTCTCAAGGGTACATTTGAGGCTATAACAAAGTTTTAGTTACGGCCTTGAACTATCGCTGTGGGCTCGATATAGTCAATCTGAATCCGTTGCTGAGAGTGTGAAGTGAGTTACTTATTCGATATTGGACATTTCTGTAGCTGGTACCCGTTTCAGAATGCATAGGTTTATATAAGTATCAGCACATGTTAGCTCCGTCTCAAGGGTACATTTTAGCTTTAACAAAGTTTTAGTTACGGCCTTGAACCAGCGCTGTGGGCTCGACATAGTCAATCTGAATCCGTTGCTGAGAGTGTGAAGTGAGTTACTTATTCGATATTGGACATTTCTGTAGCTGGTACCCGTTTCAGAATACATAGGTTTATATAAGTATCAGCACATGTTAGCTCCGTCTCAAGGGTACATTTGAGGCTATAACAAAGTTTTAGTTACGGCCTTGAACTATCGCTGTGGGCTCGATATAGTCAATCTGAATCCTTTGCTGAGAGTGTGAAGTGAGTTACTTATTCGATATTGGACATTTCTGTAGCTGGTACCCGTTTCAGAATGCATAGGTTTATATAAGTATCAGCATATGTTAGCTCCGTCTCAAGGGTACATTTTAGCTTTAACAAAGTTTTAGTTACGGCCTTCAACCAGCGCTGTGGGCTCGACATAGTCAATCTGAATCCGTTGCTGAGAGTGTGAAGTGAGTTACTTATTCGATATTGGACATTTCTGTAGCTGGTACCCGTTTCACAATACATAGGTTTATATAAGTATCAGCACATGTAAGCTTCGTCTCAAGGGTATATTTTAGCTATAACAAAGTTTTAGTTACGGCCTTGAACCAGCGCTGTGGGCTCGTCATAGGTCAATCCGAATCCGTTGCTGAGAGTGTGAAGTGAGTTACTTATTCGATATTGGACATTTCTGTAGCTGGTACCCGTTTCAGAATACATAGGTTTATATAAGTATCAGCATATGTTAGCTCCGTCTCAAGGGTACATTTGAGCTGTAACAAAGTTTTAGTTACGGCCTTGAACCAGCGCTGGGGGCTCGACATAGTCAATCTGAATCCGTTGCTGAGAGTGTGAAGTTAGTTACTTATTCGATATTGGACAATTCTGTCGCTGCCACCCGTTTCACAATACATAGGTTTATATAAGAATCAGCACATGTTAGCTACGCCTCAAGGGTACATTTTAGCTATAACAAAGTTTTAGTTACGGCCTTGAACCAGCGCTGTGGGCTCGTCATAGGTCAATCTGAATCCGTTGCTGAGAGTGTGAAGTGAGTTACTTATTCGATATTGGACATTTCTGTAGCTGGTACCCGTTTCAGAATACATAGGTTTATATAAGTATCAGCATATGTTAGCTCCGTCTCAAGGGTATATTTTAGCTATAAAAAAGTTTTAGTTACGGCCTTGAACCAGCGCTGTGGGCTCGACATAGTCAATCTGAATCCGTTGCTGAGAGTGTGAAGTTAGTTACTTATTCGATATTGACCAATTCTGTCGCTGGCACCCGTTTCACAATACATAGGTTTATATAAGAATCAGCACATGTTAGCTTCGTCTCAAGGGTACATTTTAGCTATAACAAAGTTTTAGTTACGGCTTGAACCAGCGCTCAGGCTCGACATAGTCAATCTGAATCCGTTGCTGAGAGTGTGAAGTGAGTTACTTATTCGATATTGGACATTTCTGTAGCTGGTACCCGTTTCAGAATACATAGGTTTATATAAGACATTTGTTCAAAAATCGATTAGTTCAAACATCGCTGGCACCCGTTTCTTAGTATCCGTCAGAAAAGAGCATATTCCGAAGAAAAGTCTCCTTGTGATTGGAAACTAGACGACCTACATACTGAAATGAGGATGATGATCATGTCATCAGTTAATCTTTCCAATTAGAACTAAACTAATCTGACGAGCTTAAAGAACACAACATTGTATTTGTGTCAATTTTTTTATTCATGTTTCATCTCTATGACAGATTTATGACATTAAACTTTAAGGCAAGACATCACTTTTACTTTGCAAAATATTAACATCATTATGTTTTTAAAAAATACAATTTTAAGTTGGTTGACATGTATCCCTTATGAAAAAATCATACCAGACATGTCAGACAATGAGAACATCCAAGGGGAAAGCTAACAAGCAACTTCTTAAGACAATTTGATATACCGACTAGGTAACCACTAAAAGCAATGTCCCTTGTATATATAATTTTATAAATATTTTCACCACTTATTGTTTTGTGAATTTGCTATAAACTGCTTCATTAAACGAACTATCTTGATTAAATTTTAATAGATTGATTTTCATGATCATCCTGCTCAATCAGGATAATTCCATCTTCAAGGCTCTTTCAATCTCCTGATTCTCTTACCACATTTGCCTTGTATTCTTATGAACTCAATAGAATGACTTTATATTGAGAAATATTTGCAGTGCCTAGATAAGGAGACTGACGAGATAACATCAAATTTCTAATCATAACATTCAATTGGCTGCCAAAATAATAAAGAAAAGATTACTGAACCCTCAGCAATATGTTTCAAATAATGCAAAAGGCAATCAGGGCTATGAAGGAGTAATGTGAAAACATATACCCTCGCAGAGCAGGGTGTTCATAATAATTTCAAAGAATTGTTGTTTAAATGTTGAAAAGTAATTAATCTCTCAATCACTGTATACAGTCTTGACATATCTTGTTTTCTACTTTATTTACTATGAAGGTTTAACTCTCTTTACAAACAAACACAGACTGATAATAAGAAACATTTGATGTCATAGAAAACTGTTGTCACTATAAAAAAACAGAGCCATTGGATCTTTAGCTCATCAGTTTTAATTAATAAAATAAAATAATGATAATTACTTATATGAAATATGATCAATGTAACAAAAAGATTATTTTACAAAATAAATATAACATAACATTTTTGTTGGACCCTCAATTGTTAGTATTCAACTTAAACATTTTGGATTACTTCCCTTAGTCTCTATACTGACTGAGGTGAAGAGCACATTATGCACTTAATTACTCATGGTGAGGCATTAAGTGAAATATAAGGACTCGAGACCTGACTCCCGAGACCGCAGGTCGAGGTCAGGTCAGACCTCCGAGGGAGTCAGGTTATGACCCTGTGATCCATATTTGGGGTCACGGTGTTGCCAAACCTACAATTTATAATCCACTTTTGCTAACAGGTCAGAACATTTCAGCTCTCTAGACCTTTTGGTAATGGAGAAAAATAGGAAAAATAAAGCCTGTATCTCATCATGGTTTATATTGTTTCTTGTTGAAGACTGAAACAGTTTATTCTCTGGATAAAGTACAATCCCTTCATATGAAAAATGAAAAATTTGTTCAGTGTCAGTGCACAAAGAAAACATGACTTGAAACTACATTTTGAGGAAATTGGCTGTTCAAGTGCAAAGATTCCTGAACAAGAGTCATCAGAAGATGACATATCCCACCGGTTCCACATACTTTGTAAAACACATCTTTGACAGATACTTGTGTATCTACTACCATACTTCAGATAGTGGGTATTACAGATACTGAGTTTCATGTATGTTAAGTGTTTTAGACTTCTGCTCCAGAAGCAGTCAAAATCAACAACAACCAACATCCCTCTCATGTTTCTATGGAAACAGAAAAAAATTAATTTTTAGGAAAAAAACTGAAAATATCAAAAGGCATCACTTCAGTTAGTGGGTAATACACATGCAAAGTTTCAGGAAGATATGATGAACGGTTTTGGAGCTGTGCTCCGGAAACGAACCTGTCTCTGAACAAACTCCAAATTCAACAAGTTTCTATGGAAACGAACAAAAATAAAATTTTCAGAAATCTGAAAATATCAAAAGGCACCACTTCAGTTAGTGGGTAATACACATGCAAAGTTTCAGGAAGATATGATGAACGGTTTTGGAGCTGTGCACCGGAAACGAACCTGTCTCTGAACAAAGTCCAACTTCAACATGCTTCTATGGAAACGAAAACAAATACAAATTTTCAGAAATCTGAAAATATCAAAAAGCACCACTTCAGTTGGTTGGTTATACACATGCAAAGTTTCAGGAAGATATGATGAACGGTTTTGGAGCTGTGCCCCGGAAACGAACCTGTCTCTGAACAAAGTCCAATTTCAACATGTTTCTATGGAAACGACCAAAAATAAAATTTTCAGAAATCTGAAAATATCAAAAGGCACCACTTCAGTAGGTGGGTAAATACACATGGAAAGTTTCAGAAAGATATCATGAACGGTTTTCGAGTTCTGCTCCGGAAACGAAATGATTATCGACGGACGGACAGAAGGACGGGGTGATGACTATATCCCACGGTATTACATACCGGTGGGATAAAAATCTTCTAGGTCTTTTTGTTCCAGAGAAGATGAAAATAGGTTTTAGGTCAAGGCCTGGGAGTCCCTAATTTGGGGCCACAGGGTCACCAAATTAATCTACAATTTAGAATCCCCATTGGCTACAGAGTCTGTACACATTATTTCAGCCTTCTAGGTCTTTTTGTTCTGGGGAAGAAGATGAAAATAGGTTTTAAGCTTATGGCCTGTTAGGCCTTTATTTGCGACCACAGGGTCACCAAATCTACAAATAAGAATCCCAAATGGCCAAGGAGTCTGTATACAAAATTTCAGCTCCCCAGACCCAGCGTTTCTGAGAAAGAATATGAAAAATGGAGCCATGGGCTCTGTAGCTCATCAGAGTTTATTTTGTTTGTTGATGAAGACAGAAATATGTTGTCTCAATATAATGTACAATCCCTAACCCTGACAAATCTTAGTCTTGAAATTGAGAGAGAGCAATCAGCAAGGTCAACACACAGGAGATTATGCAATATTCTGACCCCTTGGCTCTGGTTGCAAGCCAGCTGTGTTTTTTGTGTTTTACCGCCAAATTATGTAATAGACTCTTGCTTGCACTAAACACTGGCAGCACTGATCTAACTGTATAAGGCTTAAAGAGAACAGGCAATGTGATGAATCGCATGGTACATAGTACAATTTAGAATCACCTTGGCTGAACAATCTCTGCACAATTTTATCGGTTCTAAGCCTTGTCATCCAAACTAAACATTCTGAACGCAATTTTCCTTCTAGTTTGTTCTGGATGAAAACAGGATTTTAGGTAATGGCCTGTGAGGCCCTTATTTGAGGCCATAGGGTCACCGAATCTACAATTTAGAATCTCCATTGGCTAAAGACTCTTTACACAACATGACAGCCTTCTAGGTCTTTTCATTCTGGAGAAGAAGATGAAAATAATCTTATCTTATCATTTCATAAACAGTCATATGCAGTTCACATATCTCATGTAAAATAAAAGAATTCTTAACTCCTCTTCAATTTAGTCCTTTGTGGCTTGTCACAATTTTCAGTTCATAGGCTATTCAATAGTTCTCATTTCACATTGATTACATCAATTTGACAAACATGCCCACAATGTAGATTGTTATCTCAAGTCGACATACATTTCAAATAAAGTGATTGAAGTGTCATAAAATATCAGTTCAAAATTCATTTTCAAAGGTGTTTTAGGCTGTGGCCCATATTTGGGGTCAAAGAGTCACCAAATTTACAAGTTAGAATCCCCATTGGCTAAAGAGTTTGCATACCATATTACATCCTTCTAGGTCTTTTTGTTCCGGAGAAAAAGATGAAAACAGGATTTTAGGTAATGGCCTGTGAGGCCCTTATTTGGGGTCACAGGGTCACCAAATCTACAATTTAGAATCCCCATTGGCCAAGGAGTCTGTCCATATAATTTCTGCTCTCTGGAGTCATTGGTTCTGGAGAAGAAGATGAAAATAGCTTTTTAGGTTATGACCCCTGTGGCCCTTTTTTGGGGTAGCAGGGTCACCAAATCTTCAATATAGAATCCCAATTGGCCAAGGAGTCTGTACATAAAATTTCAACTCTCTGGAGTCATTGGTTCTGGAGAAGAGGATGAAAATAGCTTTTTAGGTTATGACCCCTGGGGCCCTTATTTGGGGTCACAGGGTCACCTAATCTACAATTTAGAATCCCCATTGGCCAAGGAGTCTGTACATAAAAGTTCAGCTCTCTAGAGTTATTGGTTCTGGAGAAGAAGTCGAAAAAGTGACGGACGGACACAGCGCTAGTTCAAGGCCGTAACTAAAACTTTGTTATAGCTAAAATATACCCTTGAGACGGAGCTAACATGTGCTGATACTTATTTAAACCTATGTATTCTGAAACGGGTACCAGCTACAGAAATGTCCAATATCGAATAAGTAACTCACTTCACACTCTCAGCAACGGATTCAGATTGACCTATTACGAGCCCACAGCGCTGGTTCAAGGCTTTCTGTTATAGCTAAAATGTATCCTTGAGACGAAGCTAACATATGCTGATTCTTATATAAGCCTATGTATTGTGAAACGGGTGCCAGCGACAGAATTGTCCAATATCGAATAAGTGACTCACTTCACACTCTCAGCAACGGATTCAGATAGACTATATCGAGCCCACAGCGTTGGTTCAAGGCCGTAACTAAAGCTTTGTTATAGCCAAAATGTATCCTTGAGACGAAGCTAACATGTGCTGATTCTTATATAAACCTATGTATTCTGAAACGGGTACCAGCTACAGAAATGTCCAATATCGAATAAGTAACTTACTTCACACTCTCAGCAACGGATTCAGATTGACCTATGACGAGCCCACAGCGCTGGTTCAAGGCCGTAGCTAAAACTTTGTTATAGCTAAAATGTATCCTTGAGACGAAGCTAACATATGGTGATTCTTATATAAACCTATGTATTGTGAAACGGGTGCCAGCGACAGAAATGTCCAATATCGAATAAGTAACTAACTTCACACTCTCAGCAACGGATTCAGATTGACTATGTCGAGCCCACACCGCTGGTTCAAGGCCGTAACTAAAACTTTGTTATAGCTAAAATATACCCTTGAGACGGAGCTAACATGTGCTGATACTTATATAAACCTATGTATTCTGAAACGGGTACCAGCTACATAAATGTCCATTATCGAATAAGTAACTCACTTCACACTCTCAGCAACGGATTCAGATAGACTATATCGAGCCCACAGCGTTGGTTCAAGGCCGTAACTAAAACTTTGTTATAGCTAAAATGTATCCTTGAGACGAAGCTAACATATGCTGATTCTTATATAAACCTATGTATTGTGAAACGGGTGCCAGCGACAGAAATGTCCAATATCGAATAAGTGACTAACTTCACACTCTCAGCAACGGATTCAGATTGACTATGTCGCGCCCACAGCGCTGGTTCAAGGCCGTAACTAAAACTTTGTTATAGCTAAAATGTACCCTTGAGACGGAGCTATCATGTGATGATTCTTATATAAACCTATGTATTGTGAAACGGGTGCCAGCTACAGAAATGTCCAATATCGAATAAGTAACTCACTTCACACTCTCAGCAACGGATTCAGATTGACCTAGGTCGAGCCAACAGCGCTGGTTCAAGGCCGTAACTAAAACTTTGTTATAGCTAAAATATACCCTTGAGACGGAGCTAACATGTGCTGATTCTTATATAAACCTATGTATTGTGAAACTGGTGCCAGCGACAGAATTGTCCAATATCGAATAAGTAACTTACTTCACACTCTCAGCAACGGATTCAGATTGACTATGTCGCGCCCACAGCGCTGGTTCAAGGCCGTAACTAAAACTTTGTTATAGCTAAAATGTACCCTTGAGACGGAGCTAACATATGCTGATACTTATATAAACCTATGTATTCTGAAACGGGTACCAGCTACAGAAATGTCCAATATCGAATACGTAACTCACTTCACACTCTCAGCAACGGATTCAGATTGACCTATGACGAGCCCACAGCGCTGGTTCAAGGCCGTAACTAAAACTTAGTTATAGCTAAAATATACCCTTGAGACGGAGCTAACATGTGCTGATACTTATATAAACCTATGTATTCTGAAACGGGTACCAGCTACAGAAATGTCCAATATCGAATAAGTAACTCACTTCACACTCTCAGCAACGGATTCAGATAGACTATATCGAGCCCACAGCGTTGGTTCAAGGCCGTAACTAAAACTTTGTTATAGCTAAAATGTATCCTTGAGACGAAGCTAACATATGCTGATTCTTATATAAACCTATGTATTGTGAAACGGGTGCCAGCGACAGAAATGTCCAATATCGAATAAGTGACTAACTTCACACTCTCAGCAACGGATTCAGATTGACTATGTCGCGCCCACAGCGCTGGTTCAAGGCCGTAACTAAAACTTTGTTATAGCTAAAATGTACCCTTGAGACGGAGCTATCATGTGATGATTCTTATATAAACCTATGTATTGTGAAACGGGTGCCAGCTACAGAAATGTCCAATATCGAATAAGTAACTTACTTCACACTCTCAGCAACGGATTCAGATTGACCTATGACGAGCCCACAGCGCTGGTTCAAGGCCGTAGCTAAAACTTTGTTATAGCTAAAATGTATCCTTGA
Organism: Gibbula magus; assembly: GCA_936450465.1. NCBI lineage: Eukaryota > Metazoa > Mollusca > Gastropoda > Trochida > Trochidae > Gibbula > Gibbula magus. Next base: position 34,588,187 of record OW388293.1, read on the forward strand.
GACGAAGCTAACATATGGTGATTCTTATATAAACCTATGTATTGTGAAACGGGTGCCAGCGACAGAAATGTCCAATATCGAATAAGTAACTAACTTCACACTCTCAGCAACGGATTCAGATTGACTATGTCGAGCCCACACCGCTGGTTCAAGGCCGTAACTAAAACTTTGTTATAGCTAAAATGTACCCTTGAGACGGAGCTAACATATGCTGATACTTATATAAACCTATGTATTCTGAAACGGGTACCAGCTACAGAAATGTCCAATATCGAATACGTAACTCACTTCACACTCTCAGCAACGGATTCAGATTGACCTATGACGAGCCCACAGCGCTGGTTCAAGGCCGTAACTAAAACTTAGTTATAGCTAAAATATACCCTTGAGACGGAGCTTACATGTGCTGATTCTTATATAAACCTATGTATTGTGAAACTGGTGCCAGCGACAGAATTGTCCAATATCGAATAAGTAACTTACTTCACACTCTCAGCAACGGATTCAGATTGACTATGTCGAGCCCACACCGCTGGTTCAAGGCCGTAACTAAAACTTTGTTATAGCTAAAATGTACCCTTGAGACGGAGCTAACATATGCTGATACTTATATAAACCTATGTATTCTGAAACGGGTACCAGCTACAGAAATGTCCAATATCGAATACGTAACTCACTTCACATTCTCAGCAACGGATTGAGATTGACCTATGACGAGCCCACAGCGCTGGTTCAAGGCCGTAACTAAAACTTAGTTATAGCTAAAATATACCCTTGAGACGGAGCTAACATGTGCTGATACTTATATAAACCTATGTATTCTGAAACGGGTACCAGCTACAGAAATGTCCAATATCGAATAAGTAACTCACTTCACACTCTCAGCAACGGATTCAGATAGACTATATCGAGCCCACAGCGTTGGTTCAAGGCCGTAACTAAAACTTTGTTATAGCTAAAATGTATCCTTGAGACGAAGCTAACATATGCTGATTCTTATATAAACCTATGTATTGTGAAACGGGTGCCAGCGACAGAAATGTCCAATATCGAATAAGTGACTAACTTCACACTCTCAGCAACGGATTCAGATTGACTATGTCGCGCCCACAGCGCTGGTTCAAGGCCGTAACTAAAACTTTGTTATAGCTAAAATGTACCCTTGAGACGGAGCTATCATGTGATGATTCTTATATAAACCTTTGTATTGTGAAACGGGTGCCAGCTACAGAAATGTCCAATATCGAATAAGTAACTCACTTCACACTCTCAGCAACGGATTCAGATTGACCTAGGTCGAGCCCACAGCGCTGGTTCAAGGCCGTAACTAAAACTTTGTTATAGCTAAAATATACCCTTGAGACGGAGCTAACATGTGCTGATTCTTATATAAACCTATGTATTGTGAAACTGGTGCCAGCGACAGAATTGTCCAATATCGAATAAGTAACTTACTTCACACTCTCAGCAACGGATTCAGATTGACTATGTCGCGCCCACAGCGCTGGTTCAAGGCCGTAACTAAAACTTTGTTATAGCTAAAATGTACCCTTGAGACGGAGCTAACATATGCTGATACTTATATAAACCTATGTATTCTGAAACGGGTACCAGCTACAGAAATGTCCAATATCGAATAAGTAACTCACTTCACACTCTCAGCAACGGATTCGGATTGACCTATGACGTGCCCACACCGCTGGTTCAAGGCCGTAACTAAAACTTTGTTATAGCTAACATGTACCCTTGAGACGGAGCTAACATGTGCTGATACTTATATAAACCTATGTATTCTAAAACGGGTACCAGCTACAGAAATGTCCAATATCGAATAAGTAACTCACTTCACACTCTCAGCAACGGATTCAGATAGACTATATCGAGCCCACAGCGTTGGTTCAAGGCCGTAACTAAAGCTTTGTTATAGCCAAAATGTATCCTTGAGACGAAGCTAACATGTGCTGATTCTTATATAAACCTATGTATTCTGAAACGGGTACCAGCTACAGAAATGTCCAATATCGAATAAGTAACTTACTTCACACTCTCAGCAACGGATTCAGATTGACCTATGACGAGCCCACAGCGCTGGTTCAAGGCCGTAGCTAAAACTTTGTTATAGCTAAAATGTATCCTTGAGACGAAGCTAACATATGGTGATTCTTATATAAACCTATGTATTGTGAAACGGGTGCCAGCGACAGAAATGTCCAATATCGAATAAGTGACTAACTTCACACTCTCAGCAACGGATTCAGATTGACTATGTCGCGCCCACAGCGCTGGTTCAAGGCCGTAACTAAAACTTTGTTATAGCTAAAATGTACCCTTGAGACGGAGCTATCATGTGTTGATTCTTATATAAACCTATGTATTGTGAAACGGGTGCCAGCTACAGAAATGTCCAATATCGAATAAGTAACTCACTTCACACTCTCAGCAACGGATTCAGATTGACCTAGGTCGAGCCCACAGCGCTGGTTCAAGGCCGTAACTAAAACTTTGTTATAGCTAAAATATACCCTTGAGACGGAGCTAACATGTGCTGATTCTTATATAAACCTATGTATTGTGAAACTGGTGCCAGCGACAGAATTGTCCAATATCGAATAAGTAACTTACTTCACACTCTCAGCAACGGATTCAGATTGACTATGTCGCGCCCACAGCGCTGGTTCAAGGCCGTAACTAAAACTTTGTTATAGCTAAAATGTACCCTTGAGACGGAGCTAACATATGCTGATACTTATATCAACCTATGTATTCTGAAACGGGTACCAGCTACAGAAATGTCCAATATCGAATAAGTAACTCACTTCACACTCTCAGCAACGGATTCGGATTGACCTATGACGTGCCCACACCGCTGGTTCAAGGCCGTAACTAAAACTTTGTTATAGCTAACATGTACCCTTGAGACGGAGCTAACATGTGCTGATACTTATATAAACCTATGTATTCTGAAACGGGTACCAGCTACAGAAATGTCCAATATCGAATAAGTAACTCACTTCACACTCTCAGCAACGGATTCAGATAGACTATATCGTGCCCACAGCGTTGGTTCAAGGCCGTAACTAAAGCTTTGTTATAGCCAAAATGTATCCTTGAGACGAAGCTAACATGTGCTGATTCTTATATAAACCTATGTATTCTGAAACGGGTACCAGCTACAGAAATGTCCAATATCGAATAAGTAACTTACTTCACACTCTCAGCAACGGATTCAGATTGACCTATGACGAGCCCACAGCGCTGGTTCAAGGCCGTAGCTAAAACTTTGTTATAGCTAAAATGTATCCTTGAGACGAAGCTAACATATGGTGATTCTTATATAAACCTATGTATTGTGAAACGGGTGCCAGCGACAGAAATGTCCAATATCGAATAAGTGACTAACTTCACACTCTCAGCAACGGATTCAGATTGACTATGTCGCGCCCACAGCGCTGGTTCAAGGCCGTAACTAAAACTTTGTTATAGCTAAAATGTACCCTTGAGACGGAGCTATCATGTGTTGATTCTTATATAAACCTATGTATTGTGAAACGGGTGCCAGCTACAGAAATGTCCAATATCGAATAAGTAACTCACTTCACACTCTCAGCAACGGATTCAGATTGACCTAGGTCGAGCCCACAGCGCTGGTTCAAGGCCGTAAGTAAAACTTTGTTATAGCTAAAATATACCCTTGAGACGGAGCTAACATGTGCTGATTCTTATATAAACCTATGTATTGTGAAACTGGTGCCAGCGACAGAATTGTCCAATATCGAATAAGTAACTTACTTCACACTCTCAGCAACGGATTCAGATTGACTATGTCGCGCCCACAGCGCTGGTTCAAGGCCGTAACTAAAACTTTGTTATAGCTAAAATGTACCCTTGAGACGGAGCTAACATATGCTGATACTTATATAAACCTATGTATTCTGAAACGGGTACCAGCTACAGAAATGTCCAATATCGAATAAGTAACTCACTTCACACTCTCAGCAACGGATTCAGTTTGACCTATGACGAGCCCACAGCGCTAGTTCAAGGCCGTAACTAAAACTTTGTTATAGCTAAAATGTACCCTTGAGACGGAGCTAACATGTGCTGATTCTTATATAAACCTATGTATTGTGAAACGGGTGCTAGCGACAGAAATGTCCAATATCGAATAAGTAACTAACTTCACACTCTCAGCAACGGATTCAGATTGACTTTGTCGAGCCCACAGCGCTGGTTCAAGGCCGTAACTAAAACTTTGTTATAGCTAAAATGTACCCTTGAGACGGAGCTAACATGTGCTGATACTTATATAAACCTATGTATTCTGAAACGGGTACCAGCTACAGAAATGTCCAATATCGAATAAGTAACTAACTTCACACTCTCAGCAACGGATTCAGTTTGACCTATGACGAGCCCACAGCGCTAGTTCAAGGCCGTAACTAAAACTTTGTTATAGCTAAAATGTACCCTTGAGACGGAGCTATCATGTGCTGATTCTTATATAAACCTATGTATTCTGAAACGGCTGCCAGTGACAGAAATGTCCAATATCGAATAAGTAACTCACTTCACACTCTCAGCAACGGATTCAGATTGACCTATGACGAGCCCACAGCAAAGGTTCAAGGCCGTAACTTAAACTTTGTTATAGCTAAAATGTATCCTTGAGACGAAGCTAACATGTGCTGAATCTTATATAAAACTATGTATTCTGAAACGGGTACCAGCGACAGAAATGTCCAATGTCGAATAAGTAACTCACTTCACACTCTTAGCAACGGATTCAGATTGACCTATGACGAGCCCCCAGCGCTGGTTCAAGGCTGCAACTAAAACTTTGTTACAGCTAAAATGTACCCTTGAGACGGAGCTATCATGTGCTTATTCTTATATAAACCTATGTATTGTGAAACGGGTGCCAGCTACAGAAATGTCCAATATCGAATAAGTAACTCACTTCACACTCTCAGCAACGGATTCAGATTGACCTAGGTCGAGCCCACACCGCTGGTTCAAGGCCGTAACTAAAACTTTGTTATAGCTAAAATATACCCTTGAGACGGAGCTAACATGTGCTGAGACTTATATAAACCTATGTATTCTGAAACGGGTACCAGCTACAGAAATGTCCAATATCGAATAAGTAACTCACTTCACACTCTCAGCAACGGATTCAGATTGACCTAGGTCGAGCCCACAGCGCTGGTTCAAGGCCGTAACTAAAACTTTGTTATAGCTAAAATGTACCCTTGAGACGGAGCTATCATGTGCTTATTCTTATATAAACCTATGTATTGTGAAACGGGTGCCAGCTACAGAAATGTCCAATATCGAATAAGTAACTCACTTCACACTCTCAGCAACGGATTCAGATTGACCTAGGTCGAGCCCACAGCGCTGGTTCAAGGCCGTAACTAAAACTTTGTTATAGCTAAAATATACCCTTGAGACGGAGCTAACATGTGCTGAGACTTACATAAACCTATGTATTCTGAAACGGGTACCAGCTACAGAAATGTCCAATATCGAATAAGTAACTCACTTCACACTCTCAGCAACGGATTCAGATTGCCTTTGTCGAGCCCCCAGCGCTGGTTCAAGGCTGCAACTAAAACTTTGTTACAGCTAAAATGTACCCTTGAGACGGAGCTAACATATGCTGATACTTATAGAAACCTATGTATTGTGAAACGGGTGCCAGCGACAGAAATGTCCAATATCGAATAAGTAACTCACTTCACACTCTCAGCAACGGATTCAGATTGACCTAGGTCGAGCTCACAGCGCTGGTTCAAGGCCGTAACTAAAACTTTGTTATAGCTAAAATATACCCTTGAGACGGAGCTAACATGTGCTGAGACTTATATAAACCTATGTATTCTGAAACGGGTACCAGCTACAGAAATGTCCAATATCGAATAAGTAACTCACTTCACACTCTCAGCAACGGATTCAGATTGACCTAGGTCGAGCCCACAGCGCTGGTTCAAGGCCGTAACTAAAACTTTGTTATAGCTAAAATATACCCTTGAGACGGAGCTAACATGTGCTGAGACTTATATAAACCTATGTATTCTGAAACGGGTACCAGCTACAGAAATGTCCAATATCGAATAAGTAACTCACTTCACACTCTCAGCAACGGATTCAGATTGACCTAGGTCGAGCCCACACCGCTGGTTCAAGGCCGTAACTAAAACTTTGTTATAGCTAAAATATACCCTTGAGACGGAGCTAACATGTGCTGAGACTTACATAAACCTATGTATTCTGAAACGGGTACCAGCTACAGAAATGTCCAATATCGAATAAGTAACTCACTTCACACTCTCAGCAACGGATTCAGATTGACCTAGGTCGAGCCCACAGCGCTGGTTCAAGGCCGTAACTAAAACTTTGTTATAGCTAAAATATACCCTTGAGACGGAGCTAACATGTGCTGAGACTTATATAAACCTATGTATTCTGAAACGGGTACCAGCTACAGAAATGTCCAATATCGAATAAGTAACTCACTTCACACTCTCAGCAACGGATTCAGATTGACCTAGGTCGAGCCCACAGCGCTGGTTCAAGGCCGTAACTAAAACTTTGTTATAGCTAAAATATACCCTTGAGACGGAGCTAACATGTGCTGAGACTTATATAAACCTATGTATTCTGAAACGGGTACCAGCTACAGAAATGTCCAATATCGAATAAGTAACTCACTTCACACTCTCAGCAACGGATTCAGATTGACCTAGGTCGAGCCCACAGCGCTGGTTCAAGGCCGTAACTAAAACTTTGTTATAGCTAAAATATACCCTTGAGACGGAGCTAACATGTGCTGAGACTTATATAAACCTATGTATTCTGAAACGGGTACCAGCTACAGAAATGTCCAATATCGAATAAGTAACTCACTTCACACTCTCAGCAACGGATTCAGATTGACCTAGGTCGAGCCCACAGCGCTGGTTCAAGGCCGTAACTAAAACTTTGTTATAGCTAAAATATACCCTTGAGACGGAGCTAACATGTGCTGAGACTTATATAAACCTATGTATTCTGAAACGGGTACCAGCTACAGAAATGTCCAATATCGAATAAGTAACTCACTTCACACTCTCAGCAACGGATTCGGATGGATTATATCGAGCCCACAGCGTTGGTTCAAGGCCGTAACTAAAACTTTGTTTATAGCTAAAATGTATCCTTGAGACGAAGCTAACATGTGCTGATTCTTATATAAACCTATGTATTGTGAAACGGGTGCCAGCGACAGAATTGTCCAATATCGAATAAGTAACTCACTTCACACTCTCAGCAACGGATTCAGATTGACTATGTCGCGCCCACAGCGCTGGTTCAAGGCCGTAACTAAAACTTTGTTATAGCTAAACTGTACCCTTGAGACGGAGCTAGCATATGCTGATACTTATATAAACCTATGTATTCTGAAACGGGTACCAGCTACAGAAATGTCCAATATCGAATAAGTAACTCACTTCACACTCTCAGCAACGGATTCAGATTGACCTATGACGAGCCCACAGCAAAGGTTCAAGGCCGTAACTTAAACTTTATTACAGCTCAAATGTACCCTGGAGACGGAGCTAACATGTGCTGATACTTATATAAACCTATGTATTCCGAAACGGGTGCCAGCGACAGAAATGTCCAATATCGAATAAGTAACTCACTTCACACTCTCAGCAACGGATTCAGATGGACCTTTATTGCGATGTTCGCGAAGCACGTCGTTTATAAACTATTGTTACAGCTCACATGAACTTTTGAGATAAACTAAATATTTGTTTATTGTATTCAAATCGCTATGTGCTGACATGGAAGCTATCTTTGATTTGATTTGGACAGCAACAGATTGAACCGACGTCATGTTGAATCAAATGCGTGCTATTTATAGTTGTGGAGCGCTCGGTTCAGCTATGCACAACGCTGTGGGCTTTCTGTGTTAAGTTTTAAACTACCGGCACACAAGAGAAGAACGTTATTGTTGTTTGCATTCTTAAATAGTTAATAATAAGCTACGGACAAGTGTGAATTGCAAAACAATTGAATAAGGAATAAGTAACTGTTCGCAACTTCACATTTTGAATAGGGAATAAGGAATAAGTAACTGTTTGCTAACTTCACATTTTGAATAGGGAATAAGGAATAAGTAACTGTTTGCTAACTTCACATTTTGAATAGGGAATAAGGAATAAGTAACTGTTTGCTAACTTCACATTTTGAATAAGTAATAAGGAATAAGGAACTGTATGCTAACTTCACAGACCCCTTTCGGCAGTAGTTTGAATGACTTAATTGGTGGCTGTATTATTTGTTAAACTTAAATATCATTATTTAAAGTAGACCGGGGTAAGAAATGAAATTTACATCAACCTGACCCCTACCATGTTTAAAATGTTGTAAATGTGTGCAGGACGAGGCACATTTATTGATTTCCACATAGTGTATGTGTTATATGTTGATGAACAGTTGTGTTTTATCCAAATTAATTTTGGGGAATTAAAAACTGCGTAGAGCTATTCTTTTAATGTTTTGGACTAATTTCCCAAACTAGTTAGTTTTTTAATACGACGTCGAAAACTCGAGATATTTGACTTTGCTCATGTAATGCAGGTGAAGCAAGTAGATAAATTGAATTAAAAAGAAAAAGGTAGAATTCAATTTGAGTTTGATTGAAGGTTATAACATCTGTGTCATAACACCTTCAAATAATTTGATTGGCTAACTGTGAACTTTGTCACTGCCTTGACTACTTTATTCATTTATAAATTTAAAGGGAACGTGAATTGATTAATGAAAATACAACAACGCTTATATTGTATATCTCATTCGTCAGTTAATTCATGAATTAATAGTCAACACAATGATTTTAATGAATACTAAACAAATACATTATGACTAGAGCAACTAATAAGCATAATGTTGAGATTTTTGGACTGCTCTCACTCTTACTGTGAGGAATAACAACGAAACGCGATTCTCAGTATAACAATGAATTGAAACCTCTATGTAACCTTCCTATGGTTACCGTACATATTATACTAACTGGACGACAATTAACCGAAAGGAACGGTACTTTAACAGTGATAGGCATCAAAAGCTTACATTTAAGGGGTTATTTGAACTCGTTTACATGTTTTGACAGAGCGAAACATGCAAATTCGGCTTCCATGACATGAAATTACTCAAAGGACAGATAACGCACGTCTCCTGTTCCGAGCAGGAAGAAGTTCTATTTCCTACGCTTTATTTAGAATGACTAGTGCAACTGGTTTCGCAATACCAAACATCACAAATTACAGAAGATTTTGATTTTAAAGTGTGAATATTTAATTTATTAACTCAGATGATGTGACAGGGTTGATATTGCTCCAATAATCCATTGCTTTATATGAACAACAAAAATATATTTAGAAACAAAATATCGTATAAAATACATGTTGGTAATAAATAGGATACTTAACTCGTTCCCCTTTCATATATTTTATGTCCCGAAATAGTATTCTAAACCTTATCATAACAACAGTAAAGTATAACATATGTACATATCAAAATTAAAGGGTGCTTTACCGCAAAAATCAATATAATAAAACAAGACTTAAACAATGTATACGAGATTGATAAACTCATATATGTTTCTCCAATTGCAGTTATTCAAAATTCATGAAATTCTGGTCTGTATGCCATTGTTGTTTTAAAGACTAAAACACGCTGCAACTTCAGGTGAATGTATGACGCCAGGAAAAACTTTATGTGAACTTGTAATAGTGAAATTATTTTGCAGTTGGTCTGTACCAAAATTTATTATTGTTTATAGTGTTGACCTTTGTATTATGAATAACATATGTATTACATGTCTATGTATTTGAAAAAGAAATATGTTTAATTATGTTTAAACAGTTTATGGTAAGGCTCGAGACAAAACAAAATCATTTCACTTGGGACATAAACTTGATATGTAAGGGAAACCTCGTTAGATATCCTATACTTAACATTACTGATATCAATAATGTTTTATACAGAGGAAACTGCAAATTGCAGTAAGATAGTTCATCAAGAGCATTCTGTCGATCCATGCAGATTTCACACAGGAAGTAATGTGTGTGAAGTTGTAAATATTTGAAGACGTGTGCTAATGTGTCTGACAAAGTGTTACAGATTCCCTGATGAAGCTTCATTAGAAGGGCCTGAACAGATGAGTTCTATTTCCATGGTTCTTCTCTCATCGATTGTAACAGCTTCTTAAAAAGGAAATCAACACACAAAGTCAATTCAACGTTAGAGCACATAAAGCACAAAATCGAAAATGTTAAGATCGATTTTTTTAATCTATGAGATAATCGTTTGACAAGCCTCGGATAGTGATGCATTTCATATTTCATGACGAAAAGGGTATATTTTAACAAGAAAACCAACTGTTTTATTTATTTTTGTATAATTTGCTTGCTGATGCTTTTCGTAGATAAAAATTCATGCACTTTATTCATTCTTGCATCTTGTTTATTAATAAATTACAGTTAAACATTCAAACTATGGATCAACAACCAGTTGCAACTAACATATGCCCTATTTGTGCAGCAAACGAATTGACATTTGTGTCATCATTGGAAAAATCATGTTTATCTAATGTGCATGCTCGTCATGGTTCTTTCGTCACTTAAACTAAACATTTATTGGGGGGACAAAATTATCAGGACTATGTTCTGAAGGATTCGATAGTGTGGTGCTCAAAGCGCCTGAATTCAGAGTAAGACTTTGAATACTGCCTATCTGCCATAGGGTATGTTAAAGCGAGTCGTTGGTCATGAAAAAAGGAGATATGTTGCAAACCCAATATCATCACTACTTGATCACATGCCGACAGGCATCATACAAAAGAAACCTGACGACAACAAAAAAGCACATGAGTCTATTTCTTATTTGGTTTTGGAGAATCTAAAAAAGCAACTCAAAATTATTTTGCTCATATGAACACTTATGTAGAACTCTTAACTGTGAGAGGTAGATATGGTCTCTTGCGATTTTTGAGAGTTCTGACAGCAAATGGTTGACCATTTCATCATTGTAGCATATTTAAAACTCTACTCTGAGTGTTAAGGTATCACTACATCAGTTAGATCACTAGATCTTCATGGAGCCATTTTAATGTACCCACCTTAAAATTGCCTCTCGATGGGAAATAGACCCACATAACCAAACCATTCATTTTAGATCTCCTTTTATAGATTCAGGGGTATTATTTAGCCATTAGGTAACACTAATTTACCTTTTTGGAAGAACAGTTTATTTTAGGAATTGCCTTTAAATGGAAAGTATTGTTTTATTGTTGTTTCATTATTTTAAGATTGCGGAGATCAGTAAATTAAATATAATCCTGATATCCTTAAATTGCAAACACATGTTTTGTATCAGCTAAAGAAAATTTGTATTCTTACAAACCGTATAAAAGTTGATAAATATGTGCAAATGCCTGAGACAAGTTGGTGTAAGTATAAATACAATATTTGTTATAGATCTGTTATCAAAGTATGCTTCAACGAAAACCATTAATAATGTTTATATTGGTTAAGTGTGTGAGATGCTGGCAATCAGTGTCTGCAGTTAATGAGAAGCAAGAGTGTTTCAGATAAATATTTGAACATTTGACCTATTCTGTCTGGTAAGAGTGTTACAAGCCCTCGACGTATCAAATCATCTTAACGTGTTTTCTGCAGTCATTCCATATCGGTCTTTGGTTCTAGTTTGTTTGGAACTGAATTTTTTATCTAATATATCATCAGCTTGATGTCATTGTGGGTATCAGTTTCTGAAACCTATTGTATAGTTTTAAAGTGCAGTAATTAACTGCTTCTTATTCAGATTGAAATATAACTCTTTTCTTCAAGAATTACCAGTGATTTCAGAATTTGGTTTACATGTTGAAAAGAAAACGTTGTCTTACATACACATTCATAACACAAAACAGAATACCTGTTTACTATCTCCTGTTAGATCATACATTTAAAACATAATTTTGATGTAATTAAAATGCGATATTATTCTATGTTTTGAAATGAGTTCATTTTGATGCAGTGAATCTATGTTTAACCTGAGAATAATCCTGAAATTGTCTGAGAGTCCATCTTTTAGTTACAAAGGCCTGCATTATCGCTTACATTAATCCATTATTCAAACAATATATAAATAGTAGCGCAACTTAATAATAATTCAATTAAAAAGTAAACTGTATCACAGTTGTTGCATTTATTTTGAACAAATATTGCATCTATACAATATAAACTTGTATTTTCGTTGAATGTTTAATTGCATATTTTATTATACCCCCAATTAACCTCCACGGCTATATAGTAATACCAACGATCCGACCCTCTCTCTGTTTCTCTGTCCATCCAAAGGCATTTGTTCAATCAATTACATGAAAACTATTTGTCCAATTCTTTTTAAATTTGGACAACTTTTCTTCACTACTATAAGAGGTGCAGTACCGAATAACAATCGATTTTGGGAATTTGGAGAATTTTGTAGGAATTTCAGAATTTTGTACTATCTAAACTTGTCTGACCAAATGCAGAAACAATTTTCATCCGATTTATTTCAAACTTTGCATATATATCATACACTACGAGGCAAGAGTCATATTATTAGTCATATTCTCGGATCCACATTAATTCAGATTGCAGATTGCAGAGAAACCATTCAGCCAATAATAGTCATTGTTATTAGAAAGTCAAACGAAAGGAACTACATTAATGGTGTACACTTTTGTTTCTTATATGTGTTTCTGTTGTACGTTTAAGGAGAGATGGGACCCAGAAATCGAACTCGCTTACGGCAACATTTTGCGACAACAATTTATTGTTGTGAATAAGTCTCAAAATATATGGATAACGTTGTTTTCGGTATAGGTTTATCTGTACACTAACGGGAAGCGCTTAAATTTACCGTAACGCCTTTAAAACGGTCATTTTACGACATGCCCCATAACGTTACTGTCACCTATATTCGGGGTAAATATGTTACTACGTGTATTATTCGAATTACATGCGTATCTCAAGTTAGTGGTGAATTTAAATAGCCTGGTATAATCAATTGATAGTTATTCTTTCACTGTGCACTCTTAGATTGATAATATGTTCAATAACGATTACACAGTAGGCCGTCAAAGTTACACTTGAAATCATTTAAACTGCCATGACGTCAGGGATTTATGTTTATGTAGGTAATTTTAAAATTTACGTTAAAGTGATGAAAATCGTTCGGTGACCCCCTATTATTATTTCTGAATTCGTTTGTTCAGTTAACTGCCCACATCATATTAAAGTTTTAGCAATATCTAAAATATGTGTGTTAGTGACAAATCCTGCTGAATATGCGAAACACGATGAAATAAATGCCGTTTTTAATCAAAAATTGCTTAATTTGATTTTGTTTCTCTTTCCAGCGTCATTAAATTTCAAAATATAGATTTGCTATACATCCCCGTATGTGAATAAAATGTATCTGAAAGGATTCGGAGTTTATTCATTGAAAGCGAGCGCTTTATTTAAATATACCAAATCAGTCAAAAATGATGTAATTTGCCGACGGGTGTATTATTATTAATGCCGATAGCTCTTTAAATCGGTCGGTGACCCCCACATTTTCTTACATTTTTGGATAAAAGACATAATAAACTTGCTATTTTGAAAAAATAAACGAATTCTAAAATATTTGATTTATTCGTCCCATCTCTCCTTAAATAGATATTGGTTCCCAAATTCCAAAATAACTATACTATAACTAGACAGGAAAAGAAAAAAACCTTTTCACTGTTAAGGTAAACACTTCAATAACTGACCATAACATATTAGACATACAGCTGTTTATATTAGATATAATAGAATATGGCATCATATTAGGTTATATCTACCTTACAATATGTACCGTGTTCAAAGAACAACAGTGCCAACAGTTTTGACAGCACCATGAATACGTGTTGCCCGGGAAAAACTTTCAGAGTGAAACATTCAAATAGCGAGTTTGCTGTGAAGTTGTAAATAATCCAAAACGTCTGACAGAGTGTTACAAATCCCCTGAGGCAGCTAGTTAAGAGAACAACTAGTATGTATTCTCCTGTTTCTGATAGACGCATGGTCACTGGTATGTGTAATTTACTATTTTAAATGCTGTGACTTCAAGCACAGAATTTGATAGATCCTTTCAATGGTTCCAAAATATTGATTGCCTGTCTGTGGGGACAACAGTGTCAAGTGGAGACAGCTGAATGTTAACAGATCTAAACTGTAAAGTGTCAGTGAACCCGAAATCATTGTTGATGCCTGAATAGTTATTATATCGGAATAATTTGCAAGTGTTTTCCATCGAATCAGTGATGTTGTGACAAGGCTCAATTTAATTCCATAATTTAATTCTCAAGATGCAGGTGGTTTGTCTGGTAAGAACAATACTTGGTAACCAATAACACATGGTTCCATTAAACAGAACAGAAATCTGATAATTTGAATCAGTGTAACAAGGGTAATTGTCATTAGACTTCAAATTAACGTGTATCAGCAAACACTTGCATATACTTATACTCTCTTGCCGAAATTAACCTATTTACATTCATAGCTTAATTCTAAAGATGCAGGTGTTGTGTCGGTCAAGTACAATACTTGACACTGAACAGGAGTTGGTGGTTTCATTTACGTCAAGGGATGCGCTGTGACTTGTCCAAGCAGATAAATTGAAGAGTAGATCAACGCATACACCTCCGGGAAGGTTCTGGAGTGTGAAGTAGCAAGTTTGTGTTGTGTAGTTGGCAACTTACAAGGAAAAAAAGTTTGGCGATTGAAAGTTCTAGTCCATTCATGATTCACTGTTTCAGTGATTTACTAAAAATATAATTTGGTATAAGGAACATAATATACTCGATGGCCCGATAACTTTTCGGTGAAATACGTACCTAAGTAAACATAAATTATGTTCACATGACCACACATACTCCTGGAGTATTTATACTTATAAGTAAATATACTTTTACTAGACCTCTTGGTCTATTTACTCCAGGAGTAATTTTATCACTAGAAACTACCTAACGCCAAATATCAGTTTCCGTGAGATTGACTAGTCATATGTATTTCTATATTGTTTGTTTATTTACTGTGTGGGAGTCGACTTGATATATATTTTGACTGGAAAACACCGTTACCAATTAATTTCAATGAGAAAGATTTTGGGAATTTTTCCTGCATTTGTATCAACAAAATCAAGGGCTAATCAAGAATCCTCTCTGAGGGTAGTTACATCACTAAATTGAGTAACACAAAAAGCATAAAATGTCTCTCTTGTCATACGAAAGTTCTCTATCCAAATAGTGTCATAAAATGACATTTTTTTTCGTGGTTTGGAGACCACCAATGATGGGATCGTTCACATCTCCATACACTTCTCTCCAATGACAAAGCCCAGAGCCGTTTTTGTTTTAGCAGCTTGAAAATTCTGTTATTCTGATAACGATATTACCTTTATTATACCTGGCGATAACAGCATGTGAACATGATGTAAAATTTACTTATGTTAGTATATTTATTCATGTAAATAAATTGTATATGTAAGTAAATTGTGTCCATGTGAAAGAGGCTTAACTCCCAGCTAAACCTGTTGCGTTGCCAAACGTTGACGCAAACAAGCAAAAATTCTGGACATCTGTACACATGAATACGACAATCACTGTACTGCAAACAACATCTAGAGTCGTCAGTGAAGCACATTAATATTATAATTGTTCAACTGGCCCCTGTTCCAACGCAAAGGATGTACATGTCCTTCCCATGTAAATGGCTGACCCAGTGATGTAGAAGAAGTGACAGTTCTTTGCCGAAATCGATGTATGGGTATATAATAACATACTGCAGAAGCTAAGGCCATCCTTAAGGCCGTCCATCACATTAAAAACTCACCTCCCAATAATTACGTTATCTTTTCTGATTCACTTTCTTGCCTACAAGCAATTAAAAACTGTAAGAGTGATCACCAAATTATCAGGGATATTTTATTACATCATAATTCTTGTCTCCAATGCACCATCGTCTTCTGCTGGCTTCCTAGCCATATGGGTATAAGAGGTAATAACAACGCTGACTCGGTAGCTAAATCAGCATTAAACCTCAAACATATTTCTCCTACTAAAGTTCCATTCGGATTCTAAACCTGCTATTAGGGGATCAACAGCATCATAACAAACTTCACACTATTCAACCTCATTTAGGTCACAAATCTCTATGCTCTTTTACCCTGCAGGAAGCTTGTGTCCTACGACGATGTCGTATTGGAGACTCTCATCTTTCACACTCATATATTTTAAAGGGGGGAGATCCCCTGGTATGTATACCCTGTCAGTGTCCTCTCACAATCAAACACATTCTATGTGAGTGTTGGGACACTGCACATATCAGGGAAACTTTGTTATCCTTCTATTTCAATCAGTCAAGTTTTTACTCATTTCGGTGAGCATCGTGTTTTAGATTTTTTAAAGGCTATACACCTTATTGACAAATTGTAAATTTTAACTTTTCATTATCAGCTTTTATTCAACTTGCGATAATACGCTGATGTTTTGCGGCCTTCGTGCCGTGTTCTGTTTTTCAATTGCAATTTGTTTTTTAATTAGACAAATATATTAAATGACCCTTATGAATTTATTTACCAAGTCTTTCAGAAATAGATGATTGCATACATGCAATGCAATTGTTCTAGAGTTCTACTGGTTTAAAGCTGATATTCACCAATGAAGCATTTTCACATTTGCATTCTGATCATTGATCTGCATCTGAGTTCCTAACTAATGTTTGGTGGGATTGCATTAAATGACATAAAAACCATAAACTCTGTCAAAACAGAAACGCAACCCCTGCAGTTTCAAGATTTTATTCTATAAGTTTAGGAGTATATAGCATTATTATTATTGCAGACAGAAACATGACACTTTGCAGATCAATAAAGAAGATAGTCATGATGAGTTTGTCACTAGGGGGCGTAATTCTTAGTATTTCGTATAAACACCACGAGCTTCAATCGATGCAAGGAATTCTCTCCTGGGGAATGGGTCTCCACTCTTTCTGTAGTGCAACGTCTGTGGCGGCAGCTGAAGTTGACGAACGCGTCGACCTAGAGTATCCTACAGGTGTTTAGTAGGGTTCTGGTCTGGTGATTTAGACGGCCATGGCAAGACATTGACGTTGGAATTCTTCAGCAAGTTCATTGTTCCATGTGCAGTATGAGGCCGGACGTTGTCCTGTTGGAAAATCTATGTTTGATGGTCAATAATTGGGAGAAGGTGAGGCGGTAAAACGTCGTTGATATAACGTTGGGCTGTCATGCTTCCTCGATTGATCACCAAGTCTGATTTCTGGTTGTAGGAGATGGCTCCACCAAATCTTGTCGGCCGCAGACAGCCGCAAACCGTTCCTGATGTCTACTATACACACGCTTTATTCCATCGTGGCGATGTAAAAGAAAGCGTGATTCATCCAAAACCAGATGCGCATTTTGTAAGGTCCATATCCACACATTGTTGCACCAATTGCGTCGGCGATGTAGGGGGCGCAGTACAGGTCAAACAACTGCTCTACAGGCAAGTAAACCTGCTTATTTTAGACGGTTCCTAATCGTTGGAGCGAACACTCTCCTCAAACCTGGTATTTGTGTGGCTGTCACGGTTGGTAGGGCTTGTCGATTAAGCAGGTGATGGACCTGGATGGTCGGCTCCCAACACGCCGACGCTTCATTTTGCACTTTAACGGTTCAGTAAACATGTTAATTAGCTCCTGTGACCCCTATTAGAATAGTTGAATAGACCCAAAAGTAATAAAAACACATGAATGACATGGATATATTTATTCGATAACAACATGAGTGGTATAGATATAATTATTTTATAACATTAATAAATATTTGTGATTAACAACTTTGGCGTTGTTAGCACTATTCTTTTGCTTTTCTAGTTGATTACATCGATATATTTATTTGATAATTAGTTAGCACTCGTCTCTGTCCACTTGTCTTCCAAGTTGACATCGGCTTGCAGGTAACGCTGGAATGGTCATGCGACGATGTCTGTAGAGGGCGCTGCTGACGCTGGAGTATGATGGGAAGGTGGGATGCTTCTCGTCGCCCTCGGCCGCGAGCTGCTCTTCGTACAGGGTCTGCATCGGCGTTGTCTCCTCTCGAGCTCGCTTGCGAAGTTCACTAACAAACTTCTGTCTATTTCCGTCATCTGGTGCGTGGTTGTGCTCTGTCTGTGTCCTGATGAAGTCGCCGACTGTTGAGCATCTTCCTATACAGGACTTGGTGATGCATCTCCAGTGTGTGCAGGTCTGTCTGATCTTTTTCCGAGTGTAGACATATCCATCTAGAATGATCAGTGGGGCTCCTTTCTGCGACACGAGATACTCAACTCTCCGTAGTCCAGCCATAGTGATGGTGATGACCATGTTCTGTTTACCATTTTATATACCTTGTGAGTTTTCAAACCTTTTGATAATCAATTAAAATCCGACAATAATTGAATGTAAACGCAGTGCTAAGAAGAGAAGACAGATTATCACAAAGTTTTATATAAACACAACTTAATGTCATTGTGGACCAATATACTCTAATCCGACAATAACTGAATGTAAACTCAATGTCATAAAGCATTTTCATTTTCATTAAATTTTGTACAAACATAATCTACCATGGTTATTGATTCATAATTTGCTCGTTAAAGATTGAGCTTTGTTATAATCACATATTTTTTCAACAATGAACCTGACCCAGGCTTAATCTACTCTAGTGGACCATTCTATTATGTCTGTGGGGTAAAATAATACAGTAATAATGATTATAAAAATGAAAGGGCACTTAGGGAATATGAAGTTAATGATTCATAATTGAAATCATTCCGCAAATTGTGCCATAAGTTATTGGATCAGGCATGATATTCTAAAATCATTTTTGATGACATTTAGACACAAACAACTGTAAAACTGAAGTCTATTCTCTTCAAGTGAGTTGATCAAGATCTGGATGGGTGACATAGTATTGTGATCTATAAGCACAATATGCAAGGTATGATGTCATAACAGAAGGTGTTTCTAGGCAGCTCTTTATTTCAAGAATGGATGAGTTTACATACTTTTTCATGGAAAAGACAAATATAAGATTTCTTAATTGTTGATTAAAAATTTAATTATGTTGAATATTATATATAAATATATATATATATATATATATATATATATATATTAGCATTCCTGATTTGTTATACGTTCATGGGACAGCATACGGTAAATATGAGAACCCAAGAATACAGACATTAGATTCTGAACCAGTCTGATTAAAATCGACCTTGTTCTGAGGAATAAAGCCACAGCCAAAGCCCTGTCAAATAGCTGACCAATCACAACGTAGTTTTTAAACGGTCACTGTTTTGAAAGCATTCGGAACAGACCAAGGGATAGCTGTTTGGAGTTATCTGCCCCTAGCTTCTCGCACCGAGCATTCGTTTGGCGTCTTTTGATTAGCTACCTGAATTGCGCTCGAACACGCGAGTCTATGGGCTGTTATCAGACGGTTTGGCGTGGAACCTACGACTGATATGAGTTCGTATCCCGGTAGATGCACTGTTTTGCAATTTATTCGGAAAACCGTCGATTTTAATCAGACTGATTCTGAACCTGCTTTATGACATAACACAGTACAATAAAACCGAAATTTAGAGATGATTGAATGGCATATGCAATATTGTTTGTAAACGCACCGTCGTCATTTCTTCAAATTGAATCTCTTATTAATTAGAACAAGTTCTAGCGATTGTCAACTTCTTTAATGCTATGAGCATGTATCTGCACCAAAACATTACGCTCAAAGCAGTAAAGAAGTTGACTATCCATAAACGTTGTTCTCATTCATCATACCAGCTTTTTAAGTACAATACAGCTCAAAGAATGTCTTATGATGAACATTTTGATTATCAGATATTGAGCTTCTGATACCTCATCAACATTTTACATTCATATTGGTTTTATTATCATTGTAGTGTTTATTTTGATTTTAGTGTATATATGTACATTTATTCCCTTACTTACATTGCGTTCATCATGTCACTCCATCCTTCATCCCTTTGTCTCAAAAGTTTGTCCGGATCAAAAACTACATGAGACAGTTTCATCCTACTTGGTACACAAGTCAATCATGGTCCCTAGATGTACCTTTGTGGATTATACATGTATCAATGTGGAATTCGAAAATGGTAAATAATTTCTGCAAAATGCAACACTTATGATCTGACAAATAATTGTGACGTGCAATATAAAGTCATTTGTTGCAAATACATGCTTTACCAAATGTTCAAGGTCAAAATGATAAATTTGAAATTTTTCATATTACAAAATTACAGCTTGGTTTTGACAGTCACAGGAAAGTGGTATTACCTTCAGGATAGAAGTATTGTTATTTTCTTGATATGTAATAGTTTGTCATGAAACTGACGTTTAACTACAGCATTACCCCAGATAAATTATATGCAGTTTCCCTTGTGATTATTTCATATACACTTTTACTTTCAATATCTTCATCATGAAACACAAAACAGTGCAGAGCAACATTAAGTAGAGGTACACGTATAGCAGAAGACCGTTTTCTATGTATGTAGTAAAGGAGAAAAGGGTTACACAAACTAATAGAATATTGCTTGTCTTAAATAAGAAATGTTATTGGATTAACACATGTCTCTTGCAATGAGAACGTTTGTAACACCTTTTGAATAAGAACCCTTTAAAGTGCAACAAATATGTAGTAGCTAGGGTATTCATACACAACACTACAGCTATCAGTCAATCAAAATTACCTGCATATAACTATGCTCCTAAATCACGTGGCTTATATTGCTCATTTACACCTGAAGAGAAACATTAGAACATGTACTACTTGCTAGCTTTCAGTGTGAGTAAACAGAACAGTTATCATACAAAAAAGTTAAACATATTATGTAACAACTTATGATGTGCATAACAAGAATCTTTATGAAGACAAAATGGGATTCATTGGGCACGAACATGACTTGTTGTGCACCTATATTGTGCTATGTTTCACAGGAAATAAGATGCAGAACATAACATGTTGTCAGAACACTTAGTTGCATTTTAGTTGGTAATAAAGTTACATGTGTGTACTTACTTTAAAACAGAATAAAACAGATGTATGTACGTTTCGTTGAGATGTTTATCTCAAATCCAGATTCATGTTGTAATCTTGCCAACAACTGCTTGTAAGCATAACTATATAATGTACTATAAATTGACAGCTAGACCGGGTCAGCTTGACATCAACAGTCAACAGTAAAGTAAAGAAGTGGGTTGAGGCAATAACATTTGTTTTCGTGAGACCAAAGATGCATTATCAGTTTTTCATGACATTTTATTTGGCTTTGATATATATTTGTGGCAAAATACCATATGTGCTAATTTGAATTCAAAACTTCTCACTCAACTTCCATATCAACCCCAAAATACAACATATATAAATTATAATGAATAGTTTTAACAATTGAACGGTTTTGTACATATCAGAATCACATGTCCCATTAACATGTGGACAAGTTATATAGTCTTTCTGTCAGCTTTAGCGGAGTTTAATTTATCAACCGGCAAATAATAACAAATACACCATTGACACCATTTCACATACCTATTTTACTTCCCCTTGCATTTTCAGTTGTTCTCAGTGTTTTTAAACATATTTCTCAAAACGATATTCAAAATATGTCAGAACATGAGTTTTGTCATGTTGCGTATTGTAGGCACATTTTTACATTTACTTTAATTCGAATCAGCCGCTCTGTATTGCCTTGCTTTCTATAATAAATGACTTTTTTTCACCGTTACATCGTTACTATACTGCTGACTAGCTTTTAAACTGTATTTAGTGTCACCAGTTAGTACTACTAGATAAGTAACACAATTGATACCGTTTGGCATATGACTTTGGACACAGGATGTCACTTTATAACCACGAGTTGAGTCACCATTGACGAATTCAATCATCAATATTCAACCAGTAAAGAATAGTAGATATACAACTGTGTGTTGAAGAGAATGTGACATGTCACGAAAGCTCTCTGAAAAAGTTGGATATCCATTCAAACAATTGCGTTTATTATTCTTCATTCCCTCAAATTCAAGAATGACCACCAACGAATTAAAAAAAATACATCAATATTTTTCCTTTATAGTCTCTTTTACAGATGAATGCCAACTGTAAAATATCTACTTTGGCAGTCATTTGACGTCGTGTGTTAGGTAATTCATCTTTATCGAATAGTGTAGCGAAGCTCTCTTTTCATCTCGTGGGTCTAACGTTGTCTCCTTGACAAGGAAACTACTTCTGTAACGGGCATGTTGTCATTACATTATAGCTGAGACTGAAGCCATATTGTTAATGATTTTGATTTTGGGACTTTGGGACGTGTTTTAAACTAAATATATGACATAATTCCCAACACACTCTCTCTCGTATATCGATTGAAGACAATTTAAAGGAGAAGTCTAACAAATGTTATAAAGTTTTAAAGAAATATAATAATAATCAAACTTGCGTTAAACACTCAATCATCCTTGAACCACAACATTCAAGATCATTTTTCTGTGTTAATTGACTTCGTTTTAATGAAAGAAATCTAAACTCAGCAAATATTGAAAATTGTTTAAGAATTCTACTCATATCACGTTAGTCGGAGGATGCATCATAAAACAAAAACGTATTCGTGTACGTACATACATACATACATACATACATATATGGTTTACATACTTTTATTACATAACTTTGTACATTTATGCAAGTTGTACAAGTGTCTAGTGAACATAGTTCTTAATATGAATTCGTATAGTTTTGTTTTAACATTCTATATCCTCTCTATTGTTAAGTTTAAAAAATACAAATTTACAGCTATGATTGCTTGTACTTTTTGCAGTGTGTAGAACCTTTATTGTTTTCAGAAACGAGCATGTTTCATTATAGAAAACAAAAACGATATGGTAGCTAAATTATGTGTTGATGTGGGTGTAAAGGGGGGGGGGGGTATTTGGATATTCATATATTCATACTGAGACGTTGAATTATATAAATTGTTTCGTTTGTAAATAGGATTCATCATTATGCAACATACGCAAAATCAGTTAAAAGGCTTCGCCGTTTTCGTGTTACGTTGTGTGCGTCCTTAATCCAAAACAGGTATTACCATACCTTTATACAATGAAATGACAGCTCAAATGAGGTTATTTCGTACTGTCGTGTTTTATATTCAATGACCTTTTACATAATATCATGAATAACTCTTCATGGAAAACAAACAGTACTTACTGTCAATGTGGAGACAAAAAGATCCCTCTGATAAGTGTAATCCTCTCATTTACAAGAACTAGGAAAAGCATAAAAAGAAACTTTTCCCTTGATGTGCCCTTTTCTTTCCTCTTCAAAAGAGTAATTGTTTTTAAAAACAAGTACCTTTTATGATACTTTTATGTTTAAGAATTTGAAATCATATACCAATGCTTTTGTATGATAAAAATACCAAATCTAAAGTTAGAAAAGGAAAGGATAACTATTCTTTAACCTAGCTATGATACATCTCAAAACATGAAGAATGAGAATTGTTCTCCATTTCAGGAGAAATACCGATTTTAAGAGAAAGTTTTGAAAATGTATGAAGAAGATAATGAGCTGTAATCGGAAGATGGAATACAGTGTGATGCTATAAACACAGTTCTGTCCAAGCATCATTATAATAGTACTGGTAAAACTCAAGTACTAGTCGTGTCAAATGCTCTTCAGGCATACATTGATTCACTCCATTTCACAAAGCATCTACATTTTAGTACAATGACAACTGAAGGGAAACTGTGAACCAGAGAAGGTGGATTATGTCTTCCAAACGTGCACAGAATGGATTGAAATGGTACCAGAGGAACCAATCCAGTAGCATTCAGCTTACGTAATAAACTGGCTTTATAAACCTTATAAATCTGTAATATCATTTATAAAAATTTGATGTTTTTTAATGTACATGCATGCACTTTTTTTTATTTGTCAGTTATAACATAATCATTGCATGAATACGTTTTATTTCATTTGCATGGCGTTGTTATTTTGTTATCTTCTAATCAGGTAGAACAATGGGAGAGATTTTTCGAAACATCCGGAAAGAGAAGATTTTCTAATCTAAATGATATAGGACGAAGAGCATGCCTGGTTGATTAATGCAATGTCATATGATATGAAATACACTGTAGCAATCTACATATTTACTCAAGGGTAAAAGAGCCCATTTTACGACCCCATTATCCGTAGTTGTAGAAAAACGTTGCGACCATTTCAGTGTGAACACCTATTAGTAATTAGACGATTAGAAACGGATCCGCATTGTTCCAAAGCATAACTATTCGTTTTCCAGATTGATGAGCATAGCCTTGCAATTGATAACATTTCTTTTTCATTTCGTGAGATTTTTTTTCCATTGTAAAACGTGATACAGCACCTTAAAGAGTCCAACAATTTCAATAAAATAAAAATGTTAAGAGTTACTTAAGGTAAAATAAAGTCTCTACATGTATTTCCAGATGGTGCGTTACTAAATATATGTTGATTTGAATCAAAGAATGACGTTACAAGTACAGGTTGTGTTTGCAAGTGGAGTAAGGAGAACATTTCCCTATCTTTATTTCTTCTTTTAAATGAAGTATAAGAGCTGATATTCAAAATTGAGTGTCAGGTTAACTTGCTATCTTTGGAATCGATAATGACGTTTATAACCATTGGGACTGCATTGAAATCTCTTTTATTAAGCCTGAACTATTTTTTTTACAATTTGAAAAAATATCACACTGTTTAATAGATTTGAAAGATGGAATTGATATTTTAGTAGGATGCCAGTGACTAGTTTATGTATATAAAAAGCGTAAAAGATATATATTGCTGAAACATGACGTTAACGCCTACCCTAAATTTTTCAAAATGTTACATTTCTTTGTCAATTAATCTTTAAAGCACCCCAAACATCAGGGGGTACGTTTCGCGGAAATGATTCTGACAACAGTGAAGAATAAAGACACAAAAGTATTGGATTAAAAATCCACCCCAAAATAGTAGAAAAAACTTTTTTTAAAATACTTCATACACACAAACGTTTCATTAGCCAATCAGCTGCTAGCGAAGATGGGACGTGTTACTCAGGAGTCGTGCCCTAACGATCACCTGGCTTATGTTATTGTTTACATTATACACTCGTAAAGCTGTCACGTATTTTTTACTGATTTCACTGGCCTTTAACAGCCTCAAACCGATCAGTTATAAGAAACAATGTCGGCATATTCTGTTCACTCGTTAATTAACTTTGGTTGTTGTACAAAAGTGTTTAGATTGTTTAATGTCCGATTATGCCCAGTGAATCTTTCAGCATAAATCTACCGCCATTGTCTTTACTTCGTCGTACAAAATCAAGCACAACAAAAAAATAAATAATATTGATGTAATAATTGAAAATGATCGTTTTTATTTTTGAACTGTCAGTTATTCACTTCAAAACATATTGTAGCCTACAAAATAACCTAACACTCCGCTTGATTTGTAGAACAAATCTAAAATTAGCGATTGAATATCGAAAAATGCTTCAAAAACTCTGAAATTACTCCAAACAGACGCACAAATACCCATTTTATCGGAAACATGCAATGTCAAAAGCTGTTATTATGTTTTAAACGAATTATCAACGAAAATCAACAAATTGTCTCAGGATTCCAATGAAGACAACTCCTGAGTATGACGTCACATCGCTAACGAAGGCTAAGCTCCACTCGAGGTGCTCTTTTGTGTTTTGTTTACTTGAAAGTATTGTCTATATGAATAAACCAATTAATATCCAAAAAAAACCAGAGAGATTATATTTTCTTTAAAACCGACCAATAACATTATATTTCTCTCTGTATTTCATATACTTGATTAAAATGTTTAAAATAATTCATATTCAAATCTCTCACATCTCATTTCTCTTGACACAGCATAAACGTTGTAGTAAGTTTAAGTGAATTATCTTCTCACAGCAGAACAACAAATCAATCTTATTAATTAGCAAGCTAGTTAGGAGTCTAAATTCTACCGCTAGGTATATAATTTATTCCAACTGACATTAGTAACAGTTTGTCATTATTATTAGCTTGTTTCACATTCGAATATAACATGGTAATGTCATTTTGACCTTAATGTCGATTTTCAGTAGTTCAGTATCTCTAAATTTGAAACAGGAAACGCATTATTTTGTAATTATTTAAACGATTCAAAACTACAAATTGAAATAACTCCTTTCAACAGAATTTCTTCCATAACAACCTACATGTGAATGTTGTACCTTGATTTACTGATGGAATGTATACAGCTTTAAAAGTTCTCATGTACATGTATATTATGGTTATGTGTGTGGTCTAATACTTTTCACCATTTTAAGTTGGCTCTGGAAAGAGAACTGCCTAACTAATTGATCGACATACATTCAGACATCTTCCCACGGCAAGGTGAAAATGTATCGAGATCTCTCCATTTTTTACTTTGCCATTAACCTAGCCAGAAGTGGTGAAACGAATCAGCGACACCTGTCGTGATCACGAGTTACGTCCCTTACCATCTGCTAACATGCAGCCAAAGAAATCGCCCTTTACATTCGGAACCAATTCAAAATAAGCGACGATCGACACAGTCACAGAGGCAATACAACTGTCTTCTGATTGGCTTATCCGATTAGCCTGCAGTACGTTCAAATCCTAGCACTGAAAATGCGAGGGTTGAGGTTAAGGGCGGAAGGAGAAGATATGGAAATCCTTTCGTTACGCCTGTGACCTTGTGAAGATGACATTCAGAGGCATTAGTCTAAATATAAATAGTCTTATGGTTTCAACAGAGGTAATTGACTGAGTTCAATTCGTTAGAAAAGAAACAAAGTGTTGATATTTTATTATATTGTTTATTTTTGTATGCATCATTATCTTAACCTCCCTGCCATTCCCAATGAAATGTTTACACTTGGTTTTAAGACAGACACTTGTTTATGTAAAGGTACGTCATAGAAAAGAGAAAGAAATTGTTATATGTATCTTTGAGTGTTTATCTATGCATTCTGCTGCATGTGTTTCTGCATATCCCATAAGTTAGCAACCGAATGTCAACAGCTTCCAAACTGAAGACTTATATGCTACAAGATGCCACAATCCTGCACGTGAAAACTTATATAACATATGAAGCATGATATATGATGAAAACTTCTTTGTGACTTTTATTTATTTACCATGACGAGATAATATAAATCGGTGCAAATATACATTTTCATAAACGTTGTTCAACGTACGTAACTAAATCAAACGAGATTAGAAAAGACGACAAGAACAACATACTCGACAGCAATGCAACACTGGCTGTGCGAGAAGCACACTGAGCATGATCAAATCACAAACGTTTCAAGTGACATTTGTTTCTTTTATAAAACGTTTGCAAGATATCTGTAAACTTTTGAAATGCAGCACCCGCTCTCACGCGAACATAATGACGTATGAAGCCTTTGCCAGCAGAACTTTATCACTTTTAATCAGAAAGATCATGTCAGTTGGAGTTGATCCTAATTGGAGACGGCAGCATACACTGTGAGAGAGGCATAAAGATAATGACAAACGTTACAAGTTTCTTTTATAAAGATTTGTAAGAAACATGTAAAGACTTGACAAATAGATAAACTGTCATAAAAGTCGGACATTAAGTAGTTTTATATGATTACTAAGTATATATCAACTGGTAAAATAATAAAATAGTACCTCTCTTATCTTAGATGCATGATATACTCCTGATATACAGAGCTCTGTTTAAATTGATCAAAGTTGAATCAATTTCTAAAACTTTGCTGAAGCTTCAGGGCATTGTTCTGCTTGGTTTAAGATATAAACATTTGTGCAATGTCATTAT
Source organism: Gibbula magus (assembly GCA_936450465.1). NCBI lineage: Eukaryota > Metazoa > Mollusca > Gastropoda > Trochida > Trochidae > Gibbula > Gibbula magus. Next base: position 34,616,222 of record OW388293.1, read on the forward strand.
TTACAGAAATTAGTTTAAACATGTCTTTATGGGAAACACTAAAGGTATTATCACTAAAACAGTATCTCCTGTAAAATGATATTATTACTTTCTATTAACCCAGTATGTAGAACCAATGTTTGCCACCAGTACATAGTTGTACAATGTCATTCAATTTCAAGCACTTGCAATGAGGTGCCATTATGCAGTACAGCTGTAATGAATACGAGATGGATGAACATATTACTGATTTTTTCACTATGATTTTATACAAATTTAGATGTTCAACATTATATTTATGACTGTTTATATGCAAAGAGTTCACGGTACTGATGAAACAAGCACATGTTTTTAACATTGATTATCTTTGGTGGCATTTGTAAAAGTCGAAAATAGATATATTGCAAATTCCTATCGTTTTCAATCTTGAAGTACAGATTAAGACAAGTTCACCCCGTCAGGATACGATGACTTCATCAATGAACAGGAACTGCCTCTATACACTTCACTACTACCAACATATTTCATTCAATAGGCTTCAGTATGCAATCTCTTCAACATATCCAACTGACTGCTATATGTCATCCCGGTTATCTGGCTTTTACCTTTCCCGAATCATGTGGTTGTTGGTGTTGCTGAATAATCTGTTAAATTCTGATTTATCAAATAATTCACTGTATTTTATTGATGCTTGAAAAATAATAGGAATCAACATGTCACGTCATGTAAAAACATGTGGTGTCAATAATAGCTGTCCTTATTTAACAGTTAAAATGTTGCTTGAAGCAGTAACATAATGCAACAAATATTTCTTTCTGAGACTTTATTGTAATTATTTATTTGTCATAACTGGGAAATGAATTTCTAAGGAAAACACTAGAATTAGACAAACAACAAACATGTTTCGAAAAAAAATGTGTTTGGTATAAATGTTTTTCTAAAACTAGATTTAACTAAACATCCAATGCCAAAAAAGTCCAGAAACTCAAGTCAACAAGTCACATATCTCAGTTTACGCTATGCCCCTTCCTGTTCAGACCACCAGACAGTCCAACTTGCACACATTTCTAAAAAAAGATGATGAAACAACTGCTCATATCTTGTCTAAACCACAGGGGCGTGTATAGTCGAAAAACAAGCAATTAGATGCATATGACGTCGACGATCCAGCCCCGTATACTATAAAAAAGGAAAGGGATGTAACGAGGTCAACACTCCATGTCCGTTTAAATCAATATATCAGAATATTGTCATCATATAATCATTCAAGGTAATATACCACCACAAAGCCAATAGATTTTTCAATAAAATAAACCATCAAACATAAACATCGATCGGCATAACAAAGATATGATTTTTTCAAAGCTTTAAATATTAGCATATTGCTCATCTGAGCCACAAATGGTTGCCACCAAATTGATAAAAGAAAACGCTTAAAATAAATATTTTAAAATAGCTTCAAATATCTTGTCAGCTAATAGTGATCCAGTTACAAAGCCCAGTATTGGCTGCATCAGATCGGGCAAGAATTGTCACATGATGGACTCGGCCAGGCAATTGAGGAATTTGATGGCTTCGTACACAGTTGTACACTCCATACGAAACATCTACAATGTATTCTAAGTAGAAAACACTACATTAGGACCTTCACGTCGGCTTAATTGATTTTATAAAGCTGACTAGATGGAACAAGTTGGATCGTAAGCCTGACTAATGGGCTTTTCAACAACAGAGAACAAACCCCTAACTAGTATGCATAGACATTCATATCTACAAGACAAACTTTTTACTCTTAAAGGGTAGAATTTCTTTATATTTCTTTCGGTTTCCAACGTGTTATCTTTCTACATGTGGACGATTTTACAGATCGTGTATGTACAATTGTACAAATAGTGATAACTTGTCTAATCTGGAAATATCAGTTGCTACTTTATTGCGTAGGCTAACATTTCGTAACATTGTCAATAAATAAATAAAGTTAAATATCCATGGGGTCGCTATCAAAACTTACAAATCCCTAATATCTTATTTAAATAAACTTCTCAGAAAACAATTAAAGACAATGAACGACTGTCTACTTACTCCTGATGAAAGAGACCATTTTCTACTTAGACATTGATATAGAGATTTGAGGAGATTTATCAACGTTAACAACTACTTCATTGTGCTTTTACATTGATTTCCTCTACAATAACAGTTTTCTGAATGTGTCAGCTGAGACACTATAATGTTAAACTCCTAACGTGTGTCTGTTAGAAATACTCATTGATTTCTACCATTCAGAAGGCACCTCTCAGATTTGTATATTCATTACGATACAGTGAGGATGTGCAGGGGCATTGGGGATGATAGATAGTAAAAATGTAAAAATATATGCAACTACGTGTAAACATAAAGAAACTAGTTAATTTCAACAGTAAACTGTACATCGATTTATTACAACTTAGCAATTAAATCATTCACAATCATGTTGTGCCACATTGGCTATAAACATAAAAGCGTCTTGGAAGTAATATATATGATTCCGTACAATAAAATGCATAATGATTAAAGCGCTTCCACAGAACATATTTAGCTATGTCATATGGTAACATAAATTAAATGTTTAAGAAGGAATACATTTCAACACCAATGTTTTTCAGAGATAAATGTTTACATGCATATTAGACAAATAGGACAAAACAGATTTCTTGTGTAACTGGTTAACGATGAGATTCATCAATAAAGCATTTTAAGATTTGTTTTCTGGTCATTGACCTGTACCTGGTTTTCTAATAGCTGTTGTGATTGCATTACGTGATAAATATTACTCAAAAGAATCAAGGGACACCTACATTTTAAAGACAGCTCATGTATTACGATGAAAACAAATTTTATTGCTAGATATGGTAATTTCATAGCAGAAACAGAATAACATGAAAATCAGATTTAAAAAAAAACAAGCTGTGTTTGAACACAATGTACACTCTCTCAAAAAGAAATGCAGCCCCTATGTCAGTATCTGACAACATCCCCTCAAAAATAGTGAGCGTAAATTAGAATTTGTTTTGTCATGTACTCTAAATATGTTTTCTTATGATTAGTACTATCTCCCAATGCACGCTGACATTTTATCTGATTTTGTTTGAAAATGTGCGAAAAAGTCATGTACATGTACATAATACTAAAAGTCGGTTTCACGTGCAAATTGGAATCGATATACACAGTTTCATGCTACTGAAACCGTCCTATGAGTGGTAGACCAAGGATCTCCACACCAGCTCAGGATCGCTACATCCGGGTCAACCGCCTATGTAATCGGCAGCCCACACCAACTGTCCCTGCAACACTGGTGCCTGGTTTGAGGAGAATGTCGGCCCAAACCATCAGGAACCGTTTACGTGAGGCCAATTTACATGCACAAAGACCATATGTCGGACCCGTCCTGAAACACCAACATCGACGCCAACGTCTCAGGGGATGCACTAAAGTGAAGATATGGACCCTATGAAACTGGAGACAAGTCTAGTTCAGAGACAAGTCATGTTTCCTACTTCACCGACCTGACGGAAGGCATCGTCTCTATAGACGAGGAAATGAACGTTTTGCTCCGAACTGCGTTCGACAGGTCGACAGAGTTGAAGGAGGAAGCGTCATATTAGGGGGAGCCATGTCTTACAACCAACAATCACACCTGGTCATCGTTCCCCGCAATTTGACATCCAAACGATACATCAATGATGTATTACATCCTCATCTTCTTCCGATAATCGACTGACAGAGGGAGCTGTTTCAACAGGACAATGCCCGCCCTGACACAGTTCGTGCAACAGTGATATGGATTCTACGGAATTTCAATGTCAACATCTTGAAATGGCCCTCCAGATAGCCCAACATATACCCTATCGAAAATCTATGGGACCATCTTGATCGTCATATTCGTGCACGTACACCTCAAACTCAAACGTTGGATGCACTGGTTACAGCAGCACAGAAGGGGTGGAGAACAATACCCAAGGAAAGGATTCGCCATCTTATCCGTTCTGTTCCGAGGAGGTGCAATGCTGTGATTACAGCTCCTGGAGCTCATACGAGACACTGAAGAAAACGCCCCCTAGAATCGAGTGTTTGCTAGAGACCTATAAGATTAGGACCTTTTACCAAAGGGACAAGTGTTTCACCATGTCAAATTTCATTGTTTTATCTTAAATAATACACGTGTAATAACAAGTTAAAAATTTACATAAATACTTTCTAAAATCAGGGGTTGCGTTTCTTTTTTGAGAGAGTGTACTTTCAATCGGGATATTGGGTCAGTTACAAAAGTCACAGTGTCAGTGTCCTTCTCTGCTCTAAATACACACGACGCACCGTCGTCTCCTTGGTGCAACAAGACTCCTCAGAGTGTCATGGGGAATAGCTAACAACTTTTAGAAAATGCAACAACTATGCAGCGTTTACAAGGGGCGCATGGTTGATGTTGCCCTAACATGGTGATCGGGTGAATAGCTGCACTGCATCACATCAAAAATGACTAAATATCCTGATATCTGGAAACCAACTGTAAACTGGGTAATAGGGGTATTCATTTGGTATCCATCCGCTGAAATTAGGCAAACTGGTTTCCAACTAGAATCCATTTTGGGTTCTATAATATTTAGTAGTTTCGTAATGGAAACGAACAGGAAACTTTGATTATGTTTTTACTGTTTTCCTGCAATCAATGTTTCCAATGAAATGGAAACCATCATAGCAACATCAACAGCATAATCGATTTATGAGTTGAATTGATCAATGTGTTACATGTTGCGTGTCTGCTGTTCTTTAAGGATGATTTGTTAACATCAGCTGCCTCTCTGAAAGTTAGGATTGGTGACAATTCTGACAGGTAATCAATGAATCTGGCAGTATAAAGCATGCTGAAAGTATTGCGAGAAATGTTTGAAATTGACCTGTCCACGTGTTTTTGAAAGTAGCATTTAGGAAATATTAACTTTAGGCTATTTTTGGAACGTGCCTTTAACCAAGCTTACAACATGGAGAACCGTTCCCTGGTATAATGATCGTTTTATGGTATATGTTATGTTTTAATTTTACCAAATTCAAAATAACAGCATAAATGTAATTGGGAAATTTAATGTTAGTTACTCATTTTGGTGTTACACTTTTTCTTTAGTTCATGAACATTAATCAATTTTTTCTAATCACATGTTCGATGATATTTGAAAATTGAATACTTGGGGCAGAAATGTTTTGAACATACCAACACAAAATCTACAATCTTTCAATAAAGTCGATGCTGAATGTCTTACATACGCATGTGTTGTAGCGAGAGGTTTTTTTTCCTATTCATAATATGCTTTATTTTATGTTATAATGTTCAGTACTTTTGACTTTTAAACCTTTAGAAAAATATATAAAATGGGCAAGCTTCCATTTAAATGGAGCATCGTTTTATAATGGTTTATACTTGCACCAACCTATAATGTAAAGACCTAAGTCCCCATAATGTGATGACGTTTGTATGTCTCTCCTTAATTCGTTGAGTTATGAGAAAACTGTTGCAATGCTAGATCGTGGATATCACTCGACTTGCGTTGATATATTTCTAAATAGTTGATATTGACAGGTGTTACCGTTAAAATATTCCATATAAATGTTTGTTTTAGACGAACTTTGCCATTAAAAACGAGATTAAGAAATAAAACATTGAACGTTTCGAAGCCAACAAAGTAAATCAAATTCATACATGTGGATGAAACTGTGAAGCATAGATCATTAATTACCATGATAGATGACATTCAATGTACATAAAATACCTCATGGGAATACCATGTTATAATTTTGTCGTTAACTTTATTGATGTGGAGCTCATATTCCATTAGAATGTATCTGTTGTCTGTCCTAACTCCACCCGAGAGAATTCATCAATCCCCAAAGTGACGGAAACTTGGTCTAAAATAAATTAAAAGTATCATCTTTTTATGGTTATTATTTTTCAAATTATTTCATGCCCTGACTATCAAAACAAGACTATCATGTTCAATTCGTGTTTTTTTTCTCTTCTAAATTTCGTTTAAAGCGATTCATGTCAGTTTGATGTCTTTTGTATAAAGACAACAGCGTCTCAACACTATTCAAATTGTGTTCACTTAAAATGGAGGTATTGACTAGCTGAGAAACTGACTTGTTAAAGATTAAACTTAGATTTTCGTAATTTTATAGCTTCATTTCGTTTGAGGTGTTGATAAATCCTTTCTTATTTTACAAATTAAAGCATTTCCCTTTTGAAAATGGTATTGATTCCTAGCCTTCCTGTAGAAACTTTTTACTTCTTAACTGCAATGTCTAACATGTGAATCAAAGAACTTGATAAACCCTTTTAAGCATTCAAAAATAGTGATTATATGTCCTGGGGGACAGCAGGCTTCAAACGAACCAGACACCTAAATGAAATAGAAACTATAAACTTTGTCTGGTTGAAGTCAAAATATCATAATCGCTGTTAGAAATGATGACACTGATTCTTTCACTTTTATATTTTAGCCAATAAGATTGATTATTGCATTCTTTAATAATGATGAATGGTATTGACAATAATCATTATCAAATCAACATGAGGATTTTGGGGAAACAGTTAACTGTTGATAGATCAAACTTGGGGGCACTGCTTTTGTTTTGTTTTGAGGTATATTGATCTCCCCGAGATTGAGAGAGCATGTGTCATACAGCGGATGATTTGCTTCACATCTTTCCCTTGATAAGGTGCACAATTTGTGGAACACAGGAACATCGTTGTTGCTTTGAAACTTTCTTTTCAAAGACCAATTGAATCACACTTTCAATCTTGGGTACTGAATTCTTACAAATCACATTCGGAGACAACAGCTGCTCCCAAATCATCAGACATATTCGAGGTGATGCCATTTACCAGAACCTTCCCAACATCGCATATTCAACACAGTCGTGTGTTTGAGTAAACCAATTTTCCTTCCAATGCAAAATTAAATGGAGAGTTTGAGAGACTGAAGCTATACAACGCTAAAGTTGTCAATATCATTCAAATTCAATTGTGCTTATCCATATTATTTTTTATAACATAACTAGATATCTCAACAGTCTAGGGTTGAACATGTTTTATGTGAAATTAACGTTATGTTCCTATAACGTTATGTTATATGTGAATTGTATTGTTCAATCCATTATTTCCTAATGTCCGTCGTGTTTTCTGCGAGCTTTGTACGAGGGAATGTTCATACATTGACGACCATTCAGTCTATGGATGTACTCTTCCCAAAACAGGAATTGGAAAATTGGAATTGATAAAAGGACGTGTCGCAGAAGCATGCCACGCAGTATATGTTACATTCTCTCTGTGCAACAAAGCATCAATATTCTGTAATTTTAAGTGTAAATGCTCCTTCAATTTGACTCAGAACCTTTACATTATCACAGTAATACATTGATTTAAAAATACGTTATTTAAGAATTGAATATCAGTGCTTGCAATGGAAAATGAACTGTGACAGAGCGATATTCTAGTGCACAAACGGATTTTACAAAACTAGCATTCACATATTTAATTTAACATTTCTTATATGGAATGTGGAGGATCAGATGACAGTTTGAGGTGAAACAGACCATCTTATAATTGAACCTTTAAATCAGTGTATAGAAGTAGAATATAGAAGTAGTAATAAATCTCTTTTAAATCGTGTGGTTTATAAACATGGAATTTCGGGCGTTTACAGTTATTGTTACATTCCCCAATATGTTAAAGGTATTGTTAAAATTCTTCCTTTATTTATCCTGTATATACCTAACCTAAACAACGAAAACTTACTTATGTCACGCAAAGGGTCGACCAAACGTGTTTTTGTAATGTTATAAAGGACACTGTGAGGTTCTAATCTCGTTTCCTATTACACTTCTGGCTTACTGGCTTTGATGCTCGCTATTTGAAGCTCAAATACCTCATCATTTCTGCATCATGAAATGCACCATAACACCCAGATGTTCTAAATTACATTAATGAAACTTGTTTAACTGAAATATAGATCACTGCCATTATGAGACTCTTCCTGATCAATTTTGGAACATTATGAGTTTACTGTCAGCTACATTTTGACGGTAGAGTGCGTTATATCTAATTATATACGTGCTGTTATAAGTTTACAAGTATTGAAATTCGTTTGAATCTCGTGATGAAAAGAAACCTCAAAGATGCGTTTGGCTTTGTTTTTTATGTTCCTTCTTTATATTCTTTTTTTTGACAAATGAATTTAGGATACAATCAGAACAGGACAGTTCTTGAGACATATTTGATCCTATCAAGTTCTCCTTCAAACGCAAGGATTGTGACAAAACGTATTATTGTTCAACATGTCAACATCAATACAGAACATAATTACAAAATCGTTATTTCAAAGAACGTTATTTCAAAGAATCATGAATGGTAAGAAAACCACAAAGCAATTTGAATCCACACCCAGTACATGATTCAAAGTTGGTTACAGAACAAAATCATTGAATTGGGGATTTGTAAAACTGAGGAATCAGAACATCTAAACTCGCACTTACAATATTTTTCTTCAGTTACTTTTTTAAACGAAGCATAAAATCTTTTGTGTAACCAATATGAGCTTTGGCAAATGAACTCGAAGGTCGTCATTGTAACTATCAGGCATAGTTAGTTTTTAAAATGTAACATCCAACGTTAAGAACGTTAGACATATCTATCTGTTGTGGAACAAAAACCAATTGAATTTTAAAAGCACAAAAAGAGATTAAAAGTTCATCCCTATGCTAAACCAATATAAGTTAAGATTAGAACCCATAAGAAAGATTATGTTTATGTTTAACACCGCACTGTAGTTTGTTCTGCCTCAAGCTATGACCCATTGAATTATGTATACTCTCCAGAGCATAATAAACACTAGAAGGAAATGATTATGTGACTGTGTCAACCATTAGTACCCATTATTATGTTATATCAGAGACTATGTAGTAAGTAAGTAAGTAAGTAAGATATGCGTGTATCTCTTGTCAGCAAGTAAATTAGTTTATACTCAATCTGTCATCAGTGTCACCAGTTCTATACTAATGATAAGTCCCAATTTGAGCGTATCTAGTATCTTTGAACTATGTTTGATTTATTTCAGGAAATCAAGATAAGCTGATGTTGTCCGTCAATATATCGATCAGTTCAAAGAAGCACGCTAGCAGTGGTTATAACATTCATTTTTGTATTGATGATTAGTTACAGTGGACGTGCCAATACAAATCTGAAGTGCAAAGTAAAAATAACAATGATCACATTTGTCTTTGAAGTGAAAGGAAACATGTCACTTGAAAATAAAAATAAATGAAACGTTCATCTGGACTGCTCGTCACAATGGCACGCTTATCACCTCGAACGGATTGACCTGCCTTTTAGACATTTTCAGCAATTAATGTCATCAAATGCCAACATTCACTTTAGATTGAACTTTTTCCTGTATTCAAGATGCAATCCACAACAACCAACACTATCTTGGAATGAATGATGTGGAATTAGCGTGTGTGCTGAATGAATTTGAAGTAAAATGATATGAAAAAACGCGCGGAAAATCTGAAGCCGCTGGTTTAGAGTAAACAGATCATATTGAATGTGCCAGTTTCAATTGTAATTGAAACGGGATGATCAGCATACATGTAGCCTTATTGTGCTCTACTTGAAACATCAAGTTAACCAATCGCTTTCTACATGACAAACGTTGTTTTTCGCTTTTCAACAATAGTGACAATTACCAACGAGAACAAGTTTATAATTGTCCTTTACTTGTGGTAAGTGTATACATTTAATTCGTTTGCCATAATTGACATGTATTTCATTAGTCTTTTAACTGGCAGCTTTTTATATGTATACATGCTGTAAGAATGTACAAATCAATGTGAACTATTACCTGAATTGTTCAACTTGCGAAACTCATGCTAATTTAGTAAACTTCTGAACTGAATAAACTGCTTCTTCTTTTTTCTTTATTTCTTTGGCGAAAAGACAGATTTATTTTCATAATGTTAGATAAGTAATATAACTGGTACATATTAAAATACATTCTGTGCATGTATTAGGTCTTTGTTCAAAGTAATAGTCAAATACTTGGCATTTGGTGACCAAAGAGGCAAGCCGAGTGAGATGATTTGAATTTGAATCAGCACAATTAAATGTTTTGCTAGCTTATTTGTTATTCTTATCCAGACTTTCACTAATGGATATCTTGTTTCTGTTCTGATAAATTGATTGAAGATAGTACTCTCTTTACAGTTTTTAATCTGAAGGGAGTCCTGATTCTATGTCTGTGTCAACCATTAGTATCCATTAATGTATTATAATTCCAGACTATGTCTCTAGGGCAGCATAGAAACTATATTTTAATCTTGTTTTACTATTTATTGAGTTTGCCAAATTCAATGGTTGTATCCCCGCTAAGCAGTCTGGGGGATATTGTTATCTGTGTGTCTATCCCTCCCTTTAACTGAATACACTGCTTTTTCATTTTTCGCTTTTTCTTTAATGAAAAGACAATTTTGATTATTCCAGACTATGTCTCTAGGGCAGCATATAAACCATATCTATATATATATACATAACCATGATGTGAAGACTTGCTTTTGTATGTTTTGTAGCCTCATTTGCATAATTGATGCAATTTTGATGTACTTTTTCGACCTCAAATTTCAATACTAGAGCTTATCACACATCTCAACCTTTATCTTTTGATCCCTTTATGGGTAAGATAAGAGGTTTCTGTATGAAGCCATCTCCCCAAATAAAAATGTCAGCTTCATGAAAGTGTATACTCAAGTCAAACATGATACCTAGATCAGAATTATCTATATGTGGTTTGGATCAAACAATGATTTACTTCTCGATCACTTACTTGATAAGTTACTTCATTTTGATATTGCAATACCTGTATCTGGATTGTATCTCTGAATATTAACACGCTGCTTTCATAAACATGTTACTATTTTTTAGCTCTTTTCTTTATCCTATACCTTAATGTCTTCTGATATCAAATATATCATTATATATAAAATTACAAATATCCAAGGCTTGCCGGGTTTTCGAAGATCGCATATGCAGTAAGCTTTATTAAAAAGGGGTAATTTCTTCTTAAATTCATTATCCCTGCTTTATTAACAGAATATTTGAGAAAATAATTATTATGTCCATTTTTAAAAGGTAAACGAGTGTCTTTATCGAGGGTATTTACTCTTGCAAAAGTAGTTTAAAGGCTTTATGGAAGGGTCTTATCTACATTTAAGAATGTTACATCCATGCTTCAACTTAACGATAATCCATGCTGAAGATGGTGCGTGCGTGTTTTACACGCTATCAAAAAGGAATTCGACTTTTGATTTTCAAAAAGTTTAAAAACTGCATGGTTTTTGCTTGCATTATTAGATTGAAGTTCCAACATGTATTTCACGGTATCGCTCGCTTAATCACCTCGAAACTGGGATAGTTTTCTATTTAAGGTAAATTAAAGAGATGGAATTAACCTTGTCCATTTACTAATTGGAACAAAATCTGCAAAAACTCTTGCAGGAAATAAAGTTCATTAGCTAATTATATAAAAGTGGATATCGAGTTTTCAGCTATCCATATGTCCGTGTCTTTGGTCGTCGTCTTGGGGTAAAGAGTATTTTTCCAATTTTCAACAATAATAGTTCTTATAAAAGTAAATGTGTTAGCTTTGAACACTGTGTTATTTTAAAAAGTACTTATATGCACTTATATTTCACATATAAAGATACAGAAATGTATCAATTGGAAAAACATCAAACGAATGTATGTTTGTTACAACAATCACATCAATAAAGGTGGTTTTTTGTTTCATTAATTTGAATGTTATGGTTTTATAATATAAATGACCAAGGAACATGGTTTCAATCTTGTTTTTAAATGGGAGGTAACTGAATTACTACTTTCGCTGTCCAAACTGACGTTAAATTAGTTGAAATAAGTTGTTTTATAAAAATGACATTGGACATTTTAAAACAAAACTAAGCTCGAGTCAGTTTGACAATATATTGATGACATGACACGCTGAACAATCTCAACTCTCCAGAGTGGTAGTATGGAACTATAAATCAATCCATTTATCTTTTGAAAAATATCTCAATTTAGAAATTGTTCCTTAACTACTTTCACATTCAGAATGTCACTTTCATTGCCTTGTGCGGATTGACTTTCATTTTATAAGTGATTTTCAACAAATGTCACGAGGTGACGAAATCCATGCAAATGTTAATTAAATTTAGCATCACAGAAGCATAAAAATCAACAAACAGCTAATGATTTAAGAGAAATTTATTTTGAAATGACTGACGTGGATTTTACGTTTGAGATAAATTAATCAGAAGTAAAACGATTGTAAAAGCACTTGAGAGACATATTTAGTTAAAGAAGTAGGAAGATAAGATCGGATTCTATTGTAATTGAATGAGGAACAGAATTACATCTTTAGGCAGAAACGTCTCCTTTAATTTCCCAACTGTTTGACAATGAAATATCAACAAAACCAATCGTAATGGAACAACAATAAGTGTCTTTGCTTTAACGTATTGAGTAGAAGTAGTAACTTAACTTGATTAATATTATCTTAATCTGATGATGTATGAAACATGCATATCCCACAAGGATGTTTCTAACCAAATCTTTATAGGACCAGTATAATTATATATTTAATGAATGTTCATACCAGTACCGCTTTGCATTTACCCAATGGCATCATATTTAACTTGGTGAATGTCTTCGCTTCAATGAAATCATGGTTACAGGAAAAGAGGGTTCATTGTTCATGGTTCATACGCAATAGTTCGAGAAGGGAAGTTTTATGGTAACATATAAGGAGTCGCAGTTATTCGACATTGTTGCAGTTATAGGTAGCCATCATGTATGTAGATTAAATTGCAGTAACATCTGAAACGTGGACATCTTCAAGAAATAAAACGGAAGGGATGAAGGTACAGAAATTATTAACATAACACAGACTAAGTTTATGTTGTATGGTAAAGAGCATGCCGTAGAGTAATTATTTGATTTGGTGAAGCAGAACAGTTAGCACAAATCATCACTGATGTGTTTTTGTACTGTATGTAACCGTCTTGTCGGTATCAAGGCAAAAACACCCATTATAATGTACACTCGGACCACCTTGGTCCGCACAATTTGGTTACAATTGAAAATCGTCCGGATAGCAAGACGTGCGGTTAAGCGAATCACCATTTGCATAGAAATATATAGGGGAGATTTGGAACACTACCATGCGGGTGGCCAGGTTTTTTAATATATGGGATCCGGTTAAACGAGGTATCACTGTATATTATACGGAAAGATAAACATTATCAATTAAGTAATTTACAAATCTTTACATGGCATCAGTTTTAAAGTTGAGTAATAAGATGACGATGAAGCCCCTGGTGTACATTGGTGTAGTGTGCACCAGAGGAGGTATCAGCTGTGTCTGTGTTTGGGATCCGTCTTGTGCAAGGTGCAGACGCAGGTGTTCCGTCTGTCTAGTGAAACCTTGTAAACCAATTACCTGTAGATTTAGGATTGTTATCTGTCAACGTATAAACTTCATCTGTCATAAACCAATCAGTTTTAAAGAAAACACACTCAAACTACTTATCTCAATGTGATGGAATTAAAACTTATAATAGTATTACAATATGTTGTCAAGTTGACCTTTTACAGAATATGTGGTTATATTACATCATTTTAAAGTACTTTACATCGCATTAATTCCATAAAAAAAATTACATATATAATATCCTGTCCTGTATATTACATTATACCTATTTATACCTAGTTACATGGCTTCTGAAGCATATACTTAGTACTTTAAGTTTCAGACATTTGAAGACATCAGCCATGTGTTTTACTGAACGGGGTGGACCCTTTGAATATTTACCAAGCAGTTATCCCAAACAAAAATAGACAGGCTATTGGGTGCATGTAATTTAGATTGTAGAATATTGTCAGGCACCTTATTAGGGACGACTTAATAATCGCATTTATATTTTATAATCCCCATATGAACTGGTGTAGACTACATTTTAGCTTTCTAGTGCATTTAGTTGTTGAAAGTAAAACACATTTGTTCTTTACGACATGGGGCGCATGTGGCCAAATGGGACTACAGAATAAGAACACAACGTTTAAATTTTAGTTGCCAAAGAAGAAAAAAATATAGCCGCAAGCGATGATAACAGGATTCAACCGTATCTATGATTCGTTAAATGTTAATTAAAAATTATTTCAGCATTCCTCTGCTTTCCTACTGCCTTTGAGTAAAAATCATCATGCAAAGGAGACTTGAATGAAGCCTTTTTTTCCAACAGTATATTACTGTACTCGATTGTTTCCTTTTTATTTGCTTCAATTATAGAATACTTTAAGTTTAATTTTTCATTATAGGTAAAGAAATATAGATTTTACATAAGTTTTATGCCTTTTCTGTTATGAATAATATGTATTTCAATTTTGGTTGGAAATTGTTAATACCGAAATTACCCAATGTTTATTGGTGTACTATTCTATACCGGAATACAAGTTATAAGTTTCATGTGGAACTTGAAAATAAATTGCTCCCAACAATGGATCGATTCCCATTCTGGTCAGTTACGTCTTCAGGTTCAATACACAAGGTTAAAACGCACCAATTGTGTTTCATCACATTGTATTGGGGTTTTAATACAAGCTAACATAACACTTTTGCTCAACTTGCATATTCATTCCAAATCGCCAAATATTTCATAATTTCTAGTTCCGAATTTCAATTGAACATCATTACACATATGCAGGAGCATTTTTAATTTGTCTTGTAAATAAGTTTTCAAAATAGATGTATATATGTAATAGATGTGCGTTAATCATGGTGCATTGTCCGTTTTTCTATCAGAATTAACTACTTTTAAATATATATCATCACTATACTGAGTCGACTATCTTCAAATTTGTAATATTTGGCAACAGTCAGTACTTCTCAATACAACAACACAATTTACAACGCTTAGCAGGACTGACCGAATGTATGCCAAAACGAAAGTAAGAATGTCCTCTGTTTACACAAATGAAAGTCAAAATTGATGAACTTACATGTATAATGTTCATATAGCTCAATAGTTACATGAATTACCGAACTTATGTTCTTTTTCTATTTGGGGGTTATATTTTGAGGTATAAATCAACATGCTATGACTTTCCAATTTTAAGTAATCACATGACAAAAACACGCTACAAACGTGATTTTTGAAAAGTCACCTGAATTTAGGTGCTCACTATGAAAAAAATATTGCAAATTTGCAAATTCTAGAATCTCCCTAACATTAAGCAACACTTCAGCTACACACTGTGAAAGTATTTGCAAGTATCTTGGGAGGAGAAACTAAAGGTGCACAATTTTTGCTTGTCTAGTTATTGAGAATTTGCAAGTCTCCATTTTGCCTCTAGGGTTATTTAGACCCAAATTCCACAAGTAAAAATCCGAAAAAATTAAAGAAACTAAAAATGGCAGATTCAGCACGTGACTTACGAATTCGTCATAACTACTGTTTTGCTTGTATTGTAATGGTGTATCTTTCTAAACGGTTTCAAGTCTCAAGGCGCATTTTTTTTCCCATCCCTCATTGGTCCCAAAAGTTTAGCAGTTCTATTGCACAAGTTTGGTTGCATTTGCTTCAGCCGTTTTTGCTCCATCGTGTAGACAAAATCCGTAGAACAAAAAAAAACGCCAAACATAATAACGTTTAACAATTTAATATGATTTAGAACAAGACTGACGAGACTGCCGCGGCACAAAATCTACAATTTATAATCACAATAGGCTGGGGCCTTTTTGATCTGAGAAGATGAAGAAATTAGCTTTCTAGGTGCCTTATCTGGGGCCACAGGGTGACCTGAACTACAATTTGAAACCCCCGGTTCTTAAGATTACTGTTTTCTAGGGCTTTTCGTACTGGAGAAGATGAACATAGGTTTAAGGTTGTGGACCATGTGGCTTTTATTAGGGGCCACTGAGTCACCACATCTTCAATGTACAATCCTCATTGGCTATGGAATCTCTACACAACATTTCAGCTTTCTACGGGTTTCGTACTAGAGATGAGGTCGTGACCTCTATTAGGGACCACATATTTACCAAATGTATCATTTATAACAATCATTGGTCACGGAGCCTGTACACAAAATCTCAGGTCTAGAGCCAGTGGTTCTTAAGAAGAAGTTTTTAAAATAATTTTAAAAATGTACTTATGAACGACGGACGGACGCTTTGGGCTTTCTGTCCACATGACATATAAAGTTAATGAAATATATCTGAAATATACAATGAAAACAGTGTACAAAGGGATCCACTGATTCCAGTAATATTAAAGTTAGAGAACATCCTCAAATTTTAATTGGAACTGATCTGTATTTAACGTGTTGCATGTCCACCTTCTTAGGATAACGACAGATGTCTCTTTGTGCAATGGTGAAGTCATTGAATGTGAAGGAGAGCAAACAATGAACGATTAAATAAAAACAATTTAACATAAAATCAAATATTGCTATCAATGAATAAATAACTGCATACTGTTAAAATTAAAAAATCGAAAACTTTGGATTGATGTAAAATGTTGAGAAATCATGAACCTCTGTTTTAACTTAAACAATATATTTGCTGACTGCTTATTCTGGGGGACGTTATTGAAAGATGATACTGTTATTGATATATATATATATATATATATATATATATATACATATATATATATATACGTGGTCTTAACATTTCTGCAACTTAAAAAAATGATGAATAGGAAACTCCAAATTACAGTGACAGAGTTCATCAAGAGCATTCTGGCAACCCCTTCTGATTTAAAAGAGCAAGTAATTTGTGTGAAGTTGTAAATATTTGAAGACGTGTGGTAATGTGTCTGACAAAGTGTTACAGATTCCCTGCTGAAGCTTCATTAGGAGGACTTGAACAGATGAGTCCTATTCCATGGTTCTTCTCTCATCGATTGTAACAGCTTCCTCAAATGAAAATCAACATATATGGCCAATTAACGTTACAACAGAATGTTCAAAGCAAATTATTTCATTTGTGAGATAATCGACAAGATAGGCTAGTGTTGCATTTCATAGCAAAATACACTTTGGAGAGATTTTCATGTTTTGAAGTATGAAAACGCACTAATACAGGAAATTAAACAGGACATGGCTTCGTTCAAGTTATATACTGATAAATATGTTATTAAGCTAAGTATTTTCTCATCATTCTCATCATGTTTGTTTAATTGTAAATGATAGTATGTGGGCTTTGTTTCAGTTCAAGTTGTCTTGCTTCATTACCTGTAGCCTAAATTCAATGTACATTCAACACACGACTTTGAACTTTTGAAATAATGATCCGACTGTGAACATTTATAGCTCATTTTGTAGGGGAAATGATTCAACTTTCGTATCGTAGTCATTGGCTGTGCCATAAAAAAAATTTTTGCTGTCTTCCAAATGCTGTTTCTAAGCGATACACGCCCCTGTGGTTGTAAATCAGTTTCGAAAATTACGTTTGACACACGTGCTGTGTATTGTCCGGTTTTCTATCAAAATTCGACACTTGTACCTTTTTATTGTTGGTATACTGAGTCGGCTATCATCAAGACGGCAATTTTCGGCAAAAGTCGGTACTTCTCGATAAAATAACACAATTTATAACGTTTGGCACACATGACCCCAAACAACACAATGGATGTACCTTTAAGGCTCAAGACACAGGTCCTTCAAGGAGTATCCAATTACATTAACCAAAAACAAATAGTGTCTCTACTCACAAGATTTATCCTTGAACATTCTGTTCAACATGATTGACAATGTATCGATTCGTAGTTTGCTGGTTGTGTCGTCATCGATAAAAGCATTCCTATCTAATGAGCATATTCGTCATCATCCGTACTATATGTATATTTACATTGAACAATTATCTAGAAAATAAGATCATTAGAGCTATGTTCTGAAGGAGCATGATAGCTCGATGGTTAGAGCGCCATTAAGTTTAACTCACATTAAGTTTTCTGGCGTTTGACTACCACCGGGATCTCTGCATTTGTGTCTGCTACAGTGAATCATTATTCATGAAAAATTGTTGCATTAAAACGTTATGAAGTACCACGAATTGTTCACCCATTACAGCTGGTTCTTATATTTAAATCACTTTCACCCAGCTAAGATATTTGTCAACATATTTACTCATGATCGCGGTGATAAACCCAAAATCGTCTCAAATTCCGACACCTATCATACAGAAAACCCCGAAGACAATGAATGTGATAAAGCAGCTTTTGGATGTTTTACATTTCTAAAATGTAGTTTTCCATATGTTTTTCCCTCATATGAAACAATCCATTCTCTTCCCACAGAGGTTACTTCCTTCTGGTGTCCGATCCTAACCTCTGTTCTTTATCGCTTGATATCGAGGACTCCAGCAAAATTCACTAGTGGGAGAAATGGGAACTTCATACTGTATCCCTGCTTTTTAACCAGTGAAAACTCATCTTTCAACCTAAATGTCGACAGAGTAACTTCAAAGATCTAGGCATTTGACTCTTAAGGTTCTTGCTCATTTGTATATGACCTTCGAATATATTTGATATAAAGATCATAAATGAACTATTTGGGTATTTGTCTCTGAAGTGGTCTTCTTTATTTATAAGCATCAAATCAAATAGCATATTTCGGGGAAAACACATTAAACGAAAAAACGGTTATCTAACGTTTATTTTAACATAATGACGCGTCATTGGCAAATGTCACTTTTACTAGATTCAATTGCAACAAATAAGGACACTCCCTTTCTGCCCTCGATTTCAAGCGCAACACAACATGGGTTAGGATCGGAAATCTGAAGGGAGTAACCTCTGTGGGAAGAGAATGAAAACAATTCAGAGTCATACCAAATGTCGATAGGATAAGAACACTTTGACAGATCACAGATGGGTTTTTTTACTTTCCCGCTCAGCAAATGTGATGTTGTCAGTATGACGAAAAAGATAATATTGTTGATATTTTTTTCTGTTTACTTCGAAATATAAATTTAGCTTGTTGTTTTCACATTTGACCAGGAGCCATTGGTCGATCTTTGCCATGGTCATTCTAGAATAGTTTAACGAGAACCATTAAGAATTGATATATTGGTTAAGTGTGTGAGATACTGGCAATCAGTGTCTGCATTTAATGAAAAGCAAGAGTGTTTCAAATAAATATTTGAGCATTTTGCCTCTTCTGTCTGCCAAAAGTGTTACAAGCCCCCGACGTATCCAATGCTCTCAGCAGGTTTGTTGGAGTAATCCTATATAGGATATTAGGTTCTAGATCTTTGGTGCTGAATGTATAACTAGATACGTTATCATCGTGATGTCATTGTGGGTATCAGTTTCTGAAACCTGTTGTATAGTTTTAAGTATTAACTGCTTGTTATTCAGATAGACATATAACTCTTTTCTGAAAAAATTATCTGTGATTTCATGAAATGGTTTACATGTGAAAAATGTATTGCTGTCCACCGTACAAATTCATTACACAAAACAGAATACCTATTTACTTTAAGAAGATAATACATTTAAATATTTCAATATACTTATAATGCGATATTATATTTTGAAATGACTTCCAACTTTTCCAATTTGATGCAGTAAATATACGTCCAACCTTAGAATAATCCTTAATAATAATTTCTGAAATGTTGATAAGAAGGGATATCAAATCGATTAGATGAAATTTAATTTTAAGGGTCTATCTTTCAGTCAAAATGTCCTGTCTTATCGGTTACATCGATCCATTATTTAAACAATATATTGTATTCTAAGATGCCTAACAAAAACAAAAACGTACTTTATCAGACAAACAAGGTATAGTTTTGTATGACGTCACAATTGAATGATGTTTCTGCTGTTCCACTCTGCACCCTCATAATCTAGTGTGCCCATGGTAACGTAACATTGAATCGTGTCAGCCATGTGCCATCATACTACACCTTTCCATGGTGTGCAGCTCCTGCAGTCGGTCAAAATTAGCAGCAATGAACTTTTATGATCGCAGCAAACATTTATTTTAGGCAAATGTACGTTCACTCACCACACTGAGGGTTGATCAATCTCTATTATTCTTTTTGGAATTTTAGTCACGTGAATAACCATATTTGGATAGTAAATAATCGGACGACGTGCAAGTTTGAAAGTCAAATGTGTTTTTAATCCAACATTGTTTTTCTCAACTTAGGGAGTGGGTTTTATACATGGAATAGATGTCCATGGCCTATTGATATAAATAATGCAAACAATATGTTTACTTCAAAATTATTCAAAGCAAAATGTTAATTACCTGTTGGATCATTTGACATCTTAGAAAACAAATCAACTTTGCTGTACCCGAAAGTGTTTTGTAATTAATTATAATTTTGCCCTAAACTATTATTACGTCAATTTTATTACAAAACGCATTGGGGTAAAGCGAACATATCTTAAATAGTACCGTAAGTGCATAATATTCCAAATCAGAAATGGACTAGTACTCTTAGACAGTTTTTGCATTCACTTTGAACAAATATTGTATCTTAAATATTAACTTGCATTTTCCGTTGAATATTTAATTGCATATTTTATTAGATGGGGCTATATAGTAATAACAATTCCAACCGTCCTTCCAATCGTCCGTCTATCAAAAGACATTTTTATCCGACTGACTACAAAAAAACATATGTCTGATTCCTTTTTTAAAAATTACAACTTTTCTACACTACCAGAAGAGGTGCAATACCGAGTCTTTGAAATTTGGGGAAATTTCTAGGAATGTTGGACTTTGTCAATTGTGCTAACATTTTATTAACGAATTTCAGTACAAGCCATATTCTCAGATCAACATTAATTCGACTGATTGCAAAAAAGATTCAGCCAATAATGGTCATTTATATCAGAAAATCAAACGAAAATAATTGCATTAATAGTGTACACTTTTGTTTCTTATCTGTGTTTCTGTTTCTATGTTTAACCTTTAACGTTTAACGTTTAAAGATATTCCTTCCCATACTCAAAAATAACTATACGTATAATAAGACACGAAAAGAAAAAGGTTGACACAATTGATAGTACCTATACAGTGTTAAGGGGAAAACTTCAATAATCGTCCATAACATATAGACATATATAATAGATAAGATATAATATGACGTTATAGAAGGTTATATCTACCTTACAATTCGTGCTGATTTCTGTGTTCAAATAAGAACAACTGTGCCATTATATAAGGTTTTGAAATCACCAGGAAGAAAAACAAGTACCTGTAGCCCAGACAAAGCTTTCAGAGTGTAAAATTTAAAGAGCGAGTTTGCTGTAAAGTCGTAAATAATTTAAGACGTCTGACAGAGAGTTACATGTCCCCTGAGGCAGCTAGTTAAGAGAATCACTGCTATGCATTGTCACTACTTGTAATTTACAAGCTGGTATGCTGTAAGTTCAAGCATAGAACATGTTAGATACTTTTAAAGGTTCCAAAACATCGAGTGTCTATTTGAGGGGGCAACAGTGTCAAATGGAGATAGCTCGATGTTTGCAAGTGTTGGCTGTGGACCCGAAAGAACAATGACATGTTTTAATTCAAGCTGTCATTTGCTGATGTCTGTATAGATGGTATATTGGATTCGTTTGTAAGTGTTTTCCGTTGAATCAGTGATGTATTTCTCAATGTATGTTGTAAGGCTGCTACCTGTGAAGGTGGATTAATTTACAATGCTATAAACCTATTCATCACTCCCCTTGGATTCATTTACAAACAGTCTTTGGTAATCATTGCACTTGTCTCGGGATATATCATCAGAACTAAAGTAAATGGAGATATTTGGTTATACATGTAGGTAAATGAACAATTCAATATAAGCATGCCACATGAGAACGTACATCAGCTATATATAAGCACGCACCTGCATCTACTTCTGTTCTCTTGCCGAAATTAACTCATTGACATCCATAGCTCAGTTCTAGAGATGCAGGTGTTGTTAGGGTCGAGTACAATACTTTGACACCAAGGACCTTGAACAGGAGTTGTGGACCGATGAACGTCAATGGATGAGTTGTGAATAGTTCAAGCAGAGCAATTGAGGAGTAGATCAAAGCAAACATTTCCGCGAGAGTTCTAGAAGGTTAACCAGCAATACTTCTGTATATATTTTAATACTCTAGTATAACTAGAGTGGCTCATTGCAGTTTTAAACCTATTTTATGATTCTATGTCTTATATGTATTTGTTTTCTTTTTTAATGTAATGAAGTACGACTGTAATGAGCTAACTATCTCTCTATCTGTCTTGTGTAGTTGGCACCAAGCACGGAAATAATGTTTAACGATTAGAAGTTCTAATTCATCTATGATTCTGTTCTTCATCATTCACTGTTTCAGTGATTTTTAACAATGAAGACATATTCCTGAACTTTTGTGGAAAGGTCAAGACATCATCAAATACAAGAATTAACCTACATAAAGTATGATAAGAAAGATTTGCAGCATTCCGTTTCTGTTACCATCATTTAACAATGGTATGGGCATATTTTTGTCACTGTCGTGTTGCACGTTCAAATATAAATATCGTATTATAACTGTGGCATTTCCATATTATCATAAACAAAAAAGGAAGCAAGTTTATATCATGATGATACATTGTCAGTATAAAGATAAAATACATAATCTTACTGAAAAAGTTTTACTTCGCTGATAACAACATTTTATTCACAACTGGTCTGTGGACCCTTTCATCCCAATCAGTTAAACGATGTTTGGAGTTTTCAGAAAGCTCTAGCAAGATGCGGCGCTTTTTTGATTGGCTTAGCGGCAAAATTTCAAACGGGACCTAACTTATATGTCTTACGATGTATTCCCCAGAGTATTTCATATGTCAGTTCACCCGCAAATTAACGTTTGTCGTGTGTCATATTTCACAGAATTGTCTGGTGCTGCCATCGAATATTTGTTTTGATAAAAAACGATTCACAGGTTTCAAATGTTTCTAGATAATTGCTGAATGACATTTTAAATATCCAAAATAATCTCTCAGTTATTTTGCTCTCATAATACATCTTATATTAAAATAATGTTTTCCAGCACATTAATAGGCTCACTAGCTCTTGCAATATCAACTTATCTCCCCCTGAATATTTGTAGGTATTAATCTGGCAATTATCTTTTTCCCAATATTGTATTCAATCATCTTTATTTCAAGTAAGTAGGCCCCTAGGCCCAAATACAGTGATACACAATTCAAGTTTAACACAGGTTTACAAATTAACAAATTACAAATTATTAGAATTACGTTAAAGATACTTCTTGATTACATACATGTATAAAGCTTTGTATACCAACTGTTCATCGTTTTCCTGCATGGTTAACTAGCGCTTGTATTATCAAATAATCACCCCCTGATTGCTGTGAGACACGATTTATTGCAGACTCTCATTATCTTAAATTCACTGTTTGTCATGAACGAGAGTTCAAATGTTCAAAGTATATAGTATCGAAGTATGTTCTCCGAACAAGTACAATTAACACTGAACAAATACTTCAGGTATATCATGAAGACAACATATATGCCAAAAGTTTTTCGAATATAATAGTCATATTGCTGAATTTGTATGTATTAACGACACAGCAACATCGACATCATATTCGATTTAGAGTTGCATTGATCAGTGGGTTGCGTTGTGCGTGTTTTCTGTTTTCTAAGGATAATTTGTTAACGTCAGCTGCCTCTCTGCAAGTTAAGATTGGTGACAATTGTGACAGGCAATCAATGAATCGGAAAGGTTTGCTAGAAATGTTTGAAATTGACCTGTCCACATGCTTTTGAAGTAGCATTTAGGAAATATCTACTAGTCTTTTTTTTAACATGCCTTTAATGAAGATCACACAACATGGAGAATTGTTCCATGGTGTAATGTGTTTATGTTTTTCTAATGTTAACTAACTAGTTGTGAAAAGTTAATGTTCAATGCAAATTTTGGTGTAGCACTTTTTCATTAGCTAATGAACATTTCTAGATTTATTTTAGTCAAATCTTCCATTACATGAGTTGAATAATGAACGCTGAAAAGTATTGAAAATACAAAGACAAAATTATTTACATACGATATCAATTGCTTGCCTCAGGCTCTCTTATAATAGCTGGAATCTCGAAACATGCTGTATGTTTGTTTCAGCCGAATTTATCACTCGTGGATTAAAATATATTGTATTTTTGTTGGTGAATTTTTTTTCCCGGGATTGAGAAATTTTTGTACATATAACAAACCTCAGTTCAAATATATAGTCTTAATAAAGGTAAATTCCAGTAGAATTCTCAATTAATTAATGATTATTTACTGATGAGTTTTGACCTTTTTAAATGGTAATGATTGCCAGCATTTCAGTAGAATTCTTTTACTTTTTACTTCAAATTTCAACTTCATTGATCAACATGTCAAGCAGGGAACTTGATAAACCCTTTTTAGTATTTAGAATTATTGATTGCCTGTCTTAGGAGACAGCAGGCTTTAAATGAACTATACAGCTGAACGTTTACAAATAGAAACTATCAGCTTTGACAGCGAATCAGAAAGAACAATAACATGCTTTAATTCAAGCTGTCATTTGACCAGCTGGTCGATACAACAATGGTAGATATCACATTCGTTCTCATCATTCAAATATGAACTTATATCACTGTAGGAAAGGGATATATCTATGTAAAACCTATTTTTCATGCAATCAGGGCTGGTGTCATCATTGATTTTCATTGATTATTTTACTCTTTAAAATGTACTAACTGTGCATGACTTTAACATGTGGGGTTGAGGGTTTTGGAAATTTCTATGAGTATTGCAATTTACCTTTGATCGTAAATATTTTTTCCTGTAGCGGATATACTAAAATTTTCTTAAAAATTGAGATCTTTCAAAAATATTTCTCGAATGAATTTTGCTTTTAAACTTTCAATTCCATTTTTTCAATCTCTGTGCATATAGGATGTCGTGCCTTGTGACAGGGCATTAACAACGCTGAGATTGAAAGACACAACACACATGCTATTTGCGTGATTCGCTCAGGAAATCTCTTGACGAAGTGTCATTGTGAAGAACATGAAAAAATGATTGGTGTTTATTCTCATCGATTTTGCATTTGATACTATTTAAACTTTTTGCAGGGTACTTAGAAGTGAATTGCAAGATGCAAGATTAAATTGCAAGATCACGGGAAAGGCAAGATGTCTGAATATCACGTTCCTTATTGTAAAACCCACAATTGTTTTATTTGCTTACTTTTCATCAGGTGAATCCACTGTGCGTTACTTTTTTATGATTGTCGACATTTTAGTGGCATCGAAGCACTTAATAAAACTGAAATAAAGTGTGAGTAAGGAAAACAGTAACAAAAGCAGGAACCTTATTGGTAATACTGTCAACTGCTTTCCTGGGTAACAGGTGTTGATTACTAGTAATCATTTCAAGTGAAGAATGTAAAGAGTGAGTGAGTGGTGAGGCTGTAAATATTTCACGACTTGTCCTAATCTGTCTGACTATGTGTAACATTTCCCATTTGCAGTTAATTACCAGAACTTCAACAAACCTGGTGCTCTGCAACTGGCAGTTTATATAAGTTATTATTTACCCTGAAACGAAACTTTGTTACAGTAAACCATGATGTCACACATTTGAGATACTATTATAATAATCTTATCATCATAAATAAAAAAAATATTTATGAAGACGGAAACTAGTAAACAAATACCCATGGAAACTGTATACAATCTGAATCTTTTCATCAAAACATTAGAGGAGAATAGTGCCCTCACTTGACATCTATTAAATTGTCATTATTGAATTGAATTACATTTTCGATTGTCTGTCATTAGAATGCATTCGAGACAGATGAAAGTTACCAAAACAACTTATATAATATAATGTATAATGTATCCAAATCTTTCACAGATGTTTGATAAAAAAAATAGGAACACACATCACCAAAGTAGGGCATTGCTCCACTGAAAAGAACTGAACATACCATACATTATGATTTGTTTCAATGGGGTTTTTTTTTCAATATATTGCACCGATTGAACATATGAAGTACAAATGGTCTATGTTTTATCAAATCCATTTTTAATTACAGAGTTTACATATTTTTTAAATGTCTGATATACGGAAATTTGAAATGCATTCACTAAATATAACAAATGAAATAACCTGAAACTTAGTGCTTAATTACAGTTATTTAAACCACATAAATCTAAAGTACGGAATCAATATATATTTATGTATGTCACTTTATCGTAAGACTTTTTGTTCTATCATATGCCAAAACAAAATACATGATATACAAACGAGTGTTCTTTTATGAACACAAATATCAGATGTCGAAAACAGTTTGATTTACATCATATTCCATGGTATGTTCCTACTTAACATTTAATGTTCAAACGACTTTGATGTTTGATTTCGATTTTAGATCTGGCTGTTCCATTGTTCCTTTCACAATAGAGATGTCATTATTACATACTTAGCAGAAGTTTAGTTTATATTTTATTTGATATTGCCAATGGAAGTAACATTGGTTAGAAATTGTCTTTGAAACAAAGAAAGTGTGTAATTCATATTACCTTTTGTTCAGTAAAGACGAATTGTTTTAAAGTGATGGTTTTATTTTTTCAGAATTCTAATCAACAATTACGTCCTGGATGATTCCCTGCATGTGAAGAAATGCAAAGAATGTTTTGATGTTTTACAATATTCCTTTCTTGGTGACACCTGTGATAATTACATGGTTGTATTCTTCTTGTGAGTACGTCAAATTTATGAGCAATTTCATAGGGACTATTTTACAAACCCGACCTAGTCACGTGACCAGCTTCTGTGTTCTACCTTGCAGGAACTAGATGTATTTTCGATGATTTCAGCCCCCTATCGGCTATTATGAAGTAAACTTAATTATCCTTTAGCCTAAGCAGAAAATTTTCTTTTCACTTTTGTTATTGGTTCTTTCGACATATGGACCTTTAGGAAAATGGAAAAAAGAAAACTAAGATTTAAATGGAGAATTGTTTTATATTATTGTTTATTTGCACAGACTTATAATGTCAAGACTTACGTCACTCCCATGTGAGATGTTTGTATTTTTATCCTTATTCGTTTAGTTATGAGACGATTATCATAATCCTAGATCGTCGATATCACTCGAAAATATATTCCTGAATACAGGCGCTATCGTTAAAATATTCTATATTAATGCTTTTGAAATTGAAAAATATCTCATAGCACGTTTTAAAGCCAACAAAGTAACGTGAAGCTATGCATGTGGGAGAAAATGTGAAGAATGGACCATGAATCACCATGATTGATGACATTGAATGTTCATAGAATACCTTATGGGAATAACATGTTATAATTTTGTTGTTAACTTTATTAATGTGAACTCATATTTCATTAGAATGTATTTGTTGTCCGTCCTAACTCCACCCGAGAGAATTCCTCAATCCCCAAGGTGGCGATAGTTAGGTCTAAAAGAAAGAAAGAAAAGAAAGTATCATATTTGTATGGTTATGCTTTTTAAAATTACATCATGCCCTGGATATGAAAACAAACAAGACTATTATTTTCAGTTCGTGTTTTTTTTTTTAAATTCGTTTAAAGCGATTCATGTCAGTTATATATTTTCTATAAAGACAACAACGTCTCAAAACTATATATTCAAATGTTGATCACTTAAAATGAAGGTGATGACTAGCTGATAAACTGACTAAAACAGGATCACAACAGATGCTTCACTGTGTAGTAAGTATTGTTCAAAGAAATATCAGTCTGATTAAAATCGACCTTGTTCCGAGGAATAAAATTTGCAAAATTTTGCATCTGCCGGGATACGAACAGGTTCTGTAGATTCCTCGCCACAAGGTCTGAGAACACCCCGTATAGGCGTGTGTTCAGAACCAGTTTAGCGCAGCCAAAACCCAGTCAAATAGCTGACCAATCACATCATAATATTTAAACGGTTGCGGTTTTGAAAGCATTCGGAACAGACAAAAGGATAGCTGTTTGTAGTTATCTGCCCCTAGTTTCTCGCACCGAAAGCATTTGTTGGGCATCTTTTGATTGGCTAGCTGAATTGCGCCCGAACACGCTAGTGTACGGGGTGCTTTCAGACGGTTTGGCGTGGAAACCCACGAACGAGTTCGTATCCCGGTAGATGCACTATTTTTCATTTTTTATTCCACGGAAAACCGTCGATTTTAATCAGACTGAAGAAATATGAACGTAAAGTGGGTATAATATCCTTCGTTCTGTTCCTAGTTACATCTACATTGAGGTGCTGATAAATACTTATTTACGAATTGAGATATTTCCCTTTTGTAAATGGTATTTATTCCCAGCCTTCCAGTAGAAAGGTTGTTTAACTTCTAATTTCAATTTCTATGTCCAACATGTCACTCAGAGAGCTTGATAAACCAGAAATATTGATTACCTGTCCCGGGGGACAGCAGCCTTCATACGAACCAGACACCTATATGACATGTTTAGAAATAGAAAATATAAACTTTGACAGTAAACCAGACAAAACAATATTTTTCAAATTTGACAAATGAGATAGACACACATTAATGGTTCTCATCGATAAACTGTGTATGTATGATAAGGAAAGTGAATTTCCTTTTTTTAAATCATTATCTCTCCGCATTTCACATGTATATTGCCGGATATTATGATATCTGTTTTGATAGTGGAGTATTGACATATCTAAATTTTATTTAAAGGTTTTCTTCAGGACATATTTTATCTTTTGAAAGGCTGGCACTTTTGTCATCATCTATTTTAATCACTTCATTTAGGTATTTACATTTTAAAATTTGCAGATTAGTGTATTTAGGTATTTGGGATTTGGGAAATTGGATTTATCAATGATACTGGTAATTATCGGCATTCTTGCAAATACCGTAGGTATTTCAGACACCCCAAGCATTGTTTAATGACACTTCTTCAATGAACCCTGTCTTTAGGCCCATTCATTCATATTTATAACATCATATTATAGATTTACCAGAGAATGTGCCTTGTGACAGAACATCAACTACACTGTCGTGAGAACACAACTCTCTTTCTTCTTGATTCGCGATTCACTGGACGGGAGTGTCAGCTACTAATGATTGAAATTAGCGAGATGCAACTATGATATATATTAAACTGGAGACTGAAACGTGCCGGAGTATTTTAGTTATCCGGTTTCATTTGTTAAGTAATGTATTTCCAGAAACCGTCAGAAGACCTTTACTTAACCGGTTTATTTTATTTATCAAATTTTAGTTAACTGGACTGAAATAGTGATAATTACTGAAGAAATTTGCTGAGTCCAAAGAAAAGTGTTTACTTATCACCTTTTTGAAGTCAAGCGGTCTTTACTTTGGCGGTTTCCACTGTATTGTATTTTAAGTGAATTTCAGAGGTAAGGCACATTTCTGCAATTATGCTAATCCATTTGAGAAGGCAAATACTCAAAACAATAAAAAAAATAATTTAAAAATTCACAATAAAGAACGTTTTTTCAAGGAATGCAAAAGAAATGTTTTTTATATAGAAATTTTAGATTATTATGATATACATATATTCTTAGTATACTATTTTTGTGAACAGTTTATGAATAATCAACTATGGAACTATCCTAAGAAAACAGGATTGTCTTAATAACAACTGTGAACTGTGTATTGTGAACATCCACGACGCTTCGGAATATATATAGCTTACTCTTCATCAGATGTGATTGTGAACAAAAATGCATTACTTGAAGTTCTTAGAAATTCAACAATTAACTATATTAGCATCGGCGAACTTCAAATTATCCATACAAACGTCCAGATCAATTGCTCCTAACACCAGTCATAATTCTTTACGGGCATTGTTTTCTTGAAAGAAAAGAACACCAACTGTGCCCATGTTGAATTTGAATCAAAGGATGAGGTTAGCCAGTAAACTTGATATTGATGACTTGTAACCGATGTCACATTTTTTGCACCCAGAAAGTAGAAACTATACAGTTTATGTCGTGGTAGTAGCTTCACTACAATCATTTCGATTTGTAGCTTTTTTATTATAAAGTCAATATCATTTTCATAAAATGTATAAACGTGCATTTGGGGACCCTAGATTGTAGAATTTGAAAATGAGAACAATATATCAATTATCGGTGTTTGAGCATGCGCAAGGTAATGACATGAACAAATCAATGCATTTTCAGAGACAAGCAACAGCGATTTGACTTGGTCGGAGAGCACAAATACACCAATTGCTCATATATTTTCATTAAATCTGAAGATGTAATCAATAAATCTGTAACCAAGGTTAATGGAAACAACAGTGTAAACAAGTCATGATATAAAGTGACATGGCCATCTGTACAGCAACACTGGAACGTTATGAAACATCAAGTGTGATACAATAAACCAGATGGACGTAAGCACATTAACATTGGTCAATTTATTATAGTATTTACTTTCACGACATTTAGTGTATTAGATCAGTGATTCTTTTAAATAAAAAAAATACTATCTGTCAATAAAATGTTTCGGTATATTAAACTGATTAACACCAAACAACCTTTTATACCATATATCTTTATACCAGAATTACTATGCCTTACATGTTTGGCATACAAAGAGAACAAACTAGAATAAATTATTTGCCATGGACCAAGAATATAAAAAGGTATTGACCACATTCGTGAAAAACCATACGAGTAACACTTGGGATGAAAATATCACATCGGTCAAACTGCAGTTTTGATTTTTGGTTTAATTTTTGAATTTTTCAAACTAAGTTATTACAATAAATTTTGAAATAAAAATTTCAGTTCACTTTGATTTAATCACAATTTATTTCCTTGAATCAAACCGATCAAAAGCGATTTTATGAATGCTTCATATACGCTTCATTGATTTAACATTGTGCTGTCGTATCAATTGAAAGTAAGTGGTCTGTCTGGCTTCATTAGGCTCAAACTATTGAATAATTAGAATAAAAGAGAAATATTGAAAAAAATATTCTGTGATTAAGACAATTCTAAAACAGTCAATTAGAGTCTGAAGAAATTATTTTAAAATAGATTTAAATATTTAAGATGTATGATTACACGCACTAAGGAAGGGATTCTTATGTGAATTCTCCTTTTTTAAATTATCAGACAAATAGCCCTCAATGTGTTTAAACATTGATATCCTGTCAGTAAACTGTCATCATCAGTGAAAGTACTCGAAATACTTTCTGCAGCTTAAATCATTTGATAAGATTAAATTTCGGTAGTCGAACTCTTATGGGCTCAAAATGCCAAAAATGTATTAAGAAACATCTTATTTCACATTTGCAGCCAGAACTTTAAAAAAGAAATTGTGTCCATTTGCATCTGCAAATATAAAAGAAAATATATGGGTCCCCTCTCTCAAGTTCACAAACAGAGCTCGTGAATCCCAGTGTGACAATAGCTATTAAGTATAAAATCACATACAAACATAAACATTAAGAGTATTATGTCATCGTGCACATTCAATTAGTTCTGGGGTTTCCGGGTTGTTTGTGTTGGGTTTTTATGTTAAATAGATTTCATTCTCTGAAGGGCAAGTGTTCTAAATTGACACATGGTCTTAAAACTAGTTTGTCGGTTATCTAAATTGAAAGTTATGAAAATATGATGAAGCATCCCTTTACTTTCAATATACATAAGCAAATATACGAATCTTTTAAATTACGGCCACATGGATCTAAATAACATTCAAATCGGTGAAGAATTCAATCAGAAAAACTCTGCAGGCACACATAATAAGAATGAATTTGATTATTTCTCTAGAATGTCATGCACACGTGTTTACATGATACAAATGCCATCGAAATAAATTCCATCGAGATTGGTTCGTCTGGAGCTTTGACATCTAATACTTAAGAGATCTGTTTCCCTATGACGGGTATCAATGAAATGATTATACCTGACATATGTTTATGTCAGTGAGACAGGTAGATAGTCAGAAGTCGTGACCCGATGGACGGGTTGTCAACTCAACGTTCAAGTTAGTTCCGAAAAGACATTTATATTATTGTTTGTGCTACAAGGTACCTATAACAGTGTGACAGTGAAGTTCGACAATTTGAAAGACATTGGCTGTGTGAACAGTTGCGCTGACTTTTAATTGCAGCATAGAATTGAAGGAAATAAACTTGTAGATGATAAAAATGCTCTCCTCTCTAATGGTCATGGCTCCTTGGGTACCGCTCCTTGACCATTGCTCATAAGGTAAAACATGTAAAGCGGTATCATAAGTGTGTGTAAAGACACAAGTTTCTATCTACCATTGTCTTGCAAGAGTTACCATAGTGTATCATCTGTGACGACATAAAGCTCCTGATTATTTGTATTTGGTTAATACATCGTGAGGAGTTTAGTGGACAAACACGCATAAACAAGCTGGCATGTGTATAAATTATTACACCAAACTGCGACTTCTACGAATCTCATGTAAAATCTGCTCTCGCTCGAGTAGTAAAAATTACACGCCTTTTAAAGATCATATAACGCACATGTTAGTATAATAATCATTATGTATTTTTTAGGTTATTTTAGTGACTGCATCTCTGTTTAGTGCTTACTTTAAATGCATGACACCTTTTCTGCGTTGCATTTACATGTGTGATTTATTGAAAAAAAAGTATATATACTTAAAGACACCGCATCGCTCATGTAAGAATGATATTACAGGAGCCTATATCTGGTAAACGTCTTTACAACAAGGTATTGCAACATCTATGTTATAAGCTAAAACGTATGTATACGTATGCTGGATGTCGGTAGAACTGTGTATTATCTTCCAATTAGACCTACGTCGAAGCAACAAAAAGTTTCATCCCATGACGAAAATAAATCTAATTGTAAACATAGCACACTATGCAAACATGAGTACAGATGATACAAACAAACCCCTGTGGACATTTCTGTGTCTTGTATTCTGACACCTAATATTTAGAGATAAGTCTGAATAGATTAAATTTGACATATGTCTCGCTTAACCAGACTGAAAACTGACACAAATTCATGAAAAGATTGAAGCTTTGTCATGTTGATAAGTGTTCTATCAAATTATATTGTGTGATTATGCTATGCTTCTGTAGAATTTGACATTTTACGAAGATATAATTAAAAACGAGAATACCCACAATGATTGTTTTATATTATAAATTAGAGGTTTGTCAAAACGTTTGTCCTTTCTTTGACAGAGACCGTTTGTTTCCAAAGATTAAAAGTACACAATCTGTATACAAAGTCATGATGAATGCAGTTTTAAACATTAAAGACGAAATATGTATAGATAGGATATCAATATGTAACTATATCCATATACATGAAGGTTTCGAACTAGGGACACCAGACACAAAGAGTAAACTAACTACTGATTAGGGAAGGCTCAATTTTTGGTTACTGGCAGGAGAAGACCTCATTTCTGACTGAGCTATCCTTATTTTATTAATCAGACTATACTTAGCAGTCTAGTGCAAAACGAAATAAATCATGTTTATAAAGTGACACATCTATTTCGTACAAAAACTATTACAGCTTTTTCGGAAAATACAAATTGTTCTAAGTGCACTAGTTCAAAAAGGAATAAAGCGCACGTCATAACACATTCCTACCTGGATACGACAGTGTAGTTATCGCATTGATTCCATCAACTAATTTATTCACTCCAAAGATGTTAAAGGTTAGATGAAATGACATATGGTCACTTTCGGATTCGTTGAAAAGGGGTTTCAATTTGACAATTGCTAGATTTTAAATTTTTGAAATCGACCCATAAATAACTTATATACGGCTTTTTTTTAAAAGTGCCCAATTAAGCCCCGGCGACCAGAATGAAAATGGGCGGGGGTGGTCACTGAAGCGTATCGGGCTGTGACGTACGTGAAGGAGCCTCTACATGGCCGCTAATCATAATTTAACGCGTTTTCCCCACTTTTAAACTGCTCATATAAGACAGAAAACTTCATCAAAACAACCCAAATTTTCGATAAACGGATTACTTAACTATTCAACTAGCGATTTTATATGGTTACAACAACCGGGGCGTGCTTTATTAGAGTGCATTCTGCGCTTTTGTATAGTATGTTTGTACCAATTAATCGCGGAACTAGAAGGGAAGGTATGACAGTTCAAGTGACACTGAAACAAGGGAAGAAGATTATCGCGGGAATCGGGTGAACAGAGATTAAGTAGCATCAATTGATCAAAGTATGTTGAATAATCGGCATGTTAATTTTGTTTTGTATGTATTAATAAATAAATATATATGGTAGGTATAACTTCATATACACTGAACGATTGGCTGTTCAAACAAGCGAGACAACGTTGCAGATTTATAAATAACATTTTGTATTTAATATAAAAGATTACTGTATTTTAAGTTTGTCAATTAAAATATTCTATATATGATGTAACGGAATGCAAACCATTTTCACTTCACTTTCATGAATAAATAAATGAACTGTTTTGGTCAACAAGCTCAATGAAATTTACATGAAGATTGCTCTATTGTGCACGCTAAACATATACACAGATTGATATAGACAACGAACATTATCGAATAAAAGAATTATGTTACCAGAAGCATTTTAATGAACATATCGTTAATGAAAACGAAATGGTTTAATTAATAGTCTGATAGCTTTTATGTGTCACTTCTGCACATCAACACACAATTCTCAGTTTAGCGGACCATATAGATGTTTCTTCCAGATCAAAGGGGAGAAGTGTTGTTACAGCACATTAGTTTACGCAATTAAGAAGCTGAGTATGTGAGAAGGAAGGAGTGTAATTATGTTTGTACAGATAACAAGTTTACTGGACCGACTTAATTATATAACACAAGTCGGTGACCAGCATGTCATGTTTATTGCCAACGTCCTGTCTTGGTGACACACAATACACTTAACGCGACATTCAGTCTAGAAATTTCAGCCAATGAACATATCTCTATCAAGTTATCCAATAAAAACTCTTGTTTAAATCTAATGTACCAATGAAATTATTTTTAGTGTAAAATCATCATAACTATTTGGTTTTCTATCTTGCCATTTGCGAAAAGACTTTTGCTGAAAGAGGGTTATTATTTGACCATCTTCTGTTTCCAAGTACTGTCATTGATGGAATTATAGGTTAACATTTTGTGTCTAATGTGCATTTGGATATTCATATTGTCCTTTTGGATACGGTTATAAGGTAAGTTTCTTACATTAATTGACACTCTTGATGAATTGTCAATTTAATACGATGTTTATTTGATTATATTTGATTAACCACACATTTTATTGAAACCATTATCTTATAAACTATGAAATTCTGAATGTTTTTATGTGTAATAAGTGATAACTAAATCGTAAAAGGTAACATTGGGATGCGATGTTTTCGTAGGTGGATTCGTAGACGTATTATTCTTTTGATGTTTTAAAATATGTGCTGAGTTATTTTGATTTTTGTAATGTACAGTTAGTAAATTAGGTTGTCGGTTGATTAACGATGTTTAAAAACAGGATGTTGTGAAGTGCTTTTATTGTCGATGGCTCACAATAGGGTCTACTCCGCCGGCGTGCTTATCTCACGTTTGTTTTTTTATTTTAAACACAAACAATCTCTAACAAAAAATAACAACAACACCGACTATCTGATTTCGTTGTCTAAACTGTACTTCGTTCATATTATCATATCTTGGTTTCATTTTGTCATCTTATATATCATTAGCATTGATTTATCCTATGTCTACGAACGTCTATGAATCCACCGTCTCTCACTAGTTATACCAATTATATTTGATTTGATATATATAACGATATTTTGGTGCATTTGTAAAGTGAAACTTGATAACTAACATTACTCGAACAGATTACACAGCAGAACAGCGATGTGGCATCATTGCAAAGCGTAGATATAACAGATTAACTGACCGATTCCCCAGTGTTTGCCATTGTAAATAGTAAGCGAATGTTTACACCCCGTCCCTTCACGTACGTCACTTCCGGTATCTTCCAACTCTCTAAGCCCCGCCCCATTTTTGGTTTGTTGGTCACGGGTGAAAAGCAGACGATGTTTTTGGGTGTTTTTAAGCCGCTCTAGTTTAATATAGGAACAACATATGGATTTATTTTTGGTTTCTTTTTGCACAAAATAGTCTGATGAACCAATTGCAGTTAAGAACTCAATAGAAAATAATTCATTTCAGCCTTCCTTTAATACTAGAGGCAATATGGCACTGTAGGATGGGGTGGTAGCTACAGGCTCATACATTTAATGACTACTTCATGTTCAGTGTTCTGTGAGAACCAAACTGACTGAGACAATGACAACCAATTAATTTGGACATCAAATGTAATAAATCGTAACGTCATGTCTCCATATACTGTCATCATCATCTCAAACAACACTAATATTCTGTTATTTGTAGATAAAATAAGTTTAGAAAGTATTGAAAATATGAAACGATGGAAATAATATGTTTATTTGTGTCTGATCAACTTCCTGGTATTAACTATAACGGTGTTCTGTTATTAATCGAGAATGATATTAATTATTCTAATGTCTATCCTGAAAGTTGAAAAGGAAAATAAGGCATCGTTCTATTATAGGCCTACTCGTATATTCTATCCACTTAATTCTCCAACAGTTTATATAGATGATATAGATTCCAAACTTTATCAATACGAATTGGAAAAATTATAGTGAAAAGTCAAAATTCAAGAACTAAGTAGTTGGATAACAATTTGGACGACAAAACTGATCATATGATTCAATGTATGAAAGAATAAACACTAAACGAATAAAAGTCGTTGACCTTTAATTAAAATGTAACATGTTTCTCAAAGATTCTCAATTAAATCAACGAAATGGCAATATTTTCAAATATTGGACTGTTTTACTGAGTTGTGTAACAGGTGTACATCAAATTGTATGCTTCATCAGACACACATTGGGGAAAATGTATCTGATGTTCTGACAAATTACATTGCCTAACTCTCATGCTTTGGGCAAAAGTATCTCGTTCACAGTGTGGAAATGTTATTTATGATAGATGAAATGAGAAGGATTGGGGTGATAGATCCTGCAAATGTGTTTGTTAGTTCTCAATTAGTTTTTGATTAATTGTGTCATCAACAATGTGTTAAGTCCTGTTTTGTGCGTCTTTAACCTTATATAAAACCGTAACTGCTCTTTGAAAATGTATCTACACGTGCTGTTGAACAGGTAGGTGTTGTGTTGATAATACTATTGTTTAAGTGTTTGAAGTTGTATTGATGCCGGCTCGTTTAAAGGGAGGTGTGACATTTATAATGTTACATCGTGTAAAACTAGTGCATTCGAGTAAAAGATCATGTGAAACTTGTGATTTGATTCTCCTGTGTTTGAAAATCTTTATCTAAGTATGCGATCAATCATCATCATCATGTTATACTCTAGAAAAAAATAATGTTTTTTTCTAAATACAAAGTTTATAGTATATGACTACAGAATTTAATACAATATATGCATTAATGCAGCCGGCATCTTAGTACAGCCAAGCCTAATATTAATTACGTTCGAGCTACGACTGGAAGGGGCTGTGACTACAAACACTCTAAACCGACTGGAAGGGGCTGTGACTACAAACACTCTAAACACATTCGATAACTTTCATAAGCAAATCAACAAATACTTCGCGAGCACATGAATCCGTCTCAATGTATCAACATTGTATTGTGAACATATAATTCTGGTTGTGAGTTATTGAATGCATTTTCTTATAATACACAAATTGAAATAGTATTGGATTTTGACTCTGAACTATTTACTTTTACCCAAAATTAACAGTATTTAAAACTTCGCGATCAAAACGGCATGTGTTACGTATATCAAGTATTTGTAAAACATTCTTAAAGATCGACAACGTTTCTGCACTGTGTATTGTGATAGTCAGTGTAAAAAGTGTCGGTCATCACCACAATAATCACTGGAAGCCAATGAAAAGTCTCTGCGTGTCAGTCCAGTGTTACTCTACGAGTGTTTTGAGGAAGGGTCCTATAAGACTTGATTCCACACTCAATGGATTCTAACAAACCCTATGTGATCGTTAACCCCAGGATCTGATGATGAAGCTGCAGTTCCTGCTGCTACTCGTTGCTATGGTGATGCTGGTCGCGTCCAACTTCCACACAAAACATGATAGACATGGCAGGGGTCGGACTAGATCTTGGTCGAGGACAATACTCACGGGGTGAGTAGTACGTATTCAGAAATAAACGTTTCCAGAAAAATTAACACATCATGGGGTTGCGTTGTATAAAATGCTATGTACTTGTGGAACTAAAACATTGCGATGTTCAATACAAAAGGTACCTAAACTGACATTTCCTGGGACGTTTTCACATCGATTCGTTCATTACAATATCTCGGGGTTTTTATTTTTGGACAAAGTGCATACATCGAGAATCACTTTTAGTATTGGCAAGAGATATTAATTAAGAAAACATGAGACCTATTGATCATACCTCATTATAAAATCGTGATAACAATGTTTGATAAAAACATACCTCAGTAGGTACTTATTTTGAAAAAGAACTTCAAACATTGATTTATATGATTAGCATTAATCAAGATATTTCAAGATGTTTCATACAAATAATGGAAATGTGTATGTTTCATTGTATTCAGACCTCCCTGATGAGTACCAGTACAATTCTCTGGAAGAAAGAAACCTTGTGAATGTTGCACAAGGTAAGAAGTTGCTTGTCAATACTATCATGGCGTTTATATCTATAGCAATTACTAAATTGCATGAAACTTCTGTTTACCTTTAGCCAAATATGTTTTTTAATCTATTTCAGCGACTTATCTGAGAGTGTTGATCGGATTTTGAATTGCAATTGTAATTTCATTATTTAAAATGAAGTAGATATAGTGTCAGTTGTTTCAGTGTTTAAATGAGAAGTCTTGATGATTATGAACAGCAATTGCCAAAGCAAGTTATAACTCGCGCCAATCTCCATCACTGGCAAATCTAAGGCTTGCAGTATTTCCTTCACTTTGTTGTGCCAGGAGAGCGGATCGCTGCATCTGAAATATATAGTGGGCTCTGATTCGCCAGAATCAAAATGTTAATAAAATGCGCCAATGCTTAAATTAGCCATCGTTGGAAACTGTCGCGAGTGCATGGGACGTTGATGAACAGAGGATCTGAACGCTATACATTGACAACATGTGTGCTTCTTTATCAATTAATGCATTCTAATATATTTGTCAATCTTA
Organism: Gibbula magus; assembly: GCA_936450465.1. Taxonomy (NCBI): domain Eukaryota; kingdom Metazoa; phylum Mollusca; class Gastropoda; order Trochida; family Trochidae; genus Gibbula; species Gibbula magus. The sequence continues at coordinate 34,655,579 of OW388293.1, forward strand.
CTATATTTTGTCACTTGCGATTAAATTTCATTAATGCTCTTAATTGCTCTTGTAGGGAATTACTATGTTATGTGTATTATAAGCATATCTTGCATTTGATGTTCAAGTACATGATAAGTATTTTTTTTAATTCAATGTCTTCTCGTTGTCCATCATATGATATTTCAATTATTTTGGGTGCAGCTATGAAGACCATGTCAGAACAGATGCTCCTCTCCAAGAGGACGGCAGACCGTCGTAGAGGTAATACCAGTGCACAGTGATTGACAATACTGGTATTCTTTTTCTAACAATATAAGAACACGGGCCAACACGATAATCAATAAATACCGTTTTCACTTTGCATCAACCATGAGATCTAGACATCCATGCATTGTTTGAGTTTTCTATTTTACCTCTCATCGAAGCGGACTTAACTTAGTCTAGTAAATCACTCACTCATTATCTTCATTCTGTTGTCTATTCCTATTGTGAACTACTAATACATATAAAGGTGACCAGGGTTGCATGCTAATATCCATACGGTTTATATTTATATGCTCCTGTAATAATTTGTCTCCACTCAGTGGGGGGGGGGGGGGGGGGGGGGGGGGGGGGTTACAGAATTCTTAAACAGGACAAGTTTTGCATTATTTATTGTTATCGTTTGTTTTTTCAAGAATTGTTTTCAATTTTCAATTCGAAATATGGTACATACAGACTAAAGGGTGTGAAAGGTTTCTATTTTTTATGTCGGTTAGTTATAGTGTTTTACGATAAAACGATGATCCGTTAAAAGGGAACAAAGAAATATGTAATGAAAATCATGTCTGTCATTATTCTCTATCATTTCAGGAAGTGACGAATTCTAGAACCACAGAGAGTATGTCCACAGGATTATGATACGTGTGTCATCCCAAAAGAGATAATAAAGTAGCATCAATCAAAATCGTTTAAGTAATTTCTTTGTGTACATAGCGCTTCAGAGATCGGATTCGTCAACTTCAGAACACGGACCAGTCCAGCAACAAACTCCTGTTTATCCCTTGCAGAAGTTCAAGTAGATTCCTTGCGTTTAGTACGTTTTTACTGTTTTGAAAATAAAGTATATCCCAATCAAAAGTCTTTTTGGAAATCCACATCTGGAATTAAAACAGCCACAGCAAAATCTTAAATCTTATAAACAATATTTGTTTTAATATTAATTAATTGAAATCACTGTAACAAACTTGGTTAATGATAATATAAGTTGAGCAATTATTTTACCTAAAAGGTCCCGAAACGTAATAACAGGCTGTATAACAAAGAGAAATCTCATCTTTCGTAATTAAATAGTTTCATAAATGAGGTACATAGCAATAACCGTCCATTACATTACGTTCACTGCAAGGTAGAATTGAGGGCTAAAGTTGCAACTTTATCTATTTAGTTCAACTTGGCTGGACACCCCAATTTAACGATTGTCTACACGATGAGGCTATTGCAGATCATTTATTCGGTCACAATGGCAAATTAAAGACAACTTGTGTTTTTGATAACAAAACATGTTTGATGCAATGACACTTAATGAAATGGCAAATGACAATCGAAAGCTAGACAGGCCTTTTGCGACCATGTTGCTATGTAACAAGTGTGATATAACGCGATAATCAACTATACTTACAATATGAATAAGGATGTTATCATTGTAAACTTTCGGGTATTTGTTAGACAAAATTCGACCTTTCCTACTTTTGAAAAATAGTTTATTTCGTGTCATTTAATCACATCAATGATCTTTTTCAATATTAAATTATTACGAAATTCTAACATTCACTAGGCAACACGTGTATGACCTAAGATTTACACAAAACTGTAAAACTCAATTTATAATGCTCTGAATTGTCACAATAGTCAATCAGAATCGAGTATAATGCAAACTTATGGTGAATTCTGAAGCAAACTTTGCATTGAACTTTCAGTTTAGGCAACTAATAGCATCACAAGGAAGAAAACAGGAGCGGATTTCACCTTGCACATGTCAATATACATGTATGACAGAGTTGCAATGTAAAAAGTGTATTTATCATCTCCGTTATCTAAACATATCCAAGATGTGTGCTATAATCAAACAGCCTAAATGGACAGCATTTTTAAAATGTCTCATGTCTAGAATCCGCTGAACATTTGCCCCTTTCATCAAACTCTACATCTGCCCAATATTCACCGGGTCAGACGCAAAATCATGGTTATCAGCAGATTTTCCTTGGTCAATTTCAGGCGTCAATTATTAGTCTCACGAGAAAACGCGTGATTTAGTATCATGATGAGAAAGCCAGACAAACCGGAAATAGCTGGACGTCAAAGCTCGCTGATGCGATGCTCGTTTTGATTAGTGTCTTATTTATATGAATACATTCTATTTTCCTATACTGCAAGATAAATTGTATAATAATTACAAACTGATTTTGTTTCACTTATTTCAATGACTGTTAAAAACGTGCAACCATTTCTCGATCAACACAAATGTGTATTCGAACCTTGCGCCTTTATTCCTAGTGCCAAGATGACATGGGACGCAGTGAAGTTGAGTAATCGAGCGTATGTCATTGAAGCATTAGATGGAAACAGATTCTGACAACTTAGCGAACGTTTTACACAAAATAAGAAATAAATATGGGGGGGGGGGGGGGTCCTCAAGAACCGCTACATGCTTGTTCGCTCACAGTGCTTCTCAAACGGTAGCCTTTCTATGAGGCATCCAGGAAAAGCCAACCCTGATTTAGCCATGCATTGTTGTGTGTTACATGTTTAACATGCTGTAATCTACCGTAATAAAGATATCAGATTTGTGTAAATACGTTGATAAAAAAAAAGTTTATTTCTTCATTATAAAGATTATTTTACATGTTCTGTGCCTGTAGCGAAGTATAACAGCGATACACAAATTCATAAATCGCTGCTCTACGCAACGCAATTTTATTCATTGCTGTTATACTTCGAAAGAGGCAAAAAAACATTTATTTCAGGCATGGCGTACATACATTGCATAATATATTTTTTAAATAATCTAATACATTTACAATCTCATATACATGTATAAACGCGACATGTACAGTGTATCGTACATAAATATGAACAATACTAATTATGTCTAACTATACATATACGAATAGAGACAAAACATGCATTGACAATATTAAAATTCATATCCGAATTTCGAAAAAGTAGATGTAGTGTTAACATGTTAAAACTATCCTGAATAACACTAAATTGTGTAAAATGTATGATTCATGCATATTTAACTGAATGATTTCTATCTTTGATTAGCGCTGTGCATTATCTTAATTTCGACATTTGCAGATTTCATCATATTGTATTGTGTCGTCAATTGAAGCTATTGGAGATAGTATCGAAAAACTAAATGCTTTTCCTATATCCATTTAGACTTAGAACTTCTAACTCATTGTGTACCTTCTCAGTAATGGATTGAATGTTGCTAACAGTCTGATCACAATCATCACTAGTTCGTTGATGTTTAATTTCAACATTGTCTTGAAGGTGTGCGGACGACAGAATACAAATACAAAAAGATTTGGATTTTTATAGGGTCTTATTAACCACAATGCCGCTTGAAAAGGCTTTCATATAGACCGCGCCGAGGGTATAAACGAGATCACATTTATCTACCTATGTCGATAGACGTGTCTGGTAACGAGTCACAGACCCCTAATTTCAGACAATTGAAGTAATTAGTAATAAAAACTACACGTGTAAACAGTGAAGCGATTCGTAGCTCGTTAGCAGAGTATCAGCATAGGAAGATAAATCTGATCTCATTGTTATTCTCGACGCGGTGTCCCTTTAAGTAGTCGAGTATGTAGTATATCTAGGAATACCAATATTGTTTCGGTACGAATATCGTTGGCGCGGCCAGGAGATGATAAACACGGAAAACATATATGATCTGAGCTTGTACATGTATGTAGATATGTGTTTCACTGTCTAATATACTCAAACTATGTCGCATTAATTATAAAGGCACTGTAACACTTTTTGGCATATTACTTAAGTTTATATAGAAGTTAAAAAGTAAAACATCTCATTACACGATTCCATAAACCGTATCCATAGAAAACGGTTATTGGTATTGGTAGAAAATTGTGCGACTATAAGGCGACCATTTTGTGGAACTCTTTATTGTGAGCGGTAGATTTGTAGGTCTCATGCGATTTTCATATTTAAAACTCTACCCTGAGTGTTTAGGTATCACTATATCAGTCGGATCACTTCAGTTACCTTCGAGCGTCCATATTAGTGTCAACACCTGGCCCTTCGATTGGACATGGACTCGCATGGCTTAATGGAACCACGTACATCTGTTTTAGAACGCTTTATTTCAGTAATAACGACTTTCTACAGTGCCTTTAATAAATGCAATCCTTCACACAGACGTAACACTGTAAAATACATGTAGCTAAAGTATTCATAAACGAACATTCATTGTATCAACTGCATGAGACCACAAAGGTATTGTACGAGCGCTTCAGATGTTGACTTATCTGTCAATGTCTCTTGATTATTTACAAAATAAAACGCTAGTTGTGTATTTCGGTAATCATTTAATTCTATTTGCTTACATCGTTATATAACGTAAACTAGCTTTGCATCGTGAAACAGCAAATGACGATTTGTCATTTCAATATATTTATTGAATATTTTTCGAATGAGAATAACTGAAAGACGAAAATATCCATCGATTGGATGTGCTAAAGATGTGAGTCACGCCGTTGCCATTTTCTGAGGCTAAAGGTCACTATTATTTCTTAGGGAGTAAACAACACAGTTACTAATAAGAACAATTGATTCCATAATATGGTAAACACTTTTTTAAATCTAAGGGTTTGCATTGCTTAATTTACATTTTCATAGTTAATAAAGGCTTATATACTAGGGCACTAAAATGCGTTTCAACTACTTCAAAAGTGGAGACATTTTCTTTATATAACATTGTTAATGTATGTATGTATAAAACGTGGCATTTTACTGTCGTTTTGTGAAAACCTTAGTCAGTGTGAATATTTGATATCAAAAAGTAAAGCAATCAAATTTGCTATTTATCATTGAAGTTTATACCATATATTGTTACGTTAGAGGGTAAAACTTCTCATTACATGACCCGTTAAGCCGTGTCCATAGAAAACAGTTATCGGCATTGAAGAAAATGATGCGACGTATAGTGCGACAGTGGTGTGGAACTCAGTGTGATAGGTAGAGTTGCAGGTCTCATTTGAATTTGAGAGTTCAGAGAGCAAGATATTTGACCATTCTATCATAGTACCATATTCAAAACTCTACTTTCAGTTTTTCGGTATCGCTACGACGGTCAGATCACATGAACAACCTTCGAGGGGCCATTTTAATGGAAATGGACTCGCGTGGCTTAACCGAACAATGGACATTCGTTTTAGAAATCTTTTTATTGATTCAGGAGTATAATTTAGTCATTGGTAACACGTATTTACCTTTTCGGTATCATTTTCTTTCAGTACGATAAACGTGCTACAGCGCCTTTAATTATGCTGCAAAAAAGTTAAAATGTTTCGAGGGCGGTATTATTTTATTTTTATTTTTTGTTGGAAAAAATAATGACGAGGGAGAAGTACATTTATTTAATATTGAAATATAGCCTGGAAGTGGAATAAGTAGGCCTATACCAAACGGAAGCATATCCCTTCTGAAGACCCATATATTTGGTAGGCAAATGTAATTTTGGGTTCAGCAAAAAAGATCTAGCAAATAATTGTTAATTTTTTCAAATAGCTATTGAAAGCTGCCACGCAATTGAAATTATTGACATTATGTCAACATTCTCTTAAAATAAGATGCGACATAATTTAGTTTGATATTTCGGCTTTATAATATTCTTTTTCCCGTCATATATCACTCGCACAATATTCTCTAATGATGCATTGCGTATTGTGGAGTCAAATGATGAAACGTCGTCAACGCCAAACATAAATGCTAACATCCCTTTCCTTTGAGGGTTCAGTTAGACACGACAGATGGGGATTTTACGCATGCTTCACCTGTTATATTTAAATGTTCTGTTCAGACTGAGCCGTGTTCAGGACCGCGAGTGCTCGCTGTACGCGCGTACCCGCGAAGGGCTTCTGAACGGAAACCAGGGCCCCGTTCCATAACAGCGAGCGCTTATAATCGCTCATTGATTGCTCAATGTAGCGCTCAAGTAGCGCTTATTATCTGCTGAACGACACGGTGCAAAATCTCAAAGTTCGCTCGCTTTGCTGCGTAGCGCTACATTGAGCAATCGCGTTCAAGAGAGGTTTAAAAGTAATCGCTAATTGAGCGATTACTTTGAAACCTCTCTTGAACACGGCCCTGAGGTCGCGAGTATTTCCCAAGATAAGTTCAGAATATCATCACCATTTAGGAATATATAGGCGCCTTGTACATATCAATTGACCAAATTTCAACTGAGGAGGTAATAAAAGAAGAAACTCGGGACATAAACTTGATATGAAAGGGGAAGCTCGTTACATATCCTATAAATATAACAGTTCTAAACAATCTATGAGCGTTCTGTTATACCATCATACTAATATCTTACAGCATAGATAATGGGGATAAAGATTATCCCTCCCCTACATGAATATTCGCTGAGAGTGACAGCCGATCCCCCAGTATTAATTCGCCTCCGTGAAAACTCCTGTGTTCCATCCCACACTTACAACGAATGTGACGTCAATGCTGTTCTTGCTGGGACTGGTGATTTATACGATCTAGCCAGAACTCTTACTGCATGTGTAATCAAACCTGTTTATGCTCGTATATTCGCTATATATCATTATATGTACGGTAAGAAAATCATTAATCGATATAGATTCACGCCCTCTAACCATTTCTATCTTCATTGAATGTAATATATTTTATTTCATGTGTATTATAAAACTTAAGGGAAAAGATATGTACTGAACTAAATATAATAACTACTTGGATATTAATTAAGAAAATGTGTATTTAAGGCGACCCGATTTTATTATGGAAACCCGAGATTCCATAATTGACCAACGTAAATAACATAAGTGAGAAGTTCAAATTCTATCAAAAACCTATTTTTATACTTTAACTAAGATATTGACGAAAATTCCAACTTTCTACCCCGCACCGTACGTGAGATACAGACCCCCTTGCCCATGGGTATGCCCATGGGAAAGTTCGCCCATGGGCCTGCCCATGGGCCGGCCCATGGGCGAGAGGTTGTTAAAATTTGAGTTACACAAAAATTATTTTCTAATTTTTAATAATGGGTCTAGCAGTAACATATTTTAGGTATTTGTAAACTCCCCCCATGCAAAGGAAATTATTTTTCCCATGGGCGAGATTTCCCATGGGCGAGACTTCGCCCATGGGCCAGGTTTCCCATGGGCGGATTTCCCATGGGCCAATGTTGACTTTGGCAAACATATAATGGTTGTGAAATGTTGACTTTGAAAAAAAAAAATTTGTGAAATGTTGACTTTGGAAAAAATAGAATGTTTGTGAAATGTTGACTTTGGAAATATTGACTTTTGAAATATTTATTGATTTTGGTGGAAGTGTTACTTTGATAAAATATGGACTTGTTGATTTTACATATTTTAAGTTATATGAATGGTTGACTTATGAAATATTCATTTTATTGAAATGTTGTGTAGTTTAAGTTTAACTTATATAAAATGTTAACTTTGGTGACTTTGAAAAAGATATTTTGAATTTAGTAAAATGTTGACTTTAATCACATATTTACTTTGATGAAATGTTGACAATTAACATAATTGAAAATACATGAGTGTCAATGACACGCTAATGAATAATGATACGCTAGTAAAGTAAATATATGTATAAACGTTTATATCAAGTACACACACATTGTGTTAAGTGTAATTCAGCGTCGTGTAAAGTACTTACGCAATAAAGAATAACAATTTTTATTTGTAATTGTAATTCACTTTCATTTCTGAGGAATTAGCAAAATCTGCTAGCCGTACACTTGGAGTAATTATATAAATAGAAACTTTTAGGGGTATGTCTTTTGGTGTTTTCCTGCTTCTCTTTAACGTTCTCACCTAAATACTCAGAGTTAATTATGCTTTGGCACTTTCTTACCTCGAAATAGAGTGTAAATATGACATTACAATCTTATGCTTATGTTATTTTACTTTCTGGTTATTGATGTCATATTTATTGTGAAACAAGGATGTGATAAAAGGTAACATATATTTCATACAATGTGTACATGCATCCGACTGCATGACTAAGTCGAAGGATCACACATGTGAACACACAAAATGAAATGCACGTTTTATTGTTTTGCCCTTTAAATCAATCTGTTAGAGATGAATTATTTGTTTCTTGTTTTAATAAACTAGAAGGTTTTAATCTATTACCGCCATACGAACAGTTTTATGCCATACTCAACAATCCCGTTTTAACTTTTGATAGTGCCAAGGCCTGCAATAGTATTCTTCGTTTACGTCGTCATCTTTTATATGGATAATTTATGCAATATTTTAGTTTACTTTTATTGATGTACATGCTTTTACTCTATATTCAATATATTTTATGTTTTATAAATTGACACAGTGTCTCTCATAAATCGCTGAGCGATTGGTTGTATATACACAAGTGAGACAAAAATAAAACAATCTGTCTGTCTGTCTGTCTGTCTGTCACAACTGTACAAGCTTGGCCTTTAGTACATGACTTGTGAGAGAGACATGGCCAGCTACCTGTTCACCTGTGGATCAATGCTTTCCTGTAAATGAACTGTGTCAACATGAACTGAGAAATTCTGTGTATATAAACTGAGACTTAACAAATGATGCCATGTAAATAAATGATGCTGCCTAATTTTCTTACTTCTTGTTATTTTTTCCATAAGTAGTAAGTAGTCTTATCAATGGTTAATCACTTGACACCTCTTAACAAGGTAATCACTCCTGTTAATTAAGGCAATCAAACCTATGTGGGCCACTATGGGTCAGCTCAATTGTCCGCGGCCCACTCTGGGAGAGCTCGTTAAGAGGGTGTGAAAATACCGCCACTAGAGGTGATATGGGTGTATGTATCTATGTATGTGTGTGTGTGTGTGTGTGTGTGTATGTGTGTGTGTGTGTGTGTGTGTGTGTGTGTATGTGTGTGTGTGTGTGTGTGTATGTATGTATGAAATATTTTTGAATGTAAGAGATGAGACAAAAATAAACAATTTCTCTCTCTCTCTCTCTCTGTATGTCTGTATGTATCTGATATTTGTGTATCTATTTATGTGAGTGTGTAAGAGATGACATGATTGAGTATGATCGGATGAGCGAGCAATTATTGTGAGTGAACGACAGTATGTGAAGAAGTGTGCCGTGTGATGTGGTTGCGCGTCTGTTTACTGTAGAAAGTGTTTATCTGTTTATAATATATCATTTATTCAAATTGTATTATTGTGATATTAAATGGCCGGGTGCTTTTTTATACTTTAAAGTATGTATATATTGTATGTTATTGTAACTTGAAGCACAAGACACTTTAACAATCTCTCTCTCTCTCTCTCTCTCTCTCTCTCTCTCTCTCTCTCTCTCTCTCTCTCTCTCTCTCTCTCTCTCTCTCTCTCTCTCTCTCTCTCTCTCTCTCTCTCTCTCTCTCTCTCTCTCTCTCTCTCTCTCTCTCTCTCTCTCTCTCTCTCTCTCTCTCTCTCTCTCTCTCTCTCTCTCTCTCTCTCTCTCTCTCTCTCTCTCTCTCTCTCTCTCTCTCTCTCTCTCTCTCTCTCTCGCGTAATCGCAGTGACCGGTTTGTTGTGTAATAGCTCGCCCATCCGTTAATTAGCGTTGATCCGAATGAATACACACCCAGTATGTCTACCACAGATGTCGTCAACATGTAATCATATGGTCTAGTGCCTTGAGAATCCATTTTCTGTTTATTGTTCCAATATTCCAATGTTCAGGTGGAATGTACCTGATGAAGGAATGAGTATGTAGTCCGAAACTTCGTGCATTTTCACATTAAAGAAGTTGTTATCCAGAAAATCTCCCTGTTCTTATGTATACCACTTCTAAACGTCCTTCAAAGACCTAAATCTATGCAGTTAAATCAGTATCATATATCAAATATGTTCGTGTTGTGTAGTGATAGTAATGGGAACTGTTTACGTACCGATGAATCCCATTGTGACATTATCATAATGACTCTTAAAATGGTACTTTGAGCAATGGTCAGTAGTTAAAATAACACCAATGATAATGTTTGCAGTTTTATAATCACCCATTGAAAGAGGTCGGGGTTGGGGAGTTGAAGTGGAAATTACTACTGCAAATGCAATACACACAGCGGCTTCTGATTTGTGAAGTTGAATTTGGCCGGAATCCGTCAAATGTTCAAAACTTGACTGTGCTGACCAGTAGACTCACGCTTGAGTGATTTTGTGGTCCTGGTTGAATCTGAGAGTGGCAGAGATGATATGTGTTCTGTTCTGGTGTCAACGCTGCATTTATCATTATAAATGCTGTTGGAATGACACGGTTTGTTAATTAAAAGAATGAGGCGGTACGGCTACTAATATAATTGCAGACAGACAGACAGATAGTTTATTTAAGTCTCACAAAATTACAGACAATGTACACACACATAAAATATGTTTTAAAATGCAATGAGTCACTCTATATAAAGAGTTATGAGAGACTATTATTATTTAATCTTGCCTAGGTACTATTCAAAATTTCAAAATTTGCCTCCACCCTTTTCGACCGTGGCATCAAAATTATCCTTCTTTGGAATCATTCGAAACTTTATTAATGGTCCTAGCGACCCGAGTGAGAGAACAGCTCCGCTGAAATCGCTCGTTAAATCTCCGTACTCATCATCATCAACTATTATTATTGCAGGCACTCTCTGCTTCCTTTACTTAGCCCAACTGATAAAGTAATTTACATAATGCAAAATGATAAGCTCAGTAAATCTTAAGTCGCTACTATTAGTAAAACGTTTACAACATATATTGAGTTTATATATATGAAGTATCGTTTTGAATAGACGTTTCAACAGTATTCTCTTCTATAAAATATTCACTTTAATGAAACGTTGACTCTTGAAATATTATGACTTTTTTAAGTTGAACACTAATGTCTGGCTAAAGGCGAGTGTTTCAAATAGTTCCGGTAAGTGTAAGTGCTATTGTCCACAATACATCGGTCACCATGACTGATTATTTATACACAACTGAATTCAGGTTACAGCTATATAAAGATTTAGAACAATTGCAATATAGCCATGCAAATGCGGTTTAAGTGATATATCAGACTTTTGTTTTGACTCTCAGAATACTCTACTGTTGAACAAGCGTCCACTCGGTATTACGTAACATGAGTATTCGGTCAACTCATTAAGGCCGACAGGTAATTAATTACCGGTACAATGCCTCTGACCCCTGTGTGACGAGAACGCCAATTATATACAAATGTAGTAAGATTTCGATAGAGTGACCACATTAGCACTTATATGTTTCCGATCTGTGTGCATTACACTGCAAATTCATCTCCGATCAGATGACATTCTCGACCAGGAACTAATAGCGCTAGTTATTGAGAATGTAAATGTAACAAATGTAAATTATGTAACTTTGAGATAATGAATTTATTTTGTTACAACAGTTATAATATGCCTAAGATTATCATGTAGGAATTGCTGACTTTTAAGAGATTGACTTTGGTGACTGGAAACTATTTATTGGCTAATGTACTTATATAATGAAGGAAACATGTTTCTAAATCCATCTTAATGTGTGACGTCTTTGCCTTTCTCATAGGTTTAACACTTTCAACTGGACATCAAAGGCTGATTGTATCAATTATGTGCAAACCCATGGATATCACAACTAAGCTGATGGTGGTGCATTATATGTGAGACCCCAAAAATCGTCACAGCTTTGACAGTTATTTACTAGTTATAGACCTCTCATGTGTATCAGATGCATACTGAAATATTGAATAAACATCACATATCATTATACATATTCCAAGCAAAAGACATGGAGTGATTTTGACAAATGAAGTAACAAAATAAATTTAATGCGATAATCTAATGATTTTAACGGTCTTTAAGTGTGCTGTGTATTAGAAAGTCCCTGGTCTTACATAATGTGCATGAGAGGACGTCACCCTTCACTGGCCATGGGAATTCGCTAGTTGAGGTAATTACAGGTGGCGGGAATGAACATTAACTAATAATCATGTACCCACCCTCACTTAATTATTTGTGTATCTCCCACCAGACTATTAGGGGTGGCCAACATTCGTTCAAATGTTCTTATAGATCTAACGCACAGTATTATATAACATGCGATATTAGAAAGGCAGTAATAATAATAATAATAATAATAATAATCATATGTGATTATCGTATTGTGTTCTGTATAAATCAACACAGAAAACACATGCATAGGCTGTTTAGAAAAAGTTATTTAGAAGCTCCAAATGTAAGGTTGTTATGTATGATGGCATTTAAAGGTGCATCAATTGTGTTTCATAAATTTTTATTTGGCTTTAATACAAATTCACTCAGCTTGCATATTCATCCCCAGTCGCCAAACATGTCATAATTACTAGTTTTCAATAATTAAAAGTAACATCATTATGCATGTGCAGAAACTACACGTCCTATTTACATGCACATGCAGTAGTTATATGACTTGTCGAACATTTTTTATCAACCCAAGTTTGTTATTTTGTCTGGTTTAAATAAGATTCCAAAACTACGCCAGCCAGACGAGGTGCATTGTCCGGTTTTCGATCAGAAATCGATGCTTTTACCTTCATATTGTCAATATATAAGTCGAGTATCATCAAAATGGTAGTTTTCAGTAACAGTTGGTACTTCTCGACAAAATAAGATAATTTATAACGTTTGTCATATTTGACCCCCCAACAACACAATGGATGTACTTTTAAACCGCTGCCTTTGAAATCTGTCAACTGCAACAGTGAAATTTTCACAGAAATATTGACATAATAAATAAAATATCTGTCAATTCTTGACAAATACCATGTTCACTTCATCTCGGTATTGTATGATAACTTGAAAAGATAATGCTTTCAAATCATTTATTGCAATATGAATACGAAATACAAACGTGTAGCAAGCAATGTTTACGTAACTACATGGACATTTAGATATTATCACACTTCCAACAACCGTACCAAAATATTTGAAACATAATAAATGTTGTTAACCGTTAAATATCATAAACAAAGTCATGACATCTGCCTGTCTATTTTACTTGAATCTCAAACTTGTAGCAAACCTATTAAACTATTACCACGCTGTATTAACGCTTACATTATGCAACATTGTCAACTTAAAATTAAAAACAAAAAACATGTAAATTGTTCATTAAGCTCTCAAATAAAATTTGAAATGAACCAGTATATATGCTGTACAGTACTATAGTATCTAATTACCATCACTAGTCATCCTATGAGGAGCCAAGTCGCGCTCTTAAAGAGCTAAATGGAATATGATATACTGGGTATACTGGGATGAGTGTGTATTGCAAAGAGGCAGTTTGTTTGGGTATTACCATAAACCAATTAAAAAATACGTATATATTCGTATTGTCGCCAATACTGTTATTTCAATCGGAGTATTTTGACACGTGTGTAGTTGACTCAGAGATACACACACGTGGTCACTGGGATGTTCAGGAGATACGGCTCACTGACTTGATGGTTAAACACTCAGGAATTGTCTGAGATTTTAGAAAAGAGTGGTATATTCATTTTGGATTATTTTCATTTGAATGCAAACCGGAGAGTAGATTGTGGAAACGTCTGGTTAAAAACTGACTACATATCTATAAACTTAATATATATTTTTTGAGGGGAAGGACACTTGTGTGAAAAGGCTTTTCATACTTAATACCCGTCAAAATCGTAAGATGTCTTTGATAATTCCTGTATCGTATTGAGAAAGCGGCCGAAATTGTAAACAAATGAAATTATTAAGAACTTAATATAGACTTTTCATGTACCCCCTTCACTGCTGTCAGCAGACTAACAGTGAGTGGGTCATCTCAATATCTTAATTGGAGACTAATTGCAAGAGTTCGAATTAATTAAAATTTGTAGGGTACTGGCGAATTTGAAAACGCTAAAAATGAGAACATTCTTAATTCATTACATCATTACATTTCTAAATGTAAAACGTTTCGCTGATTATTGATACAAACGAATAATGAATATATTAGATCAGTGTTCATAATATTTGCGAAGTAATCCCTTGTTCAAAAGAGGCAATGAAGTATTTTGACGCTAGGAACAACTGAGCACTACCATACATGCAAGAATGTATATACGTATGTATGTTCTGTGCTATTCAATGATTAAAACCGCTCGACATAGAATCAAACAAGTGAGGTAAGTAATGGACTGTGTTATTTTCGTAATTTACAACAATGGGTTAGTTGATCGAATATACATGTTACGCAATACCACGGCACGCTCGTTACATAGACATGGTGTTCTGATACACACAAATGCACAGGTCTAATATATCATATATCTGTAACCTGCATTTGGTTGTGTATAAATCATCAGTCTCGATGACACTGCCCACTCTACAAAACAATCAGAGAACCACTGCTTAGAACCTGTCAAGCCAAATGGAACAATTTTAATACTGCCACCGACCCGGAACGTCTATCATTTATCCTAGCAAGCCCAACTATTTTAAAAGAAAGTGCCAGAAGCTGCAAACTACTGCTGGAAAAACGTCGAAATGGATTGTTTAAAAATTGACTTTTTTATAATATATTATTTTATTTCCTTTTATGCACAGTTTATATGTATACCTATATTTATACAAATATATGTATTATTCTATATTTAACCAAAGTTTTAGTATCTGATTTATAACCACGTTTACTCTTACATTCATACCTTTTATTTGTAGTCATTGCATTTTTTATATGTATAGATAGTCTCTCATAACCCTAGTTTTAGGGTAGCCCAGATGTATTTATATTTTATTGATATTATTTTATGTATGTGTATATGTGGGGTGAGACTGAATAAACTATCTGTCTGTATTGTGGGCAACAGCGTAGTCAAAAAATCTAATACTTACTGTTTGAAACGCGCTCCTTAAGCCAGACCATAGTGTTTTCAAAATCTTATTAAACCCAAACTTCAACATCGCCAATAAATATTTCAAAGTAAAACTATGTCACTAAAGTCAATCGTTTAGAAGACAACAATTCACTAAACTCAAAATATCTTCTCAAAGTCAATAAGTCACCATGTAACATATAATTAAAGATAAACTTTAAGTCAACCAATAGTTCCAAAGTCAACATATCATCAAACTCGATATATCTTTTCAAAGTCAACATTTCACCAAAGTCAATATTTTATTAAAGTAAAACTTCCACGAAAGTCAACCAATATTTCCGCAGTCAACATTTCACCATCATTATAATATTTTCAAAGTCAACATTTCACCAAAGTGGCATCAATTCCAAAATCACCATTTCACCAAGCTCAAAATATATAATCAAAGTCAACATTTCAAACTTCACCAAAGTGAATAAAATGGAATAAATATGGAATTAATATTTCATGATATAAGCATACTTCACCAAAGTCAATAAATTAACATAACATAATTAATGTAAGTCAACAATTCGCTTAACTCAAACTATCTTTTATAAGTCAACATTTCATCAAAATCAATGTGTGATCAAAGTCAATATTTCATAAAATTCAAAATAACTTTTTCAAAGTCAACATGTCACCCAAATTAACATTTTAACAAAGTAACACTTTCACCAATGTCAATAAATATTTCCAAAGTAAACATTTAAAAAAACATTATTTCCCACCCAAAGTCAACATTCACAAACATTATATGTTTGCATAGTCAACATTGGCCCATGGGCGAGGTTTCGCCCATGGGAAATAAAGCCAATGGGAAATCCGGCCCATGGTCGAGGTCAACATATGTGATTAAGGTCAAGATGTAAATATGTGATTAAAGTCAACATTTCACTAAATTCAAAATATCTTTTTCAAAGTCAACATGTCACCAAAGTTAACATTTTATATAAGTTAAACTTAAACTACACAACATTTCACTAAAATGAATATTTCATAAGTCAACCATTCATATAACTCAAAATATGTATTAAAATCAACAAGTCCATATTTTATCAAAGTGACACTTCCACCAAAATCAATAAATATTTCAAAAGTCAATATTTCCAAAGTCAACATTTCACAAACATTTTTTTTTCAAAGTCAACATTTCACAAACATTATATATTTGCCAAAGTCAACATTGGCCCATGGGAAATCCGCCCATGGGCAACCTGGCCCATGGGCGAAGTCTCGCCCATTGGCGAAATCTCGCCCATGGGAAATCTCGCCCATGGGAAAAGAAATTTCCTTTGCATTGGGGGAGTTCACAAATACCTAAAATATGTTACTGCTAGACCCATTATTAAAAATTAGAAAATAATTTTTGTGTAACTCAAATTTTAACAACCTCTCGCCCATGGGCCGGCCCATGGGCAGGCCCATGGGCGAACTTTCCCATGGGCATACCCATGGGCAAGGGGGTGTGTATCTCACGTACGGTGCGGGGTAGAAATTTGGAATTTTCGTCAATATCTTAGTTAAAGTATAAAAATAGGTTTTTGATAGAATTTGAACTTCTCACTTATGTTATTTACGTTGGTCAATTATGGAATCTCGGGTTTCCATAATAAAATCGGGTCGCCTTATTTAAAATCGCATGAATTAATGAATGGTGTGTGCACAAGCAACCTTTTATATATTCGGCCATATCATAAAAAGCATCTTCTGGGCAATGTTTTGTCCTCTGTTTCTCTCTATCACAGAATATTAATGTTGAAATGCCAAATTGTTTTCTGAAAGGTTTGTGTATACTTGACGTTTTTAGGACCGTTTAAATATAAAGTTATGCAGGATGAAATGGCACAACATTTAAACAATATTGTAAAAGTCAATCCATGCCAATCATGATCAATTTAAGGTATCGACATACAAATCGTTTGTAAGGGTGCACAACTCCTGCGTCATCAAGAAGTCTGCAATGTTAACGGAATAAATGTACAGAAAGAGCATGCATGTGAAAACTTCACTACCTCGGTGCATTTGATTAATCTATCTGTTGTCTTCAGTTAGCAATCCAAAGGTAATGATCTATAAGTTTATCATGTTATACGTTGACATTCTATGTAGAATAGCATGTGGTTAATGTGTTTCCACGTTTCCCCGCATACGCAGCGGTTATCCGTTTTCAACGTGACCATTCGCGAGTGAAGGTTTCGTGTTACTGAACAAGGGCAGCTGTACTGGTGAAATCAAAATTACAAGACAAAAGATCGTTGGTACTAGTATCTACAATTAAACCACATGTAGTCCATATAACATTGTCAGGTGTAGTCTTTATGCGGTGTTTTATACATCACAGTGGAGAACATAATTCACAACCGACCCGCCATTTCATAAATTTAACATGAGATGGACAGTAGATTCAGTGTGACTTTATTTCCTTTGTAAATTGGTAAAACGGTATTCAGGTAAACTATCAGCTTGATAACGATCCAGTTCCTTCGTGAAAACAAATAAGCTAAACTCAATAAGAACTGAAATTAATCAGTATAATAATAATAAATAATAATAATAAAGCCGCCCTAAAAGACGACTTAATTCCTGGAAAATAAATGATTAACCCCTATAGTGTACACGATTCCGAGGATGTCGCGATAAATTTTAGGTTATTTTTTAGGGTACTTATGACGCAACCTATTGTAAAGTTAACGTATATCAGATGAAACGAAATTACGTCTCAAAATTATGTTGATATCAGATGTGTTGTAGTTCATACCAACTTTCCCGTCAGTGAAAATACTTTAATGTCAAAGCTGACGTTAAACACGTGTTTTAACACACACCATCATCATCATACCAACGTTCACACCTTCAGCATATTTGAGATGTCTTGAAATGGAAAACATTATATTTTAAACATATTAAATTGTAAACAAGCAGGTTGACAAGCATCAGCAGAACCGACCCGATCCATGTACTTGTACATAGGTCACTTGAACGTGTTCTCGTCTCTAGTCAACACATGAAGCTCAGTTGGTAGCGCGTCCGCTCATCACCCGGAAGGTCGGGGTTCGATTCCCGGTCGCGTCATACTAAAAGAAGTTAAAATATGGGAGTTGTTGCTTCCTTGCTTGGCGCTCAGCATTATAAGGATAGAACAACGCTTGAACTGGCGCTGCACTGTGGCTGCCGGGTGCCCAGAGCACTACATCATTTTCCAATTGACTTTGTATTGAGGACAATAAAGTGTTAATATAAAATTGTACATGGATTAGCAGACACGCAAGGTGGCCAAAAAACCGAGTATGGAGACTATCATCACGGAACCGAATACCCCAACTATGATCAAGAGGTCTTTCATCCATCGTTTTTATTTCAGTTTTTCCTCTTTTTTCTAAACCAAAAGGAGGTGATATAGTATTGATCTGTCGTGCAGGCCACGGTATTTAAGAAGCAGAACCAGTAGACAATGTTTGTAGAAATAGTGCGTAGTCTATACGTTTGGGTTGACGTCAAGTCACTATAACCAACATCATTCCTATCATTTATTATTTTTAAAAAGCAAAATTTTATTTCTAAAACTACGATAATTGTCAATAGTTCAACACTAATACAATTGTTGAAACTCAACAACCAAAACAATATGTCTACGGAAGGTAATTACCTGAAAACGACACTAATCGGTGAGCAGATCGCATATGAGATCATACATATATGGAATGATGTGCATTTATGATTAATTTATACAAGTGATACTCATTTCATTTAACATTTCAATTGAGAACGTATCTTTTACCGGAGGTCTCTATATATCAGATGAAAAGCCATGCTATTATTTTGTAAATGAGACATTTGTCTGCGGACACACGTAAAGATGTGTTTTTGAAAAGACACTGGCTCATTTTATGAAATTTGGTGTCCGAGGATTTAGGTTTTGCCGAAAGTCGATTATATTAGGTAAGATTATAACGTTTATAACGTGACGTTCAAAACTATCAGGATAAAAAAAGGAATTATGAAAGTTCTGCTTATCGCCATATCGGTTACTGTTCAAGCAGCATCGTATATATATATATATATATAATACGGGCTCAACATGAAGCTGCTGTCTATCCGCTAAAACCACATGCTACAGAAAATACCCTGAACACTTGCGGACACGTTCTTCCCAAATCCGAAATAGGGTTTCTAAATATAGAGCACAACACGGTGTCTTGATTGCGTTAGGCAACTAGTTTAGGGTATCTGTCTCTCACAGTGACAAGCGAATTAATCCGCTGATATTGACTATCCAGGGCATTAAAAACCAGCAAACCATGAAAGAGGTTACTCACGACATACATTCCCACGTAACATCTGTTAAACATTAGCCTTTTTCGGCTAGAAAGAGGTATTCCTGATTGGTTGCATATAAAATAAGTTGTGCAATAAGCGGCATTGTTCCAAACTGAGAAGTCGGTCCGTTGCTGTAACCGTGGAGAAGACTGTAGTTCCCTCTGAATCACATGTGTATACTACAATGTATGATAGTACAATCTGTCTGTATATGCTATGCGCACATATTTTGTAAAAGAGAGAAGTTGGAATTGTAAGACTACATGTAGTTTTGGCCTGATAGAATAAGGACGGGGTTCGTGTTGCAAATTTTCACCGATATGGTATTTTTGCAAGAAGCGAGGGAAATGGTTCACTTGTAACTGCGGTTACGGTGGAAGAAATGACGGGAGTAACCTCTGTGAATATGGAAGAGTGATCATTAAGAAATCTATTGCGCAGATGACATATTTTCGTAGACACGACAAACTTTTTAACATTATAACGAAATACGAAGTACATGTAGACAACGTAAAATATTCTGATGGTTTAAACATTAGCTTAATATCTTGTAACTGATTTTACATAGAACAGAAAATCCACTTCAAGATTACATTATACGTCAACAGCATACCGTAATGGAGCTTAAATCCGTTAACGTATACCAATATAACCATTAATATCTTAATAATTAGATACAGTTGACGTTATATATTTGTTTTAGTTTTTTTTATCCATTCTTAACAATGATTTAAACATATCATTATCATTGACTGTTTCTTATTAGAGTTTGGTTATAAAAATAAGAACATATTATTAAAAGTTATTGTCATATTGTCTTTTCTTGAAAAACGAGTTTTCATAAATGATATACCACGGAAAGAAACTTCAAATCATAATATCAGACTTACAAATTATCACTGTAAAATTAAACATGTTTTTCCTATATGATGTGCATATGATTTGATTTGCAATTGACAAAGTTATGTTTACTTGGTTACCCCCAAAACGAAGAAAGCTAAAACGAAGAATTACCATAAGGCAGATTGAATTGGTTGATGGTCAGGCTGGTCATACCTAATGAAGTAATGGACTGGTCCACACACATCCAGTGAGTAGAGGGGCACATTCAGAATGCTATATCATTTAGTAAGTTTGGAGTGGAGTAGACCAATTTATTATAAAATCATACTTAAACTATTATATATATAGATATTTATTTCTTAATTCATTTAATAAACTTCACTCTAACATGAAATGAAATTCATCCCCAATCTTACGCTTACATAATGTACATACTCTTTATTCTTTGTCGATTCTATACCATCTACCAGTTACGATAAGGAGTGATTAATTGTTCTAAGTTTTGTGACATAAATACGTAAATTCAATGGAAGCTGCAGTAGATAGTCTTCAATACAGAAGTTCTGTTTTCTTGTAACTTAGTTTCTCTCCATTTTTGCAGACATTGGTCAACAAGTACAGTTTTAACATTATTTATCGACCAGTGGGTACTTTGAAACTCTAGCATCTGCCAAATGTAACTATATAACCTGTACTTTCTAATATAGATTGCATTTCCGTTATCAAACGAGAATTAGTTGAACATAAGTTTGTACATAATATTCGATAACTTACCTTGGGATAATAGTAACTTACACCAATAAACCATGGAGTCTGGAATATATTTACAAAGTTTCAAATGAATACGTTCCATTTGAATTGTATTTTCAAAACACCACATTTCAGCACCATACAACAATATTGCTTTATTGTGTGTATATTGTATACAAAGGAACTTACCTAACATATACAAACATATATGCTGAACAAAAACAACTCTTATTTGTTTTATTATATTATTTCAATATATGCTTAATATCATTTCCAGTATATTTCATTTTTCTGCGTTTTAGCTTTCTGCATTTTAGCACTTTTTGGGACACCCCATTATACTTTGAGGGTTCAGGTGTGTGCAACCAACCATAAATAGTGTTTTTTTAACAGTTCTGCGTTTAAGCTTTCTGTGTGTTGGGAGGTTACCGTTTACTGTACATCACAAATCGACCAGGTGAACTTTAATGTTTATTGGATTGAAACACGTTTCAAATTCAACTACGTTCAAATAATTACTGGAGCTGTGGCAAATCCTGAAGTATATTTCCCTGTAATATACCGTTACCAATAAACGAATAAGTCACTGACTTTCCTGTGTTTAAGTTTAAAATTGATTGAATTGTTTTATTGAATTTGTTTAATGTGATTTGAATTTTGTTATTTCACTTTCTCGTCACTTTAGGTGAAATTACAAACAAAAATTCCTGGCATATGTAAAGCCCGAGTGAACCTTTTTATTCTTAAACAATATATTGGCTCATTACAATAATGTTTGACCTAGTGTTTTAATATGTGATGTGACAATTTGATTACCAGATGATTTGCAGTACATGTTCTTTGAGTGTCCAGGGCTTAATCTAGCTCTCTTTTGAGTTATTTGAATGTTTTCCAGTCAACTATTTCCACAACTAAAATTATCTGTTCAGTTCATCTGTTATTTTCATTGTTGAAGTATGGTTTTGAACTATTGAAGAACCGAACCGACATGTACCGAACCGAGAGCTCTGTACCGCAATACGTACCGAACGTGGCATAGGTGTACCGTTTCAGCCCTATTTACTGTGTGTATATAACCATGAATTTGTAATTTATTAAACAGCGGTGTCATTACCAGACTCCCGGGCAAGTAACATTACCAGGTGAAGATTACCGTTACTTGCCATGTAAACTCGCTTGTGATAAGTATTTTCTTGTAAATATACCTCAATAAAAAGTAGTATCAAATAATATATAATTGCACGTCGCTCTTTGGTTATTTTCCGCAAATTGCCAATAAGAAAATAAATGAATATGGATACAGTCTACAAGGGCTTCAGATACGTTTTGAGTTTCAAATGTTATATCTAATTTATGTATATAATCAAACGATTAATATAGACATTTACACGTTATTTAGTTATTTAGAAATGTACTGTATACATATTTTTAATGAGGCAATTCAGCAAAGCATTACTTTATAATGAAGAGTTTCTCTGGTGTTTTTGTTATTTTCAAATCCTTCAATTCAAATTCAAATACAAATATGATGCTTTATAAATTCCTATCTACAATATTAATCATATACAATGTTTGTATGAAAACTAAAAAGTATTCCTAATAAACGCCACAGTCATATATGTGATGTGTGGGACACATGTCAGACATAATGTATATCGAAACGTAATACTGTGATGGTGTATTCTACCAGTACGTTACGTTATACTCTATCCTGATTGGCTACTGAGGACAATCAGAGACGGTATAATTTGGTTGTACACTGTTCTGTATGTACCTCTTCCAAAGCGTAAATATACACTGTTGCCTAGCAACACTAATGGACGAGAATTATGAAATCCTTGAAATGATTACATGTATGACAAAGTGGTTTTTTTTAATGAGACACTGTTTATTAGCGTATCACCAAATGGATAGGCATTTTGCAACCTTGCAATGGAGTTAATAATCAACAAATGCCCAAGACATGCGCTTTAATAATTTGTAGGAAAATATGCAAGTATAAATGTGAAAAGCATTTAAAGAAAACCTGAGATTAACCGCGATTGCTTCAACCGCCATTTTAGGAGTTGGTCATTTTTAAAAGAGGAGGCCATCTTCTCATAAATCCTGCGTTTTAAAATGTCAATTGTGCGAGATCCGTTGATACATTTACAATTTAAAAAATCGATATGCACGATACACTTTTTGTGTCTGCGGCCAGTATTGTTGTATTGTTCAAACATGCACAGCCGGAGAATTTACAACTTGTTTCTATCGATCTGTACATGTATATCATCAATTTTATTGCAAGTTTTACGCCCCTCGGCATTAATACATTGGAACACTATTCATATACAATCATGAATGTAACAAGTTAACACAATTTTAAGAGGCAGAAAACATGAAAAACATAGTCAATCAAATAATTATTAATTTATTTATTTTACACCATGTTTCGTATGAGTAAAAAACAGAATGACTTAATTTTTATAACATTGACAGTAATGGTATTATTAAATGCATGCATGTTTACATTTGCATTTTTCAGAAACGCCGCGAGGTACGAGTGTTAGGTTCGATCTGATTTCAATGAGATTGCATTTTTCTCAACTGGTTGTAAAATGGACACATATAGAGAATAATGAAACTCGTTTTCTGTTCCATTTTTACAAACAGTCCAATAACCTATCAACTTTCTGTCATCTCCCTTCATAGATGCTACAACGTAAATGCACATGTAACAGCCTACATGTAGATCGAACTTTAATTAGGCATTTACGAAATCGAAAACCTACTGTCTCAAACAAATATATTTTTGGTGCAAACAAATCTATATAAATCGTATCATTATGTAGTATTGAATTGCTGTTTTGATAGAACACGCATATGGAAGTAGTTTTTAAATGTTTACAAACAAGACTCAGTGCCCTGTATATTGTGATAGATAAACAAAACCAAATCCACCGGAGAAGAGCAGGTTTCTTCGACATCGCAAATATATTAGGTAAAACTGAAGACATTAGCAGGCATTAAACAGTTCATTATCTCTCATTCGTATAGATCCTTCTGTTAGGTGTTCATTAAATGACATTGTCTATGTCTGCCATGGCTTTCAGAGGTTGACATCTAACGGAAGAATCACAGCTTGTGCTCCGTCTCCATGAGTGAATTATGCACTCAGGACAGCGTATTGGTGACAAAGGACGGGGAGCTGACACTGAAGACGTTGTCAAGATGATATATTATTTTAGTGTGACTATGACAGTATCATGTTGTATGTTGTATGCTATAGAAGCATAAATGTTGACTCTGCCCAACGCTTGGTGTGAGGAGTCCCTGGGGATCTGTTTGAAGAGTCCACACATTCTTTAAGGTAGGTAAATGTATGTTTTCGTTGATATTTGTTCATCTCGTTGAGAAAGAAATGATGTTTTGTTAGTCTTACACTCAAACTCTGATAAAAGTATATGTTCTGAAAATATCACTAATTTATCAAATATTGAAAAGGAGACTGTAAGAAATAGAATTTTTAAAAAAGGGTCCTTTTCAATATTTAAAAAGAAAATTTCCGAATTTAAGTGTAAGACTTATGCTTTGTACGCTGGCATCACATTGTTCACTCCAATGCATGGACAGCAATGTCTATCGTGAATCCTGGGCGTTCATAATGAACACCTAGTATACTGGTGTCATTTATTTTTGTCCAATAGTAGCGTTTGTTGAAAATTCTATTTCTGAAAATGAAGTGACACTTCCTGAGTATCAACTCGAATCAAATTCATAACTGTTGCTGTCGAAAGATGGGATCGAACCTGCGACCTGCTGGTTTCTGATCATGGATACTAAAATGTCCTAGCCATTACACCACGGAAACCAGTTCTTATGAGATGGATATATTCACGCCTAGTTGATGAAGGTTATATACACTTGTAAACTTATCAAACAACACCCTGGTTTGTTAAATGAAACGTGGTGTTCCAGGAATGTTAGGATAAATTGAAAGATTTTATGAGCACATATATTACAACTGCTAATGAAGCGGCTATTCCATTTATTAAAAAAAATTATGAGGGAAAATGTGACGGTACTCATTTTTTTACCAAAAGAACTTTTGTCCCATTTTTTTTATCTTTCATGATCAGAAGCTAGCCACGCATTAAACTTTCAGTCCTCTTTTAAACAATAATTGAGGAAAAGCCTACAACAATTTTCTTGGAGCCGAGGAACCAATCCCAAGTAGAACAGAGTTTACAACCACAGACAACAAAACAATAAAGGATTTAAATTTTTTAATAATGATTTGGCGTTTGGGGCTTCTCAGGTTAAAGAAAAAAGCAAGGGTTTCGCGCCCATTGCTAGGGAATTAGTACAAACAGCAATTATTAAAGTAGTATTAAAGTAGCTATGATGGCTGGCAGGGTTGTGCGCCCTGAGCTAGAATGGTGAATAATGGATATGCCGAGGTTGCGCACCTTGTATTGCAATTGGGTCAACACAAAGATTCGAACGAAGACCAAATTTTGACTGGGGTTTCGCGCTCACAGCCTCGTGCTGACCAGTCCATATCCATGACATTACGGTGAGGGGGAAAGATTAAAAGTTATACTTGAAATGATGAACAGAGAATCCCCAAAAGTAATGGATTCGACGTTAAGATCGGAAATCTAAAGGGAGTAACACCCATGGGAAGATAATGTGTTGAAATATCAAATACACGTAACAAGTTGTAGAGGGGTATCATTTGCTTTAAAATAAAATTCCTATTCCTATCCTATTCCTGAATATTTGCTGCCCATCCAAAACTATTGTAAAACAATGTTGACACTGCAGGCTTACTCCGTGGCATGTATGCTGTAGTAAACTAGATTAGCGTTTGCGGGACACTGCAAAAGTAGAGCAGTCCAGAAACTATAGTTATCGTCTTCAACTGCTCCGCCTTCTCCTCAGCCACAATAAAATGGGCGAAATAAATAAATATACCACAAAAGACAACTGAACATTAAACTCAAGAAGTCGTGACCTTGGCATTTGTGGCTATAATTAAAAAAAATAATAATTTGAGTTCTTAAAACATATTTTTGATTTCAAAATTTGATCAAAGGGTTCATATGGCTTTGACCCATATCACGTTACCTTGACCTTTGACCTTCAAGGTCACACAATCAATGAACACTTTTCATTACGTATAACAATTTAGTTATGTAATGATTCAAAAGCACGCTAACTAGTGACCTTGCTGTGACCTTGACCTTTGTTTGATTTTAGCCTAAAAAAATCAAATCTACGTAATTCTCCATAGTTGATAAATACCAAAACAAATACACAAACACTTTTCAAGTCATCGTGTTTACAATGGTTAATTATTATTTAATAATTTCAGAACTCGTGACCTTGACTTTTGACCTTGAATGTGAACATGTAAAACGAATTCCCAGGGGATTTTATCAACAAATTATTAATATGAGTTCTTAAAATCTATTTCTGTTTTCAAAATTTGATCAAAACGTTAACATGGCCTTAACCCATATCTCGTGAAATTAACCTTTGACTTTCAGGGCATACAATCAATGATCCCTTTTCATTGTGTATTACAATCCTGTAATGATTTAAAGTGTTAATAGTAAAAATAAGGCATAATCGCAAAGCATGCTTAATTCGTGACCTTATTATGACCTTGACCTTTGACGGATTTTAGCCAAAACTTTTTCAAATCTTCGCAATTCTCCATATTTGATATATAATAACAGCCTCATAGCACAAACACTTTTCAGCTAACATTTTAGCTATTTCAGAACTCGTGAGCTTGACCTTTGACCTTGAATGAGAACATGTCAACAAATTTGCCCAGGGGTATAAGTGTGAAGTTATGTATATGAGTTCTTAAAACCTTATAAGACAAAAAACTATAGCCAAAGCCAAACGCGGCACAAAATCTGATACAGTCCAGGCCCATTCTGGATTGCTAAAGAGTACCATGTTTCTTTATTTATTATAGATATTCTCAAGTTTATGATGAATATTTTCTGCCCATTCAAGATCATTTTAAAACTAGATAGACACAGCAGCAAAGTATTAACACACATGATGTAAATATATCTGTTTGATAACCATGGTTAATTGATTGGTGTTCAAGATATTTGTAGCATTTTTCCCGTTTCCTTGGTAGCAAGTTAGATTCTGTCTGCATAAGGGAACTGATATGATTGCACATATACACGATTGCAACAATGTTCCCATAGTGACAAAATAATCAAATTGTGTATGATACATTGTAAAATCACGTGCAAAAGAAACGTCCCCACATTTTGAAAACAGTATAAAATGAAATATTGATGTCGGAGAAAGTAGATTTTGTAGCCACATGTTTTGTATAGAAGTATTCACAATTTCATACATCAGAGTATGCTTCTTTTATTTTCAGGCCCCCCTAAGTAATTGAAGGAAATGTGTCAATTTTGAAGAAAATCCATCCAAATTTGAAAGAAATGCGTCCATTACGGAAGAAAATGCTTCTTTTCTCGAAACAATCGCAGCAATATCGGTGAATTCACGGTAATTACAGAAACAATCACCCTGATGTCGGAAGGACCAACATCCCTATCGGAAACAACATCGGCCATTTCCGTGAATTATCAGTCGATGCCGGAAATGCACACATAAAAAAATGGCGTCGGAAGAATATTCTCCTACCTCGGTGAGTAATGTTTTTACTGATTACAGTCCGTACTTTACATGAATCGAAGTTAAATTACTTTTGTTGAATCCGTCTTGGTACAGGGAATCAACAAGACTTTAGGTTACTGTCATGAAAATTAGTAGTTACGGTGCTAATGTTAAAACAGTTCGCGATTCGCCGATTGTTTACATCGAAGCCAGGTGAAGCCGTATCACTAACAGAAAGACTAAAAAGCATAAATGATTTCTGAAGCGTGTAAGACGTTTCAGGGTTATTTCATAAGTAATTAAGGACATTCATTTTGATAATTTCATCACTTTATATGCGAATCCATGTCGATGGGATTGCTTATAGTGGGTTATTTATTTCGGGTTTTCTTCACCGAGAGCAGCAACGGAAAGGACTTGTCAAACGAAACCTTTTTTTTGTTATCCCAACAATTATAACCAAAAAATACAAAACTGTTTGTATCTACATTAAACTCAAAATTATTATCTTCTTTATTCGTTAATAAATATGTGATAAATAGCTGTTAGAGTTAAAGTTATTCCAGATGTTATGGGAATATGATTACACTATATATAAGACATACATTTCGAAGTTGTGGCACCATGGAATACGGCGATGATTTGTCTGATGATAATTCTAAACAATATAAATAACTTATCCAGATCGTCCGAATAATGGAATAAAAACGAGACATAGAGCTGCAAGATCAGGATTCTAGTTGGCGAAAAGTGGCCGTCATACATTCAACAGATAAATAACCTAATAAACAGTCCCATTGACTATGATTCGCATTATCACATATAAGTGACGAAATTAAATTCCTAAAGTCCTAAATATCTTATGAAATAACCCTGAAACGTCTTACACGCTTCAGAGATCATCTATGCTTTTTAATCTTTCTGTTAGTGATACGACTTCACCTGGCTTCGATGTAAACAATCGGCGAATCGCGAACTGTTTTAACATTAGCACCGTAACTACTAATTTTCATGACAGTAACCTAAAGTCTTGTTGATTCCCTGTACCAAGACGGATTCAACAAAAGTAATTTAACTGCGATTCATGTAAAGTACGGACTGTAATCAGTAAAAACATTACTCACCGAAGCAGGAGAACATTCTTCCGACGCCATTTTTTTATGTGTGCATTTCCGGCATCGACCGATAATTCACGGAAATGGCCGATGTTGTTTCCGATAGGGATGTTGGTCCTTCCGACATCAGGGTGATTGTTTCTGTAATTACCGTGAATTCACCGATATTGCTGCGATTGTTTCGAGAAAAGAAGCATTTTCTTCCGTAATGGACGCACTTCTTTCAAATTTGGATGGATTTTCTTCAAAATTGACGCATTTCCTTCAATTACTTTGGGGGGGCCTGATTTTTACATCTGTTCAAATACACATGGGGTGCTAAAATCGCTTTTTAAAGATGATTTTGGCCCACAATAGTTGGTATTTAAGTTTAAAACATTAAAAAAGTAGAAATTTAATTATAATAATTAAAGATATCCTCGACATAAATAACCTTCTTTGATTTAAATTTGTTTACGCGTCATCACTGTAGGACGTCAAAAAACAAGCCAAAACTGTCTTTTTGAGGCTTCTATCTCGTCTAGTTAAGGAGATTCCAAAACGACCATTTCTTAAAACTTGTGTTTCTCACAGTTATGAATAGATAATGTTTTGAAAATTCATATCTAGTATTGTATACATGATGTAATGCTGTTTCAGTCGCATTTATCGCCCGTCGATTGAAATATCTTGTATTTTGTATGGGGACGTTTCTTTTGCGCGTGAGTTTATATAAACAGATAAAAATGACAGACAACAATAATGATATTATTTTTATTTTTTGGGAAACGGGGAATTTGACATCTTCTTAAATAACTTATATATCCCTTTCTTTGCATCCGTAATCAATTATAATTTGACATTTATAAAGTAATCGCAATCCTTTAAAGACCATGCCAGATTGATTTGGTCTTTAAATTACTTTTAAAGTCAAAATTCCTAACACAACCACAATACAATATTTTCCAGATTCATTGCTTGACAAATCGAGCCAACATTTGATGATATTGAAAATGAAGATGATATTGTCCAATCACCCTTACGTGGTACCGTTCGCTCACATTGGCAGGGCGGGGCTTCATATCTGTTGGTTGACTTCTTCACAGCCTGAATGATCTAAATGCTGTCTTAATCACAACACGTTTAGGTGTCATACTCTTGCCGCAGCTGTTCGATACAACTCGCTACTAGATAACCTGTAAGACAGAAGTTCAGCTAGAGAAGACAGAAGCTTCTCCGAGGGTAGGGTTAGATGTACGACCACACTTGATGTTTGGTATTGTCGTCATTGACTTTTGATTGCTTTAATGTTCTTGTCAATTGCTTTTTTTATGATGGTTTAATTTATTTTGCAATGTGTTCCATAAATACCTTTTGCCTGTTTGTTTTAGTGCTGATAGGCATGTTTAGCTGCGAGTCGTTTAAATATTTATATGATTTCGTTATCGAATGTTTACAGTCTAACTGTTTCAGCATTGGTTATCGTACTTAATGTTTCGTTTATCAATAGAATATTTAATCTGATATAACAAATCTAATACTTCGTATAGTTCGAAGTCATCATTCTCAATACTCTAATCGTTTCGTTCGGATACTTATGTTTATTATTATATATTATTTATTATATATATATATATATATATATATATATATATATATATATATATATATATATATATATATATATATATTGTATAGATGATTTGTTATGGATGATGTAGAAAGCACGTGAACAACAGGTCATATGCACTATATACTGTTGTCGGGTTTTAACATGTTTATCATTTCCCATAACACTTCAATGGTTTCCCTAGTGTGTCGCTGCTGTCATTATACTCCGATGTGTATTTGAGTGGAGGTGATTGTGTTTCTTTGAATATCATATAGATCATAACTTGTCAGAATGTCAACATTTTATTTGTCGTATGGTGTCTGTATGCTGATATTGTATGTGTGTTGTTGTTGATGTTGATGCTCATATTATTATTCATAGACATTATTTTAGGAAAGAAAACATTTACATATTTGTCTTACGATATATTTCATATACTGTTTTCAAAGGGAGTGATTGTTTTTTGGTAGATGGTAAAACCTGTGTTTTTTAAGCAAGTACATTCTTAACCATTAACATTCTTGGATCTCAAGTTCAAAACATGCATACAAATTGAGTGTCACAATTGAAACAATTAGGAGATAAACATACCGTGTTTGAAAATCAGCGGCATATAACGAAATTATTATGGCTCTAAATGTAATTTAAAATTGATATGAGCGAAATGGTATATAGCATTATGATTTTTCATTCTTGTTCTGTAAAGGTGCATTTGAGATTGTTCTTTTTTCGAATGGGTTGTGTGGTCGTTAAATAAAAAAGGCTTCTGTTCAATGGGTCATAAAATATTATCCATCCATTTTGCATTTCTTTGATGAAGTATTCCAAAATTTGAGTTTGAAATTAAGCTTTTAATGATCAAGTTTACTTTTAACGTAAGAATAAACCGCTTCGTTAATGTCGTGGTATTCCAGGAAGTTTGATTTATTTACGTTGCATATATAGAAGATAAGTGAGAATAAAGGAGATAATTTTCGTTGGTGTCAATTAAGTCATTAACCTAGTTCATTCCTTTATGGAAATAATGTTTATAGAAAACAGGTTTTCCACCTTTATGTTCTTATTGCGCCACACGGTTTGGGAAAGATATCGTATTCGTATTTTGTTTTCTCTCCTTTAATATTAAGGTGATCAGTCCAATGCTTTCAAAACATCCCTCCGGAATGCCAAAAGCCCAGCATATCTTGATCTGATATCAAACATATCAGACCTTGTTGATAAAAGTTAATATCTCCACAGTAAGCCTTAGTTTGATAATTGTGTAATTTTAATCAACTCGTATAAATACATTTATAAGCTGAATACACTGAGATTCTCCAATTAGCGTCTTCTTGAAAACTGCCAAAGAAAACTGAAACATTGTTAACACTGGCCGATGGTGATTATAGAATTTAAATTGGCGACTTTGTAAGTAGTGAAAAGGGATTAGCATCATACCCGAGTTTTTACTTGTTAAATAAACAATAAACAATAATTTGTGGACACGTTTCTAGGCTAATTGGAACTGTAGACAGGACCAGCACCCGAACCTTATAATGGTAGTTCACAGATGCAGTTATAGTGATCAGCGATTTCTCGCGTTAGTGTATCGGTTGCAACTCAAATATATATTTCTACTTCCCATGCTTTATTAATCTCTCACAGTTTAACAGTTTAACAGCCAAACAGTTTTCATCTTTTCTTGGCTGGAAATTCTTAAAATAAAAAACATTTAGAGTTTTGCTCTGGAAACAAGATGAAGATAAGTTTAAGGATTTGCTAAAATAAAGGTCATAGACGGTGAAAAACACCAAAATGATGATACGCATTATCATTGTTCCACATACCCAGCTTCATTGAGCTGAACTTTACAGTTTTTTGAAGTCCGGAAACAAAATGTTAAGTTATGTTTCAATTGAAACGGCTGAAAATTAAAATTTAAAAAACAACAGACACATAAATATATGATGACTGTGACATGCATGTATGTACATGTAGGTTTCATTGAGATAGGCCTTACAGTTTTTGAGTTCTGATACGGAAACGAATTTTTTTAAATTTATGTTTCCATTTAAGCATTTAATTCCAAAGAAGTTCCAAACCCCAAAATGCACATCTACACATGATGACTGTACAACAATTCAAATTTCATTGAGCTAGGCCTTACAATATTTAAGTTGTCGGTCGGAAACGTCATTTTAATTTATATTTCCATGTAAACGGCTAAAAAAATAAATGGGCGTGAGTTGTGAGTTGTCTACTTCGCTAGAATTTGTTAAAAATAGTTGATGAAGTTCTTGTGATCGTGATCTGTATTGGTTTTCGGAATTAGTGCTACAATCTAGAAAGGCTTCAGAAATGAAAGTACGCCTGTAAATGAGCTTCGTTAGTAAAAACAACTAACAGAAATAGATTCTATATTGAAATGAACAAACCTGAAGCTGTATAGTATGTAATGCACTGCAACCAATTACGGATTTGAATGGACTGAGTCAGAATGGACTTGTAACTTACACAAATTGTAGCTGTACCAAACACTTGTAACACGAAAGGGCATTTGAGAAGTCATAACATATAAAGCTGCCATATGTGCCCAAGCCGTCCGTGTGCTGTCATCATTCAACAGCAGCACATTGTTGTCTGGCACCTAGATGGGAGTGTACAATCTTGGAAGAAAAAATATCTGAAGATTTGGCCTATACCATCTTGGAATATTTTTATATTCCAAGATGGTATAACAAATCTTAAGATATGATCTAAACCTGCAACCTCCTGTTCAATCTTGGAATATTTAAATATCTTAAGATTATTTTGTTCAATCTTGAGATATTGTAATAAAATGACTTTGAAAATTGTTTACATAAATTTATTTTAATGAAAAAATTACTTTGATGGGAAAAATGTCTTTGATGAAAAAATGATGGAAATATTGACTTTGAAATAAAAAAAAAATTGACTTTGGTGGGAAAATGACTTTGACGAAAATGTTGCCTTTGATGAAAAGAAATGACTTTGATGGAAAAAGTTACGTTGAAGAAAACAAATAAATTTGATGAATAATATTTCTTTAATAATGATATTGACTTTGATTAAAAAAGTGTCTTTGCTGAAAAAATGATTTGGTAACAAAATAACTTTGATGAAAGAAAATAACTTTGAACAAATCTTGACTTTGATTTTTTTTAAAGTGATTTGGTGAAAAAAGCATTTGATGAAAATATAACTCTGATGAAAAAAAATTACTTGGATGAAAATATTTCTCTGATGAAAAAGAATGATGAAAATATCGACTTTGATGAAAAAAGTGATTTTGGTGAAAAAAAATGATTTAAAGAAAGTTTTGACTTCGATTAAAAAAAATTTGACTTTGGTGAAAAATGAAAATATCAACTTTGATGAAAAAAGTGATTTTGGTGAAAAAAATGATTTAATGAAAGTTTTGACTTCGATTAAAAAAATATTGACTTTGGTGAAAAATGACTTTGATGAAAATATTGACTTTAATTAAAATATTGACTTTAATTAAAATATTGACTTTCCTGAAAAAAGTGCCCTTGATGGAAAAAAAAGACTTTGGTGAATTTAATTTTTAAAAAGTGATTTTGGTGAATAAATTATTTGATGAAAATATTGTCTTTGATGAAAAAATTAACTTTGATGGAAAAGAATTACTTTGATGAAAATATTGACTTTGATGAAAAAAGTGATTTGGTGAAAAGAAATGACTTTGATGAAAAAAGTTACTTTGAAGAAAACAAATAAATTTGATGAATAATATTTCTTTAATAAAGATATTGACTTTGATTAAAAAAGTGTCTTTGCTGAAAAATTGATTTGGTGAAAACAATAACTATGATGAAAATCTTGACTTTGATAAAAAAAAAAAGTGATTTGGTGAAAAAATTATTTAACGAAATATTGACTTTGATTAAAATAATGACCTGCTGAAAAAAGTTACTTTTATGAAAAAATCACTTTAATGAAAAAAAAATGACTAATGAAAAAAAATGCCTTTAATGAAAATATCGACTTTGATGAAAATAATGATTTTAGTGAAAAAAATTTGGATGAAAATAATGACTTTGATGAAAAAGTGACTTTACTCGAAAAAAAATACTTTGATAAAAAAAAAATTACTTTGGTGAAAAATGATTCAATAAAAATATTGACTTTGATGAAAATAATGACTTTGCTGAAAAAAGTGATTTTGATGAAATAAAATGACTTTGGAGACAAAATTACTACGATTAAAATAATGACTTTGATGAAAATGTTGTTTGTATGGAGAAAATTACCTTCAATACAAACTGTGACCTTAGTTTAAATACATTGCCTTGATGAACTGTAAATTTGAATTTAACAGACATAAAGATGAAGATATTGCTATAGATACATAAGTACTTGTTTATGAATTTGATGAAGAAATTATTGCCATAACGGTAGAGTTACATTGGAAACACAAGTTTGTATGGACAATTTTGGGAATGACAGGTTATCAAACATATACATGTACATAAACAATACATACAAATAAGTGAACATAAACCCTTGATACATATTGATACACATTACTAAACACATACATAAATACATATTAAGTTTTAAAAAGTAAGATTATCAAATGCAAGATTTTACTTATTTTTTACAATTAATATACTGCAGCACATGTTGCAATTTATTTAACTGTAATAGGTATGTGTTTTTGTCAACAGTCCCTTGGCGTAATCACTTAGTGATTCGTTATGGTATTTTACAAACATAGCTGTGATTCAAAATATTCCTATTTGATTATTACATCATTTGCGACAGATACTCACTGGATATTCCAAGTCTGTATGGCCATTTCTTGGAGGGAGGTCTGTCCACACAACAAACAGGTCATATACTCGGCTGTGATCTTAAGATACATATTCAAAATATGTAACATGTAGAGTAAAAAATCTGCAGACTTTATATGAGTATATGACTATAACACCATATGCGACAGATATTCCAAGATTGTATAGGTCATTTCTTGGAGGGAATATTATTCATGTATCATAGCATAGAGTTCATATGCGACAAATATTCACAAAATAGTCAAAGATTGTATAGGTCATTTCTTTGAGGGAGGTGTATTCATATATCATAGCATAGAGTTCATAGCAACAGGTATTCACTAGATATTCCAAGATTGTATAGGTCATTTCTTGGAGGAAAGTTTATTCATGTATCATAGCATAGAGTTCATATGCGACAGGTATTCACTAGATAGTCCAAGACTGTATAAGTCATTTCTTGGAGGGAAGTTTATTCACATATAGTAAAGTTCATATGCGACAGGTATTCACTAGATATTCCAAGATTATATAGGTCATTTCTTGGAGGAAGGTTTATTCATGTATCATAGTATATAGTTCATATGCGACAGGTATGCACTAGATAGTCCAAGATTGTATAAATCATTTCTTGGAGGGAAGTTTATTCACATATAGTAAAGTTCATATGCGACAGGTATTCACTAGATATTCCAAGATTGTATAGGTCTATTTCTTGGAGGAAGGTTTGTTCACATAACACAGAGTTCACATACTAGTTTGTGATCTTAACATACATGTTCAAAATATGTTATATACTGTGTAAGAATAACTTAATAGCTAATATAAGTATCCTATTTGAGCATTACACCATTTGCGACAGATATTCACTGGATATTCCAAGATTGTACAGGTCATTTCTTTTTTCATATACTGTAATAATATCTGACTTGATATGCATGAGTTTCCTATTTGAGTATAACACCAATTGCGATAGATATTCACTAGATATTCCAAGATTGTATTTTTGGTAATATCCATCTGAACACAATTTTATTAAACTGTTGCATCCTACTGACAGTTATGCCTTATATAATGTAGATGAGGGGTTCAAATCTGAAAAAAATCTGATCTGTTCTAATAATTTACTGGTGTTGATTTTTCGCAGGTCAGTTTCACTATAACTACAACCCAAAGTTAATCCGTGAAGACAACACATTATAACAACAAACTACATCAAAAGTATTTTACCGATTCTAATTCCGGAAAGACACCATCTCCATTGTGCTATGCGTTTTAAAGCATTAATCTCAAATACAAATAAAATGTATAGAACAGACATGTAAACATCATGAACATATCATAGGGGACCATAAAGGAGGGGCAACTATTATCAATTTTGTACAAATTTTATATATGTATTCATTCGATGTACATATGGTGAGACGTTACTAAACAATCAGTCTGTCTGTCTGCGATTAGCTGTTCAACTAGCTTGTAATAAAATTATGATAAGTAGTAAGTGTTTCTGTCTGAATGATGTCTTCACTTGATACCAAGCTTGGTTAATCCGTGTGATAAACTGATAAATTCGAAATGTCATTGTGTGTTATAATTACGGTAATATGTCATTAACGAAATATAGTATGCAGTCTCAATGAAATTTAAATTTAAATCAGCAGTATCAGAGGTTGAGCGATTCAATTATTAAATGGTGCCGTATTGTTCATTTATATTTTCCTTCTAACGCTTAAGGAACCTCTAAAGCACGGTGGCTTGCGTCTAACTTTACTTCATTTAGATAAATTGCGAAGTATTTTAACTCTCCCGTACGTTGTGTTATGTGACAAAAAGCTGCGTAAAAGATAAGTATCACACTGTGCATGCTAAACATGAACGTCAACGAAAGCTTCATAACCGAAATATTACATACCGTTGACACAGCGCAGTGCACAGAGCGCGCCGAGAAATAGTCCAAGGCTGAGACAAGCGTACCGAGATAATGACGAGACGCATGACGATTGATTAATTATCCCACTTGCTTGAAATTCTAAAACGCTATACACGACAGCCTCTACACAACGAAAGCTTCATCACCGAAGTATCATATACGTATATACCGTTGACACCGCGCAGTGTCGGAAGTTTCGGAACTTTATTAAAGGTCCTTGTGACCCGAGTGGGAGAACAGCTCCCGAGTGGGAGAACAGCTCCGCTGAAAACCGCTCGTTAAATCCCCGTAATCATCATCATCAGCGCAGTGCACAGAGCGCCCCGAGAAATAGTCCACGGCTGAGACTTAAGCAAGCGTACCGAGATAATGGCGAGACGCATGACGATTGATTAATTATCCCACTTGCTTGAAATTCTATAACGCTATACACAACAGCCTCTATACACCGATAGTTAATTAATGGCACTCCAACAAAATTCATAGTTGCCATCACGATAATTATCAATAGTAATGCTATGCCTACACAGTGCAGTGTGAACGCCAACCATGAGGCTAATTAGACACCTTAGAACCGTACATATCTTAAGATTTGTTATACCATCTTGGAATATAAAAATATTCCAAGATGGTATAGGCCAAATCTTAAGATATTTTTTCTTCCAAGATTGTATAGAACAGAACCACTCACCTGTCCTGAGTCAGCAGCAGGACGAGGCGAGTCAGTTACACCAAGCAGAGTAGTCCCAGTGCTATGTCTCGCCTTATATACAGACTGAGACCAGTCGTACAGAGTCCCTCTGTCTAGATGAGAAGTTAGCCTGACCTTTACTGCCTTCTCCAGCACATTTGATAAGAATTTGAAATTTGAAACTGGTCTGTAATGTCTCAGCACAGTTGTATCTAAGGCGGAT
Source organism: Gibbula magus (assembly GCA_936450465.1). Taxonomy (NCBI): domain Eukaryota; kingdom Metazoa; phylum Mollusca; class Gastropoda; order Trochida; family Trochidae; genus Gibbula; species Gibbula magus. Next base: position 34,693,629 of record OW388293.1, read on the forward strand.
TTCTTCAGCAGGGGTTGTGATCCAAAGCTTTCTCCATCATGCTTTTTGTTTTGCATTTACATTCACCCTTGCACTACAATACACCACATGACCAGAAACATATACACTAACTAGTGGTTACAGTAAATACACATACGAATGGATGATAGATTCATCTTGACATCAGTGTAATTAAAAAATTTACTTTGTTGTTTTAGAGCTCTATTTTGTACACACTTACAGAAACTATTCTCGCTAAGTCGATCAATATCACTGCATCTTTCGCTGTACAAAATCACTATCACTGGAACCCTGCAGTTCAGGGTTCCAAGGGGTGATATTAACCTTAAATGATATATCACACGAGGTTTGAGTAAATCCAGAGACATTGGTCTACTTTTGATTTCAACAGGTCAAAAGGGCACGATTTAATCCTGACAAAGCGCCCTTCCGATTTCTTCTCAGGAAGCACTAGCTCCAGAGAGCTGAACTCTTATGCAATCGTCCAATAGGGTGGTGATTATGAATGGAAGATTTGGTTCATAAAAGGACCTTAACACTTATTATTCGTGGCCCTTTCTTACAAATGAAAATCTTTAAATTAATTAGCATAACGTAATCAGCTATTGAAAGGCAATGCCAACTAGTTGACCAATTAAGTAAAATACCTCAATACGGTAAAATGGAGGTAGGATATTTTTACCCCAGATGATTGGGATAATATCGCTCAATCCAGCAATTCATTCATATTTTAGTTAGCATAAAAGTCAGCTTTTTAAAAGAAATGAATTACAAAAGAGTAATTCAAATTGACACTCAATTGGTGCTTGTTAAAATTGTTTTGGAACAGAAATAAGGCAAAGGTAGGTAGTCTTCTTCATAGAGTTTCACCTTATAAGGAACGATGGTATACCTTTAGTGACTGGGGTATTGTTTAACGCTATTTGGGCAGTATCACAGCCAATAGCGACAAATTAGGCCTTTATGTTTTTCATAATATAATAAGTTTGGATTTCAAAAAGCAACCTCTTGTTACATATCATGGAATTGACAACCAAGAGGATTTCGGTATATAATTCTATAATTCGGTATACAGTTTCTGTCAATAGCTTGACGAACATTTTGGTACCAAAATAAGGTCGTGGACTTTAAAACTACTCTACTGAACAACTTATACTCCAAAACTGAACAACTGACATTCCTAAACTGAACAACTGATATTCCTATACTGAACAAGTGATTCTCCTATACTGAACAACTGATACCCCTATACTGAACAACTGATACTACTAAACTGAAGAACTGATACCCCTATACTGAACAACTGATACCCCTATACTGAACAACTGATACTCCTATACTGAACAACTGATACCCCTATACTTAACAACTGATACCCCTAGACTGAACAACTGATACCCCTATACTGAACAACTGATACTCCTATACTGAACAAGTGATACTCCTATACTGAACAACTGATACCCCTATACTGAACAACTGATACTCCTAAACTGAACAACTGATACCCCTATACTGAACAACTGATACCCCTATACTGAACAACTGATACTCCTATACTGAACAACTGATAGTCCTATACTGAACACCTGATACTCCTATACTGAACACCTGATGGAATATTCTTGAAGCAACGCGAAACTTAGACAGATCTTTTTGCATGTTTGCATTATAAGAAGACAGTTTAGTGTTCCATTCCATAATCTGATTGCTACCTGGTGGTAAACAGTGACAGTTTTGGCAGTTCTTTGAAGTGATCTTTCAAAACTACAGTTTTTATTATCTTCTTTGAGGTATTCAGTAAGTGATCAACTGGGTCAAACATACATCACTTATTTCCTTTTATACTCATTCCATGTATTTGTGATGACATTGTTCTCATTAAGTCGATATGAACTGTTATTCGCAAGTTAATGACATTTGAATTTTCTAAAGTTGACCCCTTCTTTCTATTGCATAATGCCAAATTTCATAAACATGCACTGACGTCACGCTCATATGATGCGATTGAGAATGATTATATTATTCATGAACACATGATGGTTCATTGTCATTGTTTGTGATGCAATGTTATTGACGTTACAATAAACGTCGATTTACATGATATTATTAGCACTAAGATAGACATGTAGGGCAATAAACTTTCAGTACGCAGTATGTGCTAGTTGATTTTGTGAAAACAATTGACCATTAGCATGATGACAAATGAAGAAGAGAAAGTCAGACAAAAATCCAAAAAAAATATTTGCGTCACTCACATCAGACATATTCGAAGGACCAAGGAATTAGATGGATGTGATATACGTCCTTGAAAGGACAAATGTTAATTAGCAAGACCCTTTACAGTCAAAGGCTAAGATCTTTGAAATAACTCGGTCGATGTAAATGAGGTAGCCGATGTAAAATATGGGTTCATTGGTTAAAAAACAGGAATATCATATGTTGTGTGCCAGTAGGGCATTTTGTCAGAAACTTGAAATCCGTCATAGTAGAAGAGAGTTAGCTCGAAAAAAGAGTTATAAGGTTTAGAACATGTACAAATGTTACGACGGACGGATTGGCGATGACAAATCCCAGTATCACTTTCTCTGACTTTGTACTGACTGTCGCTGAATAAAAACTCTTAATTATAACATCGCTATTGTTAGCCCGATTGTGATATGTAAACGTGTAGCTAGGTCATATTGCAATTAACGATGTTAAGGAAGTTTACAAAGCATTTTAATTGAAACATATGTAAAAATGTTTTTGGAAATTAAGCCAGAGTAACCTTTTTTGGCATAACACGTGAAAAGCTATTTTCATTACAGATAATCCCAAAGCGTAAAATTCGAAGCAATAACCTTTCCCAATACGACAGGAAATAACAGATTAATGACGACTTACATGATGCCCAGGTCAAATATGCGTTGCTCGTGGGCATAGTAAACATTAATTAACATTAGGCTTAATAGGTTTAACTTTTACACTTAATGTAAATACAATTTGATGATAATCTGACATTGCTGATAAGCTTGAGTAATCCAGTAGAGCTCGATGTTATTGCAATATATTTTGGTATTTAGAGATAAATTCTGCAGAATAGGTTTTACAATTATCTGGAAACGTAGTTTTCGGTCATGTTATAATATTGTGTTATAAATTACAATGTTGAACTATCTAAGGACATTATAAGGAGAAACCATAAAACCGAGGATATGGCAAGGTTGTGGACCCTGATAGGAAGGAAAAACCCGAGGATGCGAACCGTACCATATCCGAGGTAGAATTGTCTCTCTTATCAACCGTTTTTTAAATGTAAAACAGACTTTGTTATCGCGTTATATTGAGGGTCCCTGGTAAATAGAGTCGTTTACAAAATCCTTGTTTGGAACCTGAAATCTCTTTGTACAACGACTATTTAAAGGTTGTTTCTGTACCGTGGAATCCCATCTGCCTCGTTGGCGCAGTAGACTAAAGCGCTAGCTCACATGCTACAGGTATTGGTGGATAAGGGTTCGAGACGCACTTTCTTCAATACATTTATTGTTCATATATTTGAGAAATTTTTCAAAATTATTCTTAGATAGCTTCTGCAGATCTTTACTTTCCAGTCGTCATCTCAGCAAACATAACATGGTTTACAATCATTGTAATTCCTCTTAACAGGGTTTACAATTTTCTGTGTAAATCCTCCTAGAGGGACTTTACAATGTTGTAAGTCCTTCGTACCGGGTGATACGGTTTAGGAAGGTCTTTTCAAGTATATCGTTGTATGGCTTGTAGGTTGATAAATTTACTTATGGCTTTATTAAGAAACGTTTCACTAGTAAATATTCTTGGCATACCACGTGATAAGCTATCTTCATTCCAGGTAATCTAAAGGACGTATAATGGAAGCCATAACCACTGCCAACAATTCCATCGTCGGTAACAAAAGCGTCGTATCTACCACAGCTGACTACACCGGCATTATTACCACCGGGGTCAACTTCACATCTGAAGGGAACACCACAGAGATGAATGTCTCCTTATCCAACACGACAGTCCCAACTATCTCGCACAGCAACTACGGATTTTACATCACCACCTTCTTAGTTTTCACTCCAGGAATGCTGGCTCATATCCTTGCCCTCTACTGTCTGCTCTCAGAGGTAGGAAAGAAGATGATGTTCGCTAAGCGCCTTCTCCTCGGCCTCTGTGTGGTTGATATAATAGGTCTGTGCGCCATCTTTTTCCATCATGCCATCGGCGTCTACGTCACCAACCCGCCTGTAGCTCTCTGCGCAGTTACCAGTTTCCTGATGGGTTTTTTGCCACTTATGTCGGGAGCACTGACCACGTACATTGCCGTGGAGCGCTGCGTCAAGTTCTACGCTCCATTCTGGCACAACATGAATGCCGCCACCTGGAGGATGAAGCTGCCGATCATCATTACGGGCTTGGTTCTGGCGATTATTGCTCTCTTGCCGACGTTTGGTTTTGGTTACATCATCTCCCAGGATGGCCGCAAGCGCTGTTCAACCGTTCCAACCAAAGTGCCCCGGATGTACAACAGTCCCGAAGGAATTTTCATCATAACCTACGCTACCGTCGGGCTGATAACGGTCGCCGTTGATGTCACGAGCAACATAATCACCATTATAACATTGACCTCTGTGAGAGAAAGAAGGCTTAATATCAGTGGGGCAAAGGAGGGCAAGAGCGCAGAGATGGCAATGACCCGGATGCTGTTTTTTCTCTCGTGTGTGTTCCTGATAACACTGACGCCTCTCTATGTAAGTATCATTGATATTAACGATATCCCTCATATCTAACTACATGCATATACTGTGTCTGTATGAATGGGATATTAATATATATGTGAACATTGGTAACAACGTTTTCCTATTCCCTAACAACTTCCCAATGCAAGGCATAACTCTTGCCAGTCTCCATTACTGGCTGATTTAGGCCTTGCAGTATTTCCATAAGAAATCGGTGCTTAGAAATCCAGGCCCGCTATGCATTTCTGGTGCAGCGATTCACTATCTAGGCACAACAAAGCGAGGGAAATACCGCAAGGCTTCAATCAGCCAGTAATGCAGACTGGCAAGAGTGATGCCTTGCGTTTGGAGGAATAAAACAAGGGTCTGACATAGCGGATTGCCTTAATAATATAACGTCACATTGTTACTGTGATGACGGGATGTTCCTAGCGGCCGCTCAACATGAAAACTATCATTTCTAGCATAATTACGAGCATAACATCATATATATGTATAGTTTTTATAAATACCATGCCTATCTCATCTCGTGAGGTAGAAAAGTTATATATTTTCAGTGGAGGCTGCGCCACTCGTGAAAATATAAACTTTCAACCTCACTCGGTGAGTTAAATACGGTATTAGTCAAGAAATACAGATATCCTCTATAAATTACCACTGTTTTGCAGGTCTCGTTGGTTGCCTTGTACGCCGGTATCCAACTGAGTCAGACAGTGAAGACTGTCACGCACCTGCTCTCTGGTCTCAACTTCACGCTTGACCCCTTCATCTATCTGACCACCATCAAGAGTTACAGGAGGAAAGTGGCCAATCTCTTCTGCTGCTGTCGTAAAGACATCAGCAAAGAAAGTGGACAAGTCAATAAGTCGGCCTCGTCCAAGGAGTCGGATGACAAGAGGGCCGACAATGTATATGACAATACGGGTGACAATTAGTATGACAACAAGTACAACAATGGCAACTATAGAACAAAAGTAAGGACAGCAATAGGACGACAAATCAAAGGGTCAATTTAGAACGACTATAAAGCAAATAATAATGAATATCATTGATAATAAGATTTACAACTTGGACGAAAAATAGCGATGACAATCAGATCGATAATAAGGAAGACACTAATTATAATGACACTTTGGGTAAATATAAGTACGTCAAAACAATACTATAAGAACGAAACAAATGACCAAAAATGACAACAATAAGGTTATACATTTGGACGAAAATATATATTATAAATTGATGTGTATGTTTAGGTTCATTGGGTAGGACAAAACAATAATTTCTAAGGTTAACTTTATAACATATTTATCATGACAACAGGATAATAAGGGTATAATCACCTGAATAAGTGAGAAAAAAAAACTCCACCACACCAGTTTAGACTTTACGACAAATATTCAATGTATCTCTTGCCTTTTAGATGTATATACTGCCTGTTATCCATGGTAGAGTGATGATTGCTTGGTATGTTTAGGCATGTGTCTGAGCAATGCAGCTGTACCTTAGGAGATGTGATCACGGTCCTGTTACAAATCATTTGAAGAATTATTTTGTTGGCAATAGGGTCGTCTGGGTTTCTTTGTGTGAAGCCTTAAGGTGATTACTAAGGTTATATAACCTTTAAGAGCGAGTTTCATCGGGTGTATCCGCCATTTTGGTTTTGTGCTTACATGAAATGAAAAAAAGTTAAAATAATAAATACAACACAACTACCTTATTAGACTAATCAAAAATGCCATATATATTTAGCGGTAGCAAAGCCATCTTCAATGGCGGCGCCGATGAAATGATTCACTTCTCACCAAGTGCTAGTCTTATTCCATTGGTCAAATATCAAGTTTCACCCAATTACCCTGTAATATGTTTAACTTGATTGTGTTATAATCACGCATTGATAACATATATGTAAAAACAAGAATGTTCCCTGGACTTTCGTTTCAAAACAAATACCTCGATGGAACCCTCTCTTCAACGTTACCCCATCAACCTTGGTAATTGTTACATAGTGCAAGGAGCACCGGTATTTCAGAGAATACAAGGAAATATTAAAATCACCACGGCAATACCTTGATTACTCTCATAGTTCTGTTTGTACAATCCGTGTTGTTATTTAGACCTGCATACCCGTTTTTGCAAAATAAATAAACATAAACCTCACTGCAACAGTAATAGTGTAAGAGCGTGGTATTACATGTGCCGTATTGTGAAGCTATTTTGTACTTTTTCTTGTAAGATTGGTAATTATTGTAGCTATATTCTTGTAAATGATATCAACAATTGTCATGACATAACACGCAGCAGTAATATGCCATCGCGGAAAAACTAAACTGACAAATATTGTTTAAACGATATCCTCAAGTCATGTTTTAGTTACATATCAGTTCTTACAGTGACAGTAAACTCTTGAACATTTCGTCGCACCGCCTGCACCATGGATGTCAACTTTATCATTATTTGTTATCGCCCGGGAGATATGTACATGTAGTTATTTGGAAGGATACGTCCGTCCGTACTCAATCACTATTCACTGCATTCTTTTTATATTTTCATAAAGGTTATCTTTAATGACTAGAATGTCCCAACATAGCTTGGTGACCTGGACCTCCATATCAAGACGTAGTCATTTGACCCTTGTCAGCGGGATAACTCAAGACCCGTTGATATTGACTGGATTTTCTTTTACACATACCTTCACAGAAAGAACGGGAAGACAAAGGGTGAATTTTTATGAACGTGATTGTTATTCTCAAGGACACAACGAACTTTGATTTTTTATTTTGTCATGTGAACTGTATGTATAGCTTGTCAGCGAGACATCTCAAGAACCGTTCACTGGATGTTCATCTAGCATATCTTATACCGAGCAAAGATTCAGGTCGAGTTTTGTAATATTGACATTATGTTTTTAATTTTGAAGTTTCGACGGGGGATCATGTCACATTTGTTGCAATTGCTTATTTTGTTTAAAGTTGAATATATAGTTTGTCTCATTTCGTAATAAACGTTGTGAATAAAATATTTTAAAGAACAGGGTTGTGTATTTATTGCTTTGGGTTTTAGTTGCTATAACAGTAAATGCAAAGTGATTTTGGAACTTATAAAACATTAACAGAACGCTCATCTTCGCAATGTAATCCAATATCAATTGCGCACATGTTTTTTTATAAGGTAATACGGTTATTTACGAAAGATAAAACATTATAATCTGCATCAAGATCTGCATTTAACATGAAATAGTTTTTGATCAGCTGGAAAATTATGACATCGTCTGAATGATCTAGTGACAATGTATACACATATGAAATATCACGATCAGAAAGTATGGCAATGGTCAGTTTTTTTTCAGAAAATGCATCTTACAGCAAGGTCAAGTCACTAGGTCAAAGTTTCAAAGATCATTGATCAATCAGAAAAGAGCCAAGTTACGTTAAAGTTTAAACCTCGGTCTGAAATAGGAAAGCCAAGTGCTCTAACTCAGGGGACATAACTCTGAAAATATGTTTTCGATGCGCTCCCAAAAGGCATGATTATCACTTATGTATTGCAAAACATGCATGAAATGTTAGAAAGATTGATTAAAACAATAGGAAGAGTTGATTTCAAAACGCAGGTACTGTCAGCCAGAAATAGATAACCCTAACGCTCTTAGTTAAGGGTCATAACTCTCTGATTCGCCCCCATTCATCCGATTCGCATCACTATTGTATATAAGGAGCTGGTATAAAGTTTCAGAAAGATTGATCAAAAACTGTTTATGAGTTGATTTCAGAACGCAGGTACCCCATTTGGGTCGGACGTACTGCAGATGTCTCTTCACCTTCACCCGGGGGTTAAAAACCCAACCTCATTCAAATAAGATTTCATGTAACACTCGCTGAGCGTTCGATCTGAACCTAACGGCCTTCGTACGACCATTGTGCGACCAAAAAAATGGACAGGACGCTCAATGGTCGGCGAAATCTGGTTTCTGTGTAAATGCTCCTGCGATCTTCGTGCGTCCTTTGTACCACCTAAAATGCAATTAACGGTAATTTCCACGACGATCTTTGAACGACCTGCACGTTTACGGAGCCTCCACACTGCCTTCGCAGGGCGTTCACTGTGCAACCCTAACAACATTTCAGCATCAAGGGCGATCCCCGTACAACCCGTCAGCCACCTCTGTGCCTCCTCTGTGCTTCCTCTGTGCCTTCGCTGTGCCACCATTGACGATTATGGCGACAGTTGGCCGACCATGCAGCAACACTTCTGCCTCCTCTGCGATACCTGAACAATATTATGCTTCAGTGATCCCTGGGAGCATTCGGCAACCTGGATAGACTAGGGTCTATAATAAGCTGCATTAGTCTCAATTGTTTCAGTCCCATTCCAACAGTAAAAAAACAACCAACCAATTAGCTTTTGCAGCTGCAATAAATAAAAATAAAATTGTTTTTTTTTTGCAGAAGAATATGATAAAAACATTTTTATAAAAACTAAAGAAGTAAATATAAAAAAATACATGAAATTATTAAATCCACGGGTAAACACACGAATGAAACAGGGCTTCATCATCCTCCAGAGGTCAAATGGGTTAAATTTAAGTTTATGAAACATTATCTGTTCATACTTCTGAAAATCATGCCTTGTAAAAACTAGTCTTTTTTAAATCTTCTTAACGGGGAGATAAAAAAAAAAGGTAAAAAGATGGTAAAAATGGACTTTTTGGCTTGTTTTACGATGTCTTTACGATGCTTCAATGTTAGAGTTTAGAATTAAAGTTAGAGAGATACAATAGGTCGCCAACATCTTTTATTAATTAATTTTCGGTATTTCATAATTTTGTAAAGAAAATTACCCAACATTCTTGACAAAAAAAGGCTATTCCAACACTCGTATGTGTTTGAATAAAGATCATGATAAAAGTATCAAACCCGAATGAATGAAATTATGCGTACTTCTTTACAAAACTTGTTATTATCAAAGACATTTAAAATCGACTTTATCCGACAGCAGCATTCCTTTCTTATTGTTAAGTATGTCATGGCGTTTCTTTACAAGTGAGTTTATACATCTTTATTTGCTTGACTTTTCTGTTGTCTTGCTCTTTTTTGGTGCCATAGTCTTATCAATGATTTGCCAACAGAAACAAGGAAACATGTGAGAATCGATAATCTATTTTTTGGAGAATTTACGAGGACGCTCACAGAAGGTTGAGTGAATGCAGAAAGAAGGCACAACACTCGTCATGGTCGCAGAAAGGTTGTCGTGGTCGCTGCATGAAGGCACACGGTCGTGATATATAAACGGCTCTGATTGCATAGAGGACGCAGTAGGAAGGCACAAGAGAAGCAGAGGCATCGCCCAACGTTAGCGAATTTCTTACATGGCGATCATTGAGCGTCCTTTGCGACCTTACAACGTCCATTGTACGACCTTTCTGCATCATGTGAGCAACCCTTGAGCGACCAGAATCGTCGGCGACCCCTCTGCGGAAGTTTTGAGCATGTTCAAAATTTGTTGGCGTCCTCCGCATTCTTGGCGATCAATCGCGATGTCTCAACATCCCTTGTGCCACCTCCTCACGACCTTAGCAACCATTCTGCCTCCCTTGAGCGTCCAACGGCGATCTGTTATGTTTTTTGGTCGCACAGAGGACGCACAACGGTCTTTATGTCTGTGTAAAGGGGCCTTAAGGAGGTTTCTTACCAATTTTAAGAAATTGCTAAGATTTCACTATCATGAAAAACATCTGGAAAATCCATTTCTGAGAATAAAAAGGGGTTACCGTGCTTGTGTTTTAGATAGGAGCTCCCAATCTAGGAGGAGGTGTCGCAAAAAAATCATTTCACACCATCACTGTGATAAAACAACAAAGTTAACATATTTCATACTTGTGGCTTTAATGGCATAACAAGCTTACGGTTACATATATATGCAAGAAGCAAATCAAATTCTATGTGATTTTGAAGCATTTTGAGTAAAATTTACAAAAATTAGTTGTTTTCTGTTAAACATTCATATTCATGTCAATTAATCTCAAAATTTGCAGGAAAAAATCACTTTTTGATAGAAATATCATTCAACATCAAAATTAACCAAAACAATCATACATATCCAGGTTAACTTTAATATTACATTTTCAAAACCTGAAATATGGTCAATTTACAGTTCAAAGGGAGATCATTCTGACGCTTGACTGAGACAATAAACATCAACCTTTTACCCTTATTATAGATTCAGAACAACATACCATAATGTATCTGTTTACCATAACCATAGTTTGCCAAATTATAATACAATGATTTGATTATATATAGTATAACAAATCAATCATTCGAATTGTTAATGTGTATGCATGGCACTCTTGCTGAACATTAGCACAAACACTACACAGCTGAGCCTGACAACTGAGGGTGCGCAGTAACGAAGTCATGATAAGGAACCTCTACCAATCGTGCCTTGTAGGCCTGGTGATCGAGCTAAATTTTCAAAGTCTGCAGTTTGGCATAATGAAATCAATACTTGTAAATTGTAAATCTTAATCGTTGAATTGCATTGCAAGATGGAGAAAATATTCTTACTATGATAAGGTATACTGCAAACAAACTATACAAAAAAGTATCCCTTCTACTATTGAATTTTAAGTAAAAGACACATATTATGGACATCAACGTTTTCTGTATTGTAGATCTCAACGTTTCTGGACTATACCTTGCCCATTCGTTAAGGGAATGATGATTTGCAAGATACATAAACAATAATATACAAAAAGTTTGGGAAGCCAGAGTTACATGTACAGCTGCATACCGAATGTTTACCTACATGTGTATCGACGTGCAAATATCATGTAAATTGACGTTCATTGTAACGTAAATACAATCACATAACATACAATGACAAAGAAACATCATATATCCATTATGAGTAAAATATAACTAATCTTGTGATCATCACGTCAGCGGTGCATGTTTATGAAATTTGGCATAATGATTTAGACAGAGGCGTCACATTTTGAAAATTTGAATTTAATTAATTTTCGAATAAAAGATGTAGTTTTAAACATATTGACCCCTGATCACTTAAAAGAGGTGCCAAAACTGTAACTGTTTACAATGAGGTATCAAATTGAATTATGTTATGGAACACTGAAGTGCCTTCTTACGATGCAAACATGCAAAGTGGTGGGTTTAGTTTTCGCGTTGATACGATGCTTTCACTGAAATACATATGTCAAGTAGGTGAGAAAACTTGTGGTATGCAGCTGTTTATACAATAGATTGGATACGTTGGTGGAGACGAAATGGTGAGATGTACATATTATCTGTAATGTTTACACACAAAAAGAGTTGATACACAGTTGTTGTTTTTTTATTGAACTATGCATGTGACGTCATGTCCGTTGATTTTTGTGTTAAATATAACATCAAGTATGTATTACAATTTCCATTTGAATGTTGAAAAGCCATTACAAAATAAGTGATGTTTTACATATTTAATGTAATGGTATTATTAAAAAAAGGAAGTACCAATGGCATTTTAGTTTAAAGTTTATAGTTTTCTGCAAACCGTTTGAAGCACCCAATAAAGCTAAATGCATAATTTCCCGTATTGGAATATATATCCAAACAGGCTAAACTTCCAAAAGATAATTCACAAAATGTAAATGTGTAGGTACATGCCTATGGTAGTCTATCATTGAGGGACACATGTATCTATAACAATCATTAAGCTATGAAATAATATTAACAATGAACTTGTACAACGAAGTAAATATTTTGAAAGACTTAAACATAAACATCGGTGTACCTTCAGGGAGCTTGATATCCTAAAGGTCTGTGTTGTCACGATACAGTTGGTAAACTGCATCAATCGTAGCACGTTCTTTGAAATCCTTTTTCAGCATCAGTATGATCATTTCGCGGAAACCTTCTGGTTCGACGCCAAGCCTTTCTACAGCTGATTTCATCTGAGAGTCGGTGACATGCCGCAGCAGTTTTCCTTCAATAGTAGGTGCAAGGACAGCTCGGTCTCCACGTCCTTCCATCTGCTTCGAATGTAAAACGAAGAAAATGACCCCGAGGGAAAACACATCGCACTCCTTCTTGTATTCCCCTTGGCCCACCTCTGGGGCCATGTAATATGGGGTACCACAGTTGGTCGACAGATAGGATCCGGAGTTGCTGTATGGTTGTTGGCCTGATGTATTTACAAATTTCGACAGTCCAAAGTCAGAAATTTTACAAATTGGACGTGATCGTGGACAGCTAGACAGTACTATGTTCCCTGGTTTGAGGTCCCTGTGAGCGAGGCCTTTTCGGTGAAGGAAACGCAGACCGTCAATCATGTCTCCCATAAATGGTTGAACCCGAATGGAAGTGAAGTTTTTTCGCATGTAACAATCCAAATCCCCAAGGTCACAGAATTCCAAAAGAATATAATCATTGCCAAAGTCAATGAGTCGAACGACATTTATATGAGTACCAACATTCTTCAGCACTTCGATTTCTCTTTTAATGTCATCTCGATCATTTATAAGATGCAACGTTTTGGATTTTTTCAGAGCATACACTTTCCCGGATTCCTTATGTTTCACTTTCCAGACTTCGCCGAATCCACCTTCACCCAATTTTTCTTGATATTCGTAGTCAGTCGCAACACTCTCGATAGAGTTTTCTGCTCCCATGGTTTAACTTGTTTCACGTTCAGCTGAAATCAAACAGAACTTGTAACGTTGTAACACTACACGGATATGTTTAGCTTGGGTATGGATACTGTTTATTATTCAAGTAAATCGAAAGTGAAAATGCGTTTATGCATGTGGTGAAGTGGCTCCGATCAATACATTCGAGTTGTTTTGTGTGAAACCATGACAGACATTGAATGCCAATTTGAAAGGAAAGCAACACGTCATTGGAAACAAAGAAACACTATTGACTTAAGCTGTACGAACATGCTGGTAATATGCATGTTAGCGAGCTGCTGTGCGCGGGACAGTAAACAGTAAACAGTTCATGTGAGGTTGCGATATTCATATAGAGTTGGAAGTCGTGTACCTAGATGCATGTTGCATGATAAAAACACAGTACATTGTATACATTTCAAATTAAATTCGATTATGCCGGTAACGTCAAAATGTATTATCTAGAAACTGAATATCGACACCGAATGACTTTCCGCTTGATGACACATTTTACCTGACCAGGTCCAAGTACAGTAAAATGCGCAAAATTTACAGACGGATGGACGGACGGACGGACGCATATATATATATATATATATATATATATATATATATATATATATATATATATATATATGTCGTTATTCGATATAACAAGGACATACTAATGTGAAATGCATTCATTCTTTATACCGAGATTACATAAAGGACAACTTCAATTCTTTCTTTCTCTATAGATTATTTTCTTCCCTCATTAATCATTAAAGTTAACAAACCTAAACAAACCGAACATTATTCTGTAAAAACTGTATAACCGTGTAACTGTATGTTGTAATTATTGATAAATATGTTTTTGGCTGAAGTAGCGTTTTAAAGATCCTGTAATATTCATATCGAGAGCTTGAATCTAGGGTCGATGACCATTCTTGACTAAATATATCTTATTGATCTACGACGAAACTCACTGATAAAATAGGTTCCTGTTACCCATTGTCTCCAACATCCATATGAAACCAAAACCATGAGCAAACATTAAATTCCTGATTTCTGTTGTCCAAGTATATTTTCCTAAGTTATCTAGATTTAAAAGCATAGTGTAGGCTAATATCGGAAGACGTTGTTCATGCATATTTAGAATCTTAAACCAAAATCTTAAACATCTTAATTGGGAATTAATGTACAAAGGAAATCTTCCACATTCATCATATACCATACAATTAGGTGTCATTGGTCGTACATTAAGGTACTTTTTACAGGCTAAAAGATGAATCGCTGAAAACCCCAAATTTAAGATCCATATAATAAAATGGGCTGAATCTGAGTATTAAATATCATTAAAAAACATTGGGTGACATGGTTACAACTTTGCATAAAACTGATATAACTTGAATGTCAACACCCGATGTCCGTTGTCATGTTGTTCTACATTATTTTGTATCACTTTAAAGCCAATACACATCATTTAATATTACGTGAAATGAGGAATGTATTCATATTCATCCCCAGTCGCCAAATATATCATAAAAACAAGTTTCCAATTAAAATCTAAAAACATCATTATGCATGTGCAGAAACTTCACATCCAATTTACATGTACAGTAGTTATATGACCTATTTAACATTATCAACCCAAATTTGTTTTTTGTCTGTTGCAAATAAGATTCCTAAATTACGTTTGACTAATTCGGGCGCGTCAATCGCAGTGCAATCTCCGATTTTCGATCATAAATCACTACTTTTACCCTCATATCGTCAATATACAAAGTTAACCATCATCGGTAGTTTTCGGTAACAGTCGGTACTTCTCGATAAAAAAACACAATTTATAACGTTTGGAATATGTGACCCCAAACAACACATGAATGTACCTTTAATGCAATCAATTTTAGTAGTCTTCATCTCAATCCAACAAAGACGAAATTCTCAAATATAATGAACATCTAAGCATTGCTCGGTTCTTGAGAGAAGTCTAAACAAGGTTGTGGGTGGACACCTCCTCCATATTTGAAGGGGGATCGAAACTCAATGAACAAACTTCTCAATATTATCTGAATTGTCAATTGGTTTCGGTGAAGAGGTCGTTTACAGCTTTAACGGTACATCCATTGTGTTGTTTGGGGTCACATTTGCCAAACGGTATAAAATGTGTTATTTTATCGAGAAGGACTGACTTTTATTGAAAATTGCCGTTTTGATGATAGTCGATTCGGTATACCGGCGATATAAAGGTAAAAGTGTTTATTTCTGATCGAAAACCGGACAATGCACCGCGTGTGGCGCGCGTCAGTTAGTCAAACGTAATTTTCGAAACTTATTTATAACAGACAAAACGACAACTAATAACTACAGTGCATGTACATCGGCGTGTAGTTTCTGTTTCTGCACATGTATTAATGATGTTGCTCGATTTTAATTGGAAAGTAGTAAATATGAATAGACGATTGGGGATGAATATGCATATTGTGTGAAATTATTTTTTGGCACGTATTAAAGTGAACTAAAGTTTTATGAAACACAATAGATGTATCTTTAAAGATAATAAATCTTTATAAGGTAAATAATGATTATAGTTTCTGTTGTGATGCTAATATGATCTGTATGAGCCTGGTAAAATTCAAATTACTCCTGCTGTAATCCGAGACTTGCTCTGTGAACAGGACCCCAAATTGTGACTCCAGTCGTAATGTTTAAGAAGTTGATGCTTTGCCAAAAAAACGTGAAATTTTCGGAAACTGGGATATTGTAAATGTGCTCGTGGAACACCTTAGTACCGAAAAAGAATGCAATACCTTGAAGTTTGACTAAAATGAGACCCATAGAACTATTGAAATTCAAAATGACGTCATAACGTCAAATCAACATCAGCAAAGACAGGGGTTTTGCATCAAACAACTTCATGGGAGTGTTTGCACAAGTTCCAATTGCATTTAAAAGTACATTGGGCCCTCCATCATCTGAACAGGAATGACTATGGCACAAGATAATGCTCTGCAGAAGTTCTACACCAGTATTGACTTTTCGTTATGTCTACATGTTGTTAAACACGTTATTAACAACATTTGAATACATTATCAGAAATTACGAAATTGTTACAGTGGATTCGCGTTTCTATTGCTGTCCAATATATATCCCCGATTTTTTTGCTCTTAACGCGCGGCGCGGATAATCAGATATTTAATGGAATAGAGTTTCGAAAATACAGAAACTGTACTAAGAATGTTAAAAGGTTAGATTTGCAATATAGATTTATAGATAAAGCAGGTTACACTGCGAGATGCGATATGTTGTAAAAGAAAATAATAGATACAAATATTTCCTTTCTTTGAACCTGAAACGGAAAATCTCGAGAATATATTCATAAAGTGTAATCATATACATGAATTTTGGAGAAAGATTGAACAAATTATGTACTTAAAAATGTTTTGTTTATAATTTAATACTGTTAATGATGTTTTAAAGTTGAAACAAATATTACAAATATAAAACTTAAATAACATGAAATTCACCTTGCAAATAGGCAATGAAAAAAGATGGTGTCAGCTTGTCATTGCTCATAAGAAAGAGAAAACCAATAGAAGAAAATTATTAGATTCAAAGGTCCAAATTTTACAAACACATTGACTGAGAAACCTTTTGATAATGTTGTAAAACTGGCCAATTTATCTCTCAAGTTATTATGACGTGACGTCTAAATGGTAACAATATGAAGTCACAATATCGGCTGCTGTCGCTATGGAGTGCGTCACATTTGTCGATGAGTTCATGCAATAAGCGAGGAATAAAAAATACAAAACTCGGCCCCGTTTAATAACATATTCATGAAACTCGTGAATGATATCTCATATCGCTTTCGCTGATTGAATATCAAACCACTCACTCGTTTCATAAATATGAATTGTTATTAAACGGGATGTCGTTCAGTATTTTCCATCTTCCTAATAATATAAATAGTGATGTTTTTACATAATGTGTCATAACAGTACAGGTTTATTAAACAGCGGTATCTTTAACGGGTATATAATAAATGTAAATGCATCCTTCCATGTGACGTGTCGCTCGATGTAATGAGTTCACAGTTATTGTATTTTGATCCTTTTAAACTAGGCATGGTGTAGAACATATCTCCAGCCTTGGCCGGTTTTATCAGTAAGTTAACCGTCTCAAACCTAAATCTGAAAATTTAAGTATTTAACTATAAATATACTGGCGATGATATAAACAATAGAAACTGTCATCAATCATTCAAGGAAATAATGTTTCAACATGGAAAGTGAAACAGTGAGGCATTACATTCAGTTAAGGATTGTTGTACATGTCTTGTGCCTCTATCGAAGTATAACAGCACTAAATTGTATACAGTTCTATTCACAATGTAGTGATGTTATACTTTGATAACGGCACAAGACATTAAAAGAATCTTTATAATTACAAAATCAACTGAGGCTCCTGTTTTCAGGGCTAGCTTTAAAATAGCTTTAAAATAGTAGAATGCAACCTCGTCTTCAAGGAGAAAAACAAATCGAATTAATTTTTATTTACCTGAATGCAATGATTATCTATATAACATTACTCACGTGAACCATGTTTTGGTAGGTTCCATTATACCATTTGAATGAATAGACAGATACATGATTAACATATGCTGCTAGACAAGTGAAAATGTTACCTGTATGTTTTTGTGTCTCAGGGGATCCTTTGAAAGCTTAAAACCGTTATCCGTGTTATTAGTTTGTTACTAATGAACATGTATTAATAATTTTTAAAATATCTGGGCAATGAATGTTTCTACTTTTGTGTCAGATGTGAATGTGTAACTAACGACTTATCATCTTAATTAATTAAAACTCTGTCGTCTGATGTTTGCCTTAGTAAGCCTTCATTCAAACAGATTTCATTTCAGAACCCCTGAATAAATCTGAAAGAACCTTGACATATCACATAAACATTTTCTTCCTCACTTTTAACAGCTTTATCAAGTTGTTTTTAAATATTTTAAGCAATTTCACGATCTTTATATCTGATGCAATCGCCACTGCATATTTGTTTTCACTCAGATAGTTAAAATACTCAATTATTAAATTGATATAATATTAATTATTACTGTAATTGTAATTGTTTCCTCCAGTCCACCAGCTAAGAAAATAGTGATACAACATTCAAAGCTGGAGTGGTCTGAAATTGGTCTGTAGGTATAAATTGGTCTGAAGGTATAAATTGGTCTGAAGGTATAAATTGGTCTGAAGGTATAAATTGGTCTGAAGGTATAAATTGGTCTGTAGGTATAAATTGGTCTGTAGGTATAAATTGGTCTGTAGGTATAAATTGGTCTGAAGGTATAAATTGGTCTGTAGGTATAAATTGGTCTGAAGGTATAAATTGGTCTGTAGGTATAAATTGGTCTGTAGGTATAAATTGGTCTGAAGGTATAAATTGGTCTGTAGGTATAAATTGGTCTGTAGGTATAAATTGGTCTGTAGGTATAAATTGGTCTGTAGGTATAAATTGGTCTGAAGGTATAAATTGGTCTGTAGGTATAAATTGGTCTGTAGGTATAAATTGGTCTGAAGGTATAAATTGGTCTGAAGGTATAAATTGGTCTGAAGGTATAAATTGGTCTGTAGGTATAAATTGGTCTGAAGGTATAAATTGGTCTGAAGGTATAAATTGGTCTGTAGGTATAAATTGGTCTGAAGGTATAAATTGGTCTGTAGGTATAAATTGGTCTGTAGTTATAAATTGGTCTGTAGGTATAAATTGGTCTGTAGGTATAAATTGGTCTGTAGGTATAAATTGGTCTGTAGGTATAAATTGGTCTGTAGGTATAAATTGGTCTGAAGGTATTAATTGGTCTGAAGGTATAAATTGGTCTGAAGGTATAAATTGGTCTGTAGGTATAAATTGGTCTGTAGGTATAAATTGGTCTGTAGGTATAAATTGGTCTGAAGGTATAAATTGGTCTGAAGGTATAAATTGGTCTGTAGGTATAAATTGGTCTGAAGGTATAAATTGGTCTGTAGGTATAAATTGGTCTGAAGGTATAAATTGGTCTGAAGGTATAAATTGGTCTGAAGGTATAAATTGGTCTGTAGGTATAAATTGGTCTGTAGGTATAAATTGGTCTGTAGGTATAAATTGGTCTGTAGGTATAAATTGGTCTGAAGGTATAAATTGGTCTGTAGGTATAAATTGGTCTGTAGGTATAAATTGGTCTGAAGGTATAAATTGGTCTGAAGGTATAAATTGGTCTGAAGGTATAAATTGGTCTGAAGGTATAAATTGGTCTGTGGGTATAAATTGGTCTGAAGGTATAAATTGGTCTGAAGGTATAAATTGGTCTGAAGGTATAAATTGGTCTGTAGGTATAAATTGGTCTGAAGGTATAAATTGGTCTGTAGGTATAAATTGGTCTGTAGGTATAAATTGGTCTGTAGGTATAAATTGGTTTTCATTTTTTTTTAAACCTCATTTGAGGTTATTCCTTAATTTACAATTCACATCCCGGGATAGAAAAATGTAACCAATAGTAACCATTTGATAAGATCTTGAACAAACTATCTGAAAGGTTCATCAGTAGGTAGGTTCATCAGTATGGTTAATATGTCTTTTTCCATCGGCGCCTACCTCACCAACCCGCCTCTACCTCTCTCATCACGGGCTTGGTTCTGGCTACTGCTCTCGTCCCGTCGTTTGGTCTTGGTCACATTTCGTAGCAGGATGACCAGATGCGCTGTTCGAGGGAACCTTCAACATAGGCTTTATCCAACTGTTTGAACTTGCTATGTGATGTAAATATGTTCGATGGTGTATAATACATACTGAATTAATAATAACTATTACATATTCACAATGAACTACAAATCGTCCTGTCTGTGAGTCTTACTCTGAACGACAAGTACTACTTGATAGTCCCATGGGTTGTGGATATCCCTGGGTGTAGGGGTGTAAGAATACATCGAACTATCGATGCATCGCAATAGTTGGCTTGGCAATAGTACTATATCGATAGTATATACAAAAACAGTAAGGTTAACTATCGATACTTTCAAAACTATTAAATTTCCCTTAATTATGAATGATTTACACAACCCTCACTGCATTTAATTCACGATTTTTCATTTTAGAATGTCAAAAGGGAAAAACCTGAGATAGGAAATAGCAAAATGACAAAAAGTCTTTTTATTTATGATTTCTTTACTGATTTTGGTTCCATAGTCTTTACATCAATTAAACATTTCTATTAAAAGCTATAAGAAATCTAGCCAAATTATTGCGTATTTGTACAAAAAAAAACTATCGCAATAGTTATTGCAATAGTGAGTTATCATAGTCTATCGCTATCGCAATAGTAAGTGGCAATAGACTATCGCTATCGCAATAGTCTCTTTGGATCAATAGTCATCCCTACCTGGGTGTGGTTTACACCGGTTTCCTATCTCAAACATACAGTGAAGACTGTCACGCACCTGGGCCGTGTTCAAGATTAATTAGCGATTACTTTTAAACCTCTCTTGAACGCGATTGCTTAATGTAGCGCTACGTAGCAAAGCGAGCGAACTTTGAGGTTTTGCACTGTCTCGTTCAGGAGAGAATGAGCGCTATTTGAGCACTACATTGAGCAATCAATGAGCGATTATAAGCGCTCGCTGTTATGGAACGGAGCCCTGCTCTCTGGTCTCGACTTCGCGCTTGACCCCTTCATCTATCTGACCACCATCAAGAGGTACAGGAGGAAGGTGGTCAATCTCTTCTGCTGCTGTCGAAAAAGTGTCATTGAGGTCAGCGACAGGCCGGGTGACGACAATAAAGATGACATTTCATAAAACTTCCAATTTTCCAAGTCTTTTTTTTTTTTGTGGGTTTATTTTCTCATAACCAACATTCACATGATGTTCATAGACAAACGCCAAACTTAAACGAATGAAATTACTTCCTGAGAAGTGTAAAGTACTGTAACTCACGAAGTGCTACTTTAAGTGTAAGACAAATAACAATCAGGTACCATGCGTTATGCATATAATCTCTACCAGAGATATCATGAGTGCCCAAGGTTTTCAATTGTTAATGCGTTAAGCATATTTTTATCTCAAGATTATAATATGTTATTTCATCCAGTTTTGTTCTACAGTCATGGCCCTGATAGTGATCTTCTCCTAATGCAGGAAAATGTCCGTTCGATGTCACGTCTTATGTAACGTCTAAAGTCCTCCAGTCGACCGGCGTATATGAAAATGTTGATGGCAGAAATCATATACAGTAGAATCCGCGAACTGGCTCTGAAAACAAAGAACACGTGAAGACATTAAGCTTTCGGATGATTGACATAAACTGACGGGCAAAAGAAAGTATAACACTCACTTGTTTTCGAATAATTCAATATGTTAAAGACATTAGATGCATTTGATTATGGCACGATACAATAACACCTTTCGGCAGCAGTTTGAATGACTTAATTGGTGACTATTTTATTTTTTAGATAAAATATCATTATTTAAAGAAGACAGGGGTAAGAAATGAAAGTTACACCAACATGACCCCTACCATGTTATTTTTTTTTAAATGTGTGCAGGACGAGGCACATTAATTGATTTTCACACAGAGTATGTGTTGTATGTCGATGAACAGTTGTGTTTTAGCAAAATTAATTTACTTAAATTTTAATATTATTTTTTTTAAACCGAGTAGAGGTATTCCTTGACTGATTTGATAATTTGGAATAATTTCCCAAACAAGTCAGTTTTTTAATACGATGTCGAAAACCCGAGATATGTATCTTTGAAAATTGTGCATATGATAAATATAACTGAGTGATATGCTTTCTTTTGCCCGTCAATGTAGATTATTTCTCAAATCAGAAGCAATAAAACGTCTCGTGACAAATCGATGAGGCGTATTTGTCATTTCATTAATGGAAGAAATATATATTTATTCAATAATGTATTTTCCTTTACATGGAGACCTCATTAGGAAGATTCCAATTAAGTACATGGCGCCGTGTGGCATAGAACAAATACAAAGTTATAAATGTAATCAGATATGTTTTCATAAATATACATTTACAACATGCATGATTCTATAATGACATAACTTTGGAAATCGCAGTCAGTTATTTATTATATATTCATTTGGATATATGTTGACAGTTGAAGAAACGCCCCCATACCTGTCATATTACTCATTTAAAACACTGTGGCCAAAAATCATTTTCGATTTTTACTCTTTTGAAAATCTGTTGTTCCTCGGTGTGTATATATATCGTATAGACTGGTATAGAACACCTTATGAAATGTCTTCCTTTTGAAATAAACGTGTGTGTCTAAATCTTTCGGTGTGCTTCCGTTTGTCCAAACCAAAGTTAAACAAACATTTGATGTGTTGCTATGACTTTTGTTTTACTTTCGATAAAGAAAGAATAAACAAGAACAAAACGCATATCAAATTACAGCGGAGACATAACAAATACAAATGAGCAGTGTGTAACAAAGTTTCCTCGCGTTCTTTACTTGCAAATATCATGTATTTTGGGATGTCTTTGGTAACAACAGCGAAACCTAAATCGACGGGTTTGTGTACCATTTCTGTGGTAATAAAGGAATGCTATTTAACCTCATTGTTATCTCATTGTTCTCATCTATCTCACTGTTCGCCATAACAGTTTTACCAGCTCATGACCACGAACGCAAAGGACGGACAAGAAAGAATGAATATATGGTTAAAATATATTTCAGAAGAGAAATCTGGATTTGGCGAACAAGCCATAGGCTTATTTTCACGCCGCTCCAGAATATAAGAATGGATATATGTGGTTTGCTATGATAACTTTAGTTGAACACACTTATGGAATGCAGATCTTAATTGCTCACCTGATGTATCTGTTGATGCGACATGTCCTGCACGCTATAAACACGAAGAAGTAGATGACCATCGGTGTCCAGCCCAGGGCAAAACTGAAGAGCAGGATGGACACCATGACCGTCGACTTGATCTCTCTACCCACAATGCTGCTTGATTTCTGCAGCGACATCCGGTAGGGAGAGAACCTTTTCTGGTCATGCAGGGAGATGAGCTTAGCCTATGGTTGTTAACATAAAGTTAAAGAAAGGTTTTGACGACCACCACATTTTGTTTTAAAGAAACTCCGTACAATACATGAAATACATATATACAGAACCGTTCATATCACAGAGCCTATAGGACAAGTCATAAATACCTTTTACATGCTTACATATAAAACAGCATATTAACATCCTTGACTTTTTAAAAGCAAAAGGCAGGCGGTATCGACAACGCAACAAAAAAGGTTCAAGGTATTGAAGGGCATTTAAAAGTAGAAGAAGACTTTACAAATTAAAGAAAAATGTTTATGTCTTGCACTAATTTCTACCACAATCCATCATTAAAAAGTTCCTTAACATTCCCTTTAAATATATCATAATTTACTATTTTACCACCCTTAGAAATATACGTACATGTATACGTGCGATCTGTGCTATCTTGTAGTACAGCCCGACCATGATACTGAGAGGCAGGAAGAGTTGTATAACGAAGAGAATGCCAACGTGGGTCAGAGAGAATATCAGCTCATACTGACATACACCTTTGTAATCGACTGTAACATATAGTGGGTATAAGCATTGATTACACCTCCATTGATGGAGAAAATATTATACCGATTCAAGGCGCAAGAGGAGGTTAGCAACGCAATGTCAATATATGTTAAGAATGTGCTTATAATCTGGGTATATAGAGAATGTCACCCAAGTGTCTTCTTATAACAAATGTATCAACACGTTGATAAAAGCAAAAACTATCCGAGGCTTGCCGAGGATATTTTACTTACTTATGAATGAGCGCAAAGTAGTTCCGTCAACCAATCAAAACGCAAGTTATATTTAGAAAAACTGTAATTCCCATGACTATTATGAAAACTTTAATACTCGGCATGTCTGTGCCCGCTTTAAAGGGGCCGGGCCTCAAATAGCAGGCGGGCCTCTAATAGCACCCTGGGGGTAAAGGTACCTAAAGGTGAATAAGAACCGGGCCTCCAATAAGGTCCGGGCCTCTTGTACGGGCCCAGTTTATATTGTATCAATGATCAATCCCTAGATATGTTTCTATTTAACTGTTCCCATGCACTAAGAGGGTTAAACTACAACGCTAAATCTGGTTTACGTCACATTGCGCGGAGTTTGTGTTATTCTTAGAAATGTTAGTCAGTTATTTGTGGCCTCCAATAAGCGCCGGGGGGTAAAAGCCCGGGCCCCTATTAGAGGAAATACTTTAACTTGCTTGCCGGTAAATTCCATTGTCATGAGGTGTTCTCTGAATATATACGGAGTAATATAAAGGAAACATATGCTGGTGGTAATACGAAGAATACATAATAAAAGTATAACCTCAGCAAATTAATAGTTTGAAAAGATCTGCATTTTAATAAAATACAGAAAATATAATAAGATATATATAAAAAAAACTTATAATTACATTAAAGACTATACTTAAATGTACCTGGATCATAGAAGGTGTACTGTACTAATGATGTCCCCTGAGAGAGAATCCATATCAGAGAGATGCAGATGGCGGTACTGCGGTCGGTCACGTGACGGTGGTACCGAAGGGGGTGCACGATGGCGATATAGCGGGTGACTGTGATAGCCACCAGGTGATAGGAGGAACATATCTCCAGTGCTAGGGTCTGGGAGACAATGATTCGACACACAGACCACTTACCTATTGGCATAGAACACAGCTGATTAACACATAGAACAATCATTAACCTGTAACAAGAAACATTGCTATTCGTGTTATAAAATCTGATAACGTGTAACACAATTTATTACTCAACCGTGGTGAGATCACTCATTAGATAACAATAAGTTGGTTACACACATGTGTGATACCACCGCGTGCTGCCGTAACGTCATAATCGGCGCGTTACGTCATAGTCGTTTTTGGTTGACGTCACAATGTAAGCCGCGCGACTACAATAGCGGGTGACCTATTTGCAAGTAAGCGTCACTAAAAACGATTTTATTGACATTCAGCGCTATTTACATCATTGAGTAATAAATAAAATACTAAACTCGGTCCCGTTTTATAACATGTTTATGAAACTCGTGAATGGCATCGGTATTTAACTCGCTTTCGCTCGTTTAAATACCAAACCATCCACTCTTTTCATAAACATGTTATCAAACGGGACGTCGTTTAGTATTCTATATTTATTACTCAACCGTGGTGAGATCACTCATTAGATAACAATGAGTTGGTTACACACATGTGTGATACCACCGCGTGCTGCCGTAACGTCATAATCGGCGCGTGACGTCATATTGGTTTTTGGTTTACGTCAAAATGTTAGCCGCGCGACTGCAAAGGCGGGTGACCTATTTGCAAGTAAGCGTCACTTAAAACGATTTTCTTGCAATTCAGCGCAATTGACATCATTGATCATGAGTAATAAATAAAAATACTAAACTCGGTCCCATCTGATAACATGTTTATGAAACTCGTGAATGGCATCGGTATTTAACTCGTTTCATAAACATGTTATCAAACGGGACATCGTTTAGTATTCTATATATAACATTTAACAAAACAATTCAATATGTATCACATTTCTTTCATTTGTTCAAGGTTCATGTGACATGTATCACAATTAACCAATAGACACCTACATGTTCATGAAAGATCACTATTGTTTTGTCTTGATACGACATGGGCGTCATGACAAACACATAGTTGTTTTTTTACGCTAAAATCTATTTTTAAGTATGTGTCATAACATTGTTCATAACGTCACCATGGCAAAGTGATATCATTTTACTTTAAGGCATCGTATGAAAAATATAACCCCAAAATGATTGCCTTCGAACATGTAGGTATTAAAAAGGGGGTATTATATGAACGTCCATATCATACTATGTTGTACTGCGCGAGTGCCTAGATATTTGTATTTCCCGAGAGAGAGCGAAGGATATATATACCGATTAATCTACGTTCAATTATATAGAAAGCAACGACATAGTCGAAGTATTACATCATAACAATTTCATACAAATGTCCATAAAAATGGTATTGTGTAAAAGATCGTTGAGTATCTTTATATATTGTATCGTCAGTAATGTATTCAGTTCTCCACCTTGATCCTAGTTGTGTGGGTTATAATTTCAATAAAGCATTGTTATCAGAAAGGGCGTCGTTAGCTACCTATACATTAAACAACATAAGTTGTATTCCGTGTTGAGAGAAGTAACTGTAAGAGATGTGAGGCTACCTTCCTGTTATATGCATCATCTATACTGTGTACAGATGAACTGAAGATTAGACAGAGCTGATGACAGGCTGTGTTCATAGTCGATCATTGAATACAAGCTAATGAGCACAACGTATTAGTTCTCAGTTGTTGTTGTCCTTTTAGATCAATTACTAGTGTTATATGTGAGCCGTTATCTTATACATAAACAGAATACATCCACCCCATTAACTGGCGTGATTAAACATTCTTCATTCTGAAAAGACGTGATGCATATATATACTTCATGTACTTTGATATACCAGTGAAATCTCGGTCTAGCTCATCAGAACTTGTATTCGAATGTCTATACTCATTGTTTAGTACACGGACACTATTCCATCCAAACAGTATAGTGTTCACAACTCAAGGGGAGTTACCCGAACGCTTTTAATGAACAGTCGGATTAATGAAGCAGAAACAGTCGTAATTAACTAATTCGTTACCGCTAATAGGTTTTCGGATCCGAAGACGGAATCAACTGATAATGATGCATGAACATTTAATGACTTCATAAAATGTTTACAGCTTCGGGATACAGGGATTCGGATATTCGATGTCCGGATTATCTTGACTTGACTATACTTGACTGTATTTCATCCTAATTTGATGACATTCTTGAGAATAAAACAATGAGAAACAATAGATTGCGAGACTCGTCTACAAATGATGCTCTTGTCGAGAAGCAGCATACGGACATCACTGAACGTTAGAATGCACAAGGTTTTGTACACATTAAGTAGAAATACAGCGGGTGGCCATATAATTACGTACATGTTACGTAATTCCCTTTGACATACGTGTTAATTAATTAGCTGTTGTGAAAATAATTTACATGAATCTATTGTTTGTCGATTAATTCTGAAATCTTTATCAAAATATAGGAAATCATCTAAGCTATAGATATATAATTTCGATATTGTTCTGATATAGTACAGGGAATGTATTATTTAATTATTAGAGGTGCGCAATATAACCGGTTTGAGTGCTTCCTCTGTCAACACAACTATCTTCTTGAACGATGGTTAAAATTGCAAACTAATAATGCAATTTAAATCAATTGTTTCGTGTTTCGTTTTCATTCTATGTCTGATTTATGAATACAGACTGACAAAGCAAGATTCTCGATGCTCCTGACTCGCCGATTGATCCGTGATGGACTAAACGGATTTTGTTAATGTCAGTTTAGACAGCCAACTACAAGTTTGTGTACACATGAATGAATTAACAGGGCATTCAATTATCACATCAGTCGCGTAAAGAAATTGATTTCTTTTTATAACAGTATATAAACAAAATAATGAGGTCGTGCACTTAGAAACGTTTCGTGTTGACGTTGTAAGTACTAGATTGTGTTAACTGTCCAGTCAAACTAGTAGTGTAGATCAGGTGGAACAATTGATAAGTGTGCCATGTAAACTCATACTGATTAGTAATGGCCGCCTTATATTTCTTATTTTCCTTATATTGACTATTGGACTGACCAGTCAAGTTGACTAAAATGAAGCTTTGTCTCGATCATAATTCCTTTAGAGAAACTAGTGCAATTTTATTCAATCATGCCAAATTAAAAAATACGCGTTTATTTTCAATAACTTGTATTGTCTTCTGGTTTTATTTAAGATTAATTAAATACGGAGTTTACTTTCGGTATGTCTCAAAATCAAGCACAAACTAGATTAAGTAATTTATTCTTGATAAAACTGTTATACAATATATTTATATCGCAATACACAAGTTAAATCGCAATATATCGCAATATGAAAAGTCTTGGCAATACCCACCTCTATTAATTATGAAGTTGAGTCTAGCAACCCACGCAATACGAACACCGCATAATAACAAACTCTATTTTGGACATCACGTGTAGTTCGATATCGTTCCCTGGCTGGATGGCACTGTGTCTGTCGCTCTCATCTCTCATATCAACGACTCTGGCCATATGCCTTTATAAATTGATTTGAACATGAACGTAAATGACATTTTATATTTATGAGTTTTAGGTTCACAAGTGTAGAGAAAATCTTATGGTAAAATAAAACCCAGGGTACCTTTCACACGTTCTTCAAAAGCACATTTAACGGTTATATTATAAGCAGGACAATGGTCTGACTGTTGATTTAAGGGTAGTTGAGTCTCGTTTCGGCAGGTGGTGATTTATATACTAATGGTAATAATGGTTGGCACCCCCTAATAGTTATAGGAATGAAATGTTATATAAACAACATAATTTGTCAGTTTCGATAAAATTTTTGATAAAACATGTTAGTACTGGATGTCGTTTTGTGAATAGTGTCCTTGAACATTTGGTATTTCTCCACTTGTACTTTACAATACCAAATAAAGAAGAATATAAGAAAAATGAAATTCATTCAAATTAATTCATTCCTTGTGGCTTGAGATCTTGGCATTGGTATATTGTTACAGTGTTTGAATGTTCTCATTTTGGTTCTCATAAATAATGAAAAGTAGCATTTGAAAAATATTCTACTGAACCGAAATATACTAAAAATAATTTCATGGAGTCTCATGACACGTATTATATAGTTTACATAATGTGTTTGTGCCATTTGATTTCGAAAATACCACAATATCGAACAATATTAATTGTCCATGCATTTAATTTGCTAAATCCATTTTCTGTTTAGGGGTGTCAACAATTTTTACCATGAGTATATTTCTCAGAGCGTTAAAGTTTCTCTATCACTAATAATTTATGCGTTATGATATGGTTTAATATAATGTGTGATCGAAGCCCAGTGACCCAACGGGCATACATTTGCAATATCACCACGTTATGATTTTACAAGTAAACCAATTTACAATAAACATGAACAAATGCGCAGTCTTATTGATGGAGCGACGTGTTTAAAGTGAAAAATGTGTATTTGCTTAAAACAATGTTTGAGGTCATTTGGAATTGATTAAATTGCCATTTAACAGTGTGTATAGTAAATAGGTTGGATATGAGATCTGTGTAGGTTAGAAACTATATAAAACTACAAGACGAATTGTGCTTCACGACGTTGTATGCCCGAGACAAATGATATTTTATGTACGCTTATTTATGCATTGAAACATTTTAGTAACGCTTGGACGCATCGTATTGTTTCTAACAAGAAATCGTTTTTCAAAAGATGTAAATTATATCAATTTTAAGCAAAAATGTCATCTATACAATTACATATTTACATTATTGTTCTCGCATCTTGCATACAAGATAATTCATGTTGTAGAACACAACACGCAGGATTGTTAAGTCTGCGATATGCTAAAATACAGTCACCATGGCAAGAGACGTGAACATGTAGCTTCCCAACTAAAACGTCTTACATCTTGCTATTGTCACTCATTGCTGATTGTAACCTTAGTTATGAGAGTAAATGGTGTTTTAGAGAGATTATGTCAGCGATCTAAAACATAAATATGAACCCATACATTCTCCCTTTGTAAACAAATCCTACGTGTACATCTAATGGAACTACATAATTGACACATAGATTAATTCCCAAAACGTTATATGTTCGTATCAGTGGTAGCCATAAACTTGTTTGTTCTCTTGTTTCATCTCTGTTGACACATGCGAATCTATATTTATTTCTACTGGGAAACACATTCACTAATCAGTGCAATTACTCCTCATATTTATGATCGATAATCGAAACATTTTATGTATATTTTTAAACGAGAAAAATCTTCGGCAGTGTTGATATACTCCACGTCCCTTTAAATCCTTTGCATTTTTTAAATAGCACATTGACGTATGTAGTGAACAAGACTGCTACAGCTTGATAGTAGTTATAAATGGTCCTGTGATTTCTTGAAATATCAGTTTTTATATATTACTGTGAATAAAGAGTTTTCTGTCAAAACAACATCAAAGGCATATTCACAAACGATCTAATTTAAAATATAAACTTCTTCTCTGTGTATTGAACTTTTTATTTAAAAAAACATGTCAGTTTTTTGTTCTAATAAATGAAAAGTTTATTCAAGTAAATCAAGCTAGTTCATAAAGACAGACACGTCGTGTTTGTTTTGCCTGTGTGTGTGAAGGAGAAAGCACAGAAGAGATTATGTCTACCTTACTTTCGGCGTGTATATAATTAAGTATACGCATACAACACCGACCTGTCCACAGCACAGGCTTAATGAAGGAGAATAGAGGAGAGCGTGTTGCTTTAGCACGTACGCTTTTAAACATCCTCGGCTATCGCGGTCCTCTACACTAATTCAGCCCTTGGTGTTTGCACCAGGCGATTACCATCTCACGTTATTCGCCCTTCATTCATAAAGAGAATGCAAATACGTAGAGTCATTTATTCAATAGTAACCTAAATCAAAATGCATTTTCGAAGCGAAATGGTCGTGTAGTAAGCTGTTGGTACAGTCAATGCTGGCGGTGCCTTACTCTGAGGGTGGGGGTTCGAATCCCGCATGTGACTCGGCCCGAAAAAGTACAAGAGTTTATACTATAGCTAGTGTTATCTCAAATATAACCATGTTATGCAGTTTCATTGTTAGGGACGTTTATGACACATCCGTTGAAGATATCGATATTCAACAAAACTACAATGTTATGAATCTTAATAATATTTTATACTGCCGATTGATGCGACGTCATATTGGTTTAAATATAATATATATATATATATATATATATATATATATATATATATATATATATATATACCGTTGCTCCAACGGTATGTGACATACTTAATAGTGAGTTTTATAATCAACGATTTTATTGCAGTATACAGTTTGTTTAAATCAGAGTCCAAACTAAACTCATTTATAAAACTCGGAAATGGTAGTGGTGTCTAACTCGCTTTCGCTCGTTGAATACCGAACCACTCACTCGTTTAAAAACTATCATAATGGTATTAAACGAAACTCTATATATGTAGGGGGGAAATGTTAATATATGTAATCATATATGTTAATCATCAATTTGATATTTTATAAAGCAATGACCCAAAATTAACTATGACAAAATATTTTGAAGGTTTTAGTTTAAAGACAATTTGGTTACATAAATTATTGTCTAAATGGGCAACACTATCCTCACTTGGAGTCCTGGAAGAAGATTTGACGGGCATATATAGTCTCTAAAACGTTATAAGCTAAGACTTTTATTCATATATTTTAGTATATATTTAACTCGCTATTCAGGATCTTATCATGTTTCGGCTTAGGGTTCAGTCAAGGCGAACCTGTTATACAAGGCAGCCTAAGAGCAGGGCTAGGGGAAGATCTTACCTAGCGGATCACTGATGGCGGGTATCCCGATGTGAGAGATGTTGTAGACTGGATACACGAAGCCAAGCAACAGATCCGCCACGGCTAAACTGCAGATGAGGTAGTTGCAGGGCTGACGTAGGTGCTGATGACGTAACACTGTCACGATGACGAGGATGTTTCCGGGAACGTTGATGAGTGTTATGAGAAGAAACAATCCGTAGTAGTAAACCAGGAACATGACATCCCAGGACGTCTCTATCCCATGAAGTGAACTAGAAGCATTTGTTGCGTCGTACGTTGGCGTGGAATCACTTGTCAAAACGTCGTATGATGACGTCGTTACGTTGGATATGGCCTTGTTTGACGCTAAAATGGCCGTTGTCATATTTTCTTGAATGAAATGTGTCACACCGTCTAATGCTGACATGGTACTGGTGAGAACCTTGGAGCTCCAATTCGCCAACATGATTCCTGTGGTGGCACTGGTCGAAAGGATATGCGTAGGTCGTGGCAGTAATGCTTATACTAACAGTACAGTGCCATCAGTCTCGTCACAAGTGTTCTGTCAATAGCTGTGGAAGTTACTTGACATTAGAGTACAACTGTAGGCCGTATATTTGCTGGTATGACGTATTTCACCGTCACAATCTCCATTCAAATACGGAAGCTTCCCGTCGTCAATATCTGTTCACGTCCAGTATCCACAGTCTCTAGTTTCATCCAACAGTACAGCTTAGAGCATTGATCTCCCCACTAAGATGTACAGCATCGTTGAACAGTTGAAAATTAAAAGTGGTATTTTGTCGATTAAATGACAAAAGTATTATGTGAACTAAAAGTCCGTATTCGATCTAATCGTATTTCGAAATCCACTTTAACGAATATTTATAACACACATGACGTATGAATCAAGTTCTATTAGAATATCCGAAATATGTTAGACTTACCACGCTAGAGCCAGCGCTTTAGGATTACACAAATCGTCGGTTTGCGTCAGAGAAGAGACATGTTCCATGAAATAAACCGAAAATCGTATAATCACAAGTGACGTGTATTGCGTGACTGGAAAAAGATGGTTCTTGAAAACAAAATTGGTCTCCGTTTCAAATGAAAATCTCAAATACTGAAAACAATGGAAATACCGTTCATTAGAAGCGCTTATCGCCAATGATTGTTCAAGTTCACATTACCAATCAATATCATGATATTAATAGCAAGACACTTCACCATATCTTTCGTATCTAAGACACGACACGTCCATACTCACCATTGCTTCCTTAGAAACTGGCCTCGATTTTAATGGACGTAAGTTCTCGTGTAATTGTCCATAACTTTGGCCAACGCGTCACATGATTGTAAATATGGTTCTCCAAATCTTATCAAATAGACACTTACAACCATACACCCTTCCCCTGCCATGAAGAAACCTGTTACTCATCACAGTGTGTTTACTTTAATGAACTGCGCCACTCGCTGTGAATAGACCATGGTTCTGGTAGCTGATAATATACAATATTTTAGAGATAGTATATCAGAAATTTTATGAAAAATGTATAAAATTTTAAACTAGATGTGATATACACTGATGAGCAAAATAAACGATATACCAAAGTATAGTATGATATAAATTACTGTTAGCTGAATTGCCAATCCCGGCAATGGAAAGCTTATAACTCATGTCAGCAGTTAATCAACCTATATGTTTGTGTGGATTTTGTTTTTTTTCCTCGTTATTTTTAACTGAAAACAATTTAGTCAATCTTAATAAACTCCTTTACAGAGACCACACCATCATAAATTTATCATTTCAAACATATTAAACAGTAACACTTAACTTCATATTTATTATATGATATAAACATTATGATACATGCCATATCATACCTGATTATTTCTTAGTAACATCCCTTGATAGATGAAAGTTGCCAACTGTAGGTGTTTAGCAACGAGAATGTCAGCCTATCTGGATGTATATAATATTTTTTATTTTATTTTTTTATTCCTGGAAGAGTACATTGAACATTTGACATACATGTATTAATTGATGACATGGCCAGGATATTTTAACTGCATAAGGACTAAGCAAAAAAAAAAAAAAAAAAAAAAAACCCACATAACTCGTCATTCACACCCTTTCAAACACCCATGCACACAGACTAGAAATGTAAAGTGTTAAAAAAAAGACGAAGATTTTAATAGCTTTAATAGCAATAGCTTTTAAATTGTTTTCAGATCGAGTTATAATATAGTAGTATTTCTTTGAATTTCTTTTTAAAGAAAAAAAATAGCTAATTGAGACGTTTATGTTGTTTGTTATTTCCAAATGCATGGGGTTCTTTTTTAATACCCAGGTCTGTCAAGTGCTTATTTACTGATCTTATAATACCATAGAA
The DNA here is from genome assembly GCA_936450465.1 of Gibbula magus. Taxonomy (NCBI): domain Eukaryota; kingdom Metazoa; phylum Mollusca; class Gastropoda; order Trochida; family Trochidae; genus Gibbula; species Gibbula magus. The sequence continues at coordinate 34,727,964 of OW388293.1, forward strand.
TTCTAAGAAATTGATTTGTTGCAATGTCATGAAACAGCCATCTATGTTTAACAAACAGTGAATGTTATGTAAATTATTAACATAGAATTGTTGTTATTATAGAATGGTTTTCCATTTATAGTAATATTTTGGTTGTACAGCAAGGGCTCCCTTAGGAACTCTTCATAACTATTTGGTTTTATCTTGTAACTAAATTTGGAAAAAGCAATAAGACAATCCTTCCAAAAAGGTGTAGGTGTTCTTCTTGCAAGCATAAGGGGGAAATTATTCCCAAGGATTGTAATGTCCAGAACATCTGGATTGATTTTAGTCATCAAAGTTTTCCATTTCTTTTCAAAATCAACATTCAACAGTTTCCTTTAACAGATTATTAAGAGTTTACCTAAGCAAAATATCTATCACACGAAGCCCCCTTCAGAAATAGGTTTACAAGCAACTGATCTCTTTATTTTGTCTGATTTGTTATCCCATAGGAACTTGAAAAGAATAGTATTTATTTTTTTCAGAAATCCGTCCGGGGGGTTTGGGAGGGTAAGGAAAAGGACATTGAGTTTTGAAATGAGCATTGATTACTATAGAAGGGGGGGGGGGGGGGGGGGGGGGGGTCGCCTTATATGTGAGATACATGGTTTTTACAGGATTTTAGGGGTCTGAGAAAGGGGGTCGTCTTATACACAACGTCGCCTTATACACAGTAATATACGGTACTGCAATTTTACCTAGAGGCGTTATAATTCTGTTCATCCATCTCTTAATAGTTTGTTCTATTTCGAAAAGTTTACTTTTTATTTGAGTTTTTAATTGAGTTTAATCCTTTTATCACAATTAGTGGAAACGATTATACCTAAGATTCTAAAGGTTTTAGGGTTTCATTCGAGATCTAAATCTGGTCTAAATTTGATATTACTATTTCTTTTAGAGCTTATCCAGATGACTTGTGATTTATCAAAGTTTATTCTTAAACCAGAAATGTTGGCAAATAATTCAAGAGTGTCTATGGTAGCCTCGAAGGATCTCTTAGAACAATCCAAGAGAAATTCTATATCATCTGCATATTGTGCAATCAAATAATCAATATTATCAATGGTGAGGCCCTTAATGTTTTTGTTTTTTTTTACAAGAGAAGCAAGAATTTCAGCACAAAGAAGAAAGATATATGGGGATAATGGGTCCCCCTGCCTACAGATATCCATGGAGACATATTACCATTGATAATTAAACTAGACTTAATATATTTATAGACTATAGAAATCCGATTAGAAATACTTTCACCAAATCCCAAAAAATTATGGGTTTTGAAGATGAAAGACCAGGAGACAGAGTCGATAGCTTTTTCAAAATCTACTAGAAGCAGCATACCTGGCATTTGTTTAGATTCTGTTTACAAAAGAGGATCATATACTAAGCGGATATTGTCTCCTGTATATCTTCCAGACTTGAACCCAGTTTGGTCTTCGCTAATAATTTGAGGCAAAACCTTTTTAAATCTATCTGCGATCACTGAGGATAGGAGTTTTTTTAATGAATAATAATATTTAATAATACTATTTGTTCACATGTTAGTATACAAAGAGCAAAAGAAAAGAAAATATATCTGTTTTCCCACACAATTATGATTACACAAAATACAAATTCTATTTTCTAATGCTGCATTGTAATATCTCCCTGTTTAAAAGTAACAGTGATGTAATCCATCCTTAATTAGCCAGTTGGAGACTGGCGCTAGTTATGTCATGCGTGGGAAGATGGTGTAAATATATCTTTCAGTCTTTGCGTAACATTGTTTACAAAATTTGAACTGAATTTAACGTTTTGACTCTGCCATGTATCCCCAATACCAATAGTATTTAATAACGAAGGTTGACTACCCAAAATGCCTTTCCTCTCTTATCATACAGAATCATCATATCATAACATTTGGTTTGAAGGGAATTTCAAACGTAGCTATCTTTTCGTCTCATCCCAAATTTACCATGTAGAACAGTGTTTCCGTTTTCATGAACATTCACTCGAACGCAACATGCGACCGCTGCACGAGAATTCCGGCCACGTGCATCTCGGCAGTGATAGATTTCAGTGTGTCTCCTCACTCTGGCTTTAGCGTCCGTTTCGACAGGACGTGTCAGATTCACGCCTTAGAAAATAGATAGTTTCTTTATACAGCAATAGTGCCTGAACAATTATCATAGTTTGTTCTGACAATTCATAGTATTTTTCAGTGCAGTGTCTTTCGACTGCATCAGTGTACATATCTTACTATTGTGTAAATAACAGCACAGCTCAAGTTTCTCATACTAGGTTTATTTATCTCATTAGCATCGGTTTTTCGTTAGTAAAATAAGTGTAATCACGTTTAGTTGTTTGCTCATAACAGTACATATACACATAGTAAAATAAGTGTAATCACGTTTAGTTGTTTGCTCATAACAGTACATATACACATAGTAAAATAAATGTAATCACGTTTAGTTGTTTGCTCATAACAGTACATCTCCACATAGTAAAATAAATGTAATCACGTTTAGTTCCTTGCTCCCATCGCATTAGTTCTTCTTAGTTTCCACATCTTATTCACGCTTCCACTTTCGTCCAGAACATGTTGGTAGCAGAGCGTGGTTGCAACGCTCTGTGTATAGTACGCTTTCTTCGCATTTTTACAGTGTAGATAGATGAACTTAAACACTAATGGTGGTGTTTCAGTTACAGCACATAAACTGACAGAAACATGTCAAAAACAGAACCTAAAGCATTAGTAGGCACAGGTACAGGTGAGCAAATAGCTCAGTTGAAACGTAAGAAAACTACTTGTAAAACGGTTCTTACAAAATGTAGGAATAGGCTATCATCACTGCTTGAGGAAGAGCTTCCTGATCGAAGGCAAATTCGGTTTTTGATTGATGAGGTTAGCTCTTTCCAAACAGATGCAGTTGATGTTATGATATCTTTGCAGTTACTCTACCAAGAGTCTGACAACTTAGAGCTTGCTAAGAAAACAAGTCAGGAAATTGATCTGCTTGAAGCAGTTTCGGAAGAGGCAGTCGAAAGGCCCAACTGTTGCTTAGAAATACTTTTAGTTCTTCTAGTTCCTCCCATAGGTCGTGTAGGGACCTCATCAAGGAATTCGAAGTAAAGAAGGATAATGAAAATCAACCTTCCATTCAACAACAGTATCATGCTTCTAAACATGCCTCGGACACTCTTCAGTTTGAACAGGTTAACAAAACAGAATTGATTAATCAGGCCTGTGGTGAAACTAGAGGTATAGGACAGGATCTCTGGAGACAGCTTAAACGAGTCTCCATACCAGTATTTTCGGGGGACATTCATGCTTATCAAAGCTGGAAAGCTGCTTTTATGGCCTGTGTGGATAGGGCACCTGCAACGAACGAATACAAATTGTTGCAACTTAAGCAATACTTGTCAGGTGAAGCTTCTAAACTCGTTGATACTCTAGGTCACAACGCAGCTGCTTATGGAATAGCTCTTGAACGCCTTGAGCGTAAATATGGGGGTTACAGACGAATCATAGCATTGAAGTTAGAGGAAATATCTGCCTTCAGACCCCTTCGTCAAGGCAATGCAATAGATTTAGAGCAGTTTGCTGACATGCTTGACACAGCTGTAGTCTGTCTCCGTGAAGCAGACAAAGTTGAGGAACTGGGTGATGGTTGCTTCTATGCCTTGTTGCTTAAGAAACTCACAGAACAAATGATTACACAGTACAAGCGCTGGGTTATTGAGCAACAAAGGCAGGAGTCTGTAGAGACACTTCGCCAGTGGATTCTGTTTGAAGCCGAGCTTCATACCATTGCTTCAGAGACTAAGTATGGTTTCTCAGAAACGCGGAAGTCAATAAGTCAAGGCAAACCATCGAAATCTTACTTTGGTTCTCAGAATGATACCATTGAAAGGTGTCAAGTATGCAATCAATCTTCCCATAGAATTGGTAAATGTGACACATTTAAGGCTTTCAGTACCCATGACAGGTGGACAAAAGCTAAAGAGCTCAAACTCTGCTTCAGGTGTTTAGGCACTGATCATGTAGGCAAATCTTGCACTCAAAAGGGCAGGTGTGGGATCGGTGGTTGTTTAGCTACTCATAATCGCCTTCTCCACTTCAGTAAAACTGACAATAGGTCAGGCACCAAGTCAGCTGTGAGTCGTGCTGTTGATAGTCGTCCAGTTATACCTTCAGAGCAATTTCAAGTGAGTGCAGATTCAGCAACGCAGACTACAACACTGTCTGCCATGAAGCAGCAATCCTATTATATAGCACTTAGGACAATACCTGTTGTGTTGAAGAGTGGCAATAGAAAGTTGACGGTTAATGCACTTTTGGACGATGCCAGCACTCAAACTTACATTAATGAGAGTGTTGCTTCTGAGTTAGGGCTTTCAGGTCAAACACAGCATGTGTCCGTGAATGTCTTGAATAGTAAAACCGAATCTTTCAGCAGTATGACGGTAGAGCTTGGTCTTGAAAGTATTGATGGCTCAGTGGATACTTCCTTGGTGGCTATGACAACTAGCAAAGTCACGGGAAGCTTGAAAGCAATTGATTGGCAAAAGTATGCTAAGCGCTGGCCTCATCTGAAAGATATTCACTTCCCCAAAGTAGCTTCAAAGCCAGTTGTAGACATCCTTATCGGAGTAGATTATCTACAGCTTCACACTTCACGTGGTGATGTCTGTGGGAACGCTGGTGACCCGATAGCTCGTTTGACTCCACTTGGATGGACTTGCATTGGCAACATCTCAGAAGGTCAATCTGATGGTTCCAAAACTTTCTTTGTTGGTAACAATGAAGTGAAAAGTCCTCCTTCCATTGAAATGGATCACATTCTCCAGAAGTTCTGGGAAATCGAAAGCTTTCCATCAGACAAACCAGCTATGTCTGCCAATGAACAATTAGCAATCGAGTCTGTAAATAAATCCATTAGCTACTCCAATGAGAGGTATGCAGTAGGCATTCCATGGAAACATGATCCTTGTGATCTCCCCGACAATTATCTTGTGGCTTACAATCGTCTTGAGAATGTGGAGAAGAAACTCTCCAAGGACGATTCCCTTTCCCAAGCCTATGATGCTGTTATAGAGCAGTACCTTCACAAAGGATATATTCGGAAAGTTCATGAAAGTGACAGACAGAACACACAGTGGTATCTTCCTCATTTCCCGGTAGTCAAAATGGACAGGGAAACAACCAAAATCCGGATTGTATTTGATGCGTCTGCCAAATGCAAAGGTGTTTCTCTGAATGATTTCATTCACCCTGGTCCTAAATTACAGAATGAGCTATTTGAAATCCTGATTAGATTCCGTAGGTCCTCAGTGGGAGTCATCTGTGACATCGCGGAAATGTATCTCCAAATCGAGGTATTGCAGAAGGATAGGTCTTGCCTCCGATTTCTTTGGAGATCATTGGACTCAAAACGTGAACCAACTGTGTATGAATTCTCTCGTGTCGTTTTTGGTCTCAATTGTTCTCCTTTCCTAGCACAGTTTGTATCACAGGAGCATGCTAGAAGGAATGAAGACGTTTATCCATTGGCTGCAGAGGTTGTGTCAAAGTCCACTTACATGGATGACAGCATGGATAGCGCTGTTAGTGACACAGAGGCAATAGAGCTCTATGAGCAGTTGAAACACCTTTGGACAACTGCAGGAATGCACGCCAGAAAATGGATATCCAACTCATGTGAAGTTCTAAATGAAATTCCTGTCAAAGACCGACTGAAGGAAGTACAGATTCACTCCTCTGATCTCCCTTTGACAAAAGCTCTTGGGTTGATCTGGAGCTCAGAGACAGATCAGTTTCAGTTCTCTAACTCCTTCCAGAGTACTTCTTTGAGTTTGACAAAAAGGAACTTTCTGAAGACAGTTGCTAGGCTTTTTGATCCACTTGGTCTTATAGCACCATTCCTCATTCGAGCCAAGATTCTTCTTCAACAGATGTGGGTCTCTGGCATTGGATGGGATGACAACATAGGTCCTGACTTGGAAAACAAGGTTTGGCAGTGGATCATGGAGATTGATATGTGCAAGTTCCTACAAATACCAAGGTGTATACACTTTGTTCCCGAGGTGAGCTTGTGCAAAATCCACGTGTTTGTTGATGCTTCACAGGAAGCATATGGTGCTGTGATTTACGCTGTCACACAACACCCAGACGAAGTCACCAGTACTCTGGTCGCCGCAAAAGCTCATGTTGCACCACTGAAAACAGTTAGCATTCCAAGATTGGAATTGGTTGCTGCTGTACTTGGTGTCAAGCTTTTGATGTCCGTTATCAAAGCCTTGAATGTTGCAGTTAAATGTGCCACCCTGTGGTCTGACAGTATCAATGTTTTGTGGTGGGTAAAGAATCAGAGTCGTAGCTTCAAGTCCTTTGTAGCAAATCGAATAAGCTACATTCAAGAACATACACATCCTAGTCAGTGGAAGTATGTTCCCACAAAATGCAATCCTGCTGATGTATTGACTAGAGGTGCACACATACAGTCACTGTCACACGACAGTTGGCTGCAAGGTCCAGATTTCATTGTGAAAGGTGAAGAACCTAAACAGATTGTTGATTTCAGCTCTTGCAAAAACGTCGAAACAAAATCAAATGTTGCTAGGGTTTCCATGGTGACAGAGCTTTGTACAAATACTCCATGGCGTTTGGAACCTACACGATTCTCAACTCTGAATAGACTATGTCGAGTAACATCAGGGGTGGGTGCTCAGGTTTATTCACAACTGCAGAGTTCCAAAAACACTCCGCAAAGATGGTTCTCTTCATGTCGAGGAGATTGAAGACGCCGAGACTAGAATACTTATAGAGGTACAGAAAGAAGCCTTTTCCCCAGAATACAGTACACTCCTCAAAGGCAAAACCGTTTCATCGACTAGCAAGTTGCTTGGATTGAGTCCAGTGTTGGATCAAAATGGTCTTATGAGACTTGGCGGAAGGCTTAAACATGCTGACAGTTTGTCATTTGAGGCAAAGTATCCAATAATACTTCCAAGGAAGAATTGGGTGACCAGACTTGTGGTAAAGTACTACCATGATAAGGTTTTGCATGCAGGAACAAACAGCACACTCTCCGCCCTCTCATCAAAGTTCTGGGTAATCTCTGCTCGAGAGGAGATTCGAGAATGGGAAAATGAATGTGCTATTTGTAAACGCCAGAAAGCAAAGCCAGCTTATCAAGTCATGGCTGACCTGCCTGCAGTGCGTGTCCGTTGTTCGCTGCGTGCTTTTTCCCAAGTAGGGATTGACTTTGCAGGACCTTTTCTTACCATCCAAGGTCGTGGAAAAGCACGTGTAAAGAGGTATCTGTGTCTTTTTACCTGCTTGTCAACACGTGCTGTGCATTTGGAAATGGCGTTCGGCTTGGATACCAATGCATTTCTAAATGCTTTCTTCCGTATGGCTCATCGCAGAGGAATGCCAAAAGAGGTCATCACCGACAACGGCACCAATTTTGTTGGAGCTTCAAAAGAATTGAAGCATCTGGTCAGCAAACTCGATTCAGATCATGTGAACGACTCGTTAGGTAGCAAAGGCATTGTCTGGAAGTTCAATCCACCCTATGCTCCTCATTTCGGGGGTGTATTTGAATCGCTTATAAAATCAGCAAAAAGGGCTATCTTCGCGATATTGGGTGGAGCTGATATCAATGATGAAGAGCTGATGACAGCTTTTACATCAACAGAAGCATTGATGAATTCCAGACCGCTGACTTATCAGAGTTCGCATCCTCTCGATCAGGAACCACTCACTCCGAATCACTTCCTACATGGCCAAATGGTTGGTGAATTCGCGCCAGAGTTTGACTCACTTCATCCACAAAAGCGGTGGCGCCGAGTACAGGAATTAGTAAGCCATATCTGGAAGAGGTGGATGAAAGAATGGCTACCCACATTGAATTGTAGAAAGAAGTGGTTTGTTCCTGAGAGGAATCTCCAGATCGGAGATGTGGTTGTAATAGTGTCGGCGGACACTCCTCGTGGTCAGTGGCCATTGGGGCGCATCACAAACACATTTCCTGGATCGGACAAACAAGTTCGTGTTGTAGAAGTCCAGGTTGGCAAAACAAAGTTCACCAGACCTGTGACTAAAGTATGTCCACTTGAGTGGTCATCAGGTTCAACTGTGTAAATATTTGAAGAACTTATCAATGTAAACCTGTTGTAAATAGTACAGTTCAGTTCAGTATTTTCATTCATTTTTGTTACAGTTTAGTTCAATAGTGTATAAAATTTGTTTTTTGATAGAAGCCATAGGTCTATCAAAAAGGAGGGGGTATGGTTTGAAGGGAATTTCAAACGTAGCTATCTTTTCGTCTCATCCCAAATTTACCATGTAGAACAGTGTTTCCGTTTTCATGAACATTCACTCGAACGCAACATGCGACCGCTGCACGAGAATTCCGGCCACGTGCATCTCGGCAGTGATAGATTTCAGTGTGTCTCCTCACTCTGGCTTTAGCGTCCGTTTCGACAGGACGTGTCAGATTCACGCCTTAGAAAATAGATAGTTTCTTTATACAGCAATAGTGCCTGAACAATTATCATAGTTTGTTCTGACAATTCATAGTATTTTTCAGTGCAGTGTCTTTCGACTGCATCAGTGTACATATCTTACTATTGTGTAAATAACAGCACAGCTCAAGTTTCTCATACTAGGTTTATTTATCTCATTAGCATCGGTTTTTCGTTAGTAAAATAAGTGTAATCACGTTTAGTTGTTTGCTCATAACAGTACATATACACATAGTAAAATAAATGTAATCACGTTTAGTTGTTTGCTCATAACAGTACATCTCCACATAGTAAAATAAATGTAATCACGTTTAGTTCCTTGCTCCCATCGCATTAGTTCTTCTTAGTTTCCACATCTTATTCACGCTTCCACTTTCGTCCAGAACAACATTGCCTAGGGTATCTATAAGAGGGCATATTTAAGAGACGTGTCCAACAATTCATCATTCTAGCTTTGGCAAATGTATGAAGTGGGAATCTGGCACACTCTCCATACATCATGATGCTCGGTGTGTTGGCCCTCACTGCTAGAAATTCTTTACAAGTATATAAGTGTATCTTTTCAATAATTTAAAATGTTTGAATCCCCGCTGATCCATATAATTAAAGTAGGAATACCTTTTTTAAGTCAAATATTTTGTAAAAGTATTTGCAGTCAATATCCACTAGTTCATAAATACGTTTATTAGTACCTTTCTGGCTTGTGTTGAACAATGGTTTGCATGAGCTGAAAAACATAATACACTAAACGCCAAAAGAAACGTTACCTCATTTCTTTTTTTAATAACTTGTTAAGTATCAAAGATATTTGAGAAATGAATGGTTCTAAAGAAAGCTGAATAACGTAGCTTTATTTTAATAACACGTTTAAAATTCCTGTTGGATTCATATTGTGGCAAAATGCAGCTTGTTTAAGAAGTTTAAAATTGTCCGGTTTTCGACCAGGCTGGTAGTAACCAATAAATGTGATTTAGATGTCCAGAAGAAGTTGAAAGTAAACTTTTACGTTTGTGACTAGACAAACAGGTTGTATGCTTTACATCATAACCCCTAAACGATGAAAATACTGTTATTGAGTAAGTTTAAGTGTGAAACTTATGAAATATATTTTTCTAGTCATTAAAGATCTTTTCTCGTAATTGACCTTAGTGAAAACGAGTTTACTGTGTTGTCAAATGACTTAATAGTATTTAGGAACACAGACAATTATTTATGTGAACATTTTCGCTTGAAAATGAAAACTTTTCATTTTTTTGTCCATCACCCAAACGCATTATCACTCAAATGTAGCAAAATTCAAGCAGCATTTGCATGAACTGAATGCTTCTACAGGGTATAAAAGGTGCCTACTTTGCATGATATGGCACACATGTACGAAATCATGCCGCGATTGACAAGTGGAGAAAGAGAAAGATCTCTGGGGATGTTGCAGCTTGGGTCGACCAACAATGATGTTGCAAAGGTATTTGGATGCCACTGTATGACAATAATACGACTCCGGAGTCACTGCTGATAGGCCTGATAGGCCTGATGATGGTCATACAGTGACATCCAAAACCATTGGCAACATCATATATCCATCATGATTTTTAAACGTGTTATTAAAATAAAGCTACGTTATTCAGCTTTCTTTAGAACCATTCATTTCTCAAATATCTTTGATACTTAACAAGTTATTAAAAAAAGAAATGAGGTAACGTTTCTTTTGGCGTTTAGTATAGACTCCAAGAAATATTCAATTTCAATTTGTTTATTTCAGAAGTGTAGGCCATCGGCCCATAACTACATATGTTGGATTGTACATGACAAACTGGTGTGTATACAATAAAAGGTTTTCAGCTTTAACATCTTTGGTACATTGCATGATAAATAAAACATGCTAAGTTATTAATAAGTTTACAATCTGATGTCAACATGAGAAATTTGAATTTATCTTCATTTGGATTTGTACAATATATCTGAGGTAAATATTTAGAACGGAGTTGGTGGAATTTGGAACATACAAGGAGAAAATGGTACTCATCCTCAATATAACCTTCATTACATTGTAAACACAGTCTATCATATCTATTCATATTAAAATGCCTTCCGGTTTCGATACGTAAATGATGTGAAAAACATCTCAATTGAGCAATAGCTGCTCTAAACTTCTTGATATTAACTGCACTTAAGTATAATTCCTTTGAAAATGATAGTTTGAAATAAGAATAAGCGATAGATTTGGTACCAATTTGAAGAGAGCTATGCCAATTCTGCTCATGAATACATTTCAACCGACTCATAAACTCGGATAAGAACGACGTAGGAAGACTAACAAATTGCTGTTCCCAGACATAACCAAAGCCTAAACTGTTCAACAGATCCCGACACTTCGAAGCCCAATTAATTTTATTATGTTCTAAAGCCCTTAACATCATGTAGTAACACTTCTTGGGATGGCGATTATCGGGCATAGATAATAATTTAAGCCAATATGTTATTGCCTTTTTGTATGCAGTTAAAAAGAGAGGGTAACGTCCACATTCGCCTCTAGCTATATTATTTGGGGTAGAAATCTTAACGCCTAAATATCGTTTGCAAGCTAAAGTATGTACCGATTCCATAAAATTCCAAGAAATATAGACCACTTTCCCATTTTAGAAAGTTTACCTCCGTTTTTGAATACTGTAACTTTAGTTTTCTTCATATTGACAGTTAACCTAGTCTAACACTTAGACTCTAAAATATATATATATATACAATATTGAAAAGGAGCATTTTTTAATTATTAAAATTCCATTTCTTACAATCTCCTTTTCAATATTTAATAAATGGTGACATTTTCAGAATAAATACTTTTTTAATAGTCTGGGTGTATGACTACAGTTAACCCTGAATTTCACAATAATGTTTTACACCCAGGGGCATAACAAACGATGCCTTGCAAATACAAAATATCCACGAGTGATACACATATCACTGATATGGAGTTACATCATCTCTTCAGAAGCCAACTATAAACTACATTAGAAATTGCAAAACAATATCCGTTGATATTTCTGAGACACGCACTTTTTAAGAGATCGTCGTATTTTAATCCCTTGACTAAACGAGATTGGGGAATCAAAAGGTTGTTTGGCTTGTTTTATAACGTCCTACAGTAATGATGCGTTCAAAAGGCGAGACAACATCTTATACTACCATAATTTTCCATATTCCATATTTTATAAAATTTTACTTAAAATGCCAATTTGAAGCATTATGTCAAGAAACCTCTTTTGAAATGTCAGCACTCCATGTGTGTTTGAACACATATGATTAAAGAATCTGAAATGCCATGGTTATTTCTGATTCAAACTTTAACATTATCACTAATATTCTTAGGATTTACTTTGTGTTCCACCAGTACCTCCCGTAGACGTTTAAAGATTGTCGTTGATGATTTTGTCGGTGGCACAATGCAACAACGCTCTGGCTGAACGTCTTCAATATGTTGGATCCTGGGTGGAATTTCAATTCCCGAGGTTTGCTTGAAGTCTCAAGAATCATCTTCCGTGAAAGAATTGCAATCCTAGTTCAATTTTATTTACATCCTTCCTCAGTCACGAACTCAAAGGCTGTCGTATTGTGCCAGTGACAATACCATAAACGACTATCTTGCAAATTTCCAAATCCCTACATCACCTACTCACTCACAATTTCAATAGGACCATGTCAAACATGTGCATGGTTGCGTTCGTCTTTTTTTACTGTTCAGACAAGAGGTAATGATGTTAAAAACACACATTTTAGGCAATTTGAGTATTTTTGCATTATAAATAATCATAACGTTCCTTCGTTTAAACATAAAACAATTTATGATTGCTTCTTGATTTTTTAAACCATGCCATATATCATTGCTTCTTAGATTAAAAACAATTGTAGTATCACTGCTTCTTGATTTTTAAAAATTTATTAAATGTTTGCGTTTTGATCTTTAAACCAATTCGCGTATCATTGCTTCTTGATCTTTACACCATCTGTTTTATCATTGCTTTTGATGTTTACACCCATAATTGTATCATTGCTCATTGATCTTAACACCAATTATCGTATCATTTCTTCCTCATCGTTAAACCAATTATTGAAGCATTGCTTCTTGATCTTTAAACCAGTCATTGTATCATTGCTTCTTTATCTTTAAACCAATCATCGTAACATTGCCTCTTGATCTTTAAACCAGTCATTGTATCATTGCTTCTTTATCTTTAAACCAATCATCGTAACATTGCTTCTTGATCTTTAAACCAGTCATTGTATCATTGCTTCTTTATCTTTAAACCAATCATCGTAACATTGCTTCTTGATCTTTAAGCCAGTCATTGTATCATTGCTTCTTGATCTTTAAACCAGTCATTGTATCATTGCTTCTTTATCTTTAAACCAATCATCGTAACATTGCTTCTTGATCTTTAAATCAGTCATTGTATCATTGCTTCTTTATCTTTAAACCAGTCATTGTATCATTGCTTCTTTATCTTTAAACCAATCATCGTAACATTGCTTCTTGATCTTTAAGCCAGTCATTGTATCATTGCTTCTTGATCTTTAAACCAATCATCGTAACATTGCTTCTTGATCTTTAAGCCAGTCATTGTATCACTGTTTCTTGATCTTTTAACCAATCATCGTACCATTGCTCCTTGATCTTTAAACCAATTATTGTATCATTGTTTCTTGATCTTTAAACCAATCATTGTATCACTGTTTCTTGATCTTTAAAACAATCATCGTATCATTGCTTCTTGATCTTTAAAACAATTCGCGTATCATTTATCACTGTTTTTGATCTTTAAACCAATCATCGTATCATTGCTTCTTGATCTTTAAACCAGTCATTGTATCATTGTTTCTTGATCTTTAAACCAGTCATTGTATCATTGCTTCTTGATCTTTAAACCAGTCATCGTAACATTGCTTCTTGATCTTTAAACCAGTCATTGTATCATTGCTTCTTGATCTTTAAACCAATCATTGTATCATTGCTTCTTTATCTTTAAACCAATCATCGTAACATTGTTTCTTGATCTTTAAACCAGTCATCGTACCATTGCTCCTTAATCTTTAAACCAATCATCGTACCATTGCTTCTTGATCTTTAAACCAATCATCGTATCATTGCTTCTTGATCTTTAAACCAATCATTGTATCATTGCTTCTTGATCTTTAAACCAATCATCGTACCATTGCTCCTTAATCTTTAAACCAATCATCGTACCATTGCTTCTTGATCTTTAAACCAATCATTGTATCATTGCTTCTTTATCTTTAAACCAATCATCGTAACATTGCTTCTTGATCTTTAAACCAATCATTGTATCATTGCTCCTTGATCTTTAAACCAATCATTGTATCATTGCTTCTTTATCTTTAAACCAATCATCGTATCATTGCTTCTTGATCTTTAAACCAATCATCGTACCATTGCTCCTTAATCTTTAAACCAATCATCGTACCATTGCTTCTTGATCTTTAAACCAATCATTGTATCATTGCTTCTTTATCTTTAAACCAATCATCGTAACATTGCTTCTTGATCTTTAAACCAATCATTGTATCATTGCTCCTTGATCTTTAAACCAATCATTGTATCATTGCTTCTTTATCTTTAAACCAATCATCGTAACATTGCTTCTTGATCTTTAAACCAATCATCGTACCATTGCTCCTTGATCTTTAAACCAATCATCGTATCATTTCTTCCTCATCTTTAAACCAATTATTGTATCATTGATTGTTTATCTTTAAACCAATCATCGTACCATTGCTCCTTGATCTTAAAACCAATCATCATATCATTGCTTCTTAGTCTTTAAACCAATCATTGTATCATTGCTTCTGGCAGATGCTTCACTAAAATCAGGCAGGACATTTTGATCAGTGCATGGTTTGCATAATGCACCATAGAAAACCTGTTTGTACTGTTGCTGTGCATGTAGTACAAGATATGCGTCACAGGTTCTTGTCATTATGCTCTTTGATCTGTGTGAGGGGCTTTCTAGAATTGATAGTGTATGATTTGATCGATGATCAACATCTTTATTTTCACTAAACCCATCGTTTAGGGTTGATCCTTTTGGTTTTATTTCATGGTACGGAGGGTCTATACTAATCAGGCCTAGGGCAAACTATCTAAACTGAAACATCAACAATGAAAAAGTGAAGAAGATGATGAATTGATATCACCTCAAAGCCATTTACTTTTGATAGAGGTAAATGATAAAACTGTAGATCTAATGAATAACCACAAAACAAATGTTTCACTTATAGAATAGAAAACTTTTATTCAACCATAAGACATTGCCGTTTGCTAACCTTTACAAAGAGGAAAGTTTCTACTGACAAATTCTTCAGTACTCTACCAGCAGCAGCATTTCTTGTAATAGTTGCTCGAAGACTGCACTGCCAAATGTACATGCAATGACATCTGATAACTGAAATGTATTTACATCGTCAATTACAACACCACCAGCGATGTAAATATGAACACCGACAGGGATGTGATACATGTATAAGTTAGGTATCATTTACAGTTTCTGTACAGGATAACACATCCTTAGCACTCAAGGGTTTGCATTGCTCTACAAGCAACCCCAGAACAGCAAGCATGGGTAAATAGAATGTTAGTCTGACTAGAAATCAACAACAGAGTGTCAATAACACCCTGAAATACATGTTGGTTATAAGTTACATTGCTTTAAACAACACTGCAAAGCACAGCATGAGATAACATCGAGGACATACACAACAAAATTGACAAGTATTCACAATATGAAGTTAAACAAACAATTGTTAATGTTTATTATGGTAGTTCATCACAGAACTGATGTGAGGAACCATTTTGTGTCCATCATCTAGTGTTTAGTCTAATTAATAAATAACGAAATCATGTTTAAATATTTAAATCTGTTTTGAGACTTCAAGTTGTACCTTTAGTTTAAATTTAATTAAATTTAATTAACGGTTAGATTTGTTATCAATCACAAAATATCTTTTATGGTATTAGTTTTGTTAGTAGTGATTAATATCATGATTCATGCCTATGAGTTATGTACAAGTAATGAAAAACATACACATTTATAAACTGGGAACATCTTTGTATAAGTTAATAATAAATAATTGTAAATTATTTTCCATATACAATTGCACAATATTATTTAAGCTGGGTAAAAACAGGGGATTATCATATGCCATAGATAAAAAACGAGAAATAGATGTAAAATATTACAAATAGTTTTAGAAATCGAGAAAAAAACTTAAGCTTTCCAATTTTCAATGCCCCCTAATATCTCTGCGAAAAGTTAGCATTGTTGTTAATGCCTAATTTCTTTTGTGGCCCTAATAGTTTATATTGTCTGGAATTCACAAACATATTGAAGTGTCTCATTAGACATCATAAACTAACTAAGATTTGTTTAATATCCACTGATGGAAATCATTATATTGTGATGATTTAATTATTTGATTATTATATTATCACTTTGCTATCCTTATTTAATTCAATGAGATTTCAATTTATACCTAACTCGTTAATACAACTTTGAAATTTTAATTTTATTTCAAAATGTCCATTTAGCTATGTTAAATTAATTTCATTAAAGTTTGTGTTCGCTAAGAAACAGTAAATCTCAAAGCATTTAATATTAACAAAATGACTTCCTTAATGACACACCTAAACAATGATTACAATGTCAATTTCACTTTCTGATGTTAATTTCACTTTCTAATGTTAATTTCACTTTCTGATGTTAATTTCACTTCACAATGTTAGTTCCACCTAGGTCTCTGATGTAAATAATTGGCACACATTTCCACCACCCAACAAGGCAGGTACAAAAGCTACAGAGAAACGAAAAGTCAAGCTTCCATCACCAGAAGAAGCAATAAGAGAAAAGAGGGCACAAATAATTGTCATAATGTCAGGAATATGGATCACTTTGATGAAAACAAATATTTTGGCAAAAAAGCTTAAGAAAATAATGACTTTTTAAAAATTATCACATAATAGTAAAGTAAATGTCCCAAAACATTGTAATGATCTATTAACCACCCTTTTTTTGACATGATTATGTTAATTTTGGATTACATTTTCAAATTTTGTTATAATTGCCAATAACTTTCCTACTTTCTTGTTTGGTGGTCTGACATTTTGAAACGAGATAAATTGTGCTTTTTATCAGGATCCAATTCATATTTTAACATTATGACATAAAGCTTGTAGTTTTAACAAAATTGAAGGTTAAAGATGAAAAATGAAACAATTTTCTATAAAAGGAAATTTGGCACATAGTAAAAATACAAAGCAAGGGAGGTAATAAAAGCAAACATGCAAAGCAAACCGATTTATTAATCAGTCACATTTCGCGCATTATTTTCTCACAACCCTGAATGAAGCTTCCTAATCCATCATTGAAGTTGATGCATGTAAAATGTGTTAATGAATGTGCATCCCGAATATTGTTGATTTTCAGACGTGGATCCTTTATAATAGCCGTTGGAAATTCACTTCATGACTCCACAGCGGAAGTTTTATGACCTGAATAAGGCATGTGCAGTTCTCAATACAAGCTGATTTCAGAAAAATATGTTGAGATTAGGTTTACAATGTCTGATATTCAATAACCGTTTTTATCCACAATTTCATGTGTTAGTTTCTACATGCATCACTTTCAAATTCTGGAAATCAATCAAAACAAACAGTCTGTCACTGCAAACACAACAATGTAAATATGCAAGCTGTGCAAAAATTATTATATCTTTTGCACACATTTCACAAAACATAACATTGCACATAAAAAGTACAGATTTTTACACAAAAAGCTTCACTGGGGTGTAATTTAAACAGCTTGGCACTTTTGGAAGTTTCTCTAAAAAAACATGCAACGAAATGCATGGCATGTGTCTATTTCAGTATGAGCAACAAAGGGGAGGTAAACAGAACAGCCTATATGTACATGAAATGAACACCACTGAATATATAGACAAATATATATATTATTCCATCTTCAAGTGTAGATCTTCAAACAATGTTATACATTTCTTCCAACAATAGGTTTTAACAGGTTTACACATGTGATAGCTTCATGTAGATTTCAGTCAGATTCATATAAATTTCAGTCAATCATGATCATAGCACTGTTAACTGAGGATAAGATTTCCAGGTTTCCAGCAGAAAGTCAGTCATGCTGCCATCACTCTGTTCACTGTTTGTTTGTCCTATTAACCCCACGTGTTAATCACTGGTTCATTTGCTAATCAAGCACTGTTGGCAGCTCTTCTAAAAGCACATTTCTCCTGGAAAGGCACAAATCAAAATGCATATTGTCTCTCTTACAGCCAGCTCTGGCAAGCAACAATGCAGGCAGTTGATCATTAAGCGGATGACAGGCACGTCAATTTCACATCAATTCACCTCAATTGCACGTCACATTGGCAAGCATCGACATCTACCAAGTTGTATTGAATGTTCAATGAATGTTTATAAAACATTGTTTATTGACTTGCATAGTAGTTGATGTTGAAAAGTTTTTGGTTGAAAAGTGCAAAATGTGAATGCTTAAAGATTCGAGGTTGTTCCTTTATTTCATCTGGAGCAGTTTTTCTACTGAATTGATCCAAATCAAACTGTCTACACGATGATATATGGCACAATGAACTGTCACATTTTGGCATGACGTGAAGCTAGAAAGGTAATGGTTGTCAGCACTCCCACTTCTACAATATACATTCCTGATGAAGAGAATGTGACCAACACATGAACACACTTAAGGAGTCACTGTCTCAGGGTTTTCTATTGGTCAAAGGGAGCTAACTCCAAGTGTTCAATCCACTTTGAATACTGTTGTGACGCAATGTGATGTCTCAATATCCAATAAAGGTTGGTAAGAAAGTGATGAATAATCAATGCCGTAGAATGAAGCCTCAGAATACTGATTTCCCCATTGCTTTCCTCACGATTCAAGGGAACTAACTCTGAGTAAGATTTCCTAGCGATGTTTACACTAGAGGAGTTTAAAGGGAGATGAGTTTGATCCTCCTCTGCTGACGCGGATTGTACAAGGGAGGTAACTCAGAGTGTAGACTCCACGCTGGAGCTGGAGAACTCCTGTATGCTGCTGTGGCTGTCGAGGCTGGTGGAGTCGCTGTCGTTACTCTGTGGGCTTGAGTAGCTGGCAGCTTCCTGCAGTCTCATCAACATGTTCACCTGCGAACAAACAAAAAATACCTGTAAGATACCCTAGTGGATCTTATTTACATAAATTGTTTTAATAAACAATCCTCCCATTGAACAATATAACTAAGATTTTTCAATAATTTTGGAACATTGTTCACTTGTAAATTATATAATTTTCACAGATTCAACTAATATCAATTGAAGACAAGAACTCATCCCAAAGATTTAGTTTAGCGTTGTACATTTCGTAAAAAGCTATAAAGAGGATTTATCATTATATCATTATTTTTCAATAGCTCCAGATCCAATGCTGGAGCCTGTACTCACCAACGGATCCCCCGGATCTCCTTCTGATGCATTGCTTGGTGTCTTCGACTTGGACTTGTTCCCGGACACTGACACCTGAGGGGCCTGGGTGTCGTAACTCACGTCTTCAGGTCGTATCCGTAGTAGAGATCTGTCCTTGTCGCTGTTTGTGGAACTGGACCATGGGTAGGATTCGATGACCCATTCTGTTGGGTCTTCCCATGGTGCTCGCTTGCCATAAACCTGATGGTAACGAACAAATCAATTTAACTGTTGAGATATTATCTACCAGTTTGCAATCATGAAACTTGTGTACTGCTATGATTTGAAATAAAAACATACTGACAGAGAAGAGATCCCTGCAGTCTCCAAATTGAAGTATATTTGATTATCTCATAAGAGTACATCCTGATTCCAGCAGAATATTCTATATGTGTCCAAGGGTATAACAAGTTAACGGTCCTCGAAATAAAGTTTCATAGAATATGAAATGTTATAGAATTATAAGTTAATAATAGCACTGCTTCACCAAAAATGAGAAAGTAAGAAATATAATTTTATATAAGAATATTGATGAGTCAGCTACCTGAAGTCCCTCCCTGACTGCCTCCATCATGTATGGGATGAGTGAATAGTTCCACAGATCTGTGAACCACACCTGGCAACCGGAGATGTCCATTGGACACGACAGGAACAGTCTTGGACCTGAAGGAGATAAATACAAAATATAGTGGTAATTGATATGTCATACAATACTAAAAATTGAAGGAGATAAATACATTGACTAACAGCCTTGCCATTCACTATGGGTACCGCCAACTTCATTTGAGACAATCAGCGGTGCTTTGCTAAATTATATCTGATCAAAGAAGTTGTTCAGTTTAAAGTGGTAATTGATATGTCATACAATACTAAAAATTGTAACTTTCTAAAGAGTTGTTTGAACCTGTGACAGATTAATCACAACTGTGACGATACAGCATGTGTTTCTAAACCATTACTAAAGACTAAAATTACTCAGATTAGGATTAAGATAGAAAAGAACTGAGGCATCAACCAAGAAGATACTCATTGGGAGGTACTTACAACACTATTTACTTGCTAACAATCTTAAAAATTGAAGCAAATTTTCTTTCATTTATGATTGGAATAAAAAAGCAAAAGGTTAATTAAGTACCGTAATATATTCATTGTTTGCAACACTAAAATAAAATGAAGAAATAATGAGAACATATACATACCAATGGTGACATCAGAGGAGCTGTGAGTCTCGAGGAACTTGTTGATGTGACTCCAGACTTTGGGCACCCAGTCAATGATCTTGTTGAGATCGTTGTTCCTCATGCCGGTGCGTACCTCCGCCTCTACTAGCTTGCGTCTCAGGTACCGGCCCAGGAATCCCTTCACTGGCTCCATGTGGTTCGCGCACAGTACCCATCTGAGCAGCAGAGAAATGCAGAATGTTTCATATATTATTACCTGAGCAAGCATGTGCTTTGATTTCCACAAAGCAAGTGTGATTTTTTTTTATTATCCGAGTGATAGCAAGGGTTATAATAATCCTTTATGGCACTTGAGTGTAATGTTTTTTACCAATTCTATTCCATTTATTCCCCAGTTAAGCGAGAAAAGTAGTTTGACATTGTTATATTTACCATTCAAGCATACCCCGATAAACTCAAAATGTTAGAAAAGATTGTGTTCATAATAATTAAGAAAGTATTTTTTCAATGAAAATGTCTTTAACAGAATGCAGTTATTTACCTGAAGTTGTGGTGCAGCTGGAGGTTGGTTGCAGCATTTGTAGCTTGGTTCATTGTGCCAATAATATAGGGGCTGAAACAAACAGCGTAATATATAACAAACTTTGATCTTTTAAAAATATATTAGGTATTATCAATTCAATAATTAATACTCAGTTTCATAATTAATAATTAAACATATATTAGGTATTATGGTATTCAATAATTAATACCCAGTTTCATAATTAATCAACCAATCTGTATTTTCCCTTTGTTTAGAGGGTAATTCGTGTAACTGTGCTACTAAAAACAGGAGCAACTAATCATCTCATCAATAGCTATAGCTTTAATCAAAACTGACCATTTCTGGTACTTGACACTGAGGAAGCCGTTGAAGACCTCCCCTAGAGATCCCACGTGGTGCAGGTTGTCCAGGATGATGACCGTGGGCAGCTCATTCACGTTCGTGTTCTCGCACTGGTCAGCAATATTAGACAGGTACTGACGAAGATCCTTAGATGATTTGTGGTCAACATTGAATGTCGCTACTGAACCTGCAGTTAACTCTCGGCCGGATCTGTGGAGAAGAAATTCGTTTATAATTTATTAATTTATTTGGTTTGGTTTTCTAAATTTTAATCAATCATTTAAGTGTATTTCTGAAAGGGAGCATTGATGTTAAATAGGACAGCATATTGAGGATAACAGTGTTAGTGTCACATAGCAGGATGAAGCACCCATATAATATCAGTTACCGGTAGGCATTTATGGCTTACTTCCCTTAGCCTTTCAACATCCATGTATAAATCAATGGTCTTCAGTAAATTACTGTGAACAAGCAGTATTATTAATGAATACAAACTTTAACACAAAATAAGGAATTGAAGACTTATGAGCACCTGAGTACGAGATGCTCAGCCAGCTTCTGAGCCAGGTAGGTCTTGCCGGTCCCGCTGGGTCCACACAGGATTATCCTCCGGTGTTCTATCAGGAGAGACACGTAGCGCTGGATGATTGTCTTCGGAATCATCGACTCAAAGGCTAATGAGTCTACACTAATCTGCTTCGTACCTGTACAGGTGAAATAAATTGCTATAGAATAATTATGCATATGAATAAGTTAGAGGTCGGTAATATAATGATATGTTTGATAACAGTATAAGGATCTATATCGAAATGTTGCCATTGTTAAATAAGGAGGATCATTTATATCCTTGTCATCTTCACTATCATGTTGTATAAAGAGTGTAAGACTGAAGTAAATGTGCTGGTATCAGATACAAGTGTTGACTAATGTTTTTGACAAGCAAATATATATTGAATTCCTCAATGTTTGATATTACGATTGTTAAAATCAAAAATATTTCAATTATGTGGAAAACAGACTTTTACTAGAAGTCTCGACACAATACAGGAGATAACACAAGATAAAATATTTAATAAACAGCTTCTAAAATCATTTTCTAATATTCTCCTTACCTTTCAGACAAATACTAATCTGCATTGTATCCCCGACCAGGTAACCTACAGGTAGAAGCTCGGGCACCTCAGCATCTGTAAATAACAATATTTTTATTTACAATATGCCAACAATGAGTTAAATGAATAAATGAAGAATTGAAAAGGCTATTTATATTCTAACAATAAAAAAACATTATTATTGGTTTATTTTTGTTATATTTTATATTTTTAAAATTCTGACCAATAGTTATGAAATTCAGATTTTTTAAATGTTGCCTAAATATATAAAATAAATAAAATAGAATACTACTGAACAGCTTACATTTAGATATTGAAAAGAGTAATTTCATGCTTTTATTAGTTTTTTCATTTAAGCATACCTTTGGTTCTGGCTATTTCTCCAATATGATAGGAGAAGACACTTTCTGCACTCAAGCCAAGGTTTGTGACTGGATCCACTCTCAACACGTATTCCTAGAAACATATCATTTTAGTCAATTATTAAACACCCTCTGTTGAATCAAACTTCATAAATATAAAATACAATGTAAACGATATTGATGTCTCAATTATTTTACACATATAAAAGATTATTGAAATACAGATGTATAAGACTGACAGTTTTTAGCACTATAGTTTGAAAACTACAGCCATCTTGAAAGAAAAACCTCAAAATGTCAAGACAAAATATTACCAAGTTATGGATGGTTTCATGGCTATATTTATAAAGTAAGATTAAAATGATAAAACTCACCTTAAATATTTTTCTAACAATGTTGTCAAGAATATCCCATTTTGTCTTGCCACTCACAGAGAGTGAACCAATTAGTACTTCTGCTGGTTTCTGCAATCAAACATTCATCAAAACTTAAAATCAATTAAAACTAAACAATTTATATAATCTAACAAAATCTGAAATAAATTCTTGAACATTTATAAAACCTATTTTATGAGAATCTACTTTTTTTCCTTTATAGATACTGAGCCTGAACATTATCAGGGAAAACTTATAGGGAGGGAATGGTAATGGAGGTGTGAGGTACTCCTTGGGTTGTATTTGATGAAAAAAGGTATCTGACATTGTTCACCATCCTCACCTCAATGCCCATCCTCATAGGGTCCGGGTTCGAGCCCAAGTAAACTGTGATAGTGACCCGCTTCCCTTCTCGGTCATTGGCTGCAGTCTCTGCTAATAGCATGTCTGAAAATATAACAAATATTTTCAGATATCTGATGTTTTCACCATCAAAACGTTCTGATCCTAAAGAGTTCTTAACTTTGATCGTAGCCCATGGCCTTTAGAAGTTTGTAAAGGTACAAATGTTCTGAGAATAGCTACCCTGAATATTTACATTTAGCTGTTGAAACAACTGTTGTCAGACCATTCCGAGTGGCCAGATTATACACATCACAACTTGTTAATTGTCTGTGATTGGCCACTGGCTAAAGATAAGTTACAAAGAAATAATCCAGGGCACACAGCTGATTGGTTAACTTTGAAAAGCAGCATGCATCTACAACAATCTCTGTCCAAAAGATACTTTCAACTTGAAATCAAACCTGCAGTGAAGTTAACATTATGAGGTTTTAAAAAATTTGAAATTTTCAGATTTGTCACTAACCTAAACTGCTTTGATCTGTAAGACTGAGTGATCGATCAAGCGAATCATTGCTTGCTCGTGTGTGAGCTAGTGAACTCTGGGATATGTTGAGTGTCCGCGTTGACGAGGCCATCCGAGCTAGTCTGTCGTTATCAGCTTTCAAGTGCCCCATTTCATTCTGGAATATACAAACAAAATTTGATTAAAGATTACATTTTGGAGAATAAAAGTCTTTTGATGTAGACATAATTGACTTGTTAAGTGATGTTCAAATGTATGTTCTCACAATTATAATAATAAGTTACGGCAAAGTTGTGCAGCAATAAATTTAATGGGTCATTAGGACTTGTGTTGGCTTGGAGTTATAACAGTAATTATCATCAGCCTTGTAATTCAAATAGAGATTATTCTTAATTGCAGAAATACTGAAACTATTATGCTTTTTAATCTTGTAAATGGAAGGTTATTCTCTTCTACTTGCAGCACAGCCAATAATTTTCAACTAAGCTGTAGCGAGTACAAGGACTAATACACATATGAACAGCTCTACCTAATTAATCAGCGTATCCTCAATTAAAGGTGCAGTAAGATTCAGCTACTTGGTTGGTTTAACACCAGGATAATGAGCCTCATGTATACAATATTCACCTTCATTTTGTTCATTGTTTCCCTGAGTTGTTCGAGCTGATGTGCGGACGACAGTGCCTCAAGACGGATGTCCGTCAATTTCATGTCTTTCTCTCGGAGCTGATTCTTCAGTTCATGCACCGATATAGGTTCGTCAGTCTCACACAGTCTGAAATATACAAGTATATATAAACAGTCTCACACAGTCTGAAATATAAAAGTACATATATACAGTCTCTCACAGTCTGAAATATACAAGTATATATCAACATTCAATCCTTACACAAATATCCTTAACTTCTCACAGTTTTAATATATAAGGAATATGGTCACATACTTTTGAATTATTTATTGAATATATAACCATGGAAAAGCGAATAACCATGATACCTTGGAATTACCTGTAAATCATAGCACCTTAACACATCCCTCTAACACAGTTTACATCATCTTACTATCTTCACGACTTCACAAACTGAAGATGATTGTTTTAAAAAACTTGCAATCATGAAATTATCAAGATAAAAAGGTATGGAACTTACGCCCCGGAACTGTGAGACCCTTTCATCACTCCCGATCCATTAGGAACATGCGTCATCTGCAGGAGAGGTGAGTTAGGTGCGGAAGCGTTGGATCGGAGACTCGACGTGTCCGGCTCCACGTCAGATATAGACCCGTGCTTGTTCTTCTTACGAGAGAATGCTTTACTGAAGGAACTTCTCAGCTGAAACAATGAAAATTATGGGAAAATTAACTAAAATGTCCATTCTGTTTAAATGTATGGATACAAATCTGTAATGATCTTTGCACTGTCTGTCAACCATAACCAGCAAGGATATATTAAGCGTATAAGATGTAAGTGAAAAGCATTGCAAGCCCACAGTGTGAAAGTCTCAAAAAGCTACCAGGTTATTGGCAGGACCTTGTCTCAGCTGATACAGTTATGAATATGGAATATTAAAATATTTCAGGTACAATATAACCATTAGGTATGAGAATAGCTGGTAAGCAATCATTTATATTTCAACAAAACTGTCATCACCATGACAACCAAATATATGGACGAAAACTGCGTCACTAAAGAATATATCCATCAACGTCCAGCGAATGAATTTCACTTAGATTACAGCAACTCTATGTCATCAACCAGAGGGTTTCACTCTCTAAACTCTATGCATAAAATCCATAAAACACGGATCAAAGGATTTCACACTCCCACTTAAACTGTTTGTCTTTTTGAAAATGGTCCATGTTATTCATCAAAGATCCATTTCTAAAGAATCTGCCACATAATCTGGTCAAAACGTATCGGTGCACATGCAGTGAGGTAATTTCGACTCCAGTTTTCCAATTTAATC
The DNA here is from genome assembly GCA_936450465.1 of Gibbula magus. NCBI lineage: Eukaryota > Metazoa > Mollusca > Gastropoda > Trochida > Trochidae > Gibbula > Gibbula magus. The sequence goes on from OW388293.1 coordinate 34,753,780, forward strand.
CTTATCTACCGAATCCTCAAAATAAGAGTGGAATCACTCCCAATCAATTTAGGCAGCACTGCACAGCCAAACTAGACACACGCTGGCATGTATAGAGCAAAGCAAGTGTTAACATGAAAGGCAGCTGCGATCGGAACTATCACTAGCTTTCTCTGATGACTCAAAGTGCCAAAAAACTTTCTGTATCTAACATCAGGTAAATTCTGACATTTTATTTCCTCACCGTTTGCAAACAGTGCTGTGTACAAATTAGCTTGCACCTGTCAAAAGGGTCATTTACATTGCTTAGAAATCGACAGCCGAGGCGATGTTAATTTCCAAAATAGTGTTACACTTCAAAGAGTTAATTGGTAATTATCAGATCATGTTTAATCTGAATATTAGTGTACCAGAATAAAAAAAATGGTTGTTTTATCTGGAATGTTATTACGAGTTCTTAGAAAATATTTGCATAATTAATTGCCAGTTCGAAATGTTACAATTAGTTTTTACTCTTACAATAATTACACAATAAGAACATTTATCTAAATAATTGTTTTGAAAGACCATTTTATTCAACAACTATTTAAACATAATTTTGAGAAGCCCTAAAAATAACATAATAATAGGAATTGAGAATATATTTGTAGGGACAGAAATCGCAAAAGCAGAAAATACCTTATCTCAAAAATCAAAAGAACACATATCTTGGGGAAGAAAACATGTCTTCCTTCACAAAAATATGAATGATGTTAATCATTTTGAGAGGCAGCTGTTGAAAGGTACAAAAATATTTACATAATTCATTGTCACGTACATTGCACAATGTAATTGATTGCATCAGCTGTGCAAGTAACAATTCAACACGTACATTTCAGAGGCGTGCCAGCCGATTACCTACCTTGCATGCACTTACTTACTTTCATGATGATGGAAAAAATATCAACTTGGTAATTATCGTACAGGCTGTCTATCATACACGTAACATGTCTGGTTTACTTAGGTGCGAAGATATTAGAAACATATAAAACTGTGGGTTTTTTCTAGATGTGTATCATAGAAGGTTTTGAACAGTAAAATATTATGTAATACTTGATTATTTTGGTATCAAGCGTATATCAATGATATAAACTTTTGCTTATCTTTTGAGTGAGTGAGTGAGTTTAACACTGTTTGGGCAATATTTCAGCCATAAGCAGGAAGCTTACTTTTGGAAGAAACTCATTCATGTAAAATGGTTTAATGATTTTAGGATATCTATCCAGAATATGTATCAAAATTGCATTGCATTCAAGTCATTATGCTATAGTCAATGACTACAGTACCAATATCTATCTGCATGTGTAATATATTGATGATTATGGTTCATATAGCAAGTGCCGGTTTACTTAGGTGTCCAATTACTGTGGAGTAAATATCACACATAAAAACATTTTTTTTAGGTTATAGCAATTGTGAAGAAAAGTGATTTACATTGTTGAACTATGTCATGAAGTATTCTGATGAGATAAACCCTATAATCCATACTAAAACATCTAATACTAGATTCAGTATGTGCTTGTTAAGGTCATCTCTAATTATACAATGTTGAACATTTTAGAGCATCAAGAGTCAAATTAAAACTCATATTACACAATGATTTTACTCACCCATCCTTTCTTTTTATTTTTCTTGGAGATTTTGTCGATGCCTCCGTCAGTAGCGGCGGACTGTTGACTCGCTACGCTGCAAGCACTGGAGAGACTGTTGATGCTGGACATACTGTCGGAGGACATCTGACGGATAATCCGACTCCCTTCACCTAGAAACAGTCAATAATCCTTATTCAGTCTTTTTTAACCATAAATATAATGAATTAATTGACCACCTTACCTGAAAACAGTAAAAATCCTTATTCAATGTGATATCAATGATAAATTAAATAAATTAATGGAATTATGTTTGATATATCAATGTTTTCTGTTGGTGTATCAATGTCCAGCAACTTATCTCTTCTCGAGATTCGAAACTAATGCAGATGAAAAACCTTCAAATTGGTAGAAAATGATTCCTGTTTGTTGTATTATAGAACTAGAGAACAGTATTTGAAGGTTCTAACACATCCCTGTGCTACTTTGCTCCCCCAACTAATTCCAAGCAGCTACATACATCAAACAGTCACCAGATGCAAATAATCACTTTTCATACATGCAAACCAAGAGTACTTCAAGTATAAACAGAAATAAATTTAAATAATAACATAAATGATGGGATTGCCTTCAGACATAAGGATAAGCTCCAAGCCAATTTTTTCAAGGGTCATTTCATTCAGTCCTATCTCAATAATAAATCTCTAAGTATACATCTGTCAAGAAAATTCTTCTTCAGACGTGCATCTTAGCATAATACTATATGATTGCTGACATAAATCTTATAAACAGATTTTTATTCTCCTTCACGTTTCTATATCAAGAAACTAATATCCTCTCAGCCATAAAATGAGTCCTGATGCCAGAATGATAATCAACTGTCAAACTAATAGTATCTAACAGAGATTGGAGTATTTTCCTGACAACTTAACTTTGTGCCAGATGCAAGTTTTGAAAGAATTCCAATCGTAATCAGCTGAACTATCAAAACTAAGAGCGGTTTGGATGTATGACGTAAGAAGTAATAATTATGAACTAGACAAATATTGAATATACCTTTCTATCAACTAAACCAAACACCAACATTCTTCAGATGGATATTTTAAAATGGCAAAACCATGATCAGCTGCAATAACAAATTAATGTAGAAAAAGTATGATAATATTTGCCCGACTGTCTCATAATACATGTATCTCCAGATGCATTCAAGTAAAATGCTGGAACCATAACCAGTTGTCACAATAGTAGCAGCAAATGCCGTGCAACTACTTACTGCACATGCATTTTGTCAGATGCACATATAAGATGTCAGAAGCAGTTTTCACACCAAAAGTAAGAGAATTATATGAGCCAGACATCTACATATTACACATACATCTATCAAGATTAAAGTAGGATACCAGACCTAAAACCAGTAGAAACAACAATAGCAGCAAATGCATAATATTTGCTTCACAACTAAATACAGTATATATTCATGTCTCCAGACGCAAGATACCAGAATAATGAGCAGCTGTTACACTAATAGCAGCCAACACGAATGATAATATATACCTGACAACTAGTTATTAGACAGACATATCTACAGATGCAACTTCAAATAACAAGGAAATTCCATAATGAAATTGACTGATCCCTCACTTGTGAGGTCTGCAGGGGTAACTTTTCGGCTGGATTTACAGCAGATGTTAAGAATTTCATTTGGAATATTACAGCTCGCCATGCTTAATAAAATGTATCCCAATTTTACGCAAACAGTTATTTTCAGCCTGCAATGAGCCATGAGATCCTGCTGATTCTGTAATGGGTTCAAGTTGGTGTTTTCGCAATGATGAATTTGGAAAGAATTCAGTTAATTGTATAAACTAATTATGAAATATGTAAACATGTTACTATTTGCAAAAAGGTAATTATGATGTATCTCTGAACCGTGGTGCGTTGCTGGTGGAAATGCTGGTCATGAATTTTGAAGCGAAAACTACTTTACCCTTGAATTTTAAAAATATTAAACTTTAAATAATCAAAATATTCCGAAAATTTTAAAAACCAGTCAATTTATACATTCCTCTCGCTCTTGCTTCAGACTCCATAACAGCAGGCAGAGCTAGAAGCTGGGAGTTTCATTATAAATGAATACCTGAAAGTAATTCTTTAAAATGTTTTAATTATAATTACCAGGGGATGTGTGGCGTCTCCCCACATTGGGACTGACGATGTTTTCAGGGATACTGAGTCCACTCTGTCTCTTCAAGGCTTCGATAGTCTGACGTAGCTCATTCAGTTCCGAGTCCTGAAACATCAAACAGCGTGAAGATATATTGGTAAATCATTGATGTGTCCTACCATTATTCAAATATAACAGATATGTATCACGTACATCATTCTGATCTTCTCTCTGTAATATTAAAAGTAAAGAATATTTTTTGAGAACTGAGGTGAGGTGAAGTGAGATGAGTTGGGGTTAAACACCGCTTTCAAGAGTATTTCACTTATATCATGGCTCCTAGTATTATTGCAGGAAGGAAACACTGCAATGGTGGCTATGCAATGCAGTGAAACCTGTGAGCATCGTTTGGTAATAGCGACCGTTGGGTGGTATTGCGCTGAAATTCAGAGTAGAATTGCACCCTTTTGAGAACAGACATGCATGGTCAGAGAACCTTTTCAATCTAAAGTGTACCTCTCTTTCTGTTCAAGAGGCTATCTTCACTTAGTTCAAAGCTGATCAGAACTCACTAAGCTTACTTAGTATAAAGTGAAGGATGGGCCGTAAAGTAAGCTGAAAAAGTGTAATTGAAAAGGGGGGACAGCTGGTTTGTTCAGTATAATATTAAAGGGACCTTAAATTACTTTACTGAAGTGGTTAGGGACGGCACCCTAAAATGAGCTGAAAAACAGTAATTGAAAAGGATGGGATGTAAGGTTAGTTTTGTATAAAACTAAAAAAACTAAAACTACTACTACAGTGTAAAGGTAAAGGATAAGACCTAAGGTTGGCTTAATGTTTGCTTAAAGGGACACTGCGTCGAGGATAAAAATGAATGTCTGCTAACAAGTTGAGCTTCACTTCAATGACAATGTCTACCTGCAGTAGCTTTATTACCAATTGTGTCAATTGTCTGAAATTTGGTGTCTGTGACTTGTAAGCAGACATGTTAATCAGCATAGGTAGATATACATGATCTGATTTTTATTGTCGACGCAGTGTCCCTTTAAGGATGGGACCAATGATTAGCTCTAGTAGCAGTGACAGATCCAGAGGGATCATCAGGTTATGACAAATTCTGCATGTAAATTTGATGGACCTCCTGGGTAACCTGCTTCTTTTAAATATGTGAACCCAATCACTCCAAATATCAGGATCTGTCTATGAAAATTACTGCAGGCTAATACTTCTTTGAAGATGCATGATTGTAGTTAATCTAATCAAATCCATTATCTACTCTTTGTACATGTTGATTAATCTTGTTTCCATGTATATATTATAAATGAATGTGTATTATTTTGAATTTATGCTCACTCAGATCTGAAACAAATTCCCAAACGAGCATTGAAGAATTATCTTATGAATATTACTGAAATATTATATTTGTATTCCTGATAATATGAGGATGTTATTCAAGTTGCTTACATATAATTCAGCTCTTAAAATGATATTTCTTGGGTTAACTATACATTCTTAGTACACTCACACACAAACATCATATTTGTAATTATGCATGCGTTCATGATAAAAGACAATTGGCCACCATTAATTGATATTACTAAGATTTCATGTTAAGAATAAGAAATTCAACCGCATAGGCCCTATATCTAAACAACATTTTTCTGTTAAAATTACTTACAAAACGATCCATTTCAAGACAAGATAGACCAAGCATCAGTTAAGCCTGCTCCACATGCTTTGATAACATATGTTTGTGTCTATCAGGGAATTTTTACAAGAGTTCATCTTCAATTTCAAAATGGCTGCCATATCCAAATTATCTCCCCTGATTTACTTAAATCATCATGTAGTAGAGATTTCAACACGTCTGAGTCACTGGCAGTTTTTGCAAACATTTGATCGTATCAAGCTTCTGCTATATTTGTCAGGCCACCATGCCCTTTCCATACCTATCACTATGAAATAGATAAATTCAAGTTCGGTGTATGGGATTGCCGTTAGCTCAGGTAAAAATTTAGTTTAAATGTTTTCTTAGAATATGTTGGATTCACTATCTTTATCTGTCATGGCCTTGTTGGTGAAGTAGATAACTGTTGGTTGCCTGCCAATTGTTGCCCAACTTTGAGTGTGTAGGTTTGAATCCTGCGGGGGACTTGTTCCGAAATAGTAAGAGAATTGGTACTATTGCAATTAGTGCCATCCTAAGCATTACAATGTTTCACTATTCAGAAGTTATGAACCAATGCCATTTTGTAACTGGATTTTCGACATTTGACGAAAATTTATCTTTCAAATGATTTAAAGCTATTAGTATAAAAGTGATATTCTTCAGCTTGAAAAATAAATTAACGTAGTTTACAGTTATTTTTATTGTCAAGTGTAATTTCATGTCATATATTATGAAGGTGATATTATAAATTGTCCATTTGATCACAATGCAGTAAGTAACAGATTCAACGGTATAACAACAGAACCATCCTCTATGGACAGGGCAAACAATGATTACCTTGATACAAACAGGAAGATCAACAACAGCCCTGTTGTATCTAGCCACCAACTAGTGTCACTATATATAATATAATATATAATATATATATATAATATTCTAATAATTACTCTAATTTTATCCCTTTGAATTTATTTCTGTATGAACTTTAAGTGTTCAGTTTATCTAGACTTGCTAAATCAAGCCTCTTTTTTTTTGCAGTCATGATGTAGGACTAGCATGTAGTCCAACCAAATGTAATTTCACAAATTTTGAACAATGCTACCGAAAGTCGCATCAGGATTTGAAAACTGGAAGTGCAGATATCACAATTATTTGTAATACGAGTGGCTAGATGTGAAAGGTACAAATGGGTTTCTGATCATTTTAGATTCATCAAACATTCAGAAATTAAACTGCATTTTTCTATGGCAGAATGTATAAACAGTGTGTCATTGGTCATTTCTGAATTGTTTTTATGCTTAGGGATTTGTTCTGCCACAATATTTACCATGGGTTATTGAAATTAGATGTTGGAGACAAGGCGTTTAACTAGAATTTTGGCAACAGAATGGATGCTTGGTGTACATGCATATATCATCTATGCTACATGAAGGATCCATAAAACTTGTCTTACACTATCATACCAACCTTCCTCAAAGAAGAAATGTTTAAAATAAGTTAAAATTCCTTCACACCTAAAGACAAGAGGTATTTAAATCGAAAAAAAAAATTTTGTACCAAATTTTTTTTATTTTCTAATGTATTTTTTCAATGTGATAAAGTCATCAAGAAATATGCTCCTCAGCAGAGTACAAATGCTGGGCAGAGTTAAAAGTAATTGGACCAAAAATAATTCATCGATGTTTTTACAACCTACATCAATAAACAAGAATGTTTGGCAAAGGTACGCTGTAGTTGAACCATCTACATACATGAAGCAGACTGTTTTCTTTATCAAATGTTCGCAAAAACCATCTGCTTTGCATGCAAATACTTTCCAACTCCATTATGCCATTATCTGACATTTTACGTAAAAACCAGACTTGGTGATTGCAGTAAAAGGTTGCGTTAATAGCTGACTTGCTTGTCAATCTTCCCCAAAATCAATGACATATGCCCTAAAGGATGATATTGACGACTCCACGGTGAATTACGCCAACTGCTGTCAAAACATTTCCATAAGGGCGCAGTAAGCCACGTTAATATCAACGATCAAAGCAATCAGACTTGACCTATATTTTCAAAGATAATATGGTCAACCTTCTGAATATGTAAACATTGCCTCCATGTCTGAATGATTGAAAGAGATAGAAGCTTACTCAGGTGAAATGGACGTGTGAAATGCAATCCAAATGTGATCGTTCTGGCGCTCATGTGTATTGCAGTTACGTAACGTTCACGTGTCTATTTGCATTCTGCTGTATCACATTAAATGAAAGCCAGATGAGAAAACAATAAAACTGCAAAGTGTGGAAAGGTGTTGCGTCTAAACCTGCAAAGATCTGCAAAACCTTTTACTTGTAGATATGTACATAATGTGTTTTGCTGCTATAAAGTCCATTGACTTATCAAGTTAGACATAACTTGTTACTTTCGTTATTCATTACATAAACCTCAATATCATCTTTCCACTATTAGCTAAATTCATCTATGTTATTTTTTTTATTCATACTTTTTAATTGGTTGACTTATTTACATTTCAAGTAAAACAAATTAATAGAATTATGAGGATTTAAGTAGTTTGACATGGCAATCACAACTAATTACATATACATAAGACTCTACTAAAGTGTTAATTTGTACTACCACAATGTAGGTATTCACTAATTGATTGCTATTTGAATGACAATTAAACATTAAACTGAACATTATCAATTAGGGTGCAATGAGCACTAAAGGGACTTTGTGAAGTTGCTACCTGTTTATCGATGATTTGTTAAAAGTCGGAAATGCCAATAATCTTGTCAAGAGAATTTAGATGCTAATTAGACAATCACACTAATTAGAAAGGACAAGGATATTTTATGGATGATAAACTTCTTTATTTTAATTGTAAAATAAAATAAAGAAACTGATCATCCATAATATATCCTTATCTTTTTCATAACAACAACTTCTAGAATGCCTCTCAAACAGTTCACATTAATTAGGTATTCACAAACTGATGCCATTTTAATCAAAAATTAAAATCAACCAACTGTTTATTTACTGCAAAGGTGATGCCTCTTTTCAACAGTGTACCATCAACTTAACACATTTTTCATTCAAATATCAATCTTTTAAAATCAATGAAAATTACTTTGAAAAGTACACTTGACAGGGAAAAAACAAACAAACTTAAATCTCTGAAAATAATAGAGATGAATATGAAATACATTTCTTGAAAAACATAATCTGTATCTGTACATCAAATCATCAAAGTAATAATTAATATAAATCTGAAAATAAACAAAAACATTCTTGTACCAATAATGAGAATGAAAAGTTCAGTACCTTCTGTTCGGCAGTGCTTGTCAACATCTGTAGTCGAGATGTCATGTTCGACAGGCTCTGTTCAAAGGCAGCCACCACGTGTGCCTGAAATGTACAAGAAACTACATCAATTTCAAGTAAAAAAATATCACAGAAAATACAAAAATATCAATAATTTGAGAGCAATGCAGTTTTCTTATATCAAAATGATACCACAAGCAAAAATGATCACAGCCGAATTGCAAATTTCACTTTGGCAAACTCCCTTCATATTTGAATAGACATAAGGATTCTTTGTGAATGGTGAATTGGTTAAAGATGGAATAAATATGGGAATAAACTACTCCTTGTTGGGATAATTAGCATGTTACTCAGAATATCTGAATTTATTTTTTCATAATGAAATCCTCACTATTTCGGAGCCCTATCATTACAATTCATCTCAGAGATCAATTAAGATATAACCATACTCTTTAAATTTTGTTTTTATAAAAACTTTTAGACAAATATGTTTTTAACACCAAGCTGCAAATACATGGCAAGCGCATACACTTATAAAACCATGAAACAGCGTTTCTACCTTGGGTTATGAAAAAGCAGCTAATATCTATTGCACAAGAATGTCTTTATCATGAGTATAACTAGACGAGATAGACACTAATGGTAGAGAAACGTACATGAGAAAATGGCACAAAGGATCTAAAAACATGACATCAATGCATATAATGAAGGCATGTGGTGTCTTAAGACATTTTATGCACCCCTGAGATGCAGAAATATACAAGCGTAGTCAAGTGCAATTGACACAATCCCCAGGCGTATGCACCTACATGAAACATACACCTTAGAAACTGACATAATAATCACAAATCTGTTGCACCTTTCTGAAATGTACACCCCTCATACTGACATCAGCATATATAAAAGTATGACAGGCAAGATTATGAATAGCTTTGAAAGCTTTGTAATGTACGCTTTTTCACCTTCAACAGACAAGATTTCTCCCGAAAGGTATATTATTCTCGTTATTATGTATGCTGAAATGTAGGTAATGTAATATGTCTCGACATCACGCGCAGCACATTCAAAAACAATTCCTTTGATGATGGTTTATGGAATTATTAGCGAAGAAAGACGTTCCATGTACTAGATCTGTCGGTGAAGTAGGTGGGCTAAATACTTATATAGACCCCCTGCTGAGATGGCAGAAGAATCTATCTGACATCTATCGTTTTTCCCTTTCAAGTCAAAATATAGAAGCTACATGAATTAAGAAACAAAAGTACTTAATTTCAGGATGCTACCTTGAAAACTTCCAGGTGGGAAAAGAGTGATTGTTAACGAAGGAAATACACCTGGCAGGTGTTTGCACACCTTAAAGGAGGTTTGTGTAGAAGGCAATTCAGGTATGTCGGAACATGTGTATGCCTCAACGAGATTCAACTCTGCTCTTTGGTCAGAAAAAAGATAGAACATTGCAATTCCAAAGGCGACTTATAAAAACAGAGAATTCTGGTTTTGAGTTGGAGTGCCGAAACAACATCCTGCCAATTGGAAAAAGGAATTGGACATGTTTGGTAAATAGATGATATGAAGCATGCCAAACGGTCAATAGCATGTGATCTTTACATTGATGTTATCTGGTGGATATTTGGGGAACTTTTTTTATATCAGGAAAAATGGATCATATCAGATTATATTCATTCATATGCTAAACTGGTTAAACTCAAATTTAGATTTAAAGAGGTAATAAGAGAGAAAGACTAACTAGGATTATTTTGAACATGATGTTAGGAAAGCAATAGCGAAGTCATAAAAAGGCGTTATATTGCTACAAGAAATGTATTTGCTATAAAATGGTCTCTATACTTATTCTAGTTTATATGAATGAAATACTTGAAATAAACATTCTGAAGAGGATATTTCATGGACATTTCTTTGAAAATAATCATTAACAGTTTTTTTTAGAAGAACTTACTAAAAAATCAAAATGAAAAATCATTTGATTGTAGAGGAAACTAACAAGCTCATAAAGTTCTTATACATTTATTTTTAGGCAAACAAACAAAAAGTTTTCTATGAAAATACTCTTGGAAGGACTTGTTTGCAGACAATTGCTAGCAAAAATGCAATATAATTTTATTTGAAATGAAAATATTTTGGCAGAAAGAATGTTGTTAACCAATTTAACAAAAGAACATTGGGCGTGAAATTTTGTGGACACTTGTTAGCAATAACATCAATCTATTCTAAGTTTAACTAAAAAGTTTGGGAATGAAAATAGCATTGGCTGAGGGTATCTGTTAACAGGTAAGCAACAATAGGAGCGGAATAGTAGTGGCTGGTGTGGAGGCTTGGCAGTGTACATGTAATCCTAGAGATCTCTGCTACCTTCCACTCACCTATCACAACACGACTTCTCCTCTACTGACAGATGGTCTAGTAATGAGAAGGTTTCCTCGTCTCGTAATGATCACAAACTGTTCTATACTATCTTCCTCTGCTAAAAATATTGCCAGTGTTTTCGTGTAACTATCACCTCGCATTTTGATAAATCACCTTGGGCTAGAAATCTCAAAAAAACATCTGAGAGAGGTTCTGATACACATCTTAAGGATGTCTTGGGGATGGTGATTCTATGCCAAAGGTTGCCTTTTTTTGCTGTTTCATTGATTTTTCTAAATTTCCCACATTTTTGTGTACTTCTCACCATTATCTTTCACCTGATTCCATTTCAATGATAACCAAATTTATATTATGATTGTCTAATGATAATTCTTTGAATAAATATCTCTTTAACAAAAGTCAAGATTTAAAAATATGCAATTTGTTCTAGTATAAAAGTTGTTAATCCACTTAATGAGAAAATATTTGTATACTGATAAGGGAAACAAAGCTGTTCTTGTTTAGCCATAGTTTACATTTTCATCACACAGCAATGTCTGGTTTTCATCACCAATTTCTTCATTACATTGCCAAAAACATTACATCAAACCACTTAGTTTTTTAGAAAGCAAAACAACTCCTAATCCCTCTCAACAAAACATCATGCATGGTGGTCCTTTAGCTTGAAGCAAATTGAAAACCGAACTCTCTGTGCCAAGCCCTTTGGAAACAAGAGCAGTGTTTGTATGCTTTACAATATCCCAGTTTGTTACACAATACTTAATGGAAGGTAATGATTCTCAAGGAGGAATGGTCTTACAAAGTCAACACTATTCAGATTCATTATAAGACAGCTTCCAGACCCACAGTGATGATGGATTGCTTCCCCTTGATGAGGACAGGACTCAAACTGAGGCTCTGCAGAAATATGTCGGCCATTTTGGATTTATGTTTGGTATTTTAATGAGTCATGACCTACAGATATTAATTTTCTTCCAGATTTATATATTTTTGGAAGAGTTCACTTGCCTTCATTTTTAAAATAACAAACAAGTCCTTTTGAACAACATATTTGAGAAAATCTGAAGAACTTCAAAAACTTTGAAAAGAGTTTCAGAACATGACATTTATATCATTTTATCATTTATCCAGAGAAACTTTGCAACTATTCATGAAAACATGACATGAAATCATATTCAAATATTATATCTTTTAGAAATATTCATGCAATCTCAAACATTTTCATCCAGAAATAGACAAAATTTCACTAATGGAGACCCAAGACATATACATGTTAAACTCAATGAAGCAGCTAGCACTCTCAATTCTGCACAATTTGGTCAGTTTGTCACGTCAAAGCCCAATATTAATGGAAATCATTAGATATCAGGTTATGGCACGCTGTGTCCATATAATTCTCTCGTCATTTACAAAATCACCAAAATCGAGTCGACGTTTATTGTTCTGGCTGTTGACCTGATAAGCTAATGCGATATGTGAAATGGCCAGTACGTCAGAGAATCAGCCAACTATTGGCAAAATAATCCAAATGTTGACTTTGCCGCGTGATTTATCCACCATGGATCGTGTTCTTGGAGGACCAATCAGATATAGGGGAAATCAGCAATATAAAGTTGACAGTAGAAGTCTGACCCAGCAATTAATTATTGTGGTAACAGACTTTATGAAAAAACCTGTCAATACCTGTCACATTGTAATATAATAAATGTGTATCATTCAACACTCAGGCAAAAGATGGTATAATGAAAATGTTTTAAAATTGTTTAAAGCAAAAATGCAACCGTTAAATTGTGAACTTGGGATACAAAATTGTTAATTCACAACAATTTAACTTGCTCATTTTAAAAATGTGAACTTGCCAATCTAAATAAATTACTGAAATTCTTTTCAAAATCAAATTATTGTTTTTTTAATATGAAGAAGCATGTAATTTGAGAGAAATGATAACTTGAGATTACATGTATAAATATATACATGATTCTGTTATGCATGTTCATCATAGAGGTTGAAGTGAATATACAAACCATAACATGCCATGAAAACATTTCGTAGCTTAATATCATTTTAATATCATCTAATTACAGGTATAAACAGGTGATAATGTGAATTATTTCCGCTTTGAAAAATGTTTATATTTTTAATGAATGTAGATCAAATGTATTAATATACATTGGCACCTTTAATCTGAAACTTCTGCACTTAAGTGAAAGTTCACACTTGATTTAGAACTCACTTCCCCTTATCAAGATTAATTCAGCTTAGTTATAGCTTGTTGCCATGGAAACATACAGATAGAAAGAGACCAATGCCACAACTTTCTCACTCTTGATTTCTTCGTCTTAAACTGCGAGATTCCAATCAGGATAGTGTCAAAGAAAGGCTGTACAATTCTGCCAGAGTCTCGTGATGTAGCTAAGTATAAGTGCTGATGCTTAATGAAAAGCAAGAATTTACGCATCAAAGTATAAAAATGCCAATTTGACCATAAAATCAATTTTCGCTTCAGTAGTTAAGGAGGTTTTAAACCCTTTAATTTGGATCTTTGCAAATTCCTTATTTCATATTTGTATAAGAATATTTGGAATCAAGCCAAGAAGAGATAGTTTATATGATGACATTATTTTTGTCCTCTGATCTATTTATCCACTGAATCAATAACATTTGCTCCATATTTAAACACATAGCCTGACTTATTTTAATTAAAAGTAATTCATCATTCAATAAAGAATCTTAAGTTCATTATTATGTGTTTCAGATTAAAAACGGAAGTGGAATTATATACACATATTTGATATTTTAAAGCTTTCAACATGACGTATTACCTCAAGATATCTGCCTGAAATGAACGAATAAACACCTACCGAAAATTGACTTGATTAGTTCCAATGAATTCCACACATTCTGATCAACAAGCATCAACTAAATTATGCAAAGTTATTTATTTAAGTAGCTAAGCGAATTAGTCAAAAGCTCATTAGTCAAAAGCACACTCCACAAACCCTAATGGTTAATCTCAAGGAAATATTATTTTGTAACAAGCAAACAATAATCATAGACTGTGCAAACATTTTAAGTTTGTTACCAAAACATGCATTACTAAAATGTGTTCAAGATTTTCTACATGATGAAAACCTCATGGTTTAAGGCATTTTTTATTTTCCTTGTTATTGTTATGAAGAGAAAATGAGTTTTCTTGATGCACTGCATGATGTGAAATTATCACAGGTGCAATTTCAAAGAAAACACATTGGTTATGTCAATATCAGAAACAAGTTCCCAAGCTGATGTCAGCGGGCGGAGATTTCGGTGAACAAAGTTCCTCTGTACTGACTTAGTCTTAATATGCTGATGATTTCAATGTTGTTGTTCTTTGTTAGAAAAGAAATAAATGTATTCTGAATTAATCTTTTAGTTATATCATTACCACACTGCCTGGTACTGGGTATCTAGAGCAAAGATCTAACCTTGACCCTAACGTTTTAAGATAATAGTTTTGTTTTGTAATGTAACATTATTGTATATTTGGGATAACACTATCACTATCAGATTTTGTACTTTTTCGAGATGAGATCCTTGAAGGATTTAACCCACATCCTCACAGTCAGGCACCAATAGCAGCACTAACTGTACTAACAACTTTAACACTCAGCCACCGAAATCTTGATTGTTATAGGTTTCGCTTAATAATTCGAAAGGACAAACAATCACCAAATTTGTTTTAAGATTGTTACAGAACACACCAAAGTTTTACAAAAACTAAATATTTGTCCAACACTTGAAATGTTTTTTCAGACCATGCCAGATGTTTTGGCCTTGTTTGGCCATGTGCGTTACTTTTCCATAACTGCTATTGACATAACATGTTAAGGAAGGAAAAAAGTGTCGTTTGAAATAAGCATGGTCTGAAATAAGTGTCTCTTGAAATCTACACAAACAGTCTTGAGACACACAAGATGACAAAAGCTTGTTAGCAAAGATATCCTATTTCTGAAATATGTGAAAAGAATCTTGCTTTGTCATTTAACCCAGTGTGTGCTTCAAGAGCTCGAACTGATATTTACCAAAACATTTTGGGAAAGTGGATTTTTTTTTTTAAATTTAAAAAGAAAATACACTTCAATTCTTTGTTAACAGTGCTTATTTTAACAACATGACAACTGTGACATTATACAATTTTTTTAAATAAGTGACAGGTCTGGTTTAAAGATGTAACTTAACTAAGAAAGCACATGAACAACAGTTTACACTATCAGTGTCAGTGATATCTCTAAAGTTGGAAAAAAGCAACATTTTATTTTTCTACAAAGAGGAATGCTGATGTAACAAAGCCCATGAACAAATAAAATTGCACAAACTTACAAGATGCATTTTATCAAAATTGTAATATCAGTTTGTCAATTAATTGTTTTGTCAAACATTCATTTTACGAACATTTAATATATAAATTTGCCACAAGATTATTTTCTCAAACACTTTTCACGAATCTAAAAACCACAATTTTTTTTTAAAACAGCTGATAAGACATATCCTATCTATCTAAAAATCTATATTAATATTCTTGATCTTAAAAATTCATGTCCAAATTATCTAGAAGATAAGATAGAGAGGAAACTGTCGTCAAGTCTGGATCTTGATATGAGGCACAACTCTAAAAAGCTCCACTTTTTATCGGGTTTATGTTTTATGACAAACTTGAGTGAAAGGAGAGGTCACATGATCACATCAAAGAGAATGGACCCCCAGATGGCGGTCTGATCTCATTACAAGAAATACATGCAACTTTAACTTTAAATCTGTTGTAAGGGGAACAGTTTCCGTAGGGAGTCCCTATCTTCAGATTGTCTCCCCCTAGGACGTCCTATAAGTAACTGTATACTTCTGGTTTTGAACAAAGAAATAGGAACATGTTTTTCTTTGCTAAAACATTTGAATGAATTGAAAGAGAGCCTGCCTATTTTGAGAGTTAAAGACTTTTCAAGATCCTAAAATGCTTTTCTCTTATTCATATTTGATGTTCCTAAAAACTTATGATGTTATAAACAAGATACATGTAACATAAAATTATTTTACAATTCAAGTTATAATAATAAAGATGTATATCCTTGAGTACATCCTGCTTTAATCATACCTAAAGTGTATCTAAACATTATGTTTCTATACAAAACTATCCCTTTTTAATTATAATGATGAGTGATAATACCAACTGAAGTCAGCTACCCTACCAGTGCAGCTATAAAACTAGTAGCGATCTGTAGAACTGAAATGCCAAATTCAACATAAACAATGGTAAGGCATATATTCTAACAAGGCATTAATTTAACAGGTGTAATGTACATCGCAAGTGGGAACCACAACCTGCAACTCAAGATGAAAATACCTGTAATCGAAACACCCCGTCTTCCATAATCATCTTGAAGAATCCAGGAATAGAGAATCCAATGTGTATTACTGTAAGTGACTTCAAAATATCTATCTTCCACAAATATAAAGTATCACCACAAATTATTTACTCCAAGATTAAAATCACTTTTTCCTCGACAAACAGATAATTCCACTGAACAACTAGTTTACTCCAAGAACGAAATGCCAGTTCCTTCCATAGATGGAGCCTCCCTCCAATGTTCCTGTTATTTACTCCTACAGTGATTGGCAGTAACTGTTGTCACATGTCAAACTCAGCTTCATTCATTTGTCCTTTCTTCTATCTATTATGAGTCACCAATTGCTCATCTGTTTTCACCTGGCTGGACAACCTGGGAGTGATTCATCCACCCGTGTTAACGAACTCGTCAATAGCAAAGAAGTCGTCAATAGCATGGCACTGCATGCATAGCTCGTCATTATCAATGTCCATTTCACGTCAATATCAGCGATGATGTATATCTCACAATCATACAACTGTTCGTCTCAATGCACAATGGGACACTGCATGAGGATTAAATTGCGCATTTCAACAAAAACGTATAATTACCCCTCATTCAACTAATTGATATAATTACTGTGCATGTCCTTGTGGTTATCTGGGAGGTGAATCTAGCCTGATTTATTCACATTCTATTTAAATTTCATGTTGCTATTGTGTCCTAAACTGGAGTTAGCAAATTGAGATGAATCTGGATCATGATAATTTCAATATCAATCTTTACCCTGTAATCATAATGCAATAATTAATGAGATTGAAATCATTTTCTAATATTTAGATGACGTAAAAACATCATTCTGTTAATTTTAATTCATATTTCATTTTCTTTGAGACAAAGACTTCACTTTTTACGAAATCCTAAAGATCAAATGACCAAAAAGACAATACTAAAAACTTAAAATGGGTTTTTATTGGCAAAATTAATTAAAACTGAAAATAGCAAACACATGATGTCTCTAAGCATTGAAAGCATTAGAGCATGAAATGTAAAAGTTATTAATTTTTTTCAAACAAAAAGTAAAGCTTTTTTTCAAAGTAATTATCTCCCTGCTACCCTTCAGCCATTGAATACATCACAGACTACGAAACATGTCCCTTGTTAATTCACATGCAGCTAGTAAATATCGAAGACCATGACTAATCGACCTTGACCAAATCGTGACTCTAGTGACCCCAACAGACAAAAAACAACATCAAAATCAGCGCCAGATTGTCAATTGTAATATTGATGACAATGAACATGAAGGACGAGATGTACATTTCATAATGAAACTCATGTCATATTCATTAAGCGACATCAATGCTTAAATGTCTGTTTCTCCGGGGACCAACTTTTATGAATATCAAATATTGGATCAGATCATATTGCTTCAAATTTGTGTTTTGACAGCTTTACTTCAATCGTTTGCTTTGTGGGTTTTATTTTAACCGACCCCAACTGTCATGAAAGCTGACCTCTATAAGGGTTCAAAACATTGGCTGGAATGAACTTGACAAAGACATGAAAATTAACTGTTTGAGAGGCATTTTAGAAGTTGGTATTATATTTGAACTGAAAAGGATCAAACAAAAATAACAAAATAATAAATAAAAATATTTGAAAACAAAATTTTGGTATGAAAATAAATTATAAATTCAGTCAGACTCCAAAATACCCAGAGATAAAAATATATTCTATTGATATACCATCAATAATAATAGAGTCAATCAAAAGAACACATGACAATATTTCAGATATCTTGAAAATGATAAAGGTGTTTTGAGATCTATTGGAAGTCAACAGCTTTACAGATTTGGTCAGGAAATCCAAAAAGTGCACTGTTGCTAGGGAGATACAACAACAATGCTGGAGCAGTCATTGCCAGGTGTTGTTTTGTTGCCAAATATCAGGTAAACTAGGAGTGAAACCTACGTGAAATAGACAATAGTGAAATAGACCACTTCGATTAACAAAGTTCACCAATTGTACTATAAGGGAAGATTGGTCATCATGTATACAATATACCAAAGATCAGTGTAAATGTGAAAAATACACGAAAAAGACATCTTGGTGAATAAAGTGACAAATTATGAGATCAATCCAAAACTTTTTATAAATAATGTGATTAAATTTGTTAACATTTTAGGTTCATCTTATAATGTTGATGAAAATCATTTTGAAAGGAAAGCAAGAGATATTTTTTTAGTAAATGTGAAATCTACATGAAATAGACGATCACATAATCCAGGTATTGAAACAATATACAGGAGAACAGCCATGATTCAGTTACCAGGAAATCAAACAATGATTCATCCTAAGTAATATTACTAAACCTATAAGCAAAATGCAGATGAAACCGACAACAAGAATCAAGTTGTGACTCAAGTTCTGACCTGGATGTCTATTTCCTTTGCTACCTCACCTGGTTTGTCAGGAATCTCTCAACACCCCCATCCAGAGTTCACAGCATCACCTCTCCTTATCTTGTTTATACCTACAGTACTTTGAAATCAGAGATTGACAGCTGACTGTCTGATAAGAACTTACTAAGCTTGATTCCACTTGAAACTTCATATTGTTAATTTTGACTGAAAACGAATGCAATTATCTGTACATTTTTTCTTACCTTTTAATCAGATATGAAGATATGAACACCCTTTTTACTTGAAAAAGAGTATCGTTAGTTTTGATTGATAAAGAGCATCATTATCTGTGCATCTGTATAGCTTAGTCTGATAACTAGAAGCATCATTTGACTTAAAACAATCAAAATTTAACTTGAAACTGAATGCTGTTGTTATTTTTCATATATAAAGATGGTTATTAACAATAATATATAAATACAATTACGGTATATATCTTAAGAGTTTATTATGTCTTTTTCCTATTTTTCCCATCAATCTTTGAATCTAATTAGGGCCCTAAGCTAAATAAGTTAATTAGTCAAGATGTTGCTGATAAAGGGAACCATGGTGATATGTTTATGAGAGGATACAGCATTAAAAGACTTACTAAAGATTATAATACCAAATGATTCAGATTTATCATAAATAAAGATCAGCTTGGAAATGACTATCATCAATGAAACCATCCATTCTTCTAACGTCCATCCATTTCTCAACATAAAGAACGAATAAAGAATAAAGAATAAATTATAAAACCAAGAGGTCATGTTATGGAATAAACCATCCAATTCAGAGTGTGTTGAATATTATTTAGGTCATGTCCTGGTTTACAGCAGTGTATCGACTGAGATGGTTATAAATCAAATTTCATATGGTTTAACTGAGCAGAAACAATCAATATCCATTTGAAACATAGGCGCTTGCTAGCTTGCTAGTTACATGGGAGAATTGTTTTATTGCAGTTTGGCTGAAATGAAGTGAACTAAACCTGAAATTTAAATCCTTTGAAACCGTTCATATTGCATGAGTGATATGATTTACTGTATTTTGACAGCAAACATTTAACTGTGATCAATATGATGATACTGACAACTGAACTGGACAATAAATATGACAACTGATATTGACAAAAGATATTTGAAACTGATATTTGAAAACCAAATTTGAAAATTGGTTTTGACAACTTATTGACAAGAGAATTTAATTTAATTTATTTCTACTGAAATTGACATTTTGTTTATATTTTATCTCCATTTTAATTGCAAATGCAAGGCTCACACAGGTGCAAGAACATGCATATAGGACATTTAAGCCACATTGGAATGTTGTTGAACCCTTGAAGAAATTCTTTGAAAATAAGCATTACACAAAGGCAGCATTGCCTGCTTATTTTGCCAGTGCATGAAGACTTTGTGATGGACCCCATGTAAACATTCCAGAGAAATATGATCCTTGCTTTGATCTCTGAGTGAAATCTACATGAAATAGACAACCCATTTACATCCATTGACTACAGCTCTTCTCACTTCCTACTGACTCCATAACAAAGACTGGGAACAGGAAAACATGTTTAGAATTGCTTAACATTTACAAAGCTTTTTATCTGCAAATAGCTGATGTGTTCAACATTTACAAAGCTTTTTATCTGCAAATAGCTGATGTGTTCAACATTTACAAAGCTTTTTTTATTTATTGTTTATTATCTCAACACACTTGGTTATTGAATATGTGATGTACATATACATCTGAAAACAGTGGTTGATTGATGTGAAGTACACCTATCAGATAATGCTTTTACTGACAACTTCCTGTTGTTTCATATGGTGATCAATAAGTTATGACTTGTTGATGGTCAATTCTATGAAAAGAATACTGCAACTCAAAATAAATTATCTCTGAATGTGAGAGTCACATAGATGGTATTAGACACACATATATCACATTATAGGCAATTCATCATCAATGGGTTGTCATTTGCAACTGAGCTGAAATCAGCTGATCATCTGAAAATTGCCCTCTTCATATATAATGGGCTTTACCTAAAATAACCAAAATGTATTTCTGAAATATTATTGTCAAAGTTAGGTATAAAATGATTTATTATTTATCTTACGGTAACCTAGAACTACAACTGAAAATTAAACTGATTAAGAAATATTTTCAAAATATTTTACAAAATACCTATAAACATTCTAAAAAAATATTTTGTTTACAAAATCAACTAAGGTCTCTATTAGATCCATACATAACTTTCCTTCCACAAAATGAACTAACGACTACATACTAACCAGATAGCTATCATTCCAGTCGGTGTACTCTGAATCGTACAGAGATTCAAACTCAGCTTTCTCGGACATGGTTCCGTGGAAGGTCTTGGAATGTGGAAGTTTTGGAGACTTGAGATGAGAAGACATTCAGTGTGGTGAGGGACGTGTTGATCCCTCACAGCGAGCTGCTGATGTATGCATCATGATGAGAACCATGTCAATATCAAAGCTTATGCATTTGAAATCAGCGACAACACCTGTCGATGTAACTTTCAATCATGTAATGAAAACATGAAGTTTTAAAATCCAGATGTCAAATATTAGATTAGCATCCAAGATATATCACTTTTTTTCTTCAACAAAATGTCTCATATCCTGTGAAATCGATGATAGTGTCAGGCTGTATTTTTCATAGGAGTTGTCACAAAATTCACAAATGGTTCAAATTTGTCCAGCATTAGAAGAAATAACATCAGTTTTGTGCTTAACAATCCTCTTCTGTTGATGCAGAATCTAGTTTAATGAATTAAAGTTGTGAATCAGAACTGACAGAGAGAGTGAGTGAGGGAGGGTTCATACACCAGTAACACCTGTCCAGGAGTGAACTATCCACTGTTACCACTGATGCTCATCACTCTGTATATACTTTCTCTCAGTCTTGGATATTGCTTTATCAAAGAGTCAGGTATTTCACCTACCGGTATAAGAAACTCCCAGCTTCAGATATTGCTGTATATTGACAAGCCCTAATCAGAAATGTTCTTGTCCATGCTTCAGACACCTTCTATAAGAAACTCCCAGCTTGGTATATTGACAGTATATCGACAAGCTCCAATCGGAAATGTACATATAATCCCTGCAGAAGCAATCTGAGAAAAAGTTAACACCGACCGGGATTATATTTTGACAGAAGACGTCTCGTGTGTATTCAGCCCCATGTGGAGATGAAGTAGCCAAGAAAAGTAACTCCTCCTCCTCCTCCTACTTTCCCATGTGTTTTATGCACTGTTACAGCATTCTGCTCACTGGCGCATTTCAATGGAACTGAACCATGGGGCTCGGAGAAGTGTTTTTGATACTGCTGAACTGGGGCCTCCTTGACAGAAGGGTACAAGTGATTAAAGAAAACAGATTCTCCCACTCTGACGGCAGAGGAAGTCGCAAAAAAAGAATCCTCGCCAATGTCGTGAGAGAGGGATGATAAAGATAGGATTCTTGAATCCAGCACAGCGGGTCTAATTAAACATTTTGTGCATCTCTGTACGGTTCGTTTGAAAATTGGAGGGTTGGCTCGTAAAGCAAGATAGGGCTGGCTTTGCAGACACTATCACATTTCAGAAAAAATATTCTGACATTTTCACATCTTTATGACAAATATAGAAATAGATGATGATGTTCGTTGATGTTCTTTTCTACAAAGGGAGATAACTTCCCTGTCTTATCTTGGATGAGTTTTTATCTACGATAGGTGAAAGGTGTCACGTTTCATTGAAACATGCTGGGAAGTGGAAAAAAGTTTCAAAGATAATCCATCACTTCTAAGTGGCAGAATACACCTGGCGTGGGCTGTAGTCGGCTTGACAAAACTTGCTTTATCTTCCCAAAAACTGAGAGTTTGACACACACACTGATAATCTTCTCCAGTAGTTAAGGGTTGTCAGAGGTGGAAAGATCATCCATTAGAACAATCAGATACCTGTCTGATTACACACACCATCCTTTTGGGATGCTACTCTGTGAAGTGAAGGGGGCAGTGTAGATTTCATTTTAAAGTGATCCTCGAATTGTCTATGACAAACGAAATTCACAAGTGTTAATTTCACTGCAAACAGTGTTACAGAGGTTCTCAGATTCACACAACAAACTGCTCCTGTAGTAATTCCCCCTCTAGACGCTTGTAAATGGCACTTATCCAGGAAAGAGCTTGGCAATAAAATTACACCCAACACAATTATGAGAATGGTGTAAAATATGATTCCCTTGCGAGCAAATGATGAAGTACTTAATCCTGTCTTAACCAGCGGTGGGAAAACACCTGGCTTGAGCTGGGAAACCGTTGTACATTGCAGACTAGAAATGTACGGTTTGAGCAGAGCACTCCCTCTCTCTGTCTGTAAACAAATGTCATTAGCCTGCTCTGATATAGACAACTGTGCACTTTGTATTGTGGTCACAACGTCACAACAGCGATGTGCACTGTACTCAAGTACGAGTCTCAAAACACTGTACTCAAATATGCCATTTGGTGCAATATTATGAAATATTCGTCTTCTGTGCACTGTCCTGAAATATGCAGCTTGCTTCACTGGTTTGAAATATGTGACTTGATGGACTTGTCAGAAAATAGCTGTCTCCAGTACACTGGTGTAACGAGGGTGTAAATGCACTGTACTGCAGTATGTCTCTCAGTGCAACTGACATTAACATGTGTCAATCAAGTGAACTTGCAGATGTTTTGGATTTAATTGGAATTTTTAATTAATCATTCCAAATATGTCTCCAGAATTGTTGATTTTGAAATGAAAGATCATAATTCATTAAATATAGATTTCCAAGTAATTTATTATTATGTCAATCTTTGATCAGTATCTGTCAATTTGTCAAACTGTATTTACAACAGATTCCAACACAAACACAAATCATACATTCCAAATGTATCAACATCATCAAAAAGCAGTCAGCATCCTTCGTCATAAAACAATCCACCACAAATCAGATTTCCCAAATGTATAAATTTCATCACAACAAACAGTTGTCAATATCTTTCCACAGCAAGTTCTTCCCCACAACAAATCTGGTTATTCACTTTCACAGCTCTGCTATTGCAATATGATGTCAGTTTCATCCAGAAAGTCGTCAATATCTTTCCTCACCACATCATAGCACGCCTCTTTCATAGTCTCTGAATATACACCTCCATATTATCATCTCTCAGCTGACAAAACATAAACAGAATAGAGCTGCAACTTCTAGCTTGCCGCCTCTACCAATACAACTGGCAGCAGCGCCAATGCCGATATCACTCAATATCAGGTTAGGAAAATGCCACCAGCCCACAAAGCCTCTGGCTGGTCTCAGCTTGGCCTCTGATTCCCTTATCTGTGTCCATAGGCAGACTTACCTCCGATTGTTTCTAGTCTCATACTCAGCTTGTTTTCTAGTCCAGTACTAAGTTTTCTAGCCTGGTTAGTGTAATCAAGACTGGATCTCGATGTAGCCCTAAGGTTAATGCTGTGTTGGTTGTTGCAATGTAATTAACGTGGTTGTTACTTACATCTCAGGGACATGTTGATTTCATGTTTTACCCTCCAGTACATCTGCTTAATATCCCTGCCAGTCAATCAATATTTACACATAGCTTTCAAAACATTGTTTCAAGATATAACTGTTTGTGTACCTCATCAAAACTCTTCCAGTGGAAATCCAAGAGGATTTATTTTGGCTCCATCCAAGATAATATCAGTTATTGATCAAAGCAGTTTATTTCAACCTGCTTACAAAACGAATTTCTTGAATTCTATCTTTCAACTGGACTCCAAATTTATATAATTGAGTTTTGTTAAGAAATTAAATTTGTTTTATTATAATGAAATCAAAATCCGGCAAAAAATTAAACCACAACCTCTGGTTGTCGTTCCAGAATATTCATAGATAGCCTTTTTAAGTTTGTGATCAAGATTATTGTCTCAGTTTAAAAATATTTAATTCCTGTAAATTGGCAAAAGAGATTGGTTTGGTACCAATGGATCTAATCAAGGCAAGTGTGTGCTAAGCAGGTTCTAAAAACAAAGAATTCTATTGTATCCATTTCATTTTTAAGTACTTTTTATTCATTTTCTCTTTCTGAATTTAAGAAAATTTTGTTTCAGAAACTAATTGATATTCAAGCAAAATCTCCATAGATATCTCAACAGATACATGTTTATCTACTTACAATTTTTCTAGAAAGTTTTTGAAATTCAGTCAGTTATCATCAGATGAAAATTCCCCTGACAAGTGAGGCTGACAGAGGAATGTAGCATCTCTTGCAGAGATTACATTTCCATAACATCACACAGCCGCGGGTATTTTCACAACACCACACAGTCAAGGATATTTTCACAACATGCCCCACCTCAACCGTATAAATATTTCCTAACACTGATTATGTACCAGTTACTGGTGAAAATTGGATCATTCCTACGTGAGACAATTGAACAATACTTTGAAAATATTGGCTTTATCTAATCATACACCTATCCTTCAAGCTTTGAAGACTATTACAAAACTATTTAGATATTTGAATCAAATTATCTCATGTCATCAAATGTATCTAATATGTGAGATATTCTTCTTTCACCTAATTTGTGTGATATCAATAGAGATATTCTTATAATTCTTCAATGCTCATTATATTTGCCCACATTTGGAAATCTGCATCTAAAAGATATTTAAAGAAATACTTCAACGCTTATCATCGTTGATCACATCTGCAAGTCCACATTCAAAAGATATTTAAAGAAGAACTTCATTCCTCATTGTCTTTGATGACATTTCATGCATCCACATTTCCACTGCAACATGGAGACATTCACAGAAATATCCAAAAGCTTCCACTTTTGATCTCTTAACCTCCAACATCCACTGACATTCTGACCATGTCCTACCAAACCAGTGTGTAGCGCTACATATTTCAATATCAACCACTGCTATCATTCCATCTCCATGAAGATTGCACTTTGTATGACAACCTGTGTCAATATCATTAAATATGAACTCATGCACTGACCACTACTCTTCACAATTTGTAGATAGATAGATTACAATATCCTGATCATTCCCTCTCCATGTAGACTGCACTTTGTGTGAGGAGCTGTGTCCATATCTTAACAATATCATAACTCCTTCACTGACCATTTTCTACCAAACTAGTAGATAGCGCTATACATTTCTGTATCATGCACTAAGACCATTCCCTCTCCATGTAGATTGCGCTATGCATGACAAGCTGTGTCCATATCATTGATATGAACTGCTCCATAAGGAACTCTGCTTTTATCTCATGTCTGTGAAGAATCTGGACTGTATCAGTGACAGTCTTTCTTCTTTGAACTTTGTCCAAATTCTCTTACTGGTAGATATAACATCAATCACGATTTCAATTCCAGCATAAATTGGAAAACTCAACCCTATTAGACCTTGTGTATTGGCATGGAATTATTTGATTTCATCGCTGTTTGCAAATTTCAGTTACTAACAAGGTTTCATGATGAACATTTTTCATGGTCATGATTGATTATATATCTTAATTCAATCTGGGTTTTGTTTTTTTATATATCTCCGCAAAGAAAAGTAATTTTCTATTAGTTAATAAAACAAACATTTTATGTGAAAAACATAAACTTTTGGCAATGTTTAGATTTCATTTAAAAAAAAAATTCCTTCTTATCATATTTTACCAAAAAGATTTTTAATAATATTTTATTTTTTTATTATTACATAGTAGTGATTTTTCAGCATAAATTCTTAGGCATCATTTAGATTTCAATAAAATTTCAAGAACTCCTGGTGCATATCCCTGTGTGTGAAATAAGGCCCAACCGACAGCCTCAATACTTTTGATCAGTGCTGGTGATTTTGTAGGTCTTTGCTAAATTTGACTTTCCCAGATAAAATCATTGATCTTGTAATGTTACAGGCTTATTTCATACACTGTTAACCCAGAAGACTCTAACAGAAGATACAGAGATACATAGATGGTGAGTGGAGCACACATCAACACTCTGCTGTCAGTTGTGATGGATACAACTCTTGTCAGTGTCAATCACCTGACGTCTATTTCTCTACTTGCGCTTGTACTTTCTGTAGACACCTACAATACACAAGAATATCCTTGAACTGTTTATTACAAATAACTGTCAATTGGACTGAGTCCAAACCATTCCAGATGGTTAAATTTCTGGAACTATTTTCTATTAAAGAGTTCAATCTTCTAGGATTTACATAGGGCACTATGTAGAGTTTAACTCACTATTCCTTGCCAGTGCAAACACGCACTTAACTCAGAGGTTCTGTATATTTTAGGATAGCATATGCATGTGTGCTCATTTTCTAAAACCTACTCTATAGTCCTCAATTAAACAGCATGTGCACTCCATTAAATCATTTGGACATTTTGTAATAAATAGGTATGAAATGGTAAATTACACATGATTTCTCTGCTAATGACACATTCTACAATATCCATGGAAACAGCATCTTGTATATTGACAACAAATATTTCCAAACAACCAGTTGAGTATTTCACCAATATACAACTAATAACAATATTCTCCAACACACAACATCAATTTTGGGATCCAGTTGTGTACATCACCAATACACTACCAATAACCAAATTTACGACACACCATACCCATTTAGGAAGTACTTGTATATTTCACAGATACCAAGCTAATGATTGCATTCAACAGACACAATATCCCTATTAAGAACCACATTGTCAACTCCTATCAACCAATCAGCATTCCTCTGATGTAACCTACTGACCAATCAGATAATGAGCTGACCTCGTTGGCGTTTCATTAACGAAACTTAGTTCTTAACGACCTTACAGGCGTAGATTTCAATGCAAGAGGCTCATCCCAGGAACAGATTCATTAGCTACTTCATTAAATGATCGTAGATTTCATTGTCAATTTCAGTCACATTCCCACCACAGTTGTTAATATCCTGAATAGTGTCCAATCAGGATTTATGATGCTAATATTCAGCATCATATTTCACAGATTTATGTCCAATCAGAGTTCAGTGTCAGATCAGATCAGAAAGGATGAGGCTTTATATGAGCTAAAAGTTGAATTTCATTATCCTAAACAGTATCCTGATTAATTTGAATAATTCTGCTGTTCATTATCATTATTAACATTACATGAATTTAAGTAAAGAATTGATAATAAGAATTCAGAGAGAAAATTAGATAGATATCAAAAGTTGTATCTCCTTTCGTTTATTAACTGTTCATGCATCTGGAATAAGAACTTATATTGAGAACTCAGAGAAAACTTATCTTGACATCTAAATTATTTCTCATTATTTTGAAAGTTTTAATGTTATAATTTTAAAGAACATATACAGAGATTTCAGAGAGAATATTCTGTTGGTTTTTTTTTTTTATCAGATGTTGAATTTAATAATCATTGTTACTGAGAATTCAGAGAGACACATTATTATTAAATGAACACTATTCAATTATTATAAATAACACCATGTATTACTTTCACAAGTGTCAAAACTTTCATCTAAAACTTTGAATTTGATAATCTATGCAATTTTTAATGAAATAAAACATATCACAACATCAATGAGACACTCTGTCTGTATGACACAAGTTTGAAAGAACTTTAATGTAACAAAGTAATTTAATTATATCTTAACAGATGACAAATAACAGAAATACAATCAGAAACATAAACTTGTAATTATTTTTTCAAAATTCTATTTTGACAATGACACCAATAATGGCTAGACATACAAACACTTTGTGGAGTGTATTGTGTGTACAATGACACTGATTCTACTTCAAATTGACAATGATTATTTTAAAACCTATTAAAAAATTTGCTTTAGAAGACCATTGTCTGCATTTGTTTTATAAATTGAATAATGACAATTAGCATTTAAAAAAAATAAAGATTCAACATCATAAACTTTACATACAAAATAAAAAATTTTAAAAATATATTCCAACATATGAAAGAAATAATGCATAATCTCAAAATATTTTTTTTTTATCATATATGTGTATCATCATAGTCTTAGACACTCCAAAAAATCAGAAACACTATCAAATTTTGCAAATTAAAAAAACTCTTCTGAATCAGGACGAAAATGCATTAATAAAGATAATCCCACGTCAAAGTTATCAAAATAGTTATCCATTTAAAAGATTTACCATGTATAACGTCAAACAAACAAGTGGGAAAATTTCAAATGAAAAACTTTTAGCTGTTATAAATCCAACATATTCAGACCACTGAACATAAAAAAACATACAAGGACTTTAACCTACAAACTCGAAGCTCTTACAATCTCCACCACTTCAACTAGTAAACCTGCAGGGACACACCAATATACATGAAATCAACAAACAGCATGGACCAATAAGAATTAGATTAATTGACAATAAAAGTTCTTGATTGTTTCACTCCTCCTCGCAGGCATTAATTAGGTTATTTAACCATTTGTATGAATTCCAGTACTTCACTGATATTATCACCAGTCCCCAGGGGGGTCAGGTACTTCAAACACGTACTTCATGCAATGACGCTTCCCAACTTGTTTCAGACAAGCAATATATCAAACCCACGCTTATTGATCAATTTCAATGGTGAAATCCCTTGATGTTTCCCTGTAAAAATGCCAGGTTGATTTGACCTTCTTGTTACATAATCAGGGAAGGTAATAAATCATATTTCCTCAAATTAATAATTTTCATATTTGAAATTTTAAAAGTTCATAATTTATTTGATCAAATTTAAATTCTTTTTCTCAAGTCTCGTTATTTTCATTATGAGATGTTTCTTATCCACTTTTCAATCAAATTTAATTACATTTTGAAAGGAAAGTACATTAACCACAGTTCATCTTTGAGTAAGATGATCGTACAAGAAACACTTTGAATTGATACGATACCCTTGATAATTAACTTTGAAAGTAAATCACATAACTGAAGAAAAATTAGAAGGAAAAACTGCTGTATTGAGTGACAGTATTATATAAACATTAGAAAAACAACAAATTCTTAAGCTAAAAATGACTTAAAATGCCAAGTTCTCATCATCATGATCATGTTATCATGTAGAAATCTGACATCTCTCTGCATATCATGTTCACATCTTGATACGAACTAGACAAGACATTCTCAATGACATAACTTGTTAGCAAGATCTGGATCAGTGATGCTAATTTCAAGCCAAAATCAACATAATTGATATTGATTACCCCCATCTGTCTATCAGTTCATCTTTAACATTTGACAGGCACAGTTGAAACCAGTGATGGCAAACATAGACGAATGTTGGAAACTTTATCTTGTGTCACTATCAGTGTTGAACATCCTTCCAGAACTCCCATTGTGAAGTGCACCAAAATACCATTAACCCCACCTTAAAGGCACTGTAGCACGTTCTGCTTACCGAAATAAAGTGATCTCACCAAGAGGTAAGTAAGTGTTACCAATGGCTAAATAATACTCCTCGTTGCACCAAAATATCATTAAAACGACCTTAACCCTCGAAGTTCTGGAATATGTTTTTAATTAGGAATATTTTTTTATTTATAATGTTTGATGCAGTAAAATATGTTGACACTTTAACTGTTAAATCAATTAATGTCAGATTATTCTGAGTGGCCAAGTTAAAGGAATGAACATCCATACATTTTATTGTATTAGCAGACAAGTGTCAATACAGGAAATATAGATTAAGTTAAAATCTGTGAAAATAATTAAATTGAACTATCAAGTATTTGTCAGAACTCCCATTAAAAACAAAACAAATTGTCAAAAAATTAAAACCTTTCAGAATAGCATTACTTTTGTGAATTTGCAAGGTATCCTATCCCTGGCATGATGAAGAGTTAATCCATTTTCATCAATTTTAAGCCATTATTTTTCTAAAAGCAATGCTTAGAAGGAGGATAAGGTTTCTGAACATTGGTCAACACCTGGTGTGGTCACTGCCGGTCACTCAATGCCTGCTAGGAACATATTTACTGTGGACAGGTTGCAGCCAGACACAGCTTGGAACTCTTTTGGGAAGAAGGGGCAAATGTCTGGTGAACTCTTTGGACAGGAAGATAAATATGTACTCTATGGAAAAAGTTTGTTTTGAAGAGGGTTAGGTGGGTCTCAGGAGATAGCAAAATATTCCCTCACTCCCATGCAGTGGAGAATCGCTGGAGAATCTATGGAGAATTTCTGGAATCGGTTTCTACATATCAGGAACAAGGCAAAGGTGCTCAGGAACACGACATGTATTTGATCTTTAGAAGTATTCGCTCTAACCATTTATGATTATTTATCTTTGATGGAATCAAATGTAAAATAACAGTGTGGATCCCAAGTACATGTATCACAATAAATTACATTTGAATCATATATAGAAAACCATTTTGTATTTATTACTTTTCACTTATTTAATATTTTTTTATAGACTGTATTCAAATTATGCTTTATCGTATCATTACCAAAAGAAAAAGCATTTTGGATGTAAGAAACTTTGTCTCATGCATTAACTTCTAAATCTAATTAAAAAAAATTTAAAATTATATAAAATCTGAATATATGTATTAGGAAAATATGTAACTGTCAAAATATAATGAAAATCTAAATATTAGAATTTGTACATTAAAACCATGAGTCCAAACTCTCAAAAATTGCACCTGAACATCTGAACATAAGGAAGCAATGGCAACTTGACTTGAAGTGCTTCAAGATCCACTTCAAGGTTTCAAGTGTGTTTGGATCGAGAATGTTTCTATCAGGCAACGTTGGCTGGGCAACAAGTTTGGTATCTAGGAGTATGATTGGATTATCAGAAAGTCTAATAAATATCAGGAAAACTCTCGAAATAAACATAAATGCCATCTCCAGACTGGCATAAACTAAATTGGCACATCTACTGATAAACTACATGTTTCATGCACCCTTAATAGAATAAGTGTGATTTCACTATAAAGAAATTATGGCATGTTTGTTATCCTTGTAAAATATTGTCTTTTCATGCACTTGTATAACCGGTGAACATGAACACATGGACATATCTTTTCTCACATTCATTATTTATTCAAAATGTAAGAAATGAAAACAATAATATGTTTTCTTTCTATTACATATTTATAATTATTTAAAAAAAACAATAAATTTGCTGTATCAAATAAATGTCTTATTAAAAAAATATCTTGCAAATGTTGAGATAATATCTATCTAAATGTGAATCATCAAAACCTATGCAAGCGAAACGAAAATTAGAAATTACTTCAAACTCAAACTAAAAAAAAGTTCAAAAATGTAAATGTACAAGTCAAGTGACACCTCTCCCACATCAATTAGAAGACAACAATGACACAACCCATGAAATCGACATCCATCAGCACAGCACCTGTGAAATAAGGAATTAGAAGATTTCGTGCTTACCATGCTGTGAATCTCTGGCATGAATAGAACATTCCCCGCCAATGCCTGTATCAGTTCTGTACCCTAGCATCACTTGTTTAAACACACTGTCTCTTATTTTCTTGGTTGACACAGGGCGTGCCTCATGAAATCCACGATAAGACTCATCACTTTCATTTCTGGACTCGCTTATTTCAGTTACAATCTGGCTTCAGTAGCATATGGCTTGTGTTTACTATAAAAGCCTGACTTTATGCAATCTTGGAATGATTTTGATTTTTTATAAATTTACATAAGGAGAAACTGGCCTGAATTTGAGGTTGGAATTTATATGAGATGAAATTGATGTGAATTTCTAGTGAAAATGACATCTGAAGAATTTCTCTTTAAATCTATATCCAGTTGAAATAGACATCCTTTGTGCAGGTTCATTTCCATTATGGTTATCTCTGAGGATAATCGGTTACGTCACCGAATCTTTTTCTCCAGCATCACAACTTCCCAGTACAGTTGCTAGTGCATGTAAACTTCTGTAGCCATATTAACTCTTTCCTTCTTGTTGTCACTTTAAGTCACATAAGACCAATTTTTAGTTTACCTGACAAGAAATGTACATCTTCAAGAAAGGATTTCACAATTTGGACAAATCCTAATTTCTACGTTGGAATCGCCTTTTCCATGTAAAACAAACTCTTTGAGATTAACTCTTTTCCTGCTGTTACTGTCATCATAAGTCACACAGCAGACTGAAGACCAAAGGTTGAATATTCCTGACAAGCAGTATACATCAACATGAAAGAATAGCACAATTAGCGAATCCTCCTTTCTCTGTAAAATTCCTCTGCCTTGTCTTTTAAATCATTCAGACGCTGATTGCGCGTACATGCACTCAGCAGAATTTCAGAAGCTGTCTTTCTGTCTTAAAATTCAGATTAATAACTACATGAACACACGCTGATAGCAAATTAATCCCCAGTCAGGATGCCAGGAATGGCTCAACACTAAAACAGCTATGCTGAAATTGGCACCCACAATACATCAAGTCAGCTGGTGCAATTTACGTCATCAATTTCATAACTCGTACATTGCCAAAATCTCAGAATTGTAGAAGTCAGGTTTTCTGGCCACTGTATCCATATTATGATAACAATTTGTATCAATGTTGGTTCCTTCGTGAATTTGAATATCATAACTTCGTCAATTTCATAATTTGTTCACTGCAAAAACAATCACAAAAGAGAGAAGAATTCTGGTTTTCTGGCAACCATACCCACAACTGACACCGATCTGTATCAATGAAGCTTCCTTCATAAATTGGAATATCATAAACAAGGGAAATGTCAGAAGGCTCTGTTGATGAGGTTGAAATAAACATGGGTCAATTGCGAACTATCCAAACTCTCCACAGAATAATGATATCCCTATGGGTGCAATAGCTGCCAATTTGCCAATAGCGCCCACATCAGGCAAGGAAGAACTGGGAATATATTATCCTGAGATGCTAATAGATGTTCAGAATACATTATCATGAGATCAGATTGCATTATCACGAGATGAGAATAGACAAGAATAATTTAGAATTAGATGAGAACAACTGAACTAGATTCTGCAAGCCTCTTCACTGTACCATATGATGTCCAGATTTTCTATATTCTACAGATTCAACAATATTTTTACTGTTGGTTTCATAGTAATCAAGAATCTGAAATGCATACAGATATCTGTATTTCCAATCTTATGATACTGCTATTAAATTTTTTGTCAACGAAGTCATGAATATATTTTCTCATCTAAATCTTCATGAAATTAAGATTCATGGAAACTGCCTCGACCAATTACAAATATTCCATTTTTTTTTAGAGCAAATCAAGGAACAATTTTCAAAAATATATTTGCTTCAAGCTTAACATGACAAAAACTTTTTTTCTACCAGAAAATGTTTAATTTGAAAACATTACCAATATACTTGAGCAATAATTAAAACAAAAATGTTAAAACAACAAATTTCAGGAACATCTTATTCCTAACAGAAAATTAAATCAGCAAACCACTTTGCTTAGAATCTTCTTTAGATAAATGTAAGTTGTGAAATGAACGCTTATCTAGTGTTTTTAAACATCAGGGATAAGGTATCTCATCAGCATTTCCCTGAATCACAACTAATTGACATGATGGAGTTCTGTAACCTTGGCAACTGACCATGTCTGATGAGGAAACTCCTGTCTGGAGTCACTGGCCTCAAGAATCCTCAGTCTTATTTTTAGCTCTTCAAAATATTTTTAAGAGTAATTTAGAAAATATTATGTTTTTTCCTAAATTATAAAAAGGATTTATCCATATTCATTCAAGAATAGAAATGATATCATATTATTATTATTAGAAATATAATATATATATAATTATAGAATATAAGTTTAAAATAAGATATACTCTAATGTTCCAAAGATGGATGGAGTTAAAAGTAGAAATTACTAACATAATGTATTTCTTCTTTGAAGCAAGATGATCTATTTATATACTGACAGTTTAAGCTCTTATGTGCATGCATATTCATTTTTGTGTTTTAAGTCATGGGACGTGAAAAAAGTTTTACCAAGTATTGTGAAACTTCAATTCAAATAATTCAACTCAAATAATTGTTAAAAATGAAAACTAAATATCTTGTCTTTTCTTTTTCAGTATCAATTATCTGTTATAACTTGTATGATATATGATGTTTTGATGATTATGTCAACAGAAGAATAATGACCATTTCAATGCATAATTCAAGAATCCAGATGGACAGGTTGTAAATGTACTATCTTCCTTTCATTGCATTTAGCACCTTGAACCCAATCGTGAATGTCACTTCCAAACCTTCAGTTTGCCATGAAGCCGTTATAATCTGCCAATCACCTTCCAAATTTGGATCCAATTACCACACTAGATCTGCCAAAATGAGAGAATAAAACTTGGACTGATAAACAAGACCTGTTCCTAACTCACCATGAATCTAACATTAACCATTCTGGCACTTTCATGATTTCAATATTTCCGCTCTCCACTTAAAGATAACCCATTTCCTGTCATTGAAGCATTGTTTACAGAAAGATTTATGAAATTGATATAGCCAAAATACCTCTTTAAACAGTCAATATATTGAATCAAGCAATGCAACTGAATGAAACCCGGCAACTATCTAAATCCCACTTCCCGTTAATGCATATTTACTTCTTCCTATTCAGTCTCTTGAAATTGCAAATAAAACCGTCTTGAAGTAGTTCCAGGAACCGTCAAATTCTTCCCAGAGTTCCATTATTCCACTTCTTCCTGACCACCAGACCTTAAAATCATGTTCCTTACCAAATTTGGAATCAATAAGCCTGAGAGACAAATCAGAAATGTTACCAAAGACCAATGTCTGGAATCGTGGTTCCAATCACACTAAGTTAAACTGGTTCCTGGAAATGTCTTGGAATAATGGTAAACACCATTCTGGCAAACATTGGCACCAGACAGCTAATAACAAGCCTGAAAGTATTAGGAGTTCCTGAATTAGTGACCTTTGTTTCTTAGCACGGTCCACAGACCCTACCTATTAATATAAATGCTTAAAAGCCTGAATTACCCAAGTACAAAACCTGGCATTTATCAGTGAATAAAAGCCTTTAAATCTTTTATAGGGGTGTGTATGAAGCCACATAGCTTTCCCATAGAAATGAAAATAAACTTTTTATTTACCTTGCAAAAGTGGTGTTTTTAACTTAAAGCCATGAAGTGTAGACCAATCAAATATACATTACCCGTTAGCTTCTTCTACTCATTAGGAGAAATCTGAATTGATATGCCTCTGACCGAGGTGCTAAGCACTAGTTAATTCAATATAGGCTTACATTTCTCCAAAAATTAATTATACACATACAAATTTCAACAAATTAAATTCTAATCACACTTCCTCACCCTTTGACAAAAAGTTTTCTCTCCTCTTGGTGTACATGAGATTTGCCTTTTTGAGATTTAATTGATTTTAAATTAATTGAGAAAAGTGCATATTATATATAATCTTCATTGAATGTGTTAACTATTTATTTCATTTTGAAATGTCTGTCAACACCTGACTCACTAAATCAAGTACTGCAACATAGCGTAGTGTAGCATTGTGCAGCATCACTGGTTCATAACATGCAGAGTTCAGCAACAGTGAGCATGGTTTATCAGTGGATGGTGACCTTTCACATAAATTGGATACAACGAGAATTTCACAGGATAAACTTTGATGAGCTAAACAAATCACATCTTTACCTATGCACACCTACATTATTCACATTTGTCCATCTACATTATTCACCTTTGTCCATCTACATTATTCACATTTGTCAATCTACATTATCCACCTATGTCCATCTACATTATTCACCTTTGTCCATCTACATTATTCACATTTGTACATCTACATTATTCACTTTTGTCCATCTATATTATTCACCTTTGTCCATCTATATTATCCTCTAGGGTTGGCCAGAGACAAGACAGCTCTTAGTTTTCAGAATAAAATGGTAAAAGCAGGTTATGAGTAAAAAAGAGTTAAATAATTCACAAGTAATTTGCTGCATGCATGTTTACCTTTGAGTACCACCTAATATCCAGGTATGTAAGGTGAGACACTCCAGGTACGCTAGTTAGAGGCAAATACCTGTCTGTTAGAGGTAGGAGGAATCAGAGATGGAAATACTTCCTGATGCATTTGTGTGGTGATAGACACTGCCAATTAGTTGGTCTTGATGAATAGACAGACTTATTGAGGTAACTTATGTAACAAATAACACATGCAATGGTTTACCATGTTTGTGATGACAAATTGGTTATATGCAAGAATAGTATGATATTCTGAAAATAACCTTTTTTATCTAGTCTCTGATGAGATTCATTTCTATCAAATATTATGATATAATTTACACCTGTTTTGGACATATTATTATTAATATCTTTGCAACTTTGTAAGTATACTTCTTATATTGTATTTATTCTTGGACAAGACATCTTGAGCCGTTTTTTACTGAAAAAATATTGGTCTTCAATACATGCTGCATTAGATGCTGATATTTTTGGCATAATGTTATAAATATCTTCGCAACTTTGTGTAAATATCCTTGCAATTTTGTATATATATCCCTGCAATTTTGTGTATATGTTCTCTCACAAGGCATCCCCAGCTATTTACATGCAGACCCAGCGTGCAAGCAGCTGACTGGAAGCGGAGTGAAATGTCTACCCAGACTCTGCAAGACATGTGAAATATGCACCAGGGTCTCAATGGTCAGCTATAGACTCTCCTGCTATGTACAAGCTATGTACAAGCTATGTACAAGCATGCATGTCAGACTCTGTGTTTACATACATGTCTCAAACTGTTTGCTTTTCAAAACAGGAGGAAATGGCAAATGGATCCACTCTGAAAACTTTCCTCCTCACCATGAAACATGTCCGGAAGGAATTATCAATAAGAAAAGAATTTTTGGTATCAAAAGATCTCATCAATAAAAGATTACAAGTTTTGAAGAATTGCCAGTAAAACGTAAATGTTATATAAATAAAATTGAATGTGAGATTAACACTTCACTTAGACACTATCATTCTGTGATAGATGTTGAAATTGGTAACTGTCAGTCGTAAGCACTGAAATGAAATCCCTATTGGTCTATTTCAAGAACTTTGAAACTTACATCTAAATAAAATCAATAGCTATGTACACAATTCTCGATGGCGATCAATTCAAGAAATACCCATGTTGTCAGTAGCTAGTGCAAATTACCAAGAAGAATTCCTTCAGGTCCAATTGCAAGCAACGTGAAATATGCACCGGTTCTACCAATGGCTTGCAATGGTCAGCCTGCTATGTAGGAGTGTCTGTATCAGGCGCTATATTTACGCAGGAAGTGTCTTATGATCTCGTCATCCTGTCAGGGCCTGAGCATGATGGGTAACAAAATGAACGATGGTCCATTCCACTCTGCATTTATCATACTTACAATAGAGGAATTCTAATAGGAAATAGCTTCATACAGTTGGCATGACACAGGAGCCAGGCTAAATGAACTAAAACTAACAGAACGTTGGCATAAATCATCTGAAAATGATGAACCTGACGTCTTCTTGTCTGACACTTTATTGGGTGAACAAAAACTGAACTTGAATGGTCAAAGAGTATAAACTTGTAAAAGGTATCCGTAAGATTTATCAATGAGAGAAGCATGTTGAGCAATGTTCAGTCATTACTGGCATGAGGCAGAAGAGGAAATATATATTTATGTATCTAATTGATCCTCTATGTCTATATACATTTTGAATCCACAAACCCTGAGATCCTTCTGTAACCTCAATCACTAAGCAAGAAATATTGATTTTAAAATAAGCTAACTTGAGAAAACACTTCATGATTTATTAAGAGATGCCTCAAGTTATTCCCCACGAAAGAAGTTAACTTTTTAAAAACTAAACTTATGAAACACATCGTCAAAGAATAAAAACACTTTGTGTAAATGTTTATGAACTTGTTATTGATATCTTATGACAGAAAACATTAGAAGAACATAATTGCATCAAAAAGCCTTCAAAACAGACATAAAGCATGACTTGGTGTTGAAATAGACATGAAATCAACAACTCAAAAATTTCCTCATGAAACTGATAATAACTTTGCAAAATGTTCAAAAGATTCTGAAGCTGATTTTCTTATACTTTAACATGATATCCACTATCAACAGTGCTAATTGTATATGTAACTAACAAACTTTCTTGCACAACTCCATCTCAACACGGCAAAAAGGGCTTAAAATTTATCACAGAGTTAGCCAGCCTGAAGATTGGATATATGAAATGTACGGGAGAAATATGAAGAAGAGTTCTTCCACTTCTTGCATTCTCTTTCTAATCATGCCATAAACTATCAGCACATTTCTTTTTCATCACATTAGATTAGAGATTAGTTACTATTTCATCAAGGCATAAACTCCCAACAGTTTCATCAATCAAAAACCAATGGCGTCTTTTCATAGATTATGTCCATTTGTCCGAAAGACAAAATACAGCAAATAAATATTTCATCAATGTAAGGTTAAAATATTATGAAATGAATAACTGCAGGATCTTCCTGATAGAAGGTGTATATTTCCACCACAACATGTCAAAAAGGCCTGAAAGTGATCACAGGAACAGCCAGGCTTGATGATAGCATATCCCAAATGTACAAGAGAGGTATGTAGATGGGTGTGTAAACATGCAAGACAAATGTTCCTCTTTTCATAAACTATCCCCGGTCAAGAGATATCCCCTGGTCTT
This sequence comes from Gibbula magus, assembly GCA_936450465.1. Taxonomy (NCBI): domain Eukaryota; kingdom Metazoa; phylum Mollusca; class Gastropoda; order Trochida; family Trochidae; genus Gibbula; species Gibbula magus. The sequence continues at coordinate 34,793,466 of OW388293.1, forward strand.
GCTGTCAGGCCTGTAGTATAAGTGATGGACATCAGCCTCGCCTGACCTATTGGTGTAGATAGCATCTGACATTGACATGAAATAGGCATCCTTGTTATATTTCGTGTTCACTTCTGTCAGGAGAAACTTAGGAAATTGACAACAAATGTTTTGAAAGAAAATACATTGGGAGTGAAAGATATGTTCATGGTTTACATTGCATCAAAACACGGTTCACGGACAGTATAAAAGTATAACTTTCAAAACAAAATATTTATGTTCATACACTTCATTTCACTTCAAGTATTTTGAAAAATCAAAATAAACGTGAATTTATACCAAAAAACTTATTTTAAAGAATTATTGAAAAACAAAAAACAATATCATCAAACAGACACAAAGGAACTTTTCAGCTTATCTTTATCTTCGTCTGTGTTGCAAAATCCAGACAAAAACTATGCAGAATTATCACCCCAATAGGTTTACATTCTTTTCCAATCTAGCACATCTGATGTCAATTTCAGAGGCCCACACATCTGAACTTTATTATCTCTATGAAATGTACATATCAGATATATACAAGAATGATGTCAATTGCATGAAGAAGCAATACCTGTCTAAGTCATTTATCCTGTTACTCATGCAGGAATGTTATGATATAAATATTCCTGGTTACCAATGTCCTCCTTGCTATGTTATGCCCTCCCAGTTTTCCAAGGAATGACCCAGATGAAAGAAGTGTTAAAATGTAGGCCGGCAACATGGGATAACAGTTATCTACCGGTACATAAGATCATCATAATCTTGTGCCAGAAAAAACACATCTTAGATTGCATTTCAGCCTGGTATTTATCCCAGACATGGTCGGAAAGGTTAGGAAATGGACAGCATTACTTGTAGATTACTACAAGAGTTACAGAATATAGGTCAGAACTCTATACTGGCCAGGGAATCATTACATGTTTGTTGAGCACAAAAACTGTTTAGTCAACAGTACTTTCATTTGGGCTCAAATTCATTCCTGAAGATGACAAACAAAGAATTACATGGGGATGCCTTTTTTAATTTTAATTCAACAATTAACAAGGTACTGCCCATGAATGAAGGGTGCTTAGCAGTGGCAAGAATGTAATCCTTCCTATTGGCATCTGAACTTTGCAATAGTTGGATATCTGAATGTCACAAGTGCTAGCAACTTCAGCACTGACAATCGCTTGGACTCTGACAATAGTGTTAGGCATCTGAACCCTGGCAATGATCTGACAACTGAGCACTGGCAATAGTATGACAGCTGAACCCTGGCAATGATCTGACAACTGAGCACTGGCAATGATCTGACAACTGAGCACTGGCAATAGTATGACAGCTGAACCCTGACAATGGTCTGACAACTTAGCACTGGCAATGATCTGACAACTGAGCACTGGCAATAGTATGACAGCTGAACCCTGACAATGGTCTGACAACTTAGCACTGGCAATAGTATGACAGCTGAACCCTGGCAATGATCTGACAACTGAGCACTGGCAATGATCTGACAACTGAGCACTGGCAATAGTATGACAGCTGAACCCTGGCAATGATCTGACAACTGAGCACTGGCAATGATCTGACAACTGAGCACTGGCAATAGTATGACAGCTGAACCCTGGCAATGATCTGACAACTGAGCACTGGCAATGATCTGACAACTGAGCACTGGCAATGGTATGACAGCTGAATCCTGGCAATGATCTGACAACTGAGCACTGGCAATAGTATGACAGCTGAACCCTGGCAATGATCTGACAACTGAGCACTGGCAATGGTATGACAGCTGAACACTGGCAATGATCTGACATCTGAGCACTTGCAATAGTATGACAACTGAATCCTGACAATGGTCTGACAACTGAGCACTGGCAATAGTATGACAGCTGAACCCTGGCAATGGTCTGACAACTGAGCACTGGTAATAGTATGACAGCTGAACCCTGGCAATGGTCTGACAACTGAGCACTGGCAATAGTATGACAGCTGAACCCTGGCAATGATCTGACAACTGAACACTGGCAATGATCTGACAACTGAGCACTGGCAATAGTATGACAGCTGAACCCTGACAATGATCTGACAACTGAGCACTGGCAATGATCTGACAACTGAGCACTGGCAATAGTATGACAGCTGAACCCTGGCAATGATCTGACAACTGAGCACTGGCAATGATCTGACAACTGAGCACTGGCAATAGTATGACAGCTGAACCCTGGCAAAGAACTGACAAGGAACTCTAGCAATGGTTATACAACTGAACAGCTAGCAATGAAGTGACAATTGTCTGAAAATATTTTGCCCTCTCAACTTCTTTTTCACCTTTAATGGTTCAACTTTGAGGTGATCTTTCAGAAAAAGTCAAAATCACAATAACATAAAATGTTATGTTTCTGCTGTCTCTTTGTTTTCCATAATATAAACTATAACTTTGAGAGACTCTTGACTTAATTTGTTTCAAGATCTGAACAATAGACTGGAAGTCTATCTGCTTTTAGAAAATTTTCAGTGAGAAAGGGAAATAATAAGCAAAAAATATGATTCACTATAACATATTTGTGTAAATTATGGATAATATCCTGCCTCAATTATTGTCAATAATACATGTAAGTAAGTAGGTTAGTAAATAAGTAAGTACAATGTGGTAATATATTTCAACGCATAAACGGTTAAAACGATTCATCCTAGTAAATATGACTTTCTCGCCAGCTGCCTAATGTTTTGATCCAGAACACTGTCTATTGATTTATGACTTGAAATAGATAGCACTGAGTTAAGACATCAAAGGAAAAAGCCAAGTACACAAAATTGCTTTCACAAAACATCAAAATGAGGAGTAAAGAAAGACTTTGTATTGATTTACTTTTAAAAATTATTGTTAACTATAACTTCACAAGTTTCAGCACTTTTTCCATAATGAAATGAACATATGTGATAAGCTTGTTGTAAATCAGTTTACAGATGTAAGGATTTACAATCAAGTTAGACTGAAATTTATCAACTTGTTTATGTTATTTTTATTTTGAAATAATGTTTTTTAATTACAAATCAAAATTCTGAATTTAAACTCTGAAAAAATAATGATGTTAATATATACTTACTAACATAAAGTTATTACCCATTTTGTTTCAAAATGATGAAAATTTTAACAATATATCATAAAATTTAATTTCTTTTCAATTGAAAGTGAGAAGAATGTAAATACAAGCTCATTTTTTGGTTGATAAAAAACAATAACCTAAAGTATACATATGAACATACAGATATGTTATCCAAAAATCAAAACTATTTAATACCTTAAAAAGTTTGACAATATACTTTTGAGCTGAAACCAAACTTTCTAAATGCTAAAACTTACTTGATCCATGGACTCCCAAGCTAAAGAAAAATTAACTAAATTTAATTCAAGTTGAAATAAACTGGGACAAGCAAAGATCTACATGTAATTTCAATCTTCATTCCACTTTTTCCTCAGATTCCAGAAGTTTTAGCCTGATAATATGATACACAAGGGACATATTTGATGAAAAAGGAATCTTTAATTGGCATTTGCAAGATTCAATAGTTTTTGCAGAAAACTATAAACCGCTCAGCCATGAAAACTGACATCCCATGAGATTTTCTTGGTGGTATGCCACCATGGTAGAAACATGACTTATGTGCCCTTATGAGTGTTAAAAAGATTCCACGAGGCTTTATTGTTTTTTATACCAAGACATTAACAGTCTGCATTCAATGGCAGCATCCTGAAATTCTGTTTTTCTTGAAATATTCTTGCCAAGAACAGCTGATTCGATGAGAAAACAAGTCTGATTTATGTTGGATATTAAGACAATGTTCATTTCATGCTTTTCACAGATGTCCAAAGCTGTTTTGCTCATCAAGAAAGTTTTTTTTAGTCAGATGTTTAATTGTGGCACACTTCTCATCAAGCAAACCAACAAGTGCATCTTCATACTGGAAATGATCGTAATCAGTGACTTCAGATCTGTGATGGATGATATCAAAGTGCATTTGACAGCTTCTAGATGAATTCTTTCACTGTGCAATGTACATCTTTGCAAAATCTTTGAAAAAAAGACCCTTGAAGAAGTAATAAAGAAACAACTGAACTACATTTCAGAAAATGAATACAGATTCTCACACGTCAAAACAATATTTGAGTTTTGTTTGACGGCAATTTGATAAATTATTTCAGTGTGAAAGTGCGTCACTGTATGTAAAATATGCAAATATTCTTTTATGAACGCCAGCGATAAACTCCCAATTGCGTGAGATGCACTGCAGATGAAATATAGAAAACAGAATCTCTTAGAAAATTTTGACATTTGATATTGTGATGAGTATCCCTATATGTGCATTGCTGCATGTGAAACATGCAAAAAATTTTTTTAAAGAAGACAAGTGAGCTTATATAGTTTTGCAATGACTTATTTCAGGATGAAATGTGGATTTTGGTTCATGGATATGCAAACCAGATTTTCAAAGAAAATAAATGTGTATAAAGTCAGAAAATATTTGTGCTCATTCTATGGTTCTTCTATGAATCCTCTAAGTGTGTTAGGATATGAATATACAAATAATGGACTCTTTAAGAAAATTAAATATGGAAATACATGTAGTTCATTTGAGTTGACAGCTCTGCAATGAATCACTTAATGTGATATATAAAACCAGACTTCCTATAAAAACATTACCACAAGATCACTTACCAGAAATGTTTGATTATGACAAGTTAGGCAAGGAGCACACATATTAACTGACAATATGCATTTATTCAACTAACTGACAGAGATTGTCCATAGGTCTCATAATTATCTTAAGTAAATGAAGATTAGATGTCACTTTCGGGACTGTCCGATATTGACAATCCAGGACTCTGGGAAAAGGTCTGTATTAGAGCAAGCTATCATATTTCACTTAGGGGACCTGGGTGCTTCCTGTACCACAGAATTATCTTGTTATGGACCGAGTCCATTATAACATACAAGCTTATTGTGTTTGGAAATTGCCATGCATAATGCAAAAGACAGATGTGTATGGTTGATTTCAAATAAAGGAAATTGACAACATATTATACATGCATCCAATAATAGAATGATGGATTTAATAAATCCTTTTTATGTTGGATAAATACTTTGATTGCTGTCAGATGTCATGTTTATAGTTTGATCAATCATAAAACAATTTTCATTGCAGCATTTGATGTTTACAATTATACTTGAAGGCTTAATATGAAATAAACATATAATTGGTATGTAAACAGCAGTATGATTGACATACCATTAATTCTTGTTCATTTAGAAATAACAAACACAATTTCAAGGTGCATCGACAAGGATAAAAGCAACAATTAGGTGTTCCTTGCATTACAGATGCCACATGGTGGCTCAAAGTATCAGAAAATGTCAGAAGCTGTTGTAGCTACTTCATGTAGTATCTGTAAGTGCAACATGAGATGCAGGGCTTGACACTTCCTTGAAATGAGTCATAAGAGATGTGCTAATGTATCTGGTAATGTCAGAAGCATTTGTATCTACTTGATGTGTGGCAACTTGTAGTGATGATGCTTCTGTATACTTCAACATCAGCATGCTAATGTATCATATTGTCATTGGCACATACATCTATGTGTGGTAACGAACAGGGCTAATGCTTCTTTGTATTGTACATCATTTGTGTAAAATAGTATAACATTTGTGTAGAATTGTACAACGTTTGTGTAAAATTATACAACCTTTGTGTAGAATTGTAAAACATTTGTGTAAATTGTACAACATTTGTTTAGAATTGTACACGTTCATGTAAATTGTACAACATTTGTGTAGAATGTATACAATAAAGAAAATTGGTCATCATGTGTGGAATTGTACAGTTTGGGAAAATGTATCATTTATTGTAAGAAGACGGTGTACTGACTGTAGATAGTGTGGTGGTGTATGGGTGGTACCTTCACTGAGATGTTCCAGCACACCTCTGTAGAACTGCAGATAACAGTAGTGCTTTATATATACAGTGGAATTTCAGAACAGTAACCTAGTGTTACAGTGATCAATACAGAATTGCAAACATCAGGTGTTATTATTATAAATCCCTGTTAAATTTCATGGCCTCTATGAAAGTGTACACAATAGAGGAATGCAAGATTTGAAGTAATGAAGGCTTTTGATAAAGCAATGTAAGATTTTATTGATTTTAAACACATATCATTCATAGTGTAACATTGCAGAATTAGATTGCTAATACACAAGTAAAACCAAACAACCTACACCCAATAGCTAAACTTACAATGTAAAAAGAGTTGCCCACAATATGTTTTGTCTGTAGAATCTTCCATCAAGTGTAGCAATGATTCATTTATTGCCAATGCAGAATGTTGCAGAGACCAGATGAGCTACTGAGCCAGGTAATACCACAACGTCCACCCACCTGATAGCCTGACGATGCATGTATATGGGAGGTAAGACAAGTGAAGCACTTCAGACTGTGTTGTATCACCCGAGGTCAGGGAACAGGGGGAGAGGTGCAGGCGGTAATCTCTTAGAATGTCAATGTACACATAATACAGGTACTTGCTCGTGTTCAGACAATTACCAAGTATCTTTATGGGGGATATGCATATTTTCATAATAATTGGGGTCAACAGTGTTGTTTTATGTTTTTTTTCATAATAACACCCAAGAATACCACCCTTTTGGCTTTCTTATATCATCAGATTTGGAATCAACATCCATTGGCTCAAATCAAAGCCAATATTAAAAGGAATATTCACATTCTATATGCTTTTCAGAAAACAAAATTATGATTCAGATAAATTAGATTTTGAAATAATCTCAAGTTATCACACATGTAAAAGCCAATTGTTGATCAAGTGCCAGGTAATTCATGCCCCGAGCAAATATATGTTTTACTGTTCTTGTTATTCTGAATATAACTAAACCTTCAGCAAACTTGGATGAATCTAGGAGCAACCAGATGCAAATGAACAGTACGCGGAATCACACGAACAGAGCCAAATTATCACAACTGTGAAAGGTGATACAGAATCAGGTGGCAGGTAACTCATACCATGACCACCTACAGGCAGATCAGAGCGCATGACACAGGTAACAAGCACTCTCAGGTAACAGTCTGACTTTGGCCTGCACAACAAGGCTAATCAAGGGCAAAAGGACTTGTTCTGGAAATGGGTTATCAGAAAGGTTAGAAGAGGCAATCTCTATCTGCTAAACTTTACTCCTTTATCAGAGCAGGACACTTTAATGATGAAGGAAGCAACAAGGGGACTTCACTCTTGAAATCATTGCCTTTGATTGCCACTAAGAAAATACTGAAACCTTATCAAGTTGATAGAAGTACATTAGGATGAATTCCTTGCCGATGAACAAGAGAGTTAACAAGGGGACCTTACTCTTGAAATCCTTGCGTTTGAGTACCACTAAGAAAACACAGAATCCTTATCTAGTTGGTAGAAATTAATGTATGTAGATTAAATTGTTGGATAAACCTGGAAGTTGGAAGAAGTGAAAAGGGGGTTTCAAAGGAAGGAGGAGGATAGGTGAGGAGGGGGAGAGTCTTGCGGGTCCCACGAAGGAGACTTTTATGCTTGAATTTGATGTAAGTTGAAAGACAAATGCACTTGATGGACAGCGCCTTTAGAATCTCTGATAGCACAAGAACATACAATCAAAGACATCTCGAGTTCTTATCATCCTGGTTTTGTTCCTAACATTACAAGACATTAATGGTCTCAGATTTATCTCTCTCAGGAAAACAGGCAAACACAGGTGGGCAATAATGTATTTGATATTCATTTTACTACCTTTCCACGGTTGTTTATTTGCTCTAAGAATTATGCAATAACAAATCCCTATCAACAAATGTACTCACGAATATACATTAGGTGGTATAACACAGCGGGCAATGTTCTCATAAATCTATTGTTTTCTAGATCTATAGGATCACAATACTGTACAGGAGACTGCATACTGAACCCTCAACATACATTTCAATCATCTAGCAAAAGCAACTCTTAAAAAGTTCAATTTGATTAAAAAGCGAGATTTATATACACTGATTTTCAACACTGGCTTAACAAGAAGATATGAATAAGTGCTATTTATTAGAAATGAGTTAAAGTTGAGACAGCTTTCCAAATTCTTGACGCTACAGTTTGTAAATCAGCACATGGTTGAATTAGTCCTTATTGGGAGCTAGGTCATCTTGGTTTGACCATGCATGGACAACTGTAAAATAAGGAATCTCAGATTATGGGTTAAGAGTTTTTCTTCTAAACACTTCAACGTCAATGCATATTTTTTCAGATGAAACACTTATTTGTTCAATGGAGCAAAAAGAAAGATCCTTAATTTGACATTTACAGAATAAGAGAATCTTGAGATATGTGTGCGTCTCCGAGGCTATAGGTAGCAAGCAATCCATCAGGAGATAATGGGGCTATTTCTGGTGCAAAACAATACCTTTCTTATAGGAGACAGGATGAGAAGAGAAATACAATCTTTGCTTAGTGAAAAGCAAAAACATGATCTTGCTTTGTTGATGGCAGTGCAATAAAAATGCATGAAAAAATTAAGAAGTGAATGATGATTAACAAAACAGGCTTCATTTTCTTTACTGACAGGATGGTTAAGCTTGTAAAGAAACTTTTGTATTTTATTAAAAAGCATGTGAACAATGTGTTTTGACATGTTGTTTTCTTTCTCTCTTCTATCTTGTTGTGTTGATAAGATGTTTTGAAAACAATTTTGAAAATGAAATATATGGTCGATGATTGGTGTGTCTAAAAAGGTTGAACTTTCTGTGAAAAATATAATTATTTCACACATAGATAGGAAATATATGTTCAACTTTAGAATAGAGTTTAACCTAAACATAAATTTATTGCAAAGTTGTTAACATCAGTGTAACAAATATTCATAAGGCATTCATGATACAAAATAAAGATGTTGAGTAATGATGAAGGTTTGCAAAGAGGGTAAAAACTTCTAGGTAAGCTTTAAGAAATGGTCTTTTTTTAAACAATAAAACAATTTCGAGACCTTTCTTTCTCATTATCACATTTGTTAAGATTCTTTACCATGAAATCAAATGCCCTTTTCAGTATTAGAGCAGCCCTAATGTTAATTTACAGGTCATAACTTTTAACCCTGACAGTCAAGCTTTCAACAGCTTCCCTACACCAGATAAAAGGTAAAGAATAAAAGTAAAAACATATGTCTAAAAAACTTTAAACATAAAAACTATTTATATTGAACAGAAACTCTTCAAACAAACAAGACCAGAATCGTGTAACCTTCCACTAGTTTGAATTCTAGGGGATCTTGTTAGAAATGTTGATAAATGAATAGATCTTCTATTAACTTCTAAAACAATTGAATAAATGAAATTATGGAAAAGTAAGTAACTAAACTACAGAATTCAAAGTGAACAATCTAGAGTTAGTCAGGAAGTACTGGAAGGTAGTTCAGGAATATTACAAGATTAACAAATGAAGGGTTAACAGTGGCAGATTCAGGTGGGGGGGGGGGGGGGGGGGGGGGGTTCCAGGGGGTCTTGACCCGCCCCTTTTAAACATTTTTGCATTTTTGCATTCCCTCCCCCCTTTCAAAATTCCTGAATCCGATCACTGGTTAACCACGCCTGTTCATTTCATAAGATCAATACAACCCTGAGAAATTAAGTGCAAGAATCATTCCTGCTAATGCAAGTAAAACTTCAGATAAAAGTTGAGAAATACCTTCAGAGTAGCATGTTAAAGGTTAAACTTTTTACCCATCATTATCCTGTTTCAGTGTACCAAGGGTCAAAGAAGTTTAAAAGTACACAGTCGTCTGTCTAGACCAAAATGCAACGTTTACAAAGCAAACAACTTATGAGGTGACATTTATGCTGGAGTACTGGTCCTGGCAGGGACAAGCCGTAATAAAAACATCATGCAACATTAGAATGCAAATAATCCCCAACCGACTGCGATGATAATGCTAGGTTCAGTTGCAGCGTCAACAGTCTACCCTGTAAATATCTATTGTTTTACAACTTACACTCTCGGGAGGGAGAAACAGGCAAGATCAGAAGAGATAAAATATTTTGCCACCAGTGAGTCGTGGCAACAGTTCAGAGAAAATATTTGTCATGGTATGTCATTCATGAAATCGCTACCATGGAAACCTATGTTCATCATTGAAAACTATAGTCATAGGGGGATAGAAGTTTGGGAAAAAGGATGTATAAACTTTAATGAGTATATGAAATAAAATAGTGCTAACAATTCAGTCATGGTATATGCTATTCCAGTAAACCAGCTCAAGTAATAATATAAATCTATCTGCATAATGGACCCAAAAGAAAGTCTTGTTCTATTGTTTGAGCTCTTCATGTAAAAACCTTCAGGAATATTTGTGTTGTGTATGTCAATAATGAAATTGTTAGCATTGCAATCTTCATTTTGTGGAGTCTTAATACATACATCATTTTTTTATTTGTCTCACAGACTCAGATCTTAGTTCGTGATTGTTTTATTTAATTTAATACCCATTTCATCCCATTTAAGAAAACTTTAACAAATAAAACTGTCAATTGTACATTTTTTCAAGATTGCAAACAACTCAATCAGCCAACAATTCCTCTTTTTTAACATATGCAACTTTCAAAAGTTAATTCCTCATGTCAATGAAAATATTTTTCTTGAAATCTAAAACCTTTTTTGGATTTAAGTAAATGTCAAGAGGACAATAAAACAACAATCAAATTGAGCAATGCCTATCATTTTAGTTAAACAAGGTATCAACATATGTTGTGAAAATTCCAGCACTATCAATTTCAAGTTTGTTCCACCCTTATGGGAGGTCTTTTAAAACATCTGTCAGAATTGAAGTCGAAAATCTTTGTGAAGTCTTGTACAAACTGCCTTTGGGAATTCAATACAGAACTGCAGTAGCAATCTCCTTTCACTATAATATCTTCTTTGTCCAGGAATGAAAAAGAAATCTTGTACATTTCAATAATTTAATTGTTAAATACCGAGTGCCACCATTCTGTGTTGCATTGCAGGAATCAGAATACTTTAAGCAAATGCTAAAACCTGGTTTAGAAAGGGTTAATTTTTTAAGGATAAAAGTATAACAGTTGATAGCTTATTGAGATATAATATTTTATTAGCATTCAAATACTTGACACACTTTTTGATGATTAAGCTAAGCAGTTAGAATATACTTTCCTTAGCTTTATCTTTAACTATGACAAAAACAACTTGAAAACATCTGGCAAGAGTTTCTTTCTTTTCACAGGTAAACCTTTTTTAGCAATACTCTATTCTGAATATAGTGCTCATTAAGTTGAATCAAACCAAATAGGTTCAAACGAGATAAATTAGCAAAAAAATAAAAATAATTATTTTATTTATTTATTTTATCTAGCTTGTACAATTTTCTTTGCTTGGATTGCCAGTAGGGTGAGCATCTGAAATCATTTTACTAACAGATATCGCTTCAGAAGTATTCTTATCACAAAGAACTGAAAGACGTCCATTTGAAGTGAGATTGTACAGGTATTTTCCCCTTGTATTTCAAGTAGCCAAGATTCTGTAATATTTTCTTTATATCTCCAGAATGCTTTTACCTCTTTGTGTCTTTCAGGTGCACAGAACATCAAAGGAAGCCTATTTGATATGAGAAATGGTGAAGATCTATCATATTGCAGAAATATAAAAAAAAGTTTGTAATTAATATTCCTGTCATCAAACCTATTCACATCATTGTTCTTACACAAAAGTGATTATTAATGTAAAAGGAGAGACATAGAAATTAACAATCTTTTACCAAGAAATGAGAAAATGTCATCCATCAGATTGAGTGAGTGAGTGAGTGAGTTATTGTTTAACGCCGCTTCGGCAGTATTGCAGCCATTTGCAGCCCATCAGGTTGAAGCTTATAGATTTACTATTAATCATATCAACAATCAACATGTTTTTCAGACTATTACCTTTTGTGTACTCGATATACATGTATTTAGAAACCGTTTGGTCAGTTAGAATTCAATCTACTTTAACCACATACATATGCTTCATATAGTTGAAATGTTATCTCCAAAATTCTAATTGATGAAGAATCATAACTTATTTTGTTACATATACATATTCTATTCATGTAAACATTCATCAAGAAACGCTCTGATTAACTATATATTATATTTACCTGCTTCTGTTATATACATACTCTATATATACCTACAATGTTGTGATTGGCTATCTGAGTGGAGGAATGTAGCAGTCACGCCTTGTATAAAGCAAAGAGATAGTTTGTGCAGAGTTCCGCTCCGAGTCTGCTAGCATCATCAGAGATAAACTCCATACCCATGGCAGGGAAACTGATAAAACGGGAGTTGGTGAAAATTATGAGATGTTTTGATAAAACACGGATGATCCACCTGTCGAAAGTTTCTTAAAGTACCACAAACATAAACGAGAAAATCACTTAATACAACCCAAAAATCTCAATTTAGGTTTATTGTGTCTGAACATCTGCCATTAAATGCCAGGAAAATAAACCAATTCTTTCTTTATAGAAGCGATTCTTTATGTTATCGTTGGGGTGGGTTGCTCACAAAAACGTCTGTTTTGAGAGATACCTTCCAAGCTGTAGAGATTAGGCGTGAGATATCTGCTGCAGCTTTTTATGATAGTGAATCAAAGAAACTGAGATCTTGGGAGGAAAAAAGTTGTTGAAAAAATTCTTTCCAATGGTAAACAAATAAATCTATTTTTTTTCTTGGAAAAACAATCTTTGCGGAATGTACTCTAAGTTTTGAAAATAGATCAAAATTGGAATTCAAGACTTTTGTCAACTGAATGGTTGATGTCTTTTACAAAGCTTTGAACAAATCTGATGGAAATAAAACAACATTCCAGGTTATACATTCCAATGCAAGGTGTTCCTTCTAAAAAAAAATTCAGACTTCAAATTTTGCAAATGTTAAAAAAAATCATATTTACATATTTCAAGTAATGCAATAACGGATATATTTTAAAAATTATTTTGATAGAGCACAACGATTTCTGAGCTAACAAACTGTCAAAATAATTGTAACATATGATAAAATTTAGAATGATATATTCTCGTATATCATGCCTATTAAATGACATCAACAAACAAGATGGTCAGTTTCCCCACAAAGACTCAGCACACAAAATAAGATAGCTAAATGATATCTTTTCAGGGTTACCTTGTAACCAAAACATTACATATGAGCAAAATAAAAACGCTACAAAATATATTTCTGATCTATTTGCAGTGAAAGTTCTACTATAATTACTTCTACAAGACATACTTTTTAAGAGCTAGGGTCATAAAGAGAAGGGGAAACTCGTTAAACACCTTCCCTCCCAGGTGGGCTACAAACCAGCTCGTGGATTTCAGTAGGTGCAAAATTCAGAAATATGACGCATTTAGGAAAATATTAGCAAATGTTGCGGTTACCTACGTCAAGGGGATTAAATGCATTCTGGGATAGACTAGTTGCGCTGTGTGAATATTACACTACAGCTGTATGTAATCTGACAGAATGCGAATTATGTGAGGAATAATTGTGGGAAAACACATTGAGTTAATTTGTTCTGTACATTTGGGAAATTGTATACTTCATGTTTGGCACTTTTTGGTTTTCCTTTCTTTGGAGTAATGTCTAATGAATTGCTTTGGTGCATTGGTTAATGATGTAAAAATATTTTTTTTAAATCCAGGTTATTAAAAAAAATCTGCTTCGCTACTTTCAAAATGTATGTTCCTCTTTATCTTTTTCCTTATCAAATATAATGAGCTACTTCTTATTTGTAGCTTTGCTTCATGAAGTATTGATATTGATCTGAAAAATGGAGAACTTCACAATAACATAATTTGGTCTCTTGCTGTACACATGAAATTTGTAAATAGGTTGAAAGGCAAGGACAAAAAGGTGAGTTTCCAATGAAAAGTTTGATGTAAACGTTCACCTGCACATCCCAGAATATTCCTGGTTAGTGTATCTTTAGCTAGTGACCAGTTGGTCCTTACACAAAGCAACCTCCACTAGGGTTAACTTAACCCATTACCTATGTGACGTACAATCACCTTAGTGATACCTTAGCACTAAGGTCTACCTTAGTGACATCTTTTAACATTGCATTAAGGCTACTTAAGTGAGTAAAAGCCATCTTTGAGTTTCGTGTAGCAGAATAAAGTTCTTTTGGTAAGAGTGTTGATTCCTGTAAATTTGCCACTCAGAATGCTTTGCACCAAACAATTCAACAGCTAAATGGTTTAAAGAACACTATACTTTGCTTATAGAGTCAGAACCAAGCCCATTATTTACCAATACAACCTCTGTGCTTTGGTAACCTATAGGCCGGTACCATCCCTTACTGTACTACAACAACCTATAGAGCTAGTGGGTAGGATGAATATCGGTCAGAACCATATAATAAACTACCATCCCAAAACACAAACCAATATGCAAACATACTCAACATAAGTCTGAAGTTATTGGTAGATCAGAATGAGACTTCTGGAGCAGATGAAAACAGTCTAAACTTTAAAAACTTTTCTAGACTTCTTTAAGTCCTTTCAGGTTTTTCAGACTACAAAGTCTTTCCTATGAAGCAAGATATGCATTTGTATTTCATTTATCTCCAATGACCTCAATTATACCTGCAGTACGTCCTACAATATATCTGAGGTGATGTCCAAAACATATGCAGTGTATCCTATAGATATATCTGCAGCATGTTCTATAGATATTTTTCAAGAAATGTCCTATTAAAATATCTACAGTGCATCCTATAGATTTATCGCCAGCAATGTCCTAAATATCTACAGTGCATCCTAAAGATTTATCTCCAGCAATGTCCTAAATATCTACAGTGCATCCTATAGATTTATCTCCAGCAATGTCCTAAATATCTACAGTGCATCCTATAGATTTATCTCCAGCAATGTCCTAAATATCTACAGTGCATCCTATAGATTTATCTCCAGCAATGTCCTAATTATCTACAGTGCATCCTATAGATTTATCTCCAGCAATGTCCTAAATATCTACAGTGCATCCTATAGATTTATCTCCAGCAATGTCCTAAATATCTACAGTGCATCCTATAGATTTATCTCCAGCAATGTCCTAAATATCTACAGTGCATCCTATAGATTTATCTCCAGCAATGTCCTAAATATCTACAGTGCATCCTAAAGTTATAACTTTAACTCCTTATATCTAAGCACAGCGTGTACACCAGGTGTCTTGTGACCCATGATGCACTTCATGCAGAGTAATCTCCCTTGACCTAGAATGAACCAGCGTCCCAGGGATGGCCCCCATCTCATGAGGGTTGGACAAGATAAGGAGAAACATATCCCAGACTCCCGCTGATAGTACAGCCAGATAATAAACAGATACTAAGCTTTTTACAATTTTCTGTTTACCAAAATGTCATTTTGAAATAAAAATTACATTTTAAATAGTCCAAAAATGAAATGTTTGTTTTCATTGAAGCAATTCTTATCATTTTGACATGGAAGAATGATATGATAATTAGCTTTCCGCGCATTTTCTTAATTTTTTTAAGGATGTTTTAAGTCTTTTAAAGTTATTTTTCATACACATTCTGCTTTTTCTAATGTTTTGATGCAAGATTTATGAAACATTTGAGTGCAAATCTTCTTAAGTGTTTATATGATATAAACAACAAGCAGATATAAATTTGGAAGATAAATTGCTGACTCAAATATTTATCAACATGATTTTATCATACTATCTTTGAATGATCTTGCTCAGTGGGACGTTGTCAGTGGGTTGAAATTGAGTAATAAACATTATCATACATATCGTCTGTACACCGCATCACGACTGGGTGCAAGCTAAAATAGGAAAGACATTAAGTTGGAGTAGATAGGAGGAGAGAAACTTTAAGATGAAATCGACATGTTTCACTTAAAAAACTCCAATAAAATGTTCTTACCTTATGTGAAATTAACATTTTTCAGTTAATGTGAAGATTTTTGGATCAAATTGATGTTAAAAACTGATTTTTAATTTTTCACTTGCATGAAATGATACAGATGCAGACATTACCAAAAAGTTTAATTAAATTTTCATCAAGTGTCTTACCTTAATGACCTATGAACGATATAAAATATCTTTTGTAAAATAGATGTGAAATGAGTATGAATTTTTTTTTTTTTTGGTCTAAAAAGTTCAAATTTTCACAAATAATATATTCTAACTTAAATATTCAACAATTAAATGTAATCAACAACTACAGTTTACTTACACACAGATGTATGTATGCATGTAAGTATGTACCGGGTTAGTATGTACGTACGTACGTACATACGTACGTACGTACGTATGTTTGTATGTATGTAAGTATGTATGTATGTATGTATGTATGTATACAATATGAAATTTGTGTCTATTTAGGATTGAAATGTACTCTTCACAGCTGATCCAACTTGAAACTGACACATGCCTCCGAGATAGAGAGACAAGTACAGCACTTCAACTTGGATCTGCAATTAGCTTCTTCTTAACATTTTAGTTTACAAAAAGAAAAGTTTTGCTAATAACTGAAACAATAAACTTGGATGTTTAAGAGAAACATAAGAAATATTTACAGTATCGTTATTATCATCATCATGTCAAGTTCTCACTTTGGAAAAATTTTTCAGTTTACAAATCATGAACCCATGCAATGGGTGTCTTCTTTTCTATTTTGTTTATAGTAAGAAAAGTTCCGCTAATTACAGAATCAATAAACAAACAAGTTTTTAAGAAACATAAGAATTTTGTAAATTAACATCATGCATTTATGATTTTGACAGATGTTGTTAATATAATCTTATCACATTTTCCCTTTGGAATATTTTTCCTAGTAAAGTTTCGCTAATCACTGAAACAATAAACTCAAGTAAGTTTTTAGACAAAGAAACAAATAAACAGTTTTGACAGTTATTGTTAAGTAACATGAAATTTCACAAAAAGTATATCTCAATGACAACTATAACAATAAACAAAACTATTTTGCTTGCACCATATGAATAGAGAAAAAGATGAGGTTTTAAACAACGACAGAAATATACACCACAAAACATAACGACAGAAATATACATGTATCTCAAATGATACGGACAGATAATGTAATTAACACAAACATATCCAATTCTCCTTTTCCCATACTTATTCTGTATAAATACCAGAATCTTTGCTCCATAAACCTATTTCTTTTCCCTAGTGTATTCAACATCCTTGATGTAGATTGTAAAAAGGTCATAAATTGAAGCTAACCTATTTCTCTTGGTGATTTAAAAAGCGCAGGTTTTGAAATGGTGGGATGGTTATGTATTTAGCGCTATGTACCAGGCCTGACGAAGTATCACATTCAAAACAGGTATTTGTTTTTGTACGTTTCGACCTGTCACTCAGTTTCATCCGTCCATGAATAGTTTTTCCTGATCTAACCATCGTGGCTGTGAGATACCAAAGTACTTTGTAGCTTTTAGTAGAATCTGTGTAGTTTTTGGCAAGACTTTCACCGCAGAGAGCAACTGTTTGATGAAGCGTATACACATCTTCAGTTCCCAGTGCTATTTCAATGTTATTGTGTTTTGAGAATTGATGCTAATTATAAGTCTTGTTTTCCTAATTCACTACTTCAGTGGTACCCAAAGTAGAAAAACTGTTAGCTGTCTCTTTCTAAAGAAACATAAATAACCATAAAAAGTTTGAATA
This sequence comes from Gibbula magus, assembly GCA_936450465.1. Classification (NCBI taxonomy): domain Eukaryota; kingdom Metazoa; phylum Mollusca; class Gastropoda; order Trochida; family Trochidae; genus Gibbula; species Gibbula magus. The sequence goes on from OW388293.1 coordinate 34,811,253, forward strand.
AAGATAATTCTCATCCTTACAATGCACAACATAACTCCTTGTAGCAGGTGGGTCAATATCATTGGATAGCCTATACCAATTGTGGATTATAAACTTTTTGGTTATGATTCCTGAAATTGGCTAATCAGAATGGTTTAGCACTCATTGGCAGCCAGTGTTATTGGATCTCTGGTACAGAGAATCATATCTTTTCATTATACCATAGAGGAGGGTTTTGCCGTTCATTCAGTACTGTTTTATACTGCATGGTTACAATCTATGTAGAAAGTTTGTATCAGCCTGAATCAACAAAGCTGACATCAGTATGCTAGAAATAGCTCCATTCATAGAGAACCTATCCTTAGTCTGTACCCTGTTGTAACACAGTGTTTTACTATTTCACCCTAAACCTAGACAGGACAAGATTCTTTTCAACATTTAATGAAATAAGTCATTAAAACTGTTTTTCTGTGACTAAGTGTCTGTCAATATGATGTACCTAGTAATGAGATTATCTGTTTTTGTAATAAGTCTAAGGCTAAAAGTCAACAAAGTATTCTATTTATTTCATTGACCACAAAAACCTCAAAGGAAAAGAGAGAAAATGTTTTCTGCCTTTGAAATGAATAAGGGCCAGTACAATGATCATGAGTATGTTTAATTGGAATGACAGGTTCTAAAATGCTTTATAAAAACAGTAGATTAGATGAAATATAACACATAAGTTTTTACATCTAAATTCTTCAAAATACCTACCAAGCATCTATTTCTCACACCCATTTCTATTATCTAAGAGGATCTCATAATTATAACTAGCAAACAAAGACTATTTCCAATATGAAAACTGTAATTTCATGTACTTTGTACGTATCAATGTTATTATTGGAATATTACTCAAAGACAAAAATAATGTACAATGTAGATTTATATGCAGATATATCTATCCAATATTCTTGTTACTAAGATTAAACTTTCCAATGACATATACAAATATTCCATTCATTTTAATTTTATCATTTTAATGTTTCATTTCATTTTATGTTCTTTGTATCAGTGTTATTATTGGAATATTACTCAAAGACAAAAATAATAAACAATATAGATTTATATGCAGATATCTATCCAATATTCTTGTTACAAAGATGAACCTATTTCCAGGAAATATTCAAATATTTCATTCATTTTTATTTTAATGTTGAGAATAGTAACACTTTAATACTTCCAACCTAAATTCCATCCTTGACTCTTGTCCCATAATGAGAAATGTTTATTTGTATATTCAACCTGTTTCCACTCTAGTCAGGCATAAAGCCATAAGCAGACAATTAGATACAATATCAACTTACAAATTGGACAGCAAATGTCTGTTAGGCTATAGGATCTTGTTTACAATAGAGAATTAAAAGGCTTATATCTTTATCCGCTGGCTGAACTGAATGAGATACTGGGATTTGTAAAAACAAACATTTGATTTAACCTGTTATAAAGAAACATCATAATTGTGGGAATACACTTATTTCAATAAACACTGACACAGTTCTGAAATATATGATGATTCGATAAAGTCTTTCCATTAAAGAGAAAAATATATTGTTAACAAAAATAAGGTACAATTCACTTTTTGTTTTAACTTCCATGATTATATTTGAAATAATTAAATATACTTTGTTACTTCTCTGTTTGAGTAATATGCTATAACCAATAGCTAAGATGATATATATATTTAGCTTTGAACAACTTAAAATCACTTTTTACATTAGTATAGATAGAAATACCATTAGTAACATTTATATGATTCTTACATAAACTTAACTGAACAAAAAATACATATATAAACCAAATTTTAATAAAAATCACCCGAATATGTTAGAAAATAAGTTTTATATATATGATACTTGCCTTCTTGTCATAGTAAGGCATGTTGTTACGTTGGTACCACTCATTGGCTCTGAGTTGGTACATCGACCAACGCTCCATACTCATTGTCGTTATGGCAACAATGTCACAAACTCAAAACTCCAGAATATTCATTAAACCAAATCACACAATTAATTGAAGATTCATCCTGACTCCAAGCCTAGGCATCCTTGTTCAGCTTATTATAAACTCACAGAACGATCCAGTTTACCGATTCCACAGAGTTACTTATCACCTCACAGAACCATCCAGTATACCGATTCCTCAGAGTTTGTTATCACCCCATAGAAGCAGGCAGTTTACCGATTCCTTCCTCTGGCATCGTGGCCTCAAATCTCCCATGATAAGCTGCCCTGCTAATAGATATAGGTAAAACCTCTCTCTGGAATGTGAAATCTCTACCCTAGAGTTCAGCGCAACATCACCCGGAGATTTTTCTTAGCTCCAGGATCCGGCCTTAAGTCGGTTCTGAGTCCAAAAGAAATTCTTTACTCTGTCTTGACCACCCAGGGTCGTTAGCAGCAACTTGCAATAAACTTGGGCCAGCAGATAAGGAGCCCCTGCTTCCTTGCAATGGACATCACATCTGTGCTAATGCCTTGACCAGTTCACCAACCCTTGCACTGACCACTAGGTGTTGGAATTCTCTAACAAGAATGTTCGAAATGGTGCCACTAATTATATACCAAAACTGGAATTTTTACCAATGATTTCTTAGAGGTATGTTTTAAACTTTAAATCAGTTGAGTGAGTGAGTTATTGCTTAACGCCGCTTCGGCAGTATCGCAGCCATTTGCGGCGACAAATCAGTTGATGTGCTTGAATGAATGATTCCTCGATGAATTTTTCAAGGAGATTCAAAATGATTCCAACATAACCATATTTTAAAACTGTTACTGACACCTATAAATTCTGCAAGATTTTCTCAAACCACTGTCCAAAATGGGGAATCAGAAACCTCCCAGAAAACATTAGGTCCATAGAAGATTTTTCACCTGTGTTTTCTCAGAGCTTTTTACAAAATAACCTGTTTTTAACTGAACATCGGGAGCCTTAGGAAGCAACATAATCCCAGACAACTTATAGTCTACACGAGATAGCTTGGATATCGTAACCGATAAAACTTGTTATTTGCACTACAGTTCCTTACCTTACGATCCTGTTTTAAGATAAGAACAGCATGTGAGCAATAAACAACGTCTATTTCAAATTATACATCTCAGACATATTGCCAGGGCTTGAAACGAGGAATTCAAAACCTCAACAATGAGATTGGAACGGTTTTGATAAATCTGGAAAAATATTCGCACCTGTGTGGTGTATTTTTACAACTTTTCAAGCCTCAGAGAGTTTTCTGAACTGAGTCTTATCATCAGCTAGTTTACCAGGTATAACCGTTATCGGTAGTGCAGGTGTATGCATTGAAAGTTCAGCAATAAAGGTATTCAAAATATGTCTATTTGCCTAATAAACTTCACATTAGGAACCACAAACCTAAAATATCTACTATAAAGAATGTACTTTTGAATTCGGAAACTCACTCGGTAAACAATAATTAAGGTTTCATTTAAGAAAATGAAAATTTCTGGAAAATAAGTTTACATTTGAGAAAATTAATTTTTTTAATGGATTTGAATATATTTTGAAAGTCACTTTTTAAGAACTAGTTCCATACTATGGATCTTTTTGCGTTTATTCCATGTCTTTCTATTTTGACAATGAAGGATGCTTTAAATATGCAAAGTTTCATGTTGGTTGTGTTCATAGGTTAAGAAAAAACAGGAAAATAGTGATAATTGGTCCAATGTGCCCCGGTCTTTTTTTACTTCCTGTGATATTAATAGTTTCTTCCTCCTTATTTTGAATCAATAGTTATTTATGGTGTCCCAAACTATCCCGTGTCCCAACCTGCCCCGGTCTCCCCTATGTCTGTACTATTGGCTACAGGGCCACTTATATAACATCTGATTGATTTCGTCCATGTAGTACATTTTTAACTTATAAATGTCTTCAATTTAGGGAAAGTGAGTAAGTTAAAAGAAAAATATATGAAAGATTTTTTCTCCTCACTTACAAAAAAAATGACTGTATAATTTATATAAGATTGAATGAGTGATAAGAACTAGATTATTTAATCCATGTAACAGATAATATTATAAGATCATGAATGCTAAAAAATGTACCGTGACAACGAATATATTCTCAAGGATAATTCTACAAGAATATGAATGTACAGCAATTCCCCTTTTCACCATTCACAACGAGCCATGCCTAAGCATGGTTGAAGGGAGTTAACTCCTTTTAACAATCCTATTGAAGCTCCTCTAAAATACTCCAAGCATTTGCCACAAGTTAAATAGAGCGATATATACATGACAATGATTTTTTTTTTGTTATGCCTTCTTACCTGATTAGAGTAAAACACAGCCGTGGCTCTCTGTTGATAGACCATTGGTGTGTTTGAATGAAAGAAAATGATTGGTATCATCTATTTCATCAGTGAAATTTACATGCAATTAACAATCTCTTGAAAAATGTTGTTTTATCAGTACAATTTATGTGCAAGGAATTTCTCAAATCCTTGATAATTTGAAGGGAATCTTGCCATAATATTCATGAACATGAAAACTTAAAATTCTCATTGAAACTGCATTGCACTCAAATACTTTTATTAAATTACAATATTAACAACAATAATTTTTTAATTGCAGAATTATAGCAAAATGAAACATTTGTTTCGTTTGCAAATATAAAAACGACCATTTTGAAACATTTCAGTACAGATTTAGAAATGGCCACAAAATTTATATCCATGCAAAAGTTTTGAATACCTAAAAACAAAATTTAAATAATTTCATAATCAAAAGGAGAATGAGAAGAGAGTAGACAGTTTCTAACATCGTGATACGAATGTATATAACAGTGATATCTCTCCTTTAGATCTATACTAAACTCATGCAGTTCTAAAAACTAGGATTTCATTCCTTGAAGATGAGGATGAGGATGATGTGATGTCTATTTCCTGAAATGTAATCCATAACACGTCGATTTCAAACAAAAGGTGTGTGGAAAGTGACTGGTTCCTAAGTGGTTGTAGCTACGGGGATCAAAACAGGTGCAAATCGTGATGGAATATAAATCATAAATATTTTCGAACTTACATTCGTGCTCAGCTGAGTTTGGAGTGTTAACACTTTATCCTGTGCGGATACAAGTTCTCGTTGCAATTTTCGAACCTAAAAAAAATAATATACTAAACTTAGAGGGAAAACTTAAGAATAGAATATTAACATGAATAATTGAGATATTGATTGAATTCAACATACAGGGGTTATTGTTAAATAAAAAAGAAGTTTTTCAAGAAAAATATGGATAACAGAATAGAAATTTATATCAAGGGGTATATTCTTCAAGTAAAGTCTTTTCAATTGTCGATGAAAATGTTTCACTGGGTTCCTGAATTGAGATGAGATTTTAATATTTTGGTCCGAACAATGAGATATGGAGAAACTAAAGAGATAAAGAATAGATATATGATATACAGGAGTATATAGATCGCTATACATTCATTCCACTTACCTCTGCTTGCTGCTTTTCCTCGGCCTGAAAATAAGAGACATAGAATATTGAAATCATTTCAAAAATTGTTATGAAATTGTTAAATGATATTTTGGGGGGAAATGAAACATCCTTACATTTTATAATACCATAAATACTGTTTTTGAACAGTTGAATCCAGGAATCATAATTTCAAAGATTCAATTATTAAGTAATAAGTAGATTTATGCATTTGAAAACTTCCGGTTGACACTATCAGTTTTTAAGAGTGTAAATGAATGGTGGTTGAGGAATCTTTTAGTGTAATGATTTGTTTCTTCACTTGAAAGTCATAACTCGAGTCAGTCTCCATCTCTGGCTAATTAAAGCCTTGCTTCATTTTGTTAAATTGTCTGTACTAGCTTAGCAGTGTACTGCCCTTGAAGTTCATAGTATGCACAGCTATTAGCACAGATAATTTAACGAAATACAGCAGAAAAACACTTACCTTTACATGAAATGACTTTGCAAGCTCATTTTCTATTGCAAGCTCTATCATTTATACAACTTTATTTGTTTTGAACTATATATAGTCCAGCAGCAAAACTAAAAATACTTTTAAATCAATAGTTGGATAAAATTGATGACAACACAGTTGACAATTATTTTCAGTTTGATTTAAATTAACTCTGTTCTGATGACTAAAAGTAAAAAAATGTTGTCTCAACCAGGATAGGAACAATATAAAGCGTCGTCAGGAGTCCATTACTTGATAGAGGCAATATTTTGTCATTTTAATCCTCAGAACAGGGTTGTTTTTAATCAGACTGTTTATTCCACAACAAATGTAAGTGATATCAAAAACTTACCGATGAATAAACTGATGATGAGGTTGAGACCAGAGAAAGGTTTGACCCATGGACTGAAAACACAACATCAAGTTTAAAGATTGTATTTCTAAAAGTTTGCTACTAAATATAATAAACTTGATAATTAACTCAAATGTAACTTCACTTTAACTTGTTTACAGCTTACTGTTACTTGATTATAATTTTGTTCATATTATATACAAAAATGTTTTTATAATATCTGATGATTTATATGATTGTTTAATACAGACAAAATATATGTTTGAAATCAATATCCTAAGTTTATAGTAAGTTTTCCACAAATATCATATTTGAAAAATGAAATTTAAAAAAATCAATAAATTTTTAAATAAAATCTCTTTCCAATATTCATAACAAAACCAAATATACATGACATATGATAAAATTGTGAACTAAAATAACATGGTACAATAACAACAATATTTACTTCCAGTAGTAATATTTCCTTTAAAGATATTGATTTTTTAAAACTCGATCCAGTACATAAATTGCTTTTTTATCAAACATTTGTTTTAACAATTTTGCTGTTATTTCTTGTTACCATGTCTTGACACAAAATCCAAAATGACAATTTCAGAGATTTTACAGAAACTTACAACTGGATCCTGAAGAAAAATATTCATATGGAGTTGCCTCCCTTAGATAACTCACCACTTGAATATGCATAGTCACTTAGATATGCATAATCCAAAGTTGAAGATTTTGACAGACCTGATAATAAAATATATAATTTGCATGTGAATATTTGAATAAATTTGGATGGTATATACAGTGCACATTTGGAACCACAAATAACAACACAGATTGCAGTTTATAGTTGCCATATCGGTGACAAAACCAAGTTATTTGTTTACTTCTGGCAAGATTCAAACGATGAACTTTGTGAAAATTGGATGCTTTACCAATGGAACTAAGCATCATCACTTAGTTGAATGGGTAGAGCATCGTGTTGTCATCTGTATGTCTCGAGTTTGAATCCTGCCCGGGAATTGGTACACTGCTGAGTGCTCCCATCGCTCAAGAAAGAAATATAAGTGTAGGCAAATAAGGACCTCTACTCATTTTCTTTTAGTACTCTGCATTAAGTTCGAAATTACCCCTTTTAGAAACAAAGGAATACATGTTGAAAAAATTTTTAAATTTTTTTGTCAAATTGTTATTGGTGGTTACCGTGCATAATATGACATTTAACACCGAAAGAGGTTACATAAGCAAAGCACGCCCGAGAGCAGGCCTAAGTAAAGAGCTTTCTAAGAACTACTTAAGCACACTTACGACTTCCTTCCTCGTCTTGTTTGCTTAATTTGGACAAAGCAAGGCCCGAGTACGGAAGACTAGACTGTGTGTTGGAGCGCACCATGTTGTGCGGAGAAGCGTTGTTGCTATTGAGGGTGTTGGGAGAGTACATCATAGGGTATGTAAAGCGTGAAGACTGGGAACCTGAGCTAGGAGTAGGTGAAGACGGTTGTTGCGAGGTTGGACTCGCCAGTTGGGAGAAAGAGCTGGTGCGAGGAAGATCGTCGCAAGTGGAGTGCTTCGTGCTACTGGAGTAGAGGCAGTCGGACTGGGTCGACTTTATACTGTTGGACCGACGGAGGCCACCACCACCACCATTCCCCCCACCACCCCCATGCAAAGAATCCCGTTGGTGTGCAAGAATGCGTGCGCTTGCACCGCTTAATGCCCGTGCTTGCTGTATTTGTGCCTGTATGCTTGAGGAAGCAGAGGAGAGAGATTCCTCCGTGTCAGAGACGTGCATTAGATGACCGTTAGCCGATTTTAACCAAGTACCATTTGAGCCAGAGTTGCGAGGACTAGAGGAGTACTCCAAAGCCATATAGTTGGGGTTAGACTGCAAAGCGTTCTGCTGGGCCGCGGCCTGCAACTGCTGGAGGTTAACGTAGTGACTCATATTTTTGGCACCGTGAGACGGAGAAGAGGACTCTGACTTGCTGCTGTACGTAGCATGAGGGTTAGAGATTATTGTGCTATTGCAGAGACTGCCATTTTCACCTTGACTCGGGGCTTTGCTGAGACTGTTCTTGCTTCCGAATAGTCTCCGTCTGCCGAGGGTATTAGACTGGAAGTCTCGCTCTGTCTGGGCGGAGCTTGTAGACTTACTGACACTTATACCATTTTTCTTTTTCCTTTCTCGATCTAGAGTGGAGCTATTGTAAGCCTCGGGTCCCATATCGCTATGGCTACCCATGTTAGTTCTAGCAGAAACACTTCCGGGTCGAGGGATGTTACTCGGCATTTCATTGGCCGATTTGGACATAGGGCTGGGTTCAACACCATGCTTAGCCAAACGGCTTCCAACAGCATTGGAACCTTTCGAGCTTGAGCTCTTGTTGCTACCGATGGAAGAGTTACTAGCGTTACTGAGAGGTCTGCGATAACCAAAGCTGCTACTAGTGCTAGTCTGGGAGCAGTTAGCTCCCCTTGCATTCTGCATTCGCTTCATGCTGGTTTCTAGCAGGTGTGAGTTGTCAGTGTTAGTCTCGGAATCACGTTTAGCACAAGAGCTCGTGGCACATGTACCATTCTCACTTTCAGCGTAATAAACATTTTCGCCTCTGCAACCAAAATCCTGCTGGCTGGCATTGGACAACTTCCTCAACGAACCGTACCCCGAGGAGGAATCAGTCCGTCTCCAGTTGCTGTGGTCGTATCCATTATTATACGGATACGCATAGTCACTCGGATCACTGCTTAATAATTTACTATTCTGAGGAAGGGAGTACTTCCGCCAACCAATATGCCCTGAGTCACTGTTGTAGTCTGTTCCCATAAAAGCACTAGTTCCTAAGTTTGGAACTCTTTTCCCTTGGACCTGGCTAGGTCCTCCATTTGTGAACCCTCGTGTGAGATCTTTAGGTGTCCGCTTGAGACTGCTATATGGGTTGGTGTCGGACAGCGCCCCCTGTGAAGATCCCGTCAGATTCTCGTCTGTGCTGATCTCGGCTATGGTATCGCTGATGTCTCCACTGCTTATAGAGCTGCTGTCGTCAAAACTGAAACATAAAACGTTTTATGAATATGCTGAACTTACATGCAATAAACGTTGAAAATATACATAAGTGAATCTGATACAACACATCTACAGGCCAATATAGAAATATTGATGAAATATGAGATGGAATATGTAATATAGAATGCTCATTATAGAAAAGATGAAACTATTTAATGTATGAAAATTGAAATAAATGTGATATAATAAACTAAATTGACAAAATATTATTTATGTTAATATATGTTGATAAAGCACTGTAAATCCAATCTGATTATTGTATAGAATACTAATATCATATACAAATACTTTCACAAATTAAATAGTTTTAAATTAATTCCAAATACAAAATATACTTATACTTGTAATTATACTTTTTCTGATTATATTGTAGATGTCAATAATGCTTCAAGGAACTAAACATCTACCAGGTTATGTTTTCTCACTTAATGATTGATGAACAGTTATTATTTTCTGATAGTATCCCATGATAATATAACAGCTGTCAACACACCAAGCACGCTGTTCACATAACACAATCAATACCAGAAAACAATCATTTATACTAGTTTGTCACATGTGTCGCATACCTGAATACTCAACGAATATAATCATGAATAATTCATGCAGATGTACACAGGCTGATCAAGTTACCAAAATATTTTGAGAAAATATTCACAGCGCCAATTTTGTATTATATTTAATAAATTTGGTATTCACATTTCTGGTGTTGACAATGTAACTGTACAAGTGCATGCATTTGGCTTTCTATCTAAATCATTGATCTGAAGGTCCTGCATCTTCATTAGTTCACTGTATCTTTAACCAATGTCCAGTTCCGGATTATTTATTTAGTTTATGAGGTGTGAGTCCTATAAATTGGCCACATTGTTTCATACAAATGAATTCATCCTTAAGTGTTACAATTATTCCTGACAATGGTGATGTCAAAATAACATTACAGTCTCTGAAATACAAATTTAATTTGAATTTTTAGATAAGATGAAAATTACATCAATGAGGACATATGTGTTGAAGGTGTCTTGTTTAGATGTACTTTCTATATTTGTCACTGTAATGGTCACATTTCAAAAAATAGAATTAGATAAGATAGCAGATAAATTAGGTTACATAAGAATGATATAAGTAGAATATAATTACAAAATATATGCCATTTAGATAGTGAACAAATATAACAAAGTTATATTTGGGATCACATTTCTATTTTATAAAATGTTTTCTTTGACTTGTAAACTCTAAAATATTTAATAAATTAATATATTTTCTTTAATTTCTTATCACCAGAGACTGAAATAAAGTCTATGTTAGGTTCAACAGCCTATATTATAAGGATTTTCATTTCGAGGAGTTTATTGAGATAAACATAACAAAAAAGCATTGATATTCAAAACATTTCCAAACAACAAATTATAAAGTCTAACCTCTCCACAGCAGTCATGTTAATTAACTTCACAATGGACGTACAATATACTGTCACAAGCTGTCGTCTATATACACTGTCGCTTTGTCTTTATCTCTCTACAAGCTTAATATTGTGATCGTTCTCACGTACATTTCATTCATGATTTCAGATAAGATAAGTGATAAGTGGTTGTTTTAAGTCTTATTTCTTCATTAAGTCTCGATTTCAATATATTATTATTTTATCATTTATTTAAATTAAAAATCAAAATATTTTCTAAAAAATCAAAGTGTTAAGAATCTTTTACACGATTTTTTTTTCTCCTAAAAAACACATGTGTACATACACCTAGATATGACATAAACTATAAGTGTGAACGTCATATCTGTTGATAGACAATCTGATTATCATGTTTATCAACATATTATGATAATGGACATGTTTATGGCATCTATATCAGGATAATTACGATAATGTACTAGCTTTGACAGCGCTCAAGTACATCATACACTAAGGTTACCTACTTTAGTGCTTTAAGTGCATAAATATATATCTTGTTGGAATATGATTGAAAACACTGTGAAAAACTCTAGTTCATTTTTTAAATAAAAGTTATATTCAAAACAAAATGACACTAAATAGGGAATACATGTATTGGAAAATGTATCAAAAATGTATAGTTTGTAAGTATGTTTCAAGGTATGGTAAAATATCTGTTAATATTTAACATTGGATATGTATTGCCTATTTACCTATTTACAGTTGATATATAAAAGGTGTAATATCAATGTTCAAAGTGCATGCAGTCTAAATTTTGGGTTTTTTGTTTCAAAATGTAATTATTGTACTCGTTACTGATACTACTAAGATACATGATACTGTAGAAACTTGCAACGTACATTTGGTTTACGTTATAGATATATATACTTTGAGATTGAGATTATAGAGATTGCCACACTTCTTATAGCACAAAACATTTAGTTAACTATTTAACACATGATGTCCTATACAAAAAGTCTAATATAGCTCTTTAACTTGCATAATGGAAATTCTGACAAAAATATTTCACCCAAAAATCTATCAGTATTTTTTAAATGTTTATCAATTTAAAAAAACATGCAAATAAAATTGTCAGTGCTTTTTGATATTTTTATTTTCATATTTGATTTTTTTACCTAAAAAATCTTTTCATGAATATTCCTCTAAAATTACCATACTAAGTATTCATGATTTTTTAAGTAGGTCATGATCGCAAAAATGCAATAAGTCACTAATAACCGGGAAAACAATGTAATCATGCTGCCATAGGGAATAGCATATCCCGCTGGGTTCCTAATGACATCATAAAATATCGCATTATATTGGGCGAAAACCTTAGCGGCTAGTGGTCGTAAATGCAGAAATCGGAGAATTCCATCGTAATAACAAGGTACATTTTTCACAGCACCGTTAATACCCTATCATTTTTTAAATAATTTTTGAAAGATATTCGATCTGTTATGCCATTAGAATGCTGCTTAGAATGTTAACCGTTTGTTCACGTTTTCTTGTTTACATCCGTTCTTTTTATTGTGTAATTGATTTTTGTGAAATTTTTTGGTTAAAATTGAGTTGTTTTGCTTGTCATGTTACTTTAAAATATATTTGCATTCTGTATAAATAAAAATAGACTTAATTTTTATACTGTCAATATAGGATATTGAATTGGTTTTCTTAGGCTTGCAGATTCAATAGACAATTAGATAATTGACAGAGAAATTCTGTTGATAATGTTATAAGGACTCCTTGGTTATACACAATCATTGTGAAGCATAGCCTCACTATATCACAGACATTTAACTATAACACTGGCTCCAGGTTTAACTGAAGTTCTTGGTACTTCATTTCTTAACAAATCAATAATATCATATACTCATCTGTTGTTGATTTCACACTGAAACCCTAAACATCCACACTAAAGTGGGCTGAATAGAGAATCAGCTGTGTTGGTTGTCAATAAGTTGTCAGTATGTTGTCAATGACTGTCAATTTCATTCACAATGCATGACAACAATACATGCAAGATCACATGACAAGAATACATTGATGTAATAATGATATCATTCAAATTCAGGTTGATACTTTTATTGAATGGTAAGTCAGGCAGATGTTAATGTGGTCAATATCCTTTAATTTTGTTGTCAATATTATGTCAATCCTTGTCATTATGTCCTCAGTTTCTTGTAAAATTGTAAATATAAAAAAATACTACATGTAGTAAGATAAATTCACAGTTACAGTCACATGACTGGTCATTAAATATTTTTTTAAATGTTACGTTATTCACTTCAAAACCACTGAGATTTCTGTATAAAAGATTACATTTCTTGTCAATTTCAGCGGATATAATAATTCATAAGAATCTAAATACAACTACATAATATGATCATATGTAAAGCATTCCCTTGTCTAAATTAAAACTCCTTACTTAATGTCGTCAATTACAGAACAATGTCAAGTTGCAAAATGACATCATTCATAATTCATAAAACAAGTTAATGTAGTCTATTTTCCGTCAATATCTCGTCAGTTTCAGTTAAGCACATCACAACAATGTATTCGGGTCACATGACTGGCATACATTTCTGTAACAATGACATCATACTTGTCCCGAGACGTATATGTTGATGTGCTGCTGACTCATAACTATAGCCGCTATCGATTTCGCAGTGCTTTCTCTTTTCACATCTTTTGGGAGCAATCAATAGTTCCTGTATGTAGAAGCTAAGTTATATCAATATCAATTTTAAGATATTTGCCTATAGGAGACGACTTTATTTCACATCTATTTCAAAACTTCATCCATGATTCTTTGTGTTGAGTAAATTCTAAAAATAGTGATATGGATTGTGGAAATTGAACTCCAGTTTGATTTCCTAAAGCAATTTTAAACTTGTTTTTCTATGTTTGAATTTTTACTTGCCTTCGAAGAGAAGATTTTCATGAAGTTCATGAATTTTTTTAACAATGTTTTGATGTCTCTTTACCTAACGTCACATGTTTATATATCTGTGTAAATTTTATGTGTAAATTTCATCAGTTGATTATATGATTCGAATGCAGACAACAAAACCGATGCCCTTGTATCAATATCACATAAAAAAGGGGCATAAAATAAACTTCCAAAAATATCTGTGCATAAAAATTCATATAACTTTTATCTACAAAATATCAACCCTTTACATTTATGAATGATGAAATCCCTATCCTCAGAGAAACACAAGGATATTTTCCATGTATGGTGCTTTTGAAATAAGCCCTACAGCTCAGCTAACATGTTACATGTTAAATGCTTGCTCCTTGTGCTTAAAGTGTGAGCTATTGATTTTTGGAAGAAGAATGTAATTAAAGTCAACCACGATAGATGTCAATGTCACTATGCAATCAACAACACTTGCTTGGAAATAAACAACAGATTTTGCTAGCAGTGCTGCATGAAGATTGAGGTGAAGAGATCTGAGATTTAACGCAAGAGTATTTGACTTGTGTCACAGCTGCTAGTATTATTACAGGGAGAAATCCTGCAACACTATTGTTGCTATGCAATGGGTTGAAACCTGCGAGCAATGGCTGGAACTAATGAACAATGGGTGGTACTGCGCTGAATTTCAGAGTAGCATTGCACCCAAACCTTACTGCGTGTAGAACAGTTCTCTACTGCAGACAAAGATGGCTCTGGGAGGATTCAAACCCTTGACCCCTTGATCCAAAGGCGAACGCAGTAACCTATCCACTATTCCACCCTCCATGAAGATTGAATCTTATTTTCTAGATTCATAACTTTGCTTCTGTATTGATTTTTAAGTCACTATTTTCAACTATTGTCATAATGCAATCAATACATCAATACATTAATCAAATATACAAAAGATCTTATTGTTGCATTTTTTGGTAAGATCATTTTTTATTTCTTTTGGAGAATGTCCACTTATGCCATGATTTGACACTTGCATCAACTGCAAGTTAGGATATACCGGTATACAGTCCATTTAAAAAGATATAAACTTCCTTCCTGAAAAAGAGCAAGAAACATTTCCATCAATAAGAGTCTTTATTTTTTAAATACAAATCACAAAATGTCAAAACGAATATTTACGACATTTTTTTTATTGAATTCTTGAAATAAAAGGATAAAATAATAACCACATCTAGTTAATTAACTTGTCAGTGTCAATCACTTTTTCCTTATTGACAATTCCATTCATCCGTTTAATGACGTTTGATTAAAAGTTACTCTATCCATCAGCATTCAACCAAAGCTTAATTATTTCTAATCAATAGACAACTTCAACATGGAATAAAGCTGTATCATTGTTTTAATGATACACTGCAAAAAGATCAGCAATCGTTAACCGACATATTTAACAATAACACAAGCCTTCAATACAGTGCTTAAGGAAGAGAGAAACTCGATAAAATCAATCATTTTCATACAGGGCAGACTCGTCCTTAGCTTCATTACAAGGCATTTTTTTCTGAAATTGCCATCCCATTTCTTGTTTCCAAATGATTAATCAATCAAAACCAGAATGTTAAAAAATTCCTATGAAACAAAAAATCAACCATCAGCTCATAAAATTCAAGCCCTCGAAACAATTTCTGGAACCTTGGCACAGACAATTTGCAAATTTACCATTAATAAAAAATGCTGGTTCCAAAGAGCTTGTATATATCGATACAAGCGGCAACGGCGCCAGCAGGAAACCGATGTCAGAAAAAAAGTTTTTGCATCTAAGATGACGCAGTCGGTTCCATATGGAAATCAATTGAGCATTAAGCATTGATTTCCGACAAAAAACTCTTGCTTAAATTCAAGCAAGGTGCACTCTTAACATCTTGGTTGAATTTTGCTCTAAAGGGTTTCTTTTTCATGCTTGGGTGAGAGCCAAATGTCCATTACGAAGAGTGATTCGTTTGAAATGCCTGTCAAGGGCATCTCAACGATTCATTTGTCAATTTGGCCAGAAAGATTGTCATGCCTTTGCATGTGCTAATCGATTGGAAATCACATTCCTTTCCCCTCCTCTACACCAATCGTCCGGGTATTGATAAGAAATCAAAGCCTCTCCTTGCAAAGCCATTAGCTAGTAATGAGAAAATGTGTAACTCTCGACCAAAACCACTTGTTGAATTCATTCTACATTTAACAAGCTCTTATAGAGCCTCCAGTTAAGCTGGGTTACACTGGATGTTGTGTAGATGGAACCTCATGTACCATTAAAATGTAGGTATTGGATTCAATATAGAATTAACTCTTATAGAGCCTCCAGTTAAACTGGGTTACACTGGATGTTGTGTAGAGACAGAACCTCATGTACCATTAAAATGTAGGTATTGGATTCAATATAGAATTAACTCTTATAGAGCCTCCAGTTAAACTGGGTTACACTGGATGTTGTGTAGAGACAGAACCTCATGTACCATTAAAATGTAGGTATTGGATTCAATATAGAATTAACTCTTATAGAGCCTCCAGTTAAACTGGGTTACACTGGATGTTGTGTAGAGACAGAACCTCATGTACCATTAAAATGTAGGTATTGGATTCAATATAGAACTCTTATAGAGCCTCCAGTTAAACTGGGTTACACTGGATGTTGTGTAGATGGAACCTCATGTACCATTAAAATGTAGGTATTGGATTCAATATAGAACTCTTATAGAGCCTCCAGTTAAACTGGGTTACACTGGATGTTGTGTAGATGGAACCTCATGTACCATTAAAATGTAGGTATTGGATTCAATATAGAATTAACTCTTATAGAGCCTCCAGTTAAACTGGGTTACACTGGATGTTGTGTAGAGACATAAGCTCTTGTAGGTATTTGCTTCATTAGAGAACCTCTGGTTTGCTGAGGCTACCTAAGAGTTTGTGAATATATAGTCTTGATATTGAAAGCCCCATCTGACAAGACTAGTGTTGCTGAGATTCAGTGAACCCTTTATATAAAAAACTGCTGGTATTACATTTTGTATGTTAACCGTTAACTCGTTATTTAGTTTCTTTAAGATCCTTGAATATGAGATTTTTAGATTATTAAGTTCATATATTCCCAGGAGTAATTCCTGTCAGTGAGTAAATGTCACGTATATAACCATTACATATTGTAAGTTGATTACGTATGAAATACTGTTATAATAAGATCTAAATCTGGAGTAATAACCACTTACAGTATGCTCATTAACTATGACAAATGTCGAAACATTCATTTGATACAATTTGCAGTTAGGATTGTATACATTATCATTTACCAATTGCTCTCAATTAAAGTAATTAATCAACTGAATTAAGTCCATAAATTCTATGAGCGCCCGCATGAAATGCATAGATGATTTGTCATTTTTAATTGATGGCAACTTGTGGAACTTAATTAAGTAAATGAAATAAAATGTTTAGCTAAAGAGAATAGAACATTTTGAGACTGAAAGATTTAAAATAAAAAGTTAATAAGATATCAATTAAATGACAGTACTTAGCAACTGATTATCTTTTAACCACAAACTTAAAATTCTTCTAAACATAGATTTACTATGAATAGTTAAGTAGAGCAATTTTGTAGATAAAGTTTCTGTTGACCTTCGGGTGGCACTTATTGCTATGAATTGATTGACCTTTGAAATCTATCCTTGTTAATGTCAAATATGTCAATTATTAATGTACTTGATATTCAATAAGCATAAACAATTAATCTCATGTTTGCATCAAGCTCGAAACAGCCTTTGACCTTGACCTTAACGAACCAGCAGATAAAATAAATTCAAACGCGACCTTCGCCGCTAACAAGCAAGATTTAAAATCACAGTATGATATTTGCGCACTCCAATTGCTTACACAAAATTTGCAACTGTTATTGATGAATTCTTTCACATTGTACATCTCAAACATGGGTTGTCAATATATCTGAAGCAATAAGCCACATGGTGCAATCTTTTATGCTTTCTGCAGCAGATGTTTTCTGATAATAAACATTATGTGTGGATACATCCATATACATTGAACCAGGTCAATGAATCAAGATATTATTCCTCCTCAATTTCTTATCGTTAAGAATAACGTAAGTTGAGTACAATTAGGTCCTAGTTGCTCAATGCTAATACTTGCATGTAGATTTATTTCATGAATGTTTTAAGGAATTAATTGTAACTTCGATACTGATATATTTCACAGATATATCTACTTCACTTTATCTTCACAGTATTGTTATTATCTTAATGGATTTCCAAAATTATTCATCTAATTACTTGTCTGATATATATTATATATATATGACACATACAGTAACAAAGATGAAAAGGCAGAGTCATGAATGTTTTTACATGTTTCTTCTTCAATTTGAGCTTGAAATGTGTATAAGGCCTAAATTTAATAAAACTCAGAGAGTAGATAGATGATTGCTTAAATCCTGAACAACACTTTATGAAAAATAACTTCATTGTGATCACAAAAATGATTCCAATAAGTTATTAAAACAACATAAATCAATCCGAAAACTGATAATTCTCATCCCTTCAAAAATGATTTCATATATCTGTTCAAGCTTTCCTGCAATATGACAGTGTAAACAAATGATAAAATTATTGACAATTGAAGGGGTGCATTCAAGAAGGGCACATATTCTATGTATATAACATAGCACATGTGCCCTTCAATTCCATTGACTACATTTTTCTGTCCAATGCATCCCCTACTCAAAACTAACATCTATATATACAAAAACATACTGCAGACACTGCATCTCCTCCAGTACTTGTTTTGAGCTCTGAAGGATGTTTTTCTGTCCTCAAGCTGAACCCCTACATCAATCACCTAGAACCTGTGGCACTTTTTTACCAAGTCAAGAGGCCATTATCTTGCTTAGATTGAATTAAGGAGCTCAGACCCACCAAAGACTTCTTGTTCCAATCTGAGCCTATAATCACACCCATTTTTTTTACAGATATCCATGCATGGTTTCCATGACAACAGATCTCCTACCATTAAAAAGAATATGTATCTACTAAATTGTCCACTTTTGATCCAACACCTGGTAAGGACATTAGAAGGTGAGACTGTCTTTCTGCAAGCTAGTCTATCGGCATTTTTTGCAAGTGAAAATGACTTTCTATACATCAAAAGTGACTGATAATTGTCTGTATCCTCATGAAATCTTTCAGGATAGCTTCCCCCTCAAGATAAGCCAGTCCTGATCTAAGACAAGAGGTAAATGTGATCTAGAATCCTCTCTCTGACATGTGGCTGATCTATGCCAGATTACAGGGCAGCCATCTTGACTCTGCTCCAAACAGAATGGATGAAGCAGACGTGTCCATTGTAGCACCAAATGCAAGAAAACATTTGTATACCTTTGTTTTATTTCTTAATTTTCAAAATATTTTAGTTTCAATTATCTTTTCTTTAGCTGGATAATAATTAAATGCAGATATAAGAACCAATGATCATGAATTCATATTAGAATATTCACGGCAAAATGGAAATGGATTTGATTTGATATTGTCACAGAGAAGAGCTGATTTTTGTGTTAATAATCTAATTTCAATAAACTTAATTTGACAAATTTACATTGCAACTGTCTTGAGATAGAAAGAAATTTAACAAATGAATGAGATACGTATAATTCACAACCAGCTTTCAAATTGAAGACTGACATTTGTATGAAATGATCTTGGTTTGAAAATATTTCAATGATCATATGTCATATTTGAGATCACAATCTGCAATTCTACAAATTCTTGTACTTTTTTCTTTTTTTTAATTATCCCTGATGCATATTCTATAAAGCACAGTCTTCACATGAAATGTGCTAATTACAAAATATCATCTGCTCAATATGATCAAGAAGATTTAACTCTAGATTTGACCTGATCCAATTGCTGATGGCTTTACTATAGCTTCAAGGTCTGGACAACACGCTGGCCAGCCTATTACAAAACTTACAAATCTTATATGAGATCAAGCCAGCCATGCTGATGTATGCAATATTGAGGTAATAAAAGTATTCATATGGAAGATAGTATCTCAGTGTTGGTTTCAGCTGGAGAGTCTGTGCTGCAGGCTAGTACTGTATAGACATCAGGTGGGTCTGCAGATATGTATTATATTCCCCCATTTATTAGATTTTCACATCAACCCAGACTGAATCCCAACTAGACAGTAAACAACGAAATCTGTTATTTTGTCTTGGTCAGACTTGGTCACAATTGTTCTTTTTTTCATCAAAACATATAAGCTGGATTGATCAATATATTGCAAAATACATTGTTTTACCATGAGACATATATATGAAAGACATTATTTACTTAGTAACGGCATCAAGAAGGTTTCAGTGTAATAATACCTGAGTAACATCTATACCAACATTTTAGTGGAAAATTGTGCAATATAAAAATCGGCATTCTTATTAATTTCTTATCATGACCAAATTAAGTCTCATCTCTTTGCATTGGTTTTCTAAAATGACAAACTTCAAATCATTCTGTTATCTACAAAACAGCCAAGGGACATAGTTCTAGAAGAATCGCATTTCTGTTTTAGAAAGAAATAGAACCTAACCACAACACAAATAGGCATTGAGAAATTTAACAGAGGTGTTGATGAAGAGATATCCTGAATAACCTCCCTTGCAGGTCTGTTAATACTATTTTCCCAGCAATACACAGCAGTGCAGATTTTATCAGCAGCTTCACAACTAACAATGATGCTGCTGTAGCTTTTTTTAAATTGTGAAAATCTGTTTGGGAGTTCTGCTTATTTTTATTAGACTCAATGCTGTTGAAAGAGTTCCAAACTTGAGGAAAGTCTTTTCTGCTAACAACATTACTGTGATGAGTTGTTAGGGAACTGGTATGTTTGTGTTCAGACACCTGAAGAATACATTCAAGATAGTTATGTGGTAACAGCCAACAAGTATAGATCTGGGACCATCACGATAAAGCTTCCGAAGTAACATAAATAAACAGCTGTGCTGTTTTGAGAGAAAACTCATAGCACTTGGTTCCTTCAGCTATTTCATATGTTCTTCATTGACAAATTCTATGGGAGAAATACTTTGCAAGGGTGATTTCTTTCTTTTAAAACTTAACTTTTTTGGTTTTTGAATTAACAGCTGGTCTTTCATGTTCTTTGAAATTGAAAATAAATTTGATGTCTTGTAATACTGGTAAAAGGAAGTAGATGCATGTGCATACAAGAAAACGATTATGATCAAAGGGTTTGAAATGAAATGAAAAAACACATATGGGTGACATCCGTGCATCTATTAAGGGTTTGGTTCCAAATCTAAAGACAATTAGGAAAAGATCCCTATAAAATTCTGCAATCAAAATTAAAACTATCATTTGATTCCATTGCACCAAAGATCATCGTAATGACAAACTTGGAATCAGATTACAACTTAACCATTCACCACAACAAGGATAAGACATAGAGGATATTATATGAGTGTCTATGTCATACTATGTTTACGACACGAGTGCCTGAATATCAGTATTTCCCGAGCGAGAGCGAGGGATATACCGATATTCAGGCACGAGTGTCGTAAACATAGTTTGGCATAGACACGAATATAATATATACCAAAGTCGTGAAGTTAATGAAAACACGCTAAAATCCACTTTCAACCATGGGCTGGCGACCCGCCGTCGCGCATTTAGAATGCAACGTCATAGACGAAACGTGACGTCATAGCATTGTTTATGACGTCACGTCACCATGACAAAGTGATATGTTGCCCTAGGGCATCGTATGAAAAATATGAACCCCGATATGATTGCCCTCGTAGGTAATAAATAAGAATATATCTAGAAAGGATAAAGCTATAATGGACATATCACAGCACAAATGAAATATGTTATCTCCCATTGAAAACCTGCTAAATGATACTTCATTGGTCAGTTCAGAAGGGATTTAACTGCCAATCAAAATGAAGGAATCAATTCACCAGGACACAAGAGACATTAGAGGTCAAAGATCGGTTAACATGTTTTCCATGCCACTGAACAGTGGCCAATAACTACTTCCCTAAATGCAATGAAAGTCACTTGAGCATGAGAAAAGAAAATTATCTGCACAGAGTAAAAACATCACTTTGACAATATAACCAATGTTTTTAATAGAAAATGCATGTATTACTTTTAGGGGCCGAAATTCAAAGGAAAAATTGCAATGATTTCATAAGAGTTAATAAAATAGATTGATCACCACACACTTGGGAGTCACTCAGAAGAGGATGCACTGAAATCAATAAAGGATTTGATTTTTCTAATTTTTTTGTTAACTGGATGCACCTTCAGTTTTTGGTTATTACTGAATTTTTTAAAAACAAAATTAAATTTAAATTCTTATATTCACATTTGTTGTATACTTGGCATATAGATAACTGAAATCACATTGTTGACAAAGAACAATATGTAATGAAAATTATGCAATAAGATTAGATTTCTGTTCAACCTTTACTCATTATTTCTAATGGGGGGACACCGTATTTCTTGTGAATAGGAGCAGAACAATGTATGTGAATATAGTGATTAAGAAATTAACAGTATTTCATAATTTAACAAAAACAATTATTAATACATTATAGAAAGCACTTTGTTACAGCATGGTTACAACATCATAAAATAAAATAAAAACATTTTTATAGTGACATTTTCGACTAAAATAAATCTCCAGTGAAAGAATCGACATGATGAAAATAAAGATGGAATACTTATATACCCAACCTGTTAAGACATTTAAGAAAAATTTAAATTATTAAAATTGAAAACACAAAACGTTGAAACTAAAAGTAAAAATTATTTCAAATTTCAACATTCTTAATATCATAAGGTCTGAGTTCACCATTTGCTTTGTCTGTAAACCAAATTTTATGGTGACATTATCAACCAGTTTCAACTTTTGGTCCTGAAATGAAGCCTACCGGTATGTACCCTCAATATTCAAGTTCAACTCTTATTATCAAAATTGTTACTTTCAAAAGGCACCAAATTAACACTTACTTCATTATGTTTACCAAATTTCCTCTTCCAGTTTAAAGTTATGTTCCTGAAATGAAGTGTGACGGACAGATAGACTGAAGGCCATGCACTCAATTCTGCAACCCCATTTCATTTCGTGGTGGGGGATAATAATATAATCACACAAAGCCAAACAATAATTTGCAAAATATCTACCTTGAGATTTCTACACCTGAATCCACAGCGCTACTCCATGTATATTCCAAGTACAGTCCCTGGGGACGAGTGCTATTTCCTAACAAAAGCACTGATATAATACATCAGAGCCAACAGGTGAGTTGTCTACTTCACAGAGAACTTGTCTATTTCACCCTACCTGCTTCCCCACAGCGGTCACAGCCACATGTTATTGTTTTCCTACTCGTATCCAGGGCCACAAAATGCCAAATGTCTAAAACAGTAGCTATAAGCACCATCTTTATGTGCATGTACCTCTTTGGATATGCATGCCTCAGATATGGTTTGTAAAAAGATGTTTCAGATGACACAATTTAGTTTGATTGCTTTGAGTTAAAGTCCTGAGTTTGAACTCTTGCCTCAGAGCTATAAAGTGATATGGCATATGGAAAGACGTTTCATACAATGTAAAATATGAGGAAAATTTAGTTTGTTGCTTCTTGTTGAAGTCCAAAGTTTGAACCACAAGAACACAACTAAATAGTTAGGCATAAATATAAATTGCTCTGGTTGACCCAGGGTTTGTACCCATCATGAGAAACATCTCATTAGCATTTATGGTCATACAATATTCTATGATTTAAAGATAATTTGATTACCTTGAGATCCATATCAAAGACGATGGTTCAAGGAAACCTTTATAAATCAACAATTCTACAGTTTTATTCCTCCGCGTTTCGGTACATGGTTTACACTATGTGGAGCAAAACACATCAAGTCAGGTTTACGACTTATTTAACTGTAATTGCTGTTAGTCTAAGCAGGGTTTTGAACCCTGGCAATATGGTTTTCAAGGAACTAACCCTTTAACATCAAAGGATGCAACTATATGTGCTAGTAATAAGTATATTAATGCATGTGAATCAATTTTATTGCCATTCGTTACTAATATGCTTGACCAATTAGCATTTATGGTCTAATTCATATTCAATAACACTTCTTTGAGTTGGTAGTCAATTCAAGATGTAAGGAAAACTATATAGCAAAGATCACAGATGATATCCAGTGCAATAACAATCACTTAAACATAAACAGAATGTTTTTCTCTTCATAATCCTTTGAATTCCACATCATCAAAATTCAAATTTAGTAAATTAATGTATGTAAGTTTTATTACAGAACAATGTTTTGCATTACAATGTTCATGTTTAATGTTGCATCTGTTGTAAGAGATTACTAGTTTTCAAAATGAGAAATCAAATTACCCTCTGCAAAGTTCAAATGAGACTCAGAACCATTAACTGTTCAACCTACACTGATAAGAGGCGAACTTGGTTGTTTTGACACACAAGAAACTTGTCTAAATGATGCTATTTAACTGATCAGCTTTCACTGTGGAAGTTACTTTTGAGGCTATGTAACATCACATTTGCAAACTACATTATTTCCAGGGGATTTAGAATGTCATGCTGATAACACAACCATTATGTTCAGAGATTATGAACATTTACAATGAGTTTGACTTTTTATATTTGTTTTCACCACAAAGTATGTCATGATGTTTAAAAACACAACAACGATTTCAGATTTCACATTTAATACAGAATTCTTGGTTACATAATTATTGTTCGATGTCCGATTTTTTCTCTAAAACTTAGTCTTAAATGAAATTATTTTGATTTCATTGAATGCAAAAGCACATTTTCTTCTTTCTGTTTTCTTCATTTGCAGGTTTAAATTCCCAATGAAATAGTCAACAGTGAAGTACAACCTACAAACAGATTAATAAATAATAGTAAACTACCAATGAAGTAGACATATGTACTTTTCAAAACGCACAGGTACTATGTACAATAGATGGTGTATACCTACATTTCGTTACCAAAATACAAAGTTTCTCCAACTGGAGGTTTGCATTCTGGGTATTTCTACTGATTGTTGTTATACGACTTCAAAGACTCGTAAATGTCATCCCGCGACATGAGGAAGGGAAGGAAGGAGAGGAAAGTGCTGTACACTGCAATGTATATGAGATGTGGCCCCAGCTTGTTTGATTACATTACACTCCTACATATCACATCAACATCCAAGTGGATCCAGCATTGTACATTGCTCTATTTACAATGCAGGTGGTTGATTTTACAAGGAATCGGGTCAGTCTCATGTTTTGGGAGTTCACTTTAAGACAATGAAGAATTTTACTTGCTGGTGTATTTTTCTTTAAAATAAGTGTATACTGTAGTCACATATTTGTACATAAAATTAACCGATAATACTATATGTTGCAATGCTGGTGTTTGTTTTCAAAAGGAAATATGTTTTTGCTTGTTTGGTGTTGATTTGAAAAAAAAATTGTTTTGAATTTGCTAAATAACTTGTTTGTTTATAAGCGGCTACTGTAGTCATAAGTTTATGCATATTAACATTGGCTGTGCATACTATATGCTGGTGTTTGTTTTTAAATGGAAGCATGTCTTTGCTTGTTTGGTGTTGACTTGAAAACAAATAAAAAAAACTTAATGTGCTAAACTACACATTTGTTTAAACAAGTGGCTACTGTAGTCATACGTTTATGCATATCAAGATTTGCTGTGACTGCTTAGTGTTGCAGCATCTACAATGGTAGCTGTAGTGGTTTTTGTAAGGAACTTAGTGGAACCAGGTGAAGTTAACAAGAATGAGAAGGAGGAGATGTTTATCGCTGACTGTATATCGTAGAATAACCATTACATTATAAACAAGAAATACAGGTGCAGGGTTATCTGCAACAGAGTTGGTTGTTACTTTCAGAATTGGGTCAATTCTGTGAACTTTAGGATTCCTCTCAAAAGAAATATAATGCAGTGTGTGAAGAATAGAGATTTTAACAAACCAAGAATTACAACAAGCTTAATAAAGATATCAAACACAGTTTTGATAACAGTGTTCATTGTGGCACTTACAAGGTGATGTGGAATGGGGTCAATTCAGTAATTCTAAGAATTTACTTCAAAGATACAAGTGATATCGTTTGTGTAAATATCACATAAACACCTTGTGGTTTAAATAGCATTATAAATGGAACACAGATGGTGATTTCTAAGAAGAAATTGGGTCAAGTCATTGAAACGCAGAATCAAAAAAGCTACAGTATCAATCTTTTTTCTTCTTTTTTTAAGTAAATCTATAAAATACAAACAAAATAATTTTATTCAATTTACTGTTGAAAATAAAGGTAAAATTTTAATTAAAAATAAGCCCACACCACACCATTATCACAAATTATTTAATACAAATTTCTGTTTTGGCAATCCCAGTTTCAAGATAAAATTACCCAAACAGAATAATTTCATATGATTAACAGGTCACATTTCGTAAGTGAAAGCAGGCCTGTGTTATGAAATTAACACTGAAACGAACAACAGACTATTATGAGTCATATGTTCAAACGCCAATCACCCTTGCAAATTACATCTTGCACAACAAAATCCATGCATGCATGTTTGCTTAGGTCGAAAACCTATTACTTTACAGCAAGTAAAACCACTTGGCACACATTATCAATTTCACCCATCAATAAATAACCCTGCTGAACAGTGAAACCAACACATGGTTCTGCTAGTTATCAACCCCTTGTATATGGCTGTACTGTTGTATATTTCTGCAACAGCTGACCAGAGAGATTACCATCTTGTGGAAGAGTAAAAGTGGCAAAGCTATATATATTTGATGTATGCAGAGCTGAATGTAAACTTAATGGTGTCCAAAGGAAAATTTGTCTAACATTTAGCCACTGAAATTATTTTTGGGGTAAAATTTTAAAATATGAAAGAAATAAAATAAAATAAAAAAAGAGCCTTTGAGATGTGTTTATTTTCACTCTTTTCACTGTCAGTAAACTGAGATCTGTAGTCTTGTTGTAGACTTGCCTAGGCAGTTAAAACATTAAGGGGTCTGGACGATAGACTAAAGGAAAAGCTGCAAACACCATTACTATTTATCTTGTAAAAATTTTAAAATTGAAAAATCATTTTATTTTTTAAAAGGATTATAATATAAAAGCATCAAATAAAATATCTCCCTTCAAACAAACATTTCACAAGTCATATTCTGAATTCCACATGGCAACGTAACATTATAATTTTCTGGTGACAACATTGAGACAAGAGCTGAAACAGACAATTATACATTTCTCGTCTATTGCATCTGTCTTGTCGATTGCGTTACTCAATAAGACATGGATCTGTGGTGAACTAAGCCAGGTTAATCCATGCTGACCTGGTAACAGAAGAGTAAATGTAACATCCATGTCTGGGCATAAATCTCCCATTAGTTGAGTACTTGTGTACGTCTCCCCATGTCTTAATGGGATTTGGATATAAACTACATTAGCTAATCGACATTTCTTAGATTGTAAATCAGCACCGCTATTTTCGCTGAGTTGACATGAGTTTTGTTATCAACTATTGTTATCAAATTTCTTAGATTGAAAATCTTGTTAGTTATTTTTACTGATTGACATCAGTTTTGTTATCACATTTCTAAAATCTTATTTGTTTTGGCTAAGATGACTTCTGTTTTGACTAGTTTTGTTATTATATTTCAAAGATTTGATCTTGTCGTCAGGATAATGAGTTTTTCCTTGCATATATGTTTTTTATCATATTTCTCAGATAGAAAATCTTATTTGTTTTACTGACATGACCTACATTTTGTTCTGACATTCTAAAACTATTTTCTATTTATAATAATTATGTCATGCTTTAGTATTTTAACGTTTTGTTTGTTACTTCTAATCTGAAATTGCATTTATATAATTTTAGCAATTACTTGTTACGAACATAAATGAAAATAAGAATAACTTTCACAACATCTTTCTTTTAGAATATAATAAATAGGCAAGGAAGAACAAATTACAATAGAATAAATTTAAATGGTTACTAATTTTAAATTGTATTTGAATATATGAGACTAAGACTTCCAATTTGACAAATGTTGGCATTGAATAACTTGATTGACTGCGAGGATGAAACATTTATTTGACCAAATTCATTCAGATTTGAGAATAGATGAGTCTAATAAATTGATTTGTCCTATTGGAGCTGAAGAAATGATATCCTATGGCAATTTAACAATGATATGCCTTCTTCTTAAATGAGCTAAAACACATTAGCCCCCACTAGGGATTATTCCAATGTCTTCTGACAATTTCAATATCCATAATTAGGGACAAAATGCTCAAGAGGCAAGCCCCTATTGGGCATGATCATGAAAATTCCATGCCACTGCAGTAAACCTCATCAATCATATTAGGCTTTAAATGGGATGAGGTTGAGGTAATTTACTGAGAAATTCGGACATAAATAAGTTTTTATCTTCTCTGTGTTTACTTCAATGGTTGGAATTCACCATTCTCCAGTGAAAGATTCAGTCAAATTTCAGGAATAATAAATTTAGATGCCACAGTATTTGAACCAAGGGACTTCCACAGCTGTCATAGCCTTCAAGTTCTACATGCAGTAAATAATGCTTTATTGTGATGTTTAGGAGAGTTTTATGCAGAAAATGGAATCTAGGATTTGTACATGCAGCAATCAACTAAATAGATAAAAATTCTTTCCCAAATTCAAGAATTTATTTTATAAAATTGTTGCCACTTAACCTAAAAGGGTTGACTACTCCAGACTTCCTTTTCTTTTATCATTTCTAAAAGCTTTGTAAGTTTTCTTTGCAATATCCATTAAACACATTTATTTCAATCCCAAATGTTCTTTATAATTTCCTGGAAACCTCAATTCCTGTCATGTTTCTTTCACCAGTAATTGAAATGTTTGCTCAATCTCCATACCATTAAAATCCACTACAGATTTAGATAAAGCCCCATTTTCGACTTTGATTTGAAGTACACATTTTATCATAAGCAAGAAAACAGTGGCAAGAAAACAGTGTCTACTCACATAATTACGTAAGTATATGACAGCGAAGATGAAATATAAGCATGAGTCACATATAAAAAATATTTCCTTATCCAAGAAATATCGATCATGCTGGCTAATTTCAACCTAGGGAGGAAAAATGCCATTACTTGGTACATAGATGAAAAGTCTGCTCACAGCAATACATAAGAGAATCCCAGAGTAGGCTAATCACCCTGTCTGACTCCCAGTTGCATTTCTTATTGCGATAGATCCTTCTTATTACTTTGTTACCACTGCAATAGTAGACTGACCTCCAGTCTCTGAAGACAAAATTATGTAAAGATGTTTTTATTTCAAAGCGAAAGGCATATTGGTCAGGATGAGGTGAGCTGAGAAGATTCGGGGTTTGAACTCTGCTTTTGATAGTATTTCACTTTTACCATGGGAAAAAGCATGCAACACCATTGTTGCTATGAATAGGAGTGAATCATGTGTATCATGGGTGGTACTGCATTGGCATTCAGTGAAGCACTGCACCCAAACCTTACTACATTTAGAACAGTTCTCTACACTAGACGAAAGTCTGCAATAAACAAGATGTGTATTCATAATGCAATGAACATTGTTTGTTTTGCATTATGCTATGTCTATTTCATTTTATTCAATATACAAAATAATTATTTCAGTTTTTAAAATGCATATTCATACAAGCACATCCTCTTTATATTTTGTTATGTTAGATGTGCAAAAGTTTGTATTTTCAAACGATCTTAATATCAAGATCAGTCAATATACCCATAACATATTCATTTCCTATTCTTAATATTTCAGGGCCATATAAATTCAATATATGAACTTCTCACCACAAAAAACTCTCCAAAACATGTACACAAGTTATTCCATATCACAACATTTTCATTCATCTGCCGTGTAAGCGTAAATTCCACCTCTGGTTGAGATATCTGCACTTCGTGTGACATAATTACTAACGCTATTATCGCCCCTCTGCCTCTCAATTTCAAAAGCTAATGCTAAAGGACATTTTCTTCTCCTTTGGGGGTCAAATATTCCTTCTGCATCTCCTCAGTCAATTTTTCGAGCTCGGGGAAATTTAATTACTTGAATCTTCCATGATCAGGCGCTGTTAAAGTCAAGAAAGTTCACATGCGAACTCGTCAAGACCTTGATAATAAGGACACAGCTCCAGTGAAACCATATGTCTCCTGTTATAATGCATACCTCCTCACCATGTGCTGAACAGTCACAAAATGGTTTGATGATGCTCCGAATAAATTGTTAATTTAAACGAGTTGTAGTTCGATTTGTCAAAAACATGACAAAAGACTTGAAAATACACATCCAAATCTAGATAAACTTTGTATTCAGTCATTCTTTGACACTTAATTTGATTTGTTATTTTTAAACTTTGAAATGTTTATAGATCA
This sequence comes from Gibbula magus, assembly GCA_936450465.1. Taxonomy (NCBI): domain Eukaryota; kingdom Metazoa; phylum Mollusca; class Gastropoda; order Trochida; family Trochidae; genus Gibbula; species Gibbula magus. The sequence goes on from OW388293.1 coordinate 34,841,519, forward strand.
AAATAGCGAAATGTAAAAGAATGTTATAACCATACATATTTTTCAGCACCTTGATAAACAGAACATCAAACTGATTGTCATTGACAATGTTTTCTCAATGAACAAAACATTGCGCATAGATACAAAACAAAAATAATGTTTTAAAAAAAATTCAAAACAAAGAAAAACAATTATTTATCCAAGAATTTCTTTAGCACTGAGTCAGACTGCAATGATACCACCTAATGACAAAATTCCAGATATTTTGATCGTCAATTTCATTCCGAGATTGATCACCCATTGTCCATTTGAACATGTGAGTTCTGACAAGTCTTTATTCTTGTGTGCATTTCCCTTTGATCTGACGTGCGATGCACATGCGCTGATAAAGCAGCCTCCTTTGGATTTTTTTCCTCTCAACAAACATCACTTTGAGTAAAGAAAGGATTGAAATGGATCAAACCAATTCAGACAACAAAAGACGACTCGTCAATATCGAGACTTACGCTAAGGCAAATGACACCACATGAAATTAACAAGATGGTAACAATTGTTTAATTTTAAGCCTTGGTGATTCATATTAGAACTAGAATTTAAAAATCCTTACCAAAACACGTCTTTTAATTGTCCTGAAATTGATTTGTGAAAACTGAGAAATCTTGGTCAATATTATGTCTTGAGAGAAAATGCCCAGTTTTTTAGAAAAATGACAGACAAATAAGTGGTAAGTTATCAATAATTATCAAAATCAATATGATAAAGGTACCAGATGAAACGAATTCCTCCATTTATTGACTAAAATGTAATCCACTAACATTTTCATAAAAACCTTTATCGATTTATGAACAATTTGGCATACATTCCAAAATGAATTTATAATTTTTATAACAAATCACAAATTGACCATTGCAACATTTCATACTTGACATAAGGCATTGTGACCTAAAATTTCAAAACAATAAATTATGAAAGAAATTGAAATATATATATATTGGACCTTTTAAATAATTAACAGTCAAAGTACGGAAGTTGTTATGAAGATTTAATGTACGGATATTGTTAGAAACATGACCTGAAACCCAGAACAATGCAACCTCTCAAGTTAAAACACTCCTATCACTTCTACTGCCCATTAATATTGGATACAGTTCGTCAGCCATTTGTGTAATTCTTTAGCATTTGTTTACCCCAATTCCCAAATCAATTTCGCCATCAATCAGCTACTTGGGTGGAGTGAGTCACATACAACCATTATGATTGATACTAGAGGAATGCCTTTGTTTCAAATCTACATAATAAATATGGCACAGGGGCTACAGTTTTTGAAGCTCTCATCTCTGCACTAAGAAAGCTTCTAACATCAAGGCTGATGTACCTAGCCAAGGTAATTAATGAGTATCAAGATTCAGAACAAATCAGATATCAAACTCTTTGTACTAATGATTCCAGATAGATACATCATAAAATACTATGATACAAAGGTCATGATACTAGGAAATGAATTGAAGCTGCAAATCAGTGACTTTTTTACTGTACAAACTCAAAAATTATTATAAAATTTGTTATAAAAAATCCTAAATTACTTTTGATGTTTACTTTGCCAATTTTTTTTTATCAAGTTTTTGTTTGAATTATTAAGATTATCAAGAAAATAGATAGTGAAATGTCAAGGTTTAATTTTAAACTTATCTCAAATACTTGGGAAAAAAAGTTTTTCAAACCACATTCAACATTAACAGTTGACATTTAACGTGATACATATTTCATCAATCAATGCAAATAAGAAACAAATTCCTATTTTGACCTCATAAGAAATAGTGACATTAAAAATAAACTATAATTCCTATTTTCCATGTGGATGATGTATTTTGATACCTTTGCCACCAATTCTTACATCAGTTTACTGTTGCAGGACGTTAGAGTGCAATTGACAACAATAGATTTCAGCATATGGATGAAATTGACAAGGTGTCCTGTATTAAACAGGAATGGTGTGAGCCATTAGAACACATGGTCTTTTATATAATAGTTTCCACACTACAACTGTTACAAATTTGAATTTGGCTGAAAACCTCTGTTTGATAGTCTTATTCGCTTACAATAAAATCTACACAGAAATTACATTGTAGAAGCTTGTCAGTGAATTTTTTAAAATAAATTTCCATACACTTTCTTAGCCCTAATAATGTTATGAAAATCTAAAGACAAATTTTGAATAAAAGTGTACTTATTAGCCTTGTGTTATTGATTTTGTGACAAGAATGTCTGAGATACGAAAGGGCTGATTCAGCTAGTAATCTCATTTCTCCAGTGCATGTCTTCAGCACATTAATCAAGTTTCCATCAGAGGGCAATATCTCCCTAGAATGTAGAGGGTTGAATATAGGATCTATGCAATCATCAAATCAATACATTATTACAATGCAACTGAGGTTCAATTTCAATTTAATTTGTAGATGTAATTATATCAATTGACATTGAAGGATAACAATCTTAATTGATAAATTCCTTACCGATAAATATCAAATTTCAAGAATTGCAGCTTCTCTGAATCTTAAACTTTGTAATTAATATATTCTAACCATTCTTACTGGCCAATTTACAGTTTTAAACTAATTAAGAAAGGGTATAAACCAGAATCAACCAATGACCAACAAATATCATTATCTGGTAGGGGTAATTGAAGACATTCTATACTTTTTCAACGTTAATGAAACCTATGATTGTAAACTTATGATATGGATACAAAAGTTGATGTCAAGCTTCCATCACAATCATCTTACCAAATGAAACATCAGAAATTGTATATTAAAGCAGATCTAGTATTTTTCAAAAGGGGTTTCACATATTGTAAAGGAGGGGAAGGGGGTTTCAACCAAGGGATTGTAAAATTTAAAAAAATTGGGGGAAGAGGGGTCGGAACACGACCATGAATCCAAGACTGTAGTTGATGATTCAGTGTACAGAATGTATGATATGCTCAAAAACACCAACATTTTCAGACACAAAAATAATGAAATCGTATTATCAGAACAAACAATTTCAAAGTTAAGTTAATCATTATGATAGAAATAATGAAACTGCCATACCAGTATCATCAGAATATCAGAGTCAAAAACTATGAAATCACTTCCAAATTTTATCAGTTTTATCAAATTCAATTCTCTCGAGTGATTTATTTCTCCTTTCAGCCTCAATTTCCATTTGACATTTTTAGAACAAAGAAGCAAGAACGGTTCATGGGTCAAATGAAGCGACCAACCCCCAGGGGAGGTTCATGACTTTCGAACATCTCTTCTCAAAATAAAATCGCACATTCATACAAACTTTGGTAGCCCATTGCCCACTGACAAAATAGCAGCACAATCGAAGCTGTCATAAGTGACATGTCAACAGTACGCTAAGAGAAGAACATTTCCTTCTAGCGAACTCAATGCCACAATCACAATAGGGGCAAACCTTGCTAATTTCTCCAAGTATTGATTTTCCTCCAAAACACCACCAAAGTTTTCTCTGAGTGGCAACGCCATGGAAACGAAAAGGTGAATTTAGTGCAAGAATTGTGATTGTCTGGTTGGATGTAGTTAATGAAAGAGATTACAGTCGTAAGCTAGTCAATTTCGTACAATATACGAGAGTTGTATATCTCTTGGCACTGATTTATCGTGGAATTGAGATTTTTACCAAAACATTTTTTCACTTCTAAAAAAGCACTTTGTTTTGGTTGACATTTCATATTTGCATAATGTAAATGATTGATTGTGCACATGCCGATGCCCATGACCTGAACATGACGACACACTGACTGACTTTCATTTCAATGTCTTTGATGTCGTTTGTATTCTTGAGCATAATTCCAAAATGTTCTCAACTTCTGATTTTATACAAGTAAATTATGTTACATTGCAAGTAATTGCATGCTTTGTAACAATTATTGAAATGAAATAGATAGGTTGACAAATTTTAGAATATTCTTGACATAATAAATCATACAAAGATCACTTGACTGGGATCTTAAAAGTACTTTATGTAGATCTACAGAAAGATCTAACATTCAAAAATGCACATTAAGTCTTTAAAGGGCACATGAATATGATTTCAAAATATGTTTTTTGTTGAAAACATTGACAATGTTTTATCCTTTTGCAAATAATTATGTTGTCAATAAAAATTTGAATGTAAGAGTGAATAGATATACAAGATGCATGCATGGATTAATGGATTGGTGGATGAATGGAGGAGTAGATAGATGCATGAATGGATGATTAGATGAATAGATGAATGGATGAATGGATGAATGGATGGAAAGATGACTAAACTATCTGAGGAACAGTTAATGAAACTTTCATTTCAACAATGCATTTGTAAAAATATGACCTAGATCCCAAATGTAAACAAACATTGCTCAATCAACAAAAGCCAGGTCAATCACAGGTTTGTTATGACAACATGATATGCCTACCTTGGCGAGTATTTAACCTGAGTTTGTTGAGTGGGAGTGAGTCGTTTGGAGTCAAAAGTTCGAAGAAATGCTCCATTAGTTCTCAACTTTCCAGTTTTCCCAGACCGGGAGTATCCAATGCCTTCTGGAATGGTATACATGCTGGTATAGTACACACTACACGATACAGCAGCAGCAGCCACTAGTGCAGATCCACATTTAGGAGACCGTCATAGATCCTCTGTTTGTAAAACCCATATAGATCCTCTCTTTGGGAGACCCCTATAGATCCTTATTGATAGGGACCAACATATCCAAGTTAAAGACCATCATAGATTCACATGTACAAGATCCTCATAGGTCCAAGTTAGGAGACTCTTATAGTATACACATTAGGATCCTCGTAGATCAATACTAGCAGACCCTTATTGATAGACCATTAGGAGACCTGCCCACAGACCCAGGTTTGAGAGGACCCTCCGAGCCATGTGACTCTGCTCCAGAGCTGGTTTCAGAGTGGCAGTGTTATCCTGAACAGGGGCTGGGAGCTGGTGTCGGGGACACTGAATTCAGCCATGATCACTCGGTTCTCACATCACCATTACAGTCGACTAGCTAGGCAAGGCTAGGCTTGGCTGTCTCACAGCCTTTGTTGTGAATGAAGCCTCAGAATTAATCTATGCAAATCTGTCATCACACTAGGACAATTCCATTATGGAGTAGGGGTGCCTGTGACATGCAGGCTGATCTACAAGACAGACTGTTGTTCTGTATGGCAGTGTGTCTCCCCTCCTGGTGGAGTGGATCAATATATGTACAACACACAACCCACCGGCTCAGCTGTTAGCAGAGTACCGGGATAAGGAGGTGACATAATACGTGTCAGATCAGTGCTGCCAGCCCGGATAGACAGAAGATGATAGAGGAATGGATGATACCAGTGATGGACAGAAGATGCTGTCACATAGGAGATGAATGATATGTTGGGATAGACAGAAGATGCTCTAACAAAGAGTGTATGAATGATATGAATATGTTGAGATAGACAGAAGACTGCCCTGATAATAGTAGTACTGATGCACGCACTGAGAATGGATATATGGTAGTAGTGATAGACAGAAGATGCACTGAGAATAGTACTAGTGATGGACAGAAGATGCTACAATGCAGTAGATGAATGATATGTTCATACAACCTGAAATTCTCAGAAAATACAGGAGATGAATAAGATAGACTTAGATGCCCTAAGAATGAGTGTAAGAATGATATGAGATAGACAGAAGATGCACGCACTGAGAATGGATGAATGGTAGTAGTGATTGACAGAAGATGTTACAATACAGCAGATGTATGATATGTCACATACATATACAGACAGTATACAGAATGAAATTCACATACACATACAGACTGAAATTCAGACAAAATATAGACTGAAAGAATGAATGGTATGCAGGGGTAGAGACTGAAATTCTCAGAGAATGGATGTACGATACGGTTTGAATGTATTTTATTCACCAAAAAGTGACAGGATCAGTAAACAAGCAAAACATTGATTATGTAAATGCCTCTCCCTAAATCTATGAATGATATGGAGGGGGAGAGATGACATTCTGAGTATGAGTGAATGATGTGCTGTGATAGGTGAGGTGAGTTGGGGTTTAACGCCGCTTTCAAATGTATTTCACTTATATCACGGCTGCTAGTATTATTGCAGGGAGAAATCCTGCAACGCCATGGTTGCTATGCATTGCAGTGAAACCTGTGAGCATAGGCTGGAACTAGCGAACCATTGGTGGTACTGCACTGAAATTCAGTGTAGCATTGGGTATGCTGTGACAGAATGAAGATGTTATATAGTCCATGGAGTATGTGTTTGGTTGATGACAATGCTACAAGACTGGATGAATGATATGCTAGGACAGACTGACACAGAGTAAACACATGACAGTTGAGAGAGACAGCTAAATAGGATAAATGATTTGGGTTGTTAATCAAACCACACATTTTACAATACTGAAATGATAGAACTGCAAAGAATCAATTGATATTGAGGTAGAGTGTGTGACAGCATCTGAAGCACTGTATAATGAGGACTGCAGGTCTTAGTTGTTTTGATTCTCACTAGTGAGTATGAGAACAAAGAAGATCTGGATTCCTGATTGACAGATTATTGACACCAGTTTTAAAATAGATTCCAAGATAAACACAGTAAGGTTGGAAGAGTGATTATCATATTGATCAACAGTGGGAACACAAATGACTCATACAGTTTGCAGTGGAGGAATGAATGAATGAAACCATCATTATCCTCTCAAAAAATATTGATGATAGACATATCTTTACATCACCAATACCAAAAACACCAGATTTTCTTGCTCCAATAAAGTCTGCAATTGGTAACTGACACTATTTTATTTATGTACAACCGACTAATAGCGCAGTAACATTGTTACAATTGGGATTACATAAATTGTACATTTCCTTACAATTCCATTGCTGGATTCAAACTCACTCCCCTTATGATTCAGGCACCAAACACAAACACTGAATGCCCAAACAGCTTTACCCCCCTCAGTAACCATAGCATCACTCTACGTTCAGTAACATTTCCTAATGCACAGAGGAGGTTAAATGTGGATCCTTCAAACCTTTATAACTGGGTGTAAAGAAAACAGGCTAACACATAATAAAGATGAGTCACCCATTGTCTCTGTTTTATTTCACAATGTTGTTTGTTTTGACTGGGGCTGAGTGTCGAGATGCTGATGAGATGCTGATGGCTTATCGCAGGTACACCTGTCCTAACGACCTAACCTCACCTGATGCAGGTGAACACAAGAAGAGGAAGGGGGTGTGGCTGGGAGAGATAATGAAGATGAATAGTAGGCAGGACGGAAGTGGTGATGGCATGGATTTGATGTAGAATTCTGTTAATTTGATCGTAAACATTTGTTGATTACATTGAACATCATAGTTACATGTTACAATGTTTTTTTAATGATATGAAGCACCTGATTTCAGTCTTTGGAATTATCATTTATAACTAGAACCTGGCATATTTAATGAACAACAATTTAATGAGAATTCTAACTGACATGAATTTACCTGAAAAATAATTCTATTTTTGGGGCCAAAAAAATGTATTTTACTTCGAAACAAATAATGTTTAAGATTCAAATACATATTAAAATTCATTTTGTAACTTAATCTTCACAAAATTAGTCATTTAACACAAAATTGGAACTAAATTAAGAAAGTTTTTCACATTATCACTTACTTGACCCTCCCCCTTTCCCTCCCTCTACTCCCCCCATAATTTGCATTATCCCCCCTGGTGGGATGTTTTCCACTAAGAGCATTCCACTATTTTCTGCTTGTTAAGCATACAATTTGCCATGTTAACAGCATACCCTATGAGTTCTGGTCTGCTAGCAATAGTGCGGTATTTACTGTTAGTGGTGTATAAGCGTAACATACCTATCTCTGCATACTGCCATCAAAGAGGCAAGTGCTTCTTATTACTGGTATGGACAAACAAAATGTTTTTCTTGCTTTTTTTTAGCTCAATAGAACTTAACCATCATTGTTAAAAGAGGTTGAGTAAAAAGAATTTCTTTTTCTTGTTTTGAGTTAAATCAGATATACACTTCATTGTCTATGTTTTTAGATTGTGTGGAGATTTCTGTAAACAGTTATCTCATCACTGCCACCAAGTAGTCCAGCGCAACTTCTATTGCTTCGACAAACAACATAAGAAATGACATTTCACTGTAAAAATACTTCGCAGTTAGGGTAAAGAATATGATAGTTTTCATGGTTGAAAAACAACTGACTTTTCTCTCTCAATGTTTTTAGATATTGTTTTAATTCCTGTAAAAAGTGCTCATCCATCCCACCATCAAAGAGATCTATTATTATATAAACAAAATATTTTCTCTTGCTTTGTGTTTAAATGCAATTGATATTTCATCCACTGTCATTATCTTGTGCTTGCAGATAAGTGTTGGGTAGAATGGTTATGACGATTGATTTTTTAAATGCAATCAATATTTGCCACACCATTGTTAGTTATCTTTACACATGTTTTATGATTTGACGTTATTGAATCAGAATTTTGTTTCCTACATTTCCAAAGAAGGCCTTCATACCTAGTTAAATCAATGCTAGTCAATTATTAAAAGTAAATGAAAGTGTATAACATATTGCAGTCATATTTCAATAACATATTTGAATATTTAACATATGTATTTTCAGTTTAACCCTCAATCTTATTCAAACATTTTGATCAATCTTAAATTTCATTTTATAAGATTAATCATTTCAGAACTAAGACACTCAACTAAACTTTCACTTCAAAACAGTTCTAATAAAATATACACAAACCTCTGCATCACACCTTTATAAATGCAAATAACAAATGAATTTAAATCTCTAAAATAACAAGAAAGTCACAAACAAGTTGTAAAATCACAACTTACCAGAGACAAAGTTAGCTTGAACCCTGTACGAAGGTCACATGAATTTATTCCAAGTTAGTCCCCCTGTTTCCATCCCGTTCTCATTATAGAAAGTGGCTCGCTATCAGGTAACAGTTCACCCCGCACCAAGCCTCCTGATATTCCAAACTTCTTGTATTTATTATCGGCGCCAAAGGTGACTTTCTATCTCTTAATCCTAACCTAGATAAGTATCTCAGTACCACAGGAAGGTAGCAACCGTTTCTTTGATGGATGGTGGTTCCAGGTATATTCCTCCCAGGGGGGAACAAGAGCAGGTGATAAAATCCAAAATGTCTATGTAGGTTCAAAGTTCAAGGAGTGTGTTTTGAATCAGAATTGTTATCAAATATGAACCAACATGTTCTATGCATTAAGCAGGTTGTTTTTTAGTGTTTCCATGGAACCGACCTGTCCCCCCTACTGAACAATGGATTGGTCTGTTAGTTACAGGAGACATGTGCTGAAACCTTCTTTCAGAATTAAAGGTAAACAGTGTGTTTTTAGAACTGTAAGTTTTCAGAAAGAAAAATATTGGCTATGACACTGAACAAACTAAAAATTTTTAACAATATAGTTTTCAAAACAAAACTTTTGCAAATGTTGACACAAATTCTGTGGCCATTTGAGGGGAGATAATTTGAAGGTTTAATGTCACTTACAAGAACATATTCAACAAGTACCACTTCAGTAAGTGTTATATTGTGCGAGACAACCTGCCAAGCCAATTTTATTATGGTTTGTGGTGATAATGATCAGTCACATAGCTTTGTTTTGATTTAAAACACTTGATAATGTTGATAATGTTATATGAAGGCAAGTTATTTGTGTCTTTATAATTATAGGATGTTTTTAACTTTTAGGAAAAATACAGATAAACATTTTCTTGAATATGAACTTCCAGAAAGTAAAACAATAAAAATTTGTCTTTTCAATCATAAGATGTTGAATTCTACATATTCTAAGATCATCTATGATGATATCAAATACCAATTGAAATATACTTTACTTTTAAACCAGTGGCTAGGATTAACATGGAGGTGAGGTGTATTGGAATTTTACACTGCTTTCAAGAGTATTTCACTTGTATCACGATTGCTAATATTATTGCAGGGAGAAAGCCCGCAATACTAGTATGGCCATGACTAGCGAACCATTGGTGGTACTGAGTTGAAAACAGTATAGCATTGCACCCAAACCTTACTGTGTGTAGAACAGTTCTAAACAGCAGACAAAGTTGCCGAGTCCCTGGGGGGGCATGTATTGCAGTGATCCATTTATAATCATTTGAAAACATAGTAATTTCTATTTAGATTTCATATATACTAATGAGTAGACGCGAACCAACTCATTTACTTATTTTCTGGAGGATTTTCAAAAAGTGGCATTGCATGTTTAAGGTAATGATGTAAAATTCAAGAGTTACCGTTTTAATGGTACAGCAGGGAAAGTTTAGACGTCACTGGGTTGGAATTAGCGCTGATTAACTGGTCTAGGTGAAGCTGTGCACAGCGGAGATAACGTTTTCCTGACTTTTGGCTCGATATTACATCAGACAACCTTCACTTTGACACAGTAAAGCAAAACAGAAAACTGAAATTGGTGTTAAAGTCTTATCTGATAAAATTAACTTATTAGTTTGCAAATGTGTGGGGGGGGTTTTCTTCAGAAAATTTACTATAATTAATGTTAAAATATTCTATTTTTGTATCTTTTCAAATTTAAATATCAAAGTTCCTTCATAAATAACTTATTGTCAAATCAAGAAAACTTTAATTTTGATTTGTATATCAAGATAGGGATCTTTATTAAAAACAAATTCCCTTGTAAAACCTAAAAGAATGAAAAGTGTGACAATATTTATGGTTACAATTAATAAATAATATAAAATGATTGTACATCTACACTAAAATGAATTTTAGTCGCGATCTAGAATTCTCAGTTTCACTACTATTTTTAGCCTAACATCTTCTCTGAATTATAATTTTCACATTTGAATATTTCTATTATTTCAGTCCAATTCAGACAAATGCAATTATTGAAAAGACTGTCAACCATGAAAACTAATTAACTAAGTATTACTTTCTAATAAAACGAGCCTGTTCTTGCAGAAAATCAGATCAAAAAAATGTTATCCCTTTAAAAAATGAAAAATTCAAACGTCACCACAATAATTATTTCTGCGATGAAATGTGTTCAGTGTCAGCATGTATTTTTATCAGGAAAGCATGGAATTAGTTGCTAGGCAACAGAAATTATTCGAGAGAAACTTTCTGAACCCATTTAATTGCCCATAAGGTATAATCAGCATGAACATTTCATGATCAAAGATGAAGACATTTTCGGCCGATTGTCCTGTCAAAATTGACATGATTTTTCACTCTAGAGCTATTTCTCGCTCTACCTAGGACATTTTGTAACTGTAGGTGAGGCAACTTGCATCTCCACGTTAATAAGTAATTTCTATGAAGACAAGAACACAAGAAATTCATTACAGAATTAATTAGAGACTGATGCAGAGGAGCTGTTTCCATGCATTTAAGGTAATCAGCTTTGGCAAAAAGATTGTAACCTTACGTTGAGCTTTAGGCTACGGAAGTGTCCAGACACAGCCAATTAAAATATGATTCACTTCTGAATGAATCATTGGACTCTGAGACCTAAATTGTTTCACTTTGATCTAAAATAAATTCCAAATTACAATTATTTACACTTTTTTTTCAATTCACATCAAAATATCAATATTATATTGATGAAAAATGTGACTGTATAATTTAATTTTGTTTGTGGTTGTATTCTGAATTTTACACCATGAGTTATCTCCCTTAGTCTGCAAACTTGTCTTCGGCAAGATGTTCATCAATTAGCACCATAAAAGGAGATTCTTGACATTTTTCTTCAATTACTCAATTTGGAGAAGTGTTTCCTGAAACTGTTTGTAGCTAAATCTGATGTTGAAGGAAATGAGGATAAACTTGAAACAATTTGAAATGAAATGTAATTCTTGTAAAGTGTACAGTGTTTAGTGTATCCTTTTTGTGAAGAAAACTTTCATCAAAATTTAGTTTTTTAATCCGCAAATATTCTAATAAAATATGTATAGAAATAACAAACGTCAAATTTGTTAATTTTTCATATGCAAATACTGTTTTCAATAAATTACTAAAATGAATGGTGGTCCAACCGATGGTATTTTGAAAAAATAAGTAATGCAATTTATTGCTTGATGATAATTTTATCTAAAAGAATTAAAGGTTGCCTTTTTCAAATTACCTCATTAAACATAATAAATATTTAAGGCTTTTGAATAGATAATTGATGAATCAGACGCAATCCTAGCCAATCATTTGCAGTAAAATCTCATTAAAATCTATTGCCTAATTCCAGAAGGAAATCAATTAGAAAGGTTTTATAATTGGTTGTCAATTTGACACTCATTCCTAAATAGTCACATCATTGTTTGTAACATTTAAACTTGGTAAATCTCATTTAACCCTCAAATCATAGATGACATTTCCTTGACATTTTGTACTTTCTCAACTAAATCTCTCTTTGTATATGGTTAAACGGCGTAAGACATTTTACATGAAACTTAGAATCACACTATTCAATTTTTTTTAATAGAAAATTACTCATTTTCAATTTGTTTCTATCATTATTTAATCATTTATCAGAGATGTTCAGTCTTCTCTTCAACAAGATATATTGAATATGTTTGATATATCTGTATTTTTTATTTGGAGAGAATATCTTTGGTTGAAAGGCTTTTCCTGTTCTGTCATTCAAATATGTTTAAACTCTTTACATTTATATGACATTTAACATATTTTTCTCGTAAGCCAAAAACATCAATAACGTTGATGATATTTTCATCATGAGTTACAAATCAAAAGGATTAAAGATTTCCAAAGCTTTCTGATAAAACCATTACAAAGCTAAAAATGTCACATAATATCAACACACATTGTTGTGTAATTGTCACAACTATAACTTTAAAAAAAACAAATTTCAAGCCTTTGATGTCGTATTTTTAACCGCAGGTTCCTTTGCCAACAACACAAAAGCTACCGAACAAGCAATCAACTTGAGTGTTTGAACTATAATTGCGTACATTTCAAAGAGGTTCCTGATGGAATATTGACAGGAAATCATGTCAAATCAAAGCAATCTACAACAGGAAATCACAAAACAGTGTATTTATGGCAGGATAACCTGAAATCAAGGGGAAATTGAATTGGATTTGTAATCTAAATTTCCTGACGAAAAGTTTATTTTATGAATGCTTCAATGACTTTCATGATCCTTATCATTCTCCTTGGTGGTGATCAGGTCTGCAAGAGTTGTTTCCCTTTGATGCCTCTTTCAGTTGAGAAAAAGAAGAATCTTTTAAGGCAGTTTCACTGACACTGCTTTATAAACAGGGTAATAATGTGTGTAGCGCTTTGAGCACAGCCCTTTGTGTTGTTGAGTTCAGCGCGATATAAGTATCCTCATTATTATTGATATTATTAAACAAGCTATAATTTGAAGTTGCAATATTTGTATGGCACCAATTACACATAGAAAGCTTTACAACACAATATATCACAACATGTCAACTAACAATAATTGAAATCTAGTTTTAAACCATATGAAGAACATAATATTCTTTTATGCTTATTCATTCATCAAATCTAAATATCAACATTTCATGTTTACATAACCATTTTGTTTTTTGTGTACCTGGTATTTTTCTCAATGACATGAAGAATGTTTAAAATTATCCAACGACTTGGTGATACTTCTATTTGATAGACGACCATATAAGATAATTTAGTCAACAGTCTGAGAACGATATGTGGTTTGAAACAAGTGTAGCTCAAGATACCACCCTTGTGAAAGAAAAATATTTCTCCAGTGGTAGCTTCATTTTAAGTGTATGAAAGCAAAGACGTAGTTTGTAGATAAATTGTAGTTGTTAATAATCTTAAAGAATTAAAATACAGGTAAACAGATTTGTCCTTCTATTAAGTTTCAATACTTTTATTTGGTTTGTTTGAGGAAAATGGTTTCCTCCGTTTCATGAAACTGTCTGACAACATTGACATCTTAACAGTTTTGATGATGACAGTAATGCTTGTATTTGGATAGCTCTTGAAAATATTCCAGAAAGTCATTCTTTGTGTGGAAGATAAAAGTAAAGTTTCTGAAACTTTACATGCATATTGAAAATGATTTTAACAGGAGTATTACAAACAGTAAGCCTACATCAAGCACATCAGCCCTCTTGAAAGTGTAATGTTGAAAAAATAAGAATTCTTACCTTCAACCAGCACATCTGAAAACAAATCATTAGCTCCAAATTGAACAATTAAATCTTACCTATCGTCATCAACGAGGCCTGTACTTTTCTGCATACACTCGCGGACGGCCTGCATCCCCTCCCGGAACCGTTGCTGTAGTCGGCGGGCGTAGAGAGACGCTCCCCCTTCGCTCATATAGCCGCTAGCCCACTCTTCACCGCGGTTACTCTTCAGTATGTCTCCATCAGACATATATCCAGATATGTAGTCATAAGTGTCCACATCGGAACCATAGTCTGTGTCCGATACACTCGGAGCATTAGAGTTTGCTCGCTTGATTTGACCAGAGTAATACTTCCCGTGGTCAAAGAGAGGCCGGTTCACGCCAAGTCTGCTCGGAGTGCTTGAAGCATACATTGTTGTTTGAGGAACTGAGATTCCTGGAATATGGAAGTTCCGATTGGAAGACAGTCCTGAGTAGCCAGAATATCCACGGAAATACCCATAAGGCAATGCACGCATAATCGGCGGCATTGGTTTAATGTCCATTGTTTCACCTGAGTCGTCGACAAATGTGGTCTCCTTTTCAGAAAATGTTGTCTGCTTTCCGCTGAGTGGTTTATTAATCATTTCAGTCCGCACCTCAGTATCAAAAGTTGTTTCAATCTTCTCACCATGTCGTGGTTGAACGATGGCAATATTGTTTGCTGGTTTGCCCATTTGAGAGTTCAACATTTTCACTCCAAGTTTAGGAGAGTTTGTGGTAGCTCGATCATGTGCAGCCAGTAGTTCACTAGCAGGAGACTTCATGACAATACTATCACACGAGGAGTGTCCACTGTGACTCGAGGGGGTGGAATCACTAGATGCCGGCTCAGGGGTGCCTACCTGAGAGGAAGCAGATGAATGAATACTACTACTACTCGACTCCTTCATAGAATCTGTCAAATACTTTGTGGGCGTGATCGTCCGTTGTAGCACTGACAAATTGGTTTGGGTATTTCCATCTGCCTTTGAAACAGACTTTGTTGGCGCCATTGCACATGTCGGTTTGACCACATTAACTGTCTGGGTCAAGGTCACGGAGCCATGTGAAGGACTTGGGCTGACCATCTGACTCCGAGGGGTCCGCTCGTTTCCCTTGAAGGTGGACAAGTGGCTCATCTGACTTCCATGACTCGACTTGGGAGGAATCGTGATCTCCGCCATCACATGAGCGGTGGCCCGAGGAACAGTTATAGTTGGAGAATTGTTCTCGGTGGTCGTCCGACCCTGCTCATTCCGTCTGATCTGTTCTTGCCTCATTTGGTCAAATCTCTCAGACTCTGCTCTGATTTGTTCTTGTCTGATCAGTTCCTGTCGGATTTGTTCCTGGCGCAGCTGCTGTTCCTGCAGGTTGACACGGGGATGATGCTCTCTCTGCTGAAGCTGCTGCAGCTGAAGCTGTTGAATCTCCTGCTGCTCAGCACTGGTCATCTCCACCTGGTATTGCCGCAGCTGGCTCTGAGTCAGCGAGTGACTCACCGGGATCCCGGACTGTCCACCAGGTTGACTGTCTGGAGTAGACGCTGGACTCTGCACCTTTGAGGAGTTGGAAGACAGAGTCTTGTGGGCGTTCATTCCAGGAAGGCTGGCATAGAGGGACTTATTGTGAGCTGATCCAGATGCAGAACCATTCTTTCGGTCCTCTTTACTGGACTTGGAAGAGGTCTTCCCTGAGGCCGACTTTGGAATGCCGGAGCTTGGAGCAGGAATTTGAGATGATGATTTGGAGGATTTTGTTGATTGCGTTGATGAAGACTTTGGAATTAAGCTGCCGATTTTCGTCCCCTTTTTAGCAGTTGGGGGACTTGGTTGACATTCTTTAGTAGGTATCCCCTTATCAGACTTTACACTCTTTCCCTCAGCTTTCCTGCTTGGAACAGGAGAGTTCCTAGCTGAAGGATTAGGTGACGGTGTCCGATTCTGTGGAGAGGGAGAAGGTGTGTTCCGCCTACCATTACTAGGAACATCTGGTGCTAGACTATTTCCATTCTCACGCTTAGTACTAAATGCACGTGCCAGGGACTTTTTCCCAGACTTTGCAGGCAACTTTGGACTGCACGATCCATTGGTGCTGCTACTGGCGCCAGCATCGGTAGAACTGGAGCTCCGGGCACTATAGGAAGAAGTCTTTGAGTCTGTGTCACTCCGCGAACTTGCACTAATTGTACTTGTATTACTAGTTTTAGACGAACTCTTCACCACACTTTTTCCTTTCTCTTTTTCCTTGGAATTAAAGAATTTAAATTTGTCCAACATAGAGTTCTTGTTATTACCACTTGGTTTTGAGGGATTGCTCTTTGTGGAAGAAGTTGAACTTGTTGAACTGGCACTTGTACGATTCGACTGCTTTTCAGCAGTTGGCGTGGGACGACTGAGTGTACGCCCACCTGGCGTAGGAATACCAGATTGTGCACTACTTGGTGAGGTAGCCCGGTGAGACACAGAGTTGTTGTTGTTGTTCTTGGGGCTCACCAAATTGGTACCTGAAACATACGATCAATGAGTTAGAGAACACACGAGTCAGCTGATTTATTCTTATGTCTGTATCTTTGCTTACGTCTGAAATAACAATACTTGGCTGTAATTATATCAATGAAATATATTCCCTGTGCATTGACATCAGCTGCTAACCCACGCACTGTGTAATTATCGGCTTAAATGATTGGTCTCTTTGGGGAAAGGTAAAAAGAAGATATTTTCTTTTATAAAAAATTATGTTAACATCACAGTAGTATCACAATTTGAGTTAAGAAATTCAAGATTAATAAAATTATTTTTGGAAGATGTATTTTTATTTTGAAAGCTTTTTTTCAGAAAAGAAATATTTTATTCAACAATATCTATTACATGGACATCATTTTGGTTCGGGGCATATTTCCTTTATATATATATATATATTTTTCACTTGTATTACAAAAATAGATTTTTCAGAAAAAGTATTTACTCTTCAGATGAAAAAACTATATACATTAAATTTTACACTTTTTAAAAATAGTTTAAAAGTGGCTCTTTTCTATCACATTACCTATGATTTACCTATATATTTTCAGCATAAGTATGCCTAACTATTTCAACTGCTTCTATATGTCATGAAAATCATGAATAAAATTCAGTCTATTCAGAGAGTATTGGAAGCTGAAGGTTATGGGTTAATGCTGCAAATATCCTACTGAGTGTCGACTGATATCGGTGGTCAGACTCACTAATTACTGACTTAGAGAGTGTTTACTGATGTCTGGGCTATTAGCAAGATAACACCTTGTCTATAGCCTCCAATCAAGTCTGTGTGTACCTGAGGTGTCAATGTATATTTCAACACATTCACACCTCACTGTTGCTCATTTCAATCTAAATTGCACAGACAAGTACGAATTATTTGGGTCATTGTTGTTATTTCCATTTTATGAGAAATCTTCGTTAAGAGTCATAAATTTAATTGAAATTTAAATGATTCAAATTGATTTTTATTGATTGCGCTTTTATAGAATACTGACATCTATTTAAGGATAGTGCCCCACTATATAGTATGTTTAAATGTTCTATTTGAGCAGTGACAGATGAACACTATTGCTATCAAATTAATTAATTCCAAGCCTTTCCTGTCCAATTTACTGTAAATACAACTTTTTTAACGCATGATATAAAAGAGTTAGACTACTTTGAATATTCTGAAAGCCAGAGGAAAAGGGTTAGACTTATTCTAAGACACTACAACTTTAGCCCAATGCTCCTCAGCAGAATCTCTTCTAATGACAGTAATGATAAATGATTGGTGTATACCAGACATAAACAAAGTTAAACCCCCTGCCAAGGTGAGACTGTTCAGTTCAAGACTACCAATGGTTG
Organism: Gibbula magus; assembly: GCA_936450465.1. Classification (NCBI taxonomy): domain Eukaryota; kingdom Metazoa; phylum Mollusca; class Gastropoda; order Trochida; family Trochidae; genus Gibbula; species Gibbula magus. The sequence continues at coordinate 34,859,611 of OW388293.1, forward strand.
GTACAACCAGACTACATGATGTTTGGAATAGAATGATTTCAAAGTGCTTATTATATGATTTCGTCTTTCACTAGAAAAAAATAACTCACTCTAATAAAGAAACACAACACCCTATATCCTCAATCATAAACAGAATAGTCACAAGGAGAGCATACCTTGATATTTTGTAGAACCAAGATATAATTTTGCTATTGCTATTTTCATAACTTTTCTTTCATTAAGTGAGTGAGTTATTGTTTAACGCTGCTTCCTCAATATCACAGATATTAACTGTTTCTCATAAAGACTGTTACAAAAACATAGATCTTTCAGACTTATTAAATATAAATCTTATTTAAGAAAACATTTTGCTAGGATGTAAGATATTTTCAACAGCTTGCATAAGGATATGAGACCTATAAAGAGACAAAAATGGTCTATGGAAGAGTGGCTAGAAATGAAAGGACTTGTTGTTGTATGGCTTGATTAGAAATAGAGTACAGAAGCTATAAAGGAAAGATGTTCAATAGAAGACCTAGTTAGTTAACAGTGACGGTCTAATCTCCTATAGAGCATAGGCTTAACTGGTAATAACCTGCTATTGTACATGTCCATCCAAACTAGGCTACAGAATCAGGCTCTTGTCACATTTTGACATTTGATGGATACTTTAGATGAAAATGTCAACAAAAAATCCTCAAGGAGCTGCAAATGATACCTGCACTTTGAAAAGATGGAGAAAGGTCACCCGTGGCCTCTCTCCTACTGAGGGAAAAAGCAATTTGTAGCTATTGTTGGTTTCATTCTGGACGGACAGGTGTCTATTTCAGTTGAATATCCATTTCACGTTAATCAATAACACGACAATCAAAGCAAATGTTTGCTGAGCTTGGTATATAAAATATCAAGCTGGATTTATTTAATGGATGCGACAAAGAATCATAAAACTTTATCCTGACTGATTGGTACGATCATGAGTCGTTAACATGTCATTCACCTGGAAGATATAAGGGAACCTGCTGGGGTTGTATAGGTGAGCCTCGTCAACCTGATCAAGACTACCTGTGCTTATGACACAACAGAAAGTAGACCTTTCATTTTATTTGATATGAAGGCTTCATTTTTCAATAAGTTTTTAAATGTAATAATATAATGACACACTGTTAGACTTGATAATTTTCATATTATGTCAAAGTTAATTCATACACAGGTGATCAATCAAGAAAATATACGGAATCTGCAGTGCACTTATTTCAACCTTATGTTTGAGTGTCCCATTGTCAAATAACCTGAAAATTAGGTATACTAATTACAGGTGGTGTGATTACAGGTGCACTGGTTATCATGATGGAAGCAAGGAATGTGCTATATGAGAACTACTAGCTGCAATTAAGGTGTTGATTTCTTTAAGGATTATGATAATAATGACTAATTTACCTCTTGCCTTACAAGGAAGCTCGTCAATATCAGAGTGTATATTTCAGGCAGATAAACATCTGAATGTTATGAATGAAGAACATGTAAAGTAGCTTGTCTCACTGCCCTCTTAATCAATATTTTCCCATTATTAGAACCCCTGAAATAAACATTACCTCAAAATATATTTAAATTTATTAATGTTATATAACAAAAAAAGTTCATAGATGATCTAATGAATCTTAAACATACAGTGAAAGTAGTTCAGGACAAAAAGTGAGTTTCAAAGCCCTGAAAATCCCAACTACAATGTAGTTCTGGAACCAGGTTCATGAAAATATTTTATGGCTAAGATATCATAAGTTAGATCTTAGAACTATAAGGGGTAAGATATTATAAGTTAGATCTTAGAACTATAAGGGGTAAGGTATCATAAGTTAGATCTTAGAATTATAAGGGGTAAGGTATCATAAGTTAGATCTTAGAACTATAAGGGGTAAGATATCATAAGTTAGATCTTAGAATTATAAGGGGTAAGGTATCATAAGTTAGATCTTAGAACTATAAGGGGTAAGATATCATAAGTTAGATCTTAGAACTATAAGGGGTAAGATATCATTAGTTAGATCTTAGAACTATAAGGGGTAAGATATCACAGCAGTAAGCTACTTTCATAGAAAGAGCTGCTGTATTGGCAGTAGGATCCCAATTATCTATAAAACTATGGCACAAAGTTAATAAAGTATACTGAAGTTTCAAAAATAGTAACCATTATTCATAATCGTATTTACGACCATTGTGTAAATAAATGATCAATCAATGAATCAATACAAAATTATTGATGTATAAATCACCAAACTGTTAGCATGACAAGTATATACACATAAATCACTAATAACTGAGACTTGCACAAACATATTGATTGCTCCATGTATTTATATATGACTTAATATCAAATTATTGATCACGAAAAGACGAGAGGTAGGGACCGCTTGTCACGCCACTGTGTAAATAAAGGACATCAGAACTGCCATCTACGTAAAGAGGTAATACCTCATCTAGGTTATTTCTATGGTATTTTAGGAAGAAATATGATGAAGAAATAGATTACTTCCTCCTGTCGTCATACAAATATGTAACTTGTCATAAACATTATCATAATCCATTATGAGTTCTTTATATACAAGAGTTTGATCTATATATGTATGATATTTGGATGAATATCATAAAAATTTGTCTTGATGTGTTTTTGAATATTATTATTGACTCAAGGTGCAAGTAGAAATGCAATATTGATTATTTGCGTATTCTGATTTGTGATGACAAAACGGGGGAAATTACTTGTTAAAACTTTAAAAAGTCAACCATTTACAATCAGGCCTCGATAATCCGAACGCTTCCGTTTTCATCAAAAACATTCGGATAGTGAAATGTTCGGATTACTGAGTACTGAGGACTACTAAAGAGATTAGTTTGGTTACATCTTCCTACCGTTCGGAAACTGCGAGATTCGGATTATCGGTGGCCAGATTATCGCGGTTTGACTGTATACAAATTCACAAATTCACTTCACAAAAAAATCATTTCCCTGATCTTTGACAGAACTCAACGAAACTCTTCACAGGAAGAACTAACATAGTCATGTCGGACAAAACTGGTCAAAACAATGTCCCATTATCACAGACAAAACATGAGAAAGTCTCTTTATCAGAGACAGGACTCATGCTAGACACAACACAGACAGTCGTCAGTTTACCTCCAGGGGAGATGTGTACATATCATGTTAGTTTCAGGCCACCTCCGACACCTGACTAGCTTTGATGATCCAGGTGTTCACCAAACAACGTGACGAGGGAGAGGTAATAAACAAAACCAAGAGATTTAACGTTGAAGGGATGACCGCTTTGCAGACGTAAACAGGAGAGGTGACCGTTTTGTGGACACACTGTGACGAAGATGGGAACGGATTGCGTGATACTTGCTAATTTCAATGTTTGATTCGGGTGTGTGATTAGCCTCTGTGTAAGCCGACACTGTCTAAACTGAGAGACGTCTAGAGTTTTGATGGAGTCACAAACATGTGGGTTCTGTGATTTGATTTTTTCTCTCTGCTTAACTGAAAGTTTTCAAATTTGTTCATGAAGAGTTATCAAGTCTAAATAAAACAAGTAGTTAGTGTCTGGCAACAAAAATATGTATGATTAAGTTAGGAGTCCTGTTCACAGTGTATGTTTTTCCTTTGAATGCTAGCTCTTGTCTATCAATCTAGCAGGTCCAGAATAAATCCTCTGAGACTGAAAGAAAGCTCTTCTTTACAACATATCAGGATGATATTTAAACATTCATAGTTTATGATCCAGAGCCTCACACAGAACAAAAGTAAATCCCCAACAAGAACAGAATGAAACTGACTGAAAGGATACCCAGAGCTCCTTTTCAATTATTTTTCATTTTTCAAACTCAAAAATAGATAATTTTCAGAGACCAAGGCTTATAGATAGTCTACAAACTGAACACTCTCAGATGTGAGATAGAGATGTGAGGGTTTTGTGATTTTTCAGTCTGTCGATGTGGGTACATTGTCAATAAATATTTTCCATGACATGTTCAGCTAAAAACAGTAATTCTATACCAATGCTAAAAGGTTCATAGCAAAGCTTTTAGGTGCAAATTCATAAAATGACAAAATGGCAAAACACTTCAATGCTCTTTGGGAATAATAATGCCATCAAAATCTGAATTTGCTTATCACAAAAAGCAGGACTGCAGATTTATGGAATAATGATAAAATGACTGATGACTGCATTGTGTTACGTTCAGTGGGACTAATATCATCCATATCTGAGTTTCTTTTATCACAACAGCGGGACTGGAAATTCATAAAATTATGATAAAAATGAAAAACATTGCAAAGCTCTATAATCTGGCTGGACAAAGATAAACCAAATTCGATAGCATAATGAGAAACAACATTGTCAAGGAAACGAAACTTCTAAATACAGCTGTGACTCAGCACAGAGAAAAGACACAGGTGTCATGAAATAAAAAAAAATCTTAAGCATTGATATTATTCAAATTGAAAGGTGCTTGTTACAAAATATCTTAACAGCATTGATTATGGGAGCTACAAGCTGATACTTAATATCACACAAAAGTCATTAATTATACACTGGTACACACTAGCAACCTGTGCAATACATTATTGATAAAAATTTCTCACTTTTATGTGTTCACCGGAGCATGATTCACACTAGAAAGAGTTACCGGTAACACCCTACCTGCTGCAGGCCCTTTAGTGTGCATAGAGACATCATGAAGAATCCAGCCAGCTAAAGGTTAATTACACATTCTCTGAAGACAAAGGACTACTCTAGTCTTTTTTTCCTGCAGACCAAGGAATATTCCAAAACAGGGCAACTTTTTTTAGTTCCTGTAAATTGGCCACTCCTGATTGGTTTGACAATAATTCATTTACCATTAAATTTCTTTATAGGCCACATCGTATCCACATCCATATTTGCAGGATTTGCTCTGTGACCACTATAGACATTAAAGACAATGACTTCCCTTTGTTAAAATCCCTTCTTCTCTGTAATAAACAAGTAAATAATCAAATCAAATCAATGTTGATTGCAGTGGGCAGTATTTGAAGAATTGTGAGCTAAAGGTTAATATCACAAAGAAACATTAACCCACTCCGTGCTGAAGACCTTAGTTTGGATACTTTATAAATTCTGTGGACAAGGGGTTAATCAAACAAAGAAGACAATGACATTAACATTGACAATCCTACCTTATAAATCTCTTCCTTTCCATGACACAATAAATAATATCCATGTCAAAGTAATGTCCATGGCGATCTTACATTACCACATCACCTCTACAGTCACGGCGTCCACAAAGCTAGTACATTTCATCCATATGCTAAAGCTTGTACATTTAACACTTTGTCCTGTACATTTCACATATCAGCTGTATAATTCATACCACACGTTGATAGAACTTGTTTCATTGACAGTGCTGTAGATTTATTACATCACTTAAAGCATGTCTATTTCACAGTCTGACAATCCACAGAGCATGTATATATCACACACTAGCTATGCAGTAGACCTCGTACATAGTGCTAAGCCGGTACATTTCACCATCGCTCACTGTAGTCTTTGTGATTGCTGTCGTGGATTACCACCCTCAGTAGTTGATTTCAGCCATCAAACTGGATGGGCCTTTATCAGTCATACTGCTTCAATCAGGCTTTCTCTCAGCTATTTCTAACACAGTATTATTCACAATGGGGCTTCTGCCGGAGGCTAATACTGCTTCAACTACAGACTTATTTTACCTCAGAGGATACAGCTTCAAATGTAAGGGATGTACAGCTTCAGCTAGAGGCTTTAATATATAGAGGATACAGCTTCAAATGTATTGGTTTAGTCTGTCATCCAGACCCTAGAGCAAAAATTAAATGGAGCCTTCATAAGTCTAAGAAATGTTGGCCAGTCTAGTTGCCTCAGCTCTAGGAAATTAAGTATTGTTCAGGTCTCCCATTTTTATTTCCGATCAAATAATGAACAATAAATTATCAGTAAAAAATCTTCTTTTAACTATATGTGAGTCTAGTAATGGTTATACAGCTTCAGCTAGAGGCTTTAATATATCGAGGATACAGCTTCAAATGTAATGGTTATACAGCTTCAGCTAGAGGCTTTAATATATAGAGGATACAGCTTCAAATGTAATGGTTATACAGCTTCAGCTAGAGGCTTTAATATATAGAGGATACAGCTTCAAATGTAATGGTTATACAGCTTCAGCTAGAGGCTTTAATATATAGAGGATACAGCTTCAAATGTAAAGGTTATACAACTTCAGTTACAGCTTTGTTCTACCTCAGAGGATACAGCTTCAAATGTAACGGTTATACAGCTTCAGCTGCAGGCTTTAATATATAGAGGATACAGCTTCAAATGTAACGGTTATACAGCTTCAGCTGCAGGCTTTAATATATAGAGAAAACAGCTTCAAATGTAATGGTTATACAGCTTCAGCTAGAGGCTTTAATATATAGAGGATACAGCTTCAAAAGTAACGGTTATACAGCTTCAGCTAGGCTTTAATATATAGAGGATACAGCTTCAAATGTAACGGTTATACAGCTTCAGCTGCAGGCTTTAATATATAGAGGATACAGCTTCAAATGTAACGGTTATACAGCTTCAGCTAGGCTTTAATATATAGAGGATACAGCTTCAAATGTAAGGGACATACAGCTTCAGCTTCACAGGAGTTATATGTATCAGGTGTACTGTTTTAAGGTAATGAGTCTATAGCATCACTGCTGGAGTTGTACACTTCAAGTATTGAAATCAAGTCTTCAGTCTAAAGCAAATCTATCACAATTTAGAAATTTAGATTTATGCAATGAAGGGATTTTATAATACTGAAACTATACAACCATTTTAAGAATTTACTTTCAAATAATTTCCAAGAAAATGCCTGGCAAGTAGATTGTGAAAACCATGTTTAGAATCTTTTGCATCAATTTGACATGATTTATTTCAGAATAAAAAACATTAAACAACTCACCTTTTACATTTCTGTTTGTTTTTGCTCCTGAATCAATGATGAGATCCGCTATAATTTTTTTACAGGAAGACTGAGTTTTATATTGGGCAATTTTAGATGACTTCTTTAGCTGTACTGAATGCATTTTCACAAATTAAAGCAATTAAATATCCTCCAGAGTACAGAAAAACATCAGGTAATGTAGGCAGTCCTTTCTTCAATTGATGTCACTGAAACTGTTCTTTTAAAACATTTTTGCTCAAATCTTTGATAAAGTGTATCTAGCAACTTCAGCCATTGGTTTTGGCAATAAAAAGCAGTGTTACATGATAATGACTTTGTTACCCATTTGTCATCTAAAAATGTCAATATTTTTAAGTTTGAAAGTTAAGAGTAATCTCTACAAAGTGCCGACGTCAATATCACCACTTGAACTCTTCCGTTTGCTATTGATGTACATATCTGTAGATTGAATGTACTTCTGTATTTCTATCATTTCCTTGTAATCCTTTGTACTTTTCAAGATTGTATGCAATCCTCATGGAATTTTATCGACAGTGCGTAGGTCGAACAGTTCAAAACAGGATCTAATAATTAATCCAGCCTTGACTAAAAATGATATCACTACTACAAGCAAAAAGGTTTATCCAAAACATGATCTGAACTTGGCTAATATGGAGACTTGGAGTCTTTGTGATACATATCTAAAACTGGATCCAAAAGTTAATCCCAAACTTGATCCAAAATTGAATCAAAACGTTGATCAAAAACTTAACCAAAAAGTTAATCCAAAAGTTGATCCAAAAGTAAATTCACAACTTGATCCAAAAGTTTGTCCAAAACTGTATCCAAAAGTTCACCAAAAACTTGATCCAAACGTTTGTCCAAAACTTGATCCAAAAGTTTGTCCAAAACTTTATCCAAAAGTTCATCCAAAACTTAAACCAGATAGTTAATCCAAAACTTGATCCGAAACTCGATCCAAAAGTAAATCCTTAGTTGATCCAAAAGTTCATCCAAAACTTGATCCAAAACTTGATCCAAACTTTATCCAAATTTCCATCTAAATCTTGGGCACTGTGTAAGAATTGGAGACTCTGCGATCCATTACATCTCGTACATAGTCACATCACTTTCCGTCTATCAGTATCACATAAAAACAACCTGACACCTCCAGGGCTCCCAACCCTTGATACAAGACCCCTAGGTCATCAAATGAAAAAATTTTCCTGACAAATACTGAGCAAACTTGACTTGAAGTTATCTCTCCTTGGAAGCACTTGATCTTTCAAAGAGGGGCTTGTATACTGTGTTTACCTGAGCCTCGGAGAGATAATCTCACTAATCCAAGGTAACAATAGGACTTCACCTCAACAATGGCCAGGTGAAATAAAGGCCTTCATAGGTGCTACCCCCAGCGTCAAAACATCACAATAAATCAAGCCTAGTTAAGCAAATAAGCTCCTCCACACCTTCCCAGAATCTGGTACGTCAAGGAGACTTTCCTTCCCTTTTATTATTTTATTCAAACCTAAGGGGATTTTAATTATTTCTTTTATCATGAGCATCTTGTGAAGTGGTACGTGGTACCATGTTTGCACTTAATCCCTCAGGTTAATTTTAAATCCTAATGTTTTTCAAACCTTTTTGCTTGCATGAGTTTTATAAAGCACATTTACATGAATTTGACATAAAATTAGGCACTATTTGAGGAAATATTAGCAGAATTTGACAAAATAATGCAGAATTTGACAAACATTTGTACATAATATGAGCATGATTTTTAAAAATAGGGCCAAATTGTTTTAAAGCGACACTAAATTTGAAGCAAGACTTTTGTTCTGATATTCATTAATAAAAGAATATTGTTTCATAAAGATAACTAATTTAGGAAATCATTTACAAGATATCTGTAACCAACTTTAGACATGTGTCTCGCCATTGCTATCAGAAAAATCATAAATCCAAGATAGGGGTTGAGTAGGGTGAATGCTTTTCTCCTTAGCTATTTTATCTCAGACAGATAATACTTTAACACTCTAATCAATAGACAAAACTACCAACAGAATATATATATCATTCATATTAAGAAGATTGATCTTCAATACATTATCCATAAATCCTTATATTGAAAACTATATAAGGTAAATAATATATCAGAAGATTTTATTTCAGTTTGAGGTCAATGTCCTGGATATCTGATATATTCACATTTAAATCTGTAAGCATAAAATATAATTGTTCTGTGAATATGAAAATGAAGTTCATTTAAATGCTATTCTATTGATTCATTATGGTATTTTTATTAATTTTTCTAATTCCTGCATATTTATAGAGAAATTAGTTTGTGTTAAACAAATAGAATTTTTAACCTCGAACCTAAACAGCAATAAAAATAATTTCTGTACTTGGTGACCCTCTATGATTCACTTTTCCTTCTGTTGTAAATTTATAACATAACAAAGAAATGCATTACAAACCATTCTTAACACATCCATAAAATAATTTGACTCCCAAAATAATAGAAAAACAAAATTATTCAGTTAAGGATTGTTGTTAAATTTATACAGAAATGAAATTCTATCCTTTATCGTCAATATATGAATATTAAAATGAATTCGAGAAATGATAAATTTTGCCAGTATTTTTATTGTCAAGAAGACAAACACAGTTTCTCCACATCTGATTAAAGCTAAGTCGTAATATGAATAAACTGTTCAGACAATGCCCCAAGTGGTGAAATAAAACACTTTTACTGTCGATATCGACAACGATATTTGCATAAAGTGATGTCATCAGTTAACATCAAAAGGCCCTGAGAAAACACACCACCTTGCATGAGACCATTAGTCATTCTATTCACTGTTATTCGACACAATCATTGTCAACCTTCCAGATACATAACGAGCATGATCGAGGACAGTTTCATTTTAGATATAAACAGAGTTATAAAAATCGAAAGCATAAACAAATCCCTATACTATGAATGGATAAAAACCCTATCTAATATTTAGAAACAAGGAATATCTTGAAAAGGAATATATATCTTTGCCTAAAAAGATTCAAATGAAATCATGGTGTCATTTTCTTGATAAAAACATGCATTTTTCGATAAAATTATTGATTTAGAAGATCATGCTACAAGGAAACCCCTGAACATAATCCCCAGAATTCTTCAGAGCTAAAGTAAGATTACTAAAAGTTGAGTCAGACTTTCTCTCGTCTTAATAAGCTTTATTATTTCATTGCTAATCATAGTGTCTATGAGGTTTTATCTTGTCACTTCAAATACAGACGAGAAGGGATTTAGAAATTGAATCACCAGCTATAGTGATATTTATAGGAAAGGACTGATAGGAAACCAAAATTGTGCGCATATTCATGAGAAATTCTTTAAATATCTATCTGTGTACATATCTTTAGAATACAATGATTACGTATACAAAACCTTAGATGAATAATCAAGTATTATCATTCATTTGACATGGCTGCATAACTATATTTCTTAAAACATTTTTAAAAAGTGTTTCATCATGTACATCATTTTTTTTATCCTTGTATAAAATTCTTTTCTTCCAATTTCATTTGATAAATAATAAGTTTTTTCAAATTTATGTCCTTTGTTCTCTATTTTTGCAAATCATCAATAGCCCTCATTTATTGCAGCAATATGAGGAGTCCTCAAGTGTGCCTTTGAAGTGGGGCCAATGTTGAACTAGCAAAGCATTCTCAACCCTGGGGTCAGGTCGACCTCTGTGGGGGGCATTGTAACCTTTAACCTTACAAATCTGCGCCTTGCTTTTATGTGAAAGCCTTTCATTGGCGACACACGACAAATTAAACTTGTGAATTCGGATATTGATATCTGTTTAGGCTTTGAGTATAATGGGTTTCCAGAGATTTGAAATGAACGATAATAATTAGATTGTTCGAGATGAAATTGACGACAGTCGGACAGAAGGGATGACATTTGTCGATTGGACAAACACAGATTTCTGGAAGTTTCTTTGCAATGAGTGACACTTGCATGTTTTGAAATGTAATTGAAATTTGAAATTTTCATGAAGTGAAGAGAGTAAATTTCTTTAGAATTAGTTCAGATAAATGTCTACCTTGATATCAGTTTTCAATAATTTTCAGCAGAAAACTCTGACATAAAACTGACATTGTTGATACCAGAATGGTTGAAGAAGATAATGATGGATATACAACTTCATTCTTCTGCATAGACTATGCAGAATGAAGAAGTTGTATATCCATAGATATTGTCTTCATTCTTCATCATACAAACTTCTACAATGCCACTGAAATATTGCAATTAGAATGGATGAAATTGTTACTATGTTTTCATGTATCTTCATTTCAGTTAGTAATGTTTTCATGTATTCTTTAAAGACACTATTGATTTCATATCCTTTCATTTAGGAACAAATACTCAATCAACTTTATTGGCAGTGGGACATAATGAAAAACAGCCCTTCTCAAAATTTGACAAATCCTGCAGACGGTAGGCACTTTGTTTCCAGAGAATCTCACAATCCATGCAACTTTGGCAATCATATTTACAACTGATTCCATCTAACATTTCCAAGCAATTTAGTTTTCCATGTTTCAAGAAGATGTTGCGAACACTAGGTTTTTTCATCTACTTTCATTGCAGGGACTACTGTTATCATGTACAAATTTGTCTCTTTCTTTATTGCCAACACTAAATGATGTTCATGCCAGGACATACTTTTATTGCACCTACTAGTCCACTTACACTCTAGCTCATCTGGCTGGGAGCCGATCAGAACGTAGGTAAACCTATACTTTAAGTAAGTGAATCTGGTTGTCGATAAATTAACCAATCAGTGTTCAGCAATCTAATTCACAGTCCTACCCAGGGCGGAATCACACCAAGCTAATTACTGAGCCAGACAGAACATGATATCTTCATGTCTATTTTGAAATATATCTGGCAGACATTGGCTACAATCTGAATGACCAAGGTCAATGGTCAGTGGGGGAAGGTTTGGACACTGCGCATGGTCATACAGTGGTCAACCTCAAAAGTGGTGCATAATTGTGTTTGACCAGAAACACAAATCAAGATACATGTTCTAATCAAAATTTTAATTTGTGAAACTTTGGCGATTAGAATTGGTCACCAATACCGTAAGTAACTCTTGCAAAGCCAAGACATTGAATAAAGTACTACCAGTAGACTATTTGACTGATTTCTAAGAGTTGTGTAACAACCATCATGAAAAAAAGATGGAACTAGATGAGTGTTTGCGGGACACCGCAAAAGCAGAGCAGCCCCGAAACTTAGGGTCTCGCCTTTCCCTGTTCCACCTTCTCGTCAGCATCAATAAAATGGGAATTTTTTTAACAAAATCTTCTTCATTATTCAAGTTATTACTAACAAGTTGAATCATCACAGGGGTCACTTTTCACAAGTTTGTTCTTAAAAACCTATTTCTGATTTCAAAATTGGATCAAAGGATTAACGTGGCCTTAACCAATATCTCATGACCTTGAACTTTGACCTTCAAGATCACACCATCAATGATCACTTTTCATTGTGCATAACAATCATGCAATGACTCAAACTGTTCATAATCAAAATAAGGCATATTCACAAAAGCATGCTTTAGTTGTGACCTCGCTGTGACCTTGACCTTTGACAGATTGTAGCGAAAACCTTTTCAAATCTTGGACTTTCTCCATAGTTGATATATACACCAAGTATGAACCTGATAGCTCAAAAGTTTTTGAAGTTATCATGTTTACAAGGATTTTTTTAGTGATTTCAGAACTCATGACCTTGACCTTTGACCTTGAATGTGAACATGTCAAAATCATTCACCAGGTTTATAAGAAGCTATGTATATGAGGTGTTAATACCTTCTTGGAAAAAAAGTTATCTAGTGATTTCAGAACTGGTGACCTTGACCATATTTCGTGAGCTTGACCTTTAAAATTCAAGGTCATGCAATCAGTGATCACTTTTCATTGTTTATAACAATCATGTAATGATTCAAAGTGTTAATAGTTGAAATAAGACATTTTCGCAAAAGCAGGCTTAAGTCGTGCCCTCGCTGTGACGTTGACCTTTGACGGATGTTAGCGAAAACCTTTTCAAATCTTGGCCTTTCTCCATACTTGATATACACCAAATAAGTGCACAAATATTTTTCAAGTTATTGTGTTTACACAGATTTTTTTGTGTGACCTTGACCTTTGACCTTGAATGTGAACATGTCCACAAAATTCCCAAGGGGTATAAGTAAGAAGTTATGTATATGAGTTCTCGGCGGCGACAGAAACTACCCAAAAACTGATAGCAGCCCCGAATAAGTCGGGGTTGCTAATTATTGGTTCTTCATGCATACATTTCTCTAAAAGTAACTTGATTTTAAAAACATCTAACAGTGCTTGGCCTAGATACTAAATATATTTTCTGTTTGAAAAGGTCTAGGGTAAACATTCCCAAATAAACCAAATGTATCTATCTACCTAGTAAAACTGCAATACAAACCAACAGGATATTGCAAAGACGAGACAGGAAGCGATCCATATAGACATAAATTGCCATTTATATTAGTAATTGAGTTAGATAATGAAATTTACATCCCAAATTGACCTCAATAAGATCTCATATGATTAGAAAGAGCAATCTTTGATCAAATTCTCAATTTGTATCTATTATTTAGATAGTGAATTAGAATAGAGCAAATTTTTATATTGTACCTTTTATCCACTCTGGGATTAGTGGCATAAAATAAAATTAATGGTAATGGAATATATCACTGTGACAATATGCCAATCCTCAAAGGATTGCAATAAATAATTCAACATATAATAATAAATAATTCAAATGATTATGTCCTAAGTTGAAAAATTTAACATATTGATCATCAGAAAATCTTACAGTTCAAGACAAGCCCAAAGTGTAATATATTACAACTCTATGTGAGTAATTTTTTACCATTAATGATATAAAAAAGCAAATATTTTCAAAATTTAAAGAATATCAGTGTGCACAACCAATGGTCAAAATGGTGAAAACAGCACATACATTTTTTTCCCATCAATTCCTTCTAAAATGCCAAAGTTGAAGTATTCTATTTGTTGAAAGGGATGTCCAATGCAGTTGGAATTGAATTCATCAATACTTTTTCAGATATCCATGTCAGCCGTCTGGGTCTAAATCTAGGACTGCGAACTTCATTCAATGTGTTTCCAACCTTTACTTAATCTGAACCAAAGAAATCTCAAGATCTTTAAAAAAATCAATCTCAATCATTAAAGTACTCCTTTTTTAAGTTTTGGAAAGTAATAGTGGTGGTATATTGAACATGGGCAGCTGAAGCTTTCATTTTTTACATGTATTTCGGTCTTATGGTACATTGGAGGAAAAAGGATAATCTTTATCAGTATTTTTTACCAAAATGAATTCAGTGAGTTCCAGAATGATATTGAATATTAACTACTGTTCAGATAAACGATCAGAATTTAGAATGATTATAATTAAATTCTGTCATTAATTCATTAATCTATTCATTCAATATTAAGTTCAAAATTAAAAATTGATCGAAAATAATTTAAAGGGACACTACGTCGAGGATAAAAATGAGTCCCATCTTTATCTAACTAAGCTGATTAGAGTGTCTGCCAACGAGTAACGCTTCGCTTCACTGTCTACATGCAAAGTTTGTATTACCAATTACGTCAATTGTCTGAAATTGAGTGTCTGTAACTGGTTAGAAGACATGTTAATAAGCATAGGTAGATACACATAATCTGTTTTTTATCTTCAAAGTGGTGTCCCTTTAAAATCGAAACCAAATGAAATCATGTTAAATTTCACAATTCCTCTAATCATCCCCAAATGATGCTGGTGTTGATTTCAGCAGCAATGGACAATGATTGGTCGCCAATGGCTGTAATTGACAAGGTGACAAGCAGAAAGACACGAGACATCATTATTCCAGTTGGATGATCTATACAAAGTAGGTAGTGGTAATAGTCCTCTAACGATGCCCTTAACTATGACTGAAGAGTTCTAACTGAAAAAGAGGAGTCCTTAACTTGCCTTGGAGGAGAGACGGAATCAATATTGAATCATGATTTGAGCATTTTTCTTCTCCAGTTCAGATTAGGGACATTATATGAATTTGGAGAGATGGTCATTCTGGCCATGAAGTACTAACTGATTAATTGAGAAAATGATTGAATGTTTTTCATAGGCTATAGAATAAATATACTTTTGGAAAATCTATGCTTTATTTCCAAGCTCAAGTAGAAAATCAATGCTCCACATTTCCAATGCATGTCTGAGAGTGTTTATATAGTAAAAGACATCACACATTTCGGAGATCCGATTCCATGTTGGTTCAAGATACTCAATTTCGTACATGTTGATCTCAAAATCACGCTTCTTATTACAAATAATATAGATTTGTATGTAAATATTGGTGTACTGATATTAGATTGTTGGGCTTTTGATGATAAATTTCATCTTATGCAGCAATTTTACTTTGAAAATATAGACTGTAAGAAATTACCTACATGAAATATCTCTACGAACATCTCACAACATTATCACAGATGACAAATAGAAAAGACATAAAAAACATTAACCAATTGATAACAATATTACAGATAACAAATAGAAATTATAACAATTGCAAACAATCTATACCAATATTACAGATAACAAATAGAAAAGGTATAAACAGAACAATAATTTTCAACAATATTGCAGAAAACAAAAAGATAAGTTTTTAAAAAATCTATAATTTCAGATAACAAATAAAACTATAAAAAGATTCAACCAATCTATAACAGTATTATAGATAACAAATAGAAATGACATAAAAGACATAAAAACGAAATTTCGATAAAATTTTATCACAAGCTGTGTTCATTGCTAAATCATAGCCACATGTTAGAGCCGTAGGCATTCTCTCAGCCTAATAAGGCCTGAATCAATAAGAGTATGATATTAGCACGAAATTAACGAGAAAGATAATCAAACAAGGAAATCGTTAATTTTGCTGAGTGGTTCTTAACACAATTATGATTCTGAAGCTTGCCAGCTGACTTGTCTTATCTCATGAATATTCATGACGTGAAATTGACCAGTGTCGATTGCCTTGATTGACTCATATCACAACAATGATTGGAGGTATTGTTACATGGAGTAACAGTTCAGGAAACGTGCATACACGCGTGAATATCTGGCAAATGGAGGAAATAAGTGGCAAATAGATGATGATAATATTTGGATTGACTTACACATTCTCTTGAGAAACATTTTTGCAGGATATCTGACGGCTATTTACTTCGTAGATTTCCAATCCATTTGGTCAATTTGTTGAATCATCCTGACAAAATGTCCTGTGTTTTCAGATGGAAAATCATTTCAGTACATGTTTTGATCCTTTTGTCAATGTTGTCAATGTTGTCAAGCAGGAAGTATCAATCTGGACATTGTCAACTTGAACTAGACTCAATAGATCTCAAAGACTCAGTTGGAAAAGTATTATCACTTGAACTCTTGTCTATTTCACTTTTCTTCAAAACTCCTTCATTCCTCTAGAGAACTACTGAATCCATACAAGAGTAGATCTCAAACATCTCATCTGTCTTTTTTGTACTTTGATCCAAACAACCAGATGATTTTGACACTTATACTTGAAATTATTTCCTTAAACATCATCCAGAAAAATCAACTTGAAATTGATGGCACATTGACATTATCAATTTCCTTCTCCTTCGAAACTTCGCACTCTTAAACCGGGTACATTTGGAAGATCCAGTTTGAAAGTTAATCACATTAGCTGTATCCCAAAAATCAACTTGAAATAGATGATACACTTCCCGTGTCAATTTCTGTCTCCTTCGAAAATCATTTGTCTCTGTGAAATCAATAAGAAGGTGTGAAATAGGCGCTGATGTTGGCAAGTGTCCACATTGGAGAAGGAAATTCAGACAAAAAGCAGCTTACACTCATTGATCGGCAAAAGGGAAATATACATGGGGGGACGAGTGGTGTTATGCAGTCAGGAGCAGTCAGCAACAGTCGGACTGTGCTCCCATAAGCTGATGGGGCTGAAGAAACATACATGGTCTGTGGTGCCAGACACTCTTTCATCAGAATAATCAAACTCACTGTCGAGCAATGAACGTCCTTGACTTCTACTCAAAACATAGACTGAATTTCAGTTATTTATGCAATGACATCACCATTGAACTAGTTATTGACTCCTAGTCAAAACATGGACTGAATCAGTTATGTATGAAATGAAATCCCCATTGAACAAGTTCCTGCTATCTCGGCAAAACATGGACTGAATCAGTTATTTATGGGATGACATCAATGAACCAATGCTTGTCTGGATGAGGCTTTAGTTATTGCCACTGTGACAACAGTTTTAAATATAAAGCAACAAATGTCAATGGTTTGTAGTTGACACATTGACTGAATTTGCTCAATGACATCGGGGCATCACATCATTATAGATAGAAGTTCAGTTACTGTTGTGATGACAACATCATTGAACTAGTTAAAAAAAATGGACTGAATTTCAGGTATCAATGAGATGACATCATCTTGGAATCATTCTTTGACTTTTGCCAAAATGAATCCATATTCAACAAATGTAGGAGATATGCATCATCAAAATGCTGTGTCCTCATGAAATAAAAAGTCCCATCCAAAGCTCTTGTGTCTCATCATCTTGATGCAGTGACTGACGTTCAGTTGATATCAATCTAGGATGACATCATCGTGGTTCTCAGGTCCCTGTATGAATTGTGTATGAAGAACACTGCAGGCAAATCAACTGTGATAACGTTCCCTTGTGTACTGACTGTAGAACAGGTCCAGGAGGAATGAAAGTCCAGTACAAGAAAACCAAGTATAAATCCAACATACATCATCAACGATATTCAACAAGAAGAAACATATCATTCAGAGTCTTCTCACCCAAGATATGCATCAGTCACATTCTGTATGCATCATTCCTGCATTATTCACATTGTGGATGCATCACAATAGCAGAACAGAACCAAATCACCTTCCCCTTCGAAGATCAACTGGGCGGTACATATGTAAGTGATGCTTCTAGTCAGTTAATGCGTAGATACAATGTCGGTTCCATTAACAACTCACTCGAAACAGACACAGGGTTCCTCCGCATGACAAACATGAAATCAAGGATGTCAATTTCGGTGATCCAAATTGTTTTCACTCACAACCACCCAACAAGCATTACATGTTGGTGATACACGAAGAAATCACACAGATCCATGTGATTTTCAGAAGCAACTACTTTGACAGCACTGTTAGGTGAAATCGACAATATTCAATTTCAATGACTAATACACAAAAATGTTATCACTCACACACACTGCACAAGAAAGTGTAACATAGATCTGATATTGACTTCACAAACAACTGCATGGAAGGGCACTAACAAGTGAAATCGACGATACTCAATTTCAAGGATCAATCATGTCTATTGCATTCAGTAGATAGCATTGCCTGCATGAGTCAATGGGCTTAATCATAGCCAGTATCCAGGCAATGCTGTAGATCAGGCAGTGACCAATGTCCATCTGGAGCTACTGACCACTGGGGCCTGGACTGGACATTGTCCGAGGGTTATTATTTTACAGAATGCATGAAATAGCCTCTGTCCACTGTTTGGGGACTACAATTACAAAGAGTCCCTGGTAGAATTCAATTATCATTATTAAGGCTGCACACAATAATTAGCCCATAATCACCCAACTTGGGATTACAGCGAGAACCCTCCGCTAATGTATTTTACACCCCAACAGGGAACTGACTTGACCCGAGAGGTGAACCATACTCATTGATTGTCAACGGCAAAATATGTTGTTGTTTTTTTTAAAGAAATTAAACAGTAAATAAATAAAAAGTTTGCTTTTCAATCAATAATTATAGTTACTTTGTCCTGAGAATCATGAGAAATTTGTTTATAGAGTTTAAGCTTGAATTTGTCAAAATATCATTATCATACATCCTTTTGGAATATATTGGCCATTGTTCTGTAAAAAGTAATCACAAAAGCAGTTAACGATTTTTTTTATATTCTGTAAGGTTAATGATAAGTAAACACATTCTAACTTCTGAACACGCATAATTAGAGGAATTTGTTTTATAAGTGTCTGGCTGCAACTGTAATGGTGTATAAAACATTTCTACTTCATCATCAGTAAGGAGGTTTGTCAAGTTCATTTGACCAATCCATCTGTCAATTATGTTTTGGTATCAGGGGCGAACAGAACACAAAATACACATGGGACGGGCTCTCAGAATGAAACCATGCCAAATTTGTGGATTATGGCAATTCACTTGAAATGCCTGAACATGGCAATTGTGTTAATTAGGTTGAAAGAATTTTTCAGAACGGATCAATTATTCTATTGAAGAGGATTTGCATCCTTTGAACTTTTAAATTCATGATCTCCTTCCTAATTAAAGACAAAGAATTTGAAAGAGATAATCATATTAATTTCAAACATGGAATGAGGTCGTCTCGCAGCCCAATGACCTACTTTGACACAAAGGACATGAAAAATAAATTAAGATGTCTATGAATATTTCTTTCTGATACTAGAGATCATTTGTTTAATGAGAATTGACATATTGAAAGAAAGAAAAAATTTAGTGTAAAAAATACATTTTGAGCATATAAATGCAGCTCATTTAATCAATATAGTTTCATTTAACCCTTTTCATCATCATAAGACCTTAGTACAGATCATGAGCAAGTCTAGATTTTGTTCTAGAGTATAATACAAATCAGAAAGGCTCCTTTTCATTAAGTGGGAGACCCTTTTGAAGATAAGATATTTGAACAAACAAGGAACCTTAAGTCTGACAGAGTGATACAAATTATCATTTAAGAATTCATATGAATCGACAATAAAACAAACTCAATTATCAAGATGAAATTGACAAGCAATCTTCATTGTACATTTCTAATTCATTCCAAGTTCAAGACTCTTGTTTCTTGCACACGCCTATAACAAGCCCCAACACACAGCACTTAGGAACTTCCTCTGATACAAACACATCATAAAGAACGCCCAGTAGCTATATGTAAGTGGTGTCAATTTCAATACAAGGGTCGTATATTACACATGAAACAGAAACAGCACACATTTTTTCACTAAATGACACTGATGTCAATTCAGTTCAAGCAATTCATATTTCTCTTACCGATTAATGTTAGGTGTTCTGTGTTCATGTGGAGTAATGTTGTAGCATAAATGTCATAAATTCTGGCAAATATGTCTGTAATTTGATAATGCCATTGTGGTGTATAAATGTGAAAAGGACTGGTGATTTGATGTCAGTTTCCCTCTCTGAGTTGATGTTTACACTCCCACATATTGAGAATCAATGGCTTTGTCCTGACATTATATAAACAAACTGTGATCGCTGAATGATTGATCTGATACAGTAGCATATATCATTTCAACAAAACTGTGATTATCTTTGGAGAATGATTAAGTGCAATATTCTTAAAATTCTGTATCTCAACTGTTGTTTTGAGGAATATACATTCTGTTCTCTTTATTTGAAAAATCAATTCTTTAAAAAACAATTTCAAAAGATACAAGACATACATTCCAGATATGTTATATCACTTTTAATGCTTCCTTTATTTCTGGATATTGTTCAATATTAATATTTGTAAAACTTTCAAATATAACTTTGATATATATATATATAACCTATTTATTATACAACCTATGATTAATTTATCAGTAATGATCATATTTGCATGAGAAAGATAATATATACCAACAAAATGGTCATCTCCAAAAGACAATATTTCTCTTGCACGATAATACTAACTAACTGTTTGAGAGGCATTCTAGAAGTCAGTGTAATGACAAGGACATATTTTATTTCACAATACTAAGATTTCACAATAATACTAACTAGCCTACCTAATATTTCCCCGTTAGTCAAAGCCTGATACCACCTGAAAAGCAAGTTAAAATTTTGGGCAAGAAGATAATTAATTTCTGAAATATTTGACCCAGATGTCTCAATTATGACCCATTAAATAACCTCTCCCAGGTTTAAAGAATTACAGGCGTCAACGAGTTTACACCATCAGTCATTAAGGAATTATATCGTGTTCTGCCGATATATACATAGATTGACAGGTGTCATCACCTACTTACATTTCATCTGACCCCATTTTGACCTGTATCATCTACGATAGCAACATTTCTGATAGACCATCTCTGGACCTCTGATAACCATGGTAACCTAGACTGTCCAACAGTCACTTAACTTATAGCTTGGGACCATGTATGGTCCTAGGGCACTTTAGGGGTTAATAGAAACCAAGCCTGTCCAACAGTCTCTTAAATTTATCTTTTATTGAAACATGCACACCTGCATACCTTCTCTTAGTCCAACAATTAGACAATTGGTAGACATTTTTTATCAAATGTTGAAAAAGAGCCTATGAGAAATGAAACAAATTTTTAAAACAATGGTAGAAGAAACTGACAACTATGACTTTTATTAAAATGATGAATTTTTTTATTTTAAAAAGTTTGACAGGCTAAAGAGAACTTAAGAGAAATAATAAATCAAATGAAAAATTCACTCCAATGAAAATGATGACAGTTTTTTGAAAAAATGACACCAATAGATAATAAGGCAAAAAAACATTAAAAGCAAAAACATTAAAGATACATTACCTATTAAATACTGGTATAAGTATTATGAATAACTTATGAATATTCATCATCATTGATTTTTACATCATGAAGACAAACATGGCATGATTGAAAGCCCTATGAATATTTCATCCCTTCGTTATAAAGTTGAAAAGAAATTGTGACAACCTTTTTTAAAATTCCAGGAAAAGTTTTAAAATCTAAATTGTATCAGAAGTTTTTTAATCAGAACTGCTGTGAATATAAAACTCTTAAAGTTTATTAATTGAAAATGCAAAAAGTACCTTTTCTGTGTTAATTAACATAAATAGTACTGCATGCTTTAATAGAAAATAAATTCAACATAAAAAGATCTTTTCCGTCCTACCTTTCTTGATGCCTTCATTATTGAGTTATTAGCTAATTCTAGACTGTATAAAATTCATTTAATCATTATTTGACCTCAGTTTTACACTGACTTCATGACTGTATGATAATCTATTGTCATAAATATTTTATTAAAAATATGTTTGTCTAATTCATTGGATATATTCTGATGAATGTTAATTCAGTCCCCAGAGAATTTGTCAAAAAACTACTGGCACATAAGCCAAACTCTTTATCCACATGATAAAAAAAAAAACCTATCATTGCAACAAAGCTCTTTTAGTTCTGGCAGTATGTTTATTCTAATCCTTAATCAGCCTGATCCCTCGGGGCTTAAACAATAAACCCAGTTCACGATTTCGTTTTCTCAGAACAGTGGGAGATTGACCTGGAATAATACTGAAAGCCTTTGCTTGTGAGATTTTACATTAGCAAGTTGGTCAAATCAAATAAACTGACCATGTTGAACTATCCGCTCTTAAATAATTACTCCCTTTCTTGCATGACACCCTTTCAGAGGAGAGTAAACCCTTAAGGAGCAATAAAATCCTCTTTTATGACTAAAAGCATTGCAAATATACTGACCAGAAAATGTTTATTTTTGAGAATGAATGTTTACAATAATCCTTTTGAATGTCTTTATAAAAGAACTGTTGACCTTTAGTTTGGATGGTTTCTTGACACCATTATCATTTCTCACTCTAAAGGATACATTTGCTGCCTTTCCTTTATAATTTCATCTTAAGGGTTATGATACTACATTATAATTTCTCACTCTCTTGAAGGAGTTTCTTTTGCAATCTTTCCTTTTGAATTATTATCATGTCTAACTCTATAAAGGATACATTTGCTACCATTACTCTTGACCATCTTCAATATAAACAGACTATGTCCTCTTGAACGTCTTGTCAAGGATAATCTTCTGACAGACAAGTTTCGCCTTATTTTCTCCTGAGACACATGTATCCACCATCATTCCTTTATAATATTCCCGACAAAACATGTATCAATTATTTTTCCTTTAAAATGTCTTTAATATTCATTAGTTAATTCTCATTTCAAATGTACCCTAAAGCATATATATATACCCTTTGATAATGTTTTTCCCTCTTCCTTTTAGAATGTTCTCATGAGATATATAAAGTTAACTACAGGCCACACAGTCATGCTGTTGTTGTCCCAACTTTGCCTTTGTTTGGACACATAAAGAGGTCATGCTAACCAATTACCTAGTCATCAGCTGTCATCAACCATCCCGTGTTAGTTACTTGTGAACTTGAACTTCAACTCATTGATGCTTTAACAAACATATGTCAATGTGACATTGGAGAGTTTATCTTTTAAGCAGAATGTTTTTGTTAATCAAAACATAGTTGTAGTAAACAAAAAGTTTTTTCAATACTCAATGCTCAAAACATTTTCCTTTGTATATTATTAGAGGTGGTTTATCATAATTAATGGTTGTTTTCTACCATTTGGTCAACATCTTCTTTTTATTTATTTGATGCATAATGAACATGTATCTTTTATGAAAAAGAGTATTTTATGAAAATAAAGCTAGTTTGTCAACACAAGTTAAAGAAGGTTTGTTAATAATGTTCCTTTTGTCGCTTTCTGTAAATCTTTAATAATAAACATATTAAAAAACTATAAAACAAAAGGGTATAAGATAAAAGATTTTTATCAACAAATTTGCCCGAAAATAAAAAAAAATCTATATTTAAATGTTTGAAAATGAAACTAAAGTTTTCCTTTAGGTATCCAAAACTGACATCAATAACGGATCAATTTGATCAAAGACGATCCAAAACGTCAAAATATAGCCTGGGAGTAATTGCAGATTGACCTTAATCAAACGAAGATGACCAGTCCAGGGCTTAACTGCCCACTGCCTGAGGTGTCCTCGTGTAAAGCAAGACCTTCTGACCAACACCTTAGTGAGGAAATTGCAGTCTGTGTTCTGAGATAAAAAGGATAAAAAGGATTGCAGTTGATCCTTTGGGTCATCATGGGATAAGATGAACATCAGACATAGATAAAACTGTCCCAACGTCCCAATTACCTACTTTACTGTCTTTGTGAGGCTCCAAGTAGAAAATACTTTCTGATCTTGTTGAGAGGCAGTACATTAGGGTTTTCTATATTCTCAAAATATTTATTTTGAAAAGATAAAGAAATTTTACATAAGCACTTCAACTTCTGAGTATGTTAGTGCCAACCAATTCTGTGAGCCAATTTACAGGAATCACAAGATAGGCTATGCCTCATTCTGAGGTTCCCAGTCTAAAGGGCGAATAGAATGACGATTAAATATTTCCCTTCAACAAACATCTTTTTCACCTTCAAACATAAAATAATCATACTCATCTCTTTAATAACTGGTAATAACAATAAAATCATGACTTTATACAACTAAATGGATTATAACAACATAACGTAACAACATAATTAGAATAAACAAATTAGTAAAATATCATCTAAACTATAACAATTATTTTCAAATACTATTTACAATAAATGCATAACTTATAAACAGGCAACATAATAACAAAATATGTAATTAAGCCAAATATAGACAATCATAGACAATACCAATACATTTGATGATGAAGGAGTAAGCATATACTTCGAAACACCATTTATGTTCACACAAAATAAAAGGTTATCCAGAAAAACTTAATTGCATTTCTCATGTAATTCACTTCTAACTTCACTTCAAAGACTTGAAATAAAACGGTTTCCAGCCAGTAAACATCTTGCCGTTAAGTAAAGTTCTACCTCGCTAATGCATGAAGAAATAAAAACTGGAAGTAAACAGCAAATAAACAAACTTCATCAAGCACACAAAGCATAGTAAACAATGAGTCATTAAAGTATCTAATACAGAGATACAAACCCACAGATGGAGAGTTATCCAGTGGCTATAGCTGACCATCTGACCAGCACAGTATCCACACAATGAGTGAGTGACCACACAATAAAGTCAGCTCAGCTGTTAACTGAGACCATCCTTCAAGTATTGGCACATGGACGCTAGCTCGCTCGCAACTAAATACTCCTTTCCTTGATCGCTCGCTTGCTACTAAATTCTTCCTCGCCACTAAATACACCTGCCTTGCTGCTAAATTTGCTTTTTTGCAATAGACTGTCTTCTCTGATTTGTCATCCACAATTGAAAAGTGTCGTACTCGCTACTAAATTCTCTAAGGTGTTCACTAAAGTACAAGACTAAAATTGACAAGTACTATTGTAAACTTTCCTTAAAGTAACTTTCATAGGCTATACTTATAATTCTCACTGGCTACTAAATTGTCCTCAACACATTATCTGTCACTGGCAAATAGTCACTGACTACTAAATCCTGTTCACTGCAAGTAACCTAGCTGTTTTCCACAACAGCATATTGTCCTCAATACTAAATTCTCACTGGCTACTTAATTTTCACTCACCAATTAATTATCTTCCACAGTATTAGGATGTCATCCTTGCAAATAAATACTCCGGCTAGTAAATCCACTGTCCTGTCTCATTAACTGTTCTCCACACAAGTAAAGGGTACACTGCACAAGCAAGCTGTTCTTCACACTTGTAAATTTCCAGATATTCTGTCTCAAAGATATTCTCCTTGTCTTCTGCATATATTCTCCCCGTCACACTCCCCGACCCTCACGATCCCGTCCCCCGCAGCAACTGAGCACGCCCACAGATGATCACCCAGAGAGGATCAGCCCAACCCTACAGCTGGGAACTCCACAATAAGCAAGCACTGAAGGGAAACAAGCGAACCGCTTTGCAGTGAACTCAAACTGTGTTAATTTCTGACACTCTTTTGAGGGCACGTGTGTCGCCTGCCGAGAGACAAAGACCGTTTTGACAAAAGCTCTAAGGCTATTTCTAAGTCCGTAACATAAGGGCCCAGCATACCATTGTGATTAATGGAAAAAATTTCATTGAATGACGGTTTGAAGGATATTTGGATTCATTGTTAGAAAATTCGGCATAACACTGGTGTAACTGTGACTAATAATTTTTTTATAACCTTTCTGATAATTTATCTCCATAAAGTGTTCAACTTTTTATATTCAATTTTTATGTTTATCAATAATTAACTCAAATGCAATATCGAAAAAGGTCATTTACATATTTAATTGTTCCTTGGCATCAGCTGTTCTAAGATTGTTTTACCGATATGCAAATTGGCTTTGACAAGTTGTAAATTTCAATACTAACACATTCAACTGGCTTTTAAATTCTAAATTTATCTTTCCAAACTGAAGGCTATTATTCTACCCCCATTCTTTGTTTACACAGTCAGCATGAGAACCCATGAGATTTCCCTGAGATAATTGGTTTAAATCTTGCCAGATCAAAAGTCATGCCAAAAACAGGCCAGCAAGTGTTTACTAAGCACCACGGTGTGATATAGATTAGAGCCTATTTAATGAAATCAACAACATAAACAACTTGGTCTGCTGTATGGTGCTATTTATATATTGATAATAAATACCCACTTTATGACACAAACATGTGCAAATGTGAAATGGTACAAGTTCAGCTGACAATAACAAACACTTGTACAAATAAAAACAAATGAATTACAGTATATGGAATAATTGAAATAAAAAAAAATTCAAATTCTTGAAAAAATCTAACCCTCTTCCTGCTATTAGCAATGATACCATGTACAGTAAGCGCTGCTGTGTCTAAAGGACATATACTCACATGATAACCTTTGCAACAATGTTCTTGGTGTATATCTTGTCATTTGTGAACTGTGAAAGCGCACTGAGTCCAGATGGAGATTTTGCGCTATAGAAGAACTATGCATTATTATTATTATTATTATCTACCATTATCCCTTGTGCTTTATGGCTTTTATCAGAATGGTAATTCAACCATTCAGTTTACATATAATTTATTCAGCAAGTAAAGGGTTAACTTACCTGGAATTAACACTTTATTTATGTATTAATGAATATTGACATATAAGAATTAATAATCAAATGGAAATGACCATTCTTATGCCTCCAAAATATTTCAAGATCTGTATGGAAGTCAACCTCCATAAACTAAAATGCTTCTCAAAGAAGAAACCTCCATGAACATAAACAAAAATAAAACTAGATCTTAATTTACAAGTCTAGACAGATGTTGTTATTTAAAAATCATTAATCTTAAAATTTCCCCCAAAGAATGCTTTAACCTTTAGGCAACTAAATGTATGCATAAGTTAAATGTAATATTTCTAATATGACAAGTCTTCACCAATAAAAACTTTCTACAAGTTTTGAAAAAAGAAATCAACTTCTGCCAGGATTTGGATACCAGAATCTATTATTTAGCAAAAAAGCCACGACTCCTGTACCAAGATTCAAAGCTTGTTATTTCAAACTGATGTCTTCATGTACAGACCAGCATGAATTTGATATACTTATCAGTCACAGGGGATACAGACAAAAATGTCTTTTATCAGCATAAAATACCATACAACACGATATCTGTCTGGTAAGAGAGGTTAAATATGAGAACATTGTACTTGAAGAGAGATTATTAGTCTGAATTAGTTTTCGCTACCTTTATCACAGCCTACCTCAAGTTGAGCTATTTGGATAAGAAGTCATAACTCACATGGCGATGCCATGAAAATCCAATAAACTAATTTGAGAACTTTTATCAGTCAGCATTTTTTTTGCAACAGTTTGAGATGCCACAGTGACTTTGTAATAAATATAATTTGGAAATTATTTTCGAAACTGTAAAACAATGTTTTTAAGATGATTATGGCTTTCTAAAGCATTGTTCAAGTATTGGATCTGGTAGTGTATATTTGAGCAACCATGAGGTGTTTCTAGTTGACAGAAAATGAACTATGCTCACAATAGAGTAAATAAATCATGCACTAATTGAATGATTTTGTAAGTTAAAGGAATATTTTATTCTGGGGTCCTTACCTGAGCAATGAATCAAGTGTTCCTGACTAATACACAGTGGACCTAGTTATATCTAACAGCAAAGTAAAAAATAGACTAACATCTCCAATCTTTGGACCTATAATTAATATCATAATGTTGTCAACAACAACATATTACAACATATTTTCTTTGGTTCTTACTCTACCAAGCATTCAATCACAGGGTAATTATGACTGACAGAGAGTGGAATAAACTCACAGAATGTATCAATATTGGCAAATATCTCTGCCAAGTTTGGATTAATGATTAATATCATAATGTTTTCAAAATTATTTCTGTGTAAAACAAACATACTTTTATCCTTACTCTAGCAAGTATTAGGCATTTCAGACTTGGCAGACAATGGAGTAAACTATCAGAATATCTTAGGGCAAATCAATCTTGGCAAAGATGTCTGCCATTTTTGGACTAATATGTCTGGTACCATAAATAACCCAAAGCCCTGATCAGATGAAATTGGGATCAGATACAGTGAAAACTTGTGTAAGCATCAATGCTGGGGGTCTTGTCTCCTAAATTGGTTGCTAAAAGATGTGAGATACTTGCCCTAATCAAATGAACCCTACAATTTTGTCATCATTCAATGTATAGGATGAACATATTGAATTGAATATCTTCTTAAAAGGGAGAATACAACTGGAATTCATGTTCCCTTACAAAATTGCTTGTGAAAAGATCTCTTTCAAAAGGAAACTTAGTTTATCATCAATGTCAAGATCATTGGATACATATTAACGTATCTGAAAGTTTCTCTTTCAAATTTAAAATTAGTTTGTCATCAATGCATCGAAGCCCTGAAAACATTTCATAAAGGATAACTGGATACATTGTAACAATGCAGAACATGCTGAAGGCAACTTTTCTGCAATCTTACCTCTCGTAAAGATGTCACAGATATATGTCTGCTGATCAGAAGAAGTCTTAATTGTTATAATAATCTGCCACTTACAATGAAACAATTTCACTTAAGTTCATAACCACAGATATGACCTTCCAGATAAGGCCACAAGAAGGTTCCAATTTGGTGCTCTTCCTGAGTAATCCAAGAGTGGTAAGAACTTGCAATGTCCCAAAGTAGAAGTATTTCTTGACAATAGACCTCTCAGTAAGTACAGCTACTAGATTAAACAGTCTGTGTGAGATCATTCACTGACAAGAGATGGAGTGGAAGGGGTGACCATGTACCCTTGCTATCATCAATCACTTTAGGATTTAATTCTCAACATTTGATATGTCTGCTTCTGTGAAAAAATTCTCCACTCTACAAGTCTTGCTCTTTGAGGTCCAAATTGGATAAGAAAGTTTCATATGATATTACTGTATTGTTTGAGAATTTTAAACTTAGATTCTGTCAATGTTCAGATAAATAGCATGAATCACTCCTCATTCTCAAGTTAACACTTTTCAAACCACATTTACACTGATATATTCAAATGATTCAATCCAAAGAAATCCCAAAACAGAGGCATATCCAAAACCAATACAATTTGATAATCATCAGATAGTATCCAATTCTTCAAGTGAGCACAGATCCAGAAATGACACTGAGGAACATCTCATCTCCTCTGTCCAATAACGTCCACAAACTGTCCTAATCCTTGCAATAAAGGATCCACAGATTCAATATCTGATAACATCTGATTCCTGTACTCTTAGCTCAAAGGAACAAGCTGGACTAAGTTTTGGGGCA
Organism: Gibbula magus; assembly: GCA_936450465.1. Classification (NCBI taxonomy): domain Eukaryota; kingdom Metazoa; phylum Mollusca; class Gastropoda; order Trochida; family Trochidae; genus Gibbula; species Gibbula magus. The sequence goes on from OW388293.1 coordinate 34,889,326, forward strand.
ATTCAGATCCTCCCAAGATAATGAGGGTCAGAACTACTGTGAACCAATCCCATTCCTGTCTCTTTGGTCATTTGATGATCAGAGCAGACGTCCAGGAGACTGGACAAATTGGCCAGCCTTCATGTGGTCAGCTTTGACCACTGGAGTCCCATATACTCTGTTTCAAGTCACTTATTCATTTTTTCCTTCATTATACCCAAAATCTTGATTACATTTTGAAAATCTAAATTCTCTCAAGGAACTTTTCGATATTCATTTGAATTGCTGAATTGTTGGGTTCATCTTTGTCACTACAGACTTTAGATATTTTAAAGACTAGGGGTCAGTCTAGCCTCTTTCAGTGCTTTGACCACTTGACCAGTGTCCAGTACACAGATGTCTTGAGTTTGAATTAAGTTTGACAAGCTGTTTATTTGTTCTTCCGGAGGCTCATGACCATTTAGAGATGCTGAAGTTGGGATTGACTGTTTCACATGGTTTGATTGGCATTGAGGAACATTTCATCTGATCTGTCGGAGAATTAATTTATTCTTCTCTCCCTCCTGTGTACTGCAGTAGCTTGGGAATTAATTTTCACTTAGGTTGCTTGACACTGGGGTGCAGGTTTTAATGTAATTTCCTCAAAACTCCTTAACTCTTGATCAGAAATTTGCCATCGTCACGTATCATGTTTCGGTTCAATATCTTACTCACCACATCAATAAATTGCTAAAGCTAACACTATTGTGCTGTTATTTCTAATGTTAGTCATAATCCTGAAATGTGAAAATTCCAAAGGACAAAAGCAGTGCTCATCTCGTGATTAAAATGAAAGCATTTTAAGCATAGATTGAACTTTATCTAAATGTTGGTTTCAATCCTAAATCTTTCAATTTCTAATCCCATACATTGAAAGTGAATTAAATTATATCATAAAACAGCATTAGCTAAGTATCTCCCATCATTTCACAATCCCCTTCTATTATTATAATGAACTTCAAGCCATTTGGACAAGGAAGAAAACCTGACATTTAATTATAATAACAGTAAACAACAAAGAAGCAAGGACAAAGGATTAACTATCGGATTGTGCAATGCAATCTTCAGATTTGCTTGAAAGCAAGTAAAGACACATCAGACATGTGAATATGCAAGGCAGTGAATTTATAGACTCTGACAGCAGCAGGTCTTCACTAATCTACTTCAATTTATTTGGATCTAAAATTATGCCACAACAAAGAGGACTGAGATCTGATAATCAGATTACACACAAATGGTCATGCTTCAAAGTTTGCTTAATGACTTGGACAGAGGACCCCCTAGGATGAGAACATCAGGGAGATGGTCAGGCGGTCAGTGTAGCAGACCACACCGGGCTATATTGACCAGAAGGGACAAGGAACTTGTGTTGTTTATTACTCAATGGGGAGGAGGGGGAGGGGGAGTTTGGAAATAGAGGGGAGTGAGTGGTGATAGGGGTAAGGGATAGTGGCAGAACATATTTGAGAGAGTGTGTGATGAGTATATATAGGGGGCAGTGAGATGAAAAGACCAATTTTTGTTATATGACTCTGAGGGACAAGGTACTGGTGTTTCTGTACTACTCAATGGCTGGGGAGGGAGATAGGGAGTTGGGGGGAGAAGGGACAGCTTGGGGTTCTTCAATCTAAAGTGAGAAAGAGAAGAGGGGGGCTGGGGTGAAGGTCCCCATTACATTAGTGAAGAGGGGCAAAGAAAAAGGGTGTAAAGATGTAAATGTTCAGATGGGTGGGGAGTGTTGAGTGAGGGAGGGGTTTAGAGCTGGGGGAGACTTGTATCCTGGGGTGGGCCATAGAGTGGTCAACACCATCATTATAGTCCTCATTAGCTAGGTGACCAGGGTAATTAGACAAGTGCTTGATTCCTTGCCAAGCTGGACCTAAGTTCTCTTAGAGCTTAGATAGTCATAAGTACCATACATTAACATTGGCTTATGACTATCTTAGTAATAACAGCTTGGGCCTGGTTTGTTTTGTACTGGACTCCAATAGAATCCAAGATTAAAAATTTAGTCAATGTAAAAATGGGTTGCTTGGGGGCAAAAAATGGCAAATAAAATAAAAGAGAGCTTATGAGATCTCTTCATTAAATATTTTCTAGAATGTGATAGTTTTTGAACAAATAAATGCCAAATGAGTCTGGATGACAAATTGGTAAAGTACAAATTATGAAGATAGCAGTATGAAATTTTATATGGTTAGATTTTCTCTAGATTAAAATTCCTATTTATCAGGCATACTTTGATCCTCAAACATAATACCTCATCTTATTACCTACGAGGGGAATCATATCAGGGTTCATATTTTGGTGATGTGACGTCATAAACAATGCTAGAATATTATATTCAGTTTTATGTCATCCTATGTTTCAACACTCGTGCCTGAATACTGGTATATCCCTCGCTCTTGCTCGGGGAAATACTAATATACAAGTACTTGTGTCATAAACATAGTATGTATGACACAGACACAAATATAATATCCTCTATAAACAAAGATTATATATGTAATGGTTAGTCTCCAAAAATATGTATAACCACAATATAGTTTAAACTCACAAAACACATATATTTTTCATGCTTGTCAAATTTTATCAACAAACAAGTGATCCACATACACCCGTTGTCTTTGAAGAAAAATCTACAAGATTGTCATCTAAATTAATTTATAATAACAATTGATTAATTTCAACACTATTCAAAAGCCAATGTTAGGCTCAAAAATCATATCATAGACGAAATCAGTAAGCGGAAGAAAGACACCAGGACAAATTTCCTTGAAACATAACACTGATGTGGGCACTCATTCAGATCCAAATTTCAAGCTCTATTAGAAAAACACAGGATGAAACAAAAACATACCGTCCAGTCACGGTCACTGCATCGGTCAAGCATGACGACAGCCGATCGGTCATTGATAATGTGTAACTCCAGCAGGGAAATCCATGTTAATTATGTACGATCCAGTACTAACAAAACACATGTCTATTCATGAGTGCTAGTCGACCAAATGCTGCTAGTTCCAGCGAGAGGGACGCCATCTGGGTTGCTTGGGGGGTTATTGGATTTTTTATCGTTAACTCAACGACAGCTCTTTTTTCAAAGACTGGAATATTGATTTGGCTCAGTTCGGAGTGTAACTTTGGTCTTTATTTCCATTTTTATCGAGAAAATTTTCATGCCACATGTGTGTGCATATAATTGATAATGAAATGTATTGATAATAATGAATTCATAATTAATGGTTGTTAGGTGTCAACCGATTATTTTAAATGTTTGATAAGAATTTATGAAAAGGGTTTGCCTTAAATCGTAATTCTGACTGTATTCAATTTTTATAATTCTTACATTTAATATTGTAGTTGTTATAATGAATTCTGTTGAGGAAATTATAATCAATATCATTGTCAGTTGAAAATTAAACATTTGACAGTAATGCTTCATTGAACTATATAAAAAACAAATAGCATCATACACAAACATATTAATAAAATTGAAATTCGTCTACTATTTCAAAAAGCAATATTCATGAATATCTTAAATAAAAGTTTTGAATGTGTTAAGATAAGTCACTGAAATAGTTCAAAAAATATTCTATGATATATATTCCATCATAAACATGAATATCACATAAGATAACATAAAGTAAAATAAATCATAAGATAAATAAATATCACATAACAATAAAGAGGAAAATACACAATAACAATTTCTCAGTCCAAAAACTGCCCACCTTGTCACAGTCACTTCAAATAGTGTCTTAAATGGAGTATCCCAATCTAAATAACGTTGAATCTCGGTGGACCTAATCACAGTCCTGACCTCTTTCCATGCCAGCAGGACCTAATTACACACATCCTTACTCAATTTTTAACTCTATTAGCACATGGGGCTAATCTGGTCAACTAGATCAACTGAACGACACTCCTCAGAAAAGCAAGCTAGCCAGATCACATCACTATTGATAAAATCTATTCACTATTGTCCCTTGGCCGTCTGTGGAAATCTTTTCTCTTCGTCTTGAACAAGACTCTTGCACTAAGTGTTTTATTGAAATAATTCCACAAAGCCTGTTGTACAATATATTATTGTTGGTCTATCATACAAATCCTTTTTTGCAATCTTGGTAGAAATTCTGTTTGCACTGAGTGTAGAAAAGCATTGTGTGGCTTTTATATAAAGCCATTTTGTTTGTCTTTGTAAAAATTCTTTAAGGTTTGTCTAAAAAGACAAAAGAATCTGATAAGATCTCAAGCGTAATTACATATTATTTAATGACCTAAGGCTGTGAAAGTTAAAAGTGGGATAACAGGCCAGGTGGAAAACAATGGAATTGAGGTTTTACACGGATCAAGTGAAATCAAGCATTGGAAAAGTTGGTGAGGGAATAATGGGTTAACAAAGAATAAAGCCCATGATAATGGAGGCTGTTCTGCTTTATGGTTTGAGCCATGACCTCTGGCTTTATCACCCCTTTATTAATGGTCTTAGTTTAATCCTTTAAAGTAGAATTTTATTATTTAAATATTGTTTATTGAGGACAAAACCTTGTTCAATACATCAGAATTTAATGTAGTGATTTTTGTGAATGATCTAGTGGATGAGTGAGGCATTAGGTTCAGCAGGGAAAGAGAAATTTATCTAAATGAAAATAAAAATATCAAACTAGGTATCATTACATTCCCATTTAAAGTCGATCAGCCATTATTTATGTGACATATCACACCGTTTTAACCATGATTATTTATTTTTACGATGAGTTATTCATTTATAAAATGTGCCCAATTTCATTAGAAGTTATTCATAATTTTGCAAAAACATTGAACATACCTTTTATGGAATCCATATTGCAAAGATTTTCTAGCTTTCAGAAAATTCAAAGAAAGCTAAGTCATAATCAGTTTGTCCCCCTTTTCCTAATGTTCAACTGATCCCATATCATAAGCAATAAGATCCTAAAGTCCCTAAATATACATGCATCATTGAATCCAAACATGGTTAGTCAAGCGAAAAAAGTAAACAATTTTCCCACCCTTTCCTCTCCAAGTTATTATAGCATTAGAAATGCATGTCCGAATGTGACTGACAAAATAGACCTCATTATACTGATGTGTATAACTTCAATACCCCGGAATGAGTCATGCATAGTTAGAAAAGCTTTTAAATGAAAAATTGGTGACGATAAGAAACTTGAATTGACACTTCAACCTCATTTCTCACACTCTTCATGACCAGGCTTTCAGGATTTTAATTTACTTTACCCTGAGAATTGAAAAGAATTATACTAAAAACATTTACTTCTATGATTCAGCATAGTACTTTCATTGAAATGCAATTTATATTTCACACAGAAGTTTAAACAAGAGCTTCAAAAAACCAATATTTGTTATTTCTATAACTTGCATTATGATGGGAAGTTAGTTCACAACTCCCTATGTTGACATCTGAAAAGTGAAAATGAATGCTCAATAAAACAACCATTCAATTCTATGTTCTAATAATTGTATTTTGAAAAGAAAGAATTTTTTTTAAATCAAATCCATAGAAATATCAAAATGAATCTTTTTAAAGCATGTTGTCTTTCAAGTTAAGTCCTCAAAATTTGCATTTTAAATAGTTTTTGAAGTTTATGACAATTTTTTTCAACATAAATGTCAAATATACAGAGACTTACAACCTGCACTGATCTACGACTGAATTATTTGAAATCCAATCTCTGTAATAACTCAGAACTTCAATAGACGCCCAAAACGTTTTTCATTTCCAAGTTATCATTTCCTGCTCATATTTCAATCATTTCAGTATTAATCAAAGCAAAAAGCTTTACAAATCTCTTGCATTGATAAAACAAAAATGGTATGACAATGAAATCTCTGTGCAAAACTAACCTTATAGCCCCAAAGTGTTTTATCCGACACAAACATAGCCCATATACATTGACATCCAGCTGATCAATGTTATTTGAGCTTTAAATTCTCGTTATGAATTTTTTTAAATATGTAAATGCTAAGAATGAACAATGAAATTAATCTTTTACTTTCATCAATGAACTAGAAATACATTCCATATAGACAGTGAACAAATGTAACACTGTCATATTTAGGATCACAGGACAAGATTCTCTACAATGGTATACATATCCCCAAAGTCAGACATCAGCAATGAACTAATATAAAACTAAATAACTAAATATTGCCAAATAGTGTGATATCCCACACGTAACGCTTATCTTTGATAGGCATTGTAGATAAACAATCCATGTATAGTGCCAAACATGAAATTCAATTAACAATTATATTTTCTTATTTTGGCTTCCATGAAAGCAATTGATGTTTTCATATTAACAGTAACATAGTTAAGCGCCCAAAAAATCAATTCAGTTAATTATTCATTTCTCTCTTTTCAAATTCTTTCAAAAATCAACAAAAGGAATTGCTGTTTTCAGATATGAACAGTTACATTATTACCATTTTCATTTATTTCCGTTAATGGACATGATAATGAGTTCCGATGATTAGAACACCGCTAGAGAGAGAGCTCTACACGTGAACCTCGTCTAATTTCCGTTCACGTTTATGTAATGGCTGGCGTCAGGAAGGGAGAGAGACCGACAATAGACTGAAACTGATTTGGATGTGAATGTACGAGTTACACTGTCAGTGCTCTGTCAATCTCTGTGGAGTCATGTTAATTTCTCTGAAATCAATGTCCATAGCATGATGAATAGGTGTTAAGTCTGTTTTGACTGTATTTCTGACTGTTAGAATTTCATGAATTAGAGAAAACAATTTTTATTAAACAGTTATAAAGACAGCTTATTATCTTAGTGGAATTGTTACATGATATCAGTGTTGTCCATCTCACACACTAATACCAATGTCTTATAAACTTATGTCACTGCCATTAGCAGATTGACTTTATCATTATCATCAATACAAGTGTAGGTGACATTGTTATTTGTCATTGTGGTCATCACCCTTATCATCATCACCATCATCATCATTACATCGTCATTATCATCGTCATCATCACCATCATCATAACATCGTCACCACATCATCACCATTACATCCATATCATCAACACCACCATCATCTATATCACCATCATCATCATCACCCTCATCATCATCATCATCAATCCCCAGCACCTACACCACCACCATCATCTATATCACCATCACCATTCTCATCATCATCATCATCATCATCATCATCATCATCATCACCATCATCACCCTCACCCTCATCATCATCATCATCAATCCCCAGCACCTACACCACCACCATCACCTACAGCTCTTACCAATATCCCCTCTATTCTTCACAATTCCATTACCAAATATAATATATTACTCTCAACTGTCCCTTCCAAAGTATTCTGTATCAAGTCAGATATTAGCTACTGACAAGCACTGGAAGCAATACTTTTGATTATTTTCTATCTCCCGAGTGTCAGTGGCCATTCCACATGAAGTAATCCTGGCAAAAAGATCCCCTTTATCAATCAATTTGTTTCCAATAAGATGATAACCCATCACTCAAAAGATAGGCTTATAAGAAGATCTATTTCTCTCCTCTATCAATATCCATTTTGGGCATGAACTTATCATCCCGCGAATGTTGCAGATCTATGGGAGACACACTTATGCATTCTCAATCTTTACAGAACCCTCAAGAAGTCATGTCGTTATCTCAGAAAGGATGAATATACTTTTTGATTAACGATCGCTAATTCTGAAAGCCCTCATGTAGAAATCCTATGTCTAGACACAAAATCTGCATGTAAATATCAGTGAAATCTATGACTTCCCTTGCTTTCAACACTAGGGCAAGGATACAATGCTGTCAATTACAAATGACTTTTTTTGTACATGTTCTATTTGTCGGTTAAGTAGATTTTCTTATCAATTCAAACATGTCAAATACAGAACATTTTCTGTGCGATGTGCCAATGACTCGGGAGACATTTTGAACTCGAGATGTTTATATTCATAGAACAAATTTTGATCAGTTGAGTATTGCTGAAAAATGGTAATGTGTGAATAGCCTATCACAAACAAAATTGACAATCAGAAAAAGAAAAATGTCTTATTTTGTTAATAGACCATCAATTCCAGAACAATCTATGAAAACATAATTCAACAACTAACAACTAGGACAAATTTGACAGTTAATGATGATAATGTCATATTTCTCCTCCAAGCTGTAACATGTACACCTACTGATATCAAATGAGTTTCTAGAAGTTGCTATTCACATAGTTATCCTGAAAATTGCTGTCATCAACTGGTTTGAGTCAGGGTGCTGTTGCACGAAACTGTAAGGTGACCTTAATATAAGTCACTATGGTAGCCTTAATGCAATGTTAAAAGGTGGCACTAAGATTGATTAGTATTAAGGTTGGTTTGTGCACCACCACCAGGCCACTATGACAGTCGTCATCATGCAATAATACAAAATTTATTCCTATATAAGGGATAAGAAAATACATTTCATCCTATTTTATGTTTGCCTATAAGCCTTATGAGATGTAAAACATTTACTGGAAATTAATAAATTTAAAGGAAAAATGCACAGGGAATAATAATAAAAGTTCATTTATATAGCACATTTGTCCCTACACATGGGAAAAAAAAAATATGTGTTAAAAAGTACAGAAATTGCAGTGTTACATCGCAGGTTTTTAAATTTCGTCATATCTGAATCAAAATAATATCTAATAAATTTAATACACAAATTTGTTACTTTCCATACATGTATAAGGTCTTCATAAACTGTTACTAATTCCTCATTTTGCATTCACAATACACAAGGAATACATCACCAATACACATTATTATCCTTCTGATATGTTGTCCCTAATCAACATCAATACACAGTGAATACACAGTGAATACACAGTGAATACACAGTGAATACACAGTACATACATAAACTCCTGTGTAACTTAAAGATTATGTTAACCATTCTGTTATTGCTAATTAATGCATTGTTTATTGCATTCAAAAGGAATATAGAGAATACACAAGTAATTGCTGTCAGCTTATTCCTTATGTACTTCTCTGCACAGGACACATGTACACACACACTCACCTTGTTGGTTGTTATTGTTGTTCTGCTGGTTGAGATGAGACCGCACTTTATCATTGGAAGTTGAGTTGGCTCCGTGGAGCAGCGTTGGTTTCGTCCGCGACTGGTTCAGGTTCGAATTACTTATGGCGCTTTCTTTGGAGGTAGAAACGTTGCTTACAGATGATGAGTGCTTGTTGCTGTGCTTAAAAGGTGATGGAAGCCTGTGAAATCAAATATTTCAGATGTTAGACAAATGTATTCAAATGCTTCCACAGAGGTAAAATTGTTATTTTGATGTGAAATAATGCTGTGGTTATGAAAAGCTGAAGAAAAACATGTCTACAATTGTTTTCACAAATTTGTTGTCAGGATGAATTGTTATCGAAATTATTGTTTTAAATCTAAATACTATTCAAACAAATCGTTGCTGTCTTCAGGATTTATAGGATTAATAAGAATAATAGTTTGTAACTTTCAATTCTTTTGAACGAAATATAACTGTGTTTTTCCCTACAAATGTGTAATTTTGGGGTTTCCAAATGGCAAAAACAAAAGCAATTAATTTTTCAGAAAGTGAGATTTTTGCTGAAATATAAAACTTATTCTATTATAAATCATTTCATGTCCACAAATAAGAAAGTGAACATTATTTCTCACTGCCAAATCGTCAGAAAGGCAATAAAACATTTATTTCTTATCTTCCCTAAAACTTTTTCCATTACCTTTAATCATCAATTTCCACTTTCGTATATATCAATGCATGTCTATTTCAGGTAATGTCAATATAATGTCAATATATAGGCTTCATCACCTCTCACCCATCCATGAACAGTTTGACATTTTTCCATGTCACGTATATTACATCTCGTCTATTTCCAATCTAAAGCCGTTTTTATAGCACAGTGATGAGTGGTAACACCTATCAACCAATCAGTATCTTCAACTATGAACTTCTACACATGTGGAAAATGCATCTTCCAAAAACGTCAAGAGGAAAATATAAACTTGATTTTAACTGAAATAGTTATCAGGAGATTTTAATGTAAATTAATCTATTGAAATTCTTCAAAGGCATTTAGAAGTTGGTACAGTAATGATAGACAAATGTTATGGATAACAACTTCTTTATTTGTTTCACACGACGTTTCTCTGCTACAGAAACGTTGTGTGAAACAAATAAAGAAGTTGTTATCCATAACATTTGTCTATCAATTAATCTATTGTAAACATTATATATGCAGAAATTTTATTTTCCATATACAGTCATGAGGAAACTGTAAGCTTGATTATTTCCCAAGTATTTGGGAGACCAAGGTTACAATTTCTGTAGGTGACTTTTCAGTTGGAACAAAATATAACCAAGCAAATACCTAAAGTTGTCAAGGGAATATAACTCAATAGATCTATTTAGTTGACAGGAATACATAACCTTCATATGCTCCAAGGAGGTGTGAGAAGAATAACAAAAATGTTAGTTGTAAGGAAAATATAACCATCACTGTTACCAAAAATAGTTGTAAGGGAAATATAACCACAATAGCTCTATTTATTTGTGATGAAAATATATAACCTCAGCAATCATATCATAATTGTGAAGGGTAGAAAATATAACCTATATGATTATTAAGAGTTGTGAGGAGAATGTAATCCTAAAAGTTCTATATAAACTCCAAGGTTTTCCAAAGAAAAAGCTGAATTAAGTTAAAAGAAATAAGAGAGAAGAAAATAAAAACTTGATTATCATCAAAGTAGGTGTGAGAGGAATACAATATTAACAGTTCAGTATTAAGTTGTGAGGAAAATGCAATCTCTGTGTAGTCATGAGAGGAATATAATCTCGAGATTAGCTACATGGGAATGGAGATCTCTAATGAGCAAAAGCTGACATGCATTGTCAGTTGACATCCATGTTGATGGTCATACTTGTATGAAATTGACGTGAGTCTGTATGCAATTGACATGAGACTGTCACGCTTGACGAGCACATGTGCGTATGCATGAGTATTGGAGATCTCCATTTGCTCGCTGGTAATCCCATGTAAGTGCTCTTCTTGTATGTGAAACTTTGCTGCTAAGCATGGATGAGTGTGAACATAGACAATAGAAGAGCTCAGTGGCTGCTGAAACAAGGCACTGGCTAACATTAGGTATGACATTTTCAAATCTGTAGAAATATGATACTGACAATACTGTTCTGCAGAAATAAGACAATGACAACACATATGTTATATTATATTATTCCGGAAAGAAGAACAGATAGAAGCTACTTAAAACATTATTCTATGGAAATAAGAAAACAACACTATTCTGTAGGAACCAGAAATTAACAACACTATTCTTTAGACAGAAGATATTGACAACACTATGCTGTATAAATAAGCTTTTGACAACACTATGCTGTATTAATAAGATATTGACAATGCTATTATAGTACTCAAGCCATAAAATCTAGATGAGGGACTGTAGGGATATAATCCTGAAATCAAAAAATCAAAAAATAATTTGTTTTAAATGTCTGCTTTTTGTTATTTTATATTGTGTGAATAAAGAAACAAACGTATAATGAAAGGGACCTTGCTTGAAAACATAGCATTGTGCAGATCTTCAGTGATTTTATGCTGAAGCTCAGCTTCAATTTCGAGATTCACGATTAAGGATCAAGGCTCACTGGAGTTACCTCCCTTGCATCTCACAGACAATCAATAACCATTGTTTCACTTCGAGAAGTCGTTTCACTCTGTTAAAATATCTAAAATAAAACCTTCAACTCAAGAACCAAATGGGAATGAGAAATATGAAAATAAGAACAGTATTTTATAAGGAAGTGAAGTTTTATCTTACAACATATAGATAAATCTCACATGACAGTAGTTCTAATTATATCATGACATGATGTATGATTTTATAACAAATTCTTCACCCTCTAAATTCCAACAAAAACTACATGTTTAATAAATAGGAGATAAAAAATCTCGGAATGTTATTTCTGAAAGCAAAAAACATCCAATTGTTAAAATGAAATGCTATTTAATCATAAAACCAGAATTCTTATATTTCAGACATGTTTCCTATTTGCACGAACAAATAAAACTTTCTGGCCAGGATTAAAAACTTCGATACTTCACCAGTTTCCTGAACTTTGGCTGATTCAATTTCCCTAGTCTCATGATCAAATATTGTCACGGACATTGACACAGGGCAAGCAAATTATTCTGAGAAATGGTAAATGTCAAATGTGCAACAACTGCCCCCTGAGATCACTGACTTGCCGTTATTTGTCCTGCAACCGATGTCGTACATTTCATCTCGGAGCCGAAATTGACATAAAGTCTGCCATCACCTCAAATTTCCCTGAACTCTGCTGCGTACTACAAGTGATAAAACTCTGGTGTAAAAACGTAGCTGAAACAACTTTAAATTGCAACAGATTTTGTTTAACTTTATCCATGATGAAATGAAAATTGTTGAATGGGGGTTTAAAACCATTTTCAAGAGCATATTTCACCAATATCATGGTGGTGAGTAGAATTGTATGAAGAGACTAGTGATCTAGTGAAACCTGCGAGCATCCGCTGCAACTAGAGAACCATGAGTGGTACTCACTGAAATTCAGTGCAACAAAACCTTACTGCAGGTAGAACAGTTCTCTTCAGCAGACAAAGATGTAAAGTTTGATTCCATCTCTGACCCTCCTGATTTTAAAGCAAAATCCACTAACGACTGTGCAATTCCAACCCCTATTGAATGTAGAAATGTGTACAGTGGTAAAACGTCACGTTTACAATCAACGAGACGTCATCGCAGTTGCTAAGTGACAGAGCAACAATGGTATGACGTCGCCAGAACTCGCTCAATTGAAGCAGTTTTGGACGTAAAACACCATATTTCCAACCACAGAAGCATATAATAAACAGAATATTTTGTGTTTTCAGTGTGATATCACTTATCTCTCATTGAGTGACGGGGTAAAGCCGATATTTTCACAAATGGCGCAGTGAAAATATCGACTTTATCCAGTCTCTCGATGAGAGATAAGTGATATCACACTGAAAACACAAAATATCCTCTATATATAGCATACTTTTCTATCGACTTTTGCATGTGTAATTACCATGGTCTAACCCACCTGCAACACAATGACAATTCGAATACTTATATAGCATACTTTTCCAACCATTAGGGCAAGCTTAAAGGAACTAACAACATTATTACTCTGGTCTAACCAAAACTAGAAGGTCACCTCAAATTCAAAGTAACCAGGTACCCATGTGTACTACTGGTGAACAGAGGCATCTTTAGAATAAGGTCACTTACCCAGGGTGAAACTGTAAGTCTCTCAACTCACCAAGGGCGACACGGTAAGTCTCTCAACTCACCAAGGGCGACACGGTAAGTCTCTCAACTCACCAAGGGTGACACGGTAAGTCTCTCAACTCACCAAGGGTGACACGGTAAGTCTCTCAACTCACCAAGGGTGACACCGTAAGTCTCTCAACTAACCAAGGGTGACACTGTAAGTCTCTCAACTCACCAAGGGTGACACGGTAAGTCTCTCAACTCACCAAGGGTGACACCGTAAGTTTCTCAACTAACCAAGGGTGACACCGTAAGTCTCTCAACTAACCAAGGGTGACACTGTAAGTCTCTCAACTCACCAAGGGAGTGTGACAACAAGGATGTACTTTTCACTGTCATGTTTAAACAGAAGTTCTAAATTGCATGTCAGTTATATATATCATGGAATGCTTTCTTCAATAACTCTTATCATTAGCCTGAATTTCAATAATACTTGACTTACTTTGCATGAGAGACAATAAATATTGGGAACAATGCTTATATGAACAAAACAAGTACATAAATGGATATTTTATGGATTAGCAACTTCTTAATTGCAAGGAAGCAATATGTTGTAGTAAGTCACACCATTGCAATAAAGTCATCAAAACAATCAAATTATTCTTATTCATTTGACAAAACTTTGACAAAATGTCTCTAAAACAACCTAACATATATATAACCACTAAGCCAATTTACCATCGACATATCATCACCACACTAAATCCGCAATTTCTGGTATGTATCCAGTAGTATTGCAAAAATATGATTCCAGCTTACATCAATGTTTTTGTTAATTTCACCAATCGGAATGGAAGGCTAAAGAACAATGGCGACTGAGAGTCTAGAAGATCAAGTGGTGTTGATATAAGAACCTGTCAAAAATCACAGCAAGCTCGTGGCCGTATTTCCATGAGTGAAATGTACATGTACATAATCAAATCTCAAACCACTTGGTCAGAACAACAGTGTCATTGTACATTTCAACTGTGAAATCCTGTCTAATCGTTTGGATGCTGCAATGTTTTTAGATCTTTGACTTCACACCATATCAAAGGATGCCTGTTGCTTTCAAGATCTTTATATCACTCATGAAATTGTTTCAAATTTCTGTTGAAATATACACTAAACGTTTTTAAAATTTCAAAATGATTTTTTTTTATCCAAAGTGAAACAGCTATTTTTATAATGAGATCCCTTTCAAATGGTGAGATTTTCTTCAGCAGGGTTCCGTTGTACCTCATTTCTTATTTACATCAAATATATAATTTCAATACTAATTTTTTCTCAAGGACTATTATATCAATATACTCATTCTCCATCTTAAAATCACTAAATTGGATGAGTAAGCTTTCGTCTAGTCTACGTGCAACTTGGATGTAGGTAGAGCTCCAGATGTGAAGTATATTAGTGATGAGACGAGCTATGTCTATATACTCATTACCTACATAGTGTACGCTCCTCTCATTATTACAAGCATCTTCTCACAGTGGGATGGGGAGTCCGCGGATACACCCTTCTCCCATTCAGGTTTCTCTCAAACTTAGATGTTAAAACAGCTGCCTTACATCATGACGTCAAAGACATATTTACGTTACTGATAGAAATTACTCAAATTTATCTATGAGGAGTTTCAAACCAACTTGAAATATGTGATAGAAATTATGTGTTAGGAGCTGAAAACTAACTATCAGCATTAACAAAGGTTATAATCCAGGTGCATATGGCAGGGATCAGCAGGTAAAAGGGTTTATTTATTATAATCTTCAAGAGGTGTAAGGCAGAAATCATATAGTATCTGATGTAAATTGTATGAATATCAATTAGGTTGTTGACACTATGTGAAGATGTAAGACAATGAGATCTGCGACAGTATGATCGTGATATTCTCTACACAGACCAAATTCAATGTTATCAACTGCTCATCATCAGCAATTTGTTTCAAACTGAGTGTTTAAATCAGATATTTATATCATAAATACACAAAAATTAGTATCCTCTGAACTTCATCTTCACATAAAATACCTGTTGTAGTATCCCCTTTAGCAAATATAAGAGACAAACCACCCCCTTTTAAATCCTTATTGATGGACAAGAAGAAGTAGAAAGCCTATAGAACTTGACATTTATTAATTCAACAGCATCTTAAGTGTTATATCACTTCATTCACTCTTATACTCACCAACTCGTGAAAAACTAAAGTCTCTTTTTATAATGCACAAATCTTATACCTTTGTATATCTATGTATCAAGGTAAATTTGTTTTTTTTTAGGAAAATGGCTCTGAAAGAACCAAGATAAGTATTATGCTAAATCCTTTAGTCCAGTCTCACAGGACAGTTACAGAGGGTCGTTACTTCAAACATACCTGTTTTCCGGCTATCACCTGGTCTTCATCACAACAACGTTAGAGGGTAATATAAGTTTCCCCATGAGTCACAATATTTGAAGATTAAATCCATATGTTGAAGTTTGAGTCTATTTCCAAAATGCAATGCATTAAAGTTGTGTATATTTCATAGTAGAATATATTGAAGTTATGTATATTTCATAAGGCAGGACACTGAAGTTCGATATATCTCACATTGCAATGAAGTGATTGTTCCCTGTAGCACTGAAGTATATTTCACATTGTATAACATTGAAGTCATGTATGTTTCACACTGTTATGAATTGAAGTCATGTATGTTTTACTCTGTAGTACATTGAAGTCATGTTTAATTCACAGTGTAATACATTGAAGTCATTTATGTTTCATGATATAATACATTAAAGTCATGTATATTTCAAAATGCATGTCATAATCATGCAAGCTTGAAATTGTTCCAGAAAAAGATAATATATCAAGCACATGGATACTATTGATCCTACCCGCTAATTAACTGATTGGTTGAAATTCATTTCTGTGATGCCATTGTTGTTCATCATTGACTCAGTGCTAGCTAAGTAGTATTGCATATCACGAGGTACTCAAATCACATGTAATTGATGACTATAAGAGCTCAAGAGCTCAATCAGTTATCACTTGTTGCCCATCCGTATCATCCATAGACACCTCCTGTACAGAATAAATCCTCAAACACAGATGGGTTCAGATTCTAAGATCAGTATATAAGAGCCATTCTGAAACATGCAATCTGTCAAAGTCATATATATCCTGATTGCTGTTTTAAAACAATTTCAATCTGTTGTCAATATCAACTCAATTTAAGCATGAAATATTCATGAAACTATTGTCGTGAGTAATTCCTGTTTCAGATTTCACAAAATCAATTGTTGATTTCATCAACGGCTGAGCCTGCCCAGGAGTACTGAAATACACTTGTTCCCTTTGAAATGTACATCTGATGCTTGTCCTCAATCATTGACAACTGCAACACTATTGTCTGAGCTATCCAATGATTGTTTTCAAGAATTGCCCCAATTATGTAATCAATTGTGTCATCACAAGAGGTAAGAAATACACATTTTCCTTAGTAAATGTACATCCTTAGAAAATCCTCAAAAATCCATCTGAATCGACACAAGTGGCAAACAATTGTCCTAAACAGAACTTTATCTATTGTTGATTAAAGATTAATAATCCAGGGTAACAGACATTCTCCAAATGAATTGCACATCCAGTGACATTGCTCAACAATTCACCGATTTTAACCAATCAATTGTTTGAACTGCATTAACACGAGAGCCCTGAAAGAGACATCCTCCCAATGAAATGTACATGGAGGACTATCCCAATCCTCAATGTTCACTCTGCTTCCCTTCACCTGGCTTCAGTAATGCAGCTAACAGCTTGATGTTGATGAAACCGGTCTCGCTATTCATTAACAAATTTACGCACATGGTGTTTTTTCCACTGGTTGGTCATCCCGAGCCAGTTCCATTAAGCTGAGTAAAGGATCGTCAGCCTCCGACACTTATTTGCCGACATGTGGTCCAGAAGAGACAAGACAACTAAATTACATCAGTGCTGTCTTCATGCTGATTTCGGGTCAAATTTACACGTCAATTTTTTGCTTGCGATTTTTTCCTCGTCAGAGCTCCCAAATGCCAAATTAGATTAGGCAGGCTAATTTTGTAGTCCATTTCTTGTACAGCCGTCTTCACCGACAGAACATGTGTACTTGTATTGGGAAAGCCCTTGTAAATTGTAATCTTTTTCTTGTGAGAATTCCCTGACATTTGCTTTTCTGCTCAAATGTCACATATGTTCAGCCTAAAATAGGCAAGTGAAGAATGTCATGATTTCCTTGTCCCCAGTGCGGAGTGCACTCAGGCAGGACAGTGATTACATATCAAAATAGAGATATTACTACTGTCGTTAATGAGAGATCTATCTGTACCTTTCTTGTATACAATTTTATCTCCCAAGTTAATCGCTTTAAGAGTGCTTTATTTGGACTGATGACACTGCTTCAGAGCAGATTGCTTGTATCAGTGAAATCACTTTGAGAGCAAATTGTCTCTCTTTCCGATTGCCTATGATGTCATCGGCCACCTACGGCAAGGTAATCCATTTCTGTGTCATTGAAATCCACGGCACGCATTACACACCGCTTCACACTGTCCTCAGACTTCACATGTCAATTTCAGAGAGGTGGTCGTCAATTTCACAACAATTGAAATTAACAAGTATCAATTTCAAATTAAGCGTAACATAATATCTGCTTATGCACTATAAATCAATCATGTCACTGAAGAGCTTATCTTCCATTGAGGAAAGTCTCACAAGATTGCCAAATCCTTAACTGGATTAAGAAGCTGGCGCTATGACAACAGCTGATCAACGGTAGAGTCAGAGCTTAGGGAAACGTCGATGCCTTTACATCATGACAGAAACTCATAATCAATTTTGCACGGTAGAGCCATCTTAGTGAATGTGGGAAACCAAACATAATAATTGCAAGTATGATTCATCCACTCCGTTTCTTCTGGCCCGCAAACGATCATCACCGATGTGACCTTCACCTCTGACAGGGGTCAAGGCCGTGGGTTGCTATACCAACAACTTCAAAATAATCTCTGATTTTCTTAAATACAGACTTCAGATGAAGTGTCCAAACATTTTTTATCATGCAAGCTAATTTTGACCTATTTCCGTACTGTTTTCCCGTCTGTTCGCTCAAGAGCGTGAGCTGTATTGATTTTTGGCGATGCTATGGGATGGGGTTGGCTACTGCAGTGAAAGTAGCACTGTTCCAACAAATACGAAGTTGGTAATTATACGCTGTATTGCGCGCACAGACAACATTCGGAAGACCAAGCACTTATTTTCAAGATTCGTGACATATGCTCGTCAATTTTCATACCAATTTTGTAAAAGTAGAGATATTCTATACATTAGTCTGATGATACTATGTCCCATTGCCATGTTCTTCAAATATTGATTTGAATTTTTAATATTTTCATTCCTGTACCATTCTCAGAAATGAGAAGCATGCAAAGATCTGATATATAAACATTTACATTTTAAAAATAAAATTATTGATTTTGTTGTCTTTTGGCTGAAAATAGAATTGATTCATCAAGTATTTATTAAAGTTTAAACAATATCAGCAGATTTGATTTCAAATACTCATCGCTGACTGAATTCACAATGTAACATTGTTAAATTTGTGTTAACAATATCTGCCCTTGTACTGATTTCACAGCCTTTTGAAACATAGAAGACTTTATCCTTTTGATCTTTTCCATGATCAGAACACAAACATAGCAATAAAACTTTATCTTAGATCTTCTCTGCACTAAATTGTATTATCATGACTGTAAACAAATATCCTAGAAGATATTAAAATATCAATTTCAGAAATAAAACTGTCTAGACTAAATAAATTCTATATGAACTGACATTCAGCAAGTTTGAGAAAAATCAAATCTTCTCACTATGCACAACAATAATACACTGCTTTCACATATTTGGTAAATTTATGACAAGTGAGCATGTACAGTGCGCAATAAACATGTATCATGAAAATGACCACCGACATATTCTCTTTTACTTGCTGCACATAAAGTACATTAAATGTTTTTATCTTGTAAGCCCACCACTTTAGAGGAAAACAAATGTGTATCCATCTTGGCTTATTGTGTTATAAATATTTCCTAGCTTTTAACAATCTATAGTTGCTCTTTTCAGAAATTCAAAGAAGATTTATATCAATAACATCTTTGTTTAAAGATGCAGTACAGCCATGGTATTTTGTGAAGACAAAATTCAAAGTATAGATCTATTTTTGCAATTTTGGATTGCTCATAAGTAAACATACTTAATGATATTTTGAAATGGACACTTATTCTAATCATGCATTAATAGAATAAATTCACAAAATGGACAAATTCCTTCACTTTAATCATTTCAAAAGTCTTACTGTCTCATGTATAGTTTTCAGTCATCTTATTCCTAATTTGTCTATTTTCTATTAAATCCTCCATTAAACAGCTACAATATCTGAAGAAATATAGTAATGTTACCATTTCTGCAACCAAGTCAATAACCAATATGTAAATCTGATATCATTTACAAAACCTTTATCATAAACTCAAATGAGTTTAATTACCCTATTTCTTTAGCCTATTTTACTGGATTAGTGATAAAATCAGTCTTACCATGAAACTGATACATCCAATATTCATCCTATACACTTGATTATGAAGAAATAAAAGCGATGTACATGTACTTTCAGATTCTCTCTCTGAAATCAATACCTTGTTAAATATCTGTCACTCAAAAAAGGTCACACGTTTCTTCTTCATAAGCTCAATATTTCTAAAAGTGGATTTTATTGTTAATCTCATCAATCAAACACTTTTTTGCCATGATATCTAGATTTGCAAAAAAACAGTAGAAAACAAAAAATTTCATTTGCGTATATTTGATATACCTCGCAATAATTCTACATTAAAATACACATAAAACCATTTAGTTTCAACCTTCCATCTATATTACTTAAGTATTCATCTTATTTAATATCTTTTTAAAACTAAAATAATTTGAAATACAAAGAAATCATCATAAAAACAGAAATAAATTGATATCATGTAACTCAGAAATGACTTGACATGTTTAATGAAAACTTTTAATAAAAGTGATCACAATAGCAGTAGCATATATATAGCACTTTTTATGTGCACTATATATCCTGAAAGATCTAAAGATCAATTGAGCACTAGACCCTAGGGAATATACCATCATAAAACCTCTCACATATTCAGTCTCCATTTCAGATTTAAACCATGTCATACCAGGTACCCAGGCTACTGCTGAGTAGGAGTATCTCAAACTAAGTCACTGACACAAGTCCTTAAATTGTGTTTCAGTTTGAGAAAGGGTATCCTTCAAAATCTCAAATAAGCAGACAGTGGTTCCTCATCTTGTGATAAACCATGGCCAATGTTGCTGAATTTTGTGCTCTGCAGAGGTGAGGTGAAGTGAGGTGAGTTGGGATTTAATGCCGCTTTCAAGCGTATTTCACTTATACCAGGGGTGCTAGTATTATGGCAGAGAGAAAGCCTGCAACACCATGTGGCTATGTATTGGGGTGAAACCTGTGAGCATCGGCTGGAACTAGCAAACCATGTGTGGTATTACACTGAAATTCAGTGTAGCATTACACCCAAACCTTACTGCGTGTAGAACAGTTCTCTACTGCAGACAAAGTTGTCCTGCCTCTGGAGGGATTCGAACCCGGACCTGTTGATCCGGAGCCGAACACGCTAACCACAGCACTATCCCGCTCCCCTATGTTATCCCACTGCCAGGAGATTAAACTTATTATATGACATATTTTTAATTTCATTACATGTATACATATTCCTCTGAACATTTTGGCTCTGGTTAATCATAAAGCTTGACTGCATGCAAGATATATTATATTTTTATTTCATATTAATCAGGATAACACTTTCAGTTACTGAAACTTTTAGGTTTCTAACTCAACCAATCAAAATACATTTAGGACATCATGTGATTGCAGTTCATGTGATGTACTTCAGCCAACTAAAGGATCCATTGAAGATAGCTTTGATGTCACATAATTGTCTAAAGAGAACTCTTCTAGATCTTCATAAAAACTAGCCAATAAAAAATGTTATTCTATTTTAAAAAATACTTCAAACGTTCATCACATCCTCTCCTCTTTACCAATCAAAATGCACAACACACATCACATGA
The DNA here is from genome assembly GCA_936450465.1 of Gibbula magus. Taxonomy (NCBI): domain Eukaryota; kingdom Metazoa; phylum Mollusca; class Gastropoda; order Trochida; family Trochidae; genus Gibbula; species Gibbula magus. The sequence goes on from OW388293.1 coordinate 34,910,921, forward strand.
CATCAAGTTGACCAATGAGGACTCACCTAGATAGCATCTCCCCTCCATTAACCTGAGGTGTTGTCCTCCCTGCAGAGGTTGGGACAGAGTCCACAGACACGGCGGGGTGGGAGAGTTGAGGTGTTGAGGGCGGGTCCTTACTCTGGTCCGGGACCTTCGTGGTTTGCTGTTGAGACTTCTGTTGCTGCTTGAACCGGGACAGACTGAAGAACAAGCCTAGAATTGCCTTCAGATTCCCATCTTTGATATCTGCAAGTGAAACAAATATTGTCAACTCAAAATCTTGAGTCACTTTTTCAAACCTGGATAGGAAAAAAAGACGTTGATTATGACTATGGTGATGGTAAAATGGTATTTAATTATCTAGAAATTTAAAATATTTCTAGAATAATGCTAAAGGAAACATGGAAACAAGTTAACTGATGAATTAAAAAATTCTAACAATTTAACTCAGGGATAAGCCCAATTCTAGAAGGGGTTTTATATGGCACAGTGAGATGAAAGTGGTCCTAGTAATATATTCCATTATGTCAAATGGTTGTGAGTTTTGTTCTCCCCCACAAATCCTGGGTTTGAATCCTCTTGAATGTTTTTTAAAAAATTACTTTCCCTTCTGTTACATATGTGACGTTTCACCTTCTGACGGAGAGCAATGTATGCTTAGGTAACAAACTGCCATCAGTGTCCTCAGTAAAAGTCAACAATAAAAATTTGCTTGACAAGTAAAGTCATGTATTTTTGTCCTTTGAAATCCTCCTGGCAGAGAGAATATATCCTTACAAATGATTAAAGCCACAACAACTGAAGAAATCAGAACACTATTTCCCCCCCCCCCCCCCCCCCCCCCCCCCCCCCTCCTCCAGTGCCAAAAGGAGCAATCTAATAAAATATAAACAAATTTTCACTGACAAGACTGACAGCAATAGAAACCAAATCTCAAAACCAATTCTGGAACCAAAGCTATTGTTAAGAACTGAAACCAACTCTTTTACCAAAGCTAGTGGTAAGAATTGAAATCAATTCTGGTACCAAAGGTAGAGGTAAGAATTGAAACTGATTCTGGTACCAAAAATAGTGGTAAGAATTGGAACCAATTCTGGTACCAAAGGTAGAGGTAAGAATTGAAACTGATTCTTGTACCAAAACTAGTGGTAAGACTTGAAACCAATTCTGGTACCAAAGGTAGAGGTAAGAACGGAAACCAACTCTGGTACCAAAGGTAGTAGTAAGAACTAAAGCCAACTCTGGTACCAAAGCTAATGGTAAGAACTGAAACCGATTCTGGAACCAAAGCAAGTGGTTAGAAATGAAACCAATTCTGGTACCAAGGGTAGGTAGGAAATGAAAACAATTTCTCTTCACAGCCAATCAGGATCATATAAAAGATATAATCCAAATTTATCAAACCCATAAGCCTATCCTAGGTAAACATATTATGATATTATTAAATTAAATAACACCTGCTTCATCCTATGCTATCTCTTGGAATCTTTCTTGGCAGAAAATGTTAAAGTTACTACAAACCACTGCCATATATCTTGTAAATCTAATTAATTTGATGTGAAACATCTATCTGAAGATGACTAACTCCATCAGAATGTATCATGATAAAATCTATGAAGTAATGAATTCCGTCCCAATCATTATATCACTAATATCGAGACATAAAAATAACATTTTCATAAACAAATGTAGAAAAAGAGACTAAAATGCTGGAAAACTGCCAAGTTTGATTATTTCAATTATACGAGTCATAAAATACCTTCATTAATTCAATACAGAACCAGCAATGAGATCTTCAAGCATCTAAGACACACACATCCTTATTAAACCCATCCTTATCCATCTAAGCATTGCATACTATGAAACAAAGATCCAAATAATCAGGTTAATTGTTGTAATGCTTAGTTACTTATTACAAATCCATGTTCTACATGAGAGAAAATTATATAAGCATTAGCATTATCAAATGTTACAACAATAATTGCAACATCAGCATTAGATGTATCAACGGTAACTGCAATATACATGTAATAATTGGCCATCACTTCATAATTGACATTTTAACACCAATCAAAAGATACCATCGCAATGGTATTCCATAACAAACTCCAAAATGCTGACAATGACAAACAGAGGTAACCAATATGTACAAGTACTGACCCACAAAGTACATCTTACCTTCTTATAAGAATGAATCAAAACATTGCGTGAAATAAATCCAAAATGCTGATGTAGACAAGCACAATATCCCTGATACACAGTGTACACTGAGAACAGACTTCAATTACTCTGCTGACCAACACATATAACTGGAAGAAACAACGTCAATATCTGGTGTCTATATCCTGTCATTCAAACTCTCCAGCATTCTATTTCACTCAATTTCATCCCAAGGCTTTCACATTGATCTGGATAAAGACACTTCTTAACCCTCGGTCTGCTGAATTACTTAATGCTGATCCAATCAAAAGAATCATAAAGTGTTAACATCTCATATCAACCCTTTCCATGCAGACACAATGTTCCTGGTATACTTATCATTAACCATTTGTCAGATTCCCTTGGTTAGAAAGTTATCAATCACAGCCTGTCATTTATATTTTTTCCAACATAATAATAAGTTTTCATGCAAAAAAATGACATAAGTTTTTTAGACAAGTTAAAAAATGTTATATATTATGATTCCTGAAAATCAGACACACTGGAATGATTTTCACAAATGTATACATAGTAAAGGGTTGACAGTGACATATATGACATCTATTTCTTTTGTGAAATAAGCTTGGAAAGCTGTCAGTCCAAAAGTGCTATTTTGTCAACTGTTTTGACAAAATGAAAGAAAAACCTTAAAAAGTACCAGCCAAACCAAGTTACCAGGTTCACAGCTGTTTAACAGGCCAATAACTAAGCCAGCAGGTAAAGAGTTAACTTATTGCCTGTTTGTGAAAATGGATATTTTGGGCAACTTTTGATGCACTTGGCCAGGAGAGTGTTAAGTCTTCTTTCAGCATAATGTATTAACTTGTCCACTGAGGGATCAGTTTCCAAACTAAATTAATATTTTCTGACAAACTTATACCCTGTAATATGAATCTTCTTTTTGATTGGGATTATAATGGCTAATACTTCATGACAGTGTGAGATCTGATGCTAATTAAATCTGTCCTTCAAATCTAGGTCAGTGATTATTGTGATTGTATTTTCAAGAAATGTAGACATCACTTCATATTGGATTTAGTATACAAATATACTTATGCAAAACATTAAATTTTATATTTGTTTATTCCATTTATGAATTACAACACAAACATAAAGATTTTAACATATGGGCTTTTAATACAATGAGGTTAACTTCATCATAAAAGAAATACTAAAATTCTAAATTTGAAACTGAATTTTACATTTATTTTTAAAAATGAATTTTACATCATTGAATTCTATTTTTGAAACTTTGGAATAATACATTTAAACAGATATTGTTTTAATTTTATTTTTTTACATCCATTTACATTATGAGCTTAACTGAATTTTTTATTTAAAATGAAATTGACACTGAAACTGACAACTGACAACTAACATTCACTTTACTCTCTATCAGCTCATGATACAGTGTATCCTAGCGAACTAGAATATAACAGAAGTGTATTGTTAACGAGTGACGTGTTCATGCAAGTAATTATCGTCAATTTCACCATAACTCGAGGCAGATAGACGTTGGAAGGAAGTCAGGTTATGCACTGGTGCTTCTACAATACGGTTCTGTCAGGCTTCAGGGTGCGGGAGAATTGCCTCGTTTCTAAACATGTCAGGAAATGTCACTCTATATTCATAAAGTGTCAATTTCATATTTATATTTCATGATTTTATATATATACAATTCTGGGGGGGGGGGGGGATTCCAGGAAACACACTGTGTATTGAAATTCTAACTTTTTAATTAAAGATGATGTATGAAGATGAATCACTCAGACTTCATAGACAGGATGAATGCTTCTTTGTATTCATAAAGTGTTAATTTCAGACAGACACTAACCTATGTCAAGATATAATGGAAGTTTTTTTTAAATTAAATATCGCGGAGGCTCCGAGAAAGTGAAATATCCATACTGGACTTGCTTTCAAGGAAACTATGGTGTTTCAGCTTTGAATGAAATTAACCTTTTACCTGCTTGTCCAATATATTTCAAGCTCTTAAAGGTGCTGTAGCACACCGTTCTTAGTGTAGTATATAGAGGATATTTGACAATTCTCGTTAAATACCATACAGTAGAAATGTATATTTTCACGAGTGGCATTGCCATGTGAGTCCATTTCCCATTGAGCGGCCATTTTAAGGTTATCACATTATAATGACCGCTCATAGGCTCATAGGTAGTTCAAGTGATCTTATTGATATATCGATAACTTAACACTCAGAGTAGAGTTTTAAGTATGGTACAATGATGGAATGGTCAATCATCTTGCTGTCTGAACTCTCAAACTCGCATGAGACCTACAAATCTATATCTTACACTGTTCCACAAAATGTTTGCTTTATATGTCGCACAATTTTCTATGGATACAGCTCATCGGGACATGTAGTGAGATGTTCTAACCTCTAAAAGAACAATATATCATACAAACTCTAATAATAAATGGCAAATTTGTGACAAATAATATGAACAAATCTTGCTACAGAGCCATAACTTTTAAAATAGTGCATACAAATATAAAAATCAAGAACTTCTATCATTATTTTAATTTGAAATTACAAATAATCTGAAAATTATTACAAGATATAAAACAATTAAAAGATTTCTAGACGGGTTTTAACACTTTTTAATCTAAGAAAACAAGTAAAATATTTTAACCCTTGCCATGCACACTGCAACAACAGGCAGCAATGATGGACAAACTCTGAAAGGTCAATAAGAATGAAATAAATGATTTTGCCAGAGAAAGTTGCTTATTTTGAAAGTCTTGAGGAGAAATGAGATAGGAAAGTGTCTTCTGAAGTGGACTTTTATTGAACCCTATCTTAGGAGTACCCAAACATTTCACGCTCATTATCAAGTGACAAGACAATCTTGCTTGATTCTCATGTCTTTATGACTAACAAGCCTCGTCCAGAAATAACTACGGTATCATTAGACTGGGCAACTTCAGAGGCTGAGGTAGTTGGGGAAAAAATATTCAACAAAGCATTTTTATCTCTGTTTTTGAAGTTCTTTCCTTACAGAGCAAGTTCTATCAGAAGTTTCTGCCATATTGCTTTGGTGCTTATGTGAAATGAGAAAAACCCTAAAACAATAAATTTTAACGGGTTTTTTTTATAATAAAACATTATAAATATCCACAAAGTAACTAATAATGTATTTGCCAACTGTAGTATACATAACTTGGAGCTTAAAGTTTTAAAATCAATTTTCTTTATTCTCTCTGGTAACAAATAATTTATTTATTTCAGTTAAAGTGTTAAAAAAACAACAACAAAAAAAACAAAAAAAAACAACAACAACAACAAAATAATAATTTTAAAAAATAGAAAACGAAGAGTGAATATATCTAATCAACTTCAGAATAAAATTGACATATTGTATATATACATAAATACAAATTCTAAGCTTCTAAATCAAAATGCTTCACTCCTCAATAAAAAAAGACAGTTCACTTGTTAACTGTTAAGCCAAATCTCTTTACATTCAAGCATTGGATTTTGTATAAAAACCTTTGGGAATTGAAATTGATTGTCGCACATTGCGGGAGAAATATACAACTTCCCTGACCTACATTTGTGCTCTGGCGAAGAGGGCTTCTTCTATAAAAACATCCTCAAATATTTATTGCAAAGTAAGTTATTTTCTCCAGAAATCAAATTATGTCAAGTTTCAGGAATGTATATTGTCAACCATTCATCAAATATTGATGTAGTATATTTCTGTCTCATATAAATTGCTTTCTAAATGGTTTCCCTGTATAATGGTTCTGTGTAAATGTCTTTGGTAAATGGCAGATTGTAAATGCTGTTTTCTCCGATATCAAATGTGTACTAGTCAGCAAAATTGACAACACATTAAATGAAAATGTTAAAGGTTGTAAATAAGCTTTAAACTTTCTTAAATGAAATAAAATTTAACATTAAACTGAAACCTTAAAATATTTTCAAATTTGATTTGACTAGACTGAAAAGACTAGACTTTGAAAGTTTAGAATCAAATTTTAGAAATGATTTTAGACAATTTGAATTCAAAGTAAACTATCCATCTAGATTCACATGACAACGATAACATATACTCAGAAAATTAACACTATATGGAGAAAGAGATATGATTTTATATATTATCAAGTTTATACACTTTCAAATTTAAAATCATAATACGTCATGTTTGAGATATCTCCAATCTAATAGCAATTATTTGAATTGGGTTGGGGATCATAAGATTAATCAAGATTTGAAAATTCAATTCAATTAAAAATTAATCTATGAAGAAATAATGTTCCTACCTTTTGCGCTTAGTCCTTCCACACTCACACCAAGACTGGCCAGGAACGTCAAGCACGTGTTAATATTCTCCACCTGAAAATACAACGAGAATAATTATCTTGGTCTGTAAAGCACAAGGTTATAAGTCTATAAGTCTACTTGATGCACTAATTATGACATTTCAATAATCAAACACTTCTCATATTTCAGTCATTATTGCAATTACATTGTTCGTAATTATCATAATTAATACATCCTGTGTACTAAGATGACAGATAAATGGAAAGTTTCAATTATGCCTGCAAAAAAAGAGATAAGAATTTAATTGGATTCAGATTTTTTATAAGTGTTATTAGTAACAAGAAAGTGATGAACCTCCATGTGTATTAAAGAAACTATTCTCACAAAACCATAACATCAAATTGATGATGTTTTCAAACAACAATTCATCAGTTTTAACTAGTAATTGAATTCAGAACTCTAAAATAATTGAAACTGATGACCCCTGAAGTTTTTGATCAAAGATCTAAAATATGAAACTTAAAAGACATTGACAATCACAATTCAGCAGTTTAAGTCAGTACTAAATTCAAAATTAAGCCCTCTTTCTTGTTGAACAAAGGTATAAATTTTTTAATTTAAGATATTTGGATCAGTACTGTAATCAGATTTAAAAAATAATGTCAACAGCGTGATATTAACAAACCCATAACATATAAACCAATCTTCTCACTGACCTTATATCATAGATATACATAATTTTCACAATCACAGTTCTGATCAGAACTGATTTCAGATAAGAAGATTTCTAAAATGAATTCAATGACCTCTCTTGGATATAAACCAATTTTCTCAGAACTAAAATTTGAAATTTACGAGATATTAACAAGCACAACGAATGTATCTTTCATCAGCTCCACACAGTGCCAATCTGATAACCACCAGTTTTCGTTTACAACTGACAGGCCAGTTCCTTTCCCATGTGTGTTTATTTCAACATGATTTATTACACAAGCAGGTTGTTTAGACCTACATGTAGAGAGACTATCACTGTTTAAAATCAAGCTCTTATATGTCCTGTATAAGGTTGTAAATTAATTAACAACAGTTTAGTGGTGGAAACAGATGGGGGCTTCAGGGGTTTGAATCCCCCTCCCCCACCCTTTTAAAAAATTGCATGTAAATTTTAAGGACACTCTCAGTGATCCCCCCCTCCCCCCCCCCCCCCTTCTATATCTGAATTTCCTCCCCCTCCTCTTTCAATATTCCTAGATCCACCTAAGGTAATGTACTAACACTGCTCTTTTCAATCAAGAACAAAATTATTGACATTTTTTATTTGTGTCAAGTTGATGATGTCATTGATAACAGAACATGTGACCCTTTGAAATGAACGCCATGGTGTCGATTTCATCACAGGGCGGTCCTGTTTGTAATCAGGTGATCTGGCAACCCTTTATGAAAGCTTTGTTGATAACAGACTGCGCTCCTGAAATAAACGACTGAAATAAATGAGAGGATGGTGATTCTTTAAAGCCTGAGAAAAAGTTTAAGAGGTTTAAAATCATGACTTAATTTTCACATTAGCTTTTTCGTTGATAATGTGACAGTTAAATGAGCTTCAGTTTTAACATTTAAAACAATGCTAAATTTTCAATTAAAATTCATGATTGTTGTAAAGTTGAGAAACTTAAAAAGTAATAAAAACCAGAATCTTTGTTTCCATGAATGTTTTTTTACCTGCATATTATGACTCATTCAAATTAGAATGTCTTTTTGTTATAACAAAGGTGAATTTTTCTAATTGAAAAACGAGAACTTGATCACTGTCATTTGCAAATATGAGCATATCATTATAACAAAATTAACTTTTTATGAAAGAAATATTAAGATTGATCGCATGTTATTCTGTAACACATGTTAATGACATGACTATGAATACATCTAAAAAGAATAAAATTCATAAAAGATTGTATTAAGATAACTATTTGATTTTGACAAAAAGGCTCCATACCTCGAATACATTCAAATCAAATTTATTCCAATAAGTTCCAAAATTGATGGATTGTTTTACCATGTTCCAAATGATTTGCCTTTCAACACTTGAAATGAAGTAAATGACAGTTTGATATCTTTGTCAACTTCTCCAATAGTTCAAAGGTCAAACATGAAAAACTACTCAAGGTTGTGTACCAATCCATTTCAAGTACTATTCCCTCAACGTAATATATTACACTTTCACACCTTGATTGATGTTAGAAATGCTCCCTGGGAGTACAGAGGAGAAATGGTGTAAACAATAGCTTTTTTTAATATATATCCACAATTTCATGTTTTTCATATCTCTGATATCTTGTATGGATAAGAGTGAGTGAGTGAGTTATTGTTTAACGCCGCTTCGGCAGTATTGCAGCCATTAGCGGCGAGATATTTAATTTATTTGCCTAATTTAAAAATGAAAATTGTGTATGGATAAGAAACGTAGAAAACACTGAATCATTTTCACTAATCAATACAATATCTGAGGTGTTGATCAGCTTCAAACCATTCCAGATTGACTGACTTACAGGAATCATAAACCATTACAAATAAAGGAACTCATCCTTGGCCTAGATTTTCCAAGTTCCCTATCTTAGTGCTAAGGTCACTTAGAAATAGAAAATAGTTGTAATGGCTGGCATTTATGACTATCTTAGTACTAAGGTAGTTTCAAAAATCTATGCCAAGGATTGTATTATTGCCGGAGAAAGCCTGCAACACAAGTGTGGCTATGTATTGCGGTGAAACCTGTGTGCATCGGCTGGAACTAGCAAACCATGTGTGGTACTACGCTGTAGCACTACACCCAAACCTTACTGCATGTACAACAGTTCTCCACTGGAGATAGCGTTACCAAGCCCCTGGCAGGATTTAATCCCTGGACCACTTGATCTGAAGCTAACCACTGCGCTATCCACTGTGCTATCCTGCCCCACATTAACAGGTAAAGAGTAAACAGTTCCATTTAGAAGGTGGTGTTCAATTGAAAGATAAATGTTATGGATACAATTTCTCCTTTATTGTATGCATGAAGGGCAAGAAATAGACCAAACGTGTTGTGCATATTATAATGATGTTGACATCCATAACGTTTTGTCTTATAAACGAACAAAAATTAAAACAAAGATTCATGGGATTGGAGTACTGTACGTGTGTCTGTTTCATGGTAATTTAAGTATATCTTTGTCTCCTTGTTGATTCTTTACGTCAATTTCTCACTCATTTCCCTCAACAATGATTATTTTCGGGCATGTCAATTGGACAGGAGCTGATAATGAAATGAACAGATCAAAGAGCCCATCAGTGCAAAGCGTAAAAGACTCACTTGATTTCTGAAAAGTTCAGAGAAAAGTTGTGAGATGTCAAACACTAAGTGAGATTGATCAACTGAAGTTGAGCTCTCAGTCTGCTTTATTTGCTTAAATACATTTCCAATGATCTTCTTCAGTGACCTAGCCTAGCAACATATTTATGTCATCACACTCTACGTGTTGTCATTAGAGCAATCAAATTTATTAGTTTATTGCTAGAATCTGTTTCCTATGATCTTGCAATCAAAGCAACAAATATATCCCGTTCTAAGGGTTATCATTAGAATAATCTAATTTATTTTGTTTATCGCTGCATTATGAGTCTTATGATCTTGTAACCTTACCATCGCAAAATTAATATGTCATTACGCTCCTGGAGTTATCATTTCATTAAATCTTATCAGAGTAATCACATCAATTTCTTTAATTGCCATGATTATTTCTTATGACTTTGTAATCTAAACATAGAAGAACCTTAATGTTATTATGCTCCTTTGAGTTCATTTCATTACACTCATTTATTATATTGCCTTAAATATATCTTTCTATGAAATTAGACCAAATTTACTATTTGAGAATAATGTTGAAGGCAATTTAATGCACAAATAAAACATTTAAAAAAAAGATGATCTTGCAATTAAAAGCATCAAATACCCTCCCCTTCATCATGTGCATTCCTTGCATGTGGGTCAAAAGCAACAAGACGTAATTTTGCATGAAATTGACAAGTTGGGTGATTAATAAAGGGAAATACATTCCTGTAAAGATACAGCGATCAATAGAAATGCACTAATATTTCAAAGAAATATTCACTCGATATGATTTCAAGATCAGATCATCAGAATATGATATTTACTGCATGAGCTATTAAAGCAAACAGTTTCAAGCTCCTTGATTTCACAATTTCATGCTTTGTTGAGAAAGACGTTATGAACCCAATTTCATTTTAAAATGCTTTTATTTTTGCATCTTATGAAATCATTACTCATAAGATGCTTCCAAAATAATTTTAGGCAATATTGGTATGAAAAAAAGTGTTTTAACTAAATTCATACAATTGTAATCCAAGGCAATTCAAAATTATGTTACACAATCTTCTTGAATAAGCCATTTACTTTCATTCTATTTTATCACAAATAATTATATTTACTTTGTTTTCTCTTCATATGTAAAGTGTCAACACTCAACTTAATTTGCTCATGACTTGAGTTTCCAAAGCTTTTGAAAAATGGTGAATTCAATCAATGAAGCAAAAATACATCTTCATTCATGTTAATTTCATTATCTGATCTCCTCTTGTCATTAACAATACCAGGATTTTATCTTTTTTTGTCATTTCCTGGAAAGGTGATCATGCTAAACTATCATAAACTGACAATTTCAGTGAATGTCAGAACGTCATGACAAAATTCCAAATTAACCAGAATTCATTAAAAACTACCCCTACAAAAAAAATATCCTGAAAATATGTTTAGGCAATATATCCACAGTAGCACCACAGCATCTTTTCAGGTAGTTAGAGCAAAATTTTACCATTGCCGCTAGCGGATCAGATCCGGACGTGGTGTGGATGGGTCATGTGGATGGGTTTCAACGATGTATCCGTTGGCTGTAAGAACCTCAAACTTTTCTGGATATGTTACGGTAACATATCCACTGACGAGTCCGGGTTATCCACAGTATAGCCAAGAAAGAGCACAAGATAGCTGCCTTTGTGGATTGGTTTCAACGATGTATCCATTGGCTGTTTGACCCTCAAACGTATCTGAATATGTTACGGTAACATATCCACTACCGAGTCCCTGTTGTCCACAGCATAGCCACAAATGAACACAAGATAACTGGCTTTTTGGGAATGCTACGGATGGGCATCGATGTGAAGTTGGCTGCTTATAGATTGTAATTATATGAAGTCTCTGTGGTAAATTCAAGGGAAAAGTCCTCTGTTAAAAGTATTGGTAAAAAATCGTTGGTAAAAAAGCCAAACAAGTCCTGTTATTGTGAAAACAGATTGAATTGATGTTAGCACTTAAGATATGATAAAGAAAGCTTATGATTTGAGTTTAGACTATAAAAAAAACTTTGTTGATCACCATCATCCTTCTGGTTTAAACAATATTTATTTTAAAAATTTAATGGATTGGTAAAGATGCATTACGCCTATGTAAATACGTCTTCGGTACAAAATTATACTTAACACAATATTCATTCATGCAATACTGAGAAAAGCACAACATATAAAAATATGTTTATAACAGTATGAATGGGCAAGGAAATAAGGTTTAAACATTTAGTTTTGATAAGAACTATGTTTTTTCTAAAGGTGTGTCAAATATGATTGCAAAATAATTATTCATCTCTCAAATTATTGTTATTTCAAATCGTGTTAAATGACTGTGGTGTTACTTGTATTACTTTAAACAGAGAGAGAGCAGGTTCCAATGTAAATATATATATCAGAGACCATAATTTGATAGCTTACACAATAAATATTACATTCGTACATTTTACTTACTATCTTCAAATAAACAATTTAATACATTTGGTGTAAGATTCAACATTATTTTTTTTAAACTAAACGTCAGGTTAATTTTCATTAATTTAATTAACAGTTTTATGTTATTTGAATATGTGAGTCTTATGTCAACAAAGTTTTGGCATATCTTCACATGACTGAAAATCCAGAGCTTAGTGTTTGTAAATATATAAAAATAGCCCATTTTTATCTTTTAAAGAATTTGGGTTGTGATTTAGAAATATGCCTTTTCTATGAAACTATCACACTCATTAATTCAATTGGTATTTAGAAATATATTAATTTTACACAATTGAGATATAAACATTCATCCCATGTCAATATATGTGATTGAAATAATCATCCATATTTTTTATTAAAGATAAAAATTGAATTGTCAATTTGGGTTGTGATGTAGAAATATCACTATTCTATTTAATTATCAAACTCATTAATTCAATTGGTATTTCAAAATATATTAATTTTACACAATTGAGATATAAACATTCATCCCATGTCAATATATGCAATTGAAATAATCATCCATATTTTTTATTAAAGATAAAAATTGCATGAAATATATATTTATTGTATGTATGCATTACAAAACCTACATTAAAATTGTTGAAGTTAAAAATATTCTTTAATAAATAATTATACACTTCGCCAAAGTGAAGATATCAGAAAGAAATAAAAATAAAAATAATTTAAGTTTAATTTTAATTTTCTCTGACCTTAAATTACAATCAATTGAAATACTTGACAAAGTTGTATAAAACAAGTGCAGTCTTTACATATTTACAATCACTAAAATGTGTATACCTCTGAGAAATTGCAACAACAAACAAGTGCAAAACTATTGGTCATCAGACTTGAAATGGGTGGAGCTTAATTAATTGATAACTGTCCAATGGTCAGATTACAGGAATGACACCAAATATACATTTTAAAAACACCTAATGGATTGCTTAACAAGTAGCTTAATTACTGTATACATTTCATTAGATTAACCAATTTGAATGTTTAAGAACTGAGCAGTGATGTGGAGGGGCGCTGTGTATTTGATTGAATGTTGTTTCAAGTTGTAAACTGGCTGTGAAGGTATATCTAATTAATAACCTAAGTATTTATCACAGTTTATCACAATGGATTATTGATACCAAATGAAAAATACATTTTACTCACATATTAGCTCTGAGATGTTCTAAAACAAATCATTTGGTCAAAATGTTTATTTATGTTTGTATTATTATGTATTTCATGTAAACTTGCTGGCTTGTACTTCACAGTCAAGACTTTGATATCTAGTTTACATTTATTCTTTCATTGATTTAATCAACAATTGACACAGTTGGCACAAATTTCTTGTAATGAAGGAAATAAAATACCAAATTAAACTTCATGAGTCCTTTTCATTTTTTAGTTTAATAAATTGATAAGAAACAAACCTTTTCATAATATTTCATGATCAAATCCCTTAAATATCACAAACTGTCATATTTAACCAAATAATTGCCACTATTATCAGATAAATAAATTTTAGCCAATCAGAAGCATTCTCAGTATTTAGTGCTTTTCATTTGCTTGTGTTTTACAATTGATAGATAAAACAAATATTCTTCATAGTCAATTCAAATCCTTTATATATTACAAACTGTCACAACCAATATATAAAGAAGTATTTTGCCATTATGATCAGATAAACCAATTTTAGCCAATCAGAAGCCTCCTTAGTCTTGCTGCAGTACAGTTTTCTCCATAGTGGCTATTCTTAACAAGAAGAAGGAAGCTCACCAACCTTTACAGTTCACAAGGCCAAGAAGTACAAGATTTCTCAGTTGATTTATCCAAGGCAAGTACTTATTTTCACTGCATTCCAAATGTATCAATCTAATTTCATTCACCCATTTCCATGAACAGACTGAGTAACATTTTCTGACATAAGATTGGCTTCATTTGTAAAAAGGCACTCATGTCTCATGGCATGTGTACAAAGGTATCTGTGATATTTATATGCAATATATTGCTTTAATTTGTATCAGATTATGATTTGAATTAGGAATATATGTTAAATTTATTTTAAAAACCAGTCTATATAAACATGTCACTTTACTTAACACAGGTGATTGTGCACTCAGCCATGACAGACAGGTGGTCTGGGGAAAGACAGGAAATGATGTAACCTACTCTCAGACAGGAAATGATGTAACCTCTCAAGGTAAGACTTGAGATGCTTGCATATTGTTGTTTAAACAAAAAATTGTTAAATAACAATTAATCAAGACATTTGTTTTCCTTAATTGATGTTCTTGAAATGTATCTAGACTGGCTGATTGCTAATATAACATTTTACAGATAAATTTGCTGTGAGTCATTAATAGTCAAAAATGCATTTGTGTTTTAAAGGTTTTTTAATCCATATTTATTTTACCAATTTAATCAATTATATTTGTTTGCCTAACAAATCTTAATTTTGTTGTTTTATAAAGAATTCCAAACAATTGTTTGTTGGTTAAAATACCCTGTATTCTTATTTTTATCATAAACACATTTATTGTCATTATACTCTTCAAAAGTATTTACATGTTAAATATTAATTATATAATATTAAATATTAAATTGATTTTGATTATTTGTAATCTGTTCAGTAAGGGATATTTGATGTTTTATGATTATCAAGAATAATATTTCACTAGTTACTCAACTTATAAAGATATTATTATTCATGACTATTTTTGTTCAGTATATGTTTATCAGTTAATAAGATTTATTTTGGATTATACTTTTCAAAATCTTTTTATTTTCATCAAATAGTTTGTATCTTATTCATTAAAATGTCAATATTGATTTCAGTGTCGGCTGAACCGGACAGAAAATACACTAACCTTGTGGACACAACTCTCAGACGATGTTTATTCAAGGTCTGTTGAAGGTGGGTTTGGCATTGAAATTTACAATTAGCTTCTTTAATTGATAATCTTCTTTCTGAATATGCACCCAATCAAGCTGATTGATTACTTTAATGGACACTAACGGTCATGGTTAGTTAATTTATTGCAGATTACAAATTACAACCTTAATATGCATCCAGTCAGACTGATTATATTTTACATACAACTTTTGCTATCAGTCATTAATCATGAAAATAAAATTTGTTTTTTCACATTTTGTAATAATTCATTATTTTACTAATTTATTTGATTATATTATAAATATTCGTTATAGTTTGAACCAGAACTTACAAATGTTTATGTTGGTTTAGATACTCAAGTCAAGTCAAGTTCTAGGGTTCAAGACGGCAGCACAGTGAAAACTGTGCTTCAAGCCATTGAAGGTGCGAATTTAACATGATGTATATTGTCATTTCATATTAAGCATTTAAATTAAACATTTAAATTTAAAGGAACAGTTACACTACTCCAAGCTGAGTTCATTTGTTTTCTATATATATATATATATATATATATTGTCATATCATATGAATTTGAATAACAATTTGAAGAGTTTGAAAACATTAAAATTATTTTACTATATGCAATCATGACTAATTTATTGAAATACTAATACTGTTCTTTGTTTCCAGTGTTTGCCGTCCGGGTGTTGCACCTGTTATTCACAGTACACCGACCACCTGTCCAAGAAGATATGCAGCCTGAGGAAGGCATTCCGGAAATTAGGTATTTCCAAAGATATAATATCTCTTTTGCTTTCTTTATATTTTGCAAGAGTCCTGTGGGTATGAATGTCCTTTATGTAATGGGACATGAATGTGCCAATGGTTATGGTCTATATATATCAAAAAGTCTTTTCATATCATGTGATTTGTAACTTGCCTGTTTGTACCATGGTATCTATATTCTTACTATTCTACTTTTCAGGAGCTCAGCGCGCTCACCGTGATCCCCATGGCCCTCGAAAGTGACCTGGAGATTCCAAGATCATGAAGAAGTTGCTGAATCTCAAAACGAAGTGTTCCTGAACACAGTTGAATGTTGAATTCCTTTCAAGGATATTTATATGTATATATTTGTAGAGCACGCAAGATCTCAAGATGAACATTAATATTATAGTATTTATTTTGTACTATTAAAAATCGTGAAGTGTACTATGTTTTTTGTTTTTTGTTTTGATGTATATATATTGTATATCTAAAGCATTAAATTACAGGAGTGCCTGTGGACGGTTTTATGCAAATATATGCAAATGCGGGTCTGGACTACTTGTGGATGGTTTTATGGCTCTATTGGATAGGGTGGGGATCGCATATGGACAACCTGTGGATGGTTTTATGGCTGTATTGGATAGGGTGGGGATCCCTATGGATATATTACCACACCATATCCGCAGCTCCATTCTGGGCTAGTTGTGGATGGTTTTATGGCTTTATTGGATAGGGTGGGGATCCCTATGGATATATTACCACACCATATCCGCAGCCCCATTCTGGGCTAGTTGTGGATGGTTTTATGGCTTTATTGGATAGGGTGGGGATCGCATATGGACAACCTGTGGATGGTTTTATGGCTTTATTGGATAGGGTGGGGATCCCTATGGATATATTACCACACCATATCTGCAGCTCCATTCTGGGCTAGTTGTGAATGGTTTTATGGCTTTATTGGATAGGGTGGGGATCGCATATGGACAACCTGTGGATGGTTTTATGGCTGAATTGGATAGGGTGGGGATCCCTATGGATATATTACCACACCATATCCGCAGCTCCATTCTGGGCTAGTTGTGGATGGTTTTATGGCTTTATTGGATAGGGTGGGGATCCTTTTGGATATATTACCAAACCATATCCGCATATGGACTACCTGTGGATGGTTTATGGCTTTATTGGATAGGGTGGGGATCCCTTTATATATATTACCAAACCATATCCGCAACTCATTTTATAATTTATGCGGATGGGTTGTGGCGATGGTAAAATTTTCCTTGTGGCAATGGTGCAGTAATATGTTTTCAAGGGATTTTTTTTTGTAGGGGTAAGTTCGGTTTGCAGCTTGAATGAAATCTTAATTGTATCAAACTACTCAGCACTGAGTAGCACCAGCCAGCCTTTAATCCAATCACATTTTAGAAAAGAACTTTCTCGCCTCAATAGATATCAGAACCTACTTAGGAAAAAACAGAGCGCCTTTCTAAAGTTTGCCATTACACTTTTTGAAAGCATTTCACTTACAGAGAAGGAAATTACTTTCATTTGGAATAAGACCTAGGAGTGCAATTAGCATTTTAACCTGGTTAGGATTTCAGAGCACGAACAGTAATGTTGGGACTCAATAGGGATCAGATGAAGATGGAGACTTCTTTAGTAATGGGATGTAATCAATGATTTGAAAATATTTCAAAATCACAAGAATTAAGCAAAAGCTTTAAGCCATTAGCTGTTATTGAAGGCACCTATGGTTGAATGGACGTACACTTATAAATGGTAAATATACTCACTTCATCCAAGACTGATATACAGTAGTTGAAAATAATTAATTATTTATTCATGACTCTATCAAATATTGGTAAGGATATAAAGAACTAAAATTTCAGATCCAAATGAAGACTTGCTGTTTTCAGGGATTATCTGTCAAACATATTTCTGGGTGAACTTTATAAAATGACTCAAACTAATACATGTTAGATGGGACACTTCTTACCAGCAGGAATATTTCCAATACTTCAACCATCATCAATGGTTTGCAGAGTTAATTATTAAAGTGATGTAGTCATTTGACATTTATAATATACCAGCTAGGACTACAAACTATTACTGTGTCAGTATTGATAGAATATGATAATTAAGAATGCCCTTGTCATCATAACTACAATTTCATCATATATATGTACGTAAATATAGGGTAACATCACAGTTTTATTGTTACATTATTCATAAGTATATATTAATCATCATCATTATCATTATCATCATCTTACAATCAAAATCATCATACTCATGATCAAGATTATCAAGCTAATTACCATATACAGTCAAAATGAGATAATCCGGCCACCGATAATCCGAATCTTGCAGTTTCCGAACAGTAGGAAGATGTAACCAAACTAATCTCTATAGTAGTCCTCAGTACTCAGTAGTCCGAACATTTCACTATCCGAACGTTTTTTATGAAAATACAATAGAATTGATATGAAAACTCAACAACTGTAAATATCTGAACACATGAAAACTAAATATTGACGAGAGTTGTTAAAATGCAAACCTAAGAAACTCATTTCATGCTTATATTCACTGTTAGCTGTAACATGAGAATAATTTTTATCCCAGGTGATACCAAATCTATGGTTTTAATCTAAAATTTTCTCAAGTGTTTCAAATGTGTACATACAAGTGTAAAAAATGACATGTTTTTAGTGATATCTCTGCCCATAAAGATGGGAAAATGATACAAAATTACATGCTTATATCCTAGACCACCTACAGAAAGGTTATACTATATTCTTTACAACTATCCATATCCTGATGGTATCATGCAATCTACCTGACAACTGGTTTGAGCAGTATTAGGATATACACCATTTAAGCCATAAACTTTCTTTTATCTACAAGCGATATGTTTGAATGTCAAATAAATTGTGTCTTTCAAAGGGCATTCCTTACAGAAAATAGCTATTGAGATAAGGCATTGTAAGTCATAATTGTTGCTCTCCTCAAGCATATCCAACAGGAGAAACAGAATGTCATAATTGGCAAGGTACTTCATCCACATTGCACTCAATCCACCCAGCTGTTTGAATGGGTACCTGAACATGGGGAGTATGGACCTATATGGTCATACAGAATGCTTAACTAGTAGCCACATCGACAGTAAAATTCCTTCACGGTAACAATACAAATTGTGCATTTGGAACATGCTATATAGCAAAGATATAGCGCTATAGAAATGTGATATTATAATGAAAGGAACTAAACCCAGATCTTTTTTAGGATTTTGTTAGGTTTCCATTCTGAAAGGCAGACTAAACAAATAGAAGATCAACAGGAAAAGTAGAATATAGTATCCCAGGTAATTTTATGTGTGAGAGGGTAAAAAGAAATAAGTACTTAAAAAAACAGGCATATGTAATTGGAAGTTCTTCATGCATGTTGTAGATATATTTTTACATGTCAAGATCTTATCTCGGATACATGCTTCGGAATTTGAGCTCCTTGAAAGAAAATTACCATGGCAAATTAAGTGCTACGGTTCTTAGCCTTGTAGCAAGCAGGCAAAAGCATGTCTCACTGCAATTGAAAACTCCTTACATCTCCTGAGTAATGAGCTAGATGTATATGTTTAGAGTTCTTGTAACATATGTTTTTTCATTTTTGAATCATTGTGACAAAAAGTTCTTATAATATTTCTCATGCGTGCTATTTTGACAAGACATAAAACCTATAATGACATTTCTTTGGTTAAATTGAGTCACTCTTTTGACACTATAAGAGACAATTAATTTTTGATTAAATGCAAGTAGAATGTGTTTTCAAAAATCATCATCATATTCATATTCTAAATCATCACTAACATAAACATATATATATCTATGTATTCAGTCATCTTCTTCATCATCATCATCGTCTTCATCATCATCATCATCATCATCATCATCATCATCATCATCATCATCAACATAAGCATTTATCTATCTATGTACCTCCTCTTCAATATCTTATTCATCAACATCATTTTCCAATCATCATATTTGTCATCAATCGTCAGTGTCATCATCACCATCATCATCATCACCATCATCTCAACTGTAATTATTATGAGAACTTATAAAACTTTAACCATAAAAAAAAATCCCCATCAAGTCTCTTTCCTTAGCATCAATAAATGTCAAAAAGATTTTCTTACACTCTAACAGAAATCATCATAAAAGCTAAAATCTGCATCATTACCAACCAAGACAGATAATGATAGTAATTGCTGTCAAAAACTAGAAGAGCGTTTGCGGGACACCGCAAAAGCAGAGCAGCTCCGAAACTTTGAGTCTCGCCTTTCCCTGTTCCGCCTTCTCCTCAGCATAAATAAAATGGGAATTTTTTGGGACAAAATGTTTTTCATTATTCAAGTTATTCTAACAAGTTGAATCATCACTGGGTTCACTTTTCACAACTTTGTTCTTAAAACCTATTTCTGATTTCAAAATTGGATCAAAAGATTAACATGGCCTTAACCAATATCTCATGACCTTGAACTTTGACCTTCAAGGTCACACCATCAATGATTACTTTTCATTGTGTATAACAATCATGCAATGACTCAAAAGTGTTCATTGTTAACATAAGGCATATTCACAATAGCACGCTTAAGTTGTGACCTTGCTGTGACCTTGACCGTTGACAGATTTTAGCAAAAACGTTTTCAAATCTTGGTCTTTCTCCATAGTTGATATATACCAAGTTAGGGCCTGATAGCACATAAGTTGTTGAAGTTATTGTGTTTACAAGGATTTTTGTAGTGATTTCAGAACTCATGACCTTGACCTTTGACCTTGAATGTGAGCATGTCAAAATATTTCCCCAGGTGTACAAGAAAGAAGCTATATATATGAGGTGTTGATACCTTCATGGAAAAAAGTTATTTAGTGATTTCAGAACTGGTGACCTTGACCCTATCTCGTGACCTTGACCTTTAAAATTCAAGGTCACACAATCAGTGATCACTTTTCATTGTGTATAACAATCATTTAGAGATTCAAAGTGTTAATAGTTGAAATAAGACATTTTCGCAAAAGCATGCTTAAGTCGTGCCCTCGCTGTGACCTTGACCTTTGACGGATGTTAGCGAAAACCTTTTCAAATCTTGGCCTTTCTCCATAGTTGATGTACACCAAAGAAGAGCCTGATAGTACAAATATTTTTCAAGTTATCGTGTTTACAAGGATTTTTTTAGCGTTTTCAGAACTCGTGACCTTGACCTTTGACCTTGAATGTGAACATGTCAAAATCATCCACCAGGTTTATAAGAAAGAAGCTATGTATATGAGGTGTTAATACCTTCTTGGGAAAAGGTTATTTAGTGATTTCAGAACTTGTGACCTTGACCCTATCTCGTGACCTTGACCTTTAAAATTCAAGGTCACACAATCAGTGATCACTTTTCATTGTGTATAACAATCATGCAATGACTCAAAAGTGTTAATAGTTGAAATAAGACATTTTCGCAAAAGCATGCTTAAGTCGTGCCCTCGCTGTGACCTTGACCTTTGACGGATGTTAGCGAAAACCTTTTCAAATCTTGGCCTTTCTCCATAGTTGATGTACACCAAAGAAGAGCCTGATAGTACAAATATTCTTCAAGTTATCGTGTTTACAAGGATTTTTTTAGCGATTTCAGAACTCGTGACCTTGACCTTTGACCTTGAATAAGAACATGTCAAAATAATTCCCCAGGGGCATAAGTAAGAAGTTATGTATATGAGTTCTCAAAACCTTCTAGGAAAAAAGTTATAGCGAATACAAAACGCGCGTGCGGCGGCGGCGGCGGCGGCGACGGCGACGGAAACTGCGCAAAAACTGATAGCAGCTCCGACTTAGTCGGAGCTGCTAATGACAACTTTTCACATGGAAAGTGACATGCTTTCACACAGACTACGACATTGCTGTCTGTCTGTCTGTGAGACACAGACCAAATGTACCACGAGCAATCGACAACCAGACCCATCAATATGACACTATGGCTCCTCACCTTGAGATAGACAAGATGGCCATCTAGATGTCTGACCTACCTCACTACCAGAATGTTGCATTCTCAAGATTGATGTTCTGAAATAGATTTCCAAATGAAGAAGACCAAAACTAATGTTTATTTAACAGCTAGTACACCAAGGGTATTACTGTGCAAAGCAAATTGAAGGGGATGATCGTGTTCGAGCTTTGTTGCTATAAATGTTGATAAAAAAAATTCTAAACTTTTGGCATACTGTTCCCTTTAAAACAGTAGAATACTTTACTACTTGGATTTAGGCATAACAAATATTTTGAAACTGAATTTGCAAACTCTTGCTATTTGTAATGAAATACCAGAATCTTTCAAACAAAATATTAATATATTTTGTCTCATTCTTAAAATATCTTAATGTCTAGTTTTACATCTATCTTTCATGTATAACCTATTATTAAACTATGTACATTTTTTACAGTTAAAGATTTTTGCAACCCAATTCAATTAATTTGCCATCATCTGCAAACAACAATACTAATTTGTGGTCTCCATCTAACTTTGATATCCTAATTAACTCCTCTTGGATAAAGAACTCTTCAGTAATGAAGTTACAAACAGTCATATTTTGCCTGTAATGTAATAATGACAACAAGGGATATATGTTTGATGTATAAGACTTTGTTAACATCCCTTTCAGGAGTGATTAATATAAAAGTCATATTTTAAGATCATGTTTTCCCTCAAGAAATGTATCAGGTCAAGGGTCAAAAGAGAATTATAACTCCTGTCCAAAACATACAAATTCATGTACCAAGTGACCAGTAAAATGATATACAGCTGACTGATGGAATTTTTTATTGCAATATAAATATACAGAAGTATTGTTTCACATGACATCTAACTATTTCTCAGATTTCTGAGATTGAGACAAATTTTTAAATATCTATCTTTCTGTCAATCTATACCTTAACCCTTTATCTGCAGGCTTCTGGAAATATTTTGGGATACAGCTGATATGTAGCTTGTTGCCATTGTTGGATCATTTCCTTTGTAAATGCATGAGTAATGATTACCATAAAATCTTGGCGGTTTATATTTACATTCTAGACTTCCTTGATAAGACTTGATTTGTATTTGGACAAGAGACTCAAACATACAAATAGTTACTGCTTCCAGAGACCGCTATATCTATATACACTCAGTAAGTAATTACACTCAGCATGTGTCTAATTCCTGGAGAAGGCTGAACCATGGTGCGCTCGTACTGAACATCTTCTACGAGATCCAAAACCAGGATGATAAAATATTCATCGTGTAGTGTCTGAACCGCTCAAAGGTTATCCTGACAATATCAGTGTAAACTTTTGGATATTTTTTTTGGTGATAATGACACTTTATCGCCAATGGGGAAACCAACTTCAAGCGTTTTACTTTGATGAAGTCATGCTGTTTTAACATTTTTTTAACTAAACATAATTATGTTGGTTAACAAAAATTGCACCTAATATATTCAAACTAAGGAAATCAAATAACTGTAGCCAAAGGAGACATGGGTTATTTGGAAAGTTACAAAGCTTTTTAATCTTTTTCCATTTAAGTATTGGCAAACACCATTTTACCTACATATTGCAGTTAAGCATGTGAACATCGGCTGAAAGAATATCCTTTGTAAATTTCTCTTTGTGACAGTGAACCCAGAACCTAAATGATGGCCTTATGAGTCCAAACTTCTGAAAGATTTCACTTAAGAAAGTATTATGATACTATAGTGACGTGACAAGCAAATGTTTTTCTTCAAATCTGAAGTCAGTACAGTTAACTGAAAATATTCTACAGATATGTTGGGAATCTCTGTATAGTTAGAGTGGAAAGATAAGGCAGTACCTTTGACAGTACCTTTAGGTAATATTCTTTAATAAAATTATAAACAGTTAGTCAAAAGTCATTAGAGGGTTAAGCTATTGAGAATAGCCACTATATGCAATAAGAATAGCAGCCTTACACATGAGCCCATTTCCTATGCTCAAACTTCTGAAATCCACTAGCTACATGATCATTAAAAAGGGTTCTATATAACATATTACAAATGAATGCTATTCTTCATGTCAAAAGTAAGTAGATAATCAGATCACAGTTTGGGTTAAGATTACCCTTGCTCCAATGGTATCCATACTCTAAAAAGTCTCACTAAACATGGGCTGAGTTCTTCTGAAAAAAGATTCTGAAAAATAGCGCCAAACGACAGTATCACTGGTAACATCCCTGGGTTACATATGACAGATGAGTATTACTAAAGTCAGAAATGAGTAGATGATTAAATCATGATGATGTAAATGATGTATACGAGAGAACCATATGGGATGATATTCTTTCTCTTAGAGATTTCTTAGATTCTTAGCAAAGATGGAATCATTCCATCTGAACAAGAGTCTGAAAAACATTGAAAACGAAAGTATCACTGGTGACATTCCTGGATAACATGACAAGCGAATGTTCTTCTCGAAGCCTGAACCCCTTGGAGGTCAGCTAAGCTGCTTAATCATGTTTGCTTCAAGTAGCAGACGACACTCCAACTGGCAGACGACAATTCAAGGGGCAGACGACATCTCGTTTCAACCGACAGAGAAGACAGAGTAAAAATTGAATAATGTATGGACGTGGCTGACTCATAAACTACAGTTATCTTCCAAGTTTCCTCCCATTACTTCACTGAAATCCAAGAAATATGTTATGTCAGAGATGGAGAATCAATTGAAGATGTGGTCTGTGCCTCAAGTAGGCACCTATGAAAGTGGTTGCTTGATGTTGTTGGATCTATACAATCTGGAATAGTCACTTACTAGATACTGGTTCAGTCATGACATCAACTTTATCCTTGACACGTACTCGATAATATAAACCTGGTATTTTACAAACTCCATGTAGTCGGATCTATACAATCAGGATTAGTCACTTACTTGATATGACTAGATACAGGTTCACTCATAAAATGTCAACTTCAAAATAAGAAATCCATTACACTCAATGACAGAAAAGCGGTATTTTACAAACTCCATTAAGTATCCTCTATTTGTTTATATCTTTGACATACAAATATATTTGTTTGTAAAAATTATTACATTAAATGCTTAAAAACATATTTTTAAATAGTTTGACTGGTCGGTATATCTGTCAATATATATATGAAATTTGAAAGGGAGCATGACTAAGTCAAGAAATTCCTGTAATCTACCACTTATAATTGATCGTTCTCATAACACACCAAGTGGGTTCTATATGTTACATTTTATACTCTAAACAAGTAATGCAAAAGCGAATAGGGAACAAAATTACAATGAAAATATCAGAAAACCAGTTCTGCAAAGTCAATATGGACATATATACTGACTCTTATACCAAAAGTGACATCAATAAACAAAATATCCAAACAATATTTGTCAACACAATATCAAGTTTCAGCAATGCCCATGAGGGCAATTAACTGGCTTTTATACCATAGGTTACTGTGCCAAAAGTGACATCATTCAATTTTAGTACACAAAAGTATCCAAATAATCAAAATCAAGTTTCAGCAATGTCCATGGGGACAATAAGCAGACTAAAATGGCAAAAGTGACATCATCAACATTTGATAAATGTTATAATATCAAAATAATATTTCATAAAGACAATAACCATGTCCATGATATGAAGACAATTTAAGCCACTGACTCCGGTGGCAAGGGTTACTGGGATTCTGTTTTCCAGAAAGGGATTACAAAAACAAACGGAGACACAGAAAATGTCCTGTGGGTATCAAACCAGCAGTTTGTTTTTCACCGCTGATCAATTTCTCAGCTGTTTCTTTTTGTAGCAAAAGCCAACTTTTTACCACAATCAACAACAAAAGAAATGGAAAGAGGAGAAAATGTCTGAAGGCTAAAGACTCAGCCAGAGACATGCGTAGCCTTTGTGAAAAACTTGCATAAATTATCACAAACCCTTAAAATCTCATGGCTTAAAAAAGGCTTTCTCACATTTGTTACTGCTTATCAATTTGAGAAATTCAAACTAAACCACAATAGATATTCAAATGATTAAAATTACTTCTTGATTTGAATAGATGAACTTTTCTCTCATCTTTTAGTCTACTCATTAAGTATATCTTGATTATTTTAGAGATGTTCCAGTTAATAGGACTTTTGACAAAAAAGACAGAGAATTTAGTGAAATTACTATACCAATTAAAGATCTACTTTAAAAAATAAAGTTATTATATAAATGAAGCACATTTTTAAATTTGATATTGTAATTCACAAACTAATTATATTTAATATTTGTGCAAACATTTTGATTAGGTAAATGACAGGTTGAGCACTGAAGAGATGTGATATATTCTATACTTATACAAAAGGCATGTGACTTTGTAGGGAATTAAATCTGCCATCTTCTTTCCATGTGCAGTTTGGTGTTCGTAACTAGTCAGTGCACAGAAGTTTAAAGTTCCGTAAGTGCATTGAAATCAATCATTTTTGTTTAAAAAACAGCATTCCAGGGTACAGGGAGACAACTTAATTGAAAAGTGAAATTCCAATAAAGTACACAACAGAAATAATGGATCACATTAACATACAATAATAAATTAACAAAACATTGACATCAACTGTCATGAAACCTCAAAAACTATGCTATGGATGCAGTGAAAACTGATCTCTGGATCATCCTAGTATGAGTCACCAATGGATGAAATGTGCAGAAATGTACATGCATACATTGACGTGAAATGCACATGCAAAAATAAACATATGAAAGTGCTGCCTTGCCCTTGTCATCTTTGTACAAATCTCAGATCCTATGAATATGTCATTTATAAAACAACTTACACAATCCACAATATAATCTAATAACTAACTTATAATCCAGATCTTCTCACAATACATGAGATGCACAACATGAAATGTACATGCAATGAACGAAAATAAACATGACATTACCTAACATCTCAACTTCTCATAAAAACTCAGATCACCAAAATACGTCGCAAAAAACTTACAAAAGTCACAGATAGTCCATACAGCTATAATCCAGAAATAAGAGTAAAATCCAGGACTGGTGAGTCCAATCCAGAACTAGTAGTTCAAGAGAGTTGCCTGAGAGTTAGCCTAGACAATAGTAGTGACTGTAGAGTAGGCAGGAGGGAGGGAGGCAGGGAGTCAGATAAACACACCTCAGAGTAAGCATCTGGCTGCAGCTATCTAGTGAGTGCAATGGGAACCACATGGGGGCAGGGAGGCCTACAGGCTAATTACTACACGGGGCCAAGGTGGGGACCTACATGGTGAGAGAGCTGCTCGTGAAATCTACATGGTAGATACTAGTGCTTGAAATCTACTGGGTACATGATCGATACTACTTCTTGTAATGTATATTTGAATCTGAAGAATATATACTCATTGCACTTCTTCAAATGTTCATAGGCGTATTACTACACATCGTCAAAGATAAGACCTAACGTGAGTGTGGGTGCTTCCAATCTACATGATAGATACTTTTTCCTGAAATTATACTGGAACCTACATAATATAAACAAATTATAGTCCTTGAAATGTTCATGATGTTCATTGACTGTTACATCACTGGGTCAAGGTTTGAACCTGATGTGAGTGTCGATGCTTGAAATCTACATGATAGATACAATTTCTTGAAATGTAAATTGGAATCTGCATGATCAACTCTAAGTTCTTGAAATGTTCATTAGCTGCTACTACATGATGGCATGGTTTTAGACCTGATATGAGTTTTGGTGTTTTAATCTACATGATAGATACTACTTCTTGAAATTATATTGGAATCAGAAGAATATGTACTCACCAGTATTATAGTCCTTGAAATGTAAAAATTATTCTTGACCTGTATAATCCTTTGACATGTACATGTAGTGTGAGAGCTATGAGGAGCACATGAAGCACATGAATGGGGTGAGATCCTCAAGACTAATTACTTCACAGAACCAAGGTGGGATCTGATGCTCAATCTACATGATAGAGATGCTTCCTGAAATCTACATGATAGAGATACTTCCTGAAATCTACATGTTGGAGATAGTTCCTTAAAAATCTACATGATAGAGATACTTCCTGAAATCTATAGTAGAATCTGCATGATATATATATATATATATATATATATATATATATATATATATATATATAAAAAAATAAAAATGAGTCGTTTCTCACGTGAAGTAAGGTTATATATAGAAAAGAGTAAACATCAGATGGGTTTGACTGGATCAATCTTCTTTAATACGATGAGCTCATTTCGACCAGTATATCGGTCTTTTCAAGTATCATACTTGAAAAGACCGATATACTGGTCGAAATGAGCTCATCGTATTAAAGAAGATTGATCCAGTCAAACCCATCTGATGTTTACTCTTTTCTATATATATATATATATATACACTCATTGAAACCCTTGAAATGTAATTATTATTGAAATGTATATGTTGCTTAAAAACAAGACATGAGGTGAGGCCCAACAGGCTCATGATTACTCAAGGGTAATTAAGGAGGGAGCTGCTTCCAGTACTAGTGCTTGAAATCTACGTAACAGATACTACTACTTCTTTCATGTATACATACATCGTATATTCATTTTCAAAGAACATGATTTATACTCATTGAAGTTTTGAAATGTATTCATTCTTGAATTTAAATGAATATTGAAATCTGCATAATATCTACATACTACAGAGTAGTTCTTGAAATCTACATACATTAGACTGGATGATATGACAACATTTGGTCCTTGAGTTCAGAAATTTTCTTGATATGTTCAAGTTCTTGTATTAATTCTTTGATGATGGAGTGAGCATATACTCCGAAATGTTAATCAAATGTGTATCTACACAATAAAGAAGTTGTTATCAAGAAAATCTTGTTGTCTTATGTATTCCAATTGCAAATGCTCTTTAAAAGTATACTGGATACTTTTTCTGCTGGTGCACAAAATTGGCACCAAGATATTACATTGAATCTACAAGTTCTTGGTATGAGCATATGCTAGCACATGACATGTAATAAGGTCCTTAATAGGAGGGTTCTATCTGTTAACACATATATGTTATTAATACATGATTAAAAGACAGTAAAATTGAAAGATACTAATGGAGGTAATATTTTGATGACTTTATATTTCATTACTTTATAAACACAAGTGCACATTTGTTGAAAAATAAAAAAAAATGAGAATGCGAGTGAGGAAAACTTCGCTACAACATAACAGCAAATTGTTTATTAGTTTTATGACATATTATGTGTTGCTGTATGAATATTCTGTCATTATGTCTTTAATAATTTAAATGTTGTAAAATTAGGTACACTATAGCGTATTTTCATTTCACACATGCAAAAAATTCAATATAGCGCCAGAACCATCCTTTTAAATTGCACATGGTAAAATGCTTGATTTCTAATTAAATGAACATGATATTGTACTGTTTCTTGAAATGATGTGTATAATGTCTTGAAGTGATGATGAGAACTCCATGTTAAAATGTACACGCTATGTCATCAATCTTGAAACGTATATACACACGTACACACGTACACGTACTGCACATAGAAGAAGTGAGGGATGGTTCAGCTGCTTATTTTCATAATGATGCATCTCTTTAACATTTCCTCTCACTTCAGTATGTAATTAAGAAGGGCACAGATGCTAGTTTTTACAGTCAATGAGAGCAATGCTATATAAGAATTAAAACATAGTGTTGCATTTTCACTGAAGAATTTACAATGACATTTTAAAAATATTACTTAATTTGACATATGAAATTTTTTACTTTCCCAGCAAATTTTTATAATGGTATCCACACTTTAAGGAAATCAAAGTTCCCTTTAACTCTTCATCTGGAATATTCCAGGACTGCTTGACTCGATCCAGGACTCTATTTAACATTATTATTTTTGGTAACAAATTGTGATAATATATGGCTACTCATAAAGGGTTGGCATGAATAAACCAACAACTAAAGTTTTATGGATGATTGCACTGTTTCAGTAGTGCAGTAACATCTTCTCTCTTCTACTTGATACATATAGGTGAAGATTACTAAACATGAACATTATCATTTAAAGAGTTATATTTGAAGAACAGAAAGTCCCATCCCTTGCAATGGACAATTTAGAACTCAGCCTGTGGGTGGCCTTATTTATACTTTCTACACATTGGTCTATAACTGGTCCTGCCCCATGAGTTTGTACAAAATAAGAGCCTTTAATACAGTCTAGGTCCTTATTTAGCAAGTCTGGATAAACTGAATGGAACTAAAAACCTAATTAATAAAAAATAAAATCACATGGATGAAGGTAGAGTAATTAATTAATTTCAAAAGTAATTAAACTTTAGTTTACAGACGACCATGTCTTCTTGACAAGTAATAGGGTTTGTAAGATGTTGACCATTTACACCTGGCAAGCTGGAATCCCCCCTGGAACCCTGGAACTATGATCATCGCTCTTAGAATTTATCATAACTTTAACCCACTAGAATGTCTTCAAATGGATGCTTTAAACAAATAAAACCATGTTAAATTTGATATACAGAAATCTAACATACATTTTTTCCAAAAACACCATGAGCCTGTTCCCCAGGAACTGAAACTGCCACTTGGGGCGACAATGTTTCCCTAAGGATAGTTTTTGTTTTGAATAGCAAACAGACCTTAATGCTTGTTTTTTCTTAAAGATAAACAACACTTCTTTATTTCCACTTCCTGCAGCTCATACAAACATGGGAGGTATAAAACTCTGTGATGTTCACGTGATATGGAGCTTTCTGAACTGATAGCACCAATTAGTCTTAAATACAATGCCTTACACACTTGATAAAATGTCTAAGAATACAAATTGCAAACAGTTTTTCAAACATGCTGATAGCATTATCCTCTTTAGCCAGCTGTTATCCATTCCTGCCACCCACCACTGGGTATATTTCAATATGTCAGTGTCATGTGAAATCAACGTCACTTGTTCCTTTCTATGTTAAAGTTTATAAAATGAACTTGCATATTTTTACACTGAACTTTGAACTAACTTTCTACAAATACATAATTTGAAATAACATTCCTTGATTTAATAATCAAATTTCCATTAATGACATGCACATTATAATGATGACATATTTGTGTAACATAAGCTGTGACTATGACCACTTCTCACTCAAAGATAATATTTATTCCAGTATCTACATAGTTTTTTAATTGATTGATTCTTTTTAGCATTTACCTTTGACTTTCAAATATACAAAAATAAATTCTCACAATATTCATATATTTTCATGTGATTATGTACATTAGTATGAGAATGATGACAAAATATTTCAACATTTATGACAAAATGACACACTTTAAAATAAACTTGCATCAAAACTATACATGCATCAAATTCCTTAGTTGTATAAGGGTTTAACATGGACATTCCAGAAAGCTTATTTTTTACTTTATGTAATGTGGTGCATCCCAAAATTTTCTTCCTGCTTAAATTAAGGCTCAGAATAATTCGAACTCTTCTTGCCTTTGGCTGTTTAGGATTATATTATCACCTTTTTTGTGGTTTTACTAAAATTACATTTCCATAATGATCATATGAGTCACTGCCTAGAAAAGAAGACATAAGAAATAGTTTAGCATTTCTTGTGTGAAAGGATTTAACAAGTGTAACAATTGTGTAGACGAATGTGTGATAGTCAAAAAATTTGTTTAAAACAAATAAACATAATTTGGGGTTATTATGACACCTAAATACATAATTAAGACTATGATTATAAATAAATGAAAAATACAAAATGATCTTGCACATATAATAATTCTTCATAAAATATCTATTTTGCCTATATATAAAGATAATTATAGATCTACAAAATATTTTTTCTCAGATGTTATCCCATTTGAACAGACAAAGATCTCTGCAATATTGAACTATAAAGAAACGAGAAAGGATAAGATCAAGTGCACTTTTCTAAGATTTAATTGCTTAAATGGATTCCTCAAAGAGGTATAATGCTTTCTATTGATGAAATCTCACACTATCTAATGCCAAACATTTCAAAACCATTTTGCTTGAAGTGGAATCAATATGGAATTGAAAGCAGTGGGGGAGATCGGTTTGAAACCAACGCCTTTAGTGCAAAATCTTTTTTTCACGTTATCATTTTGAAACTCTATCTCTAATTAAGGCAAAGGCTTTACCAGTGACAATATGCTCTTGTAACTGTCCCAGCAAATAACGAGGCAACAAATCCAGTTTCCTTTCTTCACAGGTTCATGCATTACACGTGCAGATGATGTGTGTGTATTTCATCGTCTGTTTGCCTCGTACATTTCCCCAAATATTACAAATGTTCATTTCAGCATCTAATCCTATATAATGGACAGCACTAATTCAGGCGAGATTTCATGCCTGAATGTTTGCGATACGCCTGAAAGAGATTTTTAATGGATCGAAGGTAACTTCTTTAAAATAAATTCACAGAAGAGACCAAAATAGCGTCCAAATTTGAGATTTTTTTCCAAGTTGATGTTCACTTCATGTCATTGCTCGTTTCACGCTACTTTACTGATAGTGTCTCAGGGGCCAGGGAGTAAGTGCTCTCAAGTCGAGGGTGAAATATTTTACAATAATATGACAAAAGTAACTGTGGAAGATCATATATTTTCACTGGGGCATGTAGCGGAGACTGGCTGGTAGATAACAACTGGAGTTGAAGAAGACATGCATTTCCTGGAAGCTTAAAAATATACTTAATCTTGTTTCTGAATACGTAGCTCGCTGTCTTTCTGACTTTATGTCCAAATTTTCCACTTACATACATATCTTGATTGAATGATTTAACGCCCAAATGTTCTCCTAGCCATATTACTTCCAGGCTGATTTTTAAATCTTCAACACAATTCTTTGAGGATTATTTATTTTTATAATCAATATCTTGAAAGCAAAGATTTTTAGAATAAAAACATGAAAATTACTCCAAGCTCAGAGAATGAAAGGTTCTGCATATGGTAAACTGGATACATGAAGAATGTTCAACATAGATTGTTCACTCTTAAATTCAGAAAATTGATGCATGTTGTGATGAAATGCATGGTTAAAAAATAAACCATTAAACATTATCTCAAATACAACAAACTATGTTGGTAGAAGTGCATTCATTCTGAACCTGACAAGTTCAAATGTGCATGTACAATGTAAGGAATAAATGATCAATTTCAAAATTGATGATCTATGATCTATTTAGACACAAAATGTAAATGATCAGTGAATCACCTGCCCTTTTATTATTTTCAACTTGAGCACATTTGCACTATCCTGTAATATTAAGGCTATTGGAGAAAATGAAAGTACATTGTAAAGGCAAAAGCGATAAACTTAGAAAATTTACAAAGTAGACATAAAATAAGACTGACTTTAGCGTCTGAAAAACTACAATTTTCACTTGTCTGTTATAAAAAGATAACTATTTTATTTAATATTGAAATAGAGCCTCAGAGGAATGGGAATTGCAGACCCAAATATAGACTTGCTTTGCAAGAAGTGATCCTGTTTCAAGCCAGGGTGGAGTTGAGGTAAAAATGCTATGAACTACAGTCTGTGGGTTAGACTAATATACACACATGCAAATACATGTGAATTTTCCATATTCATAATGTATACAAAATTCCTCTCATGTTATTTTCATAAAGTTCAGTCAATTTCCTAAATCAACTATCGATTGTGATGTCTAAACACTAAGTAAAAGATAAATAAAATGAACACTGTATTAGTAGTCATTTTCAAAATGAACATGGTAAACGGATGTGAACACAAACTGTACGAGATCACTCATAAAGGGGGAATGCAGCACATCATAGCTTTCCTCCATGTCCTCCTATATAAACCAACAAGAATTGCCTCTGTCTCATAATATTTACTCCAGTGGTGAAGAAGTGGAAAGAAACAACAAACAGAAGCTTTTGTATATATAACACTGGATTCCTGAGTCTCAAACAGCACACCTGGCTGAACTTGTTCTAGACATCTTGTTGGATTTTAATATTAATACATTTGAAAGAAAATTCATTTCAAACTACTGCAGTATTTAATTTGACACATGATTTTGAAATACTTCAAATTATATTTTAATTATTGATATTCTATTATACTTCAAAATTCACAATATTAAAAATTTCATTTAAAAATAATGAAAATTTGAATTAAATTCAACGAAACTGTAAATGTTCAATAAAACTTTTTAAAATTTTAAAATCTAAAAAAATTAATGTTAATTCTCTTTTTTTTCAAAGAAAAAGTAAACTAGATTCTGACATGGATTCCCTACAGAATACTGTTTGTGAAATTGATTAAGACAGGCATGTTTTTCATTGAAAGGAGTTAATTTCAACTTGAAGCTGACATCTGGTAAAGGATCACAGAACTGGAGTGATCGCCTCATACTCTCACTGTAGGATCTAGCACATGGTATTGTCACATTTAGACCTTCTCAGATCTGCATTTGTTTCCTGAACATTGACTTTTATCTACTAGACTTATTAAGGCTTGTAATTTGGTACAAAGATCAGGTTTAGAGTCTTTCTGTCGAGTCATACTCCACGACTGAAGTTACATTTAGAGAACTTATAATATTCACTATACAATTATAACCTTATTGTCCATGTAAGAGTCACACAAAGTAGCCTTGGTTCAAGTCGCATTACAAAAACATAACTGTTTTAGTTGTAGGAGTGCACTACATGGACTGCACACAACATTGTACAGTCAATAATAATTTTCATTATGAAAAAAGGGAAAATAAGGTAAAGAGAAAAAGGCAGATATATTAACTCTCAAGCTGTTATATTCTATATTACCCCTTTTATAACACGCATTGGAATATTCAGACATCCTAGCTCGTTGCTGAGTTTTGTCTTAGACACTAATATGGCAATGATAATTTCACTAATTTCCTAGTCTAACACAAACACTTAAAATTGAAAAGGAGCCTATGTTTTCAGAAAATCCCATTTCTCATAGTCTCATTTTCAATATTTAATAAAATGGTTATAAATACTTATTTTCAGAGTATTAGTACAAGACTACTAATGTCCCAAAGAGTAAACCTAGTACCGTAAACTAACTGGGAATCGCTGGCCGGTATCTCAACGGTAATGATAGGCTGTGACAAAACCAAGGCCCACTTTCGGGGCTTGCATGCGCTGATGTAAGAATTTACTATTTCAATCCTGGACTAACCTGAGACCCACAGGTTAAGGGTTACACTTGTTATAGACTTGCTTTGTCTTCTGTTTAATATAAAGGTATGAGGACATGCTCCAAATCATTAACCCTCCTTCTGCTACACATGACAAACACTGCCAACCTTGGCTGATTAAGGAGGTCCAAATGGATGCCTCTGTTCAGGTTCATGCACATTTCATCAACAATGAAACCGATGATGTTCCAGCCGTGTCAATTTCAGACTCCCCTTGAATAATTCTTTTAGGCAGAAATCAAATGTTTCAAACAGTTGAGAGATCAATGAGAAATTGTGTCCCCAATGTCTCATTGTGATGTTTGTGAGAAATTAAAATTTTTCTAGTCATTTAACTTTTTTATGTTCAAATTTATTTTCTAAATGGAGAAAATCAAAGTTTTAATTACTAGAACATGATCATCATCATATATTTCAGAGTTTGCTGAACTTCTGAAAGTCATTCAAAATATTCTTCTTCAAATGTGTCTATAGTTACTTTACATTTACAGAAACTGTATTGATGGTACCTGTGATAATAATAAACAGCTTTTGAGTTCGATACTTCACTAAAAAAAAAAATTTTATAGGGTTGAATTACAGGAATTATACCTCTGAAGTAGGTAATCAAACGCTGAATAAACTTCTTCCAAAATATCTAGAGGTAAAATTCTTGAATAACTGGATTTTATTTGCAGTCACACACAGTGGGCTTGGCAACACTACTTCCTGTAGATAACTGTTTTGATGCAATGTTACTGCTTTCAGGCAATACCCTTAGGTTTCCCTACATTGCATAACCATAAAGGTGTTGCAGGCTTTCTCCCTACAATAATTTTGGCTACTTTAAAATGAGTTAAAAAGTTTCAAAGCAGGGTTAAATCCCAAATCACTTCATTCCACCTGGGATTTGACCACAGTATTATAATCAGCCTCAGTTGAGGGTTGATGGCTTTGGGTTGGAGGTTGAGTGTTGGAGGTTGAGGGTTGGAGGTTGAGTGTGCAGTGTTGAGTGTTGGAGGTTGAGGGTTGGAGGTTGAGGGTTGGAGGTTGAGGGTTGGAGGTTGAGGGTGCAGTGTTGAGTGTTGAGTGTTAAGTCAAAGAGTAGGAACACCATCTGATAAAGGACAAGATAACTAAACCACTAGCGGATCCAGAGAGGGGGGGGGGGGGGTCCAGGGGGTCCTGACCCCCCCCCCCCCCCCCCCCCCCCCACTGAGCGGAGAAAAATTATTTTGGGACCCCCCCTTTCAAAAATCCTGGATCCGCCCCTTGACTAAACCAGTAGCTGATATAAGTTTCAACTCTGGTAAAACTGTTTGTTACAGATGAAGGGTATTGTGATGTGTTCTGCATGGCTCTCCCCCAGCTGTGTTGTAATGGGAAACAGAAGGAGCAATGTAGACTGGTACTACAAGGCTCTGAAACAACTAGAACTTACAA
The DNA here is from genome assembly GCA_936450465.1 of Gibbula magus. NCBI lineage: Eukaryota > Metazoa > Mollusca > Gastropoda > Trochida > Trochidae > Gibbula > Gibbula magus. The sequence goes on from OW388293.1 coordinate 34,947,629, forward strand.
TTTTATTCTAAGAAATGACTATTTTATCAAATACTGGAAAGGAGGATCAGATGTATGACTTTCAGATTTTTTTCTTGATTTTCTTTTCAGGAGGTTATTACATTTCGGCTTTGGGGTGAACTCAGTTAAAATATTATAAAGACAGTCAAGCAGTTAGAAAGTGAGAAATGTGATAGTTTGGTCTATTTCTGTACATACCTTTATAACATGTGCATGTCATGTCAAATACATAATAAAGCAACACTTTTCAACATGTTTTGTCCATTGTGTTTCAAACTGTTATGATTATAAAAAAAATATTAAGATATATTTTTTAATCAAAACATTTTCAGCAAGCATATTTAACTTTAAAAGTTATTTATCATAATCATTAAGTATATAGTCAGTTGGAGCAAATTAACTATTCAACAGCAATAATAAATTGTGCAACACAAACTCATCAATTTTGAAATAACATTCAATATACTTCTATCAGTTATTATATAAGAAGAAACTCCAGTGAGATTCCAATTCATAGGTATATGGATGAAAAGAACTATCTTTTACCAGAAATTCCAGAAACAACATTAACGAAAAGTTTGTTCAGCCTGTTAAAAGTTCAATTGGATTTTGTTCAGTTAAGATTGTATTTACACTCTGAATTGGTGTTAAGGCCTGAAATTTGTTTCCTCACAACATGAATCAACTGATAGTGATCCCTGATGAAATATTTCAAAAAGCAATTCTCTCGCATTGATCTGGTCCAGCTCTAGGTCTTGGAGGCAATGAACTTCCAATTTCTTTCATCACATCTTTTACAAACAAACCAACACTTCTAGGCTATTGAAAACAAACACAGATGTATTTTATTGTCAGTATATGACTTTTAGATCACCTCTCCTCAAATTCATTGCTTCCTTATCAACAGCATCTCCAGAACCTTGTCTATTTCAGAAGGAAAATTCATACTTTTTCTGCCAATGTAATTTCGAATGCTTTTATCTAGTTACTATATGGCTGTGTGATTTACTTTCAAAACTCAGTATCCATGTTTATCTTTATGAATTATTTCAAAACTTTGTATGTCTATTCATATATAGTTGTAGCCTTGTCTAGTTCAGACATCAATTTTCTTTTTTCTTCTATGCCATTTAGAATTTTTTTATATATTTATATTGTTTATATTATTAAAAATCAACAGTTGTAATTCAAATCCACAAATAAACTATATTTTCCTTTTAAGATGACATTAAATCAATTGTTGAATTTGACTTAAAATCTTTGAACTTGAATCATTGAAACATGAAACTAAATATAATATAGCAGAAATCTGCAAAATGAAAGTTTTTAAAGTCATCACCAAGATATTTATATCCCTTATGAGAAAAGTACTTTATTTCATCAACTGTAAAAAAAAACCACAATGTTGAAATAATCAGTTAAATTACAAAAGTAAATTCAAAATTTTTCATTTTTCAGTCCAAAATAACTTAAATTACTTAAGTTACTGGTTTGTATTTAGCCATTTTGACATACCGATAATTCATAGCCATTGCAGCCAAATATCACAATTTACACAGTTTTACTCTCAAAACACTCTAATTCAAAGCCTATATCTTAATAAAATTATATAGTTTCACACTAACCCATAAAGTGATAGAAAATCAAGTCTAGATTTTGCCTCTGCAATTTACATTTCTCTCGTCTCCTTTTCAATATTTTACAAACTGGTCCTTTTACTTATGAGTAAATGATCAAAGTGCACAGCTAGGAGACTAGATGTCAGTCTGTTCCTAAAGTAACATGGTCACGTGAAATAACCTCCATCCTTTGAAGATGTGCTGCATGCTGCAATTGATTGCATGTTTTCTTGTACATTACACTGCTGTCAATCATGGTAAATTTCCAGACAGTCTAATTCAACTTGAAACAAAACACACGCTTGATTATTATGTGAATTTTTCTGAAACTTTGACCCACTGCCCTCGGAACAATCGAAGGGAGACGGAGCCTAAGACATAACGGCTATCAATAGGGAATAAATCACATCTGAAATTAACGACTGATTAGCAATTTAATCATGTTCCTATCTCCAAGAAAAACGGTAGGAAGAATGATGTATTTTTCAGGTTTGTTATTTGCAGATTTATCATGTTTGGTGGTGTTAGAGATGACGATATTAAATGGACATTTAGATCAGGTTTCATTAAGGTTATATGGACTGAGTTCTGGAGCATCTGCCCATGTTACAGACATCAAAGGGATCCATTTTCAATATATTACCATCATTGAAATTAAGAGACGTCAATTTCATGATATCAAGTTTTAAAATAAATTGAAAATCAACTTCCAAGACAGGGTGTTTCTTTAGAAGCAGTCTTAATAGCAGCTTTCAGTGATTAAAAGAGACATAATGACAGATGTTGAAAACATACATGAATTAAAAAGCTAAAATTTCTTAAAAATTAATATAAAAGAAAATTCCTTATCAGCAAAACCAGCTTTCTTTGGTATCATTCTTCTTCACTTCATTTTTAAAACTTCTTGATTGAGGTAATATATCATAAAACAATAATTGTTCTTTCGAAAATAAATAAATGTCTTAATAAACTTACCAGGATATTTTTCAATCAAGAAAGAAAGATATGCTTTATCACAGGAAGGAAGAATCCGAAGACGTTTCAAACAACGGTTTTCATCAGATGTTGTCAATCTAATGCAAAATTGATACTTTGATGGGAGAGAATACAGCAACAGTGTAGTCAATTTCAAATGTAGCTTGCCTTTTCTTGTCACTTTCAACAAAAGAAGTACTTCTACTACCCACTTGTAACCATCTGTGGCAGAGCAGTGGTGATGGAGATTATGTTAATATCATGAGAGACTCATTGACTTATAGATAGCTATGTCACCGAGGCAAATATAACGTACATTGCAACAGATGACGGCAGATCAAAACAACATCTGTGATCAGGTTGTCCTACAAAGGTTTCTATTTCAAACCCCCGCTGGTCTCAAGGAAGTTAAAGATCTGCACTCGATGATCTCTGGGTCTAAATTAACCCTCACTTCTCTATTTTAGAGGCAACTTGTGGTTTGTCTAACATTAAGTCTCAGAAATAAGTATTTTCAACAACAATATTTACAAACAATTAAAATAGTTATACAAAATGGAGACCTAAAGATGCCTTGATTTCTGAGCTGAGGAATCTAGACTTGCAATAATTTTCTAGACTGGTCGCCAATTGAATATTTTGCTCTTGTGTCTGGAGCACAGATTAACTTGTGATTTAAACATATTTTTATTTCACATATTGAATATCTGGATTGGTGAACAATCTATAGGGTTAATTGAACTCCACAGGCCACTTGTCAGCCAAAGATCATTTCAGAATGAAAATGTAATGGCTGAACACTTCTTCCTTAATTTGTACCTACTCATTCAGGGTTGCAAATTCACATTTTTTCAAATAAACAAGAATTGTTTGCACTAAAAGTTAGTCTATGAAATGTTGGTGATAATTAATTCAACAGGTTGAGGGTTAAAATATGATTCCAAAAATAATCTAGACATTTTCCAAGACACTGTGGCCTCGCTTTCTTTTATAAACTCTTTACAGTTCCTAATTTCTCTCGCTTGTATACACCCTGTTTGGTCTTAAAAATGGAAATTTTATTGCAACAAGGAGTAACATCTGTGAGCAGCTGAAAGACACAATAGATTCCATATCGAACCAAGTCAGACTTCGAACACTCAGACCTGCACTCAGTGATCCTTCCTTCTCCGACAGCTCTTCTCATACTAAGTGACAATTTCACATTAACCCCATATCTGCCGAAATCATTTAGATGAATCCTTACTCAAAGGAATAATCTGTGACTGTCAATGAACTAATGAAGGAAGTTAGAAATGTTTTCATACTTTAAAAAGATTTAAACAATTCCTAAAGAAAGTTATACATGGATATTGCAGTTAATGAGTTAAAATTACAAATCAATTAAACATATAGTAAACTGACATTAGAATCAAAGATCAGCAAATTTATTTCTATAACAAAAGTAGTCCTCTGATAAATGCTTTACCTTTTGTTTCTTTTTCAACAATTCTCCTGAGGTTTGTTTCCAAACGATAACCCAGCTTCAATTTACATAGAAATATTTTCAAAAAAAGTATTTAATCTATTGTAAAAAGGTGTTGAAAATAGAATGTTTGCTGTTCAAGGTAAACTAGATTTGATTTCCTTGGAGATAGAATTACTCATGAAATTGGCATTTATCCTTACCTTACCTAAGCGTTTCCATACCTACATTGAAATACAGGTGACATGTAAACACCAGAAGCATATAAAGGTTCTACAAATTATGAGGTAAGTTCAATGTAAGAAAAACTCTTACCTGACATTTACATAACAGGGAAAACAATGATGACAAACCCTTATGAAAATATACTTCGTTGTGCAGGTAGCGAGGAGAGAATTGGTAATCTGAGACTATGTAAAAAAATAAGATTTCAGGTAAAGGTTATGGGAGGACTAGAGTTTGTCTTTTTCAGGGAATGTAGGTTATATCATAGTCAGCTGTGGATGGGGGGTTAGAGAGTTCAAATATAAAAATACTTCAAATCTGTTCCATTTATTCATCTAAAAGTAATAAAATATTAACAATGTTACATATAAATTAATGTTATTAATTTTAACATTTCTAATATTACATCATTACAAGTTTCCTTGAAGATGCTTCCACCTTTGCCTCTAAAGTTATTTACAAGAGCATTTCATGAACTCAAAGCAAAATTCCAGAAATGACGATAGAAGCATGAAACTCCAAAACACTTCCAATCTTTCTCATTTTGACAACTTTTAAACTTTCCAGTAAGACTGCCCAAGGTTTCAATTGCTTTTCAATTACCCCTATTAGTAGTTGTCTACAAGCAGTATGCAAGTTCAGCACTTCAGGGTGGCAGCTTCTCTGATTGGCTTAGACAGTTGAAAAATGAGTTTGTGCCTGGTGTCAGGGAACTTGTCACCAACAATTTGAGATTTGAGATGAGAATATAGCATCAGTAATCTGAGTCCTACAGGACAAATAGGTCTTTGACTTGGGTTAGACATCAAACATTGGATTTTAGCTCCCTTTATTCAAGAATAAATCCAGTAACAAAGATGTCACATACTGAACAGATTTATTTTATTCTTCTTAAAGTTTACCCTCAAGTTCTTCCATTCCTAGAATGAAATACTCAAAGGGACATTTCTCACTCAATGTTTTACTTTTCACTGCAAGATTTCATGAGTTGACATATTCGTGAAAAGAAAACTGTACACCAAGCAAAAAAGACCAAGGCCAATCCTATGCTGTCAGACATAAATAAATTAAAAAAACAATCAAGCAGACATTTTGGCATTACATGTCCTGACATGAAATTCATAGCAAATCATCATCACACCATTTCTAACCTTCTTCCTAATTACTTTTAAAATGTCACACTTTTTTAAAACAGGGATTGCCAAATCCAGATTCTCTTCTTTTATTGCCAGATTTTAAATGGATTACATACCCTTTTACTCTCTTTTTCTTTTCAGAGATTATTTCATTAAAAAAAATTTTGTACGTTATCAGAATTTCATGTTTTTGTACATGGGACATTTTTGGCAATCTATGAGATCTTGTAAGATGAATTACACAGTGAAAGGTCACCTTCAGTCATTCTGACAGAATCCTCTTCTTGAAAACATGACTATAGTTTCCATAAGCTACCGAGACAGCTCCAAGTGAGTAGAATAGCAATGTTCTGTTGTGGTTCTGTCTAGACACCCAGCACTTCGTGGGGATTGGGGTCATAGTCGTTGACATTACGACAATAGCTTTTGTATTTATGCTACTGATTCAAGATCAACTGAAGAGGATACCCTGTATGTCTGTTGGTCTGTTGGTGTTGGGTTGCTTTTATTATGTCTACTGGTGTTCATTTGCTTATATATGTCCTCCTTTACCTAATTGAATTGGAAAATATTTGAATAAGAAGAGAAATATTACAATTTACACATATGAGATTGTGTGACAGGGTGAGATGAAAATGTTCCTTCTAGTTTCAGCTTGTGCGATATCTTTAGCTGAATTGGTAGAGCGCAGGACTGTCACTCAGAGGTCCCAGGTTCGAATCCCACTTGAGGTAATCTCACAATCACTTTCTGTTAAAGTTGTTATGAACTTAACCGACAAGTTCGTGAAATTAATTCTGAAAATAATTAGCCAGAGGATAATTGATTTTTTTATCAAGATGATAAGTAAGAAATATACTTTCCATAACATTCCCTTTATTGATCCATCTTTCTAAGTTTAGAGAGAAAAACTAGTCTCAATAACATTTTATCCAAACTTTTAAAACTTCCAAATTATAATCAAACTTTTCATCTTTTAAAAAAAAATAAAACAGGTAATTTTTTCAAAAGTATTGATGAAACACAGAGCAAAAACTCTAGGATGATCAATCGGTAGAACCTACACTGATTTGGGGAAATCAACAAACGGGTCAGTGTTCTTCAGAACTTTGTTTTAGTAAGTTCTTGTGATATTACAATAATAAACATCTTTATGGGGTTGAACTCTCAAAATCAATATGATTAATCATTTAGAAGTTCCAATTCTTTGTAATATCTATATTCTAAGAAAGTTTAAGCATTTAACCAGCTAATAAGAAACCTTTAACTCACTGATTCAAGAAAACTCAAGAAGATCAATTTATTTTTGTAGACAAGCAAACTGGATGAGTTAAAAATTTCCTTCTTACAACAGGAATAGTGAAAAGTTTCAAACAATTTCAACCGTTTATCATTTATAGCAAATCATCAGCTTGTTCATTAATCATAATGACAAATCCTTTGCACTTAAGGTTCTTATTTCCATCAATACACAAGAAATGCAACTGTGAATCAACATAATCTCAAATAAATGAGGAAAATACTGTGAAATATTTCATCAAAATACCAAGAGAACTAGAATTCAGTTGTAAATTTCAAGGAAGCTGTCTTTTCCATCATCACATTGTTTCAATATTGGATCTGTTGCAATTCTGCAAGATACACTCCCCATAAATAAGGTTCCATGTCAGCAGGGCTGGTCCCTAATGGTGGGTCCAGACAGGGACATCCTCTTCTACATCCCCTTATTTGATCCCAGGGAAGAGGGTTCTAATTAAAGCAAAACTAGGAAACAGATTTATTGGAACAAGTTTGCATTGGCGGATATTTCATTATTCCATGACCTAATGGTGTAACGTTATACAGCATAACAACCGACAGTGTCATTAACAATGAACATGTAGTTTGGAGCCAAGAACTACAGCAGCTCCAGAAACATGATCATCTTCCTGTGTTTTTCTTCTGATTTCTCTGTGATTTGTCCAATCAGTGTTTTTGCGATTACGAGAGAAGTGTCTCTCCTCATGCAATGCCCTCATCTTACAAACTGACGGACATCTAGTTATCACGTTTATTTGTCTTTCTGCGCTGTAATTTACATTTCCTACAAGAAACACACACTGCTTTAGGAGTTAATTGCTTGAAGAAAAGCCCACTGTGAAATATTTGACACATGAGTTAAAAGATTTGTTGTGTTAATTTCAGTTCTTTGTACTGGATGACAGTTAAATGAACAAAGATTCATACTTCACTCAAAACTTTTGAAAACAATTTTGTCTTTTCAGCAGTATATACTATGTAGCTCGTCAGACTGCACGTACGTAGCCTAGGAACTTTTACAGGGCTTTAGGTTTTTCTTTAATTTAACATACAAGTTGGTGGCGAGTTTTGAAACATATTTTTTACACTAGTTTGCGGCTTAATAAACATTTTTCAAATATTCTTTTTCTCTTATTTTCATTAACAAAGATTTATTCACATCCAGCAGAATCAATCTAAAATAAATTCATAAGTTGAAAATGTGTCACTTCTTTCTTTTTAGTATCAAAATCAGCTCAATATGGAGTAAATATATTTTTTTTATTAACATTTCATCTGCAGACAAAAGATGTTTCAAAACTAAACATATATTGTATATTCCAGTGTGTAGTAACATTATGCAACTTTCCAACAAGAAAAGCTCATACTAACAAGCTTGGACTTAACCCATTGCATGTGGTTACAGAAATATAATTAGGGTATCCATTGGTGCTTTTGTCTCAAAGACCTGTAGATGCTTACACCATCAAGCAAAATGATGAGCAAAAGACCAGTTGCTTGATAAGAGTGTTAGCATCAACACTGAAACATCACACTCCTGCAAGAAGTTGTAAATCCACAGAACTCATTTCTCCTTCAAAGAGCCATTTGCTTATTTCATAATTCCTTAAAAGAGGTAACTTAGGCTTAGGATGGTTCGATGCTTTTTACAGGAGGTCAAATGTTAAAAGTATTCATAGAAGAGGTTTTATGGGCTTAAATATTTTTCAATTCTGAATTTTAAGGGTTAAAGAGCGACTGCACTGAAAGTGATATTTTACTGGAGATATTTAGTCTATGTGTTCGTTTTAAGTGCTTGTTTGCTAATGATGTGAACCCAGGGATGTTTATTTGCTATCAATTTATCAAAATAAACAGCAATTTACAAACTCAATGGTGGTATAATCTAAGCAAATATCTTTCAAAGGATCGCTGACATGAATCAATATACATTTTCATACATATTCGTGATGTATGGCATAGCAAATACTCGTTGTCATATTCTTTGTTTGTATTTTCTCAAACATTTTTATTGTCACTTATATAGTACAATACTACTTTATTCTAAAATGATTAAGGTCAATAACAATTCCTTATAAATTCTGTAGTTACCGGATCTTGGATAGCAACTTAGTATTGTATATTACATTTATGCTGTACTACATTTGTAAAACATGTAATCTATAACATTACTATGAAATTACATTGCAGGGGTTACTTTGGACCGCGCCATTGCGCCATTTGCGCTACCTAAAACGAAATGGCGCAGTAAAAAATATACCCTGCGCCTGTCTGGCGCAGTTAAATACGAAATGGCGCACATCTAAAATTAATCTGGGCTTTCCCAGTCGTTAGTGAAAATTTTCTGTCAAAAAAATATGTTCAACTCGTTCATTGCATTCGTTTCTGAATCGATAACGTAAACCCGGAAGTGTTCGTTTATGCATTCATTTAGCCTAATGCGTAATCGAGTTTGTCATTTGGAACGATTCGTTTTTTGTACCCGCAACCGTAGTAAACATCATTCAAGTATTACTGAATACTAGGGCACGGTATCGTTTTTTGATGAGTAAATCATGTAAACGGTAAACGATTAAACGAATTCTCACGTGGTAGCAAAGTTTTTAGTACATCAAGGTGAAAATAGAAAATGTCATCTGCTTAACATCATGAAGTTTTATTACAAAAGTTATGACAAGCTTGCTCTCGTGTGCATAACTTGCTGTCATTATTGAGCATCGATGAAGGGGTCGTTTCAAAAGATTTTTGTTACAAATTAAATCTCTAGTGCAGTAAAACAATATTTTCATGTGTTTTCAGTTATTTCCCTTGCTTTGATTATTGTTAGAATTCTGTACTTATATAACGTGTAAGATGAAATAATGTAAAATCTAATGTGAATACGAAGAGGTCATTCAAATGTATTTACGCTCACTGCAAAATAAACTCCATAATAAATGGTATACGGCCCCTTGCAACCTCTGTCATATTCGACCAATCAGATTCACGGAATCGTTTAGCACATGGCTGCGAGAGCATGTCAATTTTTCAATAGATAGATGTTGGTCAAAACACGGCAAGCTTAATATGTTACAGTGTAAATTGTTTCATAATAACTATTTGGGAGCTATCATGACTCATATTATATCTGAAAATCAAGAGTTTCACCAGTGATTGTGGAATTACATTTTGACTACATACGCCGATCGATCTGTGATGAATTGGCTGTTTTACGGGTATTTATTTAATGTCAATTTGTTCGTGGAACATTAAAAATTGAAAAGTAAATAACATCCATTGAATATTTTATTATTAATTCAAGACAGAAAACATGAACGTTGTCGTGTGGAACAGGATCTTTTCAACAGTACGACATGACATGTACTACACTTCACTGCCACACATATGAAACAAATATTATTGTTTTAAAGTTGAATATTATAGTCAAATTAGTTCTTTTTACAGACAACTGGATAATTTTTTTAAAAAGCAGTTTGATGGGTTTTTACGTCATGTCATGTATTGAACTGACATATGTCATTCAATATATGTTACTTTGATAAATCACAACTGAATATAATATAAACAATCTCATGAAATTGATTTTTTTTTAAAAACTATTAAGAGTGATTATTTGGCTTGGGAAACCCCTCAGATGTCGCCATTTCAGCTTAAGAATTCAAAATTTTCTAGGGGGAGGCCCCCCAAACCCCCACCTATGGGAGGGCGCACCCTCCCATGTCCTCCCCCCGACAACTATACGTTATCGGGCGGGTCTGCGCTGCGCGCAAACCCGGGCCTGGGACACAGGGCCCACTACAGTTGAACTCTGTGGGCCAATGGCCCACATGGTTATTTTTCCAGAGTAACCCCTGCATTGAAGTGCACTATCATAAAATGTAAATAATGACATTGTTGTGTACTGATCAGAGCATTTTCATTCACATTTAATACACATTGTATTAATGAAAAGTATACACATTTGCATTAAAAGATACACAAATGAGCAATAATGTATCATAAAGATAATGAAATGTACAACTAAATAATGAAATGTTAAACAGGAAGGATGAAATGTACAACAAAGAAAAGAAAATGTACAACACTATAAGTGAAACATACACCAATCATAAATCTAGTCATCTCTACACTGGGTGGTCTATCCTTGCTATATAATGGTCAATATTTCACTGTAGTTCTTTGTTAATCCAGGCAAAACTGACAAGGTTGAATCTTGATGTAGGAGAAGCTTTGTTGGTGGTCATTTAGATTGCATGTCAGATGGAAGTAGACATCACTTTTTCGTGTATTTCATGTTGACAGTTCTCGAGATAATTCCTCTTGGCCTGGGCTGGACAATAAGCTGAAGAGCTCCCTCGGGCATTGAGTCAATAGTTATCTCCCCTTGGGATTCCTAGCAGGGATCTAAATTCCCGTATTGTGTAGAGTTTGTTTGCCTTTTAACCTCATCATTGTCTAGATATGGACAGGCAAACCCACTTAACAAATTAGCATCCTAGCTGTGTGTGTTCTGTCACTATACCACTCTCTTCTTATCTTGATTGGAATTTTTTTTATAAAATCTAATGATTATTTTATACAACAACAAATATGCAACACATATATAACCATCAGTTATGGAGAACTATTCAAAGAAGCAGAATATTCATACTCAAATAAAACAAGATAGAATTGTTTCTTTCTCAAGATCCAAGTTAATAAAAAAAAGACTTGCCTATTATAAAAGAAATTCTTTTGATGAAGCTTAAGTCAACGTCAACTCATAGAAAACCATAACTGTTTCCAAATCAGATATTTAACAAAAACTAACATCTTTCAACAGTTCAAAGCCACCTTATAACAAGGCTCAATTTCGGTGACCTCCACAAAAATTTCCAATTCTCTTCTTCAGATCTGCAAAAAATTCTCTTTCAAGCCGCCCCTTGATGACAAACGTCCTTACCCTAATTGCATGCCCATCCTTTCCATGCTAGAAAGCCATTTTTCAGTTACAAGATCATGGAAGCTTCTGCATTAGCGCTGGGTGTTAACAAAAGGACCTACAGAGGGACTGAGTCCACTTGAGAGGGCAAATGTCCATATGTAAACACAGCAACGAGATCAATCAATTTATTCCACTTTCCGTTTCTCCCCACTTGAACCAATTTGGTTACAAGCATTTATCATGATCGGAGCTGAAACTGTTCTCTTCACATGCTGGTTCTCAGAGGTCTGAACCAGGAAATGACTGATGGGATTGACCGATGGAACTGACCATGACTGACCGCATCATGATTCATACCTATGGTCAAAAACTCAATTAATGGTTAATTATCAAAACTGCACCTATATCTTTATGTCTCACCTGACGTCAATCATCTGAAATACTCTTGATAACACAAATACAGTAATTCAGCCGTTTATTTATAAAGCAGTTTATTATCAAAATACTTGGACTATGACACCATCATTCTTCAAATCAAATCTAAAATACTTTGCTTCTTTCAGCTCTTATCCTTTGTTGTGATAACTTTAGTTGAATAATTTAGTTGAATAAAAAGGCTTCAAATTTACTTTTTATATTTATAGACATTTATAATACAGTCTTTATTTTGTATTCAAAGAACAGAATTCTGAAGGTTCAAGGGGCAGTTATCTTGAATAATTTGGGATAAAAAAATAATTACAATTTTTTTTCCAATTTGAAATCTTATCATGGCCTGGCAAAATAAACATCATGCATTTTAACGCCTGAATTTCAATGAAATCTGTATCAGTCTTTCAACTGTGTGAAATCAGGCATGTTCATTAAGGGTCGTCCGAAAATTCAAATTAGATTAAATTTTTTAGGAGAGACAGTTTTAATTCTGGCATCTTATTTGAATTTTAAAATCGGTTTAATTAGTACACATGGAGAATAAAACAAAAAAAGTTTAAATATTCAAATCAAAGTTATGAAATAAAATTAATTTGATAAATTTTGGAATATGCCTAATATCACTGATTATCAAAATGTCAACTTGCTCAATGAAAATATTATCTAATCAAGCAAGTCAAAATGTTGATTGTATGCAAATGAGGCAATCTTGAAACAAACATACATCAACAAGCAATGTTGACTGCTTCTAAAAGCACATGCAAACTATTGTCTGGAATAAGACCAATTATTACAAAGAAATTATTAATTAATTTAAAACAACTGACTCTTTTTTCAGAATTGTATAAAAGTTGTTACTCCAAATGTGTGCCAGATTAAAAAAAAACCCCACTTTATTTTAATGCAAGCATGCTTTCATTTTTAACTTGTGAGTTGAGTAAAATATTTGTACATATATGACATTAATTCCCAAACCCTGTGTCAAATTATCCCAAGCTGCATATCTTTGAATACAGAATGACATTTCATCATGAATTATGAAATCAGGACATTGTTTAGTTTTGAAAAAAACTGACGCATAAAGCGATTTCATATTGTTAATATTACTTCTTGGTCACATGGGATAGGTCCCATTTTTAAATGTCATGTTGATTTATAATTCAATAGAATGTAAAGATTCCCAATTTGATGAAAAATGTTGAAAGAAATAACTTCCTACAAGTTGAATTGTTTTCTCTCTGTTACAAAATGTGACATTTCATGTAAGAATCATGGGTTATTATTGAATTAATGATCTTCCACCAAACATTATTGACATTGTGCACATGATTTATTTCAAGTTTAAATACATACAAGTCATGTTGTTCAAGCAAATTCAGAAAGACATGGCTCAAGCGGCTAGAGTAAAATAATAACTTGGACTGAAAGATAAGGAGAGAAAGCAACCACCTTGCTGCACACAAGTTTAAGAACTTGAAATAATAATTATACGCAGTTTATCTTTTGTTAAAGCACAGCAGATTACATATTATTAAGTCGATCTAGATTAATTCCGCTCCAGGATGTAATTAAGAGTTGTCTGACTTTTCTTATTTAATTTACAATATGTTTTCAGGTACCAATATAACATTTCAGAGACATATTTATATTTCAAGGCCAACATGTTTATGGTAATTATGTGCTTCATATTTTAGCCACATGCATATTAACAATTAATTGATATTACTTTCGGTCTGTAAGTCATAAAGCAATAATCGATGATATGATAATCCCCTTGGAGATTAACAGGCATGAATCATAGGATTAAATCAATACCATGTTAATGACTTCTTCTGGTATTATTCTTTTTCACAATGTTCCATAATTCATGCAGCCATGATCGAGTATGCACCAAAAGTTTGATTATCTGTTTTGAAGGCTTTATTACATTCAGTTATTATCAGAGCCAAATCAAGCAAATATTATAGCGTTGCATGTGTCAAGCCTTTGGATTGGTTTGTACTCAAAAAGGGTTCAGAATAACATGGAACAGGGACATGGAGTGAAACTTCTCAAAATTCTCTTCAAATGTAATGTTTAAGTTAATTTTAATTTAGTTGTATATTTGATAATGAACAACTACAATAACCTACATATGATATCATGGTACCACAATTATTTATCATAAGATTTTTATATTTCAGATCATATATTTGTCCTCAATGGGATTCGAACCAAACACTCTCAGTCGGGCACCCATAAAATTTAATAATTAATGGCACTTCTTAATCTAATAATGTTAACAATTTCAAAGAAAAAGTACAAATATATCTCAGGTAAAAACCCCATTTATCTTCAGATCAATCCTGAATGAATTGTCAACAGGTAACAAAGCATAAATGCTAGAGATTACTTCGGCAGGTCTCTAATCACCACATTAAATTACCATAGCAAGCAGATCATACATGAAGCAGCCTCCAATCACCCAATCAGTGATATTGATAAACAATAAACAAGATTTCTGTGAGTCACCGACCTAACAGATTCATGGCCAAGGGTTATTAGTCATTTCTGGCATTTTATAAGGAATAGGTTACAGCTTTTATAGCTAATCAGTTAAACAGAGCACTAAGAACATTGCAGTTGATTTGACTTGCTCTTAAACTTTCTGAAGGTTTTCTTGTGCAATTGTAGACTTTCTGAAGGTTTCATTGTGCAATTGTAGACTTTCTGAAGATTTCCTTGTGCAATTGTAGACTTTCTGATGGTTTCCTTGTGCAATTGTAGACTTTCTGAAGGTTTCCTTGTGCAATTGTAGACTTTCTGAAGGTTTCCTTGTGCAATTTTAGACTTTCTGAAGGTTTCCTTATGCAATTTTAGACTTTCTGAAGGTTTCCTTGTGCAATTATAGACTTTCTGAAGGTTTCCTTGTGCAGTTTTAGACTTTCTGAAGGTTTCCTTATGCAATTTTAGACTTTCTGAAGGTTTCCTTGTGCAATTTTAGACTTTCTCAAGATTTCCTTTGCAATTTTAGACTTTCTGAAGGTTTCCTTGTGCAATTTTAAACTTTCTGAAGGTTTCCATGTGCAATTGTAGACTTTCTGAAGATTTCCTTGTGCAATTGTAGACTTTCCGAAGGTTTCCTTGTGCAATTGTAGACTTTCTGATGGTTTCCTTGTGCAATTGTAGACTTGCTGAAGGTTTCCTTGTGCAATTGTAGACTTTTTGATGGTTTCCTTGTGAAATTGTAGACTTTCTGATGGGCCTTTTCTGCCTTTTGTATGTCATGGGTATCTGAAGGGATTGTTTTGCTACTTTATATGATATAAAGACTACACATGCACTTCATTCTCAGATCAGTTAATCAGACCAGAAAGAAGAGTGCGTCATCATATATATGTTACTGCTACTGTAGACTTTATGAAGTTGATTTTGTGCTATTGTATATCAAACATCATACAATACAGTAACATATAACCGACTACCTCATCATTGCATTAGAAACAAAGGGCAAAATGCACTTTTTCACTGTTGTAGACTTTATATAGCTAGGTCTTATTGTGCTATATCATGTAGAGTTGCTTATAGATGGGACTTATATAATGATATTGTGTCAATTTATATGGAATTGGTTATAATGTTAGAATCAGAGAATAAACTCCCCTGCAGCATGTTTGACACAAGTTTAGAAGCTGTCTGTACAATTCTAGGTTATTCAAGGACCAGAACAACCAATATTTCCACCAAAAAGGCTATTTTCCAACATTACAAAATATTATTCTTGAACCTACTTGAATAATCAGATGGACAACATTTCACCAAATGTTAGTGATTCTCCAAGTCATGAAATCTCAGCTTTATGCAATCTCAGACAGCTTTAAGTAAACGAGATATTTTTTAAGAAAATCAGTGTACAACAAGTTCAAGACATTCCCAAGCTCTTAAAACCAGTAAATTTCAAGTTAACAAGAAGGACTTCCTATGCAGGGCCATCTGATAAGGGTCGTCAATGATATTGGCAAGAGTCGGTTGGAGCACCCAGCGGGATTGCCTCACGACTTGCTCAAGTTTCTAACATATTAGACCCAGGTGGCTCCTGTTTAACGTGGGTTCACGTGATCCCCTACTTCACTAATTGACACTTTGCTCTCCCAACCTGCTATGGTGGCCCCTGGGTACAACCCTGTCCCTTTCTCCTCTATCCCTGTCAAAGACATACCCTTCAATCACTACCTTAGTTCTGGTCCATAACTATGTGTTTTGAAGTGTTGTATAAAGTCTAGATTTCACTTTCATCAAGTCTAGCTATCTGAAGACATGATCTTGAAAGTTTATAATTGAAAATATAGACTTGATTTAGTTTTAACCTCCCATAATAATATGCCTGTTACTTACGCATCTTTCCTGTATCACAGGTGATTTTGGTGTATCCCCTTGTTCTACATCATTCCCCTTCATCAACTCTACCTTCCTTTATTTATTTTCACTCAACTTTCTTCCTCTCCTCACCCCTCCTTATTCCTGTCAATTTTCAATTCATTCTTCCCTCCATCTCTTATACCCCTCCGTCTCTTATACCCCTGCGTCTCTTATACCCCTCCATCTCTTATACCCCTCCATCTTTTATACCCCTCCATCTCTTATACCCCTCCGTCTCTTATACCCCTCCATCTCTTATACCCTCCATCTCTTATACCCCTCCGTCTCTTATACCCCTCCATCTCTTATACCCCTCCATCTCTTATACCCCTCCGTCTCTTATACCCCTCCATCTCTTATACCCCTCCGTCTCTTATACCCCTCCATCTCTTATACCCCTCCATCTCTTATACCCCTCCGTCTCTTATACCCCTCCATCTCTTATACCCCTCCGTCTCTTATACCCCTCCATCTCTTATACCCCTCCATCTCTTATACCCCTCCATCTCTTATACCCCTCCATCTCTTATACCCCTCCATCTCTTATACCCCTCCGTCTCTTATACCCCTCCGTCTCTTATACCCCTCCATCTCTTATACCCCTCCGTCTCTTATACCCCTCCATCTCTTATACCCCTCCCCTCCGTCTCTTATACCCCTCCATCTCTTATACCCCTCCGTCTCTTATACCCCTCCATCTCTTATACCCCTCCATCTCTTATACCCCTCCATCTCTTTTACCCCTCCGTCTCTTATACCCCTCCATCTCTTATACCCCTCCATCTCTTATACCCCTCCATCTCTTATACCCCTCCGTCTCTTATACCCCTCCGTCTCTTATACCCCTCCGTCTCTTATACCCCTCCATCTCTTATACCCCTCCATCTCTTATACCCCTCCGTCTCTTATACCCCTCCATCTCTTATACCCCTCCATCTCTTATACCCCTCCATCTCTTATACCCCTCCATCTCTTATACCCCTCCATCTCTTATACCCCTCCATCTCTTATACCCCTCCGTCTCTTATACCCCTCCGTCTCTTATACCCCTCCGTCTCTTATACCCCTCCATCTCTTATACCCCTCCGTCTCTTATACCCCTCCGTCTCTTATACCCCTCCATCTCTTATACCCCTCCATCTCTTATACCCCTCCATCTCTTATACCCCTCCATCTCTTATACCCCTCCATCTCTTATACCCCTCCATCTCTTATACCCCTCCATCTCTTATACCCCTCCATCTCTTATACCCCTCCGTCTCTTATACCCCTCCGTTTCTTATACCCCTCCATCTCTTATACCCCTCCATCTCTTATACCCCTCCATCTCTTATACCCCTCCATCTCTTATACCCCTCCGTTTCTTATACCCCTCCGTCTCTTATACCCCTCCATCTCTTATACCCCTCCATCTCTTATACCCCTCCGTTTCTTATACCCCTCCATCTCTTATACCCCTCCGTCTCTTATACCCCTCCGTCTCTTATACCCCTCCATCTCTTATACCCCTCCATCTTTTATACCCCTCCATCTCTTATACCCCTCCGTCTCTTATACCCCTCCATCTCTTATACCCCTCCGTTTCTTCCTGAACCTGTAAGATCGATGGTACCCTCAAGTTATCTCCTTCCTTCAATATACCATTCCTCTAACTCTTCCTGTATAATCCCCATTTTCTAACATGAACATATAGTCCCCAAAATTAAAGATGATTAAACATAAGATACATTTAAAATGTATATAGAAAATTTTAATGTTTCTTCCTCGGAGATGAAATTTGGAAAAGGTACCTCACGGAAGGTATTATGAAAAATAATAAAATATTTGCTCCTTGGTAAGGATGACAAACTTCCTGTTCCTTTCCCCTGTCTCTCCACTGAAAACCTTTCTTCTTCAGTTATACCTGTTCAGTCAATTGAAGTCATTACTAAAAATACATCTACATGTCCATAGCAATGATACCTTAAATTAAGCTTACCATTTAATTTCTCATCATCTTACATTTTCGATTTTATTTCACCTTATAGAGTGTAAAATAGACCAACCTGTAGCTTAATTATAGTGCCATCTCATCCAATTACCTGTTTGCCTGTTTTAATCTCTCTGTTTATCCTAACCCTCTAACTAAATGAAATTAATGATTCAACTATTTTTAAAGATCCAAAATTATCAGTTTATCTTGTTAATTTTGGATTTATTGTAAGTATTTCTCGTTCCCTCCCATTTCCATTATCTTAAAGGTATTTTATACGGCTTTTAATTCCCCACCCACCCACTCATACCAAACACACGTACAGCTCCCTTTCCTCAGCTCTTCAGTTGTCTAGATATCAGAACATCAACAAGGCAAGAACTATCTCCCTAGCTTATCCTCTACATATACCCAGCTCCTAACCCTTTCATAGTGTATATACTATTTGATTCTCAACACTCTACCCACCCCCCTACCCCCGGCCAAACCCAAATGCCCCTCCCTTCCCCGCCCAACTCCCTTGTCTTGATGTCAGAACATCATAACAGCATCAAAACTCTCCCCCTTCACCCTATCCCCTACCAAATACCCAGCCTCTAACCCTTTCATGCCTCTCTTGCTGTCCCCACCCCACCCCACCCCACCCCACCCCACCCCTCCCTACCCCTTTCTCTGCCCACCCCACCCCACCTCTCCCTACCCCTCCCATCCCCATCCCCACCCCACATCTCCCCTCCTCAGTTATCTTGCTGGCAGATACACTGACAGTGCAGGTCTTACATAACCAGACATTAGCACCTTCCAAACACACCACTGCCAGAACAGTAAGTCATCTGCCCTCATTAGCAACTACACACCAATTTAGAGAAAGTCCGCTAATTATTTTGTCAGTTTCAGTTACCTTCAATGTCAATTTCCAGGTAAACAATGGCCTGTCAAGATAAGAAACTGCATAAAACCACTTGTAATGAAGAAGTGTTGTGCACCAATTAGAATGTATATACACTATTATTTTCAAGTTGAATAAGTTGAAAAACAACATGAAACCACGCAAGTTTTACAGTACCTTACTTCGTAGATAGCGACAATATTATTTTTATTACTTATCTTTATAGAATGAACAATACAGTAACTTACTACATAAACCTATAAAGATACCAAACATACAGACAACATGCCTCTAACTATATCAGATACTTTAATAGTTACCTACAATAACTTCATCCATAAACAAACTGTTATCAAACAACTTGAAAATATACAGTGCCCTAATTAGTAACTACCTACATTGTTCTTTTCCACGAACTGTATCATGTTAAGATACCAATCCACCTGCCATATATTCAGGATGTTGGCTTAATAATAAACGACTGTACAAAGGAATTATCAAGATTTAGCAATTAAGAATGAAGACCATCAATAATTCCAAGGAAAATATGTTTACTCAGTCAAAATAATTAGCAACACATCACTGTAATTTTATACAAATATAAAACAAAAACATCAATAAAAATTATCCTTTGATATTGGGAACAAATTATTTACAATTAAAAACAATAATAATAAAAAAAAGTTTATATGAGGATACAATGTTGATATGAAATGGTGATTCAATCCCCACCCTAAGGTCTGACACACGTGTAGATGTGTACAACCCCTCCCCCCTAATCTCTCACTTTGTCTCCCCGACTCCTATGTCTTTATCAAAGGGATTAAGGTTTCTAGTGTGCTTTTATTCATTTCCTCTCAAAATAAACATTTTGTTGACTTTTGTGTCAATTTCCTTGTTCCATGACTCTTTATCCATATCAGTTTCAAATATACATGTAATATTTCCAAGATGAAAAGTAACTGATATCAACAAAAACACACATGTTCAGAATAAATGAATAAATGGTTATAAACTGAAATCAGTTACTGAGAGGGTGCTGGCAAGTCATACATCATTTGAATTGATCTTGTATTTTTAGGTGAACAAGAATATTTTAAAACCACATGATTTATCACCATTAAACTCAGGGGTATTAAAATTTAGCAAAATTATCCACAGATTCATCATTTTAACACATTTCATGCACAAACCAGTCCCCTTCATCAATAACATTGTCACAAAATATTCCAAGGCAATTATTCAAAATCGTTATAAATGTCAACATAACATTTTTTAAATTAAAATTGCTGTTATTCATGACAACAACAAATCATAATGTATAACCATAACAAAACCAACATTAAAACAAAAGTTTGAATATCCAGAATGGCATCAGAAAATTTTAATTAAACCATGATCAACTCACCCAATCTGCTCACAAAGTGAAATTCAATAATCCAATTTAGTTCACAAATTTTGGCTCCAAATTTTAAAGAAAACACTCAGCTGACTGGCTCCAAACACGTGTACTTGAACAAGGCACTTGGATCTACACCAGTACTTGAGTGACATGTACTTTTGTATATTGCTACTCTGTGTAATATCTACAGAAACATCTGTATGTAGCAGATGTATGATAAGCTATTCCTCCATGAACCATAAGTTTCACACTGATAAATTGTTCTCTTCCCCATTCTTTCTGGCTTCTTAGCAGATGGTTTTCATTTGGAACTGGGCTGTTCTATTTTATTGTAGAGGGGAGGCTGGTTGGGGTAAGACAGGGTGATCCATTTCTTCAAGAGGGGTTATTGATTGCTGAGGAAATTGAGTATTAATTTCCATTGGGAGTAGGTTAGAGGTGTTTGATTTCGTTAAAAATGTTTGAATGTCTGGGAAAGTTGAAAAAAGAAAGATTTCTCAGGCTGATTTTCACAAATTTGGAGTCATTATGCAACTAATCAAGTGTCGTTGCATAAGCCCTTTAAGAATAAAGAAGACGAAAAAGAATGATCATGGTTTTCCTATATGAGCAAAATCCTCAATGAGAATCATTTTTAAAAGCAGTTGTGTCTCAATTCTATAAAAAGAAAGGTTGAACAAAATATGAGCCTCATATATACATATATATGTATATGTGAATATTATTTCCTTTTAAAATCATTACCTGATTAAAAAACAATAAATAAAAAAAAATTTAATTACACATTTCAAAATATATGTATACATTTTATGACAGCTAAACAATTATTTTTTTAAAATCTAAAAATGTTCTATCTAAAAAATCCATTTTTTTTATCTTCTTTGTTAAGAAACTAACATGACGGTTTTGTGTCTTAATTTCTTTGTCAATTTCATCAGTGCCAATCACATCCATCTAATCAGTGTCATACGTGTCAATTTCACTTATAACATCTCTGATCAAATAAGTGATGTCTTAAGCATAATCCAATACAAACCATGGATTGAGGACATCAATATGTAACAGTAGGATTCAGCAGCAATTTAATTTTTTCAATCTGATATTCTAGTATCCCGTTACAAAATCAACTTGTATTAGTGACTATGAGTCTTTACCCTTTTGAACTTCTGACCTCATATATTAATTAAGGATGATTGAGTAAACAATGTGAATTTAATATTTAAAATTCAGTTTTGCATTTTACTTAAATACATATATCTGATTTGAGTCATCAAGTCACAAGGAAATTGGTGAAGACACTTAAAAGTTATTATATTTATCCTTTGGAAAGTTCTTTTCAAGTGTTGTTCTTGAGTTCATTGTCACCTGAATTATTTATTCAATGGCTATCTGTCAGTACATATTCTGCTAACCAAAGACTTCCCTAACAGGCTGTCAAAATGTACTAGATGAAACAATATCATCACCTCTTTTCTTCCAAGAGGAATCCTGAAAAAATAATGGTTAGAAGGACTTACCATTTGAGCAGAATTCTTCGGCTTTGTCTTGATGTCTTTGATCCTCTCATTAGCTGAAAAGAAAAGGAACAGAGTAAGAGTCTTGTCAAACACCTTCTGTGTTTTATTAAAAGTGACTTTCTTTTAAGATTTTGGCATGTATTGTAAAATTATTACATGTAAATATTTGTGAAGGACATGTTCTAAGTAATGAACTGTTCACAGAAGGATATAAAAAAAAGTTCAGGCATTCTATCAAAAGTGATTTATGTTCGTATTAAAATATATATACTAAAAGTAACTTGAAAGGAAACTTAAGTGTTTCCCTTTGTTGTTCAATATTCTTAGGTCAAATCTAAGAGTGAAAAGAAAATAACTGACAAGGAATAACAACTGACAATGAAATTAAATCTTTCTAAGTGTTTTACCTTTCTTTAAAAAATGCAAATATTTGAATATTTCATAAATACACATGATTCAAGAGTTAAGGATTGAAATCTTTTACCCTTCTTATTAATACTTTAGCTATTGAATGAATTAGTACAAAACCATTCTGATTGTCCGTTTAACCAGAATAAAACAATTTAGGGCATAATGCATAATTGGCCAATCAATGCAATGGCTATAGATGTGAAATGCAGAAATATTCCAGGAAAGGTTTAATATCATAACTGTCACAATACCACACAGACTGTCAAAATGTCAACAAATGAGAAATATGTCTTCAGTACATAACATCATTTGATTTATGGGAAATTTATAATTTTAAAGACTGAATCAAGATTAGATCATTTCTGTATAGGGATGGGGGCAGCTCTTACCCTTTCAGATACGATCATAATGTTAATTACCCAATTTCTGACTTGTCAAAAACTAAAAACTAGTAACTATGACAAACAAATGATAAAAACACTAACAATTATCATGACTTTTAATAATTCAATAATAATTTAATTATCATCACATGACGTAACCTTTGAATAAACTGGATTGAATCTGATAACATATCAATAAATGAATATAAAACTTCATGATCTATCTCTTTACATTTTACTGCACTTTCATTTATAACAAAAGAAACACTTAAATTCTATTCTGTTTGCTGAAGTTATTCATCCATTGAGTACAACAAATATGAACAACAAAGTTCTGCTTCATAGATTCTCTGAAACTTAACTAATATTGTTTCATTGATGGTCTTCTGTCCATTTGCCTTGTATTTCTGCATGGCCGCACTCAGGACATTGTCCTTTGTTCAGTTACATGTTTGCACTGTTCCTATAATTTACTATCTCTGTGTGTAATACAGTTACATAGTGTTAATATCTCCTGGCAAACAGAAAGCTCTTCAGGAGAGTGTCAATACTTCATGTTTCATTAACAAGCAGACACAGCATTGGCCATTTCTGCTTGAAGGATTTACCAAAGTCGGGCGCCAACGGTTCACAATTGGTTTTGTTCCAGTCAAACAAAGCATAGTGGTTGGATAATAACTTGGTGTTCATTGCAGTAAATCATACATGAACTGAAGTGACATAAGCTATCTATCAGTTGTTGATAGCATTATACTTGATATATTCATGACAGATGGAATAAAAGGTGATATATTGCAATATTTGCATTCTTGATGATACTAACGACTTTTTAATCCCTTCAAAGTAATTATTTCTTTGACATTTTCATCATGTCCAATCATGTCAACATCTTTGTTAACTTCACCTTAGAGTAACTGTTTTACTAAATAACCAATCAGCATCCTACTTCAGAAACTTCATTTCACAAATATATTACTTTCATTGGACAAAACAAATGAAATATTTAAAGAAGATATTTAACTGATTCTTTCTGAAAAGTTACAAATTATTTATTAAAAGATGCCAACCATGACTAAGACCTAAAATTTGGTACAAAGAATTTCTTTGATCTACTCATGCTCTAACAGATCTGAAGACAACTCCTACAAGCATCTGACACCAAACTTCAGACTTCAAGTAATAATAAATGATTAATTCCTTGGCCTGTTCCGAGTTCTGGAAAAAAATGGAACAATTCCCACAGCACCAGACAAAAGAGGATTTGGAGAAAATCTCTCAAGAATTACACTCTGGCACTGTATAATGGTAATGGTGACAAAGGAAGCGCCAATTAGGGCTGTGTCAAAGACATGACACCAATGTCCCTCACCTCAAGAAGCAATAAGCAATCTTCAAGGGGGACAATAAGAGGATTTAACTCACGCCTGACTTAATCTCACTACAGGACAAAACTCATAATTTCTCCCCAGTGATGCAACATGAGAACAGGGAGCCATTATCGTCTTCCTTGGGGAAAGGAGTTCCAAAATACCATTCCTGATACTGGGAGGGATGCATCTTTTTCTTCCTCCAAAGAAGAGAGTTCCATAACACTATTTTAAGTCTCAAGAAGGACCATTTAGATCTTATAAGGGTTTGACATTGTTTCTCCTTTCATCTATAATTTGTAAATCACTTTTTTCAATTCTGGTACTGATATTAGAGAATTTTGCTTGACTTGTTCTACTTCGGGCATGACCTTATTGAGGTTAAAGAATACATCTGAATATCCATGTAGCTGGTATGAAGTATATAAGACTATAGATGGAGTATAGATGGACCTGCAGTGATCTTGGTATCAAAACATGTGTGCTTCAAATCATGGCTCCTGTCATCAACTAGAGCTAGCAATAAACTGCTATATATATATGCCTTTAATCATAATAAAAATAATTTATGGGAATGTAAACCCTGCTCTAAATTAACTCAATTTTATAAATGAGTTTGTTAATGCATACTTTTTTTTAAAGATTTTCAATTCCTTGGGCAATATACTATCACGATTTCATTTAAATTTGCTATAATGTTATCTTTCACATTCATATCACCAAATAAGAACAAGCATCCTATACTGCTTGGTGATGTGAAACCCATTAAAATATAACATGATGATATCATAAGTCTTGTCTCTGTATAGGACAAGGAATAAACAATTTTTACCCTCAATAACAACTTATTATACCCATCTAATGAAAAACTTAAGGCTATCATTGCTAAGTTCCAGGGCCCATATTTTCGAAGCTGTCTTAGTGCTAAGATAGTCGTAAGTCAATGTTAATGTATGGCACTTACGACTATCGTAGCACTAATAGAGCTTCGAAAATATGGGTCCAGGACTATAAGCACAAATTAAGAGAAAACTTTTCAACCTTTCCTAACACTTTTAGAAACTACTTATTATTTCAAATAAATGACTTTCTCGTTTAATACAACACTAACTTGGACAGTGTACAAATGAGATAACTACATTGATTTTCAATTTTTACTGCAGCAAAAACTTTCATGGCGATATAGAATGTCTCATTAAGCATTATGTAAACATAGAAATTTTCTATAGATAACCATTATTCACCGCCTATAAGCACCAACCGTCCGTATTCAGAAATTCTCATTCACTTTACATGTGGCTTAAGGGGCAGAGAGACATATAAATTTATATTCAAAGAATTATGAAAAGGCAAAAACTTTGGTAATTACTTTGTCTAGACTTGAGTATGGATTCAGTAAGTTTGAGAAATAATTTTCTTGATCATTTGTTGAACCGGTCATTGGCATCAGCTCATGTAGCCATAATTATAACAAACCCCTTTAACTAATGATTTATTAGTTATGGTAGTATCTCATAGATTTTGTGATGTACAAAATAATACAGATTAAATATTTAACATTGATGATTAAGTTCTTAATTTCCTCCTTGCTGTCTATATTTTCAATGTGCTTTCAATATTTTCTACACTATAATGACTTTCAATGTTTTCTACACTATAATGGCTTTCAATGTTTTCTACACTATAATGGCTTTCAATGTTTTCAAAAGTTTTCCAAGTCATCTTTATAGTTTACATATACTTTATAGTTGCCAACAATGTTAATGCTAAAATGGTTTAAAATGTTTTTAATGTTTAACTGCTTTAACTGTTTGCAATACAATTCTTTGCACTCCCAATGTCTTAATGTACTATTTTGTCAATGTTTCAATGCAAATACATTCATTTCAAATGCAGTATTTGTTGGCAATGTTATAGCTTTGAATACATTATTTGCATGTAAAATTTTACATTCTATTTTTAAAGCTTCAACTATATAGCTATTAATTAAAGAAAGTGAAATGAAATGGAAATGAATGCATTTATATTTATCAGTTAATTCATTCATGACTCCATCAACTAGTCAAAACTTTTAATCAAAGGATATGTCACCTTTGAGGAATTTCCACAAAGTCCTCCAAATCGGTTCCTTCCAAAGCCTGTATCTTTGAGATACCAGTTATCTAAATATATCTGGCTCTCTCTAAATGTAGCTGTCATTATTAAACACTTTACAAAGCTTAAAGGATCCTATCGGAAGTAATAAGTGAAGAACTACCCTGATCTCAGACACTCAGGAGTTATCTTAGATGGCAATTCAAATATTGTCCTTAATGGTTTAGGCGAAAAGTCAACTACCAATTTGTCTGTAAAAACGTAATGCATTTAACTCGGAGGTTAGAGATAAAAAGAGGTAAATATTTACCTCAGTGATATCCAGGAGAAAACCAAAGACAAGGGTGGGACCAAAAATAATATATTTTAAAAGAATTGATAGCAAAAAAAGGATTTTTATCTTTCATTTTCAGTTTCAGTTTAAGTGTTTGCTGAGTAATCATCATCCACAACAACATTGTCATTGTACACAACATCACTGGCTTCATCATGCTTGTTGCAATAGTCGTCATCGTTATTGTCATCATCGTCCACAACATCAATGTCATTATACATAACATCATTGGCTTCATCATACTTGTTGCAATAGTCGTCATCGTTATTGTCATCATCATCATCCACAACATCATTGTCATTATACATAACATCACTGGCTTCATCATGCTTGTTGCAATAGTCGTCATCGTTATTGTCATCATCATCATCCACAACATCATTGTCATTATACATAACATCACTGGCTTCATCATGCATGTTGCAATAGTCGTCATCGTAATTGTCATCATCATCATCCACAACATCATTGTCATTGTACACAACATCACTGGCTTCATCATGCATGTTGCAATAGTCGTCATCGTTATTGTCATCATCATCATCCACAACATCATTGTCATTGTACACAACATCACTGGCTTCATCATGCATGTTGCAATAGTCGTCATCGTTATTGTCATCATCCACAACATCAATGTCATTATACATAACATCATTGGCTTCATCATACTTGTTGCCATCGTTGCCATCATTATTTTCATCATCATAATCATCATCATCCACAACCTCATTGTCATTATACACAACATCATTGGCTTCATCATAATTGTTGACATCATCATCATCAATAACACTGTCGTCATCATTGTCATCATTCGCATCATTCTCATTTCATCATCATCTACAACATTGTCATCATCATCTACAACATTGTCATCATCATCTACAACATTGTCATCATCATCAACATCATTCTCATCATCATCATAATCATCAACATCATCCACAATATCATTGTCATTATACACAACATCATTGGCTTCATCATAATTTTGCCATTGTCGTCATCATCATCATCCATAACATTGTCGTCATCATAGTCATCATTCTCATTGTCATCATCTACAACATTGTCATCATCATCAACATCATTCTCATCATCATCATCACCATCATCCACAACATCATTGCCGTCCTCATCATTGTCTTTGTCATCATCATTGTCATTATCATCATCATCACCACATCAATATCATCATGCTGATCACATCCTTTTTTGTCACAAATACCATCATATTTACTGATGACATCATTATTCTTAAATGTAGATCATTTAATGGCAATAAAGACAAAACAAAACAATGTCAATTTTTAATGGGAAAAATCTTTGAAAT
Organism: Gibbula magus; assembly: GCA_936450465.1. Classification (NCBI taxonomy): domain Eukaryota; kingdom Metazoa; phylum Mollusca; class Gastropoda; order Trochida; family Trochidae; genus Gibbula; species Gibbula magus. The sequence goes on from OW388293.1 coordinate 34,975,807, forward strand.
AAAACCATCGTTTGAATAAGTTTCAAATAATTCAGTATCATTTATATTTCTTTGAACTCTAGCTATGACCTCTTTAATATTTACAGATCTTTGTCAGATGAGTCATTTCATTATAGAATAAAAGGATTTTATGTTCAAATGAAAATGGATAATTTAGTGAAATTGTATCATACAATTGTGTGACATTGCATGGTGCTTTGACAATCCATGCAGGCATTTTCCAAAACCTTTTGACAATCCAGGCATTATCCAAACTCTGAACAAAGCTTTCTATTAATTTTGAGGGGCAAAATGCGGACAAAATATGACAAACACAAAACAACATTAAGTTCCTTCCCTCCATTGATTATACCTGTTTAAACAGAAACAGAACTTAATTTCCACTTTGCCTGACAGAATGCCAAAAATTATTCCGATCAACAATATGAAACTAAAATCTAAATTTGTCATCAAACAGAATTGAATTAGTTGCATAATCCATACCACAAGTTCGAATCAAACATCAGCTAACAAATCTCATTGATTATTCACGATTAGTCACAGACAATGAAACATTATACAACAGAATAGCGTAATTATGTTATACCTTACTGGATAGTTTTTCAAAATTTAAGAATTTTTCACACATTTTGGACATAAAATCTTTAGAATGTTTCAATTCATTATTCTCCATTAGTCATGCTCAATTAAACACAACACAAGAGAACAGCATAATTACGTTATACCTTTATGATTAACTTTTTAAAATCGAAGAATTTTCACCCATTTCGGACATAAAATCTTTAAATTCCTGTTCACTCAGTCATAACAAATGGTATCAACACTAAAATAGCCAATAATTAAAGCTCTAGTTATTTTATGCCCCAGCCATGAGTCACATACAAAATACAAGCTTACTCAATATTCATTAATTTTTAAGAGGTTAGAAATCAACAGTTGAATAGCCATCACTGAAAATAGTGCTTGCCCGTTCCATTAAATCGAAATTCTCTTGCTCTAAATTACTCAAGTTGACATTTGGGACCCTCAACATTGCATTATAATGTTTCCTAGTTGTTCCCAAAGGACCGTTTGGGAACACTTGGTAAAGCAACTATCATGTCAAATGAAATCAAAAGAGTGAACATTTTTCTGTAAAACCTATTTCTGTGTAGTGACTACTGATTACAGTAAAGCATGAATTTTCTTTTTTGGAATAATTCATGGTTTGATTTGAATTTTTAGTGATTAAACTTTATTCTTGACAGATGAATTTATTACACTTTTTCAAATGCTTTCAGTAATTATTCTAACAAATTTTACACAGAAAAATCTCAAGTATTCAACTGTTAGGTATTCCTGACTCTTGAATCCATAAAATTTACCCTTAACAATTTATTCTATTTGAAAGAATATGACAAAACCTATTAAACAACTTAATTAATATACTAACCACCAACAATACTGAAATCATGTATTCTATTTTCACTTAACATAATTATCCTGAACAAATACTAAGTCGATGAAATTGTGTTGCGGAGAGCTCGGAGACAGCACAACACCTGTTTCAAATATAGTAACAGTGTATATAGAAAACCTATGTTTGCATGGACCTACTGTCCAAAACAACTTTTCATAACAAGCAGCAAAGGAAAGAAAATAGGGGATGAAAGAGAACCTTGCCCAAAGCCAATTTCATGGATAAATACTGGGAAGACCAAAGACTGGTGTGAAATATAGCTGCAGCAGTTCCAAAGTTTTGCAAGAATAAGAACAACAAAAGATTGACCCTATGTTGACTTTGGTGTCAATATATGAGAGTTTGATAAGCTCACACACATATCAGAAGTCAGAAGGTATTTGTCTGCCATGTGCAGTCTGTACGAGATCTAATGCTGCCCCTCCACTGTGGAACAAACTTCCTCAAGACATCAAACTATTATCATCTCTAACTGTGTTGAGACTCAAAACTCATTATTTTCAAGCTATCACCAATTGGATTATTTTTTCTGCTATAACTTTATTTTACATTACATTTTTTACATTTACATTATTTTCTGTAATTATGCATATGCCTTAATTTATGATATTGTTAATAGACTCTCATACAATAATGCCATTAATTTCTTACATTTTATGCGCTTAAAGAATGCACCTTGTGTGTGGATATAGTGCTATATAAATACCCATTATTATAGGAGATAAGCAGCTTCTATCAGACAAGTGCATGTCTCATAAAATATTAAACATTGAGTCAACATTACATTTGAAAGAAACTGTTTTCTGTCGCTTCCAAACAGCCACATAATTAACTGTTAAGAAGTCTCAGGACAAAAGGTACCAGAGGAAAAAAGTACTAAATTTGCATAGGTTTTTGGTTACGCCATAAGAGTTTAACCAACATAAGACTAAATGAAATCTGTTTTTGAATGTTCCAATCTGAATATTGCAAATAATTTTTTCCTATCTTTTTGGGGTATGTCGTGAGACATAGATTTGTTCTGATAATAAAGAAAGTATTTTTTTCTGTTGTATGGGTATATGAACATCATCTTTACTATATTTCTTTCCAAACTTATTGAATTGCTAATGTTTATCGTTGTATATTTATTTCAAAATCTTCGATGTTGCGTTTGATTACCATGCACTTCTTACAACTCCAATCAAAAAAATTATGGCATGTGCCAAACTTTACCAATTTGTGCAGAGTGTTAAATTTCTCAACAGGAAGTAGCCACTTATTTTCGTTCAAACTTTCCCATAAAAGTACTTAATGTCAATTTCGCAATGTATTTTACATGTTTAACCAGTGCAAAAGCAATGTTACATGCAACTGTGCAACTATCAACGTCAAAATATACTGACATAGTAACATACACTTTCGAAATATTATTGCAGTCTTCAAATTACTTCACATTATCACACTTCCTTTAACATTAAATATTTGAAAAAAATGAAATTTATCACAAATATACAAATTGAAAATTTATGTTTTGCAAAACGTATTTGTTTTTAGTCACAGACTTGAGAGCATAATTCAATCATTATATCTAAGGAAAGAAATTGAAAAACACAAATAATTCCTCAAAGATTTTTTAATGACTTTTGCAAGCTTCTCTTACATAGCATATTTTTATTTTCAGATTTATCATGACATAAGAACTGCAAAGACATATAATTAGGAATTTCTTGACAAAAAATGAATATGTGGGGCATACTCTTTCTCTTAACAACACATATCTCATACTATAAAAAAGATTTCTGGCTTCCAAAGTTTTTAGCTTCATGAATCATTATTCTATTTTTTATACTGTATAAATTCATCTCTGTTAACACATTGAAAGATATACATTGATAAAGATTATAAAAACAGCTTCAGCATGAGACAAAATACATGTAGTTCAAATATGTCTTGATTAACATTAATTAGTAAAACATATTTCAGTAAATCTAAAATCAAGCTAATATTGCTGGGTTTTTCTTCAATTAATACTTCTCGATTGCACAATGTATGAATTGATTCTACAATTTAAATTATTAGCAATATAATCCTGGAGTTGTGTTTGTAGTAGAGTGTCCCCTCCCGATTCACTAGTCTGAACACACGTCTGAACAGTGAACTATAGTCTGAACTCTATAGTCTGAACAGTGAACACACGTCTGAACACTGAACACTAGTTTGAACATTAGGCTGAATAGTGAACACTAGTCTGAACTCTAGTTTGAACACAAGTCCAGATTTCATCTACATATACATGTATACAAGAATTTGAGAAAAGCACTTTTCCTGATATTGGACAAATTAGCAATTATTCTCATGTCTTCACTATCTACATGGCTTGTATTGGCAGCAACTATAATCTAAACACAATAAATAGTCAATGCAATACCAAAAGATGAACTCAATTTATCTCTGTTCTCTTGTAAGCAAGTTAATTCTACTCTTCTCTTTAAACAGACACATATGTTCCTACTTTCACATCTTCCTGTCGGTAACAATAAAGATAAAATGTATCATTTCTCCAACATATGCTGAGAGTAAATAGACATCATAATCCTCTCTCTTATCTCTTGTATATGCCAGGAACCAAAACACACAACACCCATCAACAAACTTACTTAGGACAACCATGAATGTAGACTAAAATTTAGTCTATGGAATTTAAAAAATCTTCATCCTTATGTTTATATATTTTTCAATACTACCAGTTTATCTAGAATTGCTGAATAAGGATCTAGACTGTACTAAAGCCTCTTATTTTTACACAGTCATGGAGCAGGACTACCCTGAATGTGAAGAAGCTGAATGTTGAATTGATAAGGGCTAAACCATTCTGCGTAACCGATGCACAGGAATCATAAGCCATTATTAAAAGGGAGTTATCAAGGATTGCCCACTAGTTTCAGATAGGATGCTTATCACTATTACAGGATCAGCAAGTATAGGGTTAAGATATGGGAATTTTGAAATCAGAAATACTGGAAGCCTTCATATATTTTGCAATTGTATATTGCTTATGCAAAATTGCAAAAAAGGTTGGCTAATCTAAAACAAATGTCAATTTTAAAATTAACACAATTCATTCAAATTGAAAAATAACAAGGATTACATTCCACCTGATGAAGGAGTGAGTATGTACTCCGAAACGTCGTGTATTTTCACATTAAAGAAGTTGTTATCCAAAAAATCTTCATGTTCTTAACAAGGATTACGTTAGGTTTCAAAAATCAAATTAAAAAAAGTAAATGTTTATTACTTGCAAAAGAGAAGGAAAAACAACATTTTTTTTACATGAACTGAGATATGCTCAACATCATCTTTTTAATTAGTAAACATTCTGTAGAAAACATTAAAAATAGGTTGCTTCCATCAGAGTTATTTACACCAGAGAAGTGTCAATTTCTTCAACAAGTCTGGGCTGTAACCGACAGTGTCCAGTAAATGGCAGATATAGCTTACAGCAATCTTCAGGCTGAGGACAGTGTTGCCAATTTCCATGTTGTGCTGAAGATTTTGGCTTTTGATTTTACATGCATAGGTTTTTTAAATGGTTCTGTTAGCTTTTACTTGAATTTCAGTCATGTCAATTCTCTCTCAAAGATTTCTGGTAAAAGAAGTGGGAAATAAATAGTTTCATGCAATTCTGTTGGTTATTTTGCAGATTGTCAATTCAAGCATAAATCTTTCCAAAACTGAAAAGGAGAGAAAAAACATGTACACATATTTTTTGTGTGATTTTACAGATGTAATCATTTCCCTTTATCAACACGCACTGATGTAAAATATCAAACATATGTTTTGAGTATCAAGGCAACTATCAAAATATATAATTCAGATTCATAAATATTAACTTTAGTTACTCCCTTTTGAATAACCAACTCCTAATCATAAACAGCTGACAATCAGTTGGTTAAATTATTTTCATTTGATTTTTTTTTAATTTAGGGTTAACATTTATCCATATACAGCTGTCCAATGAAATCACATGTGTACAAAATTAAAGCAACAAGAATTTGTAAAATCATGCTCAAAACAGTTTGGAAATCATAAAAGAACACAAGAATCTGCCTGGACATCTGGTCACTCAAGGAATTCAAACAAATGATCTTGCCCTGAGGTCAAGAAGAAAAAAGCTTGTAATTTGAGTCTGTTGTTTTAACTGAAATATACAAGTGAAATTGATGACTTGTAAACAGCAGGGGAAACTAACGACAGACTCATAAAGCAGAACCTGTACCATATGTGAGACATGTGGCCACAAGCTGGCAGGAGTTAGCTCCCTTCCTTCATTTGTCAGCTGCCATATTTGCTCTGAGAAGTTGTTGACATTTCGAATAATCTTGAGAATATTCATCATATTCTTGAAATATAAGTCTCCTTTTGTGAAATACTCCTAATATTTTGTGTGATATTTCTCGATATCATATTCTGTGTAATATTCATCATATTCTGTGTAATATTCATCATATTCTGTGTAATATTCATCATATTCTGTGTAATATTCATCATATTCTGTGTATTAGCCTAATATTCATAATATTCTGTGTATAGGCCTAATATTCATCATATTCTGTGTATAGGCCTAATATTCATCATATTCTGTGTATGTAATGTTCATCATATTCTGTGTAATATTACTCATATTCTGTAAAATATTACTCACATTCTGAACATCAATACTTTTTAGTATGCAGCTTATTCTTGCAATATTTCTATTATTCTTTGTCATATTCTTCATCTTCTTAAAAATATTCCCATTTTCTACACTTTTTCAATATCAATCTTCTTTAGTTAGTTTTTTTTCTTTTCAACTTCAACCATGCTATTTCTACATGTTAAACATATGTTTATACATATATCAATATTCATACTATTCTAATTCCTATTCATTTCATTTATGTCCTAAACCCTTCTTCTTATTCTTTTATTTAGGGTTTTCTAATTGTTTCAATTATAATTCCTACATAATCCTATGCATCCACATTGGCAATAACAAACAATGTTTATATTTTTGTAACAAGAAAGTGTACTATAGAATTATGTGCCTGAAATTATAATATCAAATACATGTTTCAGAAAATGTATTAGACAGTGTCTTTCTCAATCACTTTATATCAATAACTGTACATAGGTTTCCTTTCGATCTGACAATCGAATATTGAAAAAATTTTTTGGAAGTTGGGAAGTGTAATTTTTAAAATAATATACAACTTCATGCATAAATTGCATTAAAGTTGCTGTAACAAGAACCTTGAATTTATTGACACCTGTCACCTAAATTTTTTAGCTTTTAAAAATATTATCATTTATCATTAAAATAATTTTACTAAGGTCAGCATGCTCCATGTCATGTTGACATTTTGTCTAAAACATATTCTAATCAATCATGGCGTGGGAATACTTCAATGAAATATCCTTCACTATCCCACACAATCCAATTACTAAGTTTGGATGTAATCTATTTTGAATTAAAAATAAATTTACATCTAAGTCCTATCAAATTATGGTTCATAGATTCAAACAAATTAATCATCGATGACAACTTGAATGACAAAATAATCAACCTGAGTTTAAATTGAAAACAAATTCTTAAATAAAAATGTTTTTGCAAAGTAAGAAATTTCAACATTTTAAAAACGAGTTTATTTCAATTAAGGAACTCTCCTGTGACAAAGTGTTACTTTCTTGTCCTACTGGCAGCTGAACCCTCCTCCATCTTTGAAATATCTAAAAATGCTTTATGTTATTGAACTTACAAATAGAATATTATTTGATATATTAATGACGTACATTCTTACATCCTTTTACATACACATCATTCAGAATCTCTTTTTGATTTTATATTTGATTTTAACTTCAGGAAATAGATCTTGAGTGACATGCCAAATGTTTTTGGATAGATCTGAGAACATGTAGATTTAATGATTGTTTTTAAATGTGCAAGGATATAAATAACATATGGAAATTTATGAAACTGTGACATCCTGAACATTTTTAGGTACTTGAAGATATACATCAATTAAGACTGGACATTACATATTTATAAATTTTTTAATTATCTGCTTGGCATTGGACAACTTTTATTTTTATCTTTTAAGTCATGGAGGAAAACGGTAAAAAAAATTAAAGTATTGACGCTACTATGAGATGAGATACAAGTTATATTACACTTCTGTTATTCATATGATTCTCTTGTCTGAAATGTAGAGTTTCTTTTTCCAGATTCATTCCATTGTTGCACAGGACTGTAGTAGTGACGTGATAACCTTTTTGAAATGTTCACAGTGATGAGAAATTGGATGTTTCACCACAGTGATGTGTACATTCTCATAGATTAATAAAAATCAGTTTAAAATATTTTTATAAAGTAATGACGTATTCTGAATGGTGTACTCACTGACTGCCTCGATGACATCGGCCAGAAGAACACCGTCTGTGATGTCCTGCTGTAAGTCCGCGATGAAGCGTTTGTTCCGCGCCTTTTCCAAATAGTGGTTGGCCCAATCTGTGTAGATCTGCAAAACAAATATGTAATAAGTATACCTGCCATTGTGATTGTAACTCCAGTCACAATTTCTACATCATCCCATCATGCAATATTCAACCAGTCAGGTCCAATGTCTCGTGATCCATCAAATTTGTTAACACAACTTATTTGAGTTCAAAGCATATACTGTAAAACTTTTATCATAATTTATCTTGCGCACAGTGTAGGTTTAATCAAGCAATTATAGATACATGTGTCTGAATATGAATGATATTAATTAAAATGCCAAGAGAAGGGAAGGAAGAGCAATTTTTGAATTAAATAACAATTTGAAATATGAATTTTCATGAACTAAATTTTATTCTAAGCAATTGCCTCTATTCTGTCTTGCAGACTTCATAAAGCAGAACATGTGTAAGTAAGCCAAGTTTAGAAAATGTTCTTAGTCTTAAGTGTTATAGGATCTGTAGATTCATTCTATTCTAGGTCTATAAAAGGCAATATTTCTGGACCATATAATTATATAGAAAATTAGAAGTAAAATTTCCAAAATGGTTTTAATATCATTATAGAAAAAAAATCCAGGAAGGAGAAATTGAAGAAGGAAAATAAAACAATTTCAAAACCACAGTCTCTTTTAGCAAAGAAATTTTTAAAAAAAATCATTTACAGCATATCTTTCTACAAATAATTCCTGGAAAAATATTTGATGTCAGTTTTCTCCCACTATCAATTGAAAATCTTGTCTGTAATTTGACAACATACAAAATGACATATTTAAGCATCTCATCTGTTTCACAAAGGCAGAGAAAGAACAAAAACATTCCACACACTATCTGCATATTGTCACACTTTCAGATTCATTCTCACACTTTTTACATTCAGCACACATATATCTGCCACTTGTTTAGTTATATTATCTTCCATACCACAAGTGTAGCATACACACTTACAGCTATCAACATCAACATCTTGACAGAAATTCTCAAGAATATACATTTCAACCACACAGTTGTAGATTTCACCCTGTTATCACTAATTTGATCAAAATCTCCTTGACAGATGGATGTTTCACATGGAAAATGCCTGTATAAAATATAAGTGATTTGTGTATTTCTCATCTGTCATATACAGTTATACACCTACATTGCTTTTGTGTATGTTACATCTCTTATTCATTTAGTTTTATGTTTGTATATGACATTTGTATATATTCAAGACATTGAAATTGTATATTACGTTTGTATATTGGGTTTGTTAACTGGATTTGTTTACTTGATTTGTGTATTGGATTTGTGTATTGGAACTGTGTATTGGAACTGTGTATTGGATTTGCATATTGGATTTCTATATGGGATTTCTATATTGGAGTTGTATATTGGATTTGTGTATTGGATTTGTGTATTAGATTTGTGTATTGGATTTGTGTATTGGATTTCTATATGGGATTTCTATATTGGAGTTGTATATTGGATTTGTGTATTTGAGTTGTATATTAAATTTGTATATTGGATTTGTGTATTTCTTAAATTGTGTATTAAATAAGTGTTTTAAATTTGTGTATTAGATTTGTGTATTGGATTTGTGTATTTGTTATTGGTCATTTAGTTACTTTGGTTACATTTTCTCATTATCTCATGTGCATGTTTATCAGATTTTTGAATTTTTATTTGAGTATTTCTTACTAATTGTTCATGTATATTGCATTTGTATATCTACTTTCCATTGAATATGCTCACTGCATTAATACCCACATGCAGCTTCATTTCATTTGTATTTCTGATCAAGTAGCTTGTGTATTGTCTTGTATATTTACTAGGCATTGCATTCTATGTCTACATGCCTAATTTGCAGACAAATAACAGTTTTATGTATTTGTACTTTTCTTTAAAATTTCACCTTTTTTTTTTAGGAAAACAAATTGACTCTTTAATTATTTCAAATTTAAAAAAATATTACTATCTCCTTGCATTTAAAAAGAATTTTAATGAATAATGCATATCTGTCATATGTATGATATACCTGCATATTTAATTTCAGTATTTCCGAATTTAGCATATATCACAATTAAACTCTGCAAGATACTACATGCTGTTTGCATTTATGAATATTCGACTTATAGATTTTGTCTGCATAATTGCAGGTCTTCTGTCACATACGCATACATGGTATTACATTTGTACACTTCATTACATTCCTATCTCATGTGCACATTGTATCTATATATTATTATATTGATATATGTATTAGATGTGTTCAGTTCAATGGATCACATAGCTTTGGCTCTTTTTGACATATATTGATTTCTATTGATTTGAATGTACATATTGAAGTTACAGCTGAATCTGACAACGATATTTATGAAATACAATTTTGCTATGTGTATTGATTTCTGGATTTGCAAATGTAGTTAATAGAGAATCATTATAAATATCTGACAGTGGAACAATGGAACAAATGTAGGTAAATAGAGAATCATTATAAATATCAGACAGTGGAACAATGGAACAAATGTAGGTAAATAGAGAATCATTATAAATATCAGACAGTGGAACAATGGAACAAAGTACTTGATGACTATGAAACTTTTAGTAGCGTTCCAAAAACATAAAACAGTTAAAATTACCCACGATTTCTTGCACTAAGCCAAAGTCATCCAGACAGAACAAGGGAGATAACTCTTTCAGGACAAACCATTAAATTGACTCCTTTCAGGAACAGGCATTTTCCAAATAAATTACATTGTGTTCAGAATTGAAACGTGAAATCATAAATCAGCATCACGAAATTGTGTTCAACTTGTACAAGAAGCTTGACTCCCTGCACCACATCACTTGTGTTTGTAAATTCAGGAACTGATAGAAGATCGGTCAATGTAGAATGTCAAGACTGGCTAGTAATTGCTCTCTGTGGACCCATTATAACACAGACCAGCGTTCTCGGTGCACTTCCAATTGCATAAGTTGCTCAAAGCCAGAAAGTGAAGAAAGATTGCTGTTTTCAAATGCATTGGAAGACTCGGAGTCTTTGATAATGATCGATTGAGTCAAAAGCTTGGCGCCAACATTTGGTGAATATTTCTGATCAATTCCTGGCATTTCAAGTAAACTGTCTGGCTGCTATAACAAGTTAACCAGCAAATGGAATGATGATTTCAATCAATGATGTTGTGCATTAAAGTAAAAAAAATACACCTTGGAAATTTTCCTGCAAATACCTTACCAGAGGACTTTTTACACAATGAATCATTGTATTTGATTTAAACAAACAATCACTAATATCAGAACAAACATTTGTACATCATGTAACAGTTGTTCTACCGGTACTTTAATCCAGTAAGTTCTCACGCCCAATCAGATATGGAAAATATATAGTTTTACACATCATTAACACCAGAAGGGAATCCCCGAGGGACTTGTTAGGGAACAATAACTGTGATATTGACACTGAAATATATTGGATTCCGCTATTAAATCAATGTAAAAAGAATGAGATGATTGCAACTGATTACACCTGTCATGAAGTACATGATTTCTCCATCATCATGCATCGTAATTTATTTCACATAACCTTTGAGCATTTGGACAATAGTTTGACTGTAAGGATTGGTGTATGGAAGTGTAAAAGATCACCATAAGCTTATTTACAATTGTAACAAACATGAGGATGCATACAATATGTTTCTTTGGAAAAGAAATTCAAAAGTGATCAAAGCGATAGATACTTTTTTGATGCTCTTTGTTGGATTACAATAATGAGGGAGAAAAAGCTTTTTATATCAAAAACAGCTTGTAACGACTTCAATGTGTTTTTAATGTGGTATACTTATTCTTAACCATACAGATACATATTTTCCGTAGACATATGGATGATCTGGCTTCAAGCAATATATGATACAGCTATTGCAACATAATAAGATGAGACATGACACAATACTATTAAGTCATGCACTGATGAGCAAGAAAACAATATTCAGCCAGGTGATAGCAGGTGATATTTCATGTTAGACTTGCAATTACAGAGTTCACCATTAAATTATGAAAAACACTTTTAACAGTTAAACATTCATTAAAACCTCATACTGAAATCAAGAGAAAAGAGAAATTTAGAAAGAAGGTGATATAAACGGAAACTGTCAAATATCAAATTTGTAATCTTTTGTTAATAATGTTCTTATGTTGATATCTATTGTTCTTTACGATTACACTTTTATTCATAAGGAATTTTTTTTTAATACGACATCAATGATTATTAAATATTTTCATCTTATCAAATAAATATTTCTCCATCATTTGCTGTCAACACGACACCAAAAAATTTAATAACTGCCAACAAATCAATTCATTAAAGAGTACAAAAACTAGGAATTGTCATCCGTCAAAACATCTTTTTGAAATTGCCGTCCCCTGAGGTAAGATGAGCACTGATAGAGATGAGGGATTGAAATAATTTGATTAAAGAATTCCCCCTCCTTCTCAGTGTTATATTCAAAAGTGGCCGCAATAATTGTTTTATTCTTAAACAAATGCAGAGGTTTTAGGGTTAACAAAAAAGTCTTTTTGTAAACCATTTTATGCCGAGATCAAATCATTCTTAGATGAATTTGTTATGGTCATAAAGAGAAGTTGATATAAAAACATAACATCAATGGATATTATCGACACTAGCAATATTGTATTACATAGTATCATTGGCTATTCCCTGCATATATGTCTGGTGAATGCAAAATTACATTTTTCTCATCTAGAAAACTGTACAACTATCTGTTTTACTTCTTAAAGTGAGCATTAGGTTGATTGTCCATATATCTACAATCTGTCCACCACCGAACAACTGATGTGATAGTTTGTCATCCAGACGCTAGAGCAAAATATTCTATTAACGGCCAGCCCAGGCCAGCAAGTCTAGATTACTCAGCTTTAGAAATCCAGGCATCTTTAGGACTCCATTTTGTATAACTATTTGAGTTGTTTGCAAAATTGTGTTGTTGATAAGAACAAAACTAATAACAAAGATTAAAATTCAGCCAAGTCTTTTGGTTCAGTCTCAGATTGCTTGACATGTATACCAACTAGCAAAGAGTTAATTTGACTCTTACCCAACAAGCAAAGATTTTATTTGACTCTTACCCAACAAGCAAAGATTTAATTTGACTTTTACCCAACAAGCAAAGAGTTAATCTACCTATACATACTGAAAACCACATTTTTTCCATTTCAAAAATAATTTAGCAGACAATGGGTTAATAAAAGATCTGTCGAAAGAAAGGTTTGGCTGAGGACAACTGATGTGACAGGTCAACCCACATGGTAAAGTCTCAATCGCCTCATATGTTATTATTGGCAATTAACCCTGACTAACGATATGAGTCGTCTGGCGCCTTGGGACAAGACTAAGGACTGGATTCGAGACTTTAGTAGAAGTGGATTATGGACGCTAGGACAAATTTCACCATAGTTCTCATCAGGGAGTACTCTGATAGTCCGAGTCGGCTGTTCCAGGGAGTAATCATTGTCTCTTTGTGTTATTGATTAACTTTTAAAGAAGAAAAAGATTTAAAATGTAAAAATCTTCTGATCAGATGATTATCAAATGGACTCAGCTAACTAAAGAATATTGGTAATTAAGACCATTGTACTTTCGTTGTTTTGATGTATGGAAAAGATCAATTAAAGAACTAAATGGTTGTGTTTTGGTTGTGATAATATTAAGACTATAGACAAGCCAAGGAGCAATTTAGTATCATTGAAAATATTTTGGAGAAGACATTTTGGAGAACTTAAATTTTATTGAAGCCATTAAGCAAAGAAGAGTGAAGGTGAGATGACATATGTTTCAAAATCCAAAATTTAAAATGGTTTGAAAACAGTGAATTTCCTTTCATTATTAGACAAGAAAAAGGATAAAAACATATATTAAAAAAGAATTCAGATGAATTTTATATAAAAAGTTTCTATTTACTCTGTAAACCATAAATTAAACACATCAAACCTATCAAATTACCTTTCTTAGCAATGAAATATTCTCTTTCAAGATCGAAACATGGTTTTAACACAATTTCCCCCCCAAAAAATCAGACAGCAAAGGAATCAATGGGATAGCAACACGATCTTGTCAATTAAACTTGGCATTTCGTCACACATCTTCGTTGTCAATTTCCTGCCCTAGCACTGGAACTTTTGTAATTGAGAAAAAGATTTAAATATTTTATTCAGTCCATTACTTTCACTAGTGGTGATCTAGCATTGCAGGAGATTACCTCCCCTGAATAAACATAATGGAGCCTGATGACAAATCATCTGAATGTCAGATTAAAATGGCTTTCAAAGTATTCCAAACTAAATAAATAAACTGATGAATGAGATTAAAGTACCATTTCTGATAATGATACAAACATTTGTTAGATTATCAAGATAAATCAAATTATCTCTGAATTATTAACCAAAAAAATTAAATGAGTAACACCTACAATTTCTGCACTCTTCTACAAGACACTATTGTTATTAATTTTTTCAAATAATTTGAAACAATAATTCCTGAACACATCTGGGACATGTTTCAGAATACATTTTTTAACATTAGACTAGCAATCCCCAACAGTTCCAAGAGACTCTGGTTGTCCTGTTCCTTGTCACACTCTCAATAGTGTAACAAGGTTCTTAACAATAGTAGCCAATTAACATCTAAAAAGAGAAAAATCAATATCATGTCAACTGCATGCTTAATTATAATTAGATAATTATTGAATGCCAAGTTGAAAATTTGGTTAGTTGAGATCCATTTAACTTCCAAATTAAAGCCTTCACATTACAGACGTTATTAATAATCCAACATGGGCTTTGTCATCACTGTTGTTGTTGCCACTGTCATCATCACCATAATCATTATCATCATCATCACCATAATCATTATCATCATCATCACTATTATCATCACCATTATCAGCACAATCTTCATCATCATCATCATCATCACCATAATCATTATCATCATCATCATCACCATAATCATTATCATCATCATCACTATTTTCATCACCATTATCAGCACAATCTTCATCATCATCATCATCATCATCATCATCACCATAATCATTATCATCATCATCACCATAATCATTATCATCATCATCACTATTATCATCACCATTATCAGCACAATCTTCATCATCATCATCATCATCATCACCATTACCACCACCATTATCATTATCGTCACTATCATCATCATCACCACCACCATCACCACCACCGTCATCACTATTACATCACCACCACTATCACCATAATTTTTAATCTTAAAACATTTTGTATCCTTGACACAATTTCTCAAGTCTATTTACAAATTTCCCCAAATCTATATTTTGACAGAGAGAAAAAGTCAATTAATTTACTAAATTGAAGCAAGTTGCATACATCCATGACTTGAACTTTTGCCAGCGTTCATCAATTTCTGCATGAGTCAGTCTGAATTCATTTTTTCAGCTTTTTTCCGGGACAAATTCATGCAAGAGTTCACCTGATTGCTTGCCAAATCCTTAATCGCTCCAGCAATTACTGAACTTCGTCAAGACAGAAGAATTAACTAAAACGTCATTGGAAAACTAAACTATTATTTTCTGTTTTGACCAAACCTTCTACATTATTCTGGTGCAAGGAACATGAAATTTCTGACAAAACAATTTTAGAAAATTAAGAGTTTGAATTATTTAATGATGTCAATGATCAAGAAGAAATATTTAGGCTGTTAGAAAAAGAGATCAAAATAGAACCCAACAATGTCATATTATTATCCTGATTTTTTATTATGTATTATTCCTCCATTAATTGTGTCTTTTGAAAAGAAAAGTCAACAAATATGACTTTAAGAACATCAAATATCAAATGAAAAGTAGTCTGAGCATTTAAGCAAATAATGCCAATAAAATACCATTGGGAATATAGCTCATATATCAGCACTAGCTGCTGAAGGTCTATAGAACCATTATATTCACTGCATTTAAAAACAATACTCCTTTCGTCTGAACCAAATTTTCAAATTTGGAGCTGTCAACTAAAATGTGTATTCTTAAAGAAATTGGAAACCCAGGCTACTGAAAGACCAATAATGCACATAATGATTTTGTATGTACAACAGTAAAATACAACATTAACCTGTAATGGGATGTTTTGAAAACAGGACAATTTGTAAACATTTAAATGTGTTTGTGAACATGAACCATGCAAGTTAAAAAGGGTCCTCTGAAAGTGAACCGCAAAAACTAAAATACTGAATATTAAACCTTTTTTATTCAACGAATATTCTATGAATATCCATAACATCTTATACTTCATAACCAGTTCATTAAGCTCATATTCTCCACTAAAAAATCTTCTCAAATATGAACCACTTGTATTCAGATTTGTGAACATGAACCATTCATGCTGAAACAGGTTTGTGAACACCAACCACAAATTGGCCAGCATGCTCCTGACAGGCATTTCTGTAAAATAAAATCACTTTCAAGCTGTGTAGATGTGCATTATTTACTGGGAGAGTTCAACACTCTCACACCAACACAATACCCACGCTCCTGGGTGCCGGAATGCATCAATAACGTGTAATCTAATTTTTTAAGGCAGACATCAATTTTGTATGAAGATCCCAGTTGCTGTTCAGGTACAATCGTGGTCAGAATTTGTAGGATGTGTTAGTTTTTTAGGGCATGAATAGTTTTAAGTCTTTTAGAGCACGAATAGTTTTAAGTCTTTTAGGGCATGAAGAGTTTTACGCCTTTTAGGGCATTAAGAGTTTTAATTTCTTTAGATCATAAAGAATCTGAAGTCTTTAAGGGCATGACTAGTTTTTAATCACATGAAGAATTTTATGTCTTTGTGGGTATGGAGAGTTTTTAACTTTTTTAGAACATAAAGAGTTTTAAATCTTTAAGGGCACAAACAGTTTTAATTCCTTTAGAATCTGTAGTATTTTAGGGCATAAATAGTTTTAAAATCTCACAGGTCATAAAGAATTTTATATCTTTGAGGGCATGATTAATCAGAAGTCTTTCATGGCATGAAGCATTTTAAGTATTTTAGATTAGGTCCTTGAGAATATGAAGAATCTCAAGACTTTCAGAACATGGAGACTTTCAGCTTAGGACATGAAAAATGTTTGAGTCATTCAGAGCATCAATACTCCCCTTTTACTGAGGATATCAATTTGTTGGAACTTCTAAAGGTTTGAAGGTCTTGTAGTTTCAAAGGTCATGATGATTTTAAAGGAGAAAAGTTCTTTTATTCAATTAGGGCATGATGAATGTTTTGCTTTGAAAAGTTGAAGTTTTGTAGTATTTAGGGCACAAAAATGCATGAAATCATTTTACATTTCTCAGGCATATTATATGATATATCCTATATACTCAAATTAACACCATTCAAGAGTACAACATGGCAACATCAAAAATAAATTTCATCAAAACTGAATACGTCTATTGCACTCTTGACATAATATTCTAAAAAGTTGCATAATGGTAATATAACAACTTAACTTTTAAGTGTAAACTTTCGTGCCAGAATAGGTAAGTTCTGACCATAGCTATAGATTATAAATTTCTACTGACAACACCCCATGAGATCCTAGTTTCTGGAGGTTAGGGAAGCAGTCTGACGATACCTACCTTGGATTTGAACCTGTCATTGAACATGCCGTGAAGCTGCTCCCCTCCTATTGTTATCAGACCCGGACTGGTCAGCCGGTTGTCAATCTGGTTGTCCATCTTTGTTTATATGATAATATCCAATATGCCAAAAGGTGGTTGTTATACTATCCTTTCTTGTCAATAAGTTGAATGAATATATTGTTGACAATGAGTGACACAATCAAGCATCAATGCTTAAGTTTCTCATCATAAGATTGACAACAAGTCACAGAATCATGTGATACAGTCACAGGAGTTTGTTGTCCTTAGATACTATTGACAATGAATGACACCACTGAGCAACAAGATTCAAACTGCAGGTTGATTTGTGTTCAATGAGTACACCAAGAAGATATTCCTTGTTGTCAATCTATTATGAAGTTGTCAATTTGTGAAAAAATCACAGAAGAAAGCATCATTTCTTGTCTGTCTGGTTTGTTTGACACTGTCATAAGCAAACATTTAAATCCTTCATTGTCAATATGTTCTATAAGTGATCAGAATATTCCAATAAGGTTCCTTCTTGTTGTAGTGTCTGGATGACAAACACTGATGCTGCTTACAAGCCTTGTTGTCCATATGCAAAAAGGAGTCAATTGACAATGACTGACACAATGAAGTAAGGAAATGGTCTAAATCCTTTGTTGTAAATGTCAGAAGAAATAATCATTGAAAATTCAATGAAAAGATTCCTTGTCAATCTTTAAAATGATTTCGGATGACATTCTTGCAAAATACTTTCTTAACACTATCAAACTGTTTACAGTATGAAATAAAATAACATTAACTTCAAGTGAATATAAATCAGTGGCTTTTAAATGTTTTATTCAATGTTGGGTTCTCGTCTAGAAATAAAACGTTCTCCCTTGTCACTACTAAGACTATTCTCAGAACTAATATCAGGTGTAATGAAAAAAAGAAATAATATAAGTTGATTCGATAGATTAAAAGTAAAGGTCACTGAAAGATATCAGTTATATATCTGTACATAAATATACAGTTCCACACTTACTGATAATTACTTATTAAATTTGAATCAGATAACATTGACAATGTTTACTTCTGAGATAAAAATGATGATTCTAGAATATTTGCATTGATAAAATAACATTTCATGACAAGAAGCCTGGTCAAAAGTTCATAGTAGACAGCTGTTGTTTCATCAACTCCCACATTGTCTGATTATTTTCATCTTTTTATATGCTTAGTAGATCATCAGTATCATATAACAATTTAGGAATATTTAATCATACGTGTCATGTCGATTTCAATGTGAAATAAACATACCATATTTTCCTGAATATTAACAGAGTTGATATCGATGACGCCAAAAACATTTTGACTAAGAATTACTACATTAAAATCTTTTTCTTTTGCAGAATAGATTGATACATAGATAGATCTATATGATATTTCACATAAAAAAATTCTTAATTTAATAAATATTATCTGTGGCAATTTTTCAAACATAAAGTAGATGATGATGGATTAGAATTACAAGAATGTCAAACTGCATTGTCATTAAAACTGACCACCGAGTTGATGATCGTGAAGTCACGCTAGTAATAACGTCGTCACTTGCATCAATGAGGCCTTTGTTACAAAACCAGGTTTTGCAGTATGAAGTTGTAGTTTCAAGTTGCATGAAATGTCAATATCGATATACACATCTGGTGAATATTTTCACACACGAGGAACAAAAGATCTCCAATATCCATCAGTCGTGTCCATTCTTCCAGAAAATGAAACACAATGTAACACTTGCTCAACAACAGATAAAGCCTCCAACATCCAAATAATTAATTCCGCAAAAAAACCACACAAAATCTCCAGTAACTAGATCACATGAAATGCACTGCACCTAAATGCACATCTCCTCCACTGTAAACAATGCAATAGACACGATGCATGCCTCTATCAACGACCAATGCTGTTCGTCAGTTGCAATTCCTGCACAAAGCCACATGCGTCAATTTCACAGTCCTCGTACTGAATACCGCTATCGTCCAGATCAGCGAGCCCTAGACATCGTCATTCCCTTCTTGCATGAAATCGACAACACAATGGGAACGCTCGCTAAAAAACATGGCATCGAGTAAAAAACGTGTCATCCGTTGACCCAAAGTGACCATGCCGTTATACGATGTTAAAAATTGATTTCATTGCCAATGCTCTTTGAGAGGGGTTCGTCAAATGCTCCATACAGACTGATCCTCTCCCGACTCCGACGGATCAATCAATAATAGTTAAAACCCTCTCGTTACCTCCAGCCCGTTATGCAGGTAATAAGCACACCAATGATCACCTCCATTTTGAAAGATATGCATATACTCACAAACAGCTGTTTAATGTTTCTGTTTACCACGAGTCAGTTACGTAAGTGATAATCAGACAAATGATCATGTCCATTTTGAATTTTCAAAATGAGCTAAAATGACTTATTCAGTATTTGTGTTCGGGAGACACTGCAACTCTTATTTACAGAAACATTCATTTATAAGTTTATCTGCAAATATGCATATATCCTTTGCAAATTTTGTCACTCAAACAAAATATTTTATTTCTGTTCATTTTTGTAGCCTACACAAATTTAAAAGTTAATTAGACTTGTTTTTTTATTTGTGACTATTAATCTATTCTATAGATACTATCTATTGGCTAAATTCATGTGAGATAATGGTATTGTGTAACGTTCACTTATTGATAAATAGCAATCATTACTTCTTCCTACATCAAATTATTTTGAAGACAATTTTAAAAATGTACACTCCCTGAAAGAAATGTAATTTGTAATTTCATATCTACATTGGTCTTCAAGATTAATCAATGTCCAACAGTCCAAGATATACACAGGGTAAACACTGGCTAATGACAATTCTGCATCATACATATTGTATAAGATATACACAGGGTAAATACTGCCTAACATAATTCTACATCATACATATTGTATATTTTTCTCTATTACCAATCGACCAAAGGCAGAAGAGTGAGTGAGTTAATTTTTGTTTAACTAAAAATTACAGAATAATAAAGTGAAACATTTCTATCGTAAAATGTTCTCATATCAATATGTTAATCAGAATGGCAATAACCATTTCATATTATTCTGACTAGAAGAAATGGATTGGCAGACAATGCTGAATACATAATTAATTATTTGATGTACTTAAATTGCTATAATCCATCACTCATCTGGGTGAGAATACGGTACGTGTTTAAAGTCATACATCACTTCAGGAAGCATCGTCTGTCATCTTCACTCAACAACATTTCTTCAAGATTTGCTTTACTTCAAGCCATTTAATTATTTTTTGAAAAAATCCTTTTTAAATTTTTTTTTTTACTTCCTTTCAATTGAAGAAGAAATGATTGATTTTTTAACAATTTTAGCAATGCTTTTACGATATCCATTCAACTAATTGCAAAATTGATATCATAAATACATTATGTTTAACAACGTATTCAACTATAGCATCAATTTCAATATAGAATTTCAAATTAAAGTTCTTTAAGCAATGTTTAATCCATGTAGCTGTTGAATTATTCTAATAGTGTCAAATCATTCTGCGTAGCCAATATACAGGAACTCATTAACATGGAGAGAAATCCACACTTAGCCAGTGCCAGAGTTAGAATATTTGGAATATCCCATAACCCACAGGCAAATGGTTAAAGGACAACAAATAATGGTGGAAGTCTCTTAAAATATAAATAATGTAAAAGTTTGATTTAAACTTGAGAAACGGTGAAAATGCCCTCTCCATCTTGGTCTACTCCGACTCCAAGTGAGTTTACTGTGACCAGACAGGCAGCAACATCAGAGAATCTTTATTCATTCTGAGCGTGTATCATAGCTGACAGATGTACATAGAAATTGAGTTATGTCATTGATCATGTTCTGGGCTTAGATGCTGGATTTACCATATCTGATATTCGAAATGTACATTTGTCAATTTCATGAGAGTTACACGGGGAACAAAGGTCTACCCTGTATCTCCGGGTCCAATAATATTTACAGACTGAGTTTATCTTCTCCAGCGGCTTATTCTGGATTATTCTCTTTGAAAACAAGTTCTGACTTCAGTAACTTGGAAACTCAGAATGTTTTGATACTCAAACTGTTACAGCTAAACTGATGAGAGAAAAATAATGTTATAGAGAATGTTGGCAATTCTTGCTTGGAATAACTTAAATATTTACTTGCTAAAATCTTTTACTAACTTTCAAGGTTATTACAAAATGGTACCCTTCACATTTAGAAGTTGAGTAATAACAGTTGATGTCTTTGACTGAAAACACTGGATTAGCAAGTCAGATCTTCAAAATGTAAATTCAACAATTTCATGCAAGTCAAGTCAGGATATATTCTTCTGTCAAAAGAAGATTGAGATAATTTGCATACATACTGGCGTTTGGAATATTGCAAGATTTTTTAAGGTAAAAAAAAGGAACCTGGTCTTTTTACAATGTTTTGACAACGATAACATTTTGATGATGTGGACAAGTCATTTTCCTGGTTTATACCTAAGACTTTTTGTTTGTCCGCTTGTCCAATTTTTTAAAATGGTTACAAGCCACAACCTTAAAAAAGGACTGCTATTATGAAACTCATGATTGAAAATTAAAAAAGGTAACATCTTTTAAAATTAAGAAAGGTAACATCTTTTAAAATTAAGAAAGGTAACATCTTTTAAAATTAAGAAAGGTAACATCTTTTAAAATTAAGAAAGGTAACATCTTTTAAAATCAAGAAACGCACAATGAAAAATTTATGTATTCCGACTTAAATTTTTGTATTGCTCAGCTGTATACCAAGCACTAGAGATTCTAAAAGATGACAAATTTTCCAACATTTTCCTTCAGTCTTCCAAGCTTTCAGACACCATATGGTTCTGTTACATATCATCAATATCCAAAAACACACCCTTTGATCTATTTCTTATAGGTCCCAGACCCCATTAATAACTCAGGCTGAAAATAATCTCATCATTACAGGAATGATCCTGTCTAATTAACTGGTCATGCTTTCCAACAATGTCCAGGTAGGTTGACCACTGGCCACTATTCTCCAGGTGAACACAGGTGTTTCCTACCTGTCCACACCTGTCCTGCTCGTTATCACTTGCCTTTGAACCTGCTCGTTGATTGCAATATTGATCATGTATAGTTCTTCATTTGCATTTCAATGTGTTTTCACATGCATTGTCAGACAGCACACTCAGGGAAGGGTTATTTCCCATGCACACCAGAATTCTGTATACTTCATAATCATATTTTTCTGACCATGTATTGTCTGGTAGCACATATAAAGATAGTTCTCCTTTATACATAAGTTTGTTTTTCATTGAAAAGCCTAATAAACATATAAGGTAAAGAATAATGTTTTTCAGATGGTGCATTGTCTAACATCACATAGAGGAAGGATGTGTGAGGCTATCTTCAACTGAAAAACAATATGAATGATTCAAAATAATATTCATTGTCTGGCAGCACATACAAAAAGGCTCTGACATTCACTTTTTTCATGTTTTCTCTTCCTTCTTTGTTCAGTAGCACAAACCCATTACCCTACATGCCTAAAATTAGGCACGTAAATGTATTGGCATTCTGGGCCCATATTTTCGATGCTGTCTTAGTGCTAAGAATGTTAATGTCAATGTTAATATATGGCACTAACGACTATCTTAGCGCTAAGAGAGCTTCGAAAATATGGGTCCAGGTTTCTTAGGGGTGAAAGGGTTAGGGAATTTATCAGTTGTTCTGATGTTTTTTACTAAACATATGCCTCATATATATGTATTAAAGGCTTAACACCAGTTCCTCTATATTTATCTGGTTAATAACATACTTTAATCATTGTTTAATCATGTCATCTATAATCAATCTGCAATTCTCAATGTATTTACACCTTGTGGTCATCAAGCCATAATGCCAAGAGTGGACACTGTCTAAGGACATAATTACCCTGACTCCTTCACTGTGTCTAATTATATTAAGTGGTCTGATGTCTTCTGAACAAATGTCAGTATTGATTCACTGGTCAAGTAGAGGGAGAGGGAATAGAGACATAGGGATGGAGGTAGTCCTGCTCCATGACTGTGTATTATTAAGAGCCTTTAATACAGTCTAGATTTTTATTCAGCAAGTCTAGATAAACTGAATACACGGAACTGGAAGTATAAACAAATATGTAATCAAAAGGATGAAGGTACAAAAATTATAAAAATTCTATAGACAAAAATTTTAGTCTAGGATGGAGGAGAAGGGATAGATTGAGGAGAAGGAGACTCAAATTTAGTCCATAAAATATTTTTCTTTTTCAATAATGTCACACTTTCCTTATTCATTGGACTTGTGATTTCAAATATTGAATTGAGTCAAGACTTGCTTAATGAGAACCTAGACAGTTTTAAGACTCTTGTAATGCAGAAAAGATGAAAGGACAAGAATGGAGAAGAAGGGGTTTAGAGAAAGACATGTGTGGCAATTAGAGACAAGATGTCTTGATCACAACTCTTTTAGTAAAGTCTTTTCAGTTGGTAGTCGATAAACCGGTATTCTTAATATGACTATTTTACAGAGAATAGAGTGAGGTTGACAGTTGGGTTTCAAGGGAGGTAACTCAACCGGGAAGATAATTAGGGAAAGAACAACACACAGACCACTAAAAAATATTTTTATTTTTTCTTTCTTTACTCTGTACGAACTCTCCAGACGTCGAGATCAAGGCTAACTCAATCTAGAGGTATAGTTTACGCAATAATTAATGAGAACCTAGACAGTTTTAAACTCTTATAATCAGACATGCAGAAAAGATAAAAGGACAAGAATGGAGAAGAAGGGGTTTAGAGAAAGACATGTGTGGCAATTAGAGACAAGATGTTTTCATCACAACTCTTTTAGTAAAGTCTTTTCAATTGGTAATTGTTCTATTCTATGATTGTAGGTCAAATATGACTATTTTACTATGGAAGCTAAAAAATAGAGCCATGGGCTCTGTAGCTCATCAGGATTTCATTGATTTACTATCTAAAGTTGAA
Source organism: Gibbula magus (assembly GCA_936450465.1). Lineage (NCBI taxonomy): Eukaryota > Metazoa > Mollusca > Gastropoda > Trochida > Trochidae > Gibbula > Gibbula magus. The sequence continues at coordinate 35,000,496 of OW388293.1, forward strand.
TATTTAAGTTATTTAAGTTATTGTTTACAAGCAAAAGATAGGTTCTTAGATCATGACCACTGGGGGTCATGGGGTCACATAATCTACAATTTAGAATCCCCATTGGCCAAGGAGTCTGCACATAACTTTTCAGCTCTCTAGACCTTTTGGAACTGGAGAAGAAGATGAAAATAGGTTTTTAAGGATGTGACCCCTGTGACCCCATTTGGGGTCACATGGTCACGAAATCTACAATTTAGAATCCCCATTGGCCAAGGAGTCTGCACACAACTTTTCAGCTCTCTTGACCTTTTGGAACTGGAGAAGAAGATGAAAATAAGTTTTTAAGGATGTGACCCCTGTGACCCCATTTGGGGTCATGGGGTCACAAAATCTACAATTTAGTATCCCCATTGGCCAAGGAGTCTGCACACAACTTTTCAGCTCTCTAGACCTTTTGGAACTGGGGAAGAAGATGAAAATAGGTTTTTAAGGATGTGACCCCTGTGACTCCATTTGGGGTCATAGGGTCACGAAATCTACAATTTAGAATCCCCATTGGCCAAGGAGTCTGCACACAACTTTTCAGCTCTCTAGACCTTTTGGAACTGGAGAAGAAGATGAAAATAAGTTTTTAAGGATGTGACCCCTGTGACCCCATTTGGGGTCATGGGGTCACAAAATCTACAATTTAGTATCCCCATTGGCCAAGGAGTCTGCACACAACTTTTCAGCTCTCTAGACCTTTTGGAACTGGAGAAGAAGATGAAAATAGGTTTTTAAGGATGTGACCCCTGTGACTCCATTTGGGGTCATAGGGTCACGAAATCTACAATTTAGAATCCCCATTGGCCAAGGAGTCTGCACACAACTTTTAAGCTCTCTAAACCTTTTGGAACTGGAGAAGAAGATGAAAATAAGTTTTTAAGGATGTGACCCATGTGACCCCATTTGGGGTCATGGGGTCACAAAATCTACAATTTAGAATCCCCATTGGCCAAGGAGTCTGCACACAACTTTTAAGCTCTCTAGACCTTTTGGAACTGAAGAAGAAAATGAAAATAGGTTTTTAAGGATGTGACCCCTGTGACCCCATTTGGGGTCATGGGGTCGCAAAATCTACAATTAAAAATCCCCATTGGCCAAGGATTCTGCACACAACTTTTCAGCTCTCTAGACCTTTTGGAACTGAAGAAGAAGATGAAAATAGGTTTTTAAGGATGTGACCCCTGTGACCCCATTTGGGGTCATGGGGTCGCGAAAATCTACAATTTAGAATCCCCATTGGCCAAGGAGTCTGCACACAACTTTTCAGCTCTCTAGACCTTTTGGAACTGGAGAAGAAGATGAAAATAAGTTTTTAAGGATGTGACCCATGTGACCCCATTTGGGGTCATGGGGTCGCGAAATCTACAATTTAGAATCCCCATTGGCCAAGGAGTCTGCACACAACTTTTCAGCTCTCTAGACCTTTTGGAACTGGAGAAGAAGATGAAAATAGGTTTTTAAGGATGTGACCCCTGTGACCCCATTTGGGGTCATGGGGTCACGAAATCTACAATTTAGAATCCCCATTGGCCATGGAGTCTGCACACAACTTTTAAGCTCTCTAAACCTTTTGGAACTGGAGAAGAAGATGAAAATAAGTTTTTAAGGATGTGACCCATGTGACCCCATTTGGGGTCATGGGGTCACAAAATCTACAATTTAGAATCCCCATTGGCCAAGGAGTCTGCACACAACTTTTAAGCTCTCTAGACCTTTTGGAACTGAAGAAGAAAATGAAAATAGGTTTTTAAGGATGTGACCCCTGTGACCCCATTTGGGGTCATGGGGTTGCGAAAATTACAATTTAGAATCCCCATTGGCCAAGGAGTCTGCACACAACTTTTCAGCTCTCTAGACCTTTTGGAACTGAAGAAGAAGATGAAAATAGGTTTTTAAGGATGTGACCCCTGTGACCCCATTTGGGGTCATGGGGTCACGAAATCTACAATTTAGAATCCCCATTGGCCAAGGAGTCTGCACACAACTTTTCAGCTCTGTGGAATCATTGGTTCTGGAGAAGAAGTCGAAAAAGCGAAAAGTTTACGGATGGACGGATGGACGGATGGACGGATGGACGGACGGATGGACGGACGCCGGACACCATGCCATGCCATAAGCCCATCGGGCCTTTCAGGCCTGATGAGCTAAAAAGGGAGGTACTTCTAACAGATGACTTAGAGGAAAAGAGGGAACTACTAAAAAATCTTGCTGAAGTAATTTCTGCAACAAAGTCAAACCATTGCAACTAATGACTTGCTGGATTCAGTTCTGCAACAAGGCAAACACCATTGGAACCAATGGCTGGCTGGAGTCATTTCTGGAGAAAGAAATAGGTCCATGATTGACTGTACATAAGCAGAGTCTGATAATAGCAAGTGAAGGGTTAACATTAGACACCCACAAGGCTTTAAATTCCCTTGAAAGGAACATGCTTTCACTCTTAACTGATCTATGCTTAATTGTAGAATTGGTAGAAATGATTTCCATCATACACTAATCCTGTCATTGTCAGGTGAAACGGTTGGTTTTCTCTACAGAAAAGCCTCTTATTAGAGTCAAAGCTAGAGGGAAATAAGCGTTCCTGAACTGTGAGATGAGCTTCATTCCACCTTCATCTAAAAGTGTTTGTTCGCGTTTCCACATAATAGGATGACCTTGGTTTGACACCATAAGAATCAAGATATTGGCACATCTACGATTGGATTTCTTGTTGATCTATATTCACATTACATCCTCGAATAACAAATCAATTTCACTTGTTGATTGCAGATGACCTCATTTCATCAGTTATTGCTGATAAGACATACAGCCAGTCCCATCAATCAGCCCTTTCAGGCTCACTTACATAGTCTTCTTCAAACAACTATGGTTAACCCTTGGAAATACTAGAAGAAGACAAACAACAATAGAATTTATTGTATCATAAGGTTAAGGGTTAATTGTTCATCGATAAGCTTTGTTTTTTTCACAGGAATTCCAGCAAGATCCACTTTTATCAATCATTTTAGAAGTCATTTTAGAAGTTGGCAAGATGAATGAATTTCAGTGATAAAGGTTGTAGTTATCAATGCTAAAAGTTGATACTCTTGAAATAATTTTAAATTCATAAAAATTTGTTTCTGATTCTATCAACTTGACAATTTCATTATTATTCATAGATCATAAATTAATTATAAATTAGTGTCTTTTGGCAGCAGTGACAGTCTGGATGTTATAACAATATTACCAAAGATATGTTACCCAAACCAATAATAGCAAGGAAGCTAGTTGAAGGGTTAAAGATGTCAATCTCTCCATACTGATAGTGATCGGTGTCTATATAGATGAGGTGATTGACAACCACCACAATACCTGTCAATCACCTGCCAATCTTTGTTCACTGCAACCAGCTGACCTACTAACATGCTTCCAAACAATTTCTCCTGCTACTTGGTGCTCACAGCTGAGCACAACACAGCTCTTCAGAAGCATCTTCTTCTTTGTCCATTTCAAACGACCATGATTCTAAAGCATGTCTTCAGCAAGGTTGGGCTTGTAATGCTGACCTTCTAAAATGTTTTCAAGGAATTCTCTTCCAACTGTCTTTGTGCTACCATCTAATCATAGTGCTGCTCTACAAAATCACCTCCAATGCATTTTCTCACTACTTTTGTGCTTACATCTTTGTTCCTTTCAAACTGCAGACCTATTCAATATTCAAAAGCATTTTTCGCTACTTTTGTGCTTACGTCAGATGAGAATGCGTCATTCTGAGAATGTAATTGCTTGCTAATTCTGGCACAGTTGATAGGGATCAAAGACTTACAAGAATTCCTGTGTATATTAGATACTATTTTAGTGTTGTTACCACACTCTATAAATGACAAGAGTGTTTGCCAACCATAATTATGTTTTTAGCTCTTTGATCAAGTTGAACATTACCGTCACAATTCTACTGTTGTCATGACAATGGGCATCAGACAATGTGCTTTTCAACATCCATGTTTCTTAGTCTTTTTTTTTTTATCATTTTCAACACCAGATCTTATTTCTACTTTTGAATATTGATTCTGAATTCACTCCTATTATCACCAGAATATTTATTTACTTTAAGAGTAAATGATATTTAAAATTCCCATTTTCAAAAATTCAGAGTTGGCGATAGACAAATAGTCTAAACAAAATAATTTGTTTTATAAAATTTCTTTCAATCATTATTGAAATATAGACAAAAAGAAATACTGTCTCCAAAATTTAGACACATGACATTTGAAATGATACAAAAATGTGAAACATATACCCTTGGAACATAATTAAGTTCTTTGTACAAATGAAGTAAGTTTCCTGGCTACATTTTCCGATCCATTTCAATTTTAAGCGACAAAAAAATATTTACTTCACAATTGATAGACCGTTGAGATAGCTGCTGTGAAAATTTGCTGAGCTATCAAGAAGAATTTTTTCAGAGATTTTTTGCAAAATGGACACAACACTGCAATATAATAATCAGCCAGTTCTAGATGGAGATAGATGTTAGACTTTTAGAATTCCTTTAAAAGTTTCGCACTAGAAAGTGCTGACAATGACATATTGAAGTCAACATGACCGAAAACTTTCAATAAATAGAGAACTGTCTTCTGATATATATATCAGGTAGATTAACATGATCGAGTTGATGAAAGTTTAAATAGATGAGAAGACACATTCTTCATTCTTCATTAGATTTCAGGGAATCAAAGTAAACATGTAAACTTTAATTAATATAGTATGTACTGCGGTGAAACTTGCGAACATAGGCTGGAACTAGTGAACCATGGGTGGTACTGAGTTGAAATTCAGTGTAGCAATGCACCCAAACCTTACTGCGTGTAGAACAGTTCTCTACTGCAGACAAAGTTGCCAAGCTCCTGGCAGGATTCGATCCCAGAAACTTTTGATCCGAAGCCAAACATGCTAACCACAGCACTATCTCGCCCCCTTCAATAATATACTTATCTCAACAAAATCATTGCTGTTGAAATATTATCTAACTCTGACTTCCTTGCAGCAATCATTGTCTGAACTATTATTCTTTGGTCTGATTGTCAATAATATATAAGGAAAGAATAATGAATTATGAATTACTATTGGCTTGCATAAACAGAAAAACAAAACCTTCCCTATATTCATGTATTAATATTTGCCTGGGACCAAAGCTGTATAGAGTTACTGAGCAATTAATTAATAATACACTCAGAAAGTATCATTTATATTTATCAGATCACTCAGAAAGTCTCATTTATATTTATCAGATACCACATAGTTGCATATTGATTAGATTAACAAAGTGAGCCTTTTTTTAAATGCCTGAAGGATTTTGAAAGTGTAAAACTTTGAAAGCAGCTAAATGACACAAGTTGGCCTGAATCCAACACCACTCTGTACATCTCTCTCATCATGGGTGAATTATTGAGCATCTTCTCGCCCTAGCGTGCACACTACAAGATTGTGGAATCTGATTCTCAATTGACAACAATTCTCGAATATACGAATAACGGTATCCTTAACCCTTTCACTAAACCCTTTCACTTAACCCTTTCACTTAACCCTTTCACTTAACCCTTTCACTTAACCCTTTCATGGTAAACCAATTTACCTTGTTGAAGTTTACCTTTCAGTTATCATACAGTCTTCAAAATGCTTGCACATTAGACTAAAATTTAGTTTATGAAATTTTTATAATAACCATACCTTCATCCTTATGACTATAATTTTAAAATACTTTCATTTCCATATATATGTGTATTCAGTTTAGACTTGCTGAATAAGAACCTAGACTGTCTTAAAGGCTCTTATGTTTTACACTGTAATGGGGCAGGACAATTTGCACATAACCAATCTTGGATAACAAGGTGGCAAAAATTAGTATTGAATTTTGAATTGTTAATAAACCATTAATATAATTGTCTATTAATGCCAACCATTCTGAATGACCAGTTTACAGGAATAACAAGGTACCATTTGGTATTCTTCAATGGATGCAAAACAGCCACCCAGTCCAAAGATACAAATTCCTGCCATGGTGGGCACCTATGAAAATAGTCTTATCACAAACTGAGAGAAAAGACTTTCCAATGTAACAATTCAAAGCTAATTTATAATACTTCAAAACGTGAGACATAACATAAAACACACTCCAGTATATACTTTGGTCTGCATATTCCCCTTGGTCTGGTAGAATGTGAGACAGACTAAATTGCTAAGATAGTGATAGTGTTCAAATTCTCTCTGTGGATCTGTCTAGCAGACTTGATGGCTCACCAGAAAAGACCAGGGGGTCATTGTCTGGAAAAATGGAGAACAATTGCATAGCTATATAATGCAAAAATATTTTTTTAAAAGGTCAATTACATCTATAAAGTATTTTTTTAATATGCTATAGTCTATAGTCTTAAAGTGAATATTGAGTAAATTGTTTATAAAAAGAAAAAAGAAAAAGAAAAAATGCTCTGTATTTATTCTACACACAAAAATAATTAAAATCTTATTCCTATCTAATAAGCTAAAATGAAAACTCTACATAAAGTTATCAAAATGTAAGCAAATTAAGTTTTAAGCACACGTTAGCAGAAAAAAGAACTCTTGTTTTAATTTAAACTAAGACATATTGTAATATATATAGAGTAAAGAAGTTAGAATGAACAAGAAAATAAACAACTGATTTACATTTCTGTAACATTGTTAAATTTGGGATCACACTATCTGCAGTAGTACAAACTTAAGTACTTTTATTGAGGTGCTTTGTTTTACAATTTGTTTTTAAACATACCCAAACACAGCAAAAAAAAGTACAAATCTTTTCTTTATGGAAATTTACCCTTTGATCATTGTAGCAATAACAACAAATTGCCAGAATTCTTCAAAAAAGGTTTATATATTAACAAAAACTCCACCTAAAAGATGGCAAAACATTTAAGTCTTCCCTCATGTATATTTCCCCTCTGATCTTCGGATGAAACCTACAAGTAGCGGAGTCGTTGATTTCACATGGGTCGTCGGTTCCCTCCAAAGTGCAAGTCAGTTTACACACAGGTAAGTAGAGGCCTCTGAACCTTTATCAAGATATGGGCGCAGATTCAAAAAATAAAGTCAAATCTAAAACCGTGTTGAGGAAGAAAAAAATTTGTTTCTGAACCTCACATTATAACTGAGACATAAAGGTACAAAAGAAAGAAGAATAGACACAGGCCAGATTATACTAGAAATAGCCACTAGAACACATTTAAAAAAAATGTCCTAAGTGTTTTTCGTTCAATTATTTCAATGTCATAATATACTAACAATACTACTAAATATAAGAAAGTTTATTGATTGCGTAACAGTTCTACATTCTTAAAACAAATTCTCCTGATCTTAACATGGATCTATTTAAGTTACACACATATCACCATATATAAGCTCAATATAATGCATATTCTCTGGTCCTAACATTTTAGCTGGTCGTCTACACATCTATTGCATACAGGTGAGATAAAGCTCTCTCAACCATCATCAGGAAACAACTCCAAGGTTCTTAACCTCATGAATGCATATCCTTTGATTCTCACAGTTTACCAGGATCATCAATTTCCCTTGAAAAAGTTTAAAGGATAGATGAAATGACTATGGTCCAAATCGGATTCATTAAAATGGGATGTCAATTTGACAATTGCTCGATTTTAAATTTCTGAAATCGGACCATAAATTACTTATATACGGCTTTTTAAAAAAACGCCTGATTTAGCCCCGGCGACCAGAATGAAAGTCTGCGGGGGTGTGATCCGTGAAGGGATGACTTCTGTGACGTATGTGGAGGAATTTGATTTTCGCGATAGTCACAATTAAACGTAATTTCGCAACATTTTGATTGTTAATTTCACAAAGAAACCTTCAATAAACCAACTTAAATTTCCATTATATAGAATGTTTAGATATCCAACTAGGTAATTCCGCAGATGACAATTACACAATTATTACATAAACATGTCTTTTTGGCAATGTAATACACCTCATAAATTCATTTAGCAGCAGTGATAATCATCATTAATTAATTAACGAGACACCGGCGGAGTAGCTATCTACGCGCCCCGCCTGTCGCTTATCACAGTCACGCCTCAGTGAGCATTTTCAAAAGGATTCGCCGAACAAATTGCGGTAGTGTTAAGATGGGTGAATTAAAATCGTCTTAATTATCAATTGCAAGTGTATATTGTCTCGATTTTATGCTCAATTGATTCCGATATACAATATACGTAGAGGTAATCATCTGTCATTCTTGAGAAAAATGCATTTCATCTATCCTTTAACAGAGAATATGACTACTGTAGGCAGTGGAGAAACACCGGTAGTTAACTAAACCATCACCATGTACAGCCAGGGTCCAGGTTCATGAAGGGACAATAGAGACCAATGTTAACCTCAAGTATTGCATTCTCTTGTTCTTTCATTCCACCTGGATTATCTGCACATCTATTGCATGCAGTAACCTTTCATCAGGAAACAACTCACAGGTTCACTGTTACTTTAAAGCTTATGAATGCATTCTCTGGTGCTCCCAGTTTACCTGTTTCACTTGAGAGAGTGCACATCTCTTACAAGGAGGATAAATAAAGCTCACTGAACCTTCATCTAGATAGAGGAGCTTACACACAGGTGACTCTCTGGTACTGCCACATAACCTTCACTTAATGTGCTTGTAAATATCATTCTGCTTGTCATGTACGAGGGATGAGATAAACCCTTTTTGCTGATATAGTGAAATCGACATAGCACAAGTTGAAATGGGTGACTAGGATGCATTGAATTATTCCGTTATTGTATGAGATTACTTTTTAAATTTTCTAATTTTTAAAATGTTTCAAATACAACAGCCACAAGCATCTACCATTAAAGCCCTTAGACTCCACGTGAACATGTATTAATTGTTGATTTGACTACTAATAAATTACCAAAATAGATTTAACATAAATATCATTTTTCATTACATTTCAGTCATGTTATTTCAAAATTTCACTTGATAATAACTAATTTGTTGATATAAACTATGCTGAAACAATTCCCATTGCAGTCAAATCAATGCAACTAACATAACAACATCATTAAATATTGATCTATCCAATCAAAACGAATCTTTCTTTTTCAAAGACATTCATCAATACATTTTTAAACAAACACTCTTATCCTTAGCACAAACAAAATAATATTGCAGATCTTTTATGTCCACGATTCTGAAGTGATTTTCACGTCCATTACACATGGTATGGAAATGAAGACAAACTAATCGATTGATCTCAATCATGAACGGCTTGTAGAGTTGACAGTAAACATGTAGCTTGCTGTTTAGATCTTCAGATTTGTTTGTTGAGGAAATCAATAGAACATTCTGAATATCATAGAAGGTCAGATATGTTTGTGTTGGCAAAGATGTTGATGTTTTTCTTTAATCACAAGTTCACACATGACTGATATCTGAATGTCTCTGATTATTCCAGATGTCTCTGCTGTCAAATATAACATAAGATACATCTGAATGTCTCTGATTGTGTCAAATGTAAAAATGTTTCTGATTATATCAGATGTCAAAATGTCTCCGATTATGTCAAATATTAAAATGTCTCTGATTATGTCAAATATCGAAATGTCTCTGCTGAAGAAGATTTCTAAATGTCTCTGACTGTGTCAGATGTCTATACTGATTTCAAATGTCTGATACAGCTTCAGGTGTCTGAAGATGTCAGATATGCCTGATGTCTAAATGTTTTTATAGATAGATATCTGATGTATGATGTCTGAAAATGACACATTTCTGATGACTTAAGAATTGAGATATCTGAAGGATTCTTAATTGTGTGAATTACATTTTCAGATGTCTGAATGTTTCTAATATAACATGTACGTCATACAGTTTTCCATGTCTGATAATCCATGTCTATGTCAGATAACTAATCTAAAGTTTCAAAACTTATCAAAGACTAAGGATGTCTTCCCACTTTCTGATAATCTGATATCTCTGATAATATCTGATGTGGCACAGTTCCTGTGTTTCAAATGTTTGAACGTCTCTGGTAGCTAAGAGCCTGAAAGATCAAGTTTCATTTACCAAAATGTCACTGTCATCAGATTTCTTGTACAATTAAAGCTTATGGGTTTTTTCAATTGATTGCCATTGTCTGGATAGAAATATCAAATATGAGATGCCAGATACAATTTCAGATGTCTGAATATCTGTCCGGTAACCGTCATACTAACATATTCAGTAGCAGCAGTAACGGATTCAGCATTGAGTTGAAAGAGTTAAGTTTCAAACGGTTAAAAAATTAACACTTAAACATCTTAATTATCTAGTGCTGAAATATTCTGAATGACCAATTTACAGGAATCACAATTCATTAACAAGGGAATAACACATCCAAGTTATCCAAGTGGAAATTCTGTGACCCTCAATTACAAGGTAAATGTTTTTTAAACATTTAAAATTCAATGGAAAGTAACAGAGGTCTGTGTATTCTCTTCATCAACAGATCAGTTAAGAACACAATGAGGTATTTTTCTAAATAAATGAATTCCAGAAAAGGTGCACTTAAGACCCCTGAAGTATTTTAGCGAAACTTCAAGACTGGAGAGCTGGTTTATGTAGAAATTTAGTGTGATTTATGTCTCCGACTCCCTATCTCTGATAACAGTAAACTTACACAAGTTCTGAAGATGAGGTCTTGACAGGGGTTGATAAGAAGTGATCTCACTTTTCTGATCTCTAACATGTGTTTTATAGACATACACTTTCCAGGAAAATAACCTATAGTGGACAATAACAAATTTGTGGATGAAGAAATGTTGTTACATATCGAAAAAAACTCTCACAATGGCCATGTTCTTGCTTAAAATGACATGCAAACTTTGTACCTTGAGGTATAAGACAAAGGCTATTTTAAAGTAAGTCTATCAGTCAGAATAGCCAAGTTTTGCTTGTGTTTTATGACATGGGATGGACACTTCAAAAACGTCATGTATGTTCACAATAAATAAGTTGTTATTCAGAAAATCGGTATTTTCCAGAGTGATATTGAGGGATTGTTTGTTTTACCTTTGCGTAATAAGATAAATATCAATGTGAAGATTGCATAATACACGTAGAAATTTTTAAAGAAGTTGCAGGAAAATAACTAAAGAAACGCTAGATACAGATAAAGCTGGATAACAACTTCTTTATCATAAAGGATGGAATCTTCAAATCATTTTCTATCTCTGTCTAAACAAACAGGTAACACATCTGAACCTTGTTCCGAACATGGAAACACCTCTAACAAGCTACAGGCATAAGGAAAACTGTTAGAAATGTTTTCTGGAGATACCCTTGACATAAATGATGCAGTCCATCCTAGACAAACACAGCAAATCCGGTCCAATTTACCTGGTTAGAAGTAAGAGCGGCTCGCTTCTAATGTTACAAGGTGGGATATGTCAGGGGTGCTTAACAGCGGATCTCGTTTGTGTTAGGCGGCAGGATCAAACAGGGAGCATATGTAGAAAGATGGAATAATAATAAATACATAACATGAGGTGCAGGACGCGACTACGGGTGTAAGTAACAACTGGAACTATAGTCTGTTTCTAGTTGTGAGCTTAACATCATTACCGGTATGTGGCATAGTTTTACACTGAATGAAAATGTTGTAACCATGCATTTTTATAGTTAATATCAGACAGTTTTAATTGAATGCAGAAAATGATCTATTTAACATTTAAATAAGAATTTTAGGTGAAATATTTTATCAATTAAACAAAAAAGGATCAAATAGAAGTGTGGTAGATGAATTGTAAAATTATTCCATATTCTTCTATTACACACAGAAAATAAAAGTTTCCAAGAAATGATGAAGCAATAATACCGTGAAGAATTCTGAAATAGACTATAGTTCCAGTCCCTTCCTTCCATTCACAGAATAACAGCTGGTGTGTCGGTAGTGCAACGTGCAGTTGTCCAGCTGTTTCTTACATCCTTGTCCCCCATTTATCTTCTCCAACCCCTCCCTTTTGTCTCCCTCCCCCTCCCCTTTTGTCCCCCCCCCCCCCCCCCCTTCACAGGTAATTGCCTTCTATCTCTACCTTTGATAATTTTCATATAGTTCACCATTCATGCATTAAATAAGGAGGATAGAAAATAGAAATGGTAATGGTTAAATAGTATAAAATTATTCTATTATATTGGAAATAATCAAGATCGATGCCATCAGAAAATGTTCATATCTTTGTCCTCTAACCCCTCATCACCCTTCCCCCTTCACCCTTCCTCCTCTTTTCTATTTCACAGCTCCCCTCTCTTTCACTTTAATAGTTATTACAGGATATGTCATGCATGCAACTTAACAGATAAGAAAGATTCCCCCCTTATAGTTCCTCCATCACCCCATATCCTTTAATCAATCTTACCTCGAATCCCCCCCTCCCCCCCTCGAAAAACCTCTCCCCTCTTATACTTCCACAGTCAACCCCAAACCCTTCAATGATTCTTCCCTAACATCACTCCCTCCCTCCCTTCCCCCTCCTTCTCTGCTGAAGCCCATTTCCTGCAGACCCACCCCTCCTCAACTTACCCCCTCCTTCTACACAGGTAATCGACCTCCTATCTCCCACTTTGATTGTTAAAGCAGAGCTCACCATTCATGCATTATATATAGGGAGATAAGAAGGTCTGCTAACCAGCACTGTTATGATATGATGAATATGCATTAATACCAGATGCTGCTATTGACTAAGCTTTTTCTCATAAGATATGTAGTCGTCAAGGTAGAGATGGGTAATTTGCTTTGTGTGGACAATTAAGACATGTAAGTTTATAAGAGTAACTTCAATTCTTTAGGCAGCAGCAACAATTTTAATTTTCATATGTATTCAGAGAGCTATAGATTGGCTAAAGGAAACTTCTAAACTGTATCAAAATTCTCTTTAATAATAATGTGGTACAGGACTTGGCCCTGTGCTTATGCATATCCGTAACTTGGAAAACATAAATCTTTACTTTTGAGAGACAGTATAGGTTGAATAATCACCAATATAGGTTCATATTTTCTTCGGTAATGTTATTTAACTTGAGAGAGGATTGTTCAATTTCCATTATTAGAGGGAAAATGTTATCAACACCAGAAATAACCTGGTAAGAAGAAATTAATACCCCAAAGCAAATGCTGGATGATCTATCTGGATTATGAAAATTAATTCTGATAATTCACCCTGTTAAAATAGTTGGCGCCTATGATTACCAGAATTTTATTTCCTCGTAGAAGAACAAGAATGAAGCAGAAAACATCAATATTTCATGAAGCCAAGCTGTACATGTGTCTGAGTCCCTAATCTTAATTCAGACAACCGCCAACAATCACTCAGTCAGTGCTGTTCCTCGGGTTCTCAATTCTTTCACAATCATCCCGATATCCCTGTTTTTAACACCTTTCCGTCAGCTACACAGTGGGATATGCAGATTGTGTCCCCACTTGTTTTTTCCATCACTACCCCCCAGAACGCACTGCATTTCTCTCACAGCACATGTTGTTTACTGAAGGATCACTTGTCCAAATATACCCTCAACCATAACACACTGGTAACACTGATATGCGGCAAGGTAACTTTAAACTTCAATTTTCACAATTTCATTGAAAAAAAGAAGAGATTTAAACATTTACCAGCTGTTTCTTTTTTCAACCATGCAGTGATTCTGAAATTGTCAAATAAAGACATGAAATTTGTAAAATGACAAGTGTTTTTCAACTGATTTGTAACGTTTTGGTTAAAAATACTTCACAAAATGTTATATCATGTACATCATCTGTATCATGTGGCATATTGATATGAAAAATAATTAAATAGCAAAATTATTATTGGTAATAATAGAAAAAGATGATAAAACTCTCAATGAGGCTGTATGATATTAGTTTCATCTTGTTTACAGCATTTCTCCAATTACTCTTTCATTCAGTCATTCTGAAATATCAGGAAGATCTCAAATGCACTTAAAATAACATCAACTTCATCAAGAAATAAAACATGTTCATGTTTTCAACATCTTAACTACCCTCCTGTGACCTGCAGCTAAAAATGAAGAGTTTAAAAATATAAGGCGCTAAAACCGCAAATGTTCACGATGTGTTGCAGATAAAGTTCTTGAAATGTCTTCCAATTGATTTGCAATGTACACCAGTTGCAGTGCACTTTGCCAAGGATTGGCATATCAAAAACATGTTGATGAAAATATGCATGTATGATGAGATTCAAGATTAAATCATGATTAACTCATATAGAGCAAAATTATATAATATCCAACTATACATCACCTATTTCATCCACCTTCTAATATTCATGCTTTGTGATTTTCTTAGTTTATCTGGAGAAATTTACAATATAGTAAAAACGTAAACATAGTGTGATATCAATGGCCACAAATGTAATGTTCTATTTATCACTGAACTCATGACACTATGGAAACTACATCAACATCTACTTCCTTGTATATACTGATTGCCAACCATCGCTGCATCTACAACACAATGTAGTAGAAAACAAACATTATGTCATGACTTAGTTCAGAGAGCGACTTTTTACCCTTGGGCATCATATGAAAAGTATAAACCGCTACTGGTATATGATTAATAATAAATAAAATATTCTTATTTGTATATTTCATAATGATCTCCAGCTCTTGCTTAACTGTTTTTTTTCAAATTTAACCATGACAAATTATGCAGTCTTTGACATATAACATGATGTATTGTCTATATCCAATTATTTTAAACCTTTCAAGGGTTGTTTCCTCCAAGTTGCTTTAATGAAGCCCATCATTTAGAGAAACGATAATGTTTCCCTGAGTACATAGCAACAGTACTCCAACATCAGTCAAGTACTAGACATTCCTGGAAATAGACTTCCGAAAGTCATCAACAGAGTGTCATTCTTGGCGGACATATGGCGTACATTACACGTACATAGCTTGTTTATTGCAAACCATCCACCTTACTGTGTGAAGGTAATTGAAAGGTATGGCCTTGTCAACGTACAGGGAATTGCTGATGTACTTACGCTGTCTGGCCAGTTTGAGAGGAGGTCATTTCGTTTTACAATGAAAAGAAATGATGAATTAACAGGGAGATTTATCTGAGAGACACCTCATGCAGAAAATCAATTTCCTCTTTTGTTGTTATTTTTCTGAAGAACTGAGAGATGGAGAAATGTCCATACAGAACATTGTATTTTCTCTCTTTCATGATATATTAATATAAAGAACATCTTGAAAAATTAATGATGCAGAAAATCACTTTCCTCGTCGAACATAATTTGCATGAAAATGAAATGTCAATTTCCTGAACAAAACTCAAACATTTTTACGGATATAGCAAACCATTTTTATAACTCCCGTCAGAGCCCTATATAATATGCCAAATGCGAATAGCGAACAGTGGACATAGCGAACTGAATTCTTTGGTCCCTTAGAGTTCGTTATATCCACGTCTACTGTATATGAAAAAGAAATCTTTTATTCTATAAGAGGTTTCAGAAAACTAATTTCCCCTTTTCAATGTCACAATAAGGACCACACAAGCTCTGCTCCTTGGTTCATCACAATGCAGTTCTAATAATTCGAACAAACCTGTATAGGTTCCAGATTCTTTGAAGAGGATCCTCCTTGGGGTACTTATTGCATAAAATCCTAGATTTTAGATATATGACAGGTTGTAACTATATTTTCCACATAAAATTAGTTAAAAAACTAAAAAACCGTACTTTGGGTCACCCCTTTCGAGCCTCACCCCTTACGGTTGTCATGCAACCAAGGGCGGTAACTCTAACCTCACCACTTTCCAATCCAGTCATGCAGGCTGAATGAAGGGGAGGTGGGTGGCCCTACCCCAAGGAGGATCCTCTTCAAAGAATCTGGAACCTATACAGGTTTGTTCGATTCTTTTTCAGAAGGGATCCTCCTTGGGGTACTTATTGCATAAGACAGACTCCCAAAGATTAAATCAATGGCAGTGGCATTCAGACTGCACCCGAAGGCGCAAAACGAAGTACAAGAGATTACTCACCCAAAGTACAAAAATGGATCCACCATGGGCTATAACCTCAATGACCTGGGGATAACGTGGCGCACTCTCAGTCGCCTTACAGGTCTGAAAACCCCGCCCCCCCCTTTTTTGAAAGAGAGAAGATGAGGACAAAAAATCCCATAGCAAAGATCACCCCACGGGAGTCCTCAGCCGGGGAAATAACCGTGGGATAAAGGACTTGGGCCCTTAGTATCAACGGATATTAGTGGCGTTAGTTAATAATTAAAAACAACAGATCGACCAACCCTCATCAGCTCATTCAGCTAGGGGGTTGACGACTCTGCCCACCGGAGAGAACTGTCTGACCAAACCGAGCACGCTCGCCCGAGAGCCTGTCGAGTTGGTAATGACGAATGAACGTGCTAGGCTGGCTCCAGATAGCAGCGGAGCAGATCTCTTCGATAGGCAGGGCCGCTGCGTACGCCTTGGACGTCGCGACTGCCCTAACCGAATGAGCCTTGAGGTCACCTGGGGGCTCACGGCCCTTGTGAACATACGCTAAGCATATTGCCGAGACAATCCATCTCGAGATTGACTGTTTGGAGGCGGGCAAACCTTGTTTACCTCCACCGTAACAGCAGAAAAGCTGACTATCCCTACGGATAGAGGCTGTTCTCTTAACATATGCTCTCAAGGTCCTACGCACGTCTAGGATGTGATCGTGCGAGGCCTGAGAGCCCGAAGCTGCCGGCTGTCTAAGCGCGGGCAATTCAATGGGGGCCAACACATGAAAGGAGTGGGCCACTTTTGGCCGGTAGGAGTCTGGCAGCCTGATACTGACTCTGTCCCTGTGGAAGACCGTGAGATCGGGATCGGCGGACATAGCATGTATGTCGCCTACCCGTCTGCCAGACGCCACCGCCACTAGAAAAGCTGCCTTCCAGGTCAATAACTGGAGAGACAGTGAAGACAAATCCCTGAACCTAGGCCCCGATAGCCAATCGAGGACTATTGAAAGGTCCCACACTGGGCTGATCCGCCTCACAGGAGGCCGGATCCTGTCCACGCCTGCTAAAAAACGCTGGACCAATGGATGGGCACCCAAAAGAGCGCCGTCCACCGGGACATGAAAGGCTGAAATAGCCGTGGAGTAACCTCTGACAGTCGATGCGGCCAAGCCCGCATCCAATCTAGACTGCAGAAACTCCAGGACCAACACTAGATCTGCAGAAAAGGGATCGAGTACGTCCCTATCTGCACACCAGCGCGAATAGCAGGCCCATCTATCTTCATACTGAATGTTCGTTGAATCCCTCCTCGAAGCCAGTATTGTGTCTGCAACTCGTGCAGGAATACCGCTCCTTTGGAGGCGATTCCGGACAGAGGCCAAGCCACCCACTGCACCCTGGGGTTGGGGTGGGGGGCTCCGTCCTGGGACAGAAGTCCCGGCCGACACGGTAACAGAACAGGTGGCATAGCCAGAGACCTGAGTACCTGTGGAAACCAAGTTTGCGCTGCCCACAGAGGTGTGATTAGCACCAGCAGACGCGGAGGATGAGTGGCTAGACGGGCAAGGACCTTGGAGATCAGAGGCACTGGTGGAAAAGCCCACAGAACTCTGTCTGTCCAGTCCAGTTCGAATGCATCCTGGGAGAGAGCCCGAGTGTCGGGTATCCTGGAGCAAAACTGGGGTATCTGAAAGTTCGTCCCTGACGCAAACAGATCCACCTGGAATGACCCGTATAACTGGGAGATAGTCTCGAATATCTCTCGATCCAGTAGCCACTCGTGGGGGGCAAGAATCCGGCGAGACAGAGCGTCCGCTCGAATATTGTCCACCCCTGGTAAGTACACTGGCAGAACCGTGGTGTCGACCTCGTCGCACCAAAGGAAGAACTGCCACGTCTCCTCCAGGAGGGACGGAGAAACCGTCCCGCCCTGATTGAGGATGTAAGCCATGGCGGTCCTGTTGTCCAGCTGAAGCCGGACCACCTGACCCCTCACCTGATCCCTCAGATGTTGCAAGACTAGCCTGGCCGCCCTGAGTTCTAACACATTGATGTGCATCTGAGACTCGGCTTGTGACCACAGGCCCGAGACCGTACGAGATCCCAGAACCCCGCCCCATCCCGTGAGGGAGGCGTCGGTCTGAACAGTCAGGGTCGGCGCCGGAGCCTGCAGGGGGTAACCCCGAGTCAGGTGATCGACATTGGTCCACCAAGAGAGGTGTGGTAAGACCCACCCCGGAGTGACGAGCAGCTTCTCGTAAGACTCCGAGTGGGACCACAGACCCGCCAAAGCTTGTTGGACGGGCCTCATGCGGAGCCGGGACCTCCAAACCACGTCTATGGTCGCTGCCATGACTCCGAGGAGCTGGAGCCAGACCCGAGCCGTGTGGGTTGGAGCGCTGAGAAACGAGTTCACAGCCCCGAGGATCTTCGGGACCCGGTCCGGGGCCAGGGATACGATCCCCGGCTCCGTCCGGAACCTGGAGCCCAGGAAGACTAAGTCCCGTGATGGGGCTAGCTCCGACTTTTTGAGATTCACGATCCACCCCAGCGAGACCAACGTGTGCAGAATGGCCTGGGTGGACTCGTGGTTCTGTAGCTGAGACAGCGCTCTGAGGAGCCAGTCGTCCAGGTAGGGATGACAACACCTGCCCTGAGACCTGGCTACCTGAGCAGCTACCAGCATGAGCTTGGTGAATACCCTCGGAGCCGTTGAGATTCCGAAGGGTAACACCCTGAACTGATAACACTTCCCGTCGAATGCAAACCGCAGAAACTTCTTGAAGTCTGGGTGCATCGGTACGTGAAGGTAAGCGTCTTTGAGGTCTATGGAGGATAGCCACTCCCCGACCTGCACTGACGAAATCACAGACCTTAGAGTCTCCATCTTGAACGATGGTACCTCTATGAGTTTGTTCATGATCTTTAGATTTAGGATAGGTCTGAACCCTCCGCCCTTCTTGGTCACCAGGAAGTATGTGGAATAATATCCGCTCTCTTCCTGGCCCACAGGCACTAGCTCTATCGCAGCCTTGCTCAGCAACGCTTTGACTTCTGAGCGGAGGATGTCCACCTTCTCCGGCGCGGAGGGCACCTTCGTGTGCCGCACCCCGGTAAATGAAGGTGGACCGCGCTTCCACTGTGGCATGTGGCCTTCCCTGAGTGTGGACAGGACCCAGGTGTTTGACGTGGCCTTGGCCCAAGCGTCTATGAACCTCGACAGTCGGCCGCCAACAGGGATGTGTCCCAATAAGCATAAGGTGTCCGTCTCCGGCGGCACTCCGGCCCCCGGAACTTTGGACACCCCGAGCGGTACGGGAGGAGCCGATGGCTGCTGGTGTTTCCCGCCACGCTTCTTGGGACCCTTGCCCCTGCCCCCAGCTTGATTCAGACTAGCTGACATCCAAGCTGGTTTCCCAGTCGGCGCTGAGGAACGAGCAGGGGGAGGGTTGGACACGCGTGCGCGCTTGGCGTCTGGATCCTGCACGGAGAGAACCTTAGAGGTCTCCCGGCAGGTCGTGACGACGTCCGCGGTGTCCCGGAGTACCTGCTGAGCCCCCGGGAAGAGCGTAGAGCCGACCCGGAAAGGCAAATTCAGCAGGGACTGCTGGGTTGACGGCATCCAAGTTGACGCCGACAGCCACAGCTTGCGCATTCCCACCACTGCGCATGCCATCTGGTTAGCCGAACACTTAATAGAGTCGCGCGCCAGATGGCCACCGACCGCGGTAAGCTGCCCGAGGAGCTCAGAGGAAGAATTCCCCGAGACCTCAACCTTCGAAGCGAGCTGGTCCTGCATGGAGGCCAGGTACGCCTGATGGACCGCAATCTGGAGTTGCTGGGCGGCGTTACGATACTGATCTTCATAGTACCGATACACCACCTTTAACTCAGATGCTCCAACAGTGAAGGGTGGCAGCCGCCGACCTTGCCTACCGACCGAGGGTGTAACCCTCGGCCGGTGCAAAGAAACCGCGGTAAACACGCAGTCCCCCACCAACGGAATATCGAACAAGCCTTCCTCTCCCAGCTGATACCGCCTAGATAAGTAGCCTAGATCGGCGGTAGAGCGGGCACCAGCTAGGAGGGGATCGACTAGCTCGTCCATTAGTGAAGGGAGCACGCGGAGCCCCACTACGGGAGCCTTGCTCTTAGCGAAGGCCTCCCCCGACAAGCGGTAGTCCATGTCCTCGGGCTCGGGGACCGGGGCAGCAACACCAGGGATAGCCTCCGCGATCAAGCCACGGAGGTTCCTGATGGCAGCGGCAGCTGGTAAAGAACCCGAGTCCTCCCGAACCTCATCGACGTCCATGAACTCGATCCCCGTTCGCTCCGAGAGGCCGGAGCCAACCTCGGAGTCCACAAGGAAAGAGTCATGGGCGTCGACAAGGCCCCGAGAGAACCCGTCAGCTGTCGCCGGCTGTCCCGAGCCCCCAGCTCGAGGACCGAGCTCGAGTGGGTTCCCCGAGACCTGGGTCCCGGGGATGCTCTTGGGTCCCACGTGCGATCCGGAGGACCCCGACACTAGGCCGGGGGTCTCGGAGCACGGGGCAGGGTTCCGAGCACGCTGATCCTGAAGCACAGGAGGCGCCTCGTACCCTGGAGTAGAGGTGGTAGCCGTCACCTGGGAACCAACACCAAGGAGTGGTTCCAGGTTAGGCGGGGCCAGCGGTCCCCCAGACGAGACCTGCCCGGAGCCAGGTGTCTGGGAGTGCTGGTGTGTTTGTGTGTTGGCGTGGGGCTCCATGCTCCGCAGGGGTGAACCTGGGAGGTGGGGACCCCGGGGAGAAAGCGTGCCTTGGACTATGCCGAGATCGAGTTCTCCCCTTGCCGGAGTAGCATCGGGCTCCCGACTCGGGGCCCGGAGCTCCGTACGGAGCCCCGAGACCGCCGAGTCGATCATAGCCTTCATCTGCTGTGTTATGGTTGCAGTGAATTGCGACATATCAAAAAGGTTAGCGTTAGGTGTTACATTAGTTGTTGTTGGGGTGGGAGGGTGGGTACGTTCCCCGGCTGAGGCCCCCCGCCGGTCCTCGACTGAGTCGGCCTCGGATGAAGAACCATCGAGGACCGACTTGATCGAGGACACAGTCGCGGAGGCCGAAGCCTTACCTTTACCTTTCTTACCACTAAGCTTAGCCTTAGCTAGCTTCTTAGCCTTAGATGGAGGGTCGAGGTTCGCTATGTCCTTGCTCTGCAACAAGGCACTAGCAAAAAACTCCAGGTCAGCATCCCGTCTGGCCCTGGCCTTAGGGGTGAAAGCCTTGCAGATATCACACTTTAGAGGGTGATGAAAATCCTGTGCGAGACAGCGCAAGCACTCGTCATGCCCGTCCGTTATGGAGACAGGTCCATTACACAGGGAACACGGCTTGAAAGGCTAGAAACAAAATAGCCATTCAAGACCGATCCTTGCAACATGCGTATATATATAATTTCTTAAAGAATATATATACAAATACATGGGGGAATGAGATGTAATTGTTTTGTAACATGCATGTAAAAAACAATAGCAGAGGCGAATGGCAAATGCGAAGTTGTACAAACGTAAACAAACATGGCCACACCCCTAAACATCACTGGAAGAAAAAGAACATGTAATTTTCTAAATTGCATGCAGGCCAGTGGGCTATTCGAAATACTTACAGAAATCGAATATGAAACCCCAAAATATATATATATAAACGTGGAAAGCCCAGATCTAACCAAATTCCACGATCAAAACACATCGATCGAGAAAAAATGGCCGCCATCTTGGGTCGACTTTCCCGCCATGTGCGCGAAAGTAAGTTACAAATACACGAAATCTACGACTAAAACCGTGAAGCCATTCGACCCTACTGTAAAAAGGTAGAAGTTACCACACATACAGATTGCTTTTGGGCCATTTTCTTCAAGATCGGAAGACGTAACTCAGAAAACTTGAGAGCAAAAAACTTCGTGCGACCAGTCAACTAGAATGACAGATTGGAAAGTGGTGAGGTTAGAGTTACCGCCCTTGGTTGCATGACAACCGTAAGGGGTGAGGCTCGAAAGGGGTGACCCAAAGTACGTTTTTTTAGTTTTTTAACTAATTTTATGTGGAAAATATAGTTACAACCTGTCATATATCTAAAATCTAGGATTTTATGCAATAAGTACCCCAAGGAGGATCCCTTCTGAAAAAGAAAGGTTAATTCAAGCCTCTCCTCTCTCTCTCAACTTCAGCTGACAGTAGAAGTTTGGAATAATGGCTTTCATCATGCAATCCTTGGAGAAAAAATACCATTTGCAAATATCAGTTATTTCTGAGCAACGTGACATTTACGATCAGCAACTCTTTGGATGGCAGCATTGTCCATTAGCGCCGCGCACTGGAACTCCAAAATTAATTCCCAGATGATATCATATAGTCACAAGAAATATCAACAATTAATTCCGCTGAACCAACTGTTATCATTCATGTGACAATTTGCCGTCTCCAGAGAACACTTGATGTCTGGTTTCGTCATGATGAAATAAAACACGAAAATGCACAACTGCCCTGAGTGTTTTTCACAAGTTCTGATTAAATCTTTTATTATTGAATCAATTATTTTCAAAAGAATCATTGGAATTCTAATCAAATGTAAAACATAATCCACAATGAAGACTTTTAAACCATAATAGAAAACACAAGGGTAGAGTATATGATGGTCTTTCACATCCATTAGCAGAGCACAGGAAAATCAACTATTACAAAAATCAAAATTTTTAAAATAGACATGTGAAAATATTATATTATTTACTTTATTGCAACATAAATAATATAATCACTGTTAAATTGTTTCAAAAGATCATCTTCCATATTTTCAAACAACTCTTTTTCTTCCCTTACAAAAGCCACAACATTTTCCATGTAATAAAAACATGACTTGTTATTCTTTACCTTCATGATTTAAACCTCCTGTGTTTTCACAGAATTATGTTTCTAACTAAAGTCTATTAACTTTACAGCCAGACAGTAAAAGATAGGGAGAGAGAAGATTTCCTTGTCTTACTCCATGAGTAAATCATCTTATCCCCTCCACTAACCATCAGTTTTCTGCTAGTTAAACTAATGTAGGACCTACTTTAGTTTGTCTGGAGTTTTAATTGACATTTGTAATGTATTGTTACTTACCGTTAACCATAACCCGATTTAAGTTCTGAAGTGCACAATATAATTATACCAACAAACTTCATTTCAGTTCATTTATTTACAGTGCAAAACTCAATCAAACCAACATATCTCATTTCATACCTTCCAATACTAGCTATAGCTAAGAGTATACAATTAACCTAAATTCATGTGAAACTTTGTAGTTCTGGATAAATGTCAATGTGCCATATTATCATGAAAAGATACTTATCGAAATGAAAAGACAACAACTGCAGATTTTATATGGACAGTACTATGGAAGTATGTTTGTGGAGAAATGAAATGACAGCTGGGATATTCCTATATATATGTTTCTGCTACTGTTGCAAAATTGAAATACATTGTGTTTCAAACTTGAATTTTGTTTGGGTCATCTAGATCTACAATTTCAAAGTAATTTGTTAAATGCCCTTTGATGTAGTTCTATGTAAGATTTACAACCATTCTACAAGAAATGTACTTCTAATGCTTGTACAACATAGTAATATGGCATGGATGAATCCATTTTTCATAAAACAGTTAGTGGCGCCAGTGAGCTTTGAAGCATCAAGACTTCAAGGCATAACATGTTGAACTGTTTAACCTTCAAAGGCGATGCGTGCCATTTATATTAAAATCATACAAACATGATATTTGAAATTGACATCAACAAGGATGAACTCCATCACCTTGCTTGTCAATTTCAGAGTTTACCACGGCCAATCAAAAACAGATTGACTGCAATTAACACATGCTGGTAGCTTCCCCTTAATGAGAACCCTATGGTATGAATTTGTCAGTATCACATATCTGCAGGATGGATAACTTGCTATGTATATGAAACAGGATATATTGACCACACCAGGATATGTGATACAAGATGATATTGACATAGGTATGCGTGAAATTGACATCAGGGTCAAAGATACATATTTCCCATGAAACTTGTCAATAGTATCTTCTTGACAACTACATGCATATAAAATGTCTATCATTTAAGAAATAAGTCATATTTATTGCTTTGGTACTAAAGTGAGCCATTCATAAGCTTTCTGGGAAATGTCTGTTAGCAATGAATAAGAAATACTGATTTCAGATGTAGAAAAGATCATGTTTTATTGGCATGTATAAACAAGCTACACATATAAACGTGTGAGACAAACTGATTATTGAGATCATGAGGTGTTAAAGGAATGTTTTATCATTCCCTCGAGCTATTTGTGGGTTGTTATTCACATGAAAAAAACAGACATGATGCTACGAAAATTAGTAAATATCTAAATTTGTTTTCTTCTAATTTGCTAACTATGTGATGTGTAGCAGGGAATCTATATGCAAAACAAACACAAAATTGAAGACCTCAAGAACTCCAAAAATCCTCTGAGGCCCAAAAGATGCCTATAAAACCAATATGCCCCATGTGACTAGTTTGTGAGTTTATACACTTCTAATAAGGGTTTCCTACTTTTCACTTAACTTTTTGAATATTTTGCAACATGCAATCTTATGATTCTTTACTCTCAGACTGAAGGTTTTTTTTATGAACTAAACATACTACAGCAAGTAGTGAATACATGTGATCCAAACCCCAGACTCTTTGATTGATCTCCACAACACCACTGTGCCATACCTGACTAGCTTGTGATCATTTACTGGTCGAATGAAGGTTTTTCTCTTATGAACCAAAATTACCATTGCAAGGAATTAAGTTAAACACAAACAGGATTCAAACCCCAGACATTTTGACTAACATACACTACACAACTGTGCAATACCTGAAGAACTTATTGAACTTATTAGAAGTGATTAAGTAGTCTGCTCATTATGGATTTCTTGAGCATTCTACAGCATGGAATGAATGAGTTAAACAAAAATATAGCCAGTGGCTCTGTAGCTCATTAGGAATTGCATGATTCAGAATCTAAGATTGAAGATCTAAACAAATAGAGCTTTGTTGGTAAGCCTTCTGTATGCTTTATAGTCAAAGGAAGTTTATCATATAAATCAAAGGTCACACAAATTGATGACTGTTAGTTAGACAGGTACTAATTGGTAATACCCATGCCATAAGCTCATCTGACATGATGAGCTAAAAATCAGGAATCAAACCCCAGACCCTTTGACTGACAGCCACAACACGACTGTGCCATACCTGAATGACATGTGAGTCTGCTCTCTACTAATGAAGGTTTTCTTCTTATTTACTGAATAAACAGCAGCGGTGGATGAAGATGCCAGACTTATCATGATCACGGAACATTTCCCTTGGCGCTAATCTAAATTAGGAAGGTAAACATAAAATAGGATGTTATCTTAATCCTTCCTCAATAGATCCTTCGTAATGACCGAAAGGATGTCACAGTTACATTTATCATTTTCAAATCTGTGATTTGTACATTTGCTAATCTTTCCATTAATTTTCTTATCTTTCCATTCATTTTCTTATCTTTTCATTCATTTTCATTTCTTTCCATTCATTTTCTTATCTTTCATTAATTCTCTGTGTTTTCTTTACAAATTTTAAGCTATTTTCCAGATCTGAATTGAAATAAATATATATTTTCTACGAGTATGAAATGTCAAATCAGATAGCAAGCACAAATAAACAGGATCTGAATGCATATACCTGCAATAGTTAATCTATTTCCCAGACATGGAATAAGAGTTATCATTTCATAAATGTACAATATCTTTCATCTTTCAATGCTTATCTTTCTTTATCGGTAGATTTTCTTCATTAAGCAAGTCCAAAGCTATCTCTGCATATTTTTTTCACATGGCAATACATTAAACGGTCAATTTCATCTAATTCATGATACATTCAGATAGTAAATATAGTTTTTGTTGGGTGTAATGTTCTGGTGTCCATGATCATGGATGCCTACTTACGAGGAGATACAGGGATTCTGATTATAAAACAACTTTTATTAAAGGTTATCCTTAACTCCAATTCTGTAACACGGTTTTTATGTTACCCTTGACTTACAAACGGCAGTGTAATATATTGTAAATAGAACTGAGTAAAACTGAGCACAAAAATCATAAACAGATTGCTATGAAAGATTTTGTGAAATGAGAGCTAAATATTTGGACAAACTGTGAAATATAGTAAGTATACATCAATTTGCCGTCAGTGTTACCTCGTAATATATGTAAACCTTGGAAAAGTCACAAAAACAGGAAATTCTGTACTTACCAGGGCATTTTTGAGTATTTCATCCATTTTTCAACAAAATGATTAGGTATCCAGCATACTTCAGTGAAATTTTAGTTGAAATAATCCTTCATGTAGATCCAATGACTTTGATAGAAAAATAAACAGACGACAGTTTTACACTCTGCTGTTGTAACTGTTATTGTGAACATCATCCTGAGAGTGTTCCAAGTTTGTTGATGCAAACATAAAGATTGATTTGAGATACTTCAGAGAAATTTTGGTGAAAATAATCCATTACTGTGCTCCCATACCTTTGCAAGCAGAATAAGCACACATACACTTTTGCACCAGGCTATTTTTACTTTGATCATCACTCGGATCTGTCTTAGGTCTGTTGAGGAAACTATGAAGCCAGATGTTTACTAAGAAGCCTCAACTCTCTTCCTCCATATGTTAGAGAGTTCCTGCATTCACGTTACGAACAGGTAAAGACGTCAGCTTTGTTTACGTCCATGGTAACCATTATACTTTTGTGAATGTCAGCATCGAGCACACAAGTTCTGTCTTCTTTGATGATAATTTTATTTAGTTTTTTTGTACTTTCAAAATGTTAGCAAAAAGCTAAACATTATTTTTTCACCCAGATAAACACACAATTTCATTGGTTGATTACCAAAATGACTTTAAAATTCTTGAAAGAAATGTGTCATTAACAATAACATACAGGAAAGCGGGTTCGAGATTCTAGTCTGTTAAATGAGTTGTAGTTGTGAATGTTTAATGATCGTCTGCAAGAGCTGACAACTAGAGAATCTAACTCTCAGACACTTGAAGCCAATCACAGACAATTTGGCACAGTTCGCACTGTGCAGTTCTTCCCCAGGTGAGGAAAGGATAAACTTTTCATGTACTGTAAAAGACTGTCGGTTTGACGTCAAATTATAAATCCATTATATTCTTCCTCTGCAGCCTTGTAACTCGAAGAATGGTGTCCATGTTATCTCAGATCTTTTGGAAAAGTGTCAGAGCCAGATGAAATGAACTATTTCAAATATTTGAAAATTGTTGGCACACGACAGAACAGAATATTTTAGATAAACAAACAGCCAAATTATGCAATTTTCTTGGCTTTGTATTCAATATAGTTCTTAAAAATCTGTTTTTGAAGATGCCAAAGAAACAAAGATTTCAGTTATTTTTTTAATTGACAACTAGAACTTATTTAACTTTTTAAATGATCTGAAGATTTCTTTTTTCAAATCTTGAGATTTTCCAGATTGACAACCGAGTTGAGGATCAAAATAATGAGACGACTAACACATTTATTTATCCAGATGATTAAATTGGAAGTAGAAGGCTATATCCAATAAAGTCTGCAAAGCTTTTGATTTCACTTGTGCGTTCTGCCGACACTTTATTAAGTTCCAACTGATACTGTGGATTTTACTGCATTAAGAGGCAGAGCCTTTCTTGCATCACATGATATTTCTGCAACACGTTTATAATAGCCTTGAGAGGTAAAGTTTCATAAACAGGAGTTTCTTCAAGTTGTTGGAAAGTCTGCATCTGTTCCTGTATTTTCCAAGCAGCTGACTCCAACTGTAACTTTAATTGACAGTTCACATTTAAGACCAGGTAAGAATGCAGCACATCCTCCTGACGTCACCTTTGGACTAGAAATGTCTGCTGGAACATCTGCTCTTCAATAGTGTTGTTAAAAAACACAAGACTTCATCATAACTCTTCTGCTTGTGAAGGTGGGAAAACATCCAATGAATTGCAACTCACGTCTGCTATCCCAAACATATCTACAGCCTGCTTCTCTATTCATAGTGATGAAACCCAAACATTTTCTTGAATTGTTTCTCAGACAGATCACCTGGTCAAAATATTCTGTGAATTTCTACCTCACGTCTGCTCCAACCAAACACATCTGCTGGCGAGTATCACAAGCTTGATTCCATAACAATAATTCAATCCTCTGTTGTTTCACATGGGCATCCCAACTTGCTTCAAGAAAATCAAAAGGATTCCTTTGATATATAACCAAACTTTATCAAAACATTTTTGTGTAAAGTAGACAGTGCAAATTCCTTCTCCAATCACCAAATCCAGCTATATGTTATTACAAATCAATGGCATAAAATACTTTTGATATTTGTCATTGAAAGTTTTCAGTTTATATATAAATCCATTTTTGAACTCGCAATGCACATCAGATCCACTAATTTGTCACTATTAGCTGTTTTGAAATCTCTCACTGAGATCCAAGTCCACATTCAAAGTTGTAAACTTTTCTTTCAAAAGGTGACTGAAGCAAGATCTGTTAGTGAACTCCTACTCCATATCCACAGCTTCTCTTGAAAGATTCACTGAAACATTAGTACATATGCACGTCTTCTTGAAAACTTTGGCTGAAAGCTATCCAGGTAAACTTCTTCAATGAATCCGAACTGACGTCTGCTAAGTTTAGCCGGCAAGGTATGCGTCAGCCTCCCCACTGGTGTCTGCATGTGCACCACAACATACACTGGAGCAATGGGTAATCAATCCCCTCACTACTAACTCAGACTTCTACCATGATGTAGTCTTCCTACAGTCTCACCTGGCCACTAGACTCTCTCTTTGTACCCTCAATCATTTACTTAAACCATAGCCTGTCTCACAGTCAGCTGAATCTATCTCAAGTCTGTCTATCTATCTATCAATCTAATCTATCTAGTCTCTATATTGCAGAATGACAACAAATCTACCATCACCCTAAATCATTTTTTCCCCTTTCCCTTATCCATGAAAATAGTAAGTTTTATAAGTGTCCTTAAACCATCTTTACCAGTTGTTTTCCCTTAGATCACAGCTTGACAGTCTAGTTGTAGATTTCTCGATTCTCTTCAAATTCAGAAAATCTTACCAGGGCCTGTTTCTGTTACTCCCTTCAATCACTATCCATTGCTTCCTTTTACCAATGACCATAGCCTAATGAACATTTCATTTACCTTTGCTATGACACATACTGTGTGGAAAACAAGTCTTTATCCTTGTTCATATCTAACATATAAACAACCCAAAGAGTTCTAATATGTGTCCCAGTTACTTATATATTCTTATGTCTTGTAGGCTAAAAAGTCAGCACACTGTCAAATTATGTTAGTCGACTGAAAAAGGTTTTGAAAACTTCCATTTCTTCCATTTTTTTCGAAGAATTTGATCACATTAGTCTATCTCTCAATATTTCCCTTTGACCTAGTCAGTTTCTCTGAGGCTTTTGCATTCCAATATTTGAAACAAAATCTCTATCACTTATATTTTCAGAAAGCTCATAGTTTTTCTGGAGACCCAGAAAGTCTAGCTGGCCACAGAATCTTCTGCTTTTCAAACATGGAATACCCTGGTCTTGGGTTGCCCTATGGTATTCAATCTCTGTTCAGGCTTGGCCCTTGTCTATCCATCACTCATCATTCCAGTATGGCTTTTCCAGAAAATTGGTAGATTTTCAGATAGGGCACTGTTTAGACCAGATATAATTGTTTTAGCTGAAGTTAGTCATGATGAGAGGACTGGGTAAGAACCTTACCAGGGTTGTGTTGTGGGTGGTTTGGGGATAGGTTACATCATAATCATCTGGCGAGGGATTAGAATGTATTATACTCTTCTGATTGGATCAGAGATTGTGTTACAATAGGCATATGATGTTTACAACATTCAAGTTTCAACATTATGTATTGTACAGTCACTTTCACTGAACAGGGTAAAAAAATAATCAACTAATTATTCATTTTACAAGTAAAGCAGACATTTTCAATATAGCAAAGATGTGGGACATGATGCGTGATATCAAACTACCTCGAGCATTTTGTATGGAGGAAAATTAATTTGATATTTTTCATGGAATGCAGAAAGAATAGAAGTGATCAAATATCAAATTAAGATATAATTTCAAAACATTCTAGATGTATGTTTTACAAACTAGCAAGTAGGAGTACAGGGGAACAATAACATGACCAAAAGCTGCAAAAAACACGTAGTCATTCAAGATATTTTAAATGTTATGACCACAAAGGGTCTTTCAGGTTTTCTAAAGATAACAATACATACACAAACACATATGGCTTTTAAAGAAAGTTCCCTAAACCCATAAGTGACATATGAGATGTATATGGATTGGCTTATTTTTCTTTCCCTATTTCAACACAACAGACAATATGCCATAAATCCTAAAGAAGGAAATGTGTTCCTAAGGCTCATTCAGCAGAGGGAGTACCTTGACTGTGTCACTCAACTGACAAAATGTTCTATGTTTCAAGAGAGTTTAACTTGTTAAACAGACCCCTGTGCTCACTTCACATAAAACCTTATTTGGTGATCTATGTCAAATGAAAGTATAAGCCATTTAGGTCTGAGATTTCCCGCTGTAAATGAATTGTATAGAGCTTGTAAATCTGTAGAAGTTGTCTGTATTCATCCTAAAATTGTTCTTGTCAAAGATGACTGAACCTATTATGAGAAGGCCATTTTAAACAACAATACAAAATGAAGTTAACTTTTATATAAAGATAAGAGAAATGAAGCTATTATTACAATTTGGGTTAATACACAAATTTTTTTTTTTTTTTTTGGGCTGCGAAGTATCAATAATGTTTCACTGAGTTACAAAATGCTATAAATTACCACATTGTTCCACCAGTTTTCAATTATCCTAAGAATATAAACCATAAGTGTGATAACAATTAGGTACTCAGTTACATCTAAATATATATTTCCACCAGATTCACATTAAAAAAATGAAAGGGGGACAATATTAGTTCATTAGATAACAGACCCAATAAATCACCGAAAATTTCTGCTAAGTGTGATAACAATTAGGGACTCAGAATACAACCCTGCAGTACACCTGAAAGCAATTTATTTCTAAGGGAGGTAAAGAGCAGGTGTAGGAATGTGAGCCTCAGATTCAACTAATAGAACCAGGGGGGACTGGTGCAGAGCCAGTTTTTCATGTTGGCATTTATAGAGACAGGCCCAGGCTTGATTTAACTAATGAAATTCTTCTTTCTTCCTGCCTCGGCTAATTTGTTAAAAGTGGTAACTGACATGTAGCCTGTGTTTTTCAACATCCTACCTGAAGCTTGGTTTATTTTTCAAATCAAATGTCAGTGCCCTAATGCTGTTATCAACATGTTTAGAATTACACCCTAATTGTTTGTGCCTCTCATATGTTTTATATGTTTTCAGTTTTTAGTGAGCTTTTTCTTGGCGTTTATCAGTTAGCTATAATCAACATAATTAATTTGTATGATTATGAATATTTTTACTATTGGAATAGATATAAGGTATATTTACACTTAATGAAGATAAATATTCTTGGAAAAAAAGAAAAAAAATATTAGATAAAACACTAGATCCTATTTTAACGTTCATAAAAAAAATACAATGTAAATAATGCACTGAACTTTTTGCAAACAATTTAAATTGAATGCCATAGAAAAAACTGTCATCGAATAGCAATGACCACCTTCTATAGCTAATGTCACACCAATTCAAATGAACCTGATGCCAGCAATTATAATAGTCTTATGCAGAAATGAGCCAGTCATATACGATCACAACCTACAATACAACAGCCTGGAACTTCTTCATATCAAAGACCCCTTTTCTGACTGTGTAAATGCATTGGCGGATCCAGTGGGGGTGTGGCTCAAGAGTTAGACATCCTACAAGCATCCTTATTTTGCCTGTCAATCAAATTCTAGAAATGCCTCATAGGAATATCCTGTATCTGCCTCTGATGAGCCATCCAAGAACGTCTTACCAAACATGATACTGCCACAATGAAGCAAGGAACTTAGTGCCTATTGCATCATCAATGTAACATACATGATACAATCACAATCAATACACAACACAGAGCATTCAGTTACATCATCAGTTACATACTACAAGGTTCCTCAGTACATGTGTAACATACACAGTCCATAACGATCAATTATACCATTAATGGTTACTGTAAGGTCAACGACTACTGTGATTTATCTGCAATACACAACACTCAACAAGCAATTACATAATCAGTAGCACACTTCCAGTTTGTTGATTTCACCTCCAGGTGTAATATACATGCATCGTTATGTAATACAAAGGAATGACTGCATGATCAGTTGAAGCTATGATACCAATCGAACCATTTGTTACGATAAGATAGGAAGTAATAAGAAACCTTGTCCTGGCCCCTTTTCTCCTGTAATTTTACAGGTTTTTATAAAAGTAAATTTTCTTATTTTATTTTTTAATACGAACAATATTCAAAAAGAACTTTTTTCTTATTCTTGGTCAATTCTTGTAGATCTGTTAAAGGTGCATCCATTGTGTTTCATAAAATTTAATTTGGCTTTTATACGTTCCAACACATCATATGTGCTGTCAACAATACAAACAAATTCACTCAGCTTGCATATTCATCCCCAATCGCCAAACATATCATAATTACAAGTTTCCAATTAAAATCGAGTAACATCATTATGCATCTGCAGAAACCGAAATTGCACTACCTATTTACATGCACAGTAGTTATATGACCTATTGAACATTATCAACCCAAATTTGTTATTTTGTCAGGTTGAAATAAGATTCCAAAATTACGTTTGACTCATTGGCGCGCGCCACACGCTGTACATTGTCCGGTTTTCGATCAGAAATTGATACTTTTACCTTCATATCGTCAATATACTAAGTCGAATATCATTAAAATGGTAGTTTTCGGTAACAGTTGGTACATCTCGATGAAATAAAACCATATATAACGTTTGCCATATTTGAGCCCAAACAACACAATGGATGTACCTTTAAAAGTATCAGAAAGAGGATGAAGATTAAGAAGAAAATGAATGACAGTAAATCTGCAACAAAAGTTTTAGCTAATGTTTTGTTTTACACTGCATTCCACCAAGCATCAGGATAGTAATGATGGCATACTAACTTTACTAGTATAAACCATAACATGTAACATCCCCAGTCATCCCCCTGCTGTTACCCCCCATTGGGGTTGATCATCTGGCCTCACCAGCGCCACCTATCTGCGAATGATAAGCTATCAGGAAGGGGAGATAAGCCACTTTAGTAGATTGCTGATTAAACGGTGTATTTGATCTCAAATCTGGCAAGTTCAACATCACTGGACAGGATAATTAGTTAATTAGAAGTTTATTTCCTGTAATTACTTCAGTAAATAATTTGATTTGAGATTGAGCTGTTTTTCTTCCTTCTTCATTTTTTCTAATTCAATTGTAAACATTTTGTTTTCTCAAGATGCATTTTGGGGCTAAATGGAAATCAAAGTTTTTATTTTGGTCACAATGATCGGATCCCGAGTCTTGCTTTCTGTAAAGAGTAGCTTAGACATACAGGTGAAACAGTCAAGTTTTTAGGAGCTAGACTTTTAAAATGTTCCAACGACTGAGCTGAGTTTCATTTTGTGGCAGCAAAGTAAAGGTTTATCAGAAGAGTTTCTTGGTCAGCAGGCAATAAATGGAGTATTTTTGTGGAAACAAATTTCTTTGAGATATTTCTGTTTTTATTTCTTTTACATTTTTTTTCAAAATTTAAACATTCGAGATAATTTTTTTATTAGCATCATATAATGCACAAACTTGAATATCATCACAAAATTTGTCACCACAAAAATGCCCCGGTCAAACTGATCCATTTAAAGACCTTATTTCCTTGAGGCAAAAGAAGTATTTTGAGATGATTTTTGGCTATATATTGGGGCTGCAGCAGAGTGGGGTGAGGTGAGTTGGGGTTTAACGTTTAACGCCGTTTTCAAGAGTATTTCACTTATATCACGGCTGCTAGTATTATGGCAGGGAAAAAGCCCACAACGCCATGTGGCCATTGTGGTGAAACCTGCAAGCAATCGGCTGGAATTAGCGAACCAAACTCTACTGCTACTATGCTGAAATTCAGTGTAGCAGTGCACCCAAACCTTATTTCATGAAGAACAGCTCTATACTGCAGACAATGTGGCCGTGCCCCTGGTGGGATTCGAACCGTGGACCTCTTGATCCAAAGCTGAACGAACTTACACTATGCTATTCTGCCCGTCTACGGCAGGGAAAGGGTTAAGTGTATAACTTGTCAGATTATTGCACGAAAAAGGAACTGTTCCTCTAGAAACTTACAAGTGAACAAAAAGCACTGCTATAGAAAGAAATGTTAAAACTCTATTATCACATAAAGGCTTAAAAGACATGAGTGTCATGTGATCCTGCTCTTGTTTAGATTTGAGAACAGTTTAAAAATATATTTCACACTGAAATGTTTTTCACCTTCAAAAACCTTTTGAAAACGAAAATAACGTTTTCCACAAATCCACAACTCATTCCATTATTGACTTGAAGAAGAAAAGCTATTCAAACAGGCAATGTGTGTTTAGTTTAATGATGTTTAAAAAAATTTAAAAACAGCAGCAAAATCTTCTAGATTAGGACAATGGTAATTCTGTACTGTGAAAAACAAATCTTTTTGCAAGGCTAAAAAATAATTCAGCTCAAATTAGAATCTAATCTGAAATCCTCAAACTGGAAGGGCACGTGTCAAGAGGAAGTTGTTGAACCGTTTAATAGCTCAGATCGGTTCCTTTAAGCAGAACGAAAAAACATTTTGTGGGTTGCTCGCCCGTAAAAACTCTTTTTCATGATCTACAATTACTCACAGGTCTTAAAGAGCAGCTCCAGCTCATGTCAGCTGTAGAGAAATATCGATCATGTCAGGATAGTGATGTGTACAACAAAAGATAAAATATAAACTAGAGACAATAGAATTTTCCTCTGTTTTAAATTTATTTCTGAATATTATTTGACTTTAAAATTATTTATTTCAATTTTAAAAATTGTGTTAACATTACTTGATATATTTTCATGAAGATGAATTTAAAACTATTCAACTAAATGGAAACTATGCAATGCATTGCATCATACAAGACTGGGTTCATTACTAGGGTTTATCTCTCTCGTGCAAGACATGATATTTATGACATGAGTTCTTTTAACATATTTGGATAATAAGAGAAAATATTCATTGCATCTGTAAAACTATTCAACAAATCCACAGCAATTATGTGATGTTCAGGTTAAGGTTAATTAATATATATTAAAACTTTTAACCATTTCAAAGGTCAATTACATGGCATATTTTCAAAGAAGATCAGGCTTTCTAATGCTCATCATGGTAAAAACTTTAAAGACTAAATTAGATACAAGACATGTTTTAAGTGTCGATCTTCTTACAAGTCCATGTTTAAGATACATCATGTACAACAGATGTTCTCAGTCAAGAGGATTTGTAACAAGTTCTGCTAACTTACTTCTACAAAGGTTTGTTTTGCTTGAACATAAAACGAGCGCTAAATGCTCTTAAATTGCAGTTTAAACTTGAGCCTTCAAAATTGAAACTATTCCAAACAAAGTTGGAATGTTTTTACCCAAAAGAAACAAAATATTGCGACTCCTCTTATGGGTAAGGTACTGGAGAGAAGCACTGACTGGAGAGGAGGAAGCTAGCACGTTCATTGCCATTTCAACCAATTATCTTTGCCTGTGTAACTAGTTATTACAAAGTTTTAAACCTAGAGAAACGCCTTCCTTGACTGAAGAAATGCTTGCCACACGATTGACTCACAATCAAATTGTTTGGTGTAGTGTTTCTTGGGAAATGTTTTTGAAAAAAAAAATCTTTGAAATTATTACTTTTTTTTAATCAATGATACAATTTTGTTTATTATTTGCAACAAAGTTATAGAGTGATATCAACTTTAATTAATTTTAAACAAGTTTTCTATTCTTCAAATAAATTAATACAAGTCCATAATAATCCATAACAATCTATTGGTAAATGAAACACAAATAATGTGCAATATATTTATCCATTATTATTAAAGGTATCAAGAAAGCAAATGATTTAAAATTTGAAAAATATTAAAACACTGCAAGCATCATCTACTTGAGTATGAGTAAGACAAGGTAGATATTTTCAACTCCAATGATTCAATGCACGGAATGCAACTCAAAATTGAAAATTGGTTTATTTCTATCAGAGAATATTTTCCTTTGGGGCACTTTATATGAAGAACGTAATAACCCAAACATTACTATAACTCCTTTATGAAGGGCACATTCAGTGGAATACAAATCTTCACTGTTAGTACACATCCTGTCATCTGAAGTTGGTCCAAGTACACATATCCTGTTTAGAATACCATCCCCACATTACAGCATTCTCTAGACTGTATTTCAGTCTCATGCACAATTATCTCATTTCACTCAGTTACATTTCAGTAATTTGGTCATTTTTAAATGATGTCACAAATATGATGCACCTTATGTTTAACTACCCCATGGAGGATACCTTCTAAAAATGAATCAATGCTAACATGTACCTTCAATATCCTCAACATGTAAATACATGTACATTAAATCAATTAAAACTTGATAGCCACAGATCACAAAATAGTTGAAAAAATGTTTTTAAAAAGTTTTAAAAGTAACAAGCCCAAAATCGTAACCATTTCAATTTAAATGGCAAATTACCGGTAAACAAAATCTCATTTCACACCCAATAATAAATAAGTAATGAAGTTATAGCAGATAATTTGTTGTTGGCAAGATTTATTAAGCTCATCGTTTTCATTTTTAAAAAATTGTTGTAAAACCTTTGGAGATTTTGGTGACATATAATGAATATTCAAGAAATGTCACCTTTATTAATGTACGAAGGTACGTATGTTGCACAATATTGACCTGAAGCAGTTAATCAGATCGAAGTTTGGAAAAACATTGCTCATCACATTTCTAGTTCTAAGCCATGATCATGGGACGTGATTTCAATCTTTTGAAGCCTCACAGACAGTCTAGGTACCTTCAGTTGAAAAAACTCCCCTCTGTTGCTGTCGATCAGCTTTCATAGTGGAGTATCTAACTGAGAACACCTGGCCACAAAGTGGAACTCTTCTGCCTTGAAGGTAATTTCCTCCTCTCTTTATTTGTTGATTACGCCCCAATCAAAGAGTAATTGCACCATAGGGACGAGTGTACTATGCCAGGAATATCTGCCAGGTATCAGCTGAAAGTCCGTTTGGATACCCGATAGTTAGTCTTTTGATGTATTTTGGTTGGTTTCTAAATATTTACATTCAGCATGGTCAATGGAGGTATCTTTGTAGGTCCGGTGTGAAGTGTGAGGTGTTCTTTTATCCTTCTATTTACCTGTAATTGTGGAACATATTGTGTGTTGTTTACCTCAGGTGCTGACACTATAGGTTATTGTGACAATTAACAGTTGTGGTTTGGTTCAAAAGATTTACTCATGAAGATTACCGAAAACATGATTCTTTGATAATGTTGGTTGTTTAGCATGGTGGTCCTTTTAGAAGATGATATTACGTATAATTCTAAAATATCGTTTTTCTTTAAAAATTTCAGATTATAAAAAAAAAATAAACAGTAGTCCATAAGCAATCTGATGGAATCAAGATTTGTCTTTATTTCTAGGCTTAAATGAACTAAAAAAACACCTTGTCAAAATAATTAATAGTCTATGAAACATAAATATCTTATATCAGAATTTAATGCAATGTTCATGAGTTTTCAGTTTCATATTCAAATAGCTATCAACTTTATGAAGAAGTATTCTAGACTTTATTAAATTCTCCTTAACTATATACTACCATGCGGCAGAACTACCAGATACCTTTCAAATGATATTATGAACTTTGTATCCTTTGTATATCTAATATGCAGCCTTTTTGTCCACTTCCCAAGGAGTTAAAGAGGAAAAGATTATCGACTAGGATCATTCACAATTGAATTATTCTTATCAACAACTCTTACTCTCTCCTTGACCACTATTCCCAGCATTCTCTTGTGATCATCCATTGCCATGACAACCTTGACTATCCAGAGAAAAAAGAGAAGAGCCCTCAGGAAGAGCAGATGTAGATGTCAGAATATGACATATAGGAGGAACCCTACAAGACAAGCCCTCACCGTACCAGGTATGCAATATAGGAGGGGCTGTGAAATGTACAATACTTACTGTAATGTTTTGGGAGAAAGCAGAGGGATGTATATTCCCAAAGGAGTTGAGAAGGAATACACCAGACCTTAATGTATTGGGAGAAAGAAGAAGCATTGTATATTTCCATTGAGAAAGAACAAAATGAGAATTCAGCAATCTGTTGCATAATGTTATGATCAAAGGACAATGAGATTAGTATATAGTACTTGATGAAATATTCGTCTTTGTCTAGCAATTTGTGTCTGAATTTAGCTAGACTTACTTAAAGAAAATCTAGACTGTATAAACAGCCTCCTTGACATTACACGGTCCATTACACGGTCATCAAACAGGATAAGTCTCAGAGATTTTGGGAAACAAGTTGCATCTAAATAACACACAACAAGTGAACTAATATAGTTTTTATCTTAAATACAACATTATTGTATATTCAACTACTCCATACTTCACTAATATTCCTTCCAAGTTTTCTCCTAATAATTGATTACCATGACAACCTTGATTATCCAAGAACTCTGAGGAAGACTCTATGTTGATGTCAGGAAATGATGGATTGTGACAGGTACCAGATTAGCCTTCATGTCTGGGGGAAGGTAGGTAGTAAACACAGGTCTGGTGAAATGTACAAACTTCACCTGGCACTGATGAACCCAACCGACTAACACTCAATGTAACATTTGAGGTCACAGTGGCCGAATGGATAAGCTGTTGGTACAGTGCTGGCAGTTGGTGCCTGACTATGAGGTAGTGGGTTTGAATCCTGCAATGGACTCATACACAAAAGTACAAGAATGTGTATTATTGCAGATGATGTGTTCCCAATAATTACAATGTTAAATTTGTTCACTATGTAAATGCTATGTCTCTCTAACACTCAATGTATTGAGAAAAGCAAAGGCATTACACTCTCCAAGGAGATGAGAAGACAACAGGAACTGCTCATCCACTGACCAGGGTCAGATATCCAAGAGTTGTGAGGATGCAATGCAACAATGAACAAAGACTTTAATCATTATTTTATTTACTACTCAAATTCCACCCATGACAATATTCGTACTTGAAACAATGAAATTAATCCTTTTCATAATCCATACCCCATACCCAGGAGAAGAAGAGTTTTCAGGACAATATTATGTTAATGTCAGGACCTGACAGATTGTGGAGGAACCAGTCCAGCCCTCCTGACTGGAGGAATGCAACAGACGAGGAGTGGGGTGAAACATACAAGCCTCACCTGAAGCCGACGAACACACCACAGACTACCTACTGCTTATTTACATGGCTAACCTTAAATCAATCATATTCAATAGCAAAAAGATGGCATTCCTTCTCTACAAGCTTTCCTTCATTAGTTACGGAATTTTGCTGACGTTTTTACAAGAACAAAGAGGCCATTGTTCTGGAGGTATAAGGTGATGAGCTGCACAGTTACATGTTGGAGATTCTGCTGTCATGCTGTATTTGCCTACTTAACCTAAGTGCCTGTCACTGGTGATAGCCTGTGTTAACACAACATATAATAAGCGCCCATACACATAACACAACATAAGCACTGTGTATACTCATACATAGACCCCTGTATGGTCTGCTGAGAGTATCTGTATTGGCTTTCTTTGTCAAGATGTGGCATCCCTAGTATATGTTGTAGCAGTACACAAGCTAATAGGTCAAATATGAAGTGGTAGTGATAGTAGTAGTGGTAATGAAAATAGTAGTAGCAGAAGTGTAGTAATAAGAATAGTAGTAGTAGAAGATAAAATAGTTCTAGTAGTAGAAGAATGGTTGTTTGAGTAGTAGTAGTAGTAGTAGTAGTAGTAGTAGTAGAATGGTTGTAGTAGTAGTAGAAGAGTCGTCGTAGTAGTATTAGTAGTAGTAGTAGAATCGCTGAAGTAGTAGTAGTAATAAGTTGTTACTGTTGTAGTAGTAGTAGTAGTAGTAGTGCAATAGTTGTAGTAGTAGTAAAAGAGTCGCTGTAGTAGTAGTAGTAGTAGTAGTAGTGGTAGTAGTAGTAGTACTTAGTAGTAGTAGAAGAATCATTGTAGTAGTAGTAGTAGTAGTAGACAAGTCGCTGTAGTAGTAGTAGTAGTAGTAGTTGTAGAATCGTAGTAGTAGTAGTAGTAATAAGTTGTAGTAGTAGTAGTAGAATGGTTGTAGTAGTAGTAGTAGTAGTGCAATAGTTTTTGGTGTCAGAAAATGACAGAAATTGATAAGCAAATACAAATACTTGCTGAATATTTTTTTATAAAATAACTATGAGTATAAACTAATATTTTTTCAGG
Organism: Gibbula magus; assembly: GCA_936450465.1. Lineage (NCBI taxonomy): Eukaryota > Metazoa > Mollusca > Gastropoda > Trochida > Trochidae > Gibbula > Gibbula magus. The sequence continues at coordinate 35,041,202 of OW388293.1, forward strand.
AAAATCTAACATGCACTATGTCCTTTAATAAACAAAACACAGTTATGTACAAACCTGAATACAACCCCAAACATTGTGGATACTACAATTCTGACGGACATTTTACAGTCTCTTCCTTAGCTGAGTTGACTTCACGGGGTTCAACTCTATGTTCACCCTATTTGAAGTTCTCATAAAATATCCCATCTCAGCCTGGTACAGACAAGGTGAGGTGAAGTGAGTTGGGGTTTAATACTGCTTTCAAGAGTATTTCACTTATATCACTGCCTCTAGTATTATTGCAAGTAGAAAGCCGTAACACTTTGTATTGTGGTGAAACCTGCGAGCATCGACTGGAACTAGCGAACCATGGGTGGTACTGCATTGAAATTCAGTGTAGTATTGCACCAAACCTTACTGCGTGTAGAACTGTACTCTACTGCAGACAAAGTTGCCGTGCCCCTGGCGGGGTTCTAATATCAGACCTCTTGATCAGAAGCCGAACCCGCTATCCCGCCCCCTTGGTACAGGCAGAAGTTACAATCAATCTCCATGGAACTGCATACTAAATGTGTGAGGAGTGTTGATCTGTTACTCTCTTGTTACTATTTACCTTTATGTTATGATGGTCTCTTTCAAACTGATGCAGTCAGTAAAAACATTCATATTTTTTTATAAGAAAAAATATCACAACAGTGATAACAATTGAGTGAATATAAAATAATAAAAGTTAAACTGATGCTGTTATGTGAAACATCTATCATAATAGTGTGTATATTTATTTTCAATACTCATAGCTTGGGAACAAGTAAATTAATAAAAATCATTACTATGAATTATTAGAAAAGGATTAAAATTCTTAACAAATTGAACAGTTAGAAATACATGCTAATTAGATAGTGAACAATTATAACATTGTTATAACACAAAATGTGCCATGAAATCCAAACATCTAAGCACTGACTTTTCAAGAGAACATTTATTTTATTGTAAATTAAGTGTTGAAAATCAGGCGGCCGATAGGTACCCTTTTAAAACTGCATTCGAAAAGCATTTTCCAATTAGATTTACTGTGATCAAGAAAGTGAACCAGGTTCAAAATGGTCAAATCTTTTATCATAAAAAGCACAGAAGTGGCTAAAAGCAATTCAAGCTGAGTCACTGTCCGTAAGTTATTGCAATTACGAGGTATGAAATTAGTTTAGGGAATAAAGTAACAATGTTATTTAGTTCTAATAGCCCTCTTGTGACTATGGCTGCCAGAAGCAAGGGAGGTAATCACCATTGATCATATGATTCATACCACCGTAAATTGTTTTTGGCTCTTTTGCTCTACAAAGCAACAGGCTTTAGAAGTGTGGACAAGTAACAGGTTACTGAAATGGAACTCTTTCATTCTTACACCATCTTGACACCTTTAGATATTAATAAATACCTCCAAATCATATTATCACCCTCTTGATAAATATTTCTCATTGAAGATGTGGCGAGATGCTTTACTTTCATTGAAAACAGTAAAAAATCATGTACAACGAGAAATTCAAAAATATTAAGAAAGGATTGAAATACAAATGTACAAAATTTCTCCCCGCCCCCAAATTTTATAGTTTGAAAAATTTGATTATAAAAGAAAAGTTATAATCTAATGGTGATTCGTTATTTAGGCAATATCCAAAATATTTCATCAAAACTATTCATAATGAAATAAGAAACATCAAAACATATTGCTTCATATAACAAATGCAAATATTAAAATCGTCATCTGTTTCAGGTTGTGAGGTAAACATTATGTACCGGTATGTATGGGCATCCAAATTGTCGACAGAGACAACAGAATGAGAACATTATACAAAAGGAAGCAATTGACGTCCACAATGATGTAACAGATACCCATCAATCAATAGCAATGTACATATGAAATCTACATAATTGCTATGAATAAAATGGAAAGGCATCTGGACACGCTCTAGAGAGGAAAAGATGATGGGGAGGAGACGGAAAATGTTACAGTATTGAATACGCTAGGTTATACGAAACTTTAAAATACTTTTTTACATATGAAATATACATAATTGCTATGAAATAATAGTAAGCATCTGGACATGAAATTTGATAGACAAAACTAGTTGAAACAAGATGAAATACAAAGTTTTGAAGGGATTTAGGCCTTACTCTTATTTATTTGACGCTGATGACTGTGATATTGCCCAAGCAACATTAAACAATAACTCAATCACACACATTCTCTTAGCTACCATGTTGTTTAATTTATAATTTCTAAACAACAAATTCAAAATGATACTGCTTGCTTGATAGAGTTTCATGAAAATGTATTGAATACTTTTTTAATTCCAAAATTCCAAGTTACACATCTATGGAAAGTACCAAAAATAAATATGCTAGAAAGTTGAATACACCAAAACAAAGGCACTTCTTCATGTGATGGTTCCATATTTTTCAGGCTCTGATCAGGAAACCAAATTCTGAATTGTGTTTCCATGGAAACTATCAAAAAGAAAATTCCAGAAAGTCAAAGACCTCAAAAGGGATGTGTAAATCTACACGTGTAGACATGATTGTTACACATAATCGTTTCCTCAAGCTCCACAATACAATTTCCTTGTCTGAACTTGAAACCAGTTTGGAATGGACAAATGAATGACAAACTTACATCATTTAATCAAATCAATTCCAAGTTTATCAGAAATGGATTACATTTATTTGACCTAACAATGATCATTTAAAAACAAAAATTCAAAACGTATATTAGATTTGTGAACACCTGTTCAGTTAAAACTGATTTATGACAATAAGGTTTTGATAAATGATCAACATTTAAAACACAGACAAAACATTTAGGGTTGTGTAGTGTAAAAGCATTTGAAAAAACATCATAAATCTTGTGAAACTCCTACACTGAATGAACAATAAAGTCTAAGGGCACAAATTAACAAAGCAGGGTTTGTATTTCAAACTACTGACTTCTGATAATACTCTTAAACAATATCTCCCCATCCCTTTAAAAGTTACACCCAAAACATCTGAAGTCACTGAAGACAAAAGCTGTCCTGTGAGATAAAGCTCATATATAATGCCTTGCAAGTGCACAATCACTTCTAGAAAAACACCAACATGTTAAAATGGTAAACTTTCAGATGGTCAGATATTCAATGGGTTCAGGGCATTTGATAGCCAAGATTTTGAAGCAAGAGAAAACAACTTATTATTTAAAAAAAATTGTTCTTGTAAAGACCAATATTTTGCAGTTTTTTTCTGATAAAATTCTTCAAAGGCATTCATAAGTTGGTGTAGTTATGAGGGACAAGTATTATGGATGTCAACTTCTTTATTTGTTTAACGTCCTTAATTATAATAGTTCAGGGCAAAACTATACTATACAAAACACATTGGGGTACAGCGAACTTTAGTTCTTAAGTATAATCATAATGGTCAAAACTAAAGTGACAAACCTCTACTCTAATCTAATTCAATATTACAATGGTCAACTGAGGGTAAATTACTGAATCGCCTCCAGTCATCACCTGCTGAACAAAGCTGAATAGAGGTTGTTGAGATGATTACAGTAATCAACAGTTATAATAGTTACACTCTCCAGCAAGGAAGTGATGAATCACCTCTTGATTAATAGTTACATTTCAGGGAAACTCAGCCTATAACCAGAAAAGGATAGGCCATAGAAGACAGCCCTGCAGTACTCCAGTGATCATGGAGAAAATAGCATTTAGATGGCGCTCAATTAAATGTAACTTCTTGTGCTTTTGTTAAACATTTTTTAATTAAAAGACTCAATTCATTAATTAGGTCTGAAGTAGATATCTATTGTTTGAAGTTTCATTGATTATATTTTGTGTTTTCTGAGAAAAATGTCAATAATTTGTTTTAAATTATAATCATATGATTAACAGTTGCTCTTGGCTCTTAGATAGGAGTAAAATCTAATGAGATTTAAATAAGAATATTTTACTCGTAAGAGCGACAGTTCCTTTGGAGAAGTGACAACCTTTGACAAGGAGATCAGAACAAGCCTAATGTAATATCAACAATAAAAGTTGGACCTTGATGTGATTTCAAAAGAATTCTTTATGAGCACAGACAGCAAGTATTGACAGTCACAAATAGCAGGGGAGATTTGCTTTTTGGCTAACCTTGTTGTCTTCTTTGTTTCTTTATAGTTCAAAGGAACACTAGAAATATAACCATTAAAGTGTAATGGGTTTTGACAGCTACAGGTTTGCAAAAGTGCTGTGCTGAAATAAAGAAATTAAATGAAACTCAATTGTCAAATCTTTCAGAAAATTTACAATATTGGAAACACAAATACCTTCCCTCCAGACAGTTAACATTTGTAACCCCCAAAAGATGTATTTTTTTGGTAGAAAGAAAATTTCAAGGGGAATGCCAATATTCAAGTTTCTGCATTTATGGTATGAATCTATTATTTTTTTAAAATCCACAAACAAATTGCTTAGGATTTTAGTTTAATGGTGACCATTAACATTTTTGCAGTAGTTTCCAATTTATCTTTGTTAATAGACAAAAACAAATACCCTTAGTCAGATTGCCACTTTAATGTCATTGCTAGAACATAGTCTTGATTTCTTCTATTTGTTAACATGTTTGATTTGCCTTAAATATAACAACACACAAAATCTGAAATATATATTAAGGAAATAAAAACAATGCAATGATGCATTTAAGAAATCAACCAGTTATGTAAAAGATGTTAATTTTATGGCTTTGATCTAAAAGTAATTACATGGTTCAATTACCATCTTCAAATGAATGAGGAGTTCTCTGTAGCTAATTATCCACTATACATCTAACAGATATAAGTTTCTCCAACAGCTGGTCAAGGGATTAGCATCATTTGGACAAAGTTTGTGTTATTTTACAAATCTAACACTCCGGACCACCTCTAATTTCATTGGCATACCTTATCAAAATAAACCAGGGAACATGTTGACGATTACAACCTCGTCAAATTTCTCACATTTCTAAAACAACACGGAGTACAAATCTGGCAGAATCTTGGACACCTGGCCTAGATTTGAAATAAATGCCAAAAACATCAATTTCATCCAGATTGGTTTGTAATCGTACATCAAAGCCTGTTGAGATAATGATAACATGTCCTTAGATCATGAAAATCACTTGACAATCATGGTAGGATGGCTGTGGTTTTCTGAACAATTCTGAAATGAGCATGGCAGGTGGATATAGACTTGCTATGCACACCATTGGATAGTTAAAATATATTTGATTAAAAAATACATAAGAAATCATTATATACAGGAGGGATAAAAAGAAACTTTGGTCCAGTGAAAATGAAAAGTTGTCGGAATGTTTTCAGGCAAACAGGCACAGAATTCAATAAAACATATTTTTTCAGTTTTTAGTATGTCCTGAATTTGACAACATTTTTATTGGGATCTTGAGAGATCCTGTGTAACACTTTTTGGGCAATTTTGTAAAAATCATGGTAAGGGATTCCATAAAACAACTAAATAATGTTTTTCACAATAGTTTAAATTAAAATTTGAAAAACACACCTTTCTTATGAAAATATTCTACATATCAAACTAACACATACTTTTTTTTATTATCTTAAACCATTCTCAACAAACATGTGACCACATCAACAGTTCAGGCATGAACATGTTAAAAAATATTTGCCTTAAAAAGATTTTCAAGAATGTTCAAATTATTTTTTCAGACAGTAGCCACAACATTGGCAGGAGGGCAGAATGTAGAAACAATATAAAGTCACCTAGAGGGACGGTGACTTTGTTATTTCCAGGAAACCGTTCCAGACAAAGGAACAACAATCCACAAGGTTCCTGCCATTTTTTATGAAGAATACAACAATTTTGGTAAATTGTTCATCAAATTGTAAGAGATTTTGCAGGTTGCTGCTCCTTTGTTTAATCTACAAATATACATTGTTACCAAAATTGTTGCACAATGTTGAAGAACATCTGTTCAAGAAATACCCAATTACACAAGTTTGGAATGAATCTAGATTGTTAATATATTTGATAACTTAAACCATGTGATCACCAGAGAGACTTGCATTCCAACACGATCCAGACATTATACATACACAATATACTATTCAAAAGTTTCATAAATATACATTTGACAATTCAACTCACAAAAGTTTATTATTTGAAAATATTATAAAATCTTGAATTTCTGTGTAGATAAGATCATTTCCATAAGATCATCGTAACAACATCATGGGTCCAATTTAAGTTGATTTTTTTGTTTTTGATTATTACTGCAAAAGAACAATCACCACAAAGGTTTGTTAATACGGATTATACTGCATGAACAAAATTTATCAAAACCTTGGCACGAGTCACCATGATCATCTGTCCGACATACGATTTCATTTTATTTGACACCAGACCTTTCCCTACGATATCTTCATCATTTGAAGCATGCAAAGACATGCAGCAATCTTACGAGACAGATTGGCACGTGCTGCACAACAAGACAAACACCGGGCAACATGCACCATTATCCAAACCTTACATGTGCGTCTGATCTACGTTTGATAGTTTCCAGGAGTTTCGTCTCACCTAGACTGACATTTGGGCGTTAGAAAAATAGTTTTAAATTTAGGAAAGTTCGGTTGAACATATTCTCTTGCCCATTGGAAAAAATAAATGAGTTTTGGTAACATTTGTTCAAGATCACAGAGCTAGATAGAGAACTCAATTCGGTGGGACTCGGTTGAAAGTCAATCAGAATTATTTGTTTTTTGAAACTATTCTTCTAACCATTATTTGATCTGTAGATTAATTGTGTTTTGTAGCCCTCTGTATGAAGAGAACATTATAGTTTAAATCTTGTGAACAGACAAAAAGTTTCTAAAGTTTGGAATAGTGTAATCATGTTTTGTCTGATTAAACTAGAAGGTTTAGGACTTTGGGACCAAGGAGACATTTGTCTAAAAAGGAACATTGGTTTCAAATGATAGCATTAACATCCATGACATTCATTTGAATTCAATGTTTAAAGGTTTTCTTATCAAAAGAAGATGCCAGTCTCAATTTTGTGTAGAAGGAAAGTTTTCAAAGTTTGAAAGTTAAATGTTTGTGTGACTAAATTCAGCTTACATTAAAATAGATTTAAACCACTTGATCAAGAAGACATTTTGTGAGGAAATAAGACTAGGGAAGATTAGTTTCAAATAATGACATGAAAGTTTATTTGACATTTGAAAGTGTGTCTAGTGCTGGTGATAAGGGATGAAAGTATCGAATGTTTGGATGTTTAAGTAGTAGCAGCAACTTAAATTACATTAAATTAAATAAAAAAATTAGTTTATTCTGTGTACTGGAGACATAATAGTCTCTAACTAATAAAGTGGACAGGAGTTTGGTTAGAATTGTGTTTGACATCCTTAGATGTGACAAAAAGCATCATAAGGTTTCCTTTACCTGTAGATTGTCTATCTTTGTATATTTCATATTCAAATAAATATGTTATTCAAGTTATCTCTATTGATAACATATGTATCTTAACTTACATTTACAAAATCATTCAACTTAGAATTCTTTCAAATTTCAGTCATACCTATGAAACGCTTATTTTGCTAAAGACACGAAAAAGTCTTTAAAATTTCAAACATCACATTTTTCATTCAAGTTGTTTCAATAATAAGATACAAGCTAAATTGCATCTATTCAAATACTGACATTTAAAGTTAAAATCATCTTTATTGGAGAAGACAGTTAAAAGTTAAAACTAACAGTAAATCAACACTTTAAATAACCAGTTTAATCAACAGTTTTAACAAAAAGTTAAGATAAATAGGACATTTATTCACAACTATTTCACAAATTTCAAATTAAAATTCTCTTTAACTTAAAACTCTATAAATTCACCGCAATTGCTACAGACATGTACACATGATAAATGAAAACAAGATCTCTTCCAACACGGTCCTCTCGGTATTTTCATTAAATGCACGAGATCTATGTTGAGAAGCAGTATTTTTAGGTTCTGCTCAGATAAAATATGTGTGTTAAAAAGAACATGCTGCAATGGCAAAGAGTTCATGACATTTGTATGTTGTGTTTACATGGCGTGGATGCAATGTATATTTTTGTGAGAAGGTAAATGAACGTTCTGTGTAGCTTCTGTTTCAATATCTTGAATCAGGGCAACCTGACATTTCTCTTTCTTCAAGGAGAGAGAAAAACTTTCTGTTTTGATGGCTTATTTTTGTTGATATATAATTAACCCATAATCTGCCAATACAGACATATTCCAGGTTTGTGAAACATTATTCCATGGCCAATCTTGGTTTATTTCCTATGTTGATGAGTTGTGATTCTTGAATTAACCCTTTATCTCCAGGAGTACACTCTACCTAATGCCAGTCGCCAATCCCGGATTTTACCTCTTCTGAAAAAGTTGTGTTTCCTGTCATATGGTGACAAGGAATGGTTTGGTACTGATTTATTATAGTTTTCAATTGTATGTAATTTACTGTTTGAGAGGCATTCTAGAAGTTGTTCTGATTAAGAAGACGAAGATTTAATTGATGATCAACTTCTTTATTAACAATAGCAACGTTTCGGTATAGATTCTTATACCGTTATCAAGCATATGGGAGAGGTTATATACATGATACATGTTGGTATGTAATTAATTTAGCTGGAAAAGGGTGTAATCAATTTATATATGTGGATTTAATAATTGATCTGATGTTTATAATATTTTGTTGCAAGTATTTTCAAGGAGGTAGAAAAACTCATCTATGTTATTGTTATGCTGCTTAATTACTAACTGGTTGTTTTGTTTGATAGATGATAATTTAAGATTTGCCAGATATTGGTAGTCTCCTCAGTATGAATCTTATGTTCTACACAAGAGAGATCGATAGTGCATGCAGCTCACGTGCACAGCATGAGTAGCCGGAGCAGAGCACATGCGGAGCAAGGGTGTGTTCTGTTCGCATAGCAGTTGAAATCTCAACAGTAAATACCATTGTGTCAACACCAAATTTTAAACTTTTTACCAAATCAGATAATTAATATATTCAAAAATATGATAAAAACCTAAAGACATCTCCCCAACTTTGTATTCAAATCTGTATCTAAATACATCAATAGTTTCATTAAGAGTTTAATCTTTCTATTGAACAGCACTGTCCCGGTTTCTTTCCTCTCCAAATCCCAATAGAATTTACTCCAAACTATTAAATATTCAGTGTTTTACAATCCAAATCACATCATTTCATAATGAGAATCACTTCATTCAATTTATCCCTTCCCTGACATGTTCATTTCAGGAACTTCTCCACCAGAGGAAGCACTATAAGCAGGAAAGAACTTCTGTTTGAAGAACAAACAAGTACTGCCCCAATCTGAAGTAACAATCAACACCGGTGTTGCTACGGCCCACGAGGGGGCTGTTCCCTGTTGTTACAGCGAGACCACGCACTTTACCATGTGGTGAGTGGTGGTGACTGAGATCCCCATGTGCTGACTGACACGCGGAGAGGCGCATGCACATCCACGGAGAAGCACATGCATATCCACGGGAGGTTGTGATCGCAGACTGATAATGCACTTGCCATGTCAAGCTAACATTTTTACAGATTTTGAAACTCAAGTATTAGAAACTTGTATGTGATTATCTGAACAACTACATACACTTGAAAATACCTACCGTATATTACCGGGTATAAGTCTACCCCGCGTATAAGTCGACCCCCTTTCTCAACTACCCAAATACTGGTCAAAACCCTATATCTCATGTATAAGTCGACCCCCCTTTAACCACGTGCTGACTGACACCGAGTGACAAGTCGACATGCCCAAGAGTCAACACAGCGGCGATTGGTAAGCAGTGATGTCGATCGACTTATCAATTGTTTTGCCCTAAATATTATCTAAATGATAATTTATTTTTCACACATTGTACACAACCAATACAAAAAATACAACTTGTGACTCACTTTGTCTGTTATTATTTGTTTCAATCAAAATTACATTTTCCTCTCATCAAGCCGAATAAACTACGACCAACATGTTGACAAAACTTTATTAGATAACCGGTGAATAGTTAAATTGTTACCTAGTAGAAAAAGACGTAAAAAGACATTGCTTTTACTTTTGAGATGAGAAGTGACAGGCTTTAATTACTATCAATTAATGTGAATCAAACATCAAAGCTTAGATAATTACCGGATGCGCTAATGAATCACTACCATGACTGGCAATTAACAAATCTATGCACAACCTGAATCACTCGTCTGTCTATTAACAAGTATACACTAATATACAAAATGAATGGTGAACATCTCAGTAACAATACAATGACAATCGGCAGTTTACATTTCTCTAAATATTTTTTAATATATGCTATTATGTTAGAACATCTCAGAAATTATACGTCTACTCGTACCAGTAATTTGCACTTCTCACTGCGTATCTATCATGAGTATCTATCTCGCATGTCACCGGCTTCTATGTAGAATCTCATTGGTCCACGTGACCTTATCGGGTCACCCGACTTACATCAAGGCTAGATATCGATCGATGTTTGTCAGGTAATAGTGAAGATTATAATATAAACTTTAATGAACTTTCGTGATTGAAATGTAATTTTTTTTCATATATCACGCTATATTTGTATTTTAAAAAGACAACAATAAAGCATATGTTTATTATTCAATGATTTTAATATTGACTGGACATCGATGTTTGTGAATTGTTTCCGGTGTAAACATCGTCCGTTCGACTTGCTGGGCTGGCAGATACTTACCTGGCCTCTAGATTTTTGGGGCTGAAACATTGACCCCGTGTATAAGTCGACCCCCCTCCTTGACCCCCTAATTTTTGGTATCAAATTCTCGACTTATACCCGGTAATATACGGTATGTGGTCATCTTTTTGTTGTGAGTTACAGAAAACTGGAGCTATTTTGCATACCACAAACATTATGCATTTTAAATAATCAGACTTTTAGGTTAATTTCATGTAAGGATTGTTTAATGTTTAGATTTGTTTCTACAATATTTAAATGGACAAATCGATTATATTGATGCCAAGACGTGTTGATGTCTTCATTCAAATTCAGCACAGGTGATGATAATTCATTTCCCATCTTATGCTTTCCGTCAAAATTCATATCTGTCAACTTGATTTGACCATCTTTGTTAATATGAACAATAGCTGCAGAGACACACTTATTGTAAATGATGAAAAATAAAATTGTTAACTTGATTAGGTTACAATCAATAGCAGACAAATTGTCATTACTAAGATTAAATCTAAATTATGAAAGCACTTTATGCTTTATAGGATTGAAATGGAGATAGATCAATCAATTAAAATGTCATATAACTTTTTTTAAAATGACAAATTGAATTGTGTATCAGTTCTTCTAAAACCTAATGACAAGGGGAGACTTTGTAGTTGACATCATCTAAGCTAAAATGGGATGATCATCAAATATTGAACGGAGCCCAAATTGAATTAGAAGAAATTCAGACATGATTGATGGTAATTTGATAAACTAGGTAAACTTTTTGAGTCTCAGCAAAAACAATTGTATTCAATATTATTAATTTCATTTAAATAATTTATCAAATGAAAATCTATCCCAGGAAAACTTAAAAATTTATTCATGCCTTCAATAATATGATTTGAAATTTTGGCTTCAGTTTCATTTTAAGACTGACCCAAACGTTCACCAAAAGGTCACTATAATCCAAAATATGATGTCAAAGCTTGAGAATAGCATGTCTAGATTCTTGTTGAAAAGCCCATTCCTTTAAGGCATCTTTCCAACATTAAATGAAATAGTAATTCACCCCATGAAGATACACATCACAGCTCATATGGTTGTCAGTTAAGCTAGGTGAGGTGAGGTGAGTTGGGGTTTAACGCCGCTTTCAAGAGTATTTCACTTATATTGCGGCTGCTAGTATTATGGCAGGGAGAAAGCCTGCAACGCCATGTGGCTATGCATTGCGGTGAAACCTGCAAGCTTCAGCTGGAACTAGCGAACCAAACCTTAGAACCGTAGAACAGTTCTCTACTGCAGACAAAGTTGCCTTGCCCTGGAGAGAATCGTGTCAGTCAAGCTAATTTTTGTATAAAATAGGTACACTTGCAAAATACAAAGATAAGATAAGTAACAACATTTTCTTGTAGTAGTTTGGGGGGGGGGGGGGGGGAAGAGGACACTTCTATAATATATGACAAATTGTGATTCTTGAGCAATGCATAAGAAATATCTCAAACATCCGTAGAAATAATATCATATACATTATCAGATGTCTGTTTATCTATATAAGAACCAAAATCAAAGATAAACTGCTGATTCAGATGTTCAAGCATGTAATCAGCAAGATCAGAATAATTAGATCAACCTTGGGTGTCATTTACAAATTGAGTCTAATTTCAACTTTGACCTTTCTTATCTGAAAGCAGCCCTGTTGACTTGTTTATTTCAATTCACATCACAGTCTCTGCAATAGACACATAAATCAACTCCATCATGTCCTCTGAAGCAAAAGTGTTAGAGAGGTTCGTCACAATCTTTTTTTAAATAAACTTTTTAAAACCAATCTTATTATGTCTAGGATGTAGTCAATTATACCAAAGCCTATTTTGATGTGATTTTATCATGAATCAAATAGGTCATTATGTTTTATTTATTTTGTTTCAAAAGGTTCTGGTTTTAAAATTTTGGAATTATTTTTTGGGTCAATCTGCATTAGTTTAGGCAGAATATATTTCTTTATTCAGTTTCATTCAAATAAAAACATATCTTGAGCAATTTAATGGAATTGATTCATTCCAGATTGTTTTTACTGTTTAAATTCGGACAATGTGTCATCTCAACAAATGGCACATTTAAATGTGTCTCTATAGCATTTTGTCGTTGTCACAAAAGATTTACAGTATATTGATAAACATTGAACAAAGTTTTATAAGGTCATCACAATGATCATCAGAGCCCATTTACAAAAGTCCCCATTTATGTAATTAATGCAGGATTAAAACAGTTCATTTGAATCATATTTCTATCCTAATGCCATTGAGATATTCCGGTCATGTATACTATCCCTTTAAGTCTTGTTCCTGTTCCACAGACAAACCATTGTCTGTTTATCTTCCTTACCCTACAACTAGCTAAAATCAGTATTATTTACACTTGGTGAAAATAGAACAGGCATGAAAGAAGCACCTTGGCATGGAGTCAAAGCTTTTTTCTTCTGGTTTCAATGTACACCTATCTTCAGTGAGCAATTAGGGGATTCAAAGTAACGAATACTTTCTGCAGGTATAGCCACATACATTGAAACATACATCTTGCTCCATGCTTCATTTAGAGTATGAGATTACGAGTCAAAGCTTTTTATTGGGGTTCTAAAGAACAAACAGCAATTATGAGCAAATACAGATTTAAAAAACAAAACCTTTTCTGTATTTTTAACCAAGCACATTGCAATGTACATTTTTGCTCAAAGCTTTTGAGTATGGGCTTCGGGTTTCAATGCAAACATATCTTCGTTAGCAATGCTTTAGCTTATATAACCATTTACATTGAAATGTAGATTTCGCTCCATGCCTCATCACAAATAGGAGCTTACGAGAGAGCGGAAGTCTCAATTGAGATTTCCAAATCGTGGATGTCTTCCAAAACCAAGTGGTTCTTTGGTTGTTAATTATCGGAGTGGAATTTCTGGAATTGTGTCATAACTTGAAGGAAGTAGAGAAGATCTGTGGAGCTAAGCAAGAACCTATTTTGGTATATCAGGTTGTCAATAGTAGACATTTCTTCCTGACACTCTCTCTTTAACCTCTTTAGCTGTTTAATTCATTGATGCCAATCCATTCTGTGTGGTCAGTTTACAATAATTACATTATGGGACAGCAATGGAAGCAATATCTTAAATTTGTTGTTCAATAACTATGTTAGTTTAAAATAAATATCCATTACATTGGTCAATGAAATGTTAAAATAAATAATTAAAAAACATTTCTTATTTGAGTGAGTGAGTGAGTGAGTTATTGTTTAACGCCGCTTCGGCAGTATTGCAGCCATTAGCGGGTTTCTTATTTGAACATAATCTGATGAATAAATGTTATCACTGATACATCAGGTGTGCTGACTGCAGTAGTCTTATTGACAAAGATCTGGTGTTCTTGCAAATAGTGTAGATGTTGTGAAGCAAGACTACATGGTTATGTCTGCATACACAAAATTTGCAAGAGAAAAATGGAGTTAATTAATAAGACAAAACAAAAGTTTCATTTAAATAATTTTATCTTTGAGTTCAAGTAAAGAAATAATACTTTTGGTTAAGGTAGCATTTTTAAGGTAATTTTAAGATCATCAAGCTTATCAATGAACACATTCCACGTTTTTATTAACACATTCTGATGTGAGGTTCATAGGTGACAGAGTTCATACAGAACTTTTTTACATAAAATATTTACATAAAAACACTTGTTTAGAGCTTAATGATAATCATATCCTATTACTCTTCTTAAAAGGATGGCAAATGGTTGATTTCATTCGCAGAGATTGCCGATTTCCATATCTCGTAAATATCTCGTTATGACAGGAATCTCTACAATAAGATTCTCCTCATGAAAGACAGACATCAGATGTACCAAGTTAACTGTGTATGAAATATGACAGGAGATAAACAGATGTCTTTTCCTTGTCTATATCAAAGTGATAAAATACTTCTTACATTGGGTAACCAGTTGGTGTAAAGATATTAATCCTAATTATATTTTTCGATAATTTTTCAAAGCAGTTGTGAATTTGAAAGTGATAAGGACAAAGCTTAAGAATATTCTTTTTCACAGAAAATTTGATAAAGACAAGCAAGTCCCTTATCCATTTTGGCAAACTTTTGATAAAGAACAGGTGAAACTGACAACACATTCGCACATGGTGTTCATATCAGTTACGTAACTGACATTTGTTTACAAGCCTACCATCTGCTTCAGGTAATAAAAAGCATGCGGTTTGTATTTCAGCACCTGAGGTCTACCTTATGAACAATGCCTAATTTGAGTTGGCACGTATCATCACTTAGACTGCTAAACCATTCTTACTGGCCGAACTGCAGGGATGTTCCATCATCCATAGGTAATGAGGTAACATTTATGTGAGGTGAAATTCGGTTTTAAAAACTATTTTACTTATATCACTAGTAAAGTATTGTTGCAGGAAGAGAGCTGAAACCTGCGAATATGTAATGAGGTGAAACCTGCGAGCTTCGACAGGAATTAGTGAACCAAGGGTGGCACTACACTGAAATTCTGGGTAGTGTCGCACTCAAAAGTTACTGTATGTAGAACAGTTCTCTACAGTCCCTGACAAGATTCAAACCCCAGACCTCTTGATCAAAAAAACATTAAAGACATTAAAGAGCTATTCATCCCAAAATCGAATACCGAAAGCTCATGTTGAGGTTTGAATTTGCAGCAAAGAGCAACAAAATGTCATGTTTCTAATAAAAGCTATCACTGCTTCTCGATCAATAGAGTTTTGATTTATTTTCAACAAACCAAATAAATCTGGACACAAAAATAAACAAAAACTCACATCAATTACAATCCAATATCCTGCTGTCAACACATGATATCAAATCCATCTAAAACAAAGCAATATTTTTTCCTTCTCTCCCTGAGGAATCAAGTACCTGTAATATAAACTCTTGTCGTTAAAACTAAATCAGCATGTCGAGTGACAAGCAGTATGCATGAAATTAACCAGTCATCAATAACGCTTGCAATTGACAATGGATCGCCAAGTGAGTGCGGTATACCTGTTGTTATATCCATTCAACTGATATTGACGAGTGAAGAACATGACAAATGATGCTTGATGTTATTGGAGTGGGTTTCTCTTCAAATACTCACATACCCCAACCCAGTAGGCCCAAACTGCTTCAAATTGTGTGAAAAACAGCTGGTTCTTAATGATTTAAACAGTTTTATCTCCAGGTGTTTCAATAGTTTCTCCAAAAGTATAATAAGCTAACGTCAATATGTAAAATACAAGAAAAACATGTGACCTACGAAATGCACGAGTCCGTTCTTAAAAATCAATCATCTTGTTGGTTTAGCTGTTTTCTACAACATGCTCAGGATCTGTTTTGGGCTTTCTGGAATACTTGTCATAAAAATATGCCTGTACTTCAAGTAATAATATTATACCCTTACATCACATGTGTAAAAGAACAGATTTTGTAGTCTTCAACAGACTTGAACTTGAAACATGAAAATTACAAAGGTTTGCGTGCCATCTGGTCACTGATCCAAAACCTACATTTAGAAGCTATCTTTGTACTAAGATAGTCATAAACTCATGTCATTATATGGTATCTTAGTGATGAATGACCTTCTGAAATCTGACCAATTCCTTACAAAAATTTACCTTTGATAAATACCAAACCATTTTTGAGTGCCTGGTTTTCAAGAACCGTCTCTTATCAAAGAGAACATACTGGTATTTATTACCCTTTAGATAAATTTGTTGAATTCTGATTGGTCAATAGCCAATGCATACGAAACCGTGTATGTGGATTTGCCAGGGTCTACCCTCCGTATGACCCGTGAGACAGGTCACGTGATTAGACTACGGATGACCTTGACCTTAGATGGAATGCGGAAGTAAAACGGTTGCTCGACTCGGAATTTCAGGATCGAAACTTACCTTAACAAACATAAGTACGGTGATTTCAACTTATATACATTATTTATTTTATTTGCGTCAATAAAATAATTCAATAAAAACATGTGTCTCTCTATTATTCATCAGGTAATAATAATTTTAAAATCTATTATTTTTTAGCCGCAGAGTTATCTCCCTTGATATTGAGCGGTTCACTCTTTACAGTGTTCTTTCTGTTTCACACTGTGTGGAGTTTTTATCACAAACGAAAATAGCTATGTAGCCTATATATTTTATCGAAAAATGAGTGAAATAATTACATATAATAGATCTAAAGAGTAATAAATTCGTTACACGGTGTTTTGACAGGGTGTACGGGACTGTAAGACCCTTGTATATTCCGCATTTCCTTCGGCTGCGCCTCAGGAAAATACGGAATATACAAGGGTCTTACAGTCCCGTACACCCTGTCAAAACACCGTGTAACTAATAGTATCACTTAGCATATAAGAAATATTATGCATAAGCAGTTAAAGTTTCAACCAGTTCCAAATTTCGTATATACGTTTAAATTCTTAGGGATTGAGACTATCATCTTTTTGGTTGATACAACTCTTTTTCATCAAGTAAGTATGGTATATCTATATGATAAGTGAAGGAACTAAGAGATAGACTACTCCATATATGTCCATCATCTAAAGGACAATTCCATCATGTCCATGGCCTATTGACATCATCTGGATCTCACTTTCAGATCCTTACATTAACAATTTATTATTCTCATAGTCTGGATTTAAAAGATCCGTCAATAACCTGGCAATCAAGGACAATGGTATGAAATTGCTCTCCATCACTGGCGCACATTACATCGATTCCCTCGTCAATTGCCGTAAATCAAAGATGACCTAAAACTGTCACTGATTGGACAATAGAGAAAGATAAAGGGGAGCAATCTTGAGTGTCTAGACGTTGGAGTGGAATTGGTTATGATATTGCCGATCTAAGGATTCCTCGTGTTAGGATGCTGGACTAAGTGCATGGGGTTGGCACTCGGTTCATTGGATAAGAAGGATTTGTATGTTGGTGCGTGATAATGAAATCAGCCTGTTTGGTCTGGTATATGGCATGATTGATAAATTGAGATGTTGTGAAAGAAAGTAAAATAGACATGTTGTAGCAAGGGCTTTAGTAGAGATGTACACATGTCAGATGGTATACAAGAGCTTTGATATATACTTAAGTAATTCTATCCAGGGCCTCCTTTCACCAAGCACTAAGGTCATCATATGTCACTAAGGTTACCTTAGTGTTATATAAATAATGATATGAAAGTTAACATTTAGCAGAGGTTGTTTTGAGAAAAGGCTGGCAATTTTGAGATTTAAATTGACATAAATAAATTTTCATTAATATAAAATATATATAATATATATATGATTTAACAAGATTTTGAAAAGTAATCTGTATATATAAGGCCTTAACATTTAATGAAATTGACGTGATATTTACATGATATTTCTTTCATCATGAACTATACTGTACAACTCCTTGCAATAGACATGCATGCATTTAAACAGCTCCCTCAAGAGGAAACACATCCAGAAAATGTTACGCATTCAAGGTGATTCAAAGGAGAATAGAAGGTGATATTGACGCTGAAATATACACCAAATAGGAAATAAATGCCATGATAAATTACACCTGGGGTAGAAAACATGACGTGAAATAATCACAGGCACCTTGTGATGGAAGCGTTGCTAGGCAGGAATATCTTGAACAGGAAAAATTTAGTCGGTGAGAAAGTGATAACGCCATCATCATGGAGAGTGCAATACAGAGTGAAATCCAAACCGAAAATGTACACACATTATCAGCGTCAATGTACAACATTTGTTTAGGGTGTAGAATGGCGGTGTCAATCATGGTTTTAAAAAGACAACATGATCTTACATCATCATAACAAACGTAAAAGCATAAGAGTAAATGTATATATTGATTGTACTGTTCAACAACACATTAATTATAAAAGCATTATGGTCATTATTACATTTTAGAATGAAAGAGCATAAGAGATCAGAGAGATTTGGAAACAGCCAATTGATACAAAGTCTTCATATGCCTTTTTGATAATTGTTTCACATAAATCTTTGTTTTTGGTCCGAAGTTGAATGCACGATCCAACAGTATTCATCAAGTTTTAATGTTAAAAAATATATATGGTAGTTTTGAACACCTTTTTTGAACTGATGTGAAAGTCAAAAACATTAGTATAAATCGTTCTGGAACTCATGCCAAGAAATCTCTCTCTGTCAATTCAGAATATATCACCACTTTCCACAAGCAACAGATGCTACCTCTTTAGTGCTTTATGATTTATCCACTACTAAAACGTGTGTTTCTCCCCTTTCTGGTCCATTTCACAACAAACAGAGCCTTCTGTCATTCAGCTAGATCCAACCTGCGTGTAGTGTACTACTGCTACTACTACTGCTACTGCTACAGCTACTGTAGTGTTTAATTATGATACAGCGGGTTGAGAAGGAACTGAAGCAATTGATATGTTAAATATGTACCCTTGTTAATGTCATCCTAGTGAATAATTAGAATTGGTAGGTATAAATATAAGAGTCAAGACAGTTTCATGTCCATACCAAAACAAGCAGTGCCAGATCTAGAGGGAGTTTAAGGGGGTTAGAATTCCATCCTTTCCGAAAATGTTTACATGTAAATTTGATTGACCCCTAAAGTGACCCCCATCCCCCTTTCCTATTGGTGAACTTCCCTTTGGAAATGTCTGGATCTGCCTGTGAACATTTCTTGCAATTATTATGTATATGAGATATATTCACTGAATGAGAAATTATAAGCTATATCAAAGACTCTTATGTAGTCATGGTGCTCACAGTGCTAATCAGAGAATATTGAGAGTGTTCTGGATTTCATACCCTACCATGGTTATTGTCTTTGAAACATAGAATAAATATCATTTTCATATAAACAAAATACACTTTGGATACTGTGGAAATTATTGGAGCATCAAAGATGTCATAAACTAAACTGGAATTCAAGGACTAAAGTTTATTCGCCCTGAAGGACACAAATAAACTGAAAAGAAACAGAACAATAATTTGAAAGTCTCTTGGATGAGATCAAGATCTCAATGGGATTATTTGGTCCACATGTGCCGATTTACAAGGAATCATCTTGAACCCATGAGGTCACAAAAAGGTCAAGGTCATCACTAATGGCAACTTCAGAGAGAAGAACAATGGTGGAGTACCTCTTGATGCAGGTGTAATGGACAGACGAGCATTTCGATATTTCTCTTTACCCTTTCCATGTGCGCCTCTGTCTACGTTAATACTCTCAGGCAGGTGTATGTGCAAAAAACAGGCTAGTTTTTATGTCTGTAGTAGCTTACATAATGTCAGGTGGGCCATTGCTTTGATAGGTGGCCATGTGTGATTGGGTGTGTATTGTTATAGATGAAATAAACGCCGTTTGAAATGAACATGATCGAAATTGACATTTAGATAAACATGTTGATCTTTATAATGTCTTTGGTAATGGCAATTTGATTAATGTTATTTAAGTAAAGGTTTAATTTTGTTATGTGATTGTGGTCATTTTGAATTAAACAAATTTAGAAACAAAAATTTTTTGAGGGAACAACTTATTTGAAATTTTAAGTGAAAGGAATTTTTTTTTTAAATATTTGAAAACGCTATAACAATCATCACTTCTGTGTAGTAAAGATGGTGAATTAAACTTGTCATATATGTTACTACAAATATCTTGAAATCCCTTAAAACAGTTCCATTCCTTCAAGATTTGAAAATATACATTGAAATGTACATTTGATCCTTTTCTCCAAACAATTTCAAACTTTAAGATTAAATTTTCCAAGCTCATAAACAAAACAATTGAGGTAAATGATTCATATTTCAAAAGTCATCATAATGAATGGAAAGGTACATTGAAATGTCCGTGCATGATGTCAGATGATCAACATCCCCTTGAAATGCCTCTCACGTACACAGCAAGTCATTATTTGCTTCATCATTTCCTGTCATGTACATTCATAATTCCATGAATTATGCTTTGAATATTTCATCATATCAACTGAACCACTTAGGAACTAATGTGTCAATATACATAGAAATTTGCAATTTGGTTGTGATATATATATATATATATATATATATATATACAAAGTCAAAATGAACAATTTACATAAAGTTTAAATCTTGCATAGAGGCTACCCCAAATATGTGCTAGTGAAACAAGGCAAAAGTGAGCGCAGCTCACATACCCCCGCCTGTAGTTTGACCGCCTTTCTTTAAACTATGTAATCATAAATCATATATTATGATAAGGCTTAGGAATGTGGTTTGGTCAGCACATAACATAGAAAACAACAGGAAATGTAATTGTTTGCATAGGTGTGAACTGGACGAGATAACTAAATGTTTTACATCAGAATCTCACCTTCCAATCAGTTGCTTGAAGGTCAATATATATTCCTATGTATAAACTGTAGTTATAATCTTTATAAATAATTTATTTTTCATGAATTCAAAAAAGTTTAAAGAAGTGAAAGATTTTAAAGATGATTATCATTTTCTGAAATATGTTGCCACCATGAGTGAAAATAAAATTCTAGTATAATAACTTACCTATTGATGAAATGGAAATGTCCCACTCTCACAGTAAATGTGTGAAATGTTCAACATGTCAGCTCCATGAACAAAGCAATGTGACAATAATCAAACAAAACACAAATGGGAAATCACCTCGTATTCATGATTTCCAACCATATAGACAAGTGAAATCAAACTAGGATTGAAGTTTACACATACAATTTTTTTAAATTATAAAATCGGACCGTTTTTGGGTAAAAAACCCAAAACTATTTGAAGCATGGAGTTGAAACCCCTAAAAGGCACAACAGCAACATGTAGGTTATCGCTATACCAAATTTGAAGTTTCCAAAGGGTATAGTTTCCGAGATAAGCTCCGGAAACGACACAAAGTCCAAAAATGGGACCGTTTTTGGTCAAAATGTCCAAAATTATTTGAAGCATGGAGTTGAAACCCCTAAAAGGCACAACAGCATCATGTAGGTTATCGCTATACCAAATTTGAAGTTTCCAAAGGGTATAGTTTCCTAGATAAGCTCCGGAAACGACACAAAGTCCAAAAATGGGACCGTTTTTGGTCAAAATGTCCAAAATTATTTGAACCATGGAGTTGAAACCCCTAAAAGGCACAACAGCAACATGTAGGTTATCGCTATACCAAATTTGAAGTTTCCAAGGGGTATAGTTTCCGAGATAAGCTCCGGAAACGACACAAAGTCCAAAAATGGGACCGTTTTTGGTCAAAATGTCCAAAATTATTTGAACCATGGAGTTGAAACCCCTAAAAGGCACAACAGCAACATGTAGGTTATCACTATACCAAATTTGAAGTTTCCAAGGGGTATAGTTTCCGAGATAAGCTCCGGAAACGACACAAAGTCCAAAAATGGGACCGTTTTTGGTCAAAATGTCCAAAATTATTTGAACCATGGAATTGAAACCCCTAAAAGGCACAACAGCATCATGTAGGTTATCGCTATACCAAATTTGAAGTTTCCAGGTGGTATAGTTTCCGAGATAAGCTCCGGAAAAGATTTCGGACGGACGGACGCACGGACGCACGGACGGACGGACGGACGGACGGACACGCGGAGCGCTATATACCCCCGACTACGTCGTAGCGGGGGTATAACTAGATCTGTGAACTGACCTCCAAATATTCCAAATTTAAATTTTCCATGTTCACTTTCAAACTAATGTGAATATAACACTATATATTGGTGTAAACTACAACAATATTTTATGCCATTTTCAACTCAACATCAAGGAACACAATGGAACGATGTCAATCAAAAATAATGAATGAATCCAACATGGAATGCTAATTTCAAACAACTATAAAAGGACTGAACTTTGGAGGTTGATATCAGGAAATGAGCGTGAAATGAACGGTGTCTATTTCAGCGAGATAAGCTAAAAACAAGGTGTGCCTGCCCCTGTCCTTGTCACTGACATCCAATATAGCACCAGTCAATCCCATTTCTATGGAAATGTACACACGTAACACCAGCCTCATTTTCACATTAACAAACAATTGACCTCCCATCAATGAAACAACGGATGCTGTTTTGAGAAACGCAATTAACTTTTGTTGATAACCTTGATTTTTTAAGTAATGTACAAAATTTGGAACCCTGTGAATCAATCTTCGACTTTTACTTTTGAGTTACTACGGTAGTTCAAATTATTTTTTATTGATATGTATGTTATATATATTAGAATACTCAGGATTATTTTGGGAAGGACAGTCAATTAAAAATATTTCCTTCAGCTTGTTTAATTTTATGATTATGTTTTAACAATGAATCTAGACCCTTTTATTTTTTAAATTTCTTTGTCAAGGAAAGATATATGAAATATTCTTCAATCATAGAAAAGGTAAAAGTTATAAAAAAAAAAAAAAAATTTTTTATTATGGAACACTCAATATCTTTGTTATCTTCTATCTAATCTTTAAAATATCTTTCACATACCATGAAACGTATGTCATTCTCTATATGAATGTATACTGGTGAGAAAATCCCTTAATGAAAGGTATCATCAATAGGTAAATCAGTATGAATCAGTTAATTACCTTAATAAGTAACACATCTACCTTATTGGTAAATCTCTTTCTCCCGTATCAGTGAGCCACACTCTAAATGAGATGTACCAAGGTACAGATGCCAGAATATGTTCTGAGCTATACCTATATTACTCAAAGAAGTTAACTAGAGATGGGGTACTGCCAAACCATATGTATAACACTAGGGTTGATTCAATTGTTTATGTTACATTTGTTTATGTACAAAAATTTGTCAGTATTAATATGTACATTTATAAACGGATTGAAAACGCTTTACACTTAACTACATGTAAATCAGATTCTCAATGAAATGTAACTCTGAGAGTCTTTGAATGTAAATAAAATATATATAAGAAACAATTTAATGTAGTAAGTGCACATGTGAAAATATGGATAAGTATACACAGCTTATGTTTACCTTCTAGTCATAAATTAAAATATCACTCTTGATCAAATATACATACAGGTGTTTCAGTGCCATGTACATGTACCAAAATCATCATCAGTTTCACTGGAAGTGACATGTACGTCAGTAAGTAAATTTTACATACCTCGGAGTTGTAAGTTTTTGGCTCCTCCGTATCCCAGACGGTGACAATGTAATCCAAAACCATGGTGCCCATAGGTATAAGTTTAATAAATAAAGAGACAAATATTCACAGCAATCCACTAGGTTCACATCAACATATACAGGTAGAATCCATGAGTATCATCACCTAGAGATGTACACCTCTAGATCTGTTGAATAAATATGAAATGTACAATCCAATTGTCAAACTTCTATAGAAAACACAGATATGTACATTTTACTCCAAACATGCCAATTGTTGGAATATTTGATTGATGTCATTCCTCCTGAAACAACTGTCAACATTATACTACAAAATCCAGCATGTGTAAGGATCAACAGTCACATCCTTATAGAAATCACAGAACTATATTCCATAAGATGTTAATTTCTAAACAATTGAAATCGACATCATCACTCGTGAAACTATCGATAGGTCACTCTCCAATCTGTACATAGACTATCCTAACGGAGAGTCACTGACAACTGTTGAGGAGGTACATACGCTATTGTGAAACAGCGTGATTCACCGATCTCTGAGTAATTGAGTCTTCGGAACTCTTTAGGCTGGCTCCCTACACATGGCTGCTAGTGATCAGACAGTGGAGGAATAAACGCCAAAACACAGCTGTACCAACTGGCATCGGGCCAGTCACCAGAATGAGGCTCTCCGCTCCAAGCGGGCTGCAGTGGGTACAGGGTTAATTAATTGCTTCTCAAGTAGCATATTGTTTTGGGCTCTTCATTCAAGGGAGCCCCGCTGTCCGAAATCTGGAATATGGATGCCTCTGATGGTGGAATATGTATGGCCGATAGTATCTGGCTACATTTTTTAGACTTTCTTCAGGACGTCAATATCTGTCCTGGTCTAAACTCTACTCTCTAAGACAACCATTAAGTGATAAGGACTGGAATATGTATAGGGACAGTGATTTATGGATAAACAACTTCTTTATTCTGCGAGCATATTATGATACAAGAATCTTTATCAATATTTTCAGAATTAAGAAGTTGCTTTATCCATAAATGTTTTTTCCTTCTTAAAAGAAGGATGGAATACGTATTTTAGTTCCGTTCCATGACTGTGCAGTAAAACATAAAGACCTTTCACAAAGCCAGCAAGTCTAGTTATTGAGTACACATTTTAAATACAGAAAACAAAAAGGAAAATATTTTGCATTCAATAAAATAAATAAAAATATTTCATCTTTGTTTTGAAGTTTTTTAATTTGTAAAATATATATGGCTAAATGTCCAGGAACATGTTTGCCATAGAATCTGGGAGTTATAAAGTTAGGGTCACTGAAAAGGCTAGAAATCTAGAGTCTTAGAATGATCTCATGCAGAAATTATGAGATAGCATTAAATGATAATTCTATAAGCAGACTGATCGATGTTTGAATTATGAATTATGGCTGAGATTCTATGTTTGTATGGTTCTGAATCAGATATAGATATGACTCAGATTCCAGAATAGGTATGGCTCCATCTTATCATGAATATGTTTGGACACAATTCTGGAATATTAATGCATGACTACAATTCAGGGTTTAATACGGACGATACATGTATAGTGTGAGCTATATTTGCAGAAAGTGGCGGAGTCAGGATATCTCAGAGATAAATCTGTTTAAGATACATTTCTAATATGTATGTGCATCATTTAATGTCTGATGATGGTAATGACATGTGTTCCAGTTCACCTAGCTGTGACATGAATGGTAAACTAAGGATAGGAATTGATATTTATTTAGCAGACCTAGCAGCTCTTATGTTGTATTATCCCCAGGAGGTTAAGATTGAAAGTAAGATGTGTCAAGGTATACCTCCAATCTGAGCAGATATGAGCTGGAAATTGGTGCTTAAGAATTATTAGTATATAAGTATGTGTATGTGAATTATAAATGAATTAACACATATCTCTAACAAGCTTCTGTCATAAACTTTACCCTCAGAAAGACTGTCATTTGGCATGCCATAAAACCAAAGGATATCTTTATAAGTGAACTTGTTACATGATTTATTACTATTGGCTTGATCTACCCAATTCATTATGAAACTTTCGATTATTAAATAATTGCCAGTTAAATCCATTCCATGATAATGAACCACGAACATGAGGATAATCTTCGAAAATACTGCACCGTCAAACCAAAGAGAATCATTTTATCACCCTTGTTTAGTTTTTAAACAATTTTGATGTTAAGCCATCAATTTCATTCAGAAATATGTACAGCTAGTAAAACAAACCAAATTAAAATGTTACAAATAATAACCATAATAAATACAGAGAAGTCTGACATGACATGTCAAAGGTAAAGGTAATTGACAGAACAAAAACAATAGAAACTTGAAAACAATGTTTTGAAAAACAGTTTTAGCATTTCAATTTGGAAAGCCTGCAATTCTTTATGTACAAACAGCTTTCAAATACCAAACACATTTTTCATAGTCCTATAAATGAAATAAAACATGCACAAACATTTAGGAGGAAATAATGAACAAATGCTCTTATGTTGAACTTGAACAAGGAATAAAAATTCTGCACATGTTGGAAAATTCCCCAAGAAAACGAAGTCCTTACTATGAGTGTTGTTAGCCAACAAATCAAACAGCCTATTCATACAGATGATGAGGAAATGTTTGTTTATACATCCTATGGTTTTTGTCGCTCTTCATAAATAAAGACAACATTTTAGCTCCTATCTGCCTGGAACACTTTCCTGGAGAGGACGAACATTCTGACTTTAACTGTTCGGCCGTTCCAATTTCACATTTGTTTATTTCGTTAGCTTTTAGAATTTTCTAAGAAAACAGTGCATTAGGTGTAACATTTAGGTTCTTGGAAAGTTGTTATTTTGATAGGAGCTTATAATAAATTGAAACTTGAAATTTTGTACTGTTTCCTCGTTAAATAACGTGCTTGAGGAATTATCATCATATATCTTTTATTTCTAAAAGCTTTCTAATGCATGCAAGTTATTTTATTGGCAAGGAAAGACTTATGAAATATTGTTTCTTTTTATGTCCTATATATATTTCACAATATGAACTTTTTGAAAAAGTAATATGTTAGCATTATCATATTGATCTTTTTTATCATTATTTTAGCTACAATGACAATATGTTACATAAAATAATTGTTGTAATTCTCTTTTTTGGGGGTCAAATTAATATCTGGACTCTCTTCTTTTGCAATTTCATTCCATTCAATCAATGATTAGAACCTTACAGTTTCATTTGTATGTATCTGTATTGATTCATATCATAATATACACATGCCTCCAAAAGGGATGGTCTATTTCATGACCTAGCTAATAGCAAAGTTGAAGACTGGTGCATTTTTATGGAAACAGTGCCTTAATTAATGTAAGTTGTGGGTAAATGACTGCATGGTTAAAGAGGTGTGATGAGGTGATTTGGAGACGGCTGCTAGCATTATGGCAGAGCGAAAGCCCACAAAGCCATGTGACTATGTATTGCGGTGAAACCTGCGAGCAACGGCTGGAACTAGCAAACCATGGGTGATACTACGCTGAAATTCAGTGTACCGTTACACCCAAACCTTACTGCGTGTAGAACAGTTCTCTACTGCATACAAAGTTGCCGTGCCCCTGGCGGGATCCGAAGCCGAATGTGCTAACCACTGCACTATCCCGCCCACAGCATCGTTAAAGAATAGTCTCCATGTTATTACTTCAAGTAATCAGGAGATTAATGTAATAATGAAAATATATGACTAATTTTGTTTGTTCAAAGTGAAATGTTACTATAAGTTACTGCTTAAATTTGAAAGTTTGCGTGTCACACTCTCTTTAAATTAGCAATAGTCCTTGTACAATTCGTGTAAATTTCACAAAATTTATTGAGACGGCCCCTTCTGGAGTACTACAAGGCATACTCCATTCTGGTTGATATCAAGAGGCGTCCATTCACATGTGGAGTTGTACTACAGAGAGTCTGTGACTTTTCTTCTCTTTGTCTTCATAGGGCATGTCAGCTGAACCCTGACCTTTCTACTGCTATTTCAGAGCCGAACATGTGATGTTCGCCCCGGGTGAAAGAAGGCAAAATGGAAAAGAGGAGGAGAGAGAAGAACAAGAAGAGTAAAGGAGAAGATCATGAGAAGATGAGAGGACCCATCTCAACCGAAAATGTCAATTTCTGAAACACGACCTTATCACCTTTGCTGTGTTGCAAACATGGTTTATTTGAGCTTTCCGTAAATAGTAATGGCAAGAAGATTAAAAATCATATCACCCCCAAATATCAATTTCTGAAATATATGACCTTATCACCGATGTTTATTTCTGATCCAAACTTGGTTTATTTAGATTCTAGGTAAACATTCATCAACACATGATTAGTTCGCTTGGCAAGTTCTTGACTGTTTATTTTGAAAGACCTTTCCGAGATTGGGTGATGATTAAAGAAAATGTTCGCTGATCTCAGAAAAAAACAATTGAAGTCGAGCAATATTCATTGCAAGTCAGAGTGTTATTCACATCCGTAAAATATAACGATCTTCTTTATCAGAGTTGGTATTATATCACTTTATTTTCACCGTTAGAAATAAAATATTTGAAACTTTTGATGATCTAACATATTTCTTATTGATATGTATGAGGACATTGTAGATTGTCAAGAGTATCAAGATGATATCAAGATTATTATATCCTTCTCACATTTTGTCAAGGATCATAAACTTTCACAACTTGATTTAACCCTTAACATGCAGGCGACGGAATTATCCGGGCGGGCTATAAGCGATTCCTAGGTGTCTGTATACGGATCCCGGATACAAGACTTAGAATAATTCACGGCTGTCTAAGTATACTCTATCACCCATAGCGGGTCACGAGTCGATTGTGTCCGCGACCCGACCCATGAGAATGGCTGTATTTACGCATCGCGACCCGACATGAGAATAAAGCTTTGTTCAGTGTGTGGTCGGAATATCAAGCAAAATTCACACCAATTTGCGTGTGCATTGTTGACCCGTAACGCATCGATAATTAGCTTTACAAAAGGCCAATTATGTCGGGCTTAGCCCCCGAAGCATTAATTCGCTTGAGGCTATTTTCACCCACGTGTTTGTATTGCCTCGGGTTTGCCTCGCCCGAGACTGCTATCTGCCTCGCATCTCGCGAGACGGGGAAAAAAATCGCTAACTCGCCTTACTCCCGCACTTCATATCATGTGAGCGAATTGTTTGTTTTCAAAAAAAAATACGGCAAAATAAAGGGGAAACAATGGACTACATTCCCATTTAAAATTAGAAAATCTCAAAAAAATAATAAAGACACAGCAAGCGCCGTGAAAAAGGTCATGTTTACACTTCATAAATTTTGAAACAATCGGCGATTTTCACAACTTCTAAAACATTTATCAAGGCTAAAATACTGAATGCATTTTCATAATTTTTATATCACAATAAACCGAAAAGAATAATCTTTTATTCTATATAAAATGCGCGGATTTATTCACAGAAATAAAGATACAATTTTACCTTTCTGAGAGGCATGTGAAACCAAACGGCACACAAACTAATCAACATATTTTCATCAGTAATGGTTCGAGGTTAGCGTTTATTTGAAAAGTCAAACAACATAACCATATTTGGGTTGACATGTGCTTATTTGTCAACTGGTTCGAGATTATGATTTCTTGGAAAAGTGCGATGAACGACCGTTTGCAATGCCGCATACATGTTGTAAGTATTGACGATTTTATAGGTGGGAATAAAGACAAACTTTACATAGCTATAGAATTATAACCAAAGGTCGCATTCTAATAATTTTATATCATTGTGAAGCTAGACATCTTGTCTTCAATTCCGTATATAAATGGAATTTTTTTCGTTTCGTATTTATGATGTTACGAGGCCCGAATAAAAGACAATCTTTCGAAAGTAATAGAATAAAAACGAAAAAACATAGAAAATTCATTCAAAGTTTCGAGTGTGAATTAGCCATTTGTGTACGGGTTTCGCTACTTGAATTTGTATTGAACGCCCGTATATAGTCCTTATTCGCCATGTAGATGCGGTATATTTTGTAAAAACGATACCGGAATCGCCGCCTGGAAATTCCGCCAGCAGAGCTAGTTAGTGCCAAAGCCCAAACTACTGCTGCGAGCTGCGAGCCTGTAAATTCCGCCACAGGGGCTAAAAATGGTAAAATATATATACGCAACGTAAGGGTTAAACATGAAACTATTATTATAGATATCAAAATTATGATAACTTTAACCCTGAATAAATCAGTGATTTTTTAAAATTTTAATATATCTGTTGACATAATGTCCTGCATAAATAATTTCATTTACTCTGAAAATCAACATACTTTTTTAACCAAAGCAAAGAAGTTCCAAGTTCAAAAATATAATAATTTCAATAATAGTGACAAATCTCAATCCCAATTTGACAAACTCCTCTCCTCCTATGCAAAAGAGATGAAGTTTGACAGGTCTGTGACAGGGCGACTGTATAGGACCATGTGTTTTCAAATCAAGTGTTTGAGATGTTTTGACAGAAGGACGATAATATTTCACATCAATTGCACAACAGACTTTAGCTTGTAATCAACAGCTCCCAGGGCTGAAATCAACGACCTCCGCTCAATTAAATGGCTCTTGAGATTTTCACAATTATTTGTCAAAGACAAGAACATGTCAAGATATCTGCAGGTCCTTTGTCATCAACAAAAAACTTCCGACTTTCAAACTCTACTTACACTGACAATAAAAACATAACTGTCGTCTATTTCACCTCGAGGGAAATTTACCCCCTAACCTGAATACATGCTAATACACACTTGAAAAGTCTTAAAAGCCTAAAGGGCAGTTAAAATGTCAAATTTTCGTCTAAAAAGGAATTAGGAAAATGAAATTGTTATTAAGGAAACATGAAATCGACTTAATTGTCCTTTAGAATTTTCTCCACAGTTTTAAAACTGTTACATTACTTCCCAAAGCAAATTATTATCTTGTTAATATTATAAATTGTTATCAATCACACCTTAGAGATGATTTTCGTTTGTAGATTGTGTTTCACATAAATGATGTGTTTGAATATATCTATTGCCGATCCATACACTTTCAAATGACATGAATGCAACTTTTTATACTAATACTGTAAGTTGGAAGTCATATAAGAATAATTACTTTTGAATAGACAACTTATTTACTCTCAGAGCTCTCATAATAAAGAAGTTCTTGATCTATAAATGATTATTTTTATCTGACTGTTTAAGAATTGACTTCAAAATTTATTAAGTTCATGGAGGTATAAACTTAAAAAACGCTGTGCAAACTGTGTAAATCCGCGTAGCTGATTTACGCCAAGTTTGCACAGCGTTTTAGAGTATATATATTCCTACCTGATGTTTTGAAAAGGTTTCATTGCTACAAATATACAAATTTGCGACAATTAGAGCTGTACTATTTACGCGTATGAAGACACCAAATATAAGCCCCGTCTACAATGTGTTCATCAGCCAATGAAAATGCATAATGCAACTAGCCATGAATCTGACGTCATGGGGGCGTGGCTAAATGTGATGTGACGTCACGAAATTAAGTTCATGCAGGTATGAACTGAATCGCTGTGTGTTCAGCGAATCAGATTCACGCAAAGCAATTGCTATTTATTTATAACACAATGTTTTTGATGTGGAAGCTGAGAAATATGTTGTAACTTCTTACTGATCAATTATTAATAATCCATCCATGGATGCATAGCCAAAATGATAGTATTCAGTAAACTATCATATATAGACAGGATATCTTTCTTTTCTTGACTAATACAATGCTTATGTGCTCGAGTGAGGTAGAAAATTTAAATTTCATGAGTGGCATAGCCACAAGTGTAATTGTATAACTTTTCTACCTTAAAATTCTATTATATGATGTTATGCTTGTAATTATGAAGAACAACATAAGTTTCATGTTGAGCGGCAGCTAGGAACATCCTGTCACCACAGTAACAATGGTACGTCTAAGCCAAATCGCTATGTCAGACCACTGTTTTATGACATCAAATTATATCAGTCACTGGTCAAAGTGAAAATATATGTTATGTTCACTGTAGCTTGATAGACATTCACTGATAAATCCCAGTATTTCATTGCTCGTCATATAATAAATGATGAAAACTTTGAAAGAAAACATAAATCAAATATTTGCATAATAATTGATATCAACTAAACAGTTATGTAACACAGTCTAATATTTGTAGACTTATTTGGCTCCTGATATAAAATCTTCGAGATGTTAATTTCTGAAGAAGACACCACTGTTTACTTAGTTCTCAAGTGCAGTCAAGTATAATATAGCTGAACATTACGCTTGTATCACAGACCCTCACAAAACTAGACCACCAGCATGAGCTGTATCTACCTTATCTTCTCTGCTTGTGAAACACAAGTACACCAGAGTTGTGAAATAGAAAACTTTGCTATCAATCTGTGAAGTCGTTAATTTCAAAATGAAATCTACATGAAGATATAGACAGGACCTTGCCTAATACTATAAATTTTACCAATCTGTTGACCTGTCTTTAAACTGAAAACTGTAAAGGTGTAATTTTCAGAGATAATTTTGATAAATGGGTCTTTGTCAAGCAGATGAGTTCACGCACTAAAGACACTTTACTCGCTCTTTAAAGGAACTTTTGATGAAAAGAGGATTTTGAACAGAAACTTGGAGAATATATTACATATCTTATAAATAAAATATGTACGGAAAAATGAAGAAAAAAGAACTTTTAGATGTCTGAATTCTTAGAAATTTCACATCAAATTATTTTGTATCAAATAAACAGTTTAATCCTTAGCAATTTTGAAGTAGTAAAGTGAGTAAGTTACTGTTTAATGCCAATTTGGCAATATTGCAGCAATTTGAGGAGATTGGAAGTTGAATTACAAGGCTCCATACCCAAGCATCAGCATAGTTTATTCCAAGAGCTGCCCATTAAGGGTTAAATTAATCAAATTATACACGGATTGTCTTGAGGGAGGACGTTCAATCTTTTATGAGAGGGAACAGACATGATCTTATAAGGGAATAAGCTATACACAAATGAAGCATTAACTACCAGACTATCTTGGGATTCTAGCGCTGCTTCCAGATTCCCGTACATGACTTCAGAGTCTTGCAGATGACAGAACAATTATACTTTTAAATGTTCAATAAATTAGCTTACCATTATCCAAATTGAACAAACAGTATAAGAGCTCTCCTAATGATTCATAATCATCAAAATGTCTTGGGACTCTTGTAATAAGATTGGATTCTAGATTTGAGATGTATTGGTTATATATATATCTGAGATTCTTATAGATGACAAAACAGTCATATCCAGTGTTATTAAGTACAGAGTCTAAAGGTGACAATGACTCCTATAGTGTCATCAAACAATTTGCATGACTATAGTAATACCATGGTGCATAAGTTGTTTGTACTTCCAATTTGTTATTGTAGGGTTACTATTTCCCAATTCTAAATATTGGATATGATATTCTGGAACATAACATGAAAGTTTATTTCAAACCTCTCAAAATGGAGTTTGATATTTTACAATTATGAATCAATATGTACAATTATGAATCAAGATATGGGAATCTGAAAGACCAAGGATTAATATTCTGAATGATGGCACTGATTCTGGTGTCACACAAAATTAGATTCTCACTCTGATATGGGGTGACTGAAGAGGACATAAAAATACTGAAGTATATGATTACATAGTTTCTGTTTCCTGATAAAGATTCTGGAATAATGACAGGATTCCTGGAATCTAACTCTGACATAAGATTCCAACTGTAGACAAAAAACTGTCAGATTGTAGAAATGGGATAAGGTTCATATATGATTCTGATTCATAACACGAGAGTTCAAAACATGATGGAACAATCAAGGAACGAACTCTGAAATTGCTCTGCATTGATATCAGGACATCTTGAATACTGACAGGTGAGTGAAGTCAAATGTCAGGTGTTGGGGGATCACTAACGAGATCGCAGGGAAACACAGGTACATCAAGACCTATCTTTTACCTACTGGGTGATACCTATACAGGTAATGGCCATACCTGCCCATCTGTTTAATAGAAGGAATGAGTGACAGGTTGGATATTGACATGGGTAGATTTCATGATGAAAGTCATCTGCTTCTTTTGAAAACAGCTTAGTGTTCTGGAGCCCATTAGAAACTGGGATGAGCAAACTTCCATTGCAATTGATGCTGAATGCCAAACTGTTCTTGGAGTAAAGGCCAGGTGTTGTTTGTTTGAGATGATTTTGTCTGATTTAATCAATGTTTTTGCTTTGAAAATCAAAGCTTTGATCATAGTTACTATAAAACGAAATAAATCTTAAATTATTCTTTTTGTGGAACTGATTGTCTGTTGAAACCAAGCTTTCTCCCTCATTTGATACTTTTATAATGATAACCTCAAATCTTTCATTATGTTTTCCTTTCTGAATATCTATATATTTATTTATTTTATTCTCATGTTGTGCCTTAAAAATGCATCAGTGGATGAGAATGGTACCATAACCATACTTATATCTATCATAATGTTACTATAATTTTGAAAAACGTATCTTTTATCATTGATTGATGTACATAGAAAACAGAAAACTGAAAAACCAATTACTATTTCAATCACTTTGAAAGCCAACCTTCAAGGTCCTTCCCCTTTGAAAAACGATAGAAAAAAACTTTTGAAAACCAAACTTTTAACACAATCAAAAGCACTAATCTTTTATACCAGAATCTAAGCTTTCAAATGTATTATATAATTCCACTAATACATGCAAGACCATCTCACTAGACAGTATGTGATGAATAATACATGAGCACCTAGTACCACAACACACGTAGTGCTCCCATCCAAACAAAGCCACACCAGTTCGCTATCCACAGGGAGCATCCATTATTCGTCTGTTGGAAATATACGACCATCGATATGTACATCCTTGCACTCTGATCCACACTAAGCTATGAAGCATCCCTCACATACATAGTACATTATCTACTGGTCCCCAGGGGTATCTTTAATGGTGACAGTGAGAGATTAGCTCCTTGTTGATTTCATATAGACTCGTGTAGATTTCACTGAGGGAATATATCACAACATCATAATGTATGTATGTACATTTTACAGCTCATCAGTCAAATATGTAATTTGTAGATTGACAAAATCATGTATATTTCAATATTTAAATAGCTTGTCCAGTAATAGTTAACTTGTAAAAAATGTATATTTGAGTAATTGGCCAAAATTATACATTTTGGAAATATGCCCCCCAAAAAAATCATTTTTCATATAGACAGAAAGATTATCTGTTTAACAAATAGATAAAAATATAAATTTCCATAGTTGTTGTAATAACTGGTATTTGTTTACAAATGTTTAAGGTTATTACATGCATTTACTGACAGCATTCACTTTTTCATAACGGTCTAAAATGTCAAGAGTGAATATAGATCTATTTTCCCTTTGTAGTCATACATCTCCTTTTTTCTTGATGTAATATCAATAAATGCATGTTTCAACAAAAAACTGACAGTTTCCTTATTGAAGTGTGACGTAGAAAGTACCTAGCTATTGCGTATCATCACAATCATTGATTGTCAATAGATATGAAGTGATGTTGTCCTTTTTCAAAAGAATATCTCACGTCCACCACTTACTGAATGATCAATATAATGATTTTTACCTTGTCAATGAGTAGTTACAAGTCAATTCAAAACTATTAAAGGTGTTAAAGTAATTTCAGGTAAAACATTTTAACATGCTATTTGATATGACATCCTGTATATCTATGACAATGTAATGTTAAAGACTAAGTTTATCATTAAAGATTCCAATATGAAGAATATTTTGCATTAAGAATTATTTATCCCTAATTCATCCAAAGTTTTTTGCAATGTAAAGTGTTGTGCAGAAAAAACTATATGGTTGTAGAACTCTTTTGAATTCTTTA
Source organism: Gibbula magus (assembly GCA_936450465.1). NCBI lineage: Eukaryota > Metazoa > Mollusca > Gastropoda > Trochida > Trochidae > Gibbula > Gibbula magus. The sequence goes on from OW388293.1 coordinate 35,077,130, forward strand.
GTGTTCAGTGATTGCTGTATATGAACAGAGGTAATGATACTATGTACCTTTGAAGGGATCCAAACCCAGAACCTCTGGTCAAGAGTTCAATGCCCTTACAACTAGGCTATTATCAGATATACAGGTGACCAAGAAAGAAAGTATCAAGTTTCTAGAAATTTAAAACAAGCAAACTTATATATTGCTGAAGCTAACTGGATCACCTTCTCTCCTTGCAAGAGATGAGTTAAATATACTAATTAATATTTATAATTCATCACAAATGTAAATCATACCTCCATTCTTTCACTCATCACTTACATCATCCATCATCACTTGGCTTATGTGCACTTACCTGAAAGAGAAAAAAAAGAAAATTAGATTGATTAATACATTGCATTAAAATATATTATTACATTTAAATAGTCAATTGAATATCCTTTAAAAACATATTGATATCATTCAACATGATTACATTGTAGTCACTCAAAAGGACAATACAACTGGAGCATCGTTATAGACATATACCGTATACCGGGAAATTTTCGTGGTTGGTAATTTTCGTGGTTTTCGTGGGTAGAGCTTGAACCACGAAATTTTCCATACCACGAAAATTTCCCGATGAATTTCATTAAAAATATCTTCACCACTCACTGTACGAACCATCAAGCTGTTTTTTAAGAATAGCGCATGCGCAGATTTCAGTGCCATTCACTGACAACTGCTAATAATAGAGCTCAATTCAGTTTGTCGTTTATTGATAGTTGTAAATATATACGTTGATAACTCTACTGAATATGTAGCGAAGTGGGATTGACACTCGTCATTGTATACAATGATACTTTAATAAACAAAATATCTCTCTATATATACAAATGTAGTTCTACCAGCTACGGTTCTTAAACGCTTGTTCACAACATAATTAGTGGAGCTTAACACGTGTCACAACACAATGCATCTGGTCGTAGGTCATGTTCAACAGAGTATGACAAAGACAAAGGAGCATGCTGTATTCAACAAATGAATAAAAACTTGATAATCCTAGGTTGATACACTTTATTAATGGAAATATTTAATTTGGTCAAGTCAGCAAAATAATTATAATAAAAAGCACTACATGTAACCAATAACAAAACGCATGTATGCTTGTTTTTGGCAGATGTTCTATAAAAGCCATGTCATTTTGATGACAAAAGCTCTGATTATCTTTGAAACAAGCCGCTAAATGTGATTCTTGTCTCCTCCCTATAAATGTTGAACAAACACGATCGACTGATGATTACTGACCCTACTAATTGTAATAAGTTGTTTGGAAAGCAAAATGATTAACAAACATGGCGATGTCAACAGACAGGATAACATCAACAGGCTTACACGTGGAACACAAACACACGATTTCAAAATTTGTATTTGGATAACTTCAACCACGAAAACAAAAATCCACGAAAATGTAATTTTTTGACAACGTCTGAACCACGAAAATAAAAATCCACGAAAGGTCTTTGAGTCCTCAAACACGAAAATTTCCAACCACGAAAATTTCCCGGTATACGGTAGACATATTTCCTATTGTGCAATTATGCTTTATAAAAGCTCAGCAAGATAATAACCAAAAGCAATATGCAATATATGGACTAAGGTTCAGTCATGCAATGATAGCTACCAAATCAGGTTTTATTCAAATGCATCTTTGATTATTAAAATAAAAGAAGTATAGTTTTTAAAGCTCTATATTTATTACCATAAATAAAGAAAGGATTAAATGTCAGTCATGTCAGAAATTAATTAATTAATTGTGTAATTATGTTATCAATCAGGTATATGTTGGAAAGTCTGCAAATTTCAAATAAAAGAAAAGACTGAAAGATTTTGTATTATTACAACATAGATTTAATCAAATATGATTTAGATGTGCATGATTTTAGAACCCTTACAGTTCTGCAACCAAAATGTTAGCTGCACATGAATATGATCTAAACTAAAATATAAATCAATATGTGAAGAAACATTTTAAGTGCAGGGATTTCTGAAGTTTCATTTCTGGATTGCCTATGCAGCCAGGGCACCTGTTTATATCTCTGCATCTTGTGAGGTAACTGCATATGCTGTACGTTCCCTGGGGGACAACTCTCAGATAAAGTATTGCTTTGGGAACAGAGAACGGGTTGCTTGGGATCTTTTTGTCATGACCCATGTAGGCTAATGTGACATCACAGTTTCAAATTTTCTGGGGGGTATTTTTTTATTTTCTGGTAAGCATTTTCTCTCATTTGTCATTTCAAACTTTTCACCACATGCAATCAGAACTATTTCTAAGCATCTTCAGTTAACAAGAATAAATTTTCTTTAATACAGATCACCCAAGAAAGCTACCTGAATTACTCCTTATGATAGACTTGCCTAGGCTTTATTCTAATATCTGGATGACAGATAATCAAGGCAAATATATGACTAGAGAGCTTGGTTTCCACAGGCTTGGTTTCTTTTAATTATTTTTCAACTTAATATTTTTTCTAAAATTTTATTTCAGAGACTAAATGTAAGTCTAGATGACAGACCAGGAAGTGAATCAAACAAGATATTAATAAAAGGAGACTGTGATACAGTTTAGTCTATACAGGATATACAGTCTACAGTTCACCTCCACACACAACTGATAGCATCAAATCATTACAGAGTTCATATTGCTGGCTAGCTCTGCTCTAACTGAATGCACAGGAGATAAAGGTATTTGTACAGAGTTACCTACGGGGTGAATCATTAGAGTTGGAGGATGAAAGAATGCTTTGATAAATTCACCAGGTTCACTGTGCTATGACAGCTGGAGAACGAGATTTGAAGTGCTCTTTGATCAAGTTTTGGTTCTGTTCCTGAAAGTCCTTGAAAGAGGCAAAGACGATTTCGAGTCTCTTAGAAATTAAAATAGCAAATATGTTCGTTAATATATTCAGTCTCTGAATTAATGTATTATCATTAATTTTGTCACACTATTAACTGACGCTATTCTTACTGATGTCAATATTGTCATATATATCCTTCCAAACATCTTCTTTATCATTAGCATCACAATAACAACCGCCATCAATAAAATCATCATCATAATAATCATCAGAATCAATATCATCAACATTGTCATTAATATCTTCAACATCATCATCACCATTAGCATTACCTTCATCACAACTAATATCATTATCAAAATCACCATCACCATCATCATCATCATCAAAGGAAAAGTTTCAAACAAAAGATACAAAAAGTTTTTTTTACCTGTAGGATTAGATACAATCTAGAGCAGATCACCTGCTCCACTCATTAAGCTCTTAATTATTGTTGTTTTCCGTCTATATAGGTGAGAACAAAGAAGAAACAACTCATTTCACTGACAAAATAAGTCTGTATAATGTCCGAGGTACACTCACAAAGACATTTGCTTCAGTGAGATAGTGGTAAGTTATTTAGATGAGGTCATAAACCTATGTAACCTATGTGGTAATTCTTTGATCTTATGTTTAGTGAATCTTGATATACACAAAAACACACAATGTTTGTATTACTCCCATATTTGTTCTAAAAGCAGCTAGCTGTTCTCATATAGACATCTACCTCTGAAACTTGCCATGGCAGTCAGACTTTCTGAGGATGGAGATTTTCGGAGGATATAACTTTCTGAGGACATACACTTTCTGTGGATAGTGAATTTCGAGGATAGACTTTCTGAGGATAGAAACCTTCTGAGGATATAACTTTCTGAGGACATACACTTTCTGTGGATAGTGAATTTCGAGGATAGACTTTCTGAGGATAGAAACCTTCTGAGGATAGAGACTTTCTGAGGATAAAGACTTTCTTAGGAGAGAAACCTTCTGAGGATAGACTTTCTGAGGATAGAGACTTTTTAAAGGATAGAAACGTTTTGAGGATCGATAGAAACTTTCTGAGGATAGAAAGCTTCTGAGAATAGAGACTTTCTGAGGATAAGACATTCTGAGGATAGAAACTTTCTGAGGATAGAGACTTTCTGAAGATAGAGACTTTCTGAGGATAGAAAATTTCTGAGGATAGAGACTTTTGACTATTGCAAAGATCATAGACATTGTTTATTTTCTTTGTGAAAATCAGATTTTTGTGTATTTCCCTATCATATTTATATACATTTCAAACAAAATTATCATCTGATCATTACTGTCAAACTGAAAGGAACAAATTGCCCATCTTAAAGATAAGTTTTACAAATGAGGCCAATTCTTCGATAAAGATCGACTGACAATACATGCATTCCTATGTCAGTTTAAGTGACTTGACTAATTGAAACATTTGTCATCTGTAAATAGATTAATAATACAATTCACTTGGCCTAAGTGTGAATGAATTACCATTACCATCTTTTTAGAAAATTCTAAAAGTACTCTTGTGCAGTGTATGAAATAGTTACAAGATCTGACTGGCAACCCTACTAACTTCTGTTTGGGCTAGTAACTTTTTGAGATTATAATTTATTTCGCTATACAATGGTAAAACAATGGCTTATATTGAAGCTTATTTCACACAACTTATGTCACTTTCCCTTCTCTAAATTTGCAATGAAAAGAGTTCATTCAATGTTGTTTCAAATATTCAAAAGAAAAATCCTAATGAAAATTGATTTATTATATTAAATATGGCTATGAAAATGAGAAGTTCAGATAAAAAAAACAATTAGAGACCCTTATAATTGTTTTGACATTAAACAGTAGAAGATGAAAGAAAATTTCCCATTTTCATTAGAACCGTTACAACAATGAATCACACATGAATCATGAAAGTAATATTCTCCAATAGCTATAATTTTCCTGCTAACCTGTTTCCGTATGTACTTCATAATGAATAGATCAGTTTAAAACAAACCATATATCAAAATTAAATATGAATTTTAATGGCAAATTAATTCAAATACAAAACCTCAAATAAACTGATCATCTGGAACTAATCTGGTGAACGTCAAGAAAGATAACACAAATTATCACATTTGTGATAATGATAACATGTGCATATTCTCATAAACTGAAACTGACTATATAATTAATATCGTAACCCCATTGATTTCACCATTTATCATGATATTTTATTCGCAGATAAACGGCTACATATCTCTTATCATATAATTACAGTGATGAAATAGCTATCAACAACGTCATTTAACTACAATTATCCAATACATTACGACCACCTATGAAGATATTAACGAGAATAATTTCAAATTAAAAGCATCACTTTCGCTTAAAACTGAAACTGACGATTCTGCTTGTTGCAAAAGAGCATGAACTCTAACCTGTAATCAACAAGCCAGGGCCAAGGCATAAGAATGGTTTTCAAGTGAAATGGACGATTATTAAGTGAAATGGACAATTCAGGCAGCATGAAGCCTGGCTGACCCAGACGATTTATGACTCTAATGACACTGTCTGGATTGTAATACATCCCTAATCTTGATAAATATTCATAGAGCAACAAGTCGAACCCTCTCTCATTGAGGGGCCATCCCTCATTTCACGTGGACATGGTGCGTAATTCAACATTATCTCACCACCCAAAAAACAGCTTAGAAAACTAACACTTGGAAATGGACCAGATGGGACAAATCAATGACATGTAATGCCTAGTGCATGGTAGTAATACAAGAATGCATAGATACTGCCTAGTGCATGGTGGTAATACAAGAATGCATAGATACTGCATAGTGCATGGTGGTAATACAAGAATGCATAGATACTGCCTAGTGAACGGTGGTAATACAAGAATGCATAGATACTGCATAGTGCATGGTGATAATACAAGAATGCATAGATACTGCCTAGTGAACGGTGGTAATACAAGAATGCATAGATACTGCCTAGTGAACGGTGGTAATACAAGAATGCATAGATACTGCATAGTGCATGGTGGTAATACAAGAATGCATTGATACTGCATAGTGCATGGTAGTAATACAAGAATGCATAGATACTGCCTAGTGAACGGTGGTAATACAAGAATGCATAGATACTGCATAGTGCATGGTGGTAATACAAGAATGCATAGATACTGCATAGTGCATGGTAGTAATACAAGAATGCATAGATACTGCCTAGTGAACGGTGGTAATACAAGAATGCATAGATACTGCATAGTGCATGGTGGTAATACAAGAATGCATAGATACTGCCTAGTGCATGGTGGTAATACAAGAATGCATCGATACTGCATAGTGCATGGTGGTAATACAAGAATGCATAGATACTGCATAGTGCATGGTGGTAATACAAGAATGCATAGATACTGCCTAGTGCATGGTGGTAATACAAGAATGCATAGATACTGCATAGTGCATGGTGGTAATACAAGAATGCATAGATACTGCTTAGTGCATGGTGGTAATACAAGAATGCATAGATACTGCATAGTGCATGGTGGTAATACAAGAATGCATAGATACTGCCTAGTGAACGGTGGTAATACAAGAATGCATAGATACTACCTAGTGCATGGTGGTAATACAAGAATGCATAGATACTGCATAGTGCATGGTGATAATACAAGAATGCATAGATACTGCATAGTGCATGGTGGTAATACAAGAATGCATAGATACTGCATAGTGCATGGTGGTAATACAAGAATGCATAGATACTGCTTAGTGCATGGTGGTAATACAAGAATGCATAGATACTGCATAGTGCATGGTGGTAATACAAGAATGCATAGATACTGCCTAGTGAACGGTGGTAATACAAGAATGCATAGATACTACCTAGTGCATGGTGGTAATACAAGAATGCATAGATACTGCATAGTGCATGGTGATAATACAAGAATGCATAGATACTGCCTCTAAGTGAACGATAGTAATACAAGAATGTATAGATATAATCTTCAAGATCTTTTATTATTACTTGAAATGATCAAATGAATAAACATGTTGATAATCTGTAAATTTGTGTCAATATTGAGACCTGAGAAAGGAAGTGTAAATGATTATAAAATCATTTTGATAATAACTATAATGATTTTGGTGTAGAAAATTAAAACAAATTTCAGCTGATGAAGAAGTTTCATTTTTAAATTACCCAGTAATTATCAATTATAAAATGATATATATACTTTAAAATATACATAATTTTATTTCTCTAAGGGAGAGTAATATGAACAAAAAGGATGTATAACTTTTATATACCACACATTTATTAAAAACATATGTGCATTAACAGTATGTTGGAAAGAATGGTAGAAACTCATTATGTATACAAAACTCAAATTGAAATACAAATTTGGAACTTAGAAGTTAGTCAACATTGAAAGCGTAATCTTGAGGAAGTTTCAACATTATTTTTTACAAATCACATAACAAAATCTCTTAGAACTCAGGTCGAGTAACAAGATGTCTGTGCTCAGTAATTGTGAAAGGCTGGGTCACAGATTCTTAAAGGTAATCAAACTTGATTAAATTCTGTTATATAATGTTATAATTATATAAAATGAATTCTGATGTATTTTAACCTAAGCAAACATGTTGTTCACTTCTGACTATTTCATGGAATCGAACAAGGTAGGAAGAGTTCTTTCCCTTTATTCATAATGCATGCTGCAGCTAGCAATGAACATGCACTAGTTCTTTAACCTTTGATAATATATCCAACTAAATATCTATTGTACATTATATTAAATGGTGATAAATCTAATATCAACTGGATAACATTTTCAATTAAATCTTTTATTTTTTCTTTTCAGACGAACCATCAACTAATGATATGATCCCACCACCGACTAAGTCTGTGATCACATTCATAGCTTTTCACCTTCATTTCAGCTACAGAACTGGTATTTAGTTCATTCTTCATATAATTAGAAATAAATTAACCATTGAATTGGTGTTAAAGTTATATCATCAGTTAGTGAGGTAAGAATGAACTGTCCTGTCTATAGAACACACCAATTATCAGCCTCCCAGTAGCAGATGTGTTGATTTGTACAAGCATCATGTCTTCTACCCAGTTTAGTGACAGGTGGTCCGATACCACTTGAATATAGCACCATCCTAACTGTAGCACATTTGTGACTATATGCTGTAATTGGTCTCGGTAACATTTGTCGTTTGTGTCATGATCAACTCTTTCACAACTACTATCAATTACAACAGTTACGCCCTTGTAGTCTTTAAATCACTGTTATAACACCATTGTAAACTGACCCTTATTACCCATATGGTTGAAAATACCCGAGTTAATATTATTGATATGAGCACATGACCCTTATGACATTACCAGCTGTAATGAACTTGTCATTGTCTTATGAAGAACTTGTAATTGTTACAAATATATATGTATATTTATAAGTTATCTAATTATCAATTTTAATACAAAGGTAACATTTTGGGAGTCACAATAAAAATGTTATTTGACATTGCATTATACAATGGTTGCAGCCATCACTGGTGAGATAGCTCAGTGGTTAGTTCATTTGATATCCCGGTCTTGAGTTTAAATCCCACTCACAAATAAGACTACTAGCACTAAATCAACAATGGTTTGATTGTTCCATTATGTTTGCAAGTTTCATCACAATGTAAAACTACAATTGTGTTGCAGGATTTCTCCAAAATAATTAAAGCTACCTATTTGAGAATCTGAATAATTTTGTTAAGGTCTCAGTTACCTTGCTCACTGCAGTGATGTTGTTGGTTGTGACGCTGATGGTAAAACTAGCTAGTTTTTAGTTGTAACACTATTGTCAACAATGACAATATCAATATGTTTAATTGATTGATACCACTGGGTTGAACTGAAAGACTGCAATGCATTGTCCAATTGTATTTTTTTTAAACTTTAAATTTTGTTATAATATATAACGTTATCTTCCCACAGAGGTTACTCCCGTCAGATTTTTGATACTACCCTCTGTTGTTTTATGCTTGAAATTGGGGGCAGAAAGGGAGTGTCCTGATTGGTTGCAATTGAATCTAGTTGTGCAATCAGCGACACCGTTGTAAAAGTGATATTTGCAAATGACACGTCATGATGATAAAATAAACGTAAGACAAACGTTTTCTTGTTCAATGTGTTTTCCTCGAAATATGTGTTTTAATTTTGTGAAAAGTATTGATCATAAAAATGCTTATAAATAAAGAAGACCAAATCAGAAACAACTACCAAAAAAAGTTCATTTGTGTTATTTACATCAGACATATTCAAATGGCATATGCTAATGAGCAAGACCCTTAAGAGTAAAATGCCGAGATCTTTGAAGTCACTTGGTTGACTTGGACGCTGAAAGATGAGTTTTCATTGGTTTAGAAGCAGTGATAGAGGATGAAGTTTAGCTTTCCTCCGTTAGGGGAATTTGCTTCTGCTCTCGATTTCAAGCAAAAAACAACAGGGGGTAGGATCGAAAATCTGAAGGGAGTAACCTCTGTGGGAAGAGAATGAATATATAGAGGATATCTGTCTTTCTTGACTAATACCATGTTTATCTCATCGATTGAGGTTGAAAATATATAAGTTTTCCAGCTCACCTCACTATAAGTTGATCCACAGTTATATAATAGTTATATATAATTAAACACTTTATTGTAAGGTATAATGACATAAGTTATTAAGAAAGGAGTCTTTTAGAATTCATTAGATCAACAAGGTTATAGCTCTACCCTGAAATGAAATCAGTAACAGTGTTTTAACAGACTACGCTCTCGTCAATTGCAACACTTGCGAATATCACACTATTGCCAATACTGCAACACTAGTCAATAGCAAACAGTTGTAAATTGCACCAGCTGTTCAGTAACAACTTGCCAAACGGGGAGATCTGTTCATTACGACAAAGACAACAAGCTACCATGTCAATTTCAAATGAAATCCATCGTGAACGTCTCACCCTTTGACAAACATCTCAAATTACAGTCTAACCGAGAACATCGAAATTATTCAATGAGTAAACAAAATGGAAGCATGTGAATTGTTTAGTGTTATGATTTTCCATGTTCGAGACACCTTTTTGTGATTCTTTCTGGAATAATGTCATATTTGTGGCTGCACCAGAAGCCAAAATTGAGTAATGCTTTTAGCCTCTAATTGCTCTTGCTTGAAGACTGTTAGTTCCAGATCACTGTCTTTGAATGTTCTTGTTAGATTTCATTTTTACTCAGATTTTAATATGGTTATGCTTAATTGACGGAGTAATTGATGAAAACTTCATGATTCTGCTAATGAGGTTTCACAAGTTGAAATGTAATATCAATTCTGCGAAATAAATCTTTCTGCAAATTTATTCCTATAACAAAAATCAAAAGGAAAACTGAGTACAAAATTGATATATATAAAACAAAGGCATGTTCATATTTTAATATAGATTTTTTACAAATCTTTTTTCTATCTCTTAAATTTCTATGTCAACTTTGAGTTTGTACTTTCATACCTTAGGCTTCAATGAAATTAATTATTCATAAGATACAAACAGCAACCATTCATGATAATTACAAGGATACCCATCAGGATATCAAACAGAAATATCAAATATGAGTGACATGAAAAGTCAATATTTTTTCCCTTCCCCAAATAGCAGAACAAAATTCCAACTTGTGGCCGGCAAATGTAATTTGGTGTGCAGAGCATGGAGTTCTTGATTATACAAGTCATTTTTTAATATCCATGGAGACATGTTCTTTGATTCCAAGATCAGCTGGTAGAAGTCACAGATGACAGTAAACATGATTTTGTTGCTAATTTCAAGAAATGTTGATTTCATCACGATTGAAATGAATCCCTAATAAGATTTCGGTTTGACAATAAATTCAACAATGGACTTTATATTACCCTGAAGATTTCTCTGTATTAGACAATTAACATATTTCTGTCTTGGAAGTTAATAAATTAGCAAGGAGAATTATTCAACGCTGATTATTAGTCCAGGGACATTATCCCTTGGCACTTTTAGATCAGAGATTTCATAATAAATTCTATTTGTTTGATTGGAAATTTGATATTGACAATTACATAAACATGTCAATCGATAATGATCGTCCATTTACAAATATCTGGTACTTGAGTAAAAGAATTTTGGTTTATGAATCTGATTAAAATCCTCTGTTCATACTTTTTGATTTGTAATATTTTATATTTTTTTTATGTTATTTGTATTTTGTATTCTTATGTTATTTGTAAATATTTTAAAGTTAACTTGTATTAATAATATATTACTTCTAGTTTTGTTCTCCTTCATGATTATTTTCCTTCCTCGATATCAGAAACAAAATTGTTCGGAAAGTGAACCTCTATTCTTTGAATATTCTAAATATCTTCATTTTACGACACACCTTGAATGTAATGTTTAAATCGTGCAAAGACAATGTCACTCTTGCTTAGATTAATTAGAAGTGTCAATTAAGCATCTTAACCATACAACCGTAAATTTTCATTTAACTGCTCTTCATATAATTTCTAAAACATAATGAATATAGCCTCTTTCATACATTCCTTGAAAGATTTATGCATATGTTTTATGTTCTTGAAAAGGTACAAAACCTTTAAAAAAATGGTATTTAAATAAAAATTGTTTTAAACGATATCAAATAAGTTTACTTTCACAACAAAATCAAAACATTCACGAAATTGGGTCCTAGTTTCAGTTCACGTCACAAAATGTAGTCATTCACATTGTTGACATTTCCTATAAAAGTTTTCAATTTCAAACTGTTTCTCACCTTTTTCGAGGGAAAGGGCCTTCTTGTTCCGCCGATATATCCAAACTTGTACATTGTCATATCCAATCAGAATGCCTTCACACAATAGCGATCACAATCCAATAGTATATATCCAGTGATCACAAACTTTGCCTTCTATTCTCTGTATCATTTTTCTACAGCCTCGAGGCAGATGCATGGAAGAGTATCGCCCCTTGAACAGCCTCTACTTCTATCAAATAACACCAGATCTTCTCAATAAATCCCGTCAAAATATTAAATTTCATAAATGCTCAAAAGGTCATGATTATTGTTAAATCTCATAATTTCAAACCTTGATGAAAAACATCAAATTTCAATTTCAAAAGTCAAAACACTGATTTTTCAGTCTCCATACTAAGAAAACAAATTTGAATTTCAAAAGTCAAAACGATACATTTTCAGTCTCCGTATCAAAAAAATAAATTTCAATTTCAAAAGTCAAAATGATAACTCTGTGGAGTCAGTCACCTATGGAGCCATACAGTGGGAGCCCCAGCCTCCTCCCAATATCTTGTCCCATGGATGAAATGATCCTTCTCTGATCCTCACGTAATCAAATTTCCCTCGTCAATATCGCAAAGGACGTTGGGAGAAGTTGTCACTCTCAGGAGCAGGCCATGAGTCACTGTACTCAGTTGACAAGCCCCGAGTTCTCTAATTTGATTCTTGATGTGATTCCAAGAATGATCAACAGATTTTCCACAACTTCTGTAACAGGTCTATGGTTTTAAAATCTTTCACACCGAATTCAATCCTTTTTTTTTAGAACAGTCTGTCAATTGCCAGTTTGAGTCAATTTCAAATCGATTGTTTGATGAGAGCACTCACTGAAATTATGCTTCTCTTTTGAAATTGTGTAAATTTCATAGAAGCTTCAATTCCTGAATTCAGTCATTTTAAAATGTTAAATTGATATATTTCTCTAAAATAAGCTATCTGTCAAAACTAATATTTGCCCTTTACCCTACTCTGTTGATATCTGTAATCGCGTAATTGACAAGTGTTACTTTGTAATTGACAAGCGTTATGTCTTAATTGACAGGTGTGATTTCCTGATTGACAGTCAATTGTTTTAGCTAATTAAACGTTGTTGATCTCCGATCACACCAACATCGAATAACCATGCCCCTTAACCGTCTCAAATCCGACACAAATTTCAAACACGACTGTAAATGACTAATGCCTCTGCTTGTAAAAACTCCCCATTGACTTGCTCATTTCAGAGTGAAACTGACACTTGGAAAGCTTTTCAGTTTTTTTAAAGGTTTCGCTATTCAGGGTCTGATTTCTAAGTTGGGCAATGAAGCTGGGCGAATACTCTCAAGGGCTTTTCACAAAAAGGTAAAATGATACAACAATAACACCTATGGAAATGATACCAGCTCGTCTATTGCAACTCTGTAATCAATTTAAAAAATCTGTTACCCTAGCTATTCATCAAAACGACTTTTTGTTCGTTAGATTTTTATGGGTTCAATAAAGTTTCCCCTGAAAGCTTTTCACAGCAAATTTCTGAGCTTTTCTTTCAGTGAGTTATTTAGAGATTTTATAGAGCAAATATCATAGAATATTTTTAAAGGATATTTTCAAATCACACTTTGGGTAAATGGAATAATAAACTAAAATTTAGCAATGTATGAAATATCTTTCCTTTTTGATAAAGATAATTCAAAATAATATTTTTCATGGATTCTACATTTGAGATACCTTTTTCTACTAGGCTTTAATTGTCTTATCCAAATAAACTTATAAATGTTACGATATTCAACCCTTGATCAGATTCAGAGAAATTAAGATAAAGAGTTCCTATCAGACCAAACTGTATTGTAATATCCAACATCATCTGCAGTGAAGTGTTTTCATATACACAACACCAAGACACTATGCTTATTGTGGAGGTATAGTTTCTTCTCTATTTCTTTGAAGAAATAAATCATCCAAGTTTCGGAAAATTTACACTTCAGCCAAATATTCCAATGAAGATTACATTGAACCACTACAGCAACAGTATTGTCCATAAAAGAAAAAAAAATCCAAGTTTGAAAATGAGAATATCTGATAGTTCAGTAATCTAACAAGCCAGGTAAACAGTATTGATATGAAAATAATCCTTGGGAAATCAGAGATAAAGATGACACAAGAACTTTGCATCAAAGTGATATTGGTGACAGAAATTCTTCATTTATATCCTGCAGACACACAAATGATTAATCTCAGTTTGGATAAAACAGTCAAGGTGTCCGATTCAACACAAAATGCTGATATTCCATGTGAAATTAAAGTCTATCCAGTCATTTGACTGTCAAGTGTTTTACCTGACACAAAAAGTCTTACGAAGATTACGAATTATTACACCATATCCACAATTATCAAGGTTTTGCCTTTAATCTGTTAATTATTCAGGTTGAAATTCTACGTGTTCAGACAAGCCAATCTCTTGAAATAAAGCAATCCAATTTGTTTTCTATAATTCTTGAAATGCAACTTCCCAAGTGAAGACGTAGAGTGCATGTACAACTGCATCAATGCAATTAACAATGCTAAATATTCTTCATTTCATGTCCAGACACATTATCAACCAATCCACGTGTTATATAAAGAGGCAGCTGTCACACAAAACATATCTCCTGACCACAAATCAAAGTTCTCCGATTTCAAGCAACGACAAATCTGTCATATAATCTCTTGTAAAAAAAATGAGAAATCGGATCCACAATATTTCATAAATGATGAACATGACTCAAAGTCCGACGACATTCCTTGACCTGCTAATTACTCAGCGTTTATCACCGATTATTCCTTGTCACATCACCTGAAGATTGATGTCGCACTTGGCGCGGCAGACAAAATATGACAGTAATCCTTTCCTCAACAATAATCCATTTCACGAAATCTCCCGTCAATTTAAATTTTTTACGTCTGAGAAGACAATCACATTACGGGATGAACTTGGATGCAACAGTGTATCCTCTCTGCTCTGTCTGTCATGCCCCCAACAGATGACAACAGCTCGTCTATATCCCTCGATGGACACTGACAACACTGGAATGCATTTCGACCACCATCGCCAATTTCGCTAATTTCGTTTGTCAATTAAGGCCTCAGTATTTGTCAAAGCCCAGCTGCTGTGCAAAGAAACTCCTCCCCCTTCAGAGACGCCTAAATAATTGATAGGCGAAACAAACGAGCGTTGATTTCATGTCACTTTCGCAGAAAAATAATAAAAATCTTAAAAAGGATTTTTGCAAGTTACAAGTTGAGAATTGCTCACATGAAACAACTCAGACATTTTCAGAGGGTCTCAGATGATACTAAAACACCAGCATTTTGTCATGTCACAGTAAATATCTGAGAAAAGCTTCTTGAAAGAACAGCGGTGTTCATTTCGTAATAGTTATTCACCTGATACTGTGTTTAAGTGATGTGATGTCTCCTTCTGAGTCACAGACGATGTTCTGCTTCAGTGCACATACATCAAGGTCCAGTGATCAGTGGCCGTTGTGTAACTGTCAGAACCAACTGATGTGGTTAGGGTGTTCATTTCAACTTAAGAATATCCTTTGGCATTTTTTGCCACAAATTTATGGTCAATTAGCTCCAATAATTTTTAGCTTGTGAAATCACAAAAAAAACTTTGCGGTCTTGGCCACACGTTTTTTTCAGGGCACTTAATCACATTAGCAAGTAAATTGTATCTTAGGGCAAAATAAACATAAATGAATTTCAGCCCATGATTTTAAATTGTAATTATGTAACCATTTGGTGATAAACTTAATTCTGATATCATAAGGAGATCATGTCAACTGCACAAAATGCAATTAAAAATCATTGTCACCAGTAAACAGCCAATAAAGAAAGATTTTTGGAGTTGATATTTGAAAAAAAAAAATCGAAAATATTTCATAAATCTAAAATCAGTCAGCTAGGCTCATAATTTTTATTTTTATTTTAGTCAAAGTTGTCTTTTATAAACAATATTTGATTGATTAATTCAGACACAGAATAAGCTAATGATTGAGTGTTGCACGGATATTATCTGTTATAAAACTTTCAAATGAGCTAGCATTCTAGACTAAAGACATCATATACAAGCAAGCTAACAGGGACAGTACAGTGTGACCAGTGTATTGTTTGTGGCGATGAAATTTGAATAACATTGAAAGTAGTTTGATGCAAATTAGAATGCGTTTAAACAATGCATTCATCCACAAACAGGACTATCAATTTGCTAACATTTTATCTCCACATAAAAATTTTAAAGAGAGGGTTCTATTTTAGGTTTTTGTAGTTTCTCTCATTTCAAGTAATGCACAAAAACAGTATGACAGATACTCAAATAGAACCATCCATGGTCCCTAAAGAAAAACCAAAATAGACCAAATATTTCATAAAATTTTAGGAGTATATATGCTTACTCCTTCATCATTTGTTCCACCTGATTGAGGAGTAAGGATATACTCCTAAACATTGTTTATATTCAAAGAAGTTGGTATTAAGAAAATATTGTTTCTATGTATTCCATTTTGAACAAAACTCTATCATGTTGTATCATACTATTTGTATGTTAGCATTGTCGATCAATAGATGAAGTTTTTAAAACTATAACAACAAGAGAATTAGTGAGCACAGCTCACTCATGATACCCCCGCTTTTAACATTGGTAAAAAAGAAATGTTTGAAAATAGCAAAAGGGCATCAATGTTTAAACTTTTGTATGAACAGACCATTATATATAATTCGAAAAATTTGAAAAATGTCATTAAATATGCAAATGAGGGTATGAAACATACAAATATGCAAATGAGGGTATGAAATATAAAAATGACAGATGTACACATCAGTGGTTTCATAACATTTGAACAATTAGTGTCTGAGTTATGGGTGGAACAAAAAGTGTGAATGGCGAGGATGAAAAACGGAGAAAATTTGCATAAATTATGCAAATGAGGGTATGAAACATACAAAAGGCAGATGTACACATCATGGTGATTGTACATATCAAGTTTCTTAACATTTGGACAACTGCTTTCAGAGTTATGAGTGGAACAAAAAGTGTGAATGGTTAAGTCAAAAACGGAGAATATTTGCATAAATTATGCAAATGAGGGTATGAAACATACAAAAGGCAGATGTACACATCGTGATGATTATATGTATGAAGTTACAAGACATTTGAACAATTAGTACTTGAGTTATGAGTGGAACAAAAACTGAATGGCAAAGTCGAAAAACGGAGAAAATTTGCATAAATTATGCAAATTAGAGTACGAAACATACAAAAGGGAGATGTACACATCATGGTGATTGTACATATCAAGTTTCTTAAAATTTGAGCAACTGGTTTCAGAGTTATGAGCGGAACAAAAAGTGTGAATGGTTATTAGTCGAAAACAGAGAAAATTTGCATAAATTATGCAAATGAGGGTATGAAACATACAAAAGGCAGATTTACACATCGTGATGATTATATGTATGAAGTTACAAGACATTTGAACAATTAGTACTTGAGTTATGAGTGGAACAAAAACTGTGAATGGCAAAGTCGAAAAACGGAGAAAATTTGCATGAATTATGCAAATGAGGGTACGAAACATACAAAAGGCAGATGTACACATCATGGTGATTGTACATATCAAGTTTCGTAAAATTTGAGCAACTGGTTTCAGAATTATGAGCGGAACAAAAACCGCACGGACGCACGGACGCACGTGCTGACCGCTATATACCCCCGACTACTTCGTAGCGGGGGTATAATTATTATTGGAAGTAAATACAATCAACATTTTCTGGACAACATTTAACTTCTTTATTGTGAAGATACATCCAGAATAAATAAGTTGTTATCCAGAAAATACTGCTTTCCTTATGCATTCCACTTCTAAATGACTTAATAATGGTCAAGGAATATATAATAAATGATATCCTTTCACTTTGACAAGTTTTGACTAATCAAATTTCAAAATTACGAGCCCATAATGTCTACTTTACTGAATTATAGAATACAATGCTTTGAGGGTGAACCAATGTCAAATCTGATATATGAACCATGATTTCTTTTAGGATATTTTTTTTTTAAGTTTAGATTCTCAATTACCCCCTCTACTTTCCTGAATACAACAGATGGTCTGAATGTGACCAGTAAACACCTCTATTGACCAACTTGACCAGAAAGTGACCACTCAAACCGTTCTTGAGAATCTCATTCAGCAAAGTCAACAAACACCAATGATAAATTTGAAAATTGGGGACAAGTTAAACCTATTTGAGTGATTGGTCAATTGTCTGGAGACCTACTGACCAGTAGAATATGAGCTTGACCAATGGTCAGTCTGTTATGAGATTGGCCAGAGGATCAAACTACCACTCTTGACCACCCCTCTGAGCCACCTTGGTCAAGAAATATGTGTCCACTGAGAAATCTTGCTGTTTACTTCTCTTCCTGCTAGTGCCAATTTTGATTCTTCGGAATTCCGATCTTTTGAATAAGGCTATCAAAGTTTGACACCAAGAATAAAAGGAGAACTTAAATTTTACTTATCTATTTAATTTCATTTATGAAAGTGTCAACATATGTCTCAATATTTAATGAAAATAATTGAAGAAAATCTTTCAACCGAAGAACACTTGACTGAGAATAAGAGAGAGTATCTTGAGCGTGCATGAAGTACTGAATTCAAAATGATCCTATCATATTCAGCTGAGGTGACTTGGGTTTAAATATTTCTTTCTGAGGAGTAGTTCACAAACATTACTGTAGCAAGCATAATTCAAGGAAGAAAGAACAAATGTCCTGGCTATGATGATTACAGTAAAACCTTTGGACCAAATTTAGACTACCAAACTGATGGTACTGCACTGACATAATAATAAATCACTGTTTCTACACAAATCTGTTTCAGATCTTTTTCTTATTTCTTTATGATAAAAAAAATAATTCATAAATGAAATTCATTAAATCATGTAAAAAGTTCTTTGAAACAAAATTTAAACATTCTCTTCATATAATTGCAATCAGAGTATGGAAATTTCTAAACAAGGCCAAACATTTATCAATTTTAATTTTGTTATATTCATTATCTATAAAGCTTACTTTTTATCATATATAATCAAAATAAAACAATCAGGATTTTTAAAAGAAGCACAATCTAAATATGTGCATAAAACATTTGAAAAAATCAAAAGCCTTCCATTTGCTCTCAATTCACCCTCTAAAAAAGACAATTACAAAAACATGAAAAAAAAGTGTAACTAAAATGAAGACATTTTGAGGCAATTATTTGAAACTTGAGAGTGAAATCCCCCTATTGTATCATGGAGGAGAGAGACATCAGTAACACATGGATGAAGATCAAGAGGGACACAGCGTTATTAAAAGATTACCCCTGCCCTGGGGGTGAAGCTACAACCCCACCCCTCAACCCTACCCCAGGGGACTTATGGTGGGGGCCCCAGATTGTGTCAAACCCAGAAAGAGGAGGGGTACTTTTAGAGGGACGAGCGGAAACAAAAGCAAGTATTGCCTCTGAAGGTATCATTATGGGACAGATGGCCGATCTCGACTCACAAAGACATGTATGTGATTCCGGGGCAGATGATTAGTAATTATAGCGGGTGTTAGATCACAGTGATTAGTGTTACGTGTTTGCATGTCCCCTGTTACATTAGCGCCCCCAACATGCTACAGGGGGGATCATGTTCCCGTAAGTACTGAGCATTGTGCCAAAATCTCTGTCAACTGCAGACATGGGCTTAACATATCACTGCTGTACACAAATTAACATGGAATATGTTGAGAATTTCATTAGATTGAAGAATTTTATAAAAGATTGTTAAAGCATTTACATGATTTATATATCAATTATATATCAAATAACATGATTATAAGAGCATGCTTGAAATGTATACAAATATGCCCAAACTAGTAAGCTTTGTTTCATTTAAATAAATCTTAGTTAATTAAAATGAAGATGAACATTGTAGAACGTTTTCATTTTCTTAAGGATAACAAAAATATCATTAAGATTAAAGGTGTTTGTTACAAAATATTTGATATTTCATTTGACTTTAGTGAGAGTGAAACTAAAGTCAAATGAAATATCAAATAAGTAAATTTTATCTTTTTAGTAATGTATCTGCAATATTTAAACAGTTTAATAAAATTTCAAGTTTATTTTCAAACAGATACACTTCAACGTTATTATGCTGACCACATGTTCTGCAATGGCGATAATTACAGGCCCTCATTTCTTAAATTACCAGCCCGACTACTACTATTATTATTGATTCCAGTGTCCGGATGTCCAGTGTCCTGAACTGTCCAGTACAACAATGACCGTCGTCCATCACGTAACCACCATTGATTCGCCACAAACGGTCAGGACAAGCGGACAAAAACCACGAAGGCACATGAAAAGCCCGAGAGAATGACATTAGGGCAGAGGATGACACACCAATTATCCTCCTAGTTCGAAGACCCGACGGTAGGAACTAATTTCCTCGCATTAATAAACTCATTTCCACGTATGCGTTGTGCATTTGTGTGCATGTTCATTCTATTTTGGTTTGAAATTCTGAGTTCTTGGCTCTCATTGCTTTGAAGTTTTGTTCCAAATTTGTCATTCATGCCATGTTAGTTTGTTCTTGCCAGTTGTGGAGTTTGTCGTTAATATTTTTTTAAATAGAGTGGTTTCAGTCACTTGAAACTTTATAAAGCATTTTTCTAGATCGTCAAAGTCATAAACATGATGAATTCTATAAATAGCCAACATCTTAATTGTATCAAATAAAGTAATACCTATACTAGCTTAACATTCTCAGTTTCTTCAATCCTTATAAATAATGACATTTCCAATATCCTGAATAATGGAAGAGATTACCAATGATTGAGATGACTTCCACTTGACCAGTGTCCAGCTTAATCCAGACAGATGACCACTGACAGACAAACTATTAGTAACAAAATGATAACCTAACATGTATCCTGAAATTATTTGTTCTGTAACAAAAATCCATTCTCGAACCTATATTAAATAAATACACACACTAAATGACTTCTGCAAGTTAACATCTTAAGAGCAGGAATTAATTTTCCTGTCCAACTCTTTCACTAAAATAAGATGACATTATTGATACACTAAAGTACTGACACTACCAAGCTGAACTCTCTCCAATATGTCATCTATCAACCAGGATGTCAGTGTCTATGCTGCAATATCTGAAGATGACATTACTGATACACTAAAGCACCTGCACTGTCTGGCTTGTCTCAAGGTCTCTTCAAGGAGTCAACCGATAATTCATATGCTGCCAGAGCTGAAGAACAGATGGCACTTCAGATCACCTGAGATCTGACTTCAGAATGGTTTACACTTCAAATTATCTGAGAACTGACTCGACCAGTAACAGTAAATGTACTCTCCCTGGTCAGATTGTTTCCTTTAAAGGGACACTGCGTCAAGGATAAAAATGAGTCTCATCTTTATCTCACTAAGCTGATTAGAGTGTCTGGTTAGAGGTAGATACACATGACCTGATTTTGATTTTCGACGCGGTGTCCCTTTAAGATAACAGTCAATACAACATGGTTATATTTGGGATAACACTACCTTCAATAGTACAAATTCTTTTTGTATCAAGTTTTGTTATCGATCATTGGTAGGTCATTGGATAAAATCAAATTAGGGATTTTGTCCAGTCTGGATATTATCCTATGACCTAACAATGACATCAAAGAGTGTTGACTGTCATCTTAAAGAAAACAATCTGACTAGGGAGATTGGTAGAAGTTAGTTCAGAATGGTACGTCTATCAAATCTGTGCACAGTCCTGTAGTGTCTCACTGTTTCTTGAAGGTGACAGTCCATATGCTTCTGTATCTAGACAAAAGATGACATTTCCAATCAACTGAAGCACTGAATTGACCAGTGACCAGGATGACCGGTCTGTGTACTGGGGTCAATCTTCTACTTGACCAGTGTCCAGTCCAGTCAGATGACCACTGGAGGAAATGATGAGTCTGTGAGTCAGATGTTTAGAAACCAGCCAGTCGCAAAATCATCATAAACCAATCAGCCTCGTTAATAGCATCAGCTGATGACAACAATTGTTGTAAATTTTGTCTAACAAGTCGTGTGTGTGTGTGTGTGTGTGTGTGTGTGTGTGCCTTATCCTTATACTGATACCACGTCAATTGCGTCATGCCTCTTGATTTGTTGTTATCGACTGCTATAAAGGTCCGGTAAATCTGAGCTGATGATTTGTTTTATTATGTGATATTGACCCTTTCCATACATGGCCTAATTATTGTTACAAGATATGCCACAGCCCCATATAAATATATATAATTTTGACAAAATGAAATGTGATATCAATGAGAGACTTCAGAGAGAACTTAACACAAAACCAAAACGTTGGGACACAGGAATTTAAAATTCAAACTTCATGATTGTAAAATTGTCATTGAAATTTTCCTTTTAAGAAAATATATTTGGACTTAAAAGTATCATTGAAAATAGTCTTTTTGGTTGTATTAATTAGTTGAAATCAGATTTTTTTTTTTTAAATTGTTAAAATTTTATAAAAATTTTAATGTAATTTATTTGAATTTAAAGGACACCTCAATACAGGGATAAAAAATAAAACATATTTCACATAACAAATCATCTAATTAAGATATTTTAAAATGACAGACCAACATAAAAGGAATTGAATTACAAGAACATACCGTAATTCTTCCTTAATTTCGCCCCCTCTATAAGTTCGCCCACGTAAGATCATCTGACAGCCTTTTTTCAAAATACCTTTCCAAATTTCGACATTGTACCAGAAGTTCAGTACTGACAAATTAAAAATTCGACCACATTCCAAATTTTGAAAACAAATTATTTACAGCCATGATAAACAATCGTCTTGTGATTTCTTTTCAGTGAGTTTTATGAGAAAAACACGTATTTTTTATTACACAAATTTTGGGAAATGTTTTAACTTGATCACGCTTGTCACAATACATTCTAATCTATAGGTGTATTTTCACACTTCCCAATTTATTCACTTACTGTACTTATGACATACCTTTATTAAGAATAATGTTACATGTTATCATATTATCCATTATCAATGATTTCATTTTTCGTAAATGAAAAGGCAGCAATCACTTCCGTGTGAGGCTATAAATATATATCACTTAGACTGTCAACACAGTAATGCTACACTATGAATAGAGTTTGTATTGAATTTTCTGATTGGCTAAGAGAAGGGAAGTCCCAAAGTTAACCAATAATAAGGCTTGTAACATCTGGATGTTTGCTGGGGAGACTTGAAACAGTCACATGACTAATGATAAGTTTTGTAACATCTGGATGTTTTCTGGGGAGACTTGAAACAGTCAATTGACCTAGTTCATTAAAGTCTGCAGTGAAGTCACTGGAATAGTCTATTTTGAGTAGGGATGACTGCAGGGGATGTTTTTTGCCTTTCCATTTTGGTAAGTCAATTTACTTATCAAATGATTAATTACTGTTGGAATATTATGACAGATGTTAGCTCATACTTACAAATATATTTCAGTTTTAAAAATCTGAATATGTAATTAATTGTTTCAAAGTTTTGTGACTTGTTAATCCCTACATACAAATAGACTCAACCAAACACCAAGAGAGACGACTGTCCACTATCGTAGATAATCAGAACCATATATGTTGAGGTATATGTTTCAAAATATTACCAATAATTAGTTTGCATGAATTAAGCCTTTCAAAGTAATATAATTATTCAACTGTCATTGTTTATGTTCGTAATTTCTTGCAAAGCAAGCTTGTTGATATATTCTACTTGATTGTCACGCAATGCCGATTCAAAAAAAGTTGACTGAGAAAATATGCTTCTTAACTTGACTTGTATAGCAACAGACAATGGTTCATATTATAATTTATTGATGAATTTTACACATAGGAATCTGAACTAATGCAAAAATAGTTAGGATTGGTGTATTGTTTTTTCTCAGTTCTTGGTGATACGCTTGCTAGAAGGGAATTCCGTAATGACGATAGTCTGCTGTGATTGGTTTATACTAATATAGCAACCAATCAGATTGTACTTCCTTTGAAAACATGTGGACAGCCAGCGATGCGAGACATGCACGCTAAAGCTAAATTACGATTCATATCATTTCAAATTTCCTGATCTATTTTGTCAAGTCTAAGAACATAACAATTCAACTCCAAATTATTATTGTTTTATTTCCTGGTACACAATTTAAAATCCAAATGACATTCAAATTTCACAGAAACAATAAATTGAGAATCGTGGCTTCGCCGATCGTAACTTGTCTTCTGAAGAAAAAAAATGGTGCATTAGTTCATTATATGAATATAATTACCATATACAAACATAATTAAACGTTTTTGCTAACTAATATTTACGAAGTGTGTAACCTTCTTTTTCAAATTGGTTTTAAACACATTTATATGAAAATCTAAAATTTCGACAAAGATGGCGCACAAACGAAGGTGAGTGGTGATAATTTCGACCGTGAACATTTCGTTAAAATATTTGGAAAATTTGAGGGTCGAAATTATGGAAGAATTACGGTAATTTTTTTGAAATTCTAGCCAAACCATCTTGAAGAAAATGTTAGAAAGTCCATATGGCTCGGTATCAAGAACTCTTCAAAAATCATGAGTCAGATATTACGATTTATGTTCAAGCCCTAACGAAGTGCGTTATAATTGAGTGGTATAGTCAATTACAGAAGAAATTAGACAACAGATCAGCAAATACCAGGCTCAAGATCCCGTGCTATAATTCACACATATAATTATGACATAAGGTGAGCGTATGGCCCGATAAGTTGAGGATTTGTGAAATGAAAATTTATATCCTTGGATGGAAATAATCAGAATACGAGTGCACTGCAAACTGTGAGTCATTTACTGAGGAGTTATTTAGTGTTCCACAGTTCTTATTGGAAGGGAGGAAATATTGTTAACAATTTCATGTATTTAGGAAAATGATTTGTTTGATAATTTCATGTTTGGAAGAGAGGGGAAATATTGTTTTTGTATTTTGCAATATGATTTGTTTAACAGCTTCATGTGTTGAAGGAAATGATTTGTTTAACAGTTTAAAGTTTGATTTGTTTTCGCTTTTTGTGACTTGTTTGATAGCTTAACGTTTAAATAATTCATTTTCACTTTGTCCTTAAATTTACTTTCCCTCTTTGTACTTCTTTTTATTTTAAACATTTCATGACTTGAGGAAATTACTTTAATTATAACTAATATAAATTTAGAGAAAGTGATAAATGCAAAGTAAACATAAGTTGTAAAAAGGTTAAATCAGAAATGCATTTGCATTACTCACTTTTAAATTAGTTTCTAAAAGAATCATGAATTTTTAATTGTTTTAATTTTCTGTTAGGAAAGTGACATTTACTACCAAATAATTGTTCACCTTTTTAAAATAATTTTTACAAGGAATCAGGAAATTAAAACTTATGAAAAACTTTTGGTTGTTTATCTTGTATTTGTAAATTCGATATTTTGCACTCCACTTGAGAGGACATGTGAAATGAACATTGTAATTTGTAATCAATGTGATCATTAATTCTGGAAATTTATGGCAAATTGATTTTATGTCATTTGTGTGTTTATACAATGATTATGGTGTTAAAACGATATTTTTTGTATAACAATTAGCCTTCAATAATATTGCAACTATTTTTTTTCGGATGTTAACACAAATTTACATTGTGGTTATTAATGATGAAAAATCTTGACAGTTGTAAACATAATGAAGTTTGTAATCAAATTAATCATTTACAATCCTAAATTTGTTGAGAATATTAAATCTAAACTGATGATTGATAACTTCTATCAAGGTGAATGTGTTATCAAATATTTGGATTTCATTTGATAATCTATCAATTTAACCTTGGAAATATTGCCATTTATAATTTATAACATGTTTCCTATATTTAGACATGACTCCTCACTTCAACAAGTTAACATTGTGATTTGCTGTTGAGATCAAAAACAAAAATACAGAAATTATTTATCTGACACGTACAATTATAATGAAAATGATGTTTTCAAGATCTAATTGACTTTCCAAAGATGTCCTTTATATTTGACCATGATACATGTAACCAATTGGGTTTGCTAAATTACTTTTGATAGTCATATCAAGAACCTCAAAATCTGCACACCATGTATTGAACTAAGGTGTTCGAAGCACTCATAAAATATCCTTCTTCTCGCAAAAGAGATGTGAGACTTTGCAGCATATGATATATGAATAAGAAAACTAATCAAAATCAAGTTTTTAGAAGAATTAGGTAACCACAAAGTTTTAAGGCTTCAATGAACATAATTCTAAGAATGTCAGATGACGATACATTGACAGATCGAGAAGGTGGTGCGATCCTTTCAACTTCTACCCCTCCATATACAAATATATAATATACCGTATATATAATATATATAATTTCCCTTTTCTTGAATCTGTTTTTCATAATTTTAATTGACAGTGGTGAATGCTGAAGTCCAAACCAAAATCAAGTTGTTCAGCCTATAAATTGGTCACTCATAAGGCTTTGGTAATAATTAATTCAAAAGCTAAAATATATCACAAACCAGTAACGAATGATCTATTTAATGAGCTACCTACATAACTATAGATAATTTGAAACTAGCAACAGTATATTATCAGAAGAAAGGTTCTAATTGGTCAATATCCAAATTTGTTTATTCTGCAATCAGAAGCCAAGGGTTTGAGTGACCTAGATACATTGTTTTATCAAATCAATACATGCATTACCGAATGTAACCTAATCTAATCTAATCTAATGTGATGTGATGAGCTCCATACATGCAATGGAATCTTCTGATACTGACCACAATATACGAGAGAATGACGACCCAGATATTTACATATTTACTGGATGATTATATGCTTGAGTGCAACTTAAGAGTAATTTAGAGAAAACCAAATATTCACATCTAAGGTTCTAAAGATCTAGATCAATAATCTAATTGTATGATTTTTACTAGGTAAAGAGTAGGATGACATACAATTATAACAAGAGCATTCTATTATACATTTACAATGCTGTATTGAAACATTTTGAAGTAAAATATTATATAACAGATGTACCTTTGAAATAAGGAATTTCGTCTCAATCCATTGTTCCAGCTATTTTCAACAAGTCTGTATTGTTTTCTACTATTTACCTGCTAAAGCAGGAATTTTCTGGTTATATCTACCATTACATCCTAGACAATACCTTACTCATGATTCCTGAAAGTGGGCCATACAGGAATGGTTCGGCACTTGTTTATTCCTCAGGAAAGAGACTTTGCCTGAGCAAGAACGAGTCATATATGACACACTTTCAAGTGTAGTCATTTCTGTATTAAAATCATGTATAAATAGCAAGGAAACGGTCCACTTCTCAGTGATTCAGTTATTTCACAAACAATTGTTTTATGAGCTGACAGATAAAGAAATATAGGAATTAAGTCACACTGAAACAACGGTTCAATACAAACGTAATATGTGCACATGTGTTCCTATCGAAAATATCAATTCGGTTATTTTCCACCACATTGGTAATAAATTCATGTATTAGTCAATCAGTAGCCTGTCAACTCAAGATTCCTGAATGTTGGCTACATAGGAATGGTTCGGCATTTATTCATTCTTCAGTAAGGTCTGTGTATGAAGTTCAACTTTTAGTCAATCAGTAGCCTAATATAGCTAACTAGTCGACCAGTGACCTAGATCTGTGTTCCATTGTTTCCCTAATCAATACCTGCATTACCGAATCTAATCTAGCGCAATGAGCTTGATATGTGTGCGATGGAATCTCCTTCATTGATCGTAATGTAGTAGGGATTGATGACTCCAATATTTACATCTGAAATGGATGATTATATACATGAGTGATACTTACAAGTGATTCAATACGATTCTTAAAAGGGTATCTTATGTATTATAATCTCTGTGGAATAATGAAGCGTATGAACTGCAACTGTAGAGATTTCTAAGGAAAGCAAGATTTTTTCTATCCACAACTTGGGGGCTCTCACTTCTTAAATATTATTATTCAATTCATTCGCTTTGGGCAATTTCCAACTTAACAGTCTGTCCTTATTCCCTAAGTCTTAAACCAGAGCTCAGGTTACAATTGGGTCCAAAGACCCACCTTTTGAATTCACAGTCCGCAGACTTTCCAAATTGTCCGATCCACCGCAGAGGTCCCCAGGACAGTAACCTAGCTCTCGGTCACGCCCCTCTATCTCATCAGTCAGCTCCCAAGTTGTGCCAAATATGTTATTGATTAAAAATTGTCTTGATTTTATATCTTGTAGTGTTGTGTTTGCACAAATTACAAGTTATACTTATTATTTCTGCATAACATGTATACACAATGTTTCGGCGTGCTTACTCTTTTAGGGGTAAGCATAATATATACTCTGAAACATCTTGCTCTTTTTTTTTTCCATTTCTAATTGCCCTTCATAAGCTCCATGAATATATCTATTTCTGGCCTCTAGGAAATCACAATGAAATAAATGGCTTAACTATTCTTGATTTCTGCCATATACGATATGTGATGTATGTGATTTTGTTATGTGATCTTGTGATTTTGTGGTATGTGTCAACCTGGTGGTTACATGAAATGACATTGGCTCTAATAGCAAATTCTTAAAGAAGTTAGAAAAAAAAGGATTTCTCTCTGCAAGTTTTGATAATTAGATAATAAACTTCTTTTAAAATCTTATATTATATTATATTTATCTAATTTTTATTTTCAGATAATTGAATAATAAATCTTTTTATTGTAATTTTATGATTTTATAAACACAATGTTTCTGTATTAGAAGTCAGGAACGTAAGTAAACACTCCCTGTTCCTTGGAGAAAGTTTCACTAAGTTTGAATGACTAATAAAACAACAAAACTCTTTAAAAAATATCATTGTACTTTCAATAAAATTATACACAGGCTTTTCATAAATAACAGATTAAAACTACAAAATCTGCTCTATGCCAATTAAATGTGATACACTTTGATCTGGATATATATTTCTATAAAGGAGAGAATCACAGGTGTAACATGCTCTCTATGTAGATGTCAATCACAGTCGATTAATGTCATATGTGACATGAGACTGTACAATGATACAAACATTACACAGATTTGTCTGTCTGCACAGGTAAAACCTCTGTTGTCTGAGGATGATACCGGTAAGTACATTTCAATCACAACTATGGTCATTTAATTTGAGTGATATTTAATGAACTGATTTATGACGTTACATTTTTGTATTATGAGGAGGATAAATCTGTCATCCAAACGCAGAGTTACCTACAGGAGGAGAAGAATTTTTGAGTTTCGGGGGTTGGAACCCCTTCATCATTCATTTTTCTACTATATGGTTATACAAATGTGAATTTTTTTAAACAAAATCTACAAAATCAAAAGCTGTCCTTTCTCTGTTAAATGAATGCTTTAAGAGCCAATGAGTATTTTATGTGGCTTTCATACGTGCCAAAAGACCACATGTACTGATTAGGTTCAAATACTTCATTTGATTTGCATATTCATACCCTATCAACAAATATAGGATAATTACTTGTTTCGAATGGATATGGATCTTTTACAAATGCAGAAACTGACATAACACATACCATATATATGCACAGTGGTTATATGACCTATTAAACATTACCAACCCACATTTGTATTTTTGTCTGTTATAGGTAAAATTAAGATTCCAAAATTATGTTTGACCAATTGGTGCACATCATTGCCTGTATTTCAATCATAAATCCTGACTTTCACCTTTATATTGTAATTATACTGAATGAACTCACACTAAATTGATAATTTTCAGCAATAGTCAGTGCAACGTTTGACATAATGTGACTCCAACAACATACTTAATGTCCCTTTAACTCACAGGTGTCACATAAATGCTCAGGATTCACAGCATGTGGGTCACATGTTATTAATGTCGTATTTGATGTGAGATGTTGTAAATTGCATTATAATTACACGATTTGTCTGTTTATGTTATGATCAAAGCCCCTCTCATCTTGTAACACATAGGAATCTGTACAAGTGTCAATTACAGTTGCATCATGTCATATGTGATATGAGATGGTGTACATTACAATGACAACGTTCAACAGAAAGCTATTACAAATAAATATATTAACAATTTGAAAATACCTTTTTGTACATTATTCATGGAGACAAACTCATTCTGATTTGAATCTGTATACAGAATGTCTGTCCATCTTTCCATTGTTAATATTTCAAATATCTCAATACTATATGTTCAACATAATAAATGTCTTGGCAAAATTGTTCGTTTATTTCTTTTTACAATATACTTTTCATTTTATGTGGTGAAAAGGACAATGCAAGGAAAAGAACAAAACTAGTAAATGCAAGATTTCTTAATAACCACACAATGAATTTTCTATCCGATATATCCGATTACCCAATTTTTTACACGACAAGTTTTATGCAATAATATACCTAGCTTTCATTATTAAAAGAAAAGATCACTAATTTTAAAAAAGCTACATCAAACAAATGCAAGAATTTCAACAAGTAAAAAATAATTTCCCATTTTTCTTTGACACATTCAACCCCATTCATAAAATTTTCATCAATTCTGTGAAAATTCCACTGATTACATGGAGCTAACAAACAAATGTGAGGTTTCAACAAGCATGAAGAACCAGTAAAGAATTCTCCCCCATTTTACCATAGCACACGATGAACAATATCTTTTCATCATTTCCATGAAAAGGCCACTGATTAAAGAAAATAAAGCAAACAAGTTCATGCAAGCAGCCATTGAGCTAAGAATTTTCGGTCCATTTTTTTCTGACACCCATCAAGCATATCTCTATCTTTTCATTATTGCTATGAAAAGGCCCCTGATTACAGAATGTTCATGACATTAAAGGCACCTGAAGCTAAAAGTCATACAATCAACCAGAACAGATAACAACCTTTGCTAAGAAACAAGCTTTTAATTCTCTGTGGATAACACAACGAGATAATAAACTATTATACCAGACTTGATCTCAACACGGTGATGTGAGTCACACAGATGAAGCTGGCATGATGATAATTGAAGAAAAAATATCTTTTAATGACAGTTAACAATTTTGGGTGCTTTTGTCCAAATGCTAATGAATGAATAAAACAAAGTACCATTTGGAACAAATATATTAGGTTGATGTTTATGATAATAACACAAATGGGAATGTCCACTTGACTTTGATTTTAATGAATGAATGCTCATTTAATGAACTATTCAACCATATGAGCTTGGTAAAATTTGTAAATCAAAGAAATTCAATGGTTCAAATGAGCACAGTGTTTGTGTTTGAAAATATAAATAGACAAGTCTATATCATATCCTTCCTTTTCTGATAAATGAAAGGTACAGAAAATAGGAACTTTCATTTATGACTTTCATCACTATGCATGATTTATGAAAAGTAAACTTGATAATATTGGAGGGGAAAATATACTAACATACTCACATATTCTGTATATAAACCAGAACACTTGTAATCTCAAGTACTTACCTGAAAAAGATAGAGAAACAATTGTTATACATGCAATAACATATGACTATAAGAACATTTGAAAAATTGGATTATATATATTGAACATAGTCATCCACAAAAAGTTGAAGTACTCATCACAATCTCAGGTAACCAAATTTATATATATCACATTTTATAAATTATAAATTATTTTAAACTTTAATTTAACCTTATTTAATCATAACAAAAGGACAGAAGGGGTATTTTGATTAAGACTAAAATTTAGCATATAAAATATTTCTTTCTCTGAAAATACAAATTTTTTCTAATAATTTTATTTTCTTAATGGAGAATATAATAGAGTAGTAACAGACTTAATTGCCATAGGAGTTCCTATACTATAAACAGGCTTCTCAATAAACCATACACAAACTTGGTTTGTCTGTTGATGGTTTCTAACAGACAGAGGGTCAGCTGCATGTAGATGAGATATTCAAAGTTTCTATACACTTCAGCACCAATAATAAAAATAACAAGAAAAAAGTGAGCATGGCTCACATACCCCCGCCATCTACTATCCGTCCATTGAGAATTATAGATGTGAAGGGTACTATGTTTAAAAAACAGCTTCAAGCATCATAATATTGTCCAAAATAATTTTGGGAACTGGCTTTGTTATTACAAAATTTCATTCACCCAGATGTAAATTTTTCTGGTAACTACCGGTAATGTTTTCCCATTAGAGCATCACAACAGTAATTTGTACCAAGTTCAATTACAGATTCAAGGGCTTCTTAACTCCGTAAAAATAATATTTCGGAAGTGGTTTTCGAACTCGATAAAGAGTATGGCCATGAGTACTCACAACCAAAATTTCCTTCACCTAGTTTGAACAGTTTGAACACAATAAAACTAAGTAAAAAAAGTGACGTTTCTTCAGAAAATTTAAAATTAACTGTGCGCGATCAGAAGAACATGGTTAACAACTGTACAAAGTTTGGTTGATGTGCTTTTGACAGTTTTTGAGAAAATTGAACGGACGGAAGGACGGACGGAAGGACGGACGGAATGACCCCTACATACCCCCGCTTATTTCGTAGCGGGGGTTTAAAAATGAACCATTCCTTGGGTTTCAGTTTTGATTTCAAGAATATGAAAATCTTCAAAGGAATTGTCAATATCTGTGAGAACCTTTCAAGACCTTCAGAATGAGAGATGGGAGGACCCACTGGGTGAGCATGCATGGCTGTCACAAGTTGTAGCCTTTGGTTGCCTACCGCTTTCATCCATTCTGTGGACCTTTCAGGACCTTCAAAAAACCCAATGGATCCTATTTCTTATATTTGACAACAAGAATAACAAGAATCTTCAAAGAAAACCCCCAATTTCCAAATGACACTTCCAATATTTCCTCACACCAATAACACTTGGATAACCATCTAAATATTTACAATATTCATTGATTTAACCAGTGGAAAGGCTTTAAAACGCAGAATCAAAGAACATCAAGGATTGTTGTCATATGCATATAAAATAAACCATCCAAACCCTTCCACATACATATCGATAATATTTGCCTTACCAAAAGAGAAATGATAATAATTGATGGCGCTATGACAATGATTTATGAGTTCATTAGAATCAGTATAATATTTAAATGTTGTCGACATCTAATCTCACCCTTGCTAATAACTCCATTCACTTCAATAATTGCCTTCCTTACAAAAATATCCTACTTGTATTAATCTTGCCTACAGCAATGTGAGGTTGAAGTGACCTTACTATAGGTCAGACTGACCAGTGTGTATATATATATATACATGTATATATACATGAAACTGACGAACTGGTTCACTGTCTGTCTCCTGTGGAGACTAACTCATACCCAGTGCAGAAGATCTTCTTAAAATTGATTATTAAAATAAATCACAGTCAATTTGACGCCAACATTGTCAATTTCAGAGACTTCTATGTATGTTTAAAGGGAAATTCAATAACATCTGTTAATGGTGAATTACATCTGGAGGCTTTAAGGAGATTTTAGAAAACATCATATTTGACTATTTAGGAAATCGATTAAACTTTTCTTAAACATGAACATCTGAATATTAATACAATATTCGTATTCATAAGTTCAAATGAGTGGAGACTTCTTCATTGATTAATTAGCTTTAACAAGAGAATTTTTTGATCATCCTAAAACAAATTTTGACAGCAAATCCTCAAAATCAAGAACCAGGGAGAACAAAACAAACATAACTAAAGAAAGAATTTAAACCATTTTAGTATTTTCAAATAGAATATATAATAATTTAGAACCTGGTTGTAGCATGAATTAAAAGTCATTTTCTTCCTATAAATCTAAATTCTTGCTTTTATCCCCTAACAAAATTCGACTGAAACTTTTTGAAATACAAAAGTTGAAATTACAAAAGAAAATAATAAAACAAATACTATATCTGCAAGTATAAAGCAAAATTTTAAAACATTCCAATTATAACATTTACATTGATCAAATGGAACAAAAGCTTTTAATTTTCTTAATTTTTGCTTCTTGTGCCTATCCATAAAATTAATCTCAAAGATTATTTATCGTCAAACATATCTTGACAGCCACTCTTGTAGAATATGTCAAAGTCAATGTTAATTCCTGCAAGTGAAAAAACAACATCTTGGCCATTTTGATGTTCTCAAATACAACAATATAGAGGAATTCTGAAATTATCTGAATTTAGTTACATTCAATTAGCTGTATTGTGAAATCTACTAACTTTTATAGCCAACATCTTGACAGCGTGTCCTAGTTTATAAATGTACAAGTTGGAATAAACTCTTTAAGATACACAGATCAATGCCATGTGTCTTCTTATTTCTCTCTTCAATGTCCACTTAGTTTGGTTAAAACAATTTACATTGAACAGGATTCTCCACAATGGGAGATTCAGGGATCAGTTGACATTTAAATCAACTGGATAATTGTTTATACTGAAAATACAGTAGAATTAAGTTTGATATCACAAGATACACTATCAACTGTGTCATACTATATAAGCCTTGTATCGATCATTGTGATTCAAGTGATGGATTCATCATGGGAACTGATGATCATTGGTGATCTTTGACAATGAATGGTGTTTGGTGGATAACCGATAGGTGAGGGGATGTGATTTGCCGCTTTCAAGATCATTTCACTTATACCACGACTGCTAGTATTATTGATGATTGCTATGTATTACGGTGAAACCTGTGAGCATTGGCTGGAACTAGCGAACCATGAGTGGTACTGCACTGAAATTCAGTGTAGCATTGCACCAAAACCTTACTGCACATAGAACAGTTCTCTACAGCAGACAAACTTGCTGAGCCCAAGGCTGGATTTAAACACCAGACCTTTTGATCTGAAGCCAACTACACTATAACCTTTGCGCTATCCTGCCCCCTATACCGATAGAACCCTCCCTTTAATGCCAAAGGTTAACAAACACCATTTGAGATTTATATTATTGGTGTCAGTATCATATCAAGCGGAGCAAAAATAAGCCCTGGATTTGATTCTATTGGTCTTTGTATTAAGCCCTGGATCCAGATTCTATTGGTCTTTGTAACAAACCCTGGATCCAAATTCGATTGGTCTTTGTAATAAATCCTGAATCCAGATTCTATTGGTCTTTGTTATAAGCCCTGAATCCAGATTCTACTGATCTATGAAATAACCCATGAATCCAGATTCTATTGATCCTTGTAATATGCCCTGGATCCAGATTCTACTGGTTTATGAAATAACCCATGAATCCAGATTCTATTGATCTTCGTAATAAGCCCTGGATTCACATATATCAAAGAAAATGGCTTTTACGTAGATTTTGATATGACAACTATACTATATCTATTCACACCATTTACTTTCATTTGTTTTCTTCTAAATCTTTTTAGATTTTGATAAAAACTTTTTTATTTGAGGTACAATAAACAAGAAGTTAATTGCGCTCCATAATATTTGTCTTAAATTGACTATCCCTGATTCTAAATCCCTCTGGATGATTTATAAAAATGAAAAAGTCAATTATTATTAATTACCTGAAGTTCTATCAGAAATTGTAAGAGAGTGTATCCCTTACAGAGAGTCTAACCATTAATACAATTAATCAAGTGCTAATTGTAACCTGCGTAGTTCAAGAAATCCAATTATGGCTCCACTGGGACTGTTGATATCGTGACCGTGGATATAAATGTCACTCATTTTTATATACCATTCAACACTGGAATAACAATCTCCCAATAGTGCCATCATAGATTGGATTTGATGAAGACTGACTTGGTAATACCTCGACATAGCTGATTAAGATA
This sequence comes from Gibbula magus, assembly GCA_936450465.1. Classification (NCBI taxonomy): domain Eukaryota; kingdom Metazoa; phylum Mollusca; class Gastropoda; order Trochida; family Trochidae; genus Gibbula; species Gibbula magus. The sequence continues at coordinate 35,112,760 of OW388293.1, forward strand.
ACCTTTCCAGTGATTTTACATTGATTGTGTCAACCAAGCTAAATTCTAGTATTGAAATGACATTGTTAACGAAGGAAGGAAAGGTTAAGGAAAGTCTTTCATCCTAGCTTTATTGATGACCTTAATTCTCTTGTATTGATGACCTTAATTCTCTTGTATTGATGACCTTAATTCTCTTGTATTGATGACCTTAATTCTCTTGTATTGATGACCTTAATTCTCTTGTATTGATGACCATAATTCTCTTGTATTGATGACATTCTCGGTGCAAAGAGCTCTAACTTATATTACATGAAAGTAGGGAAAATATCAGTATCATAAACTGAAGTTAAACCAATCTCTTCATTGCAGAATCAATCATCACACGACTGAAATATACATTCTTGTAATGTCAAATGGCATTGATAGGATCAAATTGCTTTATCGTTCAAATAAGTTTGTAAGGAAGGTTTTATTTCATCAAAGTGTCCAACTAGTCATATGTTAATATTTAAGTATGTTCAGGAACAAAATATTTGATATATAGTCATATTTAGATAATAAAAGTATTAAATGCTTATAAATATTAATAAGTGCGAGTGGTCCTTGACTTGGTGGTTAAGTATACATTTACATTGCCTTTGTCAATATTTTGAGAAGAAGTTACATTATTGCCAGTTGAAATATATCAGTGACATAAATGTTGATGTGCATTGTCATATTCCCTTGAACAAATGTAAATTGGCTACACACAATGGTTTGGAAACAGTAGGTAAGGTGAAGTGATTTGTGATCTTATGCTGATTTCAAGAATATTTTACTTATATCACAGCTTCTAGTATTAATGTAGGGAGAAAGCCAGCAAGCCTCAGCTGGAACTAGGGAACCTATTTTACTTATATCACAGCTTCAAGTATTAATGTAGCGAGAAAGCCAGCAAGCGTCAGCTGGAACTAGCGAACCACGGGTGATTTTGATCTGAAATTCATTGTAGCATTTTCTCAAACCTTTATGCATGTACTGATACATGAATGGACTTATGGTGTCACCCTGGGTAAGTGACTTTATTCAACGTGTGCCTCTGTTCACTCAGCAGTAAGTGGGTACCTGGTGTAAGATGTGGAGGAGGTGACCTTTAAGCGCTTTGCGGCAGCTTAGGTTAGATCAGAGTAATAATGTTGGAAGCGCCCTGAGTCCACAACGTGGAGGTTTGTGCGCTATATAAAAACTATCCATTATAATTATTATTAGAACAGTTGCCAAGGCCCTGGTGGGATTCAAACCTCACACCAACTGATCCAAAGCTGAAAGCGTCAACCACTGCGCTATTCCGCCCCTCGGAAACAGTAATTCAGCAGGTAACTTTTAAACATTGAACAACATGTACTTGTTTTATTGGTAATCAAGTTGTTCCTGGTCCATGTTTGAATAACGCAGAGTCAGCACAGCAGGCTGTATCGAACGCTGTAAATATTGGAAAAGTAATTACCAATAAAATCTGTCATTTCTTTGAAGTTGTAATTAAAAGATAAAAAATTCCCTGCCAGTGGTTCCATGACTGTTAACATTAACCGACAATCCTTGCATAAGAATTTAACAACCACAGTCAACGCTTGGTTGAATTCATTATGTATTTTGAAGGCTTTCTTGTTCTAAATTTGAGGCAACCGTTCTGGATCGGGGATAACTATTGCCAATTAACAATGAAACATTCATAAAAGAAGCAGTCTTGGACTGGTTCTAGTCTTTGATCCTAGGATTTAATGATACCCTTCCTTGTTGAGATCTAGTTATGATGCCAGTCCCGTCTTGCTGTTACTAAGTATCACTGTATCACGCAACACTACAAAGAATGCTGTGCTTTTATTTCTGTTTTTCTACTCTTTAAGTTGAGATAAAATGTTATCCTAATTTTGTGACGTAAATGACAAAATCATGCTAAAGCATAACAAAGATCTTGTTATATTTGGGTAGTTTATCTGTATAAGCTTATTTTTATCCTAATATTGTGACATATTAGTAAGAAAATTGTACAAAACAACAAAGAATTCCATTATGTTTTTTTTATATAAGCAATAATTTGTTATGAGAGAGAGAAAATTATATTGTACATTAATCATCGTTGTGGATTTTGAAACATAAATGTTGATTGAAATGATGGGATAACATCAATTTTGCTACTTTGTTCAATTATATGTATATAACGCTGCCTCCCAAGTTTTGTCACAATCTACCAACATGCCCAACTTAACTCTAAACAACATTTCCAACATTACTATAAATATGTTTAAAATACTTTAACTTAAATGACAATATTCTCTACTTTTTAATAAGATAACATCACATATTTTTCATTTGATTAAAATAATTTTTGTTAAATATATATTAACCGGGTATAAGAACTTAATTCCAAACACAACATACAATTCAAAATTAACTTTTTTAACAATTGCTATTCTGTTAATTGTCAACAGTCTGTATGAGAATGAATTAATGATAGCTGTTGATATCTGAAACAACATAAGCATTTTTTTTTCAACTTTAATAGCACTTTAATTGTATCCGTTCAACTTTAATAGCACTATAATGTATCCATTAATGGATCCAGAAGAAACCCATGCATAACAACATCGACTATTTGTATATCCACCTTCCTCTCAACATAAACATGAACATGATTTCAGTCAAGTAGTGTATAAATAAGTTATGTGACATGGGGCATAACACTGCATTCTTGAGTATCTACTTCACTTTAACTCTTTAACAACTGGTCATCTATAGCAGAACCCAACTGACACACAAGCAAGCCACAGCCACTCACTGCCTGTACCTTGGGTTAATACTCATCAAAACATCACAATGATTTGTACATAGTTTGCTCTTTGCTGTTTTCAAAGGCTGTTTTGGGTGAAATATTGTAATGTTGCATACCATTTTCAAGCTAAGATATTTATTCAAATAACTGCATAATTGTCTGCTATATTGAATCTCAAAGACAGCCACAAACATTTACGTCAATATCAAAATAAATATTATGAACTTAGTAATATCAAACTATAAGAAATTTATTTTTGGGATAACTGAGGGAAGTAACTCTAATCTGTACTGTTTGTATCTGGTTTTCATTGAATAAAAAGGTCGAGTGAGTGAGTGAGTGAGTGAGTTAGTTATTGTTTAACACCGCTTCGGCAGTATTGCAGCCATTAGCAGTGATAAAAAGGTCGAAGCAAGGCGATTATTTGTAGGTGTATAATTTAAAGATGTGTTGTCAATGCCTATTTTCCAGAATCTCGGGTACAGGCGCATAAATTTTATGCTGATTGGTTGCTGTGGGGGGTTAAAAGGTATTTTGTACGTGTGCTGATTTTTAGGCGCCCCATGGTGGAGGTGTTAATCATGGAAGCTACTATTACTGCAAAGAGAAAGCCATCTTTTACAACTTTGTAGCCATTCATTGCTGTGAAACCTGCAAGCTTGAAAATTGTGGATGGTACTACACTAAATTTCAATATAGTTTCAACCAAACCTTACCACATGTAGTTCTGCATGCAGTTTTTTATTGATGACAAAGTTTCCCGGTGGCAAGATTTGAACAGCGAACCTAAAATCATGCTAACTGTAATTGCGTTGGATCATAGTCTTCTTTCAACATGGGACATGGCCCAGAGCATGAGGGGTATGAAGGTTGACATGTAGTTAATTTCCAATTGAGATTCAGGGCTGCATCTGACAGGTCAGGGCGACTCTTCCAGGTCATTGTGCTAGCTCTGTTTGTGAGAGCTATCCAGCAGCTGTTTTGTAGAGTCGTGACAATCATCTTAACTCCACAGCTACTGAGTTAACAAGTGTCAACCATCCTGAGTGGCCAATCTACTGGAAGCATAAGCACAAAATCCATGATTGGCCACTGATTGGAGATACTTATACCTGAATAGTCAGAGACTCACAGGCAAATGGTCCGTGGTTCTTCTCAAAAGAAGAGATGACCACTTATTAAACCAACTTAATTAACTTGAAGATTTCTAACATTGATTCTATGATGTTAAAAGAGGCACTTGACATCCTGTCTAATAGATTGTGGTTAGGACAGAAATATGCAGATCCATTTCAGTACGGGGCCAGCGTAGTTGGGAATAATTAAGAGTAAAATAAATACTAAACACCCGTCACTAGGCTGATGGCTCTATATGTTAATGTGGGATTTATCCTCCTCTTAAATATCCCATGATGTTTCATTTGTTGCATACTCCAGGACAAGCAGGTAAAGAGTTCAGTTATTCTTTGCCAATATTTAAGGGTTTTTTTGTTTACTGGATAAAAAAATTGCCTTTGACTGACTGCTCATTTGAATGAAATCCTGACTGAATTTCTTAAGTGAGTTTGTGTTATGCAAGAATTCAAGAAGAGTGGATTATAAAATGACATTGTCTTGTTAAGTGAATCAAAGTTGAATAACTAAGCATATTCTTATGATAAATTCTGACTCTGAAAGAATGATACAAGGCTCTGCTGCAGATGTTCACATACCTATATAATACAAGAAAACATTAACAAAATTATACCTCATTTGATACTCACTTAAAATAAAATACATAAAATTATTAAAAAACACAGGTAGATTAAACGGATTGTTGAACACAGAGTTTTTAAAAACACCAGCATTTACAAAATTGCAAAATGGAATTTGTTGGTGAAAAGCAACAATATTTATTACATAAAACATTTCCATAATGATTTGTCTTACTTGCAAATGCCCTCTTAGCAGTGTTAAACCAAATTGTTAATTAAGCAAAACTTACTAATACTTATTTGCTAAGGACCTAACAGAAATTGAAACGATACATTGTTATAATAAATTGTGCCAACCTAACCAAGGTGCTAACTCTCATAGTGTCCCTTTAAGAATTATTGCATGAACCAAAATGTCAATTAAGGAAAACTTTTTAGTCTGTTGCTATCTAATATATGCATACAACTATATGTATAAGGTCCTTTTTTGCCCATGGTCAATGTATATATGATAAGTAAAGGAAAATATTACTAGTCACTATATATAAGTCAAGGTTATTCTAACAAAGTATAAGGTATCAACCAAGGTCCCAAGGATGTATTCAATGTGAGTATTTAACATTCTCACATACAATATTTGATATATTTCAGCTTTACCAATGCTTACTAATTCCACAAATCATTCCTGATCAAGATTCCCCTTTAACACATTATAAGGTATCAGCCAAGGCTATACTATAGGCCCAGGAACATTTTCAATCTGTTGATGTTTAATTCTCCTTCAAGCATATTCTCTACAACACTGCAGTTCTCAAGACAAAATAAAGGCAATTACTGTATAAAAACTCTGAGAATGAATGGAAGGACTCTGCTGTGAAGCAACAATGCCCTGCTTCCTGGTAATAAAGAGTTATTGATTTTTGTCTTGGAGGTAATTGTCTCCCTCAAGGTCACTAGGAGAATGCATGGAGAGGAGGGAGGAACGTAACAGTACAATATCAACACAACTCAATGGTATCTTCTCATATGAAGAATTGATGAAAGCATGTACTATTTTGATATATAAGATGCCTACCGCAATAAAACACAAGCGGTCAATGGGACCGACAGCGTGCTTTATAAGACAATAAAACATGCTCGTGATTTTAGACGACAGTTAGAGCGTCGCTTAGCAAATGACGTCATGTTTTACGTCACTTTGATTGTCCAATGCTAGAGAATGTGTTCTACGACGGGAGGCATTAATATTTTCAAAATACAGTTTATGCAAACACCATTATATCTCTGCGTTTTTTTTATATAAACGCGACTAACTATTTAAGGGGATCTCATATAAGAAATAGAAGACTCGTTGTTGGCCTTTATCGTAGAATAAAACATAGCAGAGAGCATAAAACACTCAGGGCTGCGCCCTTCGTGTTTTATGCTCCCTGCTATGTTTAATTCAACGATAAAGCATGCCAATTCGTCTTCTATTTCTTAAGTAGATAAATGTATGTATATTGGGTAATTGTAAAAAAAAAAATTATGCTTAAAATTGATTGCTGTTGATGCATTTGCATCGAAATGCATGTCATTTAGATAGTGAACAAACAAATATGTTGTGACTGTCAGAATTAGGGATTGGTCAATGCCTGACACTTGTGGGTGTGGGTTTGAATCCCGCAAGGGAGTACACCCCAAAAAGTACAAGAAATTTAAAAGAGAGATCTAAAATATAACACTGTTGAAGATTGATTCCATGTATCACAATTACATTTGATATGAATTAGCTACAGATCAATAGAATACAAATTACAGTAACAGTAACATCATTAATAAGACGTACTTGCTCCAACACTTGACTCCTCTGTTTAACAAAACTTTCATTCACAACGCTTACTAAATATGTGTTTCATGGACACAATGAATATTGGTATATAGGAAATTTAAATGATGATTAAAGTTACAATGTAACTGATAATCACAGATGCAATATGTTATTGATAATCAAAGTTTAACTATGAAATGGATAATCAAAATTACAATGTAAATGATAACTAAAATTACAATGTAACTGATAATCAAGTTACAGTATTACAGCAAGTGTGTAGAATATCTTGAGATCAATACACAGAAGAAGTACCGAGATCTCCAGAGAGGTGAGAACACCACAGCTGGAGAAGGATCCAACCAGAACTGATCCTACATGAACGGTACAAACTTACACACTGAGAATATCTAAGTGAGACTCCTTGGTTATAAAGCATGAGGATCGACAACAGAACTTTGTGATGAGTGCGTGAGTGAGTGAGTGAGTGAGTGAGTGAGTTAGTGTTTAACGCCGCTTTCAAGAGTATTTCACTTATATCACGGCTGCTAGTATTATGGCAGGGAGAAAGCCCGCAACGCCATGTGGCTATGCATTGCGGTGAAACCTGCGAGCAACGGCTGGAACTAGCGAACCATGGGTGGTACTGCACTGAAATTCAGTGTAGCATTGCACCCAAACCTGACTGCGTGTAGAACAGTTCTCTACTGCAGACAAAGTTGCCGTGCCCCTGGCGGGATTCGAACCACGGACCTCTTGATCCGAAGCCGAACGCGCTAACCACTGCGCTATCCCGCCCCCACTTTGTGATGATTAAATAGTCATATGTATACAGCATGTACAATGAGATTAAGATTTTTTTTATTTAATTCAGTTCAAAGTTCTTTGTTTAAAGGAGACTAAGATTTGCAAAGATTCAATCTTTGAAATAATGATGCAACAAAGTGTATTCAAGTCAAAAGCCATTGACAACAAATAAGAAATTGATCAAATGCAATGTATATATCTATGAACTTATTATGATAAGGAATAGGAATTTTAACTTTACAACAACAGAATGAAATGCAAAGTAATTGACTGATACTCACTTTGGGCATATGTCTTTCTATTTGAAAACTCAATGCAGAAAAATGTTCTTAAACAATCACTACCTGTAGAGCAAAATATCCCAAATTCTAGTTTTATACATAGACCAATAGAAGTAGTCTAACACTTGGACTCTGGAAAATAAATATTGGAAAATTATTGGAAAAATATTGGAAATGAGTCTCTGTTTTCTGAAAATCCCATTTCTCATAGTCTCCAATTCAGTATTTACTAAAATGGTGATATTTTAAGAATAAATACCTTTTGAGAGTCTGAGCGTAAGACTACAATAGAAGTAAATAAACACGTACACTGATCAAGACAGATTTGTACAAGAAGAAATGAATACTATAAGACCTCAAAGTATATGATATTGGACTTCTCCCCAACCATTTTCTTTGAGCATTGAAGCACATAAGTAAATGAGTGATAGATTGATTCTATCTCAGTGGATGGGGGCAGATTTAGGTTAAGGGTTCTTCAGAGCACTCGAGTAAAACAGACAGCAAAAGATCTGGAAGGAGGAAATGAGGATTTAATCTTAGAATCTGCCAGGATAAAGAGCTTTCTATTGAATAAATGGTGGGACTTGATAGATATGTCTGTGAAAGTGCTTTGAAAATCAACTTTGCTTGAATTGATTGATAGTTTTATGGTAAAGAAAGTTTAACAATAATTTTTTTTTATGCAAGGCAGATGATGTAGAAAGAGCATTTAAGTTATCTTATGTAATTGATTTACCATTACATAATAGCAAACTAAGGTTTGAAAGTTACGCAGATTTTTTGCAGTTTGTTTCTCTTCATCATAGTAAATGAGAATTGTATAACCTAATCGGGCAGATGATTATTACAACGAGAAAGAAAATGTACTTTTGTATGGACAATGATTATTGGTTCATATATAATCAACACTTTCTTTGCGTTCTACCCTGGAGAAATTGCAATCAGTTGGCTTGTTGTTTGCTCATATTCTATAAGGCTTTCAAACTGATGCCAGTTCATATTGGGGTATCCAAAGGGCCCCTTACACATAAGATTATAGTATAACATACATAAAAGCTCTGTACAATATCGTGAGCATGGAAGTGTTTTATTTTTGTGGTTACAAGAAATTTCTAAAAAAAAATTCATGTAAAAAAATAGTATTTTGCCAGAGAATATATGACAGATGTCTTCTTTGATGAGAACAATTGGGTAAATTTTACTTCGGAAGGATATGTTTGATAATGTTTAGAGAGCTGACTATCATTTCTCATTTTTTCATTAATTATCATTGATTCACAGCTTATCTGTACACCAAATATAAATATTTTATTAAACTTTACAACATACGACGGGTCATACAAATGCACTCCTGATCACATAACCCCATTCAAAAGATGAGAAAATAGGTCCAGTTAACTACAACCTTTAAACAGCTTTGAATGGCTCCAATGCTTTACAACTTGGCAGTGCCGTGTTGAACATACATGTGTTTACTGTAGCTGACAAAAGCCATAAATTATATCAAATTAATATTGAACACATGCTTGGAGCTAGAACTTCTTTGAATAATTGATCGGAAGTACATCACAAAAACTGGTCTTCATTTCCGCTTTATCTCTAACATGGCATAACACTCAAACTGAATATTCTGGTCATCTGGATCGAGAAATACAGAGGCCGTAAAGTAAGACTCCATAGATTCTCATATACAATTCACTTTCTTTACAATAAGGTATAAAATATTTAATGAACAGCAAATGTGCGCATGTTCTATTTGAACAATGTTTAAAATAAAGTTTACAAATATGGAATTGCCTATATTCCTTGTTGACTAAGGCTCTTTGTGAGTTCCGTTCTATTCTTTTGATATTTCATAGCAGCAAAAAAAAACAGAAGAATGATAAAGCCTCCTTTGAAGGGCATTTTTGAAGATGATAATTTTAGTTTCAAATTATGAACCATTTTATGCATGTTATTGAGAAATTAAATTTTTTAGTTACTTGCTATCGTGTTATGTTTAAAAGTGTAATAAATGAACAGTCAACAAATAGTTATACTTTCTCATACTTTATTAATAAAAAAAAAATTCACTTCCGGGTTCGTCTTTGGGTCAAAAATGAAATGTCCGACTGGCAAAAATTTGAATCTGCAACCCTGGTATGTACAGTCTGGGGTCAAAAGTATTTCCCCACACTGAGATTTCCCGAAGACTTACATGTTAATTAACCTTTACAAGAATATTTTTCATAAGTTATGTTTGAGTCAAATTGTTGTTAAATTTAACAAACATCTTAACAAATTATGTTAGCTGTGCATCTATAGTTTTTTTCATCTTTATGTCGATCACTCATCAAATGACATCTGACTGAAGTATGTACAAGTTCATGTACCAATGTCCCATTGGCCGCCATGTTAAATTCTTGGCGTTTGCTTATATGGTTAGCTTATATGAATACAATTTTCTTGACACTCAACGGAAACTAACATGGAAATTATGTGTATGTAGCTGAAGTGATTTCCCATCTTCTGGTATATATTTGATATCATTTTACAGACAGTTTAATTATGAAAATTATTCTCGCAACAGTTAATTAACTTGCAAGTCAATGGAAAATGCCAGGGTGGGGAAAAACTTTTGGTCCCTGGGTGTAGTTGGCAAAGGACAGAAAAACATAAGGACAATAATTTCTGCCAATGCAAATATGTGGTTCCCTATCCAGAAATTCCTTTAACCAAACGTTTCTCCATCTTTGAGATTCCTTTTTGAAGTTGGTAATACAAAGGTGACAGAAGAAGACAATAACTTCCGCCAATGTGGAACATATCCAGAAACTCTTTTAACCAAAACAATTCTCTGTCTCAGACATTCCTTTTTGAAGTTAGCAATATACAAAGGTGAACAAGGACAGAAGAAGACAATAGCTTCAGCCAATGTGGTCATACATCCAGACAATCTTGAGACCTGTTCCAACCAGGACAGTTATCTGCAAGTCAAGCTTGCTTCTTTCTCATTCAATTCCCGAGATTTCCATATCACCCAGACACAATGAGACTCTCCTTTCTTGGACAATTTCATGATAGACAGCGGCACCGCCGTATAGTTCCTGGAGTAACCAGAACCTCGTAAATATCATTCCAGTTAGCTTACCTCTGATTGGTTGATTTATAAAGATGTCTGTGAGATATCTGTTGGATATGGAGAAGATTTCACTTAATTTTAAAATTTGGCAATATGAATCATAGAGCTTCCAATGTCAACTTATAGTTTGATTTAAATATTAAGAATTGATAAATAATGCATCAACTATTATAGTAGACAAAATGTCACTAGTGAAATTAGTATTTCAGATATATGAACATATCAAACATCGTTTAACAGTTATCAATTCAGATGAATCTGATGAATATAATACTTATTTTTCAGCAACCATTTTGACATCCTAAATGATAAATGAATGATAAGTCATAAATCATAAATGATATCATTCATACCTGGGAGATCAATTGCAACAAGAAAAGAAAGCTAAATGACAAATCATGATAAGGATTTATGACATTGGAAAGTTTTTGTCACATACCTTCAGCAGACAAGCTGTTTAGAAGCATATGAAACACAATACAGTTATCAAAGTCCAACTAAAGATAGCATACATAAAAGCTTTCCATTGTAACAGACATTGCATACTCTCCTTTTATTGCAAGTACCCAACCATCCAAAAGCCATTATGGATTGGAAATCACCCAATGCATATAACATGAATAATGTTGATGGCCAACAGTTCTTAAGAATACTACTATATTGGCTTTAGTCAATCAACTATAACGATGATCTATTGGACACAGCTGAATATATAAACAAGAAAAACGATAAACATGGATAATGATGATAACAACAGATGAAGAATTCTATATTGATATTGTCAATCAAGCATTTGGTAATTATAGATTGGAAATTAGTGAGTTATTATTAATACACCAAAGAACAATAACACAATCTCCTTATTATCCTTATCATATCGTAACTAATTGTTGAATATCATCTTCATTATACTAAATGTGCGTATACATACTATCATTGAAATGTATTGCACTACAGGCCTGTGACCTTTCAGTACTGAAATAAAACCACTTGACAGAATTGACATAACATTTTGGCCAAACAATGCAAATAATAAAGCCATTTTACATTGAAATTGGTGACCATATTTTCAGTTGTCTTGCTAATAGTCAGCAGATGTTTTGTGGTTTTTTTAGAAACTGAAATACTGAAGTTGTTGATTATTGTGATCAAGTGCTGATAAAGATCTATTGGAAACCAATGAATATCATATGAAGAAATTTCATGTGTGGCAAGAGAAATCAACAAACCAAGGAAACTCCGAATGATCTAAATGGCACTCCCCAAACTTATTCCAGCCAATATCCCCCCAACATCAGCATGAACTCTCACTGAAAACTCCCTCACCAATATGCTATTGAATTTCATGCTTCCTAATCCAATAACCAAGAACATGTCTGTAACTGTGATGCAAGACTTGGAAAATGCCATTGACCTTATGGCATGACATAATTTGATTTCCTCTATGAAGGCAGTACATCAAATTAATATATATAAGGAGGTGCAGTTTTATGGCTTTAAGGCAAGAAAATTCAATCAAAGGTGAAGCATTTTCAACTTGGTGGAGGTCTATTAACAGAGTATTCTTGCCAAAATAGATTCCTTCTCGGCGCCAATGGTAACCAATGGCAACTTTGAGGTTTCTTTGATTAAACCCTGTCAATGTCATAAAAACAGTGAAAATTAATCAATAATACAAATAGATAATCTGTTGGTAGAGTCAGTTCCTGAATCTTAGGATGTGGATTTGAATCCCACAAGGAATTCATCCCAATAAAAGTACAAGAATTTGTACTATTGCAGATAGAGTGATATCTCAAATGTAACAACGTTACAGATAACAACAAATCTTAGTAACCATTTATCTGCTTATTTGCTTGGTTGATACCCTACCATTCCTGAGTACTGACTTTCAGGAATCATCCAGGACTCACATTTTCTCAAGGTTTCTATGACTGCACATCACAGGGATTTAGGATATTTAAAAAATATCCATTTAACAGAAGGAACCATCATTGGTCATCATGTGTTAAAGATTATTTGTTGAATTATTTATTGTGGATGAGTGTTTCAATTGATAGAGACTTGAAAACGTCGTAAGTGAAGACTTGCTCTAACAACAGTTGTAGAACTGATTTATAACATCATAAAGCACACCTGTGCTGCAATAAAAGACACTTGGGATAAGGTATTGCTTTATTTTATGTTTCAAGGAATCATTGGATATTTTGTTCAGCTGGGATTGGCCCAATATAAGACGCATACTGACAGTATGATGAATTGAATTTGCACTGGCAGTTATTAAGGATTCCTCTGCCAAATTTACAGGGATGTAAATTACTTAAAACATTTGGTAGCCTGCAAGTATGTTATCTTAATCTTAACAAAACATTAAAGACTAATTCCTACAAGGCATTTAAAAATCTGGACCACAGAATGTAGGTATATTTCCCTAATAACTAATAACATATTTATCTCCAGTAGACTTCATCTGTTTATTCTGTGAGTATTCCACAATATTTAAAATCAGAAATATTTACTGACCATGATCATCTAGGGATAACCATATTCAACTTTTGTTTCTCCCAGGTAATGATTACTAGCTTCGGGCCTAAGGACTAAATTGGAATCAAATGAATAATTTTAATAAAGTGTTCAAAACTAGAGAAGCAAATCACAATCATTGTCATTTCTGGAAGAGTCTTTTAACAATGAACAGCACATCTAATTTACATAAGTATAAGTCAAAGTTTGGAATAATAACAGCAAAATACAAAGGTTGACAAGCTTGGTCTTTTTCAGGAACAAATTTACAGAAATTCTGCCCTTTTAAAAATTTGTTAACCCTTACGTTGCGTATATATATTTTACCATTTTTAGCCCCTGTGGCGGAATTTACAGGCTCGCAGCTCGCAGCAGTAGTTTGGGCTTTGGCACTAACTAGCTCTGCTGGCGGAATTTCCAGGCGGCGATTCCGGTATCGTTTTTACAAAATATACCGCATCTACATGGCGAATAAGGACTATATACGGGCGTTCAATACAAATTCAAGTAGCGACACCCGTACACAAATGGCTAATTCACACTCGAAACTTTGAATGAATTTTCTATGTTTTTTCATTTTTATTCTATTACTTTCGAAAGATTGTCTTTTATTCGGGCCTCGTAACATCATAAATACGAAACGAAAAAAATTCCATTTATATACGGAATTGAAGACAAGATGTCTAGCTTCACAATGATATAAAAATTATTAGAATGCGACCTTTGGTTATAATTCTATAGCTATGTAAAGTTTGTCTTTATTTCCACCTATAAAATCTTCAATACTTACAACATGTATGCGGCATTGCAAACGGTCGTTCATCGCACTTTTCCAAGAAATCATAATCTCGAACCAGTTGACAAATAAGCACATGTCAACCCAAATATGGTTATGTTGTTTGACTTTTCAAATAAATGCTAACCTCGAACCATAACTGATGAAAATATGTTGATTAGTTTGTGTGCCGTTTGGTTTCACATGCCTCTCAGAAAGGTAAAATTGTATCTTTATTTCTGTGAATAAATCTGCGCATTTTATATAGAATAAAAGATTATTCTTTTCGGTTTATTGTGATATAAAAATTATGAAAATGCATTCAGTATTTTAGCCTTGATAATTGTTTTATAAGTTGTGAAAATCGCCGATTGTTTCAAAATTTATGAAGTGTAAACATGACCTTTTTCACGGCGCTTGCTGTGTCTTTATTATTTTTTTGAGATTTTCTAATTTTATATGGGAATGTAGTCCATTGTTTCCCCTTTATTTTGCCGTATTTTTTTTTAAAAACAAACAATTCGCTCACATGATATGAAGTGCGGGAGTAAGGCGAGTTAGCGATTTTTTTCCCCGTCTCGCGAGATGCGAGGCAGATAGCAGTCTCGGGCGAGGCAAACCCGAGGCAATACAAACACGTGGGTGAAAATAGCCTCAAGCGAATTAATGCTTCGGGGGCTAAGCCCGACATAATTGGCCTTTTGTAAAGCTAATTATCGATGCGTTACGGGTCAACAATGCACACGCAAATTGGTGTGAATTTTGCTTGATATTCCGACCACACACTGAACAAAGCTTTATTCTCATGTCGGGTCGCGATGCGTAAATACAGCCATTCTCATGGGTCGGGTCGCGGACACAATCGACTCGTGACCCGGTATGGGGGATAGGACAGTACTTAGACAGCCGTGAATTATTCTAAGTCTTGTAACCGGGATCCGTATTGAGGTACCTACGAATCGCTTATAGCCCGCCCGGATAATTCCATCGCCCGCATGTTAAGGGTTAATTTAAGTAATCCTTCAATAAAACAAAGTCTGAAATTCTTATGCAATTCATGTAAATGTCTTGAAGTGTACAGTGTTGTTGATTATATGTAAAAGTGTGAAATTCTTATACCATTAAAGGGGCAGTAGCACGTTTTTTTGTAAATTTTACTTTTTTAAATTTATCATTAATTATGATAGTTTATGTCATTTATATTAACTTTTGAGGGTAAAATGTCTTATTACACAAACCAATCATCCGTAGTGGTAATAAAGGTTTTGCGTATGAAGCAAAAATTGCATGGCGGCCATTTTAATGTGAACACGTTTTATTATTTCGATTTCCAAAAACGATTCCAATGGCTTTACCGATCAAACCAGGTACACTCATTTTCAATTTGACTTTCTGAAGAGAAAAGGATGTTCTACTATTGGTGACATTATTTTTCAAATACATTTCTTGGACTTATTTGAGTGAAAAAACGTGTTACTGCCCCTTTAATAATATAATGATATTCAATTTATCATAAAAAAACTGTGTTCCACACGAGATATCACTTGTGTGAGATCAAGCAATATCTCCAAGAAGAAATTTGACAGTAGATTTTGTACAATACCGTCACCGTCAACTACATGACATCACAATATGCTTTTATCAAGTAATCATCAAGTAATGACCTCACAATTCTATTACATCATAAACATTATGTCACAATGATATGGCACCACCGCATTGAAAGTCAAATGACAGCATTGTGCTCAGAGATCTAAAATTTTCAGTGAAACATAATGAAGAATAATTTTGGATGATAAATAGAATCTCACCCTCGTGTCTTCTGATATCACATATATCAACACTCATTGATAAAAGTACAAATTTGAAATTTTGTTCGACTCATGTTGATATATTTGATATCAAGACAAGAAAGTGAGATTCTCTATTTATCTAGCACATTCTTTCAAGATAATGTTGCTTAGTGGCACATTAACAGTTTCGATGAGGTTGAGAACTTCATTGCTGATAATTGCATGCCTCTCAATTCGGGGGAATGTTTCAGGAGGCTGCAGAATGAAAAGGTTTCTGCACTTTTGATCTGTCATGGCAAATGATTCCACAAAGAATGAGCATTCTCTGTGAATGAAGGCTGTATCACACATTTTGACAGCGCAGCTCGGGCAATATTTCTGAAGTGGGGACTTCAAAGACGAAGGTATATCAAGTGTCATGTAATTGACTTGAAATGTACAACGTTGTTGATATACATTCCAATAGGTTTTTCTATTGTGTCTTGTGATTTATAATATCTGATGCAAAATCCATGTCTGAAATAATAACAAACCCGATGTATCATCTATATGAACAATGTGTGGATTTCTTGCAGGAGACAATTTCATTAAGGATATGAATTTCATAAGTTTCACAGAATGTGTTGGATACGGTTAGACGTGATTTCTTTATTTTACAATGAAGTCATTTGACTCTTTACTATGCATTGTATTGCAAAACAGTATATGTGATTAGGAATTGGAAAATTCAATTCACTTATTGTATTTCAAATAATCCAACATTTCAATCGATCCATATCACATTTTTTACTTGAACAAATACTTCAGATTGTTATCTTCCAGGTCTGTCTGTTCTGATGTGTTTTTATTTGAATAAAGAATGGATATTGCTGTACATTTCAGAAAACAAAGAACTAGAATTACAAAAAATCAATATTTATTCTAGATTTCATAGAATCTGTTGGACCGTTATTACTTCAACAAGACTAGAAGTTGCTGTACATTTCAGTCAAATAACATAAGGCAAGTCAAGTCAGATTTTTGTTGGTTTACTTATTTGCATGAACTACATTAACTGCAAGGTCTATACAGACTATGTCAGGGTTTCCAACACAGAGCTTGTTAGCCAGAACATGTCATGTTTTGTATCCTTGAACAAAGATTGATTAATGTTGTATATTTCAGCAAATGCAGATCTTGTCATACAGATAGAAAAAATTTGTATGACTTGTGAAATTAACAAAATCTCTGAGACATTTCTTTGAACAGTGGATAGAATTATTTAACATTGTCATGCAAGACAGAGCTTGTCCATTAGAGAATGCAACACAGGGCGTCAATGTGAAATGTAACACTGATGTACGGATGTGAAATTGATTGGTGAAATGCACACGCAAAGAGGTTGATTGACAGGTGCCAGTATCGCTGAATCAGCAGTTTGTTCTGCACTTTCAGCAAATATTGATCCTGTACGAGAAATTAAAGAGGTGCAAGTGATCACTTTCAACAATCTTTGCAAAGGATTTGCCAGATCAGCTTTTCACTTAACTCCAAATATCTTTTGGACACGATTTCAAGTTAATGTAACATAAAGAATAGAAATATCACTTGAAATTACTGACACATTAATTTAAACTTTCTTAATGGCAAAAATGATTCCCCAATATATCTAATCTAAAAATACTAAATCATGACTTCAACCTTTTTTTTAATCCTATTTGCAAGGTATGTTTCAGGAAAGTTAGGAAATCTCTTTTTGTTTACAACCATTTAAATCAGATGAATGTCCCTTGATACCTATATAAGAGACTGCTCTTGAAGTAAGTAAATTAGGATACACCACTGTGATGTAGCACTGTAAGTAATTCTATAGAACTGTTGAGGTTGTCTAGACACTGTGAGGATAATTCCTTTCTAATTCCCTAGACTTGAGCTTGGATTCAGGAGCTGTCGCACACAGGATACCGGTGTCAATCATTACAGGGGAACGACTCTAAAAACAACATGAAAATCACCAAAGTTCCCTCTCAGTATAATCTGTTAAATTGGTTTCTTACCTACCGAATATATCAGTGCTATATTCCTGGCACGAAGCTATTAACAAACGAATTAATGCATGTTTGTACCAAGGCTATAATGACAAGCATATCCTGTATATCCATTCATTAGCATGTAAAGGGTTAATTAGATTCAAATCTTATGTAAATGCCTGAATTTTTCATAGGGTTCCTTGTCAATGACACAATCAATCAGATAATATAGGTTACGATTCAATATCTTTTGAAGAATATTCTTTTTAAAAAAAGTGATAACGTGTTTGATGATAATCAAGTAAAAACATTGCCAAGAGACAAGTGGCATTCTCTAAAGCTAATCTTTCATCAACATGTGACATTGACGATGCCTTTAGGAACTACAATACAATTTAGGGATCTCCAAGACTTGTCAGGTCAGACTGCGTGGCCCTTGTGATCCCTTGGAAGCCCCTCTAGGCTCAGATAACCATTAAAATGTGCCAGAACCCTTGATCTAGGAGCCAAAGACTTGGAAATCTGTAATACGGTATACAGGCAAAGCACTCCAAAAATACCCTGACGGAGAAAATAACCATTTAGAAACTGCTAAGATTTCTTGATTTAGGGGACAACACTGAGATCTCTCATATGTTGTATAACCCAAGAAATACATGAAAACTATTGAACAGGTCAGAAAAGATCCCTAAAATGTTACACAAGACCATAGCGCCTCTGAAACTTTGTAAATACCCTCAAGGATAAAGTGTTCAGTATTGGTAATGCCAAGATGGTTTTGGGACCAACATTGAAAATATAGTAAACAACTCTAATGAAGATACAACTATATCCTTAAAGGTCAGAAAAACATCTAAAATGTGTCAAACATATATTGAAGATCTGTGAAACAAACCCTTGACCTCTGAACTCTTGAATAACCTCTAAAAGGTGAAACTATAATTAGGGAGTGCTAAGTTGGGGACGAACTCTGATATCCCTGATATGGTATGGAACCCTTTGAATATGCTCAATGTTCAGAGAGTCCTCTTAATTTTACAATAAGCTTTGTGAAAATTTGATTTTAGGCCCAAGACTCATATTCCTAACTTTGTATTAAATCTTGTTGTCCTCTGAAAGTATCCAAAAGGATAGGAATATAACTGGGAAAGTGTCATGAAATATCTGAATATGTTGATTTATGACATCCCAAGATCCTACTGCGTGAGAAAACTATTGAGAATGCACCAACAACTTTTCTGAACCTAATATTATGCTAAATATCTTTTGAAATCCTAAAGGATAAATTTAATCAGAAAATACCAAAAACTATCTTACGGTAAGAGAAGCACATTACCCTAATATGGCACAGCAAACAGAGACCATCATACACTGGAATATAGTGCAGCATCAGTTACAGAATTGTCTTTACAATGCCAATTGAGTGTCAAGCAAGGAAGCAAACCTAATGTGTTTTAGCATGACACAACCAGGAATCAAACCCAAGTCCTCCAGGTGAAGAGCTGTCCATCTACCAACTGAGCTATATCACATACAACCATAGAAAAGTATGGGCAGACACAAAAACCATTGTGGCATCTCTGAGGTCCTTAACTGTTACATAGAACCAGCCCTTCTGAACCCTTGAAAATATCCTCAGGGGTGAAATATTCATTAGGGAGGTGTTGATTTAGGGGTCAGATCCCAGAGAGCCCTCAAACGGTATGTATGAATCATGGCAAGAAAGAAAGAGCATGTAATTATTCTGCGACACCTCTGGGTGTAATGATTCATGTAACTTTAGGGAATGAAGTACTTAGAAGGCCTGTTGCATTTCACTGTCATACTGATGCTAATTTCAAGTTTCTTGTTTGAATTTAATTGTCTAGTTTGTGCTAATTTCATGCTTTGCTTATTGAAATCTTTGTCTTGTTGATGTTGATTGTAAATCTATGTTAATTTCAATCTTTGTGAGTGAAATTCATGTCTTTTGTGAGTGAAATTCATGTCTTTTGTGAGTGAAATTCATGTCTTTTGTGAGTGAAATTCATGTCTTTTGTGAGTGAAATTCATGTCTTTTGTGAGTGAAATTCATGTCTTTTTATGTTAATTGGCAAATGATGTTTCATACGTATTTAAAATTTATTTTGTCAAAATCTTTTCACACAGTATTAATTTCAAATGTTTAAACATGAAAATTTATGTCTTTTATCCAGATTTCAAATTCCCTGTGGTAAAATTTATATCATTGTGATGTTCATTTCTTTCATGGTTTGAAATATAACACATTGTGCATCTTCCACATGATCATGCTTGGAATTCAAGTCATTTTAATGATTAATTCAAACTCCTTGTTTCAAACCTTTTTGGTGACATTAATCTCAGATCTTTTGAAGTTGGTCTCTTTCACAAAACAAGGTTCACTCAGAAAACCATACCAGTTTCATTCATTATCACAGCTAAGGTATCATCGAGTGAGATAATTACGACCACCTTAAGGCTTTGTTAAAAGAGGCCTAATAAATATCACGATTCCTAATACACTAAAACATTTTGTTTATTTTTAGGAATGATCTCAGATCTAACGTGAGAGATGTTTCATGTACTAATATCCTACAGGCAGTTAATACATTAAAAGCAAAGATTAACTTCAATGAAAATACAGCACTTTGTCATTAAGAGAGCTTAAGTATCATTGAAACTAATGGAATCTGGAATCTGGAATCTGGAATCATGATTGGTATATCGTTGAAGCTGAAGAGATTAAAATGAGGACAATGTCTATGGTTATACATGGATATAGAGGGAATACTGACAAATATTCTATTGTCATTTGGAACCAAGTGATATATAAGTAAGTGTTAGGGTGATTGTCTATATGTTCAAACAATAAAAGAATCCCAAGCATCACTAATTTATTAACAAGTCTTTCAGGGTCATTTAGAAGTGGAATTTCTGGATAAGATCTTCTATATCGTTATCCAAAAATATCTTGTTTTCTCTATTTATCAATGTCTGTGACAGGATACAGTGGGTGGAAGCAGATGCTTAACCTCAACAACACTAATTTATTAAATTCAGTTTATGCCTAACAGTTCTAAAAGTGAGAGCAATGAAAAAGCATATAAACTGCATATGGTGGTAACATTCTGTCATGTTCACTCAAACCTGTGGTTAATTAATTTTGAAATTGATGGCATATTTTCAACAAACGTAAGAGTCTCTTAAGTCAAAGCAATATTTCAGTTCTAAAATAAGATTTCAAAATGAGCCAAGATTGATCTTACCTTAAAAATTTGCCCTTGGACTTATTTTTAGAAGCTCTATTAGTTCCTAACATAATCAGAGTTAAGAGAATTTTAGAAATAACATTTTAATCTCTCTGATATAACAATCTTTAACATTAGTGCATCCAGTAGGAATTTCAGGCAATGAACATCCATAGAGACCAATTGAAGTCAATGTTTATATTGAAGATAGGTGAAGTGGGGTTTAACACCGCTTTCAAGAGTATTTCACTCAAATCACGGCTGCTAGGATTATTGCAAGGAGAAACATTGCGATGAAACTTGCTATCATCAATTGGAACTAGCGAACCATGGGTGATACTGCACTTAAATTCAGTGTAGTATTAATTGCACTCAACCCTTACTGCATGTAGAACGGTTCTTAACAGGAGACAGAGCTGCCAAGCACCTGGCGGGAATCGAACCCAGGACCTCTTGATCTGGAGCAGAACATGCTAACCATTGCACTGTTGCGTCCCCTGAATATCCAGAGTAGCCACTATATATGAACCCCAACTACCCTTGAAACTTCTTGGATCAGCCTCCATTTACACATTTTACTCTACAACATGTTCTGAAATTCCAATGGATGGGATTCCAATTTAATACCAAAATTGAACTCAATTAAACTGATTTAGGCTTTCAGCAACTTAATTCTACCAGCAATACTGATATATGTCATCAAAATGATGTCAGTTTCACCAAGTGATTGACTTGTGTGTCAGAATCCAACTTATTCAAGTATTTAACAAGCAAATAAAACTATTTTATGATAACATCAAACAAGCTGAATCAATTAAGCTTCAAGAATCCTACACAAATAAAAGAATTGACTTTCTGGAAAATTAAAAACCTTCCATCGATTATTTCTGCGGGGCGTCAATAGCGAAATTGAACACTCAGCTTGAAGGGAAGTCACATCCATTTCATCCCAGACTTTTTGATATCACAAAACAGCCTGGTTGTGACTTTTATGCATTTCCCCACATTTGTACTTCTACATCTCAATAGGATGCCTCCTCTGTCAATGATCTAGCGGTTGATGAAAATATTTCTGGAAAATGGATGAAAATAGCTTTAAAAAATAGAAGTGTTGTGTTTTTCATGATTTATCTTTGGATAAGAAGATGTTTTATTCTTTAACAAGTAAAATCTAATAAATAAGTTGGAAACTAAGAAAGTAGCTTAAAATGAAGAACAGTTACTGTATAAATATTTTCTTTAAATCACCCAATGAATTAAATAAATAAGTTGAAAATGGGATGGAAAAGTATGATATAGCGAAGTGCTAATGTTTTGAAAAAGTATCTCAAACAGTATTTTTCATTATCTTTCAAACATATCTGCAAACAATTAGCATATTAACTGTTTACCTTTTTCTATGAAAGATTTGTATTTTCAAAATTTATTTAAATTTGGGCATTAAGTAATTTGGCATTTCAAATGACGGCACGGTTATGTTAATTTAAAAGATATGTTCACCAGATGGTATCAAATGAAATCCAAAATTGATAAACGACTTAGAAATATAACTTTGTAAAGAATCTACTGCTGACAAACCATCCAAGCAAAGTTACATCAATGACTCGTAGATAATGTTAAACCACACATGAAATCAACTTGAAATAGATTCATTTCAAACTTTTCAATTTGGCATGTTTTTATATTTGTTCTTTAATCTTGACTGAATTCTTTAAACTATACAAACATCAAAATAACGATATCTACGTGCCATCGGTCACTTTCATGTCAATTTCATTCAAGCCAAGAAACCTGAGAACTTATTTCATTGATGTTTGGCTGATGGGAAGAAAAGGAATACTATAAGAGGCTTTAGGGTCATACATAGCGTGCCAGAACATTAGTTCACATCAATAATAGTGTTCACTCCAGTTACACATTCACTTCAATAATAGTGTTCACTCCAGTTACACATTCACATCAATAATAGTGTTCACTCCAGTTACACATTCACTTCAATAATAGTGTTCACTTCAATGGTACGTATCATTGACCCTTTTCCTGCAAGTCTTATAAAATAATATTGATCAGTGATTTGGGTATAGATCCTTATAAGCTTCATAATGGTAAAAAGGAGCTATACCGAAAAGTTGCCATTGTTTAATAAGGAAGTTGACTATCCATAAACATTCTTGTCTTCTCTATGTGTATTAGCATATGAAGAATTAAGTTATGCATTTGTGAACTCTCTTGCCACAGTGGTAGTTCCCTTTTTTCTCTTAACAATGGTGTTAAACCCTAAGTTAGAACCTCCTAATTTCTTGCCACACCTTTAAATGACCATCATCAATAACAGAATCACCATCAATGACAGAATATACATCAAAATATAAGTTACATAAATGAAACTATTTATATCAATTACAACAAAGACAAAACCATTCACATCCTTTTCACATCAATAGCATCTTCTCCTCAAAGACAACATCAACAGCATGATCCAGATCTATGACAAGGCTAATATCAATTTATTGACCAGTACTGCCCACCAGACATCTGTATGTGTGTACACATGAAGTCGTTCACCTCCATGGCCCTGAATACTGCTCTACATTTCCTTCTAGTCACCATGCGCTATTGTTCAGTTTCCCTCTAGTCACCTTGCACTATTGTTCAGTTTCCCTCTAGTCACCATGCGCAATTGTTCAGTTTCCCTCTAGTCACCTTGCGCTATTGTTCAGTTTCCCTCTAGTCACCATGCGCAATTGTTCAGTTTCCCTCTAGTCACCTTGCGCTATTGTTCAGTTTCCCTCTAGTCACCATGCGCTATTGTTCAGTTTCCCTCTAGTCACCTTGCGCTATTGTTCAGTTTCCCTCAAGTCACCATGCGCTATTGTTCAGTTTCCCCTCTAGTCACCATGCGCTATTGTTCAGTTTCCCTCTAGTCACCATGCGCTATATAAAAAATATTCAAATCTACACCAAAAAAATAGAACCATGAGCTTGATAGCTAATCAGACTCATTGTGTTTGAAGGTGTAGAATAAAATAAATAGTTCTCTGGATAAAGCACAATTTCCTGCCATGATTATTAAAACAATGATCACAAAAACTAAAGGGCTAAAATTTCAGGTATGCCAATAGAAATTAGTAATTGTAGACATTGCATCTTATATCCAGTTATTAACACTTGCTGTTTAATTACTGTCAAAAAATTCTGAGTGGACAATTTACAATCCCAACGATAGGTCCTGGAATATTCTGGGACCACTAGGGTTAACATTATTGGCGGCCAGAGAAACCTTGACCATCTTCATTGTGCTTTAATCACTAACTGAGGAAATAAGAATCTGAAGAGAAAAAACAAACTCCAGCAAGGAATCAATATGAAATGAAGAAATCCATTGTGTTAATTGAAAATCTAGTCCATATTTTCCGTAAATGATATCTCCAGTCCATTTGTGGCACTAATTCCTTCAAATTGCCCACCAATCATAGCTCCAGTTGCGGCAGCATCTTTCACTGCCACTTCCACATGAGCTCAACCATTAAGTCCGGGATGTAGTCAAAGCTGTTTGTTTTATTGAATAATCAATCTAGTTATGTTTTCAGAAATGATCATGGCATTAAACTAGATAACAGAAACAAGAAATAGGCACAAATATTCTGTTTTTAGACAAACCTTTTCTTTTAAGTGGATCATATTGTTGTGAGACTTGTAGACAATTACAGACAGAGGATTTAAAATCATAGAATTTCAAAATCAATCCAGTAGCTTTACAAAAGAGTTTTTCTAATGTCCATTATATTGTTGTGAGACTTGTAGATGAACAGAGAATGAGGGATTTGAAATCATTGAATTTCAAAATCAATCCAGGATCATTTCTTGACAAAATCCATCATATTGTTGTGAGACTTGAAAATGATAAGAGATAGGGGGATTTGAAATTAAAGAATTGCAAAATCAATCCAGGATTATTTGTTGACAATATCCATCATATTGTTGTGAGACTTGAAAATGATAAGAGATAGGGGGATTTGAAATTAAAGAATTTAAATAATCAACCAAGTAGTGTTTCTTTATTAAAAGATTCCTCTGAATTGATCCTACTGTTGTGTGTTCAGCAAACGGTAAGAGGAAGAGAAATCAAACTTTAACCTTAAAGATGATCGCTATATCACCAACTCAAGTATGCCACTCAAAGTTTATTTAAAATTGTAAAGTTATTAAGAGAAGAGTTCCCTGTAAGAAAACATAGCCTCAACCTTCATGTGTTTTGCAATAAAGCAGTTCAGGGCACTTGACCAAAGGGTGGTTTGATGTCTATCAAAATTCAGAACAAAGCTGTACTTTATTTCCCAAATTGATAGTTACGGTTACTCTAATATATTTTGTGCATGTTGATTTTATTTTTCTTTCAATTTAGTGAATCAAATTTGGCCATTAATTACTAAAATAGCCATTACGAAAATATATCCTCCTTCAGGGCCACTTGAGTAACGTCATGACAATTATGATGATCACTAACAACAGGATCCAGATTTTTAAGTGCCATACTTAACAACGGCTTAGGGGTATCTAACATTAACAAAGCTTTAAAAATCGGGAGCCAGTTCTTTATATCAGAAATAGGGTAGCCCTTTTTTGGCCCTGAACTGGTATAGTGAAACCAACCGTCCTAGATCAGAGTCACTTTTAGTGACGCCATGACACTGTTGATTTTGGCATCATGGACCATTGTTCCGTGACGTCTCTCAAAAACAGTACTTGATTTTAGAATAAAGAATAGGCGCGCCTTCATTCTTGGTTCAAGCAATACTAGAATGGGTTTAAAGGATGGGTGGGATCTTTGATCTCTATGTATAAGAGATTTCAATTCTTAATTTCAAACCAATGATTAATGAATCAACAATGAAGTGATCTTTTGTTTTGAGAATAGCAGAGTATGAAACAAGGCCGGTCCTCCAGCCCGGAACCTGGCAACTGTTGGTCCAGGCTGGCAACTTTTTGAGGTTTCTCTTTAATTTCGCCATTTAAAATTTAAAAAATAACGCTTTTGGGCAGACTTCTTTTCAAGCTTACTTCATCAAAATCATCAAGAGTCAAAGACTTTTCAAATAATTTATTTTGTTCTTGACATAACAGGCTTTCTTAATTAATTACACCATTGTTAATTTTTCAGTCTTATGGAACATATAAAGGAAAATGAATTAGAATCTTAATCAAATTCTAAATTCCCCCCAAAAATATTACAAGGCAATTTTTTAACTCAATCATATAATTGTGAGATCAGTGAAGGGTTAGAAAATGAGGTATTTGAGTTTTATTTGAAATCAAAGAATTTCAAAAGACATTTGATTCACTTGAATAACTGTACTCTTTGATAATGAATCCATTAACTTGACAGTAAAATTGCTGCATTAACGTTTTACAATTTCTGGACAGAATTCAAATCATGAATAATGGGCATATATCGATCTGAACTAACAGATTCACATGCTTGATATACGATATACGAAAAAGGTACACAAGATTACAGGATAACCTCTAAAATATAAAACTCATCACCAACAAACATCAATGTCAATAATAGCTAATTCCTTTGTACTTTAGAAGCAATATCTTCAAGATTCAGTGTTAAAAATAAGTTTATGCATATAAATTAGATGATGTAAATAGCAAGAGACCTATTGACAATTTCCATTGATTTAAGATACAGTTTACTCACATACACCAAGCAACAGGACACAGGGAGTGACTTACCTGCAAAAAATAAGAAAGAAACATAAGATATATGAAAACATTATACATACAAAGATTTCATATATATGAAATAAGGTGTTCAATTTCTTCAACTGATCAGAAGCCTATATTCAACGAATATAAAAAGAATAACTAATATCGTTTTCCTCCTACATGATTCAATTTAATCCTCAGGGAGGTTTACATATAACAGTAATATTGTGCCACATTTCTGTGATGTACCGTACACTGATTGTGACAATCACTACTCTATGACATGTCACTCTCACAAGTGTTGTAGTCTATATAGATATACCAAGATTTCATATTTATCTGCTTATAGTTGTATCCTTCAATATGTTCTCTACTCATTCAATCAAGTTAGTTTTCAATGGTCGAAAATTATTATTTGACAACATTCAAAAACATATATACATAAAAATATTCAACCTTTTTTTTTCAACCAATTTAGTTTTTTTTTTCTATTCAAAGTGAAATCTTGAATGTTAATGAGGTCAACGATCACGTGACTATGTAACGTCATACCAGCGAGTCTCCACAAACTCTTCAGAAGTGAACAGCATATTTTCAAATTCACATTTCTACCCTTTGTCTATTTTTGCAGTGAGTGAAGCCTACTTTTCCTGGTGATGCAGTAAGATACCATTTACCCTTTGACCTTTTCTTAATGAGTTATATGTCTGTTAAACTCTGCCCTTCAGGAAAGGTGTGGCACTGATTGATTCAGAGAGTCAAGGGTTAAAATTGGTCTTGATAATTCATATTGAAATTTCATGACCTGAACGCAAAAAATCATTGAGCATCGGTAACACCGACATGAATCAATTTCAGCATTGAAATTGACAAGAGTCAATATAAAAATGATGAAATCCATAATTAAACACAGATTTAGATCTGTGTGTGTGCTTTGTGGTAATGAACTGAAACGGGATGTATGCTCAGGCTACATGTGCTAAACATGACCAATCCAACACGTGTTTGCATACGAGGAACGTTGACATTTCTATTGTGTAATCAATTGGCCCTATCAGTCCTCGACAACGCATGTCAATTTCAGGAGAATGGCCGCGGGGTGAAATAGATTACAATGTCAGTATTAGAGGGAATGAGTATTGTCAGTTAAACTTGTTTATTGTTATCTTTGTCGAGTCAGCATATTCATGATTAACATGTTGAACTTAGTTATTTCAAACATAATTTGATCATTTCAATAATTGACACGACAAACACACATGCCCCAATTCACCCTACTGACAGAACCCCTTTTTCACCCCAAAACTTCACACTAATGGTATAACATAAATCACGTAATGATATGTGCTGTCTGTTCTTGACCAGAAAGTTTTTATAACAAGTACATGCTTTACAAGCTCTCAAATATGTTGCATGTTATAAAGGGCCTCAAAACATAGATGACAAACGCAATTTGTATCATTAATGGTATATAGCTATGCACTCTCAAAACATTAATCAAAAACAATGATTTACACCTTATTCAAAAGTATATCCTAATAAGTGTCTCCATATTATATTTCTTAGTTATTCCTTTCATAGTTTATTCCTGTATATTGACCACTCAGAAGAGTTGACTCAGTAACTTAAGTGGTAAGTTAAGAACAAAATAAAGGGCCAATCACCTTCAATTAAATCATGAAGCAGAAAAGAGGAAAACAAATTGTCATGAATCTGCCAGTTTTTTTCCATCTTTTTTTTTTTGCTGAATTATTTGCTATATCAAAACTTTTTGCTTCCATATTTAAATATTTCATGTCTTGCTAAATAAATTTTAATTAACATTAAAAACAGTGATATAAACAAATCCAGCTCTTTATGCTATTTTCAGTCAAAATCTGAGGAAAATCCATGCCTAAGCATTTGTCTTCAATCAAGAAAACATCAAAGAAATCAACAATGAAATGAACAAAGATTGACAGTAAACACAGCAGAAGATTGATCTGCATCAATGAAAGAGATCAATTTCAGAAACAAAACTTTTTGTCCGGGATTCCTGGCAGTCCGGTGCCAAGAAGAAGACAGAGATTCCTCAGATGAAAGAAATCGGTTCCTGGACGCATCCTCCGAGTCTGGCGAACACTTCAGAAGCGAGGGAGTATTTTACATAATGTTAAAATTCATGACATTTCACCCAGAAGTGATGCTTCAAGTCAACACTAAAAACCCAGGAGGGAAATCAAAATTGACGTCCTTTTGTTTACGACAGGTTTCTCTCTTGCTTGCTCTTCTTCATGCATTTTAAACCAAACAAACTTGTTATAATCTCACATTTTTTCTCCAATTTTTAGGTTTAATATTTTTTTCTTAACTTCTGCTGTTGCCTGGAGATGGCATCTTATTCTTTTTTTTATATTCGGGTAATTTCAAGACACATGTCTCATAAAGTGTCCTTAGGACAATAACATTAATCTTTCATGAAAAATAATATAGACAGAATCTTAAGAAAGATATAACAAAATTCAAAGTGGTGTCTAAAAAAGGATTTGTTCATATACAAAAAGAATAAGAATGAAAGTGTCTGTAAAATATCTATATTTATTTATAAAAACCATATTTGTATAAGTTTTCAAATTGTTTTAAATGTCTAAAATTTAGGTGTGTGAACCATGCATGATATCTGTCAACTTCCAACGCAAGGCATAACTCTTGCCAGTCTGAATTACTGGCTGATTAAAGCCTTGCAGTATTTCCCTCGCTTTGTTGTGCCTTGATATTGAATCGCTGTACCAGAAATGCATTGGGCCTGAATTTCTAAGCACAGATTTCTTAAGGAAATACTGCAAGGCCTAAATCAGTCAGTAATGGAGACTGGCAAGAGTTATGCCTTGCATTGGGAAGTTGGATATCTGTTAGAACCAAAGTTGAAGTATTAAAAGTAATACATTCCAATATAACTTGGCAGTAATCTAAAGGCCTATGTCATATTCAAAATGCACCAATGATTCAAAACATTCTGATCATATTACACTTTTAGAAGTAATATACCCAGGTAATGTATGACTTTTCCTAGTCTAGATTTATTAAAACAAATCTTTATAAATTTACACATGTTACCTGACTATTCACCAAATGTAACTTGCATGATCCTTTAATTATTCATATACAACTATATTATTAAATAATGATTATATTCAATCAAGGGTTTAAAAAGTTAAATGCAATAATTGCTATTTATTTGATAAAACTATTTCAAGAATCAATTTTATAAATATGAAAATATTATGAACACCTGAATAAGGTTAAGAAAAACACCTAACATTTGCAACACATGCAGGTAAATCCTTTTGATTACCTGTGTAACACCTGTAGTATATTTCAGTAGTGATCTGACATTTCTCATCCTCATTTCTACTTCTATAATCATCAAACTCTCGAACCCGACGCACACCTGATGTCTCAGCTCAATGAAAGGGCAATTAAACACCTGGCTGAGATTTTTAAAATATCGAGAATGTTGAGGAGATGCTCACAGGAGTTTTACTCGAGACAAAAATGAAATGGAATTCACTTCTTTGTGGTAAACAAGGAAAAAAACAACAATTCATTCACACCTTCTAAACTGGAATAGATTTTCAAACTTGCAACAAACGTTTTAACATACCAACAAGTTGTTTCTTTGAAACAAAGCCCAGATTTAAAAAAATAAAAGTCCAACTTTACATGATAAATCTTGCTGAGAGAAGATAATATCATCACGCAAACCATTGCTTCTTATGAAAGTCACAAAGAAGGTGCCAAAGGCCTTCATTTCTGTGAAGTGCCAATTATGACACTTTAATTGGAATATCGCAAGATGCGTATGTGAAATCATATAAGAGGCCCACCAGGGCATGATCTTGCAATATTATCAGGCATCAGTCCCCTTTCAATGCCAAAATCAGTTAGACCATCAGTTCCCCCATTCTGTACCAATATGATAAAGACATGACATCATGCAGTTCCCCATCAATACCAATATCAGAAAGATGAGACATCAGTTACCCATCAATACCAATATCAGAAAGACATGACATCAGTTCCCCATCAAAAATAATATCAGAAAGACATGACATCAGTTCCCCATCAATACCAATATCAGAAATACATGACATCAGTTCCCCATCAATACTAATATCAGAAAGACATGACATCAACTCCCCATCAATACCAATATCAGAAAGACATGACATCAGTTCCCCATCAATACCAATATCAGAAAGACATGACATCAGCCTCCATCAATGCCAATATCAGAAAGACATGACATCAGTTCCCCATCAATACCAATATCAGAAAGTTACTGCTATCAATGTAAGGTGTGTAAACTGCTGAAGTATAATGCAGTCCTAACAGGCACCATTTTTACCGATATTAAGAAATCAGCACCTTTTACACTGCCATTATGTAGTCACTTTGATGCCAATCATGAAATATTTGCCATGGCATTGCTATTGAAGGTCTAAATGCTTCAGGTGTCAATCTCTAAATATTGTATGATTAGCTGACAGTGGTGCCAATATACCATGTCAAAATAGTTCAAGATATTGGTGTCAACCTGCCAATATTAGAAAAGCTGTGGTACTGGCAGTAATACGAGTAACACATGCCACTATGCCAATATTACAAGATCTTCTGATATGATAGAACAATGCTGAAAAACTATCAATATCTAACAAGACATTGATCCTATTCAATGAATAACAAGAAAAAAGTGAGCATGGCTCACACACCCCCGCCATCCGCTATCCGTCCATTGAGAAATATAGATGTGAAGGTTACTATGTTTAAAAAACAGCTTCAAGCATCATAATATTGTCCAAAATAATTTTAGGAACTGACTGTTATTACAAAATTTCATTCACCCAGATGTAATATTTTTCAGGTAACTTAATTTTTCCCATTAGGGCATCACACCGGTAATTTGTACCAAGTTCAATTACAGATTCAAGGGCTTCATAGCTCCGTAAAAAATAATTTTTCAGAACTGGACTGTGAACTTGATGAAGAGTATCATCTGGACTACCTCCATATTAAATTTCATTCACCTAGATGTAATAGTTTCCGAGAAAACTTGTCCCCATTGGAGCATCACAGTTCTTTTGGTACTAAGTTCAATTTCGGATTTAAGGGCCATAACTCCATAAAAAATAATATTTCGGAACTGGTTTTCGAACTCGTTGAAGAGTATCATCTGGACTACCTCCATATTAAATTTCATTCACCTAGATGTAATAGTTTCCGAGAAAACTTGTCCCCATTGGAGCATCACAGTTCTTTTGGTACCAAGTTCAATTTCGGATTCAAGGGCCATAACTCCGTAAAAAATAATATTTCGGAACTGGTTTTCGGACTCGACAAAGAGTATGGTCATGAGTACTCACAACCAAAATTTCATTCACCTAGGTTGAACAGTAATACAATAAAACTAAGTCCAAAAAGTGACGTTTCCATGGAAACGACAAAAAATATCAATCTCAGAAAATTGAAAATTGTCTGTGCGCGATCGGAAGAACATGGTTAACAACTCTACAAAGTTTGGTTGATGTATCTTTGACGGTTTTTGAGAAAATTGACCGGACGGACGGAATGACCGCTATATACCCCCGCTTGCTTCGTAGCGGGGGTATAATAAATATATTTAAGAAAATAAAAAAATTGAGAAAATAATCCATATAATATATATTTATATACACTAAAGAAAGCAAAAATGTTTCAATCTTTGTATGTTCACAATAAAGAAGTTGTTATCGAGGAAATAAAAAGTCATGTATCCCACTTGAAAATGACCTTCAAAGACTTGTAAGAACCCATAAAAATATTTCCACACAATATTTGTTTTCTTCTTGTTGGCGCCTGTTTAAGACACTAACCGTTCCTATTTCGTAATTCAGCTTCCTGACAATCGTTATGAGTTTCACAGGTGTGAGAAACCACATGTGGCACAGCCGCCTCCAATTAACACGCAAAATTACAGGTAAAAATACACACACTAAACCAAACCTCTATTCAAGCAGTGTTACATCCACAGACTTCCTGCTAGCTGTGTTGTTAATTAGCAATTAGGTGTCTCGGGAAATAATTAACAGGTGGAGATTAACCTCCCATAATTGAAAAGCAAGATAACTTTGGGCTGAGCAGGAAAGTGTGAAAGACGCTGGAAGGATGATTGTATAGCTTTTGTACTTCATAAATATTCCAAGCTCTAACAAATCCTTTAACAAATATTATCCTGTTTCTATTATATTGGCTGTGCTAGGACAATAAACTCTATCTTTGTTTCTTTGTACACACTTCTGAAATCCATGTGAGGCAATTTCCACAATCTATAACTATTTTTTTATGTATGATCTGTTATAATAGCTAATAGAATCATAATGATCACTTCCTATTTCATTATTTTTCAAATTGAATTTTGTACTAGACTAGCAACATTTATTAAAGAAAATTGCATGGATTTGGGTTTACACCTTTCAAGATTTCAAATAACCATTTTCTTCATCTAAATGTACACAGTTAACCTTCATGCTGTGACTTGACATTTAAATGTATTTTAAACTTAGTGGATTACTGGGTTGTAGATAAGTCCCCGGTGGATGAACAAAATTAATTTTGCTTTTCAAAGCTATCTGAATGTCACTGAGAGTCTGTGTGCGTCATTGTGTTAAAACGTAGGACACTTGAGCAGAATGAATTAGAATTGGCAGACATAAGTGTAGCATCTCATGTATGCATTTGTGCAGTATTTCACCAAATATGTAACATTTATGATATATATTGGACAGTGTGGTCAGACACCACTCCCCTGTCTGACCTGTGTTAACTGTCCTTCGTCCTGACACAGACACATTAAAGATTTATCAACAGTTCCACTACTGGCCAGACAATATGTTATCTTTCACTTAAAGAGAACTGACATGAAACCAGGGGAATTGGCTACAAAAGTATAGACCATTATACATACACTTTATCCCATGGTAATGACAAAATGTGCAGTCGAACCAAAACAATCCTCCTGGATCCTCTTTGTACAAAATTCTTTCTCATCCATCGTTTATAAAATCTATTTTCTGAATATACTAACCTCCTATAAGATTCCTATACCGCTGTTTAATCTGTTTTCCTAGAGGAACATACTACCATTGTATGAGCTAGATAATATAGATATAGATTTCTCTACGGGTTTGGCTGCATCATCAATCATGCTGAGAAAACACAGCTACAAAATTGGACAGAGTAGTACTTTTTCATATTTTGGATCGACAATGTGGACTTTTATGAGGTTTATTTACATTTAATACATACTTTGGTAAGAAATATTTCGATACTAACTGTTTATTTGTTGCTAAATAGATTTGTCTCATGTTAACTCAACATAGAGTGTTGTTGTACAATGACCATGAGAGCAGCATTGATAAATACAATGTAAAACTATTTGAAGGGAAATGAAATGGTGAAATCATTATGGAAAAGTGAATGAATCACGGACACAAAATACCATGTGTTGATGGAACCTCCTGTCCTAACATTGGTACTCCTGAACTGAGCAAAGTTTTGTTAAGTTTTGGTCTACCTTCCACCTGTTGCTAAGTTACATATATAAGAGTATTGTATTGTACACTGTTTTTCATTTATGAACTGTACTGTATATTTCTGACATTTTATATTATGATGTATGATGTATGCCTGTAAAGCAAAACGGAAATAGTAAAAAAAATTTTTTTAAAAACATTGGTACTCCTCGTTCGCAACATTTTATACTCATCTCCTTATCATTGTCTTCATCATCATTATCATCCTTATCGTCGTCATCATCATCAAAAGATTTAAATAGTGCAAGTTCCATTTCAAAAGTACTGCTCAGTAAATCCCTCTGTCTTACTCAGACTCTGAATGTCATGGTAAAAACAATCAACTGGGCCTCTGTAAATTTGTTGCAGAATTTACTCATCTGGTCAAGTTCTAATGCTGTATAGATGTATATCTTCAGTATCGAAAAAATAATTTTATCATTCACAATACTTCTGACAATATTATCACATCAACAGAAAATTGAATATTCACGCTGTGCTTCTTGAAATAATAATAATTTGAAATTTGTTATTACACATAATGTGATTTGATATGTTTTCTGTACAAACATATTACAAATTTGCTTGTTGTGATTTCATTTGCTTCATAACCAAACCAGATTCCAGATTGCCTCCTTTAAAAGAATTGATTCTGTGTCAAAGTGGGATTGATGTGGAATGTTTTAAGCAGTTTGCAAACACAAGTGCCATGTTACATCATGCAGATGACAAGTCATGCAAAGCAACAGAACAACAGATTGATTATAATATCATATAACATCAGCTGTCAATTGCTTTTTAAATCATTCAATCCCAAAAAATATTCTGCATTTGTGATTGACAACTTCACTGCTGGAGATTCATTTAACTCTTTACCTGTGGTTGTCTGAACAGTGGGTCCAGAAATCTTAATTTTGGGGTTGAGAGCGGGGATTCACTCATTGGACGTTTCACTACGGGGTCCATCAAATATACATGAAAAATATTTTTAAGGGGGTTGGGGGGTTGAACTCCCTGAACCTCATCCACCCCCCTCCCCCCCATCCTGTCTCTGGATCCGGGCCACTGCTGAACATAATTAAGCCAGTTGCCAAACTTTAAAAAATATTTCTGCTTGTGATTCCTGCAAATTGACCAGTATGAATGGTTGACATTTATTGATTCAACTTCTGAAGCAGTTTATTATCATTGTAACAAGAGTAGAGTCCTGGGAAAAAAAATTGTATTTGTAACGTGATCGGATTTACTTCAGATCCTGTATTTGTTTTTCAGAATTTACTTTAATGTGGTTAGATGGCTGATTTAAAGCAAAAACAACATGATCTTGTACGTACTCAAAGTCGATCTTTAATTTTTGACATACTACACTTGAAAAAAGATTTTTGCTGATGATATGAAAGCAAGACAAATACCGACTAATACCGACCACTTGTGTCATTCACACTTGATTTCTATCAAGTTTACTTATACTATCCTTGTAAGGGATTTAAAACAATACAAGACAACCTAAAATCTTCATGCAGTATTCATACAATATAACAATATAACAACTGTAGTCCAGGATATGTACACAGAAGATGACTACAGCTTTACAACATTCCTATATTCAACTAAACATGTAGTCCTTCGTGTCACAGATCCTTTAAATCAACTGAGAAAATGTCCAAGCTTTTAATGCATTATCGAGTTATTGAACACAAAGCATTGAGGTTGATCAGAAAGTCAGAGGAATCAGAGACTCTATTACAAGGAATTCTACAGATGGAATCTGAGGAGTTGGCGCTTTGATCCAAGATTGACCAAGCTCTTGTTGCTAATTGACAAACGGAAGAAATGCAGCAGTTATTGATCTTGTTTGACCATCGGTCACTCAATGGTCAACAAGTTTCATAGCTGGTTTGGCAGGTGGTCACCACAGGTCACTAACAGATTCTGGACAATAGGCTCGGTCATTCATCATGAGAATGAAGAACTTCTGATTTTGCTTTATTTCTCATCTATGTGATAGCAATTTATTTATAAGCCTCCTAGTCTCTAATGAGACATGGGATATTCAGGAACACCACAGGTAAATTACAGATTCCTGACAATAGACTTTGGTAATCTTCTTCAGAATGTAAAGGTCTGTGATACTGCTTGATTAGTTAATCAACCAAATAAAACTGTATTATAGGGTTTCTAGTAAACAAATTCCAAGATAATCAGAGGTCAATTCTAGATTCCTGGCAATAGAGTTTGGAGTTTGTCTTCAGAATGGAGTGGTTTATAACATTGCTTGATTAGTCAATCAAACAAATAAAAATTTTAATATAGTGTCACAAGAGAACTTATACCAAGAACATCAGAGGTTGCTTCCAGATTCATGACAATAGACTTTGACATTTTTCTTCAGAATGGAGTAGTTTATAACATTGCTTGATTATAGTCAATAAAACAAATAAAAATTTTAATATAAGGTCACTAGAAATCATATTCAAGAACATCAGAGGATCCATGCTTCCAGATTCGTTAGAAGAGACTTTGATATTAGTCTTCAAAATGGAAAGGTTTGTGATATTTCTTGATTATATAGTCAATCAACCAAATAAAATTGTTTATAAGGTTACTAGTAATCATATTCAAAGAAACATCAGATTCCTGTGAAGGGACTTATTATTAGGGATGATGTTTTAATTTTCAGAATGGAAAGGTTTGTGATATTGCTTGGCCAATCAGAAAAGACATTTCAAGAACACCAGAGGTCACATCCAGATTGCAGGGAATAGATTTTATTCTTCATATTCAGAATTGAGATGTTTTCATAAATCTACATTTCTTCTGAATCAAAGGCACAAATGTATACCCACTTCCCCTTAACATAAAACTGTAGGTTTGTGAAACATGATAACTAACGACCTTATAGCTTCCAAAGTACATGTAGTTATTTCTATACATATGAATATATTGAAATACAAATTAAATATGCACAAACTATGATATCAGTAAAATTTGAAGCTTTGCAGTACCATCCAGTAGCCGAAAGTGGCACCAAGGAATACCTAAATTACCTTTTTTTTAATACCATTACAAGTCATTGCCATTAAGAAGGTCATGAATAGACGATTTATCAAAATGTTACAAATTCAGACTTAATATGTTACAAATTCAGACTTTACAAATTTAAACAAGAACTGCAGTTATTCAATTTGCTTCATTTTCGGTGACTTCTCAATGATCCATTTTGTGCATGTTTTATTCTATCACTGAATGATATGAGCAATGTCTTGTGATTTCAACCATCTCAAATGTTCAAACATTTATTATGATCTATAGCAAATTTAAGGCCAATTAAGGCATCAATAGGAAAGTAAAGTAACTAACTATATATGTAAAAATACATTCAATTTATTTTGAAAAATAATGCACTTGTGATTTTAAAATGAACAGAATATCTTTCATTACTACCATTTTGGTTGACTACTTTAAGGTTTCAAATTAAATCAACTGGACTTTCAGATAACGACCTAATACATGTTTCTCTACATATGAACCACATGTACATATCGTGTCTGCCGTCCAGCTGATCTAAACTCTGTTGTAGCTCTTGGCGCTGTGCCATTCAGCTTATCCATAAATCATTATTGGTTTGTAGTACAAAGTAGACATAAGCACATGGTCGACATGTATATAGTAGCTCGGCCATTGATGGATGAAATGTCAAAGACAACTAGGAGGAAATGTACAGGAGAATAGGATTGGGATTATGTTGAGTACTTGTGGTTTATCATTGATGATGGTCTATTAACCCTGGACTGTCTGGAGGAACTCTTTACATTAATGTTGGAACAAGGTCTGTCCAACAGGCAGGAACCTGGTAACTTTTGATCAAGGCTTCAAAAGACGTCTTAATTTTGACATTTAAATTGTCAAAATAATAATATATGTTGGTTACTATTTAAAGGGACACCGCGTCGGGGATAAATATGAGATCACATTTATCTACCTAAGCTGATTAACTTGTCTGGTAACGGGGTCACAGACCCAAAATTTCAGACATTTGAAGTAATTATAAATAAAAACTACTGCATGTAGACAGTGAAGCAAAGCGTAACTCATTCGTTGACAGGTTAATCAGCATAGTTTGATAAAAGTGATCTCATTTTTATCCTGGATGCAGTGTCCCTTTTAATCATATAATGACATACATGTTCAATGATGTTTGACTACATAGTGATAACAACTCTTCATTGTCCAAACCAAAAGTACCTTTTTAAAATTTGTTTTGTCCAAGAGCACCAAGCAACAACACTGCAGCATCTATTTATTACATTTCAATTGATCTATTCTTACAATGCTGAACGTCAAGCAAGCAACAACTCCCATCGTAAAACATTTTTTGCTATGACAAGGCCATGGCAGACATGGAAGCTCGCCTTCTGAGTGTGAAGAGCGAAATACTCAATCTGAGCTACATTCCCTGTAATAATGAAATCATGTACTTTAGAAAGGAAAAATGTTTCACTATGGATTTCAGGATTATTTACATGTAGTATAGACGGATAGAAACTTGAAAGGAAAAATGAATTAAATATTCAAATATAAAATTTGTTAATTAGATAATTCAAGTGTACAACAAATTTTGTCTAAAATCTCACATCATAAATAACAACATCAAAGCCACTGTGTCTTTGTTAATTCATCATTTATGAATTTTCAATCACAAATTATCAAATTACTTTCGTTTGAAGTAATAGAAACAAAGCAAAACATTTATTATTTAAACTATGAATTATAAATTTTTAGGATGATTTGCTTTATGTAAAAGGATTACTTTGCCTTTAATTTTATCATTCAACGTGACTCTTTGAATGACTTTCAACTATGCAAGTATTGGCTGGCTCCGATTGTGGTTTTAAAATAACATTTAACATTTGAAATATAAAGAAATGTCACATCCATAAGATGAAAAGCAAAGACTTTTTATGCTAAAGAAAAATTGTCAATTCAAATCAAAGAGTAGGGAAAGGATTGTCATTGAGTTATTGAAATCTACAACCTAAAAAAATCTACAAGTTACATTTCATGCTCATTTCAGAATTGATTATAAGAGTGAAAAATATTTTCATCCTGATTGAAATAGACATGAAATCTGACTTGTGAGATGTCACCGGGACATGTCCATAGCAGAAATTGTTCAACAGTATTATATCATGACAAGACAATATGTATGGGTCATCAAACTTACTGAAGGATTTTTTTCAAATCCTAAAATGGTTTTATCAAATGAAAACCATTTCCAATAACAACAACAAAAATATTTCTGTTGAAAAGATAAAAATAGAGCCATGGGCTCTGTAGCTCATCAGGATTTGATTTATTATCTAAGGTTGAATATCTAAGTTAAAAATTATCTCAAGTAATACATTGTTAACAAGCAAAAAATAGGTTTTAAGATCATGACCCCTGTGACCTGTATTTGGAGTCACAGGGTCACCAATCCTACAATTAAGAATCACCTTTGAACAAAGAGTCTCTACACAACTTTTCAGTTCTCTAGACCTTTTGGAACTGGAGAAGAAGACGAAAATAGGTTTTTGGGGTTGTGACCTCTGTGACCCCATTTGGGGTCACGGGGTCACGGGGTCACGAAATCTACAATTTAGAATCCCCATTGTCCAAGGAGTCTGCACACAACTTTTCAGCTCTCTAGACCTTTTGGAACTTGAGAAGAAGATGATAATAGGTTTTTAAGGATGTGACCCCTGTGACCCCATTTGGGGTCATGGGGTCACGAAATCTACAATTAAGAATCCCCATGGGCCAAGGAGTCTGCACACAACTTTTCAGCTCTCTAGACCTTTTGGAACTGGAGAAGAAGATGAAAATAGGTTTTTAAGGATGTGACCCCATTGACCCCTTTTGGGGTTCCCCGGTCACGAAATCTACAATTTAGAATCCCCATTGGCCAAGGAGTATTCACACAACTTTTTAGCTCTCTAGAACTTTTGGAACTGGAGAAGAAGATGAAAATAGGTTTTAAAGGATGTGACCCCTGTGACCCCATTTGGGGTCACGGGGTCACGAAATCTACACTTTAGAATCCCCATTGGCCAAGGAGTCTGCACACAACTTTTCAGCTCTCTAGACCTTTTGGAACTTGAGAAGAAGATGATAATAGGTTTTTAAGGATGTGACCCCTGTGACCCCATATGGGGTCTTGGGGTCACGAAATCTACAATTTAGAATCCCCATGGGCCAAGGAGTCTGCACACAACTTTTCAGCTCTCTAGACCTTTTGGAACTGGACAAAAAGATGAAAATAGGTTTTTAAGAATGTGACCCCTGTGACCCCATTTGGGGTCATGGGGTCACGAAATCTACAATTTAGAATCCCCATTGGCCAAGGAGTCTGCACATAAAATTTCAGCTCTGTGGAGTCATTGGTTCTGGAGAAGAAGTCGAAAAAGCGAAAAGTTTACGGATGGACGGACGGACGGACGGATGGACGGATGGACGGATGGACGGACGCCGGACACCATGCCATGCCATAAGCCCATAAAAATCATAAACTTGGCATTTCATAATTAAAGACTTAAATTTCACCCTGATAGCTGGAATAGACATGAAATCCAGTCTGGAAGCTATCATCTATCCTTTGTACAAAATAGAGCCACTGGCTCTGTAGCTCATCGGGCTTTATACATTAACTAATTCAAAATGTCAACTTCTAGGTGAGAGGTACAACAAATAGGAAGCACTTTAAATGGAGAAGATGAAATAGGTCCTTACCCCTCTGACCTATCTCTGAGGCCAGATACAAAATCCCCTTCAAATAAAGACACACTTGAACATTTAATTCATCACTGTTGTTTAATTACCTCCCTTTGAAGAGCACATACAATCTCAAGATGAAAATAGCTTTTAAGGTGATGACCTCTGTGACCCCATTTGAGGTCACGGGGTCATGAAATCTACAATGTAGAATCCCCACTAGCCAAGGAGTCTGCAGAAAAAATTTCAGCTCCGAAGACCAAGTGGTTCTGGAGAAGAAGACCAAAAAGGCGAAAAGTTTACAGACGGACGGACGCCAGACACCATGCCATGCCATAAGCCCATCAGGCCATTCAGGCCAGATGAGCTAAAAATGGTTAATAATATTATGAAAAGATACAAGTTATGAAATGGAAGAGGCATAAATTGTCAGTAAATGAGGCAATATCTTGATATTTCTTGTAATTCAATGTCATAGAATG
This sequence comes from Gibbula magus, assembly GCA_936450465.1. Lineage (NCBI taxonomy): Eukaryota > Metazoa > Mollusca > Gastropoda > Trochida > Trochidae > Gibbula > Gibbula magus. The sequence continues at coordinate 35,154,154 of OW388293.1, forward strand.
CTTGAAACATTTTTCATCACTTTAAATTGCTGAATCTATGAAATAGACATCAGAACCACTCTGGGGGACATTGCACGTCCATTTCAGAAACATGAACTGAACCAGATTTGATGGGCTAACAACTTTCAAGAGAAGAGGGAATATCTTTGAAAGGAAATCCTACTTAAATTTGGTTTTGTAAAATATCAGGAGATTGAAACATTTTCATCTGAAAAACTACCGGGTACTTGGAAATTTACATTGGATTTAAACTGTGAGACATATTGCATGTCCATTGCGGAAACATGAATTGAATGAACTGGATGGGACAGCTATTCTGTAAAAGCGGGAACATCTTTGTTGCAAAAAGAAAAACAATTTGAAACTTGATGTTTCATGATGGACATTTTCATCCTAAAAATTGATTTAAATTGAGCTTTTCAAAATATCATAGAGGGACGGAAACATTTTCATCACAAAAACTATACTTGGAAATGGACATGGGATCCAACCTGGGAGTCATTGCATGTTCATTTCAGAATTGTATATTGATTACAGCTTGTGGTCTTTGAGAGACTTTCCATTCTTTACATCTCTAGTGATTTGAAAGCTTCCACTTAAGACAGTTCAATTGAGTGCTTTAATGAAATGTAACAACCTTGAATGATTGTGACTTCAGCAAAGTTGGTTTTACAATTTCCTGGAGTGTTTTTATTGGATGAAGTGATCAGCCTCTATGACAGAAGTGACAACTGCTCTGTCACATGTTATGATATTCTCTACATTTTGTTTAAAAGAAATGCAAAGTTTGTTTAGAAAAGGGCAAATTGGTGTAAAACTACAGCAGCACAAACCCTTTTCCAGTGACAAATAGGCTTGAAAGTATTCATAACATTTTGTTTAAGATGGATAAGCAGGAGAATTTTTCTTTTTTTCATTTTCCAAAGAGATCAAATTCAAGCAAACCAGAAAATAAAAAAAGAAACAAAAGTTAAGGATATAAAGATAAACTTTTAATGAAATTAACTAAATTAACAAAGTAAATTATAGATAGTATTGTCTAGGAAAGATTTTAATTAAACAACATAACAATTAAGCGGTTGAGGGGCATTTAGAAATGGAATATATAAGAGAACAAGAATTTCTGGATAAAAAATTCTATATTGTGTAGATACACGATACAGAAGTTGTTATCCAAAATAATTTTGTTTTCTTTGTAACACATAAATTCTACAAAAACATATCACAGCAAAAAAATCATATTTTTTAGTTTTCACATCAGTTATAACAAATCCAGTTAAAGCTTAACAAAATGACTTTAAGACCTTCATTTTGTCTGCACAGAGACTTTCTTTCATCAACATTAAATACCAAACCAAGTCATCAACCAGCATTCACTATTAGAATCTCCAAGCGGAATTCCTGAGTATTTCTGGTCACCCTTTGAGCTTAGATCCCTTATAGTTTGGCAAAGTTTGATAGCTCTACCATTGCAAAGAATACCATTAGTTCAAAATTAGACAAAATAATTCCCTCAGCTGTGTCACACAGCAATCTTGTATAACAAGACCATGTACATGTAATACCAAATAAGACTGTCTAACTGTCATACAAGTCCTTGTTGGAAATGTGACTTTTCCTACTGGATCTTAATACTGTAAAAACCTTGATCCGTCATGACCATTGACGCTTGTACAAGACCACTGTCAAAGACGTTCCTTTAAAGGGGCAGTAGCACGTTTTTTGAAATTTTTATTTTTTCAAATTTCCCATTTAAAATGATAGTTTATATCATTCATATTTACTTTAGAGGGTAAACTATCTTATTACACAAACCAATTTCCCGAAGTGGGAAAAACAGTGTCGCGTTTAAAGCAAAAATGCATGGCGGCCATTTTATTGTGAACACAATTTATTATTTCGAATGAAAAAAACGATTCCCATGGCTTTACGGAACCATCTACACTCATTTTTTAACTAGATTTTCCGAAGAGAGATTGGTGTTTTACTATTGGTGACATTATTATTCAAATAAATTTCATCGACTTAATTCAGCGAAAAAACGTGCTACTGCTCCTTCAAGAATTCAAACATTTATTATGAAAACAGTCGATCATTCCACAGAGGATGAAATCACCAACAAGCTTAATGTGATACAAGTCCTTGTGAGACTCTCAACCTGCAGTACAAGATATTACGCAAAGAAGTCATTCATCAACATTTAACACCACATAAAAGCAAAAAGCAGCTTTGCCATACAACCCCATGAAAGATTTTCAACCTTTAGAACAACATCTTACTGCAAGACATCATTTATCAGATTTCCTGTCTCTGATACCAACAACAATCAATATCCATTTCTTGTCCATTTCTCAAGTAATGATCACCTCAGAAAGAATGTCAATTGCAAAGTTAACAACTGTGTCCCTTTACAGTAAGACCCACTAATTGGTCTACTCCGGATCCCTCCTCAAGGGGATAATGAGACCTTGTTTCGGATGTTCCAAGGCTTTTCAGAAGCATATTATTACACTGAAAGCTTCTTATTCACAAGCAAGAATAAAGCACAGAATAAAGGTGTTCATTTCTGACAATGGTTGTTGTTGTGTTTTGTACTAAATATGGGGTGAAGTGTGGGATGACTATTATGGAGAAAGAAAGGGGTTTATTGAAGAGCATTATGTGTTGTCTTCCACACTGAATACAAGTCAAGTGCAACTGCTATTTGGGAAGATAAAAGGGTATTATTTCTGACGTTTGTTGTTGTGTTTTCTCTTATCATTGAGTAAAGTGCATATAATTGTAAGGATAGAAACAGAAAAGCTTTGTATGAACATATAAGGAAAAACACCTGTGTTCATGCAGATAATAATTAGGAGAGATATTATAGGGGTAACGTTGTTTTTCAGGGCATTATCATTTGCAGAAGCCCAAGGTCTTCAATTAACTGCCCGACGAAGGAGGTTGAAGGTGACTGAACGATATTCTTCTTTATTTTGTTTAAAACATTTCAGTGCTGTTGTATTATCACATTGTGTTTATGATATTATTTGGCAAAATTACGTGTCCCCTTTTGAAAGAAAGACATGTAAAACGTCGATACGCTCATTTGGTCGCAATAATTGTTGAAATTTCATGAGGAGATTCTAAAGTGACGTCACTTAGAAACGAAGTGATGATGGCCCGTCGTCAGCGTTGAGAAGGCCGTTAATTATCATTTGCAGTGGCCCACTCATTTCTGATAACAAGAGGGCGGTTTCATGATAATTCCGTCCATCTTAGCTATAATAGGTGTTTATTTGTGAGACATTTCTCGTTGTCTTTCATACTAAATACAGAGTAAAGCGCACATTGTCATCAGGAAATAAAGACAAGCAGACAGAGTCGGCCATATCCCCCGCCATGTAGGAATTTTGAATATATTTATGCATTTTGAATATATAATACATTTACTTTCTTGAAAATTGTTATAACTCATAAGTGATAGTTCTAACCTGAACACGTTGATAGTCTGATTGAACTCAGTTTTACAATTTCCAGTGTGTCCTAGAAATAAATGTTTTTGCCCATGCCAAGATTCATTGACCTTGATCATACATCCTTGGAGTTAAGGTCTGGAAACACAATTTAAAGATGTTTTTCCATTGAAACAGCCAAAAACATAATATTTCATTGTTTCTATTCAATTAGTATAGGAATTCCTAACGAAGTGTATCATGTAGGAAGAAAATCATAATAAGGCATAGTAATTGCAATGTTTCTAATGAAGGGTTTTAAAGATGACAAAATCATAAATACTGTGCCATTTATCATTTTCTTTCTTCATAATTAATTTTACAGTATCATATCGTGATACAAGGCCCACGATACAATATATTGTTTTGAAGGATGTGTGTCATACTACATACAGTATTCATAAATGTTCTTCATATAAATTCTAGTTTATAAATTCTAAAAATAGATAGATTTGATAACAGTACCAAGTGAAAAAAACTTGAACCTCTCCCGAAACAAGAAGTTGCTAGAGTTTCTCCAGAAACTAGAAGCTTTTAGGGTTTCTCAATCCATAAATAACACATTATGTCATAGCTGCTGGTGGTGAATTCAATCTCATCTAAATTTGGAAGAATAAGGTCATCCAGTTTTAAAATATACCTTGGCTGTATTGTAGGTTGTACTGTAAATAATTGAAATGTACGGGGATACATATCCTATCATGACCTTAATATTGGTATATGTATTGTATCGCAACCGCTCTGTATCGTTACACCTCTAGACGTCGCTCAGGAAGAATATTGAATAGTTTTGAAGTTTGAGGCCGGAATATAGAACCAAGAAGAGGGAAAACTAAGTCCAGACTGTTTGCATTCGTAAAAAAAAGAAAAATTCTCAAATTTCTATATAGCAAAAGGCACATCTAGACTACTTGGTTGATACCTGTACAAAGTTTCAGCAAAATATATTGAATAGTTTTGAAGTTTGAGGCCGGAATATAGTTTTCCCTCTTCTTGGTTCTAAGTCCATAATGTTTGCATTCGTAAAAAAAAAAAAAAAAATTCTCAAATTTCTTTATAGCAAACGGCACATCTAGACTACTTGGTTGATACCTGTACAAAGTTTCATCAAAATATATTGAATAGTTTTGAAGTTTGAGGCCGGAATGGAAAAGCCCGGACGCACAGACAGACGGACGGACGGACGGAGCTCATTTCTATATCCCCCACCAACTTCGTTGTGGGGGGGATAACTAGTAGATATGTTGTCTTTTGTATTTATACAAAGCTGAGTACAGTCAAGCCGCGATAATCCGGCCACCGATAATCCGAATCTCGCAGTTTCCCAACGGTAGGAAGATGTAACCAAACTAATCTCTTTAGTAGTCCTCAGTACTCAGTAATCCGAACATTTCACTATCCGAACGTTTTTGATGAAAAACGGAAGCGTTCGGATTATCGAGGCCTGACTGTTCATATACAGATCATCATTGAGAAAGGTTTAAGGTGAGTTCTTAAAGGCAATGGTTGCTGTTTTGTTTCATGTTATATATATAATTATTGCAGATGACAATCAGGAAATTCAGAAGAAATGTTACTATTACAGATACTAGCGTCTGACAATTAGCATTACAGGTTGAGGAATAATTTGTTCATGTTTCACTGTAAACACAGAGGAAACTTCAGATGATATTTTGAGAATATATGAGAAAATTGCTTAATAACACATCCCTTCTCAACTTAAGATCTTTCTAGTATATAGATGAATCATCAACTATAAGCTTTAGAATCTCAAAATATTCCTGGATGATAATATCCAGAGATTATCCTGTTCATTTGTTACCATTTTAAAAAAAAACTTTACTGTTGAAATCATTCAAGCATAGGCAACGCATGTGCATTTATCAGGAATGTTCCATGGATTGGTTAACGCAAGAACTATTGGGATGAGTCAAACATATACTTTCCAAGAGATAATTAAACTTTCTCAATATTCCATGATCAGAATGAAATATTGAGAACTTCAAGAACAACCCAGCCACAAGATCAGCTGATGCAAATGCTAACATTAAGAATTTAAAACTGTTTGTTTGAAGAAGTTATAAATGGACAAAAATACATATCACATCATTGCTGCAAAGGTCCCAGACTTGGTGAGGTATTTGCATCAGTCTGTGTCTGGTAGGTATATATATACAGTAAGGCTGTTCTGACCTCAAGCTGAGGCAGGCTGACCTTTGAGTCAGTCTGCTATTATTATAATATCCTGTTTAGTCAATTTGTTCAAGACAATTTGCCGTATTTCGTTCTCAAATTCTCGAATGAAACCTTTTTTCATTTTTACTTACATATATATTCTAAAGATATTATTATAATTTATATGCAGTCTCACGAAACCTGATATAATTGCAATTGTGACACTTTTTCTTATTTCATCAAGATGAGAATATTGTAAAAATCAGAATCCTATATATATCTCACTAATTTTTATATAAGATTTAGCACATCTTTCTCAATAGACTTTATGAGCAAAAAACAAAGTAAATTTCAGATTTTAAAACTGAAGAAATAAATCAATAATGACAGATGAAAAAATATGTTATGTTTTTGCCCCTGTTTATATACATGAATCACTCGTTCTTATCCTCCATTACATGAATCCATACTTTGTAATATTGATAATTTCTCTTACTCATAGCCCAAGGGTAGAATCCTTTTAGTGTTATTGCAGTTATAAAGATGGATTTTGTTAGCATTTTGTCATTTTGGAGTTCTTTCTTTGTTTATCAAAGTTTATATTTCCCTCAAGGGCTTTCATTTCGGATGATTTCATAGCCTTATTATAATCAAAGTGATTCAAGATGAAGCACGTATTCAATGGAGAGAACTTTTTGTGTGAAATGAAATTAGAGTTTTTCTTGAGTAAATACACATGGATCTTTAAAAAAAAAAAATTCTTTTCAATAAAATTACAATTCTGAAAGGCATTTTTAATTATCATTTTGGATCTTGAGTGAAAAGGAAACACACCATAAATGCCAATATAATTTGAGTATGCAATACTAGTTTCATTTAGTCTCCAAATAGATATTGTCTCTTCACCTCAAGCAAGTGTTTGCAGGAGTCAAAACCAGAACTATAAGAATTGTTACAGCTTAATAAAACTTTGTTATGAATACATAGAGATAATTACCTATTGAAGTGTGCCTTTTGGCTTTTAAGAAATGATTGTGAATTTTTTTTTATCCAAGCGAGACTTAGGGTAATACACAAAATTGCAGAATTTTTTTATATTTATTTATGTCTCATCTTGTACATGTAAAATGTTCATACACATGTTGATTAAATATATTATAAGTTATGTGCACATATTTTATGCTCGTTTTGAAAACATCAACTTGGTTATTTTCAAGAATATGATATAACTTTACTTATACTGCATGAAACCTTTTTGACATATGACATTCTCCAGACAGTTTTAAACAATTTCATTCATAATTTATGGGGGGCAGGATAGCGCAGTGGTTAGCGCGTTCGGCTTCTGATCAAGAGGTCCGTGGTTCAAATCCCGCCAGGGGCACGGCAACTTTGTCTGCAGTAGAGAACTGTTCTACACGCAGTAAGGTTTGGGTGCAATGCTACACTGAATTTCAGCGTAGTAACACCTATGGTTCGCTAGTTCCAGCCGATGCTCGCAGGTTTCACCGCAAAGCATAGCCACATGGCCTTGCGGGCTTTCTCCCTGCCATAATACTAGCAGCCGTGATATAAGTGAAATACTCTTGAAAGCAGCGTTAAAGACCAACTCACTCACTCACTCATAATTTATCAAAACCATCTACAATGTAATTGTTATCTCATTAGAATGAAATTGACATTTTTTGAATTGAAGTGACAGATAATTTTAGCATAAGCACTATAAATTTTCAAAGATCCAATAAAACACCAACTGATTATTTTGACCATGTATGTTTTTTACAAATATTAGATGTTCTCTCAGAAAAGGAAACAGCATATTAATTACCCGTGTCCTGTTGTACCACATCTAATGATTACATCATAAATCACTTCTCGTTATGAAAATATTATTTTACTCTCGTCATGACAGATTTATCGCCATTTTTGACATTGTTATTTGGCGAAGCTAAATCAGGTTGAAATATGTTGTTAACTTGAAATGTGACACATTTAATATCAACGCTCCAGCTGTAATAATTTGTCATTAGATATCAAATGTAACCTTTATGAAAACATGCTTAAGATAATATCATCACTTTCAGAAAGGGCCATTACTATTGTAATTATATACATATCCTTTAATTCAAGTGAACAAAGACTTTCTACTTGTCTAAATGTGTATATCTAATTTAAACCTGAGCCACTCTTTCAAATTAATAAATCTAGAATTTTCAAAATAGTTTTACATTTCAATTTGAATTTACATTAATAGTTTTGAATTTACATTTTAATTTTTAAACTTTGGTATTTTAATTTTAAAAATTTGGTATTTAAATTTTACAAATTCACTTTTTTTTCAAAATTAATGTTGGTTTCCATTTCCTCTTTATAATGTTGACAACAGAGAGGAAACTCTAGCCTATACCTATTGACCTCCATTACAAAGCGCCAAAGGACAGGCAATCTGTCTGTTCTCATTACTGTACTCCAGCGTGTGTAAGATGACAATCCAAGAACTGTACTGAGAGACCTTGCTCTAACACCTATCAGTCTGCAGGCCAAATGAGTATCTGACACCCTATTCCAGGGAGGTTCGGAGGATCTTTACACTTACCCTGCTAATTCAATTAGAATGTACCTTATTCCACCTGAATTGTCTTTCATAATAATATGTCATTCAGGAATGTTCAAAGACGACCATTAGAAATTGATGAACACTCTAATTACCGGTAGTCCATTGATGCATCTTGGTGTTAACTGAAAAATATCATACAAATCCATGATCCATGCAAAATTATAATTCATTATCATTTTGATAATTTAATCCTTTTTTATCATTCATTATCTTTTACCATCCTTTATTACCATTTCTTTTTAATGAAGTGAAAGCAAATCTAGTGACTTCTAGACGGAAAGACCATAGAATGTTTACAGTTACCAAAAGATTCTAATATTTTCCTTTAATCAAAATTGGAAATTGTCTTAGTTTTCAGTTTTTTAAAAATCAATAACTAAGTTTATACCTTTGCTTCACAAGTCTGTTAGTGTAATTCCTGGAAGACACCGTTACTTACACCAATCTGTGAATGTTCTTGATGACCTTCCAGAAAGCGCCGAAGGGAGTCGGAAACGGGATCAATTGAGGACAAAATCTAATTTGTTTGCTCTGAGTAGTGAAGCTATCAGTAGTCTGAGTGAGTGACAGCAATGTACATGTGTAATGTATGTCTACAAGCAGTGTGACTCTTCAATAGTTAACTCATTGATTGGTGTAATAGACACCTAGGATCAAATTGTGGTACAACTATTGGTAATCTGACTGAGTGACAGCAATGTACATGTGTAATGTACGTCTACAAACAGTGTGACTCCTCAATAGTTAACTCATTGATTGGTGTAATAGACACCTAGGATCATATTGTGGTACAACTATTGGTAATCTGACTGAGTGACAGCAATGTACATGTGTAATGTACGTCTACAAACAGTGTGACTCCTCAATAGTTAACTCATTGATTGGTGTAATAGACACCTAGGATCATATTGTGGTACAACTATTGGTAATCTGACTGAGTGACAGCAATGTACATGTGTAATGTATGTCTACAAGCAGTGTGACTCCTCAATAGTTAACTCATTGATTGGTGTAATAGACACCTAGGATCATATTGTGGTACAACTATTGGTAATCTGAGTGAGTGACTGCAATATACATGTGTAATGTACGTCTACAAGCAGTGTGACTCCTCAATAGTTAACTCATTGATTGGTGTAATAGACACCTAAGATCATATTGTGGTACAACTATTGGTAATCTGACTGAATGACTGCAATGTACATGTGTAATGTACGTCTACAAGCAGTGTGACTCCTCAATAGTTAACTCATTGATTGGTGTAATAGACACCTAGGATCATATTGTGGTACAACTATTGGTAATCTGACTGAGTGACAGCAATGTACATGTGTAATGTACGTCTACAAGCAGTGTGACTCCTCAATAGTTAACTCATTGATTGGTGTAATAGACACCTAGGATCATATTGTGGTACAACTATTGGTAATCTGACTGAGTGACAGCAATGTACATGTGTAATGTACGTCTACAAGCAGTGTGACTCTACAACAGTTAACTCATTGATTGGTGTAATAGACACCTAAGATCATATTGTGGTACAACTATTGGTAATCTGACTGAATGACTGCAATGTACATGTGTAATGTACGTCTACAAGCAGTGTGACTCCTCAATAGTTAACTCATTGATTGGTGTAATAGACACCTAGGATCATATTGTGGTACAACTATTGGTAATCTGAGTGAATGACTGCAATGTACATGTGTAATGTACGTCTACAAGCAGTGTGACTCCTCAATAGTTAACTCATTGATTGGTGTTATAGACACCTAGGATCATATTGTGGTACAACTATTGGTAATCTGAGTGAATGACAGCAATGTACATGTGTAATGTACGTCTACAAGCAGTGTGACTCCTCAATAGTTAACTCATTGATTGGTGTTATAGACACCTAGGATCATATTGTGGTACAACTATTGGTAATCTGAGTGAATGACTGCAATGTACATGTGTAATGTACGTCTACAAGCAGTGTGACTCCTCAATAGTTAACTCATTGATTGGTGTAATAGACACCTAGGATCATATTGTGGTACAACTATTGGTAATCTGACTGAGTGACAGCAATGTACATGTGTAATGTACGTCTACAAGCAGTGTGACTCCTCAATAGTTAACTCATTGATTGGTGTAATAGACACCTAGGTTCATATTGTGGTACAACTATTGGTAATCTGACTGAATGACTGCAATGTACATGTGTAATATATTTTACATGTTGTATGACGTCTCAGTAAACTGATTGGTAATATTGCTAGTCTGAGTGACAACATTGTACAATTATTGTACTAAAATATGTCTTCAACTGGCGTGAAATCTCATTGCTTGCTGAAATGGCGACAATTTACATCCCGCAATATCCATTCCACCAATTGACTAAGTTGTATGAAAGGGTATAAGTTAAATACACAATGACAGAGTCCTATACACTATAATTCATCTTCTATAGTGTTTGCTGATAAGGACATCTTTTTAAGACGTAACAAGAAGGATGTAAAGTATCTATGGGCTGTGCCATACAGACCACATATAAATGTCAAAATTGACAGTTTAGTTTTGCATTGATTGGTATAAACAAAATTAAGATGTTCCATGATTATTACATTTTGACATTCATAAAGAAAACAAGTGAGATAGAGAAATGAACAAAGACAAATTGTGGGGATAAAAGTCTCCTCCATGCCTCCCTAGATTCTATGTTACTACACTAACTGAAAGTGGTGTACATGTATACAGAGAGATTGATGGAAGCAGGAGAAAACTGATAGTGATGTAAGTGTGGAGCACAGTGGTGTAGTGGTTAGCATGCTTGCCTCTCATGCCAAAGGCCCGGGTTCGAATCCCGGTGGAGACACCAAACATTTGTGACCTGGGTCTCAAGCTGTGTTGTGTCCTTGGGCAAGGCACTTCATCCACATTGCACTCAGTCCACCCAGCTGTATAATTGGGTACCTGAAAAGCGGGTGTACATGACTTCGTCTAGCGCTATCGGCAGCTTCGAAAGTACAATTCCGTCAGGGTAATAATGTGAAGCGCATTGAGCATGCATTCGTGTGTGGATAACTTGCGCAATATAAGTATCCATTATTATTATTATTATTAAGTATCTTATGACAGACGAAATGGAACAAAGTTTTCCATGATATTTTTATTGAGATCATAAACAGCTCTTGGTTGTAACTTGACTAACTGATAGTCATCTGCTACGTACAGCCATCGAATGGCAACCAGGACACTTCATGGCAGGAATTTTATAATGTTCAAACATTCAATATAAAACTTACAGATAGTGATGTAAATATATAACCTAGACACGTCATGGCTGTAAAGTGACAATGTTCAGACGTATGTGCCAATACAAAATTTACAGATAGTAATGAAAATATGACTAGTACAATTGATTTGGTATTGACCCTAGACTCCTCATGGTGGTGATGTGACAACTTTCAAACAATCTATTAGAAAACACATAGACAGGGATGTAAATATGTACAGGAAGATTGGAAACAGACCTATCACAGAGCGGACCATGGCTGCCTTGGTGTGTACGCCATTGATTAGTGACATAGACACCTCGTGGCCGTAATTTGAAAACCTTGAAATCCCCCTCACTGTATAAATTTGTTAATGGTCAACACAGCTATATTGACTAGACCTAGATTAGTGGATTGGCTGGAGAGCTGCTGACCAGTGTCCAAACATCGATCTGACCAAATCAGATGACAGGCAACGTGTCTTCGACTGTGTCAGAAGTAACACCAGAAAAATCATTTGGGGCTCTTCACAGAAAAGGATAAATTTGTTATAATTTTGACAGTAAAATGTACTGTATTTCATACGCCGATAGATCTCAATCAATTGACAGGGAACATTTCTTGGATTGTGAGAGAAGTAAAACCAGAAGAATCATTTTGAGATCATCAAAGAAAATATGTTTTACTCGACAAACTTGATAATCTAAAACATCAAAAGTCCAAAGGAAATCAATAATGTCTTAAAGACATTTATTTAAATTTCAAGACTGCTCCACACCATAAAAACATAAGAAATACAAAGGAGTTTAACTTATTTTGCTGGAATATAATGGTTTAAGAAAATTCAACTCCTATTGATTTTATTCTAATTTTGATTTTCCATATCAACAGCAGGACATATCGTAAGTGGAGAAACATTTGAAGGTCATTGGGACTCTTGTTACCGGCTACGATTAACGAATTAATCAATTAGTATCAGTCTGGACACCTGTTCTCCCTAGCAATCAAAGGTCAAACTGTCTCCGTCAAATCATGGTTTCAGACAATAGTTTGAATGACATTTGACATTAACGAATGTCAACATTGTCTTCAGATGTTTGTCTAGGAAATCCTCAGAGAGATATCATTAAGTTTTCAAATCTTAAGTCCTTAACTAAACAATTGAGAGACTGGCTCCAATACATAGAAGTAACATGATTAGTGTAGAATGAATAATTTTCATGAACTGAGAACTAAATGTATGTTTGTGAGATCATGAAGATAGTTAAGAAATCATCTCAACTTAGTGAAATAATCTAAATTCAATTTCTAGTCCAGAAGGTAACTTTTCACATAACATTTATCTTCATATGTAAATTGTTTCATAAACCATATGTTATTTTTTCACAATAAAATTATTATAATTATTGTTGTTATCATGCGAAAAATACAAAATCATAAAGAAACCACAGCAAAGATGATTTCTCATTAATATTCCAAAATTTTATAACCAGGTTTCAATGTAAGTCTATGGACATCATGTCTCAGTATGAATATATCTGGCAGCACATCACTGTACCTACAGCTGGAGACTAGGTTGCTCTCCTACGTTCTTCACAATCAATGCAGCTGCAGCTCTTATGTTTGTTTTACAGTTTCAAGGGAAAACTTTGCTGCAGTCAAGTCAATAATTTCATTTCAACTCCTGGGAGATTTCAACGACACCATCGTTACAGATTTAGTTTAAAGATGGAAAAGTCATGGTTGTAAAATCAAATCTTGAAATAAAAGTCAGTCGAGTGTGATTTGCATTCAGATGTGCTTATCACATACCAACACATACAAATGTTAAAAATGTATTTTGTTTAACATAAATTACGGTTACATCCCAAACAGTTATCTTTTTGATGTCATTTGCCATTGTTAATTAAAAAAAGCATTATTTACAGCATAACATTTATACATACATATCCAAGTTGATTTTATATTTAGTGATTACCATATGACATGCAATGTAAAACACCATGATTGCATGTGGACAAGCATTTTCACTCTTATGACGCATGTTTTAAGTATCAATCAGTGTTTCATTTATTTTGTGTCGATAATAACATTACTACGTTACTGATTTTGTCATAGATATTTAACTGCACCAGCTTCAAACTCCTTTGACATGCACTGAACAATTGCTACATTGCATGTTAATAAATAATTACAACTTTTATTCTATTTATTATGTGTTTTTTATGTATTTGTGACAATATAGACACTATTAGAATGTAATAAACTTTTTAAAAAACTCTCATTGACATGTATTGACATGCAACTAACATCTGCAGAATAGGATGCAACATTAATTAAAATACCTCATAAAATAAAAAAATCTTTCATGATGGATATTTTATCCTGAAATACTCTCATCCTTTGGAATCTTCACAAAAACTCATGTCATGTTCTATTCAATGCTTCAAATGGTGGAATGTAAAGTGCAACTTCAGAATTATATGTAAATAACTTACACAGCAAATCAGATATTTTTGTGACAACAATTATCATAAAGCAAGGCTTTTACATTACAAATTGATCATTTGACAGTTGACATGCAGAACACAACTGCAAAATTGCATATTGACAATCACAAAAAAAATTGTATTTATAAATCCCCAACAAATATGGCATTCTACAATTATATTTAACATAAGACAAAGAACTCGCATTGCAAAATCATGTCGTATTCAAAACTGATTCTTTGATTGCTGACGGCCAACTGCAGATTCGCATGTTGACAAACAATTACAATAAATGATTTGACTTGATTGGCATGTGATGGGCAGCAATCTGATTACTGACGAAGCACAACTGTTGCACCGAAGGCACGTGGCTATGAATTATTCCGTCCACTGCAACGTACTGGATTAGACTAACATGATTAGGGGTGATTAGGTCTCTTTAAGCATGTACATGTGGTCCTGTGACTGGGGGAGTGCATGAATGAATCTACATCCATCACCCAAGGTTAGAGATGACAATGTATTTACATGAAGGAACTTTCAGGCCTCTTTTCTGTTGTCTGACTGAATGAAATTTATGAACAACAGTGAGGTGATTGTGGGTTGAAATATTAATGTCATAAAACTCTCTAAAAATATACAACAAATTTTGTAAAAATATTATCTGATATATTATACATTTTCAAGTTATTACTGTGTCATATGTTTATTACTTTCCTGGGGACGATACTGCAGTGTAATATTTATATACAGCAATATTAAACTAATATAATATAGCTGAAACTATGACATCATAATGGTATGGAGTTGTGATGTCACAAAGGTTGTACCGTTGCACGATGGCACGTGACTTGCGGATATACGTGTCAGCGCACAGTTGGCAATTTGGCTTGATTAATTTTGGCAAGTAATGAATAAAATACTAAATATAGTATCATATGATTTTTTTTAACTCATGAATGATTTCATATCAAACTTACTTTAACCCGTTTTATACCAAATCTTCAACTAATTTACTATAAAAAAAAGTTGGTAGTAAGTGGAAGGTGGAGTAGTATCCTCTATATATCACATTGTAAATATCAGTGAACTCATTTCACATATGTATGAAATGTAGCATGGTCCAAGGTCAGAAATAATTCTGTACGGTTGGGTGTGAAAAATCCACCAAATAAAAACCCTGGATCAGTACCTGAATGAAACCTTCATCTATCATCTGATACAGAGTATGACAATAGTATGAACAAGGAAAGTCAAAATTGATATTAACTGTGGCAGTTATCGGCAAGATATACTTCAACTGGTTGCAACATGTTTTAAAAACAGTTTAAAGGTACAGTAGGACGTGTTATTTTTTGTGGAGACAGGATGCAAGAATATACAGCTTTTTATGCATTCATGCCATATTTTGAAAATGCGAAAGGTGTGAAATTGAATGTCTCATCATCGATGACATAAATGCACAAATTTCGCCTAATATGTACTCCAACAAAAATTATCTAGTCATACTGTCTCTTTATATGTGAACTGAGATGATCATGTGGTCAAAATGTGCATTCATTATGTTATAACGGAAGCAATGAGGGTCAGGATTGATGCTTTCGTAAAGAAAGAGAGAATTCAGGCTGTGTTAATGATGGTCACTTGATTGAAATGTACGAATAAGGTGATTACAGAAACATTGGTTGTCAGATATGACATCAATTTGTGTGAAAGAATAAATGATAATCTTTCATAGATGTACATTTTCATTTCAATATATTTGTTGTAGCCGTTATATGTACATAACAATCACTGTTATACCTGGCCATAAAACCACTCTTCAAACGTTCAGCTACCAGGCTAATACCATGGGACACATCAGATGGTAACTATGTATGATAATATTTATTGCAAGCAATAGTTCGGTTTCAAAATATGCAGCATGTTCTTAACACATTCAAGGTAACATCATTCATATAGAATGTTGCATTCTGCACCAATCATTCAGACCAGGGGTAGAATGGTCAGAGAGGTAAAGTTCGTTACAAAATGTTGCAGTCTAGTTGTGAAGCAAATGGTGACCTTGCATTCTAATTAATCTTTAATCTTATTAAGAACATACTCGTCAATGCCAAACCTTAGGTTCCACCAGAAATATTTCAGAATACATGATCAATGGTATCAACAATATTGGGGTTTTCAGGTCAAGGGTTAAATGAGAGTGTTGAGAGATGGTTATTGGTCCTTTGTGTGATTTAATTAGTAAGAAGAAGCGTTCTTTCACAAAAATCAATAACATTTCTATGCATTAAGAACTTACCATAAGAAACTATTTAATTTCATCCCTTTCAATCTTATACAACCAACAGGGGTTAGGACATGATGGTCAAAGGTGCATTTTATCTGAAGAAGGATAAGTAAATTTTGAATTATAAACAAATTCTTTCCATTAAGAACATGCCAATGGAAACAAAACACTGTATTCCATTAAAAAATATTTTGATCCTGAAATGACATTGATCCAAAATATGTTGCAAATGGATCTATTTTATGGCATGCATAAATAACCAAAATAAACAAACTAAATGTCTCAAATTTCAATTTCTACAGATATATCCCGATCGACCTGTCCCTTCAAGACTACCGACAATATTTCAGCCCCAGATTAAGGGTTAACAGATAGACCTGAGAGATCGCAGATGGTAGTGTTGCATAGTGTTGTAGTTAAGCCCAGAAGAAAAAGCTAGCTAACCATGCTCCAAGATCAATACCCAATGATACAGGCAGACTGTGGAAATGTTCTCTACAGACTGTTTGGTTGCATTCAATTTGCTTAGTCTTTCAAAACACATTCCAAGCACTGACAGTCAATATTAAGGAATACAGGCAAAATAAGAATTGGATTAAAAGGTAGGGTGCATTTTAAGTAAAATACCTCAGTTGATTTCCTTATTACTATTAATGAATAAAAAACCCAAATCTTAACACTTTCTTTCCGGTGATGGCCAATATTGGTAAATACAGACAAATTAAAAATTGGATTTAAAGGGATAGTGAGTATTTCTCATAATATTTTTTCATTTTCATGTTAAGAAACAAAATTGCACATCCTATATATATATATATAAACATGCTACACAATATGAAGCAACTCTGATCGAAGGTGCAAGGTACACAAATGTGAAAATTTTACGGACGATGAGATAAGAAATGACAGTTATACTGTTAATCCTGGGAATTCTACCAAAGGAGACAAAAAGCATTTTTATTATTCCTTGATAAAAGTCTAAGCGCCAATGGTCAACGGTAGATGATGAAGGAAGTATCAAATAACTGTGACAGTAAGGTATTTACCCTGAAAATCTTGCCAATAAATGCAAGAAACAAACAGAAATCAGCTGTTTTATTCCTTGTTTGTCCAAAGTCCAAATGGGCAAAAGTCCAAAGCGCCAATGGTCAAAATACAGAAAGGAGTGACTACCAGAGGATGCAAATTAAGTCACAAGATCAGATCCTTGAATACAAGAAGAAACCAGAAATCAGCTATATCATTCCTTTTTGGCCAGAGACCAAAGATCTAGCTCCAATGGTCAAAATACAGAGGAGGAGTGACAACCAGAGGATGCTAAGTCAGAATAACAGATTATTAAACCAATGAGGACAATAAGCCTCTGTATTATTCTCTTCCTTCTGGGCCAAAGTCAAAGCACCAACGGTCCATGGCAGATGATATAGGATCTACCAGACACATTAGTGAGATCATCCCAGCTTGTTACCATAGTCCTTGACTTATGTATAGTGTACCCTTCATTGATAGTTGAATTTGTCTGGCGCTGACAATGTGGTGTCCCTGCGGACTTGCAGCTGGGTCGCGCCGACATTGGCTGATAGGAAATCAATATTGGTACGACTTTGGTTTATATACTTATAGAGATGAATGAGATTATGTGTTTAATGATGTGTGATAAGTCATATATGCTATAAGTTGATGTTATTTCCAACTGATTACACCATTGTATGAAATAAAATCCATCTAACAAACTGTTACCTGGTAACATTTTGTCTGGGATATAAACTATGCACTATTAAATATTTGAGATATTCTCCAACATGCCAATTGAATTGACAAAATTACACTTTCCGGCCGGTTAGATTCCACGCCTATTTTATACACTGATAAAATATTTGTATTGTAAATTTAAATATGGAATAATGAATCTTGTTGGTTATTGTATTAATATTCATTAACAAAGTTATTATATTGAGTGAAAAACATGTTTAATGATAATAGCAATGAATTTGGATTTAATGAACTATCACATTCATTTATTTATAAGCATCAAAACCACATGTGAATTACATTACCAGAGACATGTATATGCTATTAACAAGAACCTGCCGAGTGTCAATATCATTTACAACTGACAACTCACAAGCAATATGGGACTGTTCATACGGGAATAATATACACATGACAACTGCTAGTACATTATCCAGTTATCGCAGCATTTACGTTTAACACTGTTTAAGTGATTACAAGTTCGCTGCCTTAAAACTTTGCAATCATTAACTGCCTTCAAAATTTGTATTAAATAATTGTTGAGTTCAGCACTTGAATTAACTAGGATTAACTTCTACAATTTTCTATGACAAAATTAAGCATTTTTATCCCTAAAATTGAAGTTATTCTAATGTTCATGCTTTAAAGGGGCAGTAGCACATTTTTTCACTGAAATAAGTCGATGAAATGTATTTTGAAAGCTAATGTCAGCAATGGTAAACACCATCCTCTCTTCGGAAAATCAAGTTAAAAAATGAGTATACATGATTCCGTAAAGGTATGGGAATTGTTTTTGTCTTTCGAAATATTAAATTGTGTTCACATTAAAATGGTCGCCATGCAATTTTTGCTTTATAAGCAACACCGTTATTACCACTACGGATAATTGGTTTGTGTAAGAAGATGATTTACCCTCTAAAGTAAATATAAATAACATAAACTATCATTATAAATAGGAAATTTGAAAAAATAAATTTGCAAAAAACGTGCTACTGCCCCTTTAAGGACATATGATGGAGTTCAACCATAAACTATTAACATTCTACCTGCAGCAATTGTCCAGGATAACCTAATTTTGGCTAGTGGTAAATTCAGGATTATTCCCTAAAGATTCTCCAAATGAGCTGTGATTCCTGTGAATAGGCAACTCAGAATATAATATTGCAGCAGGATGAGTAATCACATTTTATCCAACAGTTTGATGAAGTCAATCCTTGTTCAACAATCCTCATTTACTAGTAAATGAGGATAGTTATTGAAGACTGACATAAGTGGACAGTATGTCCGAACGATTCTGAGTGACCAATTCACAGGAAACAAAAGGAAGGAATTATCAAGAATTGGCTACTTCAGATCAATTCATTCAAGTGAGTATAATCCTGGAATGGTTATGCTGCACCAGAATATTCCAAGGTCTACAAGTAGAGGATTTAAGATAAAAGATTAACACACACCATCCAATTTTCCACTCATTCAACAAGAGATTAACATTATTACTATTGAAATGAGAAACATAGGTACCCATGCTACCAGCAGTTGTCACTACCTGGTAAACAAGTGAAGCTATGGGATGCAATAAACACTGGCATGTTGGCTATCAACAGAAGAAAGTCTTGGAGAATTACCAGGAATCACAGGAAACTGGTGTGTGATATGTCAGTATAAACTATACCAAGTTTACCATCATTCCTAGCATTCTTGGAATATTAGCAGAAATTTCATGAACTGATGAAAATAGTGTGTGACATGAGTTTCAATGCTTAAGATGTTGATCAGTTTGTGCAAAGTTATTCTGAGTGGCCAATTTAAAGGAATCACAACTAGATAGCACAGGGAATGAACAATGATGCCGCGCCACTGGCTGAATATAGAGCCATGGGATCTGGAGCTCATCATGACTTCAATGATTTATTATTAAAGGTTGAAGATCCTTTCAGGCCTGATGAGCTGAAAGTAGGATACCCCAGAATATTGAAGAACACACACACAGAGTTACAGTCAGTTCTCTTCCTGTCACTGATGGAGAATAACCAGAAATCGTAAAAATTGCTAAACTAGAGTTTGTCATCATAAACTATGTCATGTTGACTACTAGTTTGGTTTGTCTTGGAAATTTACCAGGAATCATGTAAACTACTGGCATCATGATGAACCATGTGTGAGATAATCATTGTACATGATGCTATGTTCACAAATGGTACTTGTTACTCCACAAGACTCAGGTAAAATGTTCACTATCAATTTGATACTAAGAATCATAAGAAATGTTGGCATCATGATGTACCATGTGTGTGCCATGTTGTTTTATTATATGTTATGTTTGATTCTGGTCTTGTTACTTCAGGAGTATAAACAGAATAGTCATCACTGTCAAACCAATTCAGTCTTGGAGTATAAACAGGAACTGTAAAACATACTGATGTGCAATATGTCCTTTCACAATTTGAGATTTGCAGAGAACATTGTTTCTTATCACTTCAATTTCTTAATACCCTTGTCATATAACCAGAAAGCTTTATAAAATGTTATGCAGAGTGCTGTAAAAACAAGGTTGTCAGTCTCAGTTCTAAAAAATAAGATTTTAAAAACTGAAATTTTATTGCATAATTTTTTTTTTTTTTTTAAAAACAAACAAAGTCTTGGAATATTACCACGAACCACTGGCAGCAACAAGAAAAGACTTGAATTACAACACAGTTCTTTGTCTTATTTACCAATTCCTTAGAATTATATTGACCTCATCATACATTTCTTAATGCCCTTTAAAGATTAGTATCAATTATGTTTTTATTTGACCAGGAACCTTTGGCACATCAGCTTTTCATTGTACTACTAACAAGTAAAGGTGGAAGTGACATGTTTAGTATCAATGTTCTAACTTGGAAAACTGCAAGGAACCACTGGCACACCATGAGAAGCACTGTTATATATATACATATTTTATAGTACCAATCCTGAAAGTCTTGGAGAATTACCAGATTCTCTTGGCACTGTTAACAGGCCTAAGATGAGCACAAATATCAACCTGACACATAGAAATTGACAATGACATATATAGGAGCAAGCACCTGTTGATTATTGAAGTATTGGATTGGGTGGAATGATGATCGTCAAAGTGAAACGGACAACATGGAACTAATAATACTTTCAATTAAGTTTTTTTTTCAAAATTTAAATCAATTTCTTTTCTCTAAAAATACCAAAATTTGGGGTATCCAAATTAATTCAAAGCCTGTGAAAGGATACTTTTAAAAAATTCTGAATTTTAATTTCAAACTGAATAAATTTATTGTTCCAAATGATGACCCTATAGTAGAATGATATTCAGATGCTGATATCAAGGTATATGTTTTCATGCTTTATTATTTATGGTCAGGATCACATTAATATTTTTAGTGAAAACGGTAAAACTTTCTTTATTTGTTTATTTGATAAATGATTTTTTATTCTGGCCATATTTTTTTAGATGTCAGAATTTTCCAATCTCTTATTCCCAGTGATATTATTATTTCCAACAAGCTATCAATATTAGAATGACATATTGCAGAAGGTCAACCAAGCAAGAAAGTGATCAGATTTAAATAAAATTAGAACTGCCGGATACCAACAATATTGAAAAATTACAGGCAAATCAATAGCAGAACATAGTAATTCACTCTGTGCAAAGCAAATTTGGGATATTCTGAATGACTTTCGTAATAAAATTCAAATGTTTGAATGAAATTTGAAAAATAATTTAGATAGATTTCTGTTCTTGTATGGAAGAGTTTTTCTTCTAATAATCATAGACTTGCTATTTTGTCCGCAATCATACTCAATGCAGGTTTTGTGTAGAAAATCAATCTTCACAAATGTTTCATGACAAAATCAAAAATTGTTTGTTTGACGTTTTCTCTATCATTTTACCCACTGATTACGTGTTCAATAGTGATTGCTTTGACCCAATCTGAAGCATTTTGTTTAAGAACACATTTTTAAAACTTGTTTCTCTCCATTTAATTTGTTAGATTTTTTGGCTTTTCATTCTGGTTATTTTATATGTGTTAAACAGAAATTGCTCATTAAGCATTTGACCCTTATAAATACAGTGGCTTGTTCAAAAGAAACATCAAAGAAATCCTTTTGGTTTTAAATTTTCTAAATCTTGCAAAATTGAAGATAAAAATACACATTTCATGGAGTTAAGCACACCTACTTTTACAGCTGGAAGGATAGAAGGATGATTAAAACACAAAATCAATATATCAAAATTGAAATACACCAATTCCAGTTCTGAAAGATAAAAATAATTTATAAATTGATTATATTTAAATCTCAATTACAAACATTTAAAATGTCAAAACTAATTGATATTAGACTAGAACTAGCTTGAAAGACCATGTTTACTTGGAAATATAAAGTTCTCTTATCTAACAATAACTAATTCTAGCGATTCAGAGTTGTCATTAGTTTCAATTGGTACTTTGAACTAATTGCATTTGAATCTCATTCAGGTGAAAAAGAATGAATTAAATAATTTTCTATCTTTTTATCAACGGTAAAAAGAAAATTGTTTTGAAATATTCATTTTGTACTTCAACTGATTTAACCAAAGTGAAATATTCATAATTTAAGCAACATTCTTTAATGATATCACAATTACTGTTTTTCAATGAATTGCTGATTGACAAGAGAATTAAATTTTAAGGTAATTAAACACAATCCATGAACATGTGATATTGGAGTCTAAAAACCTTCAAGTTCAAAATTAACAAGAATATGGATTATATTCTTTTGAAAAGAAAAAGCTAATAAAAATTATTTTAATTAACTGCATTACTTTAAAAGAACAGAATCTTTTAGAACATATATTTACAACAGCAGAATATTCAGGACAATTAAACACAATCCATGTACATGTGATATTGGAGTAAAAAAACATAAAGTTAACATAATCAAAATTAACAAGAATATGAATTATTTTCTTTTTAAAAGAAAACGATAATAAAAATTACTGTAATGACTTCAAAAGAACAATTCTTTAAGAACATATATTTACAATAGTCGAATTTTCAGAACATGGGACCCTTCTTCACAACCAATTTTCATGGAGCAAACAAACAAACAAACTTGTATTGAATTTTCTCTGGTAATCATACATCAAACTTATCACACAGAGAAAGGACCACAGACAAGGGTGTATTTCAAGTTTCTAATTTACAAAACTAATCTTGTTATCTGTAGGGCCGATTCTGTAAAACACTGTAGGCGTTGACGGTAAAGGAAACCAAATTGTTACAGCTTTCGGTTTCAGCGTTCAATTTTTTAAATTTCAAATGCCACATTTTTTTTATCAAATGCTAACTGATGCCACTGTAAGTTTTTAAATGCCTCATTCAGGAAATCAATTTCAGTGTAACCGTCTAAATTGGCCACAATCACCTCCATAAAATTGGCCCTCCATACTTCAAACACAAGTGTTTCCTGTGCAAAACAGTTAGAGTAATTTTAACCTTTGAGTCTGGTAGGATTACTACTCATGACTGCTTTTGAATAAAGGGTGTCCACGAGCTCTCAGCGCTGTTCCTTTGGACTGCGCTTTTAGTTGGTAATAGTCACCATGCTTTAATCTGAAGCTTGTTCAATGTATTGAAAAGTTTAATGGCTATTTCAGCACAACTCAAAGCTAAATATTTGTGTTAATATAATTATATCCATGTAGGTTGCGACACTGGTCATGCTTATGCACATAGATAAAAGGACATGTTTTATGCTTTTAAATTAAACATGTTCAACTATCATCTATTCTGCTGAAAATTCAGTAAGTAGAATTTGCAGGATATGATTATTTTCATGACAAACATTTCATATTTATAATATTCAGAAAGAAATTAAATCAGAATGAAATCAAAAGATCATTAAGATATATACCAGTATAATGTCCCTGATTTGAAAATGAAAAAAACCATGATTTTACTCAGAATGTTTTTAAACCACTCATCCATTTTCTGAGAGCTTATATCATCAACACACATATATCTAGCTTGTCTTTGATTTAAATAATCGAGAAACCTGATATCTCATCACTCACAGGATATGGATTCTGTCAGTCTGATTAAAATCGACGGTTTTCCGTGGAATAAAAATTGCAAAATAGTGCATCTACCAGGAACCAACTCATATCAGTTGTAGGTTCCACGCCAAACCATCTGATAACAGCCCGTAGACTCGCGTGTTCGAGCGCAATTCAGGTAGCCAATCAAAAGACGCCCAATCAATGCTTTCGGTGCGAGAAGCTAGGGGCAGATAACTCCAAACAGCTATCCTTTGGTCTGTTTCGAATGCTCTCAAAACAGTGACCGTTTAAAAACTACGTTGTGATTGGTCAGCTATTTGACTGGGCTTTGGTTGTGCTAAACTGGTTCGGAACATTCGCCTATACAGGGTGTTTTCAGACCTTGTGGAGAGGAATCTACAGAACCTGTTTGCATCCCCGTTGATGAATAATTTTGCAAATTTTATTCCTCGGAACAGGGTAGATTTTAATCAGACTGTGGATTCTGTATGCTTAATTTAAATATTTCCAAATGAATTAAGTCAAAACACAATTAAACATGTTAATGATTTGTCCTGATTATACTAATGGGAAATAAACTATAAAATCAGGATTATACACTATGAACCCAAGCACCGTGAAACACCAAAGTGCTTGTCTACAAGTCCCTGGACACCGTGAAACACCAAAGTGCTTGTCTACAAGTCCCTGGACACCGTGAAACACCAAAGTGCTTGTCTACAAGTCCCTGGACACCGTGAAACACCAAAGTGCTTGTCAACAAGTCCCTGGACACCTGTACATCTGTATATGATAACAAGTAATCAATTTGGTATCAATCCATCCCCGTTAATTGAAGCCTGTCAATCAACTCTACCATCATCAATTCAAATATTTGTTTCATCTGATAAAATCCTGGCAACAGCATCAAGCAATAAAACTTCTACAAGATTAACACAACTTTAACTGTAAAAATATCAGTTCCAAACGCGTCCAGCCAATTAACTAGTAATTAGACAATATTGGACCAAAATCTTCCACTCGACCAACGAACTTGACAAACATTGAACAGGCTAATGGTTTTGTTGCAGAGTTGCAGCACCAATTAGTCACTCAATAGAATGATTGTTATTCTGTGGTAACACAACCATTCATTAGCAAAACTATCCCCCATTCCAAGCATAGAAATGGCAATGTAGTTCCGTCAAAAGCCAAGACCCTTTCTACGCATTTCCTCTCTCATTTCATTCCCTCGCTCCTTTCTTCCTGTGCCTTTAAGATAAATCAATATTCGGTAAGAGGCGATTGATCTCGCCTGTAGTCTGAAGAGAAAGTGATAGGCCTAAGCAACAACCCTGCAGTACGCACATACTCAGAAGTAAATTCCGTTTCACTATACCTGGCTTATAATGCTCTCAGAGCTGGTAATGTATACCTCGGCAAGGTGATAGTGATTAATCTCGTTCTCCAACACTTTGATGTCAAGAGGAGTAATATCAGGGGTCAGATTTAACATCAACTAGGGGGGAGGTTAGTACAATTGGACACACTGACTCCACACTGTTAATTTGATTTCTATTTTAGAGTTGGTGGGACTATTTCTGATGGGAAACCTATTTATTCAGATGGATCTAGAAATTGACAAGTATATTTATTTGCTCCATGTTATAGATATAGAACTCTTTGATTACAAAGTTTGTACCAGTATTTAATGTTAGAGATTGTTATAGATTGTATGCTCATTAAAAGTATATCAAGATTATGAGAATAAAAAAGAGGAAATCGAATTTAGAAGCAATTATATATCTGACCTTAAATCTTTCATACATATGATTTCATATATATCCTTTCCAGCTTGTAAGTATGTCGTTAAAGATGCAAAGAATTCATTGTCTCTCATAAACATAATGATTTTGTGAGCTTCAAATATATTTAATGTAACGTTCTCAAACATCTGTTAAGACACATGTGCATGTATGATAGGTCAGTATGAGAATCATTCATTTTAATATAAAAATCAAAACATAAAATTGGGTAATGAAATCATGCAGGCTATTAGTTACAAATTAATGTATCATCATTTTGTTTATGACAGTGAAAAATGATAGAAAATAAATACTACTAAATGTTAAACCTGAAAAGTGTTAAAATAAAACCCTCACATTCATAAAGTGTATGATACAGTTCAACTTAACATTAACAAATTATCTATTAGATATATACACCAACATGTAAATGTATTTGAAGTTCGGAAGAAAATTTACTATCAACTACAACAAACAAAAAGTTGAAATAATACCAGTAGAATTATAGTATTATAGTCAAAACTGATTTCAATATATCAAATTTAATAGCATTTGAAAATAATCCCGAAATTTAAGACATAATGTCAAACCTGATATTCCCATTCGAACTAATCTGTCTGGCACATACTGAGAATACCAAAAATACTGTATAACATGATACAGACATAATAAGTCATTTTTGAAATGGACAGTAACATGATATTGACATTTGAAATACATGTAGACACTAACATGGCCTCGGGGCAAAGATCATACCTCTTGATCCACCTCCGCCTTGATAGAAACAACTGGATTAGACATTCATTTCTCATTAATTAGTCCGATCAATATTAAATTAGATGGTATTCTTCGCTCTACCTATTTGTCTTCTAATGACAGTATATCCCCATGGACTCTGCTGCAATGCCAAGTGCCATATTTCGGTTCCTGCAAATCATGGCGCTAATGGGTTAGACAATCGGTGCCAATTTGAAGCACTTAAACAGCTTCTCCTCAAGCAATGAGCACAACTGACGGATGAAGGGTAATCTTTACATTTCAAGAACTCTTGGAAACTTACCAATATATGGCACCGGATATGACATATTGGCGCCAAAATGTTGCATTTTTGGGATAATTTTTTAGTGAAATTTACTGTTTATTACTTTCAAAGTATTCAATTTGTAAAGCTTATGTTAGCATTTGTAAAACAAATCAACAAGAGCTTTACTTACTACAAATATTTGGCACTAGAGAAGTTTGGACAAAGTTATGAACACATGGTAATGCTGGATAACTTGGTATTTACCTAAGATTGCTTTCAAAGTTCTTTCTAGTTATTTTGGCACGAAATATGACTATGGCTCCAATAACATTTGAAAAGTTGGCAACTATACTCTCTAGTAATTGCACTTGAGTGTTCATTTTTGCAATTGCATAGCTTTCAAAGTAGTTAATGAGATTGAGAGTCTATGTGTAGTTCACATGTTTTAGTTGGCTAAACTAAAATAAACATGAAATAATTTAAATAACATATACAAGATTGGATGTTCCTGGTAAAATTTGAGCTCTGTAGCTCATCAGTTATTTAAGTAGCTTACTATCTAAGGTAAAGACTAATATATCAAATAATAAGGCATTGGCCATATGGTCTCTATTATGTTCGGATAGTCACCAAATTTTCAAATCATAATATACATTGCTCAAGGAATATCTACACAAAACATAAAGTATCCTATGCCTTTGCATTCTAAGGAAGAAGTAAATTTTAAAGGTGTGACCTCTATTGTTTTTAAGTTTACATTATACAGCTTGAAATATTTTTCCCAAACCAGACACCACTATCCATTCCAGACCTCTCTTACCTTTGTATATGGTTGTGCGGGACAGTGTTGTTTAACCAAACAAGTATTTACCCTTTCTCATGTTTGTATCACAACTCCTCAATGTATAACATACCCATGCATTTAAAACCTCATTGTACAACATTCTCATGTATTTTGATCTCTTTGATTCAGTTTCCTCACATTTGTCAATATTCTGTATAAAAGTATCCCACATTTTACATGATGAAGAATACCTGAAGTAAGCATATACGCCAAAATTAATATACTTAAATTAACATAACCCGATTGATGCACTCACCATGAGTCTGTTCTTGGACTGTATAAAGGACGAAGATGACCCGTGAGTCTGTTTGTTGGACGGAACAGGTATCCGAGTCATTCGGGGCGGGGCCACAGTACCCGTCGCCATGGCGATACACCTTCCTCCTTAATCCTGTCTTAATCCACTGATCAGAAAACACACGTATAAATCCACCGGCATAGGTAGTCAAAGTCTTTGTCGTCTATCACAAATTGCAGGAACTCAAAGACAATTAGCAGGAATGCCTAATCCTGTCAGAAAGCACACGCAAATCTAATGGCATGTGTTTCAAAGGGAACCAAAGGCTCTGTACGTCAAGGATTTCAAAGACAAATTGTCTACCTCATATACCAATTTCAGCAATCTATGTAACTTCAAGAGTGTAATTCCATGAGAAAATGTTCTCCCAATTAGCAGGTTCCCCCATGTAAATATATCATTGACAACAATAGTCTTGTAATCTGAAAACACACCATGCCACAATAATGTTTATGGTCACGTCAGTAATGTCGGAATATCATGGAATGGTCCAAGGTTGAAGAGAAGGTAATCCATTTCTTGATGTACATGTCATTATAAACATCATCAAGGTTGATTAATGTTACCCAAGTAGCATACATTCCATCTGAATTTCGTTAATTACTGTGCAACTTTAATCAAATCCATAGGAATTGGGTCAAAATCCACCTGTGTAATCTACATCAAGTTGTACATATCAATGTTTATTTCGGTTAACACAAATCAATATCCAAAGGTTTACTACCCTATCGCTCATTCCTTAATACATCGTAGATGACCCTTGCATGTCTATAGCTATTAAGCATCGTCCATTGCTGCTGAAATACATCACATCTATTGTAGGCATCCACTGGCGCTTATGTCAGTTACCGTATGTTTCAATGTCAATTCAACTTGAAAAATCTGGCACGGCCACGAGGGAGTAGTAAATCTATACATCACCTCTAGAGAGGGCGCAGATTAACATCATTAACCAATCACAGGCTTTACAGATGTTATTCCACGTGATACGACTTCATAACAACACGCCTGACACATGTGTTTTAAATCCATCCATCATGTCATCCCACTAACAACGTTGAAATAGACATATCACTTCATCTCGAAATGACACATCTACAACTGACAAATCAGTTCATCTGAATCAACATCAGTCCATCAAAAATCTTCAAAATCAGTCCATTTCAAATCTTCAAAATCACTCCATTTCAAATCTTCGTATCAGTTCACCTCAAATCAGCATCATCTGTCCATATCAGTCCTTATGTACATCTTGTAATATCAAATTGATTACCGTTCATTTTCAATGATCACCATATTTCCTCATATTTAAATTCAGCCCGTACCTTGAACAAATATCAAATGTTCATTTGAACATTACAAAGCATGAGAGGATCTAAGATAAGAGGAGAGTTCCCGATGCAGTTAGAATCAATAATCGTGATGTTGTAAATATGGATTGCAATATGCAACTAGAGTAGTGGGAGAATCGGACACTTTTCCTACACCAACCTCCAGGATCTATTCTCGTATACATGGGGGAATGTTGATGTATTATTCAATGCAGAGAGTTTGCCTAATCCAATATCGTAACCAGCACAACAGCGCATCTAAGGTGGAATGTAAACCCCAACCTTAGCTATTCACACTGCAGGTTTGTACATCCATTCACTGTTGAAGCATCCCCTAACTTTCCACAATCAATGCAGTATGCTCTACCTCCCTCTCCTCCAGTTAGAAGCACAGTCCTATCACAAACAGATGGGTATGTGATTAAGTCACAACTGTTTTCCTTCATTCATACAAACCTGTCCAATTGGCGAGAAATTTGGATCCAATTGATCCAGGATTAGGTTAATTTTCACGTACATCCTTCATTGAGCAATATAGGAGTAACCTAACTCGTCTTTGAAATATTCCTCCAAATACTTTTTCCAATATTTTTCCAAATCCAGATTTTATTCAGATCACACTAATCCACAAAATCATCTGAATGTTTCAGTGAACATATATCCATTGAAGAATCACACTGCCCCAGGACAACATTCCAGTAGCAGACGACACCACAGTAGCAGACGACACCACAGAGCAGACGACACTCCGAGCACAGAATCCTGCACCACTGCTATCAAGCGTCAACATGTGTCCGGTACTGAGCCATTCCTCTGCCTCCAACAACCTGCTCCCACTGCTACTGACAGCACAACTGTCTTCTGCTCACCTATGCAGCAGACGGCAGGCTTTGAGTGCGAACTGCGTCTGCCGAGCAGGAACAATTGACTGATACATGTGGGGAAGGGGCCAACTGAGTGAATGGTAATACCACTACAGTGTAACTGGGACTGTTACTCTCCATCCACCTCCATCTCTCTCACTTTCTCTCTAGCAATTCAAGGATGTCAAAACATGCACCTTGGCAACCAGGGAAAAAGTTTGTTCTCTCTGACAATATTACTGTTCACAGATGATAAACACCGCTAAAACACAAATATCCAGACAGATTCCTTATCAGAATCATGATTAATTTGAATAAATATGAAATCGTGTGCAGACAATGTGGAAATGTAGATAAGATCCTGCTTGCAAAATATTTATGGATAAAATATTGATGGAATAATTGACAGGCTCCTCGTGTGAACATTTTTTCCAGGATCAAGCTACTTAGATAAGACAGAGCCACCTCGGCCTATTAGCAGAATCAATAGAAAAGTGTCCTACGTAAATCATTCAGATGGAGACGATAAGTTTGGCACCAATTTCCTAAATACCATCCATACTTAATGGACCAGTCTGTAGATAGTTCCCAAAGTGTTTATTTCGTCTGACCATGGCTCCTACTCGAAAAATCATCCAATGTTTTATCAATGACATCAGCTCGGTCAAATTTCCATATATCGAGGAGACAGACAAGCGGTCTATATATTCCCTGGGGAGTCAACGTAACCATGCCCCTCATCACTAGAACTGCGTATTACGAAATGCAGAAATGTTTGTATATTTCATGAATGATAAACATCAGGGCCTATGGTACAACACTGCAACCCAAAGAAGGCACGGCCACTACAAATCCATAATTCTTCATTTGTTCCGGCAAACTCCCTTTTCCGCACTGGCTGATTGATCTGAGGAGAGACTGGGCTATTTGCTGGTGATAATACATGTTAATTTCACAACTGGGATGATAAAACCTATAACAAACAGTGTACATTTCATGTAAATATCAGTTTGACAAGAACTAGCTGTGTCATATCAGTCATTTCTTCAATAACTATGTATATCTCATTTCTTTATCATCAGACATAGACAACATATTGCATCAGAATTATATAGAACACAAAACAGCGTACATTTCATGTGATTAACATTTTGACATGAACTAGCTGTGTCATATAAGCCTTTTTTTCATAACTTTATCTGTCTCATTTTCTATATCATCAGACACAGACACTATGTTGTAACTTAAGTAAAGGATATTATACGAATGTCTATGGCTATGACAAAATTGCGGAAACATTAGTATTTCCCAAGGGAGAGCCAGGGATATTGCAACATTTAGGTATAAGTGTATGAGTTATATACAATGGGTAATATACATTATACATAGTATACAATGTGTGATATGGACGCAAATATAATGTTTTATAAAATATCAAAGTTGTGAAATTGAGGAAAATACATAAAAAATACTTCAGATCACAGGTTGATAGGTTTTTTAACTTACTTTAATCATATTATTCTTCTGACGGAATACTTCTTTCTTTTCTTGCAAATATACTTTGCATGAATAAATATTTTTAACACCATAAAATTTGATTAATATTTATTAGCTTTTATTTTCAAATGGTGAAAATTCAACAGTAATTTCTAGATTTTGAATGTTTCACTAAAATAGCACCCCATGAAAATTTAAATGATAACAGTAATTCATACACTGACCAAATAAATATTTGTAGATTTCCATATCAAAGATGATAAGATTCATTATATTTTTCAGAAATGAGAATCAATATCTAACCAATAACTGAAGAGGTAAGCAAGAAATAAAAGTTTATTTCTAAATGAATTTCATACAGATAGTTATAAGGCTTGCATCCTCTGCTCTCTGGGGAATATATTTTGTATTCATTTATACTAGGACACTTAATGTTATTTGCATTCATTTCTCTTTGACACTTGCTATTAAAATAAGTGCTTCAGTGGTTACTCCTAATCAGTTTTCCTTCTCATTTCAATAGCAACTGGCACTTTCATCTCCCTAGGGAACATTCGACTTAATTGAATATATTTTTTTGTAATTGATTTAAATTTTACATTACACTTTAACTTGTAAACATAATATTTAGATATATGATAACTCATGAATGATAACTCTAACTCAACTGTAACAACCATGACACTGTTTATTTAAAACTTGAAAGTTAAAATTATATCTGGATAATCAAGGGTACTCTACAAAAAGTACCGATTTTCTTTATTCCAAGAGTGGCATGCAAGGGTTATATAAGTTAAACATAATATTTACATATATATATGATAACTCTAACTATTACAACGATATTGTTTATGTCAAAATTGCGAGTTAAAATAATATCTGGATAATCAAAGATACCTCAAATAAACTACCGATTTTCTTTATTCCAAGGCTTGCATGCAAGGGTTATATAAGTTATGTTTTCATTTAATTGATTGGGAGTTCATTATCTCACCAAAAAAATATGGCTAAGTTAAATCTTTCAAAAGATATAGTTCCACGCAATGCTAAAATTAACCTCGTTTACATACACGCGATGCAGAACAGGAAATAGCTGCATCAATTTCATCCTGACGGCTGATGTCAATTTCGCTGTCATAGACGACTTAACTACATATATTACTGCAAACCACTGTGCAATTAACAACAGAGAACATACTGATATCCTTTTTGTGCAGTGTTTTATGAGGTGGTTTTTCAGACTGGGAGTATAATATATATATATATAGGCTTTTGGTTTGGTGTCCTTTCATATTTTTAACTCATTAACTATTAACCAGGAGCGCCTAGAATATTCGAGGATAGACTATCTTTAGTACGGGGATTATTCCTATTGTTTACCAGGAGGTTCCTGTAAATACATAATTTGGCACCTACTGCAGTCCAAAAGGAAATATATAAATCTAAGCTTTTAAAATTCAAACTGGCGTTACGAAAGATTTTGAAGAGACTTGACGTGTATAATGATATAAGACAACTTCACATCCAAAAATATCACAAATATTTTCCAAAATACCACTCTTATTTTCTCAATCCCATTGAAGGAGGCTCTAAATAATGTAGAAATTGCCAAGATGCCATCCGAACAAATTTATCTTCAGAAGTACCGGTGAAAAATATGATTCCATTACATCATAAATAAACAATAAACACAACTGTCAGCACAGCCTGTGTAAGACAGAACAACATGGGCACAGCTTTATAAGGCTTAAATTGAAGGCTTAGTGCTTCTCTCCCGAGATTTCAACGGCTTAAGTTTGATCCATGGTAGAGGCTGATTTACTCAAACTTACATGGGAAAAACTTTAAAATGTCAACATGATTAACTCAGAATCGATTTGAGCTGAAAACCAATGATTGTGCATGCAACTGCTATATTATGTAATGATTTGGGATCTTTTTAGATTTAGAGTCTTCCTGACAAAATGAGTGGATTTAAGAAGCAATTTTATAGCACTGTTGGGATTTTGTCAGCATCATAGTTGCTTCCCTAAGCATCATCATCATCATCATCATCATCATCATCTTCACCATTGAAATTTTTATCAGCATTATCATGAAAACCAGCATTATCATAATTGTTATTTTTTTATCAGCATCATCATGAATGTCATCAACATCATCATCATTGTCGTCATCATCATCATCATCATCATCATCATAACAATAATTGTCAACATCTTCATCATTCTTTTCAGCCATTATTATCATAATGAATCTTATCTTCATCATAACCATTTAATACCAATTTATCACATCACATCATCATCCCCTCACTAAATACAGCATGACCTCCCCATCATCACGACAACCACCATTCTCCCTTGAGGAGAGGTGAGGCGAGTTGAGGTTTCACGACGCTGTCAAGAGTATTTCACTTATATCGCAACTGCTAGTATTATGGCAGGGAGAAAGCCTGCATAGCCATATGGCTATGCATTGCGGTGAAATCTGCGAGCATCGGCTGGAACTAGCGAACCATGGGTGGTACTACACTGAAATTCAGTGTAGCATTGCACCCAAACCTTACTGCGTGTAGAACAGTTCTCTACTGCAGACAAAGTTGCCGAGCCCCTGGCGGGATTTGAACCCCGGACCTCTTGATCCAAAGCCAAACGCGCTAACCACTGCGCTATCCCGCCCCACCATTCTCCCTTGAAGCATCATGTCCGCGTCCACAGTCCATATTGGCCTTGTGTTGCTTCAACCTCATCAAAAACATATGCAGATTTAATCAACTCAACAAATAATCACTCTACTCATCCAATTTCCTTTTTTACTCCTAATTTTCTTAGTATTGATCCTGTAATTTCAACAGGTAATGTTTTTTAGCGACTGCGTGACATTCTGCTCCACGACTGACATGGCAAGTTTGAGAATTTGAGCGGGAGCCATTTAATTTCATTTTGAAATCAATCCTGCCAAGTAAATTCAGTCAAGCTAGAATAATTATATTACATTTTTTTGCACAATATTGACGCACAAATTAGTTGTGGTTAAATACTCATAATTGAGTGCAATTAATTATTCATGAGGATGGTCTTATTTGAAGATTATCATCAGAATGGAATTATTTGGATTGTAATTCAATATCTTAAATACGTACCAAAGTAGTTATTAAAAAATTTAAGTATTACCATAAATGTTAAACTCAATAAAATATCACAATAATTATTGGAAAGTAAAAAAGATTT
Source organism: Gibbula magus (assembly GCA_936450465.1). Classification (NCBI taxonomy): domain Eukaryota; kingdom Metazoa; phylum Mollusca; class Gastropoda; order Trochida; family Trochidae; genus Gibbula; species Gibbula magus. The sequence goes on from OW388293.1 coordinate 35,189,160, forward strand.
TTTTCAAAAATAAAATTAAAATATTACTTTCTAAAATGAGCTGTAAGTCACTTAAATGCATACATGGCATCTTACCCGATTCCGGCGGGTTTACCCGATTTCAGGAGGCTTCACCCGCGTCCCCGATCGGGTATTGAAAAAACCCGATTTTGACATAATCTCCTAAAATATTCGCTTGAGAAAGTGTACTATACATTTTCAATATTATTTACAAAACCTTGTCCATCAACATTGCATTTAAAACAAATTTTGTCAAAGATACAATCGTTCGAGCGTGTGTGTGTGGCTTCAGTCTACCGGTGATTCACGAATTAGTTCAGTTTAATTTTTGCTCCATTAAATAGTTAAATCTCGACACATTAAATTATATCAGTCATAGCAAATAATACTGATAATATGATAGACGAAAATAAATCTAAAATCTAAAATACAAGTTGTAAAATGCAAAACCGTGTCAAAGACGAACAATTGGCTTTGAAATCTATAACATTATCTCATAGGGCGCTATATGCAAACACCGTTTGCTAGCTCCAAACAGCGCGTGACCCTAGCTCCAGACAGCGAGCAATCGCTCCGTGATACGTGATCGTATTTTCTTGACGACAGACAGTAATAAGAATATGCTTATTACAAACTCCAAATTCTTTTCGGGTTTATTTTATTGCCAACTTATTTCGTAAAATGTTTATTTAAAATCACTAAATATTCCTCTAAATAAAATATGAAAACTATGTAATTTAAATAAGTTAAATATCTGATAACACATATTGCTAGGAAATAAGTTGTAAGGTAACTAGTTGGACCACGTGTCTAACGAACTTCCTGTTTGTGTTTACGTAAATCTTTGTTATAAAAAAACTGATTTAATTTCTAATTTCAAAATGCATATTTAGAAATAATATATACTTTGAAGGTTCAATGAATAATATATGATTAAAAATATCAGAAATTCCTTGTCTTTCTCGTAGCAAATTTGTTTGTTAACTCGCTCAAACTGGCTCGCCGTTCGTCAACAATGGACTTTCTTATTGCAAGTAGATAATTTACGTGTCCTCTAATGGATTCACGAACAGTTAAATACGATCTTAATTTATTTTAGATGGAAGTATCTATGTTTGATAAACTGTCACAGACATGCCATTTTCTAAATGACGTCATTACCAAATGGATATTTTTAATCATTTATTTTTCTTTTAAAATTTGCTAAAATTTAACCTGTTAAAAAACGTACCTCAATCTCAGTTTTTTTTTTATCAGAACATGAAGATATTTTTCAAACAATATATTTAAAATCTTCAATATTTCCATAGTGTGACAGGTGAAGTAAGTTTTCCATTTTCCATAAACATATATTATTAATCATTTTAAACATAGTATCATAATGAATTAATTAATTGAATTAATATTTTATATATTCAAAAGTTTTAATTGTGTGTATGATAAACAATTAAAGAAGATAAGTATGTTAAATATATTATGATTTATATTGATTAGAAACGAAAAACAGCAAAGTGCTAAAAACCCTCTTTGGGAAGGAAAAACCCCCTTTTCAGACCCTAAAAACCCCCTTTGCCATTATCGGGTGATGCCATGTATGTAAATGCTCAGAAATAATACATGAACAAACTTATTCATAAAATAAAATAATTTCATTCGCAAAAACATAATTACAACCAATAAATCCTTATTTCAAGGTTCTGTAAGGATCATCACATCAGTGACATTAATTTAGAATATGCATCAACACCCTGCAGAATGGCTGCATGTACTTGACAGGCTGCCTGGAAATGCACACTGCGGCTGCACATAACAGATGCAACTCTGTACAGGCACCTACGCACATGATGCATTCCCCTGCATTAGATAGAGGGAAAACATGAACATTGTGAGGGAGCTGAGTGTTTATTGTAAAAGTGTTTTAAATGATGTAATGGTGGTTTAACTTGTCTAAAAATTCAACATCATTTTTATCGAAATAAGATATACTGCTTAATTATTCTTGAGAGACTCGAGCCCTTCACATTTCTTAAGCACCTTCCTAACAGTCCATCTGTGATCAAAGTTCAGGTTTCTTACAACCATGAAGATTTTGAGAATATTTGTGGAGGTTGTTCTGGACCCGGACCTAGATGAGAAGAAAACAAGGAAATTTGTGTAACAAGAATATTTTGGTGCTTTGCATCAAGACATGCATTAATGGCACCGTGCCTGCACATTGCAGATGCGTGATTGCACAACAGACACCTACACACTTGTGAAAAGCAAGAAAATGTGTTTGTAAAATGTAGTAATTGTTGCAGGATGTTGTTGGACTTTGTGATGAATATAATCAGAGATAATAAAATATTTAATTCAATACATGATCTCTATTTTAATACAAAACACAAATAACGGGTTATTCTAACCATGACTTTGTGACCTGGATCTATTTGAAAGGAAAACAATACATTTGTGTCTAAAATGTAGTAACTGTTGCAGTTTGTTGAATTTTTTGATGAATGTAATAGTCGCATGAAAAGTCATACGTTTAATCAGAGATCATAGAATAATTACCGGGAGTTATAAATAATTCATCATATGGTCTGTTTTAATCAAAAACAGAAAATACAGGTTATTTTGAGCAAGACGTTTTTACCTGGATCTATTTGAAAGGAAAACAAGAGAATGTGCGTAACAAGATTATTTTGGTCCCTTTCATTAGTAAACTGCTTGGTGTGCCTGCACATTGCCAGTACATAAACACTGCACATTGCCAGTACATAAACATCACACATTGCCAGTACATTAACACTGCACATTGCCAGTATATAAACACTGCACATTGTCAGTTCATAAACATCACACATTGCCAATATATGAACACTGCACATTGCCAATATATAACCACTGCACATTGCCAGTACATAAACACTGCACATTGCCTGTACATAAACACTACACATTGCCAGTACATAAACACTGCACATTGCCAGTACATAAACACTGCACATTGCCAGTACATAAACACTGCACATTGCCAGTTCATAAACACTGCACATTGCCAATATATGAACACTGCACATTGCCAATATATAACCACTGCACATTGCCAGTACATAAACACTGCACATTGCCAGTACATAAACACTGCACATTGCCCGTACATAAACACTGCACATTGCCAGTACATAAACACTGCACATTGCCAGTTCATAAACACTTCACATTGCCCGTACATAAACACTGCACATTGCCAGTACATAAACACTGCACATTGCCAGTTCATAAACACTGCACATTGCCAGTATATAAAAACTGCAGTTGCAAGTACATAAACACTGCACATTGCCAATATATGAACACTGCACATTGCCAATACATGTACACTGCACATTGCCAGTACATAAACACTGCACATTGCCAATATATGAACACTGCATGCACATTGCCAATATATGAATAATTGCACATTGCCAATATAAGAACACTGCACAATGCCAATATATGAACACTTCACATTGCCAATATATGAACACTTCACATTGCCAATATATGAACACTGCACATTGCCAGTATATGAACACTGAACATTGCCAATATATGAACACTATAATGCCAATATATGAACATCACACATTGCCAATATATGAACACTGCACATTGCCAATATGTCAACACTGCACATTGCCAATATATGAACACTGCACATTGCCAATATATGAACACTGCACATTACCAATATATGAACACTATAATGCAAATATATGAACATCACACATTGCCAATATATAAACACTGCACATTGTCAGTATATAAACACTGCACATTGCTAATATATGAACATCACACATTGCCAGTATATAAACACTGAACATTGCCAGTTTATGAACACTACATATTGCCAGTATATAACCACTGCACATTGCCAATATATGAACACTGCACATTGCCAATATATGCACACTGCACATTGCCAGTATATGAACACTGCACATTGCCAATATATGAACACTATAATGCCAATATATGAACATCACACATTGCCAATATATAAACACTTCACATTGCCAATATATGAACATCACACATTGCCAGTATATAAACACTGCACATTGCCCGATAAACACTGCACATTGCCAGTATATGAACACTATAATGCCAATATATGAACATCACACATTGCCAATATATGAACACTATAATGCCAATATATGAACACTGCACATTGCCAATATATGAACACTATAATGCCAATATATGAACATCACACATTGCCAATATATAAACACTTGACATTGCCAATATATGAACATCACACATTGCCAGTATATAAACACTGCACATTGCCAGTATATAAACACTGCACATTGCCAGTATATAACCACTGCACATTGCCAGTATATAAACACTGCACATTGCCAGCTAAACACTGCACATTGCCAGTATATAACCACTGCACATTGCCAGTATATAAACACTGCACATTGCCAGTATATAACCACTGCACATTGCCAGTATATAACCACTGCACACCCTCTGCCCACTTGCTGCATTCTCTCTGCATCAGAGAGTGTCGATCATGTTCCACAATGCACGCACAATGTGCAGCCACCACAGGAAGTATTGTGCCAGCTATTTTAGACGTCAACAGATTTACCTTATGTCTCTAGTTTACCTGGTTTGAGATAAAAGTTTTGAATATTTATGCAAATTACGATCAGTTTTATCAGAGACATGTGATAATCATTCACAATCTATTTTGAATTATCAAACTGATTATTTTGTATCATACCCAATAAATCATGTAGAGTTATTTAATTTAGTTGTAAACATGTATTAAGATTTGTTCGTTCAACAGATGATTACTGACAAAATGAAAAATAAATTTAAACATGAATCAAATTGTCCAAATTTATCAACAAAGTCACAAAGACTTTTTAGACATAAAGGTTATAAACAATGTCTGTTGTATGTTGAGTGTGGAGGGAAAACAGGAGTTGGGATATTCTATGCCAGATTCCTATATAAGATGAAAACAAAAACTTAACTCATTTAAGAAAAATATAAAATAGGTAACATTTTATATTCATATATAAAGAGAATTCATTTATATTTTGTTTACTAAAACACTCTCAATGATCCCAGTATTGTAATCCATAACTCAACTTTTAAATATCTTGTTAAATATCATATTATATAACATCGTATATACAAATATCTTTATGACCTCAACATTGTACAAAAGGTCATGATGTTACATAGAGAGACGAAACTTGAATATTTTATTTCAGTTGTAGTTGGCGAAAATCTGGACCGCCATGTATACTAAATCAATGGGCAGACTCAACTAGTTGCTCTAAGCAGACACTTGTAACTTCTATCCAGTAAAGATGCCAGCGAAAGGAAAAGCAATTAGAAAACAAAAAGGTTCTGGACTTTTGCCAGATAAACACTTAATTACAGCTTGCTAAATAGAGCCTATGCACCTCTTCATTACATGTGTATGTTGTACAGAAGCACAGTCGAGCTCATCTGCTTCCTCTTTATAGCTCCTCTGAGGAAACCTTGACATATGTTTCCAAACTTTTAACTTTTAACTAGATGATGATGATGTTGATAATTACAAAATTATTTTGATTCACATTGCATCCTATGATAATGAGGATAATTACAAAATTATTTTGATTTACATTGCATCCTATGATAATGAGGATAACAATAAAATTATTTTGATTCACATTGCATCCTATGATGATGAGGACAATTACAAAATTATTTTGATATACATTGCATCCTTATGATGATGAGGATGATTACAAACTTATTTTGATTCACATTGCATCCTTATGATAATGAGGATTAAGATTAAATTATTTTGATTCACATTGCATCCTATGATGATGAGGATAATTACAAACTTATTTTGATTCACATTGCATCCTTATATCCGATAACAATAAAATTATTTTGATTCACATTGCATCCTATGATGATGAGGATAACGATAAAATTATTTTGATTCACAACGCATCCTTATGATAATGAGGATAACGATAAAATAATTTTGATTCACATTGCATCCTTATGATAATGAGGACAATTGCAAAATTATTTTGATTCACATTGCATCCTTATGATAATGAGGATAACGATAAAATAATTTTGATTCACATTGCATCCTTATGATAATGAGGATAACGATAAAATTATTTTGATTCACATTTAATTCCTATGATGATGATGATGATGACAATTACAAAATTATTTTGATTCACATTGCATCCTATGATAATGAGGATAACGATAAAATTATTTTGATTCACATTGCATCCTATGATGATGAGGATAATTACAAACTTATTTTGATTCACATTGCATCCTATTATAATGAGGATAATTACAAAATTATCTTGATTCACATTGCATCCTATTATAATGAGGATAATAACAACATTATTTTGATTCACATTGCATCCTCATGATAATGAGGATAATTACAAAATTATTTTGATTCACATTGAATCCTATGATAATGAGGATAATTACAAAATTATTTTGATTTACATTGAATTCTTATGATGATAATGATAATAATTACAAAATTATTTTGATTCACATTGCATCCTTATGATAATGAGGACAATAACAAAACTAGGATTGCCAAGGCAATACTTAGGTCTTCAAGACTTCTGCTTGACCTTGAACTCCATGTTGGACTCTCGGTTATTCATCAGTTTCTCTGCTTTAAAATGAGCTATCAAACATGTCTCTATCTTCAGTAGTTTTTTTTACAAAAATTCTCCAAAGAAGGTACCCCTCTGAAAACGGAAAAATCACATATTATTGGACCCCTACAGTACATTTCTCACGATTAAGACAAAATGGTTAATATTTCCATACTAAGGTGTAACATAGAAAATGTTGTGCTTTAATTTCCACTTAAGAAGATGTAATCATCATTTAGATTGCATACATAATTAATGCGTTATGCTGCTCTTAATATTCAAGAAAATACTCAAAAATGCTTAAATTTTGACCCCTAGACATCGTTTGCGATGTTCGAGGCTTAACTTTCAACTTTTTGATGAAAGCGGTCAACATAAAAGTTGTTCTTCTTGAAATTTTGCATACGTAGGTGTATGCAAAATTTCAATAGCGTAAGAAGTTAAGCAGTAATGATCCTTTAAACATGGGTGAAAATGGCGAGTTCTGAAAAATGGCAATCTTCTATGACTTGTCACTATGACAGAAAAATGTTTGAAATTTATTCCCCGTAATAAAGGACATCTCTACTTCACGATGATATATTAAACATAATTGTATCTTCAGTGGTTTACAATGGAAAATTCTACAAAGAAAGTACCCCTCGAAAAGTCTCAAAATCCCAAAATTTTACATTTTTGGAAATATGTCCAAATTGTGCCTAAACTATCAATTTTTACATGATAATGATATGTAATGGAAGTATCAAGCTGGTTATTATGAAGAGAATGCAATATATAACTTTGACATAGCTTAATTTATAACAGAGTTATTCTGCTTTGAACATGCAGTAGAAAAATTAACATTTAAAAAAAGACCATTTTCAAGGGCAGATAATACGAATACTAAGTGGAAATTTAAAATTCGAGTCCCAACGATCTTTTAGGAATTCATTTTGCTTTTGAATGAGATATAATACATAGCTGTATGTATTGCCCTGATTTAGGAGAAGATTTTTGAAGGCGCGTACCCTCAAAAGCGCGAAATTTCACAAAATTTTCCGTTTTTTCGAAATAGCACAAAATCTATATATACGGCCGAAAAAATGGTATCAACCTTTTCGATGGGGAATGTTATTGCCCACATTTTGGTGAAAGTTTCGAGAAAATATATTGATTAGTATTCGAGCTATGAACGTTTAAAGTTTTGATAACTCGAGAAAGAAGTCGAAAATCCAAAAAGTGGCTCGTTAAAATCTAAGTTGGGTCACAGGCTATAATCCCTGAAAATTTTATGCGAATCGGTCCAGTGGTTACTTCAAAAAGCTCTGGACAAAAAAAGTACAAATAATAATAATAGAGAAACAGGATAATAACAATACGTCTTCGAGACATACGTCTTGAAGACCTAATTATTTTGATTTACATTGCATCCTAATGATAATGAGTATAATGATAAAATTATTTTGATTTACATTGAATTCTTATGATGATGAGGACAATTACAAAATTATTTTGATTCACATTGCATCCTTAAAGTGATAAAATGTCCAGGTGAACAACTCTGTGGGGAGTATACATCCATTCAAAATGGGCTGAGTGATGTTTTGATTGATACTCTGATTCTAAGACAAAGTAGCACTTAATTACATATGTATGTTTTACAGAACTAAGCCACAGAGGAGTTCTGTTTATATCTCCACTGATGAAATCTTTTACATATGTTTTCAAGAATTTAACAATATGCTGATGATAAAGATGATGATGATTTGATGGAGATAATGATAGTGAAGAAATGATGCTGAAGATGATGATGAAGATGTTGATGATGATAGTGAAGAGGAGGATGATGATGATGATGATGATGAAGAGGATGATGATGATGAAGAGGATGATGATGATGATGATGATGGTGATGATGATGATGATGAAGATGATGAAGAGGATGATGATGGTGATGATGGTGAAGAGGATGATGATGATGATGATGATGATGATGATGCTGATGATGATGATGATGATGATGATGATGAAGAGGATGATGATGATGATGATGGTGATGATGATGATGATGATGAAGATGATGAAGAGGATGATGATGGTGATGATGGTGAAGAAGATAATGATGATGATGATGATGATGATGCTGATGATGATGATGATGATGATGATCATGATGATGATGATGGTGATGATGATGATAATGGAGATGATGATGATGATCGAGATGATGTGAAAATAACAATTTGGCATTTTTGCCAGTTTAACTTATAACAGTTTGAATTTCTTTATAAGTCAGTGAACAGACACATTAGGTTATTTGCTCAGGCATTTCTTTTTTATATGGATCAATATCTGCTTCTTATATCCTGGAAACGCAGTAACACTTCGCTACAAAAGTATACTTCACAGAAACATTTATAAGTTTTCTGTTTTTTTGCTCCTCAGAGACAGTTAAACAATTTGACAAAGGTACAAATGTTTTACAAGAAAAACAAGGGGAGAATACATCCATCCACTTCAATTTATTTATAAGTCATTTCTTGGAGATGAAGCCCCACATCATTAGTTAGCACACTTTCTGATTATTAACTGCTTTTCGAAGGTAGGAATATGTGCAAAGTTGCTTGATATGTATTTTTACAGAAATAACAAGATTTTCTCAACATATTTTTCAACTTGGATTTATTTCTGAATACTTAAAAATAAGTCGACGTCAAGATTCTGTTAATCAATTACTTTCAGGGGAATCTTTCATAAATGATATATCACCATCGAAATTAACAAGGTATTCACACCTCTATTACAGGCTTATTATGTAATCAGATAAGCAATTAACGTCTAATTAACAAGCTCACATGTACACACGAATGAATGATTCAAAACTGATGAATGGAGTTGCTATAACGATCTAATAAAGATGCCAACAATGCATAAATAAAATATTGATTTTTACATTTGCTGTCATTATCTTCCTATAGATAAATGATTGACAACTTTGATAGCTGATATTGTATGAAATGATGCATAGCAAATGTGACATTTTTTATTAACCAATATGTAGATTTTACTCATTGATATAAACCAGATTGATGAAGGAATTAAGTTGTAATTGCAATTTCATTCATGAGTAAAAATAAAATCCTATTTTCAACAACTGGGATAATCTTTATGGAAACAAAATTTGAGGGTATATACCTTTAATTTTTGACTATTGATGGTCATACAATAGATTCAAAACTTGTTTATGCATATAAAATTAACTGCTTACAATATTTGAGTCTTACTTCTCTTTAAAGCAGAAAGAGAATTCTGATTATATCAACATTACTTTTTGCTCCAACAAAATATTTCATGAAGAGAAACAAAACATTTCCAGCTGTGTCTAACTCATTTTTAATTACAGTGTAACGAGAATGGTCATGTTCTTGTGTAGGAAAATGCCTCATCAGCACATTTGACTGAATCAAACAACCATTATTGGAAAAGCAATTACCCAAAAAAATTTCCTTGTCATGCCTCAAAAGATTAGATTGAAACACTCCCATCAAGGAACATCTTGCACAGAAACGCTGACCAGAAATTACTGGACAACAAAGACAGGATACATATATTATGAGACTTAAAGGTTACATGTTGAACCCATCGGTCACTTTCGGGATTCGTTGAGAAGGGGTTTCAATTTGACAATTACTAGACTTTAAATTTTTATAATTTGGCCCGTAAATAATTTGCTTTTTTTAAAAATGCCTAATTAAGCACCGGCGACTAGAATGAAAGTTGGCGGGGATGGTCACTTGAAGCGTATCCTGCTGTGACATACGTGGAGGCATCTCAAAATGGCCGCTAATCTTAATTTAACGCATTTTCCCAACTTTTAAACTGCTCATATAAGACAGAAATCTTCATCAAAACAACCCAAATTGTCGATAAACGGATTACTTAACTATTTAACAAACAATTTCATATGGTTAAAACGGCCGGGCCCTGCTTATTTGGAGTGCATTTTGCGCTAATGTACAGTATGTTTGTTGCAATGAACAGCGGGACTACTGCTGTCATAACACATAGATCGTTATATATACATTGCGAAGTACGTATTGATAAATAAAGTAATCTAGTAGGTATTACTTCATAGACACTGAACGATTGGTTGTCCAAACAAACGAGACAACTTTGCGAATTTATATAATTGATTTAACATAAAGATTACTGTAATTTGAAGTTTGTCCATTAAAATTTCTATATATGATGTAATGTAATGCAAAACATTTTCACTTCCTATATGATTTTTTTTTTAAATTCATGAATAAATACATGAACTGGATTGGTCAATAAGCTCAGTGAAATTTATATCAAGATTACTCCATTGAACACATATATATATAATGATTATACAGATTTATAGACAACAAACAAGATCGAATGAAAGAGTGTTGTTACCAGTTGCATCTTACTGCACATCTCGTAAATGAAAATGAAACGGGTTATGCCGCTCCAACACACAATTCTCAGTTTAGGGTACCATATAGATGTTTCTTCCAGATCAAAGGGGAGAAGTGTTGTTACAGCAAATAAGTTTACGCAATTAAGCTGAACAGGGTCAAAGAGACCCAGTCATTATGTTTTTACAGGTAACAAGTTTACAGGACCGGTTCAATTGCATAATAACTGGCACGTCGGTGACCAGCATGTCATATATATTTATTGTCAAACGTCCTGTCTTGGTGACACAAAGCTAATCATAAAATAGGAAGCGACATTCAGTCTAGATATTGTCAGCCAATGAAAACATATATATTCAACCAATGGAATTTAGGAATAGGATGATGGAGATGTTGTTAATAAATGCAAAAGATGTTGACAACAAATGCAAAAGATGTTGACAACAAATGCATAAAGATGTTTCAAACGACTGCTGAAATGTTGTCAACCAAACACAAGATGTTGACAACAAATGCAAAAGATAACATTAACCTGCAACAAAAATGCCAGTGGCATTGACAATAACAAGCAGGCAGGAAGCATCCACGATACTTTCCATCCATCGTTTGAAGCGGTTAATTAATCAGCTAACGAGGTAGCAAGGAAGTCACTCACATGGTATGGACCTCAATAAAGCAGATTACAGCCACATTAACCTGATGGTGAGGATACTACAGCAGGAGGACCTATATCCCTGGGGGGAGAGTTCTCACCTATATCTCACGCCCTGGGGGTGATACTTATCCAGAACCGTGGAATAATTCCTTACAATTCATGAATGGTCACAGAAGCGGAATTTGCTCAGTACGATATAGTCTACTTGGTAAACAACTGGAATAAATGATAATGACAATAAGTTTAGGGAAAACTACTTCTTTATTCTCAGTGGACGATGATTCTTGTGTCATTATTAAACAGAGGTAACCTTATAAATGATAACGTCTGACTGAATGTTTCTAGAGAACATGCTTATTCCTTCATCAAATTGATTGTAGGGAATCCTAAAATGGGTGAGGTGAGGTGATTTGGGGTCTTATGCAGTAGTATTTCACTTATATCATGGCTGCTAGTATTACGGTATTGCAGGTAGGAAGCTGCAACACCAATGTGGCTGTGCATTGTGGTGAAACGTGCAAGCATCGGCTGGAATCAGTGAACCCTAGGTGGTATTGCACTGAAATTCAGTGTAGCATTGTACCCAAACCTTCCTGCAAGTAGAACTGTTCTCTTCTGCAGAAAAAATAACCGAACACCTGACGGGATTCGAACCCCAGACCTCTTCATCTGAAGCATAGCACACTAACCACTATCCCGTCCAACTCTACTTTTGTACATTAATGCATAATAAAGACAACATGTTAACAAATGTCAGGAAATTGAATCACATTAATAAAGGTACATGAATATGGTATAGAAACATAAGAAGCTACAACACTAAAGAAATTGTCATCTAGAAGCTTGCTTTGTTTACTATGCAATGTACACCACTTCTTCCCTGTACATATCAGAGAGAAGGCATGTCGTGATCACATGTCACAGAGAGGAAGGAGCTACAGGAAAAGGCATGTCGTGATCACATGTCACAGAGCGGGAGGAGCTACAGGAGAAGCCATGTCGTGATCACATGTCACAGAGAGGAAAGAGCTACAGGAGAAGGCATGTCGTGATCACATGTCACAGAGCGGAAGGAGCTACAGGAGAAGGCATGTCGTGATCACATGTCACAGAGAGGAAGGAGCTACAGAAGAAGGCATGTCGTGATCACATGTCACAGAGCGGAAGGAGCTACAGGAGAAGGCATGTCGTGATCACATGTCACAGAGAGGAAGGAGCTACAGGAGAAGGCATGACGTGATCACATGTCACAGTGAGGAAGGAGCTACAGGAGAAGGCATGTCGTGATCACATGTCACAGAGAGGAAGGAGCTACAGGAGAAGGCATGTCGTGATCACATGTCACAGAGAGGAAGGAGTTACAGGAGAAGGCATGACGTGATCACATGTCAAAGTGAGGAAGGAGCTACAGGAGAAGGCATGTCGTGATCACATGTCACAGAGAGGAAGGAGCTACAGGAGAAGGCATGTCGTGATCACATGTCACAGAGAGGAAGGAGCTACAGGAGCTACAGGAGAAGGCATGTCGTTATCACATGTCACAGAGAGGAAGGAGCTACAGGAGAAGGCATGTCGTGATCACATGTCACAGTGAGGAAGGAGCTACAGGAGAAGGCATGTCGTTATCACATGTCACAGAGAGGAAGGAGCTACAGAAGAAGGCATGTCGTGATCACATGTCTCAGAGAGGAAGGAGCTACAGGAGAAGGCATGTCGTGATCACATATCACAGAGAGGAAGGAGCTACAGGAGAAGGCATGTCGTGATCACATGTCACAGAGAGGAAGGAGCTACAGGAGAAGGCATGTCGTGATCACATGTCACAGAGAGGAAGGAGCTACAGGAGCTACAGGAGAAGGCATGTCGTGATCACATGTCACAGAGAGGAAGGAGCTACAGGAGAAGGCATGTCGTGATCACATATCACAGAGAGGAAGGAGCTACAGGAGAAGGCATGTCGTGATCACATGTCACAGAGAGGAAGGAGCTACAGGAGCTACAGGAGAAGGCATGTCGTGATCACATGTCACAGAGAGGAAGGAGCTACAGGAGAAGGCATGTCGTGATCACATGTCACAGAGAGGAAGGAACTACAGGAGAAGGCATGTCGTGATCACATGTCACAGAGAGGAAGGAGCTACAGGAGCTACAGGAGAAGGCATGTCGTTATCACATGTCAAAGTGAGGAAGGAGCTACAGGAGAAGGCATGTCGTGATCACATGTCACAGAGAGGAAGGAGCTACAGGAGAAGGCATGTCGTGATCACATGTCACAGAGAGGAAGGAGCTACAGGAGAAGGCATGTCGTGATCACATGTCACAGTGAGGAAGGAGCTACAGGAGAAGGCATGTCGTTATCACATGTCACAGAGAGGAAGGAGCTACAGGAGAAGGCATGTCGTGATCACATGTCACAGAGAGGAAAGAGCTACAGGAGAAGGCATGTTGTGATCACATGTCACAGAGAGGAAGGAGCTACAGGAGAAGGCATGTCGTGATCACATGTCACAGAGAGGAAGGAGTTACAGGAGAAGGCATGACGTGATCACATGTCAAAGTGAGGAAGGAGCTACAGGAGAAGGCATGTCATGATCACATGTCACAGAGAGGAAGGAGCTACAGGAGAAGGCATGTCGTGATCACATATCACAGAGAGGAAGGAGCTACAGGAGAAGGCATGTTGTTATCACATGTCACAGAGAGGAAGGAGCTACAGGAGAAGGTATGTCGTGATCACATGTCACAGAGAGGAAGGAGCTACAGGAGAAGGCATGTCGTGATCACATGTCACAGAGAGGAAGGAGCTACAGGAGAAGGCATGTCGTGGTCACATGTCACAGTGAGGAAGGAGCTACAGGAGAAGGCATGTCGTGATCACATGTCACAGAGAGGAAGGAGCTACAGGAGCTACAGGAGAAGGCATGTCGTGATCACATGTCACAGAGAGGAAGGAGCTACAGGAGAAGGCATGTCGTGATCACATGTCACAGAGAGGAAGGAACTACAGGAGAAGGCATGTCGTGATCACATGTCACAGAGAGGAAGGAGCTACAGGAGCTACAGGAGAAGGCATGTCATGATCACATGTCACAGAGAGGAAGGAGCTACAGGAGAAGGCATGTCGTGATCACATATCACAGAGAGGAAGGAGCTACAGGAGAAGGTATGTCGTGATCACATGTCACAGAGAGGAAGGAGCTACAGGAGAAGGCATGTCGTGATCACATGTCACAGAGAGGAAGGAGCTACAGGAGAAGGCATGTCGTGGTCACATGTCACAGTGAGGAAGGAGCTACAGGAGAAGGCATGTCGTGATCACATGTCACAGAGAGGAAGGAGCTACAGGAGAAGGCATGTCGTGATCACATATCACAGAGAGGAAGGAGCTACAGGAGAAGGCATGACGTGATCACATGTCACAGAGAGGAAGGAGCTACAGGAAAAGGCATGTCGTGATCACATGTCACAGAGAGGAAGGAGCTACAGGAGAAGGCATGTCGTGATCACATGTCACAGAGAGGAAGGAGCTACAGGAGAAGGTATGTCGTTATCACATGTCACAGAGCGGAAGGAGCTACAGGAGAAGGCATGTCGTGATCACATGTCACAGAGAGGAAGGAGCTACAGGAGAAGGCATGTCGTGATCACATGTCACAGAGAGGAAAGAGCTACAGGAGAAGGCATGTCGTGATCACATGTCACAGAGCGGAAGGAGCTACAGGAGAAGGTATGTCGTGATCACATGTCACAGAGAGGAAGGAGCTACAGGAGAAGGCATGTTGTGATCACATGTCACAGAGAGGAAGGAGCTACAGGAGAAGGCATGTCGTGATCACATGTCACAGTGAGGAAGGAGCTACAGGAGAAGGCATGTCGTGATCACATATCACAAAGAGGAAGGAGCTACAGGAGAAGGCATGTCGTGATCACATGTCACAGAGAGGAAGGAGCTACAGGAGAAGGCATGTTGTTATCACATGTCACAGAGAGGAAGGAGCTACAGGAGAAGGCATGTCGTGATCACATGTCACAGAGAGGAAGGAGCTACAGGAGAAGGCATGTCGTGATCACATGTCACAGAGCGGAAGGAGCTACAGGAGAAGGCATGTCGTGATCACATGTCACAGAGAGGAAGGAGCTACAGGAGAAGGCATGACGTGATCACATGTCACAGTGAGGAAGGAGCTACAGGAGAAGGCATGTCGTTATCACATGTCACAGAGAGGAAGGAGCTA
This sequence comes from Gibbula magus, assembly GCA_936450465.1. Classification (NCBI taxonomy): domain Eukaryota; kingdom Metazoa; phylum Mollusca; class Gastropoda; order Trochida; family Trochidae; genus Gibbula; species Gibbula magus. Next base: position 35,205,175 of record OW388293.1, read on the forward strand.
CAGAAGAAGGCATGTCGTGATCACATGTCACAGAGAGGAAGGAGCTACAGGAGAAGGCATGTCGTGATCACATGTCACAGAGAGGAAGGAGTTACAGGAGAAGGCATGACGTGATCACATGTCAAAGTGAGGAAGGAGCTACAGGAGAAGGCATGTCGTGATCACATGTCACAGAGAGGAAGGAGCTACAGGAGAAGGCATGTCGTTATCACATGTCACAGAGAGGAAGGAGCTACAGAAGAAGGCATGTCGTGATCACATGTCTCAGAGAGGAAGGAGCTACAGGAGAAGGCATGTCGTGATCACATGTCTCAGAGAGGAAGGAGCTACAGGAGAAGGCATGTCGTGATCACATATCACAGAGAGGAAGGAGCTACAGGAGAAGGCATGTTGTTATCACATGTCACAGAGAGGAAGGAGCTACAGGAGAAGGCATGTCGTTATCACATGTCACAGAGAGGAAGGAGCTACAGGAGAAGGATGTCGTGATCACATGTCACAGAGAGGAAGGATCTACAGGAAACGTACATGCAGCCGATGGCAGTACTGATTACACTGTCAATCAATGGAGTCTGACATTTACATGTACCGGGAGGGGCGGGCGGGGAGATCGAAGGGGTAGACTTTGTTCTCAATCAAGTAGATATAGATGACAACAAGTAAACGGACAGCAGCATCCTTGGAACTGAAGAATCACACATATATTGCCTTCAAGGCTAAAGTATTGAGGTTCATATTTTTGGCAAGATGGCTTGGGGCAAAATATTAATTGTGATGTAACGTGTCGTTATGAACAACACTATGATGTCATGTTTCCTTGATGATATTGCATTCTATAGGCAACCATAGGTTTTAGTTGAACTCTGTTTGAAAACAGATTTTGATGAATTTTGTACAACGTTAATTCATACAATGCACAGAACAAAGAGGTGGAGGCGTAGCGACATTGTTATCAATAAGTAGATATAGATATAGATATATAAGACAATAACTGATCCCATTGGGTAAACAAGGAAAGCTATTAACACAACAGCCTTGTCAGATGAGTCAATATGAGGGAGGGTATTATCATGCTAGACAATAGCTTCTGATAGTCTTCAGTAAACAGGGAATCCATAATAAGTAATGGGGATGAGACGACAGACGAGAGATGTATTCTGTATCAGGTAGATGTATATTCCTCAGTTAAAGCCCACCCCCAACTTTGCCAGATGTTCCATGGTCATACATTACATATATCTATAATATTATTTTAAGTTAAGTGTCAAAAACCTACATAAAACCTATTCTGACTGTGGATGAATTTTCATCTGAGTTGGAGTCTCTCCCATCTAAAAGCCCACCCCCATATTTTCAAGATGTTTGTTCGCCTGGTCTTATACCCGTGAGAATACGGTATGTGCACATCGGTTTGGCTAAACAAGGAATGCTGTATGAAGACAAGTGTCCTTGCCACTGTGCTCTTACATCATAGACAATAGACTGCAGTGTCAGTACTGGTAACCTCTGTCTCAGTGTGTCCTGGATCATCACTTGTTATTGTCAGGAACGTCTAGATACTTACCTTGAGGAATACATAAAACACTTGTGTTTAAAGTAACACTACCCATTCCTAATTGACAATGCCACTAGAATGTAAATTTATGCTCATAAAATAAAACCTGAAAGTCTAATTTCATCAATATAAATTGCTAAGTAAAGCAGTAGGTTATCATCTGGACAAAAAGGTCATACACTGCAGCTTCGTACAGTGCACATACTTATATTGTCACCAGATCTACATTCAGGTTTTCAGTTTCTATTCATACAATGAATCATACAATGAAACATATAATGTGACTGCAGTATGCTTACATATTTCCAACCTTAAATGCATAATAGTTAAATAAAATAACCGTCTTCTCCAATATCTACAAGGTCATTATCAATCATTCACTTCATTGTTAAAATTGTACTTGTTAAAATACGTAACCCTAAATGAGATATCCCTAACTGGTTTCCTCTTCCAATTTCAAAAGACAAGTTATATTCTAAGTGAAGAATTGTCACCAATCATATTTCATGTTTTACTGTGTATCCAGTCTCCAAACAGAATACCCTAGCTTCCATCATGGCACCAATCCTGTAATCTGCAACTTGATGTATGCCACAGATCATTAATCAGAGAGTTAAAGCAACAACGGAGCTGCTATACTGTTACAAACTACCTCGGTGCCGTCCATACATCAGGGTAATGAAATATCAGAACCCAGATTACCTGTCATTCCCGCACATCAAAGACATGGAGGAATATAACACTGCAACAATGATTGGATGGGGCCGATGTTGTGTTTTATGTCCACGAAATATACAATATTGTCATTTATTTCAAATTGGGAAGAAGGATTTTGGTCATTGAAGTTCTTATTGAAAGGGATCTGTTGTTGTTTAGATATAAAAAGATGAAAGGATAAAATTCTGTTAGAGTATTTGGATTGAACGAATACTGTGTTTTATGTTCATGAAATATACAATAGTGTCGTCTTTCTGAAAATGGAGTAATGATTTTGTCATTGAAGTTTTAGATCAATAGGAATCTGTTTTCTTTCTTCTTTTGTTCCCCTATGAACAAGATAAGGATAATGATACTGAGAGAATTATTAGATGGGATGTTTATTTATGTTCATTAAGTATACAGTGTATCATTTTCGTTTTTATGTTCATTATATATTTAGTGTATCATAATTTGTGTTATGTTCATTGTATATATACACAGTGTATCACATTTTGTTTTGGACTTGATATCTGGTAAATTTAAATATTTCAAATAAATACATTCTATAACTACGAGAATTAATGTATTTAGTTGTAGTAGAGTGACGTTGTGATTTATGTCCACAAAGCATATAGTGGTATATATAGTTTTATAATTTATAGGAGGCTATGTCTTTGATGCACTGAATTTGAAACTATGTTATTATCCATCTAAAATGAGGATGGATATTCTACTGTTTATATGAGTATATTAATAGGATGACATTTTGTTGTTTGATGTTGCTACATTATACATTACATTCTGAAAATAAGCATGGGATCAACGTTGTGATTTTAATGTCCCTGAAACAAAACACTTTGTCAGTTATTTCAGTAAAAAAATTATAGTTTAGTTCTATATCTGTAAGATTATATTTCGAAACAGTGTGAATATGCATTAATTTTGATAAACATTTTAAAACATAAGTGTTTGATGTAAGATGAAGAATATATGACAGAGAGATGTTGTGTTGTTATGCAACAGCGTTATATGGAAAAAAAAGAAATATGGTCACAGATGTTTTCACAGTTTTAGGTTTGCTTTAACATGTCAACAGAATAATGTAGATGTTTTTATTTGTTCATTTACATAAACCATGGGCAACATCAAAGACATTTATCAATAGCTTTAATTGGATAAAGCTGGTGTTTTTTTATATCCATAAAACATGCAACAGATTCTGATCTAGATCTATATGAATGTTCAAGGCATTGGAAATATATGAACAAAAGGTTCTTCATTAGAGAGAAGTGAGTTATTACTGTACTGTGAATACACATAGGTTCAGTTTAAATGTCATCAAGCTACTAAGTGATGAGATTCCTATAAGCAATTACATGCAATACACATCATTTGCCAATATATAATGTGAGGAAATTACTTCCACATTTCTACATTGCAGAACTAGCAATACACAAGTAGCAATACACAAGTAGCAATACACAAGAGCCAATACAGAAGGCCAATACACAAGTAGCAATACACAAGTAGCAATACACAAGAGCCAATACAGAAGGCCAATACACAAGTAGCAGTACACACAGAGCAATACACAAGAGCCAATACAGAAGGACAATACACAAGTAGCAATACACACAGAGCAATACACACAGAGCAATACACAAGTAGCAATACACAAGTAGCAATACACAAGAGCCAATACAGAAGGCCAATACACAAGTAGCAATACACAAGTAGCAATACACAAGAGCCAATACAGAAGGCCAATACACAAGTAGCAGTACACAAGTAGCAATACACAAGAGCCAATACAGAAGGCCAATACACAAGTAGCAGTACACAAATAGCAATACACAAGAGCCAATACAGAAGGCCAATACACAAGTAGCAATACACAAGAGCCAATACACAAGTAGCAATACACAAGTAGAAATACACAAGAGCCAATACAGAAGGCCAATACACAAGAGGCAATAAACAAGACCAATACACAACTACCAATACACTTCACACAATGTCACACAGGTCTTCATAGAGATCTCTATAATAAATGCTGTTAATAATACACAATGCCTTATAAATATTTCTGAATCACACCCTAATCAAATTAAGCATAACATTACACAGATAAATAGATGATAGCAGATGTATGCAAAGATTACTCTTCTTATCTGCATCTATTTCAAATACTTAAGAAAAAAACTGTACCAAGTCAATATAACCATATTAAATATAAGAACATGTCTATGGAACTGCAAGCCCAAGAAATATATAGACATGCAAATTTTAAAAACAATTTCATCCACTAAATTCTGGTCTTTTCATCACTAATATTTTTGGAGGACATTTGAGACTTCTCAGGTGTTGTAATTCATCACAAGAATACTATACAAAAATAGAAGAAAACTGAAATAAATAAACGATAAAAAGATAATAAATCACTTTTATAGTATTTCATGACATTTCAATAACTACTTTCATTATCATAATCACTTCATTATACCAAGTATGAATTATTTATAAAACCACTTGAATGGTTATATTCACAAGCTTTGATGTAGATGTTCTATAAAATCACTCTAAACTGTGTGCTTTGTGGACCTGAACACAACAATCACACAAGAGTTACTTCCCTTTTACTGAAACCAGGAAAGATGCAATGGAACCCTAGAACCAAATATTTATTTCACTGTAAAACTTCTTTACATTTTCTCTCACTGTTAACTGTGTGAAGATGAAATAAGATAGTTGGAATTATTTTAAATAACATTGGCATTGTAATGAAAAATCTACACAGAAAAAGCTCCTCTGCTACCAACTGAGAAAATGTATTTCAATTTTACTACCAGAAGACTGGAGACGGTCTAGCAATTAGGCATTGTAATCCTTACTCTAGGTGAGTCAAGTAGCTCGGGGTTTAAAAACAAAGGCAATTTCCTGTGGTCAAATTACTGTGAGTCACCACGGCTATCCCACACTACATTACATCTTCCTCAGAAACATCTCCGGGCTAAAGATATCAACAAGAAATTAGACATTGGAAGCGCTTGGTCAAATACGTTAGTAGCACCGCAATAAACGAGTCCTGCTTGATTAGTCACTTGTTGAAGCCTCAAGTTTTTGTGAGTCATTTTTTATGGTTATAGATAGTTTGTAATCTGTATTTTTAGAATGATCTCAAAGGAATTACTTTTTGTTTGAGGGCAAGTGAAATCAATAAACGTGTAAGTAGGAGTTAGATTGATTTATGATTGAGTAATCATTCAATACTATCACATTTTAAATCTATTTTTCAACAACAGGATTTTTTATGTTTAAATACATTTCAGCCAATATGGCATATTGCAACAAATTTAACTTGAATTTACTTCAAAGTGAAAACACCATTATTTCAAAGTAACAATAATTATCATTTGATCTTATACTTTAATAATTTGGAACTTTTTAAAAAATGATAACTCATTACCAATAAATAAAATATTGTGAAAACCACTACTTACCTTCAGAATATCCTGGTACCGCTTCATGATTAATCTTTTAATCCAAAAAGGCTAAATCTGTGATGAAGCTTCAAACTCCGAACTATCCATTAATGCAGGAATTGTCATGTAAATTGTCATGTCATGTCATGTCAAACTTGGTGATCAAAGAAGTATCGACTGGAAGATTTGTAAGATTCGTAAGAGTTTCCAAATTAGCGTGTCACTCAAAACTCTTTTTCACATAAACATTCACCGGATTAGAAACTTCACCAGCTTCACAAATGATGCATCAACAAGAATCCCAAATGGCCATTCGCAAATATATAAAAACTCGCGGCTGTGTTTGAAAATTACTTGAAATGTTTCCTGAATTGTGAGTACGATGATTGAACACTTATAAATATCACAGAAGATGCATGAACAACCACAAACAGATCCTCTCAGTGTTAATCTATCACAATACTGAATCTAGAATTGTAAGTACTTCCATTGAAAACTCACTAAATCCTTCGAAGATACAAAAACAATCACAACAGACCATTTCCAATTACGGTAGTACAATTTTCCTCTGTTTTCATCAATAATTGTGAAATGCATTCGAGTTTTTCAGCACTGTGATTGAAAACTCACCAAATCCACAGAAGATGTAAAAACAATCACGAAAAACCACTTGCAAATATTAAAACTTCATCTCACAATACGGAAATGTATACAGGTTCTCCACTATATTATTGAAGGAAAACTCACAAAATCCACAGAAGATGCTAAAACAATCACAAATGAGCATTCCCATATCAAATGATGGTCTCACAAAAGCAGTTGTCCATCACGTGAAATGTATCCATGTCTATGAGCACTGTGAGGGACAGGTGTTGGTTTGAGTGACAGGTGTCTGTTTCTAATTGACACCTTACTCCTTGTTAGTATGAGGCACTTGACTCTGCTCTTATTAGATTGAGAAAGTCTTCTGTGCTTATGTATATCATTTCTTTGGCAGATTCAATAAATTGCTTATTTCTCTGTGTATAAGTTTCAGATTTTTCAATTTGTGCATCCAGTTTTTTCTTTCAATTAAATTTTTTAAAAGAATTTTAGAATTCAATTCCAATATCCAAAGGATTTAATCAATTTCACTTTAGAAAGAAACATGCCAGGTCAATTTCAAAAACAAACATAAGATCAAATCTCGGACAATTTAACAGGTTCAAGGTTGAGATATATTCTCTACACAATCAGAATTTCACCATGAGTCCAGGTATGTACTCCATACAATAATCAATCATGGCATCACATATTTGCACCATTTTCATTTCAGAATGCATCAGTATTCAGGTAGATATTCCATTTTATAGATGAACGGGACTGGTCTCAACATCTTGAATTCTACACCAAATTTCAAACAATATATAAAAGATGTTAATAGTTTCATCAACATCCATACAGAATTAATAACAATCCAGGTATGTACTCCAATTAATAAACTAACATGGCTGGTTTCCCAATATTGGACAATATGTAACAAGGTCCGTGGTTACAAAGTTCATCAATTTCACTCAAGAATCAGAATTTCACTGTCAATCCAAATATGTATTCCATTTGATAAACAAACATTAGGCTGGACTCCCAATTTCGGAATTTCCACAAGAATCGGAATTTCACGCAAGAATCAGAATTTCACTGTATATCTAGATATGTACTCCATTTCATAAACAAACAGGGCTGGACTCCCAATCTCGGACAATATATATAAGAGGTCCCTGGGTGTGCGTTGCATTCTGTTATGTGTTTGTTTCACATGGGCTGGTAATGGAGTTCATCTGGAATTGGTTTGTCCACTCAATGTAGGTTAGGAAATCAGGCTCAACATTAGTACATTGCCCATACGACCACTCAGCATCAGCTGACAGACTTTTTTTACATGTCACTTTCATATGGTGTCAATTTCAACTGATTCTGATATCTTTGTCAGTATTTTATAACATTGACTTTTTCTATACAAAAGTGTAAATTTGATAAATATTCAACTTGTGTGAAGATTTCAAGTACCAATCAAAATTATTGATATCCAAAGGATTTCACCAATTTCACCTCAGAAAGAAGCACATTCCATGTCCATTTCACAAACAATCATAGGTTCAAACCTCGGATAATATTAATGCTGATTTCTTTTTCAGAATCTTTTAACGTAAATTGTCTTTCTCTATACAAAAGTGTAAATTTGATAACTCAAAAAGACTTGCATAAAGATTTCAATCACAATCAAAATCAGTGACACAGATTCAGTCCAATAGATTTCCATGCAGTACCTCAGTACCACATATACTCATCTGCTGTATAGAAGGAACATCAGAACCAAAGAAACATGTAAGAAAACTGTTTCTTATACAGTTGAAATATAATGTTGTCTTTTGTTCCAAATGCCATCTGTTGCCCATTATTATGCTACAACAGCTTGAAGAACACACATTTTATCAAAGCAGCCCAAAGTGAAATCAAATCAAATATTTCTGCACTTTTCAACAGTCCACAGGTAACAGCTTTTCTCTAAATCATTTTATAAAGACATGGATTACGTGAATTCTTTGAAAGAAAAATACACCATTGATTTTTTTGGCAATGAAAATGACAAAAAGATTTTAAATATAAAGTTTGTCACGTCTGTTGCACTTTTTAGATTGTCACCTTTTGAATCAATTAACTTTTATGAATAATCCTCAAAATGACATGAACAGTCAGTAACTATAATATGAGACATGATACACAAACATTGAGAGTTTACCCCCAGCAACTGTGCTATATGACTTTTATGAAACAAGTATCAATGTTTTTATTACCGAGAGAAATTGTATACACAAATTGGTACAAGTTTCGTTTAAAGTCATTTGGGAAACTTTTTGGTTTAATAATTTCGGTATTCAAATTCAATTCCTTTTGAATCATGTGAAATACCCAGAATATGACTCAAATCTCTTGCAACGGTTTGCTACAATGACATGGCAAACCATGAAACAAAGGTTGTCAGGCAAAAGTGATATGTGCACAATATGACAACACTTATGGTAATGAATATATCTATCCACTGACATCCCAGTCACATTATTAAATGGATGAAAAAAAGAGTTCTATGGATTGATTACTTTTTTATCACAAGTCTGTGATGTTTCCTTGATAACAGTATGTGTTAGCATCTACACTGAAACATCACACTCTTGCAAGAAAGAAGTTGTAAATCCATAGAACTTTTTTTTTATTCATCTTACCAACTTCTAATATCTAATATATCTTTTAAAATACCTTAAAGAAGAAGAAAACATCTTTAGTGTCATGATCATAGATACCATCAACTTAACCATCATTGACATCACTATCATAAGAAAACACCATTATCTCATCTACCATCATTGCTTTTGTCATCATATATCATCACGCCCACCATCACCATAGTCATCACACATTATCATGTTGTTATGCTTTCTGATGTCATGTTTTTACATTATATCACCCATTTATCTTCTCATACAGTAATATCATGTTCTTATGCTTTCTGATGTCATGTTTTTACATTATATCAACCATTCATCTTCTCATACAGTAATATCATGTTGTTATGCTTTCTGATGTCATGTTTTTATATTATATCAACCATTCATCTTCTCATACAGTAATATCATGTTGTTATGCTTTCTGATGTCATGTTTTTACATTATATCAACCATTCATCTTCTCATACAGTAATATCATGTTATGCTTTCTGATGTCATGTTTTTACATTATATCAACCATTCATCTTCTCATACAGTAATATCATGTTCTTATGCTTTCTGATGTCATGTTTTTACATTATATCAACCATTCATCTTCTCATACAGTAATATCATGTTGTTATGCTTTCTGATGTCATGTTTTTACATTATATCAACCATTCATCTTCTCATACAGTAATATCATGTTCTTATGCTTTCTGATGTCATGTTTTTACATTATATCAACCATTCATCTGCTCATACAGTAATATCATGTTGTTATGCTTTCTGTCATGTTTTTACATTATATCAACCATTCATCTTCTCATACAGTAATATCATGTTGTTATGCTTTCTGATGTCATGTTTTTACATTATATCAACCATTCATCTTCTCATACAGTAATATCATGTTCTTATGCTTTCTGGTGTCATGTTTTTACATTATATCAACCATTCATTTTCTCATACAGTAATATCATGTTGTTATGCTTTCTGATGTCATGTTTTTACATTATATCAACCATTCATCTTCTCATACAGTAATATCATGTTGTTATGCTTTCTGATGTCATGTTTTTACATTATATCAACCATTCATCTTCTCATACAGTAATATCATGTTCTTATGCTTTCTGATGTCATGTTTTTACATTATATCAACCATTCATCTTCTCATACAGTAATATCATGTTGTTATGCTTTCTGATGTCATATTTTTACATTATATCAACCATTCATCTTCTCATACAGTAATATCATGTTGTTATGCTTTCTGATGTCATGTTTTTACATTATATCAACCATTCATCTTCTCATACAGTAATATCATGTTGTTATGCTTTCTGATGTCATATTTTTACATTATATCAACCATTCATCTTCTCATACAGTAATATCATGTTGTTATGCTTTCTGATGTCATGTTTTTACATTATATCAACCATTCATCTTCTCATACAGTAATATCATGTTGTTATGCTTTCTGATGTCATGTTTTTACATTATATCAACCATTCATCTTCTCATACAGTAATATCATGTTCTTATGCTTTCTGATGTCATGTTTTTACATTATATCAACCATTCATCTTCTCATACAGTAATATCATGTTGTTATGCTTTCTGATGTCATGTTTTTACATTATATCAACCATTCATCTTCTCATACAGTAATATCATGTTGTTATGCTTTCTGATGTCATGTTTTTACATTATATCAACCATTCATCTTCTCATGCAGTAATATCATGTTGTTATGCTTTCTGATGTCATGTTTTTATATTATATCAACCATTCATCTTCTCATACAGTAATATCATGTTCTTATGCTTTCTGGTGTCATGTTTTTATATTATATCAACCATTCATCTTCTCATACAGTAATAACATGTTGTTATGCTTTCTGATGTCATGTTTTTATATTATATCAACCATTCATCTTCTCATACAGTAATATCATGTTCTTATGCTTTCTGATGTCATGTTTTTATATTATATCAACCATTCATCCTCTCATACAGTAATAACATGTTGTTATGCTTTCTGATGTCATGTTTTTATATTATATCAACCATTCATTTATAAAGTTGACATTTCTCTTCATTTGTAGTCATGTATTTCCTTTTAAATATCCTAAACAACCTCCTCATTCTAAATGAATATTCTTTTTTTTTAGACCAGATAGCAAATCTAATAATATAGAATTAAAAGCTACACACATATTCTCACCTTGTTAATTAAAATTGAGAATAATTCTTGGCAATGAGGGCTGTTTAATGCCAATTTCAAGAGTCAATTATCAAGGAGGGCTAAGATCTTAGCATAGAGCAGTTGGAATGAGACGCTGATGAAACTTAATTGAATATACAGTCCCCCTTTCCCAAACAGCGAAAGTTAAGTGGAATGAAGTAGATGTCTGTATATAGAAATACATGTGTTTTTTATGTTATGATGTCAGAAGGCTAATCATGGTAGGTAAATTAATCAACTTAAGTTTGGAAATTCTTCAAAATTATATATCAGGACCATCGATCACTGGAAGCCGTACAAAATATAAGTTTTGATATTCACTAATGAAGAATACCGGTACAACTTTTTGCATTTCTATGTTTTAAGAAGCCAGTTAATATTTACATATCTAATATATTTTAGTATATCAAACTATTTCTACTTCATCTGATAACAGGTGCCCTAGTTAGAACCCCCCTTCGAATGAGTCACTAACTAGCACACCTTCAAATGGGTACCCTATTTAGAGCCTCTTTAATCAAGTGAAGTACAAAAGGCTGTTGTTGCACTGATGGCAGAATCTGATTGAATCTTTTGTACATAAGTATCATTTCATTACAGGGTCTAAAGCCCAAATTTAGTCAATGAGAAATTGCTTTTAATCGTTTAAGACAATAACGACATTCATCATGTCATAAATAATGCACCTTATTTATACCGTTTGTATATACATCCTTACTTTACACAGTATATATATATAGTCTGATGTTTAAATCTAACTACAGTCAAAGAGAAGTTCCTTTTTATACTCTGTTAATCATTTCATCACCACAGGTGGCACTGATGATATAAACAGTTGTCAGGTAAACACTATACGGTATTAACTACTTTCCGCACCATATATTATACCATGAAAATAATGAAGATTCCTACTTTGTTCTGACTTTGAAGGGAGATAAAAAGAAGATTTTCTCGTAAAACAGAAAACATGGATGATGACAATCTTATTCACATAAAAGTTTATTACAAAGCAACTAAATGATTGAATTCAAAAGCGTCAGTGGCATGTTTCTCTACCTGAAATAATTGATGATCTAAATCAAGAACCAATAAAAATGAGAAAATATTCACATAAAAAACTTATGTTTCAGATAAGAATGATAATAAAGAAGTAAAAAAAAATTCATATAAATTTTGTTTTGTTAGCAGTTGATATAGCAATATTGTCCTTATCTTTGACGAGAAAATGGAAGAACAGGAACCTACCAGGATATTTAGTTTTCAGATGCTATAACCCTGAGATCCTAAAAAATCATTATTTCAACTTTTTAACCCCTCAGGTACAATAAGTTTCATTGAATTAATATGTATGCCCCTGTTCACATAGTTGTGAATATAGGCACATTCTTAGGATGTATGATTACAATGTGTTCATTGAGTCTACAATATCTATGACATAATATTCTTATCTGAATCATAAAGTACCACTTTACCACTTGTAATTCTTTTAAATGTTCAATGTTTTAAATTCCATAAGTGATCTATTTTTCTGATCAACAAAATAGAGCATTCCCTGAATTTTTGTTGGAATTATTATACTTACCTCTGCTTCCTCTTTGTTCTTGCGCACATTTTTCAGTCGAACTTGTATTTTCGCAAGAATAGCCGCCCTTTGAAACATACTCATCATGGTATCCAGAACACAGCTATCAAATAATCCACTTTTAAGAAATCTTCATTGACGTGAATTTAGAATTGTTTATTACATGAATCTGTAAGGAGTCAAACTTAGCTTCTGTTAATGGATTCCTGTGACATATCAGAATCTAGAACCATTCACTGTCAGTGTATGATTATTATATAGCTTGAATCACTTGCACCAATTCCAGTACTTTTAGGGATTCGAACACAGACCCAAAAGCTATGATGATAACTGTCATCAGCTTTTAAATAATAAACATCATGTTTATTTCACCCAAGATGAAGCAGTTGTGACCTGCTATTCTGAATTGGGTACTGATTTCCGAGGATGTTGACTTCGTTCATGAGTAAATGGATATATCCTTTAAAAAGTTCATCTTAATTTATGAGTAGCCGTTTCCTCCTGTTAATCACTCTTAATGGTACAAATCAATGAAAGATGGTTGTTAATATCGCAATTAACGAGGTAAGAGGATGCAAGTATCATAGCCAATCAGGTAATCACTTGCAATATAGAGCACTGTTCCTTTGAACCTACCAATAACAATGTTGTTAATATCTGCCAGAGGTGAAGAAACTAATCTATATCACATAGAATCTGTGTGATGCGACTCCTCTTCACCTAGTGTTATCCTTGGATTGGTGTATATTTCAATGTGATATTGTTCATTTCATTATCCCTTGTGTATATTTCCTTTTGATATGGACATTGTTCATTTCAGCATCACTGGTGTATATTTCACTTGCTTCCGGATAAAAATGAATGAAAAAGGTTCATTCAACTGAGATTGATGTAATTCTCTCTTCAACACAAGTTGGTTTTGCTGAAGCAATTAAGAAAACTGAAATTCAAGCCATTCAAGAGTGGTAGAGTGAGTTATAAATGACCTTGATTATATCAGGGACGATGACTTATTCGACTTCCTCTAAAGGTTAGATTTTTCACTTGATAAGAGTCAGGTTTTAAACTCCACGCCAGTATAATTCTGGATTTCAAAGTGTTTTTAATTTTTAATATCACTTTGGATTGAATAACTCCAATTTCACAAAATCAAAAGAATTATCAAAATAAACAATTTAAAGAGGGAAAAATATCAACAATCATGTTCTTCCTAAACAAAAAAATAGAAAGTGAATATAAACACACATGGAATGAAAGAAATTTTCTCTCAATCTTTAAACTTTATCAATCAATTAACTTTAAACCTTTTTTACCTTCTTCAAAAACTGTAGTCTTAGAACATCATTTAAATCCAATTTTAGGAAAAAGAACTTCACCTTTCATGATAAAAAAAAACCTCCTTGAAGTCTTCTTTCCAGTTTGAAAATCACTTTTTAAGATCTCCGACGTAAAGACAAACACAATCACCCTCCTGAATCTTGAAAATCTAATCCTTTGAATCCATTGTAAAGAAAAACTCATCCACCTCACACAAGAAAAATCTCTCCAAGAACCAAACTCCCCTCTTCCTGATGATTGTCTGTTAAAGCCCGTCAGGACCAGAAACACAATCTGTTCCATGGAACAGGAAGCCCCCAAAACAGCCGTTACACTCCTTCTGTTTCAGCTAGAACATGATTGTTGTACGATTTCATGATAAGAAAATTTATATCACAATTTTCCTCACATAAGCATGATTTAGGTTCAACAGGAAAAGGAGAGGAGAAACGTTTAGATAAGATTTCCCAACCATTTGTTGAGGCAGATAAACTTGACTATTAGCAGATTAGGCTTCTCATCAGCTGTCAAGTTTTCTTTTTGATGGAAGTCGTATATTTCAATAAATCACTCCTCTATTTCTGGCTTGTCAATTCATCACTGGTTAACAAAATCATAGGGGGTGCTTCACAGAGAGATGTGAAGTTTATCAAAATTTAACATTTTACTTCAAAAAGAGCTCTCCTTTAATATCATCCATAAAAATGATGAGAATTTCACATGGATATCATTTATGACATACACGTCCTTATGAAGCTTATGAATCCATTTGCTGAACATATGAAGATTACGCACAATTACAGCATCCGTTCAAAAGATGAGTGGAAAGAAATTTTATAAAGCTTTTAACAAAATCTGTTTGAAAATTCCAAATGGATGATGAATACACAAATTTAAATTAGGAATACCATCCAATGTTCACGTTATGAACACAGTTGAAAAGCCATGCCACTAATTCCATAATCCATCTTGAAATTGATGCCATATATAAGTGCTTTCTTGCCTCCTTGATCAAATGGGAAACAAATCAGAACAAATTAATCTCCTGTGGGAATTTAAAAATTCAACTCCTAATTATATGATAATCGCTATTTCCTCAAAAGAATCTGCACCACGCTAATTTCAAGCACAAAGAATCCCCCCGGACAGGTTGAAAGTTTCACTTTCTCGTGAAGCCTATTTCCAAAGGCACTTTCATGTAAATATTTTATACTATAATTAGAGCTCCTTAAAGGCTATTAAGGTGGTATAAATGTTCTGGATCAGATGGTCTTGTAGGCCTTGATAATCACTTCCTGTTGTGTCAAGTGAAGTCTTGAAGAGTTTACCATTCATTCATTTAGTTTAACTCAGCGAGTATATACATTCATATCCACTTACTAGGCTAGCTAGCTTCCATTCATGTCCTGAAAGATCGCAACAGTTTTCTTTTTCAAAGAATTCGAAGTTGTTTCCTTGATAAAATTTAAAGAAGCATGGTTTCACTGCTAACTGTAATAAAGCAGTTTATTGAACCTTTAATCCACTGCTTGCACGTAAGTCAACAATGAAAATTTCAGAATAATCCATTTGGCAAAAGGTAAACCAGAATCATATAGTAACTTCCATTTTCATAGCATCCAAGAGTTCCCAGGATTTGGTGCTTTAATCCGAACATCTGATACTGGCCATAGCGCCAACGGTAATGGTATACATAGTTGTAGGTTTCATCAAATGTCACGTCAACGTAAATTACCTTAACATACAGATTGTTTGGAATAGAGAATCTGACACTGGCCTATGCACTGACAGAAATGGCCTTCATAGTTACAAGTCACATCATGTACCATCTACTTGCATTTCTGTATAATCCAAGATTTTTCAGGCCTGATGCATTAATTTGAATCTAAGCGCCGATGGTAATGGTATACATAGTTTCAGCTATGATCATATACTTCAACATTCACAGACTCAAAGAGTTTCCAGGCTTGGTGCTTTAATCCAAACATCTGATACTGGCCATAGCGCCGACGGTAATGGTATACATGGTTGTAGGTCTCCTCAAATGCCACGTCAAGGTAGATTACCTTTAGGTACAGATTGTTTGGAATAAAGAGGGAGGGGCATAGGATGACATTTCAATCAAAAACTTTTTCACCCGACACAAAGATGGCACTGGAGATTGCCTGCTGTTCCTGCACCTGTGATTGGTTTAAGCTGACGTGGCTAATTTCACCAGGAAATAACCATGGTAAAGGCTATCATAGGTTTTTTGAGAATCTGAATTTTAATCTAAATCAACATGATTAAATATTTGTTCATACCAAAGCTAACTAACTTTTTCTTCTGGCTTTGGTCTAGTGTACTTGAAAGTTTCCTGACAGTATTCAGGTAATAAATGAAATATATAAAGGATTTTAGATCTTTGGTAAATTTAGCCAAATTATTATGGAGATGGATTCTGATAAGCATTTTTACTCTCCAATTTTGTCAATATGAGAGAATGTTGCAGATAATATTCAGAGATGTTTTCATACTACAGTCTTTCTCTTGCTTTGGTCTAGTGTAAATTAAAAGTTGCCAGGTAAGAAAAACAGGAAGCATTATGTTAATCAACTCAATCATTTTGTTAGGTTAGTGGTTTAACTTTGTGTATTAATTAAGTAAGCTATAATAGTTCATGTCAAAATCCAGACAACCATTTTTTTTGTGATGTTAAAATAGAACTTAATTATATTCATGTTCATTAGATTGAATTTAATATGTTCTTACATATATTTCTGAATCAAGGTGAACATAATGCATTTAATTGTTATTCATCACTTGGGCTAGATTTTCATTCATTTAAACTTTAATGTATTTGACTGACTTTTTGGCTGTCCATTTATTGAAGACTTTTAAACTTTTTTCAAAATCAAACTTGCCCATTCAGTGTGCATTAATGACTATTAATTTTCAGAAGACTTTTTCCTTACTTGGCTTCCATTAAGAAAAACTCCTGAAGCCCATTATTAATTTGAAGCAACAGATATCAGTTTTTGTCGACTAAATTGACTGGTAAAACAGTTGCTGATGTTGATTGTTCAGCTAGCTGTCTCCAGTAATGGATCCTCCGTGAAAGAAACACAATCTATGTCTCTTTATCAGTTTGATTGACAGAAACTGAAAACTTCCTGACAATTCTAGTTTCTTCCTCTCCAACAAATCCTGTCTTCATATTGGGATCTTGTGAAGGCTAAATGTTGATGCATTCCTTGGTTAACAATGGATGATAATTATACAGCAAGTTTTATGAATTTTCATGAAATGTTTATAAATCTAAAAACATAACACAATAACTTAATTGTCTACATCAATGAAACATCTAAAAAATCAATAAAATAAAAAAATTAAGTTTCAGTTTGAGATTTCAAAATTTACATGAAAACATATAGGCATGGTGATGCTATAACAAATACTAGCTATAACTAACCCTCTTCCACAACACCTGACCAGGATAATTAGAATCCCAAGGTAACATTTACCTGGCGCTGCTGACAGTTTTCTCAACACCCTGGGGAGTAGCCAGCCATACATGCGAGGAACTCAAACACCAGGTTTGGTTTAGGCAAAACAATCATATCTCAGGTATCATTATCTCCAGGTGTCGGACATATGGAGATAATTACATCATGGAGGTAACATTTACCTGGATCTGTTCGTCCTTCCTTCAACCTCTTACCTAACACTGTGAAAACAGGAGCTACAAGATGTTGTATCACTACCATACACAAGCTGGGAGGGGCTGAACCTTCACAATGTATGTACATGGCAGGAGTCTTAAGTTCTTATGTAGCATGTTTGGTTCAACATTTTAGATTATGTTAGCAAATATACATTCTGAGAGGACAATTTACAGGAATATTTTTTGTACAGGAATTATGAACAGTCGGACCAAGACCAAAGGGCTTCACCTTGGGAGTCCATCAAACTTACATGCACACATGTTCAAACGGCTCTGGGTCCGCCACTGACAAAGAAAAGAAATTATCTTTGATTTCCCATGAGCTACAGAGAAGCTGCTTCACAGAATATTCCCAGACAGCAGTTTGACTCGAGGTTATGTTTCCAAAATGGTTTTAAAAGCATGACATGTCTATGAAAGGAAACATGCTTCTCATTAAAGGTCTCATATCTTGAGTTAATCAGTGGAAAATAATAACACATAGGTATTCAGGGTTCATCATTTGTTAACAAATGTACTAGACAAGATTGGCAATGGTCTGGCTATAGGCACACCTATATTATACAAGATTCTTTCCACACAGAGGTTCTAATGCTTTCACAAATTCACCCTTAGTGTCAACTATTTGCAATGCAAACAAGCAAAAAAGTGAGCGTGGCTCACTAATACCCCCGACTGTTTAAGTTTGACATTTTTATTTTACTTAAAGAGAGAGGTGTTTGCACACCTAAGGATTGATAAGCTATGAAATGTAATTGCTAAGAATAAACTGTTTGTGAAAATGGTAGGACAAGTCTCAATCTTCATGTAAAAAAGGAGGTTTAAGTCAAAATAGGAATAAAAGTAACTTGAAAAGGTATTGGTAACATTATACACTACTGCTATTACCACTGATTTCAACTTTATTTTGGAAATTAATCCATCATAATGATTCATTCGAGTGACTTTAAACAACAGGTACATGGAAGCACACCCCTGAAGGCACAGTGAGAGATATAAAGCACTTTATGGCTGAAAGGAAAGAAAATTTAACTTTTCCCAAAATATAACCAGTGGAAATATAAAATAGTAAAATCAACAAGAACACAGAAGTAGCTTTTGATGAAAGTTACATGAAAAAAAAAATGATGAAGTCAACAAATCACAACACAGAAGTAGCTTCATTCATTCTAGCTATGATAAATTACAAAAATATAAATAATCGCCAAAAATTCAAAAATTCACCAAATCGTGTTACATTTTGCAATGCACCTCTCCTTGTGGTGAAGAAGACATGTACCAAATTTGAAAAGGATGAGATGAATAGTTTTTCTGTAATCGATCGGACAAAAAAATTTCAGAATTTGACTAAGTTTAAAAATACAAAAAAATCGCCAAAAATTCAAAAAATCACCAATTCGGTTTAAACTTCGCACTGCACCTCTCCTAGTGGTGAAGAAGACATGTACCAAATTTGAAAAGGATGAGATGAATAGTTTTTCTGTAATCGATCGGACAAAAAAAATTCAGAATTTGACTAAGTTAAAAAATACAAAAAAATCGCCAAAAATTCAAAAAATCACCAATTCGGTTTAAACTTCGCACTGCACCTCTCCTAGTGGTGAAGAAGACATGTACCAAATTTGAAAAGGATGAGATGAATAGTTTTTCTGTAATCGATCGGACAAAAAAAATTCAGAATTTGACTAAGTTAAAAAATACAAAAAAATCGCCAAAAATTCAAAAAATCACCAATTCGGTTTAAACTTCGCACTGCACCTCTCCTAGTGGTGAAGAAGACATGTACCAAATTTGAAAAGGATGAGATGAATAGTTTTTCTGTAATCGATCGGACAAAAAATGTTCAGAATTTGACTAAGTTAAAAAATACAAAAAATCGCCAAAAATTCAAAAATTCACCAATTCGCTTTAAACTTCGCACTGCACCTCTCCTAGGGGTGAAGAAGACATGTACCAAATTTAAAAACGATGAGATGAATAGTTTTTCTGTAATCGATCGGACAAACATTGTCTTCGGACGGAAGGACGGACGGAAGGACGGACAGAAGGACGGACGGAAGGACGGACGGATGGAAGGACGGACGGACGGAATCGTTGGTATTACTATATACCCCCAACCGTTGGTCGGGGGTATAATTACTGTCTTATCCAACCCAAAATAGTCTTACATTTGACTTTTGCTGTAGTTACTTTTGTTATTTTTGCAAGAAAAGCATGATTCCTAACTAAAAAAGATCACAGAAATACCATATGAGAAGGTATGTTTTCACAAAATGTATGTTACATTATAATATCATAATCAATACTTACCTAAATATATTCAATTGGTACTGATTAAATTGGTTTTCTATTCACACTTTTCAAGCACTCAATATTCATTGGTTTAGATGACAAGCAGACCCTTTATAATGCAGGTGTGGCCATGTTGTTCTTGACCTCAGGTGTATGACATTTGTAGAAATTGTAGAGATGAAATGTTCACTTACCTGAAACAAAAAAGAGAAAGTTATTAGATCAATTAAGATAAGTAACATTTTAAGCTTAATTCTATGCAATATTCAAATAAAAATAATAAAACAGGTTGAAAATTATAACAATACCATTTACTATAGCTTCTTTGGCAAATATGGACTTGTAAAGAGAAAAATAAAAGTTCAAAGTTTTAAAAAACATTCTCAAAATACACATTTTCAGTAAATCATTCACCATTTTCTCATAAATGTTTATTTGTATTTGAAGAGAACAAATGTTTAGCATTTCAAAATTAAATCAAAATGTGAATTCAATATTTTTAATTCATTTTTCTACTTTTGTGTTTATATTTCAAACTTTTTGAAATATGACAATAAGATACATAAAAACTGATTTATTAATCTTTCTTCATTTCTTTAAACCTGATGACATTTACAGTATGACAAGTGCTACAGAGTTACTGACTGTTATGTAGAATTCCTATCAAAGGTCACAATCCACTTCTGGATTCCAGTTATATTGTACATCCCCTCTGACTTTCATGGAATAATAAGGAGATAAACCTACTGTGTTTAAACTTTTTGAGTCTAACATAAATTCGATACAAATATTTATCATTCGGAGCCAAATGCGTCAGAATTATCTACAATTTAAATTTAAAAAACACTTTATGTTTCTGTGATGAAAATCGTAAAGACGACTGAATCTGTAAATTCATGATGAATCAGTTACCTGCCCAGGTGATATGCAGTATATGGCAACTGAGACAGTCCTCGTAGTCTGGTCAAACATCATATTATTAATTATATGAACGAACAATTATAATAAATGAACACTTTTACAAATAGTTGTATCTTCTTTATTAGTAAACACAAACCTATCCAGTCAGTAATGTATTCTATGCAATACAGTTTTAGTTTTATTTAACCTTATTTCAA
This sequence comes from Gibbula magus, assembly GCA_936450465.1. Lineage (NCBI taxonomy): Eukaryota > Metazoa > Mollusca > Gastropoda > Trochida > Trochidae > Gibbula > Gibbula magus. Next base: position 35,226,418 of record OW388293.1, read on the forward strand.
TCTGTATTTGACCTGAGTTCTGGTACAGTGGCTGAAACATCAGGGCAAGTGATTGTACATATGCCACTGTACCAGAGTACAGGGGCAATTTTAAAGTTATTTCCACCCCTGACCATGTATAACTGCATGATGTCAAACCAACCATCTAGCTTGCTGAATAATCTGAATTATGCTTTTCTTATTTACTTATCTAATTTATCCAACATTCATATGTAACCTCTGTGATAATAAACTAACATGAATAAACATGAGTAAAATGCATGAATATTATTTGATGGTTTTAATTTCCCCCAAATAAAAAGAAGCTCATTTCCTATTAAAGTGTAAACATTCTGCAGGGAACTCAAACATAAGAGGAAGTGCATTTAAAATGAAAATCAGCTGAGCATTGAAGGAAAACATTAGAAAGTTAGAATCAGGAAGTAATCATACTTTGAGTGGTTTGACATTTATACTTTAATCTTACTTTTACATAAAACATGTGAATTAACACAGGAAAGTACGGACATATACAGTCGCACAGAGCACTTAGCAGTTGCACAGATGTACAATTCCTTCAGGATAATAATACAAATAGTGTGCTTTGAGCATGCATTGAGCATGGAAATAGCGCGCTACAAATGTGTTATTACTATTATTATTTAATTGATGTTTGAACATATGATGTGATGAGTGTGAGTTTAACGTGTCTTTAAGACCATTTCACTTATGGCTGTATTATTACAAGAGGAAAGCCTACAACAGCATTTGGAGTATGCATTGCAGTGAAACCTCCAACATAGTGAAACCACCCTAGAAATTGTAATGTGACATTACACCAACTATCTCATAAAAACAATGCAATCATATTCAAGGTATCGATAAAATGAATTAGAGATATTTGAATTAATGGAATATATTAAATGAATTCTACATGAAATAATAATTTGATTTCAATCTGTATCTTTTTAACCATTTTTTGGGTTATTTTCCCCATGCGTTACTGCAAAGATTCTAAAATGTTAAAATCTATAGATTTTAATTTATCAAGTTGCAAGCAATCTTTATCAAGTACAAAACTAGAGAGAAGAAATGTACTTCTAAGTTTTCTTATAAACAAATAATGTTCTTTAAGAAATTTCTGGATATTTGATATCATTTTCCAAAATGTGCATGCATGGTACATTAAGGTATACTTCACTTCCATAGCTTATAACATGATCATGTAACCTGGACAACATATAAATATTTCCACTGTTTTTACATATGGTTATAATGTAAAACATGTTTGCTTAAGAAGTCTCTTTACCATATACAGTTCCACACCCATTCTCTACAGAATGTCCCAGAAGTATGAACATAGTTATCTCAAGGATCATTTGAACTTTACCAAAACTGTGTATAAATATATTTGTTAATGTACAGCAAATCAAGGGATGATGGTGATATCAGGGTATTTTCCATGGAAACAGAATTCTAGAGAATCTTCTTGTTCATGCACTATTCATTTAAAAACAACTTCATTTGAAACATGACTTGTTATGTTCTTTTGAGGAACATTATTAGCATAGCGTAATCAGCCTTGATGCTAAACTAAACAAAACAAGTAGTTGTCACTAAGGTGACATGATCCCCCGCCGCAAATTAATACTTCAAAATTTTAAAATAATATCAAGATGAGCAAAATCGACTGTCGAACATGTCGAAAAAGTCAAAGCTCCACTGTGACCTTGAGAAAAATGTCACAGTCACCAAAATCTAATCAGCCCTTTGTCTTTCCTAGGAGGTGCATTATGTAGGATATGATGGAATTCCGGTGAATGGTTCTTGAGATATCCAGCTGACAACCTTTACATGTACATTAACATGTCGAATAATTCAAAGTTCCGCTGTGACCTTGAAAATAATGTCAAGGTCACCAAAATCTAATCAGCCCGTCGTCTTCCCTAGAAGGTGCTTTGTGTAAGAAATGATGGAATTCCGATGAATGGTTCTTGAGATATCCTGCTGACAAGCTTTACATGTACATAAACATGTCGAATAATTCAAAGTTCCGCTGTGACTTTGAAAATAATGTCAAGGTCACCTTAATCTAATCAGCCTGTTGTCTTCCCTAGAAGGTGCTTTGTGTAAGAAATGATGGAATTCCGATGAATGGTTCTTGAGATATCCCGCTGACAAGCTTTACATGTACATTAACATGTGGAAAAATTCAAAGTTCCGCTGTGACCTTGAAAATAATGTCAAGGTCACCAAAATCTAATCAGCCTGTCGTCTTTCCTTTGAGAAGCTATGTGTAAAATATGAAGAGAATTCAGCAAATGGTTATTGAGATATCCCGCTGACAAGGGTAAAATGACAAAGTCTTGTTGTGACCTTGAAATGAAGGTCAAGGTCACAAACCTCTATAGGAACATTACTCTTCCTATGATGAACCCATAGGCAAAATATGAAAAGAATCCAGTGAATAGTATTTGAGTTATTCCATTTCGTACGGACGTACGCACGGACGGACGCAGCCAAATACTATATCCCCCGCTTCGAGCTTAATGCGCGGCGGGGGATAGTTAAAAAGTAGCGCTAAAAGGGAGGTCGACACCCCTTTGCACCGTATTAGGAATTATTATGGGGGCGTTAATTCAATAAATTCAGTAATTACATGTACAGGGTTTTTTAAAAATCTGTAAGTCCCAGGTCACTGACTTACCAATTTCACTTTTGACTTAATATACACCAAAAAGTCAGTGACTTGCCTCTTTTCTGAATCAATTAACTACCAAAGAGGTAGGACTTCAAGACCTGACTCTTGTTACTAGGCGGAACAAAGTCCATGATTTACTGACATTGACATATAGAATACTAAACAACGTCCCGTTTGATAACATGTTTATGAAACGAATGGATGGTTTGGTATTTTAACCAGCGAAAGCGAGTTAAATACCGATGCCATTCACGAGTTTCATAAACATGTTATCAAACGGGACCGAGTTTAGTATTTTATTTATTACTCAATAATGTAAATAGCGCTGAATTGCAAGAAAGTCGTTTTTAGTGACGCTTACTTGCAAATAGGTCAACCGCTATTTCAGTCGCGCGGCAAACATTGTGACGTCAACCAAACACGACTATGACGTCACACGCCGATTATGACGTTACGGCAGCACGCGGTGGTATCACACATGTGTGTAACCAACTCATTGTTATCTAATGAGTGATCTCACCACGGTTGAGTAATAAAAAATATTTCAAACCCTGATATAATGGAGTACACCTTTGAATTGTGTTTCCGCATAGACCCAAGTTAGATGATCAATATTTTAAATAATATTCTTAAAAAACACGAAATGCAGAGATTTAGCAAATACATGTTCAGCATATGGAAAATACACACAGAATATGACCGACACTCAAGAACAACACAACCAACCAAACCGCATGGAATTTACAGGTGAACATTTCCCAAGTTGATCCTATCTGATTGTAGATGTGCAGGTGAGAAACACGTTTATCATGTGCAGAACACCTGGAGATATTGTTGTTAGTTATATCAGCTGACATTCACTCTGTTTATACAGCGCTGACTGTATACGTATATCTCTAATAAAGTATGTAGATGTAAATGTATATGTCAGGATGTCCCTACTACAGGTAGGACACTGTAAATGTTGTTCACGGGTATTACTGGAAGTTGTTGTAGGAAAGGAATAAAGTGATATAAGGTTTTTATTCTCACTTCACTATGTAATCTGCAGGCAAAATTCTTTGAATTGTTGATGTCAACAGTCATTGAATTGTTTATATTTCAAATGATGGAGATTTCGAGAAAACAATGAAAATCAGTTAAAGGGTGTATACATCTGATAAAATTTTGCTGATAAGTTTTTCAAATCATAAATCAGTAGAACAACCTATTGATTAATAATATAAGAGAATAACACATTTTGCAAAAGATCAAATAAAACTTAACACAATGATTTGGTTGTTATAATCATGGGTGAAGAGATATAAACAATAGAAGAATAAGTTACTAGCTAAAAATGATCGTGGCAGTCCTCTGTTGAGCGTGATCGCCTTAGGTTGGAATTAAAATCCTGTTGGCAACTTGGTCTACTGCACTGAAATTCAGTGTAGCATTGCACCAACCTTACTCAATGTAGAAAAGTTCTCTACAAGGAAACTGAGCACCTGGCGGGCTTCGAACCCTGGACCTCTTGATCAGAAACCGCTGCGTTATCCTGCCTCCAGTAAGGTTTGAATGCAATGCCACATTGTAATTATGTGCAGTACAACCCTAGTTTCACCACAATACAAACATTTCTCTGTGATAGAAGCTGCCATAATATAATATAACTGCTTATGAATTTAAAGCAGTGTTAAATTCCATACTTCCTGACCTTAAAAGCAAAATGCGACCATCTTATGCTTTTCATTTTATGAAAAGTGTTAATTGGACACACCATTTTTTTATAAGCATATATTTGTGTCATACAACTGTGATGAAGTGATGGAACTGGTGTGCTGAAAAGAACCTGTAAAAAGTGATTGAAGCACTTGTAAAATATCTCTTACACTCACTCTGAGGCATATCTTTCATATCTTCTATTAAATATCAGTGTAAGACTATGCTTGAAAAAGTACTAGCTTGAAAGTATTAATTTGTTTCTTTAAATGATGAAATTAAACATACAATAAAACATAAAAACATTGCCAGCATGAGCAAAACATACTGGAATTATTAAGGGACGATTTGTAGTATTATATGATTTTTTGTACACAGAATATATGTTGTACGTTGCAAATTTGTTATATCTTGGTTAAAGAGAACTATTTTGTTTTTATTGTCACTGAGTTTTAGATGATTTTGTTTTGAAAACTTTTAACATATAAAAGCTGAAAGTATATTTCAAACTTTCTTCAATCAATATTAAGAAAAAATTTTTTTTATTATATGCTGATCATGTTTCATTTTTAAATGGATAAATGATTAGTAAAACATATAAACAGTTGAAATTTCAATGGTTGGATTAGGTATAATGTGTCTATAAAAAATATTTGGAATGCACGTTGCTTTCTCAGGAATCTGCCTAAATGTGGAAAGTTAGGTATGCATCTACTTACATGTTGTGCACGAGGTAGGTGCTTTGTAGTTAACTTTGAGATGAGAGCAAGTATAGTCAGGAGAGTTTTAATGATGATGATAACACCAGTTATAAACATCTTGGTAGGAGGTATACCCACACAAGAACAAGAACAATATCTAAGGGAGACTACTCTTCATGGATTGTTGGTCAAATGCAGCCAACTGTAGAGATGTTTGCATGAATGCCTTCAATTCATTTGTAAAACTAAACATTAACTACAACATATAATTATGATGTTGGAAATTCTCTCCAAGAAACATGCTAATATGTATTTGTTCATATATTTATTGATAAAATTCATTTGAAATAAAAATGAAATTCGATTTTACGAATGATAGTGTAAACAAATGATTCTCAAGAGGAATTTGTTTTACTTTTATTGAATTACATATATGATAAAAATATAGAATACATTAAGATATGCAAACAAGGTTTTTAAAGATTATATACTGATTACAGATTAATTGTTGGAAATTAAGAGAACCATATCTTTTGGAAATTTTTATTCAATAAGCATGACCATTTTTAAACTCTCTTTATTAAAAAAATCGTTGCATAAATCATTTCAAACTTGTTTTTTTAAAACGAAACTGATATAAATATCTATACAAAAAGATGTCTCAATAAAGTCTAAGATCTAGCAGTAAATCAAATCTTCACATGATCACATTTATGTGAACAGATGAAAAGATTAGTCGCTAAAATAATCTCCAATATTCCCGAACATCAATAAGCGGATCACATATTAGATAATCAGACAAATCATCACAAATATTGTTATTAGATAATATTTGCACAATCTCTTTTATCTCAGCATCAAAGTCAGAAATCAATACCAACTGCCATAAAACATCGTTTGGACGTCAATTTCTGTCAGTCTTATGTCACTTACAGCGAAATAAACATCATCTCTAACAGCTGATTAATACGATTGTGGGAAAATAGTGCGCAGTTGAGTGTCAGGATGTCAATGACAAGCAGCATGTGGTATAATGGGATAACTAAATATAGCAGATTGCTCAAGGGATGTTAACATTAAATGTGATCGTTAGCAGATAGATCGTTATGTTGATTCTCAGGTCTGGGTTCGATTCCTGCAAGGGACTCGTCCCGAAAAAGTAAACGAATTTGTATTTCTGTAGATAGTGTGATCCCAAATATAACAATGTTACACTTGTTCATTATCTAAATGGCTTGTATTTCTAATAATTTTAAATTGTTCATTTACATTTTTATTTATTAGTGTTTGTAAATGCTGTATTGATATTATAGGTTTATAAATGATATACAAATTGCTTTGTAGAAGGAGAATTTTTTCAAATCATTTAATTACATCAAATATATAAATTATGTAACAAATTTGAAAAGGATGAGATGAATAGTTTTTCTGTAATCGATCGGATAAAAATTGTCTTCGGACTGACAGACAGATGGATAGTGGGTATTACTATATATCCCTGACCTTTTTATCAGTAGAGTTGAAAGGAAACATATGTTAACTGAAGAGCAAAGGATGATAAAAATGAAATTGGCACGCTATACAGACAGGGTTTTTACATAATATTATCCTCACAACTGTTGTTGATATGCTGTAATGTACATCACATGGACACAATGGCTTGTCAACAATACCTGCTCTCCAAGTAGATCATACTGTTTGTGATATCAAGAAATCGATTGATCATCTCTCAGTCAAGTTGAAATATAAGAAATTTCTGTTTACTCCAAGTGGGAAGGTTGATGTGAAATTCCTTGAATTAATAAAATATGCATTATCAAGGGAAGAAATTCTGTGAATTGACAACTTTGTTTTTAATACTACCACTGTTATGTAACATTCCTGTGGTCTAGTTTAACGATCATCGTATTCTCGCTGGTTGCATTATCATCTCCAGAACTTGCTTTGATGACAATTAGATGACCTAATTAATTTATCTAATAATGAATATTTCAAGTATCCAATTCTCTTGCTTGTATCCAAACCCAAAATATTACTTTAGTTAATAAGTATAATTCTTATACTTAAGCAACTTCAGAATGATCAAATCTACATTTTCACATAAATTGGACATTCCAGTAATAAAGAGGTTGACGGTTCACAGAGTTTTTTCTGCTTCAAAGCTTAATGGTAGAAAAGTAATTGAATGCATTTGTGATATTGTATGGTGTATATACATAACACTCTGAGTATGGGGGTTTGAATCCCAGGAAGGGACTTGAAAAAGTAAAATTTGTACTGTTACGGATAGTGTGATGTCAAATGCAACAATGTTAAATTTTTTCACTATCTACATGGCTTGTATTTCTAATACTGGTAGTGTATACTGCACATATGTATATATAAGTAATTTAATTTGTCAAATGCAGCATAGCCGATGAATGGATCAATATGTCAACACTTGATATGACAGGATGTCAAAGATTCAATATATCAGCAGGGTGTCATTTGCGTTGATCTGTCTAGTTTAAAATAACAGCTTTATTTATTGTATCATTTTGGGTAATCATGATTTACATTTTCACTTACTGAGATCTAAATTGAGATAAAACTCTTTGATGATAAAATGATCAATGTTTTAGTCAAACTTTCAACGGCAAGCTGTTATCTTGTGTAGCATATGTTGTTCTTCTTCAGACTAGTCAGTTATCCTGATTACACGCTTTGTTAACCAGCTGCTATTCTTTTAAATTTGCACATTGTACATGAGATTCATGACATCACATTTTTCGAAGGCTATAAATATGACTTCAAATGAATTTTATTTAAACAAGGTGAGGCGATTTAGGGTTTAACGCCACTTTTCAGATTAATTCAAATACATCACTGCTGCTATTTTTATTGCATATTATCAATACTATTGCGATTATGTATTGCGGTGAAACCTGCAAGCATCGGATGGAACTAACTAGAGAACCATGGAAGGTACTGTGCCGAAATTCAGTTTGGTATTGCACCCAAACCTTACTGTACAGTAATACACTCTTCAGCAAATCTGACGTGCCCTGGGAGGGATTCGAACCTCAGATTTCTTGATCCAAAGCTGATTGCACTATAACTACTGAGCTATCTCACCCCCTATTTAAACGAATAACAACAATTTGAGAATTTGATATGTCAAAAGTTTTTGAATGATGGACAATAGGCAACGAAAAAAATGAGCGATATTTCATCACTTTCAAGATTTTATTTGTGAGACAATTTACTCTTCACCTGTTTTATTAATGATATGAACAGTAATGATACCGGTAATAATGTTCTTTCTGGGTTTGCTGTAAAACAAAAGGTCCACCGTACATAGATATAATGATATTCACGAAGGCTCATTCTGAAAAATTCTAAATTCTCTTTTTTCATTTAGACAACTAATGGTATTCAAGATGTAAAGCTCTGGTATGTAGAACTGAAACAATATTTGACAATTACACTCACACATGTTCATAAAATCTAACTCGTATTCTGAAGAAGCTTTGCCTATCTGTCACTCATTGATTTAATTTGTCAGGCGTATATCTGATATGTCCATGCAAATATGCATCTTATCACGAGCCCTGAAAATACTCATTGATATGAAGATAAGATAGGATGAACAAGTCAATGGGACAGTAAGAGTATTTGTGTTTGTGTAGTCGTGCTTTGCTTGGTTTAAACTGTATTTGAAACATCTTGAAGTTTTTCCATGAGCCTGTTCATAACATGATTACACAAATGGCACTATCTTGTCGCAATTCATCTTCACAAAAACAAAAACAACTGTTGTTCTTTTCTTTTTCTTTTTTAGTATGAGTAAAAGCATGAGTTACAATGCCAATGTATAAACATTGCACATAAAATCCCAAATTGAAATGGAGAAATTGACAAGTTGAAACTTACATCAACAAAAATGAAACTGACACATGTTAATTTCATCAGGGAATTTTTTCGCCTGAGGCTGGAGCCATCAGCTGTCCAGTAGATTGACCTGTTATCTGTGGCCAAGTCCCAGGCTCTTCTACTCTCTAGGGGTTTTATCACCAATTACTTTAACGAGTCTTTTAGCGGCGAGGCCGGGCCTACAGATTCACTCCGTTATTCCTATAAACACTCTCTAAAAGGCACGTCAGCTTCCTGATAAAAACATCACAAACAATTTGGTAACAGGCGTACTTTCTATCATTGTGCTGCTGCACATAGAAGAAAATGATGTACAATGGATACGTTGATTTGTATGTGTTTGTAAAACAATGAATGAAATTAAATTTATAAACGATTGCTGTACTTTTACAACTGTGGAATACAGGTTTAATTATAATTTCAATTACATGATCCTTCACTTTCAGAACTTAATTAACTTTGAGCTATTTCAACAAACTTTGAATAAATTTAAAAGCTTTGAAATACACATAATTTCAGTGTTCTAGGCTTTATTGAACTCTGAATTTCTAGGACCCAAGACAGTAAGATGCCAATTGTCTGTTTCATTGTGAGAATATCTAAGAATTTAAAACTTTGAGATCCTTACTTTGAGATCTTAAACAAACTTATAAAATATACATAATTTTAGTGTTCTAAACTTGCCTAAATTGCATATAGGGTTGATTGAACGGAAAACAGTAAGATAACCACTAATTGTCTCATTGGTTGTGAGCTACTCTAACACTTAAAGGGGCAGTAGCAAGTTTTTAGCAAATTTTATTTTTGTCAAATTTCCCATTTATAATGATAGTTTATGTCATTTATATTTACATTTTAGAGGGTGAAACATCTTATTGCACAAAAGAATTATCCGTAGTGGTAATAACGATGTTGCGTATAAAGCAAAAACTGCATGGTGACCATTATTGTGAACACATTTTATTATTTCAAATGACAAAAACGGTTCCCATGGCTTTATTGAACTATGTGCACTCATATTTTAACTTGATTTTCCGAAGAGAGAAGAATATGTTACTATTGGTGACAAATAAATTCCATCGACTTATTTCAGTGAAAAAACGTCCTACTGCCCCTATAAGATATACTTTAAAAAAAAAAATGTTTTAAATATTGAAAAAGAGCCTCTTTTTACAGAAAATTTCATTTCTTACATTCTCCTTTTCAATATTTGACAAAATGGTGATATTTTCAGAATAAATACTTTTTTCAGAGTCTGAGTGTCAAACTAGTTGTGAGCATATCTAGTGATTTCAAACCTAATTGCCTTTGTGTCCTTCACACATGTCGTTGTAATTGTTTTCACAAACACAAACATGATAACACTGTGTAACACTTCCGAGGTTTTCTCTTACCAGCGTTATCAATAATAAGGTTATCAACCATCTTTGAGGTTATCACCACTCGATAGCAAAACAGGTGTTTGGAAAGCAAACCCTCCAATCTTGTAACTAAAAACGATCTCCTATGTTTCATCTCTGAACAGGTTACTCCTTTCTTGCTGATATGTGTAACGATATGTGTAGAGAAATGAAGATGAAGAAATCATTGATAAAAACAAAGAAGACAATATTCCACTACTGGCATTATATAACCATCAACCAAATTGTATCCATCTGGCGTTGATACATCAGTACTTGGGTAAACCTTTTACTTGACAGTTTTTGCTACTTAGTTTTCGTTTGTCTTTCAGCTGTCTTAAATTTGTATTTTCATTTGTCAATTAATTAATTATGCTCTTTTACCACCACAATAGTTTATGAGAATAAAGAATTGAATTAAATTGTATTTCCCTCATCTTCCTGGGTTATACCACCCTTGTATCAGTGTTTGAAGCTTAGTGTCGACCCAATCATTGATTCCTGCCAGGTACCCAGTTATACAGCATATTTGAAGTTGACTCTCCCATCCAGGGTGAAACACTCGTCCAAGATTTTCAATGGTCTCTAGTAGGGCTGGGACGGGTAGATATTTCCTACCCGGGTACCCGACCATCTGTTACCCTACCCTACCCGGATACCCGTTTTGTTGATCTCCAACATCTAATTGTAAGATTTTGTACTACTTTATTCAACTGGTTGGCTGGAACATGGGGCTAGAAACCTAAAGCATAGAGACCGATGGCTATTTCAATCAAATTTATTATGAATGACAACTTGATCATTTTAATATTATGTTAGAATCTTCAAATACATTGTAATCTTGAAATGAAAGAATAGCAAATAAAACTGTTTTATGATTATAGTCACATGATAAAAACGGGTCCGGATAGTATGATGGGTACCCGGGTCCTACTCAATACTCACCCGTCCCGGGTATCCGGGTTACCCGTCCCAGCCCTAGTCTCTAGTAATTGCTAAGATTAATAATTGGTTTAGGACTATAATCAAACTTGATCACTCCCTGAGCCAAGTTTGCAAACAGTCCAAGATTTTCAAACGTCTCCTAGTACCAAGATTATTAGTTGGTTGAGGACTATTTTAGTACCAATATAGATCACGTATGTAGAACCAAGCTACTGTTCCACCAAGCAATCTTTGACCGAAAAGTTATCTTGGCCAGCGTAAATAGATAGACAGGCTTAAAATTTATCTTTACATATGGGAAATGGTAAAGAAAGCTTGGTTGAACAGTAGCCTTTGTCTATTCTACAGAAATTTAACTAAATCTCTTGTCACACCTTCTTCAAGAAAAACTAATGACAAAGTTAATTTTTAAGTTAAGTTTTATTTGGATAATAATTCAGGTTTACAGTAGGAAGTAAAGGTTATACACAATTGCAAGGATAGACCAAAATAAATAAGGAATAAGAGGGGAATCATGCAAGAAAATTTTATATGGCAAAGAGCAATTAACACAATATTGTATCTGGATAGGAATTTACCATTATGTATATGTATGGTAGGAAGATTAATTTGTAACATAAGAAAAATAGTATTGAATAGATCAATATTCTATATTTACTTTATATATACTGGACAAAATAAGTCAGGCATATTAGATGTTTTATGATAAATATTTCATGTAATAGTATATGTCAAGTAATTAATACATCAGTATTAATAATTTCAAAATGGCAAAATATCCCTAATTATTTTTGTCCAATATATTTTACAATCCAAAAGTACATTTGGTGATGCAATGATAGAAAAGTACTTGCAAAAAATTTAATTCAAAGAATCAACATTTTAAAAATGTTAAAATGTCATTTAAAAGTGCATGTACAAATAGAATTGTACTAATATTGTGAGAAGAATTTCTAAAATGAAACATGTTGATAAATAAAATATTTCTAAAAAGTGAGATGCATGAAAATTAGTTGAAATCAATTGGAGGAGAGAGTGACGATGGGACTGAAACTGGCATGCACAGTTGAATCATTGAAATCAATCGGAGGAGAAATTGATGATGGACTGAAACTGGCATGCACAGTTGAATCATTGAAATCAATTGGAGGAGAGAGTGACGATGGACTGAAACTGGCATGCACAGTTGAATCATTGAAATCAATCAGAGGAGAAATTGATGATGGACTGAAACTGGCATGCACATGCAGTGATTGGCAGAGATCAAAGGCAGGGAGACAGGTAAGCAGCATGCAGCAGCACTCTGAAACAGGTAAACAGTTGGAGTTATTGGAGGGAATTAGTTCATTCATGTGATTGACTAGCAAAGGATGATCGTAAAATCCTTGATTGACAAACATGAAAAATTCAATCAAGCATGCACAGATCTGAAACGCTTTTTAATAAAAGTCTTGTCATCATAGGGGATAAATGAAAATGGTACATCTTGACATAGAGGAGGATATATCAAAATGTTCAATATACAAATCAAAACACGTGAAATATATGTACATCGTGAGTTCGTCATATCCCCTCACTCAGCTTCAGAATTTCTTCTTCTGAAACATAGCCCTGTGTATAAGGCAACCCCCTTCTTTGATCCCCTATTTGTTAGTATCAAAAAGTTGTCTTATACACAGTAAGATACAGTATTAATTCAGTAAGTCACAGGCCCAATGTAGATTTTATGTGTATATGCATGCTGCCTTGAAGCAATTTGTAAGCTCAAGCTTAAAATGAACACTATAATTTCATAATTAATTTCAGATTTGTTTTTGTTAATTTCCGATCATCCCATTCAGTTCAAACTGATGTGTAAATTAATCTCAGTTAATGAAATGTTAAAATGAGAATATATATATCAATAAATTAGTAAAGTCGAACTAGCATCTGCTCAGTAAAACTGGACTCCTGTTCCAGATCATTTGCTCCAACTTTATTCCCCCAATGTTAATTAACAGCAAATCAATAAGTAGCCCTCGTGTAATTACCATGAGACCACCAGCCACATAACCAAGGAGCTTCAATATCACATTGTGTTGCTTTCAAGCCACTTATACCAAGAAGTCATTCAGTACACAGTATATTGTATATCATCAAAATGAACAATATGAAAATATCTGTTCCTAACAAATATTATGGCCAATAAATTAAAAATTAAGCAATAACAATCTGGCAAGTAAAACTGGAGTGAATTCTCGAAACCTTCGACATAAACTTTCCGTGACTCTTCATCAACGCCCAATCAATACGTCCTCCAGTTTCAGGAGGCAGTGATAAAATTAATATCAAAGCATCAATTAACATTTCAACAGACACTTACATCATTGATTGGTCTGATGAGGTACAAACCTACATGGCAAGTTTAGTAATTTAAGCTGGTATATAATAATGGAAGCAATTAAAATTAACTTGTGGAATTAATTTTGTATTTCTTATTCCCACATTGGTCAGTGCCTTTTCATACACTTCAATATAACAGAAAGCATCACAAAACACGCTGTGCATATACCAGTAATTGTACATGGAACGCCATATATTTGACTGCGATATGTAAAATTTCAGAAAACATATGGAGAGACGAACTCTATGTGTGGAAGCTTGCATGTTTACAATTTGAAAATGAAATAAAAAATTTTATTCGATCATATCCTAATATTTCTTGTTGGATACTTTGGATTAATGATTTATATCATAATATCAATGTCTAAACAAGATGGTCATGACAAATTTGAAAAGAATATTTTTAAACTTGAATAAAATGCAGAATGTAGAATATAATGTATATCAATTGTGATCAAGCAAATAAAGTTATACGATGATAAACTGGTCTTTGAAGTGGTGTACATAAGAACATGAAGATTTTCTGGATAACAACTTCTTTAATGTGATGAAGGAGTGAGTATGTACTCCGAAACGTTGTGTATTTTCACATTTAAGAAGTTGTTATCCAGAAAATCTTCATGTTCTAATGATAAACTGGTAAGTAAAACTGGACTGGAATCCTGAAACCTTAGACATAAACTTTCCATGAATCGTCATCAGCACCAAATCAATATCAGCACCGGTGTAATAACAATGAAACTGACAGCTGGACAGATCCAGGAAGGAGCGATTAATATCGGAGCATCAACATCCCAATTTGTCAGTGTAAGTGACACATATATCAATGATTGGACAGATCAGGCACAGACCTACAATCAATGTTGTTCACACAAGACGGTGGTGTGCTTTCGCATAGTTCAGTGATATACAATGATAAGAGCAAAGTTTTGTCTTCTACTTCCCTATATCCTTGCTCCTTTATCTAGTTATGATTATACTCTGAAACATAAAATTGTTCATACTAAAGAAGTTGAAATCCAGTAGGACTTGCTTTTGTTGTGTACTGGTATTCTTATTCTAAATAACCTTAACTCATTTAGAAGTAGGAATACCTATACACAAGGAGTGTAGCAAGCATATACAGCAGAAGATAATGGCCATTGGTATCATACTCCTCCATTGTTCATGAAGTTTATAAAATTTCAGATTGAAATATCCTTTCATATATTTAATTTCATTTAATGTATACCCAACAAAAGTTAAGAATCATCCAATTTTCAATATTTATGTATATGAAAGCCATCTATGAAATATAAATCTTTAATAAATATTGAATATTTAGGTGTTCATAAACTTTTTAACTAGTACATCAATTTTCTTCACTTCTTAGATTGTTAAAAGAACCTGCAATATTGAGGTGATCGATTAAAAACTGTTTTGATGAGTACATATTTTGTCTTGCTTAGATTGTCAAAAAAACTGCAATATTGTGGTGATCGTAAACTATTTTAATCAGTACACACAATTTCTTCACTCCTTAGATTGTTAAACAAAACCTGGAAGTATTTCCGGTGAAGCCAAGGACAAGATGAAACAGGGACTATTGATTGCAGGAACATGGACTAACACAATAATCCCTGGGATTGTAGAGATCTTCTCCTGAGACTGGGTATTCCTGTAAAGACTTACAACACGGTGAGAGGAACAACAACATTACACGAGCTGTTCGCTCATTCCGTGGAGATGTCCTTGCTTGCACGTTAGATTCATTGTTATTATTCTCTTTGAAAATACATGTCCAGTGTCGATCAATGGATAAATGTTTTGAATTCTATTTAGATGTAGAGAGGTTTTCATAGTATGCTAAGTGCCCGTTGATCAATTTCAGTCTTCGGTAAATTAAATATTGTGTGACTTTAATAACTGAGCTGTTGGGTGTTAGAAATAAGGATATGATTGGAATAAATTTCAATGTTATCGATTTGTATAGAAAAAATTTTTTCCAGCATAATTTCAATTTATATAGAACACATAAAAGTGACAGAGAAATCCATTATGTTAGTTTAATGGAAATGATGTTCTTATCCATACATCACTCAAGACAAAATTCCAAGACTTGCAAAAGGAAACATCTGGACTGTACAGAGATAAGATGTATTTCACTTACATCACAGCTAGCAGCTAGCGTTATTGCATGAAGAAAGCCTGCAATACCATCATGAGTATTTATTACAGTGAAACCTACAAGAGTCAGTTGGAACTATCACACCATGGGTGGAACAGCACTGAATTTCAATGTACAATTGTACCTGAACCTTGCTGTATGAAGAAGAATTCTACACATCAGAAGATATTGTTGGTGGATTTGAACCAGGATCCTCCTTCTTCATTGCAGAATTCTAACTTAACACTGCATGTGTTACAAATGGGCTTAGGAAGCTTGCAGAGCTACGAACAGTTTGGGAATAGCTAGCCAGGACCTCTTGATCTGAAATGAATGTGCTCACCAGGGCGCTATCTCATCCTCTGCTGTACAGGGAGTCCTCAATATTAATCCTCAACGATTAAATCTCATTGTACATGATCAGTCACCAGTTCAATGATTAATCTCATAGTGTTGAGCTCCAAGCAGGGAAACAGCAACTACCATAATTTAACAATCGTGATTAGAACTAACTTCTCAGAAAGGGCGCTGTACCAAACTACTACTGAGCACGGATATTTACTCTTCTCTATGGTTCTACATATGGTTTCATATAAATTCAGATTTGAATAAATGTACCAGAAGATTTTACATAAATCTGACAGTTAACAAATTGTTTGTCATAAGCATGGAAATATCAGTTTAAATCTAAACTTTAATCTGGCATTCGATATATAACAACCACAAGTGGTAGTTTTCTCCAACATTAAAAATGATCTGTATTGCATAAAATAAAAACCAGATCAATACAGATATCAGACATCTACAGAAATGGTATATGGACATTTTATCTAATTTTATATAAAGATTTACTGGTGAATAAAAATCCCATTAGCAACAGTGTTGTAACTTGTATCTGATATACATATCAGTAGAGGATATATTTCAGACAGGAAATAGTGTCTATAACTCCCAAGGTTTGAATGACACATATCATAAATTGCAAGTTGGTATCGTCGATTTCAACATTTGATGACAGATCAGAGAGTGTTGATATCCTGTACTGGAGAAATCATAGACAAGTTTCTTTATCCCTTTACCGGTTAAACACTAAAGAGATCAAAATCAAAGGTTGTAACTTTTATGTTGGTATCTCCCTATATATATCAGAGGCCAGGATATCACAAGAAGCAAGAGATGAAGTAATGTCCCTGAAACCCTAGGGACTCCTCTGCATAGGCCCCTGTCAACATGATGGTAATGTTTGTATAGGAGGCAACTGGCCTGCCACCACTTAACCACTGGAACTGTAAATGCTTGAAACTCAAATCCAGCAGGGAATACACACAGCATTAAATTGCAATTTCCAGAGTCATATTCATAACAAAATGGTTTGGGTGGCCCATTTTCCCTAAATGGTTGAAAAGGATTTTTTTTGGACAATCTGTGATTCTTTGCAAAACATATGAATTTTTAATGTTACAATATTTCTGATACATACTTTGAAAATTTGAACTGACTTTTGGCCGAATTACCGGATTTCATTTTGCTAAGAGGAGTGCAGTTACCTTTAAGCTGACATGCCAGCATTTGGTATGTTGATATACATGTACCCTGATTCAGCACAGGCCTGTTTAACTGAATACTGAATATTCAATTAAATAAAGCTAAATCATTTGTGTGTATAACAATATTATTCTAGTGATAGAATTGGCATTGGCAACTCCACAAATAATGTTACCACAGCGAGGGTCAACCATTTCCTGCTAAATCAAGTTCAGCCAAACCTTCATTGAGGGCTAAATGACTTAAATAATTTTCAAACAAAACGCAAGAGGTTGTCTGGCATTGGCCATGACAATATTGACATTCCTAAAAAAGCAGGTTAAAAGTACCATTCCCAATCATTCACATCACAAATTTAATTCAATTGCTATTCCTATATTTCAATCCTGGGGGACACAGCGTTAAGTGACAACCTTTAGGAACAAAGGTATGAAAAGTTAACTTGGACTGAGAGATCACTTTTACATTCGCTTTGTGAACATGTACCTTAAAAAACCATTCATTTCAACAGCTAATCCTGTGGGACTCAGCATTTAGCATTTTTATCAACACCCTTTCTTGGCAGTGATGAAAATGAAAAACTCTTGGAGTGGGGACTGAAACATCATAATCATTTTAACAAGTGCTCTATTCACACTTTCCAAATTCATTCATTTTTAACAGCTATAAAACAAGATAGCCACACTTTACCATATAGTTAAAAATTCTAAAGAAATACAATTTCAAGGGAATTACCATATTGGAATTGCAGAAGACCAGGGACTAGAACTGAATGTTAACTTTAAAACTATGCTTGCAGAGCAAATCTAGACTAGTTTTTGATAATTTTATCATTTCAGATGACTTTAGTTGACACTCGGCAAATAATAAAAGAAAAGAAAACCCTTAAAGAATTTAGTACAAAATGTTCTCAAGTTGATTGGATCACTTTTCTCTTATGCTTTATATTAAGCAAAGATTTGTAGTTAAATTCGTTATTTGGGAAAAAGTGAAAATAAGAAATATATTTTATTCCTGGAACTAAGTAAATATAGATGCAAAACCAGCTTTTAGTTCAGATCATTCCATTCCTGCTTGAATAAAGAATTTATAATATCAGTTTAATTCATATATTTACTAAGACATGTTACTTGACCATTCAGATTATTAACAAAAAAGTGTCAAGTTGCATACACGCAAATTCAAAGTTCTGTTACAACAGATAATTCAATTATATGACAGATCTCAATATGTGGTGATGAATTAGTTGTTATTAATAATTCAGAGGCTCTTTTACATTCATGGAGCTCTGTTTTCTTTAGTACTACAGCGTGCATGCTGACAAGCGGTCAATTTCTGGAATGAATTGTGAATGAAACAAACTCCAATAAATTATTAATGAGGATAGACATTGAACAAGGTACACAGACTTGATCTTGCAATTTGTCGATAAATACCATCCTGATAACGTGCAATAACAAACTTAAAGTTGGAATCAAAATGATTTTACTGAATTCATATAGCTACAGCTGCTGTAGTACAGCACCCTTAAGCCAAACAAAATAACCTTTGTCATTTGGGGGAGGTTGTTCTTGCAAACACACTGATCCAGAGCAGAGAACTGGTTAATTCGAGTAAAGCTACACACACACTTACCCCCTAATGGAGTTTTGGGGCAATTTTTGAGAATTTTTAGAAATTTTTGGCTTTAATACAGGAATCAACTTGATAACAAAGGGACAATTGACCACTGCCATGGCTCTTCTGCAATATTCAAGGTACAACAGTACTTGCCACGTTACACAACCTTCAGCACTCCGAGGGTTAACTATATCACTTGGGAGAAACACATTAACATTTAGACCCAACTCACGATAACAGATAACAATATTTGTCACATTTCTATTCCCTTTTACAGCCAATCTATTTCTCTGACACCATCAAGCGAAGCCTAGAGCCGTTTAATCCCGGCTACAATTGGTCAAGCTGTTTCTAGGTCCTGGACATCAATCCCCTTTATTGACCAGTATCTGCATTCCGTCAGTCAGTTAACTTTTTCTGGTGTCCATATATTTTTCTACAAATGATAGCCACACAAGGAGGCGTGACACTTTGGGCAAAAAATCTGTTTTACAACATTGCTCTTATTGAATTCATGGCTCGATTGATTCAAATTTATAATTAATCTGGGAGATTTTAGAGTGCACTTTCGTTAACAATTTGTTTTCAAAACACTGGTTTTTCCACAGTATCTTTTCAGACTGAACTAATCTTTTTTTAATGTAAATGTCAAATGTTGAACACCAATTTACATGCATGAATCAGAATGATAAAACATTGAATACCTTTTACCTGGTGGCTCTTGGACAGAATGGTTTTACTACCATGAATAATTTTAATTAGTGAATCAAAAGAAATTACTTTTGCCATTTAATATTACCATTACAAAAGGTAAAACTTTAGCATTGTTTATCTTATTTTTTAAATTATTTTTTAGGTAATATTTTATACATTTGTAAATGAATATATTAATATTAGACTTTCAGAGAATTTTTTTTATTCATTATGCAAATCTGAATGAACTTTTGAAAAGAGTTGTTAATTTCTATTCATATAGCAGTCATGCATGTCATATTTCCTCCCAATTAATCCAAGATATGAATGAATCCTAAGACCTTCAAAATTTTTGAAAAAAATAACTAACATCTTGTATATTGATTAAACCTTGAATATTAAGTTGAATCCTCAATTCTAATTCAGTGGCAATCCTACTTAGTTTCCATCTCTGTAACTACACAACGAGAGTGATCAGCAAACAGACTGAGAGTGGATGGAGACAGAATTACAATGATCATTTACAAGGAATTTGTCAGACAGGGAGATCCACTCTGTCCATCATTATTTTAAAAAATGCGAGGGCATCCATTTTGCTGATATCAACAGATTAATTTGCATCAACAAGTAGCAATTGATCAGAGTTTGAAGGGCAAGGAGAGGAGATTCATCATGCTGCCCCAGAGAGAGATGTGTGACCAAGAAGAGGAAATCAATCATAGCAGATTGGCATTGTCTGCTTTTTAAAAAAAATATTCTTAATTTTTTCCTCCCATAAATATGAGAAAAAATATAATTTATCAAATCAGATTTATTTTTGGAAATATTTATTTATTATGGTCAGTTTTATTGAATAAGGTTTTGTTAGATTTTTTAAAAATCTGTTTATTCTGAACAAGTAATTCCATTGTAAGACAATAGAAAGTGTTGTATTTATCATCTCTCCCTAAAGAGACTACTCAACTTATGTTTTCTCGTGTTATATACCTCTGTTATAATTGAGCATCTAACGGTTCTCGTTAATACCTCCACAGTGAAAATTTGCGAGACAAATACCGGCTTACTTCTTTCCAATAAAAATTTGTCATACATATTTGACTAACTTCCGTCTTGATAATTAGAGATGTAGGGAGAGAATGAGGAGTCCAAGGAAATCCATTATAATGTCTCATACTAGGAAACCCATTATAATGTCTCATACTAGGAAACCCATTATAATGTCTCATACTAGGCAACCCATTATAAAGTCTCATACTAGGAAACCCATTATAATGTCTCATACTAGGAAACCCATTATAAAGTCTCATACTAGGAAACCCATTATAAAGTCTCATACTAGGAAACCCATTATAAAGTCTCATACTAGGAAACCCATTATAAAGTCTCATACTAGGAAACCCATTATAATGTCTCATACTAGGAAACCCATTATAAAGTCTCATACTAGGAAACCCATTATAAAGTCTCATACTAGGAAACCCATTATAATGTCTCATACTAGGAAATCCAAAAGAATGTCCCATATTAGGAAATCCAAATTGCTCCATATATCAGGAAATCCAAATTGCTCCATATCAGGAAATCCTTTAGATTGCCCAATACCTTGAAATCCTAAAGAATGCCCATTACCTTGAAATCCTTAAGATTGCCCAATACCTTGAAATCCTACAGATTGCCCAATAGCTTGAAATCCTTTAGATTTCCCATTACCTTGAAATCCTTTAGATTGCCCAATACCTTGAAATCCTACAGACTGCCCATTTCCTTGAAATCCCACAGACTGCCCAACACCTTGAAATCCTACAGATTGACCAATACCTTAAAATCCTTTAGATTGCCCATTACCTTGAGATCCTTTAGATTGCCCAATACCTTGAAATCCTACAGACTGCCCATGACCTTGAAATCCTACAGACTGCCCATGACCTTGAAATCCTACAGACTGCCCATGACCTTGAAATCCTAAAGAATGCCCCGTACCAGGAAATCCTAAAGAATATCCTTACCAGGAATTCCTAAAGAATGCCCAATACCAGAAAAGCCTATATGATGCCCCAGTCCAGTCCAGATGACCAATCTGCTTTCCTGAATTAATTTTATGAAAACCAATCAGTAGAGGAAGGCTATCATAGAATTTGGGGAGGTAACATTGTTTTATTGTTACTTTCATCTCAGATAACTTTTTGTACTAATAACTATTACAAAATATAAAAGATTATGACAAGATTGAAGACAAGATGGATCACTGTTAATTGTTTCTACAAATGTTCAGACACATATTTCCCATGACACAGACTGTGAATATTTTAATATAAAAAAAACCCTTGTCATTGTTAATCAATTGGATTGTATCATACATTTGCAATTTCAAAAATGTTAATGAACTTATAGATTGGATCACATGATAGCGGTAGGCAGATTCTTCCCGACATAATCCATTTTTCTTGCAAATCAGAAACAACAAATGAGAAATTTCTCTCAGTCCAACATTCTACGTCTTGGTTGATTTAGAGGCAGGAGTCTGCAAGCTGATAAATGTTCGAATTTGTTGCCTCAATATCCTGAAGAGCGCAATGTCCCTCGCAACACTGCCAAAGTCCTCGCAACATTCAGCAAGTCTCCCCTCGCAACAATGATGAAGCCCCTTACACCATTAGGCATCACTCATTTGAAGTATCCAATTTGTCCTGAAGATGGTGTGGTAACTCATAGCTCAGCTTCCTTATTGACATTCACCAATTCGATGCAACAATCTACGTGGACATAAGGATGTTCCGAGAATTATGAAAGGTTGGCCTCACATAATGGCCAGAGTATTAAGATTATGCTCTTGTGTAACATTGATCATCGCCACATTTTCATCTCGACAGACGAATATTCGTGCCTAATATTGCCTGTAAATCTTCAATTCCTTTCACTGATGCTATTTCTATTCAGGATTTGAAGGAATATTTCATCTGTCCTGTGTTCAGTTACATGAAGCTTCCCGGGTTGTTCACTAAAGCTTGCGCACACTAAATGTTTAAAGCAACCAATTTCTCAAATGAAATTTACAATATGCTGTATGACATCCTTTCATAATGGAAGTGTTTTTATCAGAAATGTCATATTTTTGTTTGAATGTTTTTTCATTCTGAAATAGTTGAAACTTTATGATTATATATATTAAAACAATACATGAGGTAGGATAAAGGAGAAAGCCTGCAACGCCATTGTGGCTACTCACTGCAGCAAAGCCATGAGCATTGGCTGAAACTAGCCATGGGTGGTACTGTGCTGAAATTCAGTATAACAATGCACCCTAGCCTTACTGCATGTAGAACAGTTCTCCACAGCAGACAAAGTTGTACTAACCACTGCGCTAGCTGCAGCACCCGTCTCCCCCTCCTCCCCCCAGTCATGGAACAGGAGTAGGTGATAAAATCCAAGAATAAATATTGGCGGGTAGAGGGTTAAGTTTAACAACTGGCATACATGTCAAGACCTTGAGATGTTCCCTGTTAGAGAGGAACTGTCACCTCCTCAGCTCTAGCAACTAGAAATTAGCTTAACTTGTGTCACATTGATGTTCCGGCCCTTCTCCGGTTGTTAGTTCAGAGCTAGAAGCTGGTGCTAATGTAACCATCAATGTACATTACAAGAACACGTTTTTTACAATCGATCCCCTGATAATCTCAAAAGATATAAAAACAACTTGTTAGCATACATTTCTGAGATTGTCTTCCTAGCTCTCTCATTTACAATGCATTAACAGTTGGGACTTTTTATATTTGGGGCTTTTTTTTGTTATAGTCTTGTGGTATATATTGTTGTTTTTATTTTTTTATTTTTGATTCTGAGCACTGTTTTTTGAGGTTTACTGAAGTCATGGACAGCAGTTTTGTAAATTATTGTAAGTTTCTAGTTAAAGTTTTATGGATAGAATTATTTCTGACAAGAAACATCATATTCACTTCAACACTTTAGCTGCTAGATCAAGTAACACCCAGCCATTCTATGTGATCAAGTTAAAGGGAAAGATCTATCGACAGTATCACCCATGTTGTTTTTCGCATTTCTTGAAAAGAGAAACATATATCTTTTTACTTATTTTACATCTATTTAATAATAAAACATGTACATCAACAAATAACAAATAAATAAATTGTAGTATTTTAAGTCACCCTCAGTAATATGTTTCAGCGGATTGTGGCATAATCACGAGGTGAGGTGAGTAGGGCTTTAACGCCGCTTTCAAGCATATTTCACTTTTATCGCTGCTGCTTGTAGTATGGTAGGGAGAAAGCCTGCAACGCCATGTGGCTATGTATTCAGGTGAAACCAGTGAGCATCGGCTGGAATTAGCGAACCATTGGTGGTACTACATTGAAATTCAGTGTAGTATTGCACCCAAACCTTACTGCGTGTAGAACAGTTCAATCATATTCTTAACATATATATGTATGAACAAGAATTTCCCCTTGAATTTTGTTTTTAAAAAAAATAATGACAGGACCCTCCTTTTAAGAAATCACATCTTATTAACAAAGGGAACAATTTGTGATTAGTCATTTCTGAAGGAGAAGCTAGCTATCTAGTAACATTCAAACAGAAGTACCTAAGATTGGCAAACGGTAAAGCTAGGCTGTTTAGGTATATTCTGGAATTTGCAAATAAAGGTTTGAATGAAATTTGAATATTCTCCACTGCAATTTAGGTCAGTCGAGTTGACCCTCTTGAAAATGCCCTGAATTGCTTCACAACATTGAGAGATGCTGGTGTTAAATGAGATGTCAATTTGAAACTGACGCTAATCAATTTCACGGAAGAAGAGCTGCATAATAAGCTGCCAGCTTGGTTAAGTGATTACCATTGATAAGATTTGGTAATCAATTACTTGAAATTAGATTACATAGATTAATCAGGATTTTTCTGGATATGAGCAAATTGAATTTACAAATGGAAGGTGTCAGTCATACATGGAAAATGAAATATGAATATCAAGTAATAATCTGTTTCTCAAAAGAAACATTTGATTTTAATGTTAAATGTTACAAATGATATGGTTTTCTATCTATTCATTGATCTTAATTAGAAACCTGTACCTCAAATAAACAGTTGCTGATTCCTGTAATAGTAGGCATTATACAATATTTTTCAGAGAGAAAGGAACAATTTTGTTGTTAAGAAATTTCTATTTCCCTTTGCCTACTGTTCAAAAGAAACAAAAATGATATTAGTTTTTGAATTTAAGATAAGTTTTTTCTTAAAGGTAAAATATTCCTTTTCATGGCAAATGATGATTCCTGTAATAAGGCCACTATGAATGGTCCAGCACAATCAGGTCGTAGGGTTCAATACAAGCCAGTCACAATTTGGTGAAAAAAGTGAAGATTCACTTTTCACAAAGAAGTACAGACAGCACCATACACAAGCTCATTTATCCTCCTTCTCTAGCTTTATCAATAATAAACATAATCAAAGGTAAACAGCTCACTTTACATGTTAACTTCTAAGAATTACTAGGCGTAATAAAACCTTCCACAAGAAAAACAGACTCTCTACAGACGAGAAGACATCTGAGACAAGATGAGTCAATGCCGTTCCATCCTCGCTGCCATTCTTTCAAGAACAGAGCTCGAGGAATTCTGAGAATGGCGCTAGTGGTGATGAAACCTACAATCCTGCTGCCAATCAACAAGTGTCAAAGACATAATCTCTGTGAGGCATGCACAGCCAGACAAATATCTCCTCAGATCGTGGCTGGGTGATAGGCAAGTTGGAGCACTTCAAAGGGCGGGATACGGTGCAGTAACTCAACAATGTAAACCTTGCCTCCTGATGTAATAAGAGGAGAAATGGCCTGTGTGGTAATAGAGATGGGATATATACAATTGTATTCAACCTGTCTGGTGAAGTGGCTTGCACTGGAAATGATGGTCGTATGAGTTCCCTAAAACCTCAGAGACAGTGAAAGAAACTATCAGCGGCCACCACTGATTTGAGGGAAAAAACAGCAGTTTGTGATCAGTAAAGAGTGATTTCAGAGATAAATTCCCATTTGAGCCAAGAAAGTCTCCAAGTTTTTATCACATATAAGGCTTAGATCTTAGGCAATTTACTTTGCTGTACTATTCCTAGTATGTCTATCATTAGCTCCATAAAAATTTTGAATATTAAATGTAAATGAGTAAATGTAAATGGGTTACGTCATTCTTTCACTGAGAAAAGGTTTGACACTAATAAAATCAGCCATAGAAGGCTTAAATGACACCAAAGGCAGTCTTGAGTGATGAGATGTTCCACAAAGGTTTCTGAAAATGATGTAAATAACATCAACATGGCAATGTAAATTATTTAAACTTTGATGTTGTTACATATGACAAATTACAGACCAATTTTCCAAGCAAAAATAAATCTCTTTAATCAAAATGTTATTAACTTAAAATTGGAAAATTATAAATAAAAGATAAGAAAAAAGACTATATTACCTCAGCCTTGATGTTTATATGTTGTTATTACATGACCCCAGCCGTTTGATATGACTTCGTAATGAATGACAAATTGTATTGCACAGGAGAGAAATTGATTACGCCGCCAGTGAAATAGATCACTATTTTACAGCACCTTTCAAGCTTACTGATGAAACACATCTAACATTGTTACAAGTGGCAAGTAAGGCAAGATTTGTGACTCCAGCAGCACAGAAAACCACATCCATTTGGTCTGTCATTCTTGTAGCAAATTTATTTTTCTTTGTGTCATTAAATTCTCCTTAGCAAGGACAAATGCCACATGAGATGATCCATGTTTTTATCAGTTTTTTATCTCCTTACCTGAACATGTAGCAATATTTCAGTATGTTTAGCTTTTATCAATGACAGTAGCCAATACCTGAAAATCAGCACCACAGAAATGGTTTGGTAATAATCAATTTCTCAGATAATTAGGCAACTCTGGGGGAAGAAATGACTCAAGTTTAACAAGTAGGTACAGAATGACTTTTGATAGGTAAGACAAGTTGCCTGTATTTTTGAATAATTCAGAAGGCTTAAGCTTACCATGGAGGTCAAGATAACAAGGTACATAAAGATCATGTGCTTTCCTCATGGAAGTATGCTTTTCTTGGTAATACAATGTAAAACAATGTTTTGATGTCATATTTCTTCTGTGACGTCACCTGCTGCATATCTATTTTGGCAAGCAGTATTTGTTTTATTCTCATCAATCTTGTGGTATTGGATTGGAATACCTAGCTATGACTTAAATTATCCCTAAAAGTTATGAAAAAAATAATCCTCTGTCACAAGTTGATATAAAATTATATTTACACAAAAAATAAGATTTTTACTTTAATGAACAACAATGTTAATATATATACATATTTGTAAAAATCAAGCACAAAAGTGTCAAATATAACATCTAGTATAAGTGTATGTATGTGCACTAGAGTGCAATATTACAAAATCAAACTATTGAAGTTTCACTCATTTGAATTACTCCACAATATTCAATACCATTCTCTTTGGTATAGCGCAACAATTCACTATCATCTTATAGATGTTGTTTAATCTCTGTGACTAATAAACTCTACATATACCACAATGCAGTTCCACTATATACTCCAAAATGGTTACACCCTTGTTACACACACTTGCTGTGCTCAAGTGTTTATTGTGTGGTATGCAGAGAGAGCATGTATCATGATTTACCTCCCTTGTGGTACCTCTTCTGTCTTGGTATTATTACAAAACAATGCTCTGTGGTGCATAACAATGGCATCTGTCTCATCCAATGCCGAGATGGGAATCATAAACAGACATCAAAGGTTGTTAGGACTATCTTCATAGCTGTAGATAGAAATAGACGAAACAGCCAATAACCACAGAACCTGTCTGCACAGTGGCTTATACATTTTTTGTCATATTCTCATAAATCCTCGGAAATCAAGAGTTATTTTCGACCATTTCTAGAGTTTAGAATTTCAACAGTTAACTTGCAATTCTTAGTAAGAATGATATTAACACCCACAATGAACACAGTATATCGAAAAGTAGCTCAGTTTTTCAACATGATTCCCGCCTTGAATAGGTCCCTACTTTCAAAAAGAACCCAAGGGATATAAATCAACGAAGTCTTACCTTGAGGTTCTTTTCGAGGAAATATGGTTCTTACACATTCCACAAAGAAAATAAGAACCGTCATCAATTGATGATAGATGATAGAACTTTTTATAAATGACATAAATCTGTCCAAATTAACATCAATATTAGTCAGAGGTTTCAGAAAATCTTTTCTAGAAAATGGGCAGATGTTGATCATGACACAAACTAAAAATCCAAATAAACTTGCAACAAGTCTTTAAAATAACTTGGCATTTTTCTTCAAACATCCCCCCCCCCCCCCCCCCCCCCCCTTCAATTACAAACTTGATTATCTGATAAAAAATATATAAACAAACACATCAAAACTTTGTAACTTCTTAACTGAAGAAGAAAGCTGCATAACTTTTTCATCTTGATTATCCTATTTTTGGTAAAGGAATCAATCAAAGCACCGTTGCCATAAGCAGAATGGCAGCTTCCATTTCAATACTAAAAATTCCCTTTGAAATTGACAAGAAAGGCTAGAAGCCTATTACAGAAAGGTATCGATCACCAGTGACATAGACAACACATTGTGAATCATCAAGGGACAACATCAACAGAGCTAGGGCTTGCATCAGGTCGGACACAGATGTATGTTGCTTACAGACAAACTCAAATAGAATCATTTGAAATAGATTTTCAGTTTTGAAATTGACAACAAAGTCTCACACAGGAAAGGAGAGTTCTTATCTCTTGGTGGTAGAGACACTGACAACACATGTCTGTCATCGGCCCCTGATCTTTACTACAGAAACAGTTGTTTTACATATACATGTATGTCATCTAATGATTCACATGTCATCAGTTCCTGATAAATACCGTAATTCTTCCCCCTCTATAAGTTTGCCCACGTAAGATCATCTGACAGCCTTATTTCAAAATACCCTACAAAATTATGACAGTGTGCCAGAAGTTCATTATAGACAAAACAAAAATTCGATCACATTGGAAATTTGGAAATCAAGTTATTTGCAGTCATGATATACATCATCTTGTGATTTGTATTCAGTAATATTGATATGAGACAAGCGGAAATTATTTTTACAACAATTTTGGGAAATGTTTTAACTTGATCACGCTTGTCACAAGACATACTAATCGAACATTTCGTTAAAATACTTGAAACAATTTGAGGGTCGAAATAATGGAAGAATTACGGTACTACAGATACTACATGTCATCTATTGATTCACATGTCATCTATTGATTCACATGTCATCTATTGATTCACATGTCATTTATCGATTCACATGCCATCTATTGAGTCACACGTCATTTACTGATTCCCATGTCATAAAGCCTCTGATATTTACTCCAAAAACAGAGGTCTTGCATCACAAGTCATCAATTGATTCACATAACTTCCAGCTGAAAAACAAATCAGTCCATTTGAAATAACCTATATGTTTTGTTTGAAGGTTTTCTTTCATCTCTGAGCAATATAGACGACACATCGTGAATGATCACCAACGGATATTAACAACCCAAATTCGGAACCAGTGGTCTCGCATGCTTATACATCAACCAAAGACCACATGGCCTCAGGTAAATTCAACTTATTGAAAATAGTTTTCAATTATCTTATTTGAATTTTTCATCATGTGATTATTATTCTGTTTGAAAATAAATGACAGAGACTCTGAGGTAAATAAACTATTGTAGACAATCTATCATTTATCATTTCAAGGAAGATTCCATAGCTTCAAGCTTAATTCATTCAATAACTTTTGTTGGAAGGTTATGCATCATGTGATAAGTGATAAATCATGCTTACTGCTGGAACTAAAGACAAATGACATATACGCACTAACAAGAAGCAAAGCAAAGCAAGGATTACCTTGCTGCAGTCTCCATTTTGCTACAGATTGTCTCAACTTGTGGCTTGATTGCAGCGCATTCCCCAGCTATTATAAATAAACTTTAGTTACAGCTTTGAACCGGCGAATTGGCTACGTTTTTACATTTGAATAACAATCAAAATACACCAATACAAAGCAAATTCTGCAGTTTACTGACCGCAACATTTAGGTTGCCATGTTGGTTTTGGTGCCTGTGTGTAGTTTTGTAAGCAGAAATCTGATTGGACTATCAAGGTGATAAACTGCAGCAAGTCACAGAGACTGCCACAAGTTATGCCTCGTGGGGAAAGTTAACATCAAAGAAGTTGAACTTATTTCAAACCTGCTCTCAGCGAGATTTACATATGTAATACTACACAAAAGATATGGTCAATACGGGACAAAAACTACTGCCTTTACATCCAATACAAATATCAATAACATATAAGAGAAGAGACACTATAAAACCCAATCTGTCAAGGTGATTGATATAAAAACATACCACAAAGTGATGTGGTATTACATAGTCAGTAATAAGGAAAGAGCCTATGAGATAGATACACTGAGAGTAGAATAATCCCTTTATCTGCCTAGACCAAGCTTTCCCCAAGGAAGGACAGTCCTAGAACAAATTTACCCAGGGAATGTTCAGTCTAGGCCTTTTTCGTATATCCTATCTTTAGGTAGTGCTCAATCTGGGATTATCCCCTTTGTAAATCATTATGACTTGATTCCCATAAACCGGCCACTCAGAATGGTTAGGTACTAATTTATTCTACAGCTAAAGAGTTAAAAAGGTCTTCAGAAAACACATCCTGGAAGATATAAGGTTCATTCAACTCATGTCTTGACAACCCATAAGAACATGCCTTAAGAACATACCAATTAAAGGAACTGGCATCCTCCTGCCAACATGATAAATGCGGTATACAAGCCAAATTACTGCAAGAATATGATTCATCAGGTGCAGTAATTATAATGATATCATTAAGCGACTCAGAAGTAGTAACCTACACGTTAGCCAAGCTTCTTAGCACAGTATGCAATTAATAAGGCAAGAATTACTTCTTATAGAATTAAAACATTAAAGATTTCTGATGACTACGGATTAAACACTACAAGAGATAGAATTGATATATGAAAGTGAAATGAACAAGACAAGCTTAAAGAAAAGTCTTCAAGAACAAATATGCTACCAAAGGCACGGTTTTCATATCCGAAAGTTACCTGACAAAAGAACCAACATTGATTAGAACCCTTTACAGCAGTGATGAATACATGACAACTGTGGGATTAATACATCAGGTATATGACTGGTCAAACAGACAAATGTACTGTAAGACAGATCAGAAAGTCGAGGACAGACTACAGAAAGTCCCAAAGAGTCCGTCAGAAAGTAACATGAAACTTTCTCATATGGAATAAAACCAGATATATATATATGTGATAGTTACAGAGCATAGACTACTATACCACAAGATATATGACTGGTCAAAATGATCAGTGAAAGGGGCCTCTGTGACAGGCTAGATGCTGAAAAGTCCATAGAGAACAAAACAGGAATTTTTTGGACATAAAATAACAAGCATGCCAAAATACCAAAAACTTATTAGAGCCGTGCTGCCAACATGATAAATATGTGATAAACATGGAACATGTGCTACAATACTACAAAGAGATATGATTGGTCAGTATGCTTCTCTGACATGTAAGGATGCTGCAATTGACAAGTGTTATGACCCCATTGACAGGTGCTTGTCAAAACAACCAATCAACAATGACCTTGTCAGTTTCCTCATCAACATTATGGATTTCGGCATCGATTTCAATTGGGGACAAGAAACTTGGGAGGTAGAGCTGACAGCTTCAAGAATAGATATGGATATGTCTATCAGTTATAACAGAAATAGTACATGTCATGTATGTAACAATAACATGAAGGCAAAATTGACAGTCGAGTTCATTATTCATATGAATAAATAAAAAAACCTTCTTTCTTGACTTACTTGTTTTTTTTAAGTGGGGATCAATTTCAACATACAACTCATCTCTTTCAGAACATTCAGTTTTATTTATATCAATCCTCATCAACATAAGATTAAAATGTGAATGTGAACGAGCTGACAGATTTGTCATCAACCATATATTCAGAAGTAACAACTGTAAACGTGATAGATTGTCAGATCTGCATTAGCTTGTGTCCAAACAATCAGCTGGGCTCTTCAATAAAAGATGAGACTGTTGAAGATGGATGGGGTTCAGTTCTATCTTCAACCAGACATGAAAATATAATTATGGTACAACTCATGTTCAGCATCAAATGCAACACACAGCAGAACATTAAAGGAGCAGTCCAGCATATTTTCCACTTTTAAACTAGAACGTTTTCCTGCAATTTTCAAACATGGATTTGTTCATTTATATGATCTAGGCACTTCGAAGAAAAATGGCAAAAATTTGTCAGTGTCAGCCATTTTAGCAGTTGCTTTTTCTGCCAAGGGTTGATTTTGCTGAGAGTAAGGGACATGCATTTTTTCATTTAATGTCTGTTATCAAAAATGTCTGGGTTCATTTAAATTTAGGGAAATTCATACTGGCCTATATAAGGATAAGCAACATATTAAGGTTAATTGCAGACTACTAAAAATATTGTATTTTGTCTCTATTCTCGGTGCATATCTCCTGGCGTCGAGGGAACATTTGTACAATATTTTGAGGTGAGGTGAGGTGAGATGAGGTGAGGTTTAACCTTACTGCGTGTAGAACAGTTCTCTACTGCAGACAAAGTTGCTGTGCCCCTGGCGACAATATTTTGAACAGTTCTATTAGCATTTATAATATTCTCAAAGAATGGTGATATGTGTGTCTTGTAATAAAAACAATGGCATCTCCATGTTGATATATACATATCAGATGATCATCCATGGTTTACAGTTTATCCTCCAAAAGAATAATAGCAGGGAGAAAGCCTGCAACACCATTGTGCCTATGCATTGCAATGAAACCCTGTGAGCATTAGCTGGAAACTATGCATGTTCTGCACTGAGAGTAATATTCCACCATAACCTTCCTGAATGTCTGAGACTTGCTGGATTTGAACCTTGAACCTTTTGATCCAAAGCTGAACATGCTCTTATTGCTGTGCTATCCCATTCCAGGATGATGTAGAAAAGTACCAAAGTTATGGCCAAGGTTAAAGTTTTCTGAAGATGTCCACTGCGGCAAGGACAAGGTCACAAGGTCAAATATGATGACTTCATCTGAAAGGTCTCATCCCAAGGTATACACATGCCAAGTATGAAAGCCCTAGCTCTGAGCAATTCAAAGTTATGGCCAAGGTTAAAGTTTTGTGGACAAACACACGGACGGACAGACAGACAGGTGAAAAACAATATACCCCCAGAATCTCCGATTGGGGGCCATAAAAAAGACTACAAGATCAATTTTTATTAAATATTTGGATGGATACTCAGAGAATTGAGTATTTCCAACTCACATCATGGTTACAAGAGATTGTCATGTTTCTGGTTACAATAAAATTGAGGTGAATATGGTTCCAAGAGATTGTCATGTTTCTGGTTACAATTAAATTGAGGTGAATATGGTTGCAAGAGATTGTCATGTTTCTGGTTACAATTAAACTGAGGTGAACATGTAAAATATTACAGACTACAACAAGTGTTAAAGGCTAGAATTAAGGTTCGATATGTACAAGTGGTTGTAGATTGCACTGTGGGTATCTATATCATACGTACTAACACTCATCTATCTGTGTCTATCGCAAATCAACCCCAGCTGTTGTTGCTGTTTTCCTCTTATGTTCTGGCTATCAACATCGTTAATTATCCCAATCACGACTCTCCTTGGTATTCACTGAAATGGGGCCAATTAGTGACATCAACATTAGTGTCGGTTTCATTATATCAGTACGCTTTGCTCTCTGCCAACAAGTACCACCAAAAGATACTGAGGAACTTGCTGACATGATCAGTTGGCATGAAATATATATCTGCATGATTTTTATTCTAAGGTTTAAGATCTAAAATAAGAATTCTCAAGTTTTTTAAGATTTTGTCAAAATGCCTTAAATAGCATTAAAATCAGCTGAGAGTTTGCCTCATATATAATGCAAGAATCATTTTTAGTTCCCTTCCCAACACCATGTAATAGTCCCCCCCGCCCCCCCCTCCCGCAACTGTACCCGTTTCCCCCAATGGTGAAAAAAAATTGAGAGATACCGGTGTAACAGGCCAAAGTTTCCCCCTGGCCAAAGTTTCCCCGCGGAAAGTTTGGCCAAGGACAAAGTTTTAGACCGGGGAAGAAATGGCCTGCTACAACGGTAGTTGTTTCCATTGGTTTTGCAGAAGTTCTTTTGTGGTAAAGCCTGGCATGCCTGTATTTGAAAGTAACGACTAAATGTATAGACTTTCATCCCTAGGTTAACAAAATTATTTAAAGACACCCTCACTAAATTTGGGGATGAAGCACTTCTAGAGGAAAAGTAGAGAATGTGATAAATTTTTAGGAGACAGAGAGCACAATTGTTAATGCAGATGATGGCACATGCTGTAAGCCTATCTGGTCTTATAGGCCTGATGAAATGGATAATGTATCTTTCATACCATTTTACAAACTTATTGAGCAAATTTTGTTTAAAATTGAAAAGTCTGTGTTGTAAATTGAAGTAAATCTGAAAATGTTTAAATTTACTAGAGACATGAAAATCAGATAAAATACCTTGAAATTCAAAGCTCCCTCAGTGCTAAGATTATCATAAGGCAATGTTAATGGTAAGATTCTTATAGCTATCTTAGCACTAAGAAAGCTCTAGTCCCTGATTGATAGTCAATAATTCAGCAATTTCCAGAAAGCGTTTTATAGGTCACCTGATATTGTCTCAACCAGACTGAAAGCGATACCATCTCCCTTATGAATAATCATAGGAGATTTGGCCTGTTTAATGTAGGATCTGCCCTCGTTAAAAGTGAGAGTTTTATCTTTATGGTATAATCACTATCTTTATTATCATGTAATTAGCAATCCATATAGTTATTCTATGATCTAATTAAGAGAATTAATCAATCCATGCATCACTGTATCACATTTTATCATCATAATTATCACAGAAACCTACTATCTACTTCACATAGAATATAACAATCATGACTTTCACCATCACAATAACATAATTGTAATCAGTATCTTTTCCACTAAAGTGATCATCACCACTTAACATCTCCGTCATCACATTGTATACTATGTATAAGTACTCTTAAACCATCATCAAAATAAATCTAATCTTGTCAATTTAAAAATGACTTCATTGCATAATCATCACTACCCTATCAAATCAACATTGTCAATGATTTTCAAAGTGAACCTCACGATCATCAAAACCTACTGTATCATCATTATCATCAAAATAATACATTCTCCACAAAAAAAGACAACTTCAATAGATTAACATAGTAACATATGGATCATAATATAAGCTTTAAAGGCGCTGTTACGTATTTGGCATGTAATGTTTTCTCAAATTTGCCGTTTATTATTAAAGTTTATACAATATATTGGTACGTTAATGGGTAAAACATCTCATTACACAACTCGATAAGCCATATCCATAGAAAACGGTTATCCATATTCGAGGAAAGAAAATGGTGCGATGTATAAAGCAACAGTGGTGTGGACCTCGTCAGTGTGAAAGGTATGGTTCTCATGAGAATTTGAGAGTTCAAACAGCAAGATGGTTGATCATTCAATCATTGGACCATATTTGAAATTCTACTTTGAATGTTTAGATATCGCTACATCAATCAAATCACTTGAACTACCTTGGAGTGGCCATTTTAATATGAACGCATTAAAATGACCGCTCGAAGGGAAATGGACTCGCATGGCTTAACCGAACCATGTACGTTCATTTCAGAACTCTTTTTATTGATTCAGAAGTATTTAGCTATTGGTAACACTTATTTAACTTTTCGTGAGAGCACTTCATTTCAGTAAGAAAATTGCGCTACAGCACGTTTAACATACTTCAATGTTGGGGGTGATCGTATATTCGATATGTATTGATAACTGACTACCCTTCATAGCAATCTCTCCCCTCAACCCCCTCAAGACCTTCTTGGCCCGAGATAATCATCTCGATCCTTCATCATCATTACAGAAGGACAGCAGATCTTCATCAAGTGTAGGGGGAGCTGCCAATTAGATCACACACAGCCAGTGCTCTCCGCAGGGTTTCAGTGAAAAAACTATCTATTCTGATAACAGGAATGATATACTCGGTGCAGAGTTGAGTAGAAACAGATAGCTGTATGTGGTTTAACCTTTTGTGCAGTGTTGATGAGAAATAGATAGCTTCCGATGACCTTCATACAGTTTAATACTTAGTAATCAAATATTTCTCTTTTTTAATAAATCTGAGGATTATATTCTTCCTTTTTAACCCTTACGTTGCGTATATATATTTTACCAATTTTAGCTCCTGTGGCGGAATTTACAGGCTCGCAGCTCGCAGCAGTAGTTTGGGCTTTGGTACTAACTAGCTCTGCTGGCGGAATTTACAGGCGGCAATTCCGGTACCGTTTTTACGAAATATACCGCATCTACATGGCGAATAAGGACTATATACGGGCGCTCAATACAAATTCAAGTAGCGACACCCGTACACAAATGGCTAATTCACACCCGAAACTTTGAATGAATTTTCTATGTTTTTTCGTTTTTATTCTATTACTTTCGAAAGATTGTCTTTAATTCGAGCCTCGTAACATCATAAATACGAAACGAAAAAAAATCCATTTATATACGGAATTGAAGACAAGATGTCTAGCTTCACAATGATATAAAAAATTATTAGAATGCGACCTTTGGTTATAATTCTATAGCTATGTAAAGTTTGTCTTTATTTCCACCTATAAAATCGTAAATACTTACAACATGTATGCGGCATTTCGAACGGTCGTTCATCGTATTTTTCCACGAAATCATAATCTCGAACCAGTTGACAAATAAGCACATGTCAACCCTAATATGGTTATGTTGTTTGACCTTTCAAATAAAAGCTAACCTCGAACCATAACTGATGAAAATATGTTGATTAGTTTGTGTGCCGTTTGGTTTCACATGTCTCTCAGAAAGGTAAAATTGTATCTTTATTTCTGTGAATAAATATGCGCATTTTTATATAGAATAAAAGATTATTCTTTTCGGTTTATTGTGATATAAAAATCATGAAAATGCATTCAGTATTTTAGCCGTGATAAATGTGCAAGTAGTTGTGAAAATCGCCGATTGTTAAAGGGATTGTCGGTGTAAACGTGCCCTTTTCCACGGCGCTTGCTGTGTCTTTATTATGTTTTTGACATTTGCTAATTTTATATGGGAATGTAGACCATTGTTTCCCCTTTATTTTGCCGTATTTTTTTTTAAAAACAAACAATTCGCTCACATGATATGAAGTGCGGGAGTAAGGCGAGTTAGCGATTTTTTTCCCCGTCTCGCGAGATGCGAGGCAGATAGCAGTTTCGGGCGAGGCAAACCCAACTCAATACAAACACGTGGGTGAAAATAGCCTCAAGCGAATTAATGCTTCGGGGGCTAAGCCCGACAAAATTGGCCTTTTGTAAAGCTAATTATCGATGCGTTACGGGTCAACAGTGCACACGCAAATTGGTGTGAATTTTGCTTGATATTCCGACCACACACTGAACAAAGCTTCATTCTCATGTCGGGTCGCGGAGCGTAAATACAGCCATTCTCATGGGTCGGGTCGCGGACACAATCGACTCGGGACCCATTGACAGGGCTAGTAAAGTAGTGAGACAGCCGTGAATTATTCTAAGTATCGTATCCGGGATCCGTATACAGACACCTCGGAATCGCTTATAGCCCGCCCGGATAATTCCGGGATTCGCAAGTTAAGGGTCAATGTAATTGTTTCTAAAAGATAGTTTCCGCTGACCTTCATACAGTTTAATACTCAGTAATCAAATATTTCTCTTTCTGAATGAAACCTGATGATCATATTCTTCCCTTTTGATGTAATTGTTTCTAAATGCAAAAGAAATGGTTATATACATCTACACTGTCATCATTGAGTGTTATCTTCAGAGCAAAATCGAGAAGAAAAAGATACAATGTAGCTGCGATTCGTCTGTTACTTTAATTAAACCGAAATTTGAATCAAATTATTACTTTTATTTTCACACTGTTTGCTCTCTTCAGTAGGTTCCTTGCAAACAAAATGGTTATACATCTACACTGTTATCACTGAGTGTTATCCTTTGTGTAGAATGGCAGATATAAAATGTAAATGGCAAATTCTAGAAACACCTGAAATTGTTACTTGCAATGATAAAGTTACAATAATACAAGTGATGGCATAGGTTTTATTTATACAATGTAAACAGCAAATTAAATAAAACTTTTTTAAAATGCTGCAACTACAAAGTTACAATAACACAAGCTGTCAGACGTACAGGTCTTTAAAAACACTGACATTATAGCTCTCTTCAGAGCTTGAAAGTGAAAAGCTACTTATTTGTTCCTCTTCGCTGATAAGTTGTGATAACAGGAATTGGTTGATATATATTACTTGGTGCAGAGTCGAGTACGTAGATAAACTGTGGTTTGGCCTTTAGCTTCTTTCATCATCGACTTGGTAATATAAATGTTCCATGTTAGTGCATGCATCTGTTAAATACTACTTACATACATCTACTTTGATAAGAAACAACTTCGGATATATTTGAGGTGGAATTCAGTTGAGAGTGAGTTTGGCCTCTTGACTTGAGAATACATTATATTCTATGTGTACCACTTTGGTGTAAATTCTACAGGAAAATGTAACTTGACGAATTTTTTTAGTTGAGGAATTTTTGGGTAAAAAGTTAATAAATCAGTATTCATATATTTTTTTTCCTCTTGGAGAAAATATTTGTATTTGAGTTTCTGCGACATCCTCTGTCATTTGCATTTGTTCTTAATTTCAGACATCATCCTTGGTGATTTAAAATCTTTTATTCATCGGCATTCTTCAGAAATATGTGAGAATTATTCTACAAAAGGAGTACTGTAGATTATGTGGATGCTCATTATTTTTAGAATACAAAAGACATCTTTATTCATAACATAAAAAGCAAAAACTAACAAGCAAAATTTGCTTTGCTGAGTTTAGCAGTTAAAGGGTAATGTTGCATGAAAAATGTTATAAAAGCAGTCTAATTCTGGACCCATCAAACAAGCTGACTCAGCATGTTATGTGCATGATTTCATAGAAAGATCATTAGAACAGAGGGGATGTTATGTAAGTGTGATAACCTTTTGCTAATCCTCTCCCATAATAAGTTTTAATCAAACCAAACAGCTTTAACATGTGTGAACTGATAAAAACTGCATAAAAGCTAATGAAAAGTAAATCCATTTTAAATTAAATCTTTTATCATATTTTCGAAAAGCTGACTATCTCAAGTCATTACACTTCACTGTATCCTGCTGACAAGTAGAGAAATGATTCACAAGGACCTAACCACAGACATCAATTTCCCTGTACAACCCCCTATACACAAATGTACACACTTTCAACTCCATGTAACAAAGATATTATTCTGATATTTGAGCCTCATATGCAACTTGGTGTCAGAGAAGAAGTTGTTAAAAGGTTTTTGGGATAATGCCTGTCATGTCCCTATTTGAGTCGGGAGATCACAAAGCACTAAGGTGATCGTAAGTCACTAAGGTTACCTTAGTGCAATGTTAAAGTATGAGACTTAAGATTAACCTTAGTAAAGGTTGCTTTGTGAAAGGAGGCCCTGGACCATGCAAATGAACTCATAGGCTGAAAACTATCAAATAAAATGCTCTGTCAAATCTTGACTATAAACAAATCAAGATTACCTGTACAATTTACTTATAGCTCAATGCTATTGATGAATACATAATATGAGAAAACAAAAGTACTTACCTCAATAAGTTTTACCTAACTCAGACCAAGTACTTGCAGGGGTACTTGTAGGTGTTACTAATTATTATACTCAAAGATGGCAGTTCATAAATCTCCAAACATGATCCAGGTTTGAAAAACAAGTCTCGAGTTGATCTAAACTACTGAAGTTTCTATTTCTCAAAGGCTCCTTTGCAATATTTAATCAAATGGTCATTTTTTTAGGATAATTATTTTCAGAGCCTTAGTGTCTGAGTATTGTAGGAGCCCTTGTCAACAATTCTGAATATTCCTGACCTTGCAAATTACAGAACCAATCATGGTTCATAATTCATCACTGTATGGCATTGACAAGAACATGAAAAAAACTGTGATAGGATTTCCATTATCTGGGATCAGACAGTTAATCTGAAGGTAACGAGGAGCCTATTGAGACAGGTCCTCAAATCTGCGTCTTACAGGCTAAATGTGTCTGTTTCGCTCGGGTCTGACCCTAACATTATACAGATAAGAGAATAATTATTTCTTTTTGCCAGACTTAGAATATTCACAAAGCTATAAGAGGCTCTGCTGTCCATCCTTTGCTTCATCTGAAAGCTTGTATCCTCATAATGTTGCATGCCAAGCAGGGTAACAGCAGCTACCATTCTGTAACATCTTTTAGTAATTTAGGGATATTATTGTAGGGAGAAAACCTGCAACACCGTTTGTTTATGCATTGCAGTGAAACCTGCGAGTGTTGGCTGGAATAACAAACCATGGATTAAACTGAATATATGTAAATTATATTATCCAGTACTATAGATATAATTATGGACCAGGATTTGAACCCGGCACCTAAGCTTGATCAAATCAACCACATAAACAATGCACTATTCTGCCAATAGCATCGACATCAATAAAAGAAATGTGATAAAATGTTCATGCTTTTCCATTAATTTTTTTCTAGTTTCCATTTTTTTCAAACAAATTCTTCTTTTTTTAAGTTAAAAAAGGGAAAATGGTCATTTTTACCAAAGCATACTTTGTAAATGTCAGAAGGGTATTGAATTTTTCTTGTGCTTTTCTATTATATTCCTCAGGTATCGATTTTTCCTCATCATAATTATCCAACATGAGCACCTAGATCTTGAGCATCGCAAACAAGAACCATCGCATTCTCTAGCCCGTCATTTAATATGCACTTACGCACTTTTGTCCTCCGCAAATAACAAATGTTGCTATTTCGCACTAAAATCTGCTCAGGTTATTCAATAATCAATATTCATCGTAAATTGCGATACTATAGGTGATCTTTAGTAAATTAAAGCGACATTGCTCTTGGTCCATGAACCAGACGTGCGTCAATCAATTAATTACAACAAAAAGAGCAAGAATCTGACAATACAGCTTCAGGGCAAAATTGCAAAAACACAGAAGTTGCCATTTTCCGTGCTAAAGAAAATTGCTGATGATAAAGTCAATGATTCCCTTCTGTTGATGAAGTTTTCTGCTATGATTCAAAATCTTACAGGGAAGATCTTATGTTGTTTTGTCTTTGTTGAAACATACAGTACTTCAAACATTGTCTTTGTGACATCACACTTTCTAAAGTGAATCTTTCTAAGATGGCAAACAAAATTGATTGCCTTACTACTAAGTTTGTCTACCTATCATTAAAAGCATTTTTTATTTGCTGATTTCATTCGACGTGTTTGCTCTTTTAATAAACACTTTATTCTGATTGGCTTAACCATATTACATGATGGACGAAAAAAATTAAACAAAGTTTAAATAAATTTTAGCTATATATATTTATATCAGTTCAATATAGATTTCATAATGGTTCAATGGTTAAATTGATATTAATGTCTGAGCTTTTCATCACAATTGCGCGATGATACAGTAGTTCTGAACATTTCCAGGGGCGAATATTCATTTTCACCTGCAGTCACAAATGGAAGGGGTATATTGCAGGCAAGAGCGTGTGTATGTCCGCCGGCCAATCCGACTGCCTGCCTGTCTCAGTTTGCTTCCAGAGCAAAACTGGTTGAAAATACTGATATGATATTTGCTATAGAAGTGGTAAACTGGTGCTGTTTGGTATTGGAATTTTCTGAAATTTACAAATTCATTATGATGAAAGGTGAACTCAGCAATATTTCGAGGGTTGGCTTTGTTTTAGATCGTAGCTTAACTGGATAAGATATAATCAAATCTATATGAAGCAACGGGTGAACTGATAACTTTTACAAATGAAAATATTTTTTAACTGGATCATTGTTGTGAATGAAATATAATTTCTATCCGTTTATATTTAAAAAGTTCACAAAAGTCACTGGAAGGGGGAAGCATATTCTTTCAATCAAAAGCAAAATAAGGTGTACACCAATCATAAGTACCGGTAAGTGTTGCTGTTTCTCCTAAATTGTATACCTCTCACATCTGACAAAATTCAATTCTCACGAAATATCAAACGAGAAAATTCAAATGACAATTCTAACTTTTTTAAAAGAATTTTACGACCTGTCGGCCTGATTAAACATTAAAACATGGCCATATCTATCGCAACTTTTTGACAAATAATCTACTTAAAAATTCCTCAAAGAAGACAATAAACAGTGTGCATCTAACCAACAAAGGGAACACTTAAAGAACAAAGGAATTTACGATGGTATTTACACACATTTCAATGCACGAATACCGTTGGACAGAGAGGCTGCCTCAAAAGTCAATAAAATTGATCTTGTATTTTCCTAGGAGAGGCCAAAAGTAATCAAGTCATTCTGAGACTACGGCGCTCCCTGACGATGATAATTAAACTGTTCATCATCATAAGACCATTCATTTTTTAAGTCACAGGTCATGCAAATGAAATATCAATATTGTTTTTAGGTAGGATTCCACGTTTTTGCAAGGATGTTGTTTAGAAGCTCATTCTGAATGACTCAACGTGATGAATATCACGCAGAGAAATGTAAACAAGTCTAACGATGGCATCAAGATCTGTCAGTTATTGATCTTTGACGGATCAATCAGGATCAATTTCAAATGAGAAGGACAATGAGTATCTTAGATTGAATTGATTAAAATCAAACTGAACAATTAGGCTGCATAAGTTGCAGGTAATGAACTAGAAAGTGTTTTACTCCTAAAAACAGACGTCTCCTTCGAGTTTTCACATGAGTAACAGCAAACAATTAATTTCTTATTCTCTGAACACAAACACTGCCCTTCAAAAAGACCAGTCCAAATTGTAACCATATAAGGCTCAAAT
The DNA here is from genome assembly GCA_936450465.1 of Gibbula magus. Classification (NCBI taxonomy): domain Eukaryota; kingdom Metazoa; phylum Mollusca; class Gastropoda; order Trochida; family Trochidae; genus Gibbula; species Gibbula magus. The sequence continues at coordinate 35,269,312 of OW388293.1, forward strand.
CCACAAAAGGCACATCTACACAATATGAAGAGGCAGTGTACCAAATTTGCAGAAGAATCAGGTTGTTTAGAGTTTATACTTGTTCCAGAACCAATGGGAACACTGACACTGTCACGCTGACGGAAACTCACCCAAAAACAAAAGGTCTCACGATCCTCTGCTGGGATATAGGTCCTGAGATTTCTTCAAGTATTGATAGGAGACATGTGCAAAATTTTGTGGACACGTTGATGCATGTACAGAACTCATTTCTATACTCAGCAACTTGTTTTTATCTTTTTATAAATAAGTCATGAAATGCTGAGGATCTGCTTATACACCAGTGTTCACCTTCTATTTATACAAATGAGAACACTAAGGACTTGTTATAAAACTCTGTTCTCTTTGAACTTCACCATCTTTCAAGCAAAGTCAATCTAAAAGTAAATGATCATTTCAAAATTCTCATTAGTATCTTGCAAAAGTAACTTGTTTCGAGTCTCAATGGTATTTTGGAAATCGTCAATATCGTAAGGAATGAAACAGACACCGGTCTGTCATCACTTAAAACAGTCAGATGACAAGACTAACATTTAGTCTCAGAAATTCTTTTTTTTCTCGCCAACACCATTTTACAAACAATTCAAATATTTATACAAAATAGAGCCCTTTAGATGCCTTAATTTCCTAGAGCTGAGTAATATTGACATGCAATAATTTTCTAGACTGGGTTGGTAGTGAATTGAATATTTTACTCTAGGGTCTGGATGACAGATGGCCAGAAGAGCTCAAATATACATCGCTGATAACGGTAAATGTACTAATTATATCACATATATGATAAATAATACACATGGTGTGCTTATAATAGGGTATTATCCTTTGCACTTAGACTTACTCAAAGCCTGCAGTTCAGTTTAATCTCAACCCAGTTTTAATGATATCCCCTCTTGAAAAGCGAGTCTACATTAGGTGTGGATTACTTCCCATTTCTTAGAGGCTTCTTTGCAGAATTTAATTAAATATAATAATTGAAAGTTACATTTATAGTAAGTGTCAGTCTACTTTGCAAAAGCCTCGATTGAAATATAACATGGTGATATTGAAATAAAAGAAGCATCTCATTTTTTCTGAATCAAACTGAACACTAAGTAAAATGGATGGTTACAAGAAGTAAATATACGCCAAAAATAACAAACTTCTTTAAAGCAAAAACTTCAAGGGACTCACCATTAAAACATTTTTATAGTCTAGGATAACGAAAAGAAGAATTCAAACACCGAGAAGTAAAATATGTTTTCCATCTCAAAGGATATTATCATAAAAACATTTTCTCTCAAAGTCATAAAATCTAGAAGGAAATGCAATCACAAAGTATTGGAAAACTTTTTTTAGTTGATATCCATCATCTATCAAGTCTAAAAGTAAGCAATCAATTCAAAATTCTCATTAGTATGTTTTCATGCAAGAGCAACTAATTCAAGTCTCGATGGTATTTGGGAGAGAAAATCGTCAATATCTCAAGGAATGAAACGGACACCGATCTGTCATCACTTATAACACTCAGGTGGCTAGTAGAGCTGAAATATACATTGCTGATATAGTGATCTCGTTCTATCCAATATATGGTAAATAATACATGTGCTATGTTAATAATAACTGAGGTCTTATCCTTGGCACTGTGCTAACATAAGCCCTGAGGGGTTTCATCGTGAATAAGTTGGAACGGTATGAATAGTTGGCTTTCACTGGAGTTGGAGACAAATAACTCCTCTTATTTGAAATTATAATATTTATGATGGAAATAAACATTAGAATATACAAATGATAACATTTTTATTTGACAAATTATATACCAGTAGATCAACAACTTCTTTATTCTATTTATCAATTCTTCGACAAAGATATTCCAATGTTGTCAAGCAAGTGATGCATGGAAAGCAGAAACATTGAGGAAATAAACTCACATGAGAGGATTTTACAATAGATTGGAAACTAGTTATTTATATAATAAACAGGGTTTCTGTAAAAAGGTTATAGGAGATCGAGCAAATTGATTGGATGCCAGGTATGTGATACCATCATAGTATTATGATGATTATATATATACAGGTCTCGGCTGATTGCCTATCTTTGTTTCATTTCATTAATTCGTATCGTTAATTTACGATGCAAATTCGTCCCTTTATGTTTGCAATTTTTTCAATGGTAGGCCTGTAACACATATCTATGGTTTGTAAGGACTTTCATTTTCTAGCAATTCTATACATGGACTTGTTATTGCTGTTTGTGTGAACTGAGCATTTTCGAATGTGCCTGACTATTATTATTATTTATTAGCATTATGATGTTTAGGGCCTTGAGCATGCTTTCAAGCGTGGATATGTGCGCTTTATAAATATGCACTATTATTATTATTATATAGAGAGTAAACCTCTAAGAGCAGCACGGTTGTAGAACATACTGCACCAACAAAATGGTTAAGGCTTGATTGTTATTGTCTTGAGAGCATATAATGCCTAATATCAATGTTATTCCAATACCAACAACTTTAAAGGTACATCCATTGTGTTGCTGGGGGTCAAATATGCCAAACGTTATAAATGGTCTTACTTTATCGAGAAATACCAACTGTTATCGAAAACTACCATTTTGATGATACTCGACTAAGTTTATTGACGATATGAAGGTAAAAGTGTCGATTTCTGATCGAAAACCGGACAATGCACTCGGTGTGGCGCGCGCTAATGAGTCAAACGTAATTTTGGAATCTTATTTAAACCAGATAAAATAACAAATTTGTGTTGATAATGTTTAATAGGTCATATAACTATTGTTCATGTAAATAGGACATGCACTTTCGGTTTATGCACATGCATAATGATGCTACTCGATTTTAATTGGAAACTAGTAATTATGATACATTTGACGATTGGGGATGAATATGCAAGCTTAGTGAATTTGTTTGTATTGTTAACAGCACATATGACGTTTTGGAACGTTTTTAAGCCAAATAAAATTTTATGAAACACAATGGATGCACCTTTAACATAGAAGTTGAGACTTTGTACATTGGCATTGAAGCAGTGTCCCTTCAGAATATCGCAAGATCAGCAGATTAAAGGTTAAGATGTTTGATGCATTAATTACTCTCTAGAGGAGTAAAGTAAACATGGCCGTACATCAAGACCTCCAGCAACATATGGCACCAACAAAATGGCTGAAGTCTTGCAGGTAATTGTCTTGAGAGCATCTAATGCCTTTGCCTGCCGTTCTCCAGAGCTATTAATTAGCAAATTAGCATAAACAAAAGTGGTCAGTTAAAGGGATGGACCATGGTCAAGGAGTGATGACCATCATGAGATGAAGGAGGGGAACTGGCCATAACATTGATTCAGCTGGCTATAGACATCATCTTGAGTGTCTGTTACCACCAAAATGCTGTATATCATGTTCTTTAGACGTTATTGATGATAAAAGAGAAGAAATATGGAAAACTATTGGTTATCAATACTTTATGTCTGTTGAGTAAATTCGTGCCAAACCATTTAGAGTGCTCTGAGAATAAAGAAGTTGTTATACATAAAATTCTTTGATTGACTTTCAACTCGTAAATTAAGTCACAGAAGTCACATCTGATCCAAATGCATCAAACTTTTCTCTTATTAGATGTTTTGCTATAAAAACCTAGAACAGTTTTTTTTAATAAAATACCAATTTTAAAGTCTATCATGTCAACTATTGGTCACTAAGAGACTCTCTTATAACAACATTTTATCTCTGCAACAGAACTTTTGAGAATAAATTTCCAAATCTAAACAATGAAACTAGCTTCTGAGATCTCTTCAATTCATGGAAACTTTATAGACTTGCTAAAATGTGATAGACTGCTTAAACTTTCATTTGACTGAGCATCTTGACAATATATCAGCTCTATCTTCAGACAGTAGCAGGTGCTATTCCTGATCAGTGACATCCATCTATTGAACTTCTAAAATCTTCATGTCAAAAACTCATTTCCAGAAGACTAAAAAACAAAACACTAATTTCGATGACTGAAACCAAGTCTACAAGTGTCCACTACAATGGCTTCTAAACTCCTGATGACCACAGCAGGTGCTTGTTGGGTCAGCCCCAGCAATTGAAGGTCAATGAAGCCAATAGCAGATGTACATTTCAGGCAATGATAGGCTGTCACTCATGAAGAGTCAAGGCATGAGTAAGGGCACCTGCTGACAATCTCGTCAATATCACCTGATTGATTTCCCACCTGTGAAAGACAACTTAATGGAACCACATAGATTTATCAAACTCATTAAACTTGAATGACATTCAGATATTTTCATTTTTAGAGTTCTCAGATCAAAATCAATTTTCAAATATGGCATTTCATCACCCATGTATTATGCTGTGATAATTCAAATAAAAGCAAAATTCAATTATGAAAATCCACATGCCATATTTCCCCTGACAAACAAAAAGCTCCAATAAACGTAAGCTGTATATGTTGAAAAAACAAGCACCTGACTCCAATTGCACTTAACACTGAGGTAATCTTAATCAATGATGGCACTAAAGTCAACCTTTTGTTAAGGCTCTTTAGTGCAACAAGCCCAAGGTCTCTAATAAGTGCAGGGGCATAAAGTGCTAGGTGTCTAATAACTTAGTAATAAGCACTAGGTCTCCTCCAATAAGCACAGATAAGCACAGGGTCTCCTCCAATAAGCAATGAGTCTTTTTTCAATAACCACCAGGTCTCCTCCAATAACTCCCAAGTCCCTAATTAAACACCAGGTCTCCTCCAATAACCACTGGGTCTCCCTAATTAAACATCGAGTTTCCTCCAATAATCACCAACTCTCCTCCAATAACCCCTGGGTCTCCTCCAATAACTCCCAAGTCTCCTCCAATAACCCAGGGTCTTGCACCAGAGCTCCTCCAATAAACAACAATTTAAGACTTGGGGTCTGCTGAATTAACAAGAGCTTGGTACTTAAGAAAATATGGAACTTTTATTGAATAGAATTCTTGCAAAAATATACCTTTGACAGATATTTCCGGTAATTGTATTGGTAACAAATGTCTACTAATTTTCTAGCACCAAAAAAAGGTCCATACACGACATTGCTTAAACTTCACAATTTTATATCTTTTAGTAGCAAAAGATTAATTTCAAAGGTAATGTTGTCAATAAATCAAAACAAGAATAATAGAACATAAAATTTGACATTTACAACCAATTTAGAATTAGACAGTTCACATAATCCCCAAATAAAGATAATCACATTTGACACACACGCCAGATTGTCAAAGACATAAAACGGGTAAGATATGACAATATTAACATTTATATCATCACATTAAACTATGACAACTTGCTCTATAATTCACACCTCAACAAAACACCTTTAATAAAATTTTAGCAAATTATCTTAATTAAGTAGGTCAAACCACAATAAAAACATCTTCCATAAAAAGTGGACGAAATTAACAATTAAATCATCCAATTAAGCTATGACAGTTCACACCAAATTTCTAAAAGATTGTAATCTTCGGAACTTCCTGATTGGCCAATCTTCTATGTACATTTCAAGCTGGTACATTTCTCCCTCATCATTGTTCATTTCAGTCTGACCCAGTGTCCCGGTTACATAAGACCCTGTCATTCCATGTAATAAACTGTAATAGGATCACACATAACAGCTAGGGGCCATGAAATCCCTAATAAACCTCAGACTAACAGACTTGCAACCCTTAGGGAGTCTTAGGCGAGGTCCTTTTCTCTGAGTCAAAATTTTATTGGCAAATAAAAAGTGTCAAATATTGGGTTGTCGGCTTGAGAAAGATTATTGAATTGAAAACAGAATGTTTTTCTTTTGGTTATCTTTTTCCATTATGTTAATATATTGTCTTAAGAAATATAATCATTAAAGGTCTTATTGACCTTTGCTTCAAGTCAATATTTTATTTGAAAATAAAGAGGAATCAAATATTGTGTTTTTACCTTTAGGAAAACAAAAAATGTTGTTGGTTTGTCATTGTTAGAAAGGTAAATTTTACTGCAAATGCATATATTTCTTTTATATCTTTTTTTTTCTATGTTCTATGTTTTTTCCCCATTTAGAAAAGTCTATTTTACTGAAAATTGGCATCAACACAAACTGTTTTATCAAATAGAAAAATATTTTACTTTAAGCATGTTATTCTTTTAAAACTTTTCCAAGTAAAATAGTCTCTGAATATGTTTCACACACATTCTGTCTTTTTTTATTATGATTCAAATGCTTTTTGTTTTCAGAAGTCAGAAATGTGTCACTCGATAAAAAGACATCAAGATTTTTGCATTTATTTTATTTTCCCTTCATTAAAATGTATATATTTCAAAACAAACATTAGATCAAAGAGATGTCATTTTCAGAAGAGTATCGATATTTGAAAAATGTAAATTTACAAAGAAGCCTCTGAGATTTCATAATTTTATACCCAGTTTTCTTGTCTTGTTATAGACTTGCTCTGTCTATCTAATATAAAGTCTGGACCATGAGTAATGACCAAAGGTCGTTGACTTAGATTAGGATGCTCCACCCCTGTGGGGCAGCAAATATGAACTTGAGGTTTACCCCAGTGGACCAGCTTCATCAACCCCGGAGCCTGGAGAGTTCAGAATCCCTGGGGTGAAACCTTAGCTCTGAGAGAGAAACAGTTCCTGTAACACCACCATAGTTCCTCAAATATAACCCAGTGTTTTTATATAACCCCTCTTTGAATATAATTATGGGGAAAGAGTACTAAAACAAACAAAAAAAACCAAAGAAACAGTACGTGAATAGAAGTTGGTCCAAATTAGAATAAAGGGTACAGAAGGAAAAGCCTCACACTAAGAGTCTGAAAGAAGTATAATATCACTGTTTATTAAATATTGAAAAGAAACCTATGTGAAAAGGTCTCCATTCTTCCAAGGTTTCTTTTCAATATTTGATCAAATACTTCAGAGTCTAAGCATTCGACTAGGTAAGGGATAACTGAAGGAAATATCACCCTATGGTTGTATTCAAGACAATATGGATACACCCCCAGGTAAATCCTCATTTCCATCCCGTCACTCTGTTACTTCCTCCCTGCAACTGCTGCAGACAATGCAGTTTCATCTATCCAGGATTGGTTCTGTTTTTCACCAAAATCCAACTTTCGAGCTCAATCTTTCATCCCGCATACCAACAATATCTGCTTATTCCTCTCTCTAAATCATTCATGCAAGCAACGAGGTCCAACATCCTCGTATTTCAATACAAACTAAACAAGTTAGGATCAAACCAAGAAGGACTGCACGTCTCTTTAAGGATAGTTGTCCATCATATTTGAAGGATTTGATCATCCTTGCTTCTCCAGAATGTTCACCCAATTTCAACAATCACCAAATCCGTCAGCATCTGTCCACTTCTGTGATGTCTAGCAGTGCCTTTTTACTGATGACATTAATATTTATAATATCTTCCAGTTCTATGATGTTGAGCTCTCTACCTTTGGAATTAAGGAGCAGTATATATATATGTATATCCAAAGATTTCTAGTGTCTATTTATACTGGACAAAAATAGTTTGGAATATTTTCAAATTTTAAATTATGAGTAATGATCTATTTATTCATCTGATAAAATATCAATCATAAAAATCAAAATATCTTATTTTGTCCAGTACATCTAGCTGATTTCTAGTGTCTTCTAAAAATCAACACTTTTTGCTTAGCCTTTCACTAAAATTCTTTGACTTTTTCTGATATTAATGGATACACCAGGTGCTACATAAATTATAAGTAAAATCTATATCTCTCTGGTTGAGTTTCCTAACCATTTGTGTTTGTTGTATAAATGTATCCCATTTTGTTATTTCTCACATTCCACCTGATGAAGGAGTAAGTTTATACTGCGAAATGTGTATTTTCACATTAAAGAAGTTCTCCAGGAAATCCTTCTTTTCTCTGCAGGGTGGATTCTGACTTCTGTCCCAGAAGCTTTTGAGCACCCAGGGATACACATTTCATCCACCCCAGGAGAGGAACTAGTTTCCAGATCAAGTCAGTTGCTTCCAGCACCCCTGAGGTCAAACCCGCACCCAGGGCAGTAACTGTACCTCTCTCTAGGTCACCCAGCTGTGTTAATGAGTGATTATCCCTTAATTAATTATGCCTCATTAACTTTCTTTCTTAATTGTCTTTCATTATTTTAAAGACAATTATCAGCTTACAACATCAAAGAAAAAGGTTAAGAAATAGATCATGTGTTTGTTAATGTAATTAACGCTAACTTGGAAAGAAAGTTCTGTTGGTATATCATATATTTGAACAATGTCTTTCATCCGTCAAAGTTGTTCATTCGGTTGAATGGTTCATAACTTGACGCAGAAAATGAATTTAGCCCTTCCTCATCAATATGTAGTGTAGTTATGTAAGACCAAGTAAGTTAGATTGATGCTGTTATATAATATGCTGAACATCATCAGGACATTAGTCGAGCAGAAAAATTCATTTAGCCTTTCTTTTGTAATCTGCTTTCAATCGCTAAAAAGCATTTTCAAGTGTAAAGCTGGATAACAACTTCTTGAAGATTCATAGTATAGAGAGATAATATTTATGCTTACTCCTTCATTAGATGAGTGATATGTATTGTATTATGCATTGTAACAATGGATGACAAAGTAAATTAGATTGAGAAACTTATGTAACGTTAAGAGTATCATCTTCGTTCCCATTAATCTTTTTCAATTTCAAACTTTAACACCTTTCCCTACGCAACCTATTGAATTTTGCCACGGCAACTGAAATGTATATTTTGCAGATACCTTTAGTAGTAATGATAATCTCAAATTATTTTGCTTAGATAATCAATGCAATGCAATTATTAGTTTGATACATATTTCATTTTCATATTAACATTGAACTAAAAAAAGGAAATTATACATTCTGTAGATGTATCATACCCAATTAAAGTTAACAATTTCTGTATGTGTAATAAGTCATATACTTTCTATCCATAAGGTAGAATGTATAAATACACCATCAATTTGACCAAAAATTCAACAAAGGTAATCAACTTAATGGTTGAGAACTAGAAATGTCCATAATATCTTTAAAATGTCCATAAAAGGAATTCTCTTTTAAAATAAAGTTTAAAAAACACAACTTTACATTACATTATGATACCACATTGTGGATAATTCAAAGAACTGAAAAGCTGATTCATCAAAATAAGTCAGCATCTAAAAGATCTTAAGTCTAATTCCCACCATGTATCCTAGTTCAAATGAAGAACAATTGGAAGGTGGCTGAGATTAAAGACTAAGACTTAGAAGCAAGAAAAGTCACAAACCCAGATAATGAATGGATAACACTTGCTACAGAAATAAGTACCTTGAACTACTAGAATACCAATGATAGCAAAAGATACCCATTATCAAGCCCAAGGGGACAATCAAATGCCAATAAAAAGGTGTAAGGGATAAATAAGGGTCCTGAAAATGAAGTGGTGAACTGTTAATCAGCCTGATCTTTTAAACATCAAAAAGAGCCACCTTGTTCCTTTGTGAGATATACACTCCTCTGGCACACAGGGGGTTAATGGCACAATGGAAATAAGGGGTGTTACCTGTAGTGACAATACATTGCATAGTGTCAATTTCACAGGTGAGTGACAGAAGGACGTTGATGAAAGGGGAGGGTCATCGAGAAAATATGGTCGATTTCATTGATGGAATTGTGAAGATTGAACATAAGTTGTTGAAAGCCTTTAAGAAAGAGAGTCAATTTCATTGATAGTGAACAATTATCCTTGGGTCAATTTCTTTTGATCAATGAAGACAATCAACAGGTGTGAATCATAATGATGATAGAGATTTTTTCAATATTATTTGTTTATAGATGAAATCATTGTGTATAGACCTGTATAATGAAAATGAATACGTGAAAACATTTTGCTAAATAAATAAGATGTACCAACACTGCTGAAAATGCAGTGTCAAACTTAAAAGAAAGAAGATTAATTAATGAAATAATTAATATCCACCCAGTTCTTGATAACGAGAGGTTGTTACAAACATCAATTATTTCAAATTCAAATTATTATGTCACTTTGAAATGTACTGCATCCCTAAAATGGAAAGACTGAAATCTATTACACTTAAAATTCATTTACGTAAATATTCAGATTTAAAAAAAAAAATTAAAAGTAATATTGAACAATCATTATATATACCCGGTATGGTAAAAAATAACTTTACCAAAGTTAAATTTTCATGTAAAAAGCCTCACCAATTAAGGATATTATATATACAATTAACATCTCATTCAGGAGGGACATAGAAACAGACATCAATGGATTGACATAGACAGCCTTTAAGTTAACCAATTACTTTGAAATTTACTCAGTGGAATCTCAACCAAGACTGTTCTCTAATATCCAAATATTTTATTAAAAGCAAACCAAAACTATCTTGGTCTCATCAGGAAAAGTCATCATTACATGCTGCAATCAAATGTCATGTCTATTTCCAGTAAAGTACATACAACACTGAAAGAGATTCCAGTAAATCTACGAAGATGACCCGTCAGCTGATCGAATGTTTCAAATTACAGAAGTAATAACATGCATCTCCAAGAGAAACTGAACAGACCTTGTAGCTATTTATTAAGATGGCTTATAATTTTAAGTTACTGTGATAACCTTGCCAATATGTAATGGTCCATCTTGGAAGACATTTCTAAGAAGCAAAGCTTGACATTTATGTTAGAAATGAGCATGAAAGTGACATTGAAATATACGGAAATATACATCAGTGGGTCAATGATGATCTTGGAGAAGAAATTTAATCATAACTAATAAACTTGGATAAAAACATAGTTAATTTAATAAGCTTTCATTAAATTCAATCAATCAGAAGACAACATCTAAGTTACAATAAATATTTATCTTATATATATCGAAAATTTCTCATTAGTTATCAAAATAAAGTCTTTCATTACTTCCAGAACACTAACCTTTGAGTACCACTAAATCCTATATTATTTTATCAATATTCAACCTTGTCTTCCTTCCAAGTCAATTCAACTCTTGCTTAACATTCTGGTTATATATTACAATGCATCCTACAAAATGCCCACCAAATAACAGACCACAACAGAAACCCAGACATTCTATCAGCATACAGAGGTCATTTTGAAGTATATGATGTAAAATTAAAATATTAGAGGTATTTTGGTTTATCTAGTAAAAGACATTGCATATTATTTTCCCAAGGATTTCAGAACCAACATTCAAATAAAACTGAAACCTACACCAATGGACATGGACACATATATATAAATATAACTATATCTACAAGGATCTATCAGTGCCATCTGACGCATACGTCCATTTCTCCTCGCTGACACCAACGTCCATTTCTCCTCTTCTTGTTAATAACATCACTGGAAGGAGATAACGGCATCAGTGGAGGTGGAGGCAAATACCTTCATCCTTACCTGATTAATGTCTTATCTGTTTGGACATCAAAAATATCACGCCTAGACTAAACGAGAGGCCGTTCAATAGAAACTGACATTTTCTTTTACATTTGATCCAAGTTGTGTGCTAATGGACGTTTGTATAAAAACCTCAAGGGAAATATAATCAAATTTGGTCGGAAATGTACATACTACGGAAGCATTACTTAAACACGACATTGGATTATATGCACAGTGTGTTTGATGTGATAGACGCCAGGGCATGTATTTTTACAGCCACTCCCCTTTGCCCTCAGCTCCCTATCTGTTAATATCACTCGCACATGATACTGAACCATGTTTATAAACCTCTAGTGACGTCACTCTATTGTTCTTCTTTTACCGGGTAAACCTCTATTGTCAGTTTGCCGGGCGTTCTCCAAGAATGCCCGGGGCATTCTCCAGGAATGCCCGGGGCATTCTCTAGGAATGCCCGGGGCTTACTCTAGAATCCATCGGAAATTCATTTTGATTGGGAATTATACACGTTTTGAAATACTTTGATTCAAAGTCCTTCTTCGAATAAATACCATCACAAAATATCACATTTTTGACAAATCACAAACATAAGCTTTGAATACCTGGTTTCGAACCCTGCACCACCCGGTTACTAAACTGGCACCTTTGACAACTCGGCTATACAGGCCGACAGAACAATGATGTATTTTACACAGTGACAATCATGTCCACGAGGCAAATAGCGCATGCAGCACGTGCGTTTCGTGCGGATGTGCTTCCCGCGTATTTAGCGATTCGCGTCAGTATATACCAATGAAGCCACGTGAAGACAAAATATTGAAATTATATCTAAATCATAATTTCTGTCGGTTCATAAGTAAGATCAAAACCTCGTCCTCGGCTTTGTTTGTTGAGTATGCCCTTGGGGTCGGGAAAGGGGGGTGGGCCTATCGGCCCTTCCCCTTTCCCTCCCCCGCGGGCATACTCCACAAACAAAGCCTCTGACACGGTTTTGATCCATTACGTATAACTACCAAGAGAAAACATTTTTCTTTGATGTAAACATACTATTTGAAAATGTGGAATTCTTACACATTCCTTGAGGTTTTGTATACATCTGACCAAATAAATCATTCTTCTTAACCCTTTCACCCCATAGCCTAAAATTAGGCGTGTAAACGTATTAGCGTTCAGGTTTCTCAGTGGTGAAAGGGTTAAATAATCAATAATCAATCAAACAAGTTTTGGCTTCAACATTTTTCATAATCAAAGATGTGTTTATTATTTACATAAAATTAATTTGAAAAGCGTTACTTTAGACGTTAGATTGGATATGGGGGAAAACTGTTAAAAAATATGGGGTTTTCTTAACCATATAGTAAACATCAATTTGAAAAATTCTCACAAGCAGTTCTGTTTCACAAACATTCTTGAAGTTAATCAATACAAAACCAAAGAAAATCACATCATAATTATCGACTGAGTAATTACAATTTGTAAAACTATCGATTTTTTTCGAAAGACAGAATACTTTGAATGAAAAAGGTTTCAAGCCAGAGGCAAAAAGCAATAAATATTTTTAATTATGATAAATTGTCTCTGATTTCACCTTGCTGACTCATAGAGAATTAAAGACCAGGAGTTCAATTGAAACAGTTTAATTTGAAGAAGGAAAATTATCATTTCATCAAATTGTATCATTTTTGCATTTAAATATGGCTGATGACAAATGATGACAAATATTTAAAATTCTATGAAATACAATTCTATGAATTGATAACATTTATATACAGTTAATTTTTATTAGAAATTTTTAAATCATTATTCAACTTACATTTACAGTCTTCTAAAAAAAAAGGTGTAATGTCCTATTCCGCTTAACTCATGCACATAAGTAAACTTTCTTCTTCTAAATTATCCTTGACGTTTTTTACATAGCAATTTACAGTGTCATACAAACAAAATAAACAATTACACTTTCTTTTTAAAAAAACTTATATTATTCGCCTGCCAACAGTCATAAAAACTTCTACTGGAATTGACAAAAACAAAAAGATTGGTGTAATCATTTTACAATAGTTTTATGTCAGTTTCAATTGCTCAAGGCAACATCAGGATAATGATTTGAAATGTAAAAAGGGGAAGTCGTGGAGAGAATCATATTAACCTTAGACAGCCTAGCTGCCTTGTCTCATACCTAGGCAGAGCAACTTAGTTTGCATACAGCAGGGGGATGGTTAACAGGACAACTTGAACGACAAGAGAATTAGTGAGCAAAGCTCACTCATGATATCCCCGCTTTTACATTAACATTGGTCAAAGAGAAATGTTTGAAAATAGCAAAAGGGTATCAATGTTTAAACTTTTGTATGAAAAGACCATAACATATATTATTAAAGCAGAGTAAGTATTACACCTCTAAGCATGTTTTAGAAGTAAAAGTCAAAGTGGTTTTGTAACATTTGAACAACTAGAAGAGCGTTTGCTGGACACCACAAAAGCAGAGCAGCTCCGAAACTTTGGGTCTCGCCTTTCCCTGTTCCGCCTTCTCCTCAGCATAAATAAAATGGGATTTTTTTTGGACCAAAATTTTTTCATTATTCAAGTTATTCTAACAAGTTGGTCATCACTGGGGTCACTTTTCACAAGTTTGTTCTTAAAACCTATTTCTGATTTCAAAATTGGATCAAAGGATTAACATGGCCTGAACCAATATCTCATGACCTTGACCTTGACCTTAGACCTTCAAGGTCACACCATCACTGATTACTTTTCATTGTGTATAACAATCATGCAATGACTCAAAGTGTTCATTGTTAACATAAGGCATATTCACAATAGCATGCTTAAGTTGTGACCTTGCTGTGACCTTGACCTTTGACAGATTTTAGCGAAAACTTTTTCAAATCTTGGTCTATCTCCATAGTTGATATATACCAAATAAGAGCCTGACAGCACAAAAACGTTTGAAGTTATCATGTTTACAAGGATTATTGTAGTAATTAAAGCACTCATGACCTTGACCTTTGACCTTGAATGTGAACATGTCAAAATCATTTACCAGATTTATAAGAAAGAAGCTATGTATATGAGGTGTTAATACCTTCTTGGAAACAAGTAGTATTTGAGTTATGAGCGGAACCAAAAGTGTGACCATAGACGCGCACACAAAGACGCTTAAAAGTGGAAAATCTGAAAAAATAATCATGGAATCTGAGGGAAACATAGAAAAGGCACATCTAGGGACCATAAAGTGTACATGTATAAAGTTTCATAACAATTGAACAAGTAGTATTTGAGTTATGAGCGGAACCAAAAGTGTAAGCATAGACGCGCACACAAAGACGCTTAAAAGTGGAAAATCTGAAAAAATAATCATGGAATCTGAGTGAAACATAGAAAAGGCACATCTAGGGACCATAAAGTGTACATGTATAAAGTTTCATAACAATTGAACAAGTAGTATTTGAGTTATGAGCGGAACCAAAAGTGTGACCATAGACGCGCACACAAAGACGCTTAAAAGTGGAAAATCTGAAAAAATAATCATGGAATCTGAGGGAAACATAGAAAAGGCACATCTAGGGACCATAAAGTGTACATGTATAAAGTTTCATAACAATTGAACAAGTAGTATTTGAGTTATGAGCGGAACCAAAAGTGTTCCGGACGGACGGACGGACGGACGGACGCGCTGAGCGCTATATACCCCCGACTACTTCGTAGCGGGGGTATAATAAATTCAAATAATATTTAGATCTTAAAAGTGAGAGAGGATTTCTTGACATGAACAGAAGACATTGTCTTTTTCAGTATATCACTTATATTCCCAAATATTATAATGTTACAAAAGATATTTCGTTATTGTTTGTATCTTATCTTTTAAAACTCATTCTTCGATCTGGCTTCCTGTATGCATTATGCACTGAAACTACATCGAATCACCATGTTACTTTGTACATCAACTTCATTACCTGTTTTAACTTATCGTATCCCCAGCACATCTACCTATTCAATTGTTCAAACCTGTTCTCCAGTTATGTGTATATATTCATCTTGCAATCATGTCAAGAATCATTTGCTTGATACCAGTGTTAGCATCTACACCAAAATGTCAGCTCATGCAATATATAAAGAAGTTGTAAATCCAAGGAACTTGTTTTTCCTTCCTACATTCTGTATGTCTGTCTGTTGTCCAGATCCTTTAGAGAAGCCAAAGCAAGTCTATATTGAAGAAGACAAGAAAACTCAATATGAACAAAGTCCAGAGGTTTTTTTAATACTGTCATTTTTCCAAATTGTTTTTTTTTCTGAAATTATCATTCCAGAGACTAAACGTTAGTCTAAGGTCCAACATTGGATAACACTTAAGTAGCATTACACAAAAACTCTTACTAAAATTTAGTCTATGTAAGGTTTATTATTACTGTATCTTCATCCTTATATTTTATGAATACTTTTTGTTCCAAGTCTAGACTTACTGTGAATGAGGGTCTAGACTTTATCAAAGACTATTTTTTTTAAGTCATGGCAGGACTATTAAATTCTCTTTATCATAAAACATGCTTCATGCAAAATGTACCTCTGATGATAAGAAACAAGAATTTCTACATAAAGACATGCGATGTTCATAAACCGAAAAATAGACAAGTATTAAAAAACGAGATGGAAAGGATGTTGATAATATACTTCAAACATTACACTCTTCAACATGTTCTATCAATTAAAATTTAACTTTAAACCCTAACAATGCACTTAAAAACCTTTAATCTTAAAGAAAAAAGGATTTGACCTAAAAAGACTATTAAGAAATCTGAACATTTGTATATAAAAAGGCTACTAATTATCTACTTAACGAGGAAATAAAGTGCATCGTCAACTCCTCCCTGGCTCCATTACAAAAACACTCAGGTAAAAGGGGAGATTTATGGTGTGATTAAAAGCTTCATTTAGGTCTAAGCCTGCAGATCTATAAACAAAGACACTAATTAAGACTTAATGATCTTTACCATCAGACAGTAGGAGAGATTTCAGTAGCAATAATCACAAACTGTCTGAATTAAGAACACACAACTTTAAAGACATGTAATTTCAGATATACACAATTAATTGTCAAGTGATTTGATTGAATTGATTTCTGTAAATACACACGAAAGCTTAGTGTTTGTTTTCTGTTGCTACTGGTTAAGCAATTACAAAAGAGTCTAACACATGATTTCTGACTTAAATGTATAACAATTAAAATCTGCACATTTATTTCAGGAAGTAATAAGAGCATGTGATTTATTTTATGTGTTTCAATGTATATTCTGTATACACAAATGTTATTCTCATAACTCATATCCCTCAACATGTCGTTCATCAATATCTTAAATTATATACATTTTTGTATTTTCGGAAATATTGTTTAAGGTACTGTAAGAGCTATTCTGTATGTTATACCTGTATGTCATAAGCAGGAATCATGGGTGGTGACATAATCTTGTGTAATAAAATTGGTTTTGTCAGTATTTCAACATCATATATATGAAACTATGAAATAGAAGAAAACTTTAACACACTGATTTAAATATTTAAAATATGATATTATTTCTTTAAGTTTTCAAAAATCATAATTTCTTTAGATATTCTATAAGACTTTAATCAACTTCAAAATCACTGAAATCAGTATAATTGTTTATCACAAATGTTAACACAGTGTAAAAACTATGAAAAACATTCAACATTGGTTTTAATCCATATTGTAAAGAGAAATATAAATTGCATTAACATGTAACATTGTTATATTTTAATAACACCATCAGCAATAGTACAATGTTTTGGACAAGTCCACTGCAGGATTCTAAACCACACCTGAGAGTTAGGCACCAATCACCAGCAATGAAAATCCCATTATGATATGAATTCAGCCACTGAGACAAGATATAACATATCAACTGCATTGTAGAATTCAATGTACAAAAGATGTGCTCTCCAAACAATCTATTGACCAAGTCCAGCATACCTGTATGAAACTGAACGTAGAGAATTGCTTTTAAAATGTTGTAATATCGAAGAAGACTTCCAAAATTTTGATGATGCTCGGAAAGTCAGTCTTATCCTATCTACCCATGCTGTAATATATATATATGTGCCAAAACCTGCTTTAGCATTTTAACGAAAAGGAATGACTTCTTATATTATTAATTCTTGTTTACACTTTTTAGTTTATATTTATGTATATTTTAACTGTATTTTACTATGGGTTTATTTTAGGTTTTAAAGTCTCTCATAACCCCATACAGGGTGGCTCTTTACTTTTTATACATCAACTTCGTGATATGGATTTTATCAGAATGTATATATATATTTATAGTTATGTATGAATCCATTGTAATGAGGTGAGACTATAATAAAATATCTGTCTGTCTGTCTACCAAATATGCCTGATGACAGGAAACAGTACATGAAATAAAGTGAAGCATTTAAAAAATACTTTGTAGGTGTGCTTTCATGCTGAATCAGTTCCAGACTCTAATAGTTGGACATTGGTATTTAGTAATCAAACAGTTGGACATTGGTATTGAGTAATCAAACAGTTGGACATTGGCTGCAGCAAACGTCAGTGCAGCCAGGTCAGGAAACGATTATCACCTCTGACTTTCAGTATAATGCAACCACAAGGTATGGATGTCAAACCCAGCATTTCATAACAACATCACAATATGATCCTTTCAGGTCAGCAGGCATCAGTTCAATCCTAGTTGTGAATCATGAATAAACGATTGATTTCATATTGATTATTGATGGGAGTGACACTTTCATATAGTCCAGATGCTCCCATCAGTAAGTGGGGACTTCATATAACTGACTTCCATACATCAAGTATTGAGGTCATCTGTTTCATACAAACCAGATGGTAACATTCCGTATGTAGGATTAAGTCATCATTGATATATAGAATATGAATCTTCTATGATTATGGTCTTAAATGTACATCATCTCTTTCTATGTCATATATGTATTTTATGTGTGTTTTGTTCTTCAATGTTTGTATATTTGTTACTTTTATGACTCTGTGAATGTAAAAAGAATTCCCTTTCGGGTAATAAAGTATTATTTTATCTTATCTTATAGATCAAGTATTGAGGTCATCAGTTTCATACAAACCAGATGGTTACATTCGGTATGTAGGATTAAGTCATCATTGATATATAGAATATGAATCTTCCATACATCAAGTATTGAGGTCATCAGTTTCATACAAACCAGATGATCACATTTAGTAGAAAAGAAAAGTTATCATTGATTGCCTTAAAATGAATCTTCTTTAGTACATTAGTTTTATATACACAAATGGACACATCGACAAGTAGATAGGATCTGGTTGATGACTGAATATGTTTCTTCTATAGATGAAGTATTAAACTGATATCCATTGGATTCATATACCATATATTAACGTATCATTGATTGCCTGAAAATGAATCTTCTTTAGATCAAGTAATTTTTTGTACATCAGTTTCATATACATCAGATTGATACATCAACAGGTGGCAAAAATGTCAGTAACAGTTCAATGAAACTGATAAATGTCTATTCATTGTTAAACACATTGTAACTGTAGATACATCTGTTACTTGAAAACCTCTATTGAAATGTTTATATTGGAAAACAGATTGGCCAGAAATATTTTTTTAATCCTGTAAAAGCAATTTAAAAATAAATGATGGGTTATTTTCTATAATAAAGATTGTTAACTAAATGTTATTCATAGAAGTGTATATAATATGCCTGAAAAATACCCTGCCCAAAAGTTACATTGAATAGGGAAAATATAGAAAGACAGCAGTGCTTTGTTATATATGTACCGGGTAAGTAATATTTAAACTTTGTTTTTAGTGTTTAAAGGAAGAGGAGTTTTTTAATTAATTTTTCATTCTAATGAATGGTTGTATTATGTAATTGAATTGTTTGTTATGTTGAAATGATATATTTACTGAATTACATGACAACAAATTAATTCTTAATTAACAATTAATTAATAAGCTTAATTAGCTCCTGAATTATATTCATGGATTAAAATCATTAATGATTCTTAAACTCATATTTTGAAATAATATAATATTTCACTATTTATCATATTTTGGGTTTTTTACTTTTAATGTTTTGTTGTTTTAAATATTGTTATTATGTGCAGGTATTTGGAATAATATCAAAAGGTAAAAGTGTCACATGTACCTGACTACAAGAAAGAAGAGAAACAATACGGAGTTAATCATGCCTCTGAATAGCTACCTGAAAGCCATCCCAACAAGCCCTTTAAACAATCTATTGGATCAATATGGTACTGGATGCTATGGCATCTATAGTAATGTCACTCTGACCAAACCACTTGTTCATAACACATGCCAAATCGTGGGATAACACCCTGAAATAAAACACTCTATCACAGTTTTGACAACAAATTATCCACATTTTGATACAGTGCTGCCATGTTATGTTTACATCTGTTGATCTCGCGTGCAACACCCTTCACTGAATGAAATGCATGACATCACATTTAACAAGGATTAGTTAATCGGCAAGGTGTAAACAAAAGAAAGACTTACCCTAATTGTTTCCTCGACGCTGTAGGACGTCGACTTTTGGGGGGTACCCCCCGCGGCTAGGCTTTGTTTACAATGAGCCATGGTGACCGATTTCAATTTTCCTCTTCATCGTTCTAATCACGATGATCATCGTATGACAAACACATAGGTATGACACAACAGTCCATCTCGTTTGTAAACACTCGCTGGTAAAAACGTACATCCAATCCCAACACTGAAAAGTTGAACTGATAGACTGACTGACTGACTGGGCTGGCACATGTGGCTGCTAGGACCTGTACACCATGTTAGCCATGCCCTCACATTGAAGGGAATCCCAAGAACACACTACTTCCGAAACTCGCATCATTCGCCACTGGCTCGTGCGAATTCACATGGAAAGCGTGAGTCACGAAGTGCATCCGCGCATAAATTATGAAAATCGATTTTTCCTCGAGCAAGTCGTGTAAGCGTGATCAGGGAACTTGGTACCATACTTTCTGAGTCAAAATCAATGAGTTTGGTAAACTTAGGGCTTCCAATTAAAAAGGTCTAGCAAAACAAATTTTTGGGTCACTTATGTAGGACTATTGACTAAAGCTAAGTAGCTCGATAAATCTATGTCTATATTGTTATTACCGATTGTTCTTCTGGTTTCTTTAATTGTTAAAATGTATTTATATTGGTGTTGGATGATTAAAGTGTTGCAATACGTTACAAAACATTTTGAAAAAAACAGTTACATTTACGTAACCTATCTAGTATCTACAATAAACGTGTAAACATATATAGGCTAACCTAGTTAGAAGTATCATAGATTTATGTACGATAACTAGTTCAAGTGCCAGTGGTTGAGGGGGGGGGGGGGGGGGGGGGGGGGGACTCTTGATATAATGGAGTGGTGGGGGGATGGGGGTCCTCTTCGGGTTCCGTCCATCAAATTTACCTGCAAAAAGGTAAGTAAAGGGGAGGCTCGAACGCCAATACCCAC
The DNA here is from genome assembly GCA_936450465.1 of Gibbula magus. Taxonomy (NCBI): domain Eukaryota; kingdom Metazoa; phylum Mollusca; class Gastropoda; order Trochida; family Trochidae; genus Gibbula; species Gibbula magus. Next base: position 35,290,342 of record OW388293.1, read on the forward strand.
CCCTTCCCTCGAATTACGTTTGATGGAGGCGAACAACGGGATTGGGTTCCAATAACAATATGGCTGTTCTTTTAATTTATCTTTGAATATTCATCAAGAAGTGAAAAGAAATCTACAATTGACATTTTCCATTAAAGGTTGTTTGTGATAAGTGAAAAGCCTTTCAATATTATTATATTGTACGAATAATATCAATGTAATATATTATCTGTTTTTCATGTGTCGTAAAGAAAATTGTTTGTTATTAGAAATGTATAAATATATTATTTATAACAGACAAAATACAAACATACAGTGGCGGATCCATACTATCAGTATGTTTCGTGAAACCACGGACTTAAATTGTCCGTGGTGAAGGCAGAATATTTTTATTTTCGTCTCACTTGAATACACAACCAATCGCTCAGCGATTTATGAGAGACACTAAAACTATTGCACTATACATTAAAAATAAGTATAATTAATTAAAACCTTAAAATACTATGCATAAAATACAGTTAAGATTGATGATATATGACCATAAAAATATACGATAAAGAAATACATAAAAAGTAGCTAAGAAACGCAAATGATAATACAATTCACGAAACGAGACGATCTAAATTTAGACGTGCTACGTCACGGAATTCTGTGTTTATATTTGGCAACTCGGCGGTTTGACTCTTTCTCCCGGAAAAATATTTTCGCGCAATATTTTATGCGGGAAACACTTGCCCAAGCCTATGCTAGGATTAACAATAGCAAATCAGTACGTAATCGACAGTACAGTATACATCCAGTCACGTGACATAGACTAGTGTAGACATGTTTTCCCTCGCGACCACGGTAACGTTATTCTATCACATGTTCCGTATGGACATGTTTTCATTTTTTGACCTCTGACCGCTTCAGGCAAGCCGGTTGATTGGATAACCGTATCGCTGGCTGTCAATCTAGAGCGGGTGCTCATCGCTGATTGGTCACATTTAGAGGGCGGGGCCTGGACTGCTACAAACGTACCTTCTCGCGCCAAATATTTGAGGTGGCTGGGATAAATTTCGCACCAAAAATAATCGTTCATCGGGGTGACAAGGCAGACTGGCCTAGGTCATTAGAGAGAAGATTTGAATCGTTACAGTCGAAGATTTGTAGCTGGGATACTTATTTTGGTATATTATCAGTATTACAAATGCACTGGTAAAATATTTGGACTACCTACCAGGGCGTTCAAGTGACAGATCGCTGCATATTGTTTACAAGGTTTGTTGATTTCTTAATTTCTTGAACTTAATCGTTTGTCTACCTCATTAACACCTTCCTGAAAAAACATGTTTATCAAATACTATATTCTACTTATATATTGATCACATGATTTGATAAAATATGAACATACGTAAGACCTTCTAGTAAGCCTATTTATAGGTATATGTAATATACTATAGTGACACTTTAATTGCTCCCCTCATTGTACCGTAGCAAAATATCTGCTTAATTAAGTATTTAATGGTGTGAAAGCATTCTGTCAAATACGCCTTCAGGGTAACATAGAAACTACAGATATATTGCTTATTGACAACAAAATGACCTAAGCTCATAATGCACCGTTTGGCTCGCAACCGGTATTGACATGTTCAAACAGCGAATGACCTACATTTTCTCATTTTCCAAAAGATTTGGCCTCCTTTTATCATTATCACATTTATTTGTGATATGGAAGTCAAAATTATACCCTCTCTCAAAATTCTTAAGCTAGTTTCAAATAATTTTTACTCCAAATCGTAAATGGGCACACCCCCCAAAATTTTTATCCATGTTCCGGGCAGAAGGGGCCCGCCGTAGGTTACTATCACGCGCCAATTTCGAAAGAGCAGAAATCATTCAGACGAGCCGAAATAACGCGGCATCTCAGCCGCTCTCCGCGTTTCGTGTAGTTTTTATTTGGTAAGTTTTAACATACTATACTATTTTTATGACTATATTGACTGCTGCGAGTGACAATGTTGTTCGTGTCAGATAAAATCAAACAGTAGTCGATTTCAGGGTGTGTATTTACAGTTATGTGATGACGCCGGGTAACTGGGCCAATGTTTTGATTTTGTGGTCATCGAATATATTCGCGCTAAATCGCAATGCATAGCAACTCTGACTATGACCATTAATACAATTAAGTACACAATACTTTTGAGATACACATCCTTCTTTTTATTTACTTTCTGAAGACGTCATTAAAATTTTAATCTTTAAAATTTTAGCGGGAGAATGGGCGCGCCACTTTGGTCAACAATTTCAATGTTGATTACTTTCACGTCTGTCCACAACCCGCTTTTGTTTGACCATTACGGTTATTATTTCTGCAAACCAGTGACTGTACATACATCTACTCATTGAGAAGACGTGTGTTGCATAATTTGATTTATGACCTCTAGGCCTAATCATTCTTCAATCGGGGTTGGGTAATTAGATCTTGTATACATGTCTGTGTTGCTGTCCCAATTCATTGCTCAGCAGGGAACAACATAATCTCATTGTATTCCATCTGACTTTGTTGAATGCTTGCTCCAGCAATATATAGATATTTATTTATTGATCTATTTAATTTTTTAATTGAAATGAAATCTTTAATATATAATTAGCCTACTTACCTCAGTAGACACATTTCTTGGTTAAACTTTAATTTTGATCCACATTTTTTATAATGATAAATAAGACATTGTAAGCATAATTCTTTTTCAGATACATCAGATTACCGTATACTTTTCATAATCATTTGGTTGTAAAATTAAATTTCTAATCAAGCTGGAAAGTTTTAAATTTGTTTCACATTTTTGACTCGCACAAAGCTTTTAATACTTTGAAGAACTACAGCAATTTTATTCTCAAATGTTATCATCACAGATATTCAGATAGTGAAATTTATATATGTGTACAGTAAAGGTGTACTTCATTACACATCTAATACACCTGTTAAATATCACTGACCAATTTTCCTATAGGAGCAATTGACAATATTATAATCATATTTGTTATACTTTCAGCCATGGCAGGATTAACGAAACAGCTTCTTTCGGCGAAACTTAGAGCGTCAATAAAAGAAGAAGATGAAAGTGACGATGACATAACAGTGTCGGAAAAAATGCCATTTTTATCAAAATCAAATGAAACCTGCCTCAAAGGCAGATCATCAATCCAAAACAAAGAAAATGCAAACAGTCCCAAAAGAGTAGCTTCACCAAGATCAAAGATCCGCATTCCTCTCGAAGATGCTGATGTTGATATTGACAATGCTATGATGACTAATGACATTGACCAAAACAACAACAGTCATCCTGCCACACCCACAAAAGACAAAGATGAAGCAGAAGCACCCCTTACTCCTACAGCAAACTTGAAAATGTTGTTTAGTGCTGTTAGTCCTGAAATCCGAAAAATGCAAAGTAAATTACAAGAAGAGGCAAATGCCGAACAGCTTGCAAGAGAAGCAAATCAAGATTCCAACGATTTCGATAATGAGATTTTGTGTTCATCTCAAGAGAGTGAATCTGGCAAAGCTACAACTGGATCAAGAAAGGAAAAATCTTTAGGCCTTTTGTGTCAAAAGTAAGAAAATAAAAAATTAGTGAACTATTGATCTGCTAATGGATTCCTATTTTACATTCGTTAATATACTCTTCTTGGAATAGCTTCACATTTGTTAATATTATCTTTACAGATTTTTTAATTGTCATAAAATATGGCAAAATGAACTATTGATCAGATTGGAATGTAAATGATGTGAGTTTTATTTAAATACCTTATTTATGTCACTATAATGTATTGTATCTATGTATTTTCAGATTTCTACAAAAATATCCTGAGTACCCAGATTCAACACAGAATTTTGAAATCTGTCTGGATGAGGTTGCAAAAGAGCTCTGTAAGTTAAGATATCAAACATTGGCAGTTTTGCACATAACCTAGTGTCATTATTACCAGGGATAAGTCAACATGTACATACAAAATAAAGTTCTTGCCAACTTTTGGTATATAAAGATAATATTTGGACCACCTCTGGGAACTACACTTAATATTGATGTAGAATGTCTATTATGCTCAAGTTGACAATTCAAACATTTTACTTTCAGCTGTGGAGAGAAGGAGAATCTACGATATCGTCAATGTACTAGAAAGTGTGGAGATTGTCAGCAGAGTTGCTAAAAACAGATATGCATGGCATGGCAAAACTAATCTTGTCACAACATTGGCAAAGTTAAAGGTGAGTTTTCATACTAATCAAACATGAATGTATCAAACCGGGATGAAAGATCCTCTGCCTTGATGTGGTAAACGTTTTATGTCGGCCAAGTATGCTTTTCTAACTATGAACATGAATATTGGTTAAAATATTTGTAAAATTATGTTTAAATTGATGTTATTTGTAATTAAAATTGCTTTAAAGTAAGTTCTTTATGGAAATGGGCAAATGAAAAAATGTTGTCATTTTAGAAATGTTTTAACCCAGCTTTAGATTTAAAATTTTATGGTCAGTCAACTTTAACTTTGTGGTGTTAGTCACAATGACTCATCTTATCTTACACTCAACGAATGCTAAGGATATTCTTTTTTTTCTTTTTTAAAGGCTCTGGCTGAAAATGAAGGATTTGCAGAACAAATGGAGAAACTAAAGGAGTTGGAACTGAGCCGAGAACTTCAGGATGGGGAAGCACCTATTGTCAGACTTCCAGTTGAAGTGGGAGAAAAATGTAATTATTGAATCAATGTTGATATAATATTTTCTAAATGGATAAAACATTATTCCATTGATCATTGGTCCTCAGCAATCTGTATAAGCAATCAGTCGGAGGACGTAAAACTTTCTTCAAAGGAAAAAATGATTCAAGATGAAATAATTACAGTATCTAGAATTTAAAAATTACTAAACAAATTTGTTTATTTCAACATTACTATATAAAGGATCAATATTTAAACAACTCATTTTTTTCAGCCATGCGCAAAGACAAATCCCTGGGCATCATGAGTCAAAAGTTTTTGATGCTATTCCTTGTTTCCAAACCGAAGACGGTGAACCTTGACCTCTCTGCCAAAATACTCATAGGGGATCCTCTCATAGACAGGACAGAAAGTGCTAAATTTAAAAGTAAGGGGCTCTCAAACATTTTACCTGTGTTTGAAAATGTTATATTTGTCTAACATTTTGATGTTATATTTTCAATTTATCAAAAGCTTGTAATACTCAAGTTAAACTGTGTTACATGTCAAATGCCATAGTATTGTTTATGGTTCAGGTTTAACTACTCATGAAATTAAATTTTAAATGCCTCTTAATTATTTAGTTCTAATGAAATTTAGTCATCTCATCCTTAAAATTTACACTAAAGAAAATACTACTTGTTTGGGATTGTTTTATAACCAAATGATGTAATTTTTCAGCCAAGATCCGCCGCTTGTATGACATTGCCAATATCCTCACAAGTCTTGATCTCATTCGCAAAGTGCATGTGACAGAAATACGAGGTCGAAAACCAGCTTTCAAATACATCGGACCTGATGTTGACAATATCAATGATGTAGGATGTAAGTATAAGAAATAAATAAATAAATGAAGTGATCACTGCATGGGCAGACATTAGGGGGTTTATCAAATTACAAAATGTTTAAATTTGTAATATCCCATTGAAAACACTGTCATTTGTGCAGTTGAAATATCAAATTACTTACTGAAATCCAATGTCTGTAAGATAAAGCAGATATTTGCTCTCATTGACGCTAACAAAACCGTATGATATTTATACCATATGCTTCATATCAATCAATCCATAATGAAACAATATTTCTGCAGCTGTTCTATTTTCTTTGCTTGACTTTCTTGTTTTGCAATTGGTATCATAATAGAACAACCAAAGGGATTGACAATGTTGCATTTGTGACTACAATATTGTTTTTCTGTTGCAGTGTGTTGCAGTGATGGCTGTCACAGGCCAAGCTCTCGTCATTCAATGTTAGACTGTGTTAAAAATTCCAGTGGTAAGTGGAGCTTTCACATTTATTTGATTGATTTATTTATTTTTACCTGAATCAATAAGTGCCCTTGCTACGAATTCAAGCATATAGATGGCTCCCCTCACCCTTAAGATGAAGGCCTGATGAAGTCGCCCTAACGGGTGGCCAAACGTAACATTAAATCTATGCATTCTTTAATGTGTTACCTTTGTGTTTTGATGGTACCCTCCCCCCTCGAGCCTCTTAATCCTTGTGTACCGCCATGAATCATTTATTTGATCCACATTTGTAACACATACCGTATTCATGTATATTTTACGTGGTTAGCACCTCTCCCTGATTGCTTATTATAAACATGTCATGTTTGTAAAATTAAAAAATATAATTTTGATTTCTTCTAAAATTTTCAGTTGCCAACCTAATGAACATGTACAGACCTATTCATCCCAGTGTCCAAAACCCAAGTGTGGCCGCCACATTATCAGGTAATTAATACTTCATGTAACTTGTTTTGACGAACATAATACTTTTGGCTATTTATATTTTTCATTTTTTATACATTTTCTAAAAAATAATTGTACTTGCTACACAGAAAGTATTAACTTTGAATCTTTTTTATCATAATGATTCTTTACATATTTGGTAAGGGATCCAGAATCATTTAAATAACTTTTTGACATTTACTGGTTAGTTGAGCAAGATGATAGTAGTTTAGTTACTCACTATGGACAGTTTACTGTTCCTTGGTAGTTGTGCTAGGCTGTCATGACATAAATCCTTGTTTGATTGAAAAATGGGATACATTATTAATATTATTCATTTATTTGTTTATTAATTACAGAAGTTAAATCCAAAGTGGGCAAGCTCAAGATGGAGGCAGTTAGAGATAACGCACCTCGGAGGTTTTCTCGCCATGCGTCTTTCGAACAGATTTGTCAGGTTGCGGAGAAGGAGAGATCCAAACTGTATGGTTGCTCATCTGAACCATCTAGTCCGGTGAAGAAACTCAACTTTGATGGTGAGTAGAACACCTTTAGGTTTAGCTATCAAAGGGAGATAATCTGATGTTGTAAGTTAAGATAGTTCAAGTTTTGGCAATTGTTTGATACATTTGTTATAGAAAATGTATTGAGAAGCATTTCCATGTATCTGAAATTAGACATATAATGGAACCATCAATGTAAAGTATACTTGTAAAAATGTGTTAATTCGCACCTGTTACTAAAAGAGCTGTTGTTTTAATCATCTATTTGATCTACCAAAGGTAAAAAAAAATTTGAAATTAATTAAAACATTCAAATTTGCTTGCAGATATGCTGGAAGACCCACAATCCCACAAACTTGACTTGAGGAGGGCCCAGAGTACACCAGTGAATGCCAAGAAACACTGTCTGATCTTACAGGAGGGGCAGGTGACAATTGTACAAGACCAGTCCGACAAAAACATGATTAAAACACCTCCAGCCCAACAGACAATCAGTCTTGCTAAGAGCTCTGGTAAAGCTAGTGCTGTAATATTCAGGACAAAGACTGTGAACTCTCCTGAAGGCATGAAACAGCCAACGATGATACCCCTGACCCGTGATCAGATTGATGCTGTCTTGAGGTCTTTGAAAGTCCCGGTTGCAATTGATAAGGATACGTCAGTTCAGGTTGATGCATATACCCAATCTTCTCCAAACACACCTTCCACTGGAAAATCACCTCAAACCACTGTATTGGAGCAGAGGTCATCTTCACCTGATTGCACTCTTGCAGCTTTGAATGAAACCACACCGCAAGCTCCACCAGATCGTCGTGGCATCAAAAGAACATTTGTTGCAGTAAAGAGTGCTAATCCGCTTGAAAAACGAATCCGCCTTGCAATCCCAACTCCACCCTCAACAGAGGAAGAACCTGGATCCCCTGAAAGTGTGTCCTGTACTCCTGATGGTGAGGTGGATTCTATTACAAAAGGATCTAAAAGGAAAGTTGTTTCAGACAGGCGAGCCCTTCATCTTGCTCCAGAGTTTCGTAATTCGCCTCCAATGTGTGTGGTTCCTCGGAAACCTACTCCAGATGCATTCAAGAGGATAACAGCATCTGAGCTTGAACTTGCCGCTCCACTTTATGACGAAGAAGATTCACCCCGAAGAAGACTCTCTCCCAAACAAAACAGCCAGTGTCACATCCCTGCTCAAAATGTCCTCCCGACAATGCAACGTGTTACAATCCAACTCCCAAATCAACAGCCAATGTCAGTGCTCCAAGTTCCAGGCTCAAAGTTACCACACAAATCCTTGCCAACATCACCGCCCCTTCATGGTATAGCTGGCGGACAGCCGATTCAAATTGTCGGAGGTTTGCCGATGACGCCAAACGGACAACAAGTCAGCTTCATGGTCCCGATGAACTTTAGCCCACCTTTGACCCCTTCTAGTCCTTCAGTCTTCACCTTGCCCAATACCCAGCATGCTCAGCAAAATATGACCTTCACCTCTGTACATGTCATGCAACCTCAGAATGTCAAGGTCACATCTACCATTCCTTCACCGATGGTTACGTCACCTCCGTCATTTTCTCCGTGTACGCCTCAGGTTCGAATGATCATTCCTCCGGAACAACCAATCACAACCACTGCGGAATCACTCCTTCTCAACAAAGCCAACTCATTCTTTACTCCTATTACATTCTCTCAGGATCCAAAGACAGCAGTTCGCAAACTGTCCCTCTCAGATATTTCCTAAACCATAATATGGACTTTGTTGTTAATCATAGTATTTATCTCTTATAGTATTATAGTCATTCAAAGTGCAAGCTTTAGTCATAGATTTGCCTCATTAATAATCTGGTGCAGAAAATGGATTTATTTTTAGATGAATCGTAGTTTAGTAAATTATTCTAATTATTTAACCAGTCATGTTTAGTCGCTAGTTACTACTGTGATATATATCACTGGGCACTGTATGGGTACTTGCATATTAGAATGGAATGTATACAATACCCAATCATAATACTTTTCAGTATTATAATACTGATGGTATTTTTATTTTCACACGTTGTGATTTTTCTGTTATGGTTTGTAGCTGTAAGTCAATTCCTTGTTGAAGTATTATTTTTTTATTCAAGTACTTTTAAATCATTATTTTTATTTTTTTTTACCCACAATCTTAGATCATTTCATTGAGTTTTAAGTTCATTATCATAATTTTAATTTCATAAAATCTTCATGAAGTTTAGTTCAGTATTTCAGGAACATGAGACAAGGATTGTTTTGTTTGTGTACTTGTTGTCATTGTTTGTTAAGTGCAGTTGTGATTTGTTACCATGGTTTCTGTTTACTTGATCTCAATTCCATTTAATATTCATTCCAAGGTATGATTCAATTTAGTTGTAAAACCCAAAACCAATTAAAGTATATACTCAATAAAAAAATTTTATTTTAAGAACTAACCAGTCTACCCCAATTTTCAATATTGAAGTAATTAATTAATAATAATATATTCAATAATTATTGAATATTACGATTGAACCGAAACTTTTTTCAGTGAATATATTTATACAAGCATCTATTAAGGGATGAACAATTATCGTTTTAGTAATTTCATAAAATCAAAAACTATATAGGTATATGTATAAAAGAATATATTCAATATATTTCAAATCAAAATATAAAAAATATTTACAAGTATAGGGCATCATCAAAATGTTTTGAATGTGAAAATGAAAAAATGGAATATGAAGGTGGTGAATCTTACATATCAATTTCAAGCATCTTCAGGTTGTTCATAGGATTAATTTGTTTTTTAAAAAGTCTCTTGACTACTTAATCATTATTAGTAGGAATTATTTTACAAGAATCAACAGATTATTATCATAAGGGGTGGAGCCATTATTTTTAAATATTCACATTTTAGATTTTTTTAAACCATTCAAATAGGATCATTTTGCTAGTCGTGCCATTTTCAGAGTATAATATATTTCATGACAGCCACCGTTGATTTCATGTTTATGTACATTGCAATGCCTCACCAAAGGCTAATGTTACTCGCTCAATGTCAATTTCATAACAATACTCCTCATTGTGACTCATAATAGTGCATGAATGATGATGTACTGTTGTTACCATCATTTTGTTACATTTATACATATATTTTTCGCCGTTTTGTGCCACAAATGGAATGGTTGTAATGAGAGTTTGTTGTGTATAGTGACAATTGTATATAGACTGAATGACAAGGATGTATACTGTAATAAATACAAGCATCAAACTGAACATGTCTTTTCTTTGTATTAAGGTTATGTGCAATCTTCTCTGGGAAAGTTCAGTCGAATGACAAACATCAGAGGGTAGTAGTGAATATCTGCCTAATGAAACATTGTTTGTTATACTTGGGATCACACTATCTTCAATAGTACTGTTCTTGTACTTTTGGGGGGATGAGTTCCTTGTGGTTTTTTTTACCAATGTCCCTCCACAGATGACTCTGAAGGTGTGGGTTTGGGAAAAAGTAAAGAACTATTATTGATTACTTGTACTATTGCTAATGAAGAAGTGAGATCCAAAGTATTACACTGTTCAGGGATCGACACTCGCACTAGTCCGCTGGCCTGAGGCCAGTGAAAATTCAGAAGGGCTAGTGAAATTTGTTTGCACTTCGGGCTAGTAAAGATTTCCAGCAAGCGTCTACCCCTGCTGTTACATTTCATCTCTATCTAAATCACATGTATTATATATAAATATCTGACAACTTCAATCTTTACAAATCGGCATTGAGTCTACATGAATTTGTTGCATACATTTCAGAAACTATGTCATGGACGAAAAGCATATACCATGAGTTTTTATGTCTCTTGTAAGTTTTCTGGCAAATAGGGATTCCACCTTCAGTATTCAAGTTTCCACTTCACTCTGCTAGCCTGACCCTTGAATAGTAGCTGAAAGAATCAGAACAACAATACCGGGGTACAAAGATTTGCAATGTATAATCACTATATAGGCTAAAAAGTCTTAAAACAAGATTTTTAGTTTTCAAGGGCTTTTGATTTTGGAGAAGTTGATGAAAATAGCTTTTATGATGTGGACCTTGGTTCAGGCAATAGAGTCACCAAACCTAGTTAGTGAAAAACTGCTGGTAAGAATCTATAACTTGACATTCTCACACAAGAATTTAATTGCATTGAAAATCTTTGATGCAACTACAGTGTATCCAATGCATCAAAATAGGACTTAATCTTACTTTGTACAAAGATAACTCAATGAAGATATGGATATAAAGAAAGCTAGTATTGCAAAAGTTATGCTAACGATCAATAGGCTTTTAGAAACAATACCTTGAACAAGAAACTTGATCAATGTCTAACATCGTTATATTTGGGATAACACTACCTTCAATAGTACAAATTCTTGTACTTTTTTCGGGCCGAGTCCCATGCGGGATTCGAACCCACGCCCTCAATGTCATTCTCTTACCACAGAGATTTCTCCACTCCGTTCTTCCATACTAACATAAGGATGGAAGAACTGAGAAAAGGAACCTCTGTAGGAAGAGAATGGATCTCTACAGAAGATCTAGGACAAGAATCTATGTCATACATACATATGGACAATGCTTTGGCATTTTTCATCAATGAAGTTGCATTTTATTGATTAGAAAGAGGTTTTGGTATATTTCCCTTAATTTTACAACCTCTGTAATATTAGAACATTATCATGTCCATATTCTACTATGTTTACCACACTTATAAATATATCTCTCATTCTAAATAGATACTGATTCAGTGTAGTTACTAACACCATGTCATGGTGTAGATAACATGCAACGATGTAAATACTAACACCATACAACAGTGTAGATAATAACACCATACAACGGTGTAGTTACTTCATGCAACGCTGAAGATACTAGATAATAACACCATGCCACAGCGTAGATACTAGTACTAACACCATGCCACGGTGTACATAATAACACAATACAATGGTGTAGATACTAATACTTACACCATGCCACGGTGGAGATAATAACACCATGACACAGAGTAGATACTTCACCATGCAACGGTGTAGATACTAGATAATAACACCATGCCATGGTGTAGATACTTACACCATGCCACGGTGGAGATACTAGAACTAACACCATGCCACGGTGTAGATAATAACACAATACAACGGTGTAGATACTAATACTAACACCATGCCACGGTGGAAATAATAACACCATGCCACGGTGTAGATACTTCACCTTGCAACGGTGTAGATACTTCTCCATGCAACGGTGTAGATACTAGATAATAACACCATGCCACAGTGTAGATACTTCATCATGCCACGGTGGAGATACTAGTACTAACACCATGCCACGGTGGAAATAATAACACCATGCAACGGTGTTGATACTTCACCATGCAACGGTGTAGATACTAGATAATAACACCATGCCACAGTGGAGATACTTCATGCAACGGTGTTGATTCTTCACCTTGCAACGGTGTAGATACTAGATAATAACACCATGCCACAGTGTAGATACTTCATCATGCAATGGTGTTGATACTTCACCTTGCAACGGTGTAGATACTAGATAATAACACCATGTCAAGGTGTAGATACTTCACCATGCCACGGTGGAGATACTAGGACTAACAACATGCCACGGTGAAGATACTAGGACTAACAACATGCCACGATGAAGATACTAGGACTAACAACATGCCACGGTGAAGATACTAGGACTAACAACATGCCACGGTGAAGATACTAGGAGTAACAACATGCCACGGTGTAGATACTTCACCTAAAAAAGGTGTAGATACTAATACCATGCCACGGTGTGGATACTTGTACTAACATCATCCAACGGTGTAGATACTAACACCATGCCACGGTGGAGATACTGGATAATAAAACCATACAACGGTGTAGATAATAACACCATGCCACGTAGTAGATACTTCACCATGCCACGTAGTAGATACTTCACCATGCAACGGCGTTGATACTGGATAATATCACCATGCCACGGTGGAGATACTAGATAATAAAACCATACAACGGTGTAGATAATAACACCATGCCACGTAGTAGATACTTCACCATGCCACGGCGTAGATACTGGATACTAACACCATGCCACGGTGGAGATACTAGATAATAAAACCATACAACGGTGTAGATAATAACACCATGACACGTAGTAGATACTTCACCATGCCACGGCGTAGATACTGGATACTAACACCATGCCACGGTGGAGATACTAGATAATAAAACCATACAACGGTGTAGATAATAACACCATGCCACGTAGTAGATACTTCACCATGCCACGGCGTAGATACTGGATAATAACACCATGCCACGGTGGAGATACTAGATAATAAAACCATACAACGGTGTAGATAATAACACCATGCCACGTAGTAGATACTTCACCATGCCACGGCGTAGATACTGGATACTAACACCATGCCACGGTGGAGATACTAGATAATAAAACCATACAACGGTGTAGATAATAACACCATGCCACGTAGTAGATACTTCACCATGCCACGGCGTAGATACTGGATACTAACACCATGCCACGGTGGAGATACTAGATAATATCACCATACAACGGTGTAGATAATAACACCATGCCACGGTGTAGATACTAGATACTAACACCATACAACGGTATAAATACTTCGCCATGAAACGGTGTAGATACTAGATAATAACACCATGCCACAACGTAGATACTAGATACTAACACCATGCCACGGTGTAGATTCTAGATAATAACACCATGCCACGGTGGAGGTACTAGTAGTAACACATGCAACCTTGCAAATATTAACACCATGCAACAGTGTAGATACTGTAAAATACTGTTAAAATTGCAAACTCATTTCCGAAATTGATTATTATAAAGAACTGAATAAACAAGTTGGTTTTATTTTTATTCTGAGAAACAAACATATATTTGTGATAAATAAAAAGTGCAAATCTCAAGAAACAAGCAAACTTTCTTAAAAATTAAAGCAAATAATTAAACTAAACTGCAAAGTTTTATCTCTTTGTATAATGTTGTCTATTGTTAACATGCATGTACTGTTGTGGTATTAACATAAGCAAAAGTTTGCTTGTTTACCGAACCAGATTCTCAATGAATAAAAATATGTTTAAACCACCTTTAAAAAAATGGTTTAGTTCGTTAATGAATCAAAACTTTCAAGTCATTGCAAATCTTTATGAAAACATTGATTAAGTCTTCTACCATTGTGTGCCAATATTTCAAAGAAATCCCATTTCAAAGGATTAAATAAATAAACAACCCCGACGATATTTCACTTTTCCAGATAAAACCTTTTGAACATCTAAAACTCTCAACAGCTTGCCAGTCAATCTTCCTTCAATCATTGTAAATACCGGGGCATTAACGTAGGTCAAAATTGATTACAACATGTCTATTAAGTGACTATTTATTTGCTCATCGCTGCTTGAAGCGCTCATATTGCCCGTGCACGTGCCGCACGTGACGTAACGCCAGATGACAGGCGCTCATTTCAGGCATGTGTGACAGCCTGTCCATCAAGCCAGCTTTGAAATCTACAACATTTGAGCCACGTGCTGACGGATTCAATAATCATATATTTCAAAGACTTTCAAAAGGACAAAATACCCTCTGGCTATCGGGCCAACCAAAGTCATCCACTTGCTCTCTTTTGAATAGATCAGCCAGCCCACCTATACGCTAATTGAACAGTTGTCGCGGAGGGTTTTGATGTGTGTATTATTGAGTGAACAGGTGACAATACTACAGAACATAATGGTCAAGGTATTTTGACCACAAGAGACCTTTGTTAGACCTTTCGACTGTACCTGCCGCACGTAAGAGGCTTAACATCTTTGGTCAAATTGGCGGGAAGAAAGAACAGAGCAATATGCGCTTTTAATGGTGTGTCATGTAGCCATGTTTGGTAACATAGCGATTTTGGGTCGTAACGGAGTTATAATTGGTCAAAAACTTACTAGGAAAGTTTTAAATTGTTTGAGAGGCATTCTAGAAGTTGGGGTAATAGAAAGACAAGGAATTTATTGATGTTCAACTTATTTATTTCACAATGGCGACGTTTGGGTATAGATCCTTATACCGTTATCAAGCATATGCAAGAAAAGTTTTGTTCAGAAAAAAAAAACTCACTAATTGACGACAATGTTGTTCAGTGTTGGTAGGTATCGGGTATATATTAGAGACCGCGTTGAACATTTAAATGAATTTAAATATATAAAAGACAAACAACAAAGGACATCGCATTCTATTTTAAATGTGTACTACATTAAATCTATCAACAAGACTATACACATTTTTCTTTGTAGATCGTGGTACACCAATATTGCCGTATGCATGATGATTGTATTTATATTAACTTTTAGAATTTCTTAGCTGTTTATCAAACAATACCAACAACTGACGTACTCTGGACATTAAAACAGATAACGATTGGCATATTCAAGCACAGCACCACAAAGCGGACCTTTACAGCCGTATACGTTTACAAAAGGAATTAGATAGATATACGTCTTTGGTTTATACGAAAAAAAGACGAACACAGCTATTCATTCTGTATTTTCATTGTTTACCCCACTTACAAATTCCCTTCTCGGCTTTTATTAAAATATGCAAAGATGTTCAGAACATATTACAGCAAATGTCTCCTGGATATACATGTATAACCAGTGGCGGATCCAGGAGTTTTGAAGAGGGGTGTTCCACCAATGGAAAAGGGGGTAGGGTCCACTTTTGGGGTCCCAATACCCGCCCAGACAAACATTGTTGGATCCGCCACTGTATAACGTATAAGTCTATCAAACAGGTTGCTTGCTTATACGTATTTTGGTCCAATTTAAACAAAATAATGTGAATATTCATCAAATAATGAACCCAAGGGGATGGACAAGATTATGACGAAGTGACAGAAGAAGCTGAGATCAATTTGGACCAGTAAGGGTTGTATGTAACAAATACTTTGAGAACACAACAGTATGAATGGGCAATTTTATACATGATTTATTTTCCAAGACAGCTTTCATGAGGAAACTGTGATTTGGACGGAGATATTGTCAAAGTATGAAAAATACAATGATCAATGAATACCAATCGACTTCGTTTTATTGGTTATAAATATGTTTAGATTAAACGCTGAATCTTTCACAATGAAAATGATGTTGTGGAAATTGTCTTGAATCAAACTACACAGCATGACTGTTTTCATTTATCAACATTCTGCACAAGTTTACCTTGAAAATATACTAGACAAAATAAGTTAGGAATATTAGATGTTTTATTATTAAAATTTCATTAGTATGTCAAGTTATAAATACATCAGTATTTACAATTCCAAAATTTCAAAATATCCCTAATTATTTTTGTCCACTATATATACACAACGCATTCTTTTCCCATGTGCACAGAGGTTACTCCCTTCAAATCTGAATGGAGTAACCTCTGTGGGAAGAGAATGTATACAACGATGAATGAGAAATATGAAATTTGCATGTTAACACTTTTATGTTATTAAGTAGAAATGTCTCAACTATGCATGTCATACGTCTTTTCAATTGCCACTTTCATCTCAATGAAGAGCTGCAACAGCTAGGACCCATGTCTCATTAGGACTCTTAAACATAAATCAGGATAAATAATTAATCAGAGTAATTTTCCTGACCCTCAATTTTCGCTTAGTGACCATAAGTGGACCAGGTGTTTTGCAAGATCGGAGCTACCTGTAGAAAGATGTCGGGGTATTAAAGGTGTTCGAGGGGTTAAACCCGGCTTAAATGAGAGCGGAACTATCAAAAGGTTGGCTTGACAATGGAAGTAATTGTACAGTATCGAAGCACGGTTGAACGAGGTTGCAATGTTTATTTTTCACCTGCATAGTATTTCAGAGAAAATCAAGTTTGAATTTGGCGACTTTGTGAGAATAAATAAAGAGAGCAAATATCACCGACAAGGTTCTATTTTGGCCCCCACGTTATTTCAACTTCTTCTTCAAACTAACTACTGACGATAATGGATACAAAAGCGGTATTCTTTCAACAATTTGTACCTTCGACAACAACGGTCAACCAATCATGCCATCAAACTGAATCAATGTTTATTTCAAACTATTCAACTATTGTTTCTCTCACAGTAATTTAATTTCACACTGGTAGAATGCAAATGTTATTGTGGCTTGGTCATGCAATTAAATAATAGAATCTTTCGAATAATGTATCAAGTCGTTGACATTCTTTACAGTCTCCGACACAAATCCAAATGTTCTTAGCGGGTGGTTGGTCTTTTGAATAGAATCGTGTTTAAGCTCTGAAAAACCTCGACAGCTAGTCGAAATTTGGCATTTGACTTTAATCCCGTGATCAGAGTTTTAAATCCTCTGGTACAAATTGAAGAAGAAGAAGAAGTAGTATTCATGTTCTGGGCCCATGCATCGGTGAATAATATGCACCTTTTTCACGTACATTTTTAAATAGTTGGGTTATTTTATCAATAAAATGGCAATTTTCGAACCTGTGGTAGAGACCAAATAAAATGTTGCATTTCGTGAGAATTTCAAATATATCAAGACTCATGATTGATAGAAAATGTAATAACTTTGCTTACTGACTTTGTTGCGAGCATATCACCGAATGATATGAATGATATAATATTGTGTGTGTTTAGAATCCATTTTTGTTAGCCATATTATATATATAACTTAATGCCATGGTTACGCCTTCATTATTGAACATTCTGCAATTGAGATAAGAACAAAAGTCACGTATCTAAAATTCTTCAGATAATTTATAGTCGTGTCTGATCTGGATAAAGTTTTATAAATATAAATTTTATTTTAAATACGTTGTATAAACTATTGCTCGCGCAAACGAGCCAATGTGTTATGTTCATGCTTCTAAAAAATAAATGCAAATACATACCACAAATGATAATAATATTCTAAAACTATGCTATATATTTACATAAATACATAGAAAACATACATTCAATTTGACATTCACTGTTAAAACATATATTCATGTTTTTAAATTTATTAGACACATTTATAAACACTTACAGTATGTGTATATATATACAAGTTTTATTTCGTGTGACACGTTTTATCTGTTCATATATTCATAACATTTTAGAGTTCTTTAAAAACATATTATGTAGTTTTATGGCGTTTGCATGTATTTATTAATGCTCTCTGACAACTCTATAACGAGTGGTTGTCTGTCTGTCCAATGTCCAGCAGGGCCAGATGTTACTGTACCCTATGTCAATGTTACCCCTATATCGTCACGGTGCATATAGCCTTGTAATAAAGTACACACGTATTATCAGTATAATTATTCACTTGGCAGGGGGCAGATAACTCCGTAACATCAAAGCTTTGCTCTGTGAACCGAATGTACACAACCATACGTTAATGTAGAAATCTTATCTGTGATTATTCCAAACCACGTACGTTATGTAAGAGTTGCAAACTCATAGACTGTCTTAAAGTCCCTTGAGTAATGTTGAGGCCCTGAAATGAAAAATCAGGGAAAATGTCAACAATTAAAGAACGGAATAAGCACAAGATATTAGCCTCTGAGATCTCTTAATTTTCCTTATGGAAGCTTTTATAGACTTCCTAATACAACATAGATTTGCTTGGAAGTTATAAAGTCTTGACAAAAAGCATTGTAGACGTTGATTGACGAGAAAGAAGAGACATATGTGGGTAACAACTTCGTTGCTCATGATGTGTAAGGTTTCAATAAAGAGTCTTGTTTCGTAATAATGACATTAGCATCAGAGACGACACGTCCCATAGCATGAATAAAGTAGTTAGTTGATATCCGTCATCTTCTTTTCTTTCAACCTCGTACACAGAATTATTTCAAATTCTTTTACTTTCGCTTTATTTGAAAACATATGTTTAAGATATAGTTATAAAATCATGCATAAATGCATATACAGGCAATTAAAAAATCCCAACAAGCTAGCAGACAACATATTGTTAAACTCTTAGATCTTGTCAAACACTTAGACTATACTAAACATATAAACACCGTGTAACTAATAGTATTCATATTCGTATTTATTAAATATTGAAGAGAAGCCTCTTCTGAAATCTCATTTCTCAAAGCTTTATTTTCTATATTTAATAAAATGGTGATATTTAACGAATAAATACTTTTTCAGAGTCTGATTGTAAGACTAATATATCGCCTGTGTGTCAAGTTAACTTTCATCTCCAGAATACAGCCAAAACACCGGAGTATCCCTTCAAGCCTTTTAAGGTAATTATTTCAGGAGGTGTCTTAACCAAACAACATAACCACACTCGAGTCGGACCCAACAATGTAGATATAATCAGAACATATTGTATGCGGTAATACACTTTGACCATTCAAGTGGACACCGTTCCCACGGACCGATAATGACCACCACATGTGGTGCTGACCGCTTTGTCAGAAAGCGCGGGAACCTTTGAAATATCGGCAACAGGTTTCCAAAAAAGCCGATTTGTTTACATTGGTGTGATGTTCCTTTGACAGGACGAGGTGTTTGTAACAGATGCACATATCAAAGTGAAATCAACAATGGTGAGGTGTCGCTGCCGACACGTGTTGCACGTGAAAATCGTGGGTAATGTCCATTTCATAGATGTTGCTGATGTTCACGTGAAAACTATGCTTTGATTATCTGAAGAGAGCTGTTGCCAAGTTAAAGTTATTTTTGAGTAGAGATGTTCTAGATATTGGAAATGTTATAGTTTCTATCTTCAATAAGTACCTAATTATAATTCGGTTCTTCTTATTATTTATACCCAGCCAGAAGCCATAAAATGTGTTATGGTCTCTGACTCAACAGATAAACACGACATAATTAACTTCTAAACGATAGTTTGGACATGATAAGGTGTGTAGTATCTTGATCAGAAACAAAATTGAATAAGTATTTAATTTTTCCCCCCTCATTGACCGTATTCGAATTAGAAAATTTGAAAGTTTCAAAGGAGATGATGAGTTCTTATGATGTAATATGCTGTGATTTTAATGAGTTGATAACGTCTATAATGTGTTTAATCAGTGTGAAAGTTTCAAGAAAGTCTAAAAAATATATATGTTATAATTAAATCTTTGTGCGGTAAAGAATTCAAACATATTCGATAAACCATTCGACAATAACACATATATGTAAAATCAAAATGAACCCCATCGAACGTAATAGTCTACTACTGATCAATCAGTTTATGTCAATGAGTAAGAGAATATTATTTTAAGTATTTGACATTTCGGCAATGAAATAAAAAAAATCCTATAAGGCATTGCTAGTTGTAAAGCATACTGCAGCAAATATACTGTTGTATCAAATCACTTTTGTTCATGTCACTAGAGTTTTACTCAATAAAAAAAAGGTTCTAACAATCAGATCTCAGCTGCAGAAGTTGCAACTGCCTTCTGGTCACCGATATTTGTCATGAGCATTTGAGAGCAAAAATGAATATAGGCGTTTTTGTTATGATATTACGAACGCTTCAAAGTAGAGTACGATAGGACGTGTTTTATCATTGTTGTTAATTTCCTGTGTGTTATTTATTTGTTATTAAAATGACATATTGTGCTACTAAATCTTCTATTACTAACTATCTAACATGTGATATATATTAATAAAAATAGTAAATTAAAATGGGATTCGAACGCATGCTTTTGTGTGTGAGAGACAAGCTTTCTACAGTGCAGAAATCATTCAACTTCAGGGTTACTTCCCCTGAATACTGACATAATGTTCTCAACTAAGTATTATTATGTAACGGGACAAAACTGGTTTAAAATGTCTTTATTATAAACTTGTTTTTAATGTAACTGGTATGACAACTACATAAATTATTCAATTAACATAATTGCTAGTATTAATCTTTGTTTTAAGAAAAAACTTTATAGTAGAACATTACGTTTAGAATTTTACTAAACAAATGCAGACGACGTTTGTTTAGCTCGTGTCTGACACGTTCTGTATATTTTCTTGACGGTGACAGCTCAAGGTTGCAACTCCACGAGGTTGTTATACGTCTCTCACTTCCAAAGATTGTTTAAGGTAAGAAAATTACTGTTTGATTTTGAAATATTGCCTTGATGTACACAGACTACAGTGCTGTCTTCGCAATGAGTAAATCAATGACAATGAATACAGTACTGTACAGTGTACTAGTTAGTTCATCTATAAAAACTCGTATTCCGGCAAGGGCCTACATCGATGGCTAGTGCGTATACGTCTAGTTATATGCTGGACTATTTACTAGTAGGCCTAATGTTAGATCTTGCAGATTAGATTCAATCGTTGTTTCTGAAACCATTTGTGAGACACCAACACGCTCAATATGAAGAAATTTAACCAGCATTTAAATTTGTGGACTCCAGATAAACCATGGAAACCCCTAAAACTTAAAGAGTAAAAATAAAAGAATTTCATTTATGATATCATTAGAGTGGATTATTGGCACAATTCATATAACATTTAAACTTTAAGAAAATGTAATTCCCATGCATACTAAACCATATAAAAGAATAACCTTAATCGATATTTGATTATTATTCAGTTGATTGTTGCTGGACGATGAACGACCGAAAGACAAATGCCTGCACTGCAATCGATGCTGCTACAGCTGATCTGAAAGCCCTCAGTAAAGACATCTATGAACATCCAGAACTGAATTTTAAAGAACATCATGCACATAAAATATTAACAGAATTGTTAGAGAAGTATGGATTCGATGTTGAGAGGAGTTACAAAATACCCACAGCTTTCCGAGCAACATATGGTAGCACTGAAAATGGTGGACCTCATTTAGCTGTGTTGTGTGAGTATGATGCACTACCAGAGATCGGCCATGCTTGTGGGCACAACTTGATAGCAGAAGTTGGTGTGGCAGCTGGAATAGGAGCAAAGGCTGCCATGGAAGCTGCTGGTAAACCTTTAGGAAAGGTATTGAACAGTTTAATTTTGTAAAAGGTGAATGATTGTTTTTTTCAATCAGTACGTCTGTCTTCAAGAGCATGTTTTGCAGACATAGTAATTAACATGAAATCATTTTATGTATACAATTAATAAAAGTAATTTTGTAAAATTGACATTTTTAGCTCATCTGGCCTGAAAGGCCCGATGGGCTTATGGCATGGCATGTTGTACGGCGTCCGTTCGTCCATTCATTCATCCGTCCGTCCATCCGTCCATCTGTAAACTTTTCTTATTTTCATCTTCTTCTCCAGAACCACTTGGTCTAGGGAGCTGGAATTTTGTGTGCAGACTCCTTGGCTAATGGGGATTCTAAATTGTAGATTTCATGACCTCGTGATCTCAAATGGGGTCACAGGCTTCACATCCTTAAAAACCTATTTTCATCTTCTCCTCCAGTTCCAAAAGGTCTAGAGAGCTGAAAAGTTGTGTGCAGACTCCTTGGGTAATGGGGATTCTAAATTGTAGATTTCGTGACCCCTCGACCTCAAATGGGGTCTCATGGGTCACAACCTTAAAAACCTATTTTCATCGTCTTCTCCAGTTCCAAAAGGTCTAGAGAGCTGAAAAGTTGTGTGCAGACTCCTTGGGTAATGGAGATTCTAAATTGTAGATTTGGTGACCCCGTGACCTCAAATTGGGTCACTGGCGCACAATCCCAAAAACCTATTTTCATATTTTTCTCCACTTCCAAAAGGTATAAAGAGCTGAAAAGTTGTGTGCTAACTCCTTGGCTAATGGGGATTCTAAATTGTAGATTTCGTGACCCCTCGACCTTTAAATGGGGTCACAGGGGTCACAACCTTTAAAACCTATTTTCATCTTCTTCTCAAGTTCCAAAAGGTCTAGAGAGCTGAAAAGTTGTGTGCAGACTCCTTGGCTAATGGGAATTCTAAATTGTAGATTTCGTGACCCCTTGACCCCAAATGGGGTCACAGGGGTCACATCCACATAAACCTATTTTCATCGTCTTCTCCAGTTCCAAAAGGTATTGAGAGCTGAAAAATTGTGTGCAGACTCCTTGGGTGATGGGGGGTTCTAAATTGTAGATTTCGTAACCCCCTGACCCCAAATATGGATCACTTGGTCACAACCTATAAAAAAATATCATTGTAGTAAGCTTTGAACAGTTCTCTTGAGATTTTATGTAGGCTACTCTCCATTTCAGACTAAGGGAGGTAATCCCAAATATGTGAGTTCTAACTTTCAGAAATAGTTCTTGAGAAAGAAGAATTAAGAATAGAGGATCTAACAAATATTGTTTGTAATATTTAGTTTGTAAGCCCATAACTTTTAGCATATTTCATATGTAAAAATTAATAATTTATCATATAATGTAGAATGCCTGATGAGCTACAGAGCCAATGGCTCTATATTTTATTTTATTTATCATTAAACCTATTTGATGGTAATATAATTAATATCAAATGAATTAATTAAATAATTAATAATGGGAGGAAATTGGTAATTACATCTGAAGCTATAACGTCTGTACATTATGTTCTAGCTGACAGTTCTAGGGACCCCAGCAGAAGAGGGAGGGGGAGGCAAGATAGATCTGATCCGGGCTGGAGTCTTCTCTGATGTGGATGTGGCAATGATGGCGCACCCTTCTCAGTTTAATCTTGCAAAACCGATCATGGTTGCTTTGAATCAGTGAGTGAAAAATGAAAACATGATTCTGTATATTCTGTAAGTGTAAACATTGTCATTAGTCCCAGAGTGCACACAGAAGTTGTTTTCTTCTTTGGAATAGGGCTAGTGTTCTCATTTGTGATATCCAATTACTGATATTGATAAATGGTTGGATAGATAATACCTCTATACAACAATAATTGATGTTTACCTCTGCAAGAAATGTTGTCTACTCATGAAAAATTACATAGCAATGCTCTGATAACTGTGTAATTTCCTGCAGGATTCAAATAAAGTACATTGGCAAGGCGGCCCATGCTGCGAGCTATCCGTGGGAGGGACTGAACGCTCTGGATGCTGCTGTTCTATGTTATCAGAATATATCCTGCATGAGACAGCATATGAAACCTACCTGGAGAGTTCACGGTATCTCGTCTCTGTTTCAATCTACATTTGTGCATAGATACTGCAATATCCTATTTTAAATTCTATTATAAATTGGCACCCCGATTTAAAAGTGCGTCCTTGTTGAATTCAGTCTGCCCTTGAATATTTTATCGTATAGATATTTAAGCTATCCTACCTTTGTGCAAAGATACTGCTATATCCTATTTTAAATTGTATCATAAATTAGCACCCTCATTCAAAAGTGTATCCTTGATATTTTTGGTAGCTAAGTGCCCTAAGCAACTATTACCTTTGTTCTTACTTCTTTCAAGTTTTGAACAAATCTTCTGCTATATTGATAATATATATTGTGATGCAGTGTAGAATTACATGTGATTTTTTTTCTTCATTTCTTACCATTACCTCCTAATTTGTCAGAAAGCCTCCCTTTCTTCTATATGACAAGGAAACAAATCTGTTATTCTAAGAATGGTTACTGAGGCTATATGGCATCATGTCAAACTTATTTTGTAATGATCAATAGGAATTATCTCCAGACATTTGCTCACAAGAAGAATTAGAATTGAAGAGATCACATATGAGGGCTTGGGGGTATCAGTGAGCCAAACCTGTTCAATACTGTATTCATTTCAGGGGTGATAACAAACGGGGGCTCCAAGCCAAACATCATCCCTGAGATAGCAGAACTAGATTACTACATACGAGCTCCGACTGACTTAGAGCTTGCTGTCCTCAAGAAGAAGTTTGAAGCTTGTGTGAAGGGGGCAGCAACAGCAACTGGATGTACTGTTAGTAGAAATACAAATCCTACATTTCTGAAAAGTTATCTCCTCATAGAACATCGACGATAAGTTAATAAATCCTTTTAACTCAAATCCTTAATAAGGTCCAGAATTATAACTTCTAGTTTACAATATGTTATTGAATTATATGTTATGTCACATGATACGGAAGTAAAACAAGCACAAGTTGTCATGTAGTATTAACCTTTGAAATCTCTATCCTCAACCATTGGCTTGTATTATCATGCTGGTGCTATCTTTGGTACTCCAGATCCAGGTATTTCACCCTTGATTGTCCTAACATCGATGTCATCATCAATATCCTCAATGCAATTTATTACCCCCTGGTGATGCAAAATGATGCTACCTCAAGTTTAGAGTGCTGTTTCAGGTAGAGATAAAGTTTGATGACAAGCCCTACTCAGCTCTGAACAGCAACTCCGTCCTGGCGTCTCTTTACGAGGAGAACGGTAGACTGGCGGGGGTCAAGTTCAACACAGATCTGACCTCCGTCAACAAGCAGGGAGGTTCTACAGACATGGGCAATGTGTCCAATGTGGTGCCAAGTATACATCCCAAGTTCTACATCACTCAAGCATCTGGACATTCACTTGATTTTGCTAAAGCAGCATGTAAGTTTTTATTGTGTTCAAAGCTTTGAAATGACTGCCTTCCCTTCTCTTAAACCAACCTGTTCAATTGCATTCCAGATTCCTGCATTCCCCATTAATAAATGCCTCAATTTCCTACTGCCCTCATACCCGATATCCCCATTCAATGCCTCAATGCTCCTTTATTATCCCCCGCCACGAAGTGGAAGGGGGATATAGGTTTGGTCTCCGTCCATCCGTGCTTCCGTGCTTAAGTGCATGCGTGCGTCCGAGATAAAGGGGACAGCTTTTCTCAGAAACCATTTAAAATAGGATTACCAAATTTGGTGTGTTGCTTGAGAGCATAAATACCTTGATGGAGTTTGAAAATGAGAAGCATGCAATTATTTTTGTCAGAGTTATTGCCCTTGTTCCATATTTTTGGACTTTATTCATAGTATCTCCAAAGGGGACAGCTTTTCTCAGAAACCGTCCAAGATAGGATTACAAAATTTGGTTTGTTGCTTGAGGGCATAAATACCTTAATATAGTTCAAAAATGAGAAGTGTTCAATTATTTTTTCCAGAGTTATTACCCTTGTTCCATATTTTAGGACTTTGTTCATGGTATCTCCAAAGGGGACAGCTTTTCTCAGAAACTATTTAAGATAGGATAACCAAATTTGGTGTGTGCCCTGAGGCGCGGCTGAGGGTATTGATACCTTGATGGAGTTTGAAAATTAGAATCATATTCAGGTATTTTCAAAGGGTATAGCTTTTCTTAGAAACGGTTTAAGATCAAATCAGTAGTGTGGTCGAGGGTATCGATACCTTGAAGGAATGAAAAAGAAAAGTGCAAAATTATTTCTTCTCGAATTTTTCCCCTTTTTAACAATTTCTTTGGTCTGGCGGGGGATGTTGATGACTATGTCTTCTTGTTCTGATTCTCAATTTGTCACTTTTACCAAATGTCAATACTTTAATACTGTTTTGTCATCATGCCCCAAATGTCCCAATTCTCTCATGCTTGTTTGTTTTGGACAGGTAACTTTCTAAACTCGTTGCCATGGATGTTTCTTCTGTTATGTCCATATGTTTGGAATTTTATTCGGATCATATCTCAAAAAAATTACATGGTAACTTCATCAAACTTGATCCAAATATGTGCTTTTTGAGAGTTAGACCTATAGATGAGTTTTATTTTCCATTTCCATGGAAACATGACATAAACAGTGACTCAATGAGGAAGTAATTTTGTCCATAACATAGCATCGTAGTAACTTACATGAACAATGAACGAAGTGAAAACACTTCTGAGACTACTTACTCTACTTTCAACAAACGTTAAGAACATTTCATCAATGTTCTTAAATGTGCCTTTTACTATTTTGCAGGAAGCTGTGCTCACTTCTACACTTGTTTGTATTTCAGGTACTGAGGAATCACAGGGTTATGCTATAATGACAGGCAAAGCTATTGCTATGACGGCCGTCGACTTGTTTCTCAAGCCAGAACTAGTGACACAGATCAAGGAAGAATTCAGAGTATCATCTGAGCAACTACGAGCACTGCAGGCTGCACTGAAGTGAACACTGACCTGAAAATAAACACATCAGTGTCTGTTTTAACCCTAGCAGCAATAAACCAAAGTAATTTTACCTCTGTTGACCTTTTTCAACACAAGCTTCAGCCTGGTGCTTGTTAGAGAATGGACTCTTCCCTTAGTGTTTTAACATTTGTTTTATTTTTACAATTGTAACAGTGTTACTAACACCTATTTCATCTTATTGACAAAATGTTTGAGAGAGTTCTAAAGTTGGTAGTATAGACATGTTGAGAACTTTATGGATGATGAAATTTTTGGTATAGATGCAACAAAACAGTCTAAGAATCTTTTCTGTAATGTGATTGTGATGAAAATTAAAAAAGGTTCATTATTGTCATCTTTATTGGTAATAATTAATATTTAACATTAATCAATGGATTCACTTTAAGATGGTAATGCTGTATAAGTTCATGACATTTTCTCTCCACAGGGGTTACTCAAGTCTTTTCTTCCCACATAAGTTTTGTTCTTGTCCGACGGTTTTCTTGTGCGCATTAAAGAGAATCATCTATTGCAGTCAGCAAAGTTGTTTCAAGAGAATTTGATCTGTTGACCTGTACTGATTTGACTTTCTCAACTTTCTGACAGGACATAAAGACAATAGCATATATTGCAACTTTCACCACTTAAAGTGTTTAATAGAGTGTTATTGTCAGATAAGGTCAGAGGTTAGATGGGAAGAAACGAGTCGGAGAGTATGAAATAGGAGAGATTCTCGGTTTCACACCTTTATTTGTGATATAAATATGGTGATGGTGCTTTACTTACCGTATATTGTTTTTTGGTAGAGTTCCCGTCGGCGTCGTCGTCGTCGGCGGTGTCACAATTGTTTCCAGGGCATACCTCTTGACCAGTGTCAGTTATAAAAAATAATAATTTGGACTTCGTCTATTTGAGGGATAGGGTTTGTTTCCGGAGCAGATCTCCAAAACTACTTGGCCACTTTTATTTTCAGTTTCCATTGCAACAATGTACTTTGTCTTTAATTAATAACTGAAATTGAATTGGGGGGAGCGGGAGACATCTGTTTTTATGAGTAAAAACACGTTCTAGTCATTTTATAAAGGGATAGTTTTTAAAATCATATTATATTATATTTTTGATTTACAGTTTTAATGTGTTTGATTTTATGAAAACCAAAATACATGTGCCAACCCTATTTTCAGCATTATAATATCTCCCTATAATTTTAGCATTTCCATATTTGCCATTGTTTATCGAAAACGTTTTTTGACACTTTTAAAAGATTTTACAGCAGTATTAATGTATTATTAAAAAAACATATTACCGTACGGTAATGTGAAAAATGATTATATTGTCAATTATTCACATTTAAATGATTGTTTGAAATTTGTATGCTATTAAACAATAATATGTTCTTTACATACAATGAGTGTGGGCATTGCATTATATATATATATAACAATATATGTTTAAAATAAACAAACTTTAAATGTTTCTCAGTTATTTTTTTTATTGAAGTTTTCCTTGAATATTCAATGACATATGCATGTGTTACAGCGGCCGTGAGCCAGCACCCTAACAAGAATGTTGAATAGGGGACAAGCAGTCTTACAAGAATCATACATGTATCATATCCACCCACTCTACCATCATTCTTTCCCACAGCGGGTACTCCCTTCAGATTTTCTATCGTCTCTGTTGTGCGAAGCCTGATTTTCGTTAGATTGATTGAAGTTAGTTGTGCAGTCAGCGATGTTTTAAACTGAGCATTCCATAATTGTTGAAATGAGTTGCTTGTACAATGTGCACATATTGTAAACAAGACTTAATTCAGTCGCAGATGTAAAAAGATTTTTGATTGGACAAAAATAAGTGTCGACATTACCAGTATTGCCAAACTGTCACCGCTAGGAGACTATGCTAGACTAGTGTATTATTGCATATATGTAACAGAGGTTACGATAGAAAATCTGAAGGGAATTGAATCCACCTGCATTATAATGTGCTATATTTGAAAATCCTTTATCAATGCGATTTAATTTTAATGTGTGAAAGGTGTCTCATTTGAAAAACAGAAGATCTGTATACTTTTGATCATGTTTTGTAGATTTGATGTTGAATGTACCGATAAGTTGTGGAACACTAGAACTAGTCACTACTACCAACAATGTTTTTATGATGCTTATTTTTTTCAAATCAAATATATTAAAAACATCTACGTATGAAGTTACTGATTTTGTTATTTTTTTTCTATAATAGACATGTATTACAACATAAGAATGGAGAATGGACAATTTTAAATTAAATATCAAGACACTGTTGACTAATTTGTGGCATTCTAGGAATTCAGTCAATTTAGATTGCAACATATTTGTAAAGTCTGAAAAACTCCTTTGAAAATTTTACCAGTGCTTCATCTAGAAAATCTTCAACCGCTAAATAATTTTCAGATGAAATGCATGTGTTATTTGTAGTTTATCATCAAAAATTTTGTTCGAAAGGAGATACCATTTTTGACAGTTTGATATATGATATTACACTGCTTTCACATCATCAAGTAATGTTTCATGCCATTATTAATAGGATAACGCCCCAGTGGTATGACATCACATATTTGGTTGACAGCAATGAATATCTATTTGAATGATAAATACAATCTAAGCTTCGTGTCTTCTGATATCAATATTCATCGCTTTGTAACATTTATCAACTTGTGCTGATATATCTGATATCAGAAGACACTTGGGTGTGATCATGTTTAAACTATACAACTATTTTCATGCAACTATCCATGAGATTAAATACCTGTTAGTTGGAACCCCTACTCTGGATTTGTGGAAAGTTTTGGAATTAAAGTTTAAATTTTACAGCCGCTTCTTTTTCCTATCCAAAATCCTTGTTTTGTTTAAGTGAACTTTAAAAAGAGAATGTCAATTTTGAAATATATTGCTCCAATTTTGATGATAAAACATTCAGTAAGGCTTAGAAAGCCAGCACTGTCAGGCATATTCTCCTGTGTATCTCTATTTGTTCATCATTTCTTATTGATTGTGTTAAATAATTATACAGTACGAAAAGCTCTAGAAAGCTGAATTGTTGTTCAAGACCCTTTAGACAATGTCGATCTTAAATTGTAGATTTAGTGACCCTGGTTCCTGTAATATGAGCCTCGGAGGCCAATCCATAAAAACCTATATTTTTCAATATATTTTCAAACATGTTGATGGCTAGAGAATAGAGTCTCAGTTTAATCCAAAATAAATGTCAATGATTTTGTTACTCACTGAAACTTTTGTAGACTTTTCATGGCTGTGGATAGTGAATTACGAGGGGCGTTCAATAAGTGTTGCAAGCGGGGCATTGGTGTTTACATAAACAGTGTCAGCTTGTAGCAGGTGTTACTATAGTCAAAACATAACATTGACACATGTCAAAACAATTTCTAGACATAACAATTATTTAGATATAATAGCTGCGCTGACCTAGGGGTCTCCATAATCATGGATTCTCTCAAACATGAACAACGCGCTGTGATCAAGTTCCTTACTAAAGAGGGATGCAAAGCTACAGAAATACATAATCGTATGTGTAATGTCATGGGTAAGGATGCTCCTCACTTTTCAACAGTTTGTCGCTGGTCTCTTCAGTTCAAGCGGGGCAGGGAGTCCTTAGACGATGACCCACGGTCAGGCAGGCCATCTGAAGTCACCCGACCGGAAGTTATTGCCGCTATCGAAAGACGAATTTTAGCTGACCGCCGTGTTAAAGTTTCTGAACTGTCTTTGGAATTCCAGATATCAGTTGGAAGTGTTAAAAAAATAATTCATGACCATCTTGGTATGTCCAAGGTATCTGCAAGATGGGTACCCAGAAACCTCACAGCACAAGATCGCCAGAAAAGAACCGAAAGTTGCATGGAGCTCCTGGATCGGTTTAATGCGGATGAAGCCAGGTTTTTGTCTCGTCTGGTGACAGGTGACGAAACCTGGATCCACCACTGGGACCCGGAAACTAAACTGGAATC
This sequence comes from Gibbula magus, assembly GCA_936450465.1. Taxonomy (NCBI): domain Eukaryota; kingdom Metazoa; phylum Mollusca; class Gastropoda; order Trochida; family Trochidae; genus Gibbula; species Gibbula magus. The sequence goes on from OW388293.1 coordinate 35,321,342, forward strand.
CAAGCAATGGAAGCACCCGAGTTCACCGCCTCCCCTGAAGTTTCGCACTCAACCATCAGCTGGCAAGGTTATGGCGACAATCTTTTGGGATGCAAAAGGCATATTATTAATTGATTACTTGCCAACCAAAACTACAATGAATGGTCAATATTATTCCAACCTAATGCAAGAATTGCGAAAGACAATTCGACAGAAACGCCGTGGAATGTTGACACGTGGTCTTCTGATTTTGCATGACAACGCTCCAGTCCACAAGTCAAGAGTTGCACAGGCCGCTATACGTGATTGTGGATTCGAACAGCTTAACCACCCACCCTACAGCCCAGACCTAGCCCCCAGTGACTACTTCCTGTTCAGAAACCTGAAATCCGCCCTACGTGGAAGGCACTTCCGGGATGACGAAGACGTCAAAGCTGTCACAGAGGCGTGGTTAGGCGGGCAAACGGAAGACTTCTACAAAAGCGGCATCAAAAGTCTTAAAGAGAAATGGAATAAGTGTATTGAGGTGAAGGGTAACTATATTGAAAAATAACAGTAAAAAATTGACTACGCGAGTTGGTTTTATATTGAAGTTGCAACACTTATTGAACGCCCCTCGTATATTGAGAACAATTTGTTTCGTTTTTTTTCTACATCAAACAATAAACGTCATGGTGAGCTACATAGCCCATGGCTCTATTTTCAGCATACGAACCTGTGTGTTGAGCTAGCAAAGGGATATCTCAAGAAAGATTCTCTGGATTCTATTCATAGTGTAAGCGTACTCAAAGGTCCTCCAAGGAAGACGCAGACCCAGTCAATTTGACATCCCCAAGGTGGCAACGGAACTTTGAGGTTTAAGTGTTGGAACTTACTTGCATGTTAAGGCGCTGTAGCACGCCGTTCTTTCTGAAATAAAGTGCTGTCACATAAAGGTACAGTTGGTGTTAATATGGCTAGATAATACTTCTGAATCAATAAACAAAGTTTTAAAACGAATGTACATGGTTAGGTTAAGCCCCGCGAGTCCCTTTCCAATCGAGCGACCATTATCTAAACTTTAGGCTAAATATTCAGAGTAGCGATTTAAATATGGTACAATGACGAAATGGTCAACCATCTTGCTGTCCGAACTCTCAAGATAAAATGAGACCCATAAATCTACCTATAAATCTGAAAAGTTCCACAGAATTGTCGCTTTATTACGTCGCACCATTTTCTTCCAAAACGCATAACCGTTTTCTATTGATACGGCTTTTTAGCATCTAACGTAATAATATATTGTATAGGCCTAAACTTTATAATAAATTGCAAATTTCAGAAGATAATATGCCGAAGAAATTGCTGCAAATCCAGCTTGTCGATGCAACAAATAAAAAACCTTCCTTTGGATTATGTTCATAACTCAAAACTTCTAAGAAAGATGCAGGGCCGAGTAGATTATTGTGACCTTGACACTTGTTTCAAATATGCTTATCGCATGCAAATTAATTAATTCAAATTTTCATTTAATTTATTAGCATATTCAGCAACAATACTTGTTTGGACCGAGTTTGATACTTCATAGTGACCTTGTCGAATTTACGTGTTAGTTCAGTATGAACAAATTACCGTTATGAATATTTCCATGTCTATGCATTTGCTGTATCATTACCACTACCCAGTTCTAATTGCTGGGGACTAGTACAATGCTTTTCCAGTCACGTCCACAAACGTTAGTTTATGAGTCGCACTCACGCCGTGGAATACGCACGTAGGGGCTGCCAGTTAAATAAGGTAAACTTATCACATTATTATTTGAAATATTGAACTCGTAGCATACAAAGATTATCAATTCATCATGTGATGTAAAGTAGTCATTTGTTCTTTAATATCTAATTGGGAATTGGCATAGTTGTCTAAGCATAACCTTTATGTCCTCTAATCGAAGATTTCTGGAGCATATTGTTGTGCACCTGTCTTTTTTGTCGTCTTTCCGAACAGCTTGGTCAATACTTTCAATTGCTCAGTGATAATCTATTGATATATCATATATGCATATTGTGATACGACCTTTCATTCAGGTCATAACGTTTAATTCATCTGGCCTTAAAATTATACCTTCATGTATTTACTGACGTGTTTGCACTGGAATTGAAAAGAGTAAACGATTCTACACTGTCGGCTAAAATAAACGCCTATTTGATTTTCCTTAAAATGAAAGATGAAATAATTTCTGAAATATAATTAATGGTGGTCTGAACGTTATGCTGAAGAAATACTTGATATGAAAGTCCATTGAAATCGTGGAAACTGTGATTCGAGCCAATAACATTCATGAAAACCACGCTCAATGAAGACCGCTATTTTCGGTTGATACACTTGCGCACCGTAAGCACGAACATCTGTACCCTCATCACCACTTTAACATGTTAATGCGAATGCGTGTCTGTATTGTTGCTCGTGGTTGTATGAATATCTGTTTAAAATGTTTTTCTGATCAAGCACTGATCGAAAATTATTGTTTTCTAATTTCAACAATCGCCATTATTTTGTGACATGAACTTCTGAAACTCAAATATATTATGTAGAAATAGTGCAAGTTCATAATGCTTTAATATTGCTAAACTGTTCATTATAGTTTTTACGATATCTGATAAGATATCTGATAGGCGTTTCTTTTGGCCGACAGTGTAACTGACAATGTCATGTCACATAACGCATGAAGCCTTCATTGCTTAAATAACAAGCACAACGAAACCGCAACCAATTTTTTAATATCTTTACTTTCCCAAAGGGTTGTAACTAATTCAAGAAATATGAACACTGAACCAGATATACAATAAAAAAACGAAGCAATTTGATTGGCTATAAGAATGGTGTCACTGTGAAATAGTTCACTGAACTCGATATAGAAACACTGCGTGGGAGAAGTTTCATACTATCTCTTCACTTGAATACACTTAACCAATATATGATGTAGACTATCTATGTGATGAAGACAGAAGTATTCTGTTTGCCCCAATAACCAAGCTTCTGTGAATTTAAATAGTGTGATAAGCAATGACCCAAAGGCCTGTGCATGCCAACCGTACCAAAGGGTTTAGGATCACTAATGGAGTGTTCTCTTATTACTGTGTTGGCATGACGTTCAAGGGTGTGTAACCAGTGTTTGAAGTCCACTAGCGATTTCAGGATGTTTGGGCTTTCACTTTTGGAGAGCAAGACAAAAGCAGTTTTGGTAATGTGACCTCTTCGGTTCCCTTCAGGGTTCATGGGATCACCAAATCTACAATTTATTAACTAAAGTACCTGCATACAAGATTTCAGCATTCGAAGACATTCAATCAAGTCGAATAATTTTATTTAGGTCATGGTCCTTGTGGCCCTTTAAGACTCACACGGGCACCAACTATACAATTTATTATCCACGTCGACCAAGGTCCCTGTATTTAAGAATTCCGCATTTTTGGGATTTCACTTTTAAAGAACAAGGTGAAAATAGATTTTTAAGGTCGAACCACATTTTGTGATCCTAATTGGTCAAAGTAGGTTATTTGGGTTCGTGAATTTAGCGCATGGAGCTTTGAGTTGTTTAGTTAAAAATAAAGTAAAACATAATTGTTAAAATCGTCCAAATAAGCGACACATGAGTCACCAAATTATGATTACTGATAGAGAGAAGTTAAACTCCTCACAGAAAAATGGACGACCTAAAGACGAGAGCCTGCAAAGCAATAGACGATGCTTCTGTTGACCTCAGAGCTTTGAGCCAGGACATCTATGAACATCCAGAACTCAATTTTGAAGAACATCACGCCCACAATGCCTTGACGAACTTCCTGGAAAAGTATGGATTCAAAGTTGAGAAGAGTTATAAGATCCATACAGCTTTCCGAGCTACCTACGGCAACACTGCAAATGATGGACCCCATGTGGCTGTGTTATGCGAGTATGACGCACTTCCGGGTATCGGCCATGCTTGTGGGCACAACTTAATAGCGGAAGTAGGTGTGGCAGCAGGAATCGGAGCAAAAGCTGCAATGGAAGCTGCTGGTAAACCGCTTGGAAAGGTAACGTCAATATTATCATTAATCAACTATGCATAACTGAACGTTGATATGGTGCTTTGATTCATTCAAAAATGAAATGATGTTTGTAATTTCAATAAATTTAATCATTTCATCGCAAAAACAGATCTTGCCGATAACAGAAAATCGACCTTTATCAGGAAGGCGCAAATTATATGCCTGCACATATCAGTTTCAATGTACAGAACTATGTACATGCACATTGATAAATTGCTGTGTTCCAGCTGACAGTTCTAGGGACCCCAGCAGAAGAGGGAGGGGGAGGCAAGATAGATCTGATCCGGGCTGGAGTCTTCTCTGATGTGGATGTGGCAATGATGGCTCACCCTTCTCAGTTTAATCTTGCAAAACCTATCATGGTCGCCATAAAACGGTGTGTACATGTATGACTCACGGGCATGTAATATATAACGGTAATATATACATGAATCAAGGGCACTTTATATATATAAGGGGAATACATGAATCAAGAGCGTTATATATATATATATATATATATATATGGAAAACATGAATCAAGGGCATTTCATATATATATATATATATATATATATATATATATATATATATATATATATATATGTGAAGGGGAATACATGAATCAAGGGCACTTTATATACATAAGGGGAATACATGAATCAAGGGCACGTAACATATCTATGGGGAACGTATGAATCAAGGGTAAGGTGAATGATGGACACGCGATATGTAGGGTTATAAACCTATAGTGACGTCACTCTATTGTTCTATTAGGTTCTACTTTTACCGGGTAAACCTCTATTGTCAGTTTGCCGGGCGTTCTCCAAGAATGCCCAGAGCTTTCTTGAAGAACGCCCAGGGCTTTCTCTAGGAATGCCCGGGGCTTACTCTAGAATCTATCGGAAATTTATTTTGATTGGGAATTATACACGTTTTGAAATACTTTGATTCAAAGTCCTTCTTCGAATAAGTACCATCACAAAATATCACATTTTTGACAAATCACAAATCACAAACATAAGCTTTGAATGCCTGGTTTCGAACCCTGCACCGCTTACTAATCTGGCGCCTTTGACAACTCGGCTATAAAGGCCCACGAGAACAATGATGTATTTTCCACAGTGACAATCATGTGAACTCCACGAGGCAGAAAGCGCATGCAGCTCACGTGCACGGCGTGGGTAGCGAGTGCAAAGCACGTGCAGGGCGCGGGTGTGCTCTCTTCATAGCATTGAACTCCCAGCAGTATATACCAATGAAGCCACGTGAAGACAAAATATTGAAATTATATCTAAATCATAATTTCTGTCGGTTCATAAGTAAGATCAAAACCTGGTTCTCGGCTTTGTTTGTGGAGTATGCCCTTGGCGTCGGGAAAGGGGGGCGGGCCTATCGGCCCTTCCCCCTTTCCCTCCCCCCGCGGGCATACTCCACAAACAAAGCCTCTGACACGGTTTTGATCCATTACGTAATATATGAATCAAGGTCACGTAATATGTAAGGATAATGTATGAATGAAGGGCACGTAAAATATAAGGATAACGTATCAATCAAGGGCACGTTATATGTGAAAACAATGAATTGATCATTAATTGTTTAAGGGTAATGTATGATGCTAGGGCACGTATTTTGTATAGGATAAAACATGCCAAAGGGTGTTTATGAGATTTAAAACCCGCAACCCGAGGTATAAACACGAGGGGCGTTAGCCCCGAGTGTTTATCCCGAGGGTAAGGGTTTTAAATCTCATAAACACCCTTTGGTATGTTTTATCAAGCTTCCAAACGGACCCCGTGGTTAAATTTTATGTTTAATCTATTCTAATTGATAGTGCGAAAAAGTCAAGGAGTCGTCCGTAAAATATCCCCTTTTGATGAAAGGCAGTAGGGTATGCAGGAGTATGGAGGTTTCGGGTTCGAGACGGGTTATTGCAAAAACAACATTTGGAGATTGGTGTTTGAATAAACAGTTGTTTTCCAATAGAGTTAGACATAATATACACTAACTTTCATCTTAAACTTATCATCTCAGTATTAAATACAGATATTTGAAGAGTGGCATTATTAAGATAATTGCTCTGGGTAAAGGGAAATTACGTTGGAATCCCGGGGATTATGTGATAATCCCCGGGATAATACATCCACATGAATTATTGAGTATAATGTTATAGGCGTATACATCAAGGGCAAGTAATATGTAGGGGTAATGTATGAATCTAGGGTACGTAAAATATCAGGTTAATGTATGAATCAAGGGCACTTAATGTGTATGGGCTATGAATGAAGGGCACGTAATATGTATGGGGTAATGTATAAATCAAGGGCACGTAATATGTAAGGGCAGTGTAACTATTAAAGGCACGTTATATGTAAGGGCCATGTATGAATCAAGGGCACATAATTCGTAACGGAAATATATGAATCAAGGGCACGTAATGTGTAAGGGTAATGTATGAATCAAGGGCACGTAATGTATTTGTGCAATGTATGAATCAAGGGCACGTTGTATGTAGGGGTTATGTATGAATCAAGGGCGAGTACATTTTAGGGGTAATGCAGAGTAATTTTAAAATATGTTGGACATTACAATCAAAGGGTCAACGTATAATTTTTACTTGTCAGAACTAAGTTCATATTCCACGGAAAAGCGGCCCATGCAGCAAGTCACCCATGGGAGGGAGTGAACGCTCTAGACGCTGCTGTCCTGTGTTACCAGAATATATCCTGTATGAGACAACAGATGAAATCTACCTGGAGGATCCACGGTGAGGCTCATATATTGCAATGTGTTCATTTACGTTAGGCTGTATTATTCGAAATACTGGATTCTCTTCACGCATTCTTATCTCTTTCAACAGGAACATCGTATGGTTTTAATAAAAGGGAACTTGGAATGATCATGTACCCCTTTTGAGCAAAAACTTGTTTACTCAAGTTTGAAGCAAAACCTTAATCCACTTCAGTACTCAATTAGAACACAGCCATGCATCAATTAGAACACACCATTATCAGCAAACAAAGGATTCATTACATTTTATTTGGAAAAATTGACATCAGGTGTGATAAACAGCGGCGGATTGAGGACGAACATCATCCCAGAAACCTCTGAACTGGAGTACTCCATCAGAGCCCCGACAGATGCAGAAGTAGATGTTCTCTTTGCAAAGTTTGAAGCTTGTGTACGAGCAGCAGCTGTAGCAACAGGTTGTACGGTGGGTGGAGATTTTCATTCTTCTCAGGCCTTGGCTCAGACCAACGTATGGCCGAATGTTACCTTATTTTATGAGTTATGTCCCTGAACATCTTGGAGAGTCCGAGTACATTTATGGAAATTAAATACGGTGGGTGAAAATGTTCATTCTTTTTAGGCGTTGGCTCAGACCAAAGCATGACCGAACGTTCCCTTTTTTAATGACTGATGTTTCAGAGCATCTTGGAGATTCCGAGTACTTTTATGGGAATTAAATATAATTGTACAATCGGTGGAGATGTTCATTCTTCTTAGGCGTTGGCTCTAACCATCATATGACCGAATGTTCCCTTATTTTATGACTTATGTCCCTGAGCATCTTGGAGATTCGGAATACTTTATTATACTTTATTGAAATATACTATAATTGATTTTGTTTTGACGAAGTAAAATATTTTCGTTTTTGTTCACAAATTCATGTTTTCCTTCACTATCTGTTATTTAAAGTTGCAAGGTTCTGGACAGGTAGTTATTGAGTTTTCACAGTTTTGAAATTTAAAAAATAGGCAAATGGTAATTAAGCATGGTAAGTAATACAGTGTATGGATTCAGCTAGAAAAAGTAGTCAAACTGATTGAGAAATTTGACTTTTTAACTCTGTCAAATTTCAATTAAAAGATACAATTCAAGAGCACAATAACCAGGTTATCAGTAACATGTTCAGATTTGCTTTTGTAAAGTTTATGACCAATGTTAGCCACACTATATACGTTATGTTTGAAATTGAATCGCATACATTGTTGAGCGATCTTGGAGCAGAGCGCGCCTATGTCTGTCCTAAACATTACCTATCAAGTTGGATATTATCATACAAAGTTTGTTCTTCGTAACATAAATTGTACATTTGCTAAAGTTTAGCTCATCAGGCCTGAGAGACCAGGCGGGCTTACGGCATGGCATTGCGTCCAGCGTCCGTCAATCCGTCCATTTGTCAATCTGTAAACTTTTTCAACTTCTTCCCAAGAACCAATGACTCCAGAGAGCTGGAATGTTGTGTGCAGACTCCTTGGCCAATGGGAATTCTAAATTGTAGATTTCGCGACTACGTAGCCCCAGATAGGGTCACAGGGGTCACGACCTTAAAAAACCCTTTTTCATCTTCTTCTCCAGTTTCAAAATGTCCAGAGAGCTGAAAAGTTTTGTGCAGACTCCTTGGCCAATGGGAATTCTAAATTGTAGATTTGTGGATCCCATGAACCCAAATGGGGTCACAGGGATCACAACCTTAAAAGACCGATATTCATCTTCTTCTCCGATTCCAAAAGGTCTAGAGAGCAGAAATGTTGTATACAGACTCCTTGGTCAATTGGGATTCTAAATTGTAGATACGGTCACCCCATGACCCCAAATATGGTCACAGGGGACACAACCTTCAAAACCTATTTTAATCCTTTCCTCCAGTACGAAAAGGTCTAGAGAGCTGAACAGTTTTGTGCAGACTCATTGGCCAATGAGGATTCTAAATTGTAGATTTGGTGACCAACAATGGTCACGACCATAAAAACCTATTTCAATCCTTTTCTCCAGTACCAAAAGGTCTAGAGACCTGAACTATTGCGTGCAGACTCCTTGGCAAATAGGGATTCTAAATTGTAGATTTGGTCACCCCATGACCCCAAATAGGGTCACAGGGGTCACAGGGGTCACAGCCTTAAAAGCCTATTAATCCTTTTCTCCAGAACAAAAATGTCCAGAAAGCTGAAAAGTTGTGTGCAGACTCATTGGTCAATGAGGATTCTAAATTGTAGATTTGGTGACCAATAGTGGTCACGATCTTACAAACCTATTTTAATCCTTTTCTCCAGTACCAAAAGTTTAGAGACCTGAACAGATGTGTGCAGACTCCTAGACTAGAGGCAATTCTAAATTGTAGATTTGGTGACCACATGACGCAAATTTGGTCACAGGGGACACGACCTTCAAAACCTATTTCAATATGTTCCTCCAGTACCAAAAGGTCTAGAGAGCTGAAAAGTTTTGTGCAGACTCATTGGCCAATGTGGATTCTAAATTGTAGATTCGGTCACCCCATGACCCCAAATATGGTCACAGGGGACACAACCTTCAAAACCTATTTTAATCCTTCCTCCAGTACGAAAAGGTCTAGAGAGCTGAAAAGTTTTGTGCAGACTCATTGGCCAATGAGGATTCTAAATTGTAGACAGTGGTCATGACGTTAAAAACCTATTTTAATCCTTTTCTCCAGTACCAAAAGGTCTAGAGACCTGAACTGTTGTGTGCAGACTCCTTGGCAAATAGGGATTCTAAATTGTAGATTTGGTCACCCCATGACCCCAAATAGGGTCACAGGCTCACAACTTTGAAAGCCTATTAATTCTTTTCCCCAGAACGAAAAGGTCCAGAGAGCTGAAAAGTTGTGTGCAGACTCATTGGCCAATGAGGATTCTAAATTGTAAATTTGGTGACCCCATGATCCCAAATAGGGTCACAGGGGTCACGACCGTCAAAACCTATTTTAATATTTTCCTCCAGTACCAAAAGTCTAGAGACCTGAAATGTTGTTTGCAGACTACAGGACCAATGGTCATTCAAAATTGTATATTACGTTACCTGGTGACCCCAAATAGGTTGATAGCGTCACAACCTTAAAAAAAAATATTTTCATTTTTTCTCAAGTACTTCAAATTTGTTATACCTGTGATAAGTTATTAAAATTATCGTGGAAAGTTAACAGTTTGAAATTTATATAGTTTAGCTACAGAGCCGATTGCTCTATTTTTTAAATTAATCATTTTACTGCCATCGACTGTTCTATAGGTATAATCAGCTTTTGTTAGGAGTGAGGACCCGTTGTCCACTGATATCCCCTACTTGATATTGCATAACCCTTGACGTGTAGTAGAGCATCAACGAGGTCAGAAACTCTCTGTCCCCCTCTGCAGGTAGAGTTCCAGCCAGACAACAAGTCCTACTCAGCTCTGAACAGCAACTCGATCCTGGCGTCTTTGTACGAGGAGAACGGTAGACTGGCGGGCGTCAAGTTCAACACAGATCTGACCTCCGTCAACAAACAGGGAGGTTCTACAGACATGGGCAATGTCTCCAATGTGGTGCCAAGTATACACCCCAAGTTCTACATCACTCAAGCAGCAGGACATTCTGTGGACTTTGCCAAGGCAGCATGTAAGTCCCAATGGTACCACTTCCCGATTTATCAGCTCAGCTGCACGCCCAGCAAACTGGGTGCTTTGCATGCTGCCCGTCTGACATCATTAGTTTGTCATTTTAACTATTCACAAATTGCTAGTGTGGTAATATACGCCTGTGACGAAAATGGTATTCTGATGGCATTGATTCAACTTCCAAACGCAAGGCATAACTCTTGCCAGTCTGCATTACTGGCTGATTTAAGCCTTGCGGTATTCCCTCGCTTTGTTGTGTCAAGATAGTGAATCGCTACACCAGAAATGCATAGTGAACCTGGATTTCTAAACACAGATTTTTTAAGGAAATACTGCAAGGCCTAAATTAGCCAGTAATGGAAACTGGCAAGAGTTATGCCTTGCATTGGGAAGTTGGCATTGATTAGGAGTTTTCATTCATGAAACATGATGAGGAAATGATATGTTCAACTGACACGAGTCCAATCATGAAGATATTGCATTTATCTTTTTCAGTCTCCATCGAAAATGTGGAAAAATTAAACATTGCTTTTTCCATTTCATTAAGTATTTTATTGATAGACGCAGCATAATTGCAAATATCTTTGGATATTTGAGCATGGTGGGGGCTCAAGAGTTGATTTTAACTATCTGCTGTATTTACAGGCACGAATGAAGCGAATAATTCTGCACTGCAGACAGGCAAGTCAATTGCGATGACGGCAATCGACCTGTTCTTGAAGCCACACCTTGTCAAACAGATGAAGGAAGAGTTCAAACATGCCATGGATCTCCAGAGATAAACGACACAGAAACAATATTGAAGAATCAGACGGAAAAAAACAGACTAGATAATGGTTTTATTCTCAAAGAAAATTAGCCAAGTAACTCTGTAGAAAGTCATAAGTAATCAGCTTTATATTTAAAAAAGCTTAAACATAGAGCTTTTAGCCATGGAAGTGAAAGGCAGATTTCTGAAGTATGACCCCATTAAGGGCCAGATGAACCTACAATCTGTGATGGCCCCTTTTAAAGGAACACACACTGATTTTGCTTTTTGAGGAGTAAAAATAAAGCCACTGGCTCTGCAGATCAATAGGCTTTACTTACTTTAAAGGTTAGATGAAATGACATATGATCACTTTCGGATTCGTTGAAAAGGGGTTTCAATTTGACAATTGCTAGATTTTAAATTTTTGAAATCGACCCATAAATAACTTATATACGGCTTTTTTTTAAAAGTGCCCAATTAAGCCCCGGCGACCAGAATGAAAATGGGCGGGGGTGGTCACTGAAGCGTATCGGGCTGTGACGTACGTGAAGGAGCCTCTACATGGCCGCTAATCATAATTTAACGCGTTTTCCCCACTTTTAAACTGCTCATATAAGACAGAAAACTTCATCAAAACAACCCAAATTTTCGATAAACGGATTACTAAACTATTCAACTAGCGATTTTATATGGTTACAACAACCGGGGCGTGCTTTATTAGAGTGCATTCTGCGCTTTTGTATAGTATGTTTGTACCAATTAATCGCGGAACTAGAAGGGAAGGTATGACAGTTCAAGTGACACTGATTATCGCGGGAATCGGGTGAACAGAGATTAAGTAGCATCAATTGATCAAAGTATGTTGAATAATCGGCATGTTAATTTTGTTTTGTATGTATTAATAAATAAATATATATGGTAGGTATAACTTCATATACACTGAACGATTGACTGTTCAAACAAGCGAGACAACGTTGCAGATTTATAAATAACATTTTGTATTTAATATAAAAGATTACTGTATTTTAAGTTTGTCAATTAAAATATTCTATATATGATGTAACGGAATGCAAACCATTTTCACTTCACTTTCATGAATAAATAAATGAACTGTTTTGGTCAACAAGCTCAATGAAATTTACATGAAGATTGCTCTATTGTGCACGCTAAACATATACACAGATTGATATAGACAACGAACATTATCGAATAAAAGAATTATGTTACCAGAAGCCTTTTAATGAACATATCGTTAATGAAAACGAAATGGTTTAATTAATAGTCTGATAGCTTTTATGTGTCACTTCTGCACATCAACACACAATTCTCAGTTTAGCGGACCATATAGATGTTTCTTCCAGATCAAAGGGGAGAAGTGTTGTTACAGCACATTAGTTTACGCAATTAAGAAGCTGAGTATGTGAGAAGGAAGGAGTGTAATTATGTTTGTACAGATAACAAGTTTACTGGACCGACTTAATTATATAACGGTGACCAGCATGTCATGTTTATTGCCAACGTCCTGTCTTGGTGACACACAATACACTTAACGCGACATTCAGTCTAGAAATTTCAGCCAATGAACATATCTCTATCAAGTTATCCAATAAAAACTCTTGTTTAAATCTAATGTACCAATGAAATTATTTTTAGTGTAAAATCATCATAACTATTTGGTTTTCTATCTTGCCATTTGCGAAAAGACTTTTGCTGAAAGAGGGTTATTATTTGACCATCTTCTGTTTCCAAGTACTGTCATTGATGGAATTATAGGTTAACATTTTGTGTCTAATGTGCATTTGGATATTCATATTGTCCTTTTGGATACGGTTATAAGGTAAGTTTCTTACATTAATTGACACTCTTGATGAATTGTCAATTTAATACGATGTTTATTTGATTATATTTGATTAACCACACATTTTATTGAAACCATTATCTTATAAACTATGAAATTCTGAATGTTTTAATGTGTAATAAGTGATAACTAAATCGTAAAAGGTAACATTGGGATGCGATGTTTTCGTAGGTGGATTCGTAGACGTATTATTCTTTTGATGTTTTAAAATATGTGGTGAGTTATTTTGATTTTTGTAATGTACAGCTAGTAAATTAGGTTGTCGGTTGATTAACGATGTTTAAAAACAGGATGTTGTGAAGTGCTTTTATTGTCGATGGCTCACAATAGGGTCTACTTCGCCGGCGTGCTTATCTCACGTTTGTTTTTTTATTTTAAACACAAACAATCTCTAACAAAAAATAACAACAACACCGACTATCTGATTTCGTTGTCTAAACTGTACTTCGTTCATATTATCATATCTTGGTTTCATTTTGTCATCTTATATATCATTAGCATTGATTTATCCTATGTCTACGAACGTCTATGAATCCACCGTCTCTCACTAGTTATACCAATTATATTTGATTTGATATATATAACGATATTTTGGTGCATTTGTAAAGTGAAACTTGATAACTAACATTACTCGAACAGATTACACAGCAGAACAGCGATGTGGCATCATTGCAAAGCGTAGATATAACAGATTAACTGACCGATTCCCCAGTGTTTGCCATTGTAAATAGTAAGCGAATGTTTACACCCCGTCCCTTCACGTACGTCACTTCCGGTATCTTCCAACTCTCTAAGCCCCGCCCCATTTTTGGTTTGTTGGTCACGGGTGAAAAGCAGACGATGTTTTTGGGTGTTTTTAAGCCGCTCTAGTTTAATATAGGAACAACATATGGATTTATTTTTGGTTTCTTTTTGCACAAAATAGTCTGATGAACCAATTGCAGTTAAGAATTCAATAGAAAATAATTCATTTCAGCCTTCCTTTAAGAATTGTAAACAGACTAGATTTCAGTTTTTTGGCTTTTAGTTCATCGAAGAAGACAAACATAAAGCCATGGGTTCTGTAGTTGAATATCTAGGTTATCTCAAGTAACATATTGTTAACAAGCACCCTTGTGACCCCTGTGATTCTAACTTGAGGTCATAGGGTCACAAAATCTACAATTTAGAATCCTCATTGGCCAAAGAGTCTGCAGTAAAACATTTCAGCTTTCTAGAGCTTTTCACACTTGAGAAGAAGATGAAAATAGGTTATGAGGTCATGACCCCTGTGACCCATGTTAGGGGTCACAGGGTCACCAAATCTACAATTAAGAATCCCCATTGGCCAAAAAGTATGTAGAACAAAATTTAGGCTTTCTAGAGCTGTTCATACTTGAGTAAAAGATGAAATAGGTTTTTAGATCACGACCCATTTGATCCATATAGAGGACATAGGGTCATCAAATTTACAATTTAGAATCTCCATTGGCCAAGGAGTCTGTAGTACAACATTTTAGCTTTAAGAGCTTTTCTAATTTAAGATGAAGATGGAAATAGGCTTTAGGTCATGGCCTCTGTAACCAACATTTGGGAACACCGGATCACCAAATCTACAATTCAGAATCCCCATTGGCCAAGGAGTCTGTACACAACATTTAAATTTTCTAGAGCTTTTCATACTGGAGAACAATATGAAAATAGGTTTTTTTAGGTCATAACCCCAATAACCCACATTTAGGGGTACAGGGTCACGAAATCTACAATTAAGAATACCCTTTGTCCAAGGAGTCTTTACATAAAATAAGCTCTCTAGAGTTCATGGTTCTAAGAAATCGAAAATGCGAAAGGTTTACAGACGGATTGACGGTCGCCGGACACCATGCCAAGTCATAAGCTCAGCGGGCCTTTCAGGCCTGATGATCTAAAACTAGGCTTTTAGTGACCAATGAGGCATCAAATCTACAATTTACTGTCTCCATTTGCTGATGAGTTTGTTGTCATGGTTCCAGTTTTGGAGGGGGTTTATGTTCCGGAAAACAAGATAAAAACAGAGCCATGGCCTCTGTAGCTCATTAGGGTTTATCCTGTTCCTTGTTGAAGATTGAAACATATTGTTCTCTAGATAAAGTAAACATCTTCATATGACCTTAAAACTAGAGCCATGGAATCTGTAGCTCTCCAGGATTTGTATTGTTTGAAGTAACAAAGACCATAATCAATTTTCTCAGCTTGTTCTGTTCTCACACTGTAGAAGATAATGGAAAAAGGTATTAAGATCGTGACCATATTTGGGGTCACGGGGTCACAGTGTCACCAAATCTTCAATTTCGAATTCCCATTGGCCAGGGGGTCTGCACAGAGTTTTTATGTTCTTTCGGAACATGAGAAGAAGATGAACATAGGTGTTTAAGGTTGTGACCCCTATGACCCTATATGGGGTCATGGGGTCACCAAATCTACATTTTAGTATCCTCATTTGCCAAGGAGTCTGTAAACAACATTTCAGCTTTCTAGATCTTTTGGTACTGGAGAAGATGATGGAAATAGGTATTAAAATCGTGAACTCTGTGACCATATTTAGGGTCATAGGGTCAAGAGGTCACCAAATGTACAATTTAGTATCCCAATCGGCCAAGGAATCTGCACACAACATTTCAGCTGTCTAGACCTTTTGGTACTGGAGAAGATAATGGAAATATATATTAAGATAGTGACCTCTGTGACCCATTTGGGGTCACGGGGTCACCAAATGTACAATTTAGTATCCCCATTGGCCAAGGAGTCTGCACACAATATTTAAGTTCTCTAGACCTTTATAAACATGAGAAGAAGATGAAAACAGGTTTTTAAGGTAGTGACCCCTGTGACCCTATTTGAGGTCAGGCGGGTCACCAAATCTACATTTTAGTATCCTCATTTGCCAAGGAGTCTGTAAACAACATTTCAGCTTTCTAGACCTTTTGGTACTGGAGAAGATGATGGAAATAGATATTAAGATAGTGACCTCTGTGACCCTATTTGGGGTATCGGTGTCACAAAATCTACAATTTCGAATCCCCATTGGCCCGGGAGTCTGCATACAACATTTCAGTTCTCTAGATATTTCGGAACATGAGAAGAAGATGAAAATAGATTTTTAATGTGGCCCCTATGACCCTATTTGGGATGAGGGGGTCACCAAATTTACATTTTAGTATCCCCATTGGCCAAGGAGTCTGTACACAACATTTCAGTTCTCTAGAACTTTTGGAACATGAGAAGAAGATAAAAATAGCTTTTTAAGGTTTTGGTCCCCGTTACCCTATTTGGGGTCAGGGGGGTCACCAAATCTACATTTTAGTATCCCCATTGGCCAGGGAGTTTGTACACAATATTTCATTTCTCTAGACCTTTTTAAACATGAGAAGAAGATGAAAATAGGTTTTTAAGGTTGTGACAACTGTGAACCTATTTAGGGGGCCAGGGGGGTCACCAAATCTACATTTTAGTATCCCCATTGGCCAAGGAGTCTGTACACAACATTTCAGCTTTCTAGAACTTTTGATACTGGAGAAGATGATGGAAATAGGTATTAATATCGTGACCTTTGTGACCCTATTTAGGGTCACGGTGTCACAAAATCTACAGTTTAGTATCCCCATTGGCGTAGGAGTCTGAAAACAATATTTCAGCTTTCTAGACCTTTTGGTACTGGAGGAGATGATGGAAATAGATATTAAAATAGTGACCTCTGTGACCCTATTTGGGGTATCGGTGTCACCAAATCTACATTTAAGTATCCCCATTGGTCAAGGAGTCTGTACAAAACATTTCAACTTTCAAGACCTTTTGGTACTGGAGAAGATGATGAAAATAGATTTTTAGGTTGTGACCTCTGTGACCCTATTTGAGGTCAGGCGGGTCACCAAATCTACATTTTAATATCCCATTGGCCAAGGAGTCTGTACACAGCATTTCAGCTTTCTAGACCTTTTGGTACTGGAGAAGATGATGGAAATAGATATTAATCGCGTGACCTCTGTGACCCTATTTGGGGTCAGGCGGGTCACCACATCTACATTTTAGTATCCCCATTGGCCAAGGAGTCTACACACAACATTTCAGCTTTCTAGACCTTTTGGTACTGGAGAAGATGATGTAAATAGATATTAAGATCGTGACCTCTGTGACCCTATTTGAGGCAGGCGGGTCACCAAATCTACATTTTAGTATCCCCATTGGCCAAGGAGTCTGCACACAACATTTCAGCTTTCTAGACCTTTTGGTACTGGAGAAGATGATGGAAATAGATATTAAGATAGTGACCTCTGTGACCCTATTTGGGGTATCGGTGTCACCAAATCTACATTTTCGAATCCCCATTGGCCCGGGAGTCTGCATACAACATTTCAGTTCTCTAGATATTTCGGAACATGAGAAGAAGATGAAAATAGATTTTTAATGTTGTGGCCCCTATGACCCTATTTGGGATGAGGGGGTCACCAAATTTACATTTTAGTATCCCCATTGGCCAAGGAGTCTGTACACAACATTTCAGTTCTCTAGAACTTTTGGAACATGAGAAGAAGATAAAAATAGCTTTTTAAGGTTTTGGTCCCCGTTACCCTATTTGGGGTCAGGGGGGTCACCAAATCTACATTTTAGTATCCCCATTGGCCAGGGAGTTTGTACACAATATTTCATTTCTCTAGACCTTTTTAAACATGAGAAGAAGATGAAAATAGGTTTTTAAGGTTGTGACAACTGTGAACCTATTTAGGGGGCCAGGGGGGGTCACCAAATCTACATTTTAGTATCCCCATTGGCCAAGGAGTCTGTACACAACATTTCAGCTTTCTAGAACTTTTGATACTGGAGAAGATGATGGAAATAGGTATTAATATCGTGACCTTTGTGACCCTATTTAGGGTCACGGTGTCACAAAATCTACAGTTTAGTATCCCCATTGGCGTAGGAGTCTGAAAACAATATTTCAGCTTTCTAGACCTTTTGGTACTGGAGGAGATGATGGAAATAGATATTAAAATAGTGACCTCTGTGACCCTATTTCGGGTATCGGTGTCACCGAATCTACATTTAAGTATCCCCATTGGCCAAGGAGTCTGTACAAAACATTTCAGCTTTCAAGACCTTTTGGTACTGGAGAAGATGATGAAAATAGATTTTTAGGTTGTGACCTCTGTGACCCTATTTGAGGTCAGGCGGGTCACCAAATCTACATTTTAGTATCCCCATTGGCCAAGGAGTCTACACACAACATTTCAGCTTTCTAGACCTTTTGATACTGGAGAAGATGATGGAAATAGATATTAAGATAGTGACCTCTGTGACCCTATTTGGGGTATCGGTGTCACCAAATCTACATTTTCGAATCCCCATTGGCCAGGGATTCTGCATACAACATTTCAGTTCTCTAGATATTTCGGAACATGAGAAGAAGATGAAAATAGATTTTTAAGGTTGTGACCCCTGTGACCCTATTTGGGGTCAGGGGGGTCACCAAATCTACATTTAAGTATCCCCATTGTATCCCCATTGTCTGCACACAATATTTCAGTTCTCTAGACCTTTTGGAACATGAGAAGAAGATGAAAATAGATTTTTAGGTTGCGACCCCTGTGATCCTATTTGGGGTCAGAGGGGTCACCAAATCTACATTTAAGTATCCCTATTGGCCAAGGAGTCTGTACAAAACATTTAAGCTTTCTAGACCTTTTGGTATTGGAGAAGATGATGGAAAAAGGTATTAAGATCGTGACCTCTGTGACCCTATTTGGGGTTACAGTGTCACCAAATCTACATTTTAGTATCCCAATTGGCCAAGGAGTCTGTACACAGCATTTCAGCTTTCTAGACCTTTTGATACTGGAGAAGATGATGGAAATAGATATTAAGATAGTGACCTCTGTGACCCTGTTTGGGGTATCGGTGTCACCAAATCTACAATTTCGAATCCCCATTGGCCAAGGAGTCTGCATACAACATTTCAGTTCTCTAGATATTTCGGAACATGAGAAGAAGATGAAAATAGATTTTTAAGGTTGTGACTCTTGTGACCCTATTTGGGGTCAGGGGGGTCACCAAATCTACATTTAAGTATCCCCATTGTATCCCCATTGTCTGCACACAATATTTCAGTTCTCTAGACCTTTTGGAACATGAGAAGAAGATGAAAATAGATTTTTAGGTTGTGACCCCTGTGACCCTATTTGGGGTCAGGCGGGTCACCAAATCTACATTTAAGTATCCCCATTGGCCAAGAAGTCTGTACAAAACATTTCAGCTTTCTAAACCTTTTGGAACATGAGAAGAAGATGAAAATAGGTTTTAAAGGTTGTGATCCCTGTGATCCTATTTGGGATGAGGGGGGTCACCAAATCTTCATTTTAGTATCCCCATTGGCCAAGGAGTCTGTACACAACATTTCAGCTTTCTAGACTTTTTGGTACTGGAGAAGATGATGGAAATAGGTATTAATATCGTGACCTCTGTGACCCTATTTGGGGTCACGGTGTCACAAAATCTCCAGTTTAGTATCCCCATTGGCGTAGGAGTCTGTAAACAATATTTCAGCTTTCTAGACCTTTTGGTACTGGAGGAGATGATGGAAATATATATTAAGATAGTGACCTCTGTGACCCTATTTGGGGTATCAGTGTCACCAAAATCTACAATTTCGAATCCCATTTGGCCAGGGAGTCTGCATACAACATTTCAGTTCTCTAGATATTTCGGAACATGAGAGGAAGATGAAAATATATTTTTAAGGTTGTGACCCCTGTGACCCTATTTGAGGTCAGGGGGGTCACCAAATCTACATTTAAGTATCCCCATTGGCCAAGGAGTCTGTACACAACATTTCAGCTTTCTAGACCTTTTGGTACTGGAGAAGATGATGGAAATAGTTATTAAGATCGTGACCTCTGTGATCCTATTTAGGGTTACAGTGTCCTCAAATCTACATTTTAGTATCCCAATTGGCCAAGGAGTCTGTACACAGCATTTCAGCTTTCTAGACGTTTTGATACTGGAGAAGATGATGGAAATAGATATTAAGATAGTGACCTCTGTGACCCTGTTTGGGGTATCGGTGTCACCAAATCTACAATTTCGAATCCCCATTGGCCAGGGAGTCTGCACACAATATTTCATTTCTCTAGACCTTTTTAAACATGAGAAGAAGATGACAATAGGTTTTTAAGGTTGTGACAACTGTGACCCTATTTGGGGTCAGGGGGGGGGGGGGGGGGGGGGGGGGGGGTCACCAAATCTACATTTTAGTATCCCCATTGGCCAAGGAGTCTGTACACAACATTTCAGTTCTCTAGACCTTTTGGAACACGAGAAGAAGATTAAAAAGATGCTTTTGAAGGTTTTGGCCCCCGTGATCCTATTTGGGGTCAGGGGGGTCACCAAATCTACATTTTAGTATCCCCATTGGCCAGGGAGTTTGTACAAAACATTTCAGCTTTCTAGACATTTTAGTACTGGAGAAGATGATGGAAATAGGTATTAAGATCGTGACCTTTGTGACCCTATTTAGGGTCACGGTGTCACCAAATCTTCAGTTTAGTATCCCCATTGGCGTAGGAGTCTGAAAACAATATTTCAGCTTTCTAGACCTTTTGGTACTGGAGGAGATGATGGAAATAGATATTAAGATAGTGACCTCTGTGACCCTATTTAGGGTTACGGTGTCACGAAATCTACAATTTCAAATCCCCATTGGCCATGGAGTCTGCACACAATATTTCATTTCTCTAGACCTTTTTAAACATGAGAAGAAGATGTAAATAGGTTTTTAAGGTTGTGACAACTGTGACCTTATTTGGGTCAGGGGGGTCACCAAATCCACCTTTTTTAGTATCCCCATTGGCCAAGGAGTCTGTACACAACATTTCAGTTCTCTAGACCTTTTGGAACACGAGAGGAAGATAAAAAAAAAACTTTGAAGGTTTTGGCCCCGTGATCCTATTTTGGGTCAGGGGGTCACCAAATCTACATTTTAGTATCCCCATTGGCGTGGGTTTTTTGTACAAAACAGTTCAGCTTTCTAGAACTTTTGGTACTGGAGAAGATGATGGAAATAGGTATTAATATCGTGACCTTTGTGACCCTATTTAGGGTCACGGTGTCACAAAATCTACAGTTTAGTATCCCCATTGGCGTAGGAGTCTGAAAACAATATTTCAGCTTTCTAGACCTTTTGGTACTGGAGGAGATGATGGAAATAGATATTAAGATAGTGACCTCTGTGACCCTATTTAGGGTTACAGTGTCACCAAAACTACAATTTCGAATCCCCATTGGCCAGGGATTCTGCACACAATATTTCAATTCTCTAGACCTTTTTAAACATGAAAAGAAGATGAAAATAGTTTTTTAAGGTTGTGGCCCCTGTGACCCTATTTGGGGTCAGGGGTCACCAAATCTACATTTTAGTATCCCCACTAGCCAAGGAGTCTGAACACAACATTTCAGTTCTCTAGACCTTTTGGAACATGAGATGAAGATAAAAAAAAACATGTTTTTTTTAAGGTTTTGGCCCCCGTGATCCTATTTGGGGTCAGGGGGGTCACCAAATCTACATTTTAGTATCCCCATTGTCCAGGGAGTTTGTACACAACATTTCAGCTTTCTAGACCTTTTGGTACTGGATAAGATGATGGAAATAAGTATTAATATCGTGACCTCTGTGACCCTATTTAGGGTCACGGTGTCACAAAATCTACATTTTTAGTATCCCCATTGGAAATAGATATTAAGATAGTGACCTCTGTGACCCTATTTGGGGTACCGGTGTCACCAAATCTACAATATTCGAATCCCCATTGGCCAGGGAGTCTGCACACAATATTTCAGTTCTCTAGACATTTTTTCGAACATGAGAAGAAGATGAAAATATATTTTTAAGGTTGTGACCCCTGTGACCCTATTTGAGGTCAGGGGGGTCACCAAATCTACATTTAAGTATCCCCATTTGCCAAGGAGTCTGTACACAACATTTCAGTTCTCTAGACCTTTTGGAACAAGAGAAGAAGATAAAAAAAAGCTTTTGAAGGTTTTGGCCCCCGTGATCCTATTTGGGGTCAGGGGGTCACCAAATCTACATTTTAGTATCCCCATTAGCCAGGGAGTTTGTACAAAACATTTCAGCTTTCTAGACATTTTGGTACTGGAGAAGATGATGGAAATAGGTATTAATATCGTGACCTCTTTGACCCTATTTAGGGTTACAGTGTCACCAAATCTTCAATTTCGAATCCCCATTGGCCAGGGAGTCTGCACACAATATTTCATTTCTCTAGACCTTTTTGAACATGAGAAGAAGATGAAAATAGGTTTTTAAGGTTGTGACAACTGTGACCCTATTTGGGGTCAGGGGGGTCACCAAATCTACATTTAAGTATCCCCATTGTATCCCCATTGTCTGCACACAATATTTCAGTTCTCTAGACCTTTTGGAACATGAGAAAAAGATGAAAATAGATTTTTAGGTTGCGACCCCTGTGATCCTATTTGGGGTCAGAGGGGTCACCAAATCTACATTTAAGTATCCCTATTGGCCAAGGAGTCTGTACAAAACATTTAAGCTTTCTAGACCTTTTGGTATTGGAGAAGATGATGGAAAAAGGTATTAAGATCGTGACCTCTGTGACCCTATTTGGGGTTACAGTGTCACCAAATCTACATTTTAGTATCCCAATTGGCCAAGGAGTCTGTACACAGCATTTCAGCTTTCTAGACCTTTTGATACTGGAGAAGATGATGGAAATAGATATTAAGATAGTGACCTCTGTGACCCTGTTTGGGGTATCGGTGTCACCAAATCTACAATTTCGAATCCCCATTGGCCAGGGAGTATGCATACAACATTTCAGTTCTCTAGATATTTCGGAACATGAGAAGAAGATGAAAATAGATTTTTAAGGTTGTGACTCTTGTGACCCTATTTGGGGTCAGGGGGGTCACCAAATCTACATTTAAGTATCCCCATTGTATCCCCATTGTCTGCACACAATATTTCAGTTCTCTAGACCTTTTGGAACATGAGAAGAAGATGAAAATAGATTTTTAGGTTGTGACCCCTGTGACCCTATTTGGGGTCAGGCGGGTCACCAAATCTACATTTAAGTATCCCCATTGGCCAAGAAGTCTGTACAAAACATTTCAGCTTTCTAAACCTTTTGGAACATGAGAAGAAGATGAAAATAGGTTTTAAAGGTTGTGATCCCTGTGATCCTATTTGGGATGAGGGGGGTCACCAAATCTTCATTTTAGTATCCCCATTGGCCAAGGAGTCTGTACACAACATTTCAGCTTTCTAGACCTTTTGGTACTGGAGAAGATGATGGAAATAGGTATTAATATCGTGACCTCTGTGACCCTATTTGGGGTCAGGCGGGTCACCAAATCTACAATTTAGTATCCCCATTGGCCAAGGAGTCTGTACACAATATTTCAGCTTTTGTAGACCTTTTGGTACTGGAGAAGATGATGGAAATAGGTATTAATATCGTGACCTCTGTGACCCTATTTGGGGTCAGGCGGGTCACCAAATCTACAATTTAGTATCCCCATTTGTCAAGGTGTCTGTACACAACATTTCAGCTTTCTAGACCTTTTGATACTGGAGAATATGATGGAAATAGGTATTAATATCGTGACGTCTGTGATCCTATTTAGGGTTACGGTGTCACGAAATCTACAATTTCGAATCCCCATTGGCCAGGGAGTCTGCACACAATAATTCATTTTCTTAGACATTTTTAAACATGAGAAGAAGATGAAAATAGGTTTTTAAGGTTGTGGCCCCTATGACCCTATTTGGGGTCAGGGGGTTACCAAATCCACCTTTTTTAGTATCCCCATTGGCCAAGGAGTCTGTACACAACATTTAAGTTCTCTAGACCTTTTGGAACACGAGAGGAAGATAAAAAAAAAACTTTTGAAGGTTTTGGCCCCCTTGATCCTATTTGGGGTCAGGGGGGTCACCAAATCTACATTTAAGTATCCCCATTGGCCTGGGAATTTGTACAAAACAGTTCAGCTTTCTAGACCTTTTGGTACTGGAGAAGATGATGAAAATAGGTATTAATATCGTGACCTTTGTGACCCTATTTAGGGTCACGGTGTCACAAAATCTCCAGTTTAGTATCCCCATTGGCGTAGGAGTCTGTAAACAATATTTCAGCTTTCTAGACCTTTTGGTACTGGAGGAGATGATGGAAATATATATTAAGATAGTGACCTCTGTGACCCTATTTGGGGTATCAGTGTCACCAAAATCTACAATTTCGAATCCCATTTGGCCAGGGAGTCTGCATACAACATTTCAGTTCTCTAGATATTTCGGAACATGAGAGGAAGATGAAAATATATTTTTAAGGTTGTGACCCCTGTGACCCTATTTGAGGTCAGGGGGGTCACCAAATCTACATTTAAGTATCCCCATTGGCCAAGGAGTCTGTACACAACATTTCAGCTTTCTAGACCTTTTGGTACTGGAGAAGATGATGGAAATAGTTATTAAGATCGTGACCTCTGTGATCCTATTTAGGGTTACAGTGTCCTCAAATCTACATTTTAGTATCCCAATTGGCCAAGGAGTCTGTACACAGCATTTCAGCTTTCTAGACCTTTTGATACTGGAGAAGATGATGGAAATAGATATTAAGATAGTGACATCTGTGACCCTGTTTGGGGTATCGGTGTCACCAAATCTACAATTTCGAATCCCCATTGGCCAGGGAGTCTGCACACAATATTTCATTTCTCTAGACCTTTTTAAACATGAGAAGAAGATGACAATAGGTTTTTAAGGTTGTGACAACTGTGACCCTATTTGGGGTCAGGGGGGGGGGGGGGGGGGGGGGGGGGGTCACCAAATCTACATTTTAGTATCCCCATTGGCCAAGGAGTCTGTACACAACATTTCAGTTCTCTAGACCTTTTGGAACACGAGAAGAAGATTAAAAAGATGCTTTTGAAGGTTTTGGCCCCCGTGATCCTATTTGGGGTCAGGGGGGTCACCAAATCTACATTTTAGTATCCCCATTGGCCAGGGAGTATGTACAAAACATTTCAGCTTTCTAGACATTTTAGTACTGGAGAAGATTATGGAAATAGGTATTAAGATCGTGACCTCTTTGACCCTATTTAGGGTTACAGTGTCACCAAATCTTCAATTTCAAATCCCCATTGGCCATGGAGTCTGCACACAATATTTCATTTCTCTAGACCTTTTTAAACATGAGAAGAAGATGTAAATAGGTTTTTAAGGTTGTGACAACTGTGACCTTATTTGGGTCAGGGGGGTCACCAAATCTACATTTTAGTATCCCCATTGGCCAAGGAGTCTGTACACAACATTTCAGCTTTCTAGACATTTTGGTACTGGAGTAGATGATGGAAATAGGTATTAATATCTCGACCTCTGTGAAACTATTTAGGGTTACAGTGTCACCAAATGTACAATTTCGAATCCCCATTGGCCAGGGATTCGGCACACAATATTTCAGTTCTCTAGACCTTTTTAAACATGAGAAGAAGATGAAAATAGGTTTTTAAGGTTGTGGCCCCTATGACCCTATTTGGGGTTAGGAGTCACCAAATCCACCTTTTTTAGTATCCCCATTGGCCAAGGAGTCTGTACACAACATTTCAGTTCTCTAGACCTTTTGGAACACGAGAGGAAGATAAAAAAAAACTTTGAAGGTTTTGGCCCCGTGATCCTATTTTGGGTCAGGGGGTCACCAAATCTACATTTTAGTATCCCCATTGGCGTGGGAATTTGTACAAAACAGTTCAGCTTTCTAGAACTTTTGGTACTGGAGAAGATGATGGAAATAGGTATTAATATCGTGACCTTTGTGACCCTATTTAGGGTCACGGTGTCACAAAATCTACAGTTTAGTATCCCCATTGGCGTAGGAGTCTGAAAACAATATTTCAGCTTTCTAGACCTTTTGGTACTGGAGGAGATGATGGAAATAGATATTAAGATAGTGACCTCTGTGACCCTATTTAGGGTTACAGTGTCACCAAATCTACAATTTCGAATCCCCATTGGCCAGGGATTCTGCACACAATATTTCAATTCTCTAGACCTTTTTAAACATGAAAAGAAGATGAAAATAGTTTTTTAAGGTTGTGGCCCCTGTGACCCTATTTGGGGTCAGGGGTCACCAAATCTACATTTTAGTATCCCCACTAGCCAAGGAGTCTGAACACAACATTTCAGTTCTCTAGACCTTTTGGAACATGAGATGAAGATAAAAAAAAACATGATTTTTTTTAAGGTTTTGGCCCCCGTGATCCTATTTGGGGTCAGGGGGGTTACCAAATCTACATTTTAGTATCCCCATTGTCCAGGGAGTTTGTACACAACATTTCAGCTTTCTAGACCTTTTGGTACTGGATAAGATGATGGAAATAAGTATTAATATCGTGACCTCTGTTACCCTATTTAGGGTCACGGTGTCACAAAATCTACATTTTTAGTATCCCCATTGGAAATAGATATTAAGATAGTGACCTCTGTGACCCTATTTGGGGTACCGGTGTCACCAAATCTACAATTTCGAATCCCCGTTGGCCAGGGATTCGGCACACAATATTTCAGTTCTCTAGACATTTTTTCGAACATGAGAAGAAGATGAAAATATATTTTTAAAGTTGTGACCCCTGTGACCCTATTTGAGGTCAGGGGGATCACCAAATCTACATTTAAGTTTCCACATTTGCCAAGGAGTCGGTACACAACATTTCAGTTCTCTAGACCTTTTGGAACAAGAGAAGAAGATAAAAAAAAGCTTTTGAAGGTTTTGGCCCCCGTGATCCTATTTGGGGTCAGGGGGTCACCAAATCTACATTTTAGTATCCCCATTAGCCAGGGAGTTTGTACAAAACATTTCAGCTTTCTAGACATTTTGGTACTGGAGAAGATGATGGAAATAGGTATTAATATCGTGACCTCTTTGACCCTATTTAGGGTTACAGTGTCACCAAATCTTCAATTTCGAATCCCCATTGGCCAGGGAGTCTGCACACAATATTTCATTTCTCTAGACCTTTTTGAACATGAGAAGAAGATGTAAATAGGTTTTTAAGGTTGTGACAACTGTGACCTTATTTGGGTCAGGGGGGTCACCAAATCTACATTTTAGTATCCCCATTGGCCAAGGAGTCTGTACACAACATTTCAGCTTTCTAGACATTTTGGTACTGGAGTAGATGATGGAAATAGGTATTAATATCTCGACCTCTGTGAAACTATTTAGGGTTACAGTGTCACCAAATGTACAATTTCGAATCCCCATTGGCCAGGGATTCGGCACACAATATTTCAGTTCTCTAGACCTTTTTAAACATGAGAAGAAGATGAAAATAGGTTTTTAAGGTTGTGGCCCCTATGACCCTGTTTGGGGTTAGGAGTCACCAAATCCACCTTTTTTAGTATCCCCATTGGCCAAGGAGTCTGTACACAACATTTCAGTTCTCTAGACCTTTTGGAACACGAGAGGAAGATAAAAAAAAACTTTGAAGGTTTTGGCCCCGTGATCCTATTTTGGGTCAGGGGGGGGGGGGGGGGGGGGGTCACCAAATCTACATTTTAGTATCCCCATTGGCCAAGGAGTCTGTACACAACATTTCAGTTCTCTAGACCTTTTGGAACACGAGAAGAAGATTAAAAAGATGCTTTTGAAGGTTTTGGCCCCCGTGATCCTATTTGGGGTCAGGGGGGTCACCAAATCTACATTTTAGTATCCCCATTGGCCAGGGAGTTTGTACAAAACATTTCAGCTTTCTAGACATTTTAGTACTGGAGAAGATGATGGAAATAGGTATTAATATCTTGACCTCTTTGACCCTATTTAGGGTTACAGTGTCACCAAATCTTCAATTTCAAATCCCCATTGGCCATGGAGTCTGCACACAATATTTCATTTCTCTAGACCTTTTTAAACATGAGAAGAAGATGTAAATAGGTTTTTAAGGTTGTGACAACTGTGACCTTATTTGGGTCAGGGGGGTCACCAAATCTACATTTTAGTATCCCCATTGGCCAAGGAGTCTGTACACAACATTTCAGCTTTCTAGACATTTTGGTACTGGAGTAGATGATGGAAATAGGTATTAATATCTCGACCTCTGTGAAACTATTTAGGGTTACAGTGTCACCAAATGTACAATTTCGAATCCCCATTGGCCAGGGATTCGGCACACAATATTTCAGTTCTCTAGACCTTTTTAAACATGAGAAGAAGATGAAAATAGGTTTTTAAGGTTGTGGCCCCTATGACCCTATTTGGGGTTAGGAGTCACCAAATCCACCTTTTTTAGTATCCCCATTGGCCAAGGAGTCTGTACACAACATTTCAGTTCTCTAGACCTTTTGGAACACGAGAGGAAGATAAAAAAAAACTTTGAAGGTTTTGGCCCCGTGATCCTATTTTGGGTCAGGGGGTCACCAAATCTACATTTTAGTATCCCCATTGGCGTGGGAATTTGTACAAAACAGTTCAGCTTTCTAATACTTTTGGTACTGGAGAAGATGATGGAAATAGGTATTAATATCGTGACCTTTGTGACCCTATTTAGGGTCACGGTGTCACAAAATCTACAGTTTAGTATCCCCATTGGCGTAGGAGTCTGAAAACAATATTTCAGCTTTCTAGACCTTTTGGTACTGGAGGAGATGATGGAAATAGATATTAAGATAGTGACCTCTGTGACCCTATTTAGGGTTACAGTGTCACCAAATCTACAATTTCGAATCCCCATTGGCCAGGGATTCTGCACACAATATTTCAATTCTCTAGACCTTTTTAAACATGAAAAGAAGATGAAAATAGTTTTTTAAGGTTGTGGCCCCTGTGACCCTATTTGGGGTCAGGGGTCACCAAATCTACATTTTAGTATCCCCACTAGCCAAGGAGTCTGAACACAACATTTCAGTTCTCTAGACCTTTTGGAACATGAGATGAAGATAAAAAAAAACATGTTTTTTTTAAGGTTTTGGCCCCCGTGATCCTATTTGGGGTCAGGGGGGTTACCAAATCTACATTTTAGTATCCCCATTGTCCAGGGAGTTTGTACACAACATTTCAGCTTTCTAGACCTTTTGGTACTGGATAAGATGATGGAAATAAGTATTAATATCGTGACCTCTGTTACCCTATTTAGGGTCACGGTGTCACAAAATCTACATTTTTAGTATCCCCATTGGAAATAGATATTAAGATAGTGACCTCTGTGACCCTATTTGGGGTACCGGTGTCACCAAATCTACAATTTCGAATCCCCATTGGCCAGGGATTCGGCACACAATATTTCAGTTCTCTAGACATTTTTTCGAACATGAGAAGAAGATGAAAATATATTTTTAAAGTTGTGACCCCTGTGACCCTATTTGAGGTCAGGGGGATCACCAAATCTACATTTAAGTTTCCACATTTGCCAAGGAGTCGGTACACAACATTTCAGTTCTCTAGACCTTTTGGAACAAGAGAAGAAGATAAAAAAAAGCTTTTGAAGGTTTTGGCCCCCGTGATCCTATTTGGGGTCAGGGGGTCACCAAATCTACATTTTAGTATCCCCATTAGCCAGGGAGTTTGTACAAAACATTTCAGCTTTCTAGACATTTTGGTACTGGAGAAGATGATGGAAATAGGTATTAATATCGTGACCTCTTTGACCCTATTTAGGGTTACAGTGTCACCAAATCTTCAATTTCGAATCCCCATTGGCCAGGGAGTCTGCACACAATATTTCATTTCTCTAGACCTTTTTGAACATGAGAAGAAGATGAAAATAGGTTTTTAAGGTTGTGACAACTGTGACCCTATTTGGGGTCAGGGGGGGGGGGGGGGGGGGGGGTCACCAAATCTACATTTTAGAATCCACATCGGCCAAGGAGGCTGCACACAACATTTCAGCTTTCTAGACCTTTTGGTACTGGAGAAGATTATGGAAATAGGTATTAAGATCGTGACAACAGTGACCCTATTTGGGGTCAGGGGGTCACCAAATCTACATTTTAGTATCCACATCGGCCAAGGAGTCTGCACACAACATTTCAGTTTTCTAGACTGTAATGTACTGAGTGACGTTTACAAGTAACCTGATAGCTGAGCTAAATTAATGCTCCCCTCAGGCGGAAGTAATTGACCGCTCCCTGCTTGCGCATGTACATAGTAACAACATGGCGACCATGTCCTATCATGTCAAATCATTCAGCAATGAATAAACACCCCATCAACTCCCTGTGAGTCTAGTACTTGACATAATTGGCGACGAGGATAAACCTCCTACATCTCGACGATGTCTGACAGCAGCAAGTTCGGGGAATTTAACCCAGCTGTTGAAACTTGGACTTGTTATACCGAGCGTCTCGAAGCACACTTCATGGCAAACAAGATTGAAGACGCTGATATCAAGCTGTCGATTCTCATCAGCTGTGTGGGACCAAAGACATATGGACTCATACGTAATTTGATTTCCCCTGCAAAAGCAAAGGAGAACTCTTTTGAGGTTTTAGTGAAAGTTGTTAAAAAACATTACCACCCTAGACCGTCTGCGATTGTACAAAGGTACAAATTCAACACATGTTTTCGTCAACCTGGTCAGTCTATTTCTGAATATGTGGCAGAACTTCGACGTTTAGCAGAATACTGTGATTATGGGCAAGAATTTTAGACAATGTTGAGAGACAGAATAGTTTGTGGTGTTGCAAATGATGCAATTCAGAAGATACTTTTGTCTGAAGCTGGATTAAACTATAAACATGCTTTGGAAATTGCCCAGGCTATGGAAATGGCAGCAAGGAATATTGTTGACATTCAGAATCCAGAAACAGAAACAAACAGCTTCTGCTGAAATAAACTTTGTAAAGAAGAAACAGTATTCAAAATCAAGAGACAGCAGTCATCAGAAGTCACATGATAGGGGGAAAGGACGCAAGTGTTACAGAATTGGGGACGACTCACATAACCCAGATCAGTGCAAATATGTTGATGTGGAGTGCAGTTACTGCCACATCAAGGGACATATCAAACGTGCTTGTTTTAAACGTAAACGCACACAGAATCACCAAGCAAATCTACTTGAAAATGTCGACCAGTCAGACATAAGTGACAATGAAGAAGAATATGAACTTTTCACCATAACTGAACCATCAACTGAACCTATCATGATTACGGTGGTCATCAACGGTCAGCCTGTAACGATGCAGTTCGACACTGGTGCAAGTATCTCAATTATGAGTCTGAATACGTTCAAGAACATTTGGAAGCCAGGAAATGCTCCTACTCTCAAAGAGAGTTCACTACTCCTACGTGGATATACAGGGAACATTGTCGACCTGATTGGATATGTAGAGGTCAACATCACCTTTCAGAATCAAACAGCTACATCACAACTTGTCGTAGCGAGAGGGGAGAGACCAAGTCTATTTGGAAGAAATTGGATCTGATTGTTCAACATGACACACTTTGATGAACTGAACACTTTATCATCTCCTCAGAATATTGATGATGTACTCCAGAAATACTCACACATCTTCCAAGAACAAGGTGAAATCAAGGGCATGGTTGGATTAATCTATATTCCACCTGATGCGAAGCCAGTGTTCATGAAAGCATGACCACTTCCTTACGCCATGAAGGAAAAGGTAGATGGAGAACTCGACAGACTTCTTGAAGAAGGGATAATCGAGCCAGTACAACACTCTGAAAGGGCTACTCCCATAGTCCCTGTCCTCAAATCCGACAAAACAGTTAGACTCTGCGGAGACTACAAGGTCACAGTGAATCAAGCATGCAAGCCAGATCCCTACCCAATCCAGATGATTGAAGAACTGTATGCTAAGCTGTCCGGAGGAGAATCCTTCACGAAGATAGTCCTCCGTGGTGCCTTCCTTCAACTTCCTCTCGATGAAAAGTCGAAGGACTACACAACAATCAACACCCACAGAGGGTTATTCAGTTTCAACAGATTACAGTTTGGGATCTCGTCCTCAACAGGGATATTCCAACGCTGTATTGATAATCTCTTACAGAACATTCCCATGACTGGTGGATATCAGGATGATATTATCATCTCCGGAGAGAATGATACCAAACACATGGAGAACCTCACTACTGTGTTAGAGACACATTCGACAGCAGTTCGAATCAAGAAAGAGAAATGCATGTTCAAGTCACCAGACGTCGTGTACTTGGGACACAGAATCAGTGCCGAGGGTCTACACCCAGTGTCAGAGAAAGTAGAAGAGATAGTGAACGCACCGGCTCCTAACAACGTGACTGAACTCAAGTCATTCCTTGGCCTCCTGAACTACTACGGAAAATTCCTGCAAAACCTCTCTACCGTCCTCGCTCCTCTACACTACCTCCTGAAGAAGGACACCAAGTGGCAGTGGGGTGCCAAACAGAATGACGCCTTCACAGAAGCAAAGAGACTACTTCACTCAACACAAGTTCTGGTTCACTTCGACAGTGACAAAGAAGTAAT
The DNA here is from genome assembly GCA_936450465.1 of Gibbula magus. Lineage (NCBI taxonomy): Eukaryota > Metazoa > Mollusca > Gastropoda > Trochida > Trochidae > Gibbula > Gibbula magus. The sequence goes on from OW388293.1 coordinate 35,353,868, forward strand.
TCTCGCAACTGACGCATCACAATACGGACTCGGTGCAGTCCTCTCTCACAAGATGCCAGATGGGTCCCAGCGTGCCATATCGTTTGCTTCACGAACACTCAACCAGGCAGAGAAAGGGTACTCACAGATCGAAAAGGAGGGACTCTCCGTCAAATTTACGATTCCACCAGTACCTCTATGGAAGACACTTCCTGATCTTAAACGATCACAAACCACTCCAGTTCCTGTACGGAGAAAAGAAGGGCATCTCAGCGATGTCTTCTCCACGCATCCAGAGATGGGCCATAACACTGTCAGCCTACAGCTACTCGTTCATCTACACTCCAGGAAAGGACCATGGACACGCAGATGCCATGAGTAGGCTGCCACTGGACACCACACCTCCGGCTGTACCCACTCCTCCAGAAACGCTGTTTCTACTCGAGTTCCTGGAATCGACACCAGTGACCCCTACAGACATAGAAACATGGACAAACCACGATCCACTGCTGTCACGGGTGAGGCGATTCATCAATGGCGGATGGCCGTCAACTGTAAGTGATCAGTCCCTGAGACCATTCTTCTCACGACGGAACGACCTGAGTTCAACCGGAGGTGTGATACTGTGGGAACCACGTGTAGTTGTGCCGGAACAGGGTCGGGCACAAATACTGGAACTGCTACATGAGGGACATCCGGGCATGGTGAAAATGAAGATGTTCTGGCGAAACCGTATTATAGCTGGTTCGCTTGTATTGAAGGGAAGTAACTCTGATCATGTAGAGCTAGGGTATTTATTCCCGTATCTGGGACCACTCGCGCTCAGTTGACACTGTTACAAAGTCTGTTAGTGCTTCTTTCTGGCACAAATACAGTATAGGATGTCTTAGTGTGATTTTGAAAATGTGGGACCACTTGTTATTTTGCCTATATAGATAGTGGTCCCACATTTCCCAGAAGTGACATTTTAGTGTGATTATCATTTTAAAAATGTGCCAAACGACATATAAATGGAATGCAAATGTAATCATTTTAAAATATGTTAAGTATCAAAATATTTCTACTTCCATATAATTAATGAAAAAAAAGATGGAAACATTTCAAGAAATGATTAGAAAACAATCAATCAGAAATTGAAACTCTGAAATGTCACAAACAACATTTTCGGACCATTTTAGATGGAAAACATTTTCCTTCAATTTTCAAAGGCTGATATCTGTCGGAGGGTCAACGTTCCATCATCTTTATTAAAGATGGAAACTATTCAGGAATCTCATGGAAACACTCACTTTATAATATTAAACTGGAAATTACGTTCAAGGGTTGATACCGGTACCTGTCAATCTCGAAGCGAATGTTTGGAAAGCTTATGTTAATTTTATTGCACTTTGACCTGACCTGTGCGGGTCAAGTATTTCAACCAATGAGATTTTGAATACATATGCTAAGTAGCTGTGACCTGTGACCTTACTTCAACTACAGCCAATGAAAAGAGAGTGCTCATTAATATTCATGAGATTTGTCCAACTTTTTCGCGGGATTTAAAAATAGACTTCTGTTGACATGTTACGATGTAGTAGATTAAATAATGGTTTCCATCTTGTGAATTTGGAATAGGGACATGTGAATTTTACTTCACATTGTCTTTTATATGAAAACCACCCAATACCAGTCCCTTTTACCTATATCACGATTAGAATGACTACCTTACACAACGAATCAGGAAATGTGGGACCACTTGTCGCCGATGTATATAGGTAGCGACAAGGTGGTCCCACATTCTCATAACAACGATAATGATCTAAAAACGAACCCGAAAAATAGAAAATGTTATTCTTTAATATTTTCGAAATGTTCTAGTACAGAACTGTTTTATATGTTTGCACCAAGTCGGGTTGTCAGTAAGAATACGAAATCAAAAGGCTTAGCTTCAGTGTGAAATACAAGAGTTACCTCCCTTCCTTACAAGCGAACCAGCTATAATACGGTTTCGCCGATGTTCTCACGTCACTTCGTTTGGTGGCCAGGCATGGACCAGGAAATCGAAGGGAAAGTGAAGACCTGCGACACATGTCAGGTGAACGGGAAAGCCACACCTCCAGTAAACATTCATCCTAGGGAGTATCCCAGTGGTCCATGGCAAAGAGTGCACATTGACTATGCCGGTCCTCTGATGGGAAAAATGTATCTCGTAATTATGGATGCATATTCCAAATGGATCGATGTTCATGTGACGACCTCTTCAACATCTGAAACTACTGTACTGAAACTTCAAAAAAGCTTCTCCAACTTTGGACTCCCAAAGACAGTAGTATCAGACAACGGTACATGCTTCGCCAGTGCGGAATTCCAAAAAGTTCATGTGTAAAAATGGGATTGAACACATATTCACTCCTCCCTACCACCCTGGATCAAACGGGCTTGCTGAAAGGTCGGTACAGACTCTGAAAGAAGGAATCAAGAAAATGGAAGGTGGTACAGTAGAATCGAAGGTGACCCGATTGCTGTTCAGATACCGCACTCTACCTCACTCTGTCACAGGCAAGTCCCCTGCGGAACTGATGATGGGCAGAAGGATGAGAACCAGTCTCGACTTAGTTCATCCGGACGAAGCCAGGAAAGTCGCACGGCAACAAGGCAAGCAAAAGGCTTACAAAGATGCTCACGCACACACCAAGACATTCCAAGTCGGTGATCATGTCAATGTCACTAACTTCGGAAGTGGTCAGAGGTGGATTCCGGGAACTGTACTGAAAATAGCCAGTTCTGTCTGTGACGTCCATCTTGCTGACGGGCGTACTGTACGACGTCACATGGACCACATGAAACAACGCTTCGAAGTGCCAGAGCACAAACTAACTGTGACTCCAGAGACAATAACTCCTGTACTGCAGGACAACATGCAGTCACCTCAGACAAACTTACAGACACCTCAGGACAACGTGCCAACATCTCAAGATGACGTTCCAACACGTCGTGATGACGCTCGGACAAAGAGTGTCCTGTCACCTAACCAACCAGAGACACTGCGCTGCTCAAGCCGAGTCACCAGAGTTCGTGTGCGCCTTGACCTATAGACTGTCAAATATGTCCTGACATGTTCCTATTTCATGGACTCTTAAAATTTAAAGTTTTAAAGTTTTAAAATGTTCGAGTTACAGTTAAGAAAGTGTTTATTCAAACAAGAGACTCTAAATGTGTTGGATCATAATCTTTACTTTCGTAAGCATCACGTAAAAGTTACGTCTTTCATTTGATGTTATATTTCATATCAAAAGGGGGAGAAATGTAATGTACTGAGTGACGTTTACAAGTAACCTGATAGCTGAGCTAAATTAATGCTCCCCTCAGGCGGACCGCTCCCTGCTTGCGCATGTACATAGTAACAACATGGCGACCATGTGCTATCATGTCAAATCATTCAGCAATGAATAAACACCCCATCAACTCCCTGTGAGTCTAGTACTTGACATAGACCTTTTGGTACTGGAGAAGATGATGGAAATAGATATTAATATCGTGACCTCTGTGAAACTATTTAGGGTAACAGTGTCTCCAAATCTACATTTTAGTATCCCCATTGGCCAAGGAGTCTGAACACAACATTTCAGTTCTCTAGACCTTTTGGAACATGAGAAGAAGATAAAAAAAGTTTGTTTTAAGGTTTTGGCCCCCGTGATCTTATTTGGGGTCAGGGGGTCACCAAATCTACATTTTAGTATCCCCATTGGCCAGGGAGTTTGTACACAACATTTCAGCTTTCTAGACCTTTTGGTACTGGAGAAGATGATGGAAATAGGTATTAATATCGTGACCTCTGTGACCCTTTTTAGGGTCACGGTGTCACAAAATCTACATTTTAGTATCCCCATTGGCGTAGGAGTCTGTACACAACATTTCAGCTTTCTAGACCTTTTGGTACTGGAGAAGATGATGGAAATAGATATTAAGATAGTGACCTCTGTGACCCTATTTGGGGTATTGGTGTCACCAAATCTACAATTTCAGTCCTCTAGACCTTTTGGAACATGAGAAGAAGATGAAAAAATGTTTTTAAGGTTGTGAAGATTCAGCTTTTTATTCAGATACTAAAAAGGCCTGAAGCCTATATTACATCATAAACATTGCAAAACATTTCAAAACATTGCAAAAGCATTTAAGATATACAATGCGTTCTATATACAAATGCATAAAATATAAACATGGCAAGATTTTAAAGTATTTAACTTTTGCAATTCAAATGGTGTAGACACATTTCCAATATGATGTATGATACCATGTGTACAGTGAACCTAGTACATGGCTCAGGTTACACAAGCTCAGCACTATCATTTCTCTACAACATAGGAAGGGAAAGGTGCTTTAGACCATGGCCTGTGAGGTCCTTATTTAGGGCCACAGGGTCACCAAATCTATAATTGCGAATCCCCATTGGCTAAAGAGCCTGTACACAATATTACCACATTGACATGCCGAACATGCACGTTCCCATGTTGAACACCGATATTTTGTCATGACCTTGAAAATAATGTCAAGGTCACCAAAACAGACTAGTTCCTCCATCCATTTGATACAACATATGAAGAGAATCCGGTGCATTTGTCTTTGTATATTGCGCTGGGTAATATGTCTCATAGTGTCCTTGAAATGAAGGTCAAGGTAACAACACTTATAGTTGTTAGTATAATTTTCAATAGCATCATGGATACCAATCTCATTAAAACCAGATCATTGATTCGTTGCCTATGTTTATCTGCTAATTTGAGTTGTCACTCATCCATGATTTGACGGAATCCCGTAGAGGTTCGTGTCCACAGGACGTTAATACAGGAAATTACCCTTAAATCGACAACCAATGAGCTGTTAGGGCCGACCATTTTCCAACCAATCAGATACCATCTTTCTCGGCCACTTCGGCTTATTGACTTTCCCTTTGAATAAATGAAAATCCGAGCAAAGCACTCATGAAATTTGTTCTACAGTTCGAAGTGTCAGATTCGCTTGCAGCCATGGTAAATCAGAGTTTCAGCTCATGAAGATAACCTATCGCTGCATGTGCACCGCCATACTGCAAACATTCGGAAGACTTCGGCAATTTCCGTTAAGGTTGCTCGCACCGTTGCTCAGAAAAGCCATGTTTCAACTTCTCAGTAACTTTTAGAAATTTAAAAGCGGGATTGTGGTTGGTAACATTTTAACTTCCTGTGGACACGGATATCTACGGGATTCCGTCAGATCATAGATGAGTGATAAAATTATCAAATAAGCCTAAGAACGAATCAATGATCTGATTTCAATGAGATTGTATGTATTCACAATATGCGACAACATGTTCATTTCCTTTGCGGAAATCTGTTCATTTCAGATATTGCTACACTTCCAAAATGACATTTCAGCTAGAGCACTTTATAACTCTTGCTGTACTAAATCCAGTAGAACCATTCTGAGAGGTTACAGTACGTTCGTGCTACTGATATTTGCTGAAAATATTGGCCAAGCATCGCTAAACAGTATCTCAAAATCCCCCATTCAATACAGTACATCCAGAATGTTGAAGCCAGTGCAGGACACACATTGTATCTCTCTCCTTTAAAGTCTCCATTGAGAACGTTCCCCAAAACGGCTCATGGCATTAACTGTAGTTTGTAAGAATATCAATCACGAAGATAATCGAGCATGGCCATTCCAATTGCAGAGTAACATTACTGTACATTTGTCGTTCCGAAAAATATGTTATTCGTGTTCAATTCGAATCTCTTCTGATCATGTTTTGGAAAATTTCCTCTGAATGAAATTTGACTCCTAAAATAAGCATTGCCATGCCAGATCTAACAATGCTAGGAGCAGTTCCCGTATTGTCATTGGCTCAGTATAATTCAAGTAGTCACTGGTTTCTGAAATGACGTTGCTTTCACTGCATTGAATTGGATTTAGTGGTCGCACCATTGTCTGGAAAAAACACGAATAAAACTGTGGTTCATATGATATTTGGATTCGTTGTCACAACAGTTGTTCACAGCGTCACCATATATATATAGATTTGTTTATCATCGGGTGTCACATAGTTAAAGGTACATCCATTGTGTTGGTGGGGGTCACATATTGCAAACGCTATATATGGTATTACTTTATGGAGAAGTACCGACTGTTACCGAAAACTACCATTTTGATGATAGTAGACTTAGCATTTTGACGATATGAAGGTAAAGTAATGATTTCTGATCGAAAACCGGACAATGCACAGCGTGTGGCGCGCGTCAATGAGTCAAACGTAATTTTGGAATCTTATTTATAACAGACAAATTTGAGTTGATAATGTTTAATAGGTCCCATTACCACTGTGCATGTAAATGGGGCGTGTAGCTTCGGTTTCTGCACAGGTATAATTATGTTACTCAATTTTAATTGGAAACTAGTAATTGTGATATATTTGGCGATTGGGGATATATATGCAAACTGAGTGAATTTATTTGTATTGTAGACAGCACATGTCGTGAGGTGGAACGTATTAAAGCCAAATACAGTTTTATGAAACACAATGGATGTACCTTTAATTTAATTTCCATGTGTAAAAAGAATGTTTATCATTGTTTTGCTTTTGATCAGGGTTTTAAACAGTTTATGTTATTGCTGCCAAACCAACCCATCATTTAAAATCAAACTTGTCAGTAGCTAGGTTTTGAACACTTTAAATTGATGTCATAGAAGTGTTGGAAATTACCGAAATAAGAAGGAAAGTAACTGGACTGTCCAGGCACTTCATTTTGAAGATTTTGTTGGTATGCGTAAATATACTTCCATCGTTCACTATATTTTAGAGTTGACAATAACCACAGTTTGATTTTAACTTGGAATTTGCGAAATAAACATTTCTATGACATTACCAGCGGTAAATCTCTTGAAAGTCACCCATGTAGAGACAGAGCTAGTTTGTCTCCACCTACCAGTCTGAACACAGCTGACATGTGACTAGATCAAGGAACAGACTGGCGTGGTTACTTCCTTCAAGACATTTGCAGTTGGTTTCGAGGACCTGTTGGCTGACGTCCGTATTAAACGTTATCCTCCTTGTTAGTTTAATACAGTCGGGTGAGACCAGCAGTCGGTGCCAACAGGGTAGTCTTGCGTTAAGCCAATAAGAAACCGTTGGTTACTTAAGCCTTAAAATACTTCGATTTTTCTTAGTGTTCTGCCCTCATATTTCGTATACATCTTTAACAATACATTTTGAGGCAGATCATATTGCAAATTAAAAGTATAAACGTATATAAAAGCACACACAACACGGTGACAATTTAAACAATGTAATTACTTACACTTTTTTCTCCTCAGTAGAGACCTCGTCAAATGCTGTCAATATGTTCCCGTAACCATGAAAATCATTCATTCATCAAAAAGAAAGTGTCTTTAGGAATGAATGTTCTTGTACAGAATGAACATTTGACTGCTCATCCGAGGCCTACATCATCAGGTGTGCTTTGATTAGATGACGTAGCACGAGTTGACGTAATCAATTGTCGACTATCTTAACTCTATCTATTATTAGTTATCCAATGAGCGATCTTTGACTTGGTTGAAGGCGTGACCATTATCAGACAGCACGGATAGTCATTCCTGATTGCGAAATGACTATATCTCCTTAACCTGGATATATTGTAAATTTTGATTTGGTTGCAAGTTCAGGTAACCTTATCTAAGATATCGGGTTACTATTATCAATTGTCACATGCCTGTATCTACCCCTTAACCTGGATATATGGTTAACTTTGATTTGGTTGCAAGTTCAGGTAACCTTATCTAAGATATCGGGTTACTATTATCAATTGTCACATGCCTATATCTACCCCTTAACCTGGATATATGGTTAACTTTGATTTGGTTGCAAGTTGAGGTAAGATAATCAGTTATCGGACTATTTGTCACTCACTCAAGAGATAATGGTGCCAAGGTTTTGACAGAGGGCTATTTGAACGCTAAAATTATGTAGAACTAATTTAAAGTGCAATGTTAAACACTGTGCCATATTTCATGTTCGTAAATATGACAATAATGAAGATTTTTTACAATATAAAGGCGAGGTTACTATTTTGGGCTACATAACAAAATTGAATTATTGATATTTAGGTATTTCGACTTATATAATGATGTTAATAACAACTGTACCCATCATGTGTCTCCACAGGGGCGTGTATCGCTTAGAAACAGCGTTTGAAAGACATATACCTATATAGACCATACAAGCCAATACAATACAAAGCCAATGTCGACGCTCACGAAAATCAGCGAAAACTCACCTTTTAAAATCGTTTATTAATTCCAGCAATGTTGACAGCACCTATGAATCGGCAGATTCGAACCGCAGAGTGAAACTACAGATTGAAACACATATTACAACACCTACATATAATTTCTCCCACTGTACTACGGCATTTTGTCTCAAATCATCTTCATGCATTGGCCACTCGGTTCGCTAGCAGCCATTCATGACCTTGACATTCAGTTGACCCGGAGTGTCACATATCCAGGTTCCAGGGCCCATAAGCGAGCGTGTGTTTACTAAATTTTAATTTCTGGTGTCCTTTTACTTGAAACTTAATCTAGATTTCTATATAATAAAATTATGAAATTTACTACACAAATATTTCGATTGTTTATAATAATAACATTTATAATGTTATTAATGTACTATACAGCAAATGAACTTGTTTTGTTTTTGGGCAGATTAATTTGAAATTTTTGATCATGTGAAATCATATTATAACTCTCTTTACACAAGTTAAGCAGTGAAGGATGAAGATCTTGAATAACTGTTTACCAATAAGGACATTCCAAAATTAACTGATGAAACTTCTAAGAGTCTCAAAGGTGAACTCCAATATCTTGAGGTTCTCAACGCTCTGAAGAATATGAAAAATGAAAAAAGTCCGGGCCCTTCTGGTTTGACAGCTGAATTCTATAAGTTTTTCTGGAAGGATATAAATTCATTTTTGATCAACTCACTGAATTCTACTTTTCAGAAGGGTGAGTTGTCAATAAGTCAGAAACAGGGGCTAATAACTTGTATACCAAAAACGGGCAAATCTAAAGATTATATAAAAAACTATCGACCAATATCATTATTAAATACATCATATAAGATTGCATCAGCAACAATTGCCACTCGTATAAAAAAATGCACTACCTAGCATCATCAGTGAAGATCAAAAAGGCTTTATGAAAGGCAGATACATAGGAGAGTGTACTCGTCTGGTACAGGATATAATGGAATATACTTATGTTCTGAACATGCCAGGTATCCTTATATTGATAGACTTTGAGAAGGCTTTTGACTCAGTAGAATGGAAATTCATCGATAACTGTCTTGACTTTTTTAATTTTGGCCCTTCGATGAAAAGATGGATTCAAACTTTTTACAATGATATAAATTCAAGCGTACTAGTAAATGGATTTGCATCTGACTTCTTCCAAATTACAAGAGGCTGTAGAGAAGGCGATCCTCTGTCACCATATATTTTGTTAATATGTGCCGAAATACTTGCCCATATGTTGCGAACAAATAAAAACATAAATGGTATCAAAATGCTAGACCTAGAATACCTACTAACCCAATTTGCTGATGATACGACAATTATTCTAGATGGTACCGAAAATTGCTTCAATGCAGCCATTGATACTTTAAATAAATATGCGTCATTCTCCGGTCTCAAAATGAATATTGAAAAAACTAAAATAATTTGGATTGGATCAAAACAATTTTCCTCCACAAAATACTGTGAATCGATAGACATGGATTGGACACAGCGCTCATTCACACTTCTTGGTATACAATTTCAGCATAATGTGGCAGAAATGGTTGAACGAAATTACAAGGATAAGCTTAAGAAAATAGATAATCTAATGACATTTGGTCTCGTAGGGATCTTACACCTATTGGTAGAATAACTGTTTTGAAAAGTCTTATTTTACCAACTATAAATCACCTGTTTACATCAATCCCCAACCCAAAACCAGATATGATAAATAAGTTACAACAAAAATGCTATTTATTTGTATGGAAAGGGAAACCAGATAAAATAAAGCGAAACTTAATTGTACAAGACTACAAACAAGGCGGATTAAAGGTCCCATTGGTACTAAATTTAGAATTTCGACCTATCTGAGAAACTTTATTACACCACATATGACCAATGTTTTCTGGAAAGATGTTTTCAACGCATGGGCCACCTTACAAAGCAAAAGAACTGTTAAAGATCCCCGAATCGAGTACATTTGGACAAATGACAATATTTTGATTGACAAAAAACCTATAATGATCAAACACTATGTTGCATCAAATGTAAAATATATAAATGACATTATAAAAGAAGATGGGTCTTTTTTTTAGATTACTCTGAATTGTTCAAGATATATCAAGTGAAAACAAACTTCTTAGAATATACGGGTTTGGTTCACTGCATAAAACAACATGTTAAAACAAAGTCTTTGACAATTGACAAACGGCAAATAATGCCTTTTATTTGCCTGATAACTTGAAAATATTATTTAAGACGGTAAAAGGATGTCAAGAATTCTACACCGATTTATTGAAACAAGATGATGTAAATTTAGTTAATGAAGTCAAAAGTGAAAACAAATGGGAAATTGATATAAATAGAAGTAAAGACGATTGGAAAATATATAACTTTATTCCATTTCGAAGCACTGTTAGTTGTAAATTCAGATGGTTTCAATATCGTATAATTCATAGAATACTCACAACAAATAGAAGTGCCTTTATTTACAAACTGCAAATTTCCCCCTTATGTACATTTTGCAACAGTACGAATGAAACCATTAATTATATCTTATTTGACTGTGTACATGTAAAAGGTCTGTGGCACCAACTGGTGGAATGGATTAGCTTAAAAACCGGGATCAATTTAGAACCAAATATAACGCATATTATATTTGGTTACAAGGAAAAGAGAAATGATGTACTGAATTTGATTTTTATAGTTAATAAGTATTATGTATATACCTGTAAATGCCAAAATAAAAAACCGCACATAAATGGTCTGAAATCAGTTCTACAAGACACCTATAATGTCAGTAAACAGCTTCTCTATACTGATTGCAGATATGAAAAATTCATATCCTTCTGGTCTTCATGCCACAGCCTTTTCACATAAGTTCCTTTTTATTCCAGCTTTTGTCATACTGAAACTGAAATGTATATCAAAAACTGTATATGTCTTGTCAATTTGACAAATTGTACCAAATACTCCATATTCGAGTTGGTATGTGTTTATTGCGTAAAGGGGCCACAGGCCCATGATACAGATGTGATACAGATTTTGCCTCATAACCGAGAGCGTAGTAGTAGCTAAGAAAATGTAAATGTAAATGAAAATGTACTTTATATATACTTGTGGTGCCTACAAAAAGAAATAAAGTGATAAACAAAAGAAGATTAATTTGTACTGCTTATTCAATTACCTTCATTTAAATATTTTAAATTTCCTATTTCCAAAAATAATAAGAAATGTCTTAATTTTAAATTCTTAGGTCAAATTTAGGTCCAGTAAAAATATGTAAAATTAAGAAAATGATTTTTTAAACGTGAAACTAATTCATTGATGTTTTCCTTAATCAGATAATGTATTTTTAAAAGCTAATAATGCAAACAATTCATATAGGAAAGCCAGGGTATGCCAGCCATTTTTTTCTGTTGAAAGATTGAAAATTATTTATCAAACCCTAATGCTGGTGTTTTAAAAAATATGGAGCCACTGTGAATATTCTAACAATACATGCATATTTATTAAATCATGCATACTAATTCAAATCATAAGTTCTCATATTATATAAGTGAATCATTACAAATTCCAACCCCACCTTGAAAACTGCAAAGTTTGAGATACAATTAATTTAAATTAGATTAAAGTGTTTGCCATGGTCGAAATATGGTAGTTTAAAAATTTCTTCAACTTTGTGCTATAATTTTATGAATTTTATACTCCTCTTATGGCCAACACAAAATATTAAATCTTAATTGTAGAGGCTATGTGAGTTTGAGCATATCTGAGTGTTTATTAGAGTCTTGTTAAACATGCATAACGCAAGACCGTGAACTATTTTCTTGGCCTATAATTTTTTATTGTGTTAAATCAAAGTCCCCATGATTTGAACTGGTGATGTAAGGCACCAACACATGTGAATACTTTTAAAGGTTAGTTAAAGTAAGGTAGAGTTGTGCTCAATAGTACTCAATAAACTGAAAACTTTCATATTTATTAAGTGATAGTTGCAAACTAACATTAGGCAGATCATTTGAATGATTATTTTAAAGTATTTGACTACAATGTGGCGAAGTATTTAGTTCAAATTGATTAATTTAAAAATAAGTCATGTGAGTCATACTATTTATTTATTGCAAGCATTGCTGTAAGATAATAACAAGTTTGAATGTATGCTTTTTATAATCACATTGGCAGTGTTGTTCTTGGATGCTCAGTTGTGGGGTCATTTTGGTCAATTCAAATGTTAAGGGACACCAAGGCAAAAGAGTAAGCAGATTTCCCCAGGACCCCCTGGAACAACACTGGAGTGGAACAAACAATACTACAGTATGTTATGGATAATATGAATATTCTTCTTATTGGAAAAAATGACACCATACCTACACTTATTATTAAGGATTTAGCCATAAGGCTGAATTCTTATTGTTATTGGCGTGTTATGTTTTTGTATTATTCAACCATTTTTGTGTAAACGATTCAGAACTAATGGCTGGACCGATTGGCATGAATTTTTCAGGGATTATAACCCGTGTCGAGATTGTACTCTGTACGTCGGCCGAATTTTGAATTTTGATCTGGTTTTTGAGTTATCCGCCCCTTATTTTGAAACTTCAAACCTCAATAGCTCGAAAACTATTCAAGATATCTTCATAAAACTGTCACCAAAACAACATTACCCATCGATTAGGCCTAAAGGGGTTTCTGCCGTAATAACAGATTTTTTGCTATTTCGAAAAAACTGAAATTTGTATGAACTTTCGCTGTTTTGAGGGTATGCGTCTTCAATATTCTTCTTCTAAATGACGGCAACACATACAGCTATGTGTGATAGCTCATATGAAAGCTGGATAAACGTGTAAAAAGGTTATCGAGACAGAATTTTGAATTGTGGCCTCAAATTCGAGTAATCTGCCCTTGAATATGGACCTTTTCGATAAGGGCGTTTTTCGGCTGCATGTTCAAAGAGGCATAACTCTGTAACAAATTGATTTATGTCAAAGTTACTTATTTCAATCTATGTCTAATGGGTTATTTAACAAGTCCATAACATATCATTATCATGTAAAAATTTACCGTCTCGGCACAATTTGGACAAAATGCCCAAAAAGTTAAAGTTTGTGACTTTGAGATCTTTCGAGGGGTTCCTTCTTTGAAGAATTTTCCATCGTAAACCATTGATGATACAATAATGTTTTATAGCTCATTTTAAGTAGAGATGTCTTTGATTAAGAACAATAAATTTCAATCACGTATCTGTCATACTTTACGTGTAACAAGTCATAGAACATTGTCACTTTTCGAAAATCGCCATTTTCAGCAAAGTTCAAAGGATCATGAGTGCTTAACTAATTATGCTATTGAAATTTTATTCACACCTGCAAATGGACAATTTCAAACATAACAACTTTCATGTAGAACCATTTCATGTTAATAGTTTAGCTTCAAACATCGCAAATGTTGTCTAGGGGTCCGAAAATAAGCATTTTGGAGTATGTTCCTGAGTATTCAACAGAACATAAGACATTAATTAAGTATGCAATCTAAATGATCGTTACATCTACTTAAGTGGATATTAAAGCACAATATTTTCTATGTTGCAACTTAGTATGAAAATATTAACCGTTTTATCTTAATCATGAGAAACATATTGTAGGGGTCCATTAATTTTTACATGATACAAATTGGGTCTAAATACTCCTACATACATGCTAGAGAGTTGCAACTTGTTTTGAAAGATGCGCAATAACATTGGAAAGATGTATCACTTGTTTATATTTCAATTAATTGAATCATTTACGCGCTGAATCCGTTCAAAGTCGCTTGCGACTATATTTATTATTATTATTGAGATAAATGTTACAGTTGATTAAGAGAAATCTATTTCCAATTTTTATCAGCCAACTTGGTATCATTTTGATCAATACAAAGGGAGATTTATACAATGAAACAAGGACATCTTGTTATTTGATTTTATTATCTGCAAGACATATTTCACAAATGTGATCTTTGTTTCTCTCCATATTCTGCTGCTACATGAAGCTGTCTGTAGATTAAAATTGGATGTGAAACAAAAGACAATTATTTGTACTACCTGTTGTTTCTTTAGGGGAAGAATAGTACATGCCACATCTATACAATCGGATAAAAAAAAACCTTCAAATAACACTCAGATAATTGTTGTTTTCCCCAAAATAATTAAATTCATTTCAATATTCTAATTTACTATTTTTTTAATTTGTTACAAACTGTATATTATTTTTGGTCTTGAAAGTGAAACTTCATATAAAACCCCACTCATAAATATAACCTACATGTGAAGACATAACTGGACAAAAAAAGGAAGTCCTAATAATCTCGAGCTCCTACAAAAGTCCTACTATATAGTATCAAACAGGCCATAATAATACCTCCTTGACCAGTAAATGACAAATAAGGATGGATAATTAACCAAGCAAAGTGCTTGTTGAAGTGGTTTATCACTCCTGCATTCAAATATAATTACAATGCAGCATATACACAAATAAAAATGGGTTTGATATTTTATTTGATAAAAGTTTGCAGAGACAACGTTCATTTTCATAGAATATTGTCAAAAAATCTTAAATTATTAATTAAATATTTTCAGGAAATTCAAGAAAATATTCGAGTGCTGTCAAAATATTCATTGTTATGGTTTATGAATTATGACCAATGAAAAATAAAAATGTGGTCCCTTTTGCATGTAAATGTAGTTGTTTGGTTTGAATAAATTATCTACACTGCACTTCTGTGTACATTTAAAATAGGTTCTATAAATTAGAGATGTGGGAATTTGTTGGCATTATTGTTTTAAAGGGATATACAATTGTAATAATTCCAGTAACATTTTCTACAGACATGTAACTGTTATTTTATTTGTGAACAATGGTGTGAACTGCCAAATGGACACACTTGTATATGCCAATTATAATTTTATTAATCTTGTTTTGAAATAAAATGTAATTTTGAGCTAAAACATTTATATTATAAGGCTGAGATCAATATGGATTTTAAATATTAACAAAATAAGTAGTGGAATTCTAGTGTCTAATACACATAAATATATTATATGTAAAATTCACGTGAATGTTCTATGATTTGTTTGTTTAACAAGGGTTAATTTAGGAAACTATAAAGGATATGATTTCGACTGTCATACACATGCTATTGATACGTGGTATTTTCATCCGTAACTAGCGCACTAGACAACAGTCAACAGCACTTCTGAATAAAGGACGGAGGTGAAAAAATGTTATCTCCCGCAAAGCTTATCTCTCTCTCTCTCTCTCTCTCTCTCTCTCTCTCTCTCTCTCTCTCTCTCTCTCTCTCTCTCTCTCTCTCTCTCTCTCTCTCTCTCTCTCTCTCTCTCTCTCTCTCTCTCTCTATATATATATATATATTTGCTTTAAGTTGAATATGATATGATAGGAAGCAATGAAGAAAATACTGCATTCATGGTGTTAAGCTTTTAAACATTAAACCATTTTTGAAACACATGAATTATGTAAACATGCATGTGTAACCCTAAACTAAACCCATTACGTATTGTGTTTAATATCAAAACACATCCAAGATCAAAACATGTTTTGAAATGTGTTTTTGGATTTTAACTTGTTGTGAGGTGTATTTCGATAACGGCAACCAGAATTTAGACTGTTATTCGCTATTCGTCATTCGTCATTCGAATGACGAATAGCACATTTATTTGCTATTCGTCTTTCATTTTGTTCACATATTTGAATGACGAAAAGCAAATTTATTTGCTATTCATCTTTCGTACTGAAGTAAAAAATGAATGACGAAAAGCAAATTTATTTGCTATTCGCCTTTCATATTGTTCACATATTTGAATGACGAAAAGCAAATTTATTTGCTGTTCGTCTTTCATACCGACG
The DNA here is from genome assembly GCA_936450465.1 of Gibbula magus. Classification (NCBI taxonomy): domain Eukaryota; kingdom Metazoa; phylum Mollusca; class Gastropoda; order Trochida; family Trochidae; genus Gibbula; species Gibbula magus. The sequence continues at coordinate 35,370,039 of OW388293.1, forward strand.
TGATAAATGAATGACGAAAAGCAAATTTATTTACTATTCATCTTTCGTACTGTGGTGAAAAATGAATGACGAAAAGATAATTCATTTCCTATTCATCTTTCACAATAATAGCAAATGTTTTTGCTTTTTGATTTTCATTTTTCGTTTTTCGCTATTGGTCATTCGCCATTCAAAATCATAACTCTCTTAGGTAAATGAGATCAGCTCCATATATTTCTGAAAGCTTTTTCCCAGTTTGATGCCAAATTATTAAATATTTTAATCAAATATTTTATTTTATCACCAATTAAAGCCCCACGATTTGCCATGGGAGCAATCTGAATTAGTGGGAAGACTTACCCCCTAAAACGGAAAAGCTCAGAACAACTAGGACTTAACTTTGAATAATAATGTATGTGTAAAACATTTAAATATTTTTCTTTAAATAAAGATTTGATTACAAATAACACTTACCTTAATTTCTTTAGAACAAAAAATAGCAAAAGTAATTTATGTTTACCTTTCAAACTTTTTTTTCGCCTTTCGCCTTTGAATGACGAATAGCAAATTTTTTCGCTTTTCGTTATTCGACATTCGTCATTAATCATTCGCCTTTGGCCATTCAAACTCAATACTCTCTTAGGTAAATGAGATCAATTCCATATATATTTCTCTAAGCTTTTTACCAGTTTGATGCCAAATTATTAAATATTTTAATCAAATATTTTATTTTATCACCAATTAAAGACCCAGGATTTGCTCTGGGAGCAGTCTGAATTAGTGGGAAGACTTTAACCCTAGAATTGAAAAGCTCAGAACAACTAGGACATAACTTTGAATAATAATGTAGGTGCAAAACCTTTCAATATTTGTCTTTAAATCACCATTTGACCTCAAATAACACTTACTTTTATTTATTTAGAACAAAAAATAGAAAGAGTTATTTCTGTATGCTTTTCAAACTTTTTTTCGCCTTTCGCCTTTGAATGACGAATAGCAAATTTTTTCGCTTTTCGTTATTCGCCATTCGTCATTCACCTTTCGCTATTCAAACTCAATACTCTCGTAGGTAAATGAGATCAATTTCATATATATTTCTCTAAGCTTTTTACCAGTTTGATGCCAAATTATTAAATATTTTAATCAAATATTTTATTTTATGACCAATTAAAGCCCCACGATTTGCCATGGGAGCAATCTGAATTAGTGGGAAGACTTACCCCCTAAAACGGAAAAGCTCAAAACAACTAGGACTTAACTTTGAATAATAATGTAGGTGCAAAACCTTTCAATATTTTTCTTTAAATCACTATTTGACCACAAATTACACTTACTTTTATTTATTAAGAACAAAAAATAGCAAGAGTTATTCCACTGCTATGCTGATTATACGCAGCTCTATCTTGCTTTCAAGCCGAAGTGCAAGGTGTAAGCAGAGCAGATGAGCGCAGCTCTTGATCACTGTGTTAATGACATTAAGGAATGGATGTCTCATAACTTTTTGAAGTTAAACAGTGAAAGACAGAGCTGTTGGTCGTATGCCCAAGACTATCCAAAGTCAATCTTCCTCAGATTACTATTGGTGGAAATGCGGTGTGTCCAAGTGCAGAGGTCCGCAATCTTGGTGTCTTTTTTTACTCCAACCTCAGCGGTTCTGCACAAGTGAACAGGATGTGCAAGAGAGCATATGCAAACATAAAGAACATAAGCCGTATTCTCCATCTGATCGACCTTAATACTGCAAAAACACTGGTGAGGGCATGTGTGATGTCGCACCTGGATTACTGCAATGCGTTGCTGATAGGTCTGCCACAATACCTGATTCTACGTCTTCAGCGTTGTCAGAATTCTGCGGCAAAGATAATTACAAGATCCAAGAAGTTTGATTATGTGACACCCATCCTGAGGCAGTTACACTGGCTGCAAATCGAAGACAGAATAAAATTTAAAGTCTTGGTGCTTGTCTATAGGTCACTTCACGGACAAGCACCTAGTTATCTCCAGGAAATCATACAACAGTACAGCCCTGTGCGTACTTTGCGATCTAGTCAGCAAAACCTCCTGGAAGTACCAAGACTCAAATCTTCAACCTACGGTCAAAGTTATTTTGCTAGAGCAGGCCCTGAACTGTGGAACAATCTGCCACAGGAAATCAGAGACAGTGACTGTGTCTCCACGTTCAGATCAACGCTGAAAACTCATCTGTTCAGACAAACATATGACTAGAAATCTACGTTGTTTTTAGAGCTCAAGCAGCGCTTTTGAGCAGTGACTCTGTTTTGCTGGATACAAGCGCTTTATAAATTCTCAGTTTAATTACTATTATTTTATTTCTGTATGCTTTTTAAACTTTTTTTCGCCTTTTGCCTTTAAATGACGAATAGCAAATTTTTTCGCCTTTCGTTATTCGCCATTCGTCATTCGCCTTTCGCCATTCAAACTCAATACTCTCTTAGGTAAATGAGATCAATTCCATATATATTTCTCTAAGCTTGTTACCAGTTTGATGCCAAATTATTAAAAATTTTAATCAACTATTTTATTTTATCACCAATTAAAGACCCAGGATTTGCTCTGGGAGCAATCTGAATTAGTGGGAAGACTTTCCCCCTAGAATGGAAAAGCTCAGAACAACTAGGACTTAATTTTGAATAATAATGTATGTGTAAAACATTTAAATATTATTCTTTAAATAAAGATTTGATCCCAAATAACACTTACTTTTAATTATTGAGAATACAAAATAGCAAAAGTTATCTCTGTTTGCCTTTCAAACTTTTTTTTTGCCTTTTGCCTTTGAATGACAAATAGCAAATTTTTTCACTTTTCGTTATTCGTCATTCGTCATTCGTCATTTGCCATTCAAACTCATTATGCTCTTAGCTAAATGAAGAGTTCCATACATTTCTCTAAGCTTTTTACCAGTTTCATGCCTAATAATTCAAATTGAGTAACATCCTTATACGTGTCCAGAAACCAAAACTGTACACATGCCATTTTCATGCACAGTAGTTATAACACCTCTTTAAAGGCGCTGTAGCACGTTTTTTGCAAATTTTATTTTTTCAAATTTCCAATTGATAATGATAGTTTATGTCTTTTATATTTACTTCAGAGGGTAAAACATCTTATTACTTAAACCAATTATCCGTATTGGTAATAACGGTGTTGCGTATAAAGCAAAACTTGCATGGCGGCCATTTTATTGTGAACACAATTTATTATTTCGAATGACAAAAACGATTCCCGTGACTTTACGGAACCATGTACACTCATTGTTAACTTGGTTTTCCGAAGAGAGAAGGGTGTTTTACTATTGGTGACATTATTTTTCAAATACATTTCATCGACTTATTTGAGCGAAAAAACGTGCTACAGCGCCTTTAACATTATCAACCCAAAGTTGCATGTTTATCTGGTATAAACAAAATTTCCAAAATTACGTTTGACTAATTGACGTGCGCTACAAGCTGTGCATTGTCCGATTTTCGATCAGAAATCGACACTTTTCCTTTATATTGTATTTTTACTGAGTCAACTATCCTCAACATGGCAATTTTTGGTAATCAGTTCTTCTCCAAAGATTAACATAATTTTTAATGTTTGGCATATGTGACCCATAACAACACAATGGATGTGCCTTTAAAGCCAAAGAAACACAATGAATGCATCATTAATGTATAATCCCTATAGTTCTTATGAACCACAAACTGCAGACGCGTTGTCTCTATGAGAAGTCAGATTGAGTGGTAATATTGTGTAAACAATCTTTAAAATAGTTCCTGTATATAACACACATGTTTGTGCAAATTGTATGGCTTACACTTGGGATTGTAGATTCAAATTGAGTTAACATAGTCAATGTCAAATGTCAGATAGTATTATTAACTAACTAAGTTCGTTTTGCACGTTACACGAAATGACATTAAACGATGGGAGTTGTTTCTTTCGTGCTATGTGCTGAGCATTATAAGGATATTATAACGTCTGAGCTGGCACTCCAATGGGGATAGTTCAATGAACATGTTCAGCATTGTAACTCAAAAATAATGTGACGTCATAGACAATGTAGTCATTCTCTCTGAAGGCTAAATGGGAAAACTTTACATACATTGAAGCCGAACTACCAAAGAAATAAGTTCCTAAAGTTTGAATCATATGGAAACATCTGTGTCTTTTTTACATCTGAGTTCATGTGCACAGTTCAGGTTATTTTCCTACATATGCTTAAGTGAAACGTTTTATTGGTACAAAGAAAATGAAGTCCTAAAGATTGTCTAGACCCAGTCAATTACTCTTTAGCTACATCAAATGACATACATGTATCATTAATTATTTTACCTACGCTACGAATTGGCTGGGGGTATAATGTAGTCCTTCTGTTCGCCCGTCCATCCGTCTTTCTGTCCGGTACATCCAAAATAACTGAGGTGTGCATTAACCAAACTTTGTACAATTGTAAGCCATGTCCGTCCTATAACGTACGGCCAGTTTGCAGTTTTCTTGGAAAAACATATTTTGTCGTTTTCATGAAAACGTAAATTTTGGGACTTTATAGTAACTGTTTAAAATGATCAATGGGCACAACCTTTCTTTGAAACTATTTCACCTAGGTAATTGAAATGATGGTTGTGGGTACAGCTGACAATACTTTTGTTTGAGTTTAAAAGAAAGTTCCAGTTATTCTAATTTTAGAGTCATTACCCGTACACCAGGAATGGACTTTGTACGAATAAACACTCCAATTTTGACAATAAGTTTTCGGAAACTTTAACATCAAGGTTGATGATGATTTAGCAATGATTATCATGATCGAGTTCGAAAGACAGTACCAAATGTTACAGTTTAGCTTTTGCAGAGTTTGATCCTTGCATCTGAGTAAATTGTTTGATATTCCATTTGGGACGAGCTTTCTGAGAAACTATTACATCTAGGTTCTTCCGTAGGTAGCCTGATGATACTCTTGATACCCCGACGTTTTATTTGATGAGGTTATTGATTCTGAACCTGTAGTTGAACTTGGTAATACTATTTAATGTGATGCTCCATTAGGGGACACGTCTCTGATACGTAAATGCTTTGCACTCATATAGTTCAAACCTGTACATAGAAATAGACAAACTAACATTTGCCCTTTGCAAATACTGCATTAGTATTTACAGGCGCTATAGCACATTTTTTTACTGAAATAAAGTTATCTCATGAAAAGGTAAATAAGTATTACCAATGGTTAAATAATGCTCATGAATCAATAAAAACGAATATAGATTATTAGGTAAACCATGCGAATCCATTTCCCTTCGAGAGACAGTTTAAGGTGTTCACATTAAAATGGCCGATCTGACTGACCGAAGCGATATTCAAACACTTAGAGTAGAGTTTTAAATATGGTACCATAATAGAATGGTCAACCATTTTGCTGTCTAAACTCTCAAATTCGCAAGAGATCTACAAATCTACCTCTCACACTGAAGAGTCCCATGCCACTGTCGCTTTATACGTCACACCATTTTCTTTCAATACGGATAATCGTTTTCTATGGATACGGCTTATCAGGTCAAGTAGTGAGATATTGTACCCCCTAAAATAACAATATATTGTATATACGTTAAAAGTGCATCCATTGTGTTGCATAAATTGTTATATATGCTTTAATGCGTTCCGACTCACACTATGTGCTGTTTACAGTGCAAATAAATTACCTCAGCTTGCATATTCATCCTAAATCGCCAAATATATCATAATTACTAGTGTCCTATTAAAATCGATTAAAACATCATTATGCATGTGCAGAAACTGAAAATGCACGTTCCATTTACATGCACAGTAGTTATATGACCTAAAGAACATGATCAATCCAAATTTATCATTGTGTGTGTTATAAATAAGATTCCAAAATTACGTTTGACTCATTGGCGAGCGTCAATCGCGATGCATTGTCCGGTTTTCGATCAGAAACAACCACATTTACCTTCATATCGTCAATATACTAAGTCGACTATAATCAAAATGCTAGTTTTCGGTAACAGTCGGTACATCTCGATAAATTAACACCATTCATAACGTTTGGAATATGTGACCCCCAACAACACAATGGATGTACCTTTAATAATGAATAGCAAATTTGAGAAAACAAAATATGCCAAATACGTGCTACAGCGCCTTCAAGAAAAATGAACTCTCTTTTTATGTTCAGGGTAAATAATAAATTATTTTTTTCAAATGACTACACTACTAAAAATTAACAGTATTAAACCAACAGTTCCACAATTCCATAGACAACTATTATAGTTATGTAAAGTAGCTATATAATAGTTTATAGTTAACAATCTCAATGAATCATAAAAAGGGTAAAGATTAAATGGAATTAAAATATAAAAGATATTATATGTTACAAACCTGTATCTTGTATTAGGTTATTAATGTAGAAGTTCCTTCTTTCAATTCAGATACATGATGGACATGGACATGATTTTTTGGTGATTATCTTACTCTTTTCACTTTCTGTTTACAGATGACTATATATTTACAAATGTATAGATATTATTTTGGGTGGATAAAAAAACACAATGTCTCCTTTTTCGTTGTATTGATTATTAAGGATTCAACATTACAGCGCTGAATTCTTATTGTTATTGTGAAGAGTTATTATTATTCCGACGAATGTTTTACCCAGCAATTCAACCAGAAGGAATGCAGATAATGCAACCAAACTTTGCCCGCCCATTAAAGGTCCAGTCCGAATCTACATTTTCTTTTAACATTGGACACATTTTCAAAATGCAGCTAGAGACTTGCTTTTTTGTTAAAAGATAAGCAATGACACAGCGAACACAAAAGTAAATCATAACAAATGCGTAGGTCACGTGGTTTCGCCGCCATATTTGTTTTTTCGCACTTTTGAAAATATCCTGCTCCCTGCTCCTTGACAATTTCAACCTCTGAAATACGGGCTCTATTTCGCAATACTGTTTCCCCAGTTAGTACTAGAAATCTTGAAAAATTTGCCCAAAGTGCAAACTTCAAACCTCAAAAGCTCAAAGACTAAATAAGATAATTTTATAAACCTTCACCAAAATGTGAATTCTCGAAGATACCGTTATGTTTAATAGCTAATTTTGAAGTAGAGTTAAAAATAGTTTATAGTTAAGCTTCAAACACCGCAAACGTAATCTAAGGGTCCGAAAATAAGCATGTTAAAGTATTTTCCTGAATATTCAGAAGTACATAGCGCATTAATTATGTATGCAATCTAAATGATAATTAGATCTACTTAAGCGGAAATTACAGAACAATGTGTTCTATGCTACACAGTCCAGAGTATGAAAATATTAACCGTTATCTTAATCATGAGAAACATACTTAATGTAGGGGTCCATTGCTATGTGATTTTTCCATCGAGGCCACGCACCTCCAGCTATAGACTGTGTAAAAGTCGAATTTTCTCTTGTTATTTTTTTTCACCTGGTTTCAGCCACTACGAGAGCCCACAGTATGAATGTTTTGGTCCAATCATTAAGGTCCAGTTCGAATCGAAATGTCCATTTTTAACATGGCAAAACAAATCAAAATGTAGATAAAATTTAGATTTTTTGCAATAACAATACAAGCAATAAAGTAAATCATGGCGAGGTCACGTGCCGCCATTTTGATTTTGTTTACAAATAAGCCATTTTGGCATTGGAAATTTGGGTCTCAATAATACTACATACATGTTAGAGACTTTCAGCTTTCTTCAAAAGATGCGCAATTACAATAAAAAGATGGTTAGCTTCATTGTATTTGATTCATTTATGCGCTGGATCCTTTTATCGTCACTTGTGACTATATTTTCTGTTTTTCTTTCTTTTACATTTAAAAAAAAAATATTCCCACATGGATTTTACAGCTGATATAAAGTATCTCATGTGCTTGTAATACAAGAACTTTCTACAACTGAATCAGCAATATACTGTGAACGGCAATGTTTTTCTCACTTTAGATATGACATCAGCCAAAGCCTTTTTACTTGTAATAATTATGTGTCATATTAAAACAACAAATTAAAACGGCTACAGTTAATTGTAGAGGATTAGCTAATATTCTGTAGTTTTTAGAAGACATTCATATAGGAAAGGAATATATAGACTTAATGAAACATTAATTGGGTTTGCAAAGTATAATTGCACCATGTAGATCTAACTCAAGTGGAATGTCTATACTTTTTAACAGTAATATTGATATAAATATAAATATACATATAACAAATGAAGATGACGGATGAAATTATATAATTGCTGATATAACCATTCGGGGGAAAAGATGTACACTTACAAACAAACACTGATGATTCTGTTATATTTGAAAGCATTTGTTATTATGACAATGAATCCATAGCTATAGATGAAATATAAAATATAAAAATATAAAAATATTACAATCCCAAGGCAAGAAATATGGTTTAGATAAGATTTAATCACTTGATCTTGTAGATGTTATGAAAGAGCTTAATCTAGAGAAAATGTACATGGTAGAAACATTTCCATGACAACAAGATTTAATTTCCTTAAATACCTCAGGACTTCTTAAATCTTACAAACAGAGATAACTTTTGCTATTTTATTTTCTAAATTATTAAAACTAAGTCTTGAGTTTGAATGGCGAAAAGCGAATGACGAATGACGAATAACGAAAAGCGAAAAAAATTGCTATTCGTCATTCAAAGGCGAAAGGCGAAAAAAAGTTTGAAAAGCATACAGAAATAACTCTTGCTATTTTTGGTTCTAAATAAATAAAAGTAAGTGTTATTTGAGGTCAAAAAGCGATTTAAAGAAAAATATTGAAAGGTTTTGCACATACATTATTATTCAAAGTTAAGTCCTAGTTGTTCTGAGCTTTTCCATTCTAGGGGGAAATTCTTCCCACTAATTCAGACTGCTCCCAGAGCAAATCCTGGGTCTTTAATTGGTGATAAAATAAAATGTTTGATTAAAATATTTTATAATTTGGCATCAAACTGGTAAAAAGCTTAGAGAAATATATATGGAATTGATCTCATTTACCTAAGAGAGTATTGAGTTTGAATGGCGAATGATGAATGACGAATGACGAATGACGAATGACGAATAACGAAAAGCGAAAAAAATTGCTATTCGTCATTCAAAGGCGAAAGGCGAAAAAAAAGTTTGAAAGGCAAACATAAAAAACTTTTGCTTTTTTTTATTCTAAAGAAATGAAAGTAAGTGTTATTTGTAATCAAATCTTTATTTAAAGAAACATATTTAAATGTTTTACACATACATTATTATTCAAAGTTAAGTCCTAGTTGTTCTGCGCTTTTCCATTCTAGGGGGAAAGTCTTCCCACTAATTCAGACTGCTCCCAGAGCAAATCCTGGGGCTTTAATTGGTGATAAAATAAAATATTTGATTAAAATATTTAATAATTTGACATCAAACTGCTAAAAAGCTTAGAGAAATATATATGGAATTGATCTCATTTACCTACATGTAAGAGAGTATTGAGTTTGAATGGCGAAAGGCGAATGACGAATGACGAATAACGAATAACGAAAAGCGAAAAAATTTGCTATTCATCATTCAAAGGCGAAAGGCGAAAAAAAGTTTGAAAAGCATACAGAAATAACTCTTGCTATTTTTTGTTCTAAATAAATAAAAGTAAGTGTTATTTGAGGTCAAATAGTGATTTAAAGAAAAATATTGAAAGGTTTTGCACATACATTATTATTCAAAGTTAAGTCCTAGTTGTTCTGAGCTTTTCAATTCTAGGGGGAAAGTCTTCCCACTAATTCAGACTGCTCCCAGAGCAAATCCTTGGTCTTTAATTGGTGATAAAATAAAATGTTTGATTAAAATATTTAATAATTTGGCATCAAACTGGTAAAAAGTTTAGAGAAATATATATGGAATTGATCTCATTTACCTAAGAGAGTATTGAGTTTGAATGGCGAAAGGCGAATGACGAATGACGAATAACGAAAAGCGAAAAAAATTGCTATTCGTCATTCAAAGGCGAAAGGCGAAAAAAAGTTTGAAAAGCATACAGAAATAACTCTTGCTATTTTTTGTTCTAAATAAATAAAAGTAAGTGTTATTTGAGGTCAAAAAGTGATTTAAAGAAAAATATTGAAAGGTTTTGCACATACATTATTATTAAAATTTAAGTCCTAGTTGTTCTGAGCTTTTCAATTCTAGGGGGTAAGTCTTCCCACTAATTCAGATTGCTCCCATGGCAAATCGTGGGGCTTTTATTGGTGATAAAATAAAATATTTGATTAAAATATTTAATAATTTGGAATCAAACTGCTAAAAAGCTTAGAGAAATATATATGGAATTGATCTCATTTACCTAAGAGAGTATTGAGTTTGAATGGCGAAAGGCGAATGACGAATGACGAATAACGAAAAGCGAAAAAAATTGCTATTCGTCATTCAAAGGCGAAAGGCGAAAAAAAGTTTGAAAAGCATACAGAAATAACTCTTGCTATTTTTTGTTCTAAATAAATAAAAGTAATTGTTATTTGAGGTCAAAAAGTGATTTAAAGAAAAATATTGAAAGGTTTTGCACATACATTATTTTTCAAAGTTAAGTCCTAGTTGTTCTGAGCTTTTCAATTCTAGGGGGAAAGTCTTCCCACTAATTCAGACTGCTCCCAGAGCAAATCCTTGGTCTTTAATTGGTGATAAAATAAAATGTTTGATTAAAATATTTAATAATTTGGCATCAAACTGGTAAAAAGCTTAGAGAAATATATATGGAATTGATCTCATTTACCTAAGAGAGTATTGAGTTTGAATGGCGAATGATGAATGACGAATGACGAATGACGAATGACGAATGACGAATAACGAAAAGCGAAAAAAATTGCTATTCTTCATTCAAAGGTGAAAGGCGAAAAAAAAGTTTGAAAGGCAAACATAAATTACTTTTGCTATTTTTTGTTCTAAAGAAATAAAAGTAAGTGTTATTTGTAATCAAACCTTTATTTAAAGACTAATATTTAAATGTTTTACACATACATCATTATTCAAAGTTAAGTCCTAGTTGTTCTGAGCTTTTCCGTTTTAGGGGGTAAGTCTTCCCACTAATTCAGATTGCTCCCATGGCAAATCGTGGGGCTTTTATTGGTGATAAAATAAAATATTTGATTAAAATATTTAATAATTTGGAATCAAACTGCTAAAAAGCTTAGAGAAATATATATGGAATTGATCTCATTTACCTAAGAGAGTATTGAGTTTGAATGGCAAAAGGCGAATGACGAATGACAAATAACGAAAAGCGAAAAAATTTGCTATTCGTCATTCAAAGGCGAAAGGCGGAAAAAAAGTTTGAAAGGCAAACAGAAATAACTCTTGCTATTTTTGGTTCTAAATAAATAAAAGTAAGTGTTATTTGGGATCAAATCTTTATTGAAAGAATAATATTTAAATGTTTTACACATACATTATTATTCAAAGTTAAGTCCTAGTTGTTCTGAGCTTTTCTATTCCAGGGGGAAAGTCTTCCCACTAATTCAGACTGCTCCCAGAGCAAATCCTGTGTCTTTGATTGGTGATAAAATAAAATATTTGATTAAAATATTTAATAATTTGGCATCAAACTGGTAAAAAGCTTAGAGAAATATTTAGGGAATTGATCTCATTTACCTACGAGAGTATTGAGTTTGAATGGGGAAAGGCGAATGACGAATGACGAATAACGAAAAGCGAAAAAATTTGCTATTCGTCATTCAAAGGCGAAAGGCGAAAAAAAGTTTGAAAAGCATACAGAAATAACTCTTGCTATTTTTTGTTCTAAATAAATAAAAGTAAGTGTTATTTGAGGTCAAAAAGTGATTTAAAGAAAAATATTTAAATGTTTTACACATACATTATTATTCAAAGTTAAGTCCTAGTTGTTCTGAGCTTTTCCATTCTAGGGGGTAAGTCTTCCCACTAATTCAGACTGCTCCCAGAGCAAATCCTGGGTCTTTAATTGGTGATTAAAATACTTAATAATTTGGCATCAAACTAGGAAAAAGCTTTCAGAAATATAGGAGCTGATCTCATTTACCTAAGAGAGTAATGATTTTGAATGGCGATTGACCAATAGCGAAAAACGAAATATGAAAATCAAAAAGCAAAAACGTTTGCTATTATTGTGAAAGATGAATAGGAAATAAATTATCTTTTCGTCATTTATTTTTCACCAGAGTACGAAAGACGAATAGCAAATAAATTTGCTTTTCGTCATTCAAATATGTGAATAATATGAAAGGCGAATAGCAAATAAATTTGCTTTTCGTCATTCATTTTTTACTTCAGTACGAAAGACGAATAGCAAATAAATGTGCTATTCGTCATTCAAATGACGAATGACGAATAGCGAACAACAGTCTAAATTCTGGTTGCCGTTGTGAAATGCGTTAAGCTTCTAAACATGTTGTAAAATGTGTTGAGCTTCTAAACAATTCAGGGGTGTTACTATATTGATTGTTTAGATAAATAAGCCTATTCAAAAGTTAACGTTTTACTTTTTTTTTTCAGAAGCAAAACATTCTAAAAACAAGTTGCGTTTCTTAAACACTGATGCTTTCGGATATAAGCATAGTTTGGAATTAGATTATCAAAGATAAGAGAAATAACCAATGTGAATGGTATGGTTAAGTATTACCTCATCTGAAATGTCTACTCACACTATATGCACATGACCAGTATCAAGGGCCTATCACTGACCAATCAAACGTTTTGGCCAAGTTGAAAGTTTTTCGGACTAACAGATAGACAGACATTCTCTTCCCACAGAGGTTAGTCCCTTCAGATTTCAGATCCTAGCCTCTGTTCTAATAAGGATGGATTTGACGGCTCATGCAAAATCCCCTAGCGGGGGGAATGGGAACCTCACACTGTATCCCTGTTTCTTAACCAATGAAAACACATCTTAAATAGGCCATGTCGACCGAGTGACTTCAAAGATCCTGGCATTTGACTCTAAATGGTCTTGCTAATTAGTACATGTCCTTCGATTATGTCTGGTGTAAATAACACAAATGAACTAGTTTCGGTATTTATCTCTGATTTGGTCTTCTTTATTAATCAGCATGTTTATGATCAATTGTTTTCACAAAATCAAATAGCATATTTCGAGGAAAACACATTAAACCAGAACACGTTTATCTTACGTTTATTTTAGCATTGTGACGTGTTATTGGCAAATGTCACTTTTACAACGGCGTCACTGATTGCACAACTAGATTCAAATGCAACCAATCAGAACTCTTTTTCTGCTGGGGAATTCACCCCTATTAGAACAGATGTTAGGATCAGAAATCTGAAGGGAGTAACCTCTTTGGGAAGAGAATGATAGACAGAATTACAGACGGACAAACGGACAGACATATGAAGGTGAAAAACAATATACCCAAGGAATCTCCGATTCGGGGGCATATAAATAAACAACTCAACACAGTCGTTAACACGTGAAACAGTGACAAATTGGTATTAACAAAATTATTCTTGATACAACTCAGTATCACTTTGGAATCACTGTATTTTCATCTAAAATTACAACCAATGCATTGAAAATACATGCACATCTTTTCAGCTTTCAACTCTCAGCTTTCAAACAGAAGGCCTTATTCTAGCTCCTAAATTTGATTTAAGTTGAACTTTTAAAAAAGTTTTGGCTTCAACCTTCAAAACAAATGATAGCGGCCTTGAGTAACATTAACATTTGAACATGTTTGTGATGATTAAGATTCCAACAAGCGTCATCAGAAGATGACATATCCCACCGGTCCCACTTAACTTGTAAAACACATCTTTGAAAGAAAATTGTATATTTTAAAGTACCGCTTCAATAGATGGGTAATACAGATGCAAAGTGTCAGGAGGATATGATGAAATCCCTGTATAAAATCCAAATCCAATGCGTTTCTATGGAAACGGAAACAAAATATTCAAAAATCTGAAAATGTATAAAAGCACCATTTCAGTTAGAGGGCAAGACACGTGAAAATGTTTAGAAAGATATGATGAAGGATTTTGAAGTTCTGGTCAGGAAACGAACCTATCCCTGAACAAAGTCCAAATTCAACGCATTTCTATGAAAAGAAAAGAATAATTGAGAAATCTAAAAATAAATGCCTTGCTGTGTTGTGGTTTATTGCTGCTGGTATGTCCCCCCCGTTCCGAGTCGGGGTCTGGGGTGTGTGCATTAACTCGAAGCACGAGTGGCTGGGTTGTCTCTTTGATCCACTTAGCCGTTAGAAATATTGTTATCTTGTCCTAACCCATGGGGTGTCGGAGGACTCGTAGGTAAGCTTACTCTCAGAGCTAGTCGCTCGTCTCGTCTCTCTCATGTATAAACTGACCCGCTTCCCTTCAGTGGAATAGACCTACATGTATAGCGGTTTTCGGCCGTAATAATAGATTTTTCGCTATTTCGAAAAAACTTAAAATTTTATAAACTTTCGCGGTTTTGAGGGTACGCGTCTTTGAAAATCTTCTCCTAAATAATGCCAATACATACAGCTATATATCATAGCTCAATGTGAAGCTTAATAACTGTTGAATAACGTAAAAGCGCCCGATTTTGGAATTTCGATTTGGTATTTGAGGAATTCTCCTTTGAAAAGTGTCATTTTTAAAAAAGGGCGAATTTCGGCCTCATGTTCAAAGGGGCATAACTCTGTAGGAGTTGAAGATATGTCAAAGATACTTATTGCAATCTGATCCAGATACTTTTCAAGGGGTATTTTCTTTGGAGAATTTTCAATTGTAAACCAGTGAAGATACAATTATGTTTAATACCTCATATTGAAGCAAAAATGATCTTTATTAAGAACAATAAATTTCAATCATGTTTCTCTCATACTTTGCGCGTGACAAGTCATAGAATATTGTCATTTTTCAAAAATCGCCATTTTCAACAAAGTTCAAAGGATCATAACTGCTTAACTAATTACGATATTGAAATTGTATTTACACCTTCGGATGCACAATTTCAAGAACAACAACTTTTCTGTTGAACCTTTTTCATCAAAAAGTTGATAGTTAAGCTCCGAATATCGCAAACGTTGTCTTGGGGTCCAAATCTAAGCATTATTCAGAAGACCATAACGTAGGATCATGTAGGGGTCCATTAATAAGTGATTGTTCCATTTTCAGACGGTCATTGTCTTTGGAGAATTTTTGAAAAGAAACTACTGAAGATAGAGACATGTTTGATAGCTCATTATAAAGCAGATAAACTGATGAATTACCGAGAGTTCAAGGTCAAACGGAAGTCTTGAAGACCTAAGTATTGACGCGTCAATCCTAGTTAAATAATGGTATTTAAAAAAAAAAAATTAAACTTAATTATTTATACTTACTTATTGACTAGACCTACGTTCTAGTCCCGCCGAACCTCCCCGCTCCTGGATCTGTTCGGAGAGCAAAGGATCATGGGAGTGACATCACTGGACCACCGAGTGACTGCCGTTGAGTAGTGATTTTTCATCTGTGTTAAGGTTGGATTAGCACCCTACATGAGGAGGCAAGACATAGTAGGCCTAATCAACAGATAGGCATTTAAATAATATGTTTTATGCTTTTACGCTTGAATTAACGAAAACTTAACATTCATTATTTTGAAGGGGCAGTAGCACGTTTTTTCGCTGAAATAAGTCGATGAAATTTATTTGCAAAACAATTTCACCAGTAATAAAACACCATTCGCTCTTCGGAAAATCATGTTAAAAATATGTGTACATGGCTCAGTAAAGCCATGGGAATCGTTTTTTGTAATTCGAAATAATAAAATGCCCGCCATGCAATTTTTGCTTTATACGCAACACCGTTATTATAAAACTAATAATTATTCATTGATATATATTGTTTACATAACTATTATTTAATCTAAAGTTTAAGTATAGTTACGTATATTAGTAATGTTGAAAACCTGTTTTTATATTGATAATTACCTCAGAATCATCTTTTCTTTAATCAAGTCATGAAGAAGCTCTGATATCGGTCTATGAGGGTTTTCTTGGCAGAATTTAGTTTCAAAAGGAACATTTCCTTTTCAACCTGCAAACAGTCAGAGATGTTAAAACACTTTACAGAACAGAACATAATAATTTAAAAAAATAATAAACAAGAGTTCATAATGTGCAGATCAAATTCATGTGAGAGTTACATTTACAGCATCAAGTGTAAGCTATTGCAAAACAATACATATAAATATGTACATGAAAACATTAAAAATGCTTATGAATGTTATATTTATTCAATTGTAAATTTACTATTTTATTTGTTAAACCATGTTAGATCTAAGAAGTCTAGTGATATGCCGTTGTAGTCTGATTAAAAATCCGATGAATAAAATTTGCAAAATAATGCATCAACTTGGATACGAACAGGTCCTGTAGATTCTTCTCTACAAGGACAGTTTGGCGAGGAAACCTCCGAACGATGTAAGTTCGTATCACGGTTGATGCATTATTTTTAATCCTCTGAAAACGGTCTATCAGACTGTACATAGGTTCATTAAAAAAACCAACTCCGTATTTAAATATGAGAATTTAAAAAAATGAATGCTTAATCTAACCATCGTCATAAGTATCAGCATGATTTTTTGTCACTTTATTCTGTGAGTTACGTGTATTTTCTGAATGTCTGTACCCTAACTTCGTGATAGTACCACTTGAACAAGTTCTTACCCTCAAACACGTTGGCTATCTATGTATGGTTTGAAAACATCTGTCACTGTTCAATCTTGATTCAAACCTAAAACACTCATCTTCGGTGGTAATAACATGTTTTCTCAATAAATCTTAGAGAACAAATAAACATAACAAACGCTTGTGCATCGACCAAGGACAAGAAATACGTGTACTGGCTCCTATTTATATTTTTTTGTTTTATTTTGGTGTTAAATTTTCATACTAACTGACGCTGTCTACTGAAATACAATTGCGAAGGAGTTCATAATGGATACAGAGGGTTCATAATGGACACCGGGTTTAGCCACGACAAACTTTATGTTTGTTTAAATTTATATGTTTCAATTCGAAGTGAATTAAGATACTTCATTAAATACTCAACACCTGTTGAAAACTAGAAAGTGTTTTTACTGTTTAAACAGATGTCTCTCCCTTCCCCCAAATCAATTTCTGTTATTATTCTTCTAAAAGACAAAGTCCAAATTGTTGCCATGGGAATGGAAAAAAAATAAAATTAAAAAAAGTTCAAACCCTCAAAGGCACATGTATGTGATATTGGGAGCCTGTATACCAAATTTGGTGAAGATTGGCCACATAGTTTTGGAGATCTGATCCGGAATCAAACCCTACCCTTCATATAGACAAAGTCCACATTGTTACCATGGAAACCAAAAGAATAAAATCATACAAAATCTGAAACCCCCAAAAGGCACATCTGCATGATATGAGGAAGCTGTATAACAAATTTGGTGAAGATTGGTCAAGTGGTTTTAGAAATCTGCTCCGGAAACAAACCCTACCCTTCAAATAGACTAAGTCCAAATTGTTACCATGGAAACGAAAAAAATAAAATTGTAAAAAAGCTGAAACCCTCAAAAGGCACATCTACATGATATGAGGAGGCTGTATACCAAATTTGGTAAAGATTGGTCAAGTAGTTTTAAAGTATGCTCCGGAAACAATGGGAACGCCGACGCCGACGGAAACTCAACCAAAACAATATGTCTCTAGACCCTTCGGGGGGAGACATAATTATTGCAACTTCGTGTAGCGACACCCAACAACAGTAACCAAAAACGCTTGAGAATGTCAATGCCATCATTAAAACAATTATAAATGTCTTTATCATGATTACAGCATTTGAAGATATCAACATTATGAACACAGCACCTGGAAGTATAGATATACAAATGAAACTTAAGCAAAAGTATTAAAAATGGAAATTACTCACATAAATCGTTTTAGTTTTCCATACACGAAATGCTGTTCATGATTCGTCTCGCCATATTGCAGCCGCGTGACAGATAACACCGTTACAAAGGTCTGGGTTGTGCAATGAACCAACAGGGTCAAGTGACACTACCGTCAGCTGTAAACAAGGTTGTTTGTTTTACACACTTCTATTCATTAAAATGTCATTCATTAAAATTAACATATCCAGTAATATATGTAAAAATATAGGTATATTGAGTATAGTTGGACTGCCCAAGGACAGTGTCGTCTACATTTCTAGCAGTTTGAATTCCTTTTG
The DNA here is from genome assembly GCA_936450465.1 of Gibbula magus. NCBI lineage: Eukaryota > Metazoa > Mollusca > Gastropoda > Trochida > Trochidae > Gibbula > Gibbula magus. The sequence goes on from OW388293.1 coordinate 35,388,236, forward strand.
TGAAAATACTCCATCAAATAAATACCACTCTGTTATCCTTCTTTCGAAAAGGTTCAAAGCTTTAGAGAAAAAAAAAACAGCGTTTGAATGGCTTATGAATCGCCATGAATGAATGAATGAATCTTTGAATGGCTAATGGATCACCATATGCTGCATAGTAGTAATTGGGTAACAGTATATGCATTTATTTGATTTAAACGGTATTTATTTTCCAGATGGTACATGGAAAGGGGGATTGATAAACAGGGTTACCCCTATATAAATATCTCTCCCATTTCATGTCTCCCATTTATTTAGTGGCATTAGGGGTCAAACATTCCTTAGTTTTATCAAAAGTTTAATTCAAAATTGAATTCGATGCAAATTTGGGTTTTATTTTTGTGTGTATCCGTTAACCCACATCAGCTAACTAGCTAGTATTCAAAGTGTTAATATATAATTAGATCATACTTTTTAAAAATATCACCCCTCCTATTTACTGAATGTATAAATAATACTTGTGTACATGCAACAGGTAGATCATCATGTTTGAATAACATATTTTTATAATCTAACTCGCTAGTATTTAAAGCATTAAATACTTTTAAACTAGTTTTACACACAAAACGTAAACTGTAAAGCGCTCACGTTTTTATTCTATTTTCATAAGCAAAATATTCTTAAAACAAGATGTGTTTATTAAACACTGATGTCATCGGATATAAACATAGTTTGGAATTAGAATATCAAAGATAAGTACAAATAACCCATGTGAATGATATGGCTAATCTCATCTGAAAGGTTTCATCACAATAGATGTGCGTGTCAAGTATCAAAGGCCTATCACTGATCAATTTAAAGTTATGGCCAAAGTTAAATTTAACAGATCATCAGAATGACAGACGGACAAACAGACAGGCGGACAGGTGAAAAACAATATATACCCCCGGAATCTCCGATTCATAAAAATAAACAATTTACACAGACGTGAAACAGTTACAAATTGGTATCAATTAATGATTCTTGATTCACTTAATTTTCATCCAAATTTACAACCAATACATTGAAGATACGTGTACATATTTTCAGTTGGTCTTTTAAAGCAAACTTCAACTCTGACCAACATTAACCCTTATTCTAGCTCCTACAGTTGATATAAATTGAACTTTTAAAATACGTGTTGGCCTTCAAAACAAATGATAGCGGCATTAAACAACATTAGCATTGAACATGTTTGTGATGATTTAGATCCCAACAAGAGTCATCAGAAGATGACATATCCCACCGGTCCCACATAATTTGTAAAACATATCTTTGAAAGAAAATTGCATTTTGTAAATAGTATAGATGTCACTTTAGTAGCTATAGGTGGGAAATACACAAACAGAGTTTCAGGAAGAGAAGATGAAGGGTTTTGGAGTTCTGCTCTGGAAACGAACCAATCCCTGAACAAAGTCAAAATTCAACACATTTCTATGGAAACGAAAAAGGGGAAATCTGAAAATATCAAAAAACACCACTTCCGTAAGGGAGCACTACAAATAGAGTTTCAGAAAGATATCATGAACGGTTTTGGAGGTCTGCTCCGGAAACGAAATGATTACGGACGGACAGAAAGACGGAAGAACGGACAGGGCGATTACTATAGCCCACGGTATTACATACGGGTGGGATACAAATAGTTTTCATGGTTAGCGAGGCGTTTTTCTATTTCTGGGTATATGTGTAAGTTATTTTGTCCTGGACCATTATGAGTAAATCCAAAACTGCCTCATTGGTAGGTCGAGAGGCTATTTACATGCAACCAAATTGGATAGCATTATTATGTGACTCGCTGTAGGAGAAGTGTCGGTCTACAGCCTTGGTTTCATGGGACTCAGTTTGATCTTTCTCCTACAAGAGTCAAATAAAATAACAAAGGTTTCATAAACAAGCTAATATAATATGCTTTGCGGTTTAATTTTATAAAATTTCTTAAATAACTGAAACCTACCATCAGTGTAGAAAACTCCCGCCTACCCAACCGCCCGAGATGGTCTTTTTTCCAGTCGGACGGTGAAATTTCAAAAGCAGCCTGTCCGTGGTCGGGTAGATATTTTAATCTTTTGCTACTTATTGTTTACAATAACAGGTAGGGTAATCTTTTCGTCAGTCTGAGGTGTAATGGTATTGTAAAAGACCAAAGACCAAATTACGATAACCAGCGTAACTGAACGCTTTATATATAAACTCGACTTGTAAAATGAAAAGTCTGTCGCAAAATATAAACATTTAGTTAGTTTCAAAACTCTAGATCTTACTCAAAGGCACTTTGCTGAATGCATATTTTATATTCTTTATTAACTTGACAACTCCATGAACAATGTATTAAAAACCAAAGTCATCGTTTGAAAGGCATATATGGTCAATGTTTGTAAAATGTGTCGTGTTTGTGAATCCATTTCAGTAAAAATGACAATACAAATAAATATGAGTTAAGTTGGATATATCAGCATACTATCAATTGTAATTTATAATAGTATATTTTTAAAATGGCGTCGATGGTCGATTACTGGTGTAATAAATGTAATACAAAATTCTTACAATTGTCGACCAGATGTCATGTCACGTTAGCCGATATAATACGTAATACAACATGTTTTAAAAGAAGGACTGATGATTCAACACGATGATATATGATCAAATGACAGTTAGTAAAGTGGCCAGCTGTTGATTAGTGAAATACGGGAAACATGTTCAACCAGATGTATAAGAAATGTTTGGTACTTGCAGTATGTTCTATGTGAGTGTTGAAAATCTGACAGGTAGGTTTTCTTCCGGACTGGTAATTTATTACAGTTACCAGTCCTGTTGTCTGGCTTGGATTTTCGTGAGTTTTCTACACTGCTACCATTCATATTTTAAAACTATAAGTTATTCATTCATATCTCTTAAGTATTATATAATTCTTATTAACTCTAAAGTTTAAAATATAATTTTGTCTATCAGTAATGTTGAAAATCCGTCTTTATATTAATAATTACCTAAGAAGCATATTTTCTTGTTCAAGGTCATGAAGGAAATCTCGGTCTATGAGGGTGTGTTCTTGGCAGCGTCGTATGCTTTCACAAGGAAAAATCCCTTTTCAACCCACAAACAGCCAGACATGTTAAAAACTCTACAGTACACATTTTACCATGTTTTAAACATAATATACACCAGAAAGCTGCAAAACATTTGAGAGTTTTCAAATAGTAATAAACACAATCTGCATATAAAATTTACGTTCACCTTTTTATTTGTAATTTTGTTTTTGTTTAAATTTATATGTTTCAATTCGTAGTGAATTCAGATACTTCGTAAAATAGCATTTCTCACCACCTGTTGAGAATGATTGCAACTTCCCAATATAACGACACCCAATATAGTCATATCTTTTAGTGATATTAATAAAGTATAACCAAAACATTAAGAAAGCCAATGTCATCAGTAAAACAAAGTTTAAATATCCATTTCATGATTACAGCATTTGAAAATGTCAACATTGTGAACACAGCACCTGGAAGTATAGATATACAAATGAAACTTAAGCAAAAGGATTAAAAATGGAAAATACTCACATAAATCGTTTCAGTTTTCGACACACAAAATGCTGTTGATGTTTCTCGCCATATTGCAGCCGCGTGACAGATAACACCGTTACAAAGGTCTGGGTTGTGCAATGAACCAACAGGGTCAAGTTGACACCACCGTGAGCTGTAAACAAGGTTGTCTGTTTTACACACTTCTATTCATTAAAATATCATTCATTAACAATTAACATATCCAGTAATCCAAAGATCAGTGTCGTCTACATTTCTCGCAGCTTGAATTCCTTTTGTGAAAATACTCCATCAAATTTCACTTAACACTTTTTGATCCTTTTTAAGTGAAGTTTCAAAGTATTGGGAAAAACAGAGTTTGAATGGCTAATGAATCGCTACGCACATTTGGGTTTTATTTTTTATGTATCCGTTATTCCGTGTAACCTAACCAGCTAAAGCGTTTTTAAATATCGACCATCCTATTTACTGAATATATAAATAATACGTGTAAACATGCAAATGATAGATCATCATGTTTGAATAACATATTTATAATCTAACTCGCTGGTATTTAAAGTATTAAATACTTTTGAAATAGTTTTACAAACAAAACGTAAACTGTATAAAGCGCTCATAAAATATGGACATGGTCAGCACTGTAGTGTTACGCATTTATGACAACTGATATACATTACATTGATTAAAGCTGTCCATTAAGCATGACATGCCTGCAGAATATTGCGTTTACATTCAATATTCATTTTCAAGCAAAACAATTCATCCTTGATAACATTTACAAAACATTTTATGGATAATTCATTCTATTTGATCCTGGAAATATAACTTGTTTTGTTCAAATCACCTGCAAGGTTACATTTCAATTGTTGTTGAATGATTAATTCTCAGGGAAATGACAACATTGACACAGAGGCATAACACAAATATACAGATTTGTTTATGGCAGCATACGTAGACATGAGTTTAGACAGTAACAGAATGTTCACAGGTGCTTTATACTTGCCTTCAAAGATATGAATAGATTTATAGATTAATATTTACTATAATTATAGTTTGGTGTGAAAGAATTACTTACATTCCTAAAAACTGAAAAACACAACACTATGATGAGCCTGGTTAGAATCTCAACACTTCCGTTAAAATCTATTGTTTTATTCAAAAAATGAAGTTCTGAAGTAATGAATGAATTCTGAGATAGAAAAGTACTCATCATATAATATTTCTTACAACAAAACAAGTTAAATAAGGTTTACATAAAACAATATATTTATATTCCATTGCGTCGTCTACGGACTTTTAACTAGAGTCACTTGAGAAACAGTTGGTTCTATGTCAATGTTTACAAGTTTTTGGATACCATTGTTTAAAAGTTAATCGTACTAGATTTTATATTTTGCAACAACCCTTTACCAGTCTTTAACAGTAACTATCTGTTCTATAATGTATTTATCTAATAAATGGATTTGTATCCCCGAACAGTTTTTCCGATAGTAGTTGGGAAATCAAAACCAGACAAAATAGTGCAAATTTTGATTTTGAACTGTAGGGTTCTATGTCAATTTGACTTTTGTTTAATTAAAGTAATCATACCTAGCTATTTGAAAATAACTTGACTTTACAATGTGTAAATGATTGTTGATTATATATATTGTTCTTCATAAATCAAATTATAAACGTTTTGATATACCTTCAAATTCCATAAACAGAAAACGAAGAGAAGACTATAAAACAACCATCAAGAAACTTGTTCTGTTAACAGTGACAACAAATACCAAGTGATTTCAATATCAATCGTCAATCTGAATTGACGTGTTAGTAAACAATGGGCAATGGGAGATAATACTGATCTGTTCAACACATGAGTTGTGAAAATAAACGCTCTGTTGTTCAATGAAATCTATAGAATCGTACATTAACATAGGTTGTCTGTTTCCCAGCGTGAAATAATACTTCGTTACAATATCAGATACGCATTACATTTTTCTACCACAAAACATCATCACTGATAATAGTAAATTTGAACAAAACATGATTTGACCAATCAACAAACTTACAGTTGGTCAACGAGTCTAGATCCGATATTAAACGTTGGAAATTTAAACAAGTAACGTGTTTGGTAAAGTAATATTATTTCATGGAGAATATGTTGAAGTGTACATTGCAGCACTAGGTACACTTTCACGCTTTCGCTCTTATTTACTGGCTTAATGAACATTTGATTTATTTTCTAAGGAACAGGTTTATATTAATGTTCTTGTTTTAAAAAAAAACATTAGATAAACTGACATTGTTTCATCACAATAGATGTGCGTGTCAAGTATCAAAGGCCTATCACTGATCAATTTAAAGTTATGGCCAAAGTTAAATTTAACAGATCATCAGAATGACAGACGGACAAACAGACAGGCGGACAGGTGAAAAACAATATATACCCCCGGAATCTCCGATTCATAAAAATAAACAATTTACACAGACGCGAAACAGTTACAAATTGGTATCAATTAATGATTCTTGATTCACTTAATTTTCATCCAAATTTACAACCAATACATTGAAGATACGTGTACATTTCAGTTGGTCTTTTAAAGCAAACTTCAACTCTGACCAACATTAACCCTTATTCTAGCTCCTACACTTGATATAAGTTGAACTTTTGAAATACGTGTTGGCCTTCAAAACAAATGATAGCGGCATTGAACAACATTAGCATTGAACATGTTTGTGATGATTTAGATCCCAACAAGAGTCATCAGAAGATGACATATCCCACCGGTCCCACATAATTTGTAAAACATATCTTTGAAAGAAAATTGCATTGTGTATATAGTATAGATGTCACTTAAGTAGCTTTAGGTGGGAAATACACAAACAGAGTTTCAGGAAGAGAAGATGAAGGGTTTTGGAGTTCTGCTCTGGAAACGAACCAATCCCTGAACAAAGTCCAAATTCAACACATTTCTATGAAAATGAAAAAACGGGAAATCTGAAAATATCAAAAGCACCATTTCAGTAAGGGAGCACTATAAATAGAGTTTCAGAAAGATATCAGGGACGGTTTTGGAGTTCTGCTCCGGAAACGAAATGATTACGGACGGACAGAAAGACGGAAGAACGGACAATGTGATAACTATATAACCCACGGTATTACATACGGGTGGGATACAAATAGTTTCCATGGTTAGCGAGGCGTGTTTCTATTTCTGGGTATATGTGTAAGTTATTTTGTCCTGGACCATTATGAGTAATTCCAAAACTGCCTCATTGGTAGGTCGAGAGGCTATTTACATGCAACCAAATTGGATAGCATTATTATGTGACTCGCTGTAGGAGATAGAGCATCCGGGTGACAGAAGTGTCGGTCTACAGCCTTGGTTTCATGGGACTCAGTTTGATCTTTCTCCTACAAGAGTCAAATAAAATAACAAAGGTTTCATAAACAAGCTAATATAATATGCTTTGCGGTTTAATTTTATAAAATTTCTTAAATAACTGAAACCTACCATTCATATTTTACAACTATAAGTTATTCATCCATATCTCTTAAGTAATATATAATTCTTATTTACTCTAAAGTTTAAAATATAATTGTGTCTATCAGTAATGTTGAAAATCCGTCTTTATATTAATAATTACCTAAGAAGCATATTTTCTTTTTCAAGGTCATGAAGGAAATCTCGGTCTATGAGGGTGTGTTCTTAGCAGCGTCGTATGCGTTCACAAGGACAAAAATCCCTTTTCAACCCACAAACAGCCAGACATGTTAAAAACTCTACTGTACACATTTTACCATGTTAAAAACTCTACAGTACACATTTTACCATGTTTATAACATAATATATACCAGAAAGCTGCAAACATTTGAGAGTTTTCAAATATTAATAAACACAATCTGCATATAAAATTTACGCCCACCTTTTTATTTGTAATTTTGTGTTTGTTGAAATTGATATGTTTCAATTCGAAGTGAATTCAGATACTTCGTAAAATAGCATTTCTCCCCACCTGTTGAGAATTATTGCAACTTCCTGTAGCGACACCCAATATAGTCCCTTCTTTTAGTGATATTAATAAGTATAACCGAAAACATTAAGAAAGCCAATGTCATCAGTAAAACAAAGTGTAAATAGCCATATCATGATTGCAGCATTTGAAAAAGTCAACATTATGAACACAACACTTGGAAATATAAAATATATAAACGAAACTACATTTGTACATCAAAAGTTTAAAAAATGGAAATAACTCACATAAATCGTTTCAGTTTTCGACACACAAAATGCTGTTGATGTTTCTCGCCATATTGCAGCCGCGTGACAGGTATTACACCGTTACAAAGGTCTGGGTTGTGCAATGATAACCAACAGGGTCAAGTGACACTACCGTCAGCTGTAAACAAGGTTGTTTGTTTAATGTATAATTTGATACTTTGTTTTAAATATCGACCATCCTATTTACTGAATGTATAAATAATACGTGTATACATGTAAATGATAGATCATCATGTTTGAATAACATATTTATAATCTAACTCGCTAGAATTTAAAGTATCAAATACTTTTGAAATAGTTTTACAAACAAAACGTAAACTGTATAAAGCGCTCATAAAATATGGACATGGTCAGCACTGTAGTGTTACGCATTTATGACAACTGATATACATTACATTGATTAAAGCTGTCCATTAAGCATGAAATGCAAGTAGAAAATTGCGTTTACATTCAATATTCATTTTCAAGCAAAACAATTCATCCTTGATAATATTTACAAAACATTTTATGGATAATTTATTCTATTTGATCCTGGAAATATAACTTGTTTTGTTCAAATCACCTGCAAGGTTACATTTCAAGTGTTGTTGAATGATTAATTCTCAGGGAAATGACAACATTGACACAGAGGCATAACACAAATATACAGATTTGTTTATGGCAGCATACGTAGACATGAGTTTAGACAGTAACAGAATGTTCACAGGTGCTTTATGCTTGCCTTCAAAGATATGAATAGATTTATAGATTAATATTTACAATAATTATAGTTTGGTGTGAACGAATTTCTTACATTTCTAAAAACTGGAAAACACAACACTATGATGAGCCTGGTTAGAATCTCAACACTTCCGTTAAAGGGGCAGTAGCACGTTTTTTCGCAAATTTATGTTTTCAAATTTCGCATTTATAATGATAGTTTATGTCATTAATATTAACTTTAGAGGGTAAAACATCTTATTACACAAACCAATTATCCGTAGTGGTAATAACGGTGTTGCGTATAAAGGAAAATTGCATGGCGGCCATTTTATTGTGAACACATTTTATTATTTCGAATGACAAAAATGATTCCCATGGCTGTGCGGAACGATGTACACTCATTTTTATACTTGATTTTCCGAAGAGACAAGGGTGTTTTACTGTTAATGACGGGGGCGGGATAGCGCAGTGGTTAGCGCGTTCGGCTTCGGATCAAGAGGTCCGTGGTTCGAATCCCGCCAGGGGCACGGCAACTTTGTCTGCAGTAGAGAACTGTTCTACACGCAGTAAGGTTTGGGTGCAATGCTACACTGAATTTCAGTGCAGTACCACCCATGGTTCGCTAGTTCCAGCCGTTGCTCGCAGGTTTCACCGCAATGCATAGCCACATGGCGTTGCGGGCTTTCTCCCTGCCGTAATACTAGCAGCCGCGATATAAGTGAAATACTCTTGAAAGCGGCGTTAAACCCTAACTCACCTCACCTCACCCCCTTTTAATGACATTATTTTTCAAATACATTTCATCGACTTATTTCCGCGAAAAAACGTGCTACTGCCCCTTTAAAATCTATTGTTTTATTCAAGAAATGAAGTTCTGAAGTAATGAATGAATTCTGAGATAGATATGTACTCATGCATATAATATTTCTTACAACAAAACAAGTTAAATAAGGTTTACATAAAACAATATATTTATATTCCATTGCGTCGTCTACGGACTTTTAACTAGAGTCACTTGAGAAACAGGTGGTTCTATGTCAATGTTTACAAGTTTTTGGATACCATTGTTTAAAAGTTAATCGTACTAGATTTTATATTTTGCAACAACCCTTTACCAGTCTTTAACAGTAACTATCTGTTCTATAATGTATTTATCTAATAAATGGATTTGTATCCCCGAACAGTTTTTCCGATAGTAGTTGGGAAATCAAAACCAGACAAAATAGTGCAAATTTTGATTTTGAACTGTAGGGTTCTATGTCGATTTGACTTTTGTTTAATTAAAGTAATCATACCTATTTAAAAATAATGTATGGAAACAATGTGTAAATGATTGTTGATTATATTGTTCTTCATATATCAAATTATAAACGTTTTGATATACCTTCAAATTCCATAAACAGAACACGAAGAGAAGGCTATAAAACAACCATCAAGAAACGTTTTATGTTAACAGTGACAACAAATACAGTTTACCTAGTGATTTCAATATCAATCGTCAATCTGAATTGACATGATAGTAAACAATGGGCAATGGGAGATACTACTGATCTGTTCAACACAAGAGTTGTGAAAATAAACGCTCAGTTGTTCAAGGAAATCTATAGAATCGTACATTAACATAGGTGATTTGTTTCCCAGCGTGAAATATTACTTTGTTACAATATCAGATACGCATTATATTTTTCTACCACAAAACATCATCACTGATAATAGTAAATTTGAACAAAACATGATTTGACCAATCAACAAACTAACAATTGGTCAACGAGTCTACGAGTCTAGATCCGATATCAAACTTTGGAAATTTAAACAAGTAACGTGTTTGGTAAAGTAATATTATTTCATGGATCACTAGGTACACTTTCACGCTTTCGCTCTTTATTTCCTGGCTTAACGAACATTTGATTATTACGGTCATTTTTTGTAATAAGAACATCAGAAACTTAATGCAAGCACAAAATCTCAAAAGCAACTAACGACAAAGGAGATTTAGCTTCAATAATATTAAGCACTGTTTATCACCTTGTCAGTTTTGAAACATCAAATGTATTATTTGACAGGTTAATGTTCATATACTTCTGTTCTAGGGAAGGGGAACGAATTTTATTGATATACAACTTCTTTATTGCAGTAGTGCGACCTTTCGGTGTAGAACTGCACACACTACTGGTCTGCTGGGGGCATGAATTTGAGCATTGCCTTTTATGACCTTGATCTTTACGTCAAACATTTTTTGGTTTCGGGTAATTTCTTCAACGCTGGTCAATCATTGGATCTTGGACTTTTTGGTTGTGGAATGACGAAGTTGAGTATCCCTTAGGCACGGAATCATATATATATGACGGAAAATCTGATATATATGAGATGGTTGTTAGATATTCAAGAGTATATTTAAAGTGCTTGACTTTTGGGAAGGGAAACTTGGAGATGTTTGGAACAATCAAAGTACTTGACATAATGATCTCCTCTGAGCTGTATTACTCAAGAGGATGACCAACCATTACCGTTTTGATACACTGCACTACTGCTATGGGGCTAAACATTTCCCTTTTCTTTAAAGTCTGTCCAATATGACTGTACGCATTATCTGCCTCCTGGATATTAGAATGTCCAGTTTCACAGAACTTTTGCTCAATTCATGAGAACAAACGCCATTGCAGAGTTACGGTTTTGCAGGACATGAATCTGGCCACTGTGTTAGATCTTCTGGTTTGTGTGTTCAACAACTGCAGCTACTGCGATGGGTGCACTAGCTATTTCATTTACATTCAGCACCATCTGCTGTCCCAAGCTCGTAGCATTCTGTCTTGTCAAGTGAACCTTGGGTCCTCATCAACAAGTTGAAATTCCTCTTGTATGCGAAATCCTTATATCTGTCATAATTATCCTTTTTTGGCCGCGTAATATTAGCAAAATGTCCAAACAAGCATCAGCTGTAAACACAATTCCTGGCACTTACAAACATGCACATTTAATGTATTGGAAACTATCGTCATTGTTGTAGAAGTATCACTGACGGCAAGTCTCCACAAAAGCTTACACCAAAATTAAGTTCAAACAACGCCGTAGATTCAAAGACCTTTTATTAGGAAGACTGACTAGGAAACCAAGGTTTGACACATTGGTGTGGGAAATGTCCAAGTATTTTGAATTTCGTGCTTTTAACAAGCCTGTAATTAATGTATAGTCTGTGACATCCGGATTACACGTAAACACACACTTGGGAAGGTACAATAATATATTATATAACCAGATTTACTCATTAGGAAGCACACTTTATTGGCCCACCCTAGTTGAAAAACACCGAGAAAAAAGTTTGCTGACGACGGTTAGGTCTCATTCTGCCTACATTCCCAATCTGTCTACATCCCACTCTGCCTTCAAGAAATAGTGTAGGCAGTTTGGGAAGTGAGTTTTTACCCATAGCATAATGGAACAACCCACTTCCCAGTTACTCTAACATCATGACAGAGTAACAAGTTCCCAATAATCTTTTAATATCTTAAAGTTTTTTCTTGTGTTGTCATTCAAATTTGGGGTAAATATGATTTCTAAAACTTCAAATCAAATCTTTGCCATTCTATATCTAAATCTTGACAAGGTACATCTCTGCTACCTGCCTTAGAGCCAATCCAAATTGCCTTAGTGTTATCAATATTTATTTTTTCGACCTGTGCTTCAGTTTCATTGACAATGGTTTTGCAAGACTTCAAGCGATTCCCATATGAAACAGTAGGCCTACTGATAACAGTTAAACATCTCACTTTACACGTGCATTTCAGTACTTGAGATTCGGGAAATATAAAACAAACTATTTGCTCAGTTATTTGTTTCAAGGGAATTAATATACTTATTACTCAAACTGTTTTAACGTAAAACATAACGAAACAGGGTATGTCGACAAATCGTATCAAGTTGAATGAAATATAAAACAAACTATTTGTTCAGTTATTTGTTTCAAGGGAATTAATATACTTATTACTCAAATTGTTTTAACGTAAAACATTACGAAACAGAGTATGTCGACAAGTCGTATCAAGTTGAATGAAAATGTAAAATCAATTCTTTTATTTGATTTATTTTCAGAAAATTAAACCAAAACAAACGTATTCATAACGGGTTTATGATAAAGCCAAATTAACACATCGGAGTTATCGTTCATTAGATTTTAACATCAAACTCAAAACTCCCGTATTAAATATCAACTCTATCAAGGCATCTTAGAAATACATGCTATTTAGATCATGAACATTGTAATATTTGGGGTCACATTATCTGCGATACTACCAATGTTTTAAATTGTTCACGGTTGAAACTTATTACAAATTTTATTCCGTTTTTTTGGGGGGATTAGCCCCAATCTTCATTAACCATATAAACCGCTGCTCAAAAGAAAGTATACCAAGGATTTGAAGAAGCATGGAAGAAAAACAGATGAAGATATAGAATAAACTTTTTTATATATCAGTAGAGTGGTATTTTAACATAACTAATGGAAACGTTCATGTCAATAAAACAAAAACTGAATGCCCAACAGAGGTACAAAGACACATGGGGTCAAAAATTCACAATTCTCAATATGACTGTCAAGCTGTATATGCTGAAAATGAGTTCGTAAGTAAAGGAATAGTCCTTCAACACGTCTTCAATACCGAGTATGTCCACCATGGGCATCAATGCATGCCTGAGCTCGCCGCCGCATCGATGACGTCAAACGCCGGATGACGTTGGGTGTCAGTCGCTGCCATTCAATGGCTCTCTCTCTCTGTATTGCCGTTAACCTCGGCATTTCTTTCATGTGTTTTTTGTTGCTACTGTCTTGATGTACAGTATCATGTGTTTTATACAGTGATTTTGCACGTGCATTACATGGGATCCGACTCAACGTCATCATTGGTAAAATCCCGTGTTGCATGGAAGTTCTCGCCATTCTCCGCTTATTGTCAATGAAAACAGTGTGTTGTGTTCCTGCGACGTGTTTCAGAATCATTTCATATATAAAATGTAGATATTAAAAAAAATATTCAAATTTTTTCTTGGTATACTTTCTTTTGAGCAGGGGTATATTATTGAAGCGGGAGTAAAATATCAAGAAACACTTATATTGAAGGGAGGTAACTCTCAAATACGGAATGCGGCTGGCGAACATCGGTTAGCTTTACTTGAAGTAGTCACGTGACTCGTAGGTGTTCCCTTTGGATCTAAAAATACAGGTAGGCGATTAAAGTTGAAATCACACCTGTTTGGGCTGTGGCCGGTGACATGCAAGTGTTTCGGCTACGTCGGCGTTTCCGGTTGCGACTGCCTGACCACTTACTTGACGATTTGTAAACCCAAAACTCGTTTGAAATACCACATTCCAGTGGTTATCCTCGGCCATTTTCTTGTCAAAATCAACCTTGTTTTGGTAATTTTTTGGGATATCTCTGCTTCCAAAGGAGTATATTTTCTAAATTATAGGTAAGATTATGCCCCATGTAAACCTTACAAATTATAACAAACATGTCGTTTTCGTCTACAGCATTATTGAAGCGAAATATACTTGTAACAAGGAAGTGTGTGATTGTCAATAGAAATAAATAATGAATGTTGAAGCCAACTTGGTACCAGTACTTCCTCCGAATGTTCTTACTGTATCCGTTTTACTAGAGTTCTTCATGGAAACATTATAAAGAAAGCTATGAACTTCTGAACATTAAGATTTAATAAATTAACAGTAAATGATCAATGTTTCCATCTCTTCGTCCAAACCAGAATATGTTGACTACAATGAGAGTTTGGTTCTTGTCTGTATTTTTGGACATGCTGTTATGTTCAATACTGCAGAGCATATTAAAATATACTATGATATATATAAGAATATATAAAAAAGGTAAATCAATACCTGAAACTATGTAAGATGTTTAAAAGATGATCAACATTATTCACCCAAGCTACTATGATTCAACAACATGCAAAATGAAAGACAGTTGTATCATAGGGGTGAAACGGTTCACAACTACAGCAGTTGAACCACTGAATTTTGCTTTCAGTTCGGTACACGGTACAGCAACGTAAATTTTCGGTATATACTCATTACTGAATATATAACTTAACTTAAACAGTTGTATCATCGGTGCGAAATGGTTCACAAGTTCACTACAGTAGTTGAACCACTGTATTTTGCTTTCAGTTCAGTACACAGTATTTTTGGTATACACTGAATATATAACTTAACTTAAAACAGTTATGTTTTTTAACTCGGATGTAATAATATTGTACAGTTGTACAATTTTAAAACCAAATGATGTCCACACCCTAGAAACTTATTTTCAAGAAAACGTGTGATTTGTTATGATTTTAGTTCATGTATTGAAAGACATTAACGGTTTTGTAATGAACCGATATACCAAGGGTCCTGTACCACAATGCGAACCGAAGCCCAAGCGTACCGTTTCACCCCAGTAACTCATCCTCTAACGGATTCTCAGATTTGCTTAATTGAAAAAGGGTTTACCAAAATTATTAGATATGATAGACTATCAATGTTTAATGTAATAGACCAATCTTTGAGTCAATATTGAGGGACATAATGAAATGTCTTATTCATTATCATGATTATATGTGAAACAAGAATATATAAATTATAATGAAGAAATTTCAAACATTTTGAGTTCATAGTCATTCCCTACAGTACAATGATAAATAATGTTATGCTATACTGTTTCATAAATTTCAAATAGTGTTATATGTAGCAAGCTAGTATAAGGCTCTGGCTGCATATCATATATATAGAGGAACTGTTGATGAAAATGTGTAAATAAGTAAATTGTGAAATATTCAATTTAACTATTGACTGTATGACTATCTGACTGGGTAAATAAATGCAGTAGCACCAATGCTTTGTTAGTCAAGGCAAGATCTTAACACTAGGTCTTAGATACAAGGCTAGTTAAAAAGATAGATTGGGTTAAAAAATTGGATACTGCCAGCTCTCTGGGTCTGTAAAATTGCAATGCATGCATGTTTATTCATATAAAAGTTTAAACAGGGCTAGAAATTAACACTAGTCCTTCGGCCCGAGGCTAGTAAATGTTAGCTTCTACTAGCCCTGTTGGCCTTTAAATATTTCTGAATCCTTATGAAATACTCAAAATATGACTAGAGATTCTTGTTTTTTTTCAGCAACGATATCAGATGTGAATGATTGAAGTCGGGAAAATACTTGCCATTGTAGTTAAAACATAACATTTTATTATTGTTTGATTACTAGAAGATACGGGCTAGTGATAATTGTATTTGGCTAGTAGAAATCAAAAGGACTAGCCCTGCAGGCTACCATATGTGTGAAGTTAATTTCTACCCCTGTTAAATATGCCAATGCCAATTAAACATTATTGGCAAATGTTTCTTATTATGAGAGCTAGTAAAAATTAAAACCAATAGGCAATAGCCCTGGAATAGATTTCTAACCTAAATATTACTTAAGCTTTGTTTATAACATAATGATATACAGTGATAATGACAATGATAACAGTTCATATTTTGACAAGTTTTTCTGAATAGTACCGGTAATTATTTATTGAGTAACCCCAGGCAGTTCTCTTTGTAATGAGTTGTGATTCTTTTAAAGTGGTTCGCCGCTAATGGCTGCAATACTGCCGAAGCGGCGTTAAACAATAACTCACTCACTCACTCACTTTAAAGTGGTTTCTCAGAATGGTCTATCACTAAATAAAAAACATATATTAATCTCTTTGTATCAATCATATCACTTGCAGTGATTTTGAAGCCTAGAAATGTGAATAAGACAAATGTCCTGAGTGGGTATCTGGCAATAGGCCATTGGCCTGAAGCTCTTCAAATACTTAAATCTAATGAAGTTATTCTAAAATTATTAATTATATTTCAATGCTGCAACTTGTATCCAAGGTTTAGTCAACTTTTAATTTTTCACAGATTAATTACTCTTTGATAGGTGAAGATAAATGTTCATAATTCATTTAGCTAGTATGTAGAAATATGTAATAACATTAGAATTATTGATCAGCCTCAATGTCCTAAGTCTAGAGAAGTTTATAGGAAAATGGAATAGGACAATGGCCTATGGCCTGCCACAATCTGAATCCCTGACTTGTTAGTGTTAGTAATATATGTGTTTGTATATTTGTAAATGTAACACACATGTTATGTACCATATGGAAGTCATTACTATTTAACTGTTGTCTGTCATAATATGTGAATTATGATGAATAAAATTCTGTTCTGTTTGTCACTAATAAACTCCACAGCTTAAGTGTTATATACAGTTAACACATAACTTTGAGGAAGGCAGGACTTCTGGATAATATAACTTAACAATAAACACCTGAAATCTGACAAAACACAATTTTGTGAGGTGTGAATAATAAATGCTCACACATAAACACTGATTAGTTTATGACAGTTAGATCTATGTGTACAACTAACATTGTAAACAGTAAGAGGTAAGGCTGTGCAATATTATTGCAATACCAATATATTGCAATACAGAGTTGTGCAATACGCGTATTGCAATACGATTTTCATATCGCAATATATTGCACCAACAAATATTAGGTCAATTTTATTTATTTTTCTTGTAAAAGGCACATTAACTGGCTTAACTTGTATTAAGAAAATTATTATAAGTGCTAGAATGTGTGTTGCGATGTATTACAAATGATCTTTTTAAAGATCCGATCATTTTATCAAATGTGTCTTGTTTAAACTGCAAAAAGAAGTATAAAAGTTGAATGTAGAGTTCATTTAGCATGTTGCAATATCATTGGCACTAGTTAAACTGGTTTCTAGAGAAATATCTCATTGTCAGAGGATCTTGCAATATATTGTGGTACGTATTGCAATACATTACAGTTCGGCAATACGTATCGCAATACAAAAATTCAGGCAATACACAGCCCTAGTAAGAGGTCTGTCTAACAGGACTGTGGTATGGTAATCAAACAGTTTGTTATAAACACTGATGATAGAGGTAATCATGGTTCCACCTAACAAATAATGATTAAATGTCACGTAATAAGCTTCCTGTGCAGTGATTGATATATCTTCCCTTCCTAAGACTTGCAATTCTAGCTGTGGGACAGTGCTGTCCTTTTGATGTATGGTCAACAGTCAAATTTATGAACTACTTCAAATAGAATTGGCCATTTAAACTTTATAAATGAACTATGCTGGAAAAAATAAATAGGAATAAGTGTAAATTTTGAAATTGTAAATACATGTAAGGTTTTTTAATTCATAAATTCCACTGACACACAGATAAAATACCAATCACTTCAATATTTATTTTGTCCAGTATACTTATAATACAAAGTAAAGGGGTTATGGGCCATTCATACTTTATAAAGATAATTTGTAAAACCCTTTTTACGTATTTAAATTGATCAGAATGACTTTCAACCTTTTGTATTTTTAAATGAGTTTTTTTTTTACATATACGTTGTGTATCTTGACGAAATTGTCAAATTTTATCAATTACCAAAAAAGTGAAAAGTTTATGTTTAGTGAACAAATATTTTAATTTGGTTTTTGAAATAGGAGTGAAGTTGGGAGATTGTTCTGATATCTGATAGTCAGTGAAAGATGTTTAAGTTTTTAGACTGTCGATTTGATATCAGTGTAAAAATATTCTCTGTTTGTATTTCAGAAGAATGTCTGCTCGGAATGGTTAGATTCCAATGATGAGAACAGAATGAGGACCTGTAATCATGAGTAAGTTTTATCATTTGTTTGTTTACTATTAACATTGGTATCATTTATTGTGTTAATTACTGAAAGATAATGAATCTGTTAGAGATGAAATACCCTGTTATTGTTCAAATGAGCCCTTATCCTAGTATGTCATTACTGCTTACTACAAAACATTTACATTCCAATTATGTGCTGCCCGTTTATTTGTCTGTCAGTAGTTTCTGTTATTCATGAGGAAAAAAATTCATTTGTTCATTGTTCCATCTCTCCACCCATCCATCCGCCCGTCCCTCCGTCCATCCATCATTTAATTGTATTCACACTGTGATAACATTTTGCAAATCTTGTTTTTACTTGTTACTTTATACATCTGTTATATATATTCATTTTGAGGTGTCTATTCCTGGAAAATATAATATACTGTAAAGGAACCCCAGAATGATAAATAATGACTTTTTCTGATTACAAAACATATCAAATATTTTATTCTCAAAATTTACTCAGAGATGATTCAGCCATGATCAGACATGTATATCATCAATAATATTTAAATATGAGTTGTTATGAAATGTATGGAAATGATTGTTGTAATTTGCATACATTGTTACATTGTTATTGCAAAATTATTTTGCATTTGGCATCATTGGCTTCTTTTAAAAAATGACCCTTGAACTCATTTCAACTACCGGTATATATGACACCTTACATGTCCATGGTTGATGATGATCTTTTGGTTTTGTGAGGTGAAAGTTTCATTTCAATTATTACATTGCTATAGATTCAGGCTTCTTATAAAGTTAGTTTCACACCGTGTTGTGCCTTTATTCAATGACTGTATAAAGAGGTATCATTTTCCTGCTGTACGCCAGTTTAACTATAAATCAACAATAGATATCATGACCATGCTTCTTTGTGAAAGGTGGCCCAGAACGTTTGGTCACAAAAAGTTTAGGTAATAACCAGACGATAGAATAATTTGTTCGACTCATCAGTGTAAAAATTCAAGGATCATTTCAGGACCTGTTTATGTTCTTTCCACGTTGGCCTCAAAAGAACTCATTTTTCTTTCCAGAGTTTTCTTGAGATCAAATTCAGGGGGATACTCCTGTTAATTCAATAAAAATACTGTCAGTATAAGCCACTGTATGAATTTAGCTTAAAAAGGTCAGCCAAAAACAGTTTTCTGTCATTTGAAATCGTCAAATAAAAGAATATAAAAAAGGGTGTCAAACTAGTCTTATTTCCTACACTGCATAAGCAGATTCAAGTAAAAACCACAGCAATATGTTTCAAAATGACTGTTAAATTATGCATCAATAGCATCAATGAACCAAGTTTGAGTCATCTCAAATATTTCCTCCATAAAATATCCTGTTCCGTACTGTCCTGATACTTAGTTTGATAACTGGTTAACTGACCATTCGCTATATCACATTCACAGAATTTTTAATTCCTTTTGAATGTGTTCCCTAAGATAAAGGGAGTCTACTTTCATTGTTCAGGTTCAAGTTCCACCAATATGATGACTTACATCTAGGAAGTAACATGACACTGCCATGTTACTAGTAGATGGGAGTTTCTCTTAAGTGGTGTCAAAGGTCAAACAAACAACACACTAGCAACTCTTCAATTGCCTTGTGTGTCCTGTTCACATGTACCTGGAACTCACTCCCATTGAGAATTAAGTTTATTCACACATTGTGGTTGGTAGTTAGTCTAACACTTTGATTTTTGTTTATATATATTGAAAAGGAGCCTTTTTTATAGAAAATTATGAAAATTCCTTTTCTTACAGTCTCCTTTTCAATATTTGAATTGATTAAATGGTGATGTTTTCAGAATAAATACTATTTTCAGAGTGAGTGAAGGACTAGTTGGTTGGGTTCTGTTATGTTTCACTTACTTGTCAATTTCTCTTTTAGATGTGCATCCATTGTTTTTCATAAAATTTTGTTTGGCTTTAATATGTGCCAAAACACCATATGTGCAGATTTCATTTAAAATAATTTCACTCAACTTTCATATACATCTCCTATCGCCAAATATATCATGATAATTACTAGTTTCAATGAAAATCAGGCAACATCTGACATCAGGGATTGGGAAAGACACCTTTGACAATGGGCCATTTTCAAGGCATTTAGTCTTTTTCTGAAATTTAAATGAGCCATTCTCCTTTGTAGCAATAGTTAAATTAAAGATTTTAATGGGCCATTTTTTCATCCAATGTGCAAAATCGCCCATGAACCCTAACTTTCCCGATCCCTGCATCACTATGTACAGAAACTGAAACAACACATCCCATATACATGAAGTTACAGTAGTTATATTACCTATTGAACAATATCAAGTTGATAAATTAATAGTTATAGTTAATTGCCAGGCCCCCCCTAAGTAATTGAAGGAAATGCATCGAAACAGAAGGAAATCAGTGCATAATTGAAGGAAAGGCTTCATTAAAGGCAGAAAACGCAGCATTTAACCGAAACAAACATGTCAATATCGGAGATTTTCGTCACTAATCGAAATTTTCAGTCCCTTACCGAAGGAACCTCGGTCGGAACTCGAGGCAATCTCGGTAATTTCCGTGAATTTCCGGTCGACTCCCGAAGCAAACGCTTCACAAAATGGCGTCGCAAGATGAATCTCCTGTCAGCATGAGTATTGTTTTTATTTCATACTGTGCGATTTTTTGGTGTATTTAGTTTTACATACAAGGGTTGAAGGCGTAATTGAATAACGAAACGATGGGATCTATGTTTGTTCTTATGATATGCAATAGTTACGATGATAATTTGAGAAAAGTTCGGTTTGTTTACATCGGACAAATGAAGCCGTATCGCGATTGGTACACTTGACCGGGCGCTAGTAGATCGGGTCCCGTATCACTTGTCAGCAGCGCGATGTTATAAAGATGATAAGATATTTCAGACCTGTTTAAGATTATTTAGACTTTATTACTAAGAATTATGAGTGTATGTGCAGTATTAACCATGAGGATTTGTTCATCTTACATAAGAGGTACATATTTATTGTTCAAACACACCAGAAGCAAGTCCATACATTTTTACATATTCTAACCTGGAAAAAACTACAATCAGAATCTTAATTTCTCTCATGGGTATTTTGGGGAACCATTATTAACCTAAAGTATAATATGTACTTGCCTCATTTCTGGGGAAGTAGAACATTTAACAAAAGGAGTCTTAAGAAAACAAGATTTTACAAACAATTTCAGTTACTGTGTTCAATTCAATTTTTATAATTCAAAGGCATTCACACAACAATGGCTCCCAATGGTTTCTACTTCATAATGTGATCTGGTTTTTAGTAATGAGATTTTTGACCTGCTGATTATACAACATTATGCAACGACTAATTTAAATTTGAAAACTGTGAAACTAAAACATTGCATCCATAAACAGTTGATACTGTACAATTTGGTTCACACATACACACACACATATAAATATATACACATCATTATTATGGAGTAATAATCAATATGAGAAAATCATGACAATGTTACAGTGTTTCCCTAAAAAAACAATTGTTACAAAGCTTCAAACATAATTTCATTTAAATAAATGATATATCACTATAACAATACATGTTTTCACATTGACTCGTTTCAACCTCATAATGTGTTTGATTCATTAGAAAAAAACATTGTAAAAAGGGTTCCGGGTCAGTTCGTACCAAAACCTGTTCGTCCCAGGGTCGGTTCGCACCAGAACAAGTTCACCCAAGGTCAGTTCGCCCCAACTATAATATATGTTACATGTATGTAATTTCTGTATCATTATCAAATATTGACATATATGAATGTTATATTTACCACTTTTGACTTTTGACATATATGAATGTTATATTTACCGCTTTTTTGGAATTATATGGGTGTTTTTCAAAATAAGTAGGTTTTTCCGTCCGATTCAAATAATTTGTAAAATAAGTAATTTGAAAAGGGCTGTGGTTTTGAGGAGCATCTTAACATGAAGTTCACTGTCAAGGAAATAGCAAAGAGTGCAAGTCGTGCTTTATCTTTATTAATATCGAAATACTACATGTGTGGTGACATGGGATATGACGTTTTTACTAAATTGTATGAGTCCACAGTTCAACCCATATTGATGTATGGAGCACCCCTCTGGGGACTTACCAGCCACCAAGAGATAAATAATGTGCAAAATAGAGCATGCAGATTTGTCCTTGGAGTACCCTGGAATACCTCAAATTGCGCAGTACGCAGTGAAATGGGATGGATGGCATGCCTCACTAAGCAGAGAATCGAAGTTATCCGAAGTTTTATCAATTTTTAGATTCCCACACATGAAATTTTATTAATACTCTTAATAATTAATTTACCTCTGTTGATTTTACAAAATGGAAAAATACAGCTTTAACAGCAAAAAGTATGTTGTGACCCTTAAATAAACTATTACTGTCTGTCTATCTATTTCTTTATGGAGAAAGCGACTAGATTGGATTGAATTTGGTGCTATCTGTGTTCTACTGTGAATGTGCAATAGCAATAGGTGTTTGTCCATGGCATTCTATCGCCTTTGTACAAAGTAAACTTAAAAGTTACCCTTCTTCGTGTTCAATTCTGTCAACAGATTACCCTTCTCCCGCTTCAATTTTGCAAATCAGATTATGTTGTATTTACACACTCCATAAAGGTTAACATGGCATCTACATGTTCTTTGGTAAATGACCAAGGCATGCGCATGAATTTGACCAGCCGCCATTTTTGGAGTGGTTAACTGCATGCAGTTACCCAACTCAGTGTAATAGGGGTGAATTAGCAGTTAGCATAATCCAGATCTAAGGCTTCCTTGAATAAATATGTGTTCACAACTGAGGGGTCTACTCACGGATGTGTCAATTTCATACAAACTCTTAATTATTTCATGAAGTCTGCACAAGCAAACAGAAACTCACCTACCTCAATTTTCGTCATGTAATGTAAAAAAATCTCTTTATTCATCTTTACTACATCTAAAATTAGTCTGGGGCGAACCGACCCTGGGACGTACCGGTTTTAGTATGAACTGATCTGGAACTCTTTACAAACTTTATTATTAAAACTGGGGCGAACCGAACCTGACACAAAGCGGTTTTGGTACAAACTGACCCGGAACCGTAAAAAGCTGGTTTCTGTGTAACTTATTTCCCACTGGGGCAGATTCTCACTTCTGTAGGTAGCTGACAGGACCAATGAATTCAAGCAAATAATAAATAACACTGAGCTTGTATACTTTCAAGCATTCACCCACCAGCAATGAATTACAATGACCAGTAACATTGGAAAAATACATCCACTTGGAAACATACATTTTCATATTGAGAAATCATTCTTAATTTCCAACGTTTCGCCCTGCTCTAATTAGTTGATTTAAAGTTGTTTCATTAACTTTATGAAAGTGGCGGACTCCGACCCCTCCTCGCCTGGGTTCATTGGGATTTGACAGGCCCTTTGGTTCTTTTCTTGCTAAACGCAGTCTCTCCCTTGCATCAAAAAGGTTATCCTATAAAAGAGTATATAGGCTATTTTGAAAAATGGAATTTTACATATATTCATCATATCAGAGGTCACAGATTTAAATGCATTGATTTAATTACAGCATATATATTCTGATAATGATAATGTGATATTTATCATGTTTATCAATTATTCATTTATTTATCATTTATCAATTTTCATTTAGATTATTGGCCCACACATTTCTTGTCGAGATGATCTAGATATAAAATACTGCACATGTATACACTCATAATTCTCAGTAATAAAGTCTTAATAATCTTAAACAGGTCTGAAATATCTTATCATCTTTATTACATCACGCTGCTGACAAGTGATACGGGACCCGATCTACTAGCGCCCCGTCAAGTGTACCAATCGCGATACGGCTTCATTTGTCCGATGTAAACAAACCGAACTTTTCTCAAATTATCATCGTAACTATTGCATATCATAAGAACAAACATAGATCCCATCGTTTCGTTATTCAATTACGCCTTCAACCCTTGTATGTAAAACTAAATACACCAAAAAATCGCACAGTATGAAATAAAAACAATATTCACGTTGACAGGAGATTCATCTTGCGACGCCATTTTGTGAAGTGTTTGCTTCGGGAGTCGACCGGAAATTCACGGAAATTACCGAGATTGCCTCGAGTTCCGACCGAGGTTCCTTCGGTTAGGGACTGAAAATTTCCATTAGTGACGAAAATCTCCAACATTGACGTGTTTGTTTCGGGAAAATGCTGCATTTTCTGTCTTTAATAAAGTCTTTCCTTCAATTATGCACTGATTTCCTTCTGTTTCGATGCATTTCCTTCAATTACTTATAGGGGGGCCTGATTGCTTTGGTGTTTATAAATGAAGAACCAACAAATAGTAATACTTTCTCATACTTGATTCATAATTTTTTTTACTTCCGTGTTTGTCTTTTTGGGTCAAAGATGAAATGTCCGACTGGCAAATATTTGAATCTGCAACCCTGATATCAACCATAATGTGTCTTTTGTAAATAAGAATAAATTATGTTTGACTAAATTATTGAATCGCGCCAATTGCATACATTGTCTTGTTCATCTTCCGTACACATCGGGCCATATATGCACTTTTAGAAAATGCACACTGACCCTTGCGACAACTCGAAGGGATTCAGGGTCAGCGCCACCTATTGTCCAAAGAGAGTTACGTCCCCTCTATTGCCTTATCAAATCGGTCGTTACCAACCCAATCGATCCAAAAGTTGGTAATGCACCAACAGCTTTACAAATTGCTTATAATACTTTGTGATTTTTCATCTCGGATGTTAAGCTCATTTGCATAATACAAGTTTCAAAACGGATGTTAACTTCAATGGGAAAATTAAACAAGAGAGCTATTATCAGATCTTGAATAAATTGTGGTTTGTTGCATTTACCCGCATTTTGTGATTTAGTTTTATCACTAATTAATAGAGCGTAATCAGCGTAGTACGGGTAATTCAAATTAAAAGAAGAAACGTTCACCCAACGTGTCTCTGCGTGATTTGTAAACACGCATTTGATTGGTCTACACCATAGCTCAATAGTCGTGTTACTTCCTGTCACAGAAATCCCTTCAAGATCTAGCAAGGGTCAGTATGCATTTTCTAAAAGTGCATATATGGCCTGATGTGTGCGGAAGATGTGTCCGGTTACCTTTTGACTTTATATCGTCATTATACTGAGTTAGCTTTTATCAAAATGGTAATTTTTCGGCAACTGCAAGTACTTCTCAATAAAATAACACAATTTATAACATGACCTCCAACAACACAGTGGATGCACCTTTAAAATATTATGATTGTTAGTTTCACATAGGTACATAAATATTTCATTAGTGGTAGAACATGACTATAATAAACATAATCTGAATTTTACATCCAATGCACAAGATGAAAGACCTGCCAGTAAAAGATAATTTTTACCGATATAACAAACTCATCTTTAGGGTCCCAAGTTAGTTTGTTATACATGTCTACATCTCAGTTGGCTAATGTCTACTAAGGTTACGGTTATATGAAAGAAAATTGATTTGTCAGTTTTTGAATTCCTTTTCATTTACGGTAACGCAATGTTTCTTTGTTCATTTATCGATTTTAATCAAGAAGGATACATGTTTGTTTAGTTAATTTTCCAAAAAGTAGGGAGGGACACTTTGGTCATAATATGAGTTTCATTTTATCCTGTTTCTACAGTTTCCGTCATTGGTGCAAATATTCAGATCATTTAAAAAAACAATTTTCACAATGCCCACTTTGGATTGATCTGTTTGTACAGTTCTTATCTAAATCAATTCTTCTACTACAAGATCATATGATTCTCAAACAAATTGAACTCACAACATTTCCTCATGTTGATTTATTGTCATTGTCATTGTAAAGATTTTGTAAACAAAGAAAAGTTACGGCGACAAATGAACACATAATGACAGCTATTGTGATTGTAAACCAGTGAAAACCATTTATTTCAGCCGGACCTTTCCTGTCAGTTGTCAATTTCAACATTGCATTTGTCAGTTTCACACATACTTGAAACAAAGACTCTAAAGCTGAATAATTCACAATGATAAATATGGTGTATTCATCCTGTCAATAATTGATATGGATTCACCGCACTCACCGTGCTACAGCCTCTATAGATAGACTGACTCTCTCATGCTTTTGAAAATATTCCCTGAATAATTCACACAGTTCATCAAATATTGATCATTGGTCACATACGGGTTTGGATTTTCCTAATGCAAGGAACGAGTGTGTTATAATCGGGCTACTATTACATAACATCCAGACTATGAAACAAATTTATTGAGAAATATTGCCTCTGTTTTCTGAAAATCGAATTTCTTAGTCTCCTTTTCAATATATAATAAAATAGTGATATTTTAAGAATAAATACTTTTCTAAGTGTTAGAATATGATCAGGCCATATTTGACCCTCTATCCGCGGATCCTGAAATATTCATAATATCTTTAGTCAGTGGCCAATCAGGAGTATTTTCGGTGATAACAAGTTCCAATTCCAGTCAGTTGGCCACTCTTAATGGTTTGTTTGATCAAACGGAACGGTTTGGCAGTAATGTATTCAGCAGTTAAGGGTTAAAGGGGGTTGAAGAAAATATGACTGTTAAATAGACTAAGCACCAAAATCTCTGTGTAGTCAGTATAAGTAATGTACTGGATGTTTTGTGTTAGTTAACTAAGATTCAGCTTTAGGAATGTCAGTATTTTTTATTGAGGTTTATTTAAAATAACCAGAATGATTCAATTTGCAACACAAGAGGATGAATAGGTTTACTAAACAGGATTTGCCTGTATTGTTGTGGAAGGGTGGAATATTAACAGGAAACAATGATCCACAACACTATTGTTCTAGGGTTAAAATTTTGCATAGACTTAATATTTTTATGTATGTTATTCTGATAGTTTGACCACCGTACTGTGAAATATAGACTTCAAGATTCCTTAATATGACAGTCATTGTGTAGGATTAGATAGTTCTACTAGTCCATGTTTAAGTCTAAATTTCTTACCAACAAATCTAACACTCTGTAAATATTTTGAAACGACAAGCAGAAAATAAAATATATGAAATCACAAAGGTTTCACAAGTAAGATAAATAGAGGCAAAAATGAAGTCAAGATTCTTGATTCAATTCAAACTAAGGTGAGGTGAGGTAAGTTAGGGCTTAAAGCCGCAAGAGTACAGTAGTTCCTCTAATACAACCCGGGCCTCTTATAGAACCCGGGCCTCCAATACAACCCGGGGGGTAAGGGGTGCTGAGGTAAATACAACCCGGGTCTCCAAAAGAACCTGGGTCTATATTAGAACCCGGTCATTACGTAACAACTGAATATACTCCGTGTTGTAATATCAAATAGTTATACACTCGTTTTGAGAGTAATTATTGTTGTGACCGTGTGAGATTCAGCATAACAGGTCCATGATAACAAATATCCGTCTTCAGTTAATTCTCTTTTTACAATGCAAGTTGATTGAAAACATTTCACACCAACTGTATAATGTTGGGATTAATGAGAGTGTGGGGGTAAATCCTTGTCAATCTATAAACAATATGGAACTATAAACAGCTGGAACTAGCTAACCATGGATGATACTGCTTTGAAATTTAGCGTAGCATTGCACCCTAGCCTTACTGCATGTAGAACAGCAGACAAAGTTGCCAAGCCCCATGCAGGATTCAAAACCCCAGACCTTGATCCGAAGCAGAACACGCTAACGCTAATCCCTAATTCAAACTAACTTTAGCCTGTTAACAATTATAAAGAAACTTTCTGAATATTCATTAAGAGACTGAGTAAGCCTAGGCAATTTAGATTCACTTGTAGCTGTCAGGTGCTTATTTTGATCAGTGGTATGCAACTATAACAGTTTATAAATAGGTTTAGACTGCAGTGGCTTATACAAGGAGATCTGTTTAGTGCAAATTGTAATGGTTCAGCTTTAATCACCAAAGTGTTATGAATACATGGTTATGTTATTTAGGATAAGAATATGTTCTGGCACACAGTGGCTGCGATAAGAAAAGAATTTTGTTTCTCTGAGCTTCAGCAATATAATAATATTAAGACAGAATTTCGTACATATCTCAAAATATTCATTAAATTCATTTCATTTGAATGAATTTTAGATGCAGGTTTCTCTTGATTGCATATAAATGGAAATGCTTAGGTGCCTTGTTAGCATGTCCTGTTTAAACCATATATTTCAATGTTAGTGTATGAGTTAGTTAGCTAGCATTATGTTGTTTATATGTAAATTCACTAAATTGCATATGTTAAGCAGCATTCTAGGCATTCTAAGCTGTTCTAGGCAAATATTTTTTTGTTAATTTTGTTTATTTCAAATACACATTCTTCTGGATAAATCTTTGCTTTGCCTGATCCAGGAATTTTCAGGGTGTTGGGTGTCTGCCACCTTAATTTCCATTTATTATAGAAATCTGTTTCATGAAATCATGAAATGTTCCTGAAATTATTGGTGATGCGCGAACCGGGGGATATAGTATTCGGCTGCGTACGTCTTTCCTTACGTCCGTATGTCCATACGAAATGGAATAACTCAAATCCTATTCACTGGATCTTTTTTCATATTTTGCATATGGGTTCATCATAGGGAGAGTAATGTTCCTACAGAGGTTTATGACCTTGACCTTCATTTCAAGGTCACAACGAGACTGTCATTTTACCCTTGTCAGCGTGATATCTCAAGAACCGTTCACTGGATTCTCATCATATCTTACACATAGCTTCTCCAAGGGAAGACAAAGGGCTGATTAGATATTGGTGACCTTGACGTTATTCTCAAGGTCACAGCAGAACTTTGAGTTTGTTGACTTGTTAGGCTTGTCCAGGGAATCGATATCACAAGAACTGTTCATTGGCTTCTCATCATTATCTTACACCAGTGGTTCTTTAAGGGAAAATTCAGGGCCCAGTTGATTTTGCTGATCTTGACATTATTTTGAAATTTTGAAGTATTAATTTGTGGCGGGGGATCATGTCACCTTAATTCCTTAGTGACAACTACTTGTTTTATTTATGGTGGACATTGTTATTTTTAAACCATGGACAGTTATCTGGTTTCCTTGATTTGAAAAAGTACATGTGTATACAGGGTTGCCTACTTGTAGGATTTTGAAGTACTTTGTACACATAACACTCCTAAAATATGATTTTACAGCATTGTTGGACAATGTACACCTCAAGTCTACTGTTTAAATAAGAATTTCTCATTACATAAATTTCTGTATTGAGTATTCAGTTGAACTGTCACAGAGCATGATATCTTGGAAATATAAACTCCATCATATTTGTACACCTAAAAATTACAAACTACTCCAAACTTGCAGTGTGTCTAGTTGTCTACACATTAATTGTGCAAGGAGGGTACTAGACAGTTCTGCATCTGTGTGGACATATCATAATTTTAAAGACTTCTAACCATAACCTGCTTCTCCCTGATTATTCTTTCTGAGATAAGCTGGGGGTTTATCAAGGATTTATTAGCTCAAGTGTTAATTTGATGAATATAATAAAGTCAATTTATTCTCTCTTTCAGCAACTAGCACTGTCACTGACTATGATGAAATTCAAAGGGCTTCCAAAGAGAGGGAAGACATTGTTGCCAAGTATGATAAGGTAAGAGCTGTCAGTGGGATAGAAGTGATGCTACTCTTTACACTGTTATACTTGTAATTGAGGGGCGCCAATCACTTTGACCATACTGTACAATTTGTCATATTATCTGTAACAAGGGCAAAGATGGAAATAAAATGTAAAAAATAAAAATTAATTACTTTGACAACGCTGTAAAAATTTGTCATATTATCTGTAACTAGTCGGAAGTTTGAAATAAAATGAAAACAAATAATTCAACTTTGACATGGACAGGTCTTCCCGTAACCATTTAGTATCAAACCTCCAACCATCATTTCTGGCTACTTTCGCAACTGGTCCAATCTGTATCTAATCATCAAACCAAACCCTTTTTTTGAAACCCTGACTAGAGGTATTGTATTTACATGTATATGTGCTCTGCCGCAGGGTCGAGAGGAAGGAGCTCAGATAGACCCGTGGGAGGATCCACGGTTTGAGGTCTACCATGTCACGGACAGATTTGGTTTCATCCAGTGAGTCAAACTTATTTAATAGCCTTTTCTTGTGAAATTACTAACAAATTTGATATACATTTTGCTTGTAAATAATGAAACTTTAGTTCACAAAATACCTAAAAGTCAATGAAAATGATATTTTGTCAGGTAACTTATAATAAATTTTATTTATCCATAGCCAAGAATGTCTAAAAGATAATTTCCAGAGAGTGCACCTAATTGACTGGCATTTTCTAGTGAAATTACAGACAAATTTATGACACTTATCTTTTTGCTTGTAAATAATGAAGCGGCGTTAAACAATAATTCACTCACTCAATTGTAAATAATGAAAACTTTTGTTAACAAAATAACTCAGAATCAATGAAAGTGATATTTTGTCTTGTAAATTGTACATTTTATTTATCTCAAGTATAACCATGCTTGTCTGAAAGATAACTTAGACGATGTCATGTCATGTTTTCATTCAGGTATTGGTTAGAATGCTATTGATAATATGCCACATTGTTATGATATTCATTTGTCACGTCAAATTTCATTATGGCACTTAGTGGAATGGCATATACGTTGAAAATAATTATTTTGATTCGCACATGAATCTAAATCCTTGGCTTGTATGTCCATGAATTTAGTGTTCAAGTTGAGGCTTGAAGGTTTCTTTACAGTGCATAGTCACAATGACATTGCAGACCTTCCTCCAGGGTTTGTCTTTAACATTGTTTGTGATTTCAGTGACCATGCCCTGCCAGCAGTTACTGATGCTGCGGAGACAAAGGTAAGTTTAGTTTTACAACCTGAAAAAGTCAAGTTGACAATGTATGTGGACAGTGATTTAAATTGACCATGTCCCGAATAACAATAGTTGCAAAATATTGTGTCTACATGGATACAAATTCAAATTCAAATAGAAATGGGTTAAAAAAAATCTGAATGTGTTCAAAATGGCGATCATTTAAAAAGCAATGTTGTGTTTGGTGCGCTAATTACTAGGTTTTCCCTGCACTAAACTGGCCATATAAAATATACCAACACAGAGTGTCTTCAGACCCTTAGGAGGGAAATCTATGGAACGTGTATTCCCGGAAAGATATTTGTAAACAAAAACTGTCACAACAGTTATCATCAGCATCGTCGCTTTACTGTAATTTCATTATTAGAAGTTGTGGTTGCTGCATGAAACGAACAGCGCATAGAATTTTATGAAATAATGTGATCACTTCTACTTTAGGCCAAAGGTCTGGAGATTGAGAGGACTCAGAAATGGCTGAAGATGTTAAAGAACTGGGACAAATACTTTCCCGGTGAAAAGGTAAACAAGGTGAAACAATTTTCAATTTTCTCTCCATGTCGTGTGTCGAGTCCGCGTCCAAGGGCGGATCAAGTGTGGAGGATAAACTCACTAGGTGGAGCCACTAGACCAAGGGGTACTGTTCTTACGTGATGTCCTAGTCAAAGCAAACAGAATTATTGACTTAAATTTGATAATAAGAAAATACACAGAAACGTCATGTGAGTCATTGCAGTCAAAAAAAAAAATATTGTCACATTTAACACCAGTTAAATACAGATTACAATGTCTTGAGGGTAAAAATTGATGGAATTTGATACTTTCGTTATTGAAAATGATTTGTAAAATTTTCAGTATTAGCTGTGAGTGTTTCACTAAATGGAATGTTGACATATGGAAATCTCCTTATCATTTATTTATGTGACTACAAGTATTCTATTCCAGAATATTCTGGGTTGAGAGAATTATTTTGTAATTTAAGATTATCTACTTCATTTGTCCGGATCATTTCATTAATTGATGAAAATCTATTATCATTATAAGCGAGTAATCACTGACATAGTTCAGGTTGTTCAGAGAGAGAAATCTGTGCACATCAGTATGAAATTATACTCATAATTCAAACCATCACAAGTTTATCTGTACAATATGACACACACGTCATCATCAGCTTGATATTATCATCAACACTTTTAGACTAATATTTTACACATTGCAACACCAATATTTTGTTTATTTGAAATTTACAAATGCTTGTTTGCACATTTGCTTAAACTAGCTTGCTAAAAAGGTTTGTCTGTTAGCTTTTATCAGTAGCGCATTTGTCAAGTGCAGTGTTCTATTATGGCAGTGTTTTCTTTTGCTTAATTTATTTGCTGTTTAGATTGAAGTTCTAGATTTGAGTCAACTTTTTGCATGTGTTTTAGTTAGCTCTCCATCTTTCTCAAAGGTTATGACACAAGCGGCGGAAAATGTTTTGTTGAGAAAGTTTTAGATTGAAATCTGTATTGGATGTGGCTTCCGAAAATGTATTTTGCAAAACACTAATGTATTTTGCAAAATACATTACTGGATGTGAAAAACTGATTTGAAATAAAGATTTTAATCATAAATTTTGCATGACTTTTCATTGACCATTTAATGAGATGTTTTGGATTCATAATTTACCTACCAGTTTTCTATTTATTTTGGCAATTAATACTTATCCCTCTATTTGATTTGTTTGATTTATGCTATTATACAAAATACACCCAATTGGTCCGCCCTTGAATCTAACATTGTCTCTCTACTTAACCTTATTGTTTGTTGTTTGTGTTGTGTTGTGTTGTGTATATCTACTCGTTCATGTGTCATTCTTTGAATCTACATTGCTCCAGATAAGAGTTTGACCAACAGGAGTATTGTATTGGAAAGATAGTCCATCGGTCAGTAGGCAATATCTCAGGGGTAGCCCTGTCCATGCTAACCCGGAAATTGGCAGTTGTCAACAAAGTTTTTCCCGACAGACAGTACAGGTTTTAATTTTGCTAAAATCGTGGCTTCAATTAATCTGTGAATGCTCTAATTTTGATGCAAGTCCTAAATTGTCATGTTCAACTCAAAATTATTTATACTATACTAGGCTACATCCATGTAGATTTGCTGTTTTCATGTAGAAAGTCACCTTTTCGCTGCTTCTCTCCTTGACGACGATTTTGTCCCTTACATGTCATCTTAACCCTTACGTTGCGTATATATATTTTACCATTTTTAGCCCCTGTGGCGGAATTTACAGGCTCGCAGCTCGCAGCAGTAGTTTGAGCTTATTCACTAACGAGCTCTGCTGGCGGAATTTCCAGGCGGCGATTCCGGTACCGTTTTTACGAAATATACCGCATCTACATGGCGAATAAGGACTATATACGGGCGTTCAATACAAATTCAAGTAGCGACACCCGTACACAAATGGCTAATTCACACCCGAAACTTTGAATGAATTTTCTATGTTTTTTCGTTTTTATTCTATTACTTTCGAAAGATTGTCTTTAATTCGGGCCTCGTAACATCATAAATACGAAACGAAAAAAATTCCATTTATATACGGAATTGAAGACAAGATGTCTAGCTTCACAATGATATAAAAATTATTAGAATGCGACCTTTGGTTATAATTCTATAGCTATGTAAAGTTTGTCTTTATTTCCACCTATAAAATCGTCAATACTTACAACATGTATGCGGCATTGCAAACGGTCGTTCATCGCACTTTTCCAAGAAATCATAATCTCGAACCAGTTGACAAATAAGCACATGTCAACCCAAATATGGTTATGTTGTTTGACTTTTCAAATAAACGCTAACCTCGAACCATAACTGATGAAAATATGTTGATTAGTTTGTGTGCCGTTTGGTTTCACATGCCTCTCAGAAAGGTAAAATTGTATCTTTATTTCTGTGAATAAATCTGCGCATTTTATATAGAATAAAAGATTATTCTTTTCGGTTTATTGTGATATAAAAATTATGAAAATGCATTCAGTATTTTAGCCGTGATAAATGTTTTAGAAGTTGTGAAAATCGCCGATTGTTTCAAAATTTATGAAGTGTAAACATGACCTTTTTCACGGCGCTTGCTGTGTCTTTATTATTTTTTTGAGATTTTCTAATTTTATATGGGAATGTAGTCCATTGTTTCCCCTTTATTTTGCCGTATTTTTTTTTGAAAACAAACTATTCGCTCACATGATATGAAGTGCGGGAGTAAGGCGAGTTAGCGATTTTTTCCCCCGTCTCGCGAGATGCGAGGCAGATAGCAGTCTCGGGCGAGGCAAACCCGAGGCAATACAAACACGTGGGTGAAAATAGCCTCAAGCGAATTAATGCTTCGGGGGCTAAGCCCGACAAAATTGGTCTTTTGTAAAGCTAATTATCAATGCGTTACGGGTCAACAATGCACACGCAATTTGGTGTGAATTTTACTTGATATTTCGACCGGACATTCACACAGACTCGTTATCGTGGCTATCTGCGAGATGTATGTAAACAAGTTTTCATGTGGCGATATACGGACACACTTCGTCTCGCATTTCGCCTGGGGGGCAAATATGATTATTACTGACCCGGTAAATGCACTAAGTCCAACGTGCGGGTCTCGCCAAGGGTTCTAACATTTTTCTCTATGAGCCTCCCGGATAATTCCGTCGCCCGCATGTTAAGGGTTAAAAAAGATGTAGCGATTGTAAACTATAGCTATCCATGAGTTTAA
Organism: Gibbula magus; assembly: GCA_936450465.1. Taxonomy (NCBI): domain Eukaryota; kingdom Metazoa; phylum Mollusca; class Gastropoda; order Trochida; family Trochidae; genus Gibbula; species Gibbula magus. The sequence goes on from OW388293.1 coordinate 35,423,183, forward strand.
ACAAGTTGATATTGTTAACATTATTCAAAGGAAAATGTTCAAAACAAAAAAAAGTTTAAAAACTGTCTGTCGAGAAAAAGGTTTTGACGACTGCCAACATCTGGTTAAACTTACCTGGAGCTCTGAATGACACAAGATTTTTACAAATTTAAACTATAAAAAATATTTTTGAGAAATATAATTTTTGCTTTAAGGAAGTTAATGTTTTCATTTCTAAATTTTATTGAAGTGTTTTGATTTGTCACGGAAGGAAAATTTTAAAATGAAAAAAGATATGAAGTACAACATATCTTTGAATTATTATAAAGATCATATCTGTTCAAGCACCTCTTTTACTTTAACGTAATCTCAACTGATTAAGTATCCAAAGCTTGATAATAATACTGGTTTTCAGAAAGGATACAACTGTTTAGTCCACTTGGACTGAAATCATTTCTTTTTAAGGAATCTATGACTAACACTAATAACTATCAAAATATCATTATCTTAAAACAATAATGAAGCCTTTGTAACTCATGTTTGTAATTTTGAAATTTTGCTTTTATTTTCTTGCTGTGAAAACTTGTAGAACCTTCATCATTTAGAAACTTGTCTAGGAAATTCTCCGCAGGTCTGTCTTATTAATTTCATCGAACTCTAGTCCATTCACTTGAACCATTTGCTCCTTAGTCTCTGATTCATCTTTATGAGGTTTAAAATTAATAGTAGGGAATGCCTTCTATCTGAAATTGTTATGGTCGTAATGATTCATTTGCTCCAAGCCCTAAGGGGATGATAACTCACTAAGGTAGCCTTAGTCCTGCAAATGATGCTCAGGTTACTTTAGTGCTAGGGTTGCTTTGTTCACCGACCTTGAATAGTTACCTTTGAAACTGGAATAGTTTCTGCTTCTAGGCAGCCACCTATTGCCTTCCTTCCTATTCCTTCCTTCCTATTTGAAAGTAACTGTTATGCTAACACTGTTTCTCTGTTCGAATGTCAGCTAACACGCAGGATATACAAGGGCATCCCAGACCGACTGAGAGGTGAGGTGTGGTCACGCATTCTCAACATCACCAAAGTCAAGGCAGAACAAGAAGGCATTTATAAGGTCAGCATTAACCAATATTTCTCAACTTGCAAGAGTTATCTCCCTTAGACAAGCACGTTGGTTCTACTCCAACTACTCAACTCTACTCAACTTTTATATTGCGCTAAACTGTATTGCACATTCTATACAGGTATATATAGCGATATACCAATGATACTGCACAGCCCTACAATTTAGTGATCTCACACGTCCCAAGTTGGGAAGGTCTGGATTCTTGTCCAATTTATAGAACTCAAATTTCCTGATAAATATATATATTCTTTACATTCTGTAGTCCTATAGATTTAAAAGTATTTGTTATACATACATTCCTTTTCTTTGTTATCAAATAATATTTTCCCTCTCAATATTGATTTACCTCTATAAATTCCCTCTCTACACACATTTGAGTTATCATACATCTATCAAAAGTAAATACCTGTACATGACTTCATTTAGCGCTTCAGCAGCTTTGAAAGTACAGTCAGCTCGGGTAATACTGTTTAGCGTATTGAGCATGTATTTGTTTGTGGATAACTTGCGCAATATAAATATCCGTTGTTGCTATTATCATGAATTGAAGTTACAATACTGCATCATTTAATAGTAGCCCGCTTATCCAGTTGATATCACTCTGATTTGAAGTTGAGTCCGATATGTTGGACTACTGTGACCACTGTTATTGATGAACCAGTCAAACTAGCTATGGTTTTGTTGCCGAACCAAACATAGAAATAAAGCTCCTATCTTTACAATCACATAACCGTTAAAAGATGTTTGAGAAAATTTATCTAAAACCTTCAAGGGTTGTCAAAAGGAAGTAAATCTTTTCGCTGTAACCCCTAACTAGTGAATACAAAACAGGTAGGACCTATGTTTTAGACACACCAAAACAGGAGTAATTAATTCTGAAATGAATGAGTGAATGGCTAGGAATTGAAGTTGACGATTAAGTGTTCTTTTCAAACACTATGATATCAGGGATATATTTACAATTGTTTGACCTTTTCCTTCAGGTTATGAGAGATAGGGCGAGAAGAAAATCCACTCATATTCGTCAGATAGATCTAGACGTGAACCGGACGTACAGGAATCATCTCATGTTCAGGGAGAGGTATGGGGTCAAGTAAGTGTGCAAACTTGTTATCCTTCTATCTTTCACTTGGAGAATAGTAGGTGGACTTTAATATCAAAAGATACAGTGTTGTTGAAAATATGACAATGTTTTTAGAAATAAAAAGATTAAATATCCAGTAAACCAATTTGGATTTTCGAAAACTTTGCCAACAAAGATTGTTATCTTTCTAATTATTGTTGTATTTGTGTAGATATTACATTGAAGTAAATTCCTCTATCTATTGTCTTAATGCTTGCAAAAGCTCTTATTATATGTGTTGATGACAGATGTACTAATTCTTATGGGCAAGTAAAAGAAGCCATTGACATTTCAACAATAATTTAACCAAAAAATGGCCTTTCAAAGGTCTCAAGAATACTTCTGTGATTGTTAATGAAACTACTTTGTGTGTTGCAGACAACAAGCTCTATTCCATGTTCTGGCAGCGTACTCAGTGTACAACACAGAACTGGGCTACTGCCAGGGTATGAGTGAGATCGCTGCACTGCTTCTCATGTACCTCAATGAAGAGGTGAGTCACTCAAAGGGACACTTATAATGTTTCTATGTGATCCATTGAGGGACCCTTTGCAATGGTAAAAGTATCCAAATTCTCTAAAACTTATAAGGAACACCAAACGTTTAGTGTTTAAAAATTTCTCTAAGACTCTCTTATAGCAACAACACTGAGCATATTTTCGTTGATATCTCTGTGATGAGTAGTTTGTGATATATGAATTCACTACAATATATTTGTGTTTGAACAATTTTGATCCTATTTAGGCAACTTTAACTTTTTGATGTGTAGGCCAAATTTCACCTTGTTCTTTAAAATGTTTCAATGTTCTCAATATTTTCAATAAATATTTTCTTCTATTTATCACTTAAAGGAAGCATTTTGGGGGTTGTCGCAGCTGTTCATCAGTGAGAAACACACAGTGCATGGTAAGGACTTTGTAGCATGCATTATTTATTTACCAATATTGTGGGTTCATTGTTTAAATGTAGCTTTTGCAATTGGTCGTCACAAGTGATTGATGCATTAACTTTTAAATGTAGTATGTCTTTTTATGAGATAAGATTTATAGATAGGTGAGATGAGGTATGTTGAGATGATTTTATCACAGGGAGAAAGCCCATAACATTATTATCCCCCGCCACGAAGTGGAAGGGGGATATAGGTTTGGGCTCCGTCCGTCCGTCCGTCCGTCCGTGCGTCCGTCCGTCCGTCCGTCCGTGCTTCCGTCCGTCCGCTATAAAGGGGACACTTTTTCTCAGAAACTATTTAAGATAGGACAACCAAATTTGGTGTGTGGCTTGTGGACATGAATACCTCGATGGAGTTCGAAAATAAGAACCATGTGATTATTTTTTCCGGAGTTATTGCCCTTGCTCCGTATTTTTTTACTCTGTTCATGGTATCTCCAAAGGGGACAGCTTTTCTCAGAAACTGTTTAAGATAGGATTTCCAAATTTGGTGTGTGGCTTGTGGACATAAATACCTCGATGGAGTTCGAAAATAAGAACCGTGTGATTATTTTTTCCGGAGTTATTGCCCTTGTTCCGTATTTTTGGACTCTGTTCATGGTATCTCCAAAGGGGACAGCTTTTCTCAGAAACTGTTTAGGATAGAGTTTCCAAATTTGCTGTGTGGCTTGTGGACATAAATACCTTGATGGAGTTCGAAAATAAGAACCGTGTGATTATATTTTCCGGAGTTATTGCCCTTGTTCCGTATTTTTGGACTCTGTTCATGGTATCTCCAAAGGGGACAGCTTTTCTCAGAAACTGTTTAAGATAGGATTTCCAAATTTGGTGTGTGGCTTGTGGACATAAATACCTCGATAGAGTTCGAAAATAAGAACTGTGTTATTATTTTTTCCGGAGTTATTGCCCTTGTTCCGTATGTTTGGACTCGGTTCATGCTATCTCTAAAGGGGACAGCTTTTCTCAGAGACTATTTAAGATAGGATTACCCAATTTGGTGGATGGCTTGAGGGCATAAGTACCTTGATGGAGTTCGAAAATAAGAACTGTGTGATTATTTTTTCCGGAGTTATTGCCCTAGTTCCGTATGTTTGGACTCGGTTCATGCTATCTCTAAAGGGGACAGCTTTTCTCAGAGACTATTTAAGATAGGATTACCCAATTTGGTGGATGGCTTGAGGGCATAAGTACCTTGATGGAGTTCGAAAATGAGAAGCACACAAATAATCTTTGTGGAGTTATTGCCCTTGTTCTGTACATTTGGACTCTGTTCAAGGTATCACCAAAGGGGACAGCTTTTCTCAGAAACTATTTAAGATAGGATAACCAAATTTGGTGTGTACTTTAAGGCCATCGATACCTTGATGGAGTTTGAAAAAAAGAAGCATGTGATTATTTTTTCCGGAGTTATTCCCCTTGTTCCGCTTTTTTTACTCTGTTTCAAGTATCCAAGGATATAGCTTTTCTCAGACATTGTTTAACATCAAATCAGTTATGTGGCTTGAGGATATCATTTCCTTAATGGAAAGAAAATGAGAAGCGCACAATTATTTCTTCTTGAATTATTGCCATTGTTCTCATTTCTTGTGTCTGGCGGGGGATGTTGATGACTATGTCTTCTTGTTGTTCATACATTTTGGTAAAACCGGCAAGCTGGATATTTAAATCAGTGTTGCATTGTACCTAAAACCTTACTCCAAGTAAACCTTGGGCTTCTTTCACAAAAATCTTTACTAAAGTTAATCCTCAGCACTCATTCTTTCATATTATGATAAGGTTACCTCTGACAATAATTCTTCAAATGTTAGAAAACTTGAAACATATGATCACTTTGATGTGTATATCCGCCCTTTGTATGTTTCATACCCTGAGCCCTCATGTGCATAATTTATGCAAATTTTGTCAGTAATTAGCTTCGTCTTTCACACGCTTTGTTCCTCTCATAACTCAAACACTATCAGTTCAATTGTTTCGAAACTTGGTACATATAATCACTATGATGTGTACATCTGCCTTTTGTATGTTTCAAACCCTCATTTGCATAATTATACCCCCGTTACGAAGTAAGCGGGGGTATATAGCGGTCATTCCGTCCGTCCGTCCGTCCTTCCGTCCGTCCGTCCTTCCGTCCGGTCAATTTTCTCAAAAACCGTCAAAGCTACATCAACCAAACTTTGTACAGATGTTAACCATGTTCTTCCGATCGCGCACAGACAATTTTCAATTTTCTGAGATTGATATTTTTTGTCGTTTCCATGGAAACGTCACTTTTTGGACTTAGTTTTATTGTGTTCAATGGGGACAAGTTTTCTCGGATACTGTTCAACCTATGTGAATGAAATTTTGGTTGTGAGTACTCATGACCATACTCTTTATCGATTTCGAAAACCAGTTCCGAAATATTATTTTTTACAGAGTTATGGCCCTTGAAACCGAAATTGAACTTCGTACCAGAAGAACTGTTATGCTCCAATGGGGACAAGTTTTCTCAGAAACTGTTACATCTAGGTGAATGAAATTTAATATGGAGGTAGTCCAGATGATACTCTTCATCGAGTTCGAAAACCAGTTCCGAAATATTATTTTTTACGGAGTTATGGCCCTTGAATCCGAAATTGAACTTCGTACCAGAAGAATTGTGATGCTCCAATGGGGACAAGTTTTCTCGGAAACTATTACATCTAGGTGAATGAAATTTAATATGGAGGTAGTCCAGATGATACTCTTCATCGAGTTCGAAAACCAGTTCCGAAATATTATTTTTTTCTGAGTTATGGCCCTTGAATCCGAAATTGAACTTTGTACCAAAAGAGCTGTGATGCTCCAATTGGGACAAGTTTTCTCGGAAACTATTACATCTAGGTGAATGAAATTTTACATGTAGGTAGTCCAGTTGATACTCTTTATCGAGTTCACAGTCCAGTTCCGCAATATTATTTCAAAGCCCTTGAATCTGTAATTGAACTTGGTACAAATTACCGGTGTGATGCCCTAATGGGAAAAATTAAGTTACCTGAAAAATATTACATCTGGGTGAATTAAATTTTGTAATAACAGTCAGTTCCTAAAATTATTTTGGACAATATTATGATGCTTGAAGCTTTTTTTTAAACATAGTAACCTTCACATCTATAATTCTCGATGGACGGATAGCGGATGACGGGGGTATGTGAGCCATGCTCACTTTTTTCTTGTTTATGCAAATTTTCTCCATTTTTCAACTTTTACTTCTAAAGCACTCATACAAGTTTATCTATGAAGACATAGTTGCTAGTTGCTATGAAAACACACATACTCTGCTTTCATAGCACTGCTGGTGTGGTTTGTTCATTGATGTCTATCTGTTATTTTGAAACTTTTCTTCTTTGTTAAAAGCAGGGGTATATGAGTGAGCTGTGCCCACTACTTCTCTTGTTGTGAAAGCAAATAGTTGTAAATTCACCACGATAAATAGATTTTAATGATGCAGTTAATTAATATTTTGCTTTATTTGCAGGTTTTTTTATCCATGGTTTTCCCAAACTTCTTAGATTCCAAGAACATCATGACGTTGTATTGAAAAAATTCCTCCCAAAAATAAGAAAACATTTGGTAAGTATTTGTATTCAAATAACAAAATAATTCTTAAGTGAACTGATTATTCATTATACCCTAACCAACAGTCAGAAGATGTATAGTAGAGAGTCCAAAGACATCTACTCACAGGTAGTTTTAAAGAGGAGGGTCTTGGGTACGAATGAGCCACGCCCACTATATTACTTGTTATTGTTTCAATTCCCTAAAGTATTGTATACATCACACCACATTCTGCAGCAATATTTGTTTTAATACATTTAAAAACTGATACATTATAGATGTATTTATAAATATATCATTCAAATGTTGAGTAAAATTGAAGATCATATATACTTAATTTGACTCACAGATATTAAAGATTAATACATGAAGGTTTATATCAGTATTGTGAAGGACAGCCTTTAAATAATTATTTTGCAAAATTGAAGAAAAAACACAGAAGTTTTGCTTGTTTTATGAAATGAATACAATGTCTAACTCTAATTTCAGTTGGCTAAGAAGATATTAGTCCATTTCTTTATACAGTATTGTTTACAAAGGGATGATAATATTCAGTTTTTTCAAAACTTGATGGGGGGTCTTTTTTTTTAAATTAGTGGAAACTTTAAAAAGAAATTACCGGTAGTTTTAGAGGTTACCTGTGGATCAATCCTTGACATCCTTGCTTTTGAGACAGTTTGTACCAGAAATAAATATTTTGAAGATAAGCATCATCACCAGTAATATTCCATGACTTCCTGTCTTCAGTCACTGGCAGTTCCTGGATTACTCCCCTTGTTCACAATTTCGGATGCATGTAAATTTGAATGTTTGACACATAGAATACTAAACGATGTCCCGTTTGATAACATGTTCATGAAATGAGTGAATGGTTTGGTATCCCAACATTACTTTCTTATGTATATCATTGATAGTTGCTGCATGTGACTCTAATCTGAACTTTTCTCCATGCCTCCAGGAGAGAAACGAGATCTACCCATCCCTCTACACAATCAAATGGTTTCTCCAGTGCTTTCTGGACAGAGTAAGTAAAGAACACTTATAGTTTTCAGTATTAAAGATTCTTGAGTTAGTAGACATTTTAAGAAAGAATAATATCTTGCCTGCATATTTTCATGATCATCTTGTCACGCAAGATGTGAAACATGCAAGTTCAGATTACACTCATGTCGAATGCTGCAGTAATTAGAAGAAAGAGAAATATATGAATAACAACTTCTTTATTCATGATATTCCTGATATTTGCATTGTTCTCCAAATTTTAGTTCTTTCCATTCTCATCATTCCAACTTATTCCAAAATTATGTACAAGTTATAATTTAAACAATTTTATTGAAATTATGGTAAAAAAAAATATTTTAGCCCTGATACAAAATCTGATTTAAATATAACCATGTGGTTTGTTAATGCAGACTCCCTTCCACCTGACACTGAGACTGTGGGACATCTGGATGTTGGACGGAGACCGGGTCCTCACAGGGATGTCCTACTGTGTCATCAAGATGCACAGGAGTGAGTTGTGTGGATTTATAATGGACTAGCATACATACTGCTCTATCATTGTGTTTATATCCTCTACCCAACTACAATACCCTGATTCCCTGGGTCCAATAACTCTTGTTTTGCTGTATGACGGTTACTCATCGCTAAATATTGCATGTAATTTGTCAGCGAATGAAATGTCACTCTTTGAATGTCTATGACGCTCATCGGTCCTCTCATCCAAGTACTACCAATATTGCTACAATAGTTCTCTCATTGGCAGGGAATCGTAGTAGGGTAGTGGATACAAATAGACTTATGGAGTTTGATGAGTTATTGTGTAAAATAATTGTCATTACACAGTTTTTGAAGTACCTGTATACTTGTGTGGTATAATGTTACAAATAATCATCTCGTAATCCTTACCTGTAACTGTTTGTGATTCCATAGAGGTTTGCCTAGACATAATTTTCCTTGTTGATTAGTATCATATCCTGTATTCTGAAGATTGATTCCTGTTAGAAAGTCATTCAGGAATGGTTGGTGTGAAGAGAGGGAGCTGTTCTCTCTAGCTATTTCCTTCAATTGAAAGTATCAATTCTATAAATTCAGCCTAAATGATTTGATAATCATGCTACATGCTGAGGAACAAATTTCTTTCGAAAGCATAATCCTATCATTTAATACCTCCCCTTGTTTCTACTTAACACACGATCTAACCAAGTACTTTTCTCCCCAGGACGGATAGGTCGGATGCCGATGGATGACCTACTGGGGTTCTTTCAGTCAAAGCTGGAGAAAGACTTCAGCTACGAGGACGATGTTGTTGTGGAACAGCTCCAGATTTGTATGGAAGAATTGCGCAAGGCCCGGATGGACCTGCCACCCAAACCTAAAGCCAATGAACATCCAACACTGCCATTTGGATTAGAAATTGAACCAAGCGTTGACCAGCTGACTGGGCGAAGAACTGTTGAATCAGTTGATGAACATTTCCGTCGAAACCCCAGGGCTGGTAAGGCAGGTTATCTACGCAAACGCAACATGGGGAACTCTGGCACGCCAGAAATGTCTCGCAGCCAGACTGACAACCGATCATTACAATCAAGCCGTCTGTCGGAGTACTCGATGGATGGCTCCTCTTACTACGACACTGCTGGCAACTCTAGAATGTCCCTCGTAGATTTCAGTGTTCGGACCTCGGTCCCGTCTTCTCGCACCTCCTTTGCTGATGCTTCTGAGATGAACAGTCTCAACCTTGGTAACAGTCAGCAAACTCTAGACCACGTGTCCGACTTCGACCCTGATAAAACTCCGGAGTATGAGCATGTTGAACCTCCTCGGATGGTCCTCCCAGAATACCACCAGCGGGAGGAAACGGTTCAGCACGTCCGAGTCGAAGATGTTCGGGTGGAACCAATGGAAGCAGACACACAGGTGTCATCAGAAGCATCTGATTATGACAACCTCAATGGAATGGAGGATTTCTCCGACACGGGCACTCTGAGACCGTCGTCTCGGCGGAGGAGGTCTGAAGGCTACTCGACCGTCAACATGGACAGTGAAATGGTTGTGATGAACGGACATGATCAGTTGTCGACTCACATGAAGATGAGTCGCACAGAGGAGAACGTCCATCAAAGGCAGTTCTCGGACCGCACAGAGCAGCATCAAGTTGAACATCAAAACGGAGTGAGAATTGAACGGCAGTTCTCGCACGAGGTCTCTCAGTCTACATCAACTCGAACAAGAACTGTCATCAACAAATCTCGTCAGGAAACTGTCTTCCTTTGAACAAAAGCATTTGTCTAACTTTTCTACCATGTATCGCCAGTGTTACCATCATGATGCAAATGGTATTGTTCCACAACGCATCCTAGCATCATGGTATGCTGTTATGATGCTAAGTTGCTTTGTGGAACAAATTCATGCAAATAAATTAAACCAAAGGAAGGCCTTTTACCAATATGAACGGTAAATCTTCAATATAACCTAAAGCCAGACCCAATTTCAAACAAGATTTAAGTTGTATTTAACAGGTACTGGTATTTTCTGTTTACTCAAGGAAAGTAAGATGATATGTGAGAATTTAAAGTCACCTGAGATTTTGAAATGGATCCTGTCAATATTTCAGTGTTTCTGAAATCAATGATTTGTTGAGATAATTGTAACAAAACCAAATAGATTGAATAAGTTGAATGATGAGAACATTAGGAAACCATGTAACCATTAGAGACGGTGTGAACAGTTGGGGGTGAAGTCTGGGAAGATATCCAGCCTATTCAAAATGGGAGCAGTGTCTACATGAATGTGTTTCCCAGTTGATAGGTAAATTTATACTACACACCAAGAATCGTTTTTCAACTTTTTTCACCAGTGTCATCAAATCAATGTGAATAGTTGTAGTCTTGCCTGTCTGAGAGTAGCTACAATTCTGCATTTTAAATCCATTCTTGGGCCGTGATTTTATGAGTTGACCACACCATGGTTATATGTATATGGTTGATATTTTTACGTGTTTTTGTAAAGAAGTGATCACAAGACCAATTCTGTTGTTTCGTATTCTGAGAATAGAGCATCGTGAGACTCATGCATTGTATGTACTCGCCGTACATTGAGTACACTATTTGTAACGTGTATTAGACCTTCATCTGTGATACTGTGTGTATCCATGGTAACACAATCTGTTACCATGGTGATCAATGTGTAAAATGGTTACCAGTGTGTAACCATGGAGATCAACTTATTAATCTGCATATTTTTACTAAGGTTATGATGTTGTCATGGCTACAATAACTGCTTTGTTTGTAACCATGGAGATGATGGTTTGCCATGGTTACAGGAACTGTGCTTCATTTGTTACCATGGAGATGGTGTTTTTCCATAGCTACATTGAACATGCTTCGTTTAACCATGGCATTTGTGGATTGCTTTGGTTTCAATGACTGTGTAGAATTATAACCATGGTCAGTTGCCATGGTTACAAGGCGTTTGGAGAGCGCAACCAATGTTACGGTCGTAATTTATCAAACACCATGTGATGGTTTTCAACCTCAAATTTACAAATCCTGTTGTTACTAACCAGTATGTGTTATACTCGTGATAAAGGGGAATACTATGAGTTGTGCATTTGAGGATAGCATAAATTCTTAGGGAATTTAATTTCAAAAGTTATAACAAACTCTTTAATGAAGTTAACTTTTAAATTTGACAACAACATTTGCGTGGAGATAAATTACACATAAATCCTATCACATTCTTTGGGTGTTATTTGGATAGGGATGTTTGGTGAAGTGTATATATGAAGTGTATGATTATATGTAGATATGAAGAGAAAATAGAATACTCATAATTGGTTCTTACTGATACAAATCTATGCTTCAAAAACCATTTGCTTTTAGTAAAATGCTCTAGATGTTTCCCAGAACGGTGCCAATATGTGATGTGCTGGACATTTTAATTTGTTTATTTTGTTTTCTTTGATATAAATCGGACAGCAGGGTTAAGATAGGTGATCAGTATTCAGTTCCAGCGATAGAAGGTTTTAGTATTTACTGTTATTATTTTTCATGGTAATGAACAAATATTCAACATTTAATCATGTAAGTGGGAACAATGACACATTAGAAGTAACTGAGTAAAATGTTCACTATGAAATCTCCACATTTAATGTTTGAGGTGCTGGTTGTTTTTCTCCAGACAAACTTTACCTTTGATTAACAATTTATGGTGGATGTTAACTTCTTTATGAATTGTTTGTTGAAGGAATGTTTTGAGAATAGACTACAACAGAAATTGCATTTAATGGCAATAGCACAAAGGTACTTAAAATAACATTGATCTCCGTGTTTGTCTCGTGAAAGTCTTCCGTAATGTTATGATATCAGATGAAAGCATTTGGCTGTATAAAAACTAAAACTGGTGTAAACTTATCTTGTTACGTGAAACCTAATATATGTGTGAAAAAATCTTAAAACCATGCAGGTATTATCGTAAATTTGTAGATGATTTTTAATCCTCATAACTCAAGCATTAATAATCATCATACCACAGTCTGTTTATTAGAAACTTCTGTAATATTGACATTACTTTCTAAAGAGATAATATATAAAGGATAAAATATATACAAGTCTCATATTCAAAATGTTTACAATCCGTCAGATCAAACATTATATCAGTAATAATAATGATTAGTTATTTTACACCCCAGTCTTCAGTTTATGTTTAGATGTATGTACTCATTTTCAGAAACAATTTAATGTTCATCGTACAGCAAGGTTTCAAGGTGGCAGGATGCTAGGACATGTAATAATTATTACAATGACTTTAGGATCATATTGTTTTTGTAGACCGGATAAGTTCAAGGCCTTACTGGTATGTTCCATGTTTTCATGAATAGTCTATATAATGAATTGTGGCCTGATACTGTTTGTAAAAGCTTTCAATGATTTTCATTCACTCTTGAAGATCTTGCACCATTCTCAGACTTGCTGAAAGAGTTTTATTGTTTTTTTAATTTTGGATAATTCCTAAAGGTAGTACAAGTCAAATCACATTTAGCATGAGACTTTTTCAAAATCTTTTTCCTAACAAGAGTTTACTTTAGTTTTTCAACATTAAGTCAGGATGCTAAAAAGAAGTAATTGGTTTTTTTTTTTTGCTTTTTAGGTCACTTTGGCTCAAACCTATAATAAGTCAATTAAATCTTGAAAATTATGACTGTTTTCTGTCTTCCAGATATGCTGAATGTATTTTATTTTGTTGACTTGTTTAGGATTTTTGGTGCAGACAATTTCTACCCAAACAACAGTGCTCTTCAGTATGTTTTCTGTACTCAGTTTATCAGTATTTGTAGATGTGATGTAACCCTTAATCTGCTGGTCCAGATGTTTCCAGAGATCTAATCATTGTCCACAGATTATCCTCCTCACCTATCTACATGTATTAGACTATTACCAGGACTTCTAGCATCGTAGTAAGGAATTGTTAAGCTCTTGTGCAATTAGTTGCTTAATGATAATGAAATGTGCATAGATGGACAATTTTCGCTGAACTGTGGGTTTTGGTGTCCCCAAGTGTATTCCATCCAGTAGTCTCCATCTTTGACCTTCAAAATTCAGCCTTTGCCCCAAAGTTAATTTCTGTTCCTCAATGTGATGAGCAACTTTGATATTCAAGAAAGAACATCATTATCACTGGTCACTTAAACCAGCTAACTAGTAAAGAGTTAACTTGTGACTGTTGGAGTTTGACCTGCAAGATCTCCAGGAGGCGATGTTATGAGTGAACTGTCATGTAGATCGGCATCCTTTGATAGAATAATGCGCCAATTCAGCAGGTATGCTAGATACGAGGCGCTATATAAATCCATTGTATTATAGTAAAACTGTATCCAGGGGGCCATTCCATCAACTTTTCTTTGCCTCAGGATCAATTGTAGCTCATCTCGGCTCTGAATCCTCCAGTTAAGGTAAGTTAGTGGAACGGTACCCTGGTTGGTACATTTGGAAGCAGGTGTAAAACTTCTCGGTCACAGTTGCTCAGTATCGAGTTGTGCTCTGTGCAATATTGTCTCCAGGTTGCCTCTCTACCAGCAGGTGAAGGGTTGATGGAAGTTTGACATGGTCAATATGCTTGCAGTCTGTGATTCATCACCTTGTATACTCAGCTGTCATTGCCTGCTTGAGGCATTTAATGACATGTTCATTCATATTTATTCTTCTGATAGCTGGAACCAACCTAGGACTCAATAGAAGAATATTGAAATCCATCTACATGTGTCAAAGAATGAAGAGAATGTTGGTTAAGTGCTTAATGTGTAATCTCTAAATGTTTTGTTAACTTATGACAAAATTTAATTAAATTTAATGTGAAGATTTTCAATTATTTATTAAACATGATTTTAATGTCATTTTAGTTTAATTGATTACCAGATCATTGTTATCTAGTTCTTTTTCCCACTGCTTAAGAAAATCCTGAATGTGAAATCATTGGATCCAATGAAAAAGTTTAGTTGAAGTATTTCGTTATGATTTCAGGGCAGGGTTTTTATATGTATCATTGATTTTTGCGAGTCACAAGAGTTGCATGCATTTCATGACTCTTAATCACTGATTAATGCTCTGTGTTTGCTAACATATATCTATGTGATATTCTCATTCAGAGGTGTGATAGATGAGGAATAAAAATATATTTAATTGTCAAAGGAACAAGATCATGCCCATTCACCATTTTGCACAAGAAAAGAAATTGCTGTTTGTGATGTATACGTACCTATGTATAGCTAGGTTTATTGCAGATGTCTATGTATATTTAGAAGGCATATAGATATTTTGATATCGGCCTGTGATTGTATATTGGTTTTATGTAGAATTGTGCCATAGTCTGTGTAAGTGTAAATAGAAGAAAACTCTGGTTATATGCAATGAAAGTTGTAGACCTGTATTTATAGTTTTACATTGTAAAAGACTGTATTCAGTGTATAATGATTTTTATTTTAAGCCAAGTTATTGTTATTCATATACTTTTTTCATTACATGGTGTAGTTTTCAACTTGTTAAAGGAAACAATAAGGAAAACCAGGATGTTTTTACAGTGAACCTAAAGTTTGTGTGTTTTACTTAAATGCGTCTTTTGATTATTAAAGTTCATTGGTAGATCAATATGAATGCTTCGAGTGTGGTTAAAATTCAGATGTACTGCGGAGCAATTTCCCTAGTCATTTTTGTACTTAAGGATTAAAGTTTGATATAATACATTAAAAATCGGGCTTGCACAGGGTGATGCCGTTAGTCCAGGGTTATTAGTTTTGAAGCACAACAATATTGCAAGTAAAAATATCAGTTCACTAATATTATAGGAAACACTTACAGTTGTTGTAAAATATTTATCATTTGCACAAAACATAAAAGATTCAAGAATTCAATGTTAGGTGTGTCATGGATGAAATCCTAAAACCAGTTTTATTAGTAGAAGACATTGAGGTACTTGTAAGTGAAATAAAGATGTATGTGTTCAAATTAAATACTAGTCAGGATATTAGAAACATGCTTTCAATAAGAATATTTCATTGCAATTTTGTGTGAAATGTAGCATTAATTGCTTATAGTTAAACTATAGAAGTGAGCTTTGCATGTTGACATCTTGGTTGTTAGAATATCTTTCACAGCCATTGCTGGGTTTATTTAAATGGCTTTCAGTGACTTTTATAAAGTTTCTATGACCATCTTATCCTCTTCTTTCAATGTGACCCAATTCCCAAGGTAATTTGAAGACAAACCATACATGTTCATAGTTACTATATTTTATTTGAAATATGATAAAGAATATAGCTTATCAATATGAACATTTAAACATAGAATATTCAAGATTAAATGATTGTACACACGTATATTACATTCATTTCATTCTTATTTTTCAAATATTAATACAATTAGTATATGGTAACTAAATATGTATTCCATTGATTATGAAGCTAAAATCCATATGCACAGTCTGTGCTATCACAAAGAGTGAGAGTCTTCTTTAGCCAGTTTTCTATATCTCCGTTTTCTGTAGATCACACATTGTTGTTCATCACATCAGTTTTACCTAGTAGCACAATGCATGTGGCAACTGAATTCGGTGCAAGTAATATATTCAATGTCAAACAATAAATTTTCATTTTCAAGTTATTGTGTTTGTCATCATCTGCAAACAACTTCTGCATACCTTTTCATGTTTCAGAATTGGAAATAAGCACAATCATAATGTTTTTAAGATGTACACTCAAGATAGAGAGCTGTACTTTATGGAGAGAATGGCTGCCGCACTTGCTGTTTGTTTTCAGTTTGTTGATTTATTGACGGGTCCAAAAGTTACTAAAACTGAAAAGAAATTGACAGTAGAGATAAATGTAACATTGTTATAAACTAAGGAACTTAGAAAACGCATAGAAGTTTGAGGGTACGTAAATGAATAATCTAACAACGTTTAGAATGGTTCATGAATGACATGTTTTAGACACGTTGTCAGAGTTCATATCCATTTAATGTTTTGAAAGCAGACAGAATCGCTAAAACTCTACTTTTCCCCATACGACAGTGCAATGTGCCATGCATTTAAGGCAATGGCATCAATGTCTGAACATCAATTTGACACAATGCCACGGTGGACTAAGCATGGACGTGAGCGTGCTCTAGGACTGAAGGAAACAGGGACTTCCCAGGCAGCTATTGTCAGACAAGCAAACAGGAAGTGTTGCCGACCGACCCAGATCGGGTGCACTAGAGTAGACAGGATCGAAACTTCCGACAAGCACACCTCAGAGTTTGATTCCGGATAGCAACAGCAACTGCTGCTAACACAATTGGGAGACGAATCCACTCCATGACCGTCAGACGGCGCCTAAGACATGCGGGATAGCTTTTCAGACATCCCTATCGTGGCACCATATTGCAGCCACGACACAGTCAGGCCTGACGTTAATATAATCAGTTTACGAAAGTTTCAGGAGCGATCTTGACATTATCCAGGTCAATCTTACAGCCACAGGGGCATGTATCGCTTAGAAACAGCGTTTGAAAGACATATACCTATATGACCCTACCCTATTACTATATAGTTGTTGTAATTGAATCTAGTTGTGCAATCAGCGACGCCGTTATAAAAGTGACATTTGCCAATGACACGTCACAATGATAAAATATATATAAGGTAAACGTTTTCTTATTTACTGTATTTTCCTCGAAATAAGCTATTTGATTTTGTGAAAACTATTGATCATAAACATGCTGATAAATAAAGAACACCAAATCAGAGACACATATCCATAATAGTTATTTGTGTAATTTACATCAGACATATTCGAAGGACATATGTAAATGAGCAAGACCCTTAAGAGTCCAATGTCTAGATCTTTGAAGTGACTCGGTCGGCAGGGCCGCTAAAAGTGTGAGTGAGTGAGTGTTCATTGGTTAAGAAGCGGGGATACAGTATGAGGTTCTTCTTTCCCCCTCTAGGGAATTTTGTTGGAGTCTGGAGATTCCTAGGTTGTCCTATGAGTGAAAGTGTACACGTCACTGATATAGGCAAACTCGATCACACCCTTATTAAAACCCAACTTTTACTTCTGTCCCAGAATGTAAGGTTAAGTATCATGGATTGTGTGTGGACATAACGGCACCAAGTATGAATTTTAAATTTGGTGATTGCGCGAACTATATGGGCAATGCCCCACCACCCCCTTGCATAACTTAACCCATTTTATTACCAAAACTGAAATAGAACCAAGCCAACTTAAACTTATCATTTTCTATTTTCACTAAAGTGTCTTCACTGAATCGACAGATAACGTGTCGCGTAACTTAATATAAACTATATCGTAAAGAATCACGATTACGACAGTCAACTAGCCAATGAAAGGGAACAGAGAAGTAGACTAAACAAATATATTTACCACAAATGATCATATTTTGAAATAATAACATTACATATTATAGGTAAATCGACGGAATATTCTACGAAGGCAAGACAACTGAAATTCTATCTAGTAAAAAGTGCTGATTTACTGCGGATTGTGTTTAAGGGATATTCAGTATACTTCACAAGATTTAATTTAGCTTTGTTGCGTGGGAAACTACCGTTTATGCTGATAATGCTCAAATACTCTTCTCAATTCTACTTACATATTTACCCTCATTCGCAAAATTTATGATAATTATTTGTTTCTAATGAAACGCGAACACTAACTTCAAACATGTGCAGAAACCGAATATGTACGTCGCATTTACATATACAGGAGTTAAATGACCTATAATATTAAAGAAATAGAAGACGTGTTGGCGTGCTTTATCGTTGATTAATCCATGGCCATGACGTCACTCTATTGTGTTATCAGTTGGTTTTTTATTTAGGAATCAACTGTTCATTGACTGTCCCAGTCAGGAGGGGTGTTAGGTTTAGACATTTTCAGTAATTTTTCGAGACTGATGAAATTTGTCTTAGTGAACATGAATAGGATCTTAAAATATCTCTCAACTAGACAGGTTAATTTTTGTAATGCATGAACCTGGATTCGAACATGCAACCCTTCACTTGGTAGTCAGCGCTTCTAACCATTAGGCCACAAGATGCTGTTAGAAACCTTAGGATTGTTTGTCAGTAAGAATCCAACGTTCTATTCAAGGCGCGGACGGCATGGAAAGGCAGAGTTTCAGCTGTCAATCACTTCGCTTCGCGTGGAAGTTTTGCGCTGCACGTGCGTGGAAGAATCCATTTCATGAGGGCTGCAGCTACTTGTACCATATTCGATGAATGAGCACCGAAATTTGCAAAATATTTGATATAATTTGATTTTGGTATTCCATAATTCAAACTTTATGGTTTCAAATCTAAAATAATCACATATGCATGTTTCGTGCAGTCATCCATGGATTAAGATGGAGAATGCATTCGGAGCAGTGGATTCGTTAAAAATAATCAACTCGTCGCTTCGGGGCTCGTTGATTATTTTTAACGAATCCACAGCTCCGAATGCATTCTCCATTACTTAAAACATAGCAGGGAGCATAAAACACGAAGGGCGCAGCAGTTTACACAAATACCATAATATCTCAACGTTAGTTGTACATACAGGCGAGTTTCTGTTTACGGGCATCTCTTATAAGAAACAGAAGATTCGTTGTTGTGCTTTATCGTAGAATAAAACAAAGCTAGGGGCATAGGAGCGTGTTTTATGCTCCCTGCTATTTTTTTTACGATGAAGCACACCAACTCTCTACTATTTCTTAATTACCAACCGGAATTTGTTATTGTCTCCATTTCTGTTTTAGATAAGTTTCCAAAATTAAGTTTGACTAATTGGCGCGCATCAGCAGCGATACATTGTCCAGTTTTCGATCAGAAAACCCTGCTTTCATCTTTATATCATTGCTTCACTTCTAATCTAATCTATTATTATTAAAACGGTAATATCATATATAAATTAACGGCATTTATAACGTTTGACATATGTGATTAACAACTTACTGAATATCCCAATGTGTACAATCTATCAGAGGGAAAAGAAAGGGAAACATTTCACTCTAAATTGCCTGCCTATGTTTATGTTGTCAGTCTGTTACAAACTTGCCTTACTGATATGTCTGGTACATATGCTCACAATGGAATCCCCAAAAGGTTAATGCCCGCCCGAAATAATAACGGAGTAACTACAAGACAGATCTCTTATCTCATCACACTGAATACTGTCAGATTCTTGGCCGCCTGTTAACAGTTGACCATGCCGCTACCTAAACTTTTATTGAGAACACAATTCTCTCACATTCCTCCTAATGAAGAAGTGAGAATTTTCTCGGAAACATCATGTATCTACACACTATAGAATGTGTTATCCAGAAAATCTTGTTTTCTTATTTGTTCCACTACTAAATGCCTGTCATAGACTCAAAACACAACATAATTTCTATTTCTTTGGTTTTAGAGACTCGATCAAAAAAAGGGTAGATACGTTTTATATTGGTTTAGTCTCACATGTAATTGTAAACGGGTTCAGGTCCAGATTCATATTTTTATGTATATCATGATCTTACTTTTTAGTCACAGGTTGCCTGTTTACAAGTGTTTACAACATTTGAACGTGATGTTTACTCGTGTAAGTAAATTGCTTATGTTAGTAAAATGGTGTCCATATGACTAAAGCCGCTTTCACATGGACACCATTTACTACATGAGCAATTTACTTACACGAGTAAACATCATGTTCAAATGTTGTTTTTCCCAGGTATAAGTAAACATAATCTCCTGAATAGAAATAACAGAATTTTCCTCATTTGAGACAATGTCGTTAAGAAAGCTACTCATACAAAATACAGAGGAGGGATGTCCCATGCTTTATCAGTACGGGTTAGGTTCTGGGGTTTGTCGTGGGAAAGAAATGATTATGGAGACGTGAACGATCTCACCATTGGTGGTCTCAAAACACCCGTCCTTTTATGACACCATTTGGACAGAGAACCTTCTCGGGACAAGAGAGAAATTTTTATGTTCTTTCTGGTTTCCTCATTTCTTACATTTTACCTTAAATATCAACATTTTGTCCAGAAAACCCCTTTGAAATAACGAAAATACTCTCATGAATGCAAATTTGTATATCTCTTCACGAGATTGTCTTCTTCAAAAACATTCAAAATTGACTTTATCAAGAACAAATATTTTGTGTTTGACTCTTTGTTTAAAATTTGGTGTCGTTTATTTTGCCCTCGGCGTAATGTCTGGATATTCCAAGACAGTGATAATGTGCAAACTTTTCTGTCAAATTTGATTAATTATTGATGAAAATATACAAGATTGGCATAAGAATATAAACGATTAAAGCCCTTTGCATCAAATAACACTATATTTGAACAGGACTTTTACTCGAGGGCATATTATGATCTGATATTCAAAGTATAGATATTTAGCTCTAACTGTGTGAAAATACAAAAGAAACGTTATAACTACTCCATGTAAATCTATCTACTCTTGATTTGTGACACATGTAATTGAAGCTAGTGAAGATGAATTCAATGTTCGTCCTTTATGCCCATATTTTAGAGAAAGTCGAGACAATCTTAGATATAAGTATCATTATCCATTATTCCAAGAACCGCTTGAAATATACTTGCGTAGGTATATGTGACTTAAGGCCCCTTCACAACCCATCGTGCGTGCAATTCATTCGTACGTTTTTTGGGGAGGCCACGGTCGCTACGTAGGGTGGATTTAATAATAAACAGAGAGGGAGTTTGCCAACGCACGTCAAACGCACGTCGTACGTACGTGGCCGTCGACACGTCTGGCAGTGAGGAGGTGCGTGCATCGTACGATGCGCACGTGGTACGTGCGTGTGCCGTGCGTGTGCCGTGCGTACAACGTGCGTATGATGTGCGATTGTCACATTGTCGTACGGGGGCCGTGCGTCTCACGTACAGTGTCCTTACACCACGCACGTTGTATGTGCGTGCGATTGCAATGAGGTTTTTCCCACCCTATTGACAGGTGCTTGGTACACATTGTCAATCCACAAGATGCCGCCCATTCCACCGCTCCGGGTCCTGATGCTGCAAGATCAACTTCAGATGGCAGCACAGGAGTTGTGCCCAAAACGTGCGTTGTACGTGCTTACTCGGTACGTTGTACGTGCTTACTCGGTACGAACGACGTGAGTTTTCTTTAATTATTTGATAGTTAAACTTTGGACGTGCAGAGTAAGCACGAACTACGCATGTACAACGCACGTTGTACGCACGTGCAACGTGCGTCGTTCGTAGAGAAAGTGTGAGTGGGTAAGCTTGAAAAAAATGCACGATGCACGATGTCGGTGCGTTGTGCGTGCGGTTGTCGTACAGGGCACGCACGTCGATCGTACGGAGGAAAATTCGCAGCCCGTTCGTAGACTGCACGCAGCGAAAGTTCTACGACGAGTCTACGTGCTCCAAATTTGTCCAAAATCGGTACGGCGTCGGTACCGAGGACGCACGAATTCCCCAATTTACCCCACGTTTTTGTCGGTAGACAGCACGCAGCTGCACGTACGACGGGTTTTGAAGGGGCCTTTACTGACTCGACTGGATTGATTATTTAATTTGCAATGTTACTTTCCTAGCGAATAGTAGGGGAGAGCGAGGATGGTTCGGACGATTTTCAGACAAATTCTCCTCGGGACTATTAAATACTAAGACATGAAAGCCATGATACATGCCTCAATAAAGCTTAATATCTTATCCATGTATAAGCCTTGAATGAGTGCTACCTCGCATAGTAAAACAAGTGCATCAGATTTTGAAAGATGTCCACATTGTCCGAAGTTACCCCTAAGGTAGGGATACTTCGGACAAGGGGTGGGCTACATCCGGACACATATTGCTTTTGCTGAAAAACCAGTTTATTGCAATGAAGTAAATATGAAAATGAAATGAATATGAACCATCATCAAGTATAACTATAGTTTGGCAGGAAAGTAAGTCACACCCCTATTTCGTACAGTAACTACAAAACCAGGCAAACTAGCAAACTCATCTTTTGCCAATCTTCATGTTTTGGTTGTACCTAATATGATTTTAAATTTGAAAATTTACTGAAACGAAATAAAAAAAATCTGTCTATATAACCATCATATGAAATCTGATGTAAACACGCCAGGCTTGCAGAGGGTGGTGCCCAGAATTTGAAACAGCCGTAAGTTGCTATTTTAGGATGTGCTACGTCACAGCAACTAGGACAGAGGACGGTTTTGTTTGACACCTCTGGGTATCAGTCTGGGTTCAATAAGTTTACCGGACGATTTTCAACTGTAACCAAATCTTGCGGATAAACGGAGTCTCACTGTTTAGGTAAATTATCCTTCACAGTGACAAATGTGAACATTGTATAAATATACATGCATTGTGCATATTAAAATATATCTCACAAGTGTTTATGGTTGGCCATATCTACTTATTGTATAGTTTTAGATTCAATGAATATATGGAAATGGAGTGTATTTCGTAGGTTGTCACGGAATATTTTGCAAATAAACTTTGTAAATATCAGTCTACATTACGTAATTCTTCATCATCATGCCTACACTTCCTATTTTTCAAACTGACATTTCCACCATTCCCTCATTTCCTAAAAGAAATCAACATTATCAGAACACCCACAATCAATCAAAATTGAAATTTCCCTTTGCTATGATATTTATAAACTTTTATTTAAGCAGCCTTTTTAAATTCAGCTCTTACGGGGTAATTTACATGTTTCCATTATTGGCAATATCCCCTTAATGTTGGAATAAATTTCAGTATAGTCGGCGTACATACAAGATAGTCCTAAAGTGGTGTCATAACATCTTTAAGGGGTTTGATTGGCTGGCGAAGATATTTGGCATTATCTGGGCTACTTTATTCGTTCATAAAACGAAAGTTCATGAATGTTCACCTGTTACTTATGTCATTATTCAGTTTCTTTATGTACTCATTCAATCACCGATTTTACTGAATGCTTAACCGAAAAGATTAATAATATCAAGATGATCAAATATAAACTGATGATTAGGATTACAGTGCAACAAGATACTGAAGTCATATTGATAAGTATGTTTTGTAACTGACCAAATCATATTTCGAGCGCATATCTTTGGAACCCAGACTGATACCCAGAGGTGTCAAACAAAACCGTCCTCTGTCCTAGTTGCTGTGACGTAGCACAGACTCTTAGCTTCAGACTCTGGACACCACCCTCTGCAAGCCTGACGTGTTTACATCAGATTTCATATGATGGTTATATAGACAGATTTTTTATTTCGTTTCTCAAAATTTTCAAAATTAGAATCCTATTAGGTACAGACATAAAATTAAGATTGGCAAAAGATGAGTTTGCTAGTTTGCCTGGTTTTGTAGTTATTGTACGAAATAGGGGTGTCACTTACTTTCCTGCCAAACTATATAAACTACTGCAGTTTTCAGCTATTCTCTAACCACAACTTACATGGCAAAACATCAAGATAAGTAATTCAAAAACGAAATATTCTTACAACACTTAATAATCCTATACAGCCCTTATAGAAATCAATCAACGAATAAAAGAAGAATCAAAAGTAGTTACAGGTTCACGAAATTCAATAAAATCGTTTGAAAGATTTATGTTGAGGTTATTGCAAAATGTTTCTTTATTTTATTAGTGACATTCAAGAGAAGGCATGGTTGTGAAATACAATCTTATCCAATCATACCGTCGACGACTCGTTTATCGTAGCAATGTTTATGAAGGTGTCAAAAATTGTACGTGTCTGTCATATATTTATCTTTTTGCCGTGTGTATGACCAAACATGTGTTTAAAGTCTATTCGCTTCTAACTACAAGTAAGTCAACAAAGTAACGTTTAGGAAACTGCAATATAGACCATTAATCATTGGACTTTTGAAAATAAGCAACCAGTTATCAATCAATAGGCATTAACGGTGTAATACCGAAGCAGATAGTAAATATGCATTGAACAAAATTAAAAATGTCACAAGCAAAAGCTTTTGATTAATTGCCATGTCTGTGAAGTTTTGCCCACATAATAAGGGACATGTATGGGGTAGGTTCGTCCATATGGACGAAGCTACCCCATTGTAATTTTTTTCAGATAAATATAAATTGACAACCAGACAGGAGAGATTATACGAGAATGAAACTGTCCACACATGAGTTGTGCATATCACTGCAAGGCAAAATTCTATTCATCAAAATAGGATGCCTTTTATGGCAGTGAGCGCTTACGTTCTGATAGTCAAAAGTTACATGGGATTTGTTAAAAAACGAAAATCGTCTTAACTGATCAAATGTCCCGCTTGCCCAGCTTTTCGCGAATATGGCATGGATGTTGACGTGATGCGAGCTTCCTCAACCAATGAAAACATCTGTTACATTTTCGGTTTGGGAGTTAGCGGGGGTGTCCGAACCATCCCCGCTCTTCCCTATATAAACTGATTTGCACAAGAAACGCAACCAAAATATTTGGTCCCAAATGAAACAAACGCATAATATGATATTGTGTATCGAAAATACATACACTTGGAAGGGTCTTTCAGTAAAAATTAATTGACGTGACGTAAAGGGTCAATTGTCCAGTTTTCGATCATCAGGTTTTTTGAACATTGAATAGAATAACGTTATTTTAAGCTTAACGGTGTAAGAAGGATTACAGACATTAGGAAAAGGCCTAGTCTCTAATGTTAATGGCCGAGGTCGGAATTGCAAAAGTTGTTCAATGGGTGACAAGTCAGCAGATCAGTCTTTGTATGGCGTGGAGAACTTTGGTATTTCAAGTGGATTGTCGATTTGATACATTTGTGTTATCTATGATGGCTGAGAGGGGCCATTTGATTTCGTGTTAACTTTCCAACACGAAATCGCGAAATCGCGAAAAAATCAAAACGAAATCGCGAATTGCGAAACGAGGTCTCAGCGAAACCGCGAAACAGGGACACTAAACCGCGAAACAGGGACACGAAATCGCGAAACAGCGAAACAAAATCGCGAAGGAGCGAAACATGCGCGAAACGAAATCGCAAAGGAGCGAAACGCCCCCGAAACGAAACCGCGAAGGAGCAAAAACGTCTGCGAAACGAAATCGCGATAGAGTGAAATCGCGATAGAGCAAAATCGCGAAAGAGCGAAATCGCAAAGGAGCGAAACAGCGAAGAAGCGAAATCAGGAATTTACAGTTCCCTGTTCATAGTAAGTAAGATCGTGATGTACGAGCAAATAATTCGATGTCCTATAATTGATTTTTAAACATAACATGACAATGCGTCTGAAAGTTATGAAACTTATATTATAAGGCGATGAACCGGTATACTAAGCAGTTATATATTATAGAATTTGCATGTTATATTTGTCTTTATGTGTAGTGTTATTTGTTAGAAATATATACACTGGAATTCTAATTTCGAAAAACTTATTAACTTGTTTGTGATTTCTTTTATCTCTTTAAATTATAAACTGTTAAAAAACATTTATATCATGTTACTTACAAAATTACCGGTATCAACTTACCATATACCAAACCTACCAACATGTTTTCCTTCATGGCATCTCGACCTGATTCCATGATTGCTAGAAGGAGAATCGTCTTATATATGAGATTCGAACCTAAACCAAGGACAAGAATAGAAAAGACGGTCAAGGCAATAACCACACTTCACCTCATACGCTTTTGACATTGTATTCATTAACTATATATGAACAGAAATAAACTACTGTATTTTCTCTCTACGTCTATGTCGTTTAAATTGAAAGTAGGATATTATTTATTATAAAGAATGCGACGTTTCCTAACTTTCGGTGTTGATATGCCTGCAAACAAGGCATCTAGTCTATCTATTTAAGTTGATCGCGAGGAAATGTTGCTTTAATTATTGTAAATCTGTCATTCGTCATGTCATAACATTCAACGATATTTAGAGATAATATGTCTAAAAAGTGGGTATGGTACCAACTACTTCGACGTTTTGTGAGTATCTTCAAAATTGAAGATGGTATTCATCTGTTCGATACCAACTGTATGTTACAGGAGTCGGTATAACATCTAAACCATTGTGCATGTTCCTTGATTTGTGAAAAAAACTCTTCACTATGTAGCATTGTATTATGATATATAAGATACCCACGTCAATAAAACACAGGCGGTCAATGGGACCGACAGCGTGCTTTATGAGACAATATAAGATACCCACCGAAATCAAACACAGGCGGTCAATGGGACCGACAGAGAGCTTTATGAGACGATAAAACATGCTCGTGATTTCAGACGTCAGTTAGAGCGTCGCTTAGCAAATGACGTCATATTTTACGTCACGTTGATTGTTCAATGCTAGAGAATGTGTTCTACGACGTGCCCTTCGTGTTTTATGCTCCCTGCTATGTTTTATTCAACGATAAAGCACGCCAACTCGTCTTCTATTTCTTAAATAAAACATGCTCGTCAGTTTGAGCGTCGCTTAGCAAATGACGTCACATGTTACGTCACTTTGATTGTTCAATGCTAGTGAACGTGGAGGCATTACGACGCTACATTACGATGCTACGACGGGAGGCATTAATATTTTCCAAAAAATAATATATACAAACAACATAATATCTGCACGGCTTTTATATAAAAGCGAGTAACTGTTTAAGGGCATCTCATATAAGAAATAGAAGACTCATTGTTGTGCTTTCTCGTAGAATAAAAGATAGCAGAGAGCATAAAACACTCAGGGCTGCGCCCTTCGTGTTTTATGCTCCCTGCTATGTTTTATTCAACGATAAAGCAAGCCAACTCGTCTTCTATTTCTTAAATATTCCCACATTATATTCTGCTGACATATCTAAAATTATTCTGCCGCTATGTTAAGTGCATATATGTTATCGTGTCATGATCCTGACAATACCATGTTTATAATATTTAGAGTTAAGCTGAAAGAGCTCCCACATAACGGTGCATGGATTTCAATATTACTCCAGTCAACCCGGAAGCGATTATAGACGCTGATCTACTTGAAAGCACTATGTCACAGCACCCTTTTTCAATAACGTAATTCTACCAAGAATACTCAAAACCAATAATCAAGGAACCTTCCGTATAAATATTTCTCAACATAAGAACGTAATTATTGCTATTTAAGAAAAATGCGTTGAGGGAGTGCTTTTGAGTACTGTACTCAAACTTTTAAAATCTTGGCGTATTTACTGTATTATCCTACGTGTTTAATACGCTCTAATCGAAGATTGATGTGTATTTTCTGTATATACCATTTATTTCCCAGTCCATAAAAAAACTATAATGTAGATTACATGAAAATAGCTTCAACGTATTAAGTGAATAACATTTTTGATGGCGTGTCCATTATATGATAAATTACGTAGAAGATGCCTTAAAGAATGGTCTTATGTCAATTTGTCTACAGATACATTTTCATCTTTATTGAACGGTAAAAATCAATATGTAATTAAAATCTTGCTATGTTTATATACCATGCTATTAACATCAGAAATTATCAGTAAGAGAGCAGCGCAATGTGTATCCCATTTTTTTTTATCAATTTATTTCTTTTTTGTTAATATTGGCATAGCATTTTCATATGTATAAATGATGTAAACACAGCAAATCAAATATTATCTAATTGAATAGGTTGTGGCTAGATGATCGCCACTTCGCTACTTCCCATCGCCGCTTCACTAGTTCCCATCGCCACTTCGCTATTACCATTTCTTCTTCGCCATTTCGCCACTTCGTTACTTCGCTACTTCGCTACTTCGCCACTTTGCTAATTCGTCATTTCGCTACTTCGCCACGTCGTAACTTCGTCATTTCGCGTCTTCGCTACTTCGCCACTTTGCTTCTTCGCATCGCCACTTCGCTTCTTCGCATCGCGTGGTCGCTACTTCGCATCGCTACTTCGTTTCTTCGCTACATCGCCACTTCGCCACTTCGCCACTTCGCCACTTCGCTACTTCGGCGAGGTAGCGAAGTAGTGAAGACGTGATGTAGCGAAGTTGCGAAGTGGCGATACGAAAAAGCGAAGTAACGATGCGAAGTAGCGATGCGAAGTAGCGAAGTAAAACTCTTCGTTATTTCGCATCGCTACTTCGCATCGCAACTTCGCTTCTTCGCATCGCGTTTTCGCTACTTCGCATCGCGTCTTCGCTACTTCGCATAGCCAGTTCGCTACTTCGCCCAAGGTTCTAATAACACGAAGTAGCGGAGACGCGAATGGCAGAAATCAGCTACCATACCTCTCAGTCATCATAGTTATCAATGCATGCTCCGAATATTGCACTTAGTAACATGTGTCAACCGGGTTGTTTTATAAGCATGCATTAATAACTTATATGTGTCAAAAAGAACGTTCCCTTTAAGAATATTGGCAGATTATCACCTTTGGCATTTATTCATAAGCACACAAGGCGACATTAATGGAAACGAAAATTATGAAAATTATAAAAACAGAGAGAGGAGAGGAGAGGGGTCAGAGGTCGTGTGGTCAGTAGGCGGGTTCGGTTGCTGAGGCTGTTCCTGTCTTCCTCTGCACCATTCCGATAAAACAAAAATTAAAGGTGGAGTAAGTGTCTTTCAGGACCCTTATTTTTGCTAAATGCTCATAAATGACAAGTCGTAGTTTTCAAAAATCTTAAGATATGTACATAAGCCGAAATCAAATGTTTCATTTTTATGAATAGTTGTTATTTAACATATCAAACACTATCAAATCAAATGTGTATTTCTGCTTTCTACAGACTTGTTTAAAAAATACGCTTGACCAATTGACAAGCGCCAGTCTCTTGATTTCGATGCAAAATGGCGACTTTAAACGTCAATGTTGTCGCTCTAAAGCATCGATTTACGTTAAAATTATATTTTTCATAAACACTAGGTTCTCATCTATAAAATAGCATCATTTAAAAAAATTGGCATATGTGAATCCAACAATTCACTTTTTATACCGTTAAACACAATATTTATTAATGGGGTATGTATTTTACCATTCTAAGGTGATATATTAAAGTGTAGAATATATCCTCATTTTATTTATTCAACCTTTTAAACAATACTCGGCAATTGAAATGAACGTTATAATGATACCTACAGTTTTCTATAATTAGTTTGTAGACGTTAGAAATCTGGGTTTTATAAAAAAAAAAGACAGAATGCTAAATTTTCTCTCCTGTATCACCGTAATAATTAAATCTCGTTTTTATCATTCTGCATAGAGATGTACAAGTAAAGTGGTGTTATGTATCTTTTTTTTTACTTTTAGCAAGATTGATTGTTGTCGGAAGATTTACATAAAAAAGGTTACAACTATATAACAGACTCAACAGAGTGTTAAACAACACAGTTAAATATATTTAACTTAAAGAAATTGTAATCTCTGTTTTTTTCGATGTTAATTTGTTATTCAGACAATACTTTCAAGTAAACAGAACACGAAAGATTATTTTGAAGCGTCACCTACTTACCAATATATCGGGGTTCAAAGTGAGCAAAATTGGCATGCGAATGATCTCACTCTTCAAACACTTTCGCCTGGCCCGTGGAGTGGAGCCTTGCCTTCGTTAGCGATGTGACGTCATACTCAGGAACAGTCTACCCATGCACATACCATCACTGTGGAACAGTCTACCCATGCACATACCATCACTGTGGAACAGTCTACCCATGCACATACGATCACTGGAGCAATTGACAGAATTCAAATCTCAGCTGAAAACGTATCTGTTCAGTTCTGCATATAAGAACTAATTAATTGCATTGACTCATTTCTAGGCTCATGTCCCAGCGCATTTGAGTGGCTTTGGCCAGAAAACTGCGCTATATAAGTGTTTCTATGTATGTATGTATGTATGTATATAGAGCCGACGGCTAAGCAGCTTAGGACGATGATGTCCTGCTGTCCACGCTTATACAGAGGTGTGGACAAATAAGCTCCACTCAGACCCACCCGCAAATAGAACTACTACTGGATTAAGCAAATTTCGACACTACAGACAGTTAAACGACGTTTTGAGACAGAAGCTTATCTAACTCAACCACTACCAAGAGCTCATAGAAGTGCGTTGGCAAAATTTAGATGTGGGGTAGCACCTCTACGGGTAGAAACGGGTCGGTATGAAAATGTACACTACAATGAAAGATACTGTTTCAACTGTCCTCAAAGCATTGAAGATGGAAGTACACGTCATGCTCTCATGCCCTGTATATGATGATATACGACAAGAACTCATGGATGACTGTCAACGGAAAGTACAAGATTTTACCCATATGTCTGCCGAAGCCAAATTGTATACTTTGATGAGCGATCCAAAAATTACCTTTGACACTGCCAAAACCTGCCATCAGATCTCACGGTAGAAATATCAATGACTCTGTGATATGTACATATGTTCTTAGCCACTTTTTATGTATGTCTTTATCGTATATTTTATGGTCATATATCATCAATCTTAATTGTATTTTATGCATAGTATTTTAAGGTTTTAATTAATCATACTTATTTTTAATGTATAGTGCAATAGTTTTAGTGTCTCTCATAAATCGCTGAGCGATTGGTTGTGTATTCAAGTGAGACAAAAATAAAATAGTCTGTCTGTCTGTGTGTCTGTCTGCAGTAGTTGCCACTATAACGTATATAGTGCTGACAGGATGGATGTGATATAGGATATTACATAACAGTCAAGAGGGGCCTAAGGTTTAACGAGATGACAGTCCTTTGATGTCATGAGCACGGTGACACGATTGGTGTTGTGTTAACAAATAAATGGTAAATTGGTAGTGTATTGCTTGCATGAGCTTAGAATGTATTGGTCAAAGCAAACAGCCAATGAAATCGCCAAAGTGTAGAACGTCCATAGAAGTAAGTAAAAGATGTGTCCATGATGATTAATGTCAACGGATTACCATGGAATGAGAAAGTAACCTAACATGGTATGGTTTTTTGTATTTCTCTTTCTTAAAATTGTTAAGTTATGTTCATATGTCCAGAACTTGATGAGAGTTAAACAATTCCCATAGTTATACATCGTAAGTTTCACTTTCTAGAATCAAAATACTTTGAGATAGTATCATACATATGTGTTCCATTTCATTTGCAAGGATTTGGATAAAAAGGATATATATTTCTAAATCCTTGGTTGGTGCTAGCAAGATGATCACGATTGTACATCCGCTTGTTCTTCATACTAATTAATTTTCGTTATCACAAGACTTAACTTGTTCAAAGCGAGATCTTATTGCTAGATTCATAGTCTGACATAGCGGAAAATGGTTAGTAATAGACAAGCATACAAAGTTACGCTATAGAACTGACACTTCAAAATGACACAAGGAAAAGACAATGGCGGTAGATCTACGCTGGGATCCACTCGGCATTATTGGAGATTAAATAATCTGAACCCATGTGTACAACGGCCAAAGTTAATTAACGACTGAACAGAATATGCCGACATTGTATCTAATAGCTTTGATCACTTTGACAAGTGAAAACAGCGGAAAATACGTGGCGGATATACAAGAGTATAATGTAAACAATAACATAAGCCAGATACTCGTTAGGGCATGACTCCTGAGTTACACGTCACACCTCCTCTAGCAGCTGTTTCGCTAATCAAACGTTTGGCGGCTGTGTTCATGAATTTTTTTACAAAACGTTTCTTCAATTTTGGGTGGGATTTTTAATCCAATACTTTTGTGTCTTTATTCTTTACTGTTGTCAGAATCATTTCCGCGAAACTAGAGTTGCTTTAACGGCCAACCATATGATACAAACACAAACTTTAATTTTTTAGCATTTGTTTTTCGTGAAAAATGAAACACAAATGAATGATTAAACATTTTTACCTCAGAGACAGATACTTCTCGTGAAGGCGAACATGACATCTCTCTAGTTTTTCGGAGTTTGGTCCCACAACAATACTTTTCATTTCAAGGGACTTGTGTTTAAGTCCTCCATTATTAGTTTTTGTGACACCTTCACGGTATTTGAGGTGTTTCAATCCCTTTTTCATGATAAGGAAAAGTTTCCATTTTCTCCCACCTTCAAGGAATGGTGTTCTTGTCCTCCTCTTAGACAAAAGAACATTCCATTCAGGTAAAATATTGTGTCCAGGAGTTTCTGTGGGGTGTCCTCTCCCAAGATGCCCTGCTCCCATAACATATCTTCTTGCTCACAAGTAAATATATCAGCTTTCCATTTTCGAACATCGATACCATCTTCTGCCAGTTTTTCATTTTAGCATTTAAAGTTCTTCGTAATCCAGAAACTCAAAATCAGTATTGAAATTGACGTCCTTACCATTTTGGCGTAAGTAATACTGTATTGATATCAGTATTTCGTGGAGGATGTTTCCATGGTATTCATCACCATTCAGGGCTTTTGTTTGAGTTATAAACGGAATCATGATTCGGTTCAATTCATTATCATCAAGTGTCAGTAGAGTTTTGCCCTCTGCCTTTCGACCATGTCTTTTGGAAAAACCTAGCATCAATAAGCTGACAGCACACTGACCTTTCTTCTCCGTGTTTTTGTTTCGGCCGCCAATCTCAAGGGCGTTCAATTCAGCTTCTGACAAAGGTTTTCCAAATCTGAATTTAATGGTTTTTTTCCGAATTTTCATGTTCGTTGTTTGCCAAATAATCTGAACGGATATCTTTTTGTGTCAAACCCTTGACTATTTCGAACTAGGTCTTAATCTTTTTCAGCTGTAGCACTATTTGAAACAACGTTTTCATCTGAGGAAATGTCACTTAAAGTTTTGTCAGTTAATACAAAATCAGGGGTTGGTAGGCTTACCTACGATCTGGAAATAGTGTAATGAATTAATGCGTGAAACACCTTTATATATAGCGTCATTATCAAGTTTCCCGTCATTATCTCAGCGCGTGCATTCCGCGTAACAATCGATTAATGTGCTTGTGCCCGTGAATCCAATGCGAAAAGAGACGTCATTAGTACACTGCGTGCATTGTGACGTGTGCATGGATAGATTGTTGAATTACATATTTGGAATAGTGATGTGTATGTAAACGAAACTGAAACCGGTTTCGAATTTAGGTTTAAGTAGAATAGACTCCTCAAACACGTCATTAGTTGTGCACAAGGTTTAGTCTTCGGCCTAACGGCCTCAGACTATAGCTATATAGTAAAGCTAGGTTTATTGCAGGTGTCTATGTATATTTAGAAGGGATATAGATATTTTGATATCGGCCTGTGATTGTATATTGGTTTTATGTAGAATTGTGCCATAGTCTGTGTAAGTGTAAATAGAAGAAAATGCAATGAAAGTTGTAGACCTGTATTTATAGTTTTACAAAGTAAAAGACTGTATTCAGTGTATAATGATTTTTACTTTGAGCCAAGTTAATTTTATTCATATACTTTTTTCATTACATGGTGTAGTTTTCAACTTGTTAAAGGAAACAATAAGGAAAATAAGAAGAAAAAACCATGCGGGATAGCTTCCCAGACATCCCTATCGTGGCACCATTGGTTAAAAAGTAGGGATACGGTATGAGGTTCCCCTTTCCCCCGCTAGAGAATTTTGCTGGAGGTTAGAAATTCAGGCCATATAGAACAGAGGTTAGCATCTGAAATCTGAAGGGAGTAACCTCTGTGGGAAGAGAATGGGCCAAAGCAGGCCACACGAGATATCGACTGCTGATGTTGGGATGCCTTCGTGTGGATGTTGTGTCCTATTTCCCTACTCCACGTGCTTTTACAAATAACGACAATCGTTTTCATGCCATATCTTGTTTTACCTTATCTCATATCATCCATTCCTTGGTTATATGTTTCAAAGTTCCTTGGTATATTTGGGGACACACTATCTGCAATATGGTTTAAACATATTTGTATTACAATGAATTGAAATCGGGATTGGCAAACAAGTAAACACTGCTTATCTGAATGCCGCTCCCGTACATATAAGTAATTACATATAAAACGTGACGTACACATGGACAGAATACAACAACACATCAATATATACAGATATTTATGAAACAATCCCAAACGATGAAGGCAATTAATATTAATGGTAAAAAAATCCTAAAAACTTGGTGTCAGCATAATAGATTTCAGGATATTAGTAACGTATAAGCCAACAAGGCACGGTACAAACATGTCAAAATGAGTCAATACTTATGTATATTCAAAAAATCTCTTCGATGAAGTTATGAAACTATGTACAGATTTTAACAGTTCTGAATTAACCTGTTCTGATGAGCTAGGATTGCCATATAAAATTGAAGACAAATTAAACCCTTCGGAAAAGAAATATGCATATAACCTTATATCACTGAAGATAGGGCAGATATGGAAAAAATGAAGCGCATCTTCGTTGTCATACCCGCAGTTGCATGCAGGGTTGTTTGAAATAAATCTGGTGAATCTATCTCCATTTTAATCACTACATCCAAGCCGAAGACGAGAATGAATTATCTGGCAGAATCTGGATCCATATGAAATATTGAAGTAGATTTGATTTGTGGTTTGTTGTTTTAGTTTATTTTTAAATTCTCCTAATGTGCTAGCGTTAACTATATCTGGTGGAAGAGAATTCCATATATTAACTGTGTCTGGAATAACAGATTTTGAGTAAAGACTGGTATTACATTTGATTTTAAGTAGGTCTGTATTATTTCTCAAACTGTATCCATTTGAAGAGTAAACTTGGGAGTAAACTGGACAGGTAGTCTGGAACTAATTTGTTAATCATTTTGTAAAAGAGATATTTTTACGGCGTCTCCTTACTTGTAATGAAGACATGTTTGTTTCAGAATATAATTTTTGATGACTTGTGCCGCGAACAGCCCCGCATATGGTTCTGATTGCATCTAAGTTTAGTTTTTCCAAGAGGAGTGTTTGCTCCTTAGTGCAGTTATCCCAAATAGGACATGCGTAATCAAATATTGGTAAAATAAAGGATTTATACATAGTTTGTAGTGTTTTCCTGTCTAGGCGGTATTTAAAACTTCTTAGGCAGTTAATCATTGGACTGACGCTATTAATGATATTGTCAATTTGATTGTGCCACATACAATCTATTCTTTTTGGAGGATTATTCCTAAATGTTATGAGATGACGCCTCGGTTATATTGGTGTAACCCATAGATAGTATTGGTTTGGTGTTCTGTGTAAGTTTACGGGTGAATTGGATTGACACCGTCTTGTTTGGATTAAAATCAACTTGCCATATCTGCAATATCACAACTTATACTCCGCTATTTTACGAATACACTTGGTATATAAAAACAGGTTAAGATTTTGATGGGGTTTGTTATAAAGAAAATACCTATTTCAGTCTTACAGTCTAGTCTCCAATCCAGTCATTCATACTGTTACTTAGTTTAAACATATTTTATTCACGGAAGTGAAACGGATTGGGCACAAGTTGTCCAACTTATAAAAGCCCTCTCCATAATATTTACATTTACATTTACATTATGTATACAGTCAGAATGAAACAATATAATACAAAAGATGCAGCAAATAGAGAGAAAGACAACAGACACACAGACACACTAGTACTTAGATCTCTTTGTTTCATGAATATACGCATGTACATGTTTTATTATAGTTTCATTTTCACAAAGTGATAGATCTGCATTGCCATTAAGGACTAAACTAATATCTAAAGGCACTCTACCAAGAGTAACATTTGTCATCTTACATAATAATCTGTGGCGCTGAACTTGAAAATGTGAACAATCAAAAATATAATGAAAAGCAATTTCGCATGGATTTCCACATGAACAGCTGGGGTCACTGACTAAGCCTATTCTAAATAAATCATAGTTTAATTGACTACACACATGTCTAAGCTTTGTGTGCAAAATATTTCCTATTGAAATATATTCTGGCGCTGTATCAGGTGGCTTTTTAAGGTTACGTTTGAAATGCGAAATGGATGGACAGTTTCTTATTTCATGTCGAATTGCCGAAGGGAAGAAGGATTCATGGGATTCCTTAATTCTTGAAAAGGGGAGCTGCAGATTTTCCGAATTTCTGAGGTTATAGCTCATATTATTACCCACTTTTTCAGGCAATAGTTCATAAAGATAATTTGGTGCAATAGTATTGAAGATTTTAAACAACAAGCACAATTTTCGTTTACGTCTACGCTCTGTCAACGATTCCCAACCAGTTTCATAATACAATATTCTTCTGGAAACATAACTTGGAAGTCCTGTAACTATTCTGGCAGCTTCCAGTTGTTGTTTTTCTAATTTTTCTGCTTGTTCTAATGTACATCCATCCCACACTTCACATGCATATTCAAAATGTGGCCTAACGTACACTTTATAAATCATACTTAACGTCTTTCTATTTAAAAGATACTTTAATTTCCTTAGAGAACTAATCATTCTAGCAGTGACCTTCAATATGTTGTTGATATGACAAGCCCATTTGCCGTCTGAGGAGAATGTTAGTCCAAGATGTTTGTGACTTTCAACTTGCTTTATCAATTTATTGTCAAATGATAATTCAATGTCATTAATTTCCCTTTTCAGAGTGAATATTACAGACTCTGTTTTATCAGGATTATACGAAATTAGCCAATCTTTTGCCCAAGTATTTAGTTTCTTAAGATTTGTGTTCATTTCAACTTCTAATATATCACTTTCTTTGAATTTTGTACCAAGTGAGGTATCATCGGCAAACAGTCTTGTTATACAAGCAAGATCGTCAGCTACATCATTAATATAAACAATGAAAATAAAGGGGCCAAGCACTGACCCCTGAGGAACACCTGCGTCTAGTTTGCGGGGCTTGGATAACGCTCTATTTACAAATACCTGTTGGCTACTACTACTTATGTAACTCGCCAAACACTCTAACAAATTACCTGTAATACCATAGCGTTTCAACTTAAACAAAATGCCTTTGTGCCATACCCTGTCAAAGGCTTTTGATACATCACAAAAAACAATACAATGGTTTTCTTTACTATCCAATGAGGTACAAATTTGATGATAAAGTTCTACTAATTGATAAACAGTAGAATGACCTTCCTGGAAGCCAGATTGATATTTGTACAAGAGTTTGTTAAAAAGGAAATAATTATGTAAATGTTTAAACACTACTCTTTCAAATAGTTTACCAATGCAACTGATTAAAGAAATTGGTCTATAATTTGATGCAATAGAAGGGTCTCCCTTTTTAAACAAGTGCATAACATTAGCATTCTTCAATTCTGAAGGAAAAACACATGTTGATAATGATTTATTAAAAAGTAAATACAATGCTTCACTGACCGTTTCTACAGTTTTCTTCAACAATCTATGACTAATTGTATCAGGACCAGAAGCCTTATTGACATGTAAACACTTAATTACATCTGCTATTTCTGTTTTCGTGATTATAATTGAGTCAAGACTGGAATCTGTACGAGTATCAAAATGTGGTATAGCTTTGCTGTCATCTTTGAGGTGTGAGATAGACTGAAAGTATTCATTTAATGCTTCGGCTATGTCGATATCTGTAAATACTAATTCCTCTAAACTACTATTAACTTTCTTCAGAGGTGGAATAGTTGTAACGGTACCAGAATTTCTTGTGATATGTCCGACAACTTTCCAATAAGATGATTTGTTGCCTGAATATAAGTCAAGAAGAAAATTATCAAGATTGG
This sequence comes from Gibbula magus, assembly GCA_936450465.1. Classification (NCBI taxonomy): domain Eukaryota; kingdom Metazoa; phylum Mollusca; class Gastropoda; order Trochida; family Trochidae; genus Gibbula; species Gibbula magus. Next base: position 35,461,069 of record OW388293.1, read on the forward strand.
AATAGAATGATTCCTTTGCATTATATTTCAAGTTATTTACTTTATTCCTTTGCTTGTTGAAAGCATGAATATCAGCTTCTTTGCCCGTTCTTTTTGCCCTCTTACGTAACCTATCTCTTTTTATAAAAAAAATTCGTAATAGTGAATTGAACCATGGTTTGTCATTGGGTCTAATAGTGACCGTTTCAGATGGTATGCATGATTTAACATAACTCATATAAGTTACATAGAACCTCTGACAAGCCTCCTCAGTATCACAATCAGAGAATATATCAACCCAGTATCAATCAGTGTTTGCTATCAGTGCATTGAGTCTATCATAGTCTCCTTTGTCATAACACCAGACATCCCTTTTATATACTAATCTTGTGTTTATGCTTACCTCAATATCAATAAAAGTTCTCCTATGGTCACTAATATTCGCTGCAAAATCTACCACACCACTAGTAACTAAAGAAACATCATCAGTGACTAAAATTGGACCAATTAGCGTGCTACTGAAATTTGAAATTCTTGTTGGTTCAGTAATGACATTTTTCAAATTTTTTCTATTCATTATGTCTGTAATATTCAATTTCTTATTACTTAATAAATTTTCATTGATATCGCCTAAAATTGTCACACTGTTTGTTATATCCAATGCATTTTCAATGCTAAAGTCTAATCTGTCCCAAAATCCAACAGAATTTGCCTCTGGGCGATAAGTAACACAAATCAAAAGTTGTTTCTGAGGTAATCTAACATTGATCCATATTAATTCGTCGTGGACATTCTCTAATTGTTTCATTCGACTAAAAGTCAAAGCTTTATTTACATACTGTCACTGTTTGTGAAATGTTGAGAAGTGACGTCTGTGAGACTATCCAGTATTCAGTGTGAACCATTGGTATCAATACCAAAACCCTCTTTGCATAACTCGACCCATTTTATACCCAAAACTAAAATATAACAGAAAACGTATCTCGTAACTTAATATAAACTCTCTCGTAAAGGATCACGATTACGACAGTCAACTAGCCAATGAAACATAAAGGGGAAGTTAAACTTAAGAGGAAGAAGGAAGCAGACCAAACTAATATATTCAACACAAATGATCATGTTTTATATGAAATAATAACATTAAAAATTATTGTTAATTCGGTTGAATATTCTTTGAATATAAAGAATCAGACGAAAAGGCGATAAGGCAAGAAAACTGTAATTCTTACAAGTAAAAAGTGCTGATTTACAGCGGAATGTGATAAAGGGATATTCAGTATACTGATTTAACATGGCTTTGTTAAATGTCAAACTACCGTTTATGCTGATTTAAGCTCAAATACTCTACTCAACTCTACTTACATATTTACCCCAATTCGCCAAATTAATGATAATTATTTTTTTCTAATGAAACGCGAGCAGAAACTTAATCCCCTTTAAGCCCTTTTCACATACACACATTAGCTTATGTGAGTAAACAATCTCATACATGTAAGTAACTTTACTTATGTGTCCACGTTGAAGAGGCTTTAGTCACATGGACACCATTTACTTACATTAGCAATTTACTTACATGAGTAAATATGCGAACATAAGCAAAAGTAACTTGACATCAGCCTCATATGTTGTTTTCGCCAGGTATAAGTAAACACAATCTCATGATTAGAAATAACAGAATTTTCATCATTTGAGACAATGTCGTTGAGAAAGCTGTTCATACAAAAACGGAGGAGAGGTTAGGCTCTGGAGAGAAATATGGAGACGTGAACGATCTCACCATTGGTGGTCTCAAAACATGACCCTGTCCTTTAGGACACTATATATTTGGACAGAGAACCTTCGCATGACAATAGAGACATTTTATTTTCTTTGTACTTTCTACATTTCTAAAAAGAATTACCTTTAATATTAACATTTTGTCCAGAAAATCCCTTTGAAATGGCGATTTCAACAGCCTTTGTGTATTTGAACAGATATATAATATTAAGTATCATACTCTCATGAATGAATTTTTTTAATATCTTTACGAGATTGTCCACATCACAACTTTCAAGGAAGAACTATTTTGTGTTTGACTCTGTTTAAAATTTGGTAACGTTTCTTTTGCCTTCGGCGAAATGTCTTGACACTCCGAACCTGTGAAAATGTGCAAACTTTTGTGTCAAAGATATACAAGTTTGGCCATAATAAAATAAACGATTAAAGCCCTCTGAGTCATGTAACACTATAAATGTATTTGAACAAGACTTTTACTTGAGGCCATAATTTGATCTGATATTCAAAGTATAGATATTTAGCTCTAACTGTGAAAATACAAAAGAAACGTTATAACTACGTCGAAGTAATTCTATCTGGTCTCGACTTAATGAGCACATGCTAGTGAAGATGAATTTAACTGTCGTCATTTATGCCCATATTTTAGAGAAAGTCGAGACAATCCATCTCAATGTTTTTAATGCAGTTGTTATCATTTGAAAATTAAGAATTCCGAGACCACTTTAAATATACTTGAATAGGTATATGCAACTGACTTACTCGACTGGATTTGTTATTTTATTTGCAATGTTACTTTCATAGTTAATAGTATATATATAATTATATATAAGCCTAATGTTGTACTCATTACTGATCTTAACTCACTTATCATACTGTACATGGATCCGATAAAACAATATTGACCGAGGTCATAGTTCAAGATCAAAGTTTGTATTTTTCTTGTCCATAAAACCAGATTTTGAGCAAATACACCAGTATAAAGTTATTTTGTATTTTGTATTATACATAATGCTAGTTCATTCCCTTTTTGTTAATAAAATACAGCACAACTCCAAAAACGTATCTCAATGAATTATATATACATAGGTTTTCGCAGATTTGTTCGACCCCAAATAAGTGGAAATAAACAAGCAAACGAGAAACACTTCATGAGTAGTCCTGCCCACGGATGGGTATAATACCATTTAACAGGTAAAATATCCATGACCTGTGTATTTAGACATTAAGAAACATTTATACATAGGTACTATCGTCACAACCAGCAGTGACTAACAATTGTTTCCTTGCTACAGGAAGAATATAGCAAAAAAAGCATATGCGCGTTGTCAAAGCGGCTTTGCACTTGACAGTCTCCAAAACCTTTGTTATTGTGTTCTACATCATCAATTACGAAGAATGCAATAACGGAAATCCCATTCTTGTCTTGCACGATAATTCGGACGGTAGGGATCTTGGAAATGAAATAACATCGGAGTGTCGTTACATGAAATGTATTTATTATTATTATCATGTTGTATTTCACTATCGTCTGACATCATTTATATGTGTTGAAACCAGTATGTATTAGAAACATAACACACTCAGCAACTTCCAAACGCAAGGCATAACTCTTCCCTGAACAGTAAATTATCACTCGGCCCGGAAAAGTACAAGAATTTGTACTGTTGCAGGTAGTGTTATCCCAAATATAACCATGTTAGTAAATTATCAGTTATTAAACAATCCCTGTGTAGATTAGATGAGGAAAGGTGGTTCTCAGAACATTGGGATGACGTAGGTAAAGTTATTGGTAATAAACTACGAACTTACAGGTTGTTTACAAAAGACCTGGGCTCATATTTTCGAAGCAGTCTTAGTGCTAATTTAGATAGCCGTAGTCAATGTTAATGTATGGAACTTACGACAATCTTAGCGCTAAGAGAGCTTCGAAAATATGGGTCCAGAACTTTATGTCAGAAATATTATGTCCAGTCATAGGCCTAGTAACCTAACTAAGTTACGCTGTGTTTTACCGCTCCATATAGAAACGGGAAGATATTGTAAACCCCCCACGACCCTTAGTCATAGATTTTGCCCCTTTTGTGATACTGTTGAGTCTGAAGCCCTTTTCCTTTTTTATTGTGATTTTTACCATGATCTTAAATGCACCCTTATAGATAACTTTAGTTTTAAACTTGACCAAAGTGATTTCATAAATTTCAATGCAGTTATGAACGCAACTGACATTAAGGCTCTTAAACTTTTAGCTGATTCTGTTAATGATATGTTCTGCAGACGTCAGTTACATTCTTAATTTATTGTACATATACATTATTTTATTACATATTTTTTATTATGATTTATCATCTCTGTTGTATATATCATAGTTCATGTATTTTAATAGTGTCTCGTAAGCCAATATTATTGCTGGGTGATGTGTTATATCCTATGTTTTACAATTGATATTTTACTTGTAACATAGCATGTGACACATAAATAAAATATTTCTGTCTGTCTGTCTGTCATAACTCTTGCCAGTCTGCAATACTGGCTGATTTAAGCCTTGCGTCTAATTACACTTGTGACGTCATCCTATTGTTCTTTCACTCCATTATTTTTCAGTAATGGACAGTTACACATAAAATCATACCTTTTAAGTATAAATTTAATTTCTTTAACTTTTAAAAGTAATTTTGATAAAAGAGCAATACTTTGAATGTAATGTAAGTAGGTTAATGGCCTCGTAACTCTCCATTCCTTAACAATAATGAGCCTCGGCCCTTCGGGCCTTGGCTCCATTAATTTTAAGGAATGGAGAGTTACTCGGACATTAACCTTTACGTATTTCCCTCTCTTTGCCGTGCCAAGATAGTGAATCGCTTCACCAGAAATGCACAGTGGGCCCGGATTTCCAAGCACTGAGATCTTTAGGAATTTACTGCATGGCCAAAATCAGCCAGTAATTGAGACTGGCAAGAGTTATGCCTTGCATTGGGTATTACAATATGCATACTCAGAGGCTCGTTAACATGAGAGAAATATATACATTATATTTAAAGGGACAATCCGTGTTTTCGGCAAATTTTATTTATATTTGATACATACAAAAACATCAAATGTCCTGATTTACGTCCAAATCATCTCACTCGACTTGCATATGTATCCCTAACGCCAAATATTTGACAATAACTAGTTTTCAATGAAGCTCACGATGAGAAGCCGAATTCATACGCCCCATTTACATGTATGCCAGTTATATGTTCCATTGAGCAGTACCAACCAATATCTGTCTCTTTGTTGACGCGCGACAGCCGCGGAACATTGTCCGGTTTTCGATCATAATCAAGACTAAACATCTTAATAATGCAGTAATTTTCGACAACAGTTATTACTTCTCGATAAAATAACACCCATGGTAACTTTTGACCTATGTTACTACAATAACATACGGAGTGTCCCTTTAATTTGGCATTTCAAGACCAAGGGCAAATAACTCATACACGATAACACACTTAGTGTATACAAAGCATCACTTAGCCATCAACTACGCTAGGCCGGGATCCCCGAGTGATGTAGTGGTAGATGAGGGTTTGTATATACCCATCTGTTTTATCCAGAGGGTAAAGCATGTGTAAACATTAAGTTGCCCGATCCCCGTGTGTAGCCCTTCACTGCAAACGGACACACAGTCATTGTTATACAAAACAACACGTGACTGTACAAAGAATGTAAAACGATTAAAAATTTCAACCATATATGTTTTACTTCAACTGCATGTGAAGGAAGACATTAGATCGTTACAACCCATACTAATTCAGGAAGCAACGTTACTCTAGAGCACTGACATACTGATACAATATATATTCCACGTTGATAGTGTATAGTTCCATCTGAGGAGGCATCACGCATTTCAGTTTTAATGTTTCTGCTTATATTTGATACTTTGTGACAGTAATATTACAGTCTAATGTCAAACTAGGTTTGGTGCACTTTTAATTTCTAATCAATGTTTTGTAAAGATCTTCAAAGCAATTCTTTTCAATTTGATAGATCACAGACTATTGTCATCCACATCAGTGAAGATAAGCAATAGTGTCAGTGGTTTATCATAGATGGGTGACCCTTTACAGATATAGGAGTTCTTCATCTATGTTCATGTCACAATAATGATTTTATTTTCATTCTGGACCACAAGAGCAAATTAATCAAATCGGTTTACCTTAGTGAGTAATTTTCACGAAGTGTCACAAAGATGAAATACATGAATAACTGTTGCGAGGTTTAATTATTTCATTATAAAACAGCTGATTTAGAATATGATTAATACATATTGCTTCTTACTATTACTAAATCTAATATTTAATTCTCGGTGACGAACAAATAATTACAGCTCAATAATATTTAGAAAGCTAAGAACATATTAAAACTTCAAAGTTTAAAGCTGCTAACGGAATTTATTTGCCAGAATATCTAAGTCGTCTATCGCAGAAGTAGGCGTATGTAGAGCCACGGTAACATTGTTAGCAAGGACGCGAGTGTTACACTTATTACTTGACTTTTAGGACAGAACACTTGTGAACTCGTGAACTATCTACTTTTCTATCTCACTCGATAAGACAAGGTGGAATTTCTGAAGATATCCTCTATTTATTACGTTGTAACCCTACCCATAAATGCACTTGATAGAGAGATTAGCAATAGAGATTTAAAACTTTGTCCGGTGTATTCTCTCTATAGCAAATAACAACAAACCTCCGATGTTTTAATACTTCCCAACAATATGTTTTACACTACGTTTATTCAGAACATGCCTACTTTCTCTTTCCAGTGCGGGTTTGAGGTGAGTATAATAGCTGGTAATGATATAAATAACATTTCTCCTAGCCCTTACAACACAATACAACAAATAACATAACACCACATTGGAAGGCTATGCTATGCACCACCGCGAGATTCAAAGAACGGACAAGCTTAAAGACCAAGTGACCGAGACACTTGCAAACGCTTCTCTACAGAATCCTTGACATAACCGTCTTTGGCACTCTCGCTCTTCCATCTGCCATGCCTCTTGAACATTCTGTCAGGGATGCCACTGTTAGCAGCTGCTGAAGCACCACCAGCACGCAAACTGTGCAAACCATACAATCTTATATCAGAAACAAATGGAGAAAATGTTTCAATAAACAACTCTCTCAAACGAGAGTACGACATGGGTCTATTTTCCTTTCTGAGAACAAACGTATCTCGACATTTCGAGATGTTCCTGTACAGGTACTCCTGTGAGTCATCAGGGAACTGCGTCAACGCCAGATACTTTCCTAACCACATAACTGGGCACATTTTAGACCCTGTCTTGCTAATCAGTAGCCACGCCCCATCTCTATACATATCAGTCTTTGATTTTTCAATAAAAACCATCATATATGCCTCATAGCATAGAATGTCAGAACGTCTCAAATTCAACAACTCTGCTGATCTGAGAAAACCTGCATAGGCAAGCAAACACATTGACACGATACGAACATTCTTCACACAATTTGAATCAGAATAAGTATCAATCAAACTGTCTAAAATTTCAATAGTAACAGGCTCTTTTTTACACACTGGTTTCGCTATTTGCGCTTTGCAGCCTCTAACACATTTTTAACTAAAAAGCTCTCGGTTGGACTGGGTAAGCCTATAATGCTATGAGCATGACGAATGCTATAAAAAGCTGTTTGTACAGGCGAAAAGGAGTGACTTAGCTGCATGACAGAAACTAAGTAAATGGCACAATGCAAAGGTTTAATAGGAAAATTAATAGGCATATCATTACTTCTAGCCCAATATAACCATCTTTGGAAACCATAGTCATATTTTTTTATTTGTAGAATCAGCTCGCGCAAACCGCAACAGTTCTGGAATGGTACTAACCAAAGCTCGTGCTGTGCCTGAAAGGTCTTGATTGTCATCAGCATAGGCAATCTCAAAGACATCTGTAAACAGAACAAACCCATCAATATCTCATATTGATAGCTAACATGTTAAAAAGCTAAATCCCTCTCACCGACCATCCCCCTGACATTCGGCTGGGTACATACGCTTCTTTATCTCTTGGCAATAAACAAAATAAAGCACTACAGGAATGAACGTTCCTTTAGGACACAACAGCGGCCAATAACTCGTTGAATACCATGCAGGTACAACTAATGTACCTTTAGCTTTGCAAACTCTCATATGAGCCAGCACTCTACAGACAAGATAAACAGGTGGCACCATCCAGTTGTTTGTTTCACCCAAGTGTTCTGTGAACGCATCTATAGCAACACAACCTTGTTCCCAGAATCTTGAGCAAAATGTTGACACTTTGGTATTGTAATGTGATGCAAATCTGTCAATGTCATATTTCCGCCACATCCTTTCCAGCTTCCTAAAAATATGAAGTGAAATTCCCCAATCATCGTGATCAACTATCTTACTCAGGAAATCAGCCTTTTCATTGAGAGATCTGGGTATCCACTGCATCTCCAAATGAACAGAATGAGATAAACACACGTCAAATATCGATCTGGCAATAGTTTGGCTTCATACTGCCTTTAGAGACAATAGATTCAACATTGGTATTGTCAGTAAACCATTTTACACGCTGTGACCTTAACTGTCCACACAAGTTTTGTAAAACCACTTTTACCGCCATCAGTTCTCCCCATGTTGAACTCTTATTCGCGTCTTCAGAAGACCAAAGTCCATTTATCTCGCTCTTGCCGACCTGAACACAGTATCCACCATACCCACTGGAACTTGCATCACTATATACCACTTTAGAAACCACAGATTGCTCTAAAGCATACCGCTTTTATGTTTCTGCATATTGTCCACTGGGAAAACAGAAGCTATTTATTACCTTTACAAGTATTTATTATTTTGTAAATATCATCTTTAATAGATATTTAATCTTTGTAAATATCATCTTTAATCTGTATTAAATATTTGTAAATATTTGTAAATGTTTGTAAATATTATTAAACATTTGTAAATAACATCTTTAATCTGTATTTAATATTTGTAAATATCATCTTTAATCAGTTTTAAATATTTGTATATATCATCTTTAAACATGTTGTAAAGGTTTGTAAATATCATCTCTAATCATGCTGTAAGTTTGTTAATAGCATCTTAATGTATGTAGTAATTAGTGAAGGTGACAGATACCATGGGGGATGGGTGAGTGGGGAGAGTCTGCGCGGGGGTAGGGGGAAGGATTTTGGCTTTTTGAGTCAGGTTCTTTTTGGATCGGGGTCGGGGTCGGCGTACTGCAGGGATTGGAGGGGAGAGGGGTGTCTGTTGGTTAGGGGTTGGAAGTTTGAGGTGACTTATGTGGACTGAATAGAGATTGAGGGTAAGAAGAGGGAGTGTATGTTGGAAGTGAGGGTGGTTAAGTTATGAAGTAGGGTGACTGGGGTTTCGTTGTGGTTGGCGTTTGTGTGTGGGGTGGTGCAGGGGATACCATTTTTCTGTGTTGAGCTGGAAGGCGAGAGGCATGAGTGCGCGTGTGTCTGTTGGGATGGGGTTGGGCGGCAGGCGTTGCCTGTGTTGAGTTGGGGGTGATAGGCGAGTGCATTTGTATGTATGTTTGAGGGGGTAAAACTGGCGAGGTGGGTGGCTGCCGAGTTGGGGATTGCGGGTGTTGACTGTGTATAACTGGAGGGTGATGGGAGGTAGCTTTGGGTTAGAGTTAGTTGTGGCGGGCGTTGCCTGTGTTGAGTTGGAAGGTTGGAGGGGATTGCATGTGTATGTATGTTTTCGAATGTTGACTGTATAACTGGAGGATGAGAGTGGTGTAAGTGCGTGTACATTAGCCAGGATAGTAGCCGTTGATTGTGGGTCAATTGGGGTTGTGGTATATGGTACTTGACAGGTTTAGGAGTGCGTATTTGAACAGTGGTTGAATTTCATTGTAGATGTACATGTAGAGGCACAGTTTGTAATCTGCCCTAATTTTAGGAGTTGTGAAGAGGTCGATCTAGGGTGGGTGATAAAATGATAGGTGAAGATGGGAGCTGGGGATAGTCAGTAATGAATATAGTGAGTGACTGGGGTTGGGAGAATGGATCAACTCGGCCTATGGTGCAGATGAGGATGTAAGATGACTAAGGCAGGTTGGATATGGGGAATTTGATGTAGGGAGAATGCCAGTCACGGGATATACTGGGAGCTGGGGATACATGTGCCTAGCGGTAGACGCAGGTGTGGGAGCTTGGATGTCTATGCTGAGAACATAGACAATGACTAAGACATAAAATGTAACACATGAATGGTTTGTTTAGCGTATAGTTGTATTCAGTGAAATGTATAGTTGATTATCGGTGTGACATGTGATTCAACAGTTATATCAGGGTCAAAAGACAGTTAACATAGTCATAGTCAAGATGTATCATAGATTTATCGATCAATGTTTGGGTTTCAAACATCATTTTAATTTCGAAAGTGCTACATTGCATTCTTGTATAATTTCAAAGATTACAGACGCATGCTAGATTTATTATACAAATACGTATAAAAGCTTGAAATATAGTAAATGTGATTAGTCTTAACATAGGAAGATTATTATTATTAACCATATAAATGGTCTTTTCATACTATTTTCCTCGTTTTATGCGTGAGTAGTTGTATAGTATAAGTCATTCCAATGTCATTCTGTTCTCAAATACAAAGCTGTACTACCATATTGTAAATGTACCAAGTATCGTTAAGGATAACAGTATTTAACGAACCCTATTGGAATTGTGAACTTCATAGATTGTGTAGATCCTTTTGAAGAGCGAGTTTATTGGGGCAATAAATTAATTAGGGAATAGTTGTTTGTACCGATAACAGTGATTAACGATCCGTAACGGAAATGTGAACTGCCTAGATTCTAAACATCCTTTTGGATAGCTTGTTTATTGTGGCAATAAATTAATTACAGAATTAGTGCTAGCTTCATTGCCAAATTAATCGTTGCTTATTCATATTAGTAAAGTTTGTGCAGAAATTAAAAATGTCAGTGTTTCAGTGTTGAAAATCTATATTAGCTATATAACATAAGAACCATTTGTAAAATGCATGTGTTCAAATACTTCAACTCGATATACTGTCTCAATCAAAATGTGTACTTCCTTAAGATTTAGTTTATTTCATTTTGGGAGCATATTCCTCATATAAACATTAGAATAACGACTTTGCTTTTACCAATGTGTTACTTTTCAAACATGAACTCTTTTGATGTAAGTCATGTGTAGCCTTGTTTAGAGATATCTTAATTTTATGTTTGCATATAACATTTATAACTGTACATAAACGAATTTAAATATGTGAGCGAATACAGACAGAGTCAACAAACAGGCAAAATGATAATCAAGGGATAGTTAAATGCGTTCAATATTCCCTCTAATTACAAAATAAGATAAGCATATAACGATGTGATTCATATGGAGCTTAGTCCAACCCAAAAACTATATTTCACATTTACAATATTTGTCTATACTGCGGTTAAATTCACTTTCATTATATATTCCTGTAAATGGTCAGGTAAATCTAGTTTCTAATTAGCATAATGTATTAACTAGTAATTGTAGAAACACCCTTGTATTTTTGCTTATTACATACGAAAAGCGTTTGCGCAAAGAAAATAAGTCAATTCATAGTAATTAATTAATGTATTTGTAAAATGTTATTGTTTACTCAACAAAATTGTAATGTTTAGATGCATTGTACATGGGCCGAGGACCTATAAAATAATTGAACTATAATATACCATATAACAAAAACAGAACACTATTTATAGACAGGCAAGTAAATAAACATTTGTTCGGTGTCATTATAATTGTGTCATTTTTTAATGATATTCTTTATCTTAGAGATTTCTTTTAATCTCTCATATTAAAAAATGTCGGGCTGACAGAAAGATAATGTAAAAACCTAAAACTTGTTACACAATGCCATTATTTTGTTCCTCCTCTCTCTCTCTCTCTCTCTCTCTCTCTCTCTCTCTCTCTCTCTCTCTCTCTCTCTCTCTCTCTCTCTCTCTCTCTCTCTCTCTCTCTCTCTCTCTCTCTCTCTCTCTCTCTCTCTCTCTCTCTCTCTCTCTCTCTCTCCAATATAAAGACATCAATTCAGTTTAAAAGAGTACGTCTTTTTGTAAGTTTTGGCAATGGTTGAATACCAGAGCGACCACACTGCAATCAGTACCGGTAAATATATATGCAACCCACGCTAACGTTATCACTACCCTATTACTATACACATAATATAGAAGGCGAAGAACAAACTCATTTACTATAAAAGGGTAGTGTCACTGAACATAATTATAACATACAAACGGATATGAATAAACATACAACATGTGCTAACCCGTCAGGTTTGACCTATGAGACACTCAATTACTAACTACGTGATTAACATTAATATTATTTTAATAAATGTCCATCCGCATATCATTACAGTACAACAAGAATGATTGAATAAGTTTTTATCTATAGGTATTGAGTCATGCACAGATAATAGGTAGACAACGTTAAATGTGTGATGACTATTTTGTAAAACAGTAAGATATGAAAAAGGAAATTTCATAATGTTAGATAAAGTGCCGTATGACACATACGAGCCCACAACACTCATACAAATATAAATAACATAAAACCATATTTTTTACAAATATGAGATAGTGTTACTACAGTTAGTAAGAACAGATTACATTTTTCAATTACTAACCATTCTCGTGTATTGCACAGGATGTTTTATGACCCTCAATTGCTATCTTTAGATGGGCTCAACAGCGTGTATTCGCGACTTCGCATACATGTATATTCGGTTGTGTATTTGTGAACTCTGATGAGAGTAGTCTCTTCTTTGACCAATACGCATTCACGTGTACACTGTATATGGGACAAGCATTCATTCTTCAACAAATTAAATTGTATTATCAAGATAGCTTACATAGGTTTTCTGTTTTATTGTTGTCCCGTATGTATATACTGTCTGTTTTGCAATTGTGTCGGGGTGTGATTTGTAAATATTTTAATATTTTCAATAAAAATAATAAAATATGTCATCTTCTGTCCATCGTTCTACGTTTTCGGATCACAAATTAAAACTGGTGGAATCAATCAAATATTTACGTGTACATGACGCAAGAGTGTGTCTACTGATTTTAGATATTTAGAATTATTATTTAAAAAAACCGGAAAATAACGATGATATGTATCGTTTGTGGAAATAAATTGAAACCGCTGAAGATGTGACAGAAATTATGAATTTGTATTTGTAAATGATAAAATGTATAAATGTATGCTTTGTTTATGAAGCATAGTACATTAAAACTGAATGCGTGTGCTAATAATATAATATATATATCATACTGATGCAAATAATCACAGCTGGCAAGTTCGTATGAAATGTCACATGCAGAACATTAAAGTATATCATGTTTGTTTTCATATTGTTGCAGACAAATCCAAAAAGCTCACAGTTGTCATGTATACAGCTTTGATTTCTTAAAATGAGTTTAAAGATACATTTTCAATAACGAGTACGCATCCTTCAATATGTCCCGTTTACACGCATTAGTTAGCTGATATGAGAAATATGTATTGTCAAGTGGATTGTCTTATATTTGGTTGAATCAAAATGTTGGTGACAGGTAAATATATTTGTTTATGTTTAAAGGATATGTTTATACAAATTGGTCCGAAACAATTAATTCATCAAATTATTTCAGTCATTACATCATTTCAAATCAGGGTTTTGGCCAGACTAGTATTTAAGTTTGCTTAGTGATAAGTCACTCTTACGAAATCTATGAAAATTTAGAATCGCATTACACTCCTTAAAAATACAACATTTTAGAAAGGACTATTACATACTGGATGATCTATGATGTTCTAATGATTATTCTGGTCGTGCAATCCATAAAGGATGTATAATCTACTAATTTATAATGTATCTGAAAATACGTTGCCATGTTTATAAAAGATTTGATGAAAACTCCGGGGAAAATAATTATCGAAGTAACGTCATCTCAAGCCGTCATGCTGAAACGTGAATTGTACTTTGGGCCAGATTGTTTTGGCCTTATATATTGAATAAACCTGTCTGTATGTGCTCCTTTCACAAATAGCTATTGCATAAATGTACATCAATAAAACATACATTAATTTAACCGCCCGTCTGTCCTACCAGACATTTTATAAATGGCATTACAAACATATCAACAGTATCGATTCAGGGTAATGAACCGAGAAGACGTTTTTACAAGGTTTAAAACAATCCAGTATGAATGAGTACATTGTTTACATATCACTCATACCATTGCAAGGTTTACACGTTTATGTTCCAAAGATAAAATTGATAAACCAAAGTTTCGAAAGAATAATCTGTAGTAAAATGTAAATAATATAAGTGATGATAAGATATAGAGATAGCATTACAATATTAACGGACAGCTAATACACGCAAAATTTAAAATAATTGTCATTATTCATTTTAGGTAACATAAGAACAGGAATATTTTCGGGATAACAACTTCTTTAGTGTGAAAATACAGGACGTTTCGGAGTACATACTCACTCTTTCATCAGGTGGAATGTAAGGAAATAACAAAATACTAAAGAAGTTGTTATCCAGAAAATCTACCTGTTCTTATGAATACAACATATAAATGCCCTTCAAAGACCTAAGGTAACATACATAGCGATTTTCTAATTACGAAATATTCATTGATTACGCGTAATTTCTCGCCTGGTTTATAACCGGCAATTAAGCTAACATTGTCTGGGTGACTGGGCGACTAGCTGTGGTTGTGTATTCGGATGTATATTCGTCAACTCTGACATACACAATGAATTGTCATTGACATAAGCAGCGGAAAATGAAATATCTAGATATATCTAGCGTAGGTATTCGAGTCTGCTATTATGACCATGTATATATAAATCGCCATCCATGAATTTATTTGAGCAGGATAATATGAAACATCACCCCATCCAAACTGTTTTAAACCGGAACACGAGACTTTGGCACATGTGTGCTTATTTTATGTTTTCATTTGATTTTATGATTTGTAGTAATACATGTTCAAATTCTATACATACCTTATAGTATCGTTGTTTACACAACTGTGACCAGTTATCTAGGTCTATATTGTTTATATATTTTATTTAATAATTTTATTTGTAGTTTAGAAAATAGTCATACCTTTCACATCTATAACATATAAATGTCATTGCAATTTTACAATTCGACATTCAAATTTTGTTTTAACAGATAATGAAACATTCATGGGCTAGTGTACAGCAATAAATTACCTAATCAAGTCAAATTGCAAAGCTATTTGACGTTCTAACAATGAACGTTGATACAAAGGCGCATACTGGTACCTCTTTGTCATCATAACAATTAGTTTAGATACCCATATGAACGTGTCTATAGCGATTGATGATAGATGAATAGCTGAATATGGCTGCAGTACAAGATAACCGAATCAAGTGTAACAGTCCACCAGGAGACCCGTTAGAATACAGCGAATACACATGTTACATACGAGGGGCGTTCAATAAGTGTTGCAACTTCAATATAAAACCAACTCGCGTAGTCAATTTTTTACTTTTATTTTTCAATATAGTTACCCTTCACCTCAATCGCTTATTCCATTTCTCTTTAAGACTTTTGATGCCGCTTTTGTAGAAGTCTTCCGTTTGCCCCCCTAACCACGCCTCTGTGGCAGCTTTGACGTCTTCGTCATCCCGGAAGTGCCTTTTACGTAGGGCGGATTTCAGGTTTCTGAACAGGAAGTAGTCACTGGGGGCTAGGTCTGGGCTGTAGGGTGGGTGGTTAAGCTGTTCGAATCCACAATCCCGTATAGCGGCCTGTGCAACTCTTGACTTGTGGACTGGAGCGTTGTCATGCAAAATCAGAACACCACATGTCAACATTCCACGGCGTTTCTGTCGAATTGTCTTTCGCAATTCGTGCATTAGGTTCGCATAATATTGACCATTCATTGTAGTTTTGGTTGGCAATTAATCAATTAATAATATGCCTTTTGCATCCCAAAAGATTGTCGCCATAACCTTGCCAGCTGATGGTTGAGTGCGAAACTTCAGGGGAGGCGGTGAACTCGGGTGCTTCCATTGCTTGGATTCCAGTTTAGTTTCCGGGTCCCAGTGGTGGATCCAGGTTTCGTCACCTGTCACCAGACGAGACAAAAACCTGGCTTCATCCGCATTAAACCGATCCAGCTCCATGCAACTTTCGGTTCTTTTCTGGCGATCTTGTGCTGTGAGGTTTCTGGGTACCCATCTTGCAGATACCTTGGACATACCAAGATGGTCATGAATTATTTTTTCAACACTTCCAACTGATATCTGGAATTCCAAAGACAGTTCAGAAACTTTAACACGGCGGTCAGCTAAAATTCGTCTTTCGATAGCGGCAATAACTTCCGGTCGGGTGACTTCAGATGGCCTGCCTGACCGTGGGTCATCGTCTAAGGACTCCCTGCCCCGCTTGAACTGAAGAGACCAGCGACAAACTGTTGAAAAGTTAGGAGCATCCTTACCCATCACATTACACATACGATTATGTATGTATGTAGCTTTGCATCCCTCTTTAGTAAGGAACTTGATCACAGCGCGTTGTTCATGTTTGAGAGAATCCATGATTATGGAGACCCCTAGGTCAGCGCAGCTATTATATCTAAATAATTGTTATGTCTAGAAATTGTTTTGACATGTGTCGATGTTATGTTTTGACTATAGTAACACCTGCTATAAGCTGACACTGTTTATGTAAACACCAATGCCCCGCTTGCAACACTTATTGAACGCCCCTCATAACACCGACCGGAACGCATCGTTTAACAGGTTGTTCTGATAGGCATTTACACGTGACGCTTGCTCCTGCATATAGCCAGGTACTCCCATCTGATTACAGAGTCCCTGGTTGACCGCCGTCAGTGAAGCTCAGCAAAAAGGAGATTGACAAAAAGAGTCATTGCAAAATGAAATACAGATGTATATAATGTTACAACTTGACAGCATTATTATCATGATAACCGCTGCATTAGCTTGCGACATAACAATACTAAATTTAATTTGTATTATGGCAGTATGAAACTTCCTCCAATAACAGAAACTCTTCCGCATACAATCTTACAAATAAAGAACAGACGGAACAACAAGTATTAGTATTTTAATTTAATACACTTAAACAACATGTGTTGAATTTCTATCATTAATCATTAACATTCAAACGTATACACTTTAATAAAAGTTAGTAGTGTGATAGTTGTAATGAGCCTATCGGCTTATGATAAATTGTTTAACTCAAAATGATAAATTACAATCGTGATACCATTTCACCTATTCATTAAATATAAGACTGTGAAGTGATCATGTCAAAATAACCGGATGAAACATCATGGAAATAGCTAATTTCGTAACTGAAGGTTTTAAATAAAACTTTTGTTATAAAGAACAAGTGTAAAGGTATTGACATTTAAAGCTTTAACTTTACTTAAACCACAATCTTTGTTGGCCATTCTTGTAGATGCTATCTGTGTTTGAATTTGTCATAAAAAAATAGTGCCGAGATACTTATACTCTGGGACAACTTCTATGATGGAGTTGTCAATGAGAACATGTTTATAGTTGTCTTTCTTCACTGTTTAATCTATATTTAATCTCATTGCCTTTATTTTCCGGGTATTAGAACTATAAGGTTGTCTCAGCACCATATACAAAGACGTTATATGGCCTTATGGCAAGTGAAGTATACATTTATTTAAAATCGTAACCAAAAAATATTTAATAATGAGAAAGTCAGCAATTAAAATGTTTTAATTATAGATTTTGATATAACATACTTCAAATTGGTAGTTAGTTTCTTTTCTCTCTGTGTTAATGAGCGTAAGCACGAAAAATGACCTTGAAAGGCTTTGCAGCGTGATATATGGGGCCGCGGCCGCCTTTGATGAAACTATTACGTAATTCATTGGGACACATCGTGTGTGCAGACGGCATAATGCCGACATATGATCGCTAATTGGTTTATAACCCTCGTACTGTTTATATCAAAGACGACGATCGTTTTCAAGTGTCACAGGTATGAAACCATCCATCTAAAATTTATCTAGGAGATACTAAACGTCACTATGGAACATTCTATACATAAAAATACAGTATGACTGCAAGTTACCCATTGCTGTGAATGTCGATGTGAACAGTTGAGAACAGCTTTGACATAACAAACATATGTTAATGTACATGATCGTATATCTCTTCTTCATCACCTTAACTTAAAGAATGCCAGTCAAAGAAATGTACATGCTCTTTGAATATTTCTTCTTTAAAATGTACACCTGGTCAATACGATCGTTTTTGCATAGCTTTTAGTGAAAAAGAAATGGTTAGTAGTAAAGAAACCGATATTACCCCACATAACAATAACATGACTATTTAAGAGGTTAAATGAACAATCAAATGTGATTGATAATATGTAAATTGATGTAGGATAATTGAAAGGCAGTCCTATGATAAACACTTAGACATATTTCTAAAATCTACCAGTAATTGAACTTAATTGATTATCAAATGTGGAAGTTAAGAAGCAGTAGTGGAGCAGTAAACATACTGTAAGATAGGTTATCATCAAGTTGACACAACTTACTTTGTCAATAAAAGCTGTTTTAAGCTTGCTCTAGTTCTTAATATAACTCATCATTTCACAGGTGTTATGCTATGTATTTTTGTGATTCAGGTCGAATGAATATAAGATTATCTTTCGGGATATGTCTGTTATACTTATGATAATTTTGTTTAGACATGGTTATAGTGATAATATTATACATGGTTATCTTTTCTTATGATAGCATCAGGCTGGTCGGTTATTTATTTTATCTTTGAACACACCTGTGCTCCTTTTGTACATGCAAATAATTCCAAAATATAATATGTAAAGGTAGTGAGATGTTGGATACTTAGAAATGAAACGTTGTCTGTAAATGTGGTCATATGCAAACGTATTCTTTTAAAGATGCATAATCAGTTTTGAATGATACTTTATATGGTTCTTAAATGTACATATTACAGTAGGTGATGGGTTACGTTATATCATCTTACTCGACTTTCTATCAACTATATATATATATATATATATATTTCAATGGAAACTAAGGAACAGTCACATGCACATGTAGTATCCGACATATACAGTATCTACTCGTTATCAGACCTATTAAAAGCTATAAGAGCAAATCTGTCTTCCTATCCATTTCATGAAAGTTTCCAAATATATATTTGACTTATGGCTGCAGCATGCCAAGGTTCTATGTCCTGTTTTCGATCATTACCCCGACTTTGAATAGTTGTATTTTCTTTATAATGAACTGACTGACCTTACACTGGTTATTTTCGGTTAAAGTTGATCAATCTCAATTAAATAACACAAATTTTAACATTGGACATACATGTGACCTCACCAACATCATTTAGTCGCTTTACATGATATGTAATCAAATTGGAGACCCAGTTTGAGTATATTAGCGTTAGTGACTTTGAAATACATAATATATTCTTGCTCGAACTACATAAAAACTAAGTGAGCAAAATTGATTAATGACAGAAATAAATTAATACTTCAATTTATCAATGTTTTTTTCATTAAATACATTTTTGTCATCAAAGGCCATTTTTTTAAATTCAAAGTCATGCTATCATCAAAGTTTTTACCATCACAGTCGGTTTTTCAATCAAAATCATTAATTAATGAAAATAATGTTGTTTCATTAAATTCATTTTTCTCATTAAAGTCATTTTTTTAATCAAATTAATTTTGTCATCAAATTAAATTTTTCATCAGTCATTTTTTAATTCAAAGTCATGTTTTCATCAAAGTCATTTTTGAAAATCAAAGTAATTTTTGAAAATCAAAGTAATTTTTTTAAAATCAAAGTCTGTTTTTTAATCAAATTCAAATCAAAATTAAATTCATTTTCTCATTAAAATTATGATTTTTCATCAAATTATTTTTTCATCAAATTTATTTTTCCATCAAATTTTTCTTTTCATCAAAAGCCTTTTTTTTTATTATTCAAAGTCATTTTCTTCATCAAAGTCAGATTTTCCATCAAAGTCATTTTTTTACATCAAAATATTTTTTTTATTAAAGTCATTTTTCTTATCAAAGTCATTTTTCTTATCAAAGTCTTTTTTTAATCAAATTAATTTTTTCATCAAAAGTAATTTTTCTGAATTAAAAGTCATGTTTTCATCAAAGTCAATCTTTTCATCAAAGATATTTTTTCTTCATCAAAGTCATTTTTTTCCATCAAAGTCGTTTTTCTCATTAAAGTCTTCTCTTTTTTTATTCAAAGTCATGTTTTTATCAAAGTCATTTTTTTCATAAAAGATATTTTTTCTTCAACAATGACATTTTTTTCCATCAAAGTCGTTTTTTCTCACAAACGTCATTTTTTCATTAAAATTATTATTTCCTTATAGTCATTTTATTAATTAAATTCATTTTTTCATCGAACTTATTTTTTAATCCAAATTCATTTTTTTCGGTAATTGAAGTCATGTTTTCATCAATATAAATTTGGTTCATCAAAGATATTTTTTATTCATCAAAGTCGGTTTCTTCCATCAAAGTCGGTTTTTAATCAAAATCAGTTTTTTTCATTACATTAATTGTTATCATTAAAGTCTGATTTTCAATCAAAATCATTTTTCCATCAAATTCATTTTTTCTCATTCAAAGTCATTTTCTTCATCAAAGTCGGTTTTCTCACCAAAGTCATTTTTTAATCAAATACATTTTTTCATAATTTTTTTTTCCATCAAAAGTCATTGTTCCTTATTCAAAGTCATGTTTTCATCAAAGTAAATTTTTTCATAAAAGATATTTTTTCTTCATCAAAGTCATATTTTTCCATCTCACCAAAGTAAGTTTTCCATTAAAATCATTTTTTTCATTAGTAAATTTTCTCATCAAGTCATTTTTTAAATCAAATTCATGTTTTTTTTTATTCAAAGTCAAGTTTTCATCAATATCAAATTTTTTCATCAAAGATATTTTTTATTCATCAAAGTCTCTTCCATCAAAGTCGGTTTTTAATCAAAATCATTTTTTTCATTAAATTAATTTTTATCATTCAAGTCTGATTTTTATTCAAAATAATTTTTCCATCAAATTTAGTTTTCCTATTAAAGACTTCTTTTTTTAAAAAATCATAAGTCATGTTTTCATCAAAGTCAATTTTTTCATCAAACATATTTTTCCTTCATGAAAGTCATTTTTTCATTAAAGTTATTTTTTTCTTTCAAGTCATTTTTCTCATCAAAGTTATTTTTTTTCATCAAATTCTCTTTTTTAATCAAAGTTAGCTGTCTTCATCAAAAGTCATATTTTTTTAATTCAAAGTCAAAGATGATATTTACAAAACTTTTCAACGATATTAAAGATGATATTTACAAAGCTTTACAAAGCTTTACAAAGCTTTACAAATGTTTACAAAATAATAAATATCTTGTAAATACCATCTTTAATAGATATTTATTACCTTTATTATTTTTGTAAAGAAGTATTTTAATATTTGTAAATAGCTTGTAAATACCATCTTTAATAGATATTTAATCCTTTGTAAATATCATTATTTCATGTAGTGGTCCTTCCAAAAACGCAACTGATCCGTGCTCTCTAGAGACAGTGAAATACAGTCATTCCAGGATAAGACCTCTAAAGTCTGGATACTCAAAGATGGTGTCATCAACTGGCAGACTGAACCTGCTACAATCTTCATCGAGATAATCAGACCAACCACTGAAGCAACTGTTCGCACTGGAACTTTACCTTGGTGGTCTAATAGATACCGAATAGACGACGCTAACTTGTCTAGTCTACGTGTAGGAATGGACAACATCATAACTCTGGTATCGATCACAAGCCCGAGCCATTCAACAACTTGACATGGCTCCCACAACGACTTCTCAACCTTTGGTACAAAACCGGACTTTATCAGATCACTCTTGATAGCATGGCCAATGTTTCTAGCGTTAATGAAACTATCACCAGACATTATCCCATCATCGAGAAATGTCACACATTTGTACGACTGAAACCACCAATACTTTACCAATTGGCGAGTAACTTTAGTGTACACGTAGGGCGCTGTAGTCAGCCCGAAAGGCATAACAACGAATTTGAAATAGGTTGTATCTTCACCGACGCCAAAAAAAAATCCTAAAAAGTCAGTATGAGGCTCAAAGATATCTACATGATGATTTGCTGAATGAATATCAAATTTCACCAACTAGTCATTTTTGTTTATATACATAAGAGCCGTGCGCCAGTACTTCACAGAGCATTTCCAAACATGCTTATTCAATAACGATAGATCTAAGATCAGTCTCTTCTTGTCAGACGTCTGAGTCGCAACTGATAAGGGACGAACGACAGAAGGTTTCTTTTTGCAAACAATAACCAGACCCTTCTGGACTAGATAATGGATAGCACTTTCAACAAAGTCAGTATTACACAGCGCCGATCTGTTGTTACGTCTGTCCATTATCTGGGGGATGAATAAAAAGGTATTTTGTAGCCATTTTCAATGATATCGATAACAAATTCACTTGCATTGATTGACTTCCAAAATGAAATGTTCTCTTTCAATCTACCTTTGACCATTATCTTTGCCTGGCCCTGTTCATACTCAAAATAGTCAGACGTTAACTTGAGATTATCTGCTGTAACCATATGAGAGTCGAAAGAACTGCCATACTTAACTTTGGTATCGCTAGATCCTCCTTGTTCATGTAGAACTCTGTCTGTCCGACGTGGCCTGTCTGCTGACGTAGAGGGGGCAATTCCTGCGCCAGTGGTTGAAGTTACCGCAGTGGAAGCATGCTCCTGACCTCTGACCTCCCCGGGCACGAAAAAGCTGAGTCCCAGTAGACACAGAGTCAGCATGCTGCGCACTCCAACCAGTCACGACCTGTGTGGGTGTCCACGTGAAGGTCGAGCACTCTTCGTCTTGATCTTCTTGATAGCCTTGTTCTCTGCACGTGTAATGCGCCTGTCGTCATCAGAATTGTCAGCCAGGTCACGTGATACGTTACCGTCTCCCATCCCGCCTCCGAAGAATCAGCTATTCGTATCAACTTATTCCGATTCTCAATTCTACTTATCTCATTGTGGACAACTTCTTTTACATAATCTACTTTATCGTATTCAATGCAAAATTCAATTTGACGAAGGGCTTCTTATGTCTCTGCATTAAAGGTATACTGAATTCGGTTACCTTCTCTGGACCAAGTTAACTCTTGCTCAGCTTTCAACTTCTGGAGTTCGTTAGAAGTTTTATCAAACCTTTCTCAAACACTCTCAAGACTAGCTTCGATTCTAGAATTGATTGTACGTTCCAGATCAGCCTGAGAAGAGTCCATTCCCTTCAAGATAGCATCGAGTTTTTCATTTATAGGATTTGACTGTTCAGAAGTTGTCATGTCGCAATGTATACTAGTGGTGCATAACAAGCGACAATGAACATTCAAATGACTTAGCCCTTATATACCCTCATTAAGCGCCACCTACAACTGGATTACATCCCTTTGTTGTATTTCCCTACGCTAGGAGAAAGTAATTTCCACCTCATTTGTCCCTCAAACGAAATAAATAACATTAATCGAGTCTACGCAGTACCAGACACCTGGCAAGACAATGTGCAGCTTCCCTGGTGATCAAAGAACGAATATTTCTAATCACTCGTAGGTTCAAGTAGCATATTTTGCAGACATTGTTAATCTGAGCTCCCATTGAAAGTGTTGGATCCAGAAAGACACCGAGATCCTTGACAGTCTTCGTTCACTGAACTTCCGTGTCTGACACATTAATGGTGCTTATATCCACTGTTTTTAGCTGCTGTTTTTATTGCTTCAGTTTTATCACTGTTCAGTTTGAGTTTGTTTTCGGTCATCCAAGATTCCAAGGACCTGGTACAATTCGCTATATTCAAGAGAGCTTCTTTTGAGTTCTGATGAGGAAATTGATTGTACAACTGGCAGTCATCAGCATTTGAGTGGAGGAGGAGGCGGTGCTGTGAGATGATGTTTGAAGTACTGCCACTGAAATACAAATCACCCTGAAAACATGCTTATCAGCTGAAACACAAATATCTAACATTTCAAATGATTTAAGAATTTCAGTTGTTTTTGCCTTGTGACGAGTGATGATGAGAGAAGACTTGTATATAATTGCTATGCCTCCACCGGATGAACTTAACGAGGGGAATTGACACAAGAAAATGAAGGTGGTGTCATTTCCGCGATTTTTGCTTCATCACCATGATTATGAAGCCAGAACTCAGTTATGAAAAGAATGTCAAAATTCTATTCAAGAATGAAGTCCATAATATCCATTGCTTTGTTCCGCGTAGATTGAGCATTCCAGACGCAAACTCTGAGATTGGATAACAATGTTTTGGTTGAGATACACTTTTCAGATGCAGCACTTAGCCATTGTCAGCCATTGTGTGTTTAGATTCAATAAGGCGTAGCGTAACCCCAGAGTGGTCTGTGCATGGGAGAACCTCCGAAATGGTAATGTAAAAACGGCAGTTGGAGCTGAGACTGTATGTTATCATTGTGAGGATTATCTCTGAAATGAGGTCTTGGGGGTAATGGAATCATCTGTTCCTGAGGTCCCATGCTGACTCTTTGTACAATTTCACTGAGGTGGCACCTTGGGGATATAGGAATGATGGGTTTCTGAGGAAGAATATTTGGATGTAGATGGGCGGGTGACCTTATCAACGCAGGACACTGACTGAACAATACATCTACTTAGGAGTTTCACTCCACCACGTGAAAGATGGACTCCATCCAGATCAAGAACGTCACGAGGCTTCAGTGCCATCATTTGCTTAGACACGTCAACGAATGAAACATGCAGAACAAGACACATATCTTGGAGAACTTTGTTGATTTTTATCCCACGAAGGAGTCTGGCGAGGAAGAACAGAGCACACATGCACGTGCGCCTTTGTGATGTTTCTCGTAACCTCCAGGAGTGTTTCAATCTCTTTGACAGTTTCGTCCAAGGGACGGTCAGTTATCGTTATCTCCAATAACAAAAAACAGATTACCCACTGTAAAGTCGTCGTTCAGTAATAGAGGCAATCTTACCCGAATGTCACGGATTGTAGCATCCCTATGTGTGTCCACAACACATTCATGGCGAAGATGAGACGAAAGAATGGTACTGCTCATATTTTTCAACATGGAACTACCAACAATCACTGTGTCGGCAGTCTCGATTCCCATTGGAGGTGTCTTAACACGCTTCCTGTTAAAGCAAACATCATTCGCATAAGACATGTTGATATCTGGAGGAAAGATACATCTTGGGGAACTATTTTTCCATTGAACATGCACGTGAGTCGAGGAGGGTGGACGCTGGGCGATAGGACTTTCCTCTGAAAGAACTGTCAGGCTAATAGTAGACTCAGTTTGAACTGATACAGAACTTTTTGAATTATTCTTCAATTGGTTATCCACAGTGATTGAAGCCATTGATTGAAGTTTTAAAGCTAGCAAGACAGTCGGGCAGGTGACCAGCAAATGTTACCTGCCCGTCTTCAAAGTTGCCTGCCCATATCAAAAACTTATAATTTAAACAAAAAAGAAGGTTTCATGAAACTTTTATCAGCTGTCAGTCTGACATTTAGCCATTTTTATCCATTTGAACTGACTTCAGAAACCAAAAGGTGTAACGTGTTGTTAATTCTATTAAATATCTGTTATTCAGGTTGTATTAATATTCATCTATTGAAATTCAACTTAATTTCAATTCTCAGTATAACTATTACTAATTCTACATTTTGGCATCAAGATTAATGCAAGATGGCCATTCTTACGATAATGGTGATTAAATATTCTTGAATTATAATTCAATTATCTGCAGATTTTAAATATATTACCTTCAACATTATGATATATAAATAAACATAGATCAATTCATCAAATGCCTAACGTAAATATTTTAAACTTATGATCTGACAATAATTGTTCATGCCTTACTGTAAATTTCAAAAGTCTGATGGCAATAATCAACACAGTGTGAATGTTGAGTGATAACATTTCTGAATATCTATAACTTGATGACTTTCAAATTCAATCATGCTAATGTTATCATTAATACTGTATATCATTTATAAGATATTTTATGTGTCATTTCAGAATTAGAATTAGTTTTTACAAATATGTGACTGTGTGACATAAGCAAATTCATTTGAATTGAATCTAAATGAGAATAATACTGTTTCGATCTACAAGCTGAGACAGGAAATGTCAATCATTTGTTTACTGACATTCCATGAAATCTGTGTTTGAACAATCTACTATAGTGAAGGGGGTACAGTATTATATATTGCCAAATGACTTGTGATTTATATTGAAAATATAAGACTATCATCATGGTTTATCTATTGATATTGTTTTGTTTTCGAAGTATCCAAAAAGCAAACTATTATAAATATATAAACAAATGTTCTGAGAAGATGGTTTACTCTACCTTTCAAAGTTGGCCCCTCCCTCACTCCCCCATTGAACAGGCTGGCCCTTTCATGAAGCAGGAACATTTGCCGTAACTCTAGATCTGATGCTGTGTTATTGTTTCTGTTTTTTTTAATTATTTGGACGAGTTTATCTTGTTTCAGTAAAAAGTTATTGATTTTCATATGATCTATTAGTAACAAATATAGTCATGACAAAGTGATATTGCCTTTGAATTTTGTTGAAATGTTCACTAAGCTCAAATTCTAAAAATAGGTCGGAAAATCCAGTGCCAGTTTCAATGTAATTATTTAAATGCAGGTCGTTCTTAAATTTATATGCATGCCACTATTTAAGAGGCATTTATATAATTTTGTATGAAGTATTTTTCAAAAGTGTTTGCTAATAATATTTAGTGACTTACACTGCCATTGTCAATCATAATGTTATGTACTAAGTAACTGAACACACGTTTGACTGGTCATGATTTACAAGCTGAATATTTCTCTGTACTTTCGATATTGGATGGATTTATTGGAACATCTCGAAGACATGGCTGGTAATATTCAAAATCAAGTTTCATCTTATTTGAGGACTGTCAGATAGTTCTGATATATTCAGCCAGACAGTCGGGCTTGGGGAGAAAAACTCAAGCCAGCCCGACAGAAAAGTTGACTGCCTCGGACAGGCGGACAGGCGTTCGATCACTGGAACTTGTCCAACTTCTTTTGACAGTCAGTTAATTTTGACCCTAGATTTAAATTCAGAAGTGTTAGATCAGTGATGATGTTTTCCTTTTCTTTTAGCAAAGCTTGCATTTCAATTAGCTTTCATCTGTCGGTTTATATTCCCAGTTAAAGGTACATCGATTGTGTTGTTGGGGGTCACATATTGCAAACGTTATAAATGGTGTTACTTTATCGAGAAGTACCGACTGTTACCGAAAACTACCATTTTGACGATAGTAGACTTAGCATAATGACGATATGAAGGTTAATGTAGTGATTTCTGATCGAAAACCGGACAATGCACAGCGTGTGGCGCGCGTCAATGAGTCAAACGTTATTTTGGAATCTTATTCATAACAGACAAAGAGACAAATTTGAGTTGATAATGTTTAATAGGTCACATAACTACTGTGCATGTAAATGGGACGTGCAGTTTCGGTGTCTACACATGCATAATGATGTTAATCAATTTTCAATTGGAAACTAGTAATTATGATATATTTGGCGATTGGGGACACATATGCAAGCTGAGTGAATTTATTTGTATTGTAAACAGCACATGTGGTGAGTTGGAACATATTAAAGCCAAATAAAATTTTATGAAACACAATGGATGCAGCTTTAACACTCGGGAGTCGCGACATTCGCGGTTTTGCTGAAAGAGGAATAGTCTTCGGTTGCTGTACACTGACTACATGAGTACAGCAATGTGAAGTTTTCCTCAAAGGACACGATCTCTGAAGGCGATAGCTTACACATTTGTAATGCACCCAGTGCGTCCCCCTACTACATATCAGGGCACGGGATTTGCAAAACCGATTGCAATGGGAACACTCATTCACTTTTATGTCGCATCCATATTTTGAACAATGTCATTGATATTGTAAATAAAAGTAGCGTGTTCACTAAGAAGATGAAGATCTTCATTTATGAAACTTATTATCATTGTTTCACCGCGACTGTGACTACAAGATCCAAGACCATATCTCACTGCCACCAAACGGAACTGAAGCCTGGATGTTTCTTGTCTCATACCGTGTTCCGGCCCTTCAAATACGTTGACGGCCATCTATGACGTAAAAAAGGAAGCGTCCCTCATCCGACCAATACACATTCGTCCATGACGTCATTTCCACTGACATCAGGCCAAACCCCAAACCAAATGGGCTCTTGTTTGGAGATTAGTAAGAGCTGGACACTTCAATACCCATCGTGACTTCAATAGGTCCTTCACTGTTCTGTTGCTCCCAGCACTGTTTGGAAGTCAGACTCAAAGGTGTTTCAATACGTCACTTGTTTTGATGACGAACAAGTCAGGGCATTATCTTCCACTCTTGTAGTCTACCTGGGTCGACCTGGGTTTGGACGATCCTTCTTATCTTTCACTCTGGTAGTCTACCTGGGTCGACCTGGGTTTGGACGATCCTTCTTATCTTTCACTCTGGTAGTCTACCTGGGTCGACATGGGTTAGGACGATCCTTCTTATCTTCCACTCTGGTAGTCGACCTGGGTCGACATGGGTTTGGACGATCCTTCTCATAATTGGTGGCAACAATTTGCTCAAAAGTCTGCTGATGATAGATTGATGAATGTTCAACTGACGAGCAATTGCTCTGGTGGATATTCCTACATTATGCAGTCAATAATTTCCTTTATTACCCATATGGTTGAAAATAACCGAGTTAATATATTCGATACGAGCACATGTGCAGATATCACGTAAAACTAGCAACCAATGGTTCCCCGCGTCGTCTGTGACGTCATTGTGGCTTGCGGTCTAAAGAGAAGTAGGCCGTCTCTTTACTATGTTTATGAAATTCAAATGGAACAAGATTGGTAATAAAGAAATTATTACATTCGGAAGTGTGTCATATGACTTCCTCGGGTAATAATCTCTATACATCCCCTCGCTTCTAAATCTCGCCATCGTGCCATACTGTAAACATTACCAAGAATTCTTTTCAGTTGCGATATACTTAAAGAGCCATCAAGGATGTTAGTGTTTCAAATAAAACAATTTTTTGGGAAAATAAACTTATAACGTCAATCGCCAGAGAAATCGTTTATCTACAACATGACATATGATAAATAATTCTCAAATCACGACAATGTAATGAAATTTGGTTTCAAAGAGAAGTAATCCTTCAAGAAGCGCGCGCTAAGGGTATCTGTCGTCATATAAACAGAATCCCCTTTATTGCGTATAACGTACTACACAAAAGCAAACGCTTCCGAAGCGTGAAGACTCGTCTCTAGCACAAGTCGCCCTAACAACCCACGTGCTGCACGCGCTGCACGTGCTTCTCTTGCAAGTTACAATTGTCGCACCTTACTGAATTTGACGATTGCTTTATAAACAATGTTTCTAAATGTCCTGAGAATATACAAATTATGGCCTATTTAATGTACTTCTTATTTAGATAAGACCAGCAAATTATGACAAACGTTTACTCTCATTTATTTTAAAATGTAAGCTGGGTAAAACAATTATTCCAATTTCTGTAACAAATACATAATTTAATGAAATGGTAAATAAATAACCGCCAAAAATTATATATCTCAATTTATTTCATTGTTCATAAACTGTGTTATTAGGTCTTCAAGACGTATGTCGTGAAGACCTATTGTTTTTATCCGAGATTTCCTTATTATTATTATTAGTTGTACCTTTTTTGTGGATCGTGTCCAGACTTAACGGCTCGGTCGACTTTCACGAAATTTTCAGGGATGATAGCCTGTGACCTGAAGTTGTGCACCTCGAAGCCCGATTTTCGATTTTCGACTTCTTTCGTGAGTTATCTCCCCTTGAAGTCAAAATTTCAAACCTCAATAGCTCGAAAACTTATCAATATATTTTCATAAAACTTTCACCAAAATGTGGGCAACAACATTCCCCATCGAATAGGCCTTTTCGGTTTTCGGCCGTAATAATAGATTTTTTGCAATTTCGCGGTTTTGAGGGTACGCGTCTTCAAAAATCTTCTTCTAAATAACGGCAATACATACAGACACATAGTGTAGCTCATTCGGAAGCTGTTTATATGAATCTATCAACCTCAGCTCTATCTCATACAGTTTCAGAGGCACAGCAATTTAAAAATTGAAAATTGAAAATTGACTTTAAAGGGACATACCTCTGTAACGAATGAAGTTATGTCAAAGGTACTTATTGCCTTCTCTTTCCAATTACTAGTTTAACAATTCAATTAGACATCATTATCATATAAAAATTTATGGTTTGGGCACAATTTGGACATATTCACAAAAAAGTAAAATTTTGTTATTTTCAGCATTTTCGAGGGGTATATCCTTTCAATAATTATTTCTTAAAAAACACTGAAGATAGGAGGATGTTGAATAAGTCATTTGAAGTGGAAACATCAATTATTAAGGACAATAATTTTCAAGCACACATCTGTAATAGTTTACATGCGACAAGTCGTATGAGATTGTCGTTTTTAGAAAATCGCCATTTTCAGCAAAGTTGAAATAATAACTGCTTAACTAATTAACCTATTGAACTTTTACTTCCACCTGCGTATGTACAATTTCAAGAGGAACAACTTTTCTGTTGCACTCTTTCATCAAAAAGTTAATAGTTAAGCTTCAAACATCACAAATGTCGTCTAAGGGTCCGAAAATCAGCGTATTTGACTATATTAATGAATATTCAGAAGAACATGAAAGATTAATCATGTATGCAATCTAAAAGATGATTACATCAACTTACGTGGAAATTAAAGCACAACATTTTCTATGTTGTACCTCAGTATGAAAATAATTACCATTTTGTCTCAATCATGAGAAACATCATGTAAGGGTAAATAAATATGCGATTATTCCAATTTCAGAGGGGTACTTCCTTTGAAGATTTTTTGTAAAAAAAACTACTGACGATAGAGACACGTTCGATAGCTCATTTTAAAGCAGAGAAATTGGAGAATAACCTTGAGTCCAACATGGAGTTCAAGGTCAAGCAGAAGTCTTGAAGACCTAAGTACTGCCGCGGCAGTCCTAGTTCTTTCGTGTCTTTGTTTACAGTGTGTGAGCTAGACCACGATGCTTTGCGCTTGAAAATAATAGACTGGATCTATATTTAGACTGGAAAACACCTTCACTAATTAGTGCAATTACTCGGCTTATTTTGGGTCGAACAAATTGTGGAAAAATTAAGTGTATATATTTCACAGAGATAGATTTTTGGCAATTTTCCTGTATGTTCATCAACATCCTTGATGGCTCTTTAACCCCGAAATTGAAAGTTCGCTAATGGAATCTCCATTTTATGTCTGTACACCATTAACGCATCAAAGTATCTAAAAGGTGTAAGATTTATACACAAAGTGTCGCTTAATTAATTGATTACCATATCTATAGAATGCGCACCAACAGAGCATGTGAGTGTTGTTAAGTTCTCAGTACTCATGTGTTATATAAGTTTGTGTTATGTGATATATGTGAATAACGTACTTGGTGAATTGCTTTCCAACACGGAGCATTGTGTTGCAACACAGCATAAACTTCTTGTTTCGTTTATCATAGCAATTATCTCATTTTCTAACTGCTCAGCTCAGGCTAAATGTAGATGTGCAGACGTCTCATTAATTTCAATATGGCGTATCTCTTCTATAGTTGTCGCGTAATGAAATACTTGCGACACTTGGGAAAATGTTGATACTTTGCAGATGTTAAGTTAGATTCTGATTTCACTGAAATCAGTGCTAAAGTTGCAAATATGCGTACACTGTCGGCCAAAAGAAACGCCTACCAGATATCTTATCAGAGTTCGTAATAAACTATATTAAGCAGTTTAACAATATTTTTAAAATATGAAGTTACACCATTTCTGCATAATATATTCAAACTAAATTCAAAGTTGTCATGTTACAAATGAAAGGCGATTGTTGAATGAGACACATGAATTGAAACTTTTGAAACCGATTTTCATACAATCACGAGCAACAATACAGGCACATACGCTCATTAAAGTGATGATGACGCTACAGATGTACGGGAGTACGCTGCGCAAGTGAATCAACCGGAAATAGCGGTCTTCATTGGGTGTGGTTTTCATGAATGTTATTGGCTCGGATCACAGTTTTTCCACGAGTTCAATGGACTTTCATATAAATTTGTTTTCAGCATAATTTGGAGACCACCATTGATTATATTTCAGAAATTTGTTTATCTTTCATTTTAAGGAAAATCAAGTAGCCGTTACTTTTGGCCGATAGTGTACTACAGGTATCATCGGTCCGTCGCGGTGAGGTCATGCCTTTTTTTCTGC
This sequence comes from Gibbula magus, assembly GCA_936450465.1. Taxonomy (NCBI): domain Eukaryota; kingdom Metazoa; phylum Mollusca; class Gastropoda; order Trochida; family Trochidae; genus Gibbula; species Gibbula magus. Next base: position 35,493,382 of record OW388293.1, read on the forward strand.
ATATGAACTTTAAAATGTTGAAACATGCATGATTCCTCAACACATAAATTGCCTTCGAATGAAGTATCTACATTAGTTGATCCAATATGATAAAATTTGCACAGGTTCTGAAAACAGTTTCAAAGCTTGTTGCCCGTTATCTCTAAGAACTTATATTGCCAATGGATAATTTATCTGCTTTCATTGGCACAATTGTCTCAGACAACTGGTTATTTCAACAACTGGTTATTTCAACAAGTGATGCAGTGAATATGTTAAAGCGAAGAAATTCAACTTTTAGTGAAAGAACCTGGATTATCACCGACAGACACACCTGCATGAAGTGGATAGAAGTTCCAAGTTATTACCGCATTATACATTTACAGGGTCACAAATCTTGGTATAAAAAGGTTGATTTAAAAAGGTCATGCTACAGCAAATGTTTTGATGCAGGAAGATCTTGCAGACCAAGAAACACAACACATGGAGAATTGAGATCGACACGAAACCAGTGTATGAAAACAGAGTCTCAACTCTTAACAGTCAGAGGATATTGTGCATTGTATACATATGGATCAGTCACATGACAACCTCCGGGCATCTTTGAAGGTAGTTGATATTTTTGAATCCAGAATTTGAAGAAATATCAAAATGGGATCATTAATCGCCTAAAACACAATGAGAATTTATTGAATTTTTTTTATCGTATTTCATCTAAAATAAACCACTGCTCATTTCTCCAAGAGCGGTTGTTCATTTTGGCGGTCTTGAACAAACCATAATTGGAATAGTCTTGAAATTCCCAAGACTTAACCCCTATTTAGACCCTCTGGAACATTATTGGTAAAACAGCTGCTAGGGGAATGCCTACTTCAAGCGAGAAGCTTTGAAATTTGGTAAATAAATGTTGGAATTTTGTCTGAAAAAATGCCTGTCGCTGTCTACACAAAAGCCATAAACAAATAAAGGCACAGAGAAAAAACACAATGTTCTTTATTGAATATACTTTCTTTTAATACCAAATAGTGCTACAATATATACGCTACTTGATAGTTGTGTCTTAAAGGTGCATCCATTGTGTTTTATAAAAGTTTATTTGGCTTTTATACGTTCCAACTCACCACACGTGCTGTCTACAATACAAATAAATTCACTTACCTTGCATGTTTATCCCCAATCGCCAAATATATCATAATTACTGGTTTCCAATTAATCTTGTGTAACATCATTATGCATGTGCAGAAACCGAAACTGCACGTCCAATTTACATGCACAGTAGTTATGTGACCTATTAAACATTATCAACTCAAACTTGTCTTCTTGTCGGTTATAAATAAGATTCCAAAATTACGTTTGACTCATTGACGCGCGCCACACGCTGTGCATTGTCCGGTTTTCGATCAGAAATCACTACTTTTACCTTCATATCGTCAATATGCTATGTCTACTATCATCAAAATGATAGTTTTCGGTACCAGTCGGTACTTCTCGATAAATTAACACAATTTATAACGTTTGCAATATGTGAGCCCCAACAACCCGATGGATGTTCCTTAAAGTGTCCAAAGCCACGTAAGCAACACTGAACTTTTGTTCAGCAGTTGTGTTGTCTTTTTATCAGTTATCATCACATCGAGACAAGGTTCATCCGTACTCGATCCTGAGGATTGACTCTCCAAGTTTCAGATTAATCTTGCCTTATAAATAATGTTATAGAGTTACCAATCTTGTCTACACCATTTACGATTCGGATAGATATCAAATATAAATGATAGTATTGCAGGTTTATACTAAACAGCTCCTTATTTGGACTGATTTGAATTTCATTTACGTCATCAGAACATGATTTGAGATACATTTGAGATATGCAACATTTTTTCAGTAATGAATGTATTTATAGATTAAAATAAAAATGAAGATTTTAACGTCATTACAGGATATGGTTTCTACTCCATGTAAGTAGATATAAAATATCAGTGAATAGTTTCTACTTTTTATTTAGAAATCTCTATGAATGAAGTTAGAAAAGGACGAGTGAATTGATCTTCTAGCTGGATTAAAATTAGCTAAATGCTTTGTAACTGAAAAACAGTTGAATACAAACGAAACTAGTGCTTATCAACAGCACCCATGGACTTAACCTGGGGTTATATGAATATGTAAATTATGGCAGGGACTCTATATGCAGGGACAGTAAGCTCGACCTTGTTTCATCAGCATTTCAACTTTACTCTACTGGACTACAAAACCAGTTTGATACAAATGCATCAGAAAGGCATTCATCTATGGCTAAATTAATTTTTCAGAATTTATTTCCTTAAATAAATGCGAATGTTTTGACAATAATTTAGTAATGTAAATCCTTGGTTTCGATTATCACTCGAATTAGGAGATAAACCTATATCTGATTTTTAAACAAAGTAGGTTTATCTCCATTCTACCATGACCGTTTTACCACAGGGCTCTTTTTGTCGAATGCTGACAGTGCGTAAAACGGCAGCGCGCGAGCTCCGAATTACGTTCGGATAATCCATTGTTGACAACAGCAGCGATTTCGTGCAAAAAATAATGTTGTTAACTTGTTATACACAAACTTTCTCCCCATAAGTTCTCTTTAACTATTAAAAACATCTAATATTTGTGTCATTCGGGAGTTTAGATTTTGTTTTCCCAACATTTACTTTCATACAATCAAGATTCATTTTTGGAATAACCCTCATAAGCATATCACGCCACGTTCAAAATGGCTACCGTTTGCCAGTAGCAGCTGTGAATGACAAGCTTGAGGGCTTGTATTTATTAAAATGAAGAGTTCAAGGTGAGGAGGGTAACTGTCTCATTCGGGTAAGGAATGCACATTCTAGTTATACACGTACATGTATGTGTGCAGATGATATGACATACGTATTTCTTATTTTGCACCATATCGACCAAATTATAGAATTAACACGAACTTAGCCTTCAGAAACCACATTGTATAAATTTGGCAGAAATGTTATTATTCTGTGAAAAGTAATTGTTAAAATATTATACTGTACATACCTCGCAGTGATCGTGATCAGTACAGATCAGTGATCGTGGTTTTGTTGGTAGTAGTGGGACGGTCAGAGGCTAACGGGAATGAGCAATGGCGGCCCGATATATGTCCAATGTATCATGTAACATGAGGTTGTCTCTGGGAATGAAGTGAACTAGGTCAGGGAAACTTGGTGTCAGAAGTAGGATGGTGGAAAATACGTAGGCTTTGGATATTGGACACACTAAGCGAAAATCAATCAACAAACATTCAAGATCAGTAAAGTTGGAAAATGGCCGGACTTCCGAAACGACCCGAGTTAAAACTTTCTGGCAATTTTGCTGAAAACTTTGAGAACTTTGATATGCGATTCCACGATTATTGCATACAAGTAGACTATAGAGATTTAGACAAAAATCATGAGACTCAAAAGAGTGCATATTACAGGAAACCAAGTCTTGAAATCGCCTCGTTGAGGTCATCCATGCCTGACGAAGCATTACAGGTAATCAGATACACAATTGAACCTCAGATTCCACAGGAAGACAGCGATATACCATGGGTTTTAATGGGCAAATTGAGGACATTTTACACTGGTACTATTGGAAGTTCACTCATGACTGATAGATCAAAATTTTGGTGTACAAATCAATTACCACATGATTTCAGTGCAGGCAGGTATTTCACAGCAATGGCCGATGAGATGTGTCGTGATACATTTGTATTAGGCCTGCATGACAGCTGTAATATCAGAACTGAACTTCTTAAAACACATTTGAAAGCTGACAACAGTAAAAAATTAATGTCTGATGTGGTAGGGGAAGCAAAGGCTCTAGAAACTGCACAGAAAGCGAACAAACTCATCAATGACTCGGCCAGAAGTATCGAGGAAAATGTACATTGGACAAAACACAAAACACAGTGAGATGAAACTTGAGAACCTGGCACGTGTCACTTGTGTTGAGATAGAAGAGGTCCACATTCATGGAAATTATGTCCAGGTAAAGGCAGAGCCTGTGATAAATGTGGGATTATTGACCACTTCGCAATAGTTTGTCTACAAACAGACACATATGCAAGGGAGAAGAGGACACTCAAGCGGAGGTCGGGGTCGAGGTGGTAGATTCACAAGTCAATCAAGAAATCAGTTCAATGATTCTCAGGGAAAACAGAGACATTCATCAACATACCCATCAGTTGAATACAGACAACACCTACGAACAGTACAATGATACTTATGATCAGGATGATGCGTACCAGATATTTTCTCTCGATGCCCAGGTCCACAATATTAACACTGAGAGTGGTGGAAAGAAATACTTTGTGAACCTACTACCATCATCCGACACGGGGTCTCAATTCACGACAGTCAAATTTAATACCAAATTGACTCAGCAGAGACCTGCACCACTCTCAGAAGAGACAGTAAGGAAAGAATTCACACAAACCAAGCTCAGGAAATCACCATACATCCTTCACCCATATTGGGACTCAAAACCTTTGTACCGGTGGGCCAAATTCATCTAATCTTGTCAACGGGAAAATCAATATCATGTATTGCAATTCCGGGTGCTTCCAATACATGATATGAAAGGGAAACCAGCTCTCTTATCAGGCAGTGACTCTGAGAAGATTGGATTGATAGAAATCAAAGCGGATGAGGTATACACCTTATCATCACAGGTAACCAGAACTGTTACCAAAGGGAATGATTGTCCAGGTTATCAAGTTAGAAGTCGGTCACAATTACAGACACGTAAGGACTCACCCACCTGCACTCAGTGATGACACTGAGGCTTCTACTATGATGTCTGCATGCTCTCGTCGTGATGTTGTTCACAAAAGAGACACCAATCTATGCATAGTTCCTAGCCCAAGACCGTCCATACCCATCAAGGTGTCAATTAGCGACCTGCACTACTTCAGCCAGGCAACCTCACTAAGGAAGATGTGCTATCTGCATATCCAGAGAATTTCAAAGGTATGGGATGCATTGGTTCGCTAATACATTTAAAGGTAAAGGAAGATGCAACTCCAATTCAAATGCCCATCCACAGAGTGGCAGTAGTGAAGAGAGAGAAGGAAAAGGTCGCACCTGACAGGTGGAGGCAGGTATTCTTATCAAGGCAGAAGAACCGACCCCATGGTGCTCCAACATACTCATCAGAGAAACCCCGAAGAAGTTCCGTGTGTGCATAGACCCTAGCCAGACAGTGAATAAAGCTATTCTCAGACCAATATATCAAATGGCCACTCCAAATGAACAACTCCACAAATTGTGTTATGCAAAGTGCTTCTCACTCGTTGATGTACGTGAGTGTTTCCTGCACATTCCATTAGATGAAGAATTCTCATTTATGACCACCATGCACACATCCTATGGCAGATGCAGATGGCTCCGGCTGCCATTCGGCGGCATGAAGCCAGAAGAATTTCAAATGAGACTAGATGGAGCCCTAGAGGGACTGAGTGGTAACGTCTCTAGAACTGATGATATTCTCATTTATGGAGAAGGGGCCACCTATGAAGAGGCCGAGATTGATCATGATCGGAAGTTTGTTGCATTAATGGAAAGATGTCGAGAAAAGAACATTAAATGTCAGCCTTCCAAATTGAAATTCAAGATGAAAGAACTGAAATTCGTCGGCCACGTCATCACAGACAAAGGTATGAAAGCTGATCCTGAGAAAGTATCCACAATTCGAGACATGCCTGCCCCACAGAATAAAGCAGTCGTGTTGAGATTCATAGGAATGGTCAATTTCCTATCACCCTTCTGTGAAAACCTCAGTACAATAATGCGGCCACTTACCAGATTAACTCAAGATGGCATTCCATTATGTTGGTCACCAACACAGGACTCTGCTATCAAACAAGTAAAACAACTGCTGTCGTCTACACCGGTTCTCTGCTACTATGATCTCCAGAAACCAGTAGTCCTGCAGGTTGATGCAAGTGAGGACGGACTCGGATGTGCACTACTTCAGATGAACGAGGACAGAAAACTTCATCCTGTCGCATACACATCGTACAGCATGAATGCAACAGAGCAGCACTATTGACAGATAGAGAAGGAATGTTTGGCCATATGCAATGCATTTTCAAAGTTTGACCAATGGCTATATGATAAAGCAGGTATCACAGTTCACACGGATCATAAACCCTTTGAGACCATTGTGAAGAAACCACTGAACAAGGCACCTGCCAGACTACAACGGATGCTGATGAAGCTACAGAGATACCAGTTCACACTCACATACAGAAAGGGATCATCACTGCATGTGGCAGACACCCTCTCACGAGCAGCTATCGAAGCACCCGTTAGCGCAGAGGTCACAAGATATGAAGTGTTTCGTCTTGAATCTGAATCACACTTTGAGACCCAAAATCCGAGATTGTCTCAGCATACAGAAAAAAAGCTCAGGAGAGAAATTTCTGAGGATCCAGTCATATCCTAAGTGTATTCCTAAATTACTGACCAGAAAAACAAGATAGCCTAGACACCAGTCGACTTCCTTATTGGGGATTCAAGGATGAGCTCAGCATCATTTACAAGGGCCAGCAAGTCCTGATACCAGAGACAATGTACAAAGAAATACTAGAGAAGATTCACCTGAATCATTTTGGCTCATAGTCCAGTCTGAGAATGGCAAGAGAAATATTGTATTGACCAAGTCCATCATTGATATGTGAAGCGCATGTGGAACTTGTGCACAATATGGGAAAGAAGCCCCCAAAGAACCTATGAAGTCATTACCAATCCCAATACTGCCGTGGCAACTAATCAGTCAGGATTTATTCAACCATGAACAGAGAGACTATCTGGTGACAGTGTGCCACTACTCAGACTGGATCGAGATAGATGAGCTGCAGAATACCCTTTCGTCGACAACGATAGAGAAAACAAAAGCTCACTTTTCAAGACATGGACTACCGAGAGTGTGCCACACAGATAACGGTCCACAATATATCAGAAAGGACTATGAGACATTTGCTAACGAATACTCCTTGAAACACAAACCTCTTCGCCATATCTTCCGAAGGGCAACGGACGAGCGGAGGCGGCAGTCAAAGTGGCTAAAGCAATGATAAAGAAATCTGAAGATCTTCATCTAACACTGTTTAACTACAGAAATACACCTCAGAAAAGACATACCTACTCAACCGCCCAGCGAATGCTAAATAGGCGAACAAGAACGCTGCTTCCAACGCCAAAGCATCTTCTACAACCTTCATTAATCGACTGTGATATATGATGGATATATGGTAAAGTAGTGAACAGGAATGACAATAGATCATATACCCTCGAGTCTCCGACCCGCACGCTAAAACGCAACCGTGTGCAACTCAGGCCCGCAGCACCGCCACCAGCCGGTGTGAATATGCAACCGACACCATTTGTAGTCCTGAACCAGCCAACAAGTGGAATGCCTGCTCTATTGACAGCAACGCAGAGGGAACCGCAGATAGCTCTGGTACCAGAGAACATTCTTAGAACTCCGCAACCGGCTGCCAGCGACAAGACCAACACTAGGCACCTCCGCACCAGACCGCTCCGGGAGAAGAGACTCTTAGAGAGACTGAAGGACTATGTGCTTGAGTCTAAGGGGACAAGCAAAAGTATAACCATGAATGGACAGTTTAAATTTTCCTATTGCGTTAATGTTAAAGTTGAAGATTTTCTTAATTGGGTTAAATGTTGACATAATTTTGCTCCATTGTTGGTAATCTTTCCAGTCAAAATCTTCTTTATGTTGTTCTGTTGTTGAAGAGACACTTCATTTTTTCAAAAGAAGGGTTTTGGATCTTCCAAATGAACTTTCCGATTGCAACGGATTGAAGACGGGAATGAGCAATATTGGAAAGGATATTGTTCTGTAATGGGTACATTCAAAGAAACTAGTATATACTGACTGTAAACTATTATGAAAGTAGAGGCAGACACCTTATTATTCCTTCAGAGACAATGTGCCATGAAACCCTGAAACATCTAAGATGACATTAGGTTTTTTAATCGGTCAAAATGATCAATAATAGAAACTGTATCACGTCAAATTGGCGTTTTCTTTCTTTACGCGTAAGAAAGATTGATTTGAGGACCCGAAATGGTATAAACCTAACCCAATTGAACTTATTCCATCCTTTAATCAAAATCGATAATTTATTTTCTCATACTCCTTCTTCTAGTAAAATAAAAATCATATTGAAATTGTTTTAATGGTCTTTTGGTTCATCGTCAGTGTCAGCAAAACTATTTACTGAAGAGATTTTGACATTTCATCGTATAGACATGTTATAAGTACTAGTTCATTAAATGAACAAATGCGATTTCATGGCATGCTTATATTAATTTTTCACCTCCTAACATCTTATCTGATACCATTGCATAGGGACACATGATGGGTAGAACTGTTGATAATGTTTCTTATAACTTTCAATCTTTCAACAACAATCATGTCAACTGGTTATGTTGTCAAAGTCATAATAAATGTCCTTTCTTCTCAACATGAGTAGGTATAAAGGAGAGATCTGGCTCATGGACACCAACATGTATTTTCTTATTAATTTTAACACAAAACCTGCTTCGCTTAACTCAGCAGTTTTTCTCTGTTATAATTAATGTTAATGATACGCTTTACTCATCATTTATCCAGAACTATCCTTTATACCTACTGTACAGTTAACCCCAGTTAACCAGGGTTAAACCCATAGGCATTAGTATTAACACCATCATCAGCAATCCATCTTTTCGTATCTTAACATAATGATTTTTTTGTATATAGTCTCATTGCATACATGTTATGACCTTCACTTCTCAAGGTATTCATCTCGTGTTTAAAATGGGTCTTTCCAAATAATGCCTGTTCATACTGCTTCTTGAATTCATATATTTTCGAACTACATACCGCTTAATTCCCTTAGCCTTCTTTATTTCCTTTTCTACCATTTTTATAAAATACATTTTAGGTCTTAATCCCACATATATTTAGAAATTGATACACTAGGACATACATCCTTCATTTTACCTAAAACTTTTATTTTTTATGTTGTGCAGTGGGTTTGTGGTATCAACATCGCTGGTATCATATAAAACTCTGGTTTCCTCCATATCCTTTATAGACATCAATAGTTTGTATTTCTAACAGCAAAGAATGTGTATCTGTATATAATACTTCAACTTTGTTTCAATATTTCTTTTTTATTTCGTTATAAAAAAAGTCATACATTAAATGTTTCGATACGCATTCCAACATATATTGGTTTGTTAAATTTTATATTGGACTTGTTTATGTGAACAGCAACCAAATCGTGATCAACTATTTGAATTCATTAAATGCAGGAGTAGCAAAAGCCTTTCTCAATGATTCCTCCTCATTTGTCCTGAATAATCTTACATCGACTCTGTTCCTTATATTTCCATAGTTTTACCATATACAGAGATGTTCATCAATTTGTAAAGGTTTTTCTCAAAATCCGTATTTAGTTTAATGTAGGGTTCAATCCATGGACGATGATTAAATTGTAGAATTCTGTGTTCTTTTGTTAACTTCATACCCAAAAAATATATTATTGGAGATTTCTGTAATGAATTACGTATTTGCTTTTATTCATCAAGTTTGGTAGCAATTTTTCTACATCGGATAATCTTTCTCCGCCTAATAATTCATTTTGATAATTGGACAACCATTTTTGTTTTACCTTTAACCTTTCAGGAGCTAAAGGATAGGTATTATTATTAATATGTTTTTATTTCGGATATTCTAAATCGACTTCCAGAATTAATCCCTTCTCTGAATCCTTAGGTATATTCATAATGTAGGAGGCAGAATTTTGCATACACGGTCTGTAACGCATTATAAAGGTGTGACATTTGCAACTGAATTGGGTAATACACTATTTGAGCGATTAACATATTGATTTGTGAATATATTGTTGCAGATAGTTTTGGACACTAATGTTTAAAATTGAATTAATAGGCAATTCTTTAGTTTAGTTTTGTTGGGTTGTTGTTAAGTGTTTGACAGTATACTAAGCAGCTTGGAGTTGAATATTGTATCACAGACGTCAAATAGAAGCTGTGTTGATATTCAATAGTAGTAAATTGGTTAACAGGATGGCAAAACGGTGACAGCACTAGGATGGTTTTAGTACAAACGGCAGTATTATGGTGTGACTTCTCAAATGCACTTTCGTGTTACATGTTTGGTTAGAGATTGTACTTCATTCTTGTTCTTTTCAAAGGAATCAACTACTTTTTCGCTTCCTTTGCTAACGAAGCTCATATTCAAGAGTTCAATGTCAGTTATTTTCATTATTTTGAAGCCCTTGACGCACATAAGTGTGACCCTAATTCCGATCACAGCAACCAAAAACCCACGATCACTGAAGACAGATACAGAACATGTACAGTCAGACGATCACGATCACTTCATCAACTAGTTTCACACATTCTCTGAAAGTAAACTAAACTAAAAAATTGGCCCAAATGATCACCTAACTTTGACAATTATGACTTAATTTTCCATTGCTTTTTTAATCAATTTTTATTGACATGCTGGCTATATTTCTCTGTTTAACATAATGCTACCAAAGTAACTTGCCGATAACTTTATCAATCAGTATTGGCCAAATATACAGATTGAGAAAATCAATACTTATTCACTACATTTCATAACTTAAACAAGTGGTAATGTCACAAGTCACTGGGGTCAAGAACAGAAATCAAGGATCTAAGGGTAAGTCAGTATCGAATATGCCTCCCCCTAGCGACGCATCATAGAGCTCGCTAATGTCTGTAGACATTGTAGCATGCTTAACACATCGATGCAGTTCCATAGCGACCTGCCCTTATCAAGCCAAATTTCGCATACGAACTCCCTGTTCCTCGTGTTTCACGAGGATCAGTAAGCAACTGCACGTTCTCAGTGCTTACGGCTGCTGAGTGAGGGAGATTACAACCAAACATTCCCTGAAAAAGGCTGAATGTTAAAATATCGTCCAGTATCATTCAAATCTTTTCTCTTGTCATGAAGGCACTTGAGTAGGTGTAAATCATTCATCTATCGCTTTATTTTTATCCCAACGGTATGTAATACCGTGGGATATAGTCATCACCCCGGCCGTCTGTCCGTCCGTAATCATTTCGTTTCCGGAGCAGAACTCCAAAACCATTCATGATATCTTTCTGAAACTTTGCATGTGTATTACCCACCAACTGAAGTGGTGCCTTTTGATATTTTCAGATTTCTGAAAAAAAATTTGTTTTTCGTTTCCATAGAAACTTGTTGAATTTGGACTTTGTTGAGAGACAAGTTCGTTTCCGGAGCACAGCTCAAAAAACGGTCATCATATCTTCCTGAAACTTTGCATGTGTATTACCCACTAACTGAAGTGGTGCCTTTTGATATTTTCAGATTTCTGAAAATTTTATTTTTTTTCGTTTCCATAGAAACATGTTGAAGTTGGACTTTGTTCAGAGACAGGTTCGTTTCCGGAGCACAGCTCCAAAACCGTTCATCATATCTTCCTGAAACTTTGCATGTGTATTACCCACTAACTGAAGTGGTGCCTTTTGATAATTTCAGATTTCTGAAAAAAAAAATTGTTTTCGTTTCCATAGAAACTTGTTGAATTTGGACTTTGTTCAGAGACAGGTTCGTTTCCGGAGCACAGCTCCAAAATCGTTCATCATATCTTCCTGAAACTTTGCATGTGTATTACCCATTGACTAAAGTGGTGCCTTTTGATATTATCAGATTTTTTCTGAATTTTTTTTTTTTCTGTTTCCATAGAAACATGAGAGGGATGTTGGTTGTTGTTGATTTTGACTGCTTCTGGAGCAGAAGTCTAAAACCCTTAACATTCCTGAAACTCTGTAATACCCACTAACTGAAGTACGGTAGTAGATACACAAGTATCTGTCAAAGATGTGTTTTACAAATTTTGTGGAACCGGTGGGATATGTCATCTTCTGATAACTCTTGTTCTTTTAGAACTTATTTCCTTTGGTTAAAGCGAAAGTTTTGGGTACCACTCGAGTCAGTCTAGATATCCTCCATGTTCTTTGCAGACAACTCTTTTTCTTCTCTTGGAGATTTTACGAGCGGTTTCCAGCGGAGCATATCCTACTCGGTGCAGACAACTGGCAGTTACAGTTGTTTATTTATGTTGATTAACTGGATATATCAGAGCGCTGCGCGCGGTGATTAACGCATGGCAGGCGCCAAGTTAATATGCATGTTGGACCATGACGAGGAGAGCTACGTGGGAGAATCTTGGAGTTGCTAGTCCCTCAGATATTATAGTTAAAATACAAACGATCTTCACGTAGAATCATATTGATATCGCTCTTTACCATTCCTTATCCCAATCTGAGAAAATATTGTCTATGGGGGTCCTCCTTTTTATGAAACTTTACATAATCGAATTGTTTTTATCTGAATAGCCCAGCGTGTTATGTAAACAAGCGAGGCGACAGTAGCCGTGGTCAGATATAAAGTTCATTTAACATAAGATTGCGAACCAACATTAAACACATCGATTTTATGGTAACGTTTTTGAAGATGGATTGTAAGATAACTTCAACAACAGAGATACAGAAAGTAGTCACTACCATGGACATAGCTGCAGAAACATATGTTTTTATATATTTAATTATTTACACACACATATATTTATTTACATATTCATAATTCTTGATGTCATCCTCAAGATCCATGCAACCACCTACATCAAGATGAGAAAGACACATCTCCCAGTAGTTGCTCGTAAAGAAGACAGGATTGGGGAGAGGATTCTGACATGTACTCCAGAAATGGTCAAGTGGAGAAGTTTCCAGCATCATATGAGCGAAATGGGACACAAATTTACCCCAAGAGAAGACATTTGACTTAAATATTTGTCCAATCCTCCTCCCCCCCCCCCCCCCCCCCCCCCCCCCCCCCCCCATATCCGCCTATGTAACAAAATTTGAAAGGGTCCCCCTCGATCTGTATGACCTTTGATATCCATCACAAATATATATAATTATCAATGCCATGGTGTCATACTCATGATGACGTCATAATGTTTTTACCTCACTGTTATAGATTATTATTTTATATAATAAACATTGGCCTTTATCTGACCTCTGTTAAGTAACACATACAAAATGCGGTGGGTATTATGTTTTAAACAATGGGTGCTTTTAAACATTTAACTATTTTTCATTCCGTTAAATTTGGTGTGAACGGCTTGATTAATATTAATGTAATCAATTTCCAGACTTGGTGTTGATCCACAAATACCGAGTTTCGCATTCACTTCAAAATAAAGGTTACTGAAACAAAACACTTTTTTGGTTTTCTGCAAAGAAAACAGAAGCATTTATTTCATGAACAGTGCATAAAGTTATGAAATCACATCGAGGAGCAACATGTTAAAATTCGTATTTTCAATGGATATCACATCTAACGCCAACACCCACGCCTAGTTCTTGTCAAAAAGGATGTGTTCATTGGCTATCGCGTAAAACTAGTGATATGGTCCGAAATCGATGATATTCAAATAAAATTTTATATAAGATGCTCGCAACCATCATTCATGACAAGAGACATACACGGAAGGTTTTCATTTATTTAAAACAGAGAGTCCGTGACAGCTGTAATGCCCCCTGTTTTACTTCAAAGACGCCGGCTACAGATCAAAGGGCAGAGGGTTGTCAGTTTTTAATACATGACTTCTACAACAAATTGATGATGGTTTTGATTTCCGAAAGTCTTTCTTTATTTCTTTCTGTAGAGTTTCCACTTGTGTGATAACTTTGACAGTTAGAATGTCATTTGATTGTGAAATTAATTTAGATTTGACTTTGAAATGTTAAAAATAGCCGGGCTATGATATTTTTTACTGACATGGAAAATTAAACACTATAAAGTGCCGATTTTGTTATACAAAGGAAAAGTAGAGACAATAATTTTGGGACAGCAGACTATTTCATGGTTTAAAAAATAAATAGAAATAGCAAAACATTCTCTGCATTGGAGTTGGACAAGTGCACATTGCTGTGAACAACTCCGGGACTATTTACCTTTTGAATAATAACAAAATCGTACATTTGAAAAAGGAACGAGTGTTTCATACTGAGCGAACTTTAAAGCTGTGAAATTCAAAAACAATCTTAAATTTATTATCGTCTTATATCACCTTAGCTTCTATGATGTTTCTTAAAATTGTTAGTATTATTAACTTGAAATTATTTCTCTGTCTATCTATTTGACAATCAACGGATACTAAACGACATTCCATGTATAATAACCTTTTTATTAAACTAATACAAAGTTGTATAACATGGAATTAAGTTTGATGTTTAGCCTATCACTCGCCCACGTTTATCAACCAAAAAGCCGACAGAATTATGAAACTAATATTGAAACTAAGTCAGGTACAATTGTGACGCCGATACTAACATTGTAACATTTGCAAACTATTGTAACCTTATCCTGTGTCTAATAAATATTGCATTGCAGTTTAGTTTGTCAAACATACGTTAAATCTTTATGATAAGATTATATTTAATTTGATCTAATGAGTCAGCGTTGTAACACCCAGGTAATCGAGTGAACTAAAACAAGCACTTACCAAAACTTGAATATCTGGTGAAACATAGACATACAGACACATATAGTTGATGACAGTGTCACATGTATGAACATATATACAATACGTAAACAAATACAATGTAGGTAAAATAATATATACATCCAGCCTATATAGTCTTACGAGACATTTTTCAATTTAATATCAAGTGAAAGTCAAAATGTAAATACTTGAGGAATGAATATTCCATTACTTAACCTCTTTATATATGTAGTTCATGTCCAATATAATCACGAGTTCAATTTAATCGAAATCGGATTTATTCGATTGTTGGAACTCAGTTTTGAACATCTTGAAGCTGTAGTTTGATTAGTTCACCAATTGTCTGCGCAAGCTCAGATTTACATTGACCCACTTTCCTCCTGCCAAATTTTCGGCTTTAGGCCAAGTTGCTGAATCCTACATATTTTGCGGTGACTTTCGTACAAAACATACCATGGTAGCATGACATTGACACATATTATGTCGATATATTTGTTTGCTGGACGTTTATTCATTTATGCAAAGGTAAATTGACCAATAAGAGCGTGTTGCAGCAGAAGAGATGGTGAGGAAACGCTGCTATGATTGGTTGAAAACTGATTTCAGGTCGATTAATTTTTGTCATGAAATGTCAGTTGAGTTGGACCTCAATCAGTTATTGTTTCAGTGAATGTCGGAAAATAAACTCCCGAGCGAGCTCAAAACTAAACATCGCTTCCGCTTGAGCAGTTTAAAGGTTCGCTTCAAGGAGGACGGAGGATGCCAAGGGATGACTGGGCACGAATTATCCCCTTGATGAGATGACGGCCTTTTGGGACGTATAACATTGCAGCATGTTTAACTAGACTGCTTTATCATATGGTCTGGGCAGTAAATATTGTGTAAGTGCCATCGATACCAAACAATTAACATTTGTTACGGTCAATTCTCCTCTGTATGGTTCCAGGCAGACACTTATATACTGCCGTCCAAAAGAAACGCCCACTAGATATTTTATGAGATTTCAGAAAAAGTATCAGGAGCATGTTAACCAAAGTGTGGCACTATGAAGTTGCATCATTTTTGAACAAAATATCGAAGTTTCATAAATTTGCATGTTGTCGGGGGAAACTTAGAGATGGTAACTGTTCAGTTTTCGATCATGGTTTAAAAACAGTTTTGCTGCACCATACTCTGTAAATCCGAAGACCATACCACCAAAGTCCTCCTGACAATGTTCACCTGTCCACAAAATACCAAAGTGATAACTCTGCATATGTGGTCATGGTAATAAACTTATTGTACAAATCAAAAACCGGAAGTAGCAGGGGGGGTGCGTGGTCACGGGTGGTTGTGCAATTCATGGCCAATGGATTGTCATATCAAATATTGTTTCATTATAACCTTGATACGATCATTAATTATGTGTTAAAGTAATATAATTCATCTTAAAGATTCATGTGGGCGTTTCTTTTGGACGGCAGTGTAGAAACGCTTTTTTTAAGAAACAAGTATCTGTTTTGCACAACTCACACGCTGCTATATTTATTAAATATTTAAATTATTGACGTCAAATCCGTAGAAAAACTAATATACTATATCGAGTTTTTGTCCGAAGGGAGGTTTGTGAATAATCTGAAACAAATATGACTGCTGAAAGAGATTCCATGAAATATGACGTAGCAATAAACCTCACACGAAAAAAATGTATCTGTCGTTCTTCCTTAATAACTTGAGCATCAAATGCAAAGATTCAATAGAATTTCAGAAATATGTATGTGAAACACTGGCTTCTTGACAAAAGAGATTGTTGAACACCTTGTACATACACTCATGGGCAAAAGAAAGTATCTTTCGTATTTTCAACAGAGTCAAACACAAAATACGGGCTCGTTTGATTCGATTTGATTGTGAATGTTTGTGGTGAGGATGTTCTCGTGAAGAGATATACACAATTTCATTCATGAGAGTATGATGCTTCAAACACACATGGGTTGCTGCAATAGCTGTTTCAAAGGTGTGGTTTCTTTTACATAATATTTGGTATTTAAGATAATTGTGTATGAAATGTGAACATTCCGTAAGTATAAGATGTTGTCGGCATAATGTACATTTTTGGACTTTAAATCTTTAAATCGCTCTGTTGATGTATGATGTCATAAAACAAGCCACAAGCCACAAGTCATATTCACTCTCCTTCTCACCTGGTTAAGGAGATTCTTAAACGACGAATTTTCCGTGTTTTTAAAAAATATGAACATATAATGTTTCAAAATTTATAAATTAAGTTAAGTTGTTTTTTTAGAGACATGGTGTAACTATGTTTCAGTCGTGTACATCACTCGATCGTTAATCGTTTACTTTCTTTTGCCCGCGAGTGTACATATAATTGATGCTGAGTATGTTTACCGTATAAGGTCGATGAATGTCCTTATTATACTCATTGTTGAAAGTTGAAAACTATATTGCTTTTTCAGATTATAACTTCAAAAATCAAGATTAAGATTCAGCTTTATCAATGACATGAAGAGAAATCATGTTTTGAATCATAAATTTGTCGTTTGTAAAATAAACCCGTAAACAATGAACATTTGCTTAAGTTAATTATTTATTATTTGTTTGACAAAATTAATGTTCCCCGTGATTTGTGGACAAACGTGTAGCCAAACTGAATGCACAAACTGAAGACAGTGACAGTCAATACATTTCTGCAATGTTTGCTGTCAAGAAAAGTGGATTCACATAAAGGTCTCCATAAGTTGGCTCGACTGTCATAGCCTGTTGTGACAACATTCAGCTGCTCTCTTACTGAGCTCTTCCCTATTGACATTAGAGTTACTCCCACTGTCTCGATGTTCAAGTCTCATTCAGAGGCATTCCCTTTTCGCTATTGATTGTTCTCTGCACTTAGAGCATGGCCAACTTTAGTGGAGTCAAACGCATTTCGGATGACCTATATTGCGACATATGACATAATGGTCAATTTGTCAATATACATGAATGTCGGCTGAAACAACTTTAGAAATACATGACATTTGTGCAAAACTGATAGCGCAAACACTAAGATATCTGACAAACTTACAGATGTAAGATTGGTTTTGTTTACCATCCTTGTCTTCCTACAAGTAGTTGTTCTTTCATAACTTACGGGTAGGTAGGTTTTTACTTAACACACAGTTATTACATCAGAACTAACAGAAACAGGCAGATTTTGAAAATTTAACGTAACTTAAGTATGATATAACTAACAAGCATTTATTCAACCATGCGCCACTTGTAAACTATAACCTTATACCTACCTCACTCGATGAGATAAACATAGTACATGTATTAGTCAGATAAAGATATATACCCTCTATTTATTAACCATAACTTGGATATGAAAATGGGAAAGTTCAAAACTATATGGATTATGGATTATCTCTCAGACACGCGTTATTGAGTTTACACGGTGGCGTTTAACGGCTGTCACAGTGTCTGTTCATTCGTACCCATTGATAAAAATGTGTTAAGTTTGATAGTAAAAAATATGAAAAGCCAATATTTGTCTTGTCATCTTTGGTATGCATTCATTCAATATGCTCAAGAACATTCAAACGATATGACACATTAATCATTTTGGTTCGCTATTCCGGAGACATATAAACCAAGATATCAATTTTATGTTATTTGAAAGATGCAGAATAAGACCGTTTTTACCCTACATATGATATTAAAAAGAGGGACTGGAAATCAACAATATGTACAATATATAAATATACATCAATAATATATACAATATATATATAAAGAATCAACTATGAATACATATCGTGATAAGTCTCTCTTATATGTTTTTAATATATTTCCCATGTTCACCATTATATTATACCCATTGGGTCAAAGATTACCAGTGCCATATATATCGTTTCTGCACATGCGTACAGATCACTTTTGCTAAGCAACCATGCCTCTGCACGAACTCCCGATGACTATCGCGTGTGACGTCATATAATAACAAGCACAAAATATGCACAAGCAAAATTGGTTTGTTTGTTTAGATAGTGTACCTTTAAAAACCCAGCTTATATACTGAAAGAAATAATTACACACGAGAAGGGCTTTAACTAATATAACATTGTTCAATTTGTCATAACGCTACCTTCAATGGTACAAATTCTTGTACTTTTTCCGACCGAAAATTGGATTCCAACCCACAACCTCAGAGTAAGGCAACTATCGTCCGCACTGACCGTACCAATCACTATTCAAATGGCACGTATTTCTAGTGCATTCAGCCTTGGGAGCTGCGCCAATTTACATCTATCAGAGGGGTACTGAATGTAAATTTAGCTTAACTATCGATTGTTGGACCTCGATTCTGTCGAGGCCTGGTTGCCGTGTGGTAAGCTTTTAGTACGGATAGTGCTAGCGATAGTTGCCTTACGCAGAGGGTGTGGGTTCGAATCCCGCAAGGTACTCGGCCCGAAAAAGTACAAGAATGTGTACTATTGAAGGTAGTGTTAACCCAAATGTAACAATGTTATATTTGTTAACTATCTAAATGGCATGTATTTCTAAGACTTTAACTAAGTTCAAATGTTGTTCAAATGATTTTAAAGTTGCTAAACTCAAACATGTCCAAGATTTTAACCCAGCTGATTTATTATGGCCATTTTGCAGAGAAGGCAACGAAGATCGATTCCTGTTTTGTTTATATTTCCTTATAATGCTCAAATGCGTGAACGTTATCAACCAAAGTATTATTATAGGTATCCATATATTCAACATTTCACTTCCTTCATCGTTATTAACAACTAACAGTACTTAGCTGTCCCGCTTAGCCGCCTGCCAGTATAAGGTATTTAAATGAAGATGTTATGCAATAAAGGCAAATTGTTTTTTCTGTTATTCGTTACTGCCGAAATTATATGAAATATGCATTATAAGCATTCAATTCCTATGTTATATATGTGTTCTTCTTATGCTGTATTATTCAGTGTTTATGTTTATATTTTCATGCATACCAGCATTTCTCAGTTACATCCTCAGCAGCTATCTCAATGCCAAATACATTGCATCATATCCCGAGAATAGTTAAGCTTTTCAAGCAATTTTTTACTAAATACATTCAAACATATATGTAGATGCACTAAGCTCTAGGTTTACCGTGAATATTGATGTTTTATATTTTAAGTAATGCTCACTGGTAAATAATGTTATTGAGCCTGAAGCAATTTATTAATTTGTTTTCTAAATGCTCTATTCATATATTGTATATAATTTTACATCCCATAACATCCTAAAGATCAATTCCTTTGTGATCATAAGCTACTGCTTTAGTATTAAAACTTATTATATCAAGGAGAATATATCAATATATGCCACCATCCTTCCATTGTGTATCACATAGATACATATATATCGTGGTCAGAGCTCGATATATAAAACCAATATATAGAATAATTTCCATTCACAATAACTTGTCTCGATACATTAAAACGGAATGTGATTCACAAGTCTGTATGTGAAAGCCCCTGCGAATTGTCGAGATGACAAGCCCATATATCCTTATGACTGACTACGCATCCTATTTCTAAAGAAGCCGTAGCCCCACCCCCTGTCCATCTGTCTATGCGAGTGCGTGGGTGAGTGGGGATATTAAACTGGAATCTCCGTTCCCAGCAAATGACTGCGTGATATCGACACCAACAACTCCAGGCAATTAATGACTCGGGTGCGATGTGTCGGGGTTAGTTTCACCATTGACACGTTGCCACTTTTTTACTGTATAGACTTGAATGAGTGGCATCCCTTCGGTCGCGAGGTCTTGCTGACTCCGTGCTTTGGACTTCACTATAAAAGACAAACATCTGTGTAGACGTTTGGGTTCAGTGTTACCTTTTGCTGACAACATTGTTCCCCTCTTATTCATACTTTCCTTGTTTACTTTATCCGTTTCATTCTTTGGTGAAGATAACTTCGTTCTTACCGTAAGACAGTCCTACTTTCATCCAAACAGAACCAAGACACATTCCACCTTCTTACTGAAGGAGTCGTAAGAAAAACGACTGTGTTCTGTTCTACATTAAGAAGTTGCTCCTCCTCTGGCTGAAGACGTCGCGGAGGAACATTTGAAGTCAAATGGGGACCGCTATAGTATTTACGTACTTCTGTGTTCACCTCGTCCTCGTGACAGCCTCCAGTGTCCCCGACACAACCCCCTCCCCGGGGACAGATGCCGTCCTGCAGCTCATGCAGAAAAGACAGCCCCGTGGTAAGTGCTTATGCAACGATTTTACATGTTTTAAAAAATATTGTTTCAGAACGTATGGACTCTTTATTGGCTTATTTGAAATATATTGCGCTAATTTATACTTTTCGAAATATACATTTTAGGAAGTTTTGATATTAACAACTTGGCTTTGAAATCTAGTCATTTAAAGACGTGCTGTTAGGTCATACGTGACGTTGAAACTAAATTATCTTATTGAACATGATACCTTATAACACTGGAGAGAAGCTCCACAACATTATCTTGTTCAATAGTTAAGTTAAAGTTAAATAGTTTGTCAAGTTCATGGAAGATACTGAGATGTAATATGCATTCTGCAATATTAAACTTTCGCTCGGTTAATATCAAATCATTAACTCGTCAAATCAAAATGTTTTTTAATGGAAGGCCATTTAGTATGCTCGATGTATTAAACCTTTGCGACTACGCATGTTACCGCACATACGAATTATAACAGTTATTAGTAGAAAGAAGCTTTTTTGTGACTGCGAGTGTTACCGTTGCAGGACATGTTTATCATTTTTGCAAAAACCTAGTATAATCTAAGAGACATTCCACCCGATGAAGCAGTGAGTATATACTCCGAAAATATTTTCACTTTAAAGAAGTTGTTATCTAGAAAATCATACTGTTCTTATGTATGCCACATTTAAATGCCATTCAAAGCCCTTTTATCATCTGTCTTAATCAGTGATTCATTCATTTTGCCCCTTACGATTTAACAACTTCACAGCAATTGGCATCTGCTGAAGTTCTGCAGATTTGAAGAGACCCGGATGATGCCTGCATCATGACTTCAATATACACTACTGGGCAAAAGACACGGTACCAAATTTTCAACAGATCAAACCAAACTCCTCCTTGATAAAGTAGATTTTGAATGTTTTTGAAAGCACATGCCTCCGTATACTTCGTAGAAGGGCAAAACCACGTTTAATTATTCAATGGTGACAATTTTATTTGATTCAAACCATATTTATTCAAATGATGGGACTGGGTACAGGGCAGGTTATACCAGTTAAGTAGAACCCTCCCATACGTGCATTGTTCACTTCAATGAAACTATATATGAATTAGATTAAACATTTAGCCTATAACATTTAAAAAAAACCAAAGTAACGTCTTTATTAGTGTTATTTCTCGATCTTGTAATTTCATATGTATATCCGACTAAGAAGAGACAATGGATTTCTAATTTCAAATACAAAATTTAAAAATCAGAATTGATATCAATATAGAAGTTTAAAAGTTGGTTTACAAACTAATAGCTAGCATATTGTCATTAAGAATTAATATGAATATATCAGTTGAAAAGTTGGTAAACAAACTAATAGCTAGCATATTGTCATTAAGTATCAAAATAGCAGTTTAAAGGTTGGTTCACAAACTAATAGCTAGCATATTGTCATTAAGAATTAATATGAATATATCAGTTGAAAAGTTGGTTAACAAACTAATAGCTAACATAGTGTCATTAAGAATTAATATCAATATAAAAAGTTTAAAAGATGGTTAACAAACTTATAGCTAGCATATTGTCATTAAGAATTAATATCAATATAAAAAGTTTAAAAGATGGTTAACAAACTAAAAGCAAGGACATTTTGTTGATAAAAATTCTGGCGTACTGGGCCTTCCTTTTTGAAATTTTAGGGATGCCATATGCGGTACATTAGGGAAGATGTATGATTGTCTGGCGGAGCAATTAATCCGAGAAGTATTAATATAATATATATCTTGACATTTAGACAGCATTGCTCTGCTGTTGTTTGGTTTAAAAAACTGTTCATAATGAAAGGGAGAGAGCTCAAGTCATCCAACTTCGGATACCCCTCCTCGGCATTTACAGTGTATAACATTACATTCTATGAAAATATTACAGGTACTTGACAGGACAGACGTAAGAAGAGGAGCGAAGAAAGAATTGATAGTCATACATATACATGAATGAAGGATTAAAGTCTAAAGTATATTGACATTTTCACAAAATGAGAGGTCTGCACTTATCTGCAACACCATTTCAAGATTTATTGACATATGTTTTGCATAAAGCATGCGCTTTTGACATACGTGACTTTCCTTAGTTATTGTATAGTGAACTTTCAAAGATGAGTCACATATAAATTTGAATAAGATTTCATTCTAATTTTACATAAATCAAAATGTAAACGATTCGCTGTACAATTTTGAGTGGAATCAGAACCACGGTTGGTTTATCATATGTATGATTTCCGATTACAAATATCTTAAGTTTTAGACGTCGTACTCCAAAACTGAATAGTGCAAGCGTTTGGTCATCAGTCAAAGAATACTTCTACGTGGTTTATGATTGTTTTAATAAACTGAGGTGCAATATAAAGTATATCACTCAGTTGTATTTATCATATGTATAAGTCACATATCTCGAGTTTTCGACGTCGTATTGAAAAACTGACAAGTTTGGCAAATTAGTCCAAAACATTAAATCAGTCAAAGAATACCTCTACGCATTGTTTTGTTTTAATTTAAAATTTAAAAAATTAAATTTTGAAATTCCCCGAATTAATTTTGACAAAACACAACTGTTCATCGACATATAACACATACTCTGTGTGAAAATCAATAAATGTGCCTCGTCCTGCAGACATTTACAACATGTTGAACATGGTAGGGGTCATGTTGGTGTAAATTTCATTTCTTACCCCCGTCTACTTTAAATAATGATATTTAAGTTAAAAAATAAAACAGTCACTCATTAAGTCATTCAAACTACTGCCGAAAGGTGTTATTGTATCGTGCCATAATCAAATGCATCTTATTTCTTTAAAATATCGAATTAATGGAAAACAACTGAGTGATATACTTTCTTTTGCACCTCAGTTTATATATGTTTTTATTGTATTATACTTTGAATTTAAACATTCTTAAATTTGTGTTCTATGTGAAAATCAATAAATGTGCCTCATTTTGCACACATTTTAAACATTTTAAACATTGTATAAGGGTCATGTTGATGTAAATTACCCCTGTCAACATTAAATAAATATATTTTAACTAAAAATTAACCAGTCACCAATTAATTCATTCAAACTACTGCAGAAAAGTGTTATCGTACCGTGCCATAATCAAATGGGTCATTTCTTCTTAAATATTAAATCATTAGAAACCAACTGAGGTGTGTACCTTATTATGCCGGTTGTTTATATCACTAGTGTTAAAGGTACATCCATTGCGTGTTTGGGGTCATATATACATATATATTAATTGTGTTATTTTATCGAGATGTACTGACTTTTGCAGAAAATTGCCGTTTTGATGATAGTCGACTCAGTTTAATGGCGATATAAAGGTAAAAGTATCAATTTTTGATCGAAAACCGGACAACGCACAGCATGTGGCGCGCGTCAAGAAGTCAAACGTAATTTTCGAAACTTATTTACAACAGCCAAAAACACAAATGTTGGTCGGTAATATTGAATAGGTCTTATAACTACTGTGCATGTACATGGGTCGTGTAGTTTCGGTTTCTGCACATGTATAATGATGTTGTTCGATTATGATTGGAAAGTACTAAATATGATAGGTTTGACGATTGGGGATGCATGTTGAGTGAAATTGTTTAAACCGAAATCAGCACATATTGTATGTTGGCATGTATTAAAGCGAAATAACTTTTTTATGAAACACAATGGATGCATCTTTAAATGATCATGACGAGTATCCAAGAGCAGAGACATTAGCAAATAGACGCGTTGGACAATGTTACCCATCTGATATAGCATTGCACAATAAATAAGATTGGACCGAGTACTGACCCTTGTTGGATGCCAGTTTAGAGTATTCTCCATGTAAGTAACTTGTTAAACACCCCAGTAACTGTACTTTTATGCTATATATTTCAAGTTTTAATAATTAGATGGTATGTCTATGCCCTTATGCGAAAGGTAGGTATATGGTATTCATAAGGAATTCATGTTGACGTCCTCAGTTCATAAGAACAATCGTCCAAACGTTTAATAACAAAATGTGAGTATATATTGATTTTCTTCAAGTTGTCTTTATTCATGAATTCATAGCCATGAATGACATCTTATTTCGTCACCATCCCAAGTATCATCATCATCATCATCATCATCATCATCATCATCATCATCATCACCATCATCATTATTGCTAGTGATCATTGTTTCTTTTGATGGTGTAAAGTTCCAGTACAAAATTCTTTCAACTAGCATTAAACATTTGGATTATTAATTCGTTACTTACCTGGGAAGATCATTGAAAAAGAAGACTATAATTTGACAGTAATATTTCAGAAATACAACCCGGTCATATCAAATGTATATAAGGGCGGGTTTATTAAAGCATCAACTATCAAAGATAGTGTTGGTTATTTATATTTCAATCAACGTGCTTTTATTATTTGGATATGGTAAAACGAACTGGTAAAGTATATTTACCATTCAGATTATTCATTTGTTGAGCTGGTGAAATCTAATCAATATATAATTAACAGCATCAAACAAGAAACCAAATATCCTATTAAAATGGACTTTGGATATATAGGGGTTCCTTAATGCATTTTGTCAAATTTCAAGTGTAAATAATCGAGTGCCATTGGTAAATATCATATTTAACGAGTGGCGAAGCCACGGGTGAAATATCAACTTTAGCCATGTCAAGAAAGGAAATAAACCTGATATTTGACCAAAGTTCCATTGCTATCTGGAGATATATGCATCGCTCGTTTAAGATATAGAGGATACTAAACGACCTTCTATTTAATACCATTTTTATTAAACGAGTTAATGATTTTGTATAAAACGAGCGAAAGCGAGTTTGATACCAAATCATTCACGAGTTTAATAAAAATGGTATTCAATAGAAGGAAGTTTAGTATTCTGCTTATTAGTCGCCCACCTATAATCCAGCGAAATAGCCGACATGGCTCTGAACCTATGATTCCCGCAAGTCCGATACCATTGTGACGACATTACTCCAATTGTGACGTCATAACCGCAAACTATTGTGACGTCATACACGCGGCGGTATTACACTAGTTTAATATTGTCGTATAAATATTACACTGCAGTATCTTACACGGGCGAGTAATAAACCACAGTTAAGATAAATTCAAAAACTATGTAATTTATACTACACGTAAATGCTGCTCTACTGTTTGCAGTCGAAGAAAGTGTTTAGCAAATTTTTAATTTTACTGTGTATGAACCTAGTATCAGTAATATGATCAAGTTGCTATCATTCCAACCATGCACTAGCAAAACACTTAAACCATTTATTTTAAACATCAGCTTTTAATAAGTTTAACATTAATATCAATGACATCAACTATATATTATTGCAAGTGATTTCAATCAATAACCGTCAACAATGTCAACAGTGTGACAAATAATTTTGACATTTTACTTTCAATATCTGAAAGCACTGAATATAACTATTACCACTTTCAAATTAATTTCAACCGTTGTCCAACGATTTCATCAACAATTTGAACCGCTCAGGCATAACTTCAACTATAAACAATTTAAATGGGCAGTGGCATGTTTTGTCGCTCAAGTAAGTTCATGAAATGTATTTGAAAAATACTGTCACCGAAAGTAAACAGCCTTCTCTCTTTGGAAAATCAAGTTTAAAATGAGTGTAAACCATGGGAATCGTAACATGCAATTCGAAATAATAAAACATATTTACATTAATACGCAACGCTGTTATTGCCACTACTGATAATTGGTTTGTGTAATAAAATGTTTCACCCTCTTAAGTAAATATAATCGATATAAACTATCAATATAAATGGAAATTTTGAAAAAAAAATCAAATTTGCCAAAACACGTGCTACAGTCGTTTCAGAGGCAACAACCATTTGGTGACTTACTCGTATTAACATGTTTTATGTATTACCGTAATAACTACCGTAAATCAATAGTATTAATCACCACAGTACTTCACATTAGTTAAATATACACAGCAATCAACGAGACATTGGTTGGAAACATCACGATCTGATTAATATCAACAGTCACCTGAGTATTAATAGATACGCCATTACAAAAGGAAGACATAATGTTCTGTACAGAAGTATGATTTTATGATTTTATGATGAAGTATGTAAGTAGGGCATTTTATACAAATACTTCTGTTATAAACTCATATCCCACAAGAACGAGAAGATTTGAGCAATGGGTTCTTGCTATGGCACATGTTGTATTTATTACCACTATACATTGTTGCCATCGCAATAATTTATATATCTCTTGCTCAAAAAATCAAAAGCCTGCGTAGTGACCACGTGATCTTATGTGGAGATTGGAATGTTGTGCAGGAATTCTCTATTGATACTTTTAACTATAAACTGTTTAACATATGAATAATTCTAAAGCTAGAGAAGAGATTTTACTAAAAGATGATCTAGATTTCCTTGATCCATGGCGACAAATGAATCCATATGACCGACGATACACCTGGCGACAGCCCACCCCACTTAAACAAACGCGCTTAGACTACTTCCTCGTATCTCATAACATGTTACCATCAATTACACACTCTGCTATTGAACCAGGTTTTAAAACAGACCACTCATTAAAATCAATGACGTTCAAACTGTCAGATTCATCACGCGGGAAAGGGTTTTTGAAGTTTAACAATCATTATTAAGAGGCAAAACTTATTTTAGTAATAGTTAGAACCTATGAAGAGAAATCTTCGTGATTAAGAAGGGACGGAGCGAGCGTAGCGAGCGAGCCCCTTCTTATTCACGAAGATTTCTCTTCATAGGTTCTAACTGACTTAGAACTCCACCTACTTTTGATTGACAGGTTCAATGACGTCACTGTTTCCGTGATTTCTTACGTAATCGTTTCATATGACGCGATGTCGCCAAGCTGTACGGACGTGTTTTTATGAACTCTCACTTTTCGAAAAACGTATTTGATCGTAACATTTGTTATGGTAAAACTAGAGATAATCTTCCGTCCATCCTTAAGGTGAGCTCATTTCCCTCTGTCCATTGTATTCGGAAATAAGTTCTTTTTAACCATGTAGAAACCGTTGTCCAAATCAAATTGTGGAATGTGCGATTCATTAAAATTAACATTGTTGTTTCATAATTTAATGCAGATGGAAGTAAATACCTATTAAGTTATTAGTGGTTTGTGTTTAGATTACAGAAAAAAACCCAGAACATAATTAATTCATAATTATATAATAAAATTAAAGTCCGCTCTTTTGGTTTTAGTTCCTTACAAGACTGAACGTTTTTGTTTGTAAAACGACTATAATAAGGCTGAAACAAAGTGTACACTAATTATGCTAACTAACAAATGCATGCTGCATGCAAACTATTTCGAAACTCATTTGCCAGTATCTTTATTCCCGCCTGTGTAGCGTAGTGTCGAGGTCGTTTTAACTTCGAGTCACGTGGGGCACTTGTCAATAAAAAGTTGTAAAACATTGTTATCATTTGTTTTTGACCAATCAGGCACAGAGAGGGCGTGTCATGAAGAGCGTTTTAGCGTTGAGTTCTTAATCATTAAGAGTCTATTTTGTCAGGAAAATACGACCGTCTGATTGGCTGAGAAAGTAGGTTGAGTTCTAAAGAAGGTAAAACATATTATTTCTGAAACCGTTGCTCTTTATGAAGTTGACACTTATAAATATAGCATTGATGATCAGCTTCTTTTCGAAACTTTGTTACTAATGATAAGAGGAGGGACCATAAAGTACACTTTATTCCTGAACAATGAAAGTATTAAAAGAGAAAAACATCTTTCAGACAGTCTAAACGAAAAAGGAAATTGAACTTGATGAATCGAAAGATGATATTAGTAAGTAAAAAATGTAACTGAAATTGAAGCTATTCGTCTAGAACTTGAAGAATTATATGAAACCAAAACTCGAGGCTAAATTCTCAGATCTAAAGCACTTGGATTGATCAAGACGAAAAGCCGACTTCTTTCTTTCCGAGTCTAGAATCTCGAAATTTTCTCAACAAATCCTTTTCCAGGCTAGAGGATTCTAATGGACGTATCCTTGACTCTCAAAATGATATTCAGAAGGAAGTGAAATTATTCTATCAAAATACATACAGCACACATGACGTCTCAAACGTGGACCTGGATGACCTACTTAAGAATTATCTAATTCCGAGACTGAATAATGATGTTTCATCTGGGTAAGAAGGTGAACTTACCGAGATATCCGAGATCCACGCCTCCCTTTGTTGAAAAAAATGATGAGAGTTCCTGGTGCAGACGGTTTCACTGCCGAGTCTTTTGGTACGATTTAGGAAAATATCTTGTTCGTTCTTTAAATTACGGATACAAATATTGAGAATAACTGTCAATGTCTTAAAAACAAGGACTTATCACATGTATTCCAAAGGGGAAAAAAACAATTTATGAAAAACTGGCGACCAATTATCTATTATCCTATTATCAGTATTTTATAAAGTTGCCTCATTGGCAATTTCGAAACGAATTAAACTTGTTTTGGACACATTAATAAACGAGGATCAAAAGGGTTTCATGTCTGGCAGATGCATAGGCGATATTACCAGACAGGTTTATGATTTGATTGAATATACTGATACATAACAAATCCCTGGACTCCTCCTTTTAACATATTTTGAAAAGGCATTTGACACGGTTGATTGGTCATATATCGATGAAACCCTCACCTTTTTTAACTTTGGAGATTCCGTTAAAACCTGGATAAATGTTTTCTATAAAAATATTAAATCAAGTGTACTGGTAAATGGTTTTGGATCAAGCAACTTTGAAATATATAGAGGCTGTCGTCAGGTTGACCCACTATCACCATACCTCTTCATACTTTGTGTTGAAGTTTTGGCAATAATGATACGCAATAATGCTGACATAAAAGGAATTCATGTCGGCAATGTAGAATATCTTCAGTTTGCGGATGATACCTCCTGTACTCTTGATGGATCAGAACGATGTCTACAAGCAGTGCTTCAAGTTTTAACTTTTCCACCCGTTTTTCAGGACTAAAAGTCAACATAGACAAAACCAGAATTATTCGGCTTGGTTCAAAGAAACGTTCGAGAATGAAACTTATCCTACCCAAATTAAACAATCTATTTGCCTACCCAATCCACCAGATAGTTTGATTAAGGAATTTCAAAGCAAATGTTTTCGATTTATATGGGGAAACAAGCCTGATAAAGTTAAGCGTGATCAGCTGATATGCACTGTTAAAGAGGGTGGCATTAATGCACCTAATATAAAAGAAGTAATACAGGCTCAAAATAGTTCTGTCATAGGGCGTTTTTATAAAAACTACTCAAAAGTTTGTAATCTTTGAATACAACTGTCCAAATTTGAGAAAGACTACCATACCACTGGTTCGCAAGAAGTTCTAATGTGATCTCCTTAATGCTTGGTGGGATCTATTATCAAGACACAACGAAGCAGCTGATCTGGTATAACCAAAACATCCTGATCGATAGAAAAACTATTTTCTATCGACAATGGAAATGCAAAAGGTGTTCTCTTTATTAATGACCTTCTGGATGATTCGAGTAAGTTCATGTCCCGAGATATGTTTGAAACAAATATAAACTAAAAGCAAATCATTTAGAATACAATGGGGTCATTAACTCAATTAGGCAATCTTTAAAAGAAATGACACAAAATTAGAAACTATTTCAAAAAGCAAGATCCTATACAACCACACATGTTACACTTTTTGACAAGCTTCAGTGGTTTCAATACAAACTATTACAGCATTTTCTACCAACAAACAATATACTTTTTAAGATACAATACATTGACCATGATTATCTAATTTATGACTGTAGCAAGGTAACTCCTATCTGGTCAACAACTTGAACACTGGCTTAACAGTAAACTTGATTCAAATTTGAACTTTACTAAAGAGCAAATTCTAATCGGATTCGACCGTAAAAATAATGATCCAATCAATGTGATTCTTATCCTTTTAAATAATATCATCTTTAACCGTAAAATAACAAAGCAAATGCCAACCTTTCAGTTTGTGCAAGAGGAACTTAAAAAGTATTATGAATTAACCAAATATTCTGCAACGATAACTTTGAACATAGATCATTTTAAAAAAAATTCTGGTCGACCTGTCATGTCCTCTTTTCTGATTGACTATTGATTGTTGTATAATATATTCTGTTTAATGTTTTCCATTATTGTCGACACTGTGATGTAACAGCACTGGAGTCCATGTACTATGTTAAAATGTAAAAATAAAAAAATATTTAAAAACAATTGTTGCCATCGCATATTATCCATAAATGAGGAACCAGACGTCAGCAGTGGATGACTTATTCGTTATTCGAATAACAATAACTGAAATTTCTGCGCTTATTCGAATACAACGGACTACCACTCTGATAATTTTAGATTTCACCGAAAGGAAAGGAAAGGCATGGATTTTTACGAACTGAATCTGGCGTTTTTATCACCACTACAAATTCGCGCGACTTTCTTGAGTGTGCTAATTTAGTTATTATCAATTCTATTTATATTCATTTCCGAAGTAAAGACAAGAATAAGCTTGACAGTCTATTTAAATGAATGAAAAATAAAGCAGCTTTAGTGTAGTTTAACCGAAAAGGTGCCTTAAATGTCCAGGTGAGCACAACAAGTACATGTATCACTTGTTAAGTAAGTTTAAATAAATTTTCAATTGAGGGGGTTCATAATAACATTTTATCTCCACAAGTTGTATCTCAAAATGATTCCGTAACACAAGTAAATGTTTTGGTCTTCTTATTTTGTTGGTCAAAATTTACAGCATATTTCATCTTTTAATGAATGTAAACTGTCCCGATATTTGATAGGTAAACAAATTGTATTATATTTTGAGAGGTGAAATACTTCATTTATCGGTTAAAAAAAACTGGCAGTCAAAAGAAAGTGAACACCTCTTTTAAAACCACTTTAATTAAAAAAAACTAAATATGGTAGAAGTTTGAGATGAGGTACATTGGATAGTTCATTCATTTCGGAAAACATCAAAATCCTAAACTTTACCGTTTGATTAGCCAGTTTTGCACATAAGAAATCGAAAAGGATGTAGGGGTAAAACAACACAACCAAAACAGGTTACTTTTAATTCTTTCTATTCCTTTACGTCGTTCAATTTGTAAAATGTGCCACATGGGTGCCAAAAGTGGTCGATTCGTGTGTCAACGCATTATGAAATGCACTGTCTGATCGAGAATTAAAATGTCTTATGACGTCATCTGACAACTGTTTCTGTGTTCATGCAATATCTACATCGACGCTAGTTCTTTAAAGGATAGATGAAATGCATTTTTCTCAAGAATGACAGATGATTACCTCTACGTATATTGTATATCGGAATCAATTGAGCATAAAATCGAGACAATATACACTTGCAATTGATAATTAAGACGATTTTAATTCACCCATTTTAACACTATCGCAATTTGTTCGGCGAAACCTTTTGAAAATGCTCACTGAGGCGTGACTGTGATAAGCGATAGACGGGGCGGCTAGGTAGCTTCTCCGCCGATGTCTCGTTAATTAATTACTGATAATTATCACTGCCGCTAAATGAATTTATGAGGTGTATTACAGCGCCAAAAAGACATGTTTATGTAATAATTGTGTAATTGTCATCTGCGGAATTACCTAGTTGGATATCTAAACAGTCGATATATGGGAAATTTAAGTTAATATATCTTTGTGAAATTAACAATCAAAATGTTGCGAAATTACGTTGAATTGTGACCATCGCTGAAAATCAAATTCCTCCACATACGTCACAGAAGTCATCCCTTCACGGGTCACACCCCCGCAGACTTTCATTCTGGTCGCCGGGGCTAAATCAGGCGGTTTTTTAAAAAGCCGTATATAAGTAATTTATGGACCGATTTCAGAAATTTAAAATCGAGCAATTGTCAAATTGACATCCCATTTTAATGAATCCGATTTGGACCATATGTCATTTCATCCATCCTTTAACTGAAGGGTGTGGTTTGATTCTAACACGTCATTGTGGACCGTCTGACAGTTGTCTTCTCAGCGACAAGTCTTAAGAAAATAAAAATTATTGTAAAGCTGTAACGTTGCATGTCAAACAGACGTTGTCACAGCCATAATGACATTAGCCAAGCATCAAAGTTCAGCGGTCAGTACATGTCTATTGAGCAGTCGAACAACTTCGACTCTACCACTTCAATGTCTTCTGGTGCACGTGTGCATAGTAACACGCCGATCTATGGTGGTCGCCGTCGATGACGTCACTCAGAGATAGCGTTGGCGGCGGTCTAACGCAAGCAGATCATGGCGCAAACAGACTATTGATTTTTGTGTTCTTGGATTGTCAAATATCTCCCCAACTCGGCTGTAATGTGACAACATATTGACATTCGAAATGCAGGAACAAGGGCGATTCTTGTAGCTTTGGTATCCATTCACGTATTTCTGGTGTTACTTTTGACGGGTTTAAGGTGTGTTTTTCACAGATGGGATGCCAACATTAATAATGTGTAGCAATTTTACCTATGTGACAGGTGACTTTACACCAGTATGAAGGACACGTGATTATCAATATTTTCCAATTTTCTCCAAAATGTGTTAATATGGTTTTAGTCCAACTTTTAAAAAACAAAGGT
This sequence comes from Gibbula magus, assembly GCA_936450465.1. Lineage (NCBI taxonomy): Eukaryota > Metazoa > Mollusca > Gastropoda > Trochida > Trochidae > Gibbula > Gibbula magus. The sequence continues at coordinate 35,526,883 of OW388293.1, forward strand.
TAATGTTTAGGCCCTGTGTATCTGATGCTTACTGTCAACATCAATAATATCCATTTTCCATAATTTCATTTTAAAACGTGTATACTTTCTTTTGCCTGTCAGTTTCAAAATCCGTATTTTCAATTAGTGAAATAAAATGTTATTCTACTCAGTGAAATTACACTTTCACTCATATGACGTCATCGTAACAATATGATGACGTCATAAGATGACTATCTGCCCCATTCATAAAAATACCGTAATTTACGAACTTTATTAAATCTTTGGACAATTTTACCATTGTGGACCATATGTCATTTCATCCATCCTTTAACTGAAGGGTGTGGTTTGATTCTAACACGTCATTGTGGACCGTCTGACAGTTGTCTTCTCAGCGACAAGTCTTAAGAAAATAAAAATTATTGTAAAGCTGTAACGTTGCATGTCAAACAGACGTTGTCACAGCCATAATGACATTAGCCAAGCATCAAAGTTCAGCGGTCAGTACATGTCTATTGAGCAGTCGAACAACTTCGACTCTACCACTTCAATGTCTTCTGGTGCACGTGTGCATAGTAACACGCCGATCTATGGTGGTCGCCGTCGATGACGTCACTCAGAGATAGCGTTGGCGGCGGTCTAACGCAAGCAGATCATGGCGCAAACAGACTATTGATTTTTGTGTTCTTGGATTGTCAAATATCTCCCCAACTCGGCTGTAATGTGACAACATATTGACATTCGAAATGCAGGAACAAGGGCGATTCTTGTAGCTTTGGTATCCATTCACGTATTTCTGGTGTTACTTTTGACGGGTTTAAGGTGTGTTTTTCACAGATGGGATGCCAACATTAATAATGTGTAGCAATTTTACCTATGTGACAGGTGACTTTACACCAGTATGAAGGACACGTGATTATCAATATTTTCCAATTTTCTCCAAAATGTGTTAATATGGTTTTAGTCCAACTTTTAAAAAACAAAGGTTAATGTTTAGGCCCTGTGTATCTGATGCTTACTGTCAACATCAATAATATCCATTTTCCATAATTTCATTTTAAAACGTGTATACTTTCTTTTGCCTGTCAGTTTCAAAATCCGTATTTTCAATTAGTGAAATAAAATGTTATTCTACTCAGTGAAATTACACTTTCACTCATATGACGTCATCGTAACAATATGATGACGTCATAAGATGACTATCTGCCCCATTCATAAAAATACCGTAATTTACGAACTTTATTAAATCTTTGGACATCGGACGTTGGACATTTCTCGTCAAATGCCATGTATTCGACGGGAAATGTCAAATATCCTATATATATATATATATATATATATATATATATATATATATATATATATATATATATATATATATATATATATATTCGATCGTGATGTCAGTAAAATGTGTTGGTACAGGCAAACTGGTCCTAATATAACCGATACATATTGTTTCTCTTCATATTACATGTCGGTTACTACAAATCAATTAGTACAAATATCCTCCGGTCATGATAAAACGGTTTAATTAGCATCATGTGACAAAGTACTCGTCATGGCTATCGGCTCAAATTGTATACCATGCATTTTAACCGATATCAGATTGTAAGACTAATCATTTTTATCCCACCGTCCTTCCGTCCTTACGTCCGTAATCAACTCGAAAACCGTTCATGATATCTCTCTGAAACTTTCCATGTGTATTACCCACCAACTGAAATGGTTCCTTTTGATATTTTCAGATTTTTTTTTCGTTTCCATAGAAACGTTTTGACTTGAGACAGTTCGTTTCCGAAGCACAGCTCCAAAACTCTTTATCATGTCTTCCTGAAACTTTGCATGTGTATTACCCACTAACTGAAGTGGTGCCTTTTGATATTTTCAGATTTCTGAAAATTTTATTTTTTTTGTTTTCATGGAAACGTGTTAAATTTGGACTTTGTTCAAAGACAGGTTCGTTTCCGGAGCGCAGCTCCAAAACGCTTTATCATATCTTTCTGAAACTTTGCATGTGTATTACCCACTAACTGCAGTGGTGCCTTTTGATATTTTCAGATTTCCGAACAAAATATTTCCACAGAAACATGTTGAATTTGGACTTTGTTCAGGATAGGTCTGCTTCCGGAGCAGAACTCTAAAGCTCTTCATCATACCTGAAACTCAGCATGTGTATTACACCCACAAACTGAAGTAGTACATATACAATTATCTGTCAAAGATGTGTTTTACAAATTATATGGGACTGGTGGGATATGTCATCTTCTGATGACTCTTGTGATTGAAATCGCTCTTCCGGTTTTATGATAAGTCATTTGTATGAAGTGCCTATTCGGATTTTATAATAAACAACTTGAATTGAAATCCGTATTTGGATATTATGATGAATCATATGAAATGAACTCAGATTGCATATTGAATCAAGTTTTTTTTAATTCAACATAAATTATCCCAATATATATATAATTTCCTTTGCCATAAAGGTTTGTGTGAAATCAGTTTTCATAGTGTAGTATGTAGCATTGATATATGAAATATTCATTTAGATTGCATGATAAATCATATGAGTGAAATCTCTGTAATAGTTTACGTGAAAGTCATTTTAAAGTAAAACCATTATCGAACTTGTCAATGAAATTATCGAGCCACTTCATCATTAGGAAATGTCACTTATACAAATATTATTTATTCCATTTTTTTTATTTGACTTGACGGATTTGTTTTTCATGTATGTTTTAAAATGTAACTGATAACATGTCTTTGAGTAGGTTTTAGTTCATAACTAGTCATTATATTAGCACAACTCGATCGTTACTCAACAGCGCAGCACCTCACGTGATATCGGTTAACGTTTCTCTTCACTCCCTACGGTGTATCATATAAGTTCGATGATTAGTCGCCTTATTTGATTTTGACATTTTGTGTTGACAACTTCTGCTGTTACGGATTACCGTATCGGTGATTAATCAGAAAGGTCAAGGACGAAAGAAAACCAATCTCGAATGATCGAAGGAGACTTTTACACATAATCTTCCACGAGTTAAATAAAATATGTCTGACACGAAAGCCAGTTTAGTATTTGGTGTATTACTCGCCAACATATGTTGACCGAACGTCTATGTGTATTCTAAACGACCTTCAACGCCATACGATTTATATTAAACAAGTAAATGATTTGGGATTAGACGAAAGAAAGCAGTTGAATATCATATCATTCACGAGTAATGAGAAATCATTTAAGTATTAAGAACATTAATTGCTCAGTTACATCAAGAGAAATAGCCAACGGTGTAGTTGAACTAATATTTCCACAAGTCGATACAGCGGCACCAACACTGTTATATCACAACTGCGTACTATCGTGACAAGCGTTATTGCACTAGTGTAACATTGCCATATCACACTTCTGTCATTCCCATGGGCGAGTAATAAATGATATTTTCACAGTGTAACAAAGACACTTTATATACCATATTCGCATTAATGTGATATTTGTTACCGTTATTAGCAGTAGGGTAAGGTACAAATGTAGAACTCGAGTTCACTTATTCCGACTCAAATACCTGAAAAACATCATCAGTAAAATCACATTTTATATTCTTATTTTCTCACTATTATCATAAATGCCGATTTGTCGTTTGAAATTTGCGTACATTTTGGATAAATCACGAAATCAACTATATTTTTTGAAGAATAAAGCAATTTTAAAACAAGTTATTTTTACGTCTCATCGATAAATTCTATTCCATGAAAACTTTAATATTTCAAATAAAAAAATACTATTTCAACTGAATTTTCACTAGGAAAATGAATATTTGGTTTCAATGAAGCACGCCTATATTATTGCAGACCACTTGACAGAGATTGTGATCGTGTTTTAAGTATACATTTACACCTAATAAAAGTACACCTAATAAAAGTATATACTTCACAGAGTATCATTTAAATGGTACTATAGTATTTCGTCTATAACATTGACTTAATGATGAAACAAAATGATAGTCATATTGTGCTACAAACATTACTAGGTCCATAATAACCCGAGGAAGAGGGTCACATGACTGTTACGAAACAAGTGTGAAGTTGTGTATTGTCCGAGCAATAACAACCACATCAATTCAAAATAATAAACAAGCAAAAAGTGAGCGTGGCTCACTAATACCCCCGACTGTTAAAATTTGACATTTTTATTTTACTTATAGAGAGATGTGTCTGCACACCTGAGGATTGATAAGCTATAAAATGTAATTGCTAAGATTAAAGTTTTTATGAAAAGAGTAGGATACGTCTATTCATGTAAAAAAGGTTGTTTTAGTAAAAGTAGGAATAATAGTTACTTGAAAAGGTAGGGGTAACATAATACACTACTGCCATAACCAGTGATTTCAACTTTATTTTGGAAATTAATTCATCATTCGAGTGACTTGAAACAACAGGTACATAGAAGCACACCCCTGTAAGCACAGTGAGGGATATACAGCAGTTTATGGTTGAAAGGAAAGAAAATTTAACTTTTTCCAAAATATAACCAGTGGAAATATAAAATAGTAAAATCAACAAGAACACAGAAGTAACTTTTGATGAAAGTTACATGAAAAAAAATGATAAAGTAAAAAAATCACAACACAGAAGTAGCTTCATTCATTCTAGCTCTGAATATGACGAAGTAAAAAAAATCACCAAATCGTGTTTTTACACTGCACCTCTCCTATTAGACATGTGCCAAACTTGAAAAGGATGAGATTAATAGTTTTTCTGTAATAGAACAGACAAAAAAAGTTCAGAATATGACTAAGTTAAAAACTACACCACTTCGGTTTTAACTTCGCACTGCACCTCTCCTAGTAGTGAAGAAGACATGTGGCAATTTTGAAAAGGATGAGATGAATAGATTTTCTGTAATCGATCGGACAAAAATTGTCTTCGGACGGAAGGGCGGACGAAAGGACGGAAGGACGGACGGACGGAATCGTTGGTATTACTATATACCCCCGACCTTTTTAGGCCGGGGTATAATAAACTGAATAATGAACCTTGTAAACAAGGGGCGAACGGAACTAAACCAATCACTTTCTAATGAGCTAACCATAAACAACATCCTGGGAAAATAGTGCAATTTAATTATGCACTTTATTTATTTAACCTCAACAGCAAAAAACTACAAACCTCAATGGCTCTTGCACTAAAACCAACATAGCATGGAACATTTTCAACAAGACCACAATACGCCACAGATGTAAGTCATATGTAAACAAGTCATCAGAAGATGACATCTCCTTTTTAGTTTATATTTATGTATATTTTAACTGTATTTTACTATGGGTTTATTTTAGTTTTTAAAGTCTCTCATAACCCAATATAGGGTGGCTCGTTACTTTTTATACATCAACTTAATGATATGGGTTTTATCTAAATGTATATATATATATATATTTATATATAGTTATGTATGAATCCATTGTAATGAGGTGAGACTATAATAAAATATATGTCTGTCTGTCTCCTACCGGTCGCACTGAGTTTGAAAAGATAGTGGTATAACTAAAGGCAGTTTTAGAAAGGTTTAAGTTTGGATGCTTTTTTATTCATTTTGATATTGAATGAACCCTGTTATGTGTCAGAAGGTGTGTTTATGTGTTTATGTCCATGTTACCAGCACTCAGTGTGCGGAAGTGGACAATAAGGAGTGCCGCTGTCGCATCGATGTTGAAATATTTGCGAAAAACAGCAACACAATCAACTTAAAGTCAGAAAAATGCTCCGGAAGAAAATATGACTACAGAGAATTCGAAGCAGACAGAGTGGAGATGGCGTATCTCTATTAATCAATATATATAAACTGCCAGGCAAAAGAAAGTACTCAGCTCAGTGGAACAGGAAGATTTTCTGGATAACATCTTCTTTCATGTGAAAATACACGACGTTTAAAAATTCGGAGTATATACTCACTCCTCCATCAGTTGGTTTCAATTAATTCAATAATTATGTAAAATAAATTAGATGCATTTGACAATTGCACGATAAATAATACTTATCTGCAGTAGTTTGAATGAATGCATTGGTGACTATGGTTAAATTTGAGTTACAATATCTTTATTAAATGACGACAGGGGTAAGAAATGAAATTTACACCAACATGACCCCTACCACGTTTAAAATGTTGTAAATGTGTGCTCATTTATTGATTTCCATTTATTTAAATCAACTGAGATGAGTACTTTCTTTTGCCTGGCAGTTTATATTTGTCTTCATGAATAATAAGTTAAGTTCTGCTCCAGAAATATGTGAAAATAACACAAGGTAACACTTTCGTAGGTGGGTAATTAACATGCAAAGATTCAGAAATATATTCAGAAAGATATTCAGAAAGATATTCAGTAAGATATTCAGAAAGATTGTAGAGTTCTGCTCCTGCAACACGGCCATCCGTGTATACAACCAAAAGCTTATTACTTTTCATGTTAACAAAAAACAAAAAGATGAAACCTTTGAATATACGAAAAATTCATAACCATTTGTAAACTTGACATCGCAACCCCCAGCAAACGCAGCGAATAATAAGCACTACAAGAACAGCAAATTAGTCAAACAGCAAAAAAAAAACTCACCAATTTCCAGAAACCCCCTAGCATAACACAACCAAAACTCAACAACCACTCACCAAATCCAAGACGCAAGACATCACAACAATTGCTGATAAGCATGAAACAGAGCTGGAGTAATAAAATATGATATTCTTGAAAACTACTTCTGCCTTACATCTGTCTTGCTTCATTTTTAAATGTAGGCTACTGCACTCTTGAAACTGTAATGCTTAATCACACAAAACCACACTGTTAATAAACATTTAACATGCGAAATGCAACGTATCCAACGTATCCACTAAGACGATCTACAAGAAGGCCTACATGTCGTCTGGATTTGGATTTAGATTGTTCGCAGAATGCCATCATTTAGTGCAAAGAACTGTCATTGGTTAATGTTTTGGTCATTCAACACGAGTTTCCCTACGACAACTCTTGTGAGTGATAGAACGTTGAGGTAGCAAGAGTTAGTTATGGTTGACCGAGGATGACACAAGTTTAAGAATCTTCTATGTTGCAGCGTGTACCAGGGCTGCCGGGGGGCTCCCCAAATACAGGTGCCCCACCCTGGACTCTATCGGCAGTGTGAGGTGTATCGATGACTCGCAGCTGTGTAACCACGTACCCGACTGTCCTGAGGGGGAGGACGAACAACCCAGCCTCTGTCTCTTCTATAAAGTGGTAGGTAGGACTTTGAGTAAATACTTCACAAGTTGTTCATACGCAGGAAGAGACAGAGATAGCCCCGAAGGTCATGTGGTCATGCAGTGAGATGTAACATGAAGGCGTCTTCAAAAACTAACAAACCATGAATAGTAATTCGCCGAACTTCGATGTAGCATGGCATCCAAACCTTACTGGTTATACTACATGTACAGTTCTCTGAATAGCAAAATTGACGAGCAATAATAACCACTGCACTTTTCCGGCCCCATGTTAGGATTCGAACCCGGAATCTTTTGGCACTAACCATTTCGCTATCACTGTCAGTCCCTGTTTTGGAGATCATATACCCTTAGTAACAATTACTGACATAATATTCTACTTCGTAAATGTAACACTTGAACATGGTGAAGAAATGATGATTTCATGAATTCATTGCTATTAATGTTCTCTAATATTCAACTTACAAAATAAGTTGTTTCCCTCCCTGTTAATTCTACAGCCAGGCCTCGTTTATCCAGACGCCGGAAGCCCGGTCAACCGCACGTATTTCAAATCTTCTCTATGTATATCTTTGGAAACGATGACTCACTTAACCGCACGACGGTTTTCAACTGTAATCAAATCGTGCGGATAAACGGTGGCCCACTGTATTTAACTGATGAACATCATAGCTTTGCTGTCATTAAAGTATATTATATCCTGTTATTTGATTGAATAGCATAGCCCTGTGTATATAATCACAGAGGTTAAACATCCTAGCCCTTTGTTATCACCCAGGTTGAATGAAACTTTCATGAACGGACATGTAAAATTAATGTATATATAATTTGTATGCCTACTGTGACTCAAGTTCTTTATCACTATTTCAGATTGACAGAGACTTACGGGCTCTATTCGACTTTATCGTGGAGAGGTTTGAGTCTCATGTTCGTCATCTACATCGATAGTTATCTCCCCTTTGGCCTGAATACTGAAACACAACACTTTCGAATGTACAATGATTTGTATATAAGTCGTAATATGTCTATTAGTGAATATTTGAAATGAAATAAGCCTTTCAGACGTGAAAGGTCTTTTCAAAAATAGGTCTACTTTTCAAGGATTACGTTCTTTGTTTTTACTTTAAAAAAAATTAAAGTCAAAAGTATGAAAGTTGATGCAACAGCGTTTAAAAGTTATTATATTATGATAAAATAAATTGAAATAATGAGTTTGGTATATTGCGTTTCTTTTTAAAGTAGTTTAAATTATTTAAAATAGTAACCTTAATTTAAAATTGTAATATAAATCACACCTTCTTATAGTTACATTCTCTATTCAGTTTTCTTAGTTTATACCTTATAGTTTATTTCCTTACCCCTTTTGTCATCTTGTTTATCTACATATATGTTTCCAAAAGGTACATGCATGTTATCGGCCCCTGACCTTTGTTTTATATGCAAAAGAAATAAAAAATCTGAAAAAAACTTGTTTTCTCATTTGTAATACAGATCATCAGTTAATTTGTGAAGATACAGCAATTGAATATCATTTCTGTCTCTATCGATTTTCCTGCACCATTCAAATTAGAAATTATGACGGTTATCACCAATCTGATAGACAGGCAGCTGACAACACGTGTCACAGCTGAGCTACTGCTTGTTACCTATTCATTGTAATTGACTTGTCCAAATAAAAGACTAAACAATTTACATAATGCACGCTGGCCAATCAGAACCATTCAACTACCCTGTAAGAGCCGGATCTGCATTGAATAAAATGTCCATATTTATTTTGAATGAATAAAGAAATATTTCAGGTATGTTCACAGTCCGACAGGCTGCTGAATTCCTAATCACCCAGCAGCATTTAAACATCCTGCTCCACGTCAGTCAACTGCACACGCATTTTGAAAACCAACAACTTACAGGTCAATTCTATATACTTCAAATAATGACTTGACAAAGTGGTGCGTGCAAAGAAACTTTGTTCAGCAGTTGAACTGGTCTGGACAAACCGGGCTTTGAAGTGTAACATACAGAAACGAGTATTGACTATTTCTTGGTGAGTTACATCATAACAGGAGCTCTAGTATACGTGAACAAGCGGTCACTATTTCATTTAATAAGAATCATGTTACATCAGGGTATTTCTATCCGCAAGGTTACTTCAATCAACTGATTATCTACTTTCTCTCTAAGTTTTGCCTCGTATCGCGCGATAAATATCCAGCCAATTAATATACTTAAACTCGAGCATTATTGTACCCGGATAAGGGAAACCGCTGAGCGAATTTCAAATCACAACATTCATTGACTGACAAAAGAAACTGTACATATACAGAGTCGTGCAAAAAGTATTCGGACGGTGACGCCATTTCCATAGACTTACATGTTAATTTAGTCGTAGATAAATAATATTCATAGATAGGATATTTGTCTGATCCTATTCACATTTACCATGTTTGTGAGGAATAATCTTGGCTTAAACCTCATAATTTATGGTTTTTTTCCCGTTTTATATATAGGAAATGACAGCAATTTCATCAACATATATACATAGTTGTGAAAACATTTAACATGGCGATCTATGGGACCCGTTTTTATTTAATGTACACACGTAGGTAAATCGGATGACATTTGTTAAATTGTCGTCAGAAAATTTAATTCAAATTATGTACTTAAAGCTGAGATGTTTTCCAATCAAGCTGGAAAATTTGACATTGATCCAACCAGAATTTATTTCATGAAAATTATTTATCCAAGACTAAATTAACATGCAAGTCTATGGAAATAACGTCACCGTCCGAATACTTTTTGCATCACTCTGTATATGAATGACCTACCAGTCAGGGGATGAAAGTAACCGCGCAGATACAAATACTCTGATGTAACAGGATGACAAAATAATGTTTCATTGAATCATCCCAATTGCTGGAATTAATGGTGGCAGAAACAGGATAGGTTCTTGTTTATGCTTTACATGTAAGGTCAAAGATAGGAAATAGTCTCTCCCCACTCTCCCGAACAACTTTGATCAACTAGGAGTCTCAATTTCCAGCCACGATTTCACCAAACGTGTAACAGAGGTTACTTAAGAAGAAATGATTTGAATAACCTATATGGGTAGAAAATGGGAAGTGTTATTTTCTTCTGCAAATCTAAAGTAAAATCAGAAATCTTACAAACATCTTTACAAACCCATGACCCCTATTAACATAACTTATATCTCTATACGTATGTACAAAGATCGATAATGTTAGGATATGAGATGGTATCGGGTAACAGCTGCACTTGCACTATAAGTGGAAATATGTAATTTGGATTCGTTAGGACGTCAATAGCATTACTTCATCTGTACTGACATAGGATACACTTACATCCAGACACGATGTCGTTAACATGGTATGTCATGGACACAAGTTTAGTTTATATTTATTACCAAACTCTTGAAACTGATGAAGACAAACATTTACTTTCTAGTCAATACACAAAGTCATATGACACGAAACATATTACCATATATTTCTTATGAAGCCACGTCATCACGACAAAACGATCCCGTATGAAAAATCAAATACCTTAAAAAAACTTAATTAGACGCAGGGCTAAAAATCCACGAAATATCTACGAATTACACACAAAATAAATAAGACACAGTTACGGGTACGTACACTACGGAGTTTCACGAAAAAGATACGATATCACGAGTGTGTACGACGTTGTTACGGACTGTACGATTTTATACAATTATAGACTGGTGATTCGGTCAATACCTGTTTTTATGGACCCGAGAAAACAATATTGACCAAGGACGAAGTCCGCGGTCAATATTGTTTTCTCGGGTCCATAAAAACAGGTATTGACCGAATCACCAGTCCATAATTGTTTTATTATGTATTTGACACAGGAAAGAAAACAAAACAATGAAATCTCAAAAATGTAATTTGGTTTGAACAGCTGGAACTACGATCAGATGACGTCAAGGTTACAATAGCATGACGTCATGCAACAATCGTTTGACGTCATGCAACAATCGTTTGACGTCACTCAAGTCAATATTGCTTTTGGTCGGACTCGGGCTGGAGTCAATATGCTTGTCTGTCGACGGTCACGTGATGGCCTCTCGACCAATCAGATCGCTGGAAAAATATGCTCACATAATAAATTACGAATAGTTTACGAAGCATCTACGATACTGTAATTTGTAGATTATTCCAGAAAATGTTTTGACAAACAAAAAATGTTTCACAAATGCAACGAATTGTCTACGGATGTTAGAGAGTCTGAATCGTTTCAGGATGATTCGGGATAATTCGGGTCTCAATGAAATAGAGGCATTACATGTAAATAAGAGAAGTGTCACAACGTATTGCTCAGTAAGTCTGCCCTTCTCTTATCCTTCTCGAATCAGGTCACCAATCAAGTATTATAACTGCCCAAAGTCGTCAATTGTACTATGCTAAGCGTCTGGGTCCACGTTAAATATCACATTTAGTCGCCTCGTTCCAGCTTGATAATAGCTGTATAGTGACGAATCCTTCATTTAATGTACACAAAAATATCGTTTACAATCAAATTCGTTATTAGTACATAACTTGCGCATAGGTCATATTCGAATCAAAACATTCAATGATCGTTTTAGATGTTGGATATGGCAGAGACAAACGACTAAGTGGTTAGATATTAACATTATTTGAAGCGATACTAATTCATCGTTCTGAGGAAAATTTCAACTCCATCAAATCTTTTTTGAAACCTTGCAAGACGAACTCGGCACTAGTTGTAAGGCATGTTTAATGTCAATACAACCTTCCAAAGGTCCGTTTCTTAGCTGATCGTGACTCGATAATTTCTGAAACTTGAAATCTTTATTATTTTGATCGAAAACATATTTTATTCATTTAAGAACTGGATTGGGCACAAGCTATACAACCTACAGAAGCTCTCTCCACATTATTGATAAATATTTGACAAGGCTAAAATACGTATGCAGAAGAGAATTTTAAATATCTTAGTAGACATAGTTTCAGTGGGAAGAAAATAATATACATTATTAGGCATGATACAATTAGAAATAGTATTGTTATGACAAATACTTTATAAATATGGTTAATGAATACATTTGTATTTATGTATTAATTGAACCGCTGACTCTTTCCAATGAATTTATGAACATGGGGAAACATTTTTTCATTGACTGGTTGTGGAAGATTTGGATTGCCAAAGAGGATTGTATTTAGATCTAATTCTGCTTTAAATTTTGAAAGTTAGCATATCTTGGACATCTCAAGAAGAAATGATAGACATCGTCTACCAAAGCAAGATTTACTTTCGGATACAATGACAGATACAGATACAGATGAGCGTTTAGGGAACTACATAATGTTCATCCACCTATCGCCGAATAGAAAATATGTTGGGATTTTACAAACTTTTTTCAGATAACTTTGCTTTAAATGATGATAATAAATTTTAACATCTTCTTGTTGAGGGAAGATTATAGATAAGTACAGTCGTAGATGAAAGACTTTTGAAGGAATGCAGTTCGAAATTTTGGAATACATAATTTTGATTTGCTACGCAAGTTGTAATGAGAAATAGTTTCAGTGACTGGTGAAAATAAATTAATCAGATAATCTGGAGCTTGAATATTAATAATTTTGTAAAAAGTACAAAGTTTCTTATTTTCACGACTAAGTTTTAAAGGCAACCAACCAGTTTTTTTGTTTAAGGTATCTCTGGAAGCAAACTTTGGCAAACCAGTTACAAATCTTGCAGCTTTAAGTTGCACCTTTTCAAGTTTGTCACACAAACCATCCGAACAGTTATCCCAGACCACAGAAGCATATTCTAAAATGGGTCGAATATACATTTACAGCATACGTGATAAAATGCTTCTGTTCAAACATACTTTAACATACGTGGAGAAGATGTTATTTTTGAAGCCTTTTCTATGGTTTCTATGGACCATTTAGTATTGTCCGAGAAGATAATGCCAAAATGTTTATGTTGATGTAAACGTTGCAGTTGATCATTATTGATTACTAATCAGGGCCGTGTTCAAGAGAGGTTTCAAAGTAATCGCTCAATTAGCGATTACTTTTAAACCTCTCTTGAACGCGATTGCTCAATGAAGCGCTACGTAGCAAGTCGAGCAAACTTCGAAGAATTTGCACCTAGTCGTTCAAGAGAGAATGAGCGCTACTTGAGCGCTACTTGAGCGCTACATTGAGCGATCTTGATCTACATTTAAAAACCTCTTGAACGCGATTGCTCAATGTAGCGCTACGTAGGCCTATATAGCAAAGCGAGCGAACTTGTTTTTTTGCACCGTGTCGTTCAGGAGAGAATGAGCGCTATTTGAGCAATCAATGAGCGAGTGTAAGCGCTCGCTGTTATTGAACGGAGCCCAGATCTAGAGCACCTCTAATTTACTAGACGCGCCGATATGCACCAAAGGTTTTAACATACTGAGGTTAAGCGAGTGGAGATTTAACGGCGCTGTCAAGTATATTTCGACTATATAACGGAAGCTAGATTAATTTTAGTACGTTACATTACCATGGTTATGCATTACGGTGAAACCTGAGAGCATTGTCTGGAACTAGAGAAACACTCAGACTCTCTCCTGGTCCGCCAATGATACTTTTTGCATGGTACCTGGTCTATTTCAGGAGTTTAAATATTTTTATTTTGGCATTAAAATTGACAAAGTTAACGCATTGCGTTCGGGACGCATGATGAGCCATTAAAATGCACTGAACTTTATTGAAACGATTAACACTGGCAGGCTGCCATCAATCGAAGGATCAAGTAGATAAGCTGACAAAGGAAAGCTCAGGAAAAATGGTGACACCAAATTTTAGTTCTATCGGTGTAACCTCCTTTTTCATTTTTGTGCATTACGTTAAATGAGAAAACCTTTTAGTATCACTAATTTTACAACGTTTAAATAAATAAAACATATATATTAATAGAATAGCCTTAAGATATATAAGATAAGATTGATCAACAATGGCAATTAAAAAAAAAATAGTTTTCATATATTACATTAATAGTTTAAATATATTTAAACTCAGCATATACTATATGTAAACATAAAGTAAACACTAACTGAACACTGGTTACTAAGAAAACGCCGATTCTGTTCAAAATGTGATAATGTGTGATAGGGACCTCTTCTAAAAATGGCATTTAGCTGGGCCTGTCAGATGTCCATCACATGAATTCATAGGCTAGGGTCATGGGACTATCTAAAACCATAGTGGCATTTTGTCCCCTATTTTGGTAGTGAAACCCCAATTGTAAAGTCCTGCATCAAAGACTACGTCTGCCGCTGACGTATTGCAATCTAAACTTTAACTTTTTCAGTCAACATGACGATCGCGAAATGGATCTTTATGCGCCTTGAGTTTCTAGCAAGAAAATATAAATCGTCTAATATCAATTAATTCTGAGTCTGGAAATAACAAATAATGTATTGACCGTAAATGTCAAACATCCCGCATTAAATGATGGGCGGAATAAGATCGACACTCGTGTTCGTAGTCTGGAGGCTGCCTCAACAATAGCAGATAAATATTTTCGCTTAATATTCTATTTTAAGTGTTCTATCGTAATTTGTACTGAAAGACTTCATTCAGTAAAAACAGTTTATTTCCGAAATCATCATTTTAATAATGTTATAATATGAACATAAAATCAATGTACGGGAAAATAAATTAGTTCCAGGTCACGAGGAGTCTTAGTCTAACACATCTGAAAAAAAATTAATAAGGAACTTTATATGGGATTTTCTCTCATAGGTCCCCTTTCAATATTTAATAAAATTTTGTACGAAGAAATACGTTTTTCAGAGCGTGAGTGTAAGACTAGCGGAGTCTGTAAATATCATTTCAATGTTGCGCTAGTTTCTAACTAAAGATATATACATTTCAATTACAATATCAATAAACTTCCTATCCCTTTCACCTTTCTGAAAACAAAATTTTAATAATCATTTATTAAACCTCCACAAGTTTCTATGTATATAGTTTCATCCATTATAAAAAATGATATTCGATTTCATCTAAAGTATGTATAATTTTAAAGGCGCTGTACACTCATTCTCAACGAAAGTGCACAATTAGTAAATAATGGTGTCGTCCTAATAAATCGTCCTTTTATATAATGAATATACCGTTAATATGGTGCAATGTAAGATTGATGAAAAAGGAAATTGAATTCGTAGTACGAACGACACATAAAATGTTACATTTTACTGTTGATATTTTTTAGAGAGGCCTTAGTAATCTTGGAACATGTCAAAATAGCAATGTCACCAACAAGAACTGTCACGTTGACGTAGGAACTGAGATTCACTCATAAGTCATGGATGCGATAACACATGTCCAAATATAGAATAACCTTTACTAAGGAATTTTCAGCAAGCAGAACTGTTAACACTTTTCTCAAATTTCTTAAAATACCAAATGTTTACTGTCGCTATTTTCATGTATTCTACGTTATGTATTTTAAATAAACTGATAAATAAATGTTATCTGCAGTGAACCTAAATACATTCAGTCATTCATGTGTGTTGAATAATAAAGAAAAGTAAAATAGTAACAATTGTCATATTAAATGTATTAATTTTTCAGAAATTAAAGAACTACCGTTAAGGAAAAATCGTATGGTTAAGCCTGTATTCTACGTTATGTGTCTCCTACAAAAATGTAAAATAGGAACTTGCTAAAAGTAATAGTTACAGCTCGGTAAAGTTGTAAAGTTTCCTTGTAATCACCAGCAATTGCGCTAACACGTCCAAAAAACTTTCCGTTGCAATAAAACATCCCAATGTATTTTACGTTATGTATTCTACGTTATGGTATCATACGTTATGACTGCCTATAAGGAGTGTAACGTTGTGTAGTGTCATGGGCGACGTCATACAATATTGTCCATATGTTGTTACAAGTGATTATATGATTTGGAACGAATTTTAGCGTGTTTTATTTTTACTCATTTTTTTATTTCCGATGCTGATATTTCAAACACTGTAATAGGGCCTAGATATACCGTCAGTCCTTGAATAATCGCCAGGCGATTATTAATTTGACCCAACGATTTGACCCAGATTTGATCCAGCGATTATTCAAGACGATTGTTTTTTTCGAAGCCCTAATATAAAATAAGCCCTAATATATCTGAACATTTTAAATAATAACAAAAACATAATTTCAGTATGTTTTAAATTATTAATATTGTTAACCAAGTGCATGGCGTAAATATGCTTATGCCGGGAATAATTTTTGAAAAGGAGATAGACATTAGTTTGTTTACATTTACTAAAATTAACCCGGCGATTAGGCCTACTCAAGACAAGCGATTATTTATTTCAAAGAGGACTTAGACCCGGCGATTATTCAAGGCAGGCGATTGTTCAAGGCAGGCGATTATTCAATAAATTTACGGTACCTATATGCAATTTAAGTAGGCCTTTTTACGCTGAAACTTCGCCTTCATTCAAATAAAAAAGATTCATACAACATATACATCTTATAATAGGCATATACATTTTTTGGTGTTCATATATACCGGTTAGTGAAGGCAATTAAGTGTGAATGTTTCCAATTTATTTAAAAGCAGAATAGTCTCGTACCACTTAAATTCATACGGTGACGTTATTTCCATTGAGTTTAAATAGTCTCGGATAAATATTGTTCGAAAATACGATTCTTTTTGCCCGATCCTATAAACATTAATCACTTTTGTAAAGAATTATCTTGGCTACATCCTCATGATATATGTATGTTTAATGTTTGTTTAGGAAAGACAGTAAGTTGTCCAACATATAGGCCTATATAGTTGTGAAATCATTGAAAATGACGATCTATGGGAAACGTTTTTATTCAAAGACTATGTAAACATGTAGGTAAATCTAATGACATTAATCAAATTGTCATCGGAAAAGTTAATTTAAAGTATGTACTTCAAGCGGAGATGATTTCCAATCAAGCTGGATAGATTTAAATTGATCCTAACAGAACTCATTTCTTGAAAATTGTTTAGTCTGGACATGCAAGTCTATGAAAATAACGTCACCGAACGAATAAACTGGCACGGCCCGGCCCGGGTATTATACATTGTTCCACATAGATATGATAAGAGCGAAAATTGTTACACTTTTGTTAGATGAGCCAAATGGTCTAGTTACTGTCAATGTTTTCTGTTACGTTCATTTTCGAAGTAGATCTACATGTTCGAATCCCGTGGATGATATTTTTGTTTAAAAACTACACCCGAGGTTTCTTTGATATTTGACGTTAAAAGTAATACATTGCATAAGGTACGCAAACTTAAAATAAGATGGTAATGAGATAACAAAAATTAAGCAGAGTTTAAGAAATTAACCCATTTGACCAATTTAAATCAAACTGAAACTTGTTACATGTTTACTGTTAGATAATATATAATTATTGACGTATATGGTTCATTACCTGGAACAAATAACGTTATATATAACGTAAAATAGGCCTACTGAGACATATTGACATGTCATTTTTGGACAGCAATTATAGGACATCTGGTAGGAATTATTTGCTCAAACTTCATAATCGTATTTAATGAACAGAGGACATTGGGGTAACACATATTAACACTTCTAATGCAGACTTTCGATTTTTGTGAAATGCACATTTTCAATTGTGCACTTTCATTGAGAATGAGTGTGTAGCACGTTTTTTCTCTCAAATAAGTCGATGAAATGTATTTGAAAAATAATGTCAACAATAGTAAAACACCCCACTCTCTTCGGAAAATCAAGTTACAAATGAGTGTATATGGTTCCGTAAAGCCATGGCAATTGTTTTAGTCATTCGAAATAATAAAATGTGTTCACAATAAAATGGCCGCCATGCAATTTTGGCTTTATACGCAACACCGTTATTACCACTACGGATAATTGGTTTGTGTAATAAGATGTTTTACCCTCTGAAGTAAATATAAATGACATAAACTATCATTATAAATGAGAAATTTGAAAAAATAAAATTTGCAAAAAACGTGCTACAGCGCCTTTAAAGCCCATATCAAATAAAAATAGCAATGTCAGCAAATTTTAGCTTTTACAGCCTCCGGCTAATGTCGTCGGTTTTAAACCAAATTTGCGGCTGTTGAATAACAATGAATTCCGGAAATTTTAAACGCAACTAGTTATCATATAAATCAACTATAAACCCTAATAGCTAGAACGTTTGCAAATGGTTTCTAGAAAGTTTCTTCAAAACGTTCCACCAAAACGTTTTTAAAACAAACAAAAAAGCCCTCCACAAACCAAAGTTTCAGAAACGTTTTTAGAAACATTGATGAAACTTTATGGAAATATCCGAGAAACGTTTCTGTGTCTGCGGGGTAGTTATGACTTAGGGGGAAGTTTACTAAAGCCACAAGTTTGGTACTAGGTGTCATCCATCCTCGGTTACCCATGGTTTTATATATGCTCCGTTTCTCTCCACTATATCACCCATGGGAAACCTTATCAAGGGAATTGGCCAGCGTGACGAAGTCAGTAACCAAAGAAAATGCTCAATGGGATAAGACGGAAATGGTCAAGGGAGATAACCGGTGACGGAGGGTTAACACCTAGCTTGCTTTGAAACGAAGTGATATGAATTGTCATTGGCTCGCAGGTCCAAGCTGCGTAGCAGTTTGATTGGCTCACGCCGGCCAAGGGCGGGTAATTTGAGTACAGATTATTCATGGGTGATATAGTGGAGAGTAACGGAGCATATATAAAACCATGGGTAACCGAGGATGGCTGTCATCTGGATATAAGTATATTCTCTTATGTCTCTCTCGTTCCCATGAAAACAAAACAAAACTGGAAATTGAGAAATGTTTAAACACTGAGAGGTTTGGATTTCAGTTGGTACAACGAACAGTGTCTGAGTGCTCCTGAAACAACCAATCTCTATTTGGATTCAATGTACGTGTCGTTTCTTTGAAAACCCAAAAATGAGAATGTTTTCAAATCCATAACGTTAAAGGCACATCTTAACAACTAAGGAATTACACATGAAAAGCTAAAGCATTTTTTTTTTTATTAAGAACAGATGTTCAGCTCTGCTTTAGAAATAATTGCAAAGCTAACTCTAAATAGACCAGTCTGATTAAAATCGACGGTTTTCCGTGGAATAAAAATTGCAAAATAGTGCATCTACCGGGATAGTACGAACTCATATCAGTCGTAGGTTCCACGCCAAACCGTCTGATAACAGCCCGTAGACTCGCGCGTTCGAGCGCAATTCAGGTAGCCAATCAAAAGACGCCCAACAAATGCTTTCGGTGCGAGAAGCTAGGGGCAGATAACTCAAAACAGCTATCCTTTGGTCTGTTCCGAATGCTTTCAAAACAGTGACCGTTTAAAAACTACGTTGTGATTGGTAAGCTGTTTGACTGGGCTTTGGCTGTGCTAAACTGGTTCGAAACATTCACCCATACGGGGTGTTCTCAGACCTTGTGGAGAGGACTCTACAGGACCTGTTCGTATCCCGGTAGATGCATAATTTTGCAAATTTTATTCCTCGGAATTCCTGCTGAATCCTACGCGTTTGGATAAAACCGACAGACATAGATAAAGTCGTAAACCAACAGAGGTTATGTAAGAATATTTGGTTTTAGTAACATCTGCCGGGAGTAATTGGGTCATGCGACACTATATTGTTTGAATAATATATGTGGCGAGAGAGAGAGGTGTCATGTGACAATAATTGATTTAAGTAACTTCTGTGGGGAATAAATGAGATTTTGTGGCAAACATTAGGTTGAGTAACGTCTAACGGGAGAGAGACTGGGGTTATGTGGCAAGAATTGGTTTAAGTAACCTCCGTCGGGAGAGAATGAAGTTATGTGGCACGATATGTTGTGAGTATAACCCCCGTCGGGAGAGAATGAAGTTACGTGGCAATAATTGGTTTGAGTATCCTTTGTAGGGAGGGAATGAGGTTATGTGGCAATAATCTGGTCTGAATAACCTCTGTGGGAAGGAAATGAGGCTGTGTGGCAAGTTATGGTTTGAGTATATGGAGTTAACTCCCCTGGTCATTCATTCGCTCCGTATATCGGAAGTTTGTGAGTGAGAATGGAGGCGAAGAACGCTCCGAGATGCCGCTCTGAGCGCTTAAAATAATTAATTGTATATATTTTATGTGTGTAAATGTAACATATGAGGTTGCGATTAAGAGAGCACGACCCTCTGTTCAAATGGGTGTCGAGTTTGACGATACAGAATTATTTCGATTCGATTCGAGAGAAAGAGGTTGCCAACCAGTGCCGTGTTCAAGATAGGTTTCAAAGTAATCGCTCAAAGAGCGATTACTTTGAAACCTATCTTGAACGCGATTGCTCAATGTAGCGCTACGCAAGGCGAGCAAACTTTGAGGAATTTGCACGGTGTCGTTCAAGAGAAAAGAAGCGCTCATTGAGCGCTACATTGAGCGCTACATTGAGCAATTTAAGCGCTCGCTGCTATTGAACGGGGCGCTTGTTCAGTTCGTTCGCGCATAGGGAAAAATGGTCGTTCATCTCTGTTGCGCAACATATTTGCGCTAAACTTCACCTGTGGTTTGACTAACCTCTGTGGGGAGAGAATGAGGTTATGTGGCAATAATGTGGTCTGAATAACCTCTTTCGGGAGAGAATGGAATACTCCCTGTAATAAAGACTAACAATTAGTCTATGAATTTCCTTTTGACAATCAGTTTACCGCCATCGATGAGACTTTCCTTCCTGTCTTTTCTGGGCTTTCATTTGTATTCACTCAATCGAGATTAGCTGAATGATGACCTAGACTGTACTAAAGGCTCTTGTTTCATATATAGTCGTGTAGCAGGACTATACGTGCAATACAACCGTGTCTAATACTCTAAAAATAAATGAAAGCTTTCTCAGAAAAAACACGTAGAAAACAACAACCCCAGAAATTTGAAAAACTACTTGGGACCGGGTTACCGACGTACATCTACGTCTCTGCTGTATTATATTTAACAGACAAATCATCGAAACAATCGAAAATGCTGTGCACTACGTTTGTGTTGTTGTTTAAAGGCGTCTGCTGTGGGTGTTTGCTTGAGGGAGGAAACATTCGGTCTCTTAGATTATCGGCTTAATACTGAAACAAAGTAAGATTCGTCTCGAATAACATATTTTTAGGATAATGTTACCCACCTGATGAAGAAGTACGCATGTACCCAGTAACGTCGTGCATGTTCACAGTAAAGAAGCAGTTATACAGAAAATCTTGCTTTCCATGAAGATACGACTTGTTTATTATTCAAATTCTTTATATGATATGAGCTACAATTTAGGCCTGCTCTTCATTGAATCTTGACTAAAGACTTTAAGTAAATTCAAATCCTGATTAATTTGTTCCGATGAGCATTCAAATTCTAATTTAGAAAATGCTAACTAAACAATGAATTTTGTGGACTAAAAGATTACGTTTCATTTCATTAAGTATCATCCTCAAAATGAAATATTTCTGACTCAAATCTCGGTTACCAAAGAGAGTTGAGTTATCTTTTACGAACGCTTCGAACGTTATCCTGTTAAATATGTCGAGATTTATAACGTAAGAGTTTTGATATCCCGGGGGAATGGAGACATGCGGTCCTCTACATTCTCAGTTGGTCAGTCAAGTTCAGCAACAATAGGCACGATCTGGCTCCGGTTGGGTGACTTCTCCAAGCTAACACATGAGTTATGATACGCTCCGTGTATCATCGTACACCGAGTGTAGACAGGTGTACAGCGATGATATGCTTGTAGAGAGGAGTAGAATGGCTACGTTTTCAGTTTTATTTGGAAATAACACCAAGGATGGGTAATTATCACAAGCAAAATAAAGGCTTTTATTGACAGTATGATGAAATATATCCAGTGTCATATATGTGTATTATCACCTTGGCAATCATTTTCTTTGCACGATATATCGTATTTCCCCAATTGTTCACCCGTCATATTGGGCTAGTTTCTAACAAAATTTAACAGATTCAAACAGTAAAATGGGTAATAAGGAGATGAATGCATAAATGATTCGAACGCAATACTAACAATTGCGAAAACAAGTTTACAATGTTGAAGTTATCTTATATCCTGTGGTATTTCTTTTTAATGTGTTAAAATTTATTTTTCATTTTATTCATTCTTTATTCAGGTGTATGTAGGCCATATACATTTGACATCAAACAGCCTTCAAGCGGCTAGAGAATTGCTTATTAGCATTATATACATACATTGCCAGGTTTCGAAGTACATTCGTGTTGTCTATTGACATCAAAGTATTACATTTATGCAAAGAGGGATATACATAATGATTAAATTAATAATAATATTTTTTAAATGTGTTCCTATGTATAACATGTTTCCTAGCTATTGTTAGTGTCTCATAGATCAATTTGTCCGAAAAGGGTGAAATTTGATGAATGATCGATCTACTGGGGAGGTAACGTTCTGAGGAATCGGAATAAAATTCTTCCTAAGGGCATATTCTATCATCACGATTTACCTCCCTTTGACCCTTTTTCATCATACCCTTCATGTTTGAGAGGATCTTCCTCATTTAGATAAACTGACAAAGAATACACTTTTAAGGCAACAATTTCGCAAAACGGCGACAAGCAGTATGCTAGTAAAAAATTAAAATTATCCAACTAGTATCTAACTTGCCTGAATTCTCTATTCCTGAGAAAACTCTTTCATATTTTTCATATTCTACAAGTAATTCATTCTCTTCCAATCAATCAATCTTTATTCCTAAAAAAAAACCCACCCACGGTGGTACAAGAGAATACCCTATATATTACATAAACAGACAAGAATGGTGATGACATAGTTCATTTTAACATTTAAACAATACGAAGATGCTGTGACAGTGCCTTCAGTTCTGACATTTTTGTAGAACTTATCAATCTTTTATTTATGTAAGGATTTGGCCACTTGAAATAGGATTCATTAATATAAATGCGACGTTCTGTTTCAAATGCTTTATATTTGAATAGATAGTGTATTTCATCTAGGTTCCTCCCTTCCTTCCTAACCTTTGTTCTACTGGCTAATTATGACCACGCGGTAGATATACCCACCTAATCAGTGAATATTTGCTTGTTTACAGTCAATAGCAATATCAGTTCTCGAGTTATGTGCTCTCATTATGGGAAATTGATGTATACCCGCTGTTTGATTGCTAATAACAATGAACATATTAGAGGTTGATTGCCCTCTTTAGTCCTGAAGCTAGAAATGCTAGCCAGGGGACTGGCTCCTGTTAAAGGGGCAGTAGCACGTTTTTTCGCTCAAATAAGTTGATGAAATGTATTTGAAAAATAATTTCACCAATAGTAAAACATCCTTTTCTCTTCGGAAAATAAAGTTGAAAATGAGTGTACATGCTTTGGTAAAACCATGGGAATCGTTTTTGTAATAAAAAAAATAATAAATTGTGTTCACAATAAAATGGCCGCCATGCAAATTTTGCTTTATACGCAACATAGTTTTTACCACTACAGATAATTGGTTTGTGTAATAAGATGTTTTACCCTCTAAAGTTAATTTAAATGACATAAACTATCATAATAAATGGGAAATTTGAAAAACATTTTTTTTGCAAAAAACGTGCTACTGCCCGGTTAATGTTATTGATTTCCTCAAATACAGTTATTTGAAGAATAATTTATTTCAAGTTTCAGGCCACAGGCCCATAGAACATAGATATCATACAAAATGCATACAATTATGTAAAACAATAAATATTACATCAATAATTGTTGAATGACGCTCTCAGTTTAAAAGCATGAAAAAGATAGTGTGTAACATGCGGTATGTTCACATTTAGAAGACATTATATTTACAAATTTCTGGGGTTATATATTATGGGGTTATATGAAATTCATTTCCTTTTAAATTGTCATTTGTATAATGATCCGGGATTTAAATGTTTATCCTTGTTAGATATTTCTGTTTTAAAGCATTCTCTTCCCACAGATGTTATTCCCTTAAGATTTCAGATCCTAACAGTAGGATATGAGATCTGAAGGGAGCAACCTCTGTGGAAAGAGAAATTCAATGCTTTTAAAGATGAGGTACAACTTTTAATTTTTGTTTGTCGTTAGACCCCTCAATTATATTTTATTATATCAGTTACTGTGAATACAACTTTTAAAATGATGGGGGGAAAATTCATTATGGTTACATTTTACTATGTTTATATTCTTCTGCATATTACCTCTGCTTTAAAGGTCTTCTATTTATATTCTTATAGCCACGTTTTTAAAAAATATATGTCCTCCCGCAGTACCCTCGCTGGATTATACTCGAGGTAGGTTCTTATACAGTGTATGTTCGAGGGAATAATATAGCTTATAAACTACCGGGCAAAAGAAAGTACTCACCTCAGTTGATTTTATCATATGTATGATTTTCAATTGCAAATATCTCAAGTTTTCGATGTCATAATCCAAAACTGGTAAGTGCAGGTGTTTAGTTAGAAGTCAAAGAATACTTCTACATGTTTTTTAATTATTTTTAGAAAAAATGAAATTTTAAATTTAATTTTGTTTTTAAATTATATTGATGATACACAACTGTTTATCGACATATGAGACATATCCTATGTGAAAATAAATAAATGTGCCTGATTCTGCACACATTTACAACATTTTAAACAGGGTAGGGGTCATGTTGGTGTAAATTTCATTCTTAACCCTGTCTTCATTACAAAAAGATATTTGAACTAAAATTTAACTACAGTGACCAACAAAGTCATTCAAACCACTGCAGATAAGTATTATTTTATCGTACCATAGTCAAATACATAAAATTTTCTTTTAAATATTGAATTAATCGAAACAAACGTAGGTGAATAATTTCTTTTGCCCGGTAGTTTAATTGAGTTTTGTGACTTAAAATAGTACCAACCTAAATGAATCGGGCATATTACGTTGTGAATTAGCTTGCTGTATGCGCAGCATATATGTTACCTACCATGATACGAAAAGATAACTATTTTTTGACAGTTTGTCTCCATGAATGATGACTTTAAAGCCGAAATAAAGAAGACCAGTCTTGTTCTGTCACTATGGTTGAAACGTGTATTATTTTACCCGCCAAGACATAACTGTAATTAAAACTTACCTAAAGTAAAGAAAACTGTTCCTAAAGTAACTGTATATGTCAAGTATTGACATTAATGCGTCTGTAAGTATATATCTCGATGCAACTTATATATATATATCGCAAATATATAGAAGATAGAAAGATCAAAAGAAATTATATTGTTGGCTTGACTGAATTCGCTGTGTTTTTATAAGAGTTTAGATTCCAAATATCGACTCAGTGCTTAAAGGGACACCGCGTCGAGAATAAAAATCAGATCATGTGTATCTACCTATGCTGATTAACATGTCTGCTAACAAGTCACAGACACCAAATTTCAGACAATTGACGTAATTGGTAAAAAAAACCTAATGCATGTAGACAGTGAAGTGAAGTGTAACTCGTTAGCAGACACTCTAATCAGCTTAGTGAGATAAAGATGAGACTCATTTTTATATTTTACAAAATATATAGGAACAATTAATACTGCAAGACACGTTATACTTCAACGAATACCATCCTTGTGATGGAGTTTTGTTAGCAGGGTAACATTCTGCCGATGTTGATCTATCTATTGTTAGATCCCCCAGTTGTCAGACAATTCACAGTATATCTCTCCAAGGAGAGAAGGAGAGAGAAAGCTTCTCAATCATTGGCCCACATACAGTACATACTTGACCTTTCTCCGTTTGGTAGAGACCTAACTTCTAAGGCACAAAACACATATACACAAGGCGAATACACTCAAACGCAAAAGAAACGTCACAAGATAATTCAATTCACGAGTGATCAACACGACCGAAACAGAGATACGTAATGTCTTCAGAAGTCATCTGAACTAATTTTGAAACTTCAAAACATTATCTATTCATATTTCAGAGAAACACACGTTTTAAAGATCATCGTTTTCGAATCTTCTTTACAAGACGAGACAGGAGAGTCAAAAGGGCCTTTATACTTGTTTTATGATTTCTACAGTACAGACACGCTCACAAATTGAAATCCAAGAGGGTTATTTATGTCAACATATTTTATTAATTTAATTTCTGCATTTTATAAATTTTATGCCAAACATTCTGGCCACAAACCATTTTGAAAAAGCGATCTTCTTGAAATGACCTTAAACAAAGGTACTTAACTACCGCTTTACATATCATGTTCATGTATAAAAAAGCATTAAAATGGACTTTCTCCGGCAGCAGTATTCAGTTTTTTACACTGGTGAAAATGTGGTGACGTCACTTAAAATGTTGTAAATGTGTGCAGAATGAGGCACATTTACTGATTTTCACAAAGAAGATGTTTTCCATATGTCGATCAACAGTTGGGTTTTATAAGAAATAATTTTTTTTAAATGTACAAACTCAAAATATATTTTTTTCAAAGAGATTTAAAAAAAAAACGTAGAAGAATTCCTCGACTGAAGTCTAAAAGTTATTTGTAATTGAAATTCATATATATGATACAACCAACTGAGGTGTGTACTTTCTTTAGTACTTCAGTCTAGACGTATACTATAGATTTTGTTATACATGCATGTGGAAGTGAAGGGGTTTTTTTTATTTTCTTCGATTTTATGTTTTCCGACGCACGTTTTAAATAGTATCTCATTTATTTCCCATCATGCACCACGTTATATAATAAAACGAAGCTTTTAGGACATTTGAGCGATTTTGAAGTCTGTTGAGGGTTCCAGCAGTTTGGAATAATTTGTACCAAATTAATCCATTCATTTGTATAAACGTGTTTTGATTAAAAACAAACAAAAAAAACAACATCAATGCAATAATTTCTACACTTATACTTTGTTGAGTTATTGGATTTAACACGCACAGTTTGGTTAATTATTGCCGTATTCTTTTTTATATGATTTTTCTATTGGACTATCATTTTCTATAATAGTCCATTGAGTGACGACACGGGAAGGGCCTGTATGGAACGTCAGCAAGGGCTGACCTGGGAACTTATCATTCCGGATGACAAGTCGAGATCTGTGCAGATCTCCATACCTGAATGTTATGCTCAAAGCGCAGTCCAGCAATATTACCCTGGTCTAACCCGAGCTACTGAAGCGCTCGCTCGAAGGTCACTTCCACCACACCCTATATATACCAGTTACCCACTTAGAGGCACATTTAAATTTGAATAGTCATTTACCCAGGTTGACGCCGTAAGTATTTCAACTCATGCTTCATTGTGGGACAGGTAATCACCTTCACACTCGCAGTTGAGTCATCAATGAAGCGGGTTACCCACCCACGCGGCAAACCAAGCCCATTGTTGCTGATTGCCATCGACTGAGCTATGAACAGAACCACGTGCCATCGTATATATATACTCATAACAGATCAGTAGGCGTTGATAACTTTCCATATCAGGTCCAGGTCACAACCCTTTCATCCATAGTTTACTTCATTTCCATGGAGTGTAAAACAATCAGCTATACAAGAAGCTTACAACAAAATCGCATTTACATATACACATGATATAGTCACCAGCTGTCGCTGTACAGAATTAAGTGGAATAACTATAATGTATTACAGCAATAGGTCGCAGTCTGTTTCACCGTTTCAGAGTTCACTGAAATGATAGGCCGATCTGATGCTTGATATAACATTATATTCCATATCAAGTGTTAAATTGCAAATTAGCTAACATTTCCCCGATAATTAACAAATACATAATCAGTATTTATATATATAGAAAAAATAAAATGTTCGAAGAAATTACGTAATCACCTGGGAGTTGGAAGATGTTTTAAACTGTTTTTCTATATATATATAAATATATATAAATGTGTGATATATATATATATATATATATATATATATATATATATATATATAATGTGTGTGATATATAAAAATATATATAAATGTGATATATATATATATATATATATATATATATATATATATATATATATATATATATATATATATATAAAAATGTGTGTGTGTGATATAGAGAAATCAATATTCTCGTATACATCTTATTAACAAATAACATCGATCACATCGTTTCCGGAGAAGTACTGGAAAACGAAAAACTGGAAAAGGCCAATCATCACCAAAGTTAGTATACAGCCTCCCCATATCATGTAGATGTGCCTGGGGGTTTGAACATTTTAAACTTTATTGTGTTCTGTTTCCATGGCAACGTTTTGTACATTTGTCTTTTACAAAGGTTGTAAGTTGAAGTCGATTCGGGGAAAGCGAAGACATATGTTTTTTTATGAGCAAAAACACCTTCTAGTTTCAATTTTGAAAAATGATCATTTCGTTGATGGTTTTGAAGGAGTCGGAATACCCATGGCATTGTAACGTGTTGCTCAGTGTGTTGATCCGCATGTTCTTATCTGATGTAATTCTTACAAGAAAGAGTAAATAGAAGTTGAGGCCTACATCAAGTCATTTAATCTACCTGTTCTGGTTTAACAATAAAATGATTGTCTCATTTTGGCACTCATATTTGTTTAATTTGTACAGTAATGCTAACATCACCACGTGTCTTTCTCAATAGTGTTTTTTTTATAACATTATCATCTATATATGGGTTTTCACAGGGTAAAATAGAACAGACAATATTTGCCTTGCCAACTATTCTCTTCCCACAGAGATACTCCCTTCATATTTCCTATCCCAACCTCTGATCTACATGGCTTGAGTTTCAAGGTTCCAGCAAAATCCCCTAGCGGGGACAAGGGAAACCTCATACTGTATCCCTGCCTCTTATAACGAATGAAAACTCATCTTTAAGTGGCCAAGTCGACCGAGTGACTTCAAAGATTTAGGCATTTGATTCTTAAGGGTATTGCTAATAAACATATTTTAAAAGTATTTTTGGTATTTGTTTCTGATATGGTCTTCTCTATTTATCAGCATGTTTATGATCAATTGTTTTCGCAAAATCAAATAGCATATTTCGAACCAAACGTATATCTTACCTTTATTTTATCATTATGGCGTGTCATTGGCAAATGCCACTTTTACAACGACGTCGCTGATTGCACACTTATATAGATACAATTGCCACCAATCAGGACACTCCATTTCTGCCCTCGGATTTAGGCCATGTAGAACAGAGGCTAGGATCGGAAATCTGAAGGGAGTAATCCCTGTTGGAAGAGAATTCTGGCCAACATGAGATATCACTTTTTAAGGAAATGAACACCTTGAATAGTTTTCTCAAAACATAATTTGTGTACAGTTCTGTCACTGTATATCGGCAATCCTTATACTAACTACACATGCAAGGCAAGTATTGAGGGAGCTATCAGGGTACTTTTGGATATCACAATCTTGATTCCCTCGTAAGTCGATAACTCGTGCGTCTCCATCACTGGTTAATTTAGTTAGGACTTGCGAGAGAAGTTAGTGATATCACATATCAGTCACCGTACAATGATAATATATATGTAGGTAATCACAATTTAGTGAAATTGATTTTGAGATTTTCTTTGTTTTATAACACTGTGCATTTTAAATTCGGATTTAATATTTTGAAGAATATGGTGAGTAAGAAAATTTAATGTGGCTTTTTAAAATAGTTATGATAGTGATCAGGGAAGATGGCAATGTTATTACCTGACATTATCAGTCAGTCACTTTGAGGTCAACTTATGTTATAAACATCCGATTTTGCCAAATAAAGGGGTCGACTTTAAGTTCAAGCCTACAAACTTGACAAGGATTTATAAGCGCAGAAAGGGTGTCGCCTTGAAAGCGTTCATCTATACGGTAGCTTTCAGTCATTATGTCCTTCCAGCTATTTTTAACTGGTATTTCAAGGTACACAATCATCATTACAGGTGTTTTTCTTTGCAAAGCATAATTCCTATCTCAGTTGTCACCACATATATATGTTGAAGATGCCTGATCAATTTTGCATATTTTATTTGGTTCTAAAATATACCATATTACAAACGGTACTGGTTTAGGTTATATCTTCTTACTCGACTTTCATATTCACCGGCAAATGCTTAATTTATCAAATATATGTGTTTCAATGGAAACCAAGTAACAGTTTCATACATATGTGTAGTAGCCGACAATTATGGCTCTATCTCACGCATGTACTCGTTATAAGACCTATTAATGTTATAGAAGCAAATCTGTCTTCCTATCTACTTTATTAAAGTTACCAAAATTATGTTTGACTTAATGGCTGAGGCAAGCCAAAGTCCACTGTCCGGATTTCGATCATGACAACGACTTTTAATGATTGTATTTTCTTTATACTGAACTGATTGACCTTAAACTGGTTATTTTCGGTTAAAGTTGATAATTCTCAATTAAATAACACAAATTATAACATTTGACATATATGTGACCTCACCAACATGATTATGTCCCTTTGAGATAGTGATACAACGTTACAATGATATAAAAACAAAACAATAAATACATTTACATACTGAGTTGAAAATATGACACTTGTCATCATATACAAGAGGTTCAGTTCGTGCCAGATTAGAGAGTGAGTAGGAAGAAAGAAAGAATGTCGTCGAAATATAGGTGTGATATCTACGTGTTGATAGGCGGCCTTCTGCGTGAAGGTGTGTTTATGTGTGACGTCATCGCATTGTCGCTGGAGAGATGGACTATGCTTTCTATATGTTTGTTTACAATTAACTGGAGCGTGAACCATTAAATTATATTTTATAATTATATGAATAAAGCAATTATCTTCGACCATCTCAATTTACGTATCCTTTGCTTAATTAAATTAAAAGATGCTAATATGCTTTTAAACGGAAAATTTGAAATCATTTCGAAAATCCCAAATTATGGAGTATTTCTAATTTTGAAAAAATGTCTGTTGACGTTCTAAAAAACAAGCCTTCGAAAAATGTGGTTTTTGAATCTCCTTATAGAGGAGAGAAAGGAGACTTGTTGGCTTGTTCTGTGACGTCCTATATATCAAATCAAGGTCCAAAGAGGTAAATTAGGTCGCCAACATTTTTTAATTATAATTTTTTTTACATTTCATCATTTTTTAAACATAATTGCCAAACATTCTGGCAAAAATCAATTTCAGCCCCCATGTGTGTTTGAACAGCATCAAAATAAAAGTACACGGCCTATATATCACATCCCGATGAATGAAATTGTGAGTTCTTCTTTACAAAATATATATTATTATCGAGGACATTTAAAACTGACTTTATCCTACAGCAGTATTTCAGTTTTTACTATGTTTAAAATGTTCTGGCGTTTCTTTTGCAAGTCAGTGTACAAACATGTTTCATAAGCCTTTATTTTTAAAAAACCAACTTCTGAAGTGTACATTAACTCAGCGCCTGTGTTGTGACATCAGAACCGACAATTTTTATTGACCAGCTATAATGTTTTAAAACAGTTTTTGTATCTATGTCGACATTTCAGCTATTACATATAGCTACCTAAATGACATGTGCGGATAAGTTTATCGAAATAATTATATAGATATATGTGGTAGATCATGCTGATACAAATCAAAAGACTTAGGCCTGTTTGTCGTAAACGTCATATTCTAAATTGCCATGTCGTTATTTAACATAACGCCAAAACCAAAATAACAAATCAACATTGGTGATTATAAAACACGTGTTTATTTATGCTCCCATTAGGTAAATCGCTATGGAAACGATAGAAAAACAACGGTTTTAGAATTAAAATGCAGATGAAATGTGCAAGAAAGTCTCCAATGACGTCTATCCTCCAAACTGTCCTTGATCAAACGCCCATATATCAGCTATATACGCATGGAACACAGGAACTCGATATCGTAAGTAAAACATAGGTAAAACGTAGGTAAAACAAACCTACCCCCTATATAATACTCTATATTATATAGGGGGTAGGTTTGTTTTACCTACGTTTTACCTATGTTTTACTTACGATATCGAGTTCCTGTGGCATGGAAGCCTCGGTCAGAAGATAATCTTAAGATAAACGTTGACTGCTTTTATTGTTTTAATGTTAACAAAATGAGATTTTTGACATTTTTGCTTCGATTCTGTCTTTATTGAAAAAACTCTGAGTTTAACATGTGATTTATATAGGCATGTGCTAATGAAGAAGGGTGTTCGATTATTGATGCCGAGAATGATCTAAGGGGTCATTATGCCCCTAATTCACTACGACCCGAATCATCACGAAAGGGGAATTTGCACATTCGTGAACGTCCGTAGAGAATTCGTAATTAATTCCTGAAATCCGTAAATGATTCCTAGATAATTCGGCAACATTCCTTCAATTCGTGAACATGGTTTTGTTTGTCAAAACAATTTCACGAATCATCGAAGATCTGCGAATTACAGATGCTTCGTAAACTATTCGTAATTAATTTGCGTAGTACGTAACAACTTCACTGACACAGTTCTTGCATGGAAATTTGTTGTCGATAATTTTGGTGTTCTCACTCCGAATTACTCACGAATCATCTACGAATGTCGCGAATTTAATTAAGGACGAAACAAGTACGGATTAATCACCGAATTTTCAGGAACTATATCGTAAACGATTCGTACATGAATCGTGATATATCGTATCTTAGTCGTGGAAATCCGTAGTGTATACTCGTAAATGTGTCTTATCTATCTGTAATAATTCGTAGATAATTTGTAGGTAATTCGTAGATAATTCGTCGATAATTCGTAGATAATTCGCTCATGTTTCGTAGGTTTTTAGGATGAATTACTCGGACTCATTTACAACTGGGTAGGTATAACCCGTTCTTTCACATCCTGTTGCACGTTTTAAGACAATTAATGTTTCTGATTCAGATTGTACAGGAAATAACTTTTGACACGGAAAAAAGGAAGGCGTTTTTCTCAAAAACGAAGGGTCATGTTTACTTTTTGTTCTATATTTGCTAAGTTACTTTTTCTGTTGTTACATGTAGGTCATATTTGACTTTACCAAGGACGCATGCATGCATAGGTCCTTCAGTTGACAAATACCTCTAGACCAATCAGTGATGGTTGTTAGGTTTTTCCGTAACATTTATCAGGAAGATTAAAAGTGAGTTTTGAGAAAATTTCCTCATATCTAATTGTCAAATAATGGCGATAGGATTAAAAAAAAAAACTTCCTCGTTTCGTTTCTATATTCCCTGATAAAATGTGAAGGATTAATAGCCTAGTTGTGCGAAACTCTTTGAAAAACCTTTTGGAAGAAAACCAAACTGATTTAAGATCCCCATGAATTGAACACACGAGGTCAATTCATAGTTTATTATGTTATCCGAAATTAAACTGCAGAGTCATAATGAGCTTTCTGTATAAGGTATTACACAGGTATGGCATCACATGAGAAAGTGGGTCGCTAGAGGGCTAAATATAGCAGCAATCTCCGGATATACACTTCAAGAGTGCAACTTTTATCATCCCAACCACACCAGCCTTTCCTTATCTAAACGCGAAACTCCGATTTCACGTTCGAGTAGCAGGGTATTTATTCGCGCGTGAGGAATGTTGTGTAGTACGTCATAGGAAGTGGGAACTGACGGCCTCTTCCTGATATAGCCGCCATATTGGTCGGCTCGAGGGTCAGAAATTTGCAAACTCTTGTGTAGTTTGGAAGTCCTTTGAAAAACTTGTCAAAATTCCGCTCTTTAGCCCCACAATGCCGTTGGCTCCGTTAGCGGATCCGTGGAAGCGCATGGAAGTAGCGCAGGATAATGAGGTAAACATTTGGCACGTGTAGAACGCGAATATACACACTGTTGAATATAGCGATGCGCTGCAGCCTAACACCTTCAAGTAAACCCAATCTGTCATTTACACGCACTGTCCTTTCTCGTAATATACAGCAAAGTATCTACTCAGAAACACCAGTCAATTGTTGAATATATCTCTGAATACGCTGCATTCTTTATTTTGCAGGCTGCAAGTACAGAAGACATGTTAGTCGATGACCAGGTAAGTCGTCAAACAACCATCGTTTCGCTTCACTTAGTAGGTGGATCTTACACGAAAGTGTTCTGTCATGCTCGGTACTGCAGTGGGGTGAGATGTCACTTCATTCTGACGCCTTTTAAAAAGCCCAACTGACTTTTCGACTTGATTATCGATCAGGCGAAATACCCCCCAAACAACGCTAGCAGTTTACGTTACTAATATTGGGTTAGAGCGTAGGCGAGGAATTCGAAGCATGCTTGTTTGAGCGAGTAAACACTCCATCTGAGACATAAAGGGGAATACATACCTTATTTGCGTACCTCTTCTAAACACATTGAACAAGTAGACAACATTGTGACACATTTGACTGCAATGGCAATACATTTGTTCTGAGCTCATTCCCATTCAGTCTTGCATGTAGTAACAAGTTATACACTTTGTGTAAGATTGTTGTCAACATGTAGTTTTTCCCCACTAAAGGGATGTATTATGTATATGTATTCACCACTGCATCTGTCAATTAAATGTACTGTGACTGTCAAGAGAAATTCATTCCCATTTTCTTTTTATAATAAATAATTTAACTGTCTTTGAACATATTTTCTTATTTAATCATGACACAGCAATGATAAGAAGTCACCTGGCTATTTTAAATGTTTATTTTATTTACTCAAACAGTAGCAGAATCACAATAACACATAAGTAAAAACACAGATAATGGTTTTGACACAGAAACACAAACTCATTCTTAGTGTTAAATTGCAATAGAACTATGGGGACAAATCTAGAATATTAGATTGATACATAAAGACAATGAATTTTGATACAAAATTCAATTTAAGTGGATTAATTAATATCCAATTTATTGCTGATTATAGCCATAACTCAACCATGACATTTAACTGCATAGCACACAGAGAGTCCAAACTGTGCAAATAAGCATGACTACAATGTTAATAACTATGGTTAGTAGTTTCACTTGTTGACATACTTTTAGATAACTATTGCATGAATAAGATGTTAACCCTCTTTCACCTGGGTGTGAACATTTTCATGTATATTTTCAATTATGATCGGGCCAGGGCACAGGAACAAGTCCATAGTAGAGAACTGTTCTACATGCAATATGGTTTAGGTGCAGTGCTACACTGAAGTCATGGTTTCGCTAGTTCCAGCCGATGCTCAGGTTTCATTGCAATGCATAGCCACATGGCCTTGCCGGCTTTCTCCCTGCCATAATACTAGCAGCTGTGATATGAGTGAAATACTCTTGAAAGCGGCGTTAAACCCGAAATTACCTCACCTCACCTAATTATGCCCCCGCAGCTAACCCCACAATCATCTACATGCTTCATTTAAGATTATTTCAATTTATTGCTTAGATTTTGGAATGTTTCACACAAAATAATATTTCAACATTTTATGTGTTTTTCAGTAGACTAAGTCTTGGTAAAAGTCTTTCAAATATTCTTTTTAATCTTAATCTGCTCTTTTGTAGTTCACAGCACCTTAGGAATGTTCTATTGCGTTTATTTGTGGAAAAACAATTCGAGGGAACTTTACTGTTTCCACGTGTTATTAATGTATGATTGTAACACAATCCATTTGAAACATGTTCCTGAGGGGAATATTTTGATGGCATTTTATTTGACAGTTTGATGAAAAGTATCCCACATTTATTAAAAAAATGAAACCAAAGACAAGTGAAGTCATGCGTCGGCGCTATGAGTGTAATAACCTTGCTATGGCAGAACAAGACATTGTTGATCAGTCTGACAATAAATTATGTAATAAATATTTTGTTGATAATTGATCGTGGTATTATTTTATTTTAAAGAGTTGTAAAATATTTAATTTCAATAGAGCACAAAACAAAATGGCGGATAGGTCGATAGAACACAGTCTTTGAGAAACCAAACATTATGAAAGTATGTGAAAGAGATGCATTTAGTGAAAAAAAACCTTCGAAAAGACAAGATGTCTAAATTATTACACATAGATAGGCCTACAGTTGTCATGATATACTGCTGACCTTGCATATTTATTGACAAGTTGGTACTCAATTACACAACACTACATATATGCAATGATATCTTGGTATAGTCTATTTTAGCTGGTAGCCAAATGTTGATTATTACCTCTTTGCAAAGTTTGATTTCTCTAAATTGTCCACTCAGAATGATAGGGCTTAATAAATAGAGATTATTACCCGATGAAGTGTGTCATATGACTTTGTATATCGCGAGCGAGAGAGAGACTATACATAAATTTGCAAAATTTTTGTGAAGTCATATGGCACACCTTCCGAGTGTAATAATTTCTTTATTACCCATTCTAGTCACTATGCTCATATCGATAATATTAACTCGATTATTTTCAACCATATGGTTAATAAATCAGCTTATGTGTACAACGAAGAACCTTTTTTGTCAGCAACTTCCTCAATTTGTCATTATTTGAGTCTTTGATTTATAACATTTTCACTTTCAAAATGGATGTGAAACTTTAAAAGCAATAATGTATAAATAGAAAATATGAAAATAAGAAGCACAATCGTTCCTGCACACCCATGTATTTGGTGGTCAAATGGATTTTGGGGTAAACCAAAATTCCAAAAAAAGTAAAATTGTTTTACCCTATGTAGATCATTGTAGATAGATTGTTTTGTTTTTCAATTGTAATTTTCTGTTTCCATGGCAACAATTTTCTTCTTTTGAAGGGTAAGGTTTGTGTTTGGACCATTACTCTATACTTCTATTTAATACGATGAAAGTGTTTTGGGGGAATGTCTGCTGTTATTTGGTGGAAGGGGAAGACTGTTTCTATGAGTAAAATCACTCGGTCAACTTGCAATAAACTAGGACTTAAAACCTTAATCTGCTATAGACATGGAATATTCTTCTATTCATATTGAAGACCTTATTTTAAAAAATAATTCCTGCAATTCAGCCAATCGGACTTGACAGAGCAAAAAGAAAGTATACAACTCTGGATGTGTTAGTAAATTAGTATACCTTCAATGAAAAAATGTTCAGCAAATTGCATTGGTTCCAGCAATGAACACAACATAAATAATAAAACTATTTTAAAATACAAAAGAGTATTGACTTAGATGATCCATAATAGACCAGTTGTGCAAAGTTCTATGGCAGATAGTATTATCCCAAAATTTTTATGTTATTTTTTTACATTTGTTCACTATCAAAATTGCATTTATTTCTAAAAGACGCCTCCTTTCTACTTTGCATGTGACGATAATGAAAAATCAATACTCATTTGTTGTGTAATGAACAACTTGTATGTTTTACCAGCAGGCTGCTGTCACTGATGTCGGTAATGCCTTCCCTGTTGCCGTGATTGCTTCCTGTTGTAAATCAAATGATCTCCTTATATTAACCTTACAAAACGGAAGATATATGTTCAAGTTCCTTCTTGCCAATGTGATCTTGAATGCATTTAGTTCTCCATGTCACTGAAATCATCTTGTAGATACATGTTTAATTCTGAATTATTTCCAAGATTGCCATTGTCAAATGTAGTTCTATGTTGGTACTTATCATTTGGAAAGTAAATGTTCAAATGAATTGTGATATCCAAGTTCCCCAGTGTCAATGATATTCAATTTTGGAACTGTTATCAAATGGAAGATGAATGCCCTCACTAGAGCTGCAACGAATACACTACCAGGCGAATACCATACTTATCACGAATATCGGGTAGCGAATACGAATAATTATTCACGAATATGAATGCAAAATGACTCCTCACCATTTTCAAAGATATTCTATTTTGGCACTGTTATCATGTGGAAAATAAATGTCTGAATCTATATTATTTCCAAGTTAAATGTCCTCACCATTGTCAGAGATATTCTATTTTGGCACTGTTATCATGTGGAAAATAAATTTCTGAATCTATATTATTTCCAAGTTAAATGTCCTCACCATTGTCAGAGATATTCTATTTTGGCACTGTTATCATGTGGAAAATAAATTTCTGAATCTATATTATTTCCAAGTTAAATGTCTTCACCATTGTCAGAGATATTCTATTTTGGCACTGTTATCATGTGGAAAATAAATGTCTGAATCAATATTATTTCCAAGTTAAATGTCCTCACTATTGTCAAAGATATATACTTCTATATTGGCACTTGTCATATGGAAGATAAATGTTCCAAGTTCCTTACTTTGTCAAAGATAACCATTATCATAGATTGATATTAAATGTAATGTGGAAATTATGTTCAAAGTCTCTGTTTTACAAGCACAGTAATATAGAGACCTGATGTATGTATTTACAAGGAATAAGGCTGTAAGAATATAGCATAGTGGTTAGTATGATCTGTTTGAGATCAAGAAGTCTTGGGTCGAATCCTGCCTGGGGCTAAGCAACTTTGCCTGTTGTGGAGAACTGTTAAACATAGAGTTAGGTTATAGTGCAATGTTACACTGAATGTCAGTCACAGTACTGCAATGTTGAATCGTGTTATAGGCGTTCAGGCCACTGTGAAGGCATTGTTAAACCCCAATTCACCTCACCTCACCTCCCCTTAAACAAAGCAATTAATACTTAACCATTCCAAACCGTTCTTGATAAATACTGGAAAATAACTGTCTAATTAAATAAAGATGTAAAACATTCTGATTTGTATATGCAACAATTTTAATTGTAGTTTGTACACACACAGTAGATTCAGTTTTGCCTTGCATGCTGCCATGTTAAGAGGGTTTGTTGGGTAAACCATCCCCATTGTCTCCCTACTTATCTTACTGCATACCTTTACCCAGCATACCCTTCAGGATCATTTAGTGGATCCACGTAGTTAACCAGAACAATTCTCAAACCAACTTGTTGACAAGCGTCGCCCTTCTTAGTGTACTGTTGTATACTATTCAAGACAAAGCTGAACCAAAAGATCAATAACACAAATTTCTGTGAGATACTTGTCATTACAAGCAGCTGCAGTAAATATTTGGTCAGTCAAACGGTTTCTTTAGTGTCGTTGGTGATTGATCTTACTATGAGTGGTTTCTTATGAGTGTAACCCTATAAAACTATTGGGTGTTTGTTCCACAATTTAATCTAACTATGTCTTGAGGAAACCAGGCAAGAGCAGGGTGGCACAGTGACTAGTGCAATCATCTTTGGATCAAAGGTCTGGGGTTTAAATCTCCACAGGGGCTTTCAGTATAGGTAGTCAGCTTTAGTGAAATTTCTTACTTGCAAAGGTGCTATAAATTTAGTGAAAATGCCACTGTTAAATTCAGTGAAAACCCACCTATGGACTGCCAGTTTAAGTCCTTGCTTGTAGGTTGGAATGCCATCTGTCAACTTGTCCGGTCATAAGTTCTAAGTACAGAACTATTTCTACATGCATTAATGTTTGTGCCATGATACACTGAATTTCAGCACAGTACCATCCATGGTTTGCTAGTTACAACTTATGTTTGCAATGTATAGCCTAAATGGGGTTGCAGGATTTTCCAGCAATGATATTAGCAGCCGTGATATTGGCGAAATACTTTTGAAGAAATTAAACCCCAAATGAAATCGCCTAGTGGCTGAATAAGGAAGTAATGGAATTATAACAGAGTGTGTATTCTGTTATTTGTACCTCCTGAGGGGCTAATTACATGCAATTGTGTGACGATCACTGGTAACCAGCTGAGCAGTTGTGACAAAGTTTAAAGAAACAGTTCCTCCCTGGTATCTGTTAGCATCGACCATGATGGACCTGCTGCTGTGGGTAAGACTTCATGAAACTCGGCTTTTTGTTCCAGAGTCTGGAGTTTGGTTGGTCAGTCCTACTGTGTATGCAGGGGTCAAAATTAATCTTTTCAAGGCTATTGTCATTCCAGTTAGCTAAATGCATCAACAGGATCATATCGTGTTTATATTCAAACTAGCCTTGTGGACTCGCAGTCAAAACATTTCTACTAGCCCAGCAACCTTTTCACTGATCACATCAACAATTCATAAAAGTCGCTGAACTGAATGTATATGATAGTCAACATGAATTCTATATGCAGTAAACATTTTAGCTTATGGCATGGTCCGGCATATCTGGCTTCTGTAATATTTTCAGCTTCTCCTCTGCACCACTGCATTTCCCTCAGCTGAAACTTGTGGCGAGGTACCAGGCTCTTAGGATATCATGGCTTGTATATTTGTACCTGACATGCCTTCCCGTTTATCGAATAGGATCATCAAGCATGCACTTTAATGATTATTGTATGAATCCTGCCAGGGGCTCTGCAACTTTGTCTGCGGTAGAGAACTGTTCTGTGTGCAGTAAGGTTTGGCTGCAATGCTACACATTGATTTTCAGTTCAGTCCCACTCATAGGTCACTAGTTCCAGCCGATGCACACAGGTTTCACTACAATGCATAGCAACGTGGTGTTGCAGGCTTTCTCCCTGCAATAATACTAGCATCCGTAATGTGCAAGTGAAATAATCCTGAAAATGGTGTTGAACACTCCAAATCACCTCTCCTCTCCTCATTCAGCATCATATGTATACTGATCATTCAATTTCCAAAGTGTGCTTCAATGTCAATGATAAAAATACTTACACATTTGTAAAGAGCTACTGATGTTTGCATCTTCAAGAATTGAATATAAGCTATGTTTGTAACAACTGCTGGACATGTCATCTATTAGAATAACCTTATAAATGTCAGGATAGAGCTGTGTTTGAATGTAGGAGTAGTTCCTGCGAGGAAACACAAATGTCTTTGATCATCAGTGTTTGGTGGAAGTTCAGAAAATGGAACCTTTGTCTCCCTATATCAAAAGACAAGAAACTCTTTGTTTACCTAAAAGAACTTTAAGAAGCTGTCACTCGAGATGGGCATTTTTTCAAACTTCTGAGTGGTCTCGAAGGCTTACTGTTGTAGTTAAATGGCAAAAGTCCTTTGTGCTGAAATTTAGACATTGTTTGCCATTATTTACATTAAGGGTTGAAATGTTTCATAAACAGAATGAATTGGTTTCTTTCTGTGTCCAAAGATGTGCTCTAGGAAATTTTTTCTGTAAGCATGACATTTTCCCTTAGTAGAAGTTGCTGAAATTTAACAGAATTGCCCCTTGATACAACATTTTAGTTTTAAGGCTTGCAGGGAGAAGCCTGTGCCCTCATTGACCTTTAAGCAAGGCATCAGACCTCATACAAAGCATCATACATCATACTAAGCATCATATATCATACAAACCATCTTATACAAAGCATCAGCTCTCATACAAAGCATCAGACCTCACACAAAGCATCAGACCTATTACTAAGCATCAGACATCATACAAGCCATCTCATACAAAGCATCAGACCTCTTACTAAGCATCATACATCATACAAAGCATCATACATCATACTAAGCTTCATACATCATACAAACCATCTTATACAAAGCATCAGCTCTCATACAAAGCATCAGACCTCACACAAAGCATCAGACCTATTACTAAGCATCAGACATCATACAAGCCATCTCATACAAAGCATCAGACCTCTTACTAAGCATCATACATCATACAAAGCATCATACATCATACTAAGCTTCATACATCATACAAACCATCTTATACAAAGCATCAGCTCTCATACAAAGCATCATACATCATACAAACCATCCTATACAAAGCATCAGCTCTCATACAAAGCATCCTACATTATACAAACCATCTCACACAAAGCATCAGATCTCATACAAAGCATCATACCTCTTACTAACATCAGACATCATACAAACCATCAGACATCATACAAACCATCAGACATCAATGAAAGCATCAAAGCTCATACCAGGGATTTCTGTTTCAAAGGTCAGTGAAGACTTTAAACATCTGTTGCGAATGAAGGTCGTAATCATGTCCCTTTTGAATGCCATTAACACTTTTGAAAGCATTAATCCCCCTATATCTTGGGACTGCTTGTCAACCTGAACACCTAGAATTATTTCTATTCATGAGACCCTGGCATTGTATATAGTGGCCTTCATTCCATCAGTCATCTGCGGAGTAGTGTGGCCTCTCTCTTTAATACGGTTAGTATTGATTTTATGTGAGAGATTACCTTTAAATGGCCATCACTGGAAGCATAGTGTTTCCTGACATATATCCTGCAGTCGGAGACAAACTGGAATCACTCCTTGAATGTCTTTCTTGAAAATAAATCAACATTTAATAATTTCCATTTTATGATAATGGAGAGTTTTAATAATATTTATGCAGCGTTTTCCTATCATTTTGAACCATCTTTGAAGGAGTTATCATAAAGCCTGGGAGTAGAAAACTTTCATCACGCAAGGATATTATTATCAACTGCAGTAGCTATGTTTATTAAGATTTACTTGATATGAATCGACTTTTAAGAAGATGTCTCTGCAATTTCTTCATTCTTGTCACATGAAAATAAATCATTGAAATTTACCCTCCCCAAAATCTGCCACTTACATTATGAACAAATGTAGTTATCCATTGTCATTTTAACAATATTACTTTTCTTTGAAGCAAATTCATATCATGAAATAAAAACGAAAAATCCAAAGGTTGTTGTTCCCCCTGGGACTAGTAATCGACATCTGTTCGTCTGGTTTCTGTTATCACAATGTCTTTAACTTTGGTGACATACCATATTTGCATATTACACAGAAACCAGTCCACTTTTGTGACCTTCACCTTATTTTCAAGGTCACTGTGAGACTTTGGCACCTTTTCAAGCTCTTAACGCGGTATCTCATGACCTGTTGCACCCAATGTCTTTAAATTTGGTGACAGCCTATATTGAGAGTTTCCACAAATGCTTTTCATCGTTGGAACCTTGACCTTATTTTCAAGGTCACAGTTCTGTTAATGCGGTATTTCTTAACCCTTAACTAATATCTTCAAATTTGGTGACATCCTTGATTGGCCAATTACACAGACACCTGCTGACTTTGTTAACCATGACCTAGTGGCCTATTTTCAAGGTTACCTCAACACTTTGAGACCACTGCCTAAACTCCTGTTAAATGCTATATGTTATGAACCGTAGCACCCAGTGTCTTCAAAATGCTGTATGTTATGAACCGTAGCACCCAGTGTCTTCAAAATGCTGTATGTTATGAACCGTAGCTCCCAGTGTCTTCAAAATGCTATATGTTATGAACCGTAGCACCCAGTGTCTTCATGATGCTGTATGTTATGAACCGTAGCACCCAGTATCTTCAAAATGCTATTTGTTATGAACCGTAGCACCCAGTGTCTTCAAAATGCTATATGTTGTGAACCGTAGCACCCAGTGTCTTCAAAATGCTATATGTTATGAACCGTAGCACCCAGTGTCTTCAAAATGCTATATGTTATGAACCGTAGCACCCAGTGTCTTCAAAATGCTGTATGTTATGAACCGTAGCACCCAGTGTCTTCAAAATGCTATATGTTATGAACCGTAGCATCCAGTGTCTTCAAAATGCTATATGTTATGAACCGTAGCACCCAGTGTCTTCAAAATGCTATATGTTATGAACCGTAGCACCCAGTGTCTTCAAAATGCTATATGTTATGAACCGTAGCACCCAGTGTCTTCAAAATGCTGTATGTTATGAACCGTAGCACCCAGT
Source organism: Gibbula magus (assembly GCA_936450465.1). Classification (NCBI taxonomy): domain Eukaryota; kingdom Metazoa; phylum Mollusca; class Gastropoda; order Trochida; family Trochidae; genus Gibbula; species Gibbula magus. The sequence continues at coordinate 35,570,709 of OW388293.1, forward strand.
GTCTTCAAAATGCTATATGTTATGAACCGTAGCACCCAGTGTCTTCATGATGCTGTATGTTATGAACCGTAGCACCCAGTGTCTTCAAAATGCTATATGTTATGAACCGTAGCACCCAGTGTCTTCAAAATGCTATATGTTATGAACCGTAGCACCCAGTGTCTTCAAAATGCTATATGTTGTACCGTAGCACCCAGTGTCTTCAAAATGCTATATGTTATGAACCGTAGCACCCAGTGTCTTCAAAATGCTGTATGTTATGAACCGTAGCACCCAGTGTCTTCAAAATGCTATATGTTATGAACCGTAGCACCCAGTGTCTTCAAAATGCTATATGTTATGAACCGTAGCACCCAGTGTCTTCAAAATGCTATATGTTATGAACCGTAGCACCCAGTGTCTTCAAAATGCTATATGTTATGAACCGTAGCACCCAGTGTCTTCAAAATGCTATTTGTTATGAACCGTAGCACCCAGTGTCTTCAAAATGCTGTATTTTATGAACCGTAGCACCCAGTGTCTTCAAAATGCTATATGTTATGAACCGTAGCACCCAGTGTCTTCATGATGACACTCTTTACAAGTAATGCAATATATGAAGAGCCACCTTTGGACCAATGATAAAAACTAGTAAATGTTTCTTACATGACTAAAATTTAGCATTTGGGGACATTGCGTGTCAGTGACAAACACTTGTTCATGCTTTAATTACATCTGTGATGACTTCCTGTTCTTTCCCTCCACCATTTTTCAGTAATGGGCAGTTGTACACTACATCAAGTAGACAGTTCTTTTTTTAAAAGTAAATTTGTTCCATAAAGAAATGGTCAGTAATGAGTGGAATAATTCTCCTCTCTGGCGTAACTTAAAGCTTATTTATTTTATTGAAAGAATTGAATCCCCTGTAGATAAGTTTATAGCTAGAAGAGTATCAGATTATCACCAAAGTCTCATTGTTTTTCCTTCGTATTCTAAAGCATTTTCCAGCGTTCGAGATATTTAACTAACAGCTTAAATCAAGATAAGATGTCGTATTCTGACACTACCGTGATCATCTGTCGAGACAATCAAGTCTTTGATACCACTGATCAGATTACAGGAAGAAAGGACAAAGATTCTAATCGTTAATTAAATTAACCACGCCAGCATCTCTTCCATCATCTCAGAATCAGCTTTCAGAGAAAAGCTCTTCTTGACATGATTAATCTGCCTCGATGCTCCTTCAGTGGTGAAAACATGACACAAGGGAATCCCTACATTTATTGCTAGCAATGATAAACATGCTGCTGTTATAACCCTGCTTATACAGTAGCTGGAGCGTATACCATTCCCTTCATATTTCTGTCCAGAGGGGCGGGATAGTGCAGTGGCTAGAGCTTTCAGCATCGGATCATAGGGTCCGGGGTTCCGCCAGGGGCATGCCAACTTTGTCTGCAGGAGAAAACTGTTCTTCACGCAGTAAGGTTTGGGTGCAATGCTACACTGAATTTCAGCGTAGTACCACCTATTGTTCGCTAGTTCCAGCCGTTTCTCGTAGGTTTCACCGCAATGGTGTTGGAAGCTTTCTCCCTGCCATAATACTAGCAGCCGTGATATAAGTGATATACTCTTGAAAATATGACTGTGACAGTGGCTCTATACATATCTTCCAAACTGTACATACTTACTTTACCAAACTTGATACACGTGTGGACCGTGACTCCTAGATGTGAATTGTGTTTGTAAGATCCAGATGTGAATTAAAAGTTTTAGATCTGAAGTTGAAAACATGTCACCCCTGCTTCCCACTTTGGTCGAAGAAGCTTCAAAATAGCAAAATTTAAACCTATTGGTATCAGGAAAAAAAATCAAAAGCAAGATTTACTTGATAGTAAATTATTTATTGTGAACATACAATGTTTTGGACTATATGCTTACTCCTTCATCATGCTGAATTAAGCTTATGCTCTGAAACAATATACCGGTATATGTAATTGTTCACAATAAAGTTGTTGCTATGCAATGTTTCCTGCCTGTCTTATGCATTCTGCTTGTAGATGGCCTTCAAAGATTATTGATATGGATTAACATGAGACTGCAGTTGGTTGACAGTGGGGTGTATAGTTTCAGAATAACACTTCAGAGACAACAAGTTGACAATAAATGAATTCTGATTATATGAGTTGTGATATATTTAGGGTACTTATCCAGTACATTGGACTTGAGTCATGCTGTGTCTGTACACTCAAGGGCTGGTGAGAGTTCTAGTTGGGTTATTGCGGTATTGCATTTGGCTTTGGAGCAAAATGACTAGTTTTACTAACTGGAACCTACTGTCAGGCCTACCAAAGAAAACTTACCTCTGTGTAGATTAAAACCTTGAAAAGCTTACATTAACCTTGGAATCTTCTCAGTGGAAAAGTGAAATGCCCTTGTTAAACCAAATATCACCTTTTCTTGGTTTAATGACAGATGAAATTATTTATAATCTGTATACGATGAATCCTACTTTAATACAGATACTGTTACCAGTAATTACAAGTCACATTTATTGATTTTTATCTCTATGAACGAGTTGAAAGTTCATTTTCTTCTCAGTGATCGTAACATTGCCGTAAAGATACGACTAAATTCTTACAAACAGCTTTGGATGATGAAACCATAATCACTGATACCATCAAGCTTTCCTGTTTTCTCATCTATTGATTTTTGCCATTGCAATTTCAGCATTTGCTCGTACTTTGTTTTGTTATACGTTTATAATCGTCCTTAAGCACAGCTTCAAGAGAAAGGGGAAGCCATATCATTATGCTGAAATATTATTTTTAATCATTGATTTCATGCTTTCCATAGCAAAATTCTTTTTTTTGTCTACCCACTATCCAGATAAGATTAATGAATCTACCTAGAATTAGTCAAACAAGAGGTGTAAAAGTCATTGTTCCAAGAGACAATCGGCACCAACTTTAACAACAACTCCTTATATGATATATTAGACAAAGTGTACCTTTAATCTTTTGTGATAACATTGAGTCATAATCACCTGAGCCGAACCTAAATTTGTACAAGTTGTAATAAACCAGTGGTGTTATTTATAGATTACGATTTGGGTAAATGATAAAATGGATGATTTGTTGACTTACAACTAGTGGTGATGAAATCCCCCCTGAGCACTGTATAAGTAATGATGTACAAATTTCTATCTATTGAATTTTGTTTTATCCATGGAGGAGAACAACTTCCCAATGCAAGGCATAACTCTTGCCAGTCTCCATTACTGGCTGATTTAGGCCTTGCAGTATTTCCTTAAGAAATCTGTGTTTAGAAATCCAGGCCCGCTATGCATTTCCAGTGCAGCGATTCACTGCCTCGACACAAGAAAGCTAGGGAAATACCGCAAGGGTTAAATCAGCCAGTAATGCAGACTGGCAAGAGTTATGCCTTGCGTTGGAAGTTGGGAGGAGAATCTTGTTACAAACTTTCAACTTGGACGTTGTTTACACGATATCTCATGAATCCCGGCACCTGTAGGTATCAAATTTGGTACCAGTCTTCATTTGGGGAATACGCAGACACCAGCGGATTTGAGTGACCTTGACATTAGCTGTGTGTTCCTCCTTTTAGCTCATTTCTTCATTGTGGCGTGGGACATGGTCATGTTTGTGACAATTACTTGTTTTAAAATCTTTAAAAAAACAAAGGTAAATATCTTTCTGAAACAGTCAACATTTGAACATTGAGCTTTGTGCTGCAATGGACTTTCCTCTTGACAGTTTTTTAGAAAAAACTTTAACAGTTGACAAACATGATGTTATTCTGTGTAAATGTGGGTTTTTTCTGATAAAAAATGAATTGTTGATTCATTTAATTGTCATCTTCTCCCTCCTTTGCAATGCATCACAATATGTATTGTTATATAGATTAGTGTATCACGATGAATTGCAATACAGTCTACTGATAATCTATGGATTTTTGTTAACATGCAAGTTCTATCGGGAGACAATTATACTGAATTTACATCTTTTAATTAATAAAACATATATAATGATATTGATAGAATATCCACAAAGTAACAATTCATCTTTAGACTCATCAACAAGTGTTACCACACAGGTTAGTACTGAGGAATGGTTTCACTTTTAATTGGTTGGGGCGGGATAGTACAGTGGTTAGTGTGTTTAACTTCGGATCAAGAGGTCCGGGTTTCCAATCCCGCCAGGGGCTCGGCAACTTTGTCTGCTGTAGAGAACAGTTCTACACGTAGTAAGTTTAGGTGGAATGCTACACTGAATTTCAGTGCAGTACCACACATTGTTCGTTAATTCCAGCCGATGCTCGCAGGTTTCACCGCAATACATAGCCACATGGTGTTGCGGGCTTTCTCCCTGCCATAATACTTGCAGCCGTGATATAAGTAAAATACCTCACCTCACTCATTGTTTTTAGTTTGTAATGAGTGTGCGCTAGTCTTCATCCAACTGTCAAATATCACATAGCAGTATCTTTCAACTGGATTGTGTTATAATCACGTATTAATAACTTAAATCTGTTACAGCTATAGTAGGTATAAATGTCAATTAATCTATCGATTTTTCTTGGTTCAACAAAAGGATGCTTTGTTCTAAATCTCAAGCATCTAGCTGTCAGTTAAGTTAAACAATTTAGTTATCTCTGTAATGTGCAATCTATTGATTTTGTGTGATTCAACCATGGACCTTGTTCACTCTGAACCTATGGTTTCTGGCTTTCAGCAATCCCAATCCAAATTGCATTGTAGAGTAATTAGTTTGCATTAGAAGCACGGTAAATACAAATAGACCCCGGACCACAGGCCCCTGGATAATATCTGTTATTATAGTGTATCAAGGTCCTGTTTTGACAGTATTAACCAGCCACTTACTCAGTGATATCTGACACTAGAGAGATTTAGCTTCCATGTGCTTTTCTTGTCAACAACAGTATTCTTACAGTGTTATTCTGTAATTTCTAGATTTAATTTTGTGTTTGAAGGCTTTTCATTTAAACACTGGCTATTACAGTACCTTATCCTGTGTTAAACTGATATAAGTGTTTAATCCAAAATTTGAGAGGGGGGTGGGATTTATCACCCCTTCATGCAGAAAAGAGGGATTTTGAAATATAGGCAAGGAATAATATTGCTACAAAAGATATGGATAAAATTACAGTATAAAACAGTCACCACTATGATTTTTTATGAGCGGCTGTTTGATAATTTTCAGTGTCCTAGATTTGACACAGATTTATCTTGTGTATGTTAGATTTACTGTTTTATTGCATTAAAATTTGTGTCAGTTTTCTAGCATCTAGATCTTATTTGTGTAGAAAGACTTATAGTAGATATTGTGACATTTATATGAAAGACGAATTGAATATTAGGTGAGAAATTCTGGTGTTGGATGACAGCTGACAAAAATCATCAGTTGAATGGAAGTTTTCGTTACTTAATAATCCAGAATTTGTATACAACCAAGAGGAATGATATTCTCTTTGTTCAGTCTACAAAGAATTCTATTTTCATCTATTTCATTTTGAAAAGGTTACCCTGAATTTTAAAAAAGTAAAATAGTGAAAGTTCTTATATGAATTGAAGATTGTTTGGTTTTATTTGTACAAGCAGACTAAAAGAATTTCACCCTGTATTGAAACAGTGAATGACTCATACATTCACCCTGATGTACCAACTAAATAGCATGTCTGATCCTATTCACAAAGTATAATTCTAAAGCGATCAAAAACATAGCATGGATGAGCGGTTTATGAACTGATGTCAAATGGGCCCTAAGATGAAAGTAAAAATATGTTTCGTTAAGACTAGTTCAGGGTAATGTCATCTTGAAGAGAAATGAAACTTGAATTGGTATTCCTATTTGTGAATTCATGCTATTAAAGGGACATTCAGTGTTGTTTAAAATTTAATTTGAATTTGATTCATGCCAAAATATCAGGTGTTCAAATAACTTCACTCGACTTGCATATTTATCCCCAATCACCAAATATTATTGATTATTACTAAAATTTGAGGAACAGCTGAGTTAACTTGAAAACTGTTGGTCCTGGAATAATACTTAATGAATGTATTAATGTGGTGTCATAATTTACAGTGATAATTTTATCAAATAAGGAAAGGTATAAGATTGGAAAATTAACAACTACCCAAAGCAAGGCATGCCTCACGTCAGTCTCCACAACTGGCTGATTTAGCCTTGTCGTATTTCATTAAGGTTACTGTGCTAAGAAATCTGAGTCCACTATGCATTTCAGGTGCAGCGCTTCACAATCTTAGCATGGTAAAGTGAGTGAAATACCGCAAGGCTTGAATTAGTTGGTAATGGAGACTGGCGCGAGTTACGGTTTGTATAGGGAAGTTGGTCAATGTATTGCATGCTGTGGAATATTGTTGAAGCAATATTTGGATACATTATTCATATTGTATATGACAGAGAGAATTCATTATATTACATATACAGTTTTTAATAAGCCCCAGGGATGCTTGTTATGGTTGGCAGTGTCTTTGACAGATGGTGCTTTTTGCATGGAACAGTTGAATTCATCGGAATTAATTACATTAACAGACAAAGTGTAATGGTTTCTACATGTAATGAACACTCTGCTAAAGTACATTCGCTAACCTAATTCAATCTGTTGAAGAAATGCTTTAGGTTTTGAAAAAATTCGGCATTGGAACTTAACCATTGTAACTTGTTCTACACAATTTAAAAAAAATGTGTATCAAAGTAATGTAATTCAAGTGCTTGATAAAACTTTACTAGGTCTTGTTTTGGAGACTTTAGACATTAAGAAGTTGGCATCTATGATTAGGAAAGGCACTGGTATAAACAAAATCATTCTTAGTATTGTTAACTTTTTGATGTGTTTAGGACAAACCAATCATTCATCTATGTTCAGTTAAATTATTGGAAAATGTTGGAACATGAAAATAAAAACATGTTTCTGTTCCAGAATGACAACTCTGACTTCGATGTGGAGATCACGACAGTGAAGAAAGAAGGGGTGAAGGCAGACCCGGCAGACTTCGAGCTGCTCAAGGTCCTCGGACAGGGATCCTTCGGGAAGGTAAGCAGTGGGCAGACATTGTCATCATTGTGCCAAATATTTGCTTTGTTCACCAAAAAGCGCAGGCTGCCTGTTCTCTAAACATTGGACATATAGGGATATGACAACATATTTATCGAAATGGAAATTCCTCTTTTCTTAAATTGTGTTAAGGAGGGGCTAAAACACTGTTTGAAACCTAGACTAAAACTCTGTTTGAAACAAATGTATACACTTAATTAGTTTTTGAGGGGATGTCCTCTTGAATTTTGTTGTCCTCAAAATATAATCCTAGTTGTATTATTCCTTCAAGAACTTCATAGGGCTAAAAACATTTCTGGGGTTTGAATCCTGCCAGGGGCTCGGCAACATTGTCTGCTGTAGAGAACTGTTCTATGTGCAGTAAGGCTTGGGTGCAATGCTACACTAAATTTCATCGCAGTACCACCCATGGTTGCTAGTTCCAGTCGTGTTCGGAGGTTTCACTACAATACATAGCCACCATGGTGTTGCGGGCTTTGTTCCTGCGTTAAAACTAGCAGCTGTGATATAGGTGAAAATACTCTTGAAAGCTGTGTTAAACCCCAAATCTCCTCACCTCACCCCTGCAATAATACGAGCAGCCGTGATATAAGTGAAATACCATTGAAAGCGGCATTAAACCCTAACTCACCTAACCTCATCTAAGTTGTTTACTCATGTATTATGCTTCTGTGTCCTCATAATCTTGAACTCACAGTGAGGAACCAACAACTCATGTCTTTTGCCAGTTTCAAACCCAAACCGTCAGAGTGGGGCACCTGCCATAGTGAAATCAGAGTGGGGCACCTGCCATAGTGAAATCTTCTTAGCCACCTTTAAGACATTCCAGGACTGAAAAGACAGTGTAGGAGCTATCCTATGAACTGAAACTTAGTTGTGGCCTCGGTAACGAAATCATGTTCAGTCTATTTCACACTATAAATGATTCAGGGGAACAGAGTTGAGAAGTAAAACACAAGCATACAATATGTAGGAGGCTCATCAGTCATGTAGTGTTTGTCACAGAATCTGGTGTCTATTGATGCACACTGATTGGAGAGATTAGAGCAATTCTTTTCTGTCATGTATACATCCTCCATAGCATTTTGTCATCCTTGTCAGGTTAAAGCTAATTGAAATACAGAAAATGGATCGGAAGGAGCACCTCTTGGGACATCCAATTATGAATTCAAAATTATAGTCCACCTTAATTCTCTTTCATCTCAATACGAGCTATATTTCTGTTTATAAAAGGTTAAGTATTATGTTGTGAACTATTTTAAATGCAATCATACAATTGAATTTAACTACAATTCCAGTATATCATCGAACAAAGATAATTTTACTGTGATGAAATTAGCTTACCATGGGCGGAATTCATATTTAATGTTTATGTTAAAGAATACTCAAAGTCCTCAATACAATAAACCTCCAGATCTACTGATAAATTGTAGTGATAGGGGAGATGGTCAAACGACTTACGCAGGTGATCCTGAGTGAGTTGACACGTCATAATGTTCTCAAGTGCTTCTAGGTCCCCCGGCATCTGGTTGTTATGGATACGAGTGGTCAAATAGTCGTGATATTGAACCTTGTGACAGTGACAGACACTTTAATGTTCACAAGGGAATCAAATGTCTTTCAGCCCTGAATTATTCAGTTTTCCTTGTTTAAGCTCTGTATTTCCACTATTGATTTTAATAGCTGATGTTGTGAGGTTTAATTGTTAACTTAAGGCACTTACAGAATCTCTCCAGATTACACATCTGAATGTGAGAAACTTGTTGCTTCATGGTTATCAATTATGGAAGTAAAGAATTTAAATGAAGATGTAGCTAAAGGTTAAGTGAGATTGTTTTTTTAATGCTGTTTAATACTTAAAGGCGCTGTAGAATGTTTTTGCATACTTTGTTTTCTAAAATTTGCAATTTATCATTAAAGTTTATACAATATATTGTTACGTCAGAGGGTAAAACATCCATTGCATGACCCGATAAGCAGTATCCGTGGAAAACGGTTATCCATATTGACAGAAAATGGTGCAACGTATAAAGTAACAGTGTTGTGGAACTCTTCAGTGTGAGAGATAGATTTGTAGATGGCGATTTTGACAGCAAGATGGTCAACCATTCCATCACGGTGCCATATTTAAAACTCTATTCTGATGTTAAGGTATCACTACATCAGTCTGATTGAATGACTTAGGAGGTGGGATGGCACAGTGTTTAGCATTTTCAGCTTTGGATGCAGGTCCAGGGTTCGAATAAATTCTGCCAGGGGCTCGGCAACTTTGGTTGTGGTAGAGAACTCATGATCATCTACATGCAGTAAGGTTTTAGTGTAATGTTACACTGAATTTCAGTGCGGTGCCAGTTCCAACCGTTGCACCCAATTTCACCACAATGCATATCAATTGGCGTTGCAAGCTTTATCCCTGCAATAATACTAGTAACCGTGATATAAGAGAAATACTCTTGATAGGGGCATTAAATCCCACATCACGTCACATCACATCACCTCTCCTCACTCAGGAATGATTTTAATATAGATGATTCAATTGTCACATTTAAATCTTCATCTATATACTCTTTTAAAACTGTCATTGAAAATTGTCAGTTTCTTTTTACATATCGTAGAACATAGACAATAAGCTATATATATATGTGTTCTTCCGAGAATGAAAGCAAAAAACATAGAAGCAAGTCGCTCCTCCATTAATCAGCTGATAATCAGATATTTTCACTGTTTTCTCAAGTATTTTGAAGATACTAGGATTCCATGTTACCATGACACCATGAATATATGTTACCACAACACCATAAATATGTTACCACAACACTATAAATATATGTTACCATTATACGATGAATATGATACATTATCATGACACGATGAATATTATACGTTACCATGACACCATGAATATTATTCGTTACCATGGCACTATGAATATGATATGTTACCATGACATGCTATGGTTTACAAACAGGTGGTTACAATTTGGTACATCATCTTCTAATGATACTACACACGTTCACCTCTGTTCCCCTTGTGAAGTACTTCCAGCAGGTGCTTGTTGGATTTTGTAGCCTGTAGGACAGATAGGCAGCCATGTGAGGTCAACCGGAACTGTTATGTATTGTTCACCTTTTGTCAACTACCTGTTTCGGGACTAAATATACACCTTGTGGATATATCCTTGAACTTTCAGATATATGCTTGACCCTTATTGATGCTAGGTTCAGTGGAGATGAGGTGATCCATCAATAAGGACTGTTACAGTATAAAACTTTACTTATGTTTGGTATGTTTAGAAGAGATCCAGATTGGTAAATCTTCTGTGCTCAGCAATGCATGTGTGGGAACAGAATTAAATCAATTATTGGGGAAAACATTTGAAATATACTGGACAAAACATTTAGGGATATTTTGAAATTACGAATTATTACTTGGCATTCTCATGAATTATTAACATAAAACATCCAATATCTCTAACTTATTTTGTCCAGTCTACTTTGTTTTAAATTGATTCAATATTGTCAGCTCTATGTGTATGCATACTTCAAATTATGAGTGTTGAAACAAAAAAAGCCCAAATGTGGTGAGTGGACATTGATAAGAAAAGATAAGATAAAGATACGATCAATCTTTATTGCCCTGAGAAGGAAATTTGCATTGTCATGAGTTGAACACAAAGGAAATACATAAATACGTAACAGATATAAAAAAAAAAGCTTTAATGTACAAAGATAACAATTTACAATAATCACAGGGTATATAGATGATCGCACAGTGTTGAAAGGTTCTGTAATACGGATTGTGAGGTTAATGACATAGCAAATGGACTTTTCAATTTCATGTTCAAAATTATTCCAGTTTGGGCAATATCATCAATATCATTAAACATCAAGGTTAAATTTGTTGAGCGAATGTCTTATTGTCGCTTGCATTCATTATTAATTCTTGAGACGTCAACAATTACATCCTGTCGTTCATCCAGCATTGTCACACCAGTTGCTGGAAATTGACATTAATTTGAAAAGGAAATGAATTTATCATTTAGATCAAATGGATCAATTAAACTTCCAGTGCCACATTGTCTGAATAAATTACTCCATCCTGTTTGAAATTGTTTATTATTTCATTGGACCGATACTCATTACCAATATCATTAAAGAGTTTCAGACGGTGGTTAACCAAATAAATGCAGTGTGAGATGAGGATGAAAATCCCTGCACAAATCATCATTTCAATTCATGTTGTATTGTGACAATGCTACCGTGACTAGATATTTAAGAAAGTGTTCAAATCATATAGAGTAACCACTTATGGTTTAAGAACATGAAGATTTTCTGGATAACAACTTCTTTAATGTGAAAATACACGACGTTTCGGAGTACATACTCAATCACTCCTTCATCAGGTGGACTTATGGTTAGCTAGTTCCAACTGCTGTTTGTAGGTATCACCGCAATACAAAGCCACATGATGTTGCAGGCTTTCTCCCTGTATTAATACTAGCAGCCGTGATATAAGTGAATTAATAAGCATTACACCTCACCTCACCTCACCTCATTGTCCGAAGCCAGATTGATAGGAAGATCAGCTGTTAACCATGTAACTCCTGATGTCTACATGTATTACAGCAATGTTAATATCTGAGGAAGGACTAATTAAATATGTTGGTATGCACGATGACATTCCAATTATTTGTTTGATCAACACTGTTTAACACATTTCTCTCTCTCGCCTGAATTATCTAAGCGGAAAACTTATCGATGTGTTTCTCTGTTTGGTGCCAATTAGCGGCGTGTCAATGCTAGTCGAAGCAGAATAATTTCCTCTTTGTCTGCATGTATAAGAGAGCAGGGTGAGAGAATGGCGCATGTACTTGTCAGCCTGATGGTAATTGGTCTCTGGTTAGTCTTAACTCCCTCTTCAATGGCTTCACGCTGAGATCTCCTCTCTTTATGTACTACAGCCGTGTCACAGTTGTAGCAGATCGTGTGATGATGTCCGCAGTGGAGACCAGAGGAAAAGGGTCATGGCATTCTGGTTTTATAATATTTGACGTGTCCGTCAATGTTGGAAATAATAGCATTTTAATGGAAAAATTTAAGAAAAACCTCAAAATTGCCAATCTTGAGCAAAAGCTTCTAGGTTTTGCCTTATTGGACAGACCTAGGTTACATTGGTGTCTGTACTACATGGTACAGTGAAAGGATGATGGTGTTATTGTAGTTTAAATGAAAGTATAGTCACTTGGTATTGTTGCCTGGATGTCAAAGTTTTAGCTGTCAAAGCCTTTATAGCCTGGAAAATCTATTTTTTCATCTAAAAAGCCTGAAAATCAACTGAAAAGCCTCGGAAAAGCCAGGTAGTAGTAAGATGCTTTAGTAAAATGGAGGTTTTAATGTGCTTTAAAGAGGGTGTCATCTTATGGTGGTCTATTCGTAGAAAATGGTTTCGTTGTGTAATTTCACTAATAAATAAATTGAGGAATGGAACATGAAGCCAGGATGGTGATTCCATTTCTTCCTCACAGATGATGATTCACAAGACTCCAAGCAAACTTAGAATAAAAATGCCATCCTGAATCCGTCCTATTGAGAACGTTCATTCAAACCACTAATGAATTGCATATGTGACACTGACAAAATCATTAACAACAATGTTTCAAATGCCCAATTTCTGATCAACTGCTTCCACGGTTAGGAGGGGGCAGGATAGCGCAATGGTTAGCACGTTCGGCTTCGGATCAAGATGTCTTGGGTTCGAAAACTCGCCAGGGGCATGGCAAATTTGTCTGCAGTAAGGTTCAGGTGCATTGCTATACTGAATTTCAGTGTAGTTCCAGCCGATGCTCGCAGGTTTCACCGTTATACATAGCCACATTGTGTCACAGGCTTTCTTCGGGCCATAATACTAGCAGCCATGATATAAGTGAAATACTCTTTGATAGCGGCGTTAAACCCCAACTCACCTCACGTCACCAGGCAATTGTAGAACTAGGACTTCAGCAGATAATATGCTGAACAGCGTCATTACCGTTATAAAAGTAAGGTTATTGATTGAATCTGTAGCGTAGCGTAGATGCGTTAGTATTTTGTGCTGTAGTGTAGGTTACATACATGATACAGATTGTTTCCAGAAGCTGATAGTGATTTATTGTATTCTAAATTTGAAGCTCTAACTGTTTATCCCGAATCAGTTATAGTTGCATTATTGTGTAGCCGAGCACACGATTGAAAGCTAGCGTTCAGAGATTTACTGCCGTAAGTGATGCTGAGGTCCCTGTATTGTGGAAGAGTTGGCGGCGGTACTGGAAGGATTACTGAACGTTCAGAGGATCATACACAATAGTCTATCATTGTCATGAATATCACATTACATTTAATATTTGATAGTCGCTGTGTTATCTGGCATCCAATCAATACTACATCAACAAGTGACGAAGCAGATGCTAAATAGGATTGAAGCTAGGCAGCAAAAACACTGATGAAATGGTTACGTGGTCATTTAGTGAAAGAGGAATATGATTGACAGTAGTTTCTATATCATACTGGGTGCAATGCTACACTGAGTGTCATGGTTTGCTAGTTCCAGCCATTTCTCGCAGGTTTCACTGCAATACATAGCCACAATGGTGTTCCAGGCTTTCTCCCTGCAATAATACTAGCAGTCGTGAAAGCGGCGTTACACCCCAAATCATCTCGCCTCACCTCACCAATATCGTACTTGTACAATGTGCTTGTGACCCAGTCTGATCAAGGGTGAGACTTAGAGAAAGCTTACTACCTCGAGAAAAACTTGTGTGGATCGTTGAGTTATACAAGAGTTCTTGCTATGATTAGACCTAGTTTCCACATATAATATATCTATTCGCTAAAGGTCAAAACATGTATATATGAACAATCTTTAACATAAGTAGCCTTTTCCAGAACTTACATTATAAAGTATGTTCCAAATTATGTTTAGAAAATAGACAAGACTTTCTTGCCTCTGTTTACATCTTTGAGCTTCACTTTAGTCTTTTAAGTCGTCATCCAGAAAAGGTCAAATGTCAGCATCAATTATGTCAGGTTATGTTAGTTAAACATTTTTTAGTGTTTTTGTGCCACGATCAATAAATTAGCACACACTTGAGTTACTAAGTCAATACCTGCAGCCATTTCTTACCTCTTGAATATTTGGGATTATTATGATAGCAGGAACACCTGAAGTCTGTTTTCTGATTATTAGAGCTGCATCAATGGATTAACATATGGTCCAGGAAATAGAGATCTGGCTGTGGATTTTTCAAAGCTCTTTGGTGTGTTATATAGAGTAGCTTTGTGCCCTGGCTGTATACCTGTAGCAGTATTCTAGGTGTAGCTACCATGAGACTCTGGCCAATCCAAGATTGTTCCTTTTGCTAAGTGAGTCGTTGTGACACAAATACATTCTTGTGGCATTTTTCATACTCTTTGCTTTGAAAGATATGCATCGTACAGCATCATTTCTATCTCTAACATTTAGTCTCTGAAATGAGCAATTATTTTTTTTAAATTGAAGAATGAAATTAAATAAAATCAAGCCTCGGAGGTGTCTTCATCCTTAAATCTAAGATCTGTTGTCTTGTTGTAGACTTACCTCCGCTCTTAAACAATTTAAGGGGACTGGATGACCAACTAACATACTTTATAGTTCTTTAAACTGAGCTCTGTAGTGTTGTTGACTTGCCTCAGCTCTTACAAAAATTAAGGGGTCTGGAAAACAGATTAGCTTAACCCTTAAGTGCTGAATTATTTGTTGGCAAACCATTCCTCAATTGTTGATGGTGAGGAAGCATAGTTCATTTACATTAACTGTTGAATTAACTAGTGTTAAGCCATTCTGAGTAACCACTTTACAGGATTCACAGCTCATTAGTAACTGGAGTAATTAGCAAATGGCTTTCTCCAGAATTTTTTGGGATGTCATGAAAAGATCTATGAAAGGGAGTAATCTGGAGTAATTAGCAAATGGCTAAAAAATGGTTTTCTTTAGAATGTTTCGGATGGCATAAATGGCATAACAAGAATGAAGAAAGGAAGTAATCTTGGTTTGACCAGGGGATAAGAGACAAACTCTTAATATTGTTGGATCTGCAGTCAAAGAGTTAACTCCCTTTGACATGTCAACCTTTTACTTGATTCATATTCACAAGTGTTGAGTCTTATCAATATCTTGTACACCTAGAACAGATTATAAGTAGGCAAGACCAGCTCTATTTCTATTTACAGCAAGTATAATTATATATCACACCCAACAAGTCGCCTGATAGTTCGAATGTTTTTGAGCCAACATTGACGTCAAGAGGTATTTGAAGGTAGTTTGAGAGTATTCAGTGAAGTGAAAGAAATGAGGTCCATTTAAATACTCTTTAATTTCTTTTTAAAGTTAATGTGAATTCCTGAACAAGCGTTTATAATTGTTACTGCTGTTGTTGGCAGGTGCTCAGTAAAATTGATCCTAAAATAATATTTTTTATCAGTTTCTTGTCTTGCTGTAACAAAAATAGGTGAATTGAGTTGATGTTTATCCTTCTAAGTACTGTAGACATATACTTGTACATATACACACACTATGAAAGACTTACCTTAAAGTGATGTGACGATATTTTAAGATCTTATGTTTTTAGAAATACTTTGTTTTAACTCTTTACTGTTTGTAAATCTAGTGGCCAATTTCAATGCTAAAGAGTAATAACTCCTGTAAATACGCCACTGAGAATGGTTGTCAGCAGCTAAACTGTTAAGCCCTGGTAAAAGCCAAAATATTTTTTTTATTTAATAATGACAAATTCTTATTTTAAGTCAGTTTCTGAAAGCTCAGCAGGTAAAGGAAAAGTAGAATACTGTGTTCTCTGATAGCCCATATGTCTTCCACTGCTAGTGTTGTTCCTAGAGGGGGTCCTGGTGATGTTTGTCAACTCTTTTGGCTTGGTGTCCCTTAATATTTGGATAATTAGGATAGATTTACAAATGCAAAGGGTCGCATCTGCTTAGAAATGGCCAAAATCACCGACTTAGCTGTACACCTAGGAACATCAATGTACACTAAAGGGTTACAGCCAGACCCCATTTATCCCAACGTTTTGGTAACAGTTGAAAAACATCGAGATAGCGAGGTGTGCGGTTAAGCGAATCATCATTTGTAAAGAAATACATAAGAGAAGATTTGAAATACAAACGTGCGGATAGCCCGGTTTCCGGATATACAGGGTCCAGTTAAACCTGGTCTGACTCTATATCGAACGCTTAGATAAGAAAGTTACTTGATTTTTGATATGTGACTGATTTGTTTCACTGATGTTTCTTGTTCATGCTTCAGGTTTTCCTAGTCAGGAAGGTGACAGGGACAGATGCAGGCACTCTCTACGCAATGAAAGTCCTGAAGAAAGCCACACTCAAAGGTATTCTTCTTTCTCAGAAAATAAAACAGACAAATCCTTTACCCAGGGCCAAGATTTTTCAAAACTCTCTGAGGGATAAGATGTCGTAAGTACCATACATTAACATTTGCTTACACCTGTCCTAAGAGTTAAGAGAGCTTAAACAATCTTGGCCCAGACGTGTTAAATGCTGATACATTCAAGGTACCAATACCCAATCAAACACAGAATATCACCTTGTTAACGAGTTGACACCTGTAATTTGACCACTCTGAATGGTTTACCTGTACTCCACACTCAGGCGGCATACTTGTTTATTGTCAAAGCGTTCTGGGAGCAGGATAGTGCAGTGGTTAGCGCGTTCAGCTTCAGATCAAGAGGTCCGCTGTTCGAATCCCGCCTGGGGCATGGCAACTTTGTCTGCAGTAGAGAACTGTTCTACACGCAGTAAGGTTTGGGTGCAATGCTACACTGAATATCAGCACAGTAACACCCATGGTTCACTAGTTCCAGTTATGCTCCCAGGTTTCACAGCAAAGCATAGCCACAATAGTGTTGCGGGCTTTCTCCCTGCAATAATACAAGCAGCCGTGAAATAAACCCCAACTCACCTCACCTCAAACTATTCTGAATGGCCAAGCTATAGAAATCACAACTTGTTGACAAGGATAGAATTCTCTTTTTGTAAATGATCCTGCAGTGTAATAATTATACAGCAAAATTGAACGAGTATAATACTACTGTATGCATGATATAACAACAACAGATGTCATAACACAATGTTCGTACCACAGGCACTGTGTTATCAGATTTGTGGAAATCTTAGTTTCAGCAGTTTGATTTACGCTTGATCTTATGTGGGCGAGTAGTAAACAGAATACTAAACTCTCTTCCATAGAATACAATTTTCATAAAGCTTGTGAATAATTGGATACCAAATTCTTAACTCTTTTAATAAAATATAGTATTTCATATAAGATTGTTTAGAATGTTTTCAAGTATTATGGTTTAAATGGAATTTGATAATTAAATCTACTTGAATGAAGCTGGCAGTTCATAAACCAATGCAGCCTGAATAAAATTTGAAAATTCCATCTACTTGAATGATAAAATATACCGGTAGATCAGGAAGTTGACTATTGCAGTTTCCGCTCTCTGTTTATCAACTTCACATTTCTAGGATCACTCTGATTACGAGCTGCCTTTTGTGATTCACATTTAATAAACCAAATAGTATAAAATAATTGAAATATTTGACTTTAAAATCTATGAAACTGGATTTATCATGCTGGGACACCAGGGACAGGATCCCGCCAGGGGCATGGAAACTTTGTCTGCAGTAGAGAACTATTCTACACGCAGTAAGGTTTTGGTGCAATGCTACATTGAATTTCAGCGTAGTACCACCCATTGTTCGCTAGTTCCAGCCGCTGCTTGCAGGTTTCACCGCAGTACATAGCCCCACGGCGTTGCGGGCTTTCTCCCTGCCATAATACTAGCAGCAGTGATATAAGTGAAATACTCTTGAAAGCGGCTTTAAACCCTAACTCACTCACTCACTCACTCACTCACCAGGGACAGGAGTGATCGGAAATAGTTAATTGCTTGCATTATGAATTTGTTATTTCATTGGCATGCCAGAAGTAGATTATTAAAAAAGATATACTTAAAGATGTTTTTAAGTTCTGCTAATGACAGAAGTTTGACCCAAATCTCCCTTCCAACATAACACTCATTTGGATATTCAACCGATGAGAAATTTTAATTTCTACCCTTTTCATTAATTCAATTCAATTTTCAATAAAATTTGACTTGCATTATCACAAAATAAAATAGTGCGTCAACCGTGTGTCTTACTTTACAATGTAAAGTTTGATATGATGTATAAAATTATGAGTGATAATTGCAGCAATTAAAAAAAAATAATTTCTGAATATACCATTCTCACAATTATTTGTAGAGATTGTGAATGAATCAAGTTAAATATAACCAAAATATTCCATTTTTACGTAAAATGCATTTTTAAGAGTACTGTACCGAGATGCAGTGTGGATGAATCTTTGATGTTCGCTGAAATAAGATACTGTATATTTTTCACACACCAATTTCTGAGTGTACTATAGGTACCGTTGCTAGGCGGATCAGGTGCTAAATCTCCCGCTATTAGCCCATTATGAAAGAGCCAGAAATACTAAATCAGTCTCCACGCTGGAAGTGTGCCAGCCTCTCGCCTATCTATGGACTAAAGAGAGAAACATTTATGCTTATTTATGAAGCATGGGATTGATTTTTAGCCTCCACTTTGAAATTTGTTATGATGGATAAGAAATGTTTCACATGAATAATGAAAGGAGGGCAAGACGGGTATAAGGATGTGAGGAATTAAAATAATATAAATTGGTTATTTGTAGAAAATGTTTAGCATCCCTATTGAAATTTAGAAGGGCATTTAGAAGTGGAAATATGTTAGACAATTTTTTTCTGGGTAACAACTTCTTTATTGTGAACTTACATGACGTTTCGGAGTATATGCTTACACCATTATCAGGTGGATCCTTTGTATCGGCTTACTCCATCAGGTCGATCCTTTGTATACAATAACTCCTTCATGTATATATTTACTCTTTTAGATGGATCCTTTTTGTATGCTTACTACTTCATAAGTTGGATCCTTTGTATAGGCTTACTCCATCAGGTGAATCCTTTGTACAGGTGAACTTCGTCAGGTGGATCCTTTGTATAGGCTTACTCCTTATCAGGTAGATCCTTTGTATAGGATTACTCCGTCAGGTGGATCCTTTGTATAGGCTGACTTCGTCATGTGGATCCTTTGTATAGGCTTACTCCATCAGGTGGATCCTTTTATATAGGCTTACTCCATCAGGTGGATCCTTTATATAGGATTACTTCATTAGTTGGATCCTTTATATAGGCTTACTCCATCAGGTGGATCCTTTATATAGTCTTACTTCATTAGGTGGATCCTTTATATAGGCTTACTCCATTAGGTGGATCCTTTGTATAGGCTGACACCTTATCAGGTGGATCCTTTATATAGGATTACTTCATCAGGTGGATCCTTTGTATAGGATTACTCCATCAGGTGGATCCTTTGTATAGGCTTACTTCATCAGGTGGATCCTTTGTATAGGCTTATTCCATCAGGTGGATCCTTTGTACAGGCTTTCTTCATCAGGTGGATCCTTTGTACAGGCTTACTCAATCATGTGGATCCTTTGTATAGGCTTATTCTGTCATATGGATCCTTTGTATAGGCTTACTCCGTCAGGTGGATCCTTTGTATAGGCTTACTCCATCCTCATTTTTCAGAAGTTAATGAGATGTTATTTTCTTATCAATTCTTGAAGTTCAATTAATATATTTTTTGTGATTTGCTTTATCATTTTGAATAGCGTCGCCTGTCACACTTTGGTTATGACACAAATTATACTCTGTTGATGTAAATAACTTTGTCTGTTCCATCTTTTAGTGCGTGATCGGCAACGGACCAAGATGGAGCGAGACATCCTGGCTGATGTAAACCATCCCTTCATTGTTCATCTTCACTATGGTGAGACTCAATATAACTTTAATCATTGTAGATAGTATCTTACGTAGACAAATCATTGGAAACATTTGATAAATGATGCCCTTTTGTAGAAAAGATATTGCACAATAACAAAAAGAAATAGAATGTACTTCAATCTGGAACAAAAGCATAACCTTACAATAAAACCCCTGAAATTCACCTGCCCAAAAAGCTATATCATATTATATGTAAGTGCTCAATAGAAGTTAATTATTTTCATTTGGATGCAGCATTTCAGACGGAGGGCAAGCTGTATCTAATTCTGGAGTTCCTTAGGGGAGGGGATCTCTTTACACGTCTCTCAAAGGAGGTGAGAACCAACAGAGGGTTAAAAACTGTAGAAACTAAGCGTAAATTATAGTCCATATGTCTGTTCTCAGCTCGAAAGCCATTCCTTCAATGAGGAATTTAGCCAAAATTACACTTGCTGGATGAAATATTGGGAGCCGCCCTCTCCAAAGAGGTACTGAATAGTGACCCTTGGAATATGTTTTAGCAAATTAGTTGTCCATGGTGCTTTCTTCATTCAGTATGATACTTGCATTGAATAACACAAATTTAAGTTATGTGACGGAAGAGTGTAATTGTGACAATCTTTTGTGTCAAACTTTGCCAGTTAGGTGAGGAAGGTGTTTGCAGAGGATATGTGCAGATCATTGAACATCATGTGTAACATTTGATGAATTTGAAGCTGAATTTCTAAGTTTAAATCTGAAGTGTTAAGCTCCTGTCCCCCTTGTGCAGGTGATGTTTACAGAGGAGGATGTGAAGTTCTACCTGGCGGAGCTGGCTCTCGCCTTGGACCATCTACACGGGGTGGGCATCATCTACAGGGATCTCAAACCAGAGAAGTATGTGCTCTCGCGCGCTCTGTCTCTGTCTCTGTCTCTGTCTCTGTCTCTGTCTCTGTCTCTGTCTCTGTCAGTGTCTTGTGTCTCTCTTTCTCTTTGTGTACTAATCTCTCTTATCAATGAACAAATTTACAAATTTACTTTTCTCAGCACTTCCTAGCCCTATTCTGCAAAGAGAATTAACACATGGTTCTCTCTTGGCATTTCAGACAAAAAAATAATTGAAATTCCTAACGCCCTAGTACTTTTAACGCAGCCGAAGACTTTAAATATGTTATGAGTCATCTCTTGTGTTGTAGCATTCTCCTGGACAGTGAAGGGCACATTAAGCTGACAGACTTCGGGCTGAGCAAGGAGTCTATTTTTGACGAGAAAAAGACGTACTCTTTCTGCGGGACAGTTGAGTACATGGCACCTGAAGTCGTCAACAGGAAGGGTCACGGCACGGCGGCTGACTGGTGGTCCTACGGTGTACTCATGGTGCGAGACCAACTTGCTATTCTTGAAACATTTCTACACACTTCTTGGGTCCTTCCTTAAAACATAGGGTACCATGGGAGCTAAGACTAAGCTAAGCTAATAAGGGTGTTGGGATCCAGAATTGTTTAAAATATTGTTCCTGATTTGATGGGAGACGGATGACAAAGTGGTCTATGATTCTGTTTGAATCTTGTTTCAAAACGGGTAAAGACTTTTGAATTCACATTAAGTGCAGGATTTACTGTACTATCATTGGCAGAATTTGGAAATAATGAATGACTTTTATTATGAATTATTTTGTTTTTATGAAAGTTCTTTCTGCTAAAGAATCTTTGATTACAAATTTAAATAAATAATTATACCCAATTTTGTTCTCATTTTCAGTTTGAAATGCTGACAGGGGCCCTCCCATTTCAAGGTGCAAATAGGAAGGAAACTATGACACAGATTCTGAAGTATGTATACCGTAGAAAGATGGAATAATTTAACCATCGAATACAGTTTCCTCATCTTATGCACTAGAAGAAACTTTCTTACTTGGCAACGATAATTCAGAATTCTCAATGCTTTTAAATTGCTATATTTTTCAAATAAGGTAATATTAAATCGCTGTTATTGTACATTTGAGAAAAACATACTTTGTGGGAAAAACATGTTTATTATATGATTGTTAATGACCATACAAGTATCTATCTGTCCACGAGAATAAAAAATCTGATGTGCAACAAGACATAGGCTTATAAACAGTGTAGAAAACACACGAAAATCCAAGCCAGACAACCGGACTGGTAACTGAAATAAGTTACCAGTCTTGAAGAAAACCTACCTGTCCGATTTTCAACAGTCACATAGAACTTACTGCAAGTACCAAACATTTGTTATACATCTGGTTGAACTTGTTTCTCGTATTTCACTAATCAACAGCTGGCCAATTTACTAAATGTCAGCCACATTTTCATTTAAACATATATCATCATGTTGAATCATCAGTCCTTCTTTGAAAAACGTTGTATTACGTATTATATCGGCTAACATGACATAACTTCTAGTCGACAATTATAAGAATATCCGATTACATTAATTACAGCAGTAGTCGACCATCGACGCAAACAATTATTTCTTGAAATTGGCGAGCCATTTTAGAAATATACTGATATAAATTACAATTGATAGTATGCTGATATATCCAACTTAACTATTTGTATCGTCATATTTACTAAAATGAATTCACAAACACGACAAATTTTACAAATATTGCCCATAGATCTATATGCCTTTCAAACGATGACTTTGGTTTTTAATACATTGTTCATGGATTTGTCAAGTTAACCCTTACGTTGCGTATATATATTTTACCATTTTTAGCCCCTGTGGCGGAATTTACAGGCTCGCAGCTCGCAGCAGTAGTTTGGGCTTTGGCACTAACTAGCTCTGCTGGCGGAATTTCCAGGCGGCGATTCCGGTATCGTTTTTACAAAATATACCGCATCTACATGGCGAATAAGGACTATATACGGGCGTTCAATACAAATTCAAGTAGCGAAACCCGTACACAAATGGCTAATTCACACTCGAAACTTTGAATGAATTTTCTATGTTTTTTCGTTTTTATTCTATTACTTTCGAAAGATTGTCTTTTATTCGGGCCTCGTAACATCATAAATGGGAAACGATAAAAAATTCCATTTATATACGGAATTGAAGACAAGATGTCTAGCTTCACAATGATATAAAAATTATTAGAATGCGACCTTTGGTTATAATTCTATAGCTATGTAAAGTTTGTCTTTATTCCCACCTATAAAATCGTCAATACTTACAACATGTATGCGGCATTGCAAACGGTCGTTCATCGCACTTTTCCAAGAAATCATAATCTCGAACCAGTTGACAAATAAGCACATGTCAACCCAAATATGGTTATGTTGTTTGACTTTTCAAATAAACGCTAACCTCGAACCATAACTGATGAAAATATGTTGATTAGTTTGTGTGCCGTTTGGTTTCACATGCCTCTCAGAAAGGTAAAATTGTATCTTTATTTCTGTGAATAAATCTGCGCATTTTATATAGAATAAAAGATTATTCTTTTCGGTTTATTGTGATATAAAAATTATGAAAATGCATTCAGTATTTTAGCCTTGATAAATGTTTTAGAAGTTGTGAAAATCGCCGATTGTTTCAAAATTTATGAAGTGTAAACATGACCTTTTTCACGGCGCTTGCTGTGTCTTTATTATTTTTTTGAGATTTTCTAATTTTATATGGGAATGTAGTCCATTGTTTCCCCTTTATTTTGCCGTATTTTTTTTTGAAAACAAACAATTCGCTCACATGATATGAAGTGCGGGAGTAAGGCGAGTTAGCGATTTTTTTCCCCGTCTCGCGAGATGCGAGGCAGATAGCAGTCTCGGGCGAGGCAAACCCGAGGCAATACAAACACGTGGGTGAAAATAGCCTCAAGCGAATTAATGCTTCGGGGGCTAAGCCCGACATAATTGGCCTTTTGTAAAGCTAATTATCGATGCGTTACGGGTCAACAATGCACACGCAAATTGGTGTGAATTTTGCTTGATATTCCGACCACACACTGAACAAAGCTTTATTCTCATGTCGGGTCGCGATGCGTAAATACAGCCATTCTCATTGGTCGGGTCGCGGACACAATCGACTCGTGACCCGGTATGGGTGATAGAGTATACTTAGACAGCCGTGAATTATTCTAAGTCTTGTATCCGGGATCCGTATACAGACACCTAGGAATCGCTTATAGCCCGCCCGGATAATTCCGTCGCCCACATCTTAAGGGTTAATAAAGAATATAAAATATACATTCAACAAAGTGCATTTGAGTAAGTTAGAATTATGATCTAGAATGTTGAAACGAACTAAATGTTTATATTTTGCGACTTTTCATTTTACAAGCAAGCTAGACATTCGCTAGTCTGCTAAAAGTTTCGCTTTGTAATCAGTACATAAAAGGCAGTGCAAAATTTGTATATAAAGCGTTCAGTTACGCTGGTTATCATAATTTGGACTTAATGTTTAGCAATGCCATTACACCTCAGACTGACGAAAGATTACCCTGCCTGTTATTGTGAAAAATATGTAGTAAAAGACTAAAATATCTACCCGACCACCAGACAGGCTGCTTTTGAAATTTCACCGTCTGACTGGGAAAAAAGATCGTCTCGAGCGGTCGGGTAGGCGGGAATTTTCTACGCTGCTATAAGCATTCATGATGTCATTTTGTTGGTGAGGCAACAGGCTAATTATGCATTCTGATTATTGTAAGAACACAATTATGAAATCAAATAATAAATAAAATTTAATATCCTGCTAAATAGCGTATTTAAAAATTTATTTATCTGATCTCAAAAAAATATTATCACTTATGGCAGCGTCACTTGCGATAATATTCACTTGTACCTCTCTCAATGAACATACTATGTTATTTCGTCAAGAAAAGACAAATATTGTGTAAAAATAAGATGGTTTTAATAACCTAAATAATTCATTTACAGGGCCAAACTTGGAATGCCTCAGTTTCTAAGCCCAGAAGCTCAGAGTCTACTACGAGCACTATTTAAAAGAAATCCTGTTAATCGGCTAGGTAAGTCAACATACTGTAGATGAATGACTACGGGAATACAAATAAAAATTCCTGTTTGAAGCTAAGAAGGTGGATAAAGACACTTTGTACTTCATCCTTGGACTATAATGATTATCATTGAGGTTAAATTGCATTTTGATACTTATTTTGACACGAATGAATTTTTACTTTTAATTGGTCATATCCAAATTAAATTCTTTATCTTATATAAGAAAAAAAACTTTAAAATTCGGATTTTTTTAAAACTTTTTTTTTATAAAACTTAATAAAGACAACGGAATTGAAACCATAAATATGTTCCTTATGTATGGTTGTATATATTAAAAAATTTGGTCAGTAAAAAATGCTATGTTTCCTCAACACAGACTCTTAAAGCCTATTTTCAGTAACACATGTCATTTTGTTGTAACGTGTCCAGGTTCACTTCCCAACGGTATTGAGGACATCAAGAAACATGCATTCTTCTCGACCATCGACTGGGACAAGTTGTTCAAGCGCGCCACCACCCCACCCTTCAAACCTGCTGTAGTCCAAACCGATGAAGTCTTCTACTTTGACCAGGAGTTCACTAACAGAACACCTAAAGGTTCGTCTTTAAGTGCTAGATCTTTAAATGGGTAATCTTAATGGTTATTCTGTTGCTGCCGGTAGTTGCCTGACTCTGAGGGTGTGGGTTCTAATCCCCGAAAGGACTCTTCCCACAAAATAGAACAAAGTTTGTTCTTTTGCAGAATGTAATTCAATATATAACATTGTTACCTTTGTTTACAAACTAAATGGCATGTATTTCTAATCAATCTTTAAAGGCATCAATCTTAATTTGATTTATTGCACATACACTCGTATTGATGAACTTTATAAACAAATATATACTCAGATGGATTCTTGTCTGGTTAGAGTGAAATACTACATTCAATCTCAATGTAGTCCGACTCATATTGCTAATTCAATCGGACTCCTGTACGTTTCACTGGTGTTGCAGGCTTTCTCTTTGTTATACTAGCTACCTTTATATTTGTAAAATATACTTGGATGTGATGTTTAAGTTCAGTTTCACATTGCGGGATTAAAGAATTTAAAGGTTAACTGTTAAAAACTTGTTCATGTGATGAAGCTCAAGTTTGATAGGTAAAGGGATGATGTGAGGTGTTTGTATTAAAGTTGTGAAGGTTCATGCCAGAAGCTCGATGCATGATGGTTAATGTTACTGCCGCTGTGTTGCAGATTCCCCAGGCATTCCCCCCAGTGCTACTGCCCACGAGCTGTTCCGCGGGTTCAGCTTTGTTGCCCCAGCGTTACTAGAAGATGACATACCAAAAAATCCCCTCGACAACCAGAAAAGCCTAGCTAAGGTAAGATACAGAGTCTGATTAAGGGAGTCTCACCCTTGCAACATATTCCTACCAAGAAATGTCTCTATGTATGTTAAGTCTTCAGGGAAATTGTTGAAGTAAAATGATTGTAGTTGATATGTAGTATGTGAATCCATACTAATAAACAAATATATATATATATATATATGTGTAAACTGCAAAATTTTCCCCAAATGGGATACAAGATGATTTCCATTCAAGCCAGATTTATAGTGACAGATTTTGTAGTGAATTAAATCAACAATAATTTCCAAATCAAATAAATCTTCATAATATGTGACATTTGGTTTTTTTCTTACAGCTTCCTGGGGTAAAAAGTTGCAAGTTTTCTGATGAATATGAATTAAAAGAAGTAAGTCACACTGACTCATCAATAATAGTAATGATTATTGTCCAATTAAAGTATGCCATTTTTATGGTGAAATATTCTAGATCCTCCTCTTCGTAAATTTGCCAAGCATTTCCAGAGTATCAGCAGATAAATGAATATTCTAATTTCCTTCTCAAATCTTTGAGTTATATTCAAGAATGTCTCTTTTCTAATAATCGTTTTGTAGACTCTCTGTCTAAAAAGATAATCTTGTTTTCCCACTTCAGGATATTGGCATTGGTTCATATTCAGTGTGCAAAAGGTGTGTTCACAAAATGACAGGGAACAGTTACGCAGTCAAAGTAAGTATGTCAAGAATTGCTTTGATAATTCATGAAGCGATCTGTTTGTCATCTTGCATGATTCATAAACTAATCTGTTTGTGATCTTGTGATGAAATTGTTTCTAACATCACAGTATCTCCCAGTAACTTCTCCTGTAGAAGTATACATAATAGGACTCCAGTTTATATACTGCACACCCTTGAAACTGATTTAGCTTTTGAACGGACAAACGTGTCAGTTTTTAGAAGGATGTTGGTTTACAGAAAGCCTTTCAGTCCGTAATTTTATAGAAAATCGATCCAGCCTTAATTATGTCCCTTTAACCAACCAAGAAATTGCTATCTGATATTTCCCGATATATGTGCCCTCTGAACATTTATACAAGAAAACCTAGTCAAATTTTATTAGCTTGTGATATACCACCCTTTACATCCCATTAACCAAGAAATTGGTGGTGGCGCTGCTGCAGCAATAATTCATAGTTGTTGATTCTTGTGTCCAGATCATGGACAAGGAGAAGAGAGATCCATCGGAGGAGGTGGAGATTCTACTGCGCTTCGGTCACCACCCAAACATCATCACATTACGAGACGTACGTTCTTAGCAAGTTTTCTCTTTTGTATCATAGTGCATTCTCTACCCACTGGGGTTTTTCCCTTCAGATTTTCTATCGTAGTCTCGGTTACATATCGAGTGCTTTGACGGCTAGGAATAGATAATCCTGATTGGTTGCATCAGAAGTTAGTTGTGCGATCAGCGACATTTCTATTTGGGAATTTGTAAATATCAAAATGAGAGTTGCTTTATCTGTGTGGTGCGCACACATTGTTTACTAGAAAGAATTTGGTTGAGATGTAACACAATGTTCGATTTGAAGTGTTGCAAACAGTCACCATCTAGGGATTAAACGAACATTATGAAAGATGCCCTATGTGTAACAGAGGTTATGATAGAAAATATGAAGGGAGCTTCTTTGGGAAGAGAATAATCATGGCGGTTCAATATGGAAGTGAGAGAATTTTGAAACTTTTCTTATGTCTTGTACTATGAGTATTTCTGTGATACTGTTTAAGTCTTATATATTCTGTGCAACATTTTGCCATGTTTTTGTTGACATGTCAAAAGGTTTTAATATTCTCTAATAAATGTTCAGGTGTTTGACAATGGCAACAAGGTGTACATGGTCACAGAGCTGATGAGAGGTGGCGAGCTCCTCGATAAAATTCTACGTCAGAAGTTTTTCTCAGAACGAGAAGCAAGTGCTGTTTTACAAGTTGTTGCGAAAACAGTAGAATATCTCCATTCTAATGGGGTAAGCAGAGTTGTCTCCCATTATGTAGGCACTGTTAAAATAGATATTTATTATGTCCAGAATGATGTTGTCACAATTATACTAATCCAGTCAGTTGAATGTCATTGGATATCTTTATATACCGACAAAACTTGACAGATTTATGAAATAGTAAAAACTTGGATCAATTTGAACTGGATTTGAAATTAGCCTTCGTTACAAAGACAAAGAGTTCTTTTTAAAAGTTTCGCAGATTTAGCTGTAAGACAAGATAATGATTGAAATCTGTCATTTCAAGTCTTAAGAAATAGGCAATTATCTCATGTATTTTCTCAACTATTTGGTCTAAATATGCATAAGAGATTGTGTTTGGACTAAGTATTTTACATAGTCATATCTGATCTGAAGAAAATGAACATTTTACATTCCAGGTTGTTCACAGAGATCTGAAACCATCAAACATCCTATACGCCGACGACAGTGGCTCACCCGAGAGTTTGCGAATATGTGACTTTGGTTTCTCTAAACAGTTGCGGGCAGACAACGGACTGCTGATGACTCCCTGTTACACAGCCAACTTTGTAGCACCAGAGGTGCGTGTCGAGGGATAATCTTGAGTTCTTTTGTCAGGTTATCAAAATATTCCTAAACAGTAATTACAAAAATAAAGTCACTGGTTTGTATCATTTTCCTGTACATGAAGTTCAGTTACTTCTTCTAGTGAATCCCAGATAATATTGCTAAAGATTTGCCTTCATTACTAGTAATAATGGATGTTAACATTCCGTCTAATTGTGCTTTCTCATTCCTGCAAGTCCCTACAGGTTGAGATTTCAAATGATGGTGAAATAAAGATATTTATGGTACCTCCAGTGGTGTGCCACCTGTTAGTTATCACTATTTTACCACCACACCTGAAGACAGCTTATCCTAAGATTTATACAGAAAGTTTCCTATTTCTTTATGAATAATTCCATATTTTTGTAATCCCATCTTAGTATTATCTTCAATTCACTTAATGAAGGAGGAAGCACTGAAAAATGTTCATGTTCACATTAAAGAACTTCGTGAAGAATCGAGACAATTTTATTGAATCACAACTTCTTTATCCTTTGGAGACAACATTTCAACAAAGATTCTAATGTCTTTGTCAAGGAAGCGATCATCACTGTATAATACTTTCCTTGTCAAATGTTTGTTGAATGTGGTTGACACCCTGTCCATGTGGTATGTTGCAGGTATTAAAGCGCCAGGGCTACGATGCTGCTTGTGACATCTGGAGTTTAGGGGTTCTGCTTTACACAATGTTGGCTGGGTATGTATTCAAGGCTCTTTATTGTCCATTGGAAATTCATTGTCTGCAAATAGTAACCGGCAGCCACAGTGCAGTGCCAGTTCAAGCGTTGTTCTGTCCTTTAATGCATAGTGTCAAGCAACAATCTTTTTACGTCTTTTTGTATGACGCAACCGGGAATCGAACCCGGTTTTCCGGGTGATGAGCAGACACTCTACCAACTGAGCTTCATCCGCCGGCTATTCAAGGCTATTTAAGGCATTGCATTTTAGCATCTTCTATACCAGTGTATGAAGAGAAACCAGCTTAGTAGCGTTATTATTTAATTTAAATGGCAAAATTAAAGAATAACCTCCGTCACCATCCCAGACTACCAGTTACCAGATTCCGGGCTGGTGGACTGGCCTTATTTCATACACTGTCTTTACAGTTTTGTGTAATGTTCATTTAGATTCATTTTAATGTTAAGTCTTTGGTTGAGAAAATTATGATAATGACGATGATGATTGTTATGACTATAATGAACTTATAATCAAACATCTATTTAGAATGATTTAAATCTGTTATGATTTAATTTTCATTATTTCTGTATTGGCCTATTAACAGTTCTGTTTCATTGTATTAGCTAATAATGAAATACGTTATCCATGACGGCTTTATTAGTTAATCTGCATATAATCATTTGCACTATGGGAAGGAGTTATTTCTTTTAATCTACATCATACTGTTGACACTATTGAAGGAGTTAAGTAGTTAACCATTTGTGTGAGCGTCTGCTTATGCTTTATTTGCTCCATTAGTCTCTTTATAAATAAATCCTGTTGCCAAATTATATGGTATGGGCATTAAAATGTATTAGTTCTATTCAGTGAATCAATAACTGCTATAATCTCACTTCCAGTCACGAAGCTGCAATTAAACTATACCAATGTGACAGTTACAAGGTAAATATGGAGTCTTGATGTGCTCTCTTTCAGGCACACACCATTTGCAAATGGTCCAAATGACACACCTAACGACATACTTGCTAGAATAGGAGAGGGCAAGTTCACTCTCTCAGGGGGCAACTGGGACTCCGTGTCAGCCCCTGCTAAGGTAGACTTCTCATTGTCACTTACCCTTTATCTACTGCTTTTGAAGATGCAGCCCTCGATGATTGATTGTACATGCACAAGAGTAATCCAATTTTTTTTCAGATGTCCTAGTACATTATCAGTAATTATTGAAGTACTTTAACAAATATGACAACTCATCACCCCAACCCCCACCTAAACATTACCAAAATTTCTGCTTCTTTGATTTATTGTAATAGAGCATGTTATTAACAAATATTATGACCTTGTATTGACTTGTACTGTTCATTATTGATAAAGTGTTGGGGTTGGGAAACAAGTATTGTTTCTTACAAGATTATTCCAAGCTTGTATTGTTGTGACAGGACCTTGTACAGAGAATGCTACACATCGACCCACAGTTCCGCCTCACTGCTTCACAAGTGCTCAAAAATCCATGGATAGCCCAAAGAGACACCTTACCAAACTGTAGGCTTACCATACAAGACGCACAGCTTAAAGTGAGTGTTCATCTCATAGTCTTTGGATGTTTTGGTGGGCAATTGGTTTGATGCATCGTTGAGGATGAAAATTTCTTCTGCTTGTATTTTCATTTTTAAAAAGAGTTTATTTAACTTTTATTGAATGTAGATTTAAACTACTTTGAAGTATATATTATCAGATTATATTTCATTTATTGCATTGAGGATATTGATGTAGTGTGAACAGTAATCATTATCAATCAAATGGTGATCTCTCAATGTATAACAAATTTGTTGAAATGGAGACCTTGTCCTCATCCCTAACCATTTCCTAAATACCTCTTGATTGAGATTCCAATTGCATTCCTCCATCTCCGTAC
The DNA here is from genome assembly GCA_936450465.1 of Gibbula magus. NCBI lineage: Eukaryota > Metazoa > Mollusca > Gastropoda > Trochida > Trochidae > Gibbula > Gibbula magus. The sequence continues at coordinate 35,602,257 of OW388293.1, forward strand.
TCTCTCTCTGACAGGGTGCTGTGGCCGCAACATTCAAGGCACTAAACAATGCCCCCAAACCAGTGCTTGAACCAGTTGGTGCCTCCCGCCTGGCGCAGCGTCGAGGGAAGAACAAGCCCAAGAGCTCGACAGCAGTATAACCAACGACCCACCAACAGAGAGGAGCATCCATCTATGTACACATTACTAACACCAACATCAGCAGGACAAACCCTGAACCAGGATAGCTCTGAAGGTCATGGGCAGGAGATGTCTTGCCAAGAGCGACCTTAGACTGAACCAGGATAGGTAGGAGGTACCTTGCCTAGGCCGACCTCACAATCTGGCCAAGGATTTTTCGAAGGTTTCTGTGAATTAAGATAGTTGTGACTTATGATTATCTAAAACTAAGAGGTCGAAAAGTTGGTCCCTACGCTGAAGGTCAATGTGAGGTAAATTCTCATAAAGACAGATCTCTACTTCAGGCCAATTTTCGAAGGTTTCTTAGCGCTGAGATAGTCATAAGGACCATACATTCAATTCAGAATATCTTAACACTAAGAAAGCTTAGAAAATATGGTCCCTGATCCCCGAGTCCCGAGATCAAGTGATTGACCAGAAGTATTTTCTTCCACTGGAGTTTAGTTTCAATGGTTGATGGAGTGTTCCCCTCAACATCTAAAGAAGTCTGGTTTGCAGCCAAAAGCAGCTGAAGGTTGAGACTTAAACTCATGACTTCTGAAGTCAATAGCGGGTAATCATACTGAATTTAATTCAGTGTTTGATCTCCATTGTGGAAAATGTCATGAATACTTTCTTTGGAAGTCAGTCAAATTTTGGGATTTAAATTCTGAAGATATTAGATATTCCTACTGAAGGTCTTCAATTTCTAAGTTCTTAAATATTGTACAAAATCAAGGACTTTAGTCTTCAATGTAAGGAGTTTACTTGTCAACTGAAGATTAGTGGATGTTGACACTCCAGCTGTCTAATCAATGGTTCTCCTGATCAAAACGAGTCTCCAGGTCACAGTTCTCTCCCTTGACCGATTCTTCCATTCATACCCCTACCTACAGAATTAATATATATATGAGTGCTTTGAAGTATTTATTTTTCCGAGAATACAAAATGGACTATTTCTCCACGAGGCTAGGGAAAGCCTCGGAACCCTCTCACATTACCACACCCGTGCTGCCAGTATCTGTGTCAAGACAATTGTGCATTGTTGATGTCATTCGAAACTCAAGTGTGCTGTGTCCATGTTGCGTTCTTATGTTAGTCCTCGGCTTGTTGGGGTTCCAACCACCCAGGTTTAACCTACCCACCTGACAAGTTTACTGAAATTCCTGAGTGAAACTGCTTCTTAAATTTCATTTCCTAATGGAAGTCTGTTGAATTGCTGGATTATGAACAAACTCGAGTCACAAATGGCTGGTAATATGTAAGCGTAAATGGAAGTAGTCTAGATAAGGATTATAAGAATAGAGGATTGTGGAATCCTTGATAATATTTCTCTAAAATGGCTAAGAATGAAGGATATTTGCATGAATATTTACAAATGTGTGCAAGTATGTAACTGAATAATAGTAGTGCATATATTGGAGTATATACATAGATATATATATATATAGTTAACATATAGAGATGGTGAACTTCACATATCAGAATCATATACATTAGTTGCTAACATGAGAATTAATGACAATGCTCCAGTAGATTATGTATGTAACTCCTCCGCGCTAACCACCCGAACCTCCGATCTAAGGCAAGTTAGGCCTCAGCCTCGATAGCGATAGGCTCGCTTCTTATGGACTGTGATGATGACGATGATGATTGTTATGACTATAATGAACTTATAATCAAACATCTACCCAAATGAATGCATAATCCTCTTTTATAGATACTATTGATGACACCATTCATACTTCAGAATGGAGTTGCTTTCATGAAATTGTTCTCCTATGATGTCCGATTTTGTTTCATATACTGTCTTTGCAGTCGTTTTGACATTTCCAATTATAGAATTTTGTGTATATCTCTCAGTTTTGTACATAGTCTGTACATAGCGATGCATATAACAAAACAATATATATGAAGTAATGTTGAAGCTATGAATTCTATAACAAATATAACATTTCCTCCATTTCTCCTCCATCCAGGCAAGTAGCAAGATTGACCAATAATATTGACTGACTTATCTCTTTTTCCCAAGAGTGTTTTGAAAATATTGCAGTGGCCAGTATGAACCCCTTGTTAAACACCCTTGAAGCTTTAATTAATCTGTGAATGATCATAAACTTTCCCTTTTCCAAGCTTCCAATTGATAAGATAACTGGAAATGTATAAGTAATGTTAAATGCAACTAAATATTGAGATTAAAAATTCTACAATTGTGCAACGGTTTCACATATGATCTTAGTCTTCTATCAGCTGTAGTAAATGTTTAAAGATGTCTTTATGGTTGATCTATGAACTAAGATGGATTGTTGTGACAGTTTCCTTTCCGACTCAAGTGTCAAATAATTAATAGTAAATTTGAACATCTCCGCTAATGGCTGCGATACTGCCGAATTTGCGTTAAACAGTAAGTCACTAACTCACTAAATTTGAACACGTGTGTTGTGACACTATTTCCAAATCACTTTAATCAGCATTGAAGGTCAGTTTGCTAAGAATACACTACATGATTTACATCTGACCGGGTCTGTTGAGCAAATATATGGAAACTGATGAACCAATTATATTAATGTAGGTTATGCTTTGAAAATAAATATTCCTCAAACATCATGGCAAATTGAAGATTAACGATGACAACCTGGATGGCAGAGGATTTGGAGTGTCCTTCCTAGATGTAACCAAGATGTAGAGCTGGAAGAATTTACACTACAAACTGTCCGTTCCTAATGAACAACTTCCATGATCCTCTCTCAAGGCTTGTTTTGCAGGAAATCAGTAAAATATGTCTCAGACTTTGCATTGTTAGTTCCTTTTGTGAACATTGTTACATTGGCTAAAACAGGTTAAGCAGGTTCATTCTTGTAATCTAAAAATGAAAGTGTCTTCATTTGAAAATACTTATTAGATAAGTTTGACACTGAAACAGATAAAATGACGGTTTCGTACAGAAACAAATATATGTATGTTTTCAAGTTTATTTTAAAAAAAAAAGAACTGAAAACTTCTTGATGCGGTAAATGATGGTTAATTTTGTTATATCAAACATATAATAAACTGTTTATCTTTATATAAGTTGGCAAATTGAATGAGACGGTTATAACCCAAGTTATTAAAGATACTGATCTGAAACCCTTCTGGCAAAATGTAGGAGTTTACAGGGACAGCTCAGAGTATTTCTTTGTTTAATAGTTCAAGGGATGTTTGTTTTGTGCATACATGGTGTTAAAACAGTCATGAAACATGTTGCTAAGCATGTCATTTTGACTATCATTACAGAAATCCCCACTAAAATTTTAATATCCACCAATATAGGATGAAAACTACTCGCCTTCAACTACACATCAATCTTGATTGTTTTACTCGAGCATAATTATTATTAATTTCTAACCCGATAATACAAATGTTATGGGGACTAAATGTATTTCAAACAGATAGGCTGATCTGTCAAAAAGGATATCAACATAAACACGATGTGGAAGAGAAAATGGCTATTGTTGACGTTTGATTTATTTATTTATGAAATAAAATTATACAGAAGTTTGTTAGATTGTTGTTACTGCCTTTACAAAGCTGCTCAAATCACTGATAAGCATTTATTAAAGCTTTCTTTATTAAGTTGAGCTACTGTGAGTACTTTATATGAATTATAGCTCGTCTAAGCATTTAAAAAGTAACCAGGTTGTCGTTGGATTTATTTATTTTGGAAATGATTTAAGAAATAGGTCTTTGAAGGGCATTTTGAAGTGGTATACATGAGAACAGGAAGATCTTCTGGATAATAACTTCTTTAATGTCAAAACACACAACGTTTTGGAGTACATACTCACTGCTCCATCACCTGGTGAAAAAGTGGGCATATACTCCAAAACGTGTATTTTCACATTAAAGAAGTTGGTATCCTTCCTGTTCTGATTTAAGAAATAGTCTAATTGCTTGAAAATCATAATAAAAAAAATACATATTTCCATCATACATGGTTAGACTATCTCAAGACCAGCTAACTAATATAGAGACCAAGCATTTTTTTACATACTTAGAATTTTCTATGTCAGTGTGCGATAACATTTGATAAATTCACTTCTGTTGATTCTATTTTCATTGTGTTATTTTGTGTTTTATATATTGTTTTGGTTTGTGACCCTTTCTGTTACATTGTGAATGTTTTCCTGTTCCTACAATTACTTGATACTTGAACTTGATAGCTGTATGATTGAGAAATCAGATTTGCTTGTGCGAATGTGAGATTGCAAGTCTTCTATCAGTATGATGCTTCTAAGGCATAAAGATATATGCAAAAAAGAATATTTTGTTCTCAGACGTTACTATTTTTCATATTCTCTTGTCCAAAGCTGCTTTCAAATACTAGACTTACTGTTGCACAGAGAGAGAAATTAGTTGACACAGTTTAGATATATTGAATAGTGCTTGTATTCTGAGGCTCAAAATAACCTTTAAGATTAATTAAATTTTTATTTGTGCCATATTTCTACTTATGAATAATCTTCTGTTCGCAAAGATCGTAATAAATGAAATTGATTGTTTGAAGTGTTTTGTTTTATCTGAGGTTGTGACTTGGTGAATGATCTGTTTTCAGATTGCACTACCACAATGACCAGGCATGCTTTCCTCCTAGAATATTGATGTCACAATTGTATGGAATTCGCATTTTTGTCCCCCGCCACCGCGGAGCGGGGGGATATGGTGTTTAACTCCGTACGTCCCGTTTCTTGTTACCACGATATCTCATGAACCGCTGGACTTAGAGTCTTCAAATTTGGTATCACTCACTCATTAGGGGAATATGCTGACACCAGTCGATTTGGGTGACCTTGACCTCATTTTCAAGGTCACTACGAGACTTTGATCTCTTTTAAAAATGTTCTTAGCCTGATATAATAACAATTGAATCAAACATGTAATGGTCATTACTCGGTACAAGCTGTGTGTCCATCCATCCATTTTAGCTCATTTCTTAATTGCGACGGGGGACATGGTCACCGAGCAGTAAATAAAACTGGTGTTACCATGGACACGTGAGTGGGTACCAGGTATGGAAGTGAAGGCGATGTGAAAACGCTGTAATTGCCAGTAGGTTGGATGCTACCAGTGAGGTGACAATACGAAAAGGAGATGTTAGTCCTTACAGGGTAATAAAGTGTGTGCATCCGTTTTGAGCAAGACTGTGATCTGGAGTTCAGCACAGTAGTTGTATCGCCATGTCTTACTGCAATAATTGAGAATTACAATAGTAACTCGTTTAAAAATTGCTAATGTGGTATCGATATGACAAAGGACAATAACGATATTTATGCAGAGAAACAACCTATCGCCGTGAGTTCATGAGATATCAGGCCATATTTGCCTAAAAGGTTTTGTTCCTCAAATTAGTTTAACAAAGTGGTTGAGAAAAGGACGCAGAATAGTTGACCTATTCTCCACTCGGAATGACTGCAATACTACCCAAGCGGCATTAAACCAACTTCCCAATGCAAGGCATAACTCTTGCCAGTCACTCAGTTACTGGCTGATTTAGGCCTTGCAGTATTTCCTTAAGAAATCTGTGTTTAGAAATCCAGGCCCGCTATGCATTTCCAGTGCAGCGATTCACTGCCTCGACACAAGAAAGCTAGGGAAATACCGCAAGGGTTAAATCAGCCAGTAATGCAGACTGGCAAGAGTTATGCCTTGCGTTTGGAAGTTGGCATTAAACAAGAACTCGCTCACTCTCCCCTCGGAGGTTATTCAAGTCTTTTCTTCTCACGTAACCTATGTTGCCATATTTCTTGGTTCTTGCAAAATTCCCTGGCGGTAAAAAATGCAACATGGGCACCGTCGCTATGTCTATCAAATCAAAGACCGTCTTACACCACCGTCGCTATGTCTATCCAATGAAAGACTGTCTTACACCTCCGGCAGACGTCTGTCTTGGAACAAATATGTGCACATCGCATTAGCTGAAGGAACTTCTCTACGGTTACGGGAACATACTTATTTCTCAGTTTGAAACGTTTGCACAGGTTACTTTTATTGCAACCATTCAGAATTCCCTATTGCGGACACAAGAAAATTCGTATTAATACGGAGGTTAGGTGGAATTAAGTAGTTACTGGAGTTTCTTATGTGGCGAGATAATGCAGGATATCAAAATTTAAAGCGGCCCGTCTCTTTCTCGTATTCCAAGATTTTGCTACAGGTGCCATAATGACCCAGTCTCATTAAAATCCAACTAATTAGTTGCACTAATACGGTATATGTTGAACTTAATGACTATATACATATTTCGGGATCGATCTAGACTTCATCTTGTAATAAATAATAATAACAATAAGGGTACTTTTACCCCGCAGATGTCCACATGCAAGGCACATGCTCAATGCGGCAGAATATATACACTATATACACATGAATAGAGCAGGATGAGATATGTCTAAATGTAGCGCTTGAAGAGGTGAGTTTTGAGGTGAGACTTAAATGAGTTCAATGAAGGGGCAGTCTTTAGATCAAGAGGAAGAGAGTTCCAGAGAACAGCAGCATTGTATGAAAAGGAGCGGGCACCGAAAGACTTGAGTTTATAACGTGGTACGTGGAGCAGGTGTTGACTGTTTGAACGAAGGGAACGAGTCTGTTGGTATGGTGACACTAAGTCCTGTAGGTAGGCTGGGGCAGTGTGGTTGACAGATTGGTAGGTGAGGCAGAGGGTTTTAAAGTCAATTCTCTCTTGAATGCGTAACCAGTGAAGTGAGTTGAGGACAGGTGTGATATGGGCAGATTTAGGAGATCTAGAAACAATCCGGGCAGCAATGTTCTGAATCTTTTGAAGTCGTTGGATTTGTTTCTTCGGAATTCCACATAGAAGGCTGTTGCAGTAATCCATCCGGGATAGGATGAGGGATCTTGCAAGAAGTGCAGCTGTATCTCTTGTGATGAGGTGGCGGATGTTACCGATATTCCTTAGGTGGAAGTGACATATTCTACATATGTTGCTGATGTGAGAATCCATTTCCAGGGAAGAATCAAGATAAACACCAAGGTTTTTTACTGTTGTAGAGAAAGCAACTGTTTCTGATCCAATAGTGATGTCATGGAAGTTACATTTCTTGAGGCGAGCTGTCGGAGCAATCAAGAGAGCTTCAGTTTTGTTTTCATTTAGTTTCAGCATGTTGGATGTCATCCAGGACTTTACAGAAGAGAGACATGTTTCCATATTAAGACGAGCTTGTGATTGACAAGAGGGATTTAGATCAAAACAGTCTATTAGTTGAGAATCATCTGCGTAAAAATGCCTGGAAATGTGCTGTTCAGAGATAAGAATGCCTAACGAACGAGTGTACATGACAAAGAGAATGGGTCCCAGAACAGAGCCCTGTGGGACACCATAACAGAGTTGATTGGCAGGCGATGTGGCGTCATCAATATGGACATACTGGGATCTTCCGGTCAAGTATGATGCAAACCAATCAAGGACAGTGTGAGAGAGACCATATTCATGCCGGAGCCGGTGAAGGAGCTTGCTGTGGTCGATGGTGTCGAAGGCGGCGGAGAGATCCAGCAACACCAGCATACCAACCTTCCCTGAGTCCACAGCAGTGAGGATGTTGTTCAGCACACAGTTTAGGGCGGTCTCCGTGCTATGCCCAGGTCTATATGCAGACTGATATGTGTCAATTAGGCCGTAGAGTTGAAGATGTTCCATAAGTTGATGTTTTACGACTTTTTCAACGATCTTCGACAGGAAGGACAGGTTCGACACTGGGCGGTAATTCCCATAAACTTCAGAGTCCAGAGAGGGTTTCTTGAGAAGAGGCTTGATGACAGCTCTTTTAAAAATGTCTGGGACGACTCCCGAGGACAGGGTCAGATTTACAATCTTGGTTATAGTTGGGAGAACGATGTCAAGAATCCTTAACAAGAATGTTGTTGGGATGGAATCCATTTGGCAGGATGTTGGCTTTGATGATTGGATTATCTTCCTAATGTCAGAATCATTGACCTGGCGAAAGATGGCGAGATCAGATCCAATGAATTCTTGATAGGAGCAGTCGTCGCAGCAGGAGCCAAGTTGTTTTCGGAGTTTTGCAATCTTCTCAATGAAGAATGTGTTGAACTGAGAGGCAATATCAGCTTGGTTTCCTTGTGGCGTACTCGCCTCTTGCTTCTTTCCCATCAAGCTGTTTAAGGTTGAAAACAGTGCTCTTGGATTGTGTGAATTCCTCGCAATTTCATCCTGTATGAATTCTGACTTCGCTTTCTTTATGCATTTATTCACATTGTTTCTGGCAGTGTTGTAGATTTGGCGATCCACCTCAAGATGAGACTTACGCCATCTCCGCTCCGCCTTGTGCCTGACACGCTTTTGTTGTAAGACGTCATCCGTGTACCATGGTACCTCGTTTTTGGGCAATACAACCTTCAACTTTTTAGGTGCGTGTTTTTCTAACACATTTGTTAGTGTTGAGTTAAAAAGATCAACCAGCTTGTTGACATCAACTGAGGATTCAGCGCACAAATCTGACTGTTCATAATCACATCTAAACTTTTCAATGTCAATTGATTTCCAGTTCCGAATTTGGATATGTTTCTTTTGTCCACCAACCAGCAGGATATTGTCGTCAGTCTTTAACTATTTTGTTTCCGGAGCCGATCAGCGCTAAAAAAAACTGTTCATATTATCTTTCTGAAAATTTCAATGTGTATTATTCACCCACTGAAGTGATGCCTTTAGTCATCCTCAGATTTCGAACAAAGTTTGTTTTTCGTTTTCATTCACAAACGTGCTTTAAAAAGTTTTAATCGGTGTTCAAAACAGCTACTGAAACCACAGAGCTTTAAATATTGCCGAATTTCCAGTTTAAATGTCTCCAAATGGGCTATTGGCATGGGCCGTCGTCGGTAAACTTTCATAATTTCTATTGCACCTCTAGATTGACATAGACTACGTAGAAGGCAAATCCGTGAAATGGCATCACATTCAGTGACGCGCTCTAATAAATTTTTTTAGATATCTTTGAAACAAAATTACGTCGGATTGTCCTTTTAAAAAAAAGTATTTCTCACATGTTGTATATGAAAGATTTCTCTCGCGATTGACATAATTTACATGTGTTGAACAAAATAACTGTGTATTAGAAACACTAACACACTAAAAATAACTGTGTATTAGAAACACTAACACACTAAAATGCTCTTTAAGAATATTGCACCCAAGGCTTAGTTTATGTAAAACAGTTGGCGGTATAACTCATACCCGGAAAAACATGTCGAACACGGGAACTGCTAAGCTATTCCATGCTTGACTATAAATGCCAACTATAACTAATCTATAGAAATTGATAACAGACATACATGACTGAAAAATATAGTTTAATGAACTTGGTCTTAAATTTATACAGTAATATGTCTGTAACCGTTACAAATAACACTGGTATTCTTGTTAAGGCAACAAGTTCACACATTCATTTCACGCTGTCTTCCATGCTCTATACATACAATAGAACTATGATAAATAAACGATATCTCATTCCCAGAATATGAATCGTACCACCACAGATGCAAAATAAGTACATTTTGGGTAATTATTACGATCACATTAACTTTTTATTAAGGTTGAGTATTTTACGATCGCTTCGGAAGTATAGGATGGAAATGTACTGTAATGTGGGTCATTGCATTGTCTGTCTGAATATTCAAATACCCGCCCAATAGGAATCTTGGCTCAGGGAATATCTGAGCATAATATATGGCCAAAAATCTAACTGAATTGACATCATTATTTACTTCCCGACGTAGTATTTTCAAGTCATGGGAATATAGCTAAAGGGAAGAAGAGCACACCTTCAAGGAATAAAGCTCTGTATAGGAATACTACAAGGTCATTATGCTTAGATTCGACCTCATACCATCGCGTGGATCAGTCAAACATTTACTATACGGTGCCCGCTTGAGGATCCGAGTTCCAATTCATACAATAAAGCAGCGTTTCTTATGCCGAAATTCAAATTTTTACATGGTTATAGCTTCTTAAATGTAACGTAACAAAGACATATACAATATAATTAAATAATATCTTGAATGAGACACAATGAGATGATTTTCAATGACAAAACATGAACTTATATAGAATAATCGTGAGACGCTAATTGATTTCGATGAGAATGTATTTGAAAAAATAAATACCGAAAATGTAGACACCTGGCCCATATTTCAACGACTATTCTGATTTTATAATACGTTATTATGGAATTAAAAAAAAGTCTGTGTCTTTATTTAGGAATGACTTGGTACAAGTTAAGATTGATGATTGATTCTCCAGTTCCAAAAGGTCTAGAGAGCTGAAAAATTGTGTGCAGACTCCTTGGCCAATGGGGATTCTAAATGGTAGATTTCGTGACCCCCTGAGCCCAAATAGGGTCACAGCCTAAAAAACCTATTTTCATCTTCTACTCCAGTTCCAAAAGGTCTAGAGAACTGAAATTTGATGTACAGACTCCTTGGCCAATTTGGATTCTAAATTGTAGATTTCGTTATCCTGCGACCCTAAATATAGATCACAGAGGTCCTGACCTGAAAAGCTATTTTCATCGTGAGATTTTATGTGCTCTTCAAAGGGAGGTAATTTAAAGGAAACAACAGTGATGAATTAAATCTTCAAGTGTGCTTTATTTGTAGGGGATTTTATCTCTTGCCTCAAAGATAGACCAGAGGGGTAAGGACCTTAATATCGTTTGTATCTTCTCCTTTTAAAGTGCTTCCTATTTGTTATACCGCTCACCTAGAAGTTGACATTTTGAATTAGTTAATGTATATAAACATGATGAGCTACAGAGCAAGTGGCTCTATTTTCTCTCTCCATGTTATGGTTCTTAGACTCTAATCTAGAACGGAAAACTATACCATTCCCAAAACACAAAAACATTAAACAATATAATTGCTCAAACAAATAAACAAACAAACAGCTCAACAAGTATTCTAACTTAAAAATATGAAATAAGGAGCCAAGTTTTAGCACTGAAGCGCACATAAAATATGTCCGTTAATATTCACACACATACATTAACACATTCATACATTCATACATTCGTGTTATCACACGAAGACATACAGAGGTATACCACTTCGGTCTTTTCCAACTGTTACGGGAGTTTTACTCGATATGTTGGCAAGATTACTCGACAGGCTCTTGTAATTGGTAACATTGTAAATATAACAAACCGAAAGGCAAGGAAACACACATATTTTTCAAGTATTACATTGATCATAACATAAACCATCAAATAGTTCTATCTTTACAACCTTCACACTCAATTTGAAATGTTCTTCACTCAATAACAATAAATGTACAACACTGATTGTGATATTATTGATCGGAATACAAAAAGTCGGAATTGTTATTGACAGTCACAAATATTGCAACAACTGAGACTTTTATTCAGTGTTTGGGAAAAACGTTTAAAATTCTTTTCAAAAATTCTTTTCAAAATTAGGTATCGATTTATATGTTTAGCTGAACATATATAAGAAAAAATCAACAGAACGGAAATAGATAAAATAAAAATCAAACTTTAATCCTTGTTATCAGGAGTGAAAACTTTCCATTTAACGATGACAACAATGACGAAGGCTAGTTGTTAACAGAGATTTAATTTGTTTGATATACGATCTGAATATAGACATTCAACATGGGCACACCCGACCACCAGTAAACGCCAATCTTAGTCTTCCTTGGAAAATATAACAAAGATGTGGATAAAGTAGCAGATTTGGATAAAACATAACAATGAATTTGGTTCCGGCTCCTCTCTTCCCATTGTCATTCTCTTCCCACAGAGGTTACCCCCTTCAGATTTCCGATCCTTACCTCTGTTCTAGATGGCCTGGATTTCTAGGCTCCGGCAAAATTCCTAGCGGGGGAAAGAGGAACCTCATACTGTATCCCTGCTTCCTAACGAATGAAAAATGATCTTTCAGCGGCCATGTCGACCGAGTGACAAAACCAACATTCGAACTTTTTTACTAACCTTTTAAATGGTCTTATTATATTATATATTTAAACATAACAATGTAAGCATTATTTTGCGTTTGACACCTGGTATACACAACAAATTTTACAAGCAACCTAAATCCCACAAGGACCATCACCTGAGAAAGTGTTAATACTTGTTAATAACTGTATAATTGGTGGCCAAACACGCATTACTCTAAATTATACAGGAAACACAATAAACATGATATATAGTCAAGTACACATAGATTCACATGTTACCTCAATACACACAAATTGATTGCATATATCCAAATAATATCACAGGATTTTAGATTAATAGTATGACTTCATAACATGTCAGAATTACATCAATGATACCTAATTATGAAATAAAGTTTTTAAAGAAGAAGAAGAAACGTTAAGTACATTAATTAACAATTCATAAGGCCTCAAATCAAGACAGGCCTAGGCACTTATATAATTCATTGTCATAACCATATTTAGGTGAATGGACATGGGTTGCATAATTGCGGATTGTAAGATTAGGAGATAAAGCTACTAATTGTAGTGCTGGGGTTTTACCTAGGAGAGAGCGGGGTCAGTTGTTCGACTACTGGACTATATTATCTTCATTAATTGAGGTTGATATAAGAAATGATTAAATATGTATTTTAATAAAGACACGTCTAACACCAGTCAAAACTACAAGAAGCATTTGAAACACATTGTTACCGGTGCTCTCAATATTAGTAGTTATGGTTCTTGTCAGGTCACAATTTAACCACTTCAGGTTTCTCATGACTTTCTGCTAAGAAATATCATAAACCTTCTCAATAAACCATACACAATATTAATATAATGTGTAGCAACAATATCAGGATCACATAACATATCTTATTTTGGGGAAGTCTTTACTTCATACTGCAAAACTCGAGTCTGTGTCTTCTCACTCACATGTTGTCCAAGTGGAATCATTCTTAGCGTATGCTTGAGCGTAAACTTTAATCGCCCCTGTAACAATTGACCCATTTTCTATAACCCTAACATCTGACCTACTGGAATTAGCACACATAGTCGTGTGCGGCAGGATGGGAGTTAATGCTTTGGTGTGTCTTTCCATAGAAATCGGTCGTCGTTCAATAATATTGCAAGTTCTTTGTTGTATGGCTCGAAGAATTGGTCTAAAAGAGTTCTTGTGGCATCCATCATTGGTCCCTTGTTTTTCTTGGATTGGGTCACGTGTTTCCGTTTGGCATTAGAAAGAACATCTAAATCTTTTTCTGGGAGGCGACCTTAAAATGAAGAAAATGGTACATTACAAAATTGATATAAATGAATAAAGAGTATTTAATAATGTTAACCGTAAAGTTACCGTAGTTCCACGACTACAACCCCCAGGTTTTATTTCATTCAGTACCCTCTTATACCCCGGGGTCTATTCGAAGAAATACGTTTGGCCTTAAATTCATATTCGAGACTCTGGGTCTGTTTAATTCAGCATCCCATGACCCCCGGGTTGTATTTCAGGGGGTAACTTCCCAAAACTTCTACAGTTTAAAACAACAAAGTTCGTGGTCCACTGTATCACTAATCTCCTGACCCTTACCCGAGAAGCTAGTCCGATTTTGAAGGAATGTTTTGAAGGAAATTAAAGTACATTGATAACAGTTCATCAAACCACGAATCATCAACAAGCCCAGGCACTTATATAAGTCTGTAAGTCATTGTAATAACGATTTCTGTGTAAGTGGAGATGCATTGTGTAATTGCGGATTTTCAAGATCTGGATGCAAAGCCATATACAGAGGTAACATAAAACTTTTGCCATGTAGATATTTTGGGAGATAACGGCCCGAGTTAAATTCGAGAACCGGGTTGTATTCGAGAACCGGGTTGTATTCGAGAACTGGGTTGTATTCGAGAACCGGGTTGTATTCGAGGAAATATATATATGAGTGTAAATCTCTACTTGACTAATGACTATTCAAACGTGCTAGCTTCTATATTTCTATAATAATATGGATGTGTTATCTGTAATTATCTACGTCTTACTTTGGAAGACTGCCGCTGATATTTTAACATTTTTATGTTGAAGATTGGGATGATTTCTTGGAAGTCGGAAAAGAATAAATAGACTCACTTAATGTCAGAAAGTCAAAAACCATATTCATATGATTTTTTATGTCATTTCCATAATCTTCGTTTCGTAGAACGAGGAAGCTTTTCCTGGGGAAGACTGCCATCCACTCCTTCAATACTACGGAGTACATGCTGACGTGGATCCGCATCTGGTAGGGCGAGAAACAGTAACACCATCTTAAAAGGTCCTATAATCGCGAGGTTATGTTTTGTGGAAATAATTATGAAAACAGTTCAGAACACTTCATTTTATTTGAATCAAGCCAAAAATATTTTAATTCGTTTTACAAATATACCTCACTTAAACAGTGAGCAAACGATTTCGTTAGCCAATCACGTATTTTAACTCATACATCATTTACCTGACGCCATAACAATTACAAAGTGATGCCACCAGTTAAACTAAGTCGGGTTAAAGTTAAAGGTTCACATTATCGCCTAAGATATATTATATCAAACTTCAGATTTAATATCCCCCGCCAAATGGAAAAGGTGTAAAATTATACTAACCAGTAACTATGAAGTATAGTTATAAGGTATACACATGATTGATAGTAAATTCAGCATATGTAATATAGGTGGTCTATACATCCGAGTTAGTTTTTAAGTTCTGTTCTGGAAACAAAATGGAAAATAGTGTCTGTCCATAGTTACTGCAAACACGTACTGTTCCTTTAAAATCTCCGAACTAGGTCTATAGTGAGTGACAACAAGCACGTTCACCATTTTGATTGTTGTAAATCTAACTAAAACATGCATTTAATGATTGCTCCTCTCGAAATCAAACAATGAGAAGGGTTGGTATCGAGTATGTGTCTACCAGGTATTGGGATGGGTTGTAATTGAGAAGTCATATTGGACAAAATGAGTTAAGGATATTAGAACTTTAATGATTAACATGTTATACATATATCATTATTCATAATTTATAACAATTTGCATTATACAATGTATCCCTAAGTACTTTAGTCCAGTATATCTTTGACAGTTGCAGATGCTCCGTGGTTTCTTGGAATGGTAGAGGTGACATCGAGATCCATGAATAACCGTTCATCAAATAACAGTAGCTTATACTTACAGGTAAATTGACGTACATATCCATGTCGAATATACACTGTTTGAGAGTCAGGTCCTTCATACAGTTCTCCACCATAGCTACTGCTCGGATTGCGTCTCGGTGGAACTGCATCGGCGATGATCCGTAGCCAAGGAAATAATAATCCGAATATAATCTGTAAAATACAACAAAGAGAGATTTATATCACTCATTATAGATGATTAGAGAGCTGTATTCGTGTTCAAGGTAATAGGTCATTTTGACATAAAGCTGTTTATCTCCACTACTGCGAACTGATATTGGTTTCGCTGATAGAACATGGTATTTCACCGAAAATCATATACGTCAATATAACATGCATATGTACGCTGAAGAGAATTAATTTATATGGGCGTAAATATCCTCGAAAACTAGTATAAAAGGAGAGTATTATAATATTATAAGCATTATAAATAATAGAAACACAATACAATGTCTGATCAGATAATTTTATTTGTCTTAAACTAAATTAACGAAAATTTAAAAATAATATGCAAATAATATTGGAATATACGGATGCCCAATGTATTAATTTACAAAATCAACGAATTTACTTGTGCAATATTGACAATGGTATTTTGTACACGTTAGGATTAAGACGAGGACATTTACCGATTTGTAAAAATAGCATCAACTTTATTTCTGTAAACATGAAACATATACAAATTAATAGTTGATAAGAACGTTTCACCAAGCCCACATTTCAGTTAAAAAAGCATAATATTTACTGATGCTGCAGCGTAATGTCATAGCATTGTGTTTTCTAAAACTTTCAGAGTTATTGACCCGTCCAATTTGTGGTCATACGGGAATACCAGATAGTCTCCCGATAGTCTTGGACTTCTGAATAGTATGCGTCCGGAGATTTGGACCATCTCCATCCCGTCTCAGGGTAAAACGTAGATGCTGTCGCTCCATGTTCTACAGGTTTTCCCCGAGACATGAGTTATTTATGGTTCGGGTACATATGTTTCATGAGATTTGGACCTACCTTTCTGTCGGGTTCCTGAGAATCACGAGAAGTTTAGGATTCGGGTACATGTGTTTCATGAGATTTGGACCTACCTTTCTGTCGGGTTCCTGAGAATCACGAGAAGTTTAGGGTTCGGGGACATATGTTTCATAAGATTTGGACCTACCTTTCTGTCGGGTTCCTGAGATTCACGAGAACTTTAGGGTTCGGGTACATATGTTTCATGAGATTTGGACCTACCTTTCTGTCGGGTTCCTGAGAATCACGAGAACTTTAGGGTTCGGGTACATTATGTTTCATGAGATTTGGACCTACCTTTCTGTCAGGTTCCTGAGAATCACGAGAACTTTAGGTTTCGGGTACATATGTTTCATGAGATTTGGACCTACCTTTCTGTCGGGTTCCTGAGATTCACGAGAACTTTAGGGTTCGGGGACATATGTTTCATGAGATTTGGACCTACCTTTCTGTCGGGTTCCTGAGAATCACGAGAAGTTTAGGGTTCGGGTACATGTGTTTCATGAGATTTGGACCTACCTTTCTGTCGGGTTCCTGAGAATCACGAGAACTTTAGGGTTCGGATACATTATGTTTCATGAGATTTGGACCTACCTTTCTGTCGGGTTCCTGAGAATCACGAGAACTTTAGGGTTCGGGGACATAGGTTTCATGAAATTTGGACCTACCTTTCTGTCGGGTTCCTGAGAATCACGAGAAGTTTAGGGTTCGGGTACATGTGTTTCATGAGATTTGGACCTACCTTTCTGTCGGGTTCCTGAGAATCACGAGAAGTTTAGGGTTCGGGTACATGTGTTTCATGAGATGCGGAGTCATAATCATCGGCTCTTTGAGACGATCATTTTGAGGTATCCGCGGCCATCCCCGAAAATCCCACAAGTCCATCGGAGTCCCTTCACCTGGGTGAGGAAAATAGCATCAATATTAATTTTTTTAATTGAATATGGAAATGAACTTTTAAAACAAAATGATGATATTTCACACGGAAACAGGTAAAATAATTCTTGTTTGTTTTTGTTAAATCACATCATAACAAAGTAATCAATTCTCGATAAAAAAAAACCAACTTCTCACTATCCAATAATCTTGAGGTTCTTTATCACGTTGACACCTATGCACTGCCCTCATTTTGATGTATCTTGACAATTGTACCTTTCATATGATATGTGATATTCACAGCATCAAAAGCAAACGTATCAACAGTACTGCACCCCTGATGTAGTAAATATGAATTATTGTAGATGTACCACTACATTACGGCAGTTTAATCGTCCGACTGCAGTGTGGTAGTAGCAGTACTAATTCAAACAAAGCTGTTGAAAATTTTAACCGGATATGCGGTAATCGCAGTATCGCTTATTGTTACCAAGGTTGGTACCTGTTATATGTGAATGGTACCCATCTTCTTCTCGCAGATGTATATTTTTGGAGGCTTGATCGAAGAGTTTCAAGTATCTTTCAAATGTTTTTCTTTGTCCAACCGTGTTGTTCTTCATCCAAACTCCTGAAAATTAAACCCATTCTGTCATTTCCTTGTTATAATCTGAGATCAATATAAAAGACGAACAAATGAGTTTAATACCATTATTAAAATGTATTGGAACCTTTTTACCTTCAAGCTTTCTTTACCCTGCTCACGGACACCATTCATTTACAATGAGGAAACATCAAGGCGTGTACTGCTCAGTTACGATATTATTCGGCTTTTAAGGTGAGGATAGTTGGGGTTTAACGCCGCCTTCAAGAGTATTTCACTTAAATCGCGGCTACTAGTATTATGGCAGACAGAAAGCCCGCAACGCCATGTGGCTATGCATTGCGGTGAAACCTGCGAGCATCGGCTGGAACTAGCGAACCATTGGTGGTACTGCACTGATATTCAGTGTAGCATTGCACCCAAACCTGACTGCGTGTAGAACAGTTGTCTACTGCAGACAAAGTTGCCGTGCCCCTGGCGGTATTCGAACCCCGGACCTCTTGATCCGGAGCCGAACGCGCTAACCACTGCACTATCCCGCCCTCTATTCGGCTTTTAAGGTAAATTTCGCTTTTCCGGTACTTATAATACGCATCTTACGGTATAATTTCGTACCTTACAACGCATCGCACAACGTATAATTACGCGTCATACGATATAATTACGTATACACGTATCTTACCGTATCGGGTCCAGCACCAGTAGTAACACTCCTTATGGAGCCCACAGCCAGATGGCTCCATCTCGGGATGCTGCAGGATCCGATCAAACAGGTCCGTGGATCCACACTTGTCGGCTCCAAGCAGGTGGAAGTAAGGCATGCAGGTGACTTTTTCCTTCCCGTCCGGTCCCTGCTCCATCCAACAGGGGTTCTTGTACTGTTTAAGGAACTCCGGCCTTTTCTAAATGGAATAAGGATTTGTCATCTTTATTGGTGTCGTTATTAGCGCCACAATAATTATGAGCATCTTTTTCGTCATTATAATCATATTTTCTCATTATGATTGTTGAAGTTTTTATTATCGCAATTGTAATTTATATCGTCGTTATGATTGTCATCATCGTATTTTATTACCACCATTGTCATCATAATCCTTATTATCATCATCATCATCATCATCGTCGTCGTCGTCGTCGTCATCATTACATCCGTTAGTATCACCAGTGTTAATTATATGGTTATTGCCATCATCATCGTTATTACTATCCAATCAATGCATATTCATTATCATCATTAATATCGTGAGAATATTCACTAATATTACGGCAGTTACTGTTATTGCAAGGAGAAAACCTGCCTCAGTACTTGTTTTGGATTATGCAATTGGATGAACCAGCGGGTGTTACTGCATTGAGATCAGAGGTGTTAACATGAGAGAAAACTATTTACACATAGTAGTACATGTTAAACAACTTCACTTGAGGTTAATCCAATGAATAAATGTTTTACACAGGTGATACACAGGTGATAGCCATGTTCTTGTGAAGGAGATTACATGACCCCGGAGTCTTTCATCCTCGGCTACCCAGGGTTTTATATATGCTCCGTTACTCTCCACTATATCACCCAGGGATAAAGTGGAGAGTAACGAAGCATATGTAAAACCATGGGTAACCGAGGATGGGAGTTTTTTAGCCAGAGTAGTTTTTTCCAGCCTTTAAACCGTCAAATATCTTATTTTTTTTCAAAATAGCTGAATCCTGCGCAATAAATAGCATGTCTCCTTCAATAGCGTTATATATTGAGACAAAGAAGATATGATTATATAGAACAGAGGAATTCAGTGAATATCATAGATGTAAGAGAGGGGAACAACTTGAACAATCGTCTTCTAAACAGAGACGCACGTCCTGTAAGCATGCATGATGGGTACATATTTACCTATTACAACACACTTTATAGATATTCCAATCAAAACTTCAACCAGAAACGATATTGAATAATATGTGTTGTGGTGTGTATCAATCCTGTACATAGTGCATGGTGTATCCCTTTGAACACATTATGTTTTATTTATTTTGTTTGACTTCTGGACTAGGACCTTTTTTTCTTTTTTTTAACGAATGCAGTCCTCTAATTGTGTCTTTGAAGGATGAGATTGAAAGAATTATCTTGTTTTGTCTACACTGAAATGTATTTATATCACATGTTTTTCACCTTAGAACAGTCAGATGCGGCGAAATTAATAATCTTCACACACATCCTCACATGTTTTTGGAATTTTATTTTTAATATTTTACTTTTACTGATTAAGTACCAACTTCCAAAGCAAGGCATAACTCTTGCCAGTCTGCATTACTGGCTGATTTAAGTCTTGCGGTATTTTTCTCGCTTTGTTGTGCCTAGATAGTGAATCGCTGCACCAGAAATGCATAGTGGGCCTGGATTTCTAAGCACAGATTTCTTAAGGAAATACTGCAAGGCCTAAATCAGCCAGTAATGGAGACTGACAAGAGTTATGCCTTGCATTGGGAAGTTAATTAAGTACAGGCAAAGAATAAACTCAACATGTTCCCAGGTGTAAGGACATGTACATGATGTACAGAGGCTCCTGTCACAAAGCAACCTTTACTAAGATTAACCTAAACTCCTATTATTTAACAATGCAACAGCGTGACTCGGTGATGTATGGTTATCTCACTGCTTTGTGCAAGGAGGTTCATGTGTTTGTAGTCAGATTACAATCGAGTTTAAAATAGTGCATCTCCCGGAATACGAGCTCATATCGTTCGCAGGTTCCTTTCCCCAAAGTTTGTGGCGAAGAATCGTATCCCGCTTGATGGACTATTTTGACTTCATTCCTCTGAACTGGGTCGACATTAATAAGATGTATATATCAAAACATATGTTGATATCAGAATGGGACATGTGTGTACGGAGCAGGTGCTTGAACTCTGTATACGTGTCGCCATCCATTCACTTATACATAGGGAGTGAAAAGAATAGTTGACAGGTGTGATGAACATATCTACCACTTTGTAACTGTACAGCGGCGACCAGTGTCCACGACCGTGTCCATACTATACCAGTGAAATAGATCTCTAGAAATAGATCGGGCATTACACAGAGAGAATAGTATTCGTTGTAGCGCTTTCAAGTAAAAATCGATATATTAATAAGAAAGAGCGTTCCTTGATTTATCTGACACGTGTCAGTTTATCACAGTTGATTTGATGTGTGTTTTGAAGTTGACATTTGTCCATTCAATGATATGAGCATTATCTCCCCACATAGGTAACTCAAGATACTTCTACCCACGTAACATCTGTTATAAATGGGCCATATGTTCGGTTCTTATACTACACTTATCACTCTGCTCTGGTAAGCAAACATAAAATATTTCATATGTACTTGTGATGCCTTTAGTCACTGGATCAATCTCAACTGAAGTTTAAACATAGTATAACAATGAATACCTCATGTTTGCCTTTAGCCCCTGGATCAATCTCAACTGAAGTTTAAACATAGTAAAACAATGAATACCTCATGTATGCCTTTAGTCACTGGATCAATCTCAACTGAAGTTTAAACATAGTATAACAATGAATACCTCATGTATGCCTTTAGCCCTGGATGGATCTCAACTGAAGTTTAAACATAGCATAACAATGAATACCTCATGTATGCCTTTAGTCACTGGATCGATCTCAACTGAAGTTTAAACATATTATAACAATGAATACCTCATGTATGCCTTTAGCCCCTGGATCGATCTCAACTGAAGTTTAAACATAATATAACAATGAATACCTCATGTATGCCTTTAGTCACTGGATCGATCTCAACTGAAGTTTAAACATAGTAAAACAATGAATACCTCATGTATGCCTTTAGCCCTGGATCGATCTCAACTGAAGTTTAAACATAGTAAAACAATGAATACCTCATGTAAGCCTTTAGCCCTGGATCGATCTCAACTGAAGTTTAAACATAGTAAAACAATGAATACCTCATGTATGCCTTTAGCCCTGGATCGATCTCAACTGAAGTTTAAACATAGTATAACAATGAATACCTCATGTATGCCTTTAGCCCTGGATCGATCTCAACTGAAGTTTAAACATAGTAAAACAATGAATACCTCATGTATGCCTTTAGCCCTGGATCGATCTCAACTGAAGTTTAAACATAGTAAAACAATGAATACCTCATGTATGCCTTTAGCCCTGGATCGATCTCAACTGAAGTTTAAACATAGTAAAACAATGAATACCTCATGTAAGCCTTTAGCCCTGGATCGATCTCAACTGAAGTTTAAACATAGTAAAACAATGAATACCTCATGTATGCCTTTAGCCCTGGATCGATCTCAACTGAAGTTTAAACATAGTATAACAATGAATACCTCATGTATGCCTTTAGCCCTGGATCGATCTCAACTGAAGTTTAAACATAGTAAAACAATGAATACCTCATGTATGCCTTTAGCCCTGGATCGATCTCAACTGAAGTTTAAACATAGTAAAACAATGAATACCTCATGTAAGCCTTTAGCCCTGGATCGATCTCAACTGAAGTTTAAACATAGTAAAACAATGAATACCTCATGTATGCCTTTAGCCCTGGATCGATCTCAACTGAAGTTTAAACATAGTAAAACAATGAATACCTCATGTAAGCCTTTAGCCCTGGATCGATCTCAACTGAAGTTTAAACATAGTAAAACAATGAATACCTCATGTATGCCTTTAGCCCTGGATCGATCTCAACTGAAGTTTAAACATAGTAAAACAATGAATACCTCATGTAAGCCTTTAGCCCTGGATCGATCTCAACTGAAGTTTAAACATATTATAACAATGAATACCTCATGTATGTCTTTAGCCCTGGATCGATCTCAACTGAAGTTTAAACATAGTAAAACAATGAATACCTCATGTATGCCTTTAGCCCTGGATCGATCTCAACTGAAGTTTAAACATAGTATAACAATGAATACCTCATGTATGCCTTTAGTCACTGGATCGATCTCAACTGAAGTTTAAACATATTATAACAATGAATACCTCATGTATGCCTTTAGTCACTGGATCAATCTCAACTGAAGTTTAAACATAGTATAACAATGAATACCTCATGTATGCCTTTAGTCACTGGATCAATCTCAACTGAAGTTTAAACATAGTATAACAATGAATACCTCATGTATGCCTTTAGCCCCTGGATCGATCTCAACTGAAGTTTAAACATAGTATAACAATGAATACCTCATGTATGTCTTTAGCCCTGGATCGATCTCAACTGAAGTTTAAACATAGTAAAACAATGAATACCTCATGTATGCCTTTAGCCCTGGATCGATCTCAACTGAAGTTTAAACATAGTATAACAATGAATACCTCATGTATGCCTTTAGTCACTGGATCGATCTCAACTGAAGTTTAAACATATTATAACAATGAATACCTCATGTATGCCTTTAGTCACTGGATCAATCTCAACTGAAGTTTAAACATAGTATAACAATGAATACCTCATGTATGCCTTTAGCCCCTGGATCGATCTCAACTGAAGTTTAAACATAGTATAACAATGAATACCTCATGTATGCCTTTAGTCACTGGATCGATCTCAACTGAAGTTTAAACATAGTAAAACAATGAATACCTCATGTATGCCTTTAGTCACTGGATCGATCTCAACTGAAGTTTAAACATATTATAACAATGAATACCTCATGTATGCCTTTAGTCACTGGATCAATCTCAACTGAAGTTTAAACATAGTATAACAATGAATACCTCATGTATGCCTTTAGTCACTGGATCAATCTCAACTGAAGTTTAAACATAGTATAACAATGAATACCTCATGTATGCCTTTAGCCCCTGGATCGATCTCAACTGAAGTTTAAACATAGTATAACAATGAATACCTCATGTATGCCTTTAGTCACTGGATCGATCTCAACTGAAGTTTAAACATAGTAAAACAATGAATACCTCATGTATGCCTTTAGCCCTGGATCGATCTCAACTGAAGTTTAAACATAATATAACAATGAATACCTCATGTATGCGGTGGAACCTGCCAGCAAAACATGGTTGGTACTGCACTGAAATTCAGTGTAGCAATGCACTCAAACCTGCACATAGAACAGTTCTCCACTGCATACACAATAACCATGTCCCTGGCGGGATTCGAACTCGCCAACTTCTGCGTAGTAGAACAGCACATCTACAAGTATTTAACAAAAACAACGTCCTCACGTTATGCTCAAAGGTAAAACTGGAGATCGCCTTACCTTACAGAACAAATCCTCCGCCATGTAAGGGTCGGTGTTTCCCTTGCAGAGGGCAGATGTGTACTCGTATGTCCATTTAGGTTCGAACACAGAACTCGATATGCGTTTACTCGTTACGGTCTGACTGGATGTGCTCTGGTTGTCGGGTGGCTGACCGATCACAAAGTGTTGCACATATTTGGTATCTTTAGACACGAGTCCAGTGTTGAAACTGTTCATCACGATAATTGTGGTAGCACAGACACTCAGTACCATAACCACGATGTGCCGCTGGCGGACCAGTACAGGACAGATGCGGCTCATCCTCGGCCTCGCTTCCGGTAAACCTGGCAAATATAAACAAACTATTTTAAACCATACATATGTGTATTATTCTTCTAACTTCATATATGTTGTTGGATGAAGGTGTAATTAGTATACACGCATCGTCTTATCCATCTTTAAAAAAATTATATAAATAAATCGCATTTCTTATGTGTTCCCTATTCAAATTTCGTTCCAAGTGCAACATTAAGAACGAAATTGTGAGTATTTCCACAAGAACACACACTCTCAACACCTTCAATAAACGGTTACGGTATTAAGTGAAAAATAAAATTACAAATTGAAGACTTTTATATAGACCCTATGAGGAGTGGGTATCGTAAGTTGTATAACGTGTTCCCGATCCTTTTCATGATGAATTAAACCATACGAATAACAATTTATGAATACTTGAAAAATGGTACAATAATTTAAAGTATAGTGACAAAATAAGTAAATAAATAAATGATAAAATATTCTCTAAAAGACAACGTCAAACCTTTGCGTAAACGAAATCGTTTCGTGGCGGCAATCATTTCTGTAGTTCCTATAGCTAGCTTATTGCTCATCAAATTAATCTTTGGATAATTTCATAAATTATCGAATAAGTAAGGTTTGATTTGTCAATATATATTTGAAACAACATTTGTGATCACGAATAGAAAACACCACCATACATTATATTCAACGATTCTAAACAACAACATGCAATCCAAGTAAACAATTGTATTTTCTGTCCATCAAAATTACTTATAAAGTTACCATGGCAACCCAATTGAAGGAAAGATAGCGATGTTTGCAATGAAGAATGGTTAAAACCTTATTGATTTGTAGTGCATTGTTGCATTTTCAATCCATCCAATTATAGCCACTGAAACAAAATTGATAGTAAATTTCAAAGGATGATCCAGAGCAAAAGAGTGTTGACAACATTCAACATTGTTATTATTCGATGGCCGCGGCTATAATCGTCAATACTATCGACTTGTGTCCAAGCGTGATGGATACATTCTGTTGTGTATCAGATGACAGGTGCAACGATGATACCAATAGGAGGATTTGATGAATTAGTTTATCATTTAGCCACTTTGGCAACACCTGTTTGAATCAACTAGGGGAAGATTTGCATTGGATAACATTATTAATCACGGATATATTAACATGATACTATACACGTGCTTTACACGCCAAGAATTTAATATTGTATCAGCAATCATATGCATATTAAAAGGGCAATGTCCCAGTGCGTTACATGACAAGAATTCCATCGAGCATCAGTGATCATTGGTATATTAAAGTGGCACTGTCCCAGTGCTTTAAATGACAAGAATTCCATCGAGCATCAGTGATCATTGATATATTAAAGTGGCACTGTCCCAGTGCTTTACATGACAAAACTTCCATCGAGCATCAGTGATCATTGGTATATTAAAGTGGCACTGTCCCAGTGCTTTACATGACAAGAATTCCATCGAGCATCAGTGATCATTGGTATATTAAAGTGGCACTGTCCCAGTGCTTTACATGACAAGAATTCCATCGAGCATCAGTGACCATTGGTATATTAAAGTGGCACTGTCCCAGTGCTTTACATGACAAGAATTCCATCGAGCATCAGTGATCATTGATATATTAAAGTGGCACTGTCCCAGTGCTTAAAATGACAAGAATTCCATCGAGCATCAGTGATCATTGGTATATTAAAGTGGCACTGTCCCAGTGCTTTACATGACAAGAATTCCATCGAGCATCAGTGATCATTGGTATATTAAAGTGGCACTGTCCCAGTGCTTTACATGACAAGAATTCCACCGAGCATCAGTGATCATTGGTATATTAAAGTGGCGCTGTCCCAGTGCTTTACATGACAAGAATTCCAGCGAGCATCAGTGATCATTGGTATATTAAAGTGGCGCTGTCCCAGTGCTTTAAATGACAAGAATTCCATCGAGCATCAGTGATCATTGGTATATTAAAGTGGCACTGTCCCAGTGCTTTACATGACAAGAATTCCATCGAGCATCAGTGATCATTGGTATATTAAAGTGGCACTGTCCCAGTGCTTTAAATGACAAGAATTCCATCGAGCATCAGTGATCATTGGTATATTAAAGTGGCACTGTCCCAGTGCTTTACATGACAAGAATTCCATCGAGCATCAGTGATCATTTAATGTGGCACTGTCAAAGTGATATAAGTGTCAACATTTCCATCGAGAATCAGTGATCATTAGTAGGCCTATATTAAAGTGGCAACGTCCAAGTACTTTACATGCCAAGAATTCAATCGAATATAACCATACATTATATACATTCCAGTGATAATGTCCCTTTAAATCCCAAAGAATACAAGCGACATCTTGCAGCTTGTAATTTCGCATGTACAGCACATACCGTCTGTGATCGTGTCCAAACTGTTCATTTCCCAATTAACATGCACCAATGAAATTTTAGTCATACATCTAAATACAAATCGCGAATATTTTATCGATAGCACATAAATATTTAAGATAATTTTCTGTACTTTGACAGTGGTTGACATGGCCGGACCGGGCCATTATCAAATTCAACGCTTTTTGTGAATGATTACATGGTCGAGACCGAAATGATATAAGATTTTACATTATATATAAAACATGTTTTAAAAGAATATATCAATGCTAAACTGAGTTAAGAAATATGTCTTTAGAAAAAGATCAGCTACCCATTCGAAAAGCTGACAGTACAGCCAACCAATTCTAAATATTTCGCCCCAACTACGACATAATGTTAAACGTAATTATAAACTAGATTGACATATTTACGTACATATTTTGGTGAAAAATTGTGATATTTCCATAAACTTACGAGTCTTATGAGAAATTAATTCCTTAAACCGCGTCTCCACCGATGAAATCAACATTATTTGAATGAACAAGTCCAGCCATGTCACTGTCACAGATTTCACACGTCAAGATCAAACATCAATTACACGTGTTGCACGCTTTTCCTTCAAAATCACGTGGCATCAAGTTCGAAATTGTTATTGATTTCTTCTTATGGTATGGTAAAGCGTGTATGAATAATGCCAAAAATTTAATTTGGTTCAGAAATAAATGAAATTTTATTGAAATATGTATCTTGTTGCATGAACAATACCCAAGTACTACAGTCGTTACATTGATTGTTTCAGCATAAAGGCTAAGTTGCACGCATATTGTTTTAAAATATAAATACTGCAAAGATAGTGCATATATCTCGATATTACTAACGATCCGTATCGAGGTAATCTGTCGTATAAGTAATCTAGAAAATATGTGCGTATACAGGTTATAACATTATTAAGACCGGAAATAATTAATGCAAGGCAAGGCACATTCTCTTCCCACAGAGTTTAGTCCCTACAGTTTTCCGGAACCGGAAAACTGTAGGGACTAAACTCTGTGGGAAGAGAATGGGCAAGGCAATGAATACGAAACGTTGTATTCTAAAGATCTTGCTTCATCGGGATATTTTAACCAGTAAGACCATTTAACACAATGATTAACAATTAGAAGTTTTATTTGCTTTTGACGTTTTATCCCATGTCCGAATTTTCTCAAAAAAGAACAAACATAACATGTGTTAATTGATTGCCAAATCTGAACGCCAATTCTTGTATTGAACAGTGAAATATTTTTTTGAGATTCTTTTATTCTAACAAATGTTTAATGACAAACGTGACAGGTTTCCATTGTCAATAACGACCTGAGTGGTCGTCTGCAGATTCAGTCAGGAAGGTACCGTATTTCCTCTAATACAACCCGGCTCTCCAATATAACCCGGGGGGTAAAGGGTGCTGAGGTAAATACAACCCGGGTCTCCAATACAACCCGGGTCTCTTTTAGAACCCGGGTTTTACGTAACAACTGAATACTCCGTGTTGCAATATAAAATAGTTATACACTCGTTTTGAGGGGAATGTTTTTTCAAAAGACTTTCAGCAGAATTGCCACGAGATACGTAGTACTAGATCACTAATTTTACCTTTCCAATAAGTCATCCCAAGAAGATTTTAAATGTTAATTCATGTCTGAAGAAATATAACCCGGACTCCAAAACAACCCGGGCCTCTAATAGAACCCGGGGGGTAAGGGGGTGCTGAATGAAATAGAACCCCGGGGCTGTATTAGAGGAAATATGGTACTTAAGTTATGTCAGCATTTTTGTTAAAGGTTACATGTCATGCCATATGGTCACATTCGGATTCATTAAAATGTGATTTCAATTTTAACAATTGGTCGATTTTAAAATTCTGAAATCGGCCCATAAATAAAAAAATTTTTTAAAAAATTAAGCCGCGGCGGCAAGTATGAAAATCTGCGGGGTGTGGTCCCTGAAGCGATCACTAGTACTCCTCTGACGTCACTGGAGTAATTATTTCATCGGCGATAGTCATATTCAACGTAATTTCGCAACATTTGATTGTTAATTTCAAAAACAAATCTTCAATAAAAAAAAACTTAAATTTTTCATATATCGAATGTTAATAGATATCCAACTAGGTACTTCCACAGATGACAATTATATAATTATTGCATATACATGTGTTTTTGGCAAGTTAACACACCTGTAGCTGTAACACGTTCTTTGCATATTTTGTTTTCTCAAATTTTCTTTTATTATGTCCCCCGAAAATTTTTTCGGGAGACATAATGTTTTCACCTCCGTCCGTCATTCCGTCATTCCGTCATTCCGTCATTCCGTTATTCCGAAATGCTTTCTTTTCCGGGCCATATCTCAAAAACCGTTCAATATTTTTTCACGAAACCTGGTATGTGGTTCGACCTAGTGGTGGAGTGGTGCCTTTTGCTATATTGGTTATTCTGATTTTTTATTTGTTCTGGTTTCCATTGAAACAATTTGAACTTAGTGCAAATTGGGGAAAGGGACCTTTTCCGGCCTCTATTTCAAAATATATCTAGTATTTCTTTACGAAACTTCGTATGTGGTTAGACCTAGTGGTGGAGTGGTGCCTTTTGCTATTTTGGTTATTCTGATATATTCTATTTTTACTGGTTTCCATGGCAACAATTTCTACTTAGTGCATATTGGGGGTAGGGACGTTTTACGGCCTCTATTTCAAAATCTATCAAGTATTTCTTTACGAAACTTGGTATGTGGTTAGACTTAGTGGTGGAGTGTTGCCTTTTGCTATTTTGGTCATTCTGAATTTTTTCTGTGGTTTCCATGGAAACAATTTGAACTTAGTTTCCTTTCTTTGAAAACTTATTGCAGGGCACATAACAAGATTTTCATTGTTCTTCATAGTTTTTCCTGTTTAAAACCAGAAGGTTTCAAGTCACCATATGCATGTTTTTGATTTTGCTTTTATTAAGAAATGTAGATTAGATTAGATTAATTACCATCTATTTTCTTTTTTTTATGTGCAGTTGATTTATGCTAATAGAGTAACCTTTTTCGATTAAAGTAAAGTTGGTTTTTTTCCCTCTGGCATTGTTAAGCAAGGGTTAGATGATTAGTTTTGATTGAAAATTGGAGCGGGGGACATCACAGTGCATCACATGCACATATTTCTAGTTATATAATGTTATGTTAGAGAGTTAAACATCTCATTATACGACCCGATAAGCCTTAAGCATAGAAAACGGTTAACCCTATGGAAAGAAAATGATGCGACGCAAACGACAGTGGCGTGGAACTCTTCAGTGTGAGAGGTAGTTCTGCAGGTCTCATTCGAATCTGAGAGTTAGACAGCAATATGGTTGACCATTTTATTATTGTGCCATATTTAAAAGTATCTCTGAGTGTTAAGTCCCCCCTTCCCCCCGCTCCTTTTTGATGTTTTTCATGTACAATCGATGGACCCCTTTTTCAATGAGTATGTTCACCTGCTTGTGTATTTCAGTGCAATTATCATGTAATTTTCCATGTTTTTGAAGCATTATATCAACGTGAAAACTAGACTAATCACGTTTCATTGACCAGGGGTCAATCTTTTCAAAACTACAGTTTTTATTTTCTTCTGTGAAATATTCAGTCATCAACTTGGTCAAACATACATCATATATTTCCTCTTATACTCATTCAATGTATTTGTGATGAAATTGTTCTTATTTAATCGATATTAAAAGTTTTATTAGAAAATTAATGAAATTTGAATCTTCCAAATTTGACCCCCTTCTGTCTATTTACTTATGTCACATTTCATAAACATGCTGCACTCAATACGTTTCAGAATGATTATTGTACTAATGGATATTCATTGTTTTTGTATGTATTTTATTGACGTGATATTTGATATTTGACATGATAAACATGATACACATGTAGATGAACAAACTTTCGGTATGCAGCTGGAGCTGCTACTTTACCGCGTTATAAGGCTGCCATTTTTTAAAGCGGTTGAGAGTGATCTAGCTGCCATGTTACCGCGATGGGGCATGATAAGGATATCATTTTACCGTGTGTTGAACGTTCATCTGCAATCTTACCGCTCCTATCCATGCCCAAAAAAAAGCAGTTTCATAATTTTCCAGTATGGTCCAAAGCTTTTCTTAAAAGAGAATCGAGATCAGAATTTCAAAATCAAGGTGATTGAAGTCAACGTTATTATACGTGTGGACAGCCTGCAGTATTACTACACTATCGGCGCAATCCGACTATTCTAACCTGAGTTGGTCCCACCTCTAATCTTAAACGGCTCGAGCTCATCTAACGCTTCCGCGACCTCGAGCCAATGTGCAACCGACAGTTTGTGTATTGTCTTATCAGCACCATCAACACGCACAGGGTCCTTGATTTCGTTCTAACATGATCGGCGACATGACATTAGTGTGGTCTTGTCAACTGATGGCCGCGTGATTGGATTTGATAATGATAGCTCAAGCCTAAGAAACTGTGACTGACGGGAGCTACCGATATGTCAGGTCATGCTCGTCACTTCGTATTGACAAGAACGTGTGTTTATTTCTGTAAGGGGCTACCCATTTTATACTGGATAAAATAAGTTGGGGTATTGGATGTTTTATGGGTTATATTTCATCAGTATGCCAACATATAAATATATTCATAATGTCAACATTTCAAAATATCCCAGCTAGTTCTGTCAAGTACATTGCACATAGACGCATGCTAACATTAACACGGAGCGCCACATGCAGAAGAGAAACACTGTACATTCTTATAGCACAATTGTTCATATTGAGTTAGGCTCACTTAGGCTTCAACTTCATATTTTAATATATTAGAAATGATAGGTACTACCGCCAGGTCGGGACATGGTCTATACTAATCATGTTCACGATCTTGATATCACTGATAGACATTCAGTCACGTGTACCTACCTACATGTATTGATATGACCACTTAAATGCACTTTTGCACAGATAATGTATATCTCTTGATATAACAAACGATCTGCACTCAGATTATATATCATGTAAGATGTCTGGAAATATGTACTTATTCAGCTTTTAAAGTTAATTTTAAAAGACGTAAGTTATTAATACAACGTTGCATCAAATCCGCATGAACTACGATATCGGCATTTTTGCCCACAACCTGAAGACCAAAAACGGCAGCCGCTATGGTTAATGCTACAGAAATGCTTACATAAATCGGTGAAGTTACAGATATACCTTAATTAAGACGTTTTCATTCGTTATTGTTAGTTGAGAGATTAGGGTATATTCAAAAGCTGTACACAGTCCTATTTTAGCTGTTTTCAAATACCTGTTTAAAGAGACATGTCATGAAACAACGTATGCAATTTTGCATGCATCACCAGTAACG
Source organism: Gibbula magus (assembly GCA_936450465.1). Lineage (NCBI taxonomy): Eukaryota > Metazoa > Mollusca > Gastropoda > Trochida > Trochidae > Gibbula > Gibbula magus. Next base: position 35,634,416 of record OW388293.1, read on the forward strand.
AGAACTGTGCCAGTTTACAACATAACTCCTTTATATTCATAGTGCATATTTCTTGTGCGCACACATCCATGCTCAAAAGCATGCTCATGGCACTACAATTAAAAGTACAAATCAGAGTCAGTGATGAGAGTCTTTTAGTCGTAGAACTGAGTTTTAATCATTCCCATTCTTCAATTTTTAGATAATTTTCAGATTTCGTCCCATAATCATAACAGTGTAACATAAAAAAATGAAAAAGAAAATATTGCAAAGTGTAAATAAACGTGAAAATAAAACTGCAAATAAGCAAAAATACAATTTGTGTTATACCCTAACTTTCAGTTGACCCTAATTGGTTCTCTCTCGTAGTACTAGCTATATATAGGGATTCCGATAATTCAATATTTACGTTTTCATAACAACCAATAGCAAAAAACGTTATATAATCAAACGAACTTTAGCAACTGGCACGTCTGTATATTTGATTTCACACGTTCCGAAATATAATGTTTATTTTCCATGCTACCATTTAGATCCGCCCTGCTGTCACCACCATTATTCCAATAACAAAAAATATTGGAAAAAGAGTACAATGTGCTTCACATAATACTTTACTAATTTACTTTACTAAACATTCTCTAAATCAAAACTAATAATGATGGCCTAAAAAGAGTTTTTAAATATACTGCTACTGGAAAAAAGACGAGTTTGAATGTATATTTGAAAGCACGTGAGAAGAAGTACCAACAATTGCATTCATCAAAGTAGGACACTTATTCTCATGTCTGTTCAAATACACTTGGGGTGCTGAACTCGCTTTTTCAAAATGTTGACATATACGTTTTAAAATTATGAAAGGTGGAAATTTAAATAAAATAAATGTTTTCGACATAAAAATAACTTTCCTGGACTGTAATTTATTAATGCATCATTAATGTAGGATACCATAAAATACCCTTCAATGTTAGAATCTCCATTCTCGTCCAAATAAGTCGTGTTTTCCAGAAACAAGCATAGATAACGTTTTAACATTTTAAAATTTAGTTTAGTTGGCTTTTGAAGACATGGTGTAGCTGTTAAAGTAGTATTTATCACTCGTGATTTTAAATATTCCGTATTTTGTATGGTGACATTTTTTTTGCCTGTGAGTATATTCGTTTCCCAAACCTTTGAATCAGGTCTGCCATAATTCCCACAGATCACTGTATTTTCTGTTAAACCGGTGCTATGTTTTAATCACTGATAAGCTCACATACTTTTCAACTCAATTCCTAAACACCAAATGTTAATAATGGTTGAGAAATAATAAATCTAATTAAGTCCTACCTCTGCCATGAAGCCCTCTCTCTAGATTGCCCTATACCTACACCTATACCTATACCTACACCTTTACCTACACCTACACCTATTTCAATGTCTACCGTATGCTTTGTCCAACAAGTCACCCGTTAACTAAAACAAATATACTATATAAACACTACCGTTATATAAGTCCTAAACTACATATTTAATTTGCTCCCTATCTTTAAGTCCTTCACTCTTCATGTCCTTTGTATAGGACTGTTCACTGTGACTATTCAATGCTAGACCATTATTTGTACATGTATATGGATTCACACATATTGACTACTTGACCAATCATTTTATGGAACAAATACGCATGCATCCTGATTAAGAGTGTGTGGACAATATTCAGTGACCAAATGTTTACTCATTTTAAGTTCGAACATATGTTATATATATAACATGTACCTTTAAGCCAACCATTATGCTCTCTGTAATACCCTTCGACTATGCAATGCTGAACCTATACAGGTACATGGCAGATGTTTGGGAAAGAGGTGTCTGGCTCTGAAGATGTGTTTAGATCATGCGACACACACGTCCGGAAAATGTACACATATGTTTTCTGTATTACAGTTAACTAAAAACTTTAAAAAATCTGTGCAGGCATCAATAATTCAATCATTTCAAATTTACACGCGAAACAAGATATAAACTGCCAGGCAAAAGAAAGTACTTACCTCAGTTGATTTTATCGTATGTATGGTTTTCAATTGAAAATATCTCAAGTTTTCGATGTTATAATCTAAAACTAAAAAGTATAGGTGTTTAGTAAACAGTCAAATAATACTTGTACATGTTCTTTAAAAAAATTTGAAATATGAAATTTTACATTTTATTTTTTTTCAAAACTTATTAATGGTAATACACAACTGTTCATCGACAAATTAATAAATGTGCCTGATTCTGCACACATTTACAACATTTTAAACATGGTAGGGGATATGTTGGTGTAAATTACATTTCTTAACCCTATCTTCATTAAACAAAGATATTTCAACTAAAATTTAGCCAATTAATTTATTCAAACCACTGCAGATAAGTATTATTTTACGTGCCATAGTCAAATGCATCTGATTTCTTTTAAATATTGAATTAATCGAAACCAACTGAGGTGAGTACTTTATTTTGCCTGGCAGTATACGATGCAGCTTATCTATGGCTCGTCACGGTGTCCTTCCGATTATACTATTCCAAGAGATATTAAACGTGATGCGAGTACACTTTAACTAATAATTCTTAAATTCATTAAATGAAATATACCAAATAAAATTCAACTGTACATATCTAATTTGAAGCTTACCCTCTAAGTCAGCCATGGTTTCCAGATATGAATCTATCCCAAGTATTCAACGTGCAAGCAACATGCGTGTTATTGTTCAGATGATATGTCATGATAACAGCCCCTGTCACTCAACCCTAACCAATAGTACTGTGCGTCTTCAAATAATATATATATGACAAATGACTGGCTCGGGGTAACAGGTAGACAACTCACACATCATGAATTTTTTAAATAATCCTTTTTTGTGGGTTGCAAATGGTAACTTTACCATATTAGAGTCATTTGTCTCCCCTGAACTCAATGGTAAATGAGTTGCATCATTTCCATATTTAGGATAAGCCACGTTCCTCCTTTTCATTTTTGCAAGAATCTGATAAGCCACAAAAAACATAGCGTCTAACATGCTTTCTGACGAGGATTTATTGCCGGAAATGTCATCACTAACCTATGATAATGACAGCAAAAGTGATCTAACTACCATGTAATGTGAAACCATCACAGGAATCAGACTATGAAAGTTATGACGATATGATTTATATAAAGACTATATTTTTCACCATCGATTATTTTATGTGGTATATCATGTTTATGCCAAAGTTTGATATTTAAACAAATTTGATATCCCACAAACAAACTTTAAACTCGATTTACTCAAAAGTAACTTTTTGTGGGTTATCGATTTATTACCCCTAGCCATTCAAATTACATAAATCCAGGGGCAAAAGAAACGATACCATATATACACAATACAATATACATTGTATTTCATCCACGAGTGATACATACCACTGATATAGAGTTATACCATGTCTTCAGACTTCAACTAAACTAAATTTGAAACTTCAAAACATTATCTGCTTATAATTGAGTTATACCATGAAACTTCTACTTATAATAGAGTTATACCATGTCTTCAGACTTCAACTAAACTAAATTTGAAACTTCAAAACATTTTCTGCTTATAATAGAGTTATACCATGTCTTCAGACTTAAACTAAACTAAATTTGAAACTTCAAAACATTATCTGCTTATAATATACTGACGAGCAAAAGAAAGTATACATCATGTTTAATTGACAATAACATAATAACTAATGGTCCGATTTCAATTATATCACATTTATTTTGAAGTACATTCAATTTTCAATGATAACACGAAGCGAACATGAACTTTAAAGCCAGTTAGGGATCGTACTCTCATGACAATAGAGTAGGGGGTGTTAAATGTTGCGTTACAGTGTTTCAGCATTTTCTCAAAAGTCAGTTTACACATCCAGTTTTTATCCAAATTGAAATCAATATCGTGTATGACCTCCATAGGCGTCAATACATGCTTGTGCGTGCCGTCTCATGGAAAATGTCAAGCGTCTGATGGTTCGAGCCGGAATGTTCTGCCATTCTTCAAGTAAGGCTTGTTCCAATTGTTGCAAATTTACTGGTGCTCGTTGCCTTGCGCGAATTTGTCTTCCAAGAACGTCCCAAAGATGCTCTATTGGCGACAAGTCAGGGGAGCATGCAGGCCAAGGCAAAACATGAACATTCTGTGTTCTCAAAAAATCCTGAGTCAATCGGGCTGTATGGGGCCTCGCATTGTCATGCTGAAAGATGATGCCCTGTGGCTGTGCCCGTAGGAATGGAATCACCACCGGTTGCAGAACTTGATCCCTGTATGCTGCAGCATTCAGGTTGCCTCTTATAACCACCAATGGTGTCTTCAGGGCGCCACAAATACCATCCCATACCATTAGACTGCCACCACCATGTGGATGAACTTGTTGTATGGCTGCCGCAGCATATCGTTCATTCCGACGACGATAAACTCGTACCCTACCATCTGCATTGAACAAGTTGAATCGGCTTTCGTCTGAAAATAGCACTCGTTGCCATTGCCGTACCTGCCAACGCCTCACAGTCCGGCACCAACGCAATCTGCTGATTCGATGTTGGCGGCTCAGGGCTATCCCGCGGAGGGGTCTGTAGGCTCGGATGCCATATGAACGAAGTCGTCTTGTCACTGTGAACCTACTGATCGTGTGATTTAATGACGTCACGGCCGATGACGTCACAGAGAGGAATCTGTTCCGGAGATGACGTAACCGGATGTGCCTATCCTCTGCAGCAGTTGTAACACGGGGACGACCACTACGAGGCCTGTCGACAGTTTGGCCAGTACGATTATACCGGTCAAGCAACCTTTTGATTGTCAGGCGAGTGCAGCCAAAGGTTCTTGCTAATGTGGCTTGTGTGGCCCCCATTAGACTCATTCCTACTGCTCGCTCACGTTCTACTGAAGTTAATCTGGCCATCTTTCTGGTGTGTTTCTGTTCGCTATGATGATAAAGAAAGGCATGCATCGATTTTTATACAGTTGGTGCATCATTTTCCCGTGCTGTTGCAATAAACAATGATTCTCGTGAAACTTGGATTAAAGTCATCATTTTCCAAAGTTCATGCTTTCATGTGTCGGAACACAAAGGCTGTGTTTGAGCGAACATTTTGTGTTCGTTTCTAAGTCAGTTTCTGCATTTCCCAGGGAAATATTTAAAAAATACCAATGTATATTTTCTTTTGCTCGTCAGTATAGAGTAATACAATGTCTTCAGACTTCAAATAAACTAAATTTGAAACTTCAAAACATTATCTGCTCATGATAGAGTTATACCATGTCTTCAGACTTCAACTAAACTAAATTTGAAACTTCAAAACATTATCTGCTTATAATAGAGTTATACCATGTCTTCAGACTTCAACTAAACTAAATTTGAAACTTCAAAACATTATCTGCTTATAATAGAGTTATACCATGACACTTCAAAACATCATATGATCATAAAAGAGTTATACCATGTCTTCAGACTTCACCTAAACTAAATTTGAAACTTCAAAACGTTATCTGCTTATAATAGAGTTATGCCATGTCTTCACTAAACTAAACTAAATTTGAAACTTTTTTTAAAAATCGTCGTTTTCGAATCTCCTCAAATAGATGAGATAGGAGAGTCAAAATGTTTTTTTTCTTTATGACGTCATGATGCGCCAACAAAGTTAAGTCCAAGAAGGTGCATTATGCCGACACATAGTTATAGTAATATAACGTCCATATTTTATAAAGTTTTACCTTAAATACTAAACATTACGTTCCCCTTTGAAAAAACAATTTTAGCACCACATGCGTTTTTGAACAGATATAAAATTTAAAGCATCATAGTCTCATGGGTGGAATGTTAATAATAATGGGGATATATCATCAACACAGACATTCAAAATTAATTTTATCCGGCAGAAATATTTTGTGTTTGACTCTTTTGAAAAATTGCTATCGTTTCGTTTGCCCATCGGTGTATTTAATTAACAACCAATACAAACTGTATGTTATGTCCTTTATAATAAGAGTACATTGTATTTCAAGGAATAATGCATGTCATGCCGGTATGTTTTAACCAATAATTCTTTGAATCATTAAATTTAATATATCAAATGAAATACCTAATATTTTGTAACCTACCTAAGTCCGCCATGATGCCCAGATGTAAGACTGTCCCTATACGTATTCAAGGTGCGAGTAGCATGCGTGTTACTGGTGAGATGGTAGCTCCTGATAACAGCCTGTGTCTTACTTTACTCGTCAGTATGGTTTTATTGATATATTCCTCTTCTGATTCGTTAGAATGAGGCTGTCACGTTACAGATGTAACCCAATACAGATCGACAACTGACTTCAAACTAAAGTACTGCATGTATAGTTGAGGACAGAAGTGATTGATTCGTACATTTGACCATCAATACATTGACATTGCATATTTTGGAAATTATAAAGAGAAGTTACAATTGTAGATATACTATTTATACAATTCCATTGCATGTAAGTAAATTCGTGTTTTATAAGGATTCAAATTTACATTTCAGTGAAATGTTTGACATAGTGTATAGATATAAATGTTATCAAACCGTTTGAGATCAATATTGATACTGTTTTGAATTTATAATTAGACAGACATACAGTAATATATGTTACTCAAGTCAACATGTATATCAACCAGATGTCTATTAGTATATACCAAGCAAAAGTGTATAGATCAAGCACATGTGTGTTTATCAAGCCCTTGTATGTATATAAACAACACGTATGTATATAAAACACATGTATGTATATAAATCACATGTATATATATAAATCACATGTATGTTTATCAATATGTATATAAATCACATGTATGTTTATAAATCACATGTATGTTTATAAACCACATGCTTGTTAATCAAGTACATGTATGTTTATCAAGCTCATGTATATATATATATATATATATATATATATATATAAACGACATATGTGTATATAAACGACATATATGTATATAAAGCACATGTATGTTTATCAAGCACATGTATGTTTATCATGCACATGTATATTTTTCTATTCCATAAATGTATATAGACCACATGTATGTACTATATAAATCCCATGTACGTATAACGGATCAACATACATGTAAAGACGTTGTATGTCATAGCTTTAATCACGCAGTAATGTGTATACATATAGTGTATCTTTAATGTCATGTATACATGCATAAATACGTTTCAAATTTTATAATGTAAACCTTTGATATCGTATATGCTTGTTTTTGAGTATCTTCGATATAATTTTCACACATATATTTTACATATTACAAGAAAACGTCCCACTTCTCTCGGGACGGTTAACACAATGACGTCACCAAAATTGTTTTACGACGTTGCAGATGAAGAAATACGGAAACTGAAACAATGGTTGCTGGGGTAACTTGTTAGGTGCACTCGTGCACGTATAGAAAATATGACCTCGGTTATTTTCAACCAATTGGGTACTGAATTATTGTTTGTCAATCTGATTGAAATCATTCTGGGGACAAATATCTACCGGGATAGGAACTCGCTCGGTAGTTTCTTCCATGTATTCTGTAGTACATATTCTTCATTCTCATAATTTCTGATACTTATATCTAGGTATTTCCAACATTCATTATCATTTATTTATATTATATATCATTATATTTATAACAAGTATTACACAAAATGCAATTCAAAGTAAAATGCAAAAAAACAATTGCCGGTATAACATATTGGATAACTTAAAGTATTCATAAATACTCATATTTAGCCTACATGATTTCAATTGCGTTGGTTTAAAACATATACATTTGACCTGTTTATGAAACATGTGTGTTTGAATAGGGAAATCAACAATTGTTCACTAACAAAGGGCCATACAGATATCAATTAATGATGAAACAATAATTTCCCCGCAGCCCAAGTGTCCAAAAGCCACATGTTACAACGTTACAATCGTTAGAATGAAGACACTGTTCAATAAAATCTGTTGACAGGTTTTATCCTTCACACATTGCGTTGCGTGACACTGTGAAGGGAACACGTGTGAATGTATTCAAATACATCTTTTCAAACATTCTCCATTGTAAGGCATGTTTGACGCTAAATGAACATGTGGAAGTGATATGTAGAACGAATCCAGAGATGAACATGGTAGAGACAGTATCGTGTCTATATTTATAAAATAGTTTAATGACCTGTAATGTTTATTATAAAATAAGAACCAACCGGACGTTTAAATTTATTCTAAAACTGATTCTAATAGACGTCTAGTTTTGCATGTGTTATAATGCAACTAGAATATACATGATGCAAGGTGTGACAACCTTAACATATCAGGAACTGTAAGCATTAAATACTCAAAACTGTACATGAATTCATTACCTCTGTCATGCGCCCTTTGCTCAACTAATATGAATCAATCTTGTACATAATAAGGAGGGGGTATTCATAGTAGGATAACTTGTTCCCAATCATTTTCCTTGAGAATAAAATATGTTTAATCCAAACCAAGTAATATATGTTGGATGTATGAATGATTTATAGGAACTCGTTATCGTAATTAAAACGTAAGTAACAAACCACAGCCTATATTACAGTAAAGATGGACGGACAGCCATATTGCCGATCTAAGGCTTCCATATGTGACCCCTACGTTAACTTTAATAGCTCTTCAAACTCGAAAGTCGACCACAAAAACGTTACTCCGCAGTTCGAACGATCTGATTGGTCCGTTGAGGAACACTATAATAGTATCGGTAAACAAACACAACAGCATGGTGAGAACTATTAGATGTTTCGAAAATTGCTTAGCTATGACATTCAACACCTGTTTAGAGAGGGAAGCTTTGAAATGTGAACTCACCAATTCTTAGCGTACATTTTGACCTAATTTGAATTGAAGCTTTTCTCTATGTAATTTAGAGTGTTGTTTTTTTACCTATGTTTTACCTACGTTTTAATTACGATATCGATTTCCTGTGGAATGATTATATTCATGATGTGTAAATTTCTGCTATTGTTATTATATACTTGTGAAATAACATGATGAAATGTACGTCACATAAATGTTGTGTTATGAATAGGCATTAATAATAACCATTGGCTTGTTTGACGATGCATTTCTGCACAATAATGAAAATAATAATATATATAAACCAAAAGATCAATATCTACACTTTATAAACAAAATCCTCATTTATCATTATACTTGCACGAGTGTTGTAAAAACAATATGACATCCGCGTGATTGTGTTAATTTCTTTATTATCCATACCGCAGACAGCCAGAATTACAAATAATAAAATGGCATCTGTCTCGTCAATCGCGTATGAATATATCTCTAACTCGGCCACTGTTACTGTTGAATGATAAAGACGTTTATAAGGCTAATAATATAGCCCCACTTTCAAACAAAATAATTTAACTCAAAGATAACTATTGTAATGTTATAGCCGAATGTTCATAATGTAACATAATTCAATGTAAAACTTTACTTGATAATTTGACATTCCTCCAATTTCTAAATCAAGCTTTTGTATACACATCAGATGACCAGGCAGATGAATTGATCCTTTCGCCCTGATTCATCCGACCGCTTAGCTGACAAGACCCTGACCCACGCTTTACGTATGCTATCCGAAATATCGATAGAGGTTACTAAACGATCTTCCATTTAATACATTTTTATTAAACGAGTTAATGATTTCGTATTAAACGAGCGAAAGCCAGTTTTATACCAAATCATTCACGAGTTTAATAAAAATGGTATCATATGGAAGGAAGTTTAATATTCTGTTTATATATATACATGTTTTAAACATAACTTAATCAAATCTTATATATGTATCATTTGCTGTAAACTTGAAATCTGGTCCTGACTGTTTATAACTTGCAAGCGCAAAAGACGACTGCCATGTAGTCTTTGTGAACTTGATGGCTTGTAAAAGTATAGAGGGTTTATTACACGTGTGTAACATATCGACATTTATCATCAAAAACTGTGTTCAACAGGAGATTTCGCTTGTGTGAGATGAAGCGGTATCTCCTAGGAGATATCTTTTTGACAGTAGATGTTGCACAATACCCTGCCATCGACAACGACATGACATCACAATCACACCTTAGGAACGTGAACACCTGGAAATTGTTACTCAACGGAAGTGAACGAGTTTCTCTGCTAGAGCTAAGTTTGTTTTTGTGCATTTGGTGTTGGATAAATCAATTTTCAGGTACTTCAGGCTGTACAATAGTAGACACTGGTGAAGCCGTATACACAAGATAATGTCATAATGTGTCCTCAGTCGATTATTAGATCACAATATAGGCGTCGAATTTCGTATGTGGAACTTACGTGTCTTTGATCTTGTCTTGTTTTCAGAAACATCCATAAACATACTCATATATCATTTTACCTTTTAGTGAAACATTCGTATATGCATCCCAAATATGAGGGTCCACATCACGTTTCCGTAACCAATTTCACGTTCAACATGAAAAAATAGAGCCATAGGCTCTGTAACACATCAGGATTTGTATTGTTTGATGTAGAAAACCGAACTAAATTGTTCCAAATATATATATATATATATATATATATATATATATATATATATATATATATATATATATATATATATATAATTGTTTCAAATGTTTGGCAAATATACTTATAACGTCATTCGCCAGAGAAATCTATTATCTACAACATGGCATATGTTAAATAATTTTCATATCACGACAATGTATTACAATTTGGTTTCAAAGAGAAGTACAACTTCGACTAGCGCGCGCTAAGGGTATCTGACGTCATATAAAGAGAATCCCCTTTTTTGCGTAATACGTACTACAGAAACAGTTAGCGCTTCCGAAGCGTGAAGGCTCGTCTCTAGCGCAAGTCGCCATAACAACCCATGTGCTGCACGTGCTGCACGTGTCTCTCTTGCAAGTTACCCTTGTCACACATTACTGAATGTGACGATTGCTTGTTTCTAAATGTCCTGAGAATGTACAAATAAGTTCCTGTTTAATGTACTTTTTATTAGCTAATCAGGCCTAAAAGGCCCGATGGGCTTATGGCACGGGATGGCGTCCGTCCATCCGTCCGTCCGTCCGTCCGTCCGTAAACTTTTCACTTTTTCGACTTCTTCTCCAGAACCAATGACTCCAGAGATCTGAAATTTTATGTACAGACTCCTTGGCCAATGGGGATTCTAAATTGTAGATTTGGTGACTCTGTGACCCCAAATAAGGGCCCCAGGGGTCATAACCTTAAAAGCTATTTTCATCTTCTTCTCCAGAACCAATGACTCCAGAGATCTGAAATTTTATGTACAGACTCTTTGGCCAATGGGGATTCTAAATAGTAGATTTCGTGATCTTGTGACCGCAAATATGGATCACAGGGGTAACCACTTAAAACAGCTGTTTTAATGAGCTGTGAAGATAATGAGATTTTATGTGCACTTCATATGTCAGCTTAAGAGTAATACTGCATTATGGACATGTTTGATATAATCAATGTGAAATAAGAACTATTGAATAGCCTGTGAACTGAATATTGTGACAGGATGCATAGGATTTTTTTTAAAAGGGTTTAGAAATGTTTTATTTTACATTAGATATGTGAACTAAATATGACTGGTGATGAAGTAAGATAAGACTATTAAAACTAGCTACATGAGTTTGTGATACCACATCTTCTTTTCCAATAAAGAAAAATAAATAAAGATGGGGAAAACAAAATTTTAAATATATAATTTACTGGCTGTGAGTCCAGGGTCTGCATGTTGTGTAATTGCAGGTGTTGACCTGGGGAGTGACCACTCCCTGGCAGAGATGCAAACAGCAGCTAATACACGGAGGTGTCAGGTTACTTCTCTGCTGTGTTACTGATTTAGTCTTACACTCAGATGCTCAATAGAATTTACTAATTAAATATTGAAAAGGAGCCTATGAAACTATGAGCCTATGAGAAACAGGATTTTTAGAAACAAATAGGGGCTCTTTTTCATTATGTAATAAATGTTGATAATTCCAGAATAAAAATAAGAAGTAAAACAATAAACTGCAAAGGCCTACATTATTTATAATGAATATGGATTAATGTATAACCAATTTTGATAATAAATTTGATGACTGGGCAATGACTTATTATGTGATATCTTAATCTTTTCCTTAGGGATAATTAATAACATGATTCCTGGTGAGCTTCAGAGCCAGTGGCTCTATTTTTTAGATAAGAACAGCAAATTATGACAAATTTTTACTCTCATTAATAAATTACAAAATTCAAGAAAAATATCTAGTTGGGTAAAACAAGTATTCCAATATCTTTAGCAAATACATAATTAAATGAAATGGTAAATAAATAACCGCCAACAAATTATATATTTCGATTTCTTTCATTGCTCATATTTTTTGTTATTCTTTCGTGCCTTTGTTTACCGTGTGTGAGCTAGACCATAATGCTTTGCGCTTGAAAATAATAGACTTGATCTATATTTAGACTGGAAAACACCTTTACTAATTAATGCCATTTCTCGGCTTATTTTAAGTTGAAAAAAATTGGGAAAAATTAAGTTTATTTATTTCACGGAGATAGATTTTTGGAAAATGTTCGATATATTCATCAACATCCTTGATGGCTCTTTAAGATCGGCATTGCCGAAGCAGTCGGTACACAAGATTTCAACTGTCTGGACCTTTCGTTCTGGAGAAGACGAAAATAAGGTTTTAGACCATGACCCCTGTGACCTATATTTGGGTCACAGGGTCACCAAATCTACAACTCAGAATCCCCATTGGGCAAAGAGTCTGAACATAGCATTTCAGCTTTCTATAGCTTTTCGTAGTGGAGAACAGATGAAAATAGGGTTTTAGGGGTCACATGGTCACCACATCTATAGTTTGGAATCCTCTTCGGTCTAGTAGTCTGTATATAAAATTTCTGCTGTCTAGAGTCACTGGTTCTGGAGAAGAAGTAAAAAAAGTGTGAACGTGGTGCCAGATTCAAATGGTACGTCGGTACCTATAAAGAAGCACACTCACTATACAAGGTGTCTGTTCATAGAGAAACCCGTCTTTGTGCAGCAGCTTTAGGAGACTTTCTTGAGTGTATGTCAAGAATGACATTTCAGTTATTCTCTTCAGCAAGTTGAACTTAGGACACAAGTGACATAACATTCTTTGTTTCCATTCTGACTGACATAGTATTTATTTTCATAGTTTTTACTGATGTTCAGCAGTTTTGTTTTTATTTAGTGAATTAATGATCTCAGCATGGCATTGCTTGTTATGTTCAAACTTTAATTGATGCATCGGTAACATTTTCTCTTTTATATGTATATATTTATATATATAAACATATATATATATATATATATATATATATATATATATATATATATATATATATATATATATATATATATATATATATATATATATATTAGACTGAAATTTACACCACACCAGTGAGCAATGACATTTTAACCTGTCATTACTTTTACTTTGCAACCAGCCTCCATGCTTCTCCGTTAATTTGGCAATCTGGTATAGCATTGGTGGCTATCAACTACACCAATCTGGTATAGCATTGTTGGCTATCAGCTACACCAATCTGGTATAGCATTGGTGGCTATCAGCTGCACTAATCTGGTATAGCATTGGTGGCTATCAGCTGCACCAATCTGGTATAGCATTGGTGGCTATCAGCTACACCAATCTGGTATAGCATTGGTGGCTATCAGCTGCACCAATCTGGTATAGCATTGGTGGCTATCAGCTTCACCAATCTGGTATAGCATTGGTGGCTATCAGCTACACCAATCTGGTATAGCATTGGTGGCTATCAGCTGCACCAATCTGGTATAGCATTGGTGGCTATCAGCTGCACCAATCTGGTATAGCATTGGTGGCTATCAGCTACACCAATCTGGTATAGCATTGGTGGCTATCAGCTGCACCAATCTGGTATAGCATTGGTGGCTATCAGCTACACCAATCTGGAATATCATTGGTGGCTATCAGCTGCACCAATCTGGTATAGCATTGGTGGCTATCAGCTAAGCCAATCTGGAATATCATTGGTGGCTATCAGCTACACCAATCTGGTATAGCGTTGATGGCTATCAGCTACACCAATCTGTAATAGCATCGGTGGCTATCAGCTACACCAATCTGGTATAGCATTGGTGGCTATCAGCTGCACCAATCTGGTATAGCATTGGTGGCTATCAGCTACACCAATCTGGTATAGCATTGGTGGCTATCAGCTACACCAATCTGGTATAGCATTGGTGGCTATCAGCTACACCAATCTGGTATAGCATTGGTGGCTATCAGCTGCACCAATCTTGTATAGCATTGATGACTATCAGCTACACCAATCTTGTATAGCATTGGTGGCTATCAGCTGCACCAATCTGGTATAGCATTGGTGGCTATCAGCTACACCAATCTAGTATAGCATTGGTGGCTATCAGCTACACCAATCTGGAATAGCATTGGTGGCTATCAGCTACACCAATCTGGTATAGCGTTGATGGCTATCAGCTACACCAATCTGGTATAGCATTGGTCGCTATCAGCTGCACCAATCTGGTATAGCATTGGTGACTATCAGCTACACCAATCTGGTATAGCATTGGTCGCTATCAGCTGCACCAATCTGGTATAGCATTGGTCGCTATCAGCTGCACCAATCTGGTATAGCATTGGTGGCTATCAGCTACACCAATCTGGTATAGCATTGGTGGCTATCAGCTACACCAATCTGGAATAGCATTGGTGGCTATCAGCTACACCAATCTGGTATAGCATTGATGGCTATCAGCTATAACAATCTGGAATAGCATTGGTGGCTATCAGCTACACCAATCTGGTATAGCATTGGTGGCTATCAGCTACACCAATCTGGTATAGCATTGGTGGCTATCAGCTAAACCAATCTGGAATAGCATTGGTGGCTATCAGCTACACCAATCTGGAATATCATTGGTGGCTATCAGCTACACCAATCTGGTATAGCATTGGTGGCTATCAGCTACACCAATCTGGTATAGCATTGGTGGCTATCAGCTACACCAATCTGGTATAGCATTGGTCGCTATCAGCTACACCAATCTGGAATAGCATTGGTGGCTATCAGCTACACCAATCTGGTATAGCATTGGTGGCTATCAGCTACACCAATCTGGTATAGCATTGGTGGCTATCAGCTGCACCAATCTGGTATAGCATTGGTGGCTATCAGCTACACCAATCTGGAATAGCATTGGTGGCTATCAGCTACACCAAAGATAGTCCTTTGTCATTTGAGCACATCCAAGATAGGTACATTCAATTTCGTGTACCTGTGAGATTCCCACTGGAGAGGATGATGCAAAAAAGAACATGATTCTCGTTTAACACTGTACAAGTTAATCTCTGTTAAGTGCCATTCTTTGCAATGTTATCATCACTTTCATTGCTGACATAATCTCTATGCATCTAAAGTAATTTAATAATTAATTTCTCTGCAACGTCAGACGCAAGAAATCTCTGCCTTTTGATTTAAACTCCCATGGTACATATTTATATATCTATACAAACATATTTTATTGCTCCAGTGACTTCATAGAGGCTTAGTTTACAAATTATTATTCCCTGAGACGAGGGTTTGTTCTTCAGATGCTGACGTCGCAGACACTATAAAATGTTGCTTGCAATAATCACAAGCACACGGCTTCAATTTCAAGACGTTTCTGAAACATTCAGAATATAATTATAGCTTTTTATAGATGTTCTGATATAGAACAATATAAAGTTCGCTCTGTAACTCGTTCCCTTGGGGAAATGTAATTCGTTCACCACTTCTCAAATGCCTCCTTAGGAACATGTTCACAACGATATTAAAGCAGCGGTCATTTAATGTAAATATCTCAGTTACTATATGTTGGATTTTGACTAAATTTTGGAGTTTTGATAAATACGTATCAGCATTTTAGGAAATACACTTGAAAAACATCGTAAGTGTGACTTATAAGTGTGAAATATATCGACCGCGTTTGTTTCGAAATATATTTTTTCGTCATGTAGCCTTGCATAAAACCGTCTCTTTTAATCTAGTTCTACCTAGCTTCTCATTTCTAAAACCAATTTTGTGTTTACTAATGTCTACTATTTTACAGCCTGAAATATCTTTTGTCATAAGTACCTGAAAAATTTACACAAAATGCACAAAAACAAACTTAGATCTAGCAGAAAAACTCGTTCATTTCCGTTGAGCAACTATTTCCAGGCGTTCACGTTCCTACGGTTTGTGACAATGCTTTTAAGTCCTCTCGAATTGGCATAACAATTCTATGACAAAACAAACATGGTGACGTCACAATGCTTTGATATCACCGCATCGAAAGTGATATGCTCAGAGATGTACACTTTTTATTGAAACGTAAGGAAAAATTATTTTGGATGATAAAAAGAATCTCACCCTCTTGTCTTCTGATATCAAATATATCAACACGTGTTAATGAAAAAAATCTCGGCAAGTCTCGGTCTTGTAACTTTTATCAACTCGTGTTGATATATTTGATATCAGAAGACACATGGTTGAAATTCTCTACAAACAAATTCATTTGGAACTATTTCGTTCTTTTTTTAACATTTCCTCTATGCCTCTATAGAATATTCCATTCGCTTCAGGACGTTAATCGATAAAGAATGCAGACACTCGTACGGGATCTGTCATGTGGAACTATTCCAAATGAGATATTGCCATCTCAAGCCGAGTCCAACCATATCACACGATCAACTTGCATTTCATAAACATAATAGAAAGCCGGTCTAAGCCAGTGTAAAGCAATGAAGATAGTGTAAAAAAGAAACATTCGTAAACTTCTAGAAGCGGTGTACATTAAGAGGATTTGGAGAAGGAGAAGAAGGATACTACATTCCTATTGCCTAGAAGTAATCATGTGAAATTTATCAAGTATGTGTATCATCTTTATCAGCCTTCCAATAAACTAACCTAATATCAAGTCTTTGAAAGGCATGTAGAAAATTATACATTAGAAAAAAACAAATCAGGATAATAATGTCACGACTGTAGTTAATTGGCTCCAATTAACTCATATCATTTTTTAATCTTAAGTTTTTTTACAACACACTCCTTATTCATGTCTTTGAATTGTTTCTCGTCAAAGACATAACCATAAGAACTAATGATTCAACTCTGCATTCAGAACAAGAAAATTATCACATATTTTAGACAATCTCGCATGCAAAAAAAGTTACAAATTCTAGTGCGGTGTCATTGTAATCCATTTTGTTTGTTTAGTAGTAATTGTGGTAGCATAATGTAGGTCATGGTTATATCTCATGTGTAGTAAAATAATGTCAGTCATAGTTATATCAGCCTTCCAGTAAACTTACTTAATATCAAGTCTTTGAAAGACATTCAGAAATACATAAGAAAAACCAAATCAGGATAATAACTTCACGACTGTAGTTGTAAGTAATAGTTAGACCATGAGGGCAAGTTGTCTGCTCGTTGAATTGGTTAGTTAGACCACGAGCGCGTAGCGCGAGTTGTCTAACTAACCAATTCAACGATTAGACAACAAGGCCCGAAATGTCTAACTTACTTATACCATTGCCAACTAATAATACGTTTGTAAAGATTATCTAATCAACTAAATTAATATTTTTTCTCGCGAACTATATTGTTTTGGACAAAGCACACACATGAAGCCCATGCCATACACGAAATTGACATCACAAAATACCACAGATCTAGAGCTCGTGAAAATCGCGTTAGAGTACATTTCCACAATCTGCACGTGCGAGTGAACCTCTGACTTGCGCACGTGGGCTGCTGTCATTTGAAGTGGATATTTGCAGCTCAATTCGACGTACCAGCTGAATACTTCTGAACGTGAACATTGATATATCACATACATACTTAATGACTTCCCAAAGCAGTTCAAACTGTAAACACAATATTGATGTAATAAAATGTTTATTTGAGTTATGCTCTTCTTTTAATACAAGCATTTGACGAGATATTCAACTACATACAAATCGGAATCGTATAAAAAGTAGTTCCGGCCGTGTTCTAACTGAAATTCATGTTGGTTATACCACGGCTCAAACAATAGCAGCTATGGTCTTATTATGGATTGGTGTTGATTGGCTCCAATTAACTACTAACTCATATACTTTTTTAATCTTAATTTTACCAAATCAACATGTTATAAAGTAAATAGATGTAATTCAAGGTGACAACTAAAATACCATCACGTAACCATCAAAAATTCACGAGCACAAGAAACGTCACCAACACAAATATAAGTTATTTTAATCAACGAGTGATAAATACGACTGAAACAGATTTACATAATGTCTGCAGAGGTCAAGGTCAATAAAACTAAATTAAAATTTTCGAATCAGTATCCGGTAATTTTCCTTTTTTCTTAAATCGCCGTTTTGGAATCTGAACTAAGAGGGCGTTACACATAGTAATATAGTAATGACCTAATGGTTAAACATGGCGATATGGGTAACGGGTATATGGTGTGTCAAAACATTAATTGTATACAGAGTTACAGACATAAAACACCCGATCTTTTCAATGCGACATTCAATAGGTGTGTCTTGTTCGTTGATAAGATAGATAATTAATCTATTGTGTCAACAACATCAAAGTTAATGTTATTACATGTGAAGTATAATATGAAACGTATTCTTAAAGCAACTCACCCAAACTAAACGCACAGACGGTAGGAGCGATCCTACTGAAGGTAAAAGTCTAAACGGTTGTTTGGACAGATGATATTGTTATTAATATCGACATTGATTCATATCCAATAGAGAGACAGGCAGATTGTTATGTGTATAAGTAACCCTCGGGCCAAAAGTATAGAACGTTTGTAGAACACTTATGAGCAAGCTGCAACATCCTAGTGAGACCATCAGATCAATACACATATCACAAAGATTCACATCCAATCTAGTGCCGCACAACAAAACATCATCGATTTTTGAATTTAACTTCTTTAACAGTCAACGCGTGGGACGATGACTGATTGAATGGAATACAGATGCGACTATGTTACATACATAATACGGTATCTAGCAACACATGGATCATTGTCCAGTCATTGTCCAGTTGTCCAATCAGGGAAACCTCTTTGTACCGAGTCTGGAGATCTTTTTTTAACTACCTAAGCGCCATATAAGCACCGTATAAGCGCCCTACATTAGAAACTAAACATGTATGAGCGCCACGTCACTCAACTTCAAAACCATCACCCCTACTGCTTCAGCAACTCGACATTAACTGCAAAGCATAAGCTATGTGAGGCAGTCATATAACACAGACACGCTGGTAATGCACGTGTGAACCAGTTTGAGGGTTAACAACACATGTTTCACTTCTGTATTAGCGACTAATTTCATTGCAGGAAGAGAGCCAGCAACCCGTTTTCAGATTATTTGCGATGAAACCTGCCCTCAATTGAAGGGACAGTTCTGTCGCCATCTTGGATTTGTTTGCATTAAGTGAAATGAAAACACGCTATATCGTACCTAATTATGCAACTTTTTAATAACTAATATATATAATAACATACATACACTGATAGAGTAGTCACATACTAACACATAACATGCCATAAAACTAATAAACACTTTGCTGTTACGCTGAAGCGAAGTTTCCCCATTCGCAGCCTCGATGAATGGCTTCAGTTCGTATTGTTTTATTTTTCAACAAATTTGCGCTGGTGTTTATCAAGTTGTGAAATATAAATTCATCAAAGTTGTACCTTTATTACTATCTTTCAATTTGACTGCGTTTTAATAATTTATTAATAACATAGATGTGTAAACAGGAATATCCTCTCGAATTTCGTTTTCACAAAACATACCCCGATAGAACCCTCCTTTTAAAGATACATCCATTGTGTTTCATAATATTTTATTTGACTTTGATACGTCTGTCTGATGTGAATACGTTTTTAAAATACGTTTGATCACGTGCGTCAATCGCAGTGCATTGTCCGGTTTATGATAAGAAATCACTACTTTTACCTTTATTTCGTCATCATACTGAGGCGACTATAATCTAAATGGTAATTTTCGGCAACCGTATGCACTTCTTGATAACATATCACCATTTATAGCGTTTGACAAGTCAAATGTGAACCCTTGCAACACAATGTATGCACCTGTAATACTATACAACTTAATCAACCTGGATGAAAAAAGGTTCTCCGGTTAAGTGTCTGATCTCCCGGCGGATCCGAACCCAGACTTCTACATCCGAAACATAACTGCCTTAGCCATTGTCCTGTCCCAACCCCATTGTAATGTAATTTAGGGTAATGCTTATTATTATTTGAAAACAAATATTTAAAATATAACTTACCTAAAGTTTTTAAATACTGTCCATATGATGTTCTGTCCTGACCATTGCCACGGTATAGTGTCCGATAAAAGAAATATTTAATCACTCTTTTAAACGTCTTGAATATCATGACTCTTCGATGGCAAAACAAAACTGAGTCAAAATCTGAACAAATGCATATTGGTTAAGCACATATTGGTTTATTAATGTTCTTGAATGTTTGCTTTCTTTATGGGCTCTCGTCTATTAAGTTCGATATAAGCTAATATTGATGAGAATATCTTTCATTATCTAGACTTACATTAATTAAGTGGATACATATCCAATGTCATATTATGAACAAGATGGCATACTAATGTTTTTTAAAACACCAAATACATTAAATGCATTTTTCGTTGAATTGAACATTTTTAAATGTATCATAATTTCGATTTTAAGTAGCAAATTAAGTTTGTCGCAAAGGATTCCCCATAAATAATTCTACGTCGAGTTGAGTGAACTGTTAAACAACCTAACAACCGACCCAGGTTTACCATAACATATCGATCTACTCTGGATTGACTAGTTTGTATTAACAGACAGATGTGTGAAGACCAAGAAATTGTCGATTGTCCATTGAAAATTCAATTGTTGTACACTCAGTGCTTATGGTTTCTAAAGAAAACGAGATTTTCTGGATAACAACTTCTTTAATGTGAACCTTCATTAGGTGGAATGTGGGGTATAACAAGGTGGGATACATTTATACATGAAAATAATAATAGTTAGGGAACGTAATCAATCTCGCTGTCCCGTAAACACTCTCGTCCGTGTTATCATCTTGTTCCATGGTGGTATTTTTATCCGCAATTCTACTACAGATACCCTGCAGATCGTTAATACGAATTTTGTCCGTATCGCGCTATCAATAAACAACCAATGTAAATAAATCTAGTAATATTGGCACAGTCGTCAACTTTAAAAGCACGACATGTCATTGGTTGACAAAATACATGCACAAATAGGGATCAGTGACCAGCCGGTCATTTTATTATGCTCTGGAAAACATCCAACACACTGAACACGCATAACAAACATCAAACATTAAAGGAAAATTCGTCAATGTTTTGTTCATAAAAGAATTTTCAAGCTTATAATCTTTGCATATTATGTTAACTGAAAATCGTTCATCCATAACAGTGGGATCAAGCGTATCAAGAGAGAAAAGACCATTATAAATATCTCTCCAAAATAACTATCAATAATTAGTATGTATTTCCTTTTATTCATATATGCTACTTACATTTAACTCCAATGATCCCTGTTAAATATGCATATGCATTAATGTGTGTATAATATACCCGTTTCCTCTTTATAAAATATGTATGTAGCCTTTAGAAATTAACCCTAAAATCTAGATTGCAGTGTCCAAACGACGCGCAATCAATGATGAATACATAAGAAGAAATACTCGTCAAACAGTCCATTCCAAAACCCCGCATAGCATACACTTACATCTTACTATCTTACAACCAATGACTTTTAAAGCAACCACAACCCATAACAAACATACAGTTCGTAGCTTTTACAACTCATAACCGAATCACAGTTCATAACCGAATCACAACCCATTATCCAATCACAGTTCATAACTTTTACAACCCATAACCCAACCACAACCCATAACCTAATCACAACTCATAACTCAATCACAACTCATAACCCAACCACAACTCATACCCGAACCACAACCCTTATACCACTAGGGTCGGTTATGTCTATTGTTCTCAGAGGGGTTATTTCACATAACCTTGATAACCGCCCTAGGGCAATTATTTGAATTAAAAAAACAATTTTATTCACTTGTAATGATCATTTTCTTTACATCTCATTCATTAAACGTACGTAAAAACAATATTCCCACGTGGTATAAGCCGTTTAATCACCCAAAACTGCGATAGTTATTTAACGCCCTCGCATAGTTAATCTAAATAACTACCTTGTTTGGGTGATTAAACTATACATAACCCAATCACAGCTCATAACTCAATCACAACTCATAACCGAACCACAACTCATAACCGAACCGCAGCCCATAACCCAATCACAATCCGTAACTCAATCACAGTTCATAACTTTTATAACTCAACCCAATCACAACTCATAACCCAATCACAACTCATAACCCAATCACAACTCATAACCAAATCACAACTCATAACCCAATCACAACTCATAACCGAACCACAACTCATAACCGATCGAACCACAACTCATAATCCAAGCACAACTCATAACCAAATCACAACTCATAACCCAATCACAAATCATAACCCAATCACAACTCATAACCGAACCACAACTCATAAACCAATCACAACTCATAACCGAACCACAACTCATAACCCAATCACAACTCATAACCGAACCACAACTCATAACCCAATCACAACTCAAAACCGAAACACAACTCATAACCGAACCACAACCCATAACCCAATCACAATCCGTAACCCAATCACAGTTCATAACTTTTACAACTCAACCCAATCACAACTCATAACCCAACCACAACTCATAACCCTAATAGTATCACAGTTCATAACTTTTACAACTCATAACCCAATCACAACCCATAACCCCGAGCAACCAATAACACTGACAATGATTAACCCCTTCGGTCGATAACCCACTTGCAACCTGAAGCCAGCAGTTCACGAGCATAACAACCCATAGCCCACACAGCCCAAAATCCCCTAAACCCCCATAAGCTCATTAGCACCTTCTCCTTCAACCCATAATCCATATATGCTCTACTGGTAGGTCTTCTTATCTCAAACCCAGCAACCCACGATTTTACTGAACAGCAGTTGTAGGAGTTACTGTTAGGGATGGGGGACTGGAGAGGATCGTACCGTTACACCTGAGACAGATAATTACAACAATAAAAGTGTATACTTGCTCAACTGATCGAGGTCAGTTAGCTTTTCAATTATTATTATTTTTGACTCGCCATGTCCAGTTGTGCACGTACATTTTGGAGTATGTTCTGTATTAGCATTTGTATACATGGTGGGTTTGACGAACAAATATGTTTCAATCGTGGGGGATATAGTGGACTTATTAACTACTTTAGTTTCTAGTTCAATTGATATTTCAAAGTTATGAACAAAACAGGATTGTTCCTCAAACATGCATTGCGGGTAGAAATGTTTTACCGACAATATTCAGTGATATAAATCACATATCGATTTTCACGCAATCATCAAATAAACGTCTTTGTTTCCCATACAAAGCTATAAAGATCAATCAGAACAGGTGAGTTATGGACAGGTGAGACAATACCTGAGCGTTTTCATTCCAATTCATGGCGATATACTGTCAAACAAAAGCCGCGCTACACATGTTCACCTTCACTACTTTGTGTAAGGAATGAATAAATTAGTTTGAAACCTTCCTTTCGAGTCAGTCATGAGTGTATTGGGAATATGTCATTGATACATTTTGATCATGTCATATAAATCAAAAGCGAATTAACAAAATATCACTTTAAAAGGCATATATAACATTGTTTTAGAAATAGAATTTCCGCGGGAGAATAAGGCAAGTAATGAACCGATTGCCTCGCGTTTTTTGGGCAACGCCCTCGCGAGATTTTACGTCATAACCGCTCGGCATCACTATTTGCTACTTATTGTCGTTTTGGCTGTAAAAAAAACATCCAATGAAAAATCTTTATTTCGAGCAAAAGAGGCAGTACCAGGATGAGGTCCTATGCTCGATCGTCGACGTTCAAAGCACGACATTTAATTGGCTTAAATATGACATCCTATTCTATTTGGCGAAACTACAAAACTACAGGTATTGTGCTCAGGGAGTCAGGACCAGGGTGTTGTAAAGTAGCGGATACAAATAAACTGACAGAGTAGGGTGTTTTAAATCGGTAATGACATCAGATGTCGCCTCTATTTTGTTTGATTTAATTTTGTTTTTGCTTATTTATTTTCAAGTTGCATGTACATATAAAGAAAATACAGTGTTGGCAGTGAATGTAGACAAGATGATGAATATATACTTACGTATGTATATGAGGACAGGTAATGTCACGAGAGCATGTCAATGTGACCAGCTGGAGCGTTATATCAGTAATTTACAAAGTAAATTATGTATGCTAAATTGTGCCTTAATTTATTGCTGTTCTATCGTTACCACGTGTGAACATCATCCGTGCAAGGTGTTACAGTGTAACCGTTTGTCCAATTGAGGATAATATTAACTCAGTGGTTAAATTGAAGTGATTCTATAATATAATTATTATTGAGATAGCATGGCGATATCAGACATTAAGTTTAAAGAGACTATCGCATGCTGGTGTAACTTCATATCATCAACAGACGTATTCCATTATCTATTTAAATGTTTACCTTTTGCTTAAATGATAACTTAGCATACACCGAAATATATATGTACCTTCCCGAATATTCATGAGGTGAAATCACTGTTCTGTAGAACAAACACCTCTCAGTTATAAAATATGTCCAAATTTATCGTCACTGTAAATGTTGAAAGTAAGAATAATTCTGTAAACTGGCCTTCACATGTTGTATTTGTCAAACTGTTATATGTTATATATGTATGCTCTTGTACCACCGTGGGTGGAAATATGGAGAATAATGTTTTTTTCATTGAATTGATTAAATTAGCTGCAATTTTGTAAGGCATAGGACTGCGACAAGGGAGAAAATAAGAGCTTGTAAACTTTTGCGCGAATGGTCTAGAAGATGAAATTGGTAATTCGTGATATAATTAGCTTTTAACCTTAAAGGCAGAGTTTATAATATCTACCTAGCAAACAAAAAAATATATAAATGGCACTTTTATTCGTTTGATTAGACTGGTATGTTGTGATTTATTGTCAAACAACATTCATTCAATTCATTAGTGAAATATAAAGCTGAAAAATGAACGGTTTCTTCGGTAAAGGCAACCTTAAACGTTAATCAATAAATAAAGTGTAGAATGAAAACCAAACTAATAAACATAGTTTTATTTCCCCGCGCTAAACTGCTCGATTGTGGAATACTTTATGACGTGGGTTAACGACACGATTTACCGTAATCTGGTTCGGTTGCCGTAAACTAGTCGCTGTCGTGCGGTGCCAGACACCAATGTCGTAAATATCATGTTAGATATTGACCAGATTATTCAAAGCCGACGTTATTGTGGGATTATTTTCCGGAAAACCTTTGCTTCAGAAACAGCTATCAGTGTTGTTCATTCGACAAACTTAATGGCAGTTAATTACAACAACATTTTCCAAGTAGTGCTTTTATTCGGGGTAAGTAAACTGCGTTTTACTTTTATAATTGTCTTACCAATGATGAAACTGTTTTGCAAACGAACAATTTTTAAAATCAAATCTAGATGAGAACATATATTCATTCGAAGCCTAAAGTGTAACCGAAAAGAAATAATCATAAGTGTTGTTTCTTAAAGACACAGGGGCTGGTATTGCTGATAATAATAGGTGCTAAGTAAAAAAAAATTCGTCCTCTGTAGATAGCTGTCAGAGGACGAAGTTTTTGTCTTAGGACGTATTCTTATTATTGTTGATCCACCTAAGTTTGCTGTTGTGGAGATCAACTAAGGTCAAGATATAGAGGTTATCATGAGAGTGTGTTTTGGGATGGTCAATATCCTGCATTAGGAATAAACATTGTATTTTGCGAGCCTTGGCGAGCTAAATACATTGTGTTTATTCCTAATGCAGGATATTTACCATCCCAAAACACACGAGCATGATAACTTCTTTATCATACAATGTCATTCTTCATTCATTTTGCGCAAAACAGCATGACAACATTATTTCAAAGTTGAACTTAACTGTAACTAAGCGTATTGATATATGCAAATGAACTGCGTGTTATTCTCACAGTAAAATGACACAAAATGACGCCTCCTAAATTATGCTTTCAGTGAAAATAATTGTTATTTTTAGCATGATCTTAATTTTCAATGTTTTAATACGTTTTAAAATACGTTTTTCAAATGAAAAATATTTAACGTGAGGACAGCGAATTCGAACTCGCGTCCTATCGCTTGTGTAACCATGACTGTAAGCGAATCTCGAAGTGCGAGAGTTGCTTCCCTTCCGCCCGGTTGCAAATGGCGACTCGCTCCACCACACGGAGAGCTAAACTGAATGTTAGGCAGCTAATTCTAAAATCCCCTTTACACAAGTCACAATATGGAACCGTGAAGATTGCCGTTCGATAAATGAATGTGTCACTCAAACTGCCTTTGTTACCTGTGAGTATTATAAAGTGTTTGCTCGGTAGTTTTCAACTCGCGATGAACATGTTTTGGCACTGCTTGAACATAATTAAATTTTGCCGCACTATGCATTGCATTGCCCAATAATGTTTTTGTTATCATTTCCAAAATTAATGTGGATCTATATGAAAGGGAGCATGTATATTTACATGAAGCTGTTACGCTATAATTGTCACGGTTATTACAGTCATTTGAAATGTTAACGCGTGTGACGTCATTTCCAAAAGAAGTTCCGTCACTTGACCTCTGTAATTTGCATCTTTATCCGTATATGACCCCAACGGATACCGAACATATCCGTTGCCTTTATCCTGCCGAGAACACCATCCATTGTATGATAAAGTTAATATCTGTTGGAAATCGTTACTTGAGCGACACAATGTCAGTAACGAGTGAACCAGCCACTATCCCGGATGATGGCGTCAACCCTTCTACGAATTCGTTCAAAAGGCAGCTGCTGCCATTCGCGATGTAATACAGCCTCCAAATCAGCAATATTATGTGAATGAGGTTCCATTCTTCGGATTCGACGTTCACTGACGTCTCAAACATGTTATAAGGGATTCAAATCTGGACTCAGTCAGTGGAGTGGTCGCCACTATGCTAAATAATCTCCTTCACAGCACGGAAACGGTACGGTCGAGCGATATCATCCATAGGTGAAGGACGAATTGCATGACAAAATGAGCGGCTAGGACGCGCGCAGTGTTCCGGATGTATCGTTCACTATTTAGGTTTTCCCGTACCGTGACAAGATCCAGCTTACAGTCATGGGAAATGCATCCCAGACCAAAGATGACCCCGACAATGTGTACATGGCCATCTGTCACGTGTAAAAGGGAGAGGCTCTCAGCCATGTTTGGACATTATAAGTGCTTGTTGAAGAGTTGACGTTGCAAAAGCCGTGCCAGGGCATTATCTTTCACTCTGATAGTCTTCCTGGGCTTGGTCTTGGCTCATCGTTCACATGGTTGGTGGCAATAGATTTACTCACACGTAATAATAGTAATAGTAATAGACCATTTATATAGCGCATATATCCATGCACATTGCATGCTCAAAGCGCTGGTCAACATATTACTAACAAGTCTGCTAAAGAGTGGTGAATGTTCAACTGGTGACCAATTGTTCTGGCTGACAGTCCTACATTGTGCATGCCAATAATTGATTCGCGCGATGTGCTTGACATCGATATTGTAAATTATATTTAAACCATGTATATCATTAACACATAATCATATTTTAAAGGTACAAAAGTATTACAAAATGTATCTTGTGTCGCTTAAGTGATTTCCGTGTGTATACATATATCATCGCTTTATTTTTTTTCGAAAGGTAACTCCAAACGTTAAGGGTAAGATAAATGTTGCCTTGGTCAGATGCTTCTAACGTTCAATGTTTCATTTAACCCTCATGTTGTGTTTTAACCATCCAAGGTACACTTGTTTGCACAGATACATTACGTAGAGGGTAACGTCCGAGTAACTCTCCATTCCTTAAAAATAATGGAGCCGAGGCCCCGGAGGGGCCGAGGCCCATTATTTTTAAGGAATGGAGAGTTACGAGGACATTACCCTACTTAAATTACACTCAAAGTATTGCTATTTTATCAAAATTGCTTTAAAAAGTTAAAGAAATTAAATTTATACTTAAAAAATATGATGTGATGTGTAACTCTCCATTACTGAAAAATAATGGAGTGACAGAACAATAGGATGACGTCACAAGTGTGATTTAATCCTAATAGAAGTATTTATATATTTAAAAAAACGTAAAGTGACGCAAATGTGCATTAGTAACATGGTTATGAATCACGTTTATGCAAATGTTTATGAAGGAATAAACAGTAAAGCATACAGTTTATCTATTTTCCATGTATCATAGAAAGAAGTATCCACACTTTTATTTTCCACATTGAGCGATGATTAAGGCCATTGTTTCTCCCTGCAAATTCTTGGAGATTTTTTTTATATATTTTAACAGAAATAAACAATATGGCTGCAGGTAGATAGTTTCAAGGTTCAAAATGTCCTTTATTGTTACAAATTAAATTTTGTTAAAAAATATTGAAAAAGTTTTAATAAATATGTTTCTTTCGGAATTAAGGAGTTTTACTCTTTAGAGGAATATCATAAACCAAATATTTAAGTTACCATTATTAAAGTGTGTATTTGCTTAAGACACATACGTGGGCACCAAAGACCCAGGATATGCCTTGGGGGGTTAATAGCATTAATAGTCATTATACTGTTACGTTAATATTGCTTATATTCTTTCGTTATCGCTTCATATCGTAATACATACAAAAACGTGTGAAAACGGTTTATGGTAAATACCTTTGTTTGTTTTTATCGTTTACCACTTGTCAGATGGTTTCATACTCATGATAACGCATACATATTTACATTCAGTAATGAAGATATTTCAGATAATTTCACCCAGTGCCAAGTTAATGGTTTCCTAGTGTCGTATGCATTCGCGAAATATACATCAGCCTGATCCGTGTCATGAGATGAAATAAACTCACGTGCAAAAGAAACGTCCCCATACAAGATACAAGATATTTCAATCGACGGGCGATAAATGCGACTGAAACAGCGTTACATCGTGTCTTCAGAACCCAACAATACTAAATATGAATTTTCAAAACATCAATTCATAACTCTGAGAAACACAAGTTTTAAGAAATGGTCGTTTTGGAATCTCCTTAACTAGACGAGATAGAAGTCTCAAAAAGCCAGTTTTTGCATGTTTTGTGACATCCTACAGTAATGACGCGTCAACAAATTTAAATCAAAGAAGGTTATTTATGTCGAGGATATCTTTAATTAATTAAATTTCTACTTTTTCAATGTTTTAAACTTAAATACAAAATATTGTGGGCTAAAAACATCTTTAAACAGCGATTTTAGCACCCCATGTGTATTTGAACAGATGCATACTCTGATGTATGGAATTGTGAATATTTCTATACAAAACATGTGGCTACCAAATACATTAAAAATCTACTTTCTCCGACATCAATATTTCATTTTATAATGTTTTCAAAATGTTGGGACGTTTCTTTTGCACGTGAGTTTATACATGTTTGACAAATCAAAGTATTTTAGTTATCTTCTTTGGCACTTTAGAAGTTGTAGAGATGAAGGAAAACCAAGATGTAGGGGCGCGGGTTTGTCAACTTCTTATTACAATAAATGCGATGTTTGTAGATACTTATAACGGTGTCAGTATCTTCATAGTCAGACTCTAGAAAAAGTACTGAAAATATCACCATTTTATTAAATATTGAAAAGGAGACTTAAGAAATGAGATTTTTCTGTAAAAAGGGATCCTTTTCAATATCTTGTTAAATAAATATTTTTCAGAGTCTAAGTGTTAGTGTTAGACTATATATAGCTAGTATATTCACATAAATGTCGCATGCAATTTGGATTAAAGATATCTACTGTCCGTGCACATTGGTTTCCCTTTATTTTAGTTACTGTGTACACCAAACTATATTAGTTATCGTCAATTAACTTGATATATAGATGTTTTATTTAATTGATTTATCTAAACAATATCATTGATTGACAATGTGTAATAGTCGTAGTAGTCAGATGACCTTTATCTAATGATATGTCCAGTGATAAATTTACCCCCGAGTCCTGCATCAAATACTCATAAAATTGGAAAGGACTCGTACAAATTTAAGGTGCGAGTCCCCTGGACTCAAAGGATTTTTTTGGTGGTATTTGCTTGCTTATTGAGGGGCTTATATTTGCTTGGACTCACAATACCTTGTGGTAGCGGGGCCCTTGACTCGACATGTCATATTTGTAAATCTATCACTGTAGTTCTGTCTGTCTGTATGCAAAGAAGCATGGCTGTACATTTGCGTTATTGGAACATTTGACTGGTTGCTTTGGTATTGTTCATTTCCTTTCATCGTTTAATATTACTGTCAAATATAATGGACCTCATATATAACAACAATAATAACGAAACAAGATGAACTATATAAGCTGAATAAATCATGCAGAGACGTTGCCATAGCGTCCAGAGAGAAACGTTGCCAACCAAAATTAAAGATAATTTAATCCACCAAAGATAAGTACAACTAAAACATAGTTGCATGTTGAGTCCAGAAGCAAACTACCCTAAATCGTCCACTTTTAAAACACTAATTAAGAAACACGCCTTTTTATAAAAAAAAAACACACTCGATGTTGGGAGTCTAAGTAACTAGTAACTAGGAAAGATACATAGGAGGGTGAAGTATGTTTTTACTTGTTGCATGACGCCCTACAGTAACGACGCTTCATCGAATTAAAGATTAAGGTGGTATATCTTTTATTTACTTAATTTCCACAATTCATGGTTTTAAAATTAAATGCAAAACATTTTGTCCAAAAACAAAAAGCGATTTCTGTAATCCATCGGTGTTTGAACATGAGTTATTATAAAACTGATAGTATCGTACCATGATGAATGACGTTTTCAATAGTATTACTTTTTAACAAAACATATGCTTATCAAAGACATTCAAAACCAACTTTTTCCGGTTGAAATATATTGTTTTTGTCTCTGGCAACGTTTCTTTTTGGACACTAGTTTTCATAATATAATAAATTGATAAGCATAGAATAATAACACAAAATATTCAAACAGATGAATCTCTCCACGCCTTTATTATCGCAACGATACTAATACTATAAAAACATAACAAATGAATGGTAATAAAATAAAAATGCATAAATATGAAAATAAGATTAAAAAAACATAATAATAAATCTCACCTTCTATTTCAGCTGTGTGTAGAGACACTGACAGGTTGTGTTATCCAGATGTAGGGGAGCCTGGCTGGTTATCAGATTTGTGTAATGGAGAACACGCCCATGTTGTTAGAAGTTGTCCTTACATGTGTGGACTTTGTGGTAAGACAAATTATTTATTTTTATCGTAATATCGCTTTTAAGATAATACTCAATTGCTTAAAAGATTGAAACTATTAATAAGACACTTGTTGGTCTTATTGGTAGAGAGAAACTAATGTTTTACGACGTTAACAATGTAAGACAGGAACGTGCATCTCTTTTGTTTCGATACAAATGAACTTCTGGAGTAAGTAAAATAAACAATGTGAATGTGTGCGTGTATTCACGCCCACCGAAAGTTAGGGGGAACTGCGATGAACTATTGTAGTTGTTTTTCTACACATCGTCATTCTGTACGTGCTTCTTTGGATGTTTCGTTCTTGTGTGTTTAACTTCTCGTTAAGAGCTGAACGTAGACCGACACTTTTCTCGCCCAGCGCATTACTAACAATGGGGATGCAGATAGAGCCTCCTAACCTAAGCTGAACTATGATGAGGTTAAATGTTCATGTAGTTGTAGCAGTTCTTCATTTACGTTAACTCCGCCTTTTCACTTAGTTTGCCCTACTAAACTCACGTGCAAAAGAAACGAACTCACGTGCAAAAGAAACGTCACCATACAAAGTTAACAGCTTTGTCCTCCTTTACCGAAACAAACGTTTCTCTATGGACACACCTCCCTCGTGTGATTATATTATTAAATTATTGTAATTGAAATATGCTTTTCTTTCTATAATAATGAAATTATCATCATAAAAAAATAAACATAAGCATATTTTTAAAAAAACACAAACGTTGTTTTTTTTTTATTTACCTCCAATTGGATCTGTTTCTTATCTAAACTCACGTGCAAAAGAAACGTCATGCATCACCATGCAAAACACAAGATAGTTCCATCTACGACGGATACATAGGACTGAAACTGAGTTACATCATGTCTTCAGAAGCCAACTAAACCAATTTAAATTTTTCAAAACATTTTCTCTTCATATTTTAAAAAAAATTACGTTTTAAGAAATCATCGTTTTGGAATCTCCGTAACAGGCGAGAATCAACAATGGCTTTTTAGCACACAAAAAATCATTTTGAAAAAGCGATTTCAACACCCCAAGTGTACTCGAACAGACATAAAAGTATTTCATTCTGATGTATGAACTTGCGGGTACCTCTTAACAAATCATGTCTCTATGAAAATCGACTTTCCAAGCAGC
The DNA here is from genome assembly GCA_936450465.1 of Gibbula magus. Lineage (NCBI taxonomy): Eukaryota > Metazoa > Mollusca > Gastropoda > Trochida > Trochidae > Gibbula > Gibbula magus. The sequence goes on from OW388293.1 coordinate 35,667,164, forward strand.
AGCATTTCTTTTTTTTTTACACTATTGAAAATGTGGTGACGTTCTTAAAGGTATATCCATTGTGTTGTTGTGGGTCACATATGCCAAACGTTATAAATGATGTTAATCTTTCGAGAAGTACTGACTGTTACAGAAAATTGCCATTTTGATGATAGTCAGTTTAGTATATTGACGATATAAAGGTAAAAGTGTCGATTTTTTTTTTATCGAAAACCGGACAATTCAATGCGTGTGGCGCGCGTCAATTGGTCAAACGCAATTTTGGAATATTATTTTCACCATACAAACAGATAACTTTGGGTTGATAGTGTTTAATAGGTCTTATAGCAACTGTACATGTAAATGGGACGTGTAGTTTCGGTTTCTGTAATGTATAATTATGTTGCTCAATTTTAATTAAAAACAATAGTAATTATGATATAATTAGCTATTGGGGGTGAATATGCAAGTTGAGTGAAATTATTTGAACTGAAATTAGCACATATCGTATGTTGGCACGTGTTTCAGCCAAATAAATTATTATGAAACACAATGGATGTATCTTTAATGTAATGTATAAAATTGTGAGTAGTTTTACAAAACATGTTCCTATCCAATATATGCAACATATGTATGAGTCAATTTTTAAAAAGTGTAAATTTCAAGGAGAGAAATTCAAAATAACATTTTTAAGTAATGAATAACAAAATACATCTTCAAGTTTACAAATGTGAAATATGCATGCTAAATCTTGCTTAATTAATGCTCAATTAACGATTACAGTGATAATTGGCTGTGACCATGCCAGTTGGTTTCCAATTTTTTAGGCGTTGTTTTAAAATTTAAAAAAATATCCTTTTATTCACTAGATCAGATTTGTACAGTGAAACATGCATAAACACTGAGGTAGTAGATTCAAAATAGGAAACACTTTACAAAATATGTCATAAAATATTTTAACAGTGCCTGAACTCAGCAAAAAAACAAAAGCAGAAGTCTATTATTTGCTATATTTTAATCAACTGCTGAAGGAAAACTGTGTGTTTTCCGTATACATCTTCCTAAAGATCGGCTTGTCAAGGCTATGTAAAAACTAAATAAAATAAAAAATATTTTTGATTTATAGATGTTTTTAGTTAACACTAGTGACCTTTGCCAGTGACAAGGGAGCAATCACTTTTGCATATGATTCATCATGGTAACAGAACTGAAAAAACCTTGGGACAGACGAAAATGTGAATAAAAAGTAAAAACATAAATAAATTCATTTTTGGGGATTATGTTCCAGTTGGTATGTCTATAAGCCTGTATGAAAACATTCGAAACTGTGAATTTGCAAAAAAAAATCATTTCAATCATGCTAAAAATGTCATTTTTGGCTTTGGGACAGGTACTTTTGCTTGATTTTCGTACTTTAAAATGCTACAAAACCTTTATTTATGAAAATATGATTGATTAAATGATTTGTGTGAGTAACAGCAATGTAAATGTGTCTTTATTATTTTTGAAAAACTAAAAGACTAACAATATTTTATATGTTTCAGAAAATTGCCTGGACATGGAATTTACACTTTTCTTAATTGACTCAGATACGGATACCTTATTTAATTATGGGTTGAATATTTGTACATTAAAAGTCAAGTCCGTACGTCTACATCCGGATGACTGTCTATTATTTAGGAAAGTCCAGTTTTTCATTTTCATGTGTGGGTGTGTATGTAATAATGAATAATATATGTATCATGGCTCATCTAGGACATGAGGCATATGACAATGCTGCCCTGTACTTCACGTTCGACGAAATGATTGACAGAAAGGTAAGTGACGCATGTCCATTTATACTGCAATAATAGCGGACTTCATATATTTCTTATGATCCCTTATATAACTTTAGCTTTGTGATGTGTCGTCAGCAACAGTTGCAACGATAGGTAGCCTGCATATGTTTGAAGCTTTAAAGAAAATATAATCTCTCTGTTTTTTCGATGTTGATTCGTTTATTCATATAGACAATACTATCAAGTGAACAAAACACACAATACTATTTCGAAGCGTCACCTGCTTACCAAGATATCGCCATTCAAAGTAAGTAAATTTGGTATGTTAATTATCTCAATCCTGAAACAGTCTGCCGGGCCCCGTTAGCTTTCGTCAGCGATGTGACGTCATACACAGGAGTTGCTAACAATGGAATGCTTAGGCGATTTGTCGATTTTCGTGGATTTCCGATAGAATTGGCATTTGTGTGTCCGTAGGGAGGTATTTTGGATTTTTCAGCATTTTGGGAATTTTTAATCGCTTATTTTAGATATCTTCTTTTCCTAATCGAGTGGAATATTAGGCAATTTTAAACATTGTAGGCTACAATATGTGAAATGAAAATGAAATGAATAACTGACAATTCAAAAATAAAAATCATATGAAATAATATATAATAATATAATTATGTCCCCCAAATTTTTTTTCGGGAGACATAATGTTTTCGCCTCCGTCCGTTATTCCGTTATTCCGTTATTCCGTTATTCCGAAATGCTTTCTTTTCCGGGCCATATCTCAAAAACCGTTCAATATTTTTTCACGAAACTTGGTATGTGGTTAGACCTAGTGTTGGAGTGGTGCCTTTAGCTATTTTGGTTATTCTAAATTTTTTTTTTTTTCTGGTTTCCATGGAAACAATTTGAACTTAGTGCAAATTGGGGGTAGGGACCTTTTCCGGCCTCTATTTCAAAATCTATCTAGTATTTCTTTACGAAACTTGGTATGTGGTTAGACCTAGTGGTGGAGTGGTGCCTTTTGCTATTTTGGTTATTCTGAATTTTTTATTTTTTCTGGTTTCCATGGAAACAATTTGAACTTATTGCATATTGGGGGTAGGGACCTTTTCCGGCCTCTATCTCCAAAACCGTTCAATATTTTTTCACCAAACTTGGTATTTGCTTAGACCTAGTGATAGAGTGGTGCCTTTTGCTACTTTGGCTATTCTGAATTTTTTTATTTCTCGTTATAAAAGCAGTATTGAACTTTGTGTTTAGCATAAGTGAAAAATAAGGGTAATATGATTAGGTTGGATTGAAAGTTGGAGCGGGGGACATCACAGTGCATCACATGCACAAATTTCTAGTTTTCAACATTGTTGCTGGTTTACATTCTTGAGAAAAAATATTCGGGCTATCGTTAATCTATAGTCGTGTACATTTACAATTACTTAAATTCAGTGTAATACCACTGACCTAATATAACCATTCATTAGATATAGCATTGCATGAGCTTTACTGGAAAACATCAGACTTTCTCATTTTCTTAGCATGATATAAAAAGGCTTAAATTATTTATAACATTTACATTAGTTGAGAACATCAGATGTAGAAAACTGTACTGTGATATTTCAAATATTTACTATGAAATGTACTTATGTCTAGGTAGGATTTACAGTAAAAGGAGAACATGTATTCATCTTCAATCAGATAACGATTAGGTAATTTACAAAAAGGAAAAATCTGAAAACATTGTTATATCTAACAGCCTCTTAACTAAGTTTAAATTTATCACGAAATTTAGATTCTCAGGAAAACGGACAATCACTTCATCATTACATGTAACAATGATTTTATGGGGAATCAATGCTGATCCATTTTCCTTACATTTTATATTGAATGTAATTTTTGGTGGTCAATTCATGTGTATTTGGAAATAAAGTACTGTTTAAATATCATCGATAAAAATATAGAATATGTATCTTTCCCATTTTCAAATAAAAAAATCGGAACTATATAACTTTGATCAACTCACCATGGCCTTGTGTGTCCGCTTAACGCCGGTAAAATTCCGAATATACAAGAGGGGCTTGATGTCAGTCTGTTAGATGGGTGACCATCGGGTATAGAGGTGGTGATGGTGGTTTAGTGACAGGATGTTGTTACAATCAAAGGGGCCTAAGATTTTAGGAGATGACAATCTTTTGATGTCATGAGCACGGTGACACGATTGACGTTGTTTTTGACGAAATCAACTAAATTGGTAGTGTATTGCTTACTATGGTTTTGGTCAAAGCAAACAGCCAATGAAATCTCTAAAGTGCAGAAAATCCATAGAAGTAACGGATATGTCCATAATAATTAATGCCAACGAATTACCATTCAATGAGAAAGTAACAATCACAATTAAGTTGGGTTTTTTTTAAATTATGCCCAGTACTTGAGATTGCCATAGTGTTACATCGTAAGTTTCACTTTTAATGAATCAAAATACTTTGAGATAGTGTCATACATATGTGCTTTTATTTCATTTCAACTGTTAAATAATGGAATAGATAAACGTGAGACATAGCAAGATGATCCCGATCATTTGATACATCATGTTTAATAGGTCATTTGATCATGTTAAATAGGTCATATAACTACTGTTTATGTACATGGAACGTACGGTTTCGGTTTCTAAACATGCATAATGATGTTACTCTATTTTAATTGGAAACTAGTAATTATGATATATTTGGCGATCGCGATTGAGGATGAATATGCAAGCTGAGGTAATTTATTTGCACAGTACACAGCACATATGGTGAGTCGGAACGTATTAAAGCTTAATAAAATTTTATGAAACACAATGGATGCGTCTTTAATGAAGTATTTTTTAAAACGTTTTTTTTCTGATAATTTGATAATCAATACTTTTGTGTCTGTTCTTTACTGTTGTCAAACTCATTTCCGCGAAACGTACCCCCTTGTGATTAGGGGTGCTTTAAGTTAATGTTGGTGTATTATGTTAAGAAAAGAACACTACAGACGTGCCTACATCACAATATGTTTTCAACACTCATGTCTATTAATATCGGTATAATTCTTGCCCTCGCTTAGGAATTAATTACCGAATAGACACTTGTTTATAAACATACTGTGACTCTCACACTCACATATCCATATATATTATATTTTCACTAGTGTATTTTACCGCTATCAAAATACTTACCTTTCATCTAAAACGTCACTCTCTTCTTACAGAGCTCGAGGTTGCTGTACTCAGCTAAGCCATCATTACCTCTGTTTCATATCTAGCACTTTATCGGCAGAATCGTGACTGGTTGTATCAAAAGTTAGTTGTGTAATCAGCGTCGTAGTTTTAAACTTCAGAAATTCCGTTACTGTCGAAATGACTAGAAGTTCTTCATCTATGCGATGCGCAAATATTGTTTGCATGACGGTCGTAGATGTTTGATTGGACAAAAAAAAAGAAGATTTTACCAGAATTGCAAACTTTTACCGCCAGTGGATTTTACGAGAATTGAGTGGAGAACGTCTGTGAGGAGAAGATTCTGAAATCTTAGTAACAGTCAAATTGGTTTTGGCCACTATTATTAACCTTCCGTTAGCTTTCTTAATTACAGAGACGGCTGATGATGGTAACTTCACATTTAGAGATTGAATATAATGCCCTGTGATTAATTATCGGGATTTATTTAAACATTAATCAAACAAAGTCCAAGGCTCGAATGATTTTTTAATTCGACTGGTAAAGAAGAAGATATTTTATCATTGTCACATGTTACAATTCATATACATGTAGCTGCAAATTAAAAACACCCGGCCTTAGGGCCGACGAGTCACAAAGATATACTCGATCTAAAGAACATCGGCGCCATCAATCGAATTGAAACAGTTATTGTCATCACTGATGCTAATCATCATGCCGTGTGACGTCAGATCCGGTGCTAGCCTATTTGCTTTTTCAGATTCACCCAAAGATTGGAGGCTTAGAAACAGATGTCGCCCCACCTGGTGTATACATCGATCCTATTGGTCGATCTGCCGGGCTGCTGGCTATCAACCAATCAGGCTGTCTCTTAATCGACACCTCTGGAGGTAAACAAATAGTAACTGATAAGCATCCTACCTGCTCACCTGTACAATTAACATGTACAGTTTTTTTAAATAGGGTTATTTTATGTAACCACATACATTGCATAAGCTGATCGTCCATATATATATATACAATATATGTAAAAACACAGTTTTATTTCATGCTACTGTGAGTTTCACGCACACCGTGGTGGCGATCTTCAGGCATAATGAGTACAACCCAACATTGTCAGTTTATTTCATTCTGGCCCGGCTTGGCTTCTTCCCATGTCTGCAGCTTGAGAGGAGTTCAGTTCTTTTGTTTAGGTCACGACTGCAGCTGAGGATTTCGAGCTTCTCTTCTAAACACAGGTTGCATAAGCCGGAATCTCGTCTATTTGTGTTTGATTTCTTCACAAGAATAACACATGTTTATTTATATATATATATATATATATATATATATATATATATATATATATATATATATATATATATATATATATATATATATATATATATATATATATATATATATATATATATTCTGCTCAATCTGTGTATTTGTATATGCTACCGTACTACAGTATCCTGATTCCCTGAGCCCAACAACTCTCGTATGGCCACAAATAACCAGCCAATGAAATAACTTAATTCTGAGCAATATAGTCAGTACTCGGTTGGGAGGACTGATGACCGATCATCGACGTTCAAACCACGAGTTTTCACTGGCTGAAAGAAATATATGCTTTCTAATGCGACCGATAGCTAGCCTACAGTAACTTATTGAGCTCTGGTAATCAGGGCATTGGATACAAGTACACTGATGGAGCGAGATGAAAATAATATTGCACAAAAATGTATTTGATTGTACAAGCATTGATGGTTATTGCGCTATATTGACAATAGACGCATTGGCATCCATGTTTCGGGTGAATACGTTTTGGATGAATTCTGAACAAACAAGATTTGAAATAGATCCTACTAGTCGCCCTACTTACTCACACAATTCAAACAAGTTCTCTTATACAAATAACGTCAGGCAGCTTAATTAAAGTTGCTTGGCAATTTGTGTCTGCAATTATGAATCAGCACATGTGTATTATGTTGTTTCAGCAAATGAAATGTGAATAAAGAAACAGCGAAATGTTAGTAAACGCATTGCGAAAACCCCCACACGTGTAAGAAACATGTATATAGTATATTTTACGTTGAATTGTTTTGACCTCTCATGTTAAGGTCAGTGGCTCAGTGACCCCGGACAGTGTCCATTAGGACTGACCTACTCCTTCTTCTTCAACCTACACGTGACGTCACCCTCCAACGTCACCATACTGACCACAGGTAGGGTCAAATGGGCAGTTTCATCTTCTTCATTGTTCCATTTCAACCTAGCTGAATATAACAACAACAAAAATAACACTACGGATTAACCTTAGAGCCATCTTTTAACATTGCACTTAGGCTACCTTAGTGAGATGAGGCCACCTAGTCCTGTGGTCCTGTGCGTAGCTCAGTCGACCGCTCAGTCAGTGAAGTTCAGCAACAATGGGCGCGGCTCGCCGCGTGGGTGGGTTACCCGCTACATTGCTGGATTAACTGAGAGTTTGAAGGGTCATTCCCTACGCCACACTGAGGCATGAGTTGAGAGACTTGTAGTGTCACCCTGGGTAAGTGATTTAGTTCGAAGTGTGCCTCTGTCCACCCAGCAGTAAATGGGTACCTGGTATGATGCGATGGTAGTCTGAATTTGAACCTTGAGCGCCTGACAGGCGACCGGTTGTATTCTCCTCAGGGAGTGTTCTGTGCTCGTTGACCAGGGGTAATATGTCAAACAGCGCTTAGAGCATGCAATGTGCATGGATATATGCGCTATATAAATGGACATTACCGCCGTACATTAACTTTGACTTACGACTATCTTAGCACTAAGACAGCTTTGAAAATATGGGCCTAGGGCCTCTATTCTCGAATGCATCATAGAGAGCTTAGATATCCTTTGATCATTACCTCTAGGATAGGTTTCATCTTATTCACGACACTTATCCTAGTGCTAGCAACGTCTTTAACGCCACACCATTCTCTCATTGTTTCAACCTCATCATTTGTGTCTATAAGAACGCACATTTCTCAATATTGGAACTGTTCCCCACGTTGTCCCTAGGAGCTCACGGATCGTCCCGGGGTGTGTATTTCGGCTACTCTCCATTAGATGACGTGTTCGAGCTGAAACTGAAGACAGACAGGATGGAGTATGAGATACAGATACCCTCCCTGGAGGTCGACCTGACACGAACCCTCCTTGTCCCTCTCACCTTCACATGGTTTCCCTCCTCGGGTTGGTTTATCTTAAATATTCATCTTTCTCAAACAACGGAAATACCGACATGCTTCTTAAAGAAAGATATTTTCTTCTCTCTCGAATAATATGATATTTATCAATTAACAACATCATAATTAGAAACAAACGAAGAAACATAATGTTTCCACGGACACTGGGCCTGTGTATCATGTAACGAAAATATATTCATAAAAAAATAATCTTTCTAAATATTTAAACTATCATTCTAAACAATAAATTAGTATGTTTCTCAAACAACACAAATTTGTATCTTTTCTAATAACCTCCATTTTGATTTCTTTCAACTATTGACATCATCTTTATTAAATAATTGTCTTATGTATTTCTCGAAACGAATGACGATTCAAATTTCCCTTGCCTTTATTTCAAATCTAATGAGGTATTTCAGATCTGAAGGTGTATGTTCGAGGGAGACTATGGTGGTCTACTCCTGGTGTTGAGAGTCCTGTAACATCAGACACCTACCGACACTTCAAGATAGGGTGTCAGGAACACGGGTAGGTGCATATTTCACGCGTCAGTTTCCATCACTCTCCGATGTAAGCCTTCCTGCATTTCCTTGAATATCACAGTTTTATATGAATCTTAATATTTGATACTTCACTGTTGAACATATTGGTGAGAAATTTTGTTGTCGTTGACTGTTGAGTGTGTTTTATTTTATTTGTTAATTTTACGGTTTAATTTTGTACATGGCGCTTCTGTTTATCTGATCACAAATTATTTGTGTGTGCTTGTGTGCATGTTTGACATAGTGATTTTGCTAATGTAATGAATATTTTCATTTTTATTTGTCATTGGACATTGTGCTCCGTGCATCTGGTGAATTTCTATCTTTATTTTTGTTTAGTTCACATGATTATAATGAGTATGTTGCATTTATATTTCTTTTTCGAGAGGCTTATTTATGCGTATCTCAGGAATATAATGCATTGTATTTATTGTTACTACATGTATCAATAAGATGAAATAATTTCATTTTATGGGTTTATTTGAAATGGTGCTTCCATTTATCTGATGAAGATATTTCATTTATATTTCTCTTTAAATCGACATGGTACTTGTACATATCTAGGGAAAATACTTCATTTTATATCTCATTTGATCAACTACTTTTCTTTGTCTCATGAATAATTTTCAATTTTGTTTGTTCATTTAACATGCTTCTTCAGTTTATCAGGCTAATATATTTCATTTTCTGTGTTTGGTTGCCACGGTGCTTCTGTTTATATTATGAACATATCTTATTTATATCTATTTATTTGACATGGTGCTTTTATTCTTATAATGAGTATTTTCATTGTGTGTAATTGATGTAATCCCTGTGATCACCTGCTGCCAGTGGAGAGTGGAGCGGAAGTTTGAAGATGGATGAACTCGCTGTGTGGCCCACAGTGCTATCCGATACTGAAATACATCAACTCAGCAACCCAGGTACCTCTCAAATAGTCATTCAAACTTTGATTCATCATTGGACAACAACGACGTATAAAGCATATACATATATTACTCTGTTTATTTCAAGATTTTCGGACTTTTCTTACTAAATCTAATTCACTGTCATTTTGTCAAGAGAGTGGTGTACATCTGTGTCTTTTTGTTGTTTCTTTAGATGAACGTTTCATAGTTATATGTTTGCAACGAATGTTTTTGCGGAGGTATAAATAACCGATTCAGAAACGAAATGAGCGAAATATTTCTTCAAATGTTCAGGCAATGTAGGGATCGCCAAAATAGTTCATTCTGTATGCATAAAGAAACAGTTATTTTGAATATGTTTACTTGAAATTGATTCTGGAGGTAAATATTTATATTTTGGTTTCAGGTCCAAGTCACCATGAGAGAAGCAGCAGCAATGAAGCGGACCATAAATCTCTAATCATCGCCGTATGTACAATGCATCATTTACACTGAAGGAAGTACTTTCATTCTTTTCATGGGTTATGTTTGTCCAATTTTATACTTACCGTGTTGGTCTCGAGGATAAACTAGCATGGCTGCAAGGTGCGTCAGATGTTAAAACTGAGCCGGGTTAAAACAATTCAAAATTTGAAAGGGGGTGGTGTTTGAATACAGTGATAGCTATGTGATAGCAATATTGTCTTTATTCGGGGTGCAAAGTAAACTCGGTGCATCAGCATTATTACATTCATTGAGACAGAATTTTGATTAGTTCTAATTACGAGTTTCAAATGTTCACTGTCGGGGTGGTTTAGAGAAGCAGCGACATCACATCAGTGATTGTAAAGTCTGCTGTAGGAAGAAAATAATATGCACTATTATCAATATTTCAGCATGAGCAGATAACTCAATCCACTGATGTAACGAACACCACGCTTCTCTTCGCGGCCTTAAATGCGACGTTAAACTTCGGACGTCTGGACAACAACAGCATCCACGACGTCACCAGCGTCTTCAGCAGCCTCTCCACCACGACTCTAGAAGAAGCAGATTGTGACGACACCGTCAACTTGATATCGGTAATATGTGCAAGGGCAGTCCTGTCACAAAAACGACAACGCTTTCTTAATTATGTTGACATTTAGATATTAAAGGCTCACCTCACAAATTATAGACATACAAAGGCATGTGTTGTACCTCTGTAAATGTACCTTGGTATCACTAAAGATAGAAGACACTTGTGCTGACGGCAATGTTAACATTATATTGGTGCTATAGTCACTAAAAAAGGATTAATTTTTTCTCTCTTCAGGAATGTCTCCATTCAAAAGATATTTCAAGATACGAAATGACATATTGTTAAAGTTAAAAACTATTATGACAAATATTCATTCAAGTATGTTACGGCGCTTCACTTACTTATCTTCTTGACACTGCAGACAGTCAGTGACATCGTGAACTCTCTGCTCCGTCCAGACAACCACGACGCGTGGGAGGAGTTCTCACAGACCGTATGTTATCCTGTTCTTCTCTGTCTTAACAGCAGCGTCCTGCATTTCCATGTGTTATCTTCTTATGTTAACGGGGAACATAGAAAGATAGTATCAAAGTTGTTAACAATGGTAAAATGTCTAGTTTACCAAAACCAGTTGAACATATACTGGATAAAATAAGTTAGGGATATTAGATGTTTTAAGGCTAATATACATTTTCATTAGTATGTCAAGTAATAAATACAACAGTATTTATAATTTAAACATTGAAAAATATCCCTTATTATATGTGTCCAGTATACTAACAAAGGCCATAAAAACCACGTTCAATAATGATAATAAAATACTCGCTATCTGCTAAAGGGCAGTGGATTCAACACCACGTACAGTATGCTGTGAGAGTTTTCAATCTGTAAGGGTAGTGGAAGCACCGGTATAAGGTTTCAGTACGACATTGTATTCTGTGGAACCCATTCCTTCCAGTTGGAGGTGTGTAGTGGTCTGTACATTATGCCATGGAATCCACGTGTATGGTTACCCATACGTCACGTACATATGGCTTCATAAAATTGGTTGTTTGGCTCAAGAGATATATTCATTCAGTTGTCAACTTCTTGATTTAATTGATGAAACAATTAGCGAAGTGCGAGTTGTGCACAAATAAGTTGTTAACAACCAACTGAGGAAAAATATGAAAACTGAAAGTCGAGTTTGATGTAAGGCAATGTAACTCTACAAATGGTAGTATTCATAACATTGATCAAATGACAATTTCAATAAAATCCAATCTTACATAACTTTCGTACCTCGCCACGTTATGTCAAGACCACTTCTTTGCAGAGGCCATGTCTCGTCCTCAAAGCTGTGATATTCAGCTTCAATAAATCATATTAACCAATCACAATCTGCATGCATAACGAAACGTACGATATTATTTACCCTCTAAGCTGATGCATAACATTTGCTGAGAAGTGGTCAGATCTTAAAGTTCCCAGGTGCGAGTACTAGGTTAAATGTGATTTGAATGAGATTGCTTAATTACTATCCTCAATTGGACACTCTAAAATCATCAACTATCCACTGCAGGAGCCGACGGCGCTGCCCTCCCTGGTGCAGGCAGTGGACAGTGTCCTGGAGAGGATCACTGACCACCTTCTGGATTCCAACTCGTCCATCAATGTCCATCATGTCAGGGACAACTTTGGTATGTTGACTTAAAGGGGCAGTAAGACCGAACTATTTTGTGAAGACTTTTTACGTTTCTGAAGTTTGGATTTAACGAACCAACATAATTCTGCAATATATATAATATGGATTAATCCCAACAGGTCAAATGTACTAAGACCGAAACCATTTCTTAATACAAATTTCAAACTCTTATGTAAACCCCAGTCTTGCTCATATGACAGTAACAAACGATGAGGTAGATGTATCAATGGATGAGTGATTCATTTGCATCTTGGATGTTAAAGTTTGTATGGGTTATTAGTCTGCACAACATGAAATAGTGAACCCAGTAACTAATGGCATCGCCTTACACGGAATCGGCATAATTTTTATTTTCAAAATTATGTTAACGTTTAACTCCTCTACATTGTGTGTGACAAGCACCAAATGTCATCATGTGTCGTCCAGGATGGAAACTTGCAATGTTTGACTGCGTATATTTTAAAAATCAATTCAGAGGTGACAGTAAAGACTGGAATCAAACACAAAGAAGTACTGAACCTTATTCCTAACGCGACTATGATCTTGACCTCTATGACGTCACCTGAAGTAGCGCTCGTCAGTAATGTTTTCAGAGGGATCGGAGAGATCTTCCCCGTGGAACACAATATTACCTGGTCGCGACATAATATTGAGTAAGTAAAATAATATATTAGTTCGAAATATCATAAATTTATAATCACAACATCATTAAGTGTTAAGTATATGACAAATATAAAGCTATTGTAACTATTGCCAGTAATTATGGGGTTAACGTATTGAAATGTTAAAAAGGGACTGGGGAGCGGTCAATCAGAGGGGTTATCAGATGTACATACATAATTGTTTACGGGGTGGAATGGGCTGGGGTTCGAACCCCCTGGACAGCCGTCTGGATCCGCTACTTGATTACATATTTTGTCCATACTATTTATACTATTTGAGGCTGTACATTAATTGATTTTATTTTTACACAAGTTTATATTTTCACGAAGTCGTAGTGTGCAATAGTGCAATTAAGCGGGAAACTTGCACTTAATTGAAAAGATGTTTCCTAGACGATTACAGTATGCAGCATTGAGAGATTTCCTTATGTGTGCATCCTTGTCGATTTACCGACGCATCTTTTCTGAAGCTGTCGATCTCGTAGTACAGAGCATCCTTGTTGTTGTGTACTACGTCATTATTTGCGTGGTTCGCAAGAGAAGGAAAATTGGTCAAATGAGCAAGTATTCATTGAGAGGAAACGGAAGGGAGAGTATTTGAAATAAAAATGCACATACTTGTTGTGAAATGAACATTACATTCATTATAATTTATGATGAAAGTAAAATCTTTTTAATGATTTATATCATTTGTATAATTGACAAAATACTTTTGTTCTGTTAACATGGACAGTTTTAAAGGGGCAGTAGCACGTTTTTTTTCAAATTTTATTTTTTCAAATTTCCTTTTTATATTGATAGTTTATGTCAATTATATCAACTTTAGAGGGTAAAACATCTTATTACACAAACCAATTATCCGTAGTGGTAATAACTGTGTTGCGTATAAAGCAAAAATTGCATGACGGCCATTTTATTGTGAACACAATTTAATCATTTCGCATAACAAAAACGATTCCCATGGCTTTATCGAACCATGTACAATCATTTTTAACTTGATTTTCCGAAGAGAGAATGGTCCTTTACTATTGGTGACATTATTTTTCAAATACATTTCATCGACTTATTTGAGCGAAAAAACGTGCTACTGCCCCTTTAAGTTCTTTTTTCAGGCATGATTTTAAGAAAACCACACAATAGATAAGAAGAATGCATACCCTTGTCACAAGATTATATTTTGAATAAAAATAATATTTTTTACGGGATATTACACTGCTACTCTGACTACTAGACTAATAGAAAATGATGTTCCTCGTTTTGAAACAATGTGTTTACATTTTCAGATCTAAAATCGAATTAAGCGACCACATCGTGGGTGTATCTCTATACCCAAGTGTCGGAAGCACCAGTAAAAGGTTCAACATGACGTTCCACTTCACACGTGCTGACAATCTAACTATGATCCCTAAATGTGTCTACCTTGACTTCTTATCCAGGTAAATAGTTGCATTAGTACTTTATTTTATCTGTATATATCAATATTTGTAAAGCAAGAATGGGTACGGTCAATCGAGTGGCTGATTGGTATTGGAAAACCTGAAGAATACAGTAAGTGAATGTAAAGATTAGAGTTTCAGATAATTCAAATAGGATCTGACAGTGACTTTTTTTTAGAAAAATTAAATTTGAATTTGAAAAGCTATCCAACCATGGCCTACCCAGTGTCAGGGCCCATTGAAGAGTTAATATACCACATAAGTATATCTCAGCTGTTATTCGATGTGAACAATCTGAATCATAAGCATACTGTTTTAAATTGCATGTTTCTTGGTACTTGATTCATAAATAATAATTCTTTACCCGAATACGAGTATCCGTCGTACCTCAGAGAACAACCAACTCTTATATGATTGTGAAAGTTAAATCATTTTTCTAATTATGACATCAATTTGCTATAAAACACGTAAATTCAACGCATCCCTCTAAACGCTTGTACTCGTTTACACTTTAGCTCATACGTGTTACTTAATAATATGTTCTGAGGAAAATTAATTGCATCTGAAAGAAATAAATGATGAGTTTTATTTCAGTGATCAGAATGAAGCTTACTGGTCAGATCGAGGCTGTGTCACTGACGTCATTGGCGATGACGTCACTTGTTCATGTGACCACCTGACGAACTTCGCCATTCTAATGCAGATTATCCCCTTGACGGTATTAATATAAATTGTATTGAATGAATAGCGAATAGTGATCAAACATCTAAATCGGTTATGCTAAATCAGTGAATATAATTATGAATTATACCCTAATCCGTTTACAAAATGCCAAGGACTAATTCAGGGCGTTTAATGAAAATGATTCTTATAAGCTGCTATGTTGTGCTTTTGGATTTGGGACAACGTTTATATGGTTTCACATAACAATTTCAATTGAATAAAGAATAAGGAAGTACACGCAAAAAAAGCATTTTATTTTTATTTCAATGAACAAAGTGACATTAATCATGGTGGTCCGCTATTATCAGCAAAAATGGCGACACGAAACAAATCAAAATATCCCAAAGCCATCAACGCAACAGCTTATAACGAAATATCAATGAGTTATGCAACAGACGTGCGACAGACAGTATTGACCGATGTACTTGACCATCGGATTGACTGACCATAATGGTTAGCCTGGGGTGTACAAACATCTGACAGACTTGACCTACATCGCCCGTGTACACCAACGGATCAGATCTGACATAAAGCAATCTAACCATCCAATCACGTTTCAGCTTTCACCGGAAGACCAGCATGCACTGGGCGTAGTCACCTTCCTGGGGTGCACTATGTCTCTCCTGGGAGCCTTCCTCACCGTGCTCACCTTCCTCTTCCTCAAGTACGTAAGGGCCGATAACTCTCACGCTTTATCATCACATTAGGACGTTAACTATCGCTGTCCACTGACTATCATTGTGGCGGGGCGATAACCAAATTGCGTGTCTGAGGGCCATTCATAATGTGTCAGTACGTTAAGAGTGCTAACGTTCATAGTGGCACTACGTCAAGGGCGATAACATTCATAGTGTGTCATTACGTCAAGGGCGATACTTTTTCATTGCATGTCAGTATGCCAAGGGTGATAACTCTCATGGTGTGACATTGTGTCAAGTGAATCTTATTTCACCTGAAACCAGTTTTGGGACAACCTTGTTATCAGGGCAAATAACGACAACTACCATTTCAATCTATCAGAACGTGTATGATTTAACGTTACTTGTTTGTAAGAAACCATGATATATAGAACTATGTCTCAATATGGCGTTGTGCCTGATTTACATTCTGGGTTGATAATAGTCAATCAAAATAATTGAGGTAGAAAATAGTTCATTGTTGTTGCCAAAACCACCTCTACTTAATTATTTTATCTGACAAAACCAGTATTATACTTGTTTGTAAAATTGATATTCATAAAGCTGATCTTGATGCTGCTTTATATTAATGGGGGTGTTGACCTGTCCTTTCCTCTCCAGGATCCAGACGGACCGAGTCCTGATCCACCTGAACCTGGCAGTATCCATCATAGGGTCCCAGATCCTCCTCCTGGTTGAGGAGGCGGTGCAGAGAGGATCCGTAAGTACTCTCGTGTACTCTGGGCATAAACTCGTTGCCAGTTATTAAATCAGCTCAGTGGATCAGCGAGTACTCCATGGGTATTCGATATAGAAACTCAACAACATTGGTATATACACATATATTCTGATAGTACTCTAATTAGGACTTAAAATCACATTTCACTCTTTTATATAGGCGCTATCTCGCTATGTGTACTCGATGTAAGATCTGTTAACAAGATCGAACTTTTCAGAGAATCCTTACATATGCTCTTCGTTAACTCGGTATTTTGGTATTTGTCTCTGATTTTGGTCTTCTTTATTTATAAGCATGTTTATGATCAATATATTTCACAAAAGCAAATGGTATATTTCGAGGAAAACACATTAAACGAGAAAACATTCAATTTGTCATTTGCACTTTTACAACGGCGTCGCTGATTGCACAACTAGATTCAATAACACTCCTTTTTGTGCCCTAGATTTCAAGCGATGTAGAACAGAGGTTAGGATCGGAAATCTGAACGGGGGTAACCTCTGTGGGAAGAGAATGATGTCAATGCTGAAATAGACAAATGATGTATGAGTAGTCCTTACTGTTACATGTACATGAACACCGATAGTCCATGGGTATACTCCACTCGATAGTCTTATAAACTTACGGGCAAAAGAAAGTATAACACTCACTTGTTTCGATTAATTCAAAATTTTAAAGAAAAGAGGATGTATTTGACAATAACACCTTTCGGCAGTAGTTTGAATGACATAATTGGTGACTGTTTTATTTTTTAACTAAAATATCATTATTTAAAGTAGACAGGGGTAAGAAATTAAATTTACACCATCATGAGCCCTACCATGTTCAACATTTTGTAAATTAAATGTGTGTAGGACGAGGAACATTTATTAATTTTTACACAGAGTATGTGTTATATGTCGATGAACAGTTGTGTTTTATCAAAATTAATTTGGTGGAAATTCAAAATTTAAATTTTAAATTTCAATTTAGAAAAAAACACATAAAAGTATTCTTTAACTGATTTAATGTTTTGGAATAATTTCTCAAACTAGTCAGTTTTTGAATACGACGTCGAAAACTCGAGATATTTGACTTTTAAAATTATGCATATGAGAAATACAACTGAGTGATGTACTTTCTTTTGCCCGTCAGTGTATAATGCCTTACTGTAAACGTCACTGGCCAATGGAATCGTAGCCGATATAATACTCTATATCACTTACATTATACACGAAACAACAAAGATGTGTTACTGCCCAGGCTAACACCAGGAGTTGGCGATGTTGAGATAACACTTTGGGGTATCATTGTGGAGACCGTTATAAATAAACTACCGTTATATTATGAGCTCATGTACCCAATACATTGATCGTCTACACACAGCCCAGGCAGCAGGGCAAATGAAAGCAAATTCGGGACAGTCAGTACTGGCAGTTGGTGTCTAACTCTGAGGATGTTGGATCTAATCCCGGAAGGATATCGACCTTTTTGTACTGTTGAAGATAGTGTTATACCAATATATGTAAGTGTCTTAGTGACAATGTCATGTATTTCTTGGTTTTGGACCTTTTAAAATCCATTCTATACGATTTTGTTGTGAGATTAGAAATGGATTTTTAAAATTTCTGTTGTTATGTTCGATGCGTCATTATCCACAATTCATTGAATCGATTGAGACAATTTGAAGTAAGTAATATACACAGTGTAGAAAACTCACGAAAATCCAAGCCGGACTGGTAACTGTAATAAATTACCAGTCCGGAAGAAAACCTACCTGTCAGATTTTCAACACTCACATAGAACATACTGCAAGTACCAAACATTTCTTATACATCTGGTTGAACATGTTTCCCGTATTTCACTAATCAACAGCTGGCCAATTTACTAACTGTCAGCCAAATTTTTATTTGATCATATATCATCGTGTTGAATCATCAGTTCTTCTTTGAAACAATGCTGTATAACGTATTATATCGGCTAACGTGACATGACATCTGGTCGACAATTGTAAGAATTTTGTATTACATTTATTACACCAGTAGTCGACCATCGACGCAATTAATTATTTCTTGACACTGACGAGCCATTTAAAAAATATACTATTATAAATTACAATTGATAGTATGCTGATATATCCAACTTAACTCATATTTATTTGTATTGTCATATTTACTGAAATGGATTCACAAACACGACACATTTTACAAACATTGACCATATATGCCTTTCAAACGATGACTTTGGTTTTTAATACATTGCTCATGGAGTTGTCAAGTTAATAAAGAATATAAAATATGCATTTGAGTAAGATCTAGAGTTTTGAAACTAACTAAATGTTTATATTTTGCGACAGACTTTTCATTTTACAAGTCGAGTTTATATATAAAGCGTTCAGTTACGCTGGTTATCGTAATTTGGTCTTTGGTCTTTTACAATACCATTACACCTCAGACTGACGAAAAGATTACCCTGCCTGTTATTGTAAACGATATGTAGTAAAAGACTAAAAATATCTACCCGACCACGGACAGGCTGCTTTTGAAATTTCACCGTCCGACTGGAAGTTTTCTACACTGATATACAGCAGTAGATTGCTTGCGTCTTGGCACAAAGGTCTTGAGGTTAGCAAGACAGGCCAATGTTTTATTCTTATCGCTTCATTGACCCGTAACTCTCCCCGTGCCACAGACGGCGTGTGCTGCAGTGACGGTGCTGCTGTTCTACTTCAACATGTGCGTCTTCACCTGGATGCTGGTGGAAGGGGTGCAGCTCCTCCTGCAGATTGTCATCGTCTTCACAGCTGAGAGCAGAATGAAACTCTTCTACGCCATTGGATGGGGTTTGTTTTGCCTCGATTTTGTGAAATTGGTCCGAAAAAAGTTAGGATTAATTCTGAACTCGTCCTAGAAAATGCCGAGATTTCAGATCTCTTTTAGCGCTGAAATAATCGTAAGCAAACCTTAAGGTTAAAGTATAGCAAAGAAACTTCCGCAAAAGGTCAGATCTCCTCGAAAAGACGGGTATTATAGATGCTACTAAGACATAGTCTACTCGAGTCTCGAATGTTCGTTATATTATTAGCTCGTCTCCGAATAAGCATGGTTTCGAACCAAGAAAAACCTTTAATTACAGCAAGGTAGAAACGGAGCTTGTCGCTCTGCTAGCGCAGTATTCTGAACCATGCTTCTTAGCTTCCTTGTGGTAATTTATGTGTGATGTGGTGCGCAGAAGTAACAGTTTGACTTGGTCGATAACGTGGACGTTATGTAAACTGTTACGGTTATTTGTACATCGTACTTTTACTTTCAGGATTGCCAGTTATTCTTTGTGGAATCATTGCACCAATCTTTCACGCATCGCTGGGTCAACACGGAGTGTGAGTAGACATATACATGTTGCCTACATGCTGAATGCTGAAACAGACGGGTTTATTACAATAGAAAAAGATCTAACCAGATTGGACCATAATAGGTCACACCATCCCTGGTTATTATACTCATATAATGGAAAAACTGAGTGTTATTCAATGGGTGGTTTGTTTCTGTTTGATCTGTTGACTGATACATTCTGTAATTCGAATCCACTGTGTACCATTGTCGTCACGAAAATACAGTAAATAATTACTTTCTTAAAATCGTCACCATAGTATGGCTTGCAGTTGAGAGTGCGTAATTAAAAACAATCCGTATAGTGTCCGTTTGATATTTTTTTATGTTGCGCTAAGTTATTACTGCGTTGTAGAACCATTGGATAAAAAGGTACATGTTTGAAACAAGTCGATGTATGCAAAGTTTCATCTACCACCTTAATTTCAAAACAAGCAAACGCTTATTCTATGCATTTTGTCTATTAAAATACCATTTTATTTGGAATAGTCTTGGTTATAATGTACCTTGATCGCGTTATGTGCATTGAAATAATGTGCGTTATAAAGCACTCACCACCATATATGCTTCCACAGGAAATGAAGGATACTCGAAATCTCAATGTAAACAATATATATAAAAGTATCCACACCACTCTATACCAATAGGCTAGGGGTGTGGATACTTTTGTATACATCTTTTACATTGAGATACTGAGTATTCTCAATTCTCTGCCCATTCTTCTCTGGTCGAGGTTTTAGTCAATTTCTACCCATTTCAGGTGCTGGTTATCTCCCCTTGACAACTCAATCTGGGCTTTTGTGGTACCGGCTCTTCTCGTTATTGCTGTAAGTTGGTCAAATGTCAAATGCGCTGTTCAGTGTCGTTATATATGTTCATAGTATTTTTATTTTATAATCCATATGGTGGAAAAATCACCTCATATTTTCAAATCGTGCATAAGAGCACGTATGGCTTCATATGCCAGTGCATGGACTCTCTCATTATTGTATATACTGTCCGCGGTTTAGTTTAGTTTAGTTCCACATACTCCCAAAACTGCATGATCTGCAAGTGTGATTTCCCTTTTTCGTTCTAGAAACGTTTCATTTGCACGAGATGCGCGTGCAATTGAGTGATTTTAATTCCGTAATGTAGGTGATTGCATGATCTGCACGTGCAATTAAGCATGTTTCCTTAAAGCATTTGAATGTCGCGGCTGTTCTCACTTAGGCCTATATACGTAAGAGGACCAACGGGTTTGTTGCTGCTCTGTGACTCTCATGAATAAAACTGATACCAACGAAATGATTGCACTCTTAAGTTAATCATACAACTAAATAGAACTGTTTATGTTTTTTAATCCATCCCACAGACCAACTTGGCGATTCTTGTCGCTGTGATGCGGGTCATCTTGACCTTAACGGTTGCCATGGACGACAAGAGGATCCGAAGTATCAAGTACGCGTGTTGTGCTCCAAATTGTAATAATTGCTCCAAATTGTAATTAAACTGTTCCATCAGTTCTGGTGTGAACTAGTTAACCTCGGTCTTTGCAAAAATTTATCTGATGGGACATTGATAGAAATTTACTCCCTGGACCATAGACATGAAACATATTATTTATTGACTTTTAAAAACCGTAACTTTCAAACGTACTTGACCTTTGACATCCTACCGCTTAACATGTTCTACTCGTACGGCTTTGGGAAAGAGAAGAAACTCATGGAAGTTTGCTGTATAAAACCTCAGTCTTTTCATCCAGATATATAATTCTGACATTCGCTCTCTTCTTAAATTTAAGATTTTAAAAAGTGCATCCAGTGACCAGTGTTATCTTCGCCGTTAGAAATATAAAATCATATAAGAAAGTGTTTTTTTTCAAAAGGCCAACCGAAATATTACGTTGACGTATGGCATGTTATATAACATATATAAGGAGAGCCTAGACATCAATTTGAAAACATTTGGGTAATATCAGGGTCAATATTTATGAAAAAAACCCATATTTTGCGGTTCGTAAAACCAGCATCCACAATTTCACTTTTTTGGTTTTTCAAAACCGAATCTAGAATGCCGTGTACAACATGTTTTGCTTTTCCATCAAGTATTTCATTGACCTTTGACCCCTTCTGCAGGACCGCAGTAAAGTCGTCGATCCTGCTGCTCCCGCTGCTCGGCTGCACGTGGCTGTTCGGGGTGATGACGGTGTCGGCTCGCACCATTGTGTTCCAGTATATATTCGCCGCCACCAACTCCTTCCAGGGGCTCTTCATCTTCATCTGCCACTGCGTCTACAACACTGAGGTAACATGTAGTGTGGGACTTGGGTTGAGGTTGATCTTACATGTATTTACCTTGTTGAAAGGGAGTTATGAACTTAGGCTTACGAGTCATAATCTCACAGTAACCCAAACTTTGGTGCAACTTTTGGACTATCCTGATTGTTAACAAAAGTGCAATCATTGCCGTTTTTTTTATCCCACCGGTATGTAATAGCGTGGGATATAGTCGTCGCCCTGTCCGTCTGTCTGTCCGTCTGTCCGTCCGTCCGTAATTATTTCGTTTCCGGAGCAGAACTCGAAAACCGTTCATGATATCTTCCTAAAACTTCCTATGTGTATTACCCTACTACTGAAGTGGTGCCTTTTGTTATTTTCAGATTTATGAAAAGAAAATTGTTTTCGTTTCTATAGAAACGTGTTGAATGTGGACTTTGTTCAGAGACAGGTTCGTTTCCGGAGCACAGCTCCAAAACTTTTCATCATATCTTCCTGAAACTTCGCATGTGTATTACCCACTTACTGAAGTGATGCCTTTTGATATTTTCAGATTTTCGAGAAAAAAAATCTGTTTTCATATAAACGTGTTTGATTTGGACTTTGTTCAGAGATAGGTCTGTAGGAGCAGAACTCCAAAACCCTTCATCATATCTGTATCTCAGCATGTGTATTAGTATACTGAAGTAGCAGATACACAATTATTTGTCAAAGATGTGTTTTACAAATTATGTGGGACCGCTGGGATATGTCATCTTCTGATGACTCTTGTTTTCAAAAAGAGTGGTTTGATGGTTTCCACTCTTGCGATAGGCATATACGCGGACATCGGTTGTAAGAGAGAATTTAGTCTTGATATATATATATATATATATATATATATATATATGTATGGGTTTTTTTTATTTGGACACCAGTACTGGAGGTGAAATGCATGTGACAGTAGCAGTCTGGATTGTCTGTTTATCAGTTCTTTTCCCGATGTAAGATGCATTCATCAAGCGGTTAGTGTTTAAGCTTGCACTAGAATAGATAAGAAAACGAGAGAAAATGTTTGTGGTTCGTTACACAAACATTGGAAATGATTCAAACCTGGAGTAAATATACCATATATTATGTAAAACGTCCCAAATATATATTCATTAAGTATTAATCGTCAGCTTTTGACATGTCCAGTGTACATCGTACTCTTCCCACAGAGGTTACTACATACAGATTTCCGATCTTAACCTCTGTTCTTCATGGCCTGAATATTTTGAAATTTTGAAATTATAAATAATGATGTATTTATTACTTGACATTCTAATGAATTATTAATCATAAAATATCCAATATCTCTAACTTATTTCGTCAAGTATATGTCCGAAAAAATACCGATTTAAGCTTCAACCATGTGAAATCATTTATTTAAATTTTCTAAATAAGGTCAGAGATGTATTCCTACGCCGAAAATCAACATGGGACATATCACGACATCTAAAGACGCACAGCAAAGTAGAGCCACTCACAAATATTCGACCCTCCTCCTTCAAAGCTCGACCGGAAGTGAAAGCCCGACCAACGGACAGAGTATTAACGCCCCCAACCGGAAGTTCCGTCATTGGATCTGTCCCGGAAACTGAGAACTCCAAAAGTTGTTGTCAAAATGCAAATAGTGACTAGGACAATTCCAAATTGACAGCTGACCGGACAACGTAATTGGTTTGAAAAGGGCTTGTGCGATCTTAACAGGTGCTTGCACTAGAATATCGTGCTAACTTCAACATGCCATGCCCGTAGGTATCGCGTCAACTGAGCGAAGTTGTACATTTCATGCACGTGAATGTCGTGTCAACTAAAGCAAGTTTAATATTCAACTCACGTGAATGTCGTGTCAGGTTATGTAAATATGGATTACATACACGTGGATTTAGTTTGATTGGAAAATACTGCACAAGCACCACAGATGTTTGGTAACCTGTCACCCCGTGTTTACTGACGATGATATTTACATGTAACGTTGATATATAGATTCCAATTATACGGAACATAATACAATAATTTAGATGATATGATGACGACAAAGATGGCTATTTGAAGTAAATCACTATATATATTTGTGACATGATCCTCTATATGATTGTTCTGATTAAACTTTGCATGTATTTCGTCGTTTGTTTCTGTGATTATGTATGTATGTTTTCGTGTGTATATATGTAAATATATAACTTCTTCATAGCTCAAGTGATAGATACATTTTTTTAAAGTTTTGAGATGTTTTGAATCCCTGACCGGTTTCGCACTACACTCAACCGCAAAAGAAACGTCACCACATTTTCAACAGTGTAAAATATCAAATACTGCTGCCGGAGAAAGTAGATTTGGGGTGCTTAAATCGCTTTTTCAAAATGGTTTTTGGCCAGTGTTTCACATTTAAGTAAAAATGTGTAAAATGTAGAAATTTAATTAATAAAATATTGTCGATATAAATAACCTTCATGAACGTCATAAAACAAACCAAACACATAGCCCTTTTTGACTCACCTATCTCGTCTAGTTATATTATTGATATTTAATTATAACACTATGGAAATTGTACGATATGAGTTTGGATCTTAAAATGTTCCTGAAAAACAGCTGGTTCCAATTTTTACCAATCCTTAAGGTGTTATAATATGTGTAATTTAGTTAAGCCATATTTCGCCTCACTTCAAGCAGCAATACTGTTAAGAAATGAATAAACATTCATATCCATCACCATATACACAAAGTAATGTCGCTAAGCTACTGGGAGCATAACTGATAGGTTTAATTCGATATGGTACCAAAACGATATTCCATGAATTTATTTTTTATGTTTATGGCATTTGCCGGAACATCTTGTAAAGAAGTGTCGCTTTGTTTTATTAATGGTCTCATTATCCCCGAATTCTCTTGTATTTCGATGAATATTTGCAGTGCGGAAATATGGAAAGGTCGTTAAATACATAAATCATATTTCGATCGATACTACGTCTCGTAATGTAAGATTTGACTCGTGTACCATACATGTTGGGTTTAGATTTTATACGTGAATGTCGTCCATCAGTGCCGTTATATGTTGGACAAGCTGGGAAGTTACAGGAACATATTGTAATACGTGTTGTGGGGTGTCCACTTAAACATTAATTGTTGAAGGAGTGCACGGATAGACACATCACGGCTAGAAGAGAAACAGACAGAGAGGAGTGACAAAGACACACGGGGGTGACATAGAATTAAGATAATAATCTACATGCAGACAAACATAAAGAACAAAGGCAAAATAGACAGAGAACATTTCAAGAAGATAAAGGCATAGACAGAGAAAGACATAGGAGGGCATAGAGAAAAGCAGAACTACCATAAACAGATAACAGGTTAGGAGAGGGAGAGAGGAAACACAACTATAGGAAAACCTGCACATCGATTGAATGGCAGAGAATGACAGCTAAAGAAACACAAAGAAAGTGAAGACAGACAGACAAATGACTGTGAAAGACCCCGATCGAGCTGAAAACAGATTATAAAGTCGTATTGCATTCTCTCCATATGCCGAGGTTACTGAAGTCCTTTCTTCCAAGGTAACCTTTCTTACAGGCAAGCCTTAACACTTCCCCTAGCGGTGTCAGATTGCGATAAAGTTACTGTCAACATGTCTTTTCAATCACGATTCCTCTTATATCTCCGACTGAGTTCTGTCTTGTAAACATTATACCCCACTTCCGGTCTCGTTGCTATGGTTTCTTTTGGTACAAGTGTAGGTGTATTAGCCGATACACCAATACTTTTTTCTGATATACCTACACTTTTTTCTGATATACCTACACTTTTGAACAACTGAGAAATCAATGGAGTCAATTTTCTAAATTTCCAAATCTAAGTGATGATAACTTTATAAAATGTCAGATCATATATGAACATATGAGACACCTGGGATCGAACCTGTGTCCTGTTGCTTTCTGGAACGAACGAACTAACGATTACACCACGAGGCCAGTTGAAATGTTTTACATTTGTTCATGACCAAATGAATTAGGTTCATGTAATATAGATATAATATCATAAATTTCTGTGGGTTTTTTTAAATATAAGAATGTTATTTAATTTTGTTGCGAAATGTCTTAACATACTGAAAGTTGCTTCTGTTTTCTCTAAACTTTGGCAATGTTGACATTAACAATTAAGTTTGTGGCGTTAGCTGTACATTTCAGCAAGATGCACGTGCCTAGATTAGATTTTGAGCCTCAAACATGGGTAACCATACCACGCAGCACGAGCTGAGCGTACCCGGGAGTTGTCGAAGATGAGGCCCCATTTGTGCTGTGCGTTTCATACACAAGCTTGTTTACAGTTGTATTTGTTTAGAAATATTATGAAATAGTATCCGTTTACACTCGACCGTAAGTGGGGTATAAGACAGATATACCCATACTTTTCCTCATGCATCAAATGATACCCTTCACTTTTTTCCCGTGAAGCCTTAATCGACTTGCGCCTCGTAAGGGCCCGACGAGGAAAAAAGTGTAAGGTATCATTCGATACACTGGGAAAAGTATGGGTATATCTCTGACATACACTGGGAAAAGTATGGGTATATCTCTGACATACACTGGGAAAAGTATGGGTATATCTCTGACATACACTGGGAAAAGTATGGGTATATCTCTGACATACACTGGGAAAAGTATGGGTATATCTCTGACATACACTCGGAAAAGTATGGGTATATCTCTGACATACACTGGGAAAAGTATGGGTATATCTCTGACATACACTCTGAAAAGTATGGGTATATCTCTGACATACACTGGGAAAAGTATGGGTATATCTCTGACATACACTGGGAAAAGTATGGGTATATCTCTGACATACACTCGGAAAAGTATGGGTATATCTCTGACATACACTGGGAAAAGTATGGGTATATCTCTGACATACACTCTGAAAAGTATGGGTATATCTCTGACATACACTGGGAAAAGTATGGGTATATCTCTGACATACACTGGGAAAAGTATGGGTATATCTCTGACATACACTGGGAAAAGTATGGGTATATCTCTGACATACACTGGGAAAAGTATGGGTATATCTCTGACATACACTGGGAAAAGTATGGGTATATCTCTGACATACACTGGGAAAAGTATGGGTATATCTCTCACATACACTCGGAAAAGTATGGGTATATCTCTCACATACACTGGGAAAAGTATGGGTATATCTCTGACATACACTGGGAAAAGTATGGGTATATCTCTGACATACACTGGGAAAAGTATGGGTATATCTCTGACATACACTGGGAAAAGTATGGGTATATCTCTGACATACACTGGGAAAAGTATGGGTATATCTCTGACATACACTGGGAAAAGTATGGGTATATCTCTGACATACACTGGGAAAAGTATGGGTATATCTCTCACATACACTCGGAAAAGTATGGGTATATCTCTCACATACACTCGGAAAAGTATGGGTATATCTCTGACATACACTGGGAAAAGTATGGGTATATCTCTCACATACACTCGGAAAAGTATGGGTATATCTCTCACATACACTCGGAAAAGTATGGGTATATCTCTCACATACACTCGGAAAAGTATGGGTATATCTCTCACATATACGAATCGCACTGATGAAGGAACCCCAGTCTTATCAACGGTAACGGAACAGACCTATTTAGTCCGGCAGAATGGTGCAGAAAATCAAGGCAATTGTGCACTTTGGGTGAAAAGTACCAAACTTGGCACAAATATAGCTTATGGTATTGTGATTAAATTTGGTCTGAGGGCCAAGTCAATTTCGATCCAAGATGGTCGCCAAATCCAAAATGGCCGACACTGTTAAAACGTATCTGCTTTTACATTTTTCTGCATATTTAAATGATTCAATCAGGCTATTTTATTGTTATTCATGCTAGCTTGGAACCCGTGTAATACAAGGATTGATACTATATTGATAAATCCATTGTTGACGATGGTACAAATGATAAATAGAAGAAAACAATCAAAATGGCAGCCACGTTTGTGATCTAAGGTGATGTATGTTTTTGTACGTGTCTACATCAAATTTGATTGTGAATCTTGCTTGTTTAGACTAAAAATACCATGACTAACAATTTATTGGTAATCCCATTGTTGACTGTATTAAACATAATCCAAAATGGCGGCCAATTTGTCACTGGAGGGCATCCTTCGATAACCTAGAATTGAATTGTTTTCCTTAATCTTATTACGATTCATTTAGGTTGGTATTCTTAGCTTATGGTCTTCAAATAGATCTGGTCCAAGGGTTTAAATGATTTTCCTTCCAAGATGGCGGCCAAAATAAAAATTGCGGCCACTGTACATCAACCTTATCTCTTTTGGCATATTTATGCATATTTAAATGATTCGATAACGCATTGTATTGTTATTCTGAAGATAATGGTCTGTCCTATATTTTGGAAATAATGATTGACTTTTTGCAAGGGAATTTCTTCTTACTATTTATCAAGGTTGGTATTTACAGTGCCAAAAATCCTTTCATAACATATAACACAATCAATTAAAGCTATTCAATGAAATCAATAAAATAAACTGCAAAATACCCATTTCATAGACAGTCAAAGACATGATGTTCGCTCAATTTTTTTCCACCGCCATTATGGAGAGTATTGACACATATTTGGACTTCCGAGCCAAGCTATAGAACTAGTTCTATCAGACATAACATAATGCACTAGGTTTGGGTCGAATACTGTAAACAGTGGTTCTTACAACAGGCGAACAATACATGTATATTTAAAAACAACATTAATTGATTGCACTGTATAAAACTATAAGTGGTCTAGTTTGTTCCATTTCTTTTATTCGACTGTTACCTCTGTTACCTCTTGAAACAATGAACAAATGCATCATCTCGGGTTTCTCAGTTTCCAGCGTGTCTAGAACATTGTTACTGGTATCACGACTCTCACTCCAAGATACCATCACTTCACTCCTATTCAGACCTCCTGCCAGTGAAATACAGGATACACACTCTTTATCTACAATAAATTCAGGATAAACACATATATAAGCTATATCTCAGAAACCCCTTATGCCCTTCGCCTACCAGATCTCTTAAGCAAGTATCTGATGTAATGAGTTACCTCTCTATAAGCATCGCCAGTGCTGCCACATGAAATTAATTGTCTGTCTTTCATGAGGGCAAACAGATATTGCAATTGTTTGCATTCATTCATTCATGATACCTTTTTTAAAAAGACAGTATCCCAAGAGTTGAAAAAAGCTTCTACAGCGTCAGGGAAAATTTTGTCTGCTTCAATGTTGTTATTTCATTTGGCGCAAAATAAGGTTAGATCACAACCGATATAGATATTAATCGTTTGAGACAATCTTTTACGACCCAAGGATCTTGGTAGCAGTATTTGCTGGTATGAATATGTATGATGGTATGATTGTTTCAGTAGCAAATGCTAGTCAGAGAGCAACGAGGATAGTTTGACTGAACAAGGGTACAGCCTTAAGAACACAGAGAGCAGCATGATGCTCTGGTTTCATTGAGTAATGACATTGATTGCATGCAGCAGTAGCCTGCTATCAAATTATTCTAGGAGATATCACTATCAACAATTTCAACGTACCTAAACTAGAGCTAACATATGTTTACCATTGTACCCTAGCAATTGCAACATTTTGATCAGTAAGGAAGGCAACCCCGTGGTACCTTAATGATTGCATGCCAATAAGTTCCCGTGAGAGCGTTGATATTAAACGTTAACGTTATTAACTTATAAATCAAGTTCAGATATAGTGTTTCAACACACAAGGAGATCAGTATACCAGGCAGGACAGACCTATTGAAACTTTCATCGTGCTTCAAAGTGTTCTCTCTGGAAATATGAGCTATATGATGACTCAATCTGAAATGAAATTTATACTGAAAACAGAATGAAAACCTTAAAGAATGACAACAAAATGACAGAATAATATTACCTGGAGAATCGAAGGATACACTTAAGCGAATGTGGCATCTTAGCACTGTCCAGTTCACAAAGATTTTGTAGTACTATAGTACTGTGTATTATGTATGTATTGAACTGAACGATATAGTGTCGGTTCACAATAAAGTTATATAAGTTTCCTAGTCAACTGACTGCAAAAATATGAACAGACTATTATCTTCAAAACCAAGAAAGAATGCTAATAAAATCGGGTTATTGAATCATTTAAATATGTGTAAACATGCCAAAAGAGATACATGTTGACAGTGGCGGCCATTTGAACTTTATGGGGCTATATTTATTTGAAGACCATAAGCTAAGAATACCAACCTAAATGAATCGTAATAAGATTAAGGAAAACAATTCAATTCTAGGTTATCGAAAGATGCCCTTCAGTGACAAATTGGCCGCCATTTTGGATTATGTTTGCTACTGTCAACAGTGGGATTACCAATAAATTGTTAGTCATGGTATTTCTAGTCTAAACAAGCAAGATTGACAATCTAATTTGATGATATAAACACGTAGCAACGCACAAAAAGAAACATCACCTTAGATCACAAAATTGGCTGCCATTTTGTGTTTTTTTCTTCTATTTATCATTTTTACCATCGTCAACAATGGATTAATCAATACAGTATCAATCCTTGTATTTCTGGGTTTCTAAGCTAGCATGAATAACAATAAAATAG
The DNA here is from genome assembly GCA_936450465.1 of Gibbula magus. Lineage (NCBI taxonomy): Eukaryota > Metazoa > Mollusca > Gastropoda > Trochida > Trochidae > Gibbula > Gibbula magus. The sequence goes on from OW388293.1 coordinate 35,697,993, forward strand.
CATGAATGGATCATTTAGATATACAGAAACATGTACAAGCATATACCTTTTAACAGTGGCGGCCATTTTGGATTTGGCGGCCATCTTGGATCGAAATTGACTTGGCCCTCAGACCAAATTTAATCACAATACCACAAGCTATCTTTGTGCCAAGTTTGGTACTTTTCACCCAAAGTGCACAATCATTTCACCATTCTGCCTGACTAAATGCTGAGGTCGAAACAACGACGCTGACTGCATAACAAGCATTTTTTACAACCAATCATGATTGTCTATATTTTGTCAGTAAATAACTCAATTTGTAGCAGACGTTGCGTTGAAAGAAATCGCCCGAGTATCTTCTTTTGAGAGAGTGAGTGAAAGCGATGAATAAGGAGTTTTACCATCAAAGAAAAAAGGTTATATTCTCCAGGCCGATATGAAACTTTAAGCATAAAAACTGATACCGCCAGAGAAAGGCTGTGCAGTCGGAGAAAGACAAAGATATAGAAAAAGTGATCAAGGAAATGGTAATATCCGATAAATACCTCCAGTTTAATTTTCCGGGAAGCAAATAATTAATATCATATCTCATCTTATCATATTATCTGGTACTTGTGTAACATAGTTGGACAGTGGCTCATAAAACATGAGATTCACGAGAAAATAATGAATTGTTATCTGTTACGAAAACCCCCGCAAAGCTCAGAACTTATCTTAGAAAGTCAACCGTAAGAACAACAATGTTACATCTACGTTTGTTTGTTCGCTGAAGAATCAAGGCTAAGTCCATGCGGCTAATTATACCGTATATGACTAGGAGAGGTCCCCCCGAGGTTCGGGATAGAACGGAAATAGCAGAGTAAATCCTCACATAAGTTTGGGGGAATAAATCAAAGTTGGCTGACGCAAACAGCGAATCAGGACGCTAACGTATGATTGTCCAATGGTGCCAGTGTATTTACAAGCATTAACGTCTCAGTGTTGAACGATACGATCTTCTCGAATCTGTGGAACTGTTTGACTTGGGATTCCAACAAAATTTGGTTTTAAAGAAGAGGATTTTAATGTAACTGTCTCTAATAGCGAAGCTTTTACCAGACGTCCCTCTCTCAGATAGAGTTCCTGGTTTAGTTCCTAGATAGTGAGTGAACTGTTCATTAGAGAGATGAGACACCCCCATGACGGCCCTATACCATAGAATAGTTATTGAAACATTGATCTTTTAAAAAATAAGTACTAAATTTCAATTTAGGTATACTAGACTTTATAAAGCTCAAAATTGTTTTGGAGATATTATATTGGCCTAATTATGTGTGATATACAAAGATTTTTTTCAGGTAATTCCAATAAACTTTACTAAAAGTTTTAAAGCTTAAGAACACTAAAGGATCAACCATAATTGAACACAGACACCTAAATGCAGTCTTAAGCATATTCAACTTACAAATTATTAACAACCAGATCATTACTTAAACAGGAGCTATTTTATTAATAATAGTGTGATATAAGTCTAACTGTGGTCCCGTGAGAGTTTTATCCTGTGACAGTGAAGATAGTCTTCCAAACAGGCTCATCTCAAACAAACTGTGAACACAACTTAAAGACAGGGCCTCGGTTTGTTTGTGCAATGGTATCGGTTTCCATCGCTCGTCAAATATACTGACGTTCAAAAGAAACTTCCCACTCAATGTAAGGGCTTGTAAAAGAAACACAAACTCTATTAAGTTTTTAGAATCAGTGTAATAAAATAGTTCATGTTATCTCAGAGTTGATCAAACAAAACGACAAATAATCAATGAATGAAGTTTTGAAGATATGTGGAGTCCAAAACATTCATGGCAATAAACAAAATGTTAAGTGAGAAGTTTATTTAATTCATATACATATACACATGTATGTAGATAGGCCCAACGGTTGGCGCATTGTGCATCTGACGAAATCATCAAATGGTAAATGGCAATGTTGCAAATGCCTACATTCATTGCTTCATCAGGTTCCCTGGGCTGCTTGAGTTTGTGTCGAGGCCGTCCGTCCACTGGAACTCGATATCGTAAGTAAAATGTAGGTTAACCATATATTAGGTAAAACAAACCTACCCCCTATAGGTAACGGAGCAAGGGCAGCCATTTTGCCGATCTAATTTTCCATTCAACATTAGGTCAAGAGCTACGCTAAGAATTGGTGACATACACAAATGAACGCACGTAGTTATCAATTATACATTTCTCCGCAAAACAGAGCTAATTTCCAACATATGTCACCTCTAAGATAACTTGAATAGCTCTTCTAACTCGAAAATCGGCCACAAAAACCTCTCCCGTGAACGTAAGACCGCAGTCAATACCCTTCGAACGATCTACATTTTACTTACGATATCGAGTTCCTGTGCGTCCGTCCTCTTCACGATATCGTCTCTAAATTGAAAATTTTTCCTCAAGTTTTGTCTTGTCGTGATAGCCAACCAGAACACATCTGCCTTGGTGACGTCAATCTTCAAGGGACATCCATTGTGTTGTCCGGGGTCACATATGACAAACGTTATACCTGGTGTTATTTTATCGAGAAGTGTTTACTGCAGTCTGATTAAAATCGACCTTGTTCCGAGGAATCAAATTTGCAAAATTATGCGTCTACCGGGATACGAACAGGTTCTGTAGATTCCTCTCCACAAGGTCTGAGAACACCCCGTATAGGCGAATGTTCCGAACCAGTTTAGCACAGCCAAAGCCCAGTCAAATAGCTTACCAATCACAACGTATTTTTTAAACGGTCACTGTTTTGAAAGCATTCGGAACAGACCAAAGGATAGCTGTTTGGAGTTATCTGCTCCTAGCTTCTAGCACCGAAACCATTTGTTGGGCGTATTTTGATTGGCTACCTGAATTGCGCTGACTGTTACCGAAAATTTCCATTTTGATGATGGTCGACTGAGTATAATGACGGTATCTGGTAAAAGTAGTGATTTCTGATCGAAAACTGAAAAATACACATGATTGACGCGAGTTAATTGTAGTCAAACGCAATTGTGAAACTTATTTACAGCAGATATAAAACGACACATTTGGGTTGACATAGGTCATATTACTACTGTATATGTAAATGGGGCGTGTAGCTACGGTTTCTGGTTGCTTGATTTTCATTGGAACTGGTAATTATGACATATTAGGCTATTTGGGGGTGAATAAGTTCAGTGAAATTATTTGAACTGAAATCGGCACATATGGTATCTTTACGCGTATTAAAGCAAAATAGAACATAATGAAACACAACGGATGTCAATCTACAAACAACCCATATGGACATCTGCTTTGCTAAAAAGCCATGGTATACACCTGAAATTGCTTTGCTATAATAATTCTTTAAAGAAAAATGTTATATGTATTTTAAGCAAAACAATTGACCAAATAACATTGCCACGAGAGGTTTATGGAAGTAGCGGGTTGAGGCACAGATTTAACTTTCATATTGTCGCAATGTGAATATTCAACGAAGTCTTTTCTTTCCCCTGTCAGATTTTGTTATTTTCTAAATAAATTTTTCATCGTGAAATCCTAATTAAGTTGATACTCTATATAAAGGTATCGGACAGGAACACAGACATTTGAATTTTATAACGGTTGGATGTTATAATCATTTCGAAATGGTGATATGTATTTGAAAAGCCGTCTGACCTGAAGATGCAGATATCTCATTTCCGAACTTCCGAAGGGACGTGTTCGAAATTTTTTAATTTAACGTTGTTGTGTTTTGAAATATCATGGCTGTAGCACGTATGTTGCCTATTATTTTTTCTCAAATTTGCCAATTGTTATTTATGTTTATACAATATCTTAGAGGGTAGGTTAGAAGATAAAACATCTCAAACACAAGCCGACAATTCGTATTCAAGCAAAACGAAGAAGAAGAAAATGGTGCGACGTATAAAGCGACAATTTTGTGGAACTCTTCAGTATGAGAAGAAGATGTGTAGATCTCATGAAATGTTAAAGTGTTCAGAAAGCACTTTATGGTTGACCCTTCCATCATTGCAACATATTTAAAACTCTACACTGAGTGTTTAGATATAACTAAATCAAGCAGATTATAAAGTGACTTCGAGCGGCCATTTTAATGTGAACACCTTAAATGGATGTTCGATGGGAAATGGACCCGCTTGACATAACCGAACCATGAACATTCGTTTTAGAAATCTTTTTATTGATTCAGGAGTATTATTTAGCCATTGGTAACACTTATTTACCTTTTTGTGAGAGTACTTTATTTCAGTAAGAATGGCATGCTCCATCGCCTTTAATAGACTCTTCTTAAGTTAGGATGATAGTCCACCAGGTGTTTGCCATAATTGTAGGCATGGTTCGCTATTAATAACATCACTGTAAACAAGGCAACACTGACCACTAACGTTATTAAATATCGATGTTTCTCAATGCTGTTAATAACATTCGCTAGCAATTAACACGGTTTTGACAGGTGATAATATATCAGACGATGGCATGTCTCACGTTTACCTACGTCGGTTGTCCTGCTATGCTTGGAAGTAGATTTTAGCTTATTTCCATGACTTCCATAATTAATTAATGGAATATTATATTCTTGTCTACGTCGTACACTCGTTACTGTAAATCTTTATACCCCTCTCTCTCGCTGGGGAATTACCAATATTTTTGCACTCGTGTCGTACACATAGTATGGCATGGATGTTCATGTAATATTTTCAATACCCTTCGTACGATCTGATTGGTCCGCTGAGCTGGCTCTGTAGTTCACATTTCAAAGCTTCCTTCTGATCAAGTGTTGAATTCATAGTGAAGCAATTTTTTAATTATCCTGTCGTCTCGCCACGCCGTCGTGTTTGTTTACCGATACTATAATATTAAAAGTTCAGCTCAACAGACCAATCAGATTGTTCGAATGGGTATAGACTGCGGACTAACGTTCACGGGAGAGGTTTTTGTTGTCGATTTTCGAGTTTGAAGAGCTATCAAACTTATCATAGGGGTGACGTATGGTGGAAATCACCATGTCACCATTTTTTAGCGTAAATTTTGACCTAATGTTGAATGGACCCTTAGATCGGCAACATGGCTGCCCGTGCTCCTTTACTCTATGTTATATAGGGGTTAGGTTTTTTACTTACGTTTTATCTACATTTTACTTACGATATCGAGTTCCTGTTGGCAAATCTATACCTAGTGTAATGTACAAACAATGAAAGAATTAAATTGTCGTTTTGACAACTTTTACATGACATTCATGGTATGATAATGATCATTGTCAGAGTGTATAAATGTTGGTACAAGCTTTTCTTAAATTTGAAAATATGTGAACCTGTTTGATTAAAGAGTATTTTATGACCAGAATGGTGATATATATTTATATATAGCATACAAAACATTAGGAAAATTATAATGGGAAAAGGATTCCCACACGAATAAATTTATAAATACATTTGTGGAAATAAATTTAAAATACATACACATGTGAATACGGTACCGAACTCTATGAGAAACAGTTGTCAAAACGGTATCATTTATGAAATTATTATGTGAGAAAGATTCGTCGCCGCTTAGAGTAACACGTTAAGAGTTATATTATTTTGGAAAAATATTATTTTTACAAATCTGAATGTATCATATAGAGGAACATGTACGGAACCTAATTCCCAACATCTTTAACATTTTCTTTATATATTCAATGAATTGATAATTTGAATAGGCCCGTTTCTGGTGGCAGTGTTTTTTGGTGAGTTCTACATAAAACACTGTTATCAACATTATGTATTGCATATGTATATATATCACTATTATATACATGGAAACTGATATCAGGTAAATACAAAAAATAAATTGTAAAGCTCATATGCAAATTAAAAAGATAGTATATAAAACAAAGTTAGGTATGTAAAACATTTCTTCGTAGCTGTAAAATTGCCTTGCATGTTTTTGCAGTAAGCGTTACAACACTGGGATTGGACAGGATTCAACAAATGTTCACAATATTACATTCATTTTAGAATCAAACCACACTTCATTGCATTTGTCTACGAAGGTCATGAAACGGTGCAATGTTGATAGGTAGAGTGTTTTCTTTAAGAAAGATACAGGCAATTTGAACACAAACCAGTAATGTTCATTTTTCAGACCATGTACCGTTTAAAAGAACGTGATCTGATATGATGGTTATCACCTTGTAACATTTGTTTGATTTATTATAAGACAATATTTTTCAAGAAACAAGCATGTTCTTCTACAGTTTAAACAACATTAAATGCGTTCAAGATGTTTAAATAGGGACATCCCATATACACCATATTCAACCACGTATAACCATATGTTTGAATTTCTGCATGTCAACAGAGAGTCTAAAACACAGACCATGCTTATTTAATACTAGATTTTGTTATTAATGTCATCAAGCAGGATGTAATAATAAAAAAAATTAATTGCGTCATTTTATGTTAAATAGCTATATCGCTACTATTCTGGATTAGACCCGATGTAATTAAATTCCAAATATTGTATTGTCATTATACATATAGTATACATCATATTGATTAAATATGTATTTACACCCAGGTACATGATCCCATTGCATTAATTATGTTAGGTACATATCATAAGATGATTTGTGAAGACATAAGTGGATAATCTGTATTTTAAGTTTACTGAATGAAATATTGTTGACTTTCAACTAATAAGATTTCTTAGTGATTACCTCATTGAATGAAATTATCCTTGTGCATATTTTACATACATTGTGAGTTGAAAAAATACCACTGGCTCTGTAGCTGATCAGGCTATTAGGCTTTAAACAATAAACTAAATAAGTTTCAACATGTATGTTTTAAATTCGTGTAAATTGTTCACGCGAAAAAGAAAATATGTGTTACCAATGGCTAAATTATAATAATCAATAAAAATGTTTTAAAAATTAATTATAATGTACATGGTACGGTCAATTTCCCTTCAAGCGGCCTTTATAACGTGTTCACATCAAACTGGCCACTCGAAGGTAGTTTAAGTAATCTGCTAATGGGCGGATACCTAAACACTCAGAGTAGAGTTTTAAATATGGCACCATGATCGAATGGTCATTAATCTTGCTGTCTAAACTCTCAGATGAGAGCTACAAATCTACCTCTCACACTTTCCAAGTTCCCAAAACATTTCGAATTATACGTCGTACCTTATTTTAGAAATAGAGATGACCGTTTTCTATGCATACAGCTTATCAGGTTGTGTAATGAGATGTTTTACCTTCTACCATAACAATATATAGTACATAAAATTCAATAATAAATGGCAACTTTTAGAAAATATTATATGCCAAAACACGTTGCACTAAAGAGTTCCACACCACTGTCGATTTATACGTCGCACAATTTTCTTCCAGTACGGATAATCATTTTCTTTGCATACGGGTTATAGCGTCGTGTAATGAGATGTTTTACCCTCTGATTTAACAACATATTATATAAAATTCAATAATACATGGAAAGTGTGAGAAAACAAAATTTGTAAAAAATAAAAGTGCTACAGCGCCTTTATAACACAGCTACAGAAGGGCTCAACTGTAACACGTTCTGCTCGTTCACTAATCTATTAGCTTGGACGACTCACTTACACAATGAATTTATAATGTGTATCCTATTGCTGTTTATATCTTATAAAAGATTAACATTTTTGAAATATTTGGTTACAAATATATTTGTCGGTAAATGACAACGTTACTGCGCTTGAATATTGTCGAGCTCTGTTTAATGTGGATGACTCTTCCTCACGTTTCGCTACCCCTTTCAAAATAAATTTTGGATTTCATCACCAGTATCTATTTAAGTTATGATCATTGAAATAAAAATGCTTTGATGACATTTCAATACATCTGATCTTCATCTTCAATACTGAGCTGCGTTGATAACCTCTTCACTTTGACAAAATTTACTTGTACTTATTGTATCTACATGTATAAAGATGTGATTTTTTTTCATCTAAACTATGACTTTAAGATTTTGAAAATTTGGTGCATTTTTTGTTCAATATTAAAAACAAATTTTGTTGTGGGAAAAGAGCATGGTTGCATTATCAGCAGGCACCATGATCGACTCGGCCATAGAGTCTAGGAGGTAGTTAGGAATCTAATTTCCATCGAATGACTCTCTGGATTGGAAAGCTATCCCAGTCAGGAGTCAGAATTATGAGGACATACTCTTTAAAAACTAAAAGAAACAGAAAAGTCTCAAAATTTCACCAGAAAACTAAAATCAATCGCTCAATTTATTAGAAACGTGCAGAAATACTCGTAATTGATGGCCTAAAGGAAAGCCGTACTTCTTGTATAATAAATCGTTCACTGAATTGCGTGGGCGAGGGGAAAGAAAATACCCGGAGAAAGAGATTAGAGATAACAATGCATTTCCAATTCATCAATAACAGTACCGTCTGTTCTAACGCCGAAAGAGGCTCCGAAACCTCTGCGACCTAGCTCGCTTGTCAGTGGTCGCAATCCGAGTCACGTGACAGTAATGAGCAGCGAAGCGTACCAACCGCCGCGCGGTCCGAGTTAACATACTCTGTTTAAGCGTTATTTGTATTCAGTCATTTCTGATGGGGTATCGAATTGCAATTAACGAAGACAACGTGTAGGAAGACAGTGGCAAACTCGGGAGCTCTGACGTCACAAGCAATCCCCTTTTTCTCACGTGCGGCAAGTATTATAATTTCCGGAGAAGTGTATATATGCCATAGCAAGTTCTCGCTAATTGTATTAGCAGTTCGGAACAGGTTGGTGCCGCAGACACGCTGTGAGCATCTATATATTTCAGTGGAGTGTGTTCGTCTAAACTGCAATCACGGGGAACTGTGTGGAAACGTGGAAAGTGGCGATCAGGAAGACGCCGATGCTTGGACCGCCACCCATGGACAGACGAAAGACTCCCCCTCTTAAACACTATCATGAAACTAGAGATTTCCCCCCGGAGAAACGAGATTTCAACAAGACGGAATTATTCAAAAAGAGACGCTGTGAAAATATTATCCCTCCTTCCGACAGTCAAATACGAGCATTAGAGGTGAGATTTTAAATATAATTTAAAGTCACAGTTCGGTTGGGATAATTATGGGGCAACCACATGTGACAAGATACTCTCCAATGTATATTTGTGTCATTGTACTTTCCAATTAACACTCTAAGCAATATCTTCAAAGGGCCTTACATATTGTATATCTTGAATTAACAGCCTTATATCAATGCAGAAACTAGAACATCCCTCGTATGTGTGTGTGGTTCCATCCCGAACTTACAGCTCCTTTCACTTTGAATTTCCTTTAGTAAAGTTGTAATATCATTATTTAAGAGGTAAAAGTTTGATAGTCTACTGATCTGTAAATACATCTGTTTCCGGTATCTTAATGCAAATATCAAGTAATTTGTGATGTCTTTGAGGCATTGTTGCATGGGGAAAACGGTGTTTCATTTCAAAGTAACGATTGAATGTACCATTACATAATTTAATTTTATACCTCACAAACCTAGACAGCTGCTCGTTGAAGAGACGAAGGGTCAACATTGCGAAAGTTACAATAAATGATCAACAGCGTCAAACAATAGTCATGTATTTACGTATATACTCACCCAATGAAATTTTGATGAACTATTTCGCATTAACGATATGGAAAATTTTATTAAAAATCAAGGAAATCGGAATTTTGAATTCTGACCCTAGGGCTTCTGCCTATATCATCTTGCCAAAGTTCGAAGACTTGCACAACTGATCATGACCCAACGATCACGTGATGTGTTTAAAAATTAGTATTTTACACAAGGAAAAGGGACTGTACATGTCCTTGTCAGTACTGTTGTAAATCCAACTGACGTCCTCATGAAATTCAAGTTACATGATACTAGCATACAAGTGAGTGAACGAACTTTCTGGATACAGCTGGTCCTATGTATAATGTCATTACATGTATTTGCATTTAATTACAAAATGATGTCAGTTTATATTGATAATGTTTTAAATTTTTAATCATTTCCTGAAACAATATGTAAATAAATCTGAACTGATATAAGAAAGAAAAAGCACTGTTTATGTGATGGTTTGTTTAACTTATTTTTGTTGATGTGAAAATGGTTAATATTTCATCTAATGTGTATGTGTGTTTGTATGTTTACTGTAAGTTATTTATTAACAAATTACAATTGGATCTTTCTCATTAATTAGACATTAATTTCATTCTGGTCCCAATGTCGCAGTAAGGAAACACATGTTGCCACGTAAAGTTTACACCTGAATAATGGTCTGTTGTTAATGCTCGTCAAAATATTACAACATCATGCAGTTACACCTTTGAAACGGAGTGTCTTTTGTTAATCGTGCCTTGATACCGTAGGTTATTTCCTCGAATTTGACATCATGCCAAAATACATATAATTAACAACTGCACATATCTACACAACTTATGTATAGTTACTATGTAGGGATATATTGTCGAAGTAATGATGGCTATAAATGGACCGCTGAATGTAAAACAGTAAGATTACATGTAAAAAGATACATTTTGAAGAAGATCATTTTAAAATGACAAACACAATAATGAAATGAAATATTTAGAAATAAAAAGATAACATTTTAATGAAACTTTTAACGATTAGACACCTGAAACGAAGAAAATAAAAGTGAAAAAAATAATATAATATAAACAAGAAAATGAAATACTCTTGTCTTGAAAACTATATTTTTAGCTGTCCTCTCAAATCATGTTTCCACAAAAATGCTCCAATTAACTTCCCCTCAGTGTATCCTGGATATCTGTGTATGTCCTATGAACAAGACCCTTGAAAGTAATGGCCCAAATTTTAAAAGTACAATTTAAACTACAAAATTTGCAATAATATTATGTTTGAACAGTGGGAAAGAATAACGTGTTGTAAAGGAATATATTAATTGTCAAATTTATCTCTCACTTTCAGGAAAGCCTGCGCAATATTGACGGTATAAGCAGTCCATCGGGTTTAGGAAAAACTACTTCCGTCGTGTTTTCTTTACGTAATCAAATCGGGCATCTAGCAAGTGCTCTGCGCATCTTCCAGGTGAGTTCCGTGAACTTTCGCCGTCTATAATCACTCTCGAATATACGCGTTTCAGAGTAACATCTAAAGTGCTCCTCCCCTTTCTCATACATACATTGCTCAAATGTGAAAAACAAGAACAACCCAAATATTCAATATATATGTATTTAATATCAAATATTAAATTTTAGTGTGAAATATTGGGGTGTTGTTGGATATATGTATATACACCTTGTATACCAAGCCTCGAAACTACCAACACAACTTTTCTTAAGAAGAACAGTATAAAGAGAAACGAAATCTCTGTTATAATGATTCATTTTTTGTTCTAATACTTGGTAACTTATCAAGGCAACGATCCACGAAATACCATGTCTTGAAGCTAACTTCTCAAGTCCTCTTCAGGGGACCAGTGTAATTATTGTGCACATAAAGAAACGAAGTCTTTTGAACAGTGGTTCAAATTTTGTTGTAATAGTGGATATATTCTAACCAACCAAGGCCATCAACCACGAAATATCAAGTCTTGAAGCTAACTTCCAACTTTCTCTTCAGGAGAACAGTATAAATGTAGTGCACATCGAGTCCCGGAAGTCACGACGCGAGGACGCCAACTATGATATCTACGTTGACCTTGAGACGGACACTATAAGGCTGGAGGAGCTTGTCAACAGACTGAAGAGGGAGGTGGCCAACATCACCTTCAACGAGCTGAACATCCCCATGTCCCCTCCCGCTAACGCCACCGCGCCTTGTGAGTAGTGAATTGTTGGCTTTTATTTATAGAATTCAGTACTGAACATATGTTGAAATAAATGATAAACTTTTTTTAATAATGAATACCTTTAATGAAAATAATGGTCGTATATGATGATGTTTTTTTATAAAAGTTTGGAAGACAAATCACTTTATCTTTTTTACCCAGAGTGACATTAAATTTTCATTCTTGACGTGAACAGCAGTTATTTTGTAGTATATTTGTAGACGTAGATAAATGATTCATAAGAGTTGACAATGAACCCTTAACGTTGACAATGAACCCTAAGAGTTGACAATGAACTATTAGCGTTGACAATGAACCCTAAGAGTTGACAATGAACCCTTAGCGTTGACAATGAACCCTTAACGTTGACAATGAACCCATAGAGTTGACAATGAACCCTTAGCGTTGACAATGAACCCTAAGAGTTGACAATGAACCCTTAGCGTTGACAATGAACCCTAAGAGTTGACAATGAACCATTAGCGTTGACAATGAACCCTAAGAGTTGACAATGAACCCTTAGCGTTGACAATGAACCCTAAGAGTTGACAATGAACCCATAGAGTTGACAATGAACCCTTAGCGTTGACAATGAACCCTAAGAGTTGACAATGAACCATTAGCGTTGACAATGAACCCTAAGAATTGACAATGCCTTGCCTTGCCCGTAACACACGTAATTATGCTCACAACCATTCGCAGGTAACATGGACCTTGTGCCCTGGTTCCCCCGGAAGATCGGCGACTTGGATATGTGTGCACACCGGGTCCTCATGTATGGATCCGAGCTGGATGCCGATCATCCGGTAAGGATCTCGTTCTTTAGTGTTGGCAACTCAAGTAAAAATTCATGTTTTGCCTCACTTCACCTCACCTCACCTCACCTTGTCTTTGCTCACCCCACCGTCTTTTATCCTGCCTCGGTCCGCTTCATCTCACATATAATCATACTTATATTATCTACATCTACAAGTAGACAAACCGAAGTGTCTGATTAACTGATTTAATCAATAAATGCTAACGTTTATGCAAGTATTGTGTGCAATAACAAATGACATTTTGACAAATTATCTTCGAAAGCTTAGCCAATGCTATTACGTGTTGTAATTTCGGACCTTTCGGTGGAATTTGATATAAATCAATGGGAAAAAATAACCGATACCAAAAACTCGAACAAAAACATTTTTGCTTTCTTATTTCCACCCATCATCTTCTATTTTTGCCCCGCTTATGTCCAGTAGGGCTACAATGACTTACTGTCCTAATGTCTCCATGATTTAATTGACATTTAGGACAGACAATTAAAGGAGGCGTGGTAAGACATGACACAGGGTATTGAAACTAAGGTTTCTAATTACTAAAAAGGGGCAAGGAGATACTGGTCGCTAGAATTGTCACGCGGAGCAAATAAAGACCTTGTCATCCATCAGAACTGTCCTGTGACCCCATGACTTTAACCCATGTGTTCATGACCTGTTATTTGAATCTTCCATGATTTGTTTTTCTGTTACAGGGCTTTAAAGACGAGGTTTACAGAAAGAGAAGAATTCTGTTTGCAGAGCTTGCAATGCAATTTTCACAGTAAGCAGAAATCAATGCAAGAATTAACTTGTAAACACAGCTTGTAATTAAGAGAAGAAACGCTCAATCAATGATTAAACGCCTCCGTCGATGTTCCTTGGAAAAGATAGTCAAACGACGGAGGTTCCGTGGTAAACATTGCAAACTTAAGATACTTCACGTATATGTTTGTAAACACAAAAGGTTATGAAATTGGGATCAAAGTTCAATCAATGTTTTATGTCTATGATGATGTGTTCCAACATAGTGGTACAGATGTATTGAGAGTGTATTACTAACTGTTATAGAATATCTATATTTAAAGTACCTATAACTACAATATATTTAAATTCATCACTTTGTGTTCCTTAAAAAATGTAAATTATGTAAAAGCCAACTCGTTATTTAAAGTCAGTATTGTGTTCAACGTGCTGCATATTTGAAATATTTGGTTCATATGTAGTTCTGTTAATTAATTATAAATTAACCTGTTCATTTTTTTTTATTTCCTCTTTGATTAAGTATCAGGCCCATAGTACATGAACATGTATAATAATATGCAATAAATCTTCTCTATTCCTAATTGGTGACATTGTAAAAGACACTTTTCGTACTTACCAAGTCATGACTGCTTATAGTTTTAGTTAATCAATCAATGGCCTAAATAATCGAAAAATCGAAACATTGTTTTTTACTGAATCTTTGACAAGAAGGTGTTCGTAGAAAGAACATGTCAAACTTTAACGGTATTGTTCGTCATTCAAAATGTTTCATGTGATCTAACAGACATGCTGCTACATTTGTTTGTGAAATACTGTTTTTAAAAATTTACATTTTCGTCAAATGATAACGAGAGCGCGTCTGTATAGTCCAAATATTTAAAAGAACTGACGGGTTTTGTTTATAGAAGTAGTTAAATGTGTCACCGAAACTAAGTGATGTATAAAGTTTTACTGATGTGATTGGTGTTCAAAATATCGAAAACACAACTACAAAAATAGTATGTCTCGCCAGGACTATATCTTCATTACAAATATAATATAAAGCTTATTATTAGTCAAATATAATACCAGTCACTTGTTCTGTTCATCATATTTGTGTATCCGGCGTCTTAGTTCAGAGAAGAATATATGAATATCCATAACGGCTATTTTTACCAATAGGAACATTGACGTTGTTCCAACAATATTTCTCTCTGAGACAGTTTGCTAATCGTGTAAAGTTGTCAAATAGAAGTACCAAGATAAAAAAAAAATATCGAAAGGATTAACAAAAACATGACAGACTCCAACTTTTGATTCCTTGACGATGGTTTGTTTTAAGATTATGGTAGCTCTTTTGATACAGTCTCAAAGTTTCCCAAAGGTTCAAAGTAGTCATGATTTAAATATCTGTCATATCTTTACATATCTGTGGAAATTTGTTTCTATTATTTGATCAGTTACAGTAAGTTTAATTTTATTACCACTTTCAGAGCGAGTTTGACATTGGTGTTGGGGTTTGAAACTGACCGTTATATAATAGATGATGAACAATCCAAACCAATACGATTCTCGCAAAATAAGTGCCAACTAAATAACCACGATACCCTACTCCAGCATTTGATTCTCCGACGCTTTTATAAGAGAATCGAAACTCTAAGAGACATTTTGGCAAGTTAAAAGCCTTCAACAAGTCTCTTCAGATGCTGAGCGAAACAACAACGTTAACCAATAATATTAGATATTAGTCTTGGGCAAATTGTCCTCTAGACAAACACGTATCAATGATAGCTCTTTCTCGTCCTTAAAGTTGTTCAAACAATATTGCAACTCTCAAAGACATTTAGGCAAAGTTGTAAGATATTCGAGAGGTCATTGAGATGAAGGGCAGATACCATGGCGCCATTCAGTATTCCTATTGATGGGAAGTCGGTAAAATCAATGGGGAGGCAGACGACTAATTATAACCAATGAATATGGATGGTATTCGTAAGCTGGGGGCTTACATAGGGTTAGTGCTTCGTCCTTTCAAGGAAGAACGTTATGTAACCTGTGTGTTACAACTTGTAATTAACGCGGCGTAGACTGGCGAAATCTCGCTTGACTTTCCGAGAGTCGTCGCTACTTCCTGTCACCCTTTTGATTACGTTGTATACGCCAATCACATCACACTTACTGACAATGAACGTCAAATTAAATGTGTTAATGGTTGTTGATAATGGATTGTATTAATTAATGGCAGACATATACTGACATGAGTGGTATTGACAAATGTGTTTGGTATGCTTGAATGATTTAGATTTAGTAATACCAATACGAAATCAATCTAACTGATAGGGAGTGACAATATCATTGAGTAGAATATAAAACAGAAGGAATATGTCAGCTTATGAACCATCCCTTCTTCGATGCACAATCTGAAATATTTATTCTACACGTACTGATAACATAAGAAAAAGAATAGGCCTATTGCACTAGACAGATTTACCGCAATTCTTTATTAGTTATAAGCAAAATGATTTCGATAATGTATTTCAAGTAACGTTTGAACGTCAACGTTTCCTTGTCCACGCAGATGAATACACAAGGCACATGAAGAAGTCCTTAAGCTTGATTAGTAAAACTGTCAGTACATAGAGCTAATGTAGTTATTGACTGGAGACTTCTTCTGATATGATTGGTTAGTAAAACTGTCAGTACACACAGCTAATGTAGTTATTGACTGGAGACTTCTTCTGATATGATTGGTTAGTAAAACTGTCAGTACATAGAGCTAATGTAGTTATTGACTGGCGACTTCTTCTGATATGATTGGTTAGTAAAACTGTCAGTACATAGAGCTAATGTAGTTATTGACTGGAGACTTATTCTGATATGATTGGTTAGTAAAACTGTCAGTACATAGAGCTAATGTAGTTATTGACTGGAGACTTCTTCTGATATGATTGGTTAGTAAAACTGTCAGTACATAGAGCTAATGTAGTTATTGACTGGCGACTTCTTCTGATATGATTGGTTAGTAAAACTGTCAGTACATAGAGCTAATGTAGTTATTGACTGGAGACTTCTTCTGATATGATTGGTTAGTAAAACTGTCAGTACATACAGCTAATGTAGTTATTGACTGGAGACTTCTTCTGATATGATTGGTTAGTAAAACTGTCAGTACAAACAGCTAATGTAGTTATTGACTGGAGACTTCTTCTGATATGATTGGTTAGTAAAACTGTCAGTACATACAGCTAATGTAGTTATTGACTGGAGACTTCTTCTGATATGATTGGTTAGTAAAACTGTCAGTACATACAGCTAATGTAGTTATTGACTGGAGACTTCTTCTGATATGATTGGTTAGTAAAACTGTCAGTACATACAGCTAATGTAGTTATTGACTGGAGACTTCTTCTTATATGATTGGTTAGTAAAACTGTCAGTACATACAGCTAATGTAGTTATTGACTGGAGACTTCTTCTGATATGATTGGTTAGTAAAACTGTCAGTACATAGAGCTAATGTAGTTATTCACTGGAGACTTCTTCTGATATGATGGGATTAATAAAGTGCTTTTATTTAAAAGCCTGTTTGGACACATAATATCGAAGAAATTTTGTGTATCTGTATAATGCACCTGAAGAAGGAACGAGGTATATAATGAGAATATATATATATATATATATATATATATATATATATATATATATATATATATATATATATATATATATATATATATATATATATATGCTGTGTTTTCTATTTTCAGCGGAAATCCAATTCCGCGCGTGGACTACACAGAAGAGGAAATACAAACATGGTCAGTATGTACTCGGAAACGTCGTGTATTTTCACATTAAAGAAGTTATTATCCAGAAAATGTTCATGTTCTTATGTATACCACTTCTAAATGCCCTTCAAAGACCTGATGGTCAGTTTGATTAAATTCATAATCGATTAGGTTGAGAACTGACATTGAGATAATCATAATTGCTTAATTTATCATACTATCTCTTACGCAAATGTCGTCATTGGTTATTCACTTGTCCGTGATTCTTCAGTATCGATCCAGTTGGTTGTATTTTCCATTGTGCATACTGGTAAGCAATAGTCTTACTGATTAGATAAGAAGTCGGATTTGGCCTGCTTGAAATTCTTTTGTAAAATCCCTTTCTTTGACGTTAATGTTACCCCATTCTTGTCAGGATTATATAATCTGTGTGTAATTAATAGAGTCTACTACTACTACTACATTCTTGCTTTTTAGCTTGATTTGAATTAATAAGTGATACACGTTTATTTAAGTGAATGAATTGTTTGGTATCTAACGAACCGCAGCGAGTTAAATAGTAAAATAAAAACCAATATATCATTCAAAAGTTACTTTAAATTGTATTACATAGGACCAAGTTTAGTATTGTATTTATAACTTGCTAAGTTACATTGCAAGAAGGTTGTAAAAGGTCACAGTGTGCCGTCATATGAAAAAGAATGACGTCACATCATTCGGAAGCATAATATGACCTTATGACACAATACAATAAAGAAGATGCAGTATACAACGAATACTTTCAGGTTCCATTATTAAGTTAGCAATCTAACAATTTGCCAGATGTCCTATCACGTTATAGGTATGACGTAACAGCAGATACATATTTGTTGTACTGAAGAATAACAAAGTTAACCTTCTCACTGCCAGGGGCACAGTGTTCAGGGAGCTGATGAAGCTGTATCCCACGCATGCGTGTAGAGAGTACCTGACAAACATCCCGCTGCTGGTGGAGCATTGTGGGTACAGGGAAGATAATGTGCCGCAACTGGAGGATGTGTCCAGGTTCCTCAAAGGTAACGTGAAATTATTTAGTTAGAAAGTCGCACCGGACCTAAAACATATCTTATCAGAATTTCCCATTAAAGATCCATCGAGTATGTTAGTGTTTCAAATACATTTTGTCTACAATATGACATGAGATATAATGTTCATATCAAGACAATCCGATGAAATTTGGTTTCAAGGATACCTGCCCTCGATTAACGCGCGTCAATAGAATCTGATGTCAATAAACAATTAATTTGTAATACATTTCAATAAAATTCCCTTTATTATATTCTACGTAGTTCACAACGGTTTCCGAGTCACGCAGGCTTGTCAATTTCACAGTCGTCATAGCAACCCACGTGAAAGTGACTCTTCTCAACTGTTTTCGTCCTGCAGGTTAGCCTCGTCACACGTGTGTACATAACTGAATGTGACGACTGTTATATAACCTTGTTTCTAAATGTCTAAATGTCTAAATGTCCTATGAATATACAAATTAAATAACATTTTACCTGTTAAATGATATGTTCATTGTGATTATACCAACAAGCTGGGACACATTTATATGCACATATTATCGTTGATTATATAATTCAAGCAACATGTCTACTTAGGTAAACAGTTATTTCAAGATATGAAGGAGTCACATAATAAAATGAATTAAATAAACGCCAAAACTATATATTTTAATTTCCTTGAGCACTCATAAACTTTCGTTTTTCTTTTTCGTTCATTTCCGCTTGCAAATTATATACTTTATCTATATTTAGACTGGAAAAAAAACTTTTAAAAGTATTTTGGGTCTAAGAAAATCTTCGAAAAATTAAGTGTATATTATATTTCAATGATATCGATTTTTTGGCAATTTCCTGATATGTCTATCAACATACTCGATAACTCTTTAACGCAAATGATATCTTACAAGGTCCTGAGACGTGACTGTTGTGTAAAACTTGTTATGAAATAAATTCACCCGTGATAAAGGGATTTGTTGTAACAAGAATACCTCATAACATTCTCTATATCAAATCCTCTTGTAATTCTAAAGTTATCCTATAACAGTGATCTGCTTGATAATGGAATACCCTTTCTTGTCAAGCAAGAAATATATTCTTTTGTACTGTAACTCTTCTCACGTCAAGTGTAATATTGCCTATTATGTTACATATCGTTTGAAACTTGGTTTAGAATCTCGTTTTGCGTGAAATATAAATTCAAATGGTTCAGTTAAGCAACGCGGATCCATTTCCCATCCTCTAATTATTAAAAGGTGTTCCCACTAAAATGGCCGCCAGCAGTTTTCGTTTTATACGTGACACCGTTTTTTGCGACTTCGGATCCTCGGTTGTGTAATGTGCTGTTCTATCTTCTTAAGTAAATATATACTGCATTAACATGTATATGCATAACAAATTTGAACATATAAAAATGCAAATAACGTACTGCTGTGCCTTTGACATGATATGTTCACACTTGAATTACACAATACACATTATTTCTTGTTCAATATGAAATTATTTTTGCCATAACATCGGAGTTCTAATCATATTTATGTTCATTTTAACTTGTTGATCATTTGGGACAACGCCACTATCATACTCGTATACCAATGTGCACACACATATATATATATATATATATATATATAATAACAATCATTGTCTTTACATCAGTTCTCGTATTTTGCCGTCGGTGACGTCATAAAACTGATCATAACGTGGGCTAGTTTCGTCTACATTCCAAATGGGATTAAGTAAAAAGTGAAATACGACGTTAACGAACATCGTTCAAATACTCGCTCGCACTCGGCTAATACAAAATTCACAATCGCTTCGTAAAAGTCATATGACACACATTTTGGGGTACTAAACTAAACTAAAAGGGTTCATTCAATGGTCACCAGAACGTTATCATATACGGTGCCTACATTCCAACAGTTTAACAGTTCCAGAAATCATGCTCCATCAGTGTATTTGTACCCGCTACGCTACCACCACACCCTGATTCCCTGAGGCCAGTAACTTTCGTATTGGCTATAAATAACCAGCCAATAAAATAACTTTCGAGAAAAAGAGACAATACCCGGATGAGTGGACCGCTGCACGGCCATTGTTGTTCAAATCACGACATTTCACTGGTTGAAAAAAGTACATGCTATGCTATTTAGCGATGAGAAACAAACCTACAGAAATATGAGTGTCTATAGGGCTCAGCGAATGAGGGTATGATAGCAGCGCAGCGGATACAATATTAAACACTGACGGAGCAGGATGGGGTTCTTTTAGATGAATTTTGATTTCTTATTTTAAAATAAGCAATTATTCAGATTCAACAATATCAATGATATACTTTTAATACGGACTGAAACAGGTTTTGCCGATATTAGAATATTTGGGATTTAGGTATCTATCTTGATTTTATGCATGTGTTTATCTTGACAGTTCCTTATGCAAAAGACAATGCTTTCTTTTCCACTTAATCAATGGCTTGACTAGAGATATCTGAAATATGTGGCTATTCGTATCTTGCCAGTTTCTTTTGAAGCTCCTTGAGCCTCAAGAACTTTAAAGATTTCTCCATAGCGAGAGAGTGTTATTTAAACTTTCTTGCTTCAAATCTGGTATTACCCAACATGCTCCCGCAACACAGCCGAGTTAGACAAAACAGCATGTGTCTTCCGAATGATCAAAGCCGGTGAAGCCAATATGACAGTTACTGATGAAGAACTCCGAACGGCGCATGTCATTTGTCAAAAGGGCGCAAGTTCAATGCGAGGAGCTAATGTTTCTTTAATGTGAATCATCATTGGCAGAAGTAACAGACGATCGGAACTGCCGCATTGATTTAAGACTATCTCGGCTCCGATCAAATCATGAAAATTCATAGCTACATGACATTACAATCGGAAACAATCGGAATATTCTGTCAAAGACGACCAATTCTGATTGCGCATATTTAAAGATCTGTCGTCTAAACCATGGGAGCGGTGGTATTCTCTCCACTAACCTGTCTTGGAACAAATCCCATTTACTTTAGAAATTCAGATAGAATTGTTCAGATTCTTGGGTGTTATGGGTAATAATAAGATTGAGACGATCTTGCCACAGAAGGAATATATGATGTTAGTATTATTACTAATATCTAGATTTTTTAACACTTTTTTAAGCCGCATCAAACTAATTGTACAGTTGATCTTTGAATTCTGATTTCAGTATTTATAAAAGTTTCAACAATTATATCAATCAAGTCATTCTCTTCCCACGGAGGTTACTCCCGGCACTATTCTCGCATAATCCCCTGACAGTGAAAGTTTTCAATCCTGGCAACGTCTTTTGTTTTGCTCAATAAAACAATATTTTAGATATTCGACTGATTTCTCTCACATTGATGAAGTAACTCTCGTCATTTAGACAGTTAGTGCTCACTTTGAAACAATGTCGCCGATTGCACGACTAGCTTCGAATGCAACCAATCATAATTCTCTATTTCTAGCCGAGAAATGTTCGATATATAACAGAGGCTACGATAGAAAATGGAAGGGAGTAACCTCCGTTGGAAGAGAATACAATAAAGTGTAAAACAAGAAATGGTTATAAAAAAATATATCAACATCCATTGATTGATTGATTGATTGATTGATTGAAAACATATTTTATTCATTTACGAAACTGATTGGCCACACGTTATAAACCTTATACAAGCCCTCTCCACATATTCGACAAATCTTGTTTTACAATGGTTTACGATTAACGTCCATAGTAGCAAAAATGGGTGAAGCGACCCGGTTGTAGTTCTGTTGGTTACGCTGGAAAAAAATGTCCTCTTCGATATATATTCACCCACCTAAACAATGTTTAACAGTCATATATCAGTTCAAAATAATGTGGCATGTGTTTGATTGTCAGTTTTCAGTTGTCAAAAGATTAATTCACATGTCAGTACAATGTTTCACATGTTCTCAAATCAACATGCATATGTCAAAATATTCTGATTGTCAATCTGCACATGCCTGAACAGTGTCTGTTATGTTGTCAAGTTAATCCTCATTCTCAAAATAGTATCACACGTAATTTGACCGTCAATCTACAGACGTCAAAACAGATGTCGAAAGGATACAATTCATGTACATGTTTCGCATATCAAACAATGTTATGCATACAATTACCATTTTTCATTTCCTATTTACACTATTCAGTTTGATTTATATAATGCATTTCAAGAAAAATGTGTCCATTCCGTTTATCAACTTAACTATTTGCAGAATTTCTGCCTGCTTTTGAGAAAATATTTTTCTAGAAACTTTCAGGAAATGTTTTCAGTTTTCAACGTTATATAGATAGATTTTATATATGTTTGTAAATATATATTTTTTTAAATAACTATAGTAAACATGTTATTACCATAATATTATATTGACTATTCTGATTCTGATAATAGTCTCATAGCGGCGCTGTTTTTATGAATGTTTTAGAAATTGTCTTGTACTATACAGAGACTTGAATCAATTAGTGTTTGTCTGTCAGCTTTAGATAATGATGATAGATTAAATGACTCATATATTGATGTGTCATAAGATATCTGAGTAAATGAACACAAAATTATGAATTGCGATGTTCATTTCAACCATTTTATAAATATCATTTCCATAGGGGTATTATACGTGTATTTTCAGAATAGATTATTATATTATGATTATGATATAACAATATTCACTGATCTCCGTTAAATTCTCCACCAGAAATCCATATAACCATTGAAAGTTTGTCATTTTAAAACACTTTTCTACGTTGATTTTATTTTTATTTCAGCTCGCACCGGCTTTCAATTGCGTCCAGTTGCGGGATATCTGTCATCACGTGACTTTTTGGCTGGCCTCGCTTTCAGAGTGTTCCACTGCACCCAGTACATACGTCACAGCTCCGACCCATTCTACACTCCCGAGCCGTTAGTTGACCTTTAAACCTCTTACATCAAGTCGAGATCACACAGTTGTCACAACCATACATTAATCTTTTAAAGCTTATTATAACATGTCATATTTTCATTAAATCAAATTGATAGTATCGATGTTTGCGATGATTGAAGCGACAATATATATACATACAAAGAACAACTTCTAAACGCAAGGAATAACTCTTGTCGGTCTCCATTACTGGCTGATTTAAGCATTGCAGTATTTCCCTCGCTTTGCGGTGCCAAGAAAGTGGATCGCTGTACCTGAAATGCATAGTGGACTCCGATTTCCAAGCACAGCAACCTTAAGGAAATACTGCAAGGCCTAAATGAGCCAGTAATGGAGACTGGCAAGAGTTGAGTCTTGCATTGGGAAGTTGTACAAAGAAATAAAGGCTAACTGTTTATGAAATCACGACTATCCATTATAGTAATTAACAAACTGAGAAATTTGGAAATAATTAAGTATAAGAGTTTATGACTAAGAACTGTATGTTGTTTAACCTTTATTCTATATCTTCTTAATTCTATATTCTTTATTCCCAGAGACTGTTGTCATGAGTTGATGGGACACATGCCTCTGTTGGCGGACCCTAGTTTCGCTCAGTTCTCACAGGAGATTGGTCTCGCCTCTCTCGGGGCATCAGACGAAGAAGTGTCGAAACTAGCCACAGTAAGTAAAGGGTTACAAACAAACATTAATTACAAAAACATCGGTAATATGATAAGATCACACGAAACTGGGCCTAGTTTTCGAACATCAGTTTGCGCCACAGTCCCGTCTATCAAACTATCGGTTATGACAATCTTAGCGTTTGGACAGCTTAGAAAAGTCAGGTCCTGCTCTGTATTACAGGAAGAGATACTATCTTAGTATTGCAAACACGTGTGGTTTTCATACGCGTAAAGATGCACTCAAATCAACTGGGAAGAGTGCCAGTAGCTATCCACCATTAGCGAGAGGATAGAAAGTTCCTGAAGATGTGTCCATCCATATGTGAGACGTCGGGAAAAGCTGCATACCGAAAGTTTGTTCACCTACATGTGTATCTTAGTCACAAAGGTCATGTAAATTGACGTTCATTGTATCGTCAATAAAAGTACATCCGATACAACGACAGTGAACCATCAACTGCATGAGTAAAATAATCCTTCTCAAGCATAGTCTGTGTCAGTGGTGCATGTTTATTAAATTTTGCATAAATAAATAGATAGAAGGGGTCAAAGTTTGACTATACAAATTTCATTAATCATCGAATAAAAGTTTTCATATAGACTAAATAAAACAATTTGAGTAATCAATGAGTATAAGAGGAAATATATGATTTATGTTTGACCCATTTGATCACTTACTGAATAGTTCACAGTAGAAAATAAAAAATGTAGTTTTAAAAAGATTGACCCCTAGTCACTTCAAAGAGCTGCCAATTGTAACTGTTTACTATTTAGCATCAAATCAAATTGTGTTGTGGAAAACTCAACTGTCTAATTATCATGGAAACATGCAACATGATCGGACTAGGTTTTGCGTTGATACGATGCTTCAAATACATGCCAAATTACATGATATTTGCACTGAAACACAGAAGTAGATGAACAACCTTTCGATATGCAGCTGTATTTTAACAAAATATAGATAACTATTTCCTTAATTGTTTCAAACGACAGTTCAGTGATATTGTTTTAGGGTTCTTCGGGTTGATTAAGAATGGACAACAAGTAGCCCTGAAATGTCATGTGTTATAAGTAGCTGGTATGTTGTTGTTTTCATCATGTGCCTTATATGATATTTTAGCTGTGCAATTCTATCATGTTTCAGTGTTATTTCTTCACGATTGAGTTCGGTCTATGCAAGCAGGACGGGGGTCTCCGAGCTTATGGCGCTGGTTTGTTGTCCTCTATTGGGGAACTCAAGGTGAATAATAAATGCTTGTGTTCATTAAGAATTATCAACACCGAGTGGGGTACAGTTGTAAAAATATGGATGAATAGTTACAACAGTATCAATCTTATAGATGGGAATGTTGACTATCACATTGAAACAATGCATAGGAAGCCAACAGATGAATAAATATGTAACAACGACAAACATATAGATATTATGAGCGCTTCAGTCACATTTTTGCATCAATCTTCTCAATCTTTATCTTTATTTGGTACTCAAGAGGCCTCAGGCCTATAGTACATTATACATAATATTGCTTCAACATAAATTATTTATGAAACAATCTGTTTTCTCTGTACAAATGCGTAGAAAATATACATGGACAGGTTTTCAATTTCTTTAGTATTTGAGCTGTTTAAAAGTTGCGCAAACGTACTTTTGTTTGGATAAGTATAATATTTTTCTTTTATATATTTACTTCGAATGTTATTGTAACAAGAGCAAATCAAGAGGAAATGATATTCATCTTCAACTACATTTGAGTGACATAATTGACAAGTCCTTTGCTCTCGTACCATATTTACATATCTACCTTTCTCGATTAGGAGTTCGTGAGATGAGCATCGGAATCGTGCAAGACTAATTCTATATTTTTTAACATTTAAACAAGATAGATAGCGTTCGGTATGGATATTGCTTTTAAACATTAGATAGGTGTCACATTTACTTGAGATAGATAATTTTGCCAGCCAATTTTGAAGGTATATATCTTTAAGTCTCTGGGTAAAAGAGTTTATGAATTTCGGATATATTCCAGTTTCCTGGCTCTGCCAAACATTTCCAAATCCAGTTGAGAATAATAGTTTTTTTACATCTGTCACCCAGTTTGTATGTCCATTTCTATGTATAAAATCATCATATTATAACACTTCTTTGGTAAGCGATAGGATGGCATGTGTAATAGTTTTATCCAATACCGAATCGCTTTACAATATGAATAAATATATATGGGAAACCTGCCACATTCTCCATAGATCATGACATTCGGGGTGTTTTGTTTAACACCTAAGAACTTTTTGCAAGCATACAAATGTACCATTTCTAACTTTGCAAATGTATTTAATCCCCAGATCTCAGCCCCATATAAAAGGATAGGGTATCAATCTTCTCATGTGAAACAAACTCATTCCCATGAAGTATTGCAGTTACTTGTCTAAATTCTCTTAAATCATATTGAAATTAGGGGAGACAATTAAACTATGAAAGTTATACAAGTTTAATCCCGTCTAACAATTGAAATTCAGAGTTTGGTGTAATATTGGTAGGTATAGACCATGCTTCACTAAGTTAACAGTTATATGTTCATGAACTTACAGCACGCACTGACAGACAAGGCGGACAAGATCCCGTTCGAGCCGATCAGGACGAGCACCCAGGAGTGTCTCATCACCACCTTCCAGGATGTCTACTTCTACACCGACAGCTTCGAGGAGGCCAAGGAGAGGATGAGGTGGGTTAAATGGGCGGTACCACTGAACATTATGCCATGTATATATAGGTGTTCCCGTTTATTTGACTATTATCCGAGTATCCGCCATTTTGTTTATGTGCATGGTGAAATGAGAATTTTTTTTATTATCACTAATCTTACCTTTCACTTTTGCCCTTTAATTGTATTTTACTGTTCTCGTATTTCGTTTTTGGACTATTAATACATTCCTTGTGATGGTGTAGTTAATATATGCCCATATTGTTTAATATAAAAGGAATCTATCTCTACCGGAGGCAGGGACAGAAATGATAAAACAACGTTGTATTCTGTGACCTTCAGGTCATGATGTAGGACCATTGTACAGACATTGTTTGAATTTGATTCGACTGTATGTGTTTCGATGGCACTCTAATTAGCAAATACATTTGTGTTTAATTATGCAAGAGGTATTTTAACACTTTGCAACACATCTTCCTAAAGCTTGGTGATTCAGCCTGTTCTTCTTCCACAGACAATTCGCCAGTACCATCAAGCGACCATTTGCAGTGCGCTACAATCCGTACACTAACAGCGTCGACGTCTTGAACTCCACCCGATGCATTGCCACCGTGGTGAGCGAGTTGAAGGGGGACCTCTGTATCGTCAGTGACGCTCTCAAACGTCTACAGCTGATGGAGAAACTGCAGAGAGAGGAAGATAAGAAAGAGACTGAGATATAATTGTTTGATAACGGTATTCATGTGAGAGTGAGGGCGCGCATACAACAATGTAAGGAAAACTTGAATGTTGAAACAGTTCATGACCTTCGGGTTATGTTTTAGCTCATACCAACACAGAATGTCGATCTAAAAAGCCGGATTTCTTAGTTAAGCTTCTAAAACAATGCACGTTTGTTAGTTTCTGTAAGCAAGGGAGTTCAGAACGACATAAGCTATTGCACCATATAAACACTGTTTTATTTAAATTATGTCAGATTAATTCAATAAGACTGCTCAGCAATAACTCAGTTGTACTTGCGTCTTATAAGATAATTATTTATTTTCCAGTTTTGTTTTGTTTTATAATACAGGTCTTGAAAAATTATTTGTTGAATGTTCTTATCAAAACTTTGGCTATAATTCAATGAAGATATATAAATATACATCCAGCTATGATTGTATATGAGGGCACAATCCACGTTTTGTGGTTATTCATTTCGAGATTGGTCATTAATAATAAGTTGGAATAAATGGAGCTTTTGGAGTGGAAGAAATAACAAAGATACACTTCGTACCTGTAGCGTTAAGTTGTGTGATATTGTGCAACAATGTCTGTTTATCTAGGATAATTCAAGAGAACATATGTTTGTAACGTGGCCTTTAACAAAGGAAGTTATTTTCGACAAATATTTTTCGATATCGAAAGGCCACAGTGCATAACATCCTCGATTTTATTGATACCGAAACCATGTTGAAGATGAATCGATCTGTAGAGATTTATCGGAAAGGAGCTAGGTAATCACGATATTGTCGAAGATATTGTGCATAAATATACTGTTTTCCCGACCTACAAATAGGCATTATAATTCCTCTAGACTTTAAGTCTGTGTTTTAATATTGGAATATGGAAGGTTAAATATGTAATCTGTTAGAAATAATGCGATTCCTAAATGTCTATCATAATGATAACTGAATGAAGCGGAGGTAAAATCATAATTACTGTACGAAAGCCGTTACAGTTGTGTTGATTGAAAGAAAAGATATGTCCCTGTAAATTGTGATACTTTTAGCATCTGCATTTAAGAATTTTAGTATGAACTGGTTTATGTCGACTCTAGAACTAGGTTGTGTTTGTTGTCTTGGTTACACGAGCATAATGTCACGTTTGTCCATTGTTAAATATTCCAGTAAAGACAACAGATAGATTGTTACACTTGTGAAATCTTATTATGAATATTAGGGATGTCCATATATTAATGTATTCAATGTTGACCTAAATGATTAATAAGATGTAAAACTTGTTAGTATTTAAATCAAATAAAAGATATACATTTAATTTCGCATTATTGTTTTCTGTGGTTGCAAGCAAAGACATATGATCACTTATTTACTATTATATTTTTACAACAGCCAATCAGCGTCTGGTATGTCAGCATATGGTATGATTTCATTAAATCCTTGAAACATCGCATTATACACCCATCACACAGGAGCGGAATGAGCTGGAAGGCTGTCTGAAAAATAATAGCGATTCTCCGCAATTCGAAGTTCATTCTTAATCGTCTTGCTGTCTTAATGGGCATTCTAATTACTCGGGTCAATTCTTGTTACACGCCAAAATGTTTTGTTCAAAACTTTCGATGTACATGTGAATAACATATCGAATGCATCGACGTGAATTCTAAATATCTGAACTATATGAGAGTAACGTTTATAGTATAAAGGGGCTGGATCGTCGACTTCATATGCTCTCTAGTCGCTTGATTTTTGACAATACACGTTCTTGTGATTTCATATATATCGTTAAAATATGATAAGAACATTTAAAATGCCTTTCAGATATTTAGCATTCACGTCGATGCATTCGATATGATATTCGGAGGATGTAGTCGGGGCTGCTATCAGTTTTTGCGCAGTTTCCGTCGCCGCCGCCGCGTTTAATTGCCTATAACTTTTCCTAGAAGGTTTTGAGAACTCATATACATAACTTCTTACTTATACCCTGGGGAATTATTTTGACATGTTCACATTCAAGGTCAAAGGTCAAGGTCACGTGTTCTGAAATCGCTTTAAAAATCCTTGTAAACACGATGACTTGAAAAATACTTCTATAAGGCTCTTATTTGGTATGTAGAAAGACCAAGATTTGAAAAGGCTTTCGCTAAAATCTGTCAAAGGTCAAGGTCACAGTGAGGTTTAAGCATGCTTTTTCGAAAATGTCTTATTTCAACTACCAACACTTTTAATCATTACATGATTGTTATACACAATGAAAAGTGATCGACTGTGTGACCTTGAATATCAAAGGTCAAGGTCAAGAGATATTGGTTAAAGCCACGTTAACCCTTTGATCCAATTTTATAATCAGAAAATGTAATTTCTATCGTTTGAGTTGGGCGAATTAGAGAGAAATTGCTTTCTCTTTGGGAATAAACCAGATAAAATGGGAGGTAATGCCTGTGAAGAGGGCGCTGTGAGAGACGTCTATAAATGTGACGTCAGAGCGCGGCAAGTTCATTCTCGCCTGCGACACTAGCGTATCATGTTGACGATATTTAATAGTTTTCGTTGAGGTATGTCAATGTACGTAACGATGTGCTGTATTAAATAAATGAGTTGACTTTAGAAGGCAAATAGTGTGACGTGTGCATTGTGGTGTTTATGTTTTGGCCACATGTAATTTGTGGTTGTGAAGTAATGCCTCACGGATGAGAGGTAATAGTGGTGGCTGTTGAAGTGATGATCCACGACCTATGAAGGTATGAATTGGGGTGTAAGTGATGGCTAGAGGTTCACGAAGTGGTGGTTATGGCTAATAAATAGTGTATGATGCCTAATGGTCGATCAAGAAGTGGTTATTGTCAATAAACTTATGGTTCATGGTGAATTTTATTGAAGTATTCGTTGATGAAGTTGTGATTTATGAAATGATGGTTCTTGGTTCATAAAGCGGTTGTTCATGGATATGAGATGAGTCTTCATTGTTATGAAGTGGAGATTCATGGTTCGTGAATTGAATATTTATGGTTATGAAGTTTTGTTCACCGTTCATGTAGAGAAGGGTTCATGATGTGTGGCGTGATTGCTCATGATTATGAAGGAATGGGCAATGAAGTGAAAGTCCTTGAACAAAGGAGACTGGGTTCACGAAGTGATTGTTCAGTTATAACGTAATAATTCATGAAGTAATGGTTCATGGTACATGGGTGTCAAGTGATGGTTCGTGGCATGAATTCATGTTTATGAGTGATGGTTGGGATATGTTGAAGTGTGAGTATTTAGTAGTAATTTGACACTGCTGCAGTGCTGGGTACCAACCTTGTGTAGATAATTCGAGGTTTCAGTAACATCTGGGAATTATAGTGATTGCATTTGTGCCTACCTTGTAGGCGGGTTATGTTACAGTAACGTATGGGAATTGCAGTGATTGGTGCCTACCTTGAAGGCGGGTTATGTTACAGTAGCATCTGGAATATGCAGTGCATGGTGCCTACCTTGTAGGCGGGTTATATGTTACAGTAACAGCTGGATTATGCAGTGCATGGTGCCTACCTTATAGGCGGGTTATATGTTACAGTAAGTGTAAGAGTGATGGTTGGGATATGTTGAAGTGGGAGTATTTAGTAGTAATTTGACACTGCTGCAGTGCTGGGTACCAACCTTGTGTAGATAATTCGAGGTTTCAGTAACATCTGGGAATTATAGTGATTGCATTTGTGCCTACCTTGTAGGCGGGTTATGTTACAGTAACGTATGAGAATTGCAGTGATTGGTGCCTACCTTGAAGGCGGGTTATGTTACAGTAGCATCTGGAATATGCAGTGCATGGTGCCTACCTTGTAGGCGGGTTATATGTTACAGTAACAGCTGGATTATGCAGTGCATGGTGCCTACCTTATAGGCGGGTTATATGTTACAGTAACAGCTGGATTATGCAGTGCTTGGTGCCTACCTTATAGGCGGGTTATATGTTACCATAACAGCTTGGAATTGCAGTGCTTGGTGCCTACCTCGTAGGCTGGTTATGTTACAGTAACAACTGGAGTATGCAGTGCTTGGTCTTGTAGGTGGATTGGATGTTACAGTAACATCTGGAATGCAGTGATGCTGAATACTATATGGTAAACCGAAGTGTGATACATGGAAACAGTTATGCCAGACAAAGTGAGCGTCCCGCAACATCGCCCTGATTGATGATTTGTGGTGGAGGAGGAGTGAGGCGCGAATCATATTTGTGAGATATTGTACGGTGCACGATCGTAATAAACGCCTTGGCAAGTGTCGCAGGGAACGTCCATTATGATGTTTGTTGCTTTATCTGGTTTGTGGTGATAGAAAGAGAATAGGTTTTAAGAAGAAACTTGTGAAAAGCGACGCCAGTGATGATTCACCTTGTAAGTATCAACTCGAATAATGAAAAATGTTTTGTTAAAATAATTCCCAGGAACAGAGAAAGGCGAGACCCAAAGTTTCGGGGCTGCTCTGCTTTTGCGGTGTCCCGCATACGCTCATCTAGTTAATTATAAGGGGTTGGATCGTCGACTTCATATGCTTTCTAATCACTTGTTTTCGACATTACAATCCCCTGTGTAGGAAATATTATGATAACATTCGAAGAACAACAGAAATGGTAAGTTCTATTCCTGTCAGAATGTTCCCGAATGTATACCGAACTAGTCGGAATGCGATTCGACGGCTGAAAAGGAAATGTATTCGACATTTTGAATAGCCTACTCTAACTTCTTTGGACA
This sequence comes from Gibbula magus, assembly GCA_936450465.1. Taxonomy (NCBI): domain Eukaryota; kingdom Metazoa; phylum Mollusca; class Gastropoda; order Trochida; family Trochidae; genus Gibbula; species Gibbula magus. The sequence continues at coordinate 35,729,939 of OW388293.1, forward strand.
TGTATTCTCAATATTCTGCTGCATTCTTACAGCATGTTATATATTTGTATTGCCTTATAAATGCATTGTAAAAAGTTGGACTATTTTTTAAAATGTGTACATGCATTCTAAATATAAACTGCATTCTAATAGTATTTTAATTATTCTGATTGGCTTCTATACATTTGGACTAATTTTTTCGAAATAACAGACTTTGTCCAAGCATTTGACCTGCATTCGAGAACTGTGACGCGGGAATTTGCAAGAATGCCCTCGAATAAAAATGTCTGCTGAATCTAATTAATCCATGTCAATTCCAAATCCTTTAGATATTTCTCAAAATTAAACATTTGGAAAATGAACTTGGTTGAACTTGTATTAGGGAGATAAGTCCGTGTTGAAAAGATGTAATTGATAACATCCTTATCCGAGGCTATTCTAGCAGAGAGCCTTTGCTCTAGGGAAAATAGGGCCTTTCTTTGCTAGACCACCCGAGGATGAGGGTGTTATCTACTTTACATACGGAAAAAAAGGCTAACGTGTGCAATTTGTGTACATGTTTTAGCGAGAGGTAACAAGTAAGCGCACATAAAATATCATCTAAGTTCCAGGAGAGCAGAACAGATGTCAACAGTCCACAAACCATTCTTCTAAATGGTAGCACCTTGGGCTACAATACGAAGGGTTGCGGGTTCGAATCCCGCATTGTCTACTATGAACATTTAAATGAGGCAATTCTGCTGATCGATTACCTTACTTATTAGGACTTTGAAATGATCGGTGCCAAGTAATTAGAGAATAACCAACGAGGTACGAGTGATTACGGGAAATATCCATGAGTCTAAATAATGTTCAGCCACGAGCTTTAGCGAGTGGCTCTGAACATTATTTAGACGAGTGGATATTTCCCGTAATCACTCGTACCGAGTTGGTTATTCTATATATTATCCATTATGCGATTAAATTGACCAAGTTACGCTTGGTTATTACATTTTCATGTTGGGCGGCCGCTGTGAAGGACCCGTCGCCACAGTAACATTGTGACGTCATAAGATAATTCGTCGCGTCAGACCATTGTTTTATGACGTCATAGTCATTCTTTCTCCGGGTAACCGACCAATCAACGTTGAGAATCACTTGAAAGCACATGTGCAAATATCACAAAAATAATCACCTGTGTCTTCTCACCCGTATGGGTAATAATCCAGTATAAGGCACTTCAAGTGAGGTATAATCCTGTATAAGGCACTTCAAGTGAGGTATAATCCTGTATAAGGCACTTCAAGTGAGGTATAATCCAGTATAAGGCACTTCAAGTGAGGTATAATCCTGTATAAGGCACTTCAAGTGAGGTATAATCCAGTGTAAGGCCTTTCAGTAGGGTTTGTAAAGTCCTATTTCGATTCTTTTTACAGGGATGTTCTCGCGGGAAGAGAACCCAATTTAAAGGGTGTTAAATATATCAGGTCTTTATATATACCTTCACCAAGACCGAGTTTAGGGACCGTGTAGCACGTTCTGCTCACTGAAATAAAGTGATCTCACGAAAAGGGAAATAATGGTTACCAATGGCTAGATAATACCCCTTAATAAATAAAGAGAGTTCTAAAACGAATGTACATGGTTTGGTTAAGCCATGGGAGTACCGGCATTTCCCTTCGAGTGACCATTTTAATGTGTTCAGATTAAAATGGTCACTCGAAGTTAGTTCAAGTAATCTGACTGATCTAGCGATACCTAAACACTCACACTAAAATGTTGATCATGGCACCATGATGGAATGGTCATTCTGAACTCTCAAAATCGCATTAGACCCACAAGTCTACCTCTCACACTGAAGAGTTCCATAACACTGTCATTTTAAACGTCGCACAATTTTCTTCCAATAGGGATAACCGTTTTCTATGGTTACGGTTTATCGGGTCGTGTACTTAGATGTTTTACAATATGTTGTACAAAAATATTGTTTAAATTTTAATAATGAATGGAAAATTTAAGAAGGTACAAATTAAGGCAATATTTTACTCTTATCTCGCCTAGTTAAATGTATAGCACCGTACATGTATATTGACCAGATCTCACGTGTTTATTAAGGAGTTTCTGTTTATTTCATTTTTGTTATCAACTTAATATATCCTATCCATCCTTTCATATCGTACAAAGCGTATATAATGTAATAGAAGTGGTTGGCGCTTTAGGTCTAGTAACACAAGCCAATACATATTTAAGATTATCTATAAATATAAGAATGGCCCGTAAGTGGATGTCAAAACTTTTTTAGGCAAGGAACATGTACATGTCTCCAAACAATGATCTGATTCGTTTTGAGTTTGTCACATGCATATCTTCTTTAGTACACATTTTCATAAACATAACCATTGTAACGTTTTCGTTTGGATTCTTCAGATATGAAAGCTAGGCATGAAGTTGAACAGCAATACAAAGCAGACAATGTGGCTTTCTTAAAGGGGCAGTAGCACGTTTTTTGCCAAATTTATTTTTTCAAATTTCCCGTTTATAATGATAGTTTATGTAATTTAAATAAACTTTAGGGGGTAAAACATCTTAGTACACAAACCAATTAACTGTAGTGGTAAAAACTATGTTGCGTAAAAACCAAAAATTGCATGGCGGCCATTTTATTGTGAACACAATTTATTATTTTGTTTTACAAAAACGATTCCCATGGCTTTACCGAAACATGTACACTCATTTTAAACTTTATTTTCCGAAGAGAGAATGATGTTTTACTATTGCTGAAATTATTTTTCAAATACATTTCATCAACTTATTTGAGCGAAAAAACGTGCTACTGCCCCTTTAAATTGTGACTGCCGCCCAGTCGGTCATGAACATCATGGATATGATATTTAATTTAACAATAGATTGATAAAGAAGTTGAAACAAACTGCAGATCAAAATGTTAAGTCTGTTTAACTCAAACAATAAGGACATATTTTCTTTTTTTTTCATTTCATAAATTAAATAAATTATAACGTTTTGACTGTTGATAAATACAACCAAATGAAATTGGACTGAATTTTAATTATGCCCATGGACCGTGGTCGAGTCGGTCGCTTCATCTTTCTTGATGTAGGCTATTCACAACACTTTTCAATAAATTAACGATGGGATTAAGCAAATTTAATGCACTACCATAATTATTATGTCATGTATTATTTATAAAATGATAATTTCTTCCTTCCCATAAACAATTACATGTGATTATGTTATATATAAGCATATATACACCATTAGGCCTATATGGTAAATACCACCATATATGAAGTCATGTTCATTTGAGAATTTTTAGGAAAATAACTGCTATCGTTGACTTTTTCAAGCGAATTCTTTTGATGGTTAATCCTTTGACACATGTCAACGTTCGTGGCATGGTATGTTTAGGTTGATGCGAGCGTGAAATGGTGACCAAAATAACGTTGAACTGAACGTAAGTTTTGACGGCTTGCCCGCGGTCACGTGACTTTTCAAAGGGACGTCACTCACTCGTTTCGCGAAACTGGAAAATAGTCAATTAAGTTGGGAAATTGCACTTACCCGCTGGGCTAGGGGGGAGCTTTGACTAATTTAATAATTTGATCCCAATCAATAAAAGCCGACAAAAATGTTTCAAGTTCTCCACAAGTAAGAAACTATATTTTTATCAATATTCCACGGTAGTTTAATAGGCCTGCTTTCGTGGTTGTTAGAATCCATTGTATATATTTTAGCGGTCAAATGAAGAGGGTTCCAGGAGAGTTACGTCCCCTTATTAAATAAAAAAAATGGCGTTGAAATGACGGTATGAACGCTAATCGGGGCCTCTTTCTTCGTTACCGTGTGGTTGGACTCTCTTCATTTTCGTTTGAATAGTCGCTGTTTGTTCATGTTTCGTATTTCTTTCCTCAGACATTTCTTGAAGTATTTTCCTTCCATCCTCCAGGATTAAAACAGACATGCGTGAAGCAACGAGTCACTTTATTGCAAGTCATTGCTTCGGTGAACATGCTCGTGACGTCTAACTCTAATATCAGGCAGGAACTTTGGATCTCAAATTATATTGGTAAACTGAACTGTCATTGACTGATTCATCACCCTGGATTCTGTCATCAACCTTTCCAGGAAAAAGAACTGTCAACTGATTCATCACTCTGGATTCTGTCATCAACCTCTCCAGGACACAGAATTTACTGTCAACTGATTTATCACTCTGGATTCTGTCATCAACCTCTCCAGGACACAGGACTGTTAGGCTAACTGATTCATCAGTCTGGATTCTGTCATCAACCTCTCCAGGACACAGGACTGTTAGGCTAACTGATTCATCACTCTGGATTCTGTCATCAACCTCTCCAGGACAGAGAACTGTCAACTGATTCATCACTCTGGATTCTGTCATCAACCTCTCCAGGAAACAGAACTGTCAACTGATTCATCACTCTGGATTCTGTCATCAACCTCTCCAGGACACAGGACTGTTAGGCTAACTGATTCATCACTCTGGATTCTGTCATCAACCTCTCCAGGAAACAGAACTGTCAACTGATTCATCACTCTGGATTCTGTCATCAACCTCTCCAGGACACAGGACTGTTAGGCTTACTGATTCATCACTCTGGATTCTGTCATCAACTTCTCCAGGACATAGAACTGTCATCTGATTCATCACTCTGGATTCTGTCATCAACCTCTCCAGGACACAGAACTGTCGACTGATTCATCACTCTGGATTCTGTCATCAACCTCTCCAGGACATAGAACTCATTCTCAACTGATTCATCACTCTGGATTCTGTCATCAACCTCTCCAGGACACAGGACTGTTAGGCTAACTGATTCATAACTCTGGATTCTGTCATCAACTTCTCCAGGACACAGAACTGTCATCTGATTCATCACTCTGGATTCTGTCATCAACCTCTCCAGGACACAGAACTGTCACCTGATTCATCACTCTGGATTCTGTCATCAACCTCTCCAGGACATAGAACTCATTGTCAACTGATTCATCTGGATTCTGTCATCAACCTCTCAAGGACACAGGACTGTTAGGCTAACTGATTCATCACTCTGGATTCTGTCATCAACCTCTCCAGGACAGAGAACTGTCAACTGATTCATCACTCTGGATTCTGTCATCAACTTCTCCAGGACATAGAACTCGCTGTCAACTGATTCATCACTCTGGATTCTGTCATCAACCTCTCAAGGACATAGAACTCATTGTCAACTGATTCAACTGGATTCTGTCATCAACCTCTCCAGGACACAGGACTGTTAGGCTAACTGATTCATCACTCTGGATTCTGTCATCAACCTCTCCAGGACACAGAACTGTCACCTGATTCATCACTCTGGATTCTGTCATCAACCTCTCGAGGACATAGAACTCATTGTCAACTGATTCATCTGGATTCTGTCATCAACCTCTCAAGGACACAGGACTGTTAGGCTAACTGATTCATCACTCTGGATTCTGTCATCAACCTCTCCAGGACACAGAACTGTCAACTGATTCATCACTCTGGATTCTGTCATCCATCCTCCAAGACACAGGACTGTTAGGCTAACTGATTCATCACTCTGGATTCTGTCATCAACTTCTCCAGGACATATAACTCACTGTCAACTGATTCATCACTCTGGATTCTGTCATCAACCTCTCCAGGACATAGAACTCATTGTCAACTGATTCTTCACTCTGGATTCTGTCATCAACCTCTCCAGGACACAGAGCTGTCACCTGATTCATCACTCTGGATTCTGTCATCAACCTCTCCAGGACACAGAACTGTCAACTGGTTCATCACTCTGGATTCTGTCATCAACTTCTCCAGGACACAGGACTGTTAGGCTAACTGATTCATTACTCTGGATTCTGTCATCAACTTCTCCAGGACACAGAACTCATTGTCAACTGATTCAACTGGATTCTGTCATCAACCTCTCCAGGACACAGGACTGTTAGGCTAACTGATTCATCACTCTGGATTCTGTCATCAACCTCTCCAGGACAGAGAACTGTCAACTGATTCATCACTCTGGATTCTGTCATCAACCTCTCCAGGAAACAGAACTGTCAACTGATTCATCACTCTGGATTCTGTCATCAACCTCTCCAGGACACAGGACTGTTAGGCTAACTGATTCATCACTCTGGATTCTGTCATCAACCTCTCCAGGAAACAGAACTGTCAACTGATTCATCACTCTGGATTCTGTCATCAACCTCTCCAGGACACAGGACTGTTAGGCTTACTGATTCATCACTCTGGATTCTGTCATCAACTTCTCCAGGACATAGAACTGTCATCTGATTCATCACTCTGGATTCTGTCATCAACCTCTCCAGGACACAGAACTGTCGACTGATTCATCACTCTGGATTCTGTCATCAACCTCTCCAGGACATAGAACTCATTCTCAACTGATTCATCACTCTGGATTCTGTCATCAACCTCTCCAGGACACAGGACTGTTAGGCTAACTGATTCATAACTCTGGATTCTGTCATCAACTTCTCCAGGACACAGAACTGTCATCTGATTCATCACTCTGGATTCTGTCATCAACCTCTCCAGGACACAGAACTGTCAACTGATTCATCACTCTGGATTCTGTCATCAACCTCTCCAGGACATAGAACTCACTGTCAACTGATTCATCACTCTGGATTCTGTCATCAACCTCTCCAGGACACAGAACTGTCACCTGATTCATCACTCTGGATTCTGTCATCAACCTCTCCAGGACATAGAACTCATTGTCAACTGATTCATCTGGATTCTGTCATCAACCTCTCAAGGACACAGGACTGTTAGGCTAACTGATTCATCACTCTGGATTCTGTCATCAACCTCTCCAGGACAGAGAACTGTCAACTGATTCATCACTCTGGATTCTGTCATCAACTTCTCCAGGACATAGAACTCGCTGTCAACTGATTCATCACTCTGGATTCTGTCATCAACCTCTCCAGGACATAGAACTCATTGTCAACTGATTCAACTGGATTCTGTCATCAACCTCTCCAGGACACAGGACTGTTAGGCTAACTGATTCATCACTCTGGATTCTGTCATCAACCTCTCCAGGACACAGAACTGTCACCTGATTCATCACTCTGGATTCTGTCATCAACCTCTCGAGGACATAGAACTCATTGTCAACTGATTCATCTGTATTCTGTCATCAACCTCTCAAGGACACAGGACTGTTAGGCTAACTGATTCATCACTCTGGATTCTGTCATCAACCTCTCCAGGACACAGAACTGTCAACTGATTCATCACTCTGGATTCTGTCATCCATCCTCCAAGACACAGGACTGTTAGGCTAACTGATTCATCACTCTGGATTCTGTCATCAACTTCTCCAGGACATATAACTCACTGTCAACTGATTCATCACTCTGGATTCTGTCATCAACCTCTCCAGGACATAGAACTCATTGTCAACTGATTCTTCACTCTGGATTCTGTCATCAACCTCTCCAGGACACAGAGCTGTCACCTGATTCATCACTCTGGATTCTGTCATCAACCTCTCCAGGACACAGAACTGTCAACTGATTCATCATCCTTGATTCTGTCATCAACTTCTCCAGGACACAGAACTGTCAACTGGTTCATCACTCTGGATTCTGTCATCAACTTCTCCAGGACACAGGACTGTTAGGCTAACTGATTCATTACTCTGGATTCTGTCATCAACTTCTCCAGGACACAGAACTCATTGTCAACTGATTCAACTGGATTCTGTCATCAACCTCTCCAGGACACAGGACTGTTAGGCTAACTGATTCATCACTCTGGATTCTGTCATCAACCTCTCCAGGACAGAGAACTGTCAACTGATTCATCTGGATTCTGTCATCAACCTCTCAAGGACACAGGACTGTTAGGCTAACTGATTCATCACTCTGGATTCTGTCATCAACCTCTCCAGGACAGAGAACTGTCAACTGATTCATCACTCTGGATTCTGTCATCAACTTCTCCAGGACATAGAACTCATTGTCAACTGATTCAACTGGATTCTGTCATCAACCTCTCCAGGACACAGGACTGTTAGGCTAACTGATTCATCACTCTGGATTCTGTCATCAACCTCTCCAGGACACAGAACTGTCAACTGATTCATCACTCTGGATTCCGTCATCAACCTCTCCAGGACATAGAACTCATTGTCAACTGATTCAACTGGATTCTGTCATCAACCTCTCCAGGACACAGGACTGTTAGGCTAACTGATTCATCACTCTGGATTCTGTCATCAACCTCTCCAGGACACAGAACTGTCACCTGATTCATCACTCTGGATTCTGTCATCAACCTCTCCAGGTCACAGAACCGTCAACTGATTCATCACTCTGGATTCTGTCATCAACTTCTCCAGGCCACAGGACTGTTAGGCTAACTGATTCATCACTCTGGATTCTGTCATCAACTTCTCCAGGCCACAGGACTGTTAGGCTATCTGATTCATCACTCTGGATTCTGTCATCAACCTCTCCAGGACACAGAACTGTCAACTGATTCATCACTCTGGATTCTGTCATCAACCTCTCCAGGACATAGAACTCACTGTCAACTGATTCATCACTCTGGATTCTGTCATCAACTTCTCCAGGCCACAGGACTGTTAGGCTAACTGATTCATCACTCTGGATTCTGTCATCAACCTCTCCAGGACACAGGACTGTTAGGCTATCTGATTCATCACTCTGGATTCTGTCATCAACCTCTCCAGGACACAGAACTGTCAACTGATTCATCACTCTGGATTCTGTCATCAACCTCTCCAGGACATAGAACTCACTGTCAACTGATTCATCACTCTGGATTCTGTCATCAACTTCTCCAGGACACAGAACTGTCAACTGAAGTCCACCACACATTTACAATTTCTGTAGAAACCTCAATCAGAAACATTGCTCAACTTTTCCTTCTGCCTGAAGCTAGTAAATATAACCATGTGTTTTCTGCTAGTGTTTTCGGCCTCTGTGGAATATTCACAGTGGGTTGGTTGGCAATTGTTTAACGCTGATTGAGAAATATTGCAGTCATTAGCATTATCCATCCTGATCCATAAAGCTATTTTAGAAATGATAATAATTCATTTGTAGAGAACATATTTCTCAATTTTAGCTGTTCAAAAGGGCTGTACAGAAGAGAAAGTTACAAATTTCATGTCTGTTTAAACAGGAACGTTTATAGAAAGAAGGTGGTGTGGGAACTTGCTGTTTTTAGTTCAAATGGTATAGGTGGTAGTTGTTTTGATAGAGAATGCAGTGTCTTGACCTTGAGTGGATGTTGTCTAGTCTGGATCAGAAGTAGAAAGGGGAGTTATAAATGCGAGGAGCAGCATATGTATTGTGAAAACTTTGTCCATTACTCTTTGCTGGACTTCACCGGATTTGGTCATTGTCGCCATGTGAGCTGCCTAGTTCTGAAACCTCTTCACATGGGACATGGAACTAGATCCAGCTAATAAGGCATTGCAATAATTCTACCAAACGCAAGGCATAACATTTGCCAGTCTGCATTACTGGCTGATTTAACCCTTGCGGTATTTCCCTCGCTTTGTTGTGTCAAGATAATGAATCGCTGCACCAGAAATGCATAGCGGGCCTGGATTTCTAAACACAGATTTCTTAAGGAAATACTGCAAGGCCTAAATCAGCCAGTAATGGAGACTGGCAAGAGTTATGCCTTGCATTGGGAAGTTGTCCGGAGAAAGGTTTTGATCAAAGCCTATTCCTAGTTTTTCACCTGCTTTGTTTTGGAAAAAGTGCTATCCCACATCGATGGCACCAACTTTGCAAAGCCATTATTTCGTGTCAATAATAAAGAAGCGCTTAAGCTATTAAGGAATCTTACGATTAAAATACCCTGGAATGGGGTGTAGTATAACTTATTTCCTTTACCGGTTAAAATGTTATCAAAGTGTGAGTGGCTATTGGAGGAAACCTTATTGTTGAGATTTGGACTAGTTTCTTGGATTGGGCCAGGAAAAAGTAAAATTGTTATCCCTAAAGGCTATCATATTATATTTATATATATATATAACTTCTAACCTTAAGGATGTGCTCAGGAAAGCTTTGCATATAAAAATTATCAATGTATACTGGACGTGATTTAGGAAATTCATCCAAGATGTTTTCTCTCGTAAGTCACATTTGAATCGAATTACTTTATTTCAGTCTTTACAAGTACCTCTTAGATGCAGCTTTTTTCTTGTTTGTAAATTGATGTAAATTTCTTCTTTAACTTCTTCTACAAAATGTAGATTTTCTTAAAAATGAAAATAAACCATAGTCTTAACATGAAGATTGTTGTATTTACTTCCTCGGAAGTTCCTCCATTCATAAAAGTGTTGTATATAATTTTCATTGTCAATAACGGGCATCTTCAATGTACAAGCATTTCACAAGAAATTTTCTCTAGAGGGTGTTGTATTGTCAAAACACAAAGATAACATATCAAGGAATTCATTGATTTAATGTTACGTTTTGCTACCTGTTAGGAAGGCTTCATCATAGTCGCGAAATGTCACATTAAATCTATGAATTCCTTGATGTGTTACCTTCGTGTTTTCTCTCATGTCGTTGTGAATAATTTATTTGATCCACATTTGCGAGGTGAGGTGAGGCAAGTTGGGCTTTAATGCCGCTTTCAAGAGTATTTCACTTATATCGCTGCTGCTAGTATTATGGCAGGAAGAAAGCCCGCAACGCCATGTGGCTATGCATTGCGGTGAAACCTGCGAGCATCGGCTGAAACTACTGAACCATGGGTGGTACTACGCTGTAATTCAGTGTAGCATTGCACCCAAACCTTACTGCGTGTAGAACAGTTCTCTACTGCAGACAAAGTTGCCGTGCCCATGGCCGGATTCGAACCCAGGACCTCTTGATCCGAAGCCGAACGCGCTAACCACTGCGCTATCCCGCCCCCTCCACATTTGTAACACATACCGTATTCATGTATTGTTTACGTGGTTAGCATCTCTCCAGATGCTAGTTTATACATTTTCTCATATCCTTCTCTGCTTACCAACTTTGAGTTTTAAACAATAACAATACTATTAATAGTTATATTAACAGTGACGACTGTAACATATAATATCACCAATTGTTACATCTAATATACATACTACTAACACCTTCATACATACTTGGCCATTTCAGATGAATTAAAAACTGAACATCACGACTTGCTAAGCTCATTTTAACTGAATTCAAAACAACAGCATTACATCATCACCATTCAACCTATTGTTCTGCCAACATGCAATCAATGTATTGAAACGTGTTTTATTTTACCTACAGTATATGTTGTCACCTGCCTGATAATATTGCTTAAATAGAGAATCTCACCAAGTGTCTTCTGATGTCAAACAAACCAACACAAGTTGATAAAGTTACAAATATCTGAGACTTGCTGAGGATATTTTAACTTTGATCATCGAGTGTTGATATATTTGATATCAGAACACACTTGGGTGAGATTCTCTATTCATCATTCAAAATCATTCGTCAACAATTATTAGCAAAAGAATGACATATCTGAAACACAAAGCTGCCAATTTAGCTTTTTCAACAGTGATCTCAAGTGAGGTCATAGAATTGTGACATCATAAGCATTATGGCATCATAGTATTGCTATGTCATCAATATTGTGATGTCAAAGCATTGTCAGTAGTGTTCTCAGTGATGCCAATGCTTTGTGATGTCATTAACTGATGATGCAATTGCATTAGGACGATTTGATTGATCCAAACAAGCGATATCTACTGTGGGAGCCAGTTTTGGATAATACAAAATAAATCAATAGAAAAACCCTACTGATATTGAAAAATATAATTATCTAACCCAGAATTTAGCAATCATTATTATCGCTTGAATATTTAATGTGCTCATGTTTCAAGCGACGTTTCAGTAAAAGATAATTCATGAACTTGCCATTCCATTTACAAATTGTTCTCGATCTGCCATATAATTTATTCCTATTCCTATTTTAAAACCTAAACCCTTCTTGAGTTGAGAAGTTCAATGGGAATGGATGCGTTAAAAATAATCTTCAGTCAACATAATAGCCACCAGGGACTAACTCACAAGAATGGACGAACTCAAAATCAACTTCACAAAAAAAGTATTTATTAAAATTAATGTTGATGAACAATGACACAACTTGAAAGATCCCAGTGTGCAAAATTTACTACAACAATTGACATGTGAAAACTGGAGATTTTTGCTCTCTGAGATGAAGACGTTCACATTGACAGTAACAGGTTTGTCATATTAACAGCGTAAAGATTTAGTCCTCGGCCAGCAGCTAGCATCTAACATAAATTACAAATACTGTCAAACAGGACAAAAATAAATTGTAAAATGACCAATGAAAAATGATTATGAACAGTAGGAGGAAACACCTAATGTTATGACCTGAGTGATACGAAATGGTCAATGGTAACAAAATGCAACTGCAGCAGCAAAAGCAGCAGTCTATGTATACATAGCAAATTGTATTATAGAATTAAATTAGTGGATAATATGCAACAAGATGAATCTGCACCAAACATCAATTTCATTGCAAATAAATGGATGATATGGTGATGACGATGATGATGAAATGGATTTGCGACTGCCGCAAAGGCGGGCGAACAATGGGGATGGCTGGTTGAGACGACAAGCACTTTCTGTGGGTGGTGGGGGTCGGGGGTGAGAGGTCGTCACTATGTGTCGTGGAGGATCTCCCATAAACAGTTAGCCAGGGCATTGGAGGACTCGACTGCACTCATCGTCTGGTAGCTGAGGTGGCGTTCTCGTCTCTTGATCAGGCTGAAATGTGAGCAGGATAGATTAGATAGTTGTCGGATACATAATGAGGAATTGTAGTACATGAGGCCTTATGTTAGCAATGTAAAGTAGGTAGTTGGAGGGAGGGTCTGAAGTATTCTCTTATTTGCAATCACATCAGGTTGTTAAGTGATTTGCATCACCATGCATTACAGGGAAACCTGAGAGTATTGGTTGAAACTAGCAAACTATGGCTGGTGCTGTGCTGAAATACAGTGAAGCAGTGCACCCAAACCTAAGTACATGTAGAACATGCTCACTACAGTTCAAGATCCAAGTCAAGGCAAAACCACTGTTACCCCACCCAGGCTAGGTGAAGGAAAAACTTGATCATTATGACTAAACATAACCATCATTCAAACTTAATTCATTAGACGAATAATAAATTTTGAAAAGTCTGCCTTTGTAATGTTTAAAACTTTTTTGGACTTACCACATTGAACATACTAATGCCATTCTAATATTAGAGTCACTAAGAATTACACACATTCATTCTAGGAATATCACCGAAAATTGAAAACAAAGCATGAGAGTGTAATTTTTGCAAGGCAAAATATAGAAAAATCTTAAGTTACCAACCTGGGGCCATATTTTTATGAAGCTCTCTTAGCGATAAGATAGTCGTAAGTGCCATACATTAACATTGACTTACGGCTATCTTAGCGCTAAGAGAGCTTCGAAAATATGGGTCCTGGTCATTGGAGAGGGTAAATTTTTATACACTTGTATTATTCAGACACAAAAGTACAATAGTCTTCTAAAGCCAGAGAACTTCAGCAATCACAAACACTTTGATTCCGATACCAACTGTTCAACAACATTCTGGCTGTTCCTTTACAACTTATGTGAAAGAGTTTAGTGAATGATTATAATGAATGGTGTATACATACCTCCTGCCAAGAGCCGAGTATCTGGCCAGGTTCCTCAGAATGAGAGCAGCAGTCAAGCGGATGTGCTTTGTAACGGGACCTTCTCTCGGTTCCTGATTAACAGTAAAACATTCAATTAACATTGCTTTTGAACCTTTAGAATCTACTCTATATAAATATCATAATCAACAATTAACCAACTTTATTTTTAAAGGAAGAAAACATAAATTCAAATCTTGATCTTATTTAGGTTTTACCATGTTATAATCCAATCTGTGGCATATTGATACGATGAAAACTATGAAATTATCAAATCTAAACACAAACAAGTTTACTTGAATCAATCCAACACAGCATGTCAGTATGATGTAATCTGCAGCAACATTCTGATGTGACATTACACAAAGCTCGAACATTCAGACAAACTTACACTGAACTCTGGGAAGGGTGGTTTTGGAGTGAATCGTTTGATTGCTTGCATGGCAGCATCGTTGGGGTACACCATGGTGGTGGGTGTGGTGATTGCGGGAGAGGGTTGTCCAGTCTGTGCAGCCGTCACGCGCCGCTGGTGTGCCGCCCGCAGTGCATGCTCCGAACAGTGATGATCCTGAAAGGAAAAGTCTTGTATTAAAGGGGGCTGCACCATATCTTGTAAACTTTGCTATTGTTATCCAATTGTCTAGTCATTCTCACATTAAAATTGTTGGTTCGACAAAACCCATGGGCAATACCAAATTACCAGATTCTAAATATTAGAATTTGCTAAATTTATTGGACCTAATTGCTAATAATTTTGATAAGGTGTTTATAATAAAGTGGTAATGAAATCTTCAATTTTGAAAAAATAAAAAGTTCGAAATATTCTATATTAGTTTAGGAAAGATGTTTTCCTTATGCTGTAATATGGTTTAAATTATTGACTCTCATGTTAGATCAAAGTTATTTTTGGTTGAATATATTGCGCCGGTCATTAACCGGGAAGTATATTTTGAAATAGTAGTTTTGCTTTTACCTGACAATGAGTGACGAGAGACCACCTCTTGCGTCGCAGCTGCTCACACCCCAGCCACTGACAGAAGCCGTTTGTGTCTGCGTGGATGTGCGTCTTTGTCACATGGATAAACACACTCCGTGCGCTGTCAAAGCACCTGTTCACAAAAATACCCTCTTAATTTCATTCAACTCACTCAGTAATTATCAAAGTTGTACATAAAATAAAGCATTGATAGTTTTTTATTGTCAGCAATCCTTTTGTTCAACACATAAAATGCCTTCTTCACAGGTTACATAAGATTCTTCTTGAAATCAAAAGAAATGAAAGAAAATAACAGTTTTGCTTAGATGGTTTAGAACAACGAATGTTTTCAGTCACTAAGAAAATTCTTGTTTTCATCATTCATAACTATACTGTAACTCACTGATAGTTCTTAAAGGAAAACGTAAACCAATTGATGGACATGTGACGTCACATTCCTTTCAAAAGCACTTTTATTAGGAAAACTATTTACTATTTGTCAAAACTGTTTTTAAGAATTTATACCAAAATTGAATTTTCTAATTCTAAGAAGAGATCTCTGTAAAATACACATTGATAAGAAATATTTTTTCAAAACAACACTAATCCTCATAGATGCTTACTTCTTGCAGCTGTTCCACTCGCACATGTACTCAGGCTGCAAGGGTACCATGACGACAGAGCTCCGGGATTCCTGGCTGCTTGTGCTTGCATTGCTTGTGTTGCTACGACTACGTTTCCGTGGCTTTGGCTTGCCTGTGTTCTTTGCCACCGCTGTGCTTGTGAGGATCGTAGTTGTTGGAACTCCAGTACCTATTGCCGTAACTGCCATCACTGTTTTAGCTGCAACATCCTTCACAACGATGCCAACACCACTTGTCATGATCAATGTGGAATGTTTCTCACCAACTGACTCGGCTGTGGAGGAAGCAAAGCTGTCCGAACTGAGCTCACTATCTCGCGACGTCTCGGGAGTGGGAACGTGGCGAGTATCACATATTTTTTGTTCACTTTTTTCCATGGGAATCACCAGCTTCTCATGGCCCTGTTTACACAGTTTCTCAATCTCTACTTTTTGATCGGTCTGTATGGGAATATCAGGCTCTGATTTCACAAGAGTCACACTACCAATGACCGCACTTTTCACACTCGGTGCCAAGCCTGTTGTGAGAAGCCTAGAGTCTGGTAGAAATGCACCATTGCCGTTGATGCCCTGAGAGATGTCCCCGTGACCCCCGGGGTTGACCTGTAACCTGACTTGCTCCCCGGGGAGGGGCACCCTCTGCTCATCCCCACCCCCCAGACGAGGTGCCACAACTCCAACCTCCATGTCCTCCTCCACCCTCACACTGTCGCCATTTCCCACGTGATTTGTAATGCCGTTCACCTTCCCAGTCTTTTCCACAATTTTTAACAATTGCTCTTTTGTGATTGTCTTTTCAATTGAACCCTCAATAGCCTTCACATCACTCATTCCATTGATAAATATTTTGTTTTGCTCAAGGTTTTCTTGGTTAACTGGTGATGGGGGGATGTCAGTTTCAGGGACTGACGGTGAACTTAGGTTACCATTCATCATGGGTTGGGAAGTTGGAATTTCATTCACCGTTTTACACTCAATGTTCTTGGCTAATGCTTCCCCACTTTTATAATGGTTTCCTACAGATTTACCATCTGGAGTATCACTGGCTGCTTTATCACTAAGTAGTGTCTGGTTGTTCTGAACAAATTCACATTTGCTGTTAACATCGTTGCGGACAGGCAATGAAGCAGCTGTTCCACCTATAGATGCTACAACAGTAGGAGCAGCATTCACATTGTCCTTTGAAACAGCTTGATTCAAACTTTCAACGTTGGTTATTTCAGCAGCTTTAGAGTCCAAGTTTTCGTGAGGCATCAAAATCGCGGACGGTTTGGGCACGGACTTCTTGGGCCACTGTGGGGTTCTATTTTCCACACGCTCAATGAAAGCTTCAGCACCAGATCGAACAATGTCCTTGGCTCGTTCTACCTCCCCACACACCTCAAGCTCGTATGCAGCCTGAGATCGAGGGGAGCGGGGGGAGCAGGGGCGGGAACCCGGGGAGGTGGGGGGCTGGATTTTGGCTTTTGGGGAGGACGGCCGAGGACTGCCTGGCCCTTTTTTGCTCTTGGCTGTTTTTGAGTTGACTGGAGGAGTCATTGGAGACTGACTAGAGGGAGGTGGCTGGGTGGCAACAGGCGAACCTGGAGCCAGCGGCACTTGGTGAACTGGAGTTGCTTGAGGAGATTCAGATTGTGGTGCAGGAGAGCTGGTAGCACTGTGGTTATTATGCGTGTCAAATTCATGATGTGTCGCTACTTCAGTACTGCTTGGAGCTTCGAGGGGTTGCTGTTGGGCTAAGATGTCTGCGGATTGCTGGAAAACTGTGGCTGGCAGTTCCGTGGAGTTTGCGGATGCTTCTTGTATGTTCTGACTAGGTACTGTCTGAGGGAGGCGCCCAACCATATTCTGACTGAGCTTTCTCGCCAACAAGCTTTTGATTAGATTAGTATCAGATGATTTCTGGAGAATCTCTAGGGGGAGCTCATTTATACTGGATACTGTTTTTCCATCAGACTGCAAGGCATTGTGAATTGTAGGAAAGGTTTGAGGAGAGGGTGAAGCAAGCAGCATGGAGGGGTCTGGTTTTGGTGCTATGGCGACCCCGGTGAGTGGAGTCTGAAGCTGCTGCTGTAGAACAGACTTGGGTTTTAGAACGGGCAGGCTGCTCAGGGGCACAGCTACAGTCACAGGGGATGCGCTCACAGCCACGGGAACAGTCACTGTTGTTGCCTTCACTGCTATGAGAGTTTTGCTCTTGTTCTTGGATGTTGGAGTTTTGCTGGCTTCCTTCTTCAAGGCAGCGGCTCCAGGACCTGCATTAACAAGTTGTTGATGTAAAGCGAGCCGTGGAGGCTCCATTAGACGCTGTCGCAGCGTTGGAGTCTGAGTTAAGTCTATTGAAGGAGTGTTAGCGCTTGGAGAGCCAGGAAGTAAGTTGACAGGCACACTACGGGATTTAGGAACTGAAAGCAAGAAACAAAAGAAATGTGCTACACAACACACAAACACTAAAAATGTGACGAGCAACTTAAGAAAAAAAGAAACAGTTATGTTTTCCGCAGCACGTTCTGAAGATTATAAAGCATGCAAGCAAGTCAAAATGTTGTTGAAAGGATTAAATTTTGGATATTGAAAGGATTAAGTTTTGGATAGAATGAATTCAGTGCTTTTCCAAACTGTTTCAATAAGTGTGCACACACCGTTTTTCTTAAGTTAGTAATAATTAATATTCAGAGATGATAACACATGCAGATACCAACACTCAACAGAAAACCAAAATACATCAACATGCAACATTGTGATAGAACATCAACTGTGAGCACACTCAACATCAAACTTACAACAATTAAACCAAATAAGTTCAAATAACATCCAGCAAGTACTGGATAATTGTTTTGGTAAACAAATCAATTGCTATCATCATCAAATTTTCTTTCATCATTACTGTTACGAAAACTAAGCTCATCAGATTTTGAAAGACGATAATCATAATAGCTCTTAAAGAACAGATTGTAGAATGTCGACTGCTTCCTCCCCAGCTGTAAACCATGATGTCCATCCCTGACCAAAACCAAACAACATTGTTCTTTATGGATATCGATCCTAACAAGATGTTCCCCAAAGAGTACCCCTTAATATAATTTTAGCTAAGCACCATGAGAGGTAATACGGTCGAATACATAAAATATATGTACAAGTCACCTACATATCTACTCAAAAGTTCTCTTGCAAAATAAGGATGATTTTCAATGATCATCCCAAAGAATTTCTTTTTTTATTTCTCCCAAAAAGTACAAGCTAAATGGTCATAGCTAAATGTGAGGTGAGGTGAGGTGAGTTGGGTTGTATGTTTATACACTGCTTTCAAGAATATTTCACTTATATCGCAGCTGCTAGTATTATGGCAAGGAGAAAGCCTGCAACGCCATGTGGCTTTGAACTGCGGTGAAACCTGCGAGCATCGCTGGAACTAGGGAACCATGGGTGGTACTACGCTGAAATTCAGTGTAGCATTGCACCCAAACCTTACTGCGTGTAGAACAGAACTGCAGACAAAGCTGCCGTGCCCCTGTGGGATTCGAACCCTGAACCTCTTGATCCGAAGCCGAACATGATAACCACTGCGCTATCCCGCCCCCCATAGCTTAATGTTACTTTAAACAAAATGATGAAAGTATACACATTTGTTAGAGAATACATATGAACCAATACCTGAAGAATAACAACAGCAATGACCCAGGAAAGTTCCCAGATTGTTAGTAGTTATATGAACACTGTGTACATGTAAGTGAAGCAAAATAAACCATGCAAATGTCTTAATCACATAGCCTCTGTAGTGTGTTCGGTCAACTTCCTCTCAAGCTCATTGCTAATAACACTCGGGGATAAAATACTTTGATAAAAAAACATTTAAGAAATTGGCAGACATATAATGCAAAAACTTTTTAACACTGTAATTTTTAGGATCTTTAGAAAAAAATCTGAAAATTAACAATCGACTTTAAAGTTCATTTTATTCTTTTTGCATGAATAAATGAGAAGTTCAGGAAATCATGATGGAGAAATAATCTTTCTTGGCTAAAATAAAAATATATTTATTATCAATAAAATCAGTATTACAACTTCAAATCATAAAGTTTTGACCCTAAATTTGTCACTAATCAAGAACCTAACCATGTATAGACATGATTGTATCTACATCATTAAAATATGAAAATCTCAAGAACAATATCCAATCAATTCAAGGTATTCAGCTTCCCAAAAGCAGCTACACCTTCTTTACAGTACATCAAGGATAGTCTATATAATATATAGAGGATATTATATGAGTGTCTATGTCATACTATGTTTATGACACGAGTGCCTGAATATTAGTATTTCCCGAGCGAAAGCGAGGGATATACCGATATTCAGGCACGAGTGTCGTAAACATAGTATGGCATAGACACGAATATAATATTCTGTTTATTACCAAAGTCGTAAAATTAACAAAAACTCGCTAAAATCCACTTTAAACCATAGGCTGGCGACTCGCCATCACGCATTTAGAACGCAGCGTGACGTCATAGCATTGTTTATGACGTCGCGTCACCATGACAAAGTGATATGTTGCCCTAGGGCATCGTATGAAAAATATGAACCCCGCTATGATTGCCCTCGTAGGTAATAATCAACGGTATCCTTATTACATTGTTATATTTGGGACGACAATATCTGCTTAGTACAAATTCTCATACTATTTTGGAACAAGTATCCCAAATATAACAACGTACGGTACATTTGTTCACGATCTAAATAGCTAATATATAGCATCTTTGTTGTATCAATACCTGAATGTGTTATGGCAAAAGGTTTTGCATTTGCTCTCTTAGCTAGGCCGATGAAGCAGATCTCTTTCTCTCCAGTTGGTTTATCTTTGCTGGTCAGTTCGGCTTGAGGAAACACAACCCTGCAAAAGAAGGGACGACATATAAGATACCTTCATGAAGAGTTTCTACACGCATATTTATAAACCTGCTTTAATTGCACACCCCAGAATATTACGTGATCTAGTCGGTGTCCAATCCCTGATTATTCCTATATCAACGAGTGAGATCCCTTTGAATTGTAGAATGGTTGGGCATTTTATTCAGCATCAAAAGTGTAAATATGTGTCAAGCCATTCCTGTATGGTTCAAATACAAACACAAGAACTTATTAACACAAGATATTCTGAGTTTGTCCAGGGAATAAGATCAGGGATAACACAATCTTATCACTGTTAATAAATCATAGACTTAAAGCAGTTTTACCACAATGGTCTGTCTGAAAGTCAAAAACTAAATCTGCCAAGACCTTGGAAAACAGATTTGTTTAACCAATGAAGATAATATTTATGAATCCAAGAGAAAATATAAACACCAACTCACTTGACAAGATGCAGGAAGTCTGTTGATGAGAGAACCTCGGACACGGAGTACTTCCTGCAGAACTGAAGGTACTCCGCGAGCAGTTCCATCTGCAGCACCTTCCCACTCCGCCGGGTCTCGTACGTCGCCTGAAGCCTGGACAGTCAAACAGACTCATTAGTCATGTCATCAAGAAAATACATTTGTCAATGACAATGTAAGGCAATTTAAGTCAATTATTGGGAAGGTAAAGGATTATGAATTTCTTATTTTACAGATAAAAACCTTTATGCCTTCCTTCTTGCATGTCATTACCAAAGAAAGGCATCCCTTTGCCGTAACATGATTCAAGGCAAAAGATATTTTGTAACTATCCCATAACGGGTAAGACCTGATAGTGATTCTTACCAGTTGCAAGTTGTGGACTCGTTGTCCGAGTTTGTTGAATGTTTAGGGTCTGGTGTGTGATGTACAGGTCGGGTTGGCGTGTTTTGAGCTGTTGTTGTGGATTCTGAAACAATAATCATGAATAAATAATACAGAAAACATGCCTTTACAAATGATCATTGTTTTGGCACTAAGCAATTAATTACATACTTCACCTCTTTTGAATGGATGTGATTCATCGCAGAA
The DNA here is from genome assembly GCA_936450465.1 of Gibbula magus. Lineage (NCBI taxonomy): Eukaryota > Metazoa > Mollusca > Gastropoda > Trochida > Trochidae > Gibbula > Gibbula magus. Next base: position 35,751,269 of record OW388293.1, read on the forward strand.
TTGGGTTTAAATTAAGAACAAAATATCACATTATTATCAGTCATTTTCAAGTTACTAATATTGATACTTAGGACTATGAAATTCAAATGATGCAAGGCATTAAACAAAATTATTATACAGTTGGACTACTGAATTGATTGTAATAATAAAAAATTATCACATTGACAAACTGATAATAAAACAAGCAAAAAAGTGAGCGTGGCTCACTAATACCCCCGACTGTTTCAGTTTGACATTTTTATTTTACTTAAAGAGAGAGGTGTCTGCACACCTAAGGATTGATAAGCTTTGAAATGTAATTGCTAAGATTAAACTGTTTGTGAAAATGGTAGGACAAGTCTCGATCTTCATGTGAAAAAGGTGGTTTAAGTCAAAATAGGAATAAAAGTAACTTGAAAAGGTATTGGTAATATAATACACTACTGCTATTACCACTGATTTCAACTTTATTTTGGAAATAAATCCATCATAATGATTCATTCGAGTGACTTTAAACAACAGGTACATAGAGAATCTCACCCAAGTGTCTTCTGATAACAAATATATCAACACCAGTTGATAAAAGTTACGCATATCCGAGGCTTGCCGAGGATATTTTTACTTTTATCAACGAGTGTTGATATATTTGATATCAGAAGACACGAGGGTGAGATTCTATTTATCATCCAAAATCATTCTTATTACGTTTAAGTGAAAATAGTGTACATCTCTGAGGACATCTCTGCCATTTTACTTCCAGTGCGGTGAGGTCATAGCATTGTGACGTCATCATGTTTATGACGTCATAGATTGTGACGTCATTACTCAATGATGTAAAAGCATTGTGATGTCATGTAGCTGACGGCGACAGGGCATTGTGCAAAATCTACTGCCAAAAAGATATCTCCTAGGAGATATCGCTTGATCTCACAAAAGCGATATCTCCTGTGGAACACAGTTTTGGGTGATAAATGGAAGCACACCCCTGAAGGCACAGTGAGAGATATACAGCAGTTTATATGGCTGAAAGGAAAGAAAATTTAACTTTTCCCAAAATATAACCAGTGGAAATATAAAATAGTAAAATCAACGAGCTTTTGATGAAAGTTACATGAAAAAGAAAATGATGAAGTCAACAAATCACAATACAGAAGTAGCTTCATTCATTCTAGCTATGATAAAGTAAAAGAATATAAAAAATCGCCAAAAATTCAAAAATTCACCAAATCGTGTTACATTTTGCAATGCACCTCTCCTAGTGGTGAAGGAGACATGTGCCAAATTTGAAAAGGATGAGATGAATAGTTTTTCTGTAATCGATCGGACAAAAAATGCTCAGAATTTGACTAAGTTAAAAAATAAAAAAATTCGCCAAAAATTCTAAAATTCACCAATTCGGTTTACACTTAGCACTGCACCTCTCCTAGTGGTGAAGGAGACATCTGCCAAATTTGAAATGGATGAGATGAATAGTTTTTCTGTAATTGATCGGACAAAAAATGCTCAGAATTTGACTAAGTTAAAAAATATAAAAATTCGCCAAAAATTCTAAAATTCACCAATTCGGTTTAAACTTCGCACTGCACCTCTCCTAGTGGTGAAGGAGACATCTGCCAAATTTGAAATGGATGAGATGAATAGTTTTTCTGTAATCGATCGGACAAAAAATGCTCAGAATTTGACTAAGTTAAAAAAATAAAAAAAATCGCCAAAAATTCAAAAATTCACCAATTTGGTTTAAACTTCGCACTGCACCTCTCATAGTGGTGAAGAAGACATGTACCAAATTTTAAAAGGATGAGACGAATAGTTTTTCTGTAATCGATCGGACAAAAATTGTCTTCGGACGGAAGGACGGACGGACGGAATCGTTGGTATAACTATATACCCCCAACCGTTGGTCGGGGGTATAATAAAAGGGACAGCAACTCACTTGAGACTGGTGTTCCTGGAGGCTGCATGACGATGGAGACGGAAGAGCTCTCTCCCTGTGTGACCTTGGCGGTTGTGTCAGGAGGAGGAACGTACTCCACCACCTTGATCCCGATCAGCGAGTTAGGGCCGTACGACTGCGCCTCTACCGTGATCAGACCAATCAGCATATCTGGAGAGAAACTCGTTCATTAGCTCTAGTTCTCCTTGGCAAAAAATGCAAGAATATGGGAATATCTGAAGACCTTTGTATTCTAAAAAAAATTCTAAATTCACAATGCTATTTTTTTTTTTAAACATCCGAAGGAAACTGTGCTTGGATCTAGGTAAAGTATGCCCTTTGGACTTTGGAAAGATGATAATCACTATAGACAGAAAGATAGATCTTTTTCATTAACAGAGCCTGGTATGTTTTCATTGGCAGAGAGATCTACATGCTTGTAACTGATCCTGTACCAGTTTCCTTACAATGTAGAGACAGGTAAGTATCTCTATTCTAATGAGATGCATACTCACCGACAGCACTATTGACGGCAGCTATGCGTGTGGTGGTCTGTTCCCCGAGCTCAGAGAGCTGATAGAGAGTCTCGAGTGTGTGTACGATAAGCTGGATGTCGTGGATGGTGAGCAGACGACACACGTCCTCGTACGTGCTGTCCTGCAGGCGGTCAGACACAATCACCTCATTCTCCTCCAGCTGACACAACTTGCCCAGGATCTCCAGCGCTGTGGGGAGGAAGATTGAGTTATTGCAATGCTATGTTTCGGATCAAACTATGTGTGATGATACCATTTCTTGTGCTTTTCACAACCAGTCCATTGCAAGATTCTTCCAGAGAAACAAAACAATGCAAAAACAAATATCATCTATTTGACTTTTATTTTTCTTCTAAAGATAGAGTTGATGTTGATGTATATTATGTGGGTAGTCTATTGCAAGATTCAACCTCACATGTACAGAGATCACAAACTGATTTTGGCACTAAAAATCTAGTATCTCCAGTTTTTGAGTAGAAAAGTTAATAGTTTTTAACTCATGCTACAAGGATGGAACTTCCAGGAATAGGGGGAAGTCATATGGACTGAATTGTAATCATAACATATTCACTCACCTCGCACTACAAAGAACTTGTCTCCAGAATGTAGACCCTTGGTGATCAGATCCAACAGAGCCTTGGAATTTTGTACTTTCATCTTTTTGAGCTTCATCTACAATGAACAAGTTATTCTAGTTTAATCTTGTCACCAGATATTGAGAACCAGTAGAACCGGTCATTCATTAAGATTTAAACATCTTTCTCACCTTTTACAGTACTTATTGCATAAATACAACATTTATATATCAAATTAACATCAAAATACATCTAACCAACATCATAACTTATCTCAGGGAATAGCATTTGAAAACAAGTAGTTGTCACTAAGGTGACATGATCCCCCGCCGCAAATTAATACTTCAAAATTTAAAAATAATGTCGAGATCAGCAAAATCGACTGTCAAACATGTCGAAAAAGTCAAAGCTCCACTGTGACCTTGAGAAAAATGTCAAGGTCACCAAAATCTAATCAGCCCTTTGTCTTTCCTAGGAGGTGCATTATGTAAGATATGATGGAATTCCGGTGAATGGTTCTTGAGATATCCCACTGACAACCTTTACATGAACATTAACATGTCGAAAAATTTTAAATTCCACTGTGACCTTGAGAATAATGTCAAGGTCACCAAAATATAATCAGTCCTTTTGTTTTGTGTAAGAAATGATGGAATTCTGGTGAATGGTTCTTGAGATATCCCGCTGACAAGCTTTACATGTACATTAACATGTCGAAAAATTCAAAGTTCCGCTGTGACCTTGAAAATAATGTCAAGGTCACCAAAATCGTTTTCCCTTGAAGAAGCTATGTGTAAAATATGAAGAGAATCCAGCGAATGGTTATTGAGATATCCCACTGACAAGGGTAAAATGACAAAGTCTCGTTGTGACCTTGAAATGAAGTTCAAGGTCACAAACCTCTGTAGGAACATTACTCTTCCTATGATGAACCCATATGCAAAATATGAAAAGAATCCAGTGAATAGTATTTGAGTTATTCCATTTCGTACGGAAGGACGCAGCCGAATACTATATCCCCCGCTTCGCGCTAAACACGCGGCGGGGATTAATGATTACAAAGAGAACTTACTTTTGATGCTATATTTCCTAATGTGTCAAGAGCCAGCTGTGCAATGGTTCCATACGAACTATGGATACACAGCATTAGAAACCTGCAATAAAAGCAAAAATAATATTTTACTTGAACAGTATTTTACATATTCACAGTGTACGAAATAAGGTCGGTTTCAAAACTGGGATCTTTTGGTCCAGAATAGTAACTATGAAGGTTTTCTTTCATTTTGCCATTTATTTTGGCTTATTTCCAAGCTTATGTCATACACTGACATCAGCACAATAATAATAAGATGCAGCAAACAGTATCACAATTGATGCCATTATGATCAGACAGTTTTAATAGCCAAGTTTTTCCGGAGAGATATTTTAAAGGAACAGAAGTGCGTCTGTGTACAATTGAGAACGTAAAGAAATGGGTTTGACATTAAGAATTTGACTGATATTATCTTGATGACATTTGGCTTATATTATATGAAGTGTCATCTCCATCTAGGGCATGAGACAAGGCATATCTTTCTTCAAGTTCTTTTAATCCTTCAGACAAAACTGTGCGAAATTATTGTGTACACAAGATAATTTAGCAAAATAATTTTTTATACAAAAGTTCTACTAACCTGAAGACAACTGAATGGTCAGCCAGGTATTCTTGATTTGCTAATTCAAATGACAGGTTTCTAAAAAGGACAGCAAGCTGAAAGCGAATATGGACAAATTTTAAACATGCAACAATGGAATTACATATAAAAATAAGTTTACTTAATTTCCAAAATGCAAAATTCAATTGATCACGTTCGTTTAATATTTGTCTTTTTGTTTCAAAAGACAAGAACTGTTTCAAAATGACTGATCATATTTCAATCAATCACATGAAAGCTAAATTTGTTGCCATAGAAACAGGGAAGACAAAAACAACACTTCCACAACTTTGAACAATCAGGTTTGCAAAGTTTTGTAATTAGATTAACCATTAATCTCCTATTCCTGGACTATTTAGGGATAGCCCATTTTAAGTTAGTGAAAAGTTACAACTGTGATTTCGTGAATTTGCCACTCCGAATCACAAGGTTAAGACACATGATTTTCCTAAGTGTTATTGTCAAAACTTACACTGTAAAGAGCTACTGAAATCTAACCATTTCCTTAAAGATCTGATGAAATGCATTTTTCTCAAGAATGACAGATGAATACCTCTACGTATATTGTATATCGAGCATAAAATTGAGACAATATACACTTGCAATTGATAATTAAGACGATTTTAATTCACCAATTTTAACACTACCACAATTAGTTCGGCGAATCATTTTGAAAATGCTCACTGAGGCGTGACTGTGATAAGCGACAGACGGGACCGGCTAGACAGCTACTCTGCCGAGTCTCGTTAATTAATTAATGATGATTATCACTGCCACTAAATGAATTTATGAGGTTATTACATCGCCAAAAAGACATGTTTATGTAATAATTGTGTAATTGTCATCTGCGTAATTACCTAGTTGGATATCTAAAGATTCGATATATGGGAAATATCAAAATGTTGCGAAATTACGTTGAATTATGACTAACGCCGAAAATCAGATTCCTCCAGATACGTCACAGAAGTCATCCCTTCACGGACCACACCCCCGCAGACTTTCATTCTGGTCACCGGGGCTAAATCAGGCGTTTTTTTAAAAAGCCGTATAAAAGTAATTTATGGACCGATTTCAGAAATTTAAAATCGAGCAATTGTCAAATTGACATCCCATTTTAATGAATCCAATTTGGACCATATGTCATTGCATCTATCCTTTAAACTTAACTAAAATATCATATTGTAGGATGCATTTTATCAAATTGTTCTTCGATATCAAAATATCTAATGCTTTATTTCTGTATCGTCACACATTGAGAAAATAAACAGTTTGGAGGACTAAAGATAACTCTCACATACCTGTGTAACTCGCTGTCCTTCCTTGTCGTAAATGCCCAGATCTCGGCCCAGATTTAACACGTCTGACCCACATTTCTCTTCTGAAACATACATACATAACGGTAAAACATATTGAAGACAAACTAACAACAATGACTTAGGTCAGAGTAGAAAATTTACTTGCTTTCTTGTCCATCGCTTGTGAATGTACACATTTTTTTATTTATATTACAGACCTTATTTTGTGTAGGATTCTTTGAAATTTTGAATAAATAACAAAATAAAGATTATAATGTCAATTTTCTTACCTGCTTCAAAATTTTCCCCATTTGATAATATAAGTTCCCTTGCAGCTTTATCACTCACAGATTCATACCAAAACTGAAATGAAAAATAATTTAAAGTTAAAAGAATCATAAATATAAAGGTTCGTAAGTATTTAGAAATGATCATATTCCAATTATGAACATCATATTTTCCTGACAAATGAAGTACATGCTATTTTCTTTCAAAGATTATATTATTTTTACAACTCACCCTAAGGTAATCCCTTTTACTAAATCTTGTCCAACCACATTTATATAAGTCTTCTAAATGATACGTATCTGAAAAAGAAAAACACAATTTTTGTAAACTAAACCAAATTTGTACTCAAGTACATACGAGAAAGCTACAACATTGAATAATGCAGGACTTATTTTGGTCTAAATATTTGAAATTTATTGCATACACAAAACAATATGAACATGGTTTATCATCTTTATCATTTGATTGTTATTCCGAATGTACAGTAATAGTACAGTATAGTAACTCATGGGTGCAGACTTTCAATACTATCTCAACATCATGGCAGTCTTAAGTTGCCCGTAATAGTACCATAGCAAACGTAGAAACAAACAGAGGCATTGTGCATCAAGAAGTATACATTGTACCAGAGACCTATAAACCTAGGTTGTACTCAAGGTCAAGGTATATGAAGAAATCAGGGCCAAGATTTTTCTAAACTGTCCAGCAAACTCAGTTCTTTTTATGCTGCGAGTATTTCTTGTTAGTTTGTAATTTCAAGTTAGATCCAACAGGAATCAAACCTAATTTTTTTAGAGAATTTCAATATGGATATTCTTCGGAGGCATTTTCCTTGGTTTAAGTTGTTCACTGTCAAAAACATTCAATCAACATGAAATTCCTCATTCTTTCCAAGCACTAGAGAAATTCCCTCTTTCATTAAAAATATTGTCATGTAAACTTAAACTTTAACTACATTTATTTCATTTCTTTGCTAAATTTACTAGCCTCACATGATGAGAAAGGTGCCCATGATCAGATCGAGTGCTAATCACCCATTGATTAAAGCTAACACACAAACTTCATTCAAGACCGATAAGAATAGCCCTATGCAGAGTTTTACTTAGGCCATCTTTAGCAGAGAGCGATATAACTGGGAGAGACCAAATTGATTTTCTAGGTAACTATGTCACTCACACACTCTATTTTTAGCTATTCTGTTGTAGACTGATTCTTGGTTCCATTGCAGAGAGAGAGACTTCAATACAGTGGTACAGTAAGGTACGCCCAATAAATGAATCACATAGAAGAATAACAGTTCATAAAATGTGATCCTATCTTAATTTATTGAATGTTTTTAAGAAAGCATTCTGATCACCTTACTGTTTTTGTTCCTTTATTCAAATCAACGAATATACAGAATATCAGAATGTAATATGTTCACTTGTTCTTCAATCTAATGGTTCTGTTTTCTACATTCTTGGAAAACATGTCCATGTTCAGATGTCTTATATTAGTTATAATATATTATATGTCAACGAAAAAAACATTATCTGCACACAAAAGCAGCTTTGACTCCCTCACCTATAGACATTTTGAAATTTCTATCAAGTAAATACATTTATTAACATTGTGGTATTATCAACCTCTTCTCAAACCAGTGAGGTGAGTTGAGTTTAACGCAGCTTTCAAGATTATTTCACATATATTTATATCATAGCTGCTGGCATTATTGCAGGGAGAAAGCCCGCAATGCCATTGTGGCTATGCACTGCGATGAAACCTGTTAGCATTGGCTAGAACTAGCGAACCACTGGTGGTACTACACTGAAATTCAGTGCAGCATTGCACCAAACCTAACTGCATGTAGAACTGTTCTCTACAGAAGACAAAGTGGTCCAGCCCTTGGCAGGATTCGAACACCGGACCTCTTGATTATTTCGCAATTTAATAATATGTTACGGTCTTAAAATATATTAAGAGAACAAGAATTTTATTCTTAACCAGCAATCTATACTGCAGTAACCTCATTTCAATAGCATACCAAAATAAGTGGAAATACATTTTATTCAACTCAAATTAGATAAATTAAACATGAAAAGAAAACTAATTGAAGTCCATCACTAGGAAATATACTGAGACAAGAAAGTTTTTTAAACAGCAATTCTCAATCAATCCATACAAGCTTGAAGTTGTGAATGTATGTTTAATTTTACCTATAATAGAGCCGTGCAAGGAACACAGAAGCAGGCTGGGGTGAAAGGCTGCAAAACCATTGTGGCTATGCATTAAGATGAAACCTATGTGAGATGAACAAGCAAACCACTACAGCAGACAAAATTGCTTAGCCCCTGGCAAGAGAACAAGTAAGTAAAATGCCATTAAGTAAATTAACAAAGCCGCGACTTGTAAACTCCATTAATCGCATCAATGCTTTTATGCATAAAAATGACAGCGTAATCATTTTTGTCAGAGACGCGAAGCCAGTAACAGAATTTCCACAAGTTAACATTTAGTGATGAAAAACATGTCTGCAAGATACAACTAAAGCATCCATTCCATATAATGAATTATTCACTGTAACATTGTCTCAATTGGAATAAGGAAGAATTCTTGCACCAGAAACTTTTGTCTTCATGCTCATTAACATGAGGAATTATTCTGTAAGGTCCGCTGGCTAAGAGAGATTATCCCAGAATACTGGGAGACCCTGCAGCTGCAGCTAAAGGGTTAATGCATGTCACCACACAAAAGGCATCTTCCATACGCAAAGCATATCTTTTGGAGTCTCCATTACTGGCTGATTTAATCAGCCAGTTATGGATACTGACAAGATTTATGCCTTGCATAGAGATGTTTCACAATAGGAAATTACTGAGAAATGTGAGGCAGTTTCCATATCAAGATGAGTATAAGACTGTCACATTTAGGAAGAAACCTTCTGAGAACTAAGTATAAAATGTGTGTCAAAAGCAACTGACACCCAAAGCTATCCTGCAAACTACGTCACCCATCAAAGTGAAATAAGCATGAAGTGACAAAAGTGACATCTGAATTTCTGTCTCTCCAACTGACACAAAGAAGAAACTTGTACAAAGAAATCCTTGTAAATACCATCAGAGAAGCACTATAGAGGCTTTAGAGAACACAATATTCAAATCTCAAGATTTAGTTGATGTATTGCTTTTTCTTTGTGACAAAAATGGTAACCAAGGTGATTCCCTTTTAAAGAGAAAACATGTCTGATCAAAACAAATCAGATCTTTATATGGTGTTTGGGGAGAAATATTGAGCACAAAAGACTTCCACAACTAGAAGTTATTGAAGTTGAAATACACTTTATATATACACAAAAACATTAATACATGAAAGTATAAAACATTCCTCAACCAATTAAAAATTTACCCAAAAGAATTGATTTAACAGCTGAAGATACAAGAATATAGACAATCAGCAGATAAAGTATTTATTTAGTTTTCTTGTTTTTTTTTCTTCCAGATTTTCATTGCCTGCGGTATGGCAAGAGAAGCCAATAAAGAGCTAATATACTATCAAATATACAAGCACGAGGATAATTCATTTCAATAATTTATATGATTTTTCCAGATATGTAAAATTGAACGGTTGCTATGGTTTTTGAAAGAAAACTATTGAAACAAGGCAATTTTGAGCCATTCTGAACATAAAAATAAATTTAGAAAATTTTCAGATTAATTTCTATAAAATTATATATAAATATCGTGAATGCTCAAAGCTTTTATCTTTATCTTTAATAACAATCAAGTCTTTTATACTGAACATAATGTAATATCTTCAGAGATGCAGAACCATTTAAGTAAATGGAAATTAATAATCAAAATTTTGAGAATGTTTCCTTGGATAGATAGATTATATAATTGCATTACATTTGAAACACCAGCATAAAATCAAATTTTAAATCTGAATTGAAATTGTTTTTCTCAAACATTTGCTCTTCAGACTCAAATTAATTTAAATGGATTTTGTCACAGATATACATATAGCAAGCATCACCCAAAAAGAGTGAATTTGCATTATCCAAAGTTTACACAAAAAATCTTAGCAAGATATAATGGTATTGTTGCCAAAAATATTGCAAAAAAATTGATTCTAAAGATTGCTCTACTGACAAGAGACCTTCAAAGATACTGTCTAACTATATAAATTATTATCGGTAAGGAAAGCAAGAAATCATTAACAATTCATAATAAATCATCAACAGATCATAAACAAATGTGAATCAAGTTTTTGTGTTCAAAATACTGCAAAATAATATACATATGCAGCCCTGATACTGTACAGTACTGTATTTCTTGAAATACAATTAGTGTCTCGGATACAAAATGGGAAGGGAGGGATGGAAAAAGAAAAGATTGATAACATAACCTGAGAACCCGAGCTTGAATAGAACATGACCTCGAATAGAACATGACCTTGAATAGAACATGACCTCAAATAGAACATGACCTCGAATAGGACAACCTGGAATAGAAGTTTGGGGTTGGGTGAAGGAAATGGAAAGCTGGGGTTACGATCAATTACTATCAAAATGCAGCAAGAAATATAAGTAGTACTCACCTTCTGAAAATATGCCTATCTGTGCCAATAGTAAATCAACAAGTCGGTGAGACTTCTTCAGAGTTAACACATGCCTGCTCTCGTTTGATAGCAGAGTACACACATTCACCACAAAGTCTACTTCATTGGGTAATCCAGATAATAATGCCTTTTCAAGTTTGTCATAGTCTGTAAGTTTGAGAAGATCTTGAGACAAGTTGTACGTCTGACGTACTGCATCTGCAATATAAGGAAAACACGATTAGATTACTAAGATTAGATTAATTATTTTATGCAAATATTTATGAAGAGCAATTCAAAATATTTGTTACAAAATGGATTCAGTAGCAAATGTCATATCAAATGATATTGATATTTGTAACCCAAGTTTATAAGTTATTTATTGGAACTAGTAATATACAGAATGCAATACTGAGATTAAATGTCAGTTTATTGTATAATCAATAACTACTTTAGATTCATTTATTACATTTTAGAGTGGAGAAGACAATTAAGAAACTAAATATTGATATAAACTATCCCCAAAATATCAGAACCATTATTTCATCTCATTCGTGGCAACATTACTGAAGGTAGTAAATTATTAGTGATGGCAATTATTAGAGAACATCTCAGATTATCTTTTCAATACAAAACTTGTTCTTTACACATTATTATTGACTAATTCTCAAAAGAATATTCGGTTGTATCTGTTTTTCTCCTTTCAATTTGCCACGGTTCAATATCCAGTTGATATAATTTATTAGTCAATTGTCTTGGGGGAAAAGTCACTAGCAATCCAACTTCCAACCAGCCACTGTCTTTATTTTAGGAGTACCAACATATGCACATGTACATGAATGATATTAATAAGAATGCAAATCGATGGATGGTTTGGTGCTAAACGTTATACAGAACAGGTAAAGATCAAAATTGGAGCAAGTTATCTCACCTGTGAGGTTGTGTTGATGGTAGTTGTAGGTAAGGGGTACGCCGAAGGTCGGTGTGCACAGTTTCTTCCGAGCCGGGTGACCATCGTCATCGTCGTGTCTGTCCGGGTCCTGGCCAAGGAAGTGGATCTTCTCGTAGATGTGCAGGTACCTGGAGGAGATGAAAAACGTGCAAAACTTTGAAGTTTCATTTTTACAATTGAAATGAACCTTAGATGGAATCTAAATTGTCCTTAGTGTCTGTGTTGTTTATAATTGACTAGATAAGAGCGTTCTTTCGCCATTTCTATCCAATTGGACCCTTTATTATACTGTAAAAGTATCTGACTTCTCAAACATTTAAAGGTCACCAGCGAAAATTGTAGGACCTTCGAGGGAAACACTTCAGGAATGGCCTCAAATTGAAAGCAGAGCAAAAATTTAGTGATATTACCTAATGAAGCAGTAGGATCACAGAATAGACAGACTCTAATCTTATCCAAGTTTCAATTGAAAGATTCGGATGGATTACCGTAGATTAGGGAACGTGTCAGTTGGTAAGAGCTAGTGTAAGAAAGCATTCACCAATAAAAGAGTAAGTAATTTTGAATAGGATAACAACAAATAAGCAGACAACTAGATAAATTTTCCATTGTATTTTAACATGACAAGACAATCTGCTGTGCTGCAATGTATAAAACATTCTTGCTAAAAGTGTATCAATCTTTTTCAGAATCTAAACTTTATGCCATAATAGTATTCTCGTTCAAGATTGTTAAGACCCAACGAGAAAAGGTTTTAAATTTCATTAATCTACTTGCAGTTTGAGTTGTAGAAAGAAAAACTTTTCAACACAACCTTGATGTGATATATCCTTCTTTAATTGGAAATTCTTTTTATTTTTTTTCAGAAGGAAAGATTTCAACTGTCAAATCAGACACGACTGACGTAGAGATGAATTTTTTTTTACTCTTTGAAGATGAATCTTGCTCTTTGTTCTCGACACAGATTTTCTGTTAAGTTTATGAGAAAAAACAAGTTATGGTTCTAGTTTCGTCCTTAATGGTACCTTTGAATTCCAAAAACAACTTGGGAAACTGAACTGTCACTATCATGTGGCTGTACCATTAACAGTTACTGCTTCAAATCAATAACAGAACCCTGAAAAACACACTTGATAAAACTAATGAATGTTTCAAGTATGGTATGGGAATTTTTAACTGTGAAACTGGATGAGAGCTCGCCGATTGTTGTTTAGATTAGAAGTCCAAGTTACATGTATATACATCCTGGCTAATAGATTCCACATCTCCCTCCCAGTCCCATGCTTGTCTATCAAGTTGATTGTCTGCGCCAAGATGTACATACACTGTCAAGCGAAGGCAGTGTGAGACTCTGTGAGGCTGGATGTGAGTCCACAGATCAATGACAGTGGGTATCATATTGATAATAAACTCTGTCCTACATAGATAGATTGAGGGTTTCCATATGTCCATTTCTCCCTAGCCTGCGTGCCAAGTGATTGCCTTCACCAAGAACTACATACACTGTCAAGCGAAGGCAGTGTGAGAGACTGACTGTGAGTCCACTGATCATTGATTGTGGGTCAATGATTGCCAGCCACAACAGTTGTGTGGAGCAGAGAGATACACTAGGGTAGGTGGGAGTGAGTGAGTGAGGGAGGGAGGCTCTATTTTTAGCCAGGCACCAGACCTTGACCTGATTAGCTGTGACTGGGATAGTAGTGCCAGTGTCATCATACGCTGGGCTGGAATGTGCAACACAAGGCAGAGTGAGAGATTCCCAACTGAAGGTGTTGCTTCCACGTGGTGGACTAGCTGTGCTGCACTAGCGTTTACAGGCATTGGTGAGAGCAAGGGATTCAACACATCTGGCTTCAAGATAGCCAAGCTTTTTTGGTATGAATTGTAACATTTCATGTTTAACTGTATGCCAAGATATAATAAGATTAAAATCATCTCTATGAAATATTTTTCTTGCTTTACATAATACAGCACATTTTGTGAATTTCATTTTGCAATTTTACGTGTTCAATATTTCGAGATGTTCTGACTTGTGATAGGATGATTGACTTACAAAAGGCTCCTTAATAATAGACAGTCATGTTGCAGAACACATGTTGACATAAGGTAAAGTTGGACATGAGATTATTATCCAAAAAGATATTCTTTCTGACCAGGTTAAAGTAAGTAAGAACTGATTAGTCTAGAACTAAAGGTAAAATGAGTGCAGCCGAAAACCAATTATGCACAGAAACTTTCTGAGAGCATAGCAAAAATGTCTTTGCTTGCATTATAATAGAACTTTAATATTTAAAGTCAACCACTTAGTACTTGTTTGGCAATAATTAATACTGCAAGTAAAGGTTTCATGTTCGATGTTGCATATCTCTGGGTCAACTACCAATACAAAGAAATGTTTGAAAACTTTTTGCTCTCCTTGCTGTTCAATACTTAGGGGACAAAGGAAGCCATTTGCAATCATTCCATACAGTTCAGGTAACTTTCATGTCAAAACAAAGCTTTCCTGTGTTCAAGACAACCTTCAAAACCAACAATCAACATGGATATTTCATCACTTGTTGACTAGTTGCCGAGGGTATACCGGTAGTCAAATTATGTCATTCATTTAAACATCAAATTTAGCTAAAAATAGAGAAAAAAGAAAAATATTCTGCAAATGTAACACCCGTTGAAAAGACATCTTTGAAGAGAGAATTTAGCCTTTCTGATGTATTTATAAAATGCTTTCAGTTTTGAACAAAAACAAGTGTGTATTTGGTGTTTTGTTTGAGTTAAACATGGCAAATATTGAGCTGATAAACATTTTGTGTCTGGTTTTACAAACGTGAAAAGTACACAAAGATTTAATCTGTCTGGCTTGAAACTTTTTCATTACCACTTTTTATACAAGATTAATTTATCCTGCCTTTATATTTGTAGAATAAACATTGTCTGTACTTTCTCAAACAAAAATATCAAATTTATAACAGAATTTTACAACTTAGTCTGAGTTAATGAAAGATAAACGTACATAGACAAAGAGTTATTTACTACTGGCAGTCTACAGTGAACAGTCTAAAGCAAATAATATGGTTTTATCATACCATGCTACCAAGATATTTGTATAATGATATAGTTTCTTGTGATAAATTGTTAGCAGCCATAGTGAGTGAGTGAGTTATTGTTTAATGTCGCTTCGGCAGTATTGCAGCCATTAGCGGCGATGTTAGCAGCCATATATATAATATATATATAATTCACTTTGCAGATGTCTCACTGTAATCACTAACATACTTAAGTCTTAAGTTTTTTATGTAAACTTCCAAAATACAGAAAAATAGAAATAATATTTAATTTCCAGAAGAAAACTTGACAAGCATTGGACCATGTCTCATATTACCATGATTCTTAAAATTTCTTCAACTTATAATGCTCCATTTTTAATTTGAATTTTGCTCTTGCACACTTGTGCTGTTTTACGTTGAAAAATATATGCAAGCATACTGAACACTGTTAAGAACAAAGATGTCTAATGCTGTCAGTAGAGCAGATAGTACATGATACCTGATGTTATAGTTCATGGACAAACAGATACTGTGGTAGTGCAACAGATCTTTGGTCTTAGATAAAGTAATAATCATGGTCCTCATACAGTTAATAGATATGATAAGATATTATTTGTGATGAAGAAGATAGAGACACTAATTATTTATTTGAACTAGTATTGAAAAGCATTGTAAAAAAACTGTGTTTCCCCTTTTTTCATCTGGATTAGCTTAGTGATGGCTGTAACAATTTGTCCAAGATAACATAAAGGAAATATTTAGGGCACTGTAATTCAGACTCCCTCCCATCACTAACTTTATCTGGATGTTCAACTGCAGCCAGGGTTATTGTCATGTTAACTAGGATGTCAATCAGTTTTTGTCTCACTCCATAAATATTTTGCAAACATTCTAAGACATCCTACCGGTATTTTAGATTATCAATAGGGTTGTTGTCAATATTGCTAAGATTTCCAATCTGACCATGTTTTCCCAACCGCTATCACAGTTTCATTAACCATATGTTAATACATGTATTTTTATTTTACAGGATTATCATATCCTACGCATGGTATTGAAAACAATATTTCTTTCAAAATAGAGATCTAGAATACTAATTGAGTTCATTGCCTAACACCTGAAGATATGTGGAGTGGTTCTAGCATATAAAATATCCTGTGCTTCATATTCATAAATGAACTTTCTTTCTCCATTAGTCGGTCCTCAAGCCCCTAGAGCAAAGTATTCAATTCATGACCAGTCCAGTCTAGAAAATTATAACAAGTCTAGATTACTCAACTCTAAGGTATCTTCAGGGCTCCATTTTGTATAAATATTTGAATTGTTTGTAAAATGGTGTTGGTAAGCAAGAAACAGTCTATTTCAGTATTTCTCCATCACAAGTTCCTCTTTGACAAATTATTGTGACAAATTATCTTGACAAAGTGACCTACCTGACGTAGACAAACTTGAGAGCCTGAGCCCCGTTGGTACAGCTCCTGGGCACCCTGAACTCGGCCTGTATGTCCTCCCACTTCTCCTCATTGTTCACCTGTAGACAGACGGATCACGTTACTTCTCTCCTCCATTATCACATGCAACAATAACACAATACACACTCCTGGAACGCTCAATAATTGTGTGAACACAAAGTTCCACTATAAGTGAACAGCACCGGTCTAACCCCTATTTGTCACCACTTTCTTGCATTAAAAATTCAACACTGACGTTTATATTACAGGGATTGGAAAAGGTAGGGGCCATGTGCCATATTGCACATTGGATGAAAACATGGCCTATTAAAATTTTAAATTGTACTATTGCCAACAAGGGGAATGGCCCATTTAAAATTCTGAAAACAACGTTAAAAAAGGTCCATTGTCAAAGGCATATTTTCCAATTGAATACCTTTATCATATTCATAATGAAAAAAACACTAAAAATACATAAATCCCTTTCTTTTGTTTAAATTTGATTCACAGAGGTAATAAAACTATTTTAATTTGTTTTATCAAGCATCAAATTCAGACATTTCCACAAGACTAAAGTAGCTTAGAGTAAAAACTCATTTTAATCTCATCATGTCCCTGAGCTCTTGTTACAACTGATAAAATTAACAGGTGACTCATCATAATCAATTTTTTATCGACTTAGCTTACGCAATAAATCATTCTAATGAAACACCCTAAACTTGCAAAACTTAATTTACTTCTATGTTGCATGTTTTAAACATTATGATAAATCAGCCAACAGGCAGCAGGTCAGGGCATCCACAATTTAAGATTGTGTTTGCACAAAGTTACAAAAACATTTTTTTTTCTTTTCAAGCTTATGACCATTTTGACTTGCAGTGAACAATCATGCAATGTATTCAATGAATATTGAGCGTTGATCCATTCAATTCACAGGACACTGTCTTCAAAACCATCGCACCTTTTCTTATAAATAACTTGACACCTTTGATCCATTGAAGCAATAAGAATTCATTTCCACTGACTTTGTACATAATAAATCAAGTTTCCCTGCAATTTAGGTCAGCCAGCCAGCATGGTGAATTTGTGTATTCAGAAGTGGAGAAGGATATACAAATATAGAAGGAAATCTGTCCCTCCTAGAGTGTATCACGATCATCAGTCTGCCCTCAACTAATCCCTTTCATGTCGCAGCAAGTACTGCCTCGCATTGCCTCGTCACGGATATACACCGACAGACTGCCTACAGCCTTCAACATAGCTCGCCTCACAAAGAGGCTAGGTCATATAGGCTAGGCCAACAGTCGCACAGCACCGCGGCATATGACCCCAGCTAGATTGAGTTATCTTGGCGTGTGTAGTGAGAGTTCTTACAACTGGTCAGTTTTTGAGTTGGGGTGGAGTTTGAATTTGTGTTTTTGAAAATAGGTTAATGAGCATGTGAAAGATGATTCATCACAGGCAGAAGTAACTTTAGCGTTACATAAATATTTGATAAGTGGGATTAGATTATTCAAAGTTTCAATATGGCAGATAAAAATATGTTTCCATCACAAACCTACACACAAGATGAAAATGATAATCTTAGAAGCATGATTTGATGTGTTTTCTCAAAATATTCCCATGAAAGCTGATGACTAGTGTTACAAACATCACAATTAGGTGGGACGTTCTCAACGTGTCACATCCCTATCCTTCTCCTCAGTCTCCCCTCTCCCATTTTTCCTTTTTTGCAATTTTAGATTTAATACTTAACCTAACCTCTCCTCCAAAAATCACTCTTTTTCTCTCTCTTTCCTCTCACCCTCAAAATCAAAAAAACATCAAGCAAAAATCTCCTCTCTACTAAGCCTTGCCAAAACCCTTCGATTCAATCAACCCTTCACTGGTACCAAAACCTCAATCTCAACCATCTAACCTCAATAGCATCTATTCCTCCTGACCCAACCAACCCACCCACACACAGTAACAGTAAACTGTACCTAACTCCCATATTTTTGCTCAAACGGTTCTATTGCAGGGAATCATGTAACGAAGGACAAGAACCTCTACGGAACGAGGCAAGAAGAGCGAGATCAATAGAGACAGACAGAATGAACCTTTATTGCTGCAGTCGACAATGAGATGTAAAGAGAGCTCTGTTAGTTGTGTACAGCTTCAATCAGAGAAGCGCATTAATCACACGGAGAGGAGCCCAGCCTTGAACTGTGTCAACTCGTGCAGCACATCAGCCACTCTACCTTACCTCATAATGTCTTTCACAAGTACACAATTACTAATTGGACAATACTGGGTGTGTTTTAAACGATAATGGGTCGATATTGCATTTGGAAATGGCTAAAGGACTTTGACACACATTAAACTGATGTCCTGTACATATTACAGGGCCCAGGAAACAAGCCTGCACACAGTTTTACGTTTAAAATTAAACATTCCTGGATCATTTTTGTATTATCCTGGGTCAATACTGCATTTGGAAATGGGTGAAGGAGAATGAGGTGAGGTGAGTTGGGCTTTAACTCTGCTTTCAAGAGTACTTCACTTATATCACGGCTGCTAGTATTATGGCAGGGAGAAAGCCTGCAACGCCATGTGGCCATGCATTGTGGTGAAACCTGCGAGCAATGGCTGGAACTAGCGAACCATGGGTGGTACTACGCTGAAATTCAGTGTAGCATTGCACCCAAACCTTATTGCGTGTAGAACAGTTCTCTACTGCAGACAAAGTTGCCGTGCCCCTGGCGGGATTGGAACCACAGACCTCTTGATCCGAAGACGAACACGCGAACCACTGCGCTATCCTGCCCGCGTGAAGGAGAATGGCGCAAGATTTGAACTGTGTCAACACATATTGTCTTAACATTTGCAGAATTAGCCAATCCCTGATAAGCTTCAAACAATGTTAAGTATGACACGAAAAAAACTGACGTTCTGCACAGTACACATAACAGTGACTAGGAGTTTACAGTTTACAATTTCTAGCCTTGAAGTTGAACATCCATGGATGATTTACATGAAAACCAATGTGTTTTAAAGGTTTAATGCATCTTTTAGGAGTAATAGTACTAATACACTTATATCTAGTATTGTCGCAGAGAAAAACCCACCCTACAATTGTGGTTGTACATAGCGGTGAAACCTCAAACCATACGTGCTGCTGCACTGAATTTCACTTGAAAATAGCATCTAAGGCTTCTTGAATGTACAACAGTTCCAATGAGATCTTGTCTGTAAACCAATCTGGCTAGTACCTCTTCCTTCTACACAAGCCCCACAGTGGATAGTCAACTCTTGGAGTACATATAAGAGAAACCTGGTAAGGGTTAAGCATGTGGGACCTGCTTCCCAGCTGTTTGTCAATACATTAGTGGGAAGTGTGTTCTTGTGTTGAGTACACAGACACTGTGTGTGCAGGATTAACTCAAAGGAACAGCTGAATATTGCAGTGTCGGGCATAATTCATTAACCTTTTTAAACCAACAAACATATCCCAATACAGGTATAACTCAACAATTGTCCCTAATAACCTAACATAGCTATCTTTATTATATTTCACATTATTTCTAAATTCTTGTTTAAAATGATAGCTTACATTTGTCTGGCAAATTCATTATAGACATTTTTAAATTCAAAGTCCTCAAGGCAATATGGGTTCTTAACTTGTGACAAGCTTTTGTGATTCAATGGCTTTAAAGTGGGCTTTAAAATATTTGCTGCTTTCATAAATAATAATACAGAATATATGTCTGCATCAACTTCACCTTAGAATTTTCAAAACAAATATCCATCCTCTATATATATATATTGAAGTTAAAGAATTAACCTACACATAATTATCTTGAAAGATTCTCAAGTCAACTTCAACATGAAAGAAACTTTCCACCCAAATCTCTCTAAATGTGAAACAAATGTACAGGAAATGAGGGCTGAAATTTTCAACAGACATTAATCTGTAAATCAATCAGTTACCTGTACAATATCTTATGCACATCTTGTTAGTATCCTAGCAACAAGATTGCAGTATGCCTCTGAGCAGTAATATACAATCTGTCATGTAGATGAAGAGATGGATAAAGCTTGTAATAACAGATATAACAATGTCAACAAATCAAACATTCTTATGTCGGCATGAATGGATAACTAACAGACATTTTTCGACTCTTTATAGTGATGGAATATTTTGTTCAAGGCATTACAAGAATGAACATAAACAAATAATGTCTGGAAACTTTGATCATCTTTGAAGCAAAAATCTTAGCAACAGACGCAGATGACAAAGGACTAGATATATGTGAATAATGAAAAGAAAAAACAACAAAACTGGTAACAATTGCTACAAAAACACAAAGAATAAAATGTATTTTCTGATCTGTGTTTGAATAAAAAACGGATAAGTACCATTACAAAGTAATTGGTGCTAAAGACGTAAATTTAGGAATCAAGAGTTACAGTAGGCTATAAAGTACAAAGAGTATATATTTGAATTACCCATCATTTAGCTACTGGCTATAGATATGGAATATTTCAAGAAATGCAAGCTGTACGCAATGATCTGATGAACATTGTCCCTGTCAAATCTGCATGGTAATTATTTATCAAATAATGATTTAATATTTATCATTAGGTAATAACAACGCCAGAAATTCATGTAAATACTTACACTTCTACGTAATATTTTTACACCTTTTTTCATGTAGTATTGACATAGACAGACATGAAACATGCATACTGATGCCTAGTACAAAACCTATCGCCATAATATTACTAAGTATTCAGTCACAGTACTACTGCCTGATACGCAGACCAATAATCTGTACCTCCAATCCTCCAGTTGAAGATTAAGGAAATAAGGAGAATATATTGGTTTTTGTAAGAAGTACACGATCTTAGTGTATTTGTCACTGTCACGATCCTGTAATTGTAGTGGGCACAAAGCCAATGTCTGTTTGATGTTTCGGGGTCTGACGGCTTGTAGCAGCACCGCTTGTCCATTGATCATGCAACCACCATGATCAAAGCTCATCCAAATTGATTCTAGCGCTGCTCTCGTGCAAATCTCCCTTTATAATATTGTAATGTTAACTGTCCAAGTGGATTACGATCCTAGCATCATTCTGGATGAAATCTTTCATCTTCACCCAAATATTTGGACCACATTTTCTGGGGGCCTTACCTAAACTGTCTCTGACTCATATCACTAACTTACTGAACTTGTCGTTTGTCCAACTATAAATCATTGAACAAACTGGTTAACTAAATGGTAGGACATATTTAAGCAATGTCATCCTTTCAGAGGTTCACATTGATGATGGACAACCCCACATTTGAATGTTAATGCTAACCGTATTAAAGGTTGGTTTCCTTCCTGGGCCACTATTTGCCCAGGGCCTAGATTTGGAAATTGGTAACTCTATTGCTAAGATAGTCAGGCAATGTTAATGTACGGTACATCTTAGCGCTGAGAACTTAGAAAATCAAGACAGAAGATACTCGGGGAGCAGCAAATTGCTGTTAACCACTATCAAGTCATGAAGGAACTGTCAAGGAACTGGTACAGCATACTGCATATATATTCTCATCACCATCTTAGACCATGAATAGATGAAGATCAAGATAATACACCATGCAGGACTAGGTTACCTGTCTAACATTGAATGTCACAGAAAAGAAATGACAACAAAGTCGACAAGATAACTTTCAACTTCCTGCTTCTCTGCATGACTAACCAACCGAACACTTTCTTTCAGGGGATATTCACGACAATTATCGACCATCAGATACATCATCAAGTTACCAAGGCCATTACTCAAACCTCAAATAGGATCAGTCAAAAGTAAATTGCACATTTATACCAAATGTAATGCGGATCAACTTGCAAAATGATCCCTTAAAGGATTTTATAACTAGTGATAACCATAGCAACACATTTCAGTTTTTATCTTTCAACTTGAAAGCCTTTAGTCCACAGTTTCTATTTTTTAGATATTGAATGTGCAAGAGCTATGACCAAGCTTGAAACTAGGGGTCTTACTTCAAACTGAAAGATTTTGCAATAACATTTTATGTTGAATGTTATAGTGACCCAGTAAAGTGTTTGTATTATTTTAGTAGTATATGATATTAAACAGTAGCCAATACAGAATGACAAGCAAAAGTTCTAGATAGCAACAATGTAAGAATGTAACAAGTGTGAAATATGCTTCAATGTTACCAACAAACTAAGTGATCCCTTCTAAATTTGATCAGTAAAACCCCCTACTCAAGTTACCAGTAAGATAAAAGGGCTGTTAGAAAGGCATAATTTAAACATTGTATATTACACTAATTACAAGTGATCAGGTCAAGTCTCAACTCTGAGAAGATATCAAAATAGATTTATTCTGATAGCTCAAAATAAGACAAACTTTTATCTTTCAACAACAAATAAATAATAGATAAAATAAGAGAACAATCCAGGCTATTCAAACGCACATCATAAGTTGTTTATGCTTCACCATACCAAAACATCTGCACAATTTATGTTACCGGTAGGTCCTTTTATTTTTTTACCAAAGGATTCTGTAACTGTTTTCAGAAACATCTGGCTAATTTTAACTTTGTAGTTGTAATATTTGATTTCTCAATCCTCATGCATTTTGAAAATCTAATTTTGTAAACGAATGGGACTGTAAGTTTGTAAGGAGATCACGATCTACCAAACTGATAGGACCTGGGTTTCAGATAACTCCACACATGTGCAACCATGCTGACAAATAGAAACTTGGCAACTGTCCAACACATCTGACAAACATGTCATGGACTTCATAAAACATGCAAATATATTCCAGCATCTTCAGCTTTTAAAAAACATAAAAGAATATTCTGACACATAACTTTTTATCCTTTGGTATGTAATGTAAACGTGTGCCAAGGTTTGCAAATTTCTGATACTGTGTTACATAAAGCAGCTGAACCGAAATGATAAATAAATCTATCATTTGAATTGATAAAGTTATTATGAATCAAAGCATAATGAGTTGACAAATGCATAAATATAAAATAGTAGCAACAATTTCAGAAATGTTCAAAGTCATATCTTAGATGTACATTTAATGATTCTTGTACTTTCGTAAGAGACAATTATGAAATGTAACTCTCTTTGGTCATTTTGTTCAAATGTCTACATTTTCACATACATGTATATAGGAAGTCATTCAAGTCAAGTCTTTTATTCACATGAAGGCCATCGTCCCATATACATACATACCGTACATACAATGTACATACACTATCACCAAATAATCTAAATTGAGATGAAAATTTAAATATATAATATATTTTTAGACAAAATTGAATGAAGAATGCAACAATTCGTGCAGCAATCGCTCCTGTATATGACTTGAATGGAGTGGAAGAGAAAAGAATAACTAGGTGACTAATGCTAAACGGATCGTTGGGTCAGAGTTGCGACCCAGTTGAGATCAGGATCTATAAATAGCCAGCACTGATGCACGTCTTTGAAGGGAAATCCCCTTCACGTTTATTGAAGAATCCTTCCAGTGGTTGCATCAATGATCAGCAACAAACAGAAACATTGATGCAGTAGGCATTGAACATTGCACTATCAATACTAGAACTTGTGTAATAAACAAAGAAACAATAGATAGTACACAACACAAACTGTACAGTTGACCTCTTGATGCCAGATCCTACAGCATCATTTCATTCCTTTGGCACTTTGAGGGTTAAAGCTTTGGATGAGTCAATGGTGGTAGTTTGAAACTTTGGAAGTTGAAATATCATCCAATATTTTCCAACATCTGTGGGTGACTAGCTGAGGACTTCATGTTGGTCAGTTTCACTCTTGTTAAATAAAGAAACTTTACAATGGTCTTTGGAACAACAGGTTTTTTTTATTCAAACTAAAACACACAAAAAGTGCCAAACCAGAACACTTGCACAATGCACACTTTATGAAATGTAGTTTTACTGATCATGAAGAGTATCTGTAGAAACATCTTATGAACTACTAAGGTTTTACAGTTACTGGAACAACATTGTGTGAAGTCTCTCTCTATTCCCTTGAAAATATGAAGACTTGCTATTTAAACAGTCTACCTTTGTAACAGAAGCTCTGCTAGAATAGAACCTCTCTGACCCATTAAGGGGAATAAATAGGGCAAGACATACTGAATGCAGCTAATCTGATTATTGGGTCATTGTGATACTACCTTCATTGAGGACAACACCTATTAATAGACAGCAGCAAGTGTAAGTCTCTAGGGAAATTCCCTTGCAAGCAAGGCTTGTCAATTAAACTGCATCAACCAAAGGGTACAGAAACAGATTGACATGGAAACAATCCATGAATTCAATAGCAACTCAGTTTATATAAGATAGGGGTTTAAATCACACTACGCATAACGTAAGTGAGAAAAGGTTTTGCAACAGGTTTTCTTGTCCAAAACATGGTTCCAGTCCCAGTCCTGTTAAGACTATTGAAAGTAATGGTTTCAACTACCTTTAGCACACAAACCGATTGTAACCAAGGAAAACGATTAGATCTCTGATCTTCTGAGATGAGATTGGTAGGTAATTTCATTAATAAACCCCAAAACAAGTTTGCTCACAGCTACTTCCCTCACTGACAGAAGATTATCTGAACCATGTGAGTGGTCAGTGACACTATCTCTCGTATCACGCTAAGTACTTCAATAGCAAATATTTCACCATTTAGGTCAAACAGGCAACGTTGGGTGTGATAGAGAATACGTGGATTCACGGAGTTAGTGAGTTACATTTAGCACCACTTGGGCAATACTTCAACCATTAACGCTGCATGGATTCGTAGAGATAAAGCCTTTCTACAGTTGCCATGGCTAGTTGATGCATTTATCCATCAATAAAATTGATCGATGGGTACACACACACAAAAAAGATTTGTTCTCATCTTGGCAACTCTTCTACTCTGATGTCCTTCAGGCAGTGCCTGTTAAGTGATGACAATGGTGGTGAAATAAATGTTGGGTCTGCAGATACTTGAATTGTTGTTGACATTTGTACGCATTCTTGTAGGAATCTAAAATGCTTTGATTGCCATATCCAAGTCTTGATTGACCTTCTTGATGTGGTCTTCAATTCAAAAACATATTTCAAGCATTTGACAGTTGGCATTTTTGCCTAAAGCAACAAAGGTTTATTAACCAGGAGATGTACAGTCAGTCATCTATAAAAGTAAGACAGAATATGATGGCACACTCTGTGAAGTTAAAATTTTACACTTTACTTATTCTAACTGCAATAGTATATGAGCAGAATTAAACACAAACAACTTTGAAAACATTGTTCTACTTTCAACTTGACGGGGCCATAACGGTAGCTGAATATGGTACATTACAAAATTCTGATAAGACAGACAAGCTTACTAGTCAAGATGAAAAGCACTTTTTAAAACTTTTCAATTTGTAAGCAAATTGGCAATTTCAATACTGCTCCCATTTCCACACTGCAGTTGTACGACACCAACTGAGAGAGAGTACAAAGCCTGAATCAAGCACTGAATCTATCTGACCCAAATAATCAATAGAAATAAACAAGGCAAGACAGTTTGTGACTGAATGAAGCTTGCTTGATCATTGGGTCATCGAGAAACTGGCCACATTGAGGCCAGCCGCTAAAAATAGCAAGCTTTGAATGCATGTTCATAGGGAAATCCCCTACTGGGAAGATTGGAGTCTTGCACTAATGGTTGCAGGATCTTTGATATCTAACTATGAACTATGGACTATGTTTAAGGCAATTGCTCTATTATAGTGACAACCGGAAGGGTTGTTTGAAGAGAAAATTGACGATGGTAAATATTTCAACTCGTGGTCTTGTGTTGCAACAGAAGTCAGTATCTCTTCAATATTCAGCATTCTCAAAATCTTAGGGATATAATTTCAAGGCCACTAAGCTTCCAATGCCATTATGGTATTACTGACATTTAAATTGTCACACAAAAATCTTCATAACAGCTCAGCATCAAATCAACCTTTGTAAAATACTTACAAACATATAATTTCAATGTTTCTAAACTTTGAAAACTTTAAAGTTGTTCAATAAAATCCTAATAAAGGAACATTGCTCAGAAACTGTTTTGGTCACTGAGTAACCAGGTGATTATGTTCCAAAATTTTAATTTTTATTGCCGCAGACCAGACATAACCATTCCTACAGGCGGAAATAGAAGATTTATCATGTTGCAAGTAGTTAGTCAATCTAGGAATGATGATGGGTATCATTACCTACAAGGACAATCGTATCAAGGTTCCTATTTCTCATACTATGCCCTTTGGCAAAATATCACTTTGACATTGTAATATGACTGACTTCATGAACAATGTCATGACATCCCCTTTTGTCTAAATCTGACAGGACATGTAGTCAGTCCATGCTTCTTCCTCTTCTTCCATATAAAGAACAGGGTTGTTGATGGAACACATGGGTTTGCAGTGTGTATGTGTGTGTATGAAGCTACTTGCTGGCACTATTCAAACCAGACTGGAACTCGGTTGATCTGACAAAACCTGTTTATTCCTTTCGTCCTGGAGTCCGTCGGTTGTCTGTTGATGCAGACTTGGTCATCTTATGTAGCATACAGTGAGTGAGTTACTGTTTTACGCTGCTTCGGCAGTATCGCAGCCATTAGCGGCCAGTGTAGCAGACACAGCTTGTTTATGTGTTGAAAGAGTTGGAGGCTATCCCAGTGTAGGTCTTTGTCATTTGGGTGACAATCTGATGTCATTGTAGTCATTAATGACAAGACTTTACTTCATGTAAACAGTGTGTACCCCATATAGTGGACACATATTCCAATGTAGTCTGACGATGGTGTAGGTTGCCACCTCAGCTGCCTTGTTGCAGTCTCAGAAATTCCTTCATAGGAAACCAATAGACCTAGTTTCTTGCAGGTGTTCATGAAGATGTCCTCTTTTAGATGGTCTGATATTGTGGTACCCAAGTATTTATTTGACGTGTCTGTGGTTAGAGTGACTCAATGCAATTGGTACTCGAATGGCATTAAGATTCTTTCTGGTTTCTGGTCACATGTGGATTATGGAGCACTTTGAGGCATTGAAATTCATCTGCCATGTCTTCCCCCATTTCCAGATCTACTTGATTGGTCTGTAGTAGGCTATCATGTTATTCAGTGATAAGTTTGGTCAACTTAGGAACCAAGAGTAATGAGTAACAATGATTTGAGTGAATGGTCAACATGGTCCACATTAGACTATTGCTGAACTCCATTTGGGTGCTTTCACACCCTAGAGATACTCGAGGGGGAATTAGTCAACCCTTCTGTCTTTATGTCGTTTACAATTCTGACAGTATACTGCTACCAATGCAAAGGAATTGGTCTCAATCACCCTTTTAGATGATCCACAATGAACAATACTAGTGCTATACTGATATTTGACAGTTAGTCAAACCATTTTTGAGGTAATGTATTTGAGGAAAGCAATCCATTGTACTGTTGAATTATGGTACAAAAGCAAAAGATATACTGCAGAATACTTTGCAATGAAGGAAAACATAATTGCATGGTTATTATAATGTATTATAGAAAGTACTTTTGCAGAGAGAAAGACACAACACCAGTGTAACTAAGTAAATCAGGAATCGTGAAAGTGTCTGCTGTTAACAGAGGAACTGTTGGTGACAATGCATCCAATCTCATTTGCATGTAGAAAAATTCACTATAGAACCGTTCTCTTCCCATAGAGGTTACTCCCTTCAGATTTCAGATCCTAACTAGCAGAATTCCCCAGCAGGGAAAAGGGGAACCTCATACTGTATCCCTGCTTCAAACAAATGAAAACTCATATTTTTGCGGTTGTGTTGACTGAGTGACTTTAAAGATCTTGCAACCAATCAGGACGCTCCCTTTTTAGATGAGATAACAGAGGTTAGGATTGGAAATCAGAAAGTTGTAACCTCTGTGGAAAGAGAATGCTACAGAACCGAAGATGAAGTTTCTAAAGGTCCTCCTGGAACTCCAACCTTGATGTCTTCCTTCGAAGTGGAAAGGGCTAACAGCTGCGCTTTTCTGACCTCATGAAGACTGTAGGAGAGTTGAGATGGGATTTGACGCCACTTTCAAAAGTATTTCACTTTATATCAAGGCTGCTAGTATTATAGCAGGGAGAAAGCCAGCAACGCCATGTGGCTATGCATTGCTGTGAAAGCTGCAAGCATCAGCTGGAACTAGCAAACCATGGGTGGTACTATGCTAAAATTCAGTGTAGCATTGCACCCAAACCGTGAATACTGAGTGTAGAACAGTTCTCTACTGCAGATAGGGTTGCCGTGCCCCTGGAGGGATTCAAACCCCAGACCTCTTGATCGGAAGCCGAATGCTCTAAACACTGTGCTATCCCACTCCCGAAGATTGTAGGAGTCATAACAAAATATTCTGGGCTTCATATTCATTACAAGCATATGTTGGTTTTGGAATTATTTTTACCTCCTCATTTCCAGTTAAACCATTGGTGCAAAACTTCACATTATAGGCCTACACTTATATTTGTACATCCACAACATAAATGTATTGCAAGTTACACATTCAAGAAATTCAAAAATTCAAACCTATATTTTCAAAACACCTAACCAGCATATTGCTCTATTAGTAATCACAAATCACAAAAGTAAAAAACTTTCTCAAATTGCAGATGATGCAATCCTAAATAAGACCTGAAAAGGAAAAACAATCTAAACTACTAGTACTGTACAAAAGTATGTACGGAAGCCTTTTAGGGCCACACTTTTTTTTTTATTATCTTGAAAATTCAAGATACTAAGTTGAAAATTCAAGATACCATGTTGAAAATTCAAGATGCTATCTTGAAATTTCAAGATACCATGTTGAAAATTCAAGATACTAAGTTGAAAATTCAAGATACTAAGTTGAAAATTCAAGAAACTATCTTGAAAATTCAAGAAATTATCTTGAAAATTCAAGAAATTATCTTGAAAATTCAAGATACTAAGTTGAAAATTCAAGATACTAAGTTGAAAATTCAAGATACTAAGTTGAAAATTCAAGAAACTATCTTGAAAATTCAAAATAATATCTGGAACAGGATTTCCTGGTTTGAAAGTCCAATTGCAAAATAGGTAGCGATGTATTGCTGGTGCTCCATCCTGTCTGTCTGTCATACTCATCAGCCTTAGTTTAAAGGGACAGGAGCACGTTTTTTGCAAAATTTATTTTTTCAAATTTCCCATTTATAATGATAGTTTATGTAATTTAAATTAACTTTAGAGGGCAAAACATCTTAATACACAAACCAATTATCTGTAGTGGTAAAAACTATGCGTATAAAGCAAAAATTGCATGGCGGCCATTTTATTGTGAACACAATTTATTATTTTGTATTTCAAAAACGATTCCCATGGCTTTACCGAAACATGTACACTCATTTTAAACTTTATTTTCCGAAGAGAGAAGGATGTTTTGCTATTGGTGAAATTATTTTTCAAATACATTTCATCAACTTATTCGAAAAAACGTGCTACTGCCCCTTTAAGGTCATGCATGGTTTCTTGAATTTTCAACTTAATATCTTGAATTTTCCAGATAATTTCTTGAATGTTCAAGATAATTTCTTGAATTTTCAACTTAGTATCTTGAAGTTTCAACTTAGTATCTTGAATTTTCAAGATATTTTCTTGAATTTTCAAGATATTTTCTTGAATTTTCAACTTAGTATCTTGAATTTTCAAGATGGTATCTTGAATTTTCAACTTAGTATCTTGAATTTTCAAGATAGTTTCTTGAATTTTCAAGATAGTTTCTTGAATTTTCAACATGGTATCTTGAATTTTCAACTTTGTATCTTGAATTTTCAACTTAGTATCTTGAATTTTCAACTTAGTATCTTGAATTTTCAAGATAATTTCTTGAATTTTCAAGATAATTTCTTGAATTTTCAAGATAATTTCTTGAATTTTCAAGATAATTTCTTGAATTTTCAAGATAGTTTCTTGAATTTTCAACTTAGTATCTTGAATTTTCAACTTAGTATCTTGAATTTTCAACATGGTATCTTGAAATTTCAACATGGTATCTTGAATTTTCAACTTAGTATCTTGAATTTTCAAGATAATAAAAAAAAAAGTGTGGCCCTAAAAGGCTTCCGTAAGTATGCCAACAAACATGTATAAATTCAAAATTACCACAAATAAACTGCCATATCATCTTTGCAATATAAATTAACATAAATGATGAAAATTATTAAATACAACTAGCCTAGATGAAATAGAATAAAACAAAATGAACATTTAGTATCTAGAATCAAAGTTGTAGGTACAAAACAATATTGATACTGAATATGAAATTAGGGTCAGTTCGTTCATGAATTAGCAAAGGCCAACATAAATTGTTATGTAATCTACCATAGCGCGAATATTGGCAAATTAGGTCAAGCGCAACGCCTTTGTCAACAATGTTTACATCCGATAAGTGCACGTGTTGACACTAAATCTACCTGAACATAAACAAACGACGCCGAGTGTATCGCAAATGTTCAGAAAAGCACTGATTTCATGATGGCGAAAAACGCCGACCTTTCCCTTGCTAACCGACGCGACGAAACGATGAACGCGTCAGAGAGTTCATCAATGCGATTGAGAATACGAAAACCAGAAAATAGAAGCAATTGATGACTACTATTTGAGTCTGTGGAGGTAAATTCAAAAGATGGTTCTACCTTTTGGAATCCCCCCAGCTCGATCACACGGCGATACAGGCGATACAAATCCACCTCTCTCCCTCCGATTTGGGGAATGCGATCATACGGTGTTCTGGAAGGGAATAAAGTAACCATATTGTAACAAAATGAACATTAAAACACACAGGATATAAGTAAAGACATCGTAGTTTATAATAGAAGAAGATACGCACCCTCTGTTTTGGTGAAAACGTTGCAAATCTTGCAAAAAGCTGCGACGGTCTTCTTCATACGTGAAAGGGTCTTTGTTCAAAAGGTTAGCCATTTTGAAACTGAATAATCCACAATAAGATACACTTATTGTTTTCACGAACACCTCAAACAGTACGATCAGCCTACAACGTGGGCGACATCGATAATATTACACCGAACTGCGGGGTAAATCCTCAATATTTTGGGGATTCCACATATCCTTGCTGGCTGAGGCTGAACTCGCGACTGCGCTGACCAGTCCCTATGCACAAACTCGATCCAAAATGAGCACAAATCTGGGAGATCTAGGCTTAATTACAGCCCTAGAAGGGTATCCAGATACCAATATACCTGGATATTAGTTAATCGTTTTAACCTTGGCTCGTCATCGTTGTCCATACGCGTCTAAATTCAACAAAAATCCTAACAAAAAACATAATGAACATGCCGAACTGCGATTGTTCACTAGAGGGGTCTCTGCAATTGCTCATTGCCTCGAATCCGTTAAACAACATGGCGGAGACCATGAGGCAGTGCTTCAGAAGCAAGTGCGATGCATCGCCGCTAACGATTCAAGATCTGTTGATTAGCTATTGCAAATTTTGATCTGAAAAGTGCATTAAAATATTTGAATCTGTACATTTGTGAAATTAAATTTCATCTTTAACGCAGACTTTATTTGAAATAAATGTCTCCCGATTTGCTAGCGAGGCGGTTGACCACAGTGCGCTAAGAACGATAACTCTTCCCCGATCGATCGGCCCCACCCCTCTAATTATTTACTTTTCGTTAATGGAGAAACAGCTAAATTCATGTTCGAAGAGTTTTTTTGACACTTTGGACGTGAATTATCATTATAACTGTTTCACACCAGCAATTATGCAATGGAGATGGAATTACAAACAAATATGATAGCAGCCTGTTTGAATGAAATATAGGTCGATATTATTTTCATTGTGATGAAACGACGCTATCGCATTTCAAAGGGTACCTAACCGTTTTGATACACAATGAGGATTCATGCGATGAATACACTAATTCGAACATACTTTTAGTCACAATTTAAAAGTAATTTTTATGGGAACCGAAGAACTTGGATTGAAGCAAATGTTCCTTAGAGATTAGGCCAACCATACCTTTTTGTGATAGAAAACACCATACCTTTAAGTAAGCGTGATTTGTATTGAAAAGGTAAATTAAAACTGTTCTCAAATACGACATCATCAAAATAATGGCTTTGTTGAAATAATGCCTATAACTATCACGTGTTATGACAATGATAGGCCTAGGCCTACGTATTAAATTACAGATAATTTCATTGTAAGAACATAAAAGCGATTGCTTTTAACACAAAGTGAAACACTAAATAACGCTGAAAAATTATTTTCTTCAACTTGTCAGTGTTAGTCTTTAGTATCACTAATATGCATGATCTCAAAGAAAATTCTTGTTTTACAAAAGCACTATAAGACGCCACTATTAATAGCCTACAATCAGTGATTTAATCAATGGGGAAGGAAATGTTGGGTTGTGAGTTTGCCACTACGCTACTACGATAGTAAAGATCGTACATTTGCCTTGCCGTGCCGTGCACCCACTGAAACGTAATCGATGACACGTGACCACGTGCTGTCTATGAATGAAACGGCCAAAGAATCTCCCACGCTCTATGGCATATAGGAACTATATCGAGATACACGGAGTTGGCTCTCACTTGGGCAAAGCTCGCTATTGCATGGATGTACATCTTCTATACTATTTATAAAGTACTCCGTCGAACAGCCGGTGAAGTTCACGTGGACCCATCTACCAGCGTCTGTACTACATGCGTACATTACACAATTCGTAGCTACATGTGCAGAGCTTTACCTGATAACCTGTATTGGTTACATATACGACGTACATACTTCGTTTATAAGTTGAACATACCTTGGGGAAATGAAAATATTGAATATAATAATGTTTTGTGTGATCGCCGATCGGTGACT
Source organism: Gibbula magus (assembly GCA_936450465.1). Classification (NCBI taxonomy): domain Eukaryota; kingdom Metazoa; phylum Mollusca; class Gastropoda; order Trochida; family Trochidae; genus Gibbula; species Gibbula magus. Next base: position 35,784,521 of record OW388293.1, read on the forward strand.
TCAAGAATTCCTGGTGCGTATGTGATACATATATTTATCATAAAATAGAGACTGCTATCGATACAATAAAGTAGAATGATAAATTTGGTATCCAGAGGCTCGCATAATAGCAGTTTTATTCCAAATAGGCCTATATGATATCAAAAGATACGGAAACACGCTTGGTTTATAATTTCTATATATGATGTTCGTGGATTCTTAAACGTACCTTGCAATACTTACTGAGGTATGAGAATAAACATGATATTAAATTTGTCCTTATCAAACAATGATTATTTGAAATATATACTTATATAGTCAGTTATCAGTATATAGGGTAAATGGGACAGCATCTATGGCAATATTGTATTTTGCCGAGTCTGCGTTTTATAGTTCTGTTTTGTGTGTATGGTTGAAGTGTGTGGTTGAATGACGATCTTAAATGTGTACACATTGTGAAATTCTCATCATATTGATTGATATATTCATGGCATGGATCTTTCAGTTGAGAAGTCAAATATGACAAGGTTATAGATTAATTAATGAATGAATTAAGCGAAATTGTGAATAGTCGGCTGAAACTAAATCAAGTATCGAGCTGGCGGTGCGACCATTGTGATGTCACAACTGCATACTTTTGTGACGTCCAACTTGCATTGGTGTTTCACTAATTTAATATTGACGTTTATTACCTATAATGTTGGACACATTTGGATACGAGCACATATGCACTTATCACGTTGCCTCGCAACCATTGTTTCACCTCGACTTCCCGTCTGTGACGTCATAAAATAATTGTTCGCAAGAGAGGTGGGCCGTTTCTTGGCATTAAATTACACTTGTGACGCCATCCTATTGTTCTTTCACTCCATTATTTTTTTTTACAGTAATGGAGAGTTACACATCACATTATATTTTTTAAGCAGAAATTTAATTTCTTTAACTTCTAAAGCAATTTTGATAAAAGAGCAATACTTTGAGTGTAATTTAAGTAGGGTAATATCCTCGTAACTCTCCATTCCTCCGGGGCCTCGGCTCCATTATTTTTAAGGAATGGAGAGTTACTCGGACATTACCCTCTTCATTTTTACGCGAATCACATTGAATAGAATGCGTAAAAAGAAAGTATTACATTCGAAAGTGTGCCAAATGACTTTTACGAAAATCGTGAAAATTTATGTATAACCCTCGCTCTCGCTCGGGCAACACATAAATTCATAGTCGTTTCGTAAAAGTCATATGACGAACGTCCTCGGGTTATATTTAATCTCTCTCTATATATATATATATTACATAAAGGATATTTGACGTTTTCGTCAAATACCATGTTTATCTCATCGAGTAAAGTGTAAGCGTGTATTTTCACGAGTGTCGCAGTCCACGAGTGTAATAAATATATAGTTTCTACCTTTATCTGAATTTGTCTCCATCGCATTTTTGTATTTTTCGTTCAATTCTAAAAGTTCAATTTCACTCACTTCAAAGTTACAAAACATTAGTTCGGTGTCACCGCATGACAGTCCCGTGCATATATGGTCACACCTGCATGGTTGGCACCAATGGTGACGAAATCTTGTTAGCCCCGCCCCCTTTCATGCATTCCACGCTTTCCACCAACCAGCGCGCCGCATTGTGTGGGAATATGCCAGTGACGTCACAGTTGGCGATTCTTCCTTCAGTTCATTGACAAACTTGATGCCTGTGACTACTAGCCTAGTCTTTCTCTTCTCTCGCACTCTAACGATTGTGCCGTAGTAAGACTGGCGTAAGACTGACCTAGTTTGGCCGATGCGCACACACATTCTCTCAGTCGATGCAATCAACTAGGTCTCGCTTAGTAAACACGTGGTTTCCCAACTGTGCCATGCTGTGGGCTCTCGTCATGTGTGCCAGTTCGTCTCTCCGTTATCTTCATGTGACGAAGTATCTCTGCTATGTGGCTTTCTAAGCAAAGGTGGTCTTCGGAGTCCTACATCCATGATGGTCTTGTCGGCCGGAGCGGAGAACTTGAGATAGAAATGTCAAATCCTCAGGCACACCAGGGTTTGTCCAAAGGTATGGCAGTTTTACGTGGGTTCAGAAGAATTGCCTATCATGAAAAGTTGCTCAAGTTATGATCATGATGTTATTTACCCATGGTGTCGATGTTGTATTTTCTTAACTACCTGCAACTCGCTTTAAACAGAGACAGAGATAGGCTATATATATACGTTCTGAACAACTCACTAAACAACACAACTGGACCACTTAACAATGTTCAACGCTATCCTGTTAACATGATATGGCATATATATTGTTTTTCGCTACTCAGTATACACTGCCAGTGCCGATGGAAATTACTTCTTTGTCGAGCTAGTGGTGGGATGGTGCATGCTTATAGTTTTCACGAACATCTCTAGTGTGATCATAGTCAGTCTGCGATTTATTCACGTTTTATCTTCATCTTATTATTTTGCAAATACAGACGTTTCATTTCTTAAATTATTTGAAATTCAAATACGTTAATTGACGTTACCAATATGAATCTAACTCCCCCGGGATTGATCTAGTCATTGATGAGTCATGTGTATTGCTGTAATACAGTCCTAGATTTTCGAAGCACTCTTAGCGCTAAGACAGTCCTAAGTACCATACATTAACATTGGCTTACGACCAGCTTAGTGCTAAGAGAGCTTCGAAAATCTAGGTCCTGGGTGCCGTTGCACGAACTTAAAGGGACACCGCGTCGAGGATAAAAATCAGATCATGTGTATCTACCTATGCTGCATGTCTGCTACCAAGTCACAAACACCAAATTTCAGACAATTGACGTAATTGGTAATAAAAACTACTGCAGGTACACAGTGAAGGGAAGCGCACAGGCCCTCGGGTCATTGCTTTTCACACTATTAAAAAAAAAAAAGAAAAAAAAAAAAAAAATTAAAAAAAATTTGAGATGACCCCCCGATTTTTACGCCCTCAGAATGTATTATTCTAGACTAATACATTCTGAGGGCGTAAAAATCGGGGGGTCATCTCAAATTTTTTTTAATTTTTTTTTTTTTTTTTTTTTTTTTTTTTAATAGTGTGAAAAGCAATGAACCGAGGGCCTGTGGGGAAGCGTAACTCGTTAGCAGACACTCTAATCAGCTTAGTGAGATAAAGATGGGACTCATTTTTTTCCTCGACGTCTTCTCAAAACTAGAAAGCTTTGAAAGTTTAAATTGTGGACTTGTCAACTGACGAAGGGCAAAAGGTCACACGCCCTAACAACCTATTTTTCACTTTTACTCAAGAACTAAAACCTATAGAATGCTGAAATAGTGTGAATATTAAGAATTGGTCATCTGATGATCCATTGTTGGCGTCAAATGAGTACCGGCTTAAACACCTTATATCGACTTCTCCAAAACTCTAGAAACCTGAAATTATTTATGCAATATATAGTTTCTTAGGCAAGTGTGGATTATTAATTGTTCAATGGTTGACCCGATTCTTTACCTGTTGGGGACAAATCCAAACTCAAATCGGTGAATTGTCACAGAGACTGATATTCCAATCAGTAATCCTATCTCTCTGCAAGGAAATATTCCCCTTGAATGACAATGTTCTCCCTTCTACCTCGAAGTTCCTGCTGTCTGAAGCTTGTTAGCAACCATTTTGTGGGTAAAAGATATATGGATGATAACTTTTTTTACTATGAACAAATACAAAGTTGATGATAAGTGATATGATGACTCATTATTCAAACAAGAGCCACCAGGAGAGATGGCTTATCCCCCCGGCCCCACATTAGTTATATGATCAGTTTTAGCAGTATATATTTATAAATATAGAAGGTGTTTTTTTACTCGTAAAAAACAGATGTCTCCCCCTTCCCCCAATTCAATTTCAGTTAATACCCTTCTCGAAGACAAAGTCCAAATTGTTGCCATTGAAATAAAACAATTTTTAAAAATCTTACACCCCCAAAAGGCACATCTACATGATATGGGGAGGCTGTATACCGAATTTGGTGAAGATTGGCCAAGTAGTTTTGGTGATCTACTCCGGAAACAAACCTTACCCTTCAAATGAACAAAGTCCAAATTGTTACCCTGGAAACAAAAAATAAAATATTTAAATATATTAAACCCCCAAAAAACACATCTGCATGATATAGGGAAGCTCTTTACCAAATTAGGATTGGTCACATGAGTAGTTTTCGAGTATTGCTTCCGAAACGAGGTGATCACAGACAGACGGACGGACAGACGAAGCCAACGACTATATATCCCCCGCATAAAAATGATATGTTTTAATCATGTAATATCGTGGTTTCAACAAAATAGAAGTTATTCGTCGTCTCAAGTGTTTAAATACTGTTTGCAGGTAACTTAGCCAGTAGACTATGTAAATAATAGATTTGGTGACCAAGTGGCCCCTAACAGAGAACACAGAGGCCATGTTTTGAAAACGTGTTTGTGATTTGAACACAAAACCCAAAAAGGCGTGACCTTTTTGACAGGGATGTTGGCCAATGGCAATTAATACACATATTATAAATTGTAGATTTGGTGACCTTGTGACCCATAATAAGGGCTTTTGGGGTAACACCTTCCCAAGAGAAATAAAACGTAAATTTATCTATATACACAATCCCAGGAGACATGATCAAACTCCCAAGTATATAGAATGTATCCGGAGTATATTCCACCTGTCTACAGTTATGTGCACTGGGTAGTTAAAATAACTGCATGGCGATTGTAAAAACAAATCACTACTAATTCATACCAATATCATATACATATATTTTATTTTCTCACTTATCGTCGCCTCTGTTGCTGTTGCATACCCTGGGGAGTTAAATGTAAATCAATTCGCCAGTGTTCCACTGTTCCACGTGTTTTGTAAATATGATACCACGCGATAAAAAAAAACAAACAATGAAAACCTTCGTTTTTCCTAATCGAAGTCCAGCTGTCTCCTATTCACCATCTGAGTTGTTATAACACGACGCTATATACGTGTTTGTGATACGACTTGGTTATAGTGAGCCTTGCCTTGCAGCTGTTGAAATGAAGCCATGGGCTCGCACAAAACTTGAAAAGTATAGTGACTCTAGTCAGTCAGTTAGTCAGTGGATGCAACTAAAATACCATGATTTTTAGAAATAAAGTTCGCTGTACCCCAATGTGTTTTGTAATGAAGTATAGTCTTGCCCTGAATAATTATAGTTAAAGCACGAGAACTTGTTTGACGTAATTATAAACTATACCTTTATTGCCTGATGAAGGACTTTTTCTATTGTTCTACACGCTAGCCATCTTATACCCTGTTTGCATGCACTAAATTTACTCCTATTAGCAAATGTGCTAATAAGTAAATATACTCATGTGAGTAAAAGCAAAATTACTAAGCGTTCACATGAAATTGACAACAAGGTCGAGTATTTAATTATCTGATGTTGTTAAACTCACGGATTTTCTAAAACCTGAAGAAAAACAGAGCCATGGGCTCTGTAGCTCATAGGGTTTATATTGTTTGATGTTGAAGACTGAAATAGATTGTTCTCAATATGATTTAGTCTTACACTCAGACTCTGAAAAAAATTTTATTCTGAAAATATCACCATTTTATTAAATATTGAAAAAGAGACTGTAAGAAATGGGATTATTCAGAAAAAGAGGCTCCTTTTCAATATTTTTTCAATATTTCTTTTCAGAGTCTAAGTCACATAATTCATAATACCCAGCCCTGAAAAATCTCCGTTTTAAAGGATGGCCGAAATATATTATTTTCTATTGAATTCTTGAAATCTGCAATTGGTTCACAGCATAACAAATACATGACTTGGCACTAAAGTTTGATAAAATTGGTTGTCCAAGTATCACAGTTCCTGCAAATATATTAAAGAAAAGGTGGTCCTCCCAATTACAATCCCAATTACAAGAACAATCCCTTGACAAGACATTGAACAAGAAAGAAGAAAAAAAGGGGGGGGGAGGAGGAGAAAGAGGGACAGCGGCTGACAGTCAGGAGTGTGGTGTGCAGCAATGCATCATTCCTAACGAGGTCTCACTGACCAGCTTTCCACCTCTCTGCATACTATCCCTTGCTACAAAGTATTATGCAATATTATCTACTGTCCCCCAGCCTAGTATGGCCTGCTATAGTACTGGGGAAAACTTAATTTTATGATAGCTCTTAATATTTATTTTTCACAGTAAAAATATTGTCCATCAGATGATCAAAATTGTCCTGGCATTACTAGTTCAAGGAGTGAAATTTAAGGTTTGAGTTCAACACCCTGCCACGCCCAGATTTAAGGAAGGATTTTGACTAAACGAACAAACTTAAGTCTACATGTATAAAGATGTCATTCTGAAAATTGTAGCTTTTTGTATCAAATGGTTTTTGAGAATAAGTCGTTTAAAGAGCTAAAAATGCGATGGCATGACCAATTAATTTACTCATGTCAACAAATTTGCTCATGAGTAAATATACTTTTGCACGACCTCTTGACTAGGTGCAAATTTGCTCGTGGAGTTAATACATGTTGTATACTTGTAATTGCGTTCGCATGCACTAAATACTCAAGTGAGTATATATATTTACTTACGTGCGAAAATATACTCAAGTGAGTAAATCGATGCATGCGAACGGGGTATAATAACTAACTTATAACAAAATCCATCCAATGGTTCTCCAGATATTTCAATAACCCTCTCTATGACCTTCAACATCAACTGAAGGACATTCAAATTGAACATCGTCAGTATATGAATCAAACAGGCCTTATCAGGTACTAACTTTTTATATTAACTATATTCATTCACTCAAGCATTAGAAGATTTTATAACTGAAATATTTAACTAGACGTTTTAAAGTAGACCAATGTACAAACGTTGCATGACGCTCTAGATGCAAAAGTATCATGTGTCAGATGTGTCAGTTTTGGAGTGCAGCAGTTCTGAGAGAGAAGTCCAAACGGTGAAAAGTTTACGAACGACGTCCGACGCCCAACGGTCCGTGGCATAAGATTTTAACAGACTTTGGATGGTTCAGAAGTTTGAAACCTCAATTTAAACAAACTACATCAAACGGTTCCTTAGCGAAATTGGAAACATGGGAAGCAGATGACTATTTCACAAAAAAAAGTCTGTTAACGAACTTTATATTTTACAACATTAATTTCGGCAAATCGGCAAATATTTAAAATAAAATTGTTTCATCTTTGGAGTTATTACTTACAAATTATCTCATCACTGGGGTCACTTCACACAAGTTTGTTCTTAAAACCTATTTATGGGGGTAGGGGTTACGATGTACAAAATAAGATCCCCTAGATGCAAGGAACCTCCCTACAAAATTTCAGCTTTGGTGGTGTAGAAGCCGAAAATGTGAAAAGTAAACGGACGACGGACGGACGCCGGACAACGGCCCATGCCATAAGCCCAGCTGAACTTTCAGGCCTGATGAGTTAAACAGCAACCTCAATTTATACAACATACTGCACAAGCTTTCTTCTTTTTTTTAAGTATCAATTGTATTTCCAGAATTCATGAATTACAGAGAAGACCATCTCCCCACAGAGGTGACTCGGGAACCAATAATTTCGTAGGAGGAACCAGTTAGTAGGAGTGGTGGTTCCTCCAGATTTCCGATCCTAGCCTATGTTCTACATGGCCTGAATTTCAAGATTCCAACAAAGTTACCTAGCGGGGAAAAAGGGAACCTCACACGTAATCACTGCCTTTTTACCAATGAAAATTTATCTTTCGGCGACCAAGTCGACCGAGTGACTTCAAAGATTTAGGCATTTGACTCTTAATGGTCTTGCTAATTAGCATATGTCCTTCGAATATGTCTATTGATGAACTATTTTTGGTATTTATCTCTGATTTGGTCTTCTTTATTTATCAGCATGTTTATGATCAACAGTTTTCCCAAATAGCATATCTCGAGGAAAACACATTAAACGAGAAAACATTAGCTTAGTCATTGGCAATTGTCACTTTTACAACGGATTGTTGCAACCAATCACGACACGACAGAACAGAAACATGGCTTTATCTGAAAAGCAATCTGCAAAATCTTTGTATAACATCTAACTAAGACAAAAACACTTACCTAGACAAACATTTATGGCAAATAACTTCGACCGAGACTAACATATCTGATAATTAGTATTTATTTAGACTAACATATATAAATAAACAACCTAGACCAGCATCTCTGATTAACAACATTGACTTAGACTAGAATCTCTGATTAACAACATTGACTTAGACTAGAATCTCTGATTAACAACTTTGACCTAGACTAGCATCTCTGATTAACAACATTGACCTAGACCAGCATCTCTGATTAACAACATTGACTTAGACTAGAATCTCTGATTAACAACATTGACCTAGACCAGCATCTCTGATTAACAACATTGACTTAGACTAGAATCTCTGATTAACAACATTGACTTAGACCAGCATCTCTGATTAACAACATTGACTTAGACTAGAATCTCTGATTAACAACATAGACCTAGACCAGCATCTCTGATTAACAACATTGACTTAGACTAGAATCTCTGATTAACAACATTGACCTAGACCAGCATCTCTGATTAACAACATTGACTTAGACTAGAATCTCTGATTAACAACATTGACTTAGACCAGCATCTCTGATTAACAACATTGACTTAGACTAGAATCTCTGATTAACAACATTGACTTAGACCAGCATCTCTGATTAACAACATTGACTTAGACTAGAATCTCTTATTAACAACATAGACCTAGACCAGCATCTCTGATTAACAACATTGACTTAGACTAGAATCTCTGATTAACAACATAGACCTAGACTAGAATCTCTGATTAATAACATTGACTTAGACTAGCATCTCTGACTAACAACATAGACCTAGACTAGAATCTCTGATTAACAACTTTGACTTAGACTAGCATCTCTGACTAACAAGTCAACTTTGACCTAGACTAGCATCTCTGATTAATAACATTGACTTAGACTAGCATCTCTGATTAATAACATTGACTTAGACTAGCATCTCTGACTAACAACTTTGACCTAGACTAGCATCTCTGACTAACAACTTTGACTTAGACTAGCATCTCTGACTAACAAGTCAACTTTGACTTAGACTAGAATCTCTGATTAACATCTTTGACTTAGACTAGCATCTCTGACTAAAAAGTCAACTTTGGCCTAGACTAGCATCTCTGATTAATAACATTGACTTAGACTAGCATCACTGACTAACAAGTCAACTTTGACTTAGACTATCATCTCTGATTAACAACTTTGACTTAACCTAGCATCTCTGACTAACAACTCTGACTTAGACTATCATCTCTGATTAACAACTTTGACTTAAACTAGCATCTCTGACTAACAACATTCACTTAGACTAGCATGTCTGATTAACAACAATGACTTACACTAGTATCTCTGATTAACAACTTTGACTTAGACTAGCATCTCTGACTAACAACAATGACCTAGACCATCATCTCTGATTAACGACTTTTACCTAGACTAGCATCTCTGATTAATAACATTGACTTAGACTAGAATCTCTGATTAACAACTTTGACTTAGACTAGCATCGCTGACTAACAACTTAGACCTAGACTAGAATCTCTGATAAACAACTTTGCCTTAGACTAGCATCTCTGATTAACAACATTGACTTAGACGTATATCTCTGACAAACAGACTTTCTGGATAGCATCTTTGACCTCTACCACCAACATTAATCCCCTACTAACAGTATTGATCTAAACCAACAACCTTATTCTCCCTACTAACCGTATTGACCTCAACCAACAAACATTAATTTCTCTACTCACAACATTGACCTCAACTAACAAACATTAATTCCTCTACTCACAACACTGACCTCAACCAACAACATTAATTCCTCTACTCACAACACTGACCTCAACCAACAACATTAATTCCTCTACTCACAACACTTACCTCAACCAACAACATTAATTCCTCTACTCACAACACTGACCTCAACCAACAACATTAATTCCGCTACTCACAACATTGACCTCAACCAACAACCTCAATTCGACTGACAACAATGACTTCAAGAGCTACTAACCTATGGCCAATATAAACAACAATGCAAGTCTCTCAGTAACAACATAACCTCAGCCTAACAACACCATGATTAATCCGTCCCTAGTTTCAAGCCCCAAGCCTACAGTGATGAGCTCCCAACACAACCATGACATGTTCACTGCGAATCCCAACATGGGCTTATATCGATTTTTAAAAGGCTAAATATAGTGAATCTGCGAGCGATAACGTGAAGCCAACAAGGAAACAAGGAGATGGTACATGGTTTTAAAACCAGACGTAGCTCATTTCTTAGAATCTGTTAGTATTTCAGATCGCCGTGTGCTTTGATCCGACGATAAATATTTGTGCTTTGAGATCTGATATGTAATTTGGGGTGTTACGCAAATACGATCACGAGTCTATGTGCGAGCTGACGTCTGGGGTCCTGTAACGCATTATTAAAATGAGGATTTTAAAAAATCATATTATTTATTTATGAGCTTTCATGGCGATGAGATTGCTAGCGGGAACGAACGTATAACTTTTTCCGATTGCATTTATATTGAATAAAATATGTTAAATCAACTACAATATTGAAATCTTATTTAACTAGAAAACATCGCCAATTCTAAAGGTCAAGTTGAGGCATAATTTCTAAAATGGTTATTTTGGATTGTTGGGAGTATATGGGTCAATTTCAAAACATGTCTCATTTTGTTGTTGTGAATATAACACAATTCCGTACAAGAATCATTTTTTTTTAAAAACTTAAACAGTGTAGAAAAACAAAGATACATGGATAGTCAACATATTTATTGCAAAGACTCCGACGTTTCGGTGTAGATACTAACACCGTTATCAAGCAAGTGATACACGAATAGGACAGGAGAATATATATAGCTGTAGTGAGTATACAATTAACAATATGATGTACACTTGATTGCTTATTAAATATTGAGGCAAAAAGGTGATTAGGTTGATTGACAGGGGAATGGTTGTGAAAACAGATTAACTTTGAGATAACATGGTTTGATTGGGTTGATGTACACTTGCATTTACTGATTATAGGAGTGTAGCTAAAGAGAGTTAGTTACTTGGAGATTTTACAAGCGCTTCCAGCGGAGCTGATCTCACACTTGGGACAAGCTGACGAGAGTTTTTTTGTTGTTTTTTTCCACGTAGCTGACGAGAGTTGCCTGATGTACAAAATGATTAAAAAGGGAGCTAAAACATTTTGTTACAATACACAGGGAGTGAAGCCAGATGAAAATGTGGTTTGAGTACTAAATATAGTGATTGTCTTTGATTAAGAGATGATAGGCCGAAGGGATGAAGTTACTTGCTCGCGATTCATATCAGACTGGAAGCATTGGATTCTTCTGTCTTCAAGAAGTTTTCTAAACTTGAAATCCGAGCGGTTGACCTCCAAGTTGTTGATGTCGTTCAAGCAGATGGTATAGTCTAGGTTTGCTTGTATATGGTCAGATATGGCAGATTTAGAGTCTTTCTTCAGGACTGATGCTCGGTGTACCTTTATTGTCAGTGGCAGGGGACGTGAAGTTTCACCTATATAAGAGTCTCTACAGTCACAAGTAATCTGGTAGAAGTTTCACCTATATAAGAGTCTCTACAGTCACAAGTAATCTGGTAGAAGTTTCACGTCACAAGTAAACTGGTAGAGGTTTCACCTATATAAGAGTCTCTACAGTCACAAGTAATCTTGTAGAAGTTTCACGTCACAAGTAAACTGGTAGATGTTTCACCTATATAAGAGTCTCTACAGTCACAAGTAATCTGGTAGAAGTTTCACCTATATAAGAGTCTCTACAGTCACAAGTAATCTGGTAGAAGTTTCACGTCACAAGTAAACTGGTAGAGGTTTCACCTATATAAGAGTCTCTACAGTCACAAGTAATCTGGTAGAAGTTTCACCTATATAAGAGTCTCCACAGTCACACGTAATCTGGTAGAAGTTTCACCTATATTAGAGTCTCCACAGTCACACGTAATCTGTTTGAAGTTTCACCTATATAACAGTCTCAACAGTCACAAGTAATCTGGTAGAAGTTTCACCTATATAAGAGTCTCCACAGTCACACGTAATCTGGTAGAAGTTTCACCTATATTAGAGTCTCCACAGTCACACGTAATCTGTTTGAAGTTTCACCTATATAACAGTCTCAACAGTCACAAGTAATCTGGTAGAAGTTTCACCTATATAAGAGTCTCCACAGTCACACGTAATCTGGTAGAAGTTTCACCTATATAAGAGTCTCCACAGTCACACGTAATCTGTTTGAACTTTCACCTATATAACAGTCTCCACAGTCACAAGTAATCTGGTAGAAGTTTCACCTATATAAGAGTCTTCACAGTCACAAGTAATCTGGTAGAAGTTTCACCTATATAAGAGTCTCCACAGTCACACGTAATCTGGTAGAAGTTTCACCTTTATAAGAGTCTCCACAGACACAAGTAATCTGGTAGAAGTTTCACCTATATAAGAGTCTCCACAGTCACAAGTAATCTGGTAGAAGTTTCACCTATATAAGAGTCTCCACAGTCACAAGTAATCTGGTAGAAGTTTCACCTATATAAGAGTCTCCACAGTCACAAGTAATCTTGTAGAAGTTTCACCTATATAAGAGTCACCACAGTCACAAGTAATCTGGTAGAAGTTTCACCTATATAATAGTCTCCACAGTCACAAGTAATCTGGTAGAAGTTTCACCTATATAAGAGTCTCCACAGTCACAAGTAATCTGGTAGAAGTTTCACCTATATAAGAGTCTCCACAGTCACAAGTAATCTGGTAGAAGTTTCACCTATATAAGAGTCTCCACAGTCACAAGTAATCTGGTAGAAGTTTCACCTATATAAGAGTCTCCACAGTCACAAGTAATCTTGTAGAAGTTTCACCTATATAAGAGTCACCACAGTCACAAGTAATCTGGTAGAAGTTTCACCTATATAATAGTCTCCACAGTCACAAGTAATCTGGTAGAAGTTTCACCTATATAAGAGTCTCCACAGTCACAAGTAATCTGGTAGAAGTTTCACCTATATAAGAGTCTCCACAGTCACAAGTAATCTGGTAGAAGTTTCACCTATATAAGAGTCTCCACAGTCACAAGTAATCTGGTAGAAGTTTCACCTATACAAGAGTCTCCACAGATGTTCTTTGCTCTTCGGGTGAGGGTGGATCATCAAATAACATCTGTTCAACGACTGAAGCTGATCCACCAGTCAGTCATTAGATAATATATGTAAAAGTCTCGGTCAAGCACTCAGAAAGACTTAACACGTGTTGAGACTCAGGATTAGACTAATATGGGGGCATTTATGTTCTTTTGAATGATAGAGACTTGAAATTTGACTCATTTGATATCCATTATACAAAGATGATATGCTTTCATTACTGGTTCTTGAAGTGAAAACGACTTTAAATTGCACCCCTGCAACGTCCATAATTGTTTGGAGTAGGATAGTGACATTTACAAATCGAAGTCTCCACCCAACAAAGATCATATTCCCAATTTTAGCTCTCGAGGAACGCGTCCGGGGTGAACACACATCCAGCTTCGGGTGTACAGCGGTTGTTGAGAAGTCGAGTATGTCAAATGTGGACGGCCAACGGCCGATGCCATATGCCCCGACTTCGTAACTTTCATTGCCCTTTCACCAAAAATAAATGCGTGGGAGGAGTGCAATTGGTGGTTTTCCAGATAAAATGTTGAAGGTACTCATAATGTGTGTGACCTTTCAAATACACCCAATTTTAAGTCGGTAGCGAGACTAGCGACACAAATAAAGGAGATACAATTTATTCTTTCGCTTGCCAGTGCCCAGATAACAGAACCCTCACTCAAAACATCCTAGGTGTTGTATAATAAGAGATGACTTTAGTGCGACCAGCATGCAGTGGCCAGTGCTAACTTATCTGCCTCATGGTATATAATATATACGCTCAGCTACGCTTTGATACCCTGGGAATACATCTGGGAACAATCGCGATAAAATGATAGGATTTTTGGATCATATGTCACATCACAAAGATTGTGGGTGGGGTTTTAACCCAGGGTATGAAAGTGTAGTCTTTACCTTAGTACCCGAGCTTCAGAGAAAATCCACAATTCCAATTTTTCATGGACTGTATTACCCGCCTTTACTATCCATAGGATGTAATCCATATTGTTGTTCAAATACAATGGACATTTACGTTGTGGTATGGGTACAGCGTTCTATGAATGCTCAAGGTAAGGGCAGGTAACTCTTGTCGTGACTAATTTTAATCGGCTAAATCCGGGACTGAACAGTACCATTTCCTATACCCTCATATTATACAGAATACTTCGAAATTGGGCCATGGGCTTTGTAGCTCAACAGGGTATATATTTTTTATTTTCAAGCCGGAAATAGATTGTTCTCCAGATAAAGTACAATCCCTTGACATTACCTTTAAAAAAGCCATGAACACCAAAATTGTTCAGTGTCAGTGCATAAACAAACTACATTTTAAGGAAATTGGTTGTCCAACTATCACAATTACTGAAATTATCTTGAAGAGAAGGTGATTTTTCCAATTTAAATGGTGGCTCTAAGACATATTTCCCAAATCTTGTTACAAAATGGTAAAGAAATCGGTGAGAAGCATTATTTTAACTTAAATTACTGTGCTTAAAGGTGTCTGGACTGCACGAAGAGAACCAACACACAAAGCCATAAAATTTATCCTGACCAATTCCCTCTACAAGTTAACCCTTATCAAAACAAGCTTTTCTTATACCTATGTTGGCCATTCCGGGTCTAGGAGGCCCGACCAACCTCTTGATGATAACGTTGATGATAAAAGAATTACTTCACATCATTTGAACTAATAATTACCTTATTCGTACCTTCAAATTACAATGAAGTTTAATTATTTAACAAATCATCTGCTAACTTCATATACTTGTATAGAAATAATACATGAATGGGAAATTATCAAAACAGAATCATATGATAAAGTGAGTTATTGTTTCACGCTGTTTGGGCAGTATCAGTCATCAGTGGCGAAATATGATTATGAATAGCTCCCCGAAATATGACACACTCAGATATTCAATAACAGTGAACAATGCAAATATTTAACATAATTTGTCAATCAAGGCAGTCAATATAACAATGATGATAATGTAACACCTAATATCCAATTCGACGCTGGTTACTGAGAGTACATCATTACTTTAAAGGAATCTTACCTTCGGTGCCTGTACTAAGTGTAACGCGCAACCATATAGGCATGTTTTCCCCGTGCGCTGGTACCCATTTAAACAGCTGGGTGGACTGAGTGCAATGTGGACAAAAATGCCTTGTCCAGGGACACAACACAGTATGAGACCCAGGTCATAAATGGTTGTCTCAAAACCGGGCCTTTGGTGTGAGCCAAGCATGCTAACCACTACATCTCTTACATTTCCAAGAGAGATGCAACAAATCTTCTGACCCTTTCTGTCTCTCATGTTCAGGCAGATACAGCAGCATCTTTTCGTTATAGAAGGAACGTCATCAGAAGATTTAGCTGCTCTTATATCCATCCCGATATCCGAGCTCACATTAGCTCATCTGATGCATCTGAGGAAGACCAAATAAGAACACTCATTTATGGATAAACAACTTCTTTATTCTGGGAGCTCTCAGTATAAAGAAGCTGTTTATCCATGAATGATTGTTCTTATTTGCCTTTAAAATTCTAAAATACCACTCAAAGAAGCTGAGAAAGAATCCTTTCCTCTTAAGTGGAGTCTTCAATTTTGGAATCAACATCTGCAACATCCAGCAGGTTGGTCTTTGGTTGAGTTGTGTACAATTGGACCAGATGATTAAGGCTATCAACTTAACTGTTTGTTGAGTTGTAATAAGGTACAAGTTATACCTTAGTTTCTCTCTAGTGTCAATATTCTTGGTGAAGTGCACGGTGCTTAACAGGTTCACACACTTGCTTTTGCTGCAAATATGGGAGACGCCTGAAAGCAAAACTGAACTGTTGTCATTACTTCTAGAGGGAACACATTTAATCTGTCTGACAGTACCAAACAACATTATCATGCCATCTGACACCAACCATGTGACAAGTATAAGGTATGGGTCTGTAAAAAGTTACCAGTCGTCACATTTTAATAGATTTGAAGGAATGGTAGACCCAGATCCCAAGTTATATGATCCCAAGTTGATCTACCTTTCTTGTCAAAATACTGAATACATCTCAGAGGACGCAGAACAGTTACACGATATACTTGACTGGCGTTATGGCAAATGTGTGTAGGAGCACCTCCATTGGTAAGAAACCAGTAATCAAACATTGATTTGGAACCTGGGAAATAGTGGCATATCAAAGTTGGGTGAAATATATCCTAGATACTTCAGAATGCTGCTAATCTTTCTCCTTGCAATCAGATCTAATCGTTGTATCATTAAAATGCAAAACTCACTGTGTATTATCGTACACCGGAAGTAGAGAGGTGTACATCGATGATATGTTTGTAGAGAGGAGGAAAATAGCTACATTTTCAGCTTTATATGGAAATAACATCAACGAAAGATAATGTCATTACTAAGCACCATATTTACCTGACGCAGTGTGAATTATATCAATATGTTATTAAAGTTTGTTATTTCAGTCTGTAAAACATCGGTGTGGATTTTCCTTTGTGTACAGTTTGTAGAAATTTTGTGTACCGTTGGTAGTATCTTTACGGAATAATGTAAAACATCTGTATCATCAGTATCCTTCATTTCGAGGTCTCAAAGGGGTGACAAATTAAACAAATTATTCATTATGTATATTTTAAGAACTGTGACGAGGAGGATATACTTTTTATGACATTATCAACCATGCCAAAATCGTGATTCTGAAAAGATTGAGCATCACAGCAAAGACTTTTACTGAAGCTCGCTGTCATAACACAGATACGTTACTCGTTCCGTTACTCATTAGTCAAATACTAATCGATACATTTAGGGGGAGCATTTATGGTGAAACAGAAATGATCAGAAGAGTATTGAAAGTAATAAGATAATAAAATATCTTTGGGTAACAAAGGATAGATCTAGCAATTGGTCTTCTATCAATTGTCACATTGAATGAGAGAGAACATAATATATAGAATGGAAGTTGCTGTTACATAGACAAGAAGCGTTGCCGTTGATTAAATGTGAGTATAAGGCATTGCTTGTTAGTATGCCTTTCTTGGAGAAGTCCATTAGGTTCTAAATTACGGTAAAGACTTTAACATGCAAGTAAACACAGGTAAATCTAGATCATTGACGGATGTTGTCACACGGAGTACAGAAATGCGCGCCCCTTTGTGTGACAACAGTTAAAGGAATATTGACAATTACAAAAAAAATATCTGTCGTTCAATGTTGTCAGCTGACCAGTTTCCGATCTGGCATATCGCATTTTTTGCTGTTTTAACGGATGTGCTTTTGTCATATATTCGTGGACATATTTTGCAACCATACGAATCATATTCTTTCGTAGTGCAAACCTGGCCATCAATGAGTCATCAGGTTTTTTGTGTTTTGTTTTCAAAAGTTCCAGAAACTAATGAGCCTATTTCGTGGGAAGCTCATGCTAACATACGCAGTATGTTTATATCGAACATAACCTGTAAATGATGCAGAAACAATATGTATTACGTGAAGAATTGCTTTTGTGTGTCAGACATGTTTTGTTGATTACTTATGTAAATCTACAAGCGGTACATCACCCAAAACTACAAACTGTACAGCGAAGCAGCAATTTACGATATATACAGTACACAAGCTACGAAAGGAAAAAACAACATACCGCTCTAGAAAACAACCTAAAGACATTTCCTTTTTTGCAGAAGTCAAGTTATGCATACCGGCGAATCTTATTTAAAAATTGTATATATTTGGTCAGGTTTTCGTGTAAAACATCTCAATCGCATCAAAATTGTCGATAGGGTCGATGAGCAAAACAAGTTTTGGATTATTTATATATGCCGTAATACATTGAAACAACCTTCAGCATTCACAAAATGCATATTTTTTCTAATACATTCATTACGGTGTACAAAACTTAATAAGCAATAAGATAGATCGGCTGTAACACACCGTGTGTTTTGTTTTCTACTCTCTACAAACATATCGGTGTACACCTCTCTACTTCCGGTGTACGATGATACACAGTGAAACTGTCACGAGATCTTGGAACTTGTGCCTCGACATCATAGCTGCGGCAAGACGAATGACCAGAGCTCTAATCAACAGGATGTCGACGTCCAGGGTGTTGTGTTTGGATGTTCCCAAGGATTTCAGTAACACCTGTTTTTCACATTTCGCTTCTGACATGATCAGAGGGGCTTTTGCAAAGGACCAAAGAGAAAATTGCTTCGATGAGTGCACAATGTTGATGCGACTTATACACCAAATGCTACCATCTTTGCCAACGACGATTATCCCGTTTTTGTAAAAAAAGTTTGTTTATTTCCAATTTCTGAATCTTATGACAGGCTACAGATGTCATCAGATGTATCAGAGGTTTCGTGTGTAAACTCAATGTCTTACCCAGTGTCAGAGCATGAACTGTCATCAGGATACATTGACAAACTTTGCATTCTCTTCGTACATGCTTAATTTAAGATTTATATACTATGGCTGAAATAATTCATGAACTGTTTTTTTCTCTCTATACAATCGATAGAATTCAAAAGGGGTCAGTCACGCCTATCACGCCCAGCTTGGCACTTAACGTTTGTCGACTTAATTTTCATTATTTATAGGATTAGTATTTACATTACCTCTTTGAAAATGTCATGAGATGATCATCATAACGTACCTGAGGAATACCTGAAAACGGACATCTGAAAAGGGGTCCATACGATGTAGTTTTCCTTTTATTTAACTGCAAATTTCATTTCGGGCCTAAAAGACCAACTTGATAGGAAAAGGTTTAAACCAAGCCTGAGCCTCCTACCAAAACAACCCTGGGGGACTCTTAGAAGTCCTGCCCCATGACTGTGTGCAAAATAGGAGCCTTTAATAAAGTTTGATCTAACGTCAAGTTAAGTCTTACTCCCCAGAACTGGCCAGCTGCTTTTCAGTGCTCTGTGGAACATATCATTACTTAATCCATGGTGATGACGTCACTCTATTGTGTTAACAGTGGATTATTTTTAAGAATCTACTGGTCATTGACTAATCCAGTCAGGAGGGGTGTCAGGTTTTGACATTTTTGTAATGGCTCACTAAGTAATTTGTTCAAGAATGATGTATTTTGTCTTGGTATATATCTGATTAGAATCTTAAAATATCTGATTACTTTTGTAATGTCTGACCCGGGAATCGAACATGTAACCCTTAGACTGTTACGCAGCGGTCTAACCGATTAGGCTACCAGGCCTGCTGGTAATCATTTGATTGTTTGTCAGTAAGATCCCTGCATTCTAAACAAAAGTGGTAAAGTGTGAAACGCATGAGGATCGTGCTGAAACACATGAAATGCAGGAGTTTGGCTGTCAGTCAAATCGCTTTGCGTGGAAGATTTGCGCCATGCACGTGCGTGGAAGAATCCATTTCATAAGGGTCGAAGCTACGTATACCATATCCGATGAATGGGCACCGAAATTTGCAAAATAATATTTTTTAGGTTACATAATTGAAATGTATTGTCTATAATGCTAGATAATCACATATGTATGATTCGTGACGTCAAACATGGATTAAGATGGAGAATGCATTCGGAGCCGTGGATTCGTTAAAAATATTCAACGAGCCCCGAAGGGGCGAGTTGATTACTTTTAACGAATCCACGGCTCCGAATGCATTCTCCATTACATAACATGTAGCTCTAATTACCATAGGTGAGGTGAGTTGGGTTTTAACGCCGCTTTCAAGAGTATTTCACTTATATCGCGGCTGCTAGTATTATGGCAGGGAGAAAGCCCGCAACGCCATGTGGCTATGCATTGCGGTGAAACCTGCGAGCATCGGCTGGAACTAGCGAACCATGGGTGGTACTGCACTGAAATTCAGTGTAGCATTGCACCCAAACATGACTGCGTGTAGAACAGTTCTCTACTGCAGACAAAGTTGCCGTGCCCCTGGCGGGATTCGAACCCCGGACCTCTTGATCCGAAGCCAAACGCGCTAACCACTGCGCTATCCCGCCCCCCTAATTACCATAAACCACTGCAATCTTGGTCACCCAGGTCAGCTCATACTACACTAGCTCAAGGACAGTTTGAGGGACTGGCTTAAATTTGGGAAATTGCAAAGGCTTAGAAGAGTCTGCATACAATGTTACAACCTTCTAGGTCTGCTTGTTCTGGTCAAGATGATGAAAATAGGTTTTTAGGTCATGGCCCGAGGCCCAACTTGAGGCCAGAGGGTCACATAGCTATAATTTAAAATCCCCATTGGCTAAAGAGTCTGCACACAATATTACATCCTTCTTGGTCTGTCTGTTCTGGAGAAGAACATTAAAATAGGTTTTTAGGTCATGGCCTGCTAGGCCCTTATTTGGGGCCATAGTGACCAAATCTACAATTTAGAATCCCCTTCAGACAAGGAGTCATAAAATTTTAGCTCTCTAGAGTCATTGGTTCTGAAGAAGTCGAAAAAGCGAAAAATTTTCAAATAATACAGACGGACTAACCCCGGACACCATGGCATGCCATATCCCATCGGCCCTTTAAGGCCTGATGACCTAAAAGTCAAACCATGCTGTAAACACCTCGTGTACATTAGCTTTTTGAAATTTCATATTTATTCCAAACTGAATATATTTTTCAGTTATTTAAGCTTTGTATTACAGGCTTCTAACTGGGCTAGGCTAGTAACTTCATGGCACACCAATTAATTTATGTTCATGTGTTTTGTTTTGTTTTGAGCTTATATTGTTTTTTCAGGAGTCCGTCATACTCATTGTTTTAGCAAATGACATACCGTTATATTACCGGTATATGCTTTGTACAATTCGTCGTTAAAATATGCTGAAACAATTTCGAAGGGTTCTTAGAAATTTTGAGGCGAGGTGCGTTGAGGTTCAGCGCCCCTTTCAAGAGTATTTCACTTATATCACGACTGTTAGTATTGCGGTAATACCTGCGCGAATCGGCTGACACTGGTGAACCATGGGTGGTACTATGCTGAAATTCAGTGCAACATTGCATCCAAACCTTGCTGCGTGACAGTTCTCTACTACAAGTTGGGTCTGACTCCCATGAATTGGTACTATACATTATTCAAGGGAGATAACTAACCAATTTTAACAAGTCATCAGAAGATGACATATCCCACCGGTTCCACACGGTAAAACACATCTTTGACAGATACTTGTGTATCTACTACCGTACTTCAGTAAGTTGGTATTACAGATGCTGAGTTTCAGGTATGTTAAGGGTTTTAGACTTCTGCTCCAGCAGCAGTCAAAATCAACAACAACCAACTCCCTCTCATGTTTCTATTGAAACCAAAATAAATTAATTTTTCCAGATTTTTTAAAAAATAACAAAGGCACCACTTCAGTTAGTGGGTACTACACATGCAAAGTTTCAGGAAGATATGATGAACGGTTTTGGAGCTGTGCTCCGGAAACGAACATCTCTGAACAAAGTCCAAATTCAACAAGTTTCTATGGAAACGAAAAAAGAATTTTTTTTTCAGAAATCTGAAAATATCAAAAGGCACCACTTCAGTTGGTGGGTAATACACATGAAAGTTTCAGAAAGATATCATAACCGGTTTCGAGTTCTGCTCTGGAAACGAAATGATTATTGAGGGACGGGGGTGATGACTATATCCCACTGTATTACATACCAGTGGGATAAAAATGTATAAACAACTGGGCAAGTGATAACTGTCCAAAAATCTATCTATTGTCTTAGTCTTGATTATATTAGCAAGTTATGATACATATCTATTTTCAATTTATGATTAAATTATAAATTATAAATATAAAACAATTTCCTCGCTCTATCAGCATGTTGTATGAGGATCACACATTAAAGCCACTGTAGCACATTTTTTCATGTTATTTGTTCCCCAAATTTGCCATTTATTTGCAAAGTTTATACAATATATGGTTAGGTTTAACAGTAAAACATCTCATTATACAACCCAATAAGCCATATCTATAGAAAAGGCTTAATGGTATTGGTACAAATAGGTGCGCACTATAAAGTGACTATTTTGTGTAAAGTGTTAAGTAGATTTTTAGATGTTATGTGATTTTGAGTTCAAACAGCAAGATGGTTAACCATTCTGTCATATTTAAAACTCTACCAAGTGTTAAGGTATTCCTTGAACACCTCAAAATGGCCTCTCGAAGGGAAATGGACTCGCATGGTTTAACCAAACCATGTACATTCGTTTTATAACTCTTTATTGATGAAGAATATTATTTATCCATTTCATTTTCCACTCATTTTCATGAGAGCATTTTATTTCAGTAGAGCATGCCACAGTGTCTTTAAAAAAAAGTATGTTTCTATCTCCAAAAGTGGCATTATATCTTGCCATGATCACCTTTTAAATGCCCAACTAACTTTGATTGTAAGTTACAGTAACCAATCAGGATTCTCTATTTCTACCCGAGAAAGCAAGCCACTTTATGGTGACTTGGGAAGAACTAACTTAAGCTGACAAGCAGCAAAAAGACAAACTCGGCAATGATTTCTTGGTATCATTTCTTTCTCAGCATAGTTCATCTGTAACATGGCTTGCTTAGAATAACAGAAAAACTTTTGAAAGTTATTTCAAATAAAACCAAGTTGAAAGTCTCTGATCTATAAATGATTTCCTCATGATTTTTCAAAGATAAAACTATTGAAATAAAAATCTCAAGAGATGATTACAAAAACTGCACAATTCTTTTAAATTCTTAGTTAAAAGAAAATTTTCATTTCATAATATGTACATGCGGCTTCTGGAGAAGCCAGTAATTTCTTCCCAGACGTGAAACATTTCATTCAGAAGAAGAGTCCAGAAAAGGTAGCTTGTTACTATTAGCACAGGAACACACTATCACACGTCCGACCACACATTCAGACGTCGACCGACTCACACAGCACTAACTCTCAACACCCTCTGCAGACTGAGACACAGAGTCTTGCGCCGCTACGGCTTCACTTGAATCACTCTCACTTTCCTTAATCACTTTTACTGGAGTGTCCACAGGACCATTGGATGGCTCAGAATCTAGAACATCTGGTCCGTTGCTTGTCTCTATGATTGGTGTACTATCAATCACCGGAGTTATACTCTCAGAATTGTCATTATCATTGATGAACTCATGATTATCTATACTATTTCCCGCATTTAAATTAGAAGAGTCTGAATTTAGATTATCCTCCTGTCCATGGAACACAGGTTCTGGATTTTGCATGGAATCATCTAATTGGTTGAGAGGTGAATTGTCCAACAGTGGAGCTGAATTTTGAACACAGTCGTCAAATGACGATACATTAGT
This sequence comes from Gibbula magus, assembly GCA_936450465.1. Lineage (NCBI taxonomy): Eukaryota > Metazoa > Mollusca > Gastropoda > Trochida > Trochidae > Gibbula > Gibbula magus. The sequence continues at coordinate 35,808,033 of OW388293.1, forward strand.
GGTTTCAGGCATTTCTGAAAAATCAGCAGATTCATTTTCGTCGTGAACTGGAGTTGAATCATAAGAGTCTTGAGGCGGAAAGCCCATGGATTGTACAGGTTCTTGAGCATCTTCTTGTGTATCTGGTGACGGCACTGCAGGATCTTCGATGAAATCACTTTCAGGAGCAGTTCTAATTGAATTATCATTATCATCTGTCGTCACACTATTTACATTATCTGCTTGAATTTCAGCAGAAGTGTCTATAGGTACCTCTGTGGATGCAGCCTCTGTTGGCATATCAGTAGGCTCATCTGTTGTTATTTCAGCACGCATGTCTGGTTGACTTTCTGTAGATGCATCTGCTGGTTTTTCAGAAGGCATATCTACTGGTACATCTGCAGACCCATCGATTGGCATTTCCGCAGGTGCATCTGTTGGCTTGTCAGTAGTTGACTCAACTGGAACTTCGGGAGGTACTTCTGCTGACGGAGCAGTTGTTTCGGATGATATGTCAGATGGTTTCACAGCTGAATCTTCATTTGGCACTTCAGAGGAACCCTCGGCAACAGCTGGTGTTTCATCTACATGACTCCAGCGACTCTGTCGACCAGAACGATCTCTAGGCCTAGACCTTGTTTCCTGTCCCTCTCTTTCTTTTGACCTACCTCTCTTGTCTCTGTCCTCATTTCTTCCCCCTCTCCTTCCTCTGTCCCTGTCCCTGTCACGTTCCCTATCACGATCCCTATCCCTATCTCTTTCATAGTCTCTGTCTCTATCACGTTCACGATCTCGGTCTGAGCTCCTATCACTTCTTGGGCTGCGTTCATTTCTGTACAAGAACTGACCTCCTTGCCCAAACCCTCTCCCAGAATCCCTGTCTCTTCCTCTGAAATCCCTGCCCCTCTCTCGGTCCATATCACGACCTCTTCCCATATCCCTTTCTTGATCTCTACCCATGTCCCTCTTGGAACCGAATCTATCAAACTCTTCATCCTCTGCCTCAAACTCTCTTCTAAATCCACCTTGCATATTCTCCATAGAGTTTCTCCTGTCATTTGAATTCCACCTTTCCCTGTCTGAATCCAACCCCAACAAAGGTGGAGGGCGCCCATCCCTGAACCTATCCATTTTATCCCCATGATTGAACTCTGGCATATCCACAGGTGGCGGCGGCCCTTCTGGTGGGAACGCTCTGTCCATTTCGGGGCTGGGGCCCATACCAAATGGTGGTCTGGGTCCTCTGAAGTTGGGGGGTACACCTGGACCTGCAGCTGGGGAGTTGAATCTAAACCCTTGACCAGGGAGACCAGGCCTGAAGCCCAACAAGCCTGGTCTAGGACCTGTAGGGGCGGGTCCAGGGAAACCCCGGGGACTCAATCCAATGGCAGGACCTCTGGGTCCTCCTTGCATAAGTGGCATTGGAGCAGCCATTGACACTTGAGGACCACCTGGACCGGGGGGACGTGTTGGAGTTCCTGGCGGACCTTGAATGACAAGTGTGGGCTGTTCACCAGGCACCAACAGGCCTGGACGTTGTCCTATAGTCATTGGAGGTCTGGGTGGCATGCCAGGGATCTGTGGACTTTGCTGTAGTAGTGGGCGAGGACCTCTGGTCTGTGGACTGCCCATGAGAGAGGGGAGGGAGACCGGTAGTGATGTAGGCAGAGTGCCAGGTGTTATCAGTTGGCCAAACACTCTGGGGAAGTTTGGCCCTTGACCGCCTAGACGCTCATCAGTGTCTTCTGGTTCCTTGTCACCACCCCAATCCATTCCAGACTCTGAATCATTGTCGTCGGAAGGTTTACCCGGCTGTCCTGGTGCACCAAATGGCAAGCGGACTGGGGCTCCAGGCATTGGTGGTCTGAAGTTTGGAGGAGGCACATTTGGGTTGAAGTTAGGGTAGTTTCCTGGAGGAGGGAAGCCAGGGCGGGGCGCCCCTCTCAGTGGTTGCTGTATACCAGGAGTGGGGATGGATGTAGACATTATGTTGTGGATTGCTTGACTTAGTTGGGCACTGGCTGTTTCCAGTGGTTTGCTGCTCAGGGATACGACAGTCATCTGAAAAGAAGTAAAGACACTTTAGAACTGAATTGAAAAGAATTCAAATACAAATATGTAAAGTTTTACAAACATTTAACCTATTTTCTTAAATTTTCCAAAACTTAATGGATATACCAAACCATCTGAACAAAAACAATGAATAGAGTTCTGAATAGTGAGTGAGTTATTGCTTAACACAGCTTTGGCAGTATCGCAGCCATGAACGGCGATAATTCTGAATATCACCATGAATAATTCCAGTTCGTTTACATCACTTACCTGTGGTCGGACTACAGCTCCAGACAGTGTACTGATGGACATTGACTGCGGTATGGGTATTCCCTGACCTGGACCAGGCCCTTGGGGTAGACGGATCTGTGAGAGGCCCGGGGGTAGCTGACCAGGAGCTAGCTGGGTCTGTGGCATGCGTGCCTGAGTCATCTGTACTTGGGGCATCTGTGGCATCTGACCGGGCTGGAGCTGACCCGGGATCTGAGGGTGGGGCATTTGACCAGGGGGAATCTGTCCAGGAACAGGCATCATCACCGGTGGCATCATGTGGGGAGGCATCACTGGAACAACCCCCGGCATGGGAGCACCAAATGGAGGCTGACCCTGTACAGGTTGCATCTGAATAGTCTCTGGCTGTGTGGTACTCGCTCCCTGACTGTCTTGGTCAGGCTCTTCTTGACGTCCAAACTTCATTCCTGTAACAAGAAGTTTCCATGGTTAGGTTTTCTGGAGGTGCAATGTTTTATATTTGACCTGTGATCAGAGTTAAATGAAGAATGTTCTTGGGCATAGTGACAGATTTTATCATGAAACAAGATCACACAGATGCCTAAGGTTTATATAGCACTCTAGGAAAGTTCAATGTCTGACAGACAGAATATGAACGGCAATGAGTGCAGAGTCTTTAAAGGAGGTCTATGCGGGATAATGAGCCCGCTGATGGCGAACGTGTTGCGTGCTGGTGACATGGTCACGTGACTCGGACTGGGCGCAGACCCAGCGATGTGGTCATGTTTTTGACAGGGGATTCCCCCTTTTCACAGGCGATCGTTGATTGGCTGTTTCATTCTCGTTCTTGTTTTGGACCCCGCCATCGCTCACTACAACGATTTAATGGTCCAAAACCTAGCATTTTTCATGTCACTCAGTCTCTATGAATGTACATCATACATACTGGACAAAACAGTGGCATTTTGAAATGATTCCATAGTGATATATTTATTGATAGTGATGTTTTAATCCTGAAATATATAAACCCCAACTTGGACATATAAATATACTCTGTCAATGTCAATAAATATACAAATTTGTTTTGACATCGATTATCCCGACAATGTTGAATACATGTTTTATAAATGTATTGCTAAACAGTCATTGAATTGTTAATACTGTTCACATAAACCTTCTTATAACAAATTAAATGTACAATATATTGACATGCAAGTCGTGTGTCATTTATCTAGTCAGTAGTGTATACAACGTGCAGAGAAACTTTGCAATCGACAAATTGTCTAGCCAGACTGGAGACAATTGCAATGCGATTTGGCAATAGAAAGCTTACATATAATGCTTTGAAGTTTCATCCCCAAGGTTCTACTTGAATCTATGTACAAATAACAGTGTTCAATACACATTGTTATGTCAGCAGCATTTCCTGTATACATTAGCGGTTGTCGTCTCCACTGACACTACCAAATACCACAATTATGTAACGTCGCAGATTGTGATCACATCATTACACGGAGCCAGATACCTTTCAATTAGCATTCAATTAGCATTGCTATGTCCCTGTAATGAAGTCTTTTGGTGATATTTTCATTTCTACCACATTTTAAAATATTTGATTTTTTATAAGTTACGCATAGGGCAAACTGAAAGAAATTCAAGCTGACGCTATAATATCTGCAATAAATGCAATCTGTTTGTTTCCAAATGTTCCTTTTTAATATGTTTTATTTGTATTTTCTTTTTATGAATTATTGATAGTTTGATATATTTTTGTTTTATCAAAACTAGCAATTGCGTGAGGTTCAATTAACGGTTTCATGAGTGAGTGAGTGAGTGAGTTAGGGTTTAACGCCGCTTTCAAGAGTATTTCACTTATATCGCGGCTGCTAGTATTATGGCAGGGAGAAAGCCCGCAACGCCATGTGGCTATGCACTGCGGTGAAACCTGCGAGCAACGGCTGGAACTAGCGAACCATGGGTGGTACTACGCTGAAATTCAGTGTAGCATTGCACCCAAACCTTACTGCGTGTAGAACAGTTCTCTACTGCAGACAAAGTTGCCGTGCCCCTGGCGGGATTCGAACCCCGGACCTCTTGATCCGAAGCCGAACGCGCTAACCACTGCGCTATCCCGCCCCCACGGTTTCATGAAATAATTTGGACACTATTACATTTTCTTTGTAACCACTTGTAAAGTTTTAAATGACCGCGGAAAAAATATGGAAATATGTAGAAATATTACATTATCACATATGACAACAACATTAAGTTAATTAATTATCAGTTTAGCGCTCACATCGTTTATGCAGCAGCATACCTGCGAAAATGATTGCGACATCATTTATTCTAACAAAGTTTGCGGCAGTTGCTGAAATTTAAATAGGAAAGCATGCTCTCAATAAATGACAAATTACTTCAAGCAGTTTAACTAGGGATAATGTATTGTTCCTGGACTATTATCCATGTGTTTAAGGATATAAAGAATCAGTTTGGTGAATAGTTTAAACCACTGACGCATGCCAGAACATTTGGGTTGTAGGGTCCGAAGTAAGGTCAATCTTGTCCGAACTGTTATACGCAACTTTAACCGTTTTTTCCCCGGTTAATCTAAAGCAATTCTGAAATATCTATGTAAAATCGAGTAAAATACTTTCTATCCAATATTTTGATTTGCTGAAATTGACATTTAAAAGATTATTATTTATTATACAGTCTTTCATAATATTTGAATCGTATCAGTGTCCAAGCTTCGGTCAGTTTGCGCTACTCGAACCTTTTATGTCTGAAACCTTTTATGGGTGAAATAGGTTAAATGTAGTTAAATATCAGATAAGCGAACCAATTTGATATAATTCTTTTATTTTGCGATACACATATGAGTTTGATATCAATAATAGAAAAGGGAAATGGTCTGCATTGTAATAAATATAAGCTCATATCAGTATATCACTATATCCACATTGGAACTTGGTTCATTATGGGCTAATTATTATTATTATGAACACAACGCAAAAAGGTAAATAACGCTATTATTACGAGCTCGAATTATAGACACTCCGTTTCGCCGTTGAGTAAAGCGAGAGAGGGGTCAGACGCAAGAAGATTAGGAGCGCGTAGGATTGCGCAGACAAAACTACGCTGAGTAGAGAGAACGCTAATTGAGATTTCCGGCTCGGCACGCTGTGGTGGTAATTACTCGTGGATCGTTTTAATTATCCCGCATAGACCTCCTTTAAATAAATCAATGTGTCTCATATGAGTGAGTGAGCTAGTGAGGAAATGTTTAAAGCTGCTTGGGCAGTATCGCAGCCATTAAAGGCGATTTGATATTTCTTTTTAATTCATGCTTAACAACAGATAGAGTTAAATGTTGATTGTAACTATGATAGCAAGTTGACAAAGATTCATATGGCTTCAAAACAGTTGGTCACAATAAAATTTGCTCTAAAAAAGTTCAAATTCAAAATCTTTGCAATAGGAAAGGCTGGCAAATTAGCTCCCTTGCGGGACTCAAAAAAATGTCAGTTTAGATAGTGCTGTTTGTACAGTTACAAGTTGTTAGCCAGCAGTTGGCTGCTGTTGAGCACAGTACCTCTGAGATGGGCCGGCAGGGAGTCCTCATCGATCATGCCTCCCTCACACAGGGGGTTAATCTCAAGAGGCAACTTATTCCAGGCAATGTACGTCACTCCAAACTCTGCATTCCAACCCTCCTTGTAATTCACTCCTTTAACTCCAATACCAGGAGCAAATGCTATCTGAAACAGTCATCAACATTCACGTTGAACTCATTGTTGCTTCAATGCATTAGCTCATTCTTACATGGGATCAAATTTGTCGACTCGGTCAAAAGGGTGTACAATTGGCATCATGATCTTTACAAAATACTACATGTGAGCAGTTATTGTTTGATGATGCTTTGACACTAGGGGTGTTCAAACAAAGTTTTTAAAGTGTTGAACATCGTTCTTAATATTGTTTACTTACTCGTATTGTGCTTCCATTAATCTTGCAACCTTTGGCCATTTTCTCGACTGCTCTATATGCATCCTTCCGCCTTCCCATACACACATACGCACATCCCCTTGGGGGAATCATCTGGAAGGGTAGCAGGTCATTTGTATATTAGTATTATAGGGATAGAGATGTTTCAATCTCCTTCATAAGCATTTTTATATAAAAAAAAGTTTTTGGACACAAAACTGCTAGTACAAAATGGTACCAGTATTTACAACTAACAATATTGGAACAATTTTACATATTCCTTCTCTTGAAGAATGATCAGAGATTTTCAGTGAACATATATAAAGGGAGACGATGCCACACTCACATTTACAGACTCTACAACACCATATTTTTCAATTTCTTCACGGAGCTCCTCTTCAGTTGTATACTTTGATACATGTCCTATCCATAACGTCGTACTGCACACTGAAATAACAGAATTTACAATCAACATTGGTCAACAATCACTACAGTATAATTGAACAAGCAACAAACATTTAAGAAATCAGACCTAAGTAGGGAATATAAATAATCAAGTTTAAGTTTCTGCCTGAATATGACATCAGTTTCATATTTGAAGATGTTATACCTGATTTTACTTGCTTTCTTGTAATAACTCTCCAAATAAAACTTGTGTATCACTTACCACTAACATGCTTTTCTTTAATTGCTGGCAATCCTTTTTTTCTTCTTTCCTTTTCTTTTTCTTTCTTTGTCTCCCTATCACCTCTGTCTCTGGATCTGAAATATAAAAAGAATTCATAACCAACTCAAATTATTTGAATCTTACAATTCTGATTTTGAAATTGACCCATTTTTCCATACCAAATGTTATACAAAATTATAATAAAACATCATAGGAACAAACATTTAACGATCTTATGCAGAATTAAATTTTTGAAGATCAATAGGCAATAGGAATAAAGGGTAACATCTTCTAAATAAATAATATTGAACAGATACAAATTCCGGAAAATGATTTCACATGCGTATTATCATGGACAATTTTAGATTAACAGTTAAAGTTATGTTTGGTACCTTGACCGCCTGTGTCTTTCTCTGGAGCGTGACCTTCGTCTCCTTTCTCTAGATCGAGACCGTGAACGTTTTCTCTTCTTTGGAGACCTGTGTAAATGATAATAAGTTATTTCAAGTCAACAATGTCAATGAGCATAAGGTAAATCCAATAATTCTTTATTGCTAGGACACATACTAAAATGAACTGATTGACAGCCTGATTTTAATATCACTGATAACTTATCATTTGTTGCATTTCTGAAGACACATCAACAACAGCAAGAAGACAAGATTGCCCTATACAAAAGTATTACTTTGAATTTAGAAATTGTTGGAATTTTGTTTTATCATCAATATATTTAGCCAGAATTTTAATCGAAGAAATCCTAGTCTATAATTATTAACTTGGCAACTAAGTGTTGATTCTGAACATTGGTCTATGGTATACATATGCACCCCCTTCCCAAAGATGGACACTGACCTTGACCTATCCCTGGATCGATGCGAGCTGCGGTGATGTTCGTCCTTCTTGTCCTCGTGACTGGTGTCTAAATCCATCTCATCACCCTGAGACTGGTTCATATACATTCCCTGCTGCATCTCTATACCAAATCCTCGACCCTGCAACAAGAAGCGTAAACATGTTATCTTTTTGCGAGCATGTCTTGGGCCAAGAACTAATGCACTGCCCAAAAAAAGTAACAGTTTTGATGTCCTAAACAGTGAGGGGGGGGGGGGGGGGGGGGGGGGGTGTGCTGCTCGTTTTTTTGCATGGAGGGAGCCGGATTTTTGGTGGCAACATCTGCGAGCATTGGCTGGGACTAGCGAACCATGGGTGGTCCTGCACTAAAAATAAGCATAGCATTGCACCCAAACCTTACTGCGTGTAAAACAGTTCTTCAAAGCCAACAAAGTTGATGAGTCCCTCAAATTTAAATTGTTTCCATTTCAGTAACCTTTCCACATCATCCTGTCATGTTTAAAGTTGTCTCCCTTAACCTTGTCACTTAACATCCATATATTATAGCCTTCTCCCTTATATGGTCTTAATGATTTATTTGTGTGACCAAAAACAGCTTTTCGTGTCCATTTTGTAATTTCAGATTATCCAAATTAAGCTAGACAAATCAGATTGATCAACTTTTTCTAAATTACTTTTCACCATGTTTGACATCAATGTTCTCAGAACAGCTGACCAATTTGACAGGAGTCAAACCAACAAACATCCAAGAATTACTTTAGCACACTTGGGAAAGATCAAATTTCACTTGAAAGTTGATCGGCAAATTGGTGCAGAATGTTTCTAAGTAAAGCACTCCTACATCAATACAAATTGACATGACTTTGCTCAATAACATTTAAATGTTGATAAAATTCTCAATATGGATCAATGATGTACTTAAAACATTGACTTGTCTGGCTACAAAAGCATGACATGTAAACATTCCAAGGTTTCTCTCGCACACTTGGGAAAGATCAAATTTCACTTGAAAGTTGATCGGCAAATTGGTGCAGAATGTTTGTAAGTAAAGCACTCCTACATCAATACAAATTGACATGACTTTGCTCAATAACATTTAAATGTTGATAAAATTCTCAATATGGATCAATGATGTACTTAAAACATTGACTTGTCTGGCTACAAAAGCATGACATGTAAACATTCCAAGGTTTCTCTCGCACACTTGGGAAAGATCAAATTTCACTTGAAAGTTGATCGGCAAATTGGTGCTGAATTTCCAAGCATATATTCAGTGTCAACAAAACTTAACATATACACTAATCATTACATGAAACCAGATTTATGGCTTACTTATTAGGGTATAAACACCTTTTATCAGTATTTAAACAAAACGGTTCGATGCATTTTATGTGCCAATATAATATATGTTAATGTAAAACTTCAAATCAATCACAAAAACAACTTGAGACTAATGATGCAAACATATGTGAATATTTATTATGTTCTGTTAAGTAAAACAGTTATGTTTAATAGGACACAGCATCGAGGATAAACAGTGAGACGAAGGGTGACTCTAGCAGACACGCTAATCAGCATAGGAATATAAATCTGATCTCATTTATCCTCGATGCGGTGTAAATTTAACATAACATTTAGAATATTTAAGTTCTACAACTTTGTATAACTAACTAGTAATATAATTTCTGTCGTTTGAGGTACGAATTAGAATGAAATTTCTTTCTCCTAGCGTCGGAAGATACAACAAAGGGAAGTAATGCTTTGTGTAGGTGGCGCTGTATCGGGTATAAAAGGGTGGAGATTTGAATGATGTCATTCTCAGCTGCGGTGCACCAGCGGTCAGTTTTAATTGTTGTATTTCATCATATGATAATTGTGATGTGAATATATGCGTTGTAACTATGTGCGTTTATGCAAAATCTGTCATTTTCATTTCTGTTATAGATCGATGACTGGCACTTTTGGGTGGGACGACATGTCCGGGCTGGCGAGCCATTAGAATACGCGAGTCATCGTGAGAGGTGAGAGACGTGCTATGTAGCAGTGATCCGAGCTGTTGGAGCTCGTGGCTCCTGGAGACAGCTTGTGTATATGTATATAATATGATGTTGGAATAAATAACTGTGGTCACAGTGGTGCACCGTACAGCATGCCATTTTATATGAAGTGTTTGTTGTATGTGTATAGGGAGTAGGAGAATGTACTTGGAACATTGACTATCTGGTTGTATAAACCTTATATGTCAACACTCCAAGGTTTCTTTTGCACACTTGGGAAAGATCAAAATTCACATGAAAGTTGATCGGCAAATTGGTGCTGAACAGTATTTGAGTGCCTCTATTTTGGTATGAAACACTGTTAGTGTATCATTTATCCATTTTTTTTATTATTATTATGTATGTTTGTATAACTGTTGACACTTTAAAATAGGCAGTTGTGAAACCTTTGGTTAACTTTAATTTACGGATTGTACCTGACTGATTTCCTTGTCAAACTCTTCCTGTTGTTGAAGTAGCATCTTCTTGTGCAGCTGTTCCTGGGTGGACATGTCAGGCTGCAGGTGCCCAGACTTCTGCAAGGTCTGAGACATCTGGTGGATGTGCTGCATGATTGTCGGGTCATTCAGGATGTTCTGTACATTGCTGCAATGAAACACACCAATGAAACCTCACTTGCGCTTATTTGAATGGCAAGATTTTAAAGATATATTTTTGCTGGACTGCTAATTTCAGCGACAAAAGGTAAGTGATTATCTGTACAACTCCCCTAATATTTCCTTTAAAGTTTCCCTGCTAGAAAATCAAAGTCAAAGTTTTTCAGGTGCAGTGATCCATTATCTTAGCACAGATTAGCAAGGGAAATACTGCAAGGTTTAAATCAGCCAGTAATGGAGACTGGCAATAGTTATGCCTTGCGTAGGGAATTGTTATCTGCATTAAACTGTCAGCTTTTCTGGCAACAAATCTAGTTAAAATTGATCACTCAAGTTGCAATATCAAGTACGTAATTACATGTATTCTGATCCTGGGATACCTCCCCCGTGACTCCCATCCATCCTGCGCTCATCTTCCTCGTCACTCTCTCCATAGTCAAAGTCTAACAGTTTCTGTAATATAATGCATTCACAATAACACACTAGGACTCTAGACAGCATGTAATTCATTTTAGGTATCAAAGTATCAGTATTATAGATATGGAAAATTTAAGAGATAAGAAAATGAATGACATGACATGTCTTGAAACTATTGACAGGTCCGACCATGATAGGTCATGCTGACATAGATCCATGTTTTTATTTTGCACTCTTAGGAAAGATCAAATTTCATTAGAAAGTTGATCGGCAAATAAGTGCAGTAGGCCTTATCAATACTGTGGAGTTGCAACAATATCTAAAAGTTTTTCAAATCTGAATTGCACAGTTACCTTGTTGAAGCCTGGTTCCGGGGGTCCCTTCCCATCACCCGTGGTTTTACTCAGGAGCTGGTTGGTGAGAGTCTGTATCTGGGCCAGGAGGTTGTTGTCGATGACGGGTCCGGCCTCCTGCGGTTTCTGCATCAGCTCAGTCTGCTGCATCAGCTGTTGCTGCAGGATGTGCAGCTGTTGCAGCTGCTGCTGTTGGGAGCTCAGGCTCGTCGGGCCCTGTAACACCAAATAGGGGACCGGCCAGATAAAAGTCTAACTTGTCACATGAGGGGACTTGAATTAAAGACAAAGGCTGTAGCAAAATGTCAAATGATTTATTGCTTTCAAGGCCTATGATTTCGCGGCACTATAGTAATTGCCAGTAATTTTGTGTTAAAATTTTTCACTTCAGAGTTTTGAAACTGCATATTTTCTATATATCATTTGCTGATAAGAAATCTTGTTAACATTACAATAATGCAGAAACATTATTCCATGGAATCACAATTGACATAATAAATATGGTCTAGAAAAGCAGATATACAATACACCTGATGAAAGGACCGTCCAAGACAGTTTAGCACAGCTGAAGAAGCTAGCAACTTTTTACAGACCTATTATCACCTTTCTCAATGTGGCTGAAAGACTTCACAATTTTTCATATCATCACAACAAAAATTTTGACTCAATTCTTATTTTTCACACTGTCATAATCATTGCTTCACATTATCTTATTCTACAACTTCCTTATCATATAAAATTCCCTACTACAGCACCATGACCCAACATACCTCATCAGTTTGCTGCAAGAGCTTGGTGACAGTAGCCAGCATATCGTTCTGTGTGGCGAGAACATCCTGAGGAGCTGGTCTCTCCTCCCCTTTGGAGTGAGCTGGGTGAGAATGTCCTGCCACTCCGGGCCCTCCATGTGTCTTCTGTTGGTGGGCCGTCACCGCCTTCTCCACTGCACGCTGGGCTGAACACACATCAATCAGTTTAATAAGCTTCCAATACAGAGAATACTCAGTACTACAATTATTATATTCCATGAATATGCAGGAGCATAATCGGAGCACACTTAAAGTCCATCTGCATAACGTATGTTCATTGACAAGTTTAAGGTCATATACATCATGAATTAATGAAGCTAAAGAACAATAGGATGACGAGAGTTTTTTCCTAAAGCATTTAAATAAAGACCAGGTCATTGATATCAGTGGTCATTGTTCAAAAATAGAAAATATTAAGTTCAAAGGCTGGGCAGTCAGTGGTTGATGACTTTTAGTTCATATTGTCGAATGTACTTGAAATATTGACTTGTCTGGCAATGAAAGCCTCGCATGTCAATATTCCAAGGTTTCTTTAGCACACTTAGGAAAGATCAAAATTCACTTGAAAGTCGATCGGCAAATTGGTGCAGTGTCGGTTCAATAGGAGATTATACATTTTTAACATTTGGGATTTCTAATGATTCTGGTTAAAGGGCAAACAAAACCAATATCTAATAGAGACGTTAAAATGATGACATGGTACCAATGTTATTCAATGAAAGGTCAATGCCAACTTCCAAATGCAAGGCATAACTCTTGCCAGTTTGCATTACTGGCTGATTTAACCCTTGTGGTATTTCCCTGGCTTTGTTGTGTCAAGATAGTGAATCACTGCACCAGAAATGCATAGTGGGCCTGGATTTCTAAACACAGATTGTTTAAGGAAATACTGCAAGGCCTAAATCAGCCAGTTATGGAGACCGGCAAGAGTTATGCCATGCATTGGGAAGTTGGGTCAATGCATTCTCGCTGTATTTTCACAGTATTTTCTTTGAATAATTTTTTAATAGAATCTGACCCATAGCAACCCCTTGGACCACTTTAGAAATAACTAGCTAGTGAGTGAGTGAGTGAGTGAGTGAGCGAGTGAATTTTTGCTTAATGCCGCTTTGGCAGTATTGCAGCCATTAGCGGCGATAATAACTAGCTAGATAACTCACCTATTAATACTAGGTCAACATTGTTTGGATCAGCTGCTAGGTCAAGCAATGGTTGGATCACATTCACTGGTAATACATTATTTTTCTGCCATAGGTTTAACACTCGGATTACTTTACTCTGAAAAACAAAACGGCATAATTGAAACATTAAACAATTTAACTATTAATCTGGTTAAACCATAGTTACAGGAATCACAACTTGTAAACACAATGGTACAATGAAGAGATTGGCCACAGACAAAAGATAATGGTGAAGCAACACCAACAAGAACATAAGAATCTTACAAAACTAAATTTATTAGTTTGTGTAAGTAAATTCTTCAGTAAGATACAAGAAATCAGTTTAACTATTGGCAAACATCACCATGAAATTGATTCAGCAATACCTACATTTTGAATGAATTTTTACTTTAATTACATCCTCACCTTTTCATCTGGTGGACACTTGAACAAGTTTTGAAATGTTGATACAATATTCTTGGTGAATCTTGGAGCAAAGGCATCTTTCTCTGATCCAAACTGGTGTCGAGATTGTCGGATGATGGAGTCAATCACGTACAAACCTGGAACTTTGTACTCTGGTTTACACTGAAAGAAACACCACAACATCAGTTCGCTGAACTTTATATAAAAAACACTTTTGCACATTACACTATTGGAATTCCAAGTGCAGTTTGATTTAAGCAACTCATTTCTGAGAATGTTCAATGCAACATGATGGTTATTGTTTAAAATCACAACATTAAATTGCCAGCTTCAACTACAATGTTAGGAAACTTCAAACACCTGTCATTTATTTAACTTCTAATAAGAAAAATCAGTTACTTGTTCAAAATGGTCAAAATAAAAAACATTTACCCGTCATTAGTTCTATTTACTCACCTTTTGAATGAACTTTTCAACACTTTGTACAACATGTTTGTAGAACTTTATGGCTTTTATGGCACACTTTGTTACATTAGCCATTTTGGCACGTGAAATTGGAGGCCGCACCTCGTAGAGAGAGGACAGCTGAAAACAAAGAAAACATGTGTCAAGCAGTGTAAATTTAAAATTTACCATTGTAAAAAAACATTACCAATTATTAGGGGTGTAACAATAGATCGAACTATCAACTTATCACAATAGTCACTGTGTCAACAATACACTATCGATAGTAATTTTAAAAACAATCCCTAGTATCGACAGCATGGCGGACTATCGATAGTTTCAATAGTTTATTCAATTCAGTTGATTACTGATTGCAGACAAATGCAACTTTCAGATTTCGAAAAATGATCCGAACAAATGACAGAGCTAAAAGCTAAAAAAACAGGACTCATCATTTTTTTTTACTTTAGCCACAAGTCATGTGACTCAAAGAAGTCATTTCGAAGTAAAGGCAATAAAGTACTGTTATTCTAGAATTTGTTCTAATTTGGTTATTGATAAACTATCGCAATAGTAGGTCACAATAGAGTATCGCTATAGTCCTCATGGGTCAATAGTCACCCAAAAACCAATGATTCATACAATATGTAACAAACGAAGTGACTTTATATGAGAATTTAGACAAAGTCATTTTTAATTCAATTCATAGTGCTTATAAAATGAATAAACACATACTCGGCATATAAAAACTTAATAAACCTAAAGTCTAGAAGAGTGAAATATTTCATTGACAATATAAATGATAAGATATTGTTGAATATGAAACATCGTTATCTGCTGTTGATCGTTCTTCGATAGTCTCACTCACCGAAATAACATCTTTCATTCTTTGTTTATATTTAACATTTCAGTCAGGACACGGAATTGACATTGAATTAATACGCTACTTTTGGGCTATTTTTTACTGCAATAATTAAGCAAATGAAACTTCCAGATCTATGCTAACCATTAATATGGCGGACACATGGCGCATGTCAAACATTTGAAAGTGCTATTATTGTAAATTCTTTTTCAGATACATTGGTTACATTGAGCAAGTCATATTCTAACGAGATATTTCAATTGTATCAGTAAATAGGAAGTAATTCTTATGATTGAGTGAGTGAGTGAGTTATTGTTTAACGCTGCTTCGGCAGTATTGCAGCCATTAGCGGCGAGTCTTATGATTGAATTCTTTGACGAGTATCACAGGGGTTGAAAAGTCTTTAATGTGTCAATAAGTAATGGACCTACAGCTGTTTATTGTACAAGTCGCCAAGGTTTGCGTAAAAGTCATGTCAATGTTAAACAAGCAGAGTCCGCCATATCCCCCGCCATGTAGGAATTTTGAATATATTTATGCATTTTGAATATATAATGCATTTACTTTCTATATAGAAAAATGCACATCTAGACTACTTGGTTGATACCTGTACAAATATCAGCAAATATATTGAATAGTTTTTAAGTTTGAGGCCGGAATATATTTTCCCTCTTCTTGGTTCTAAGTCCAGACTGTTTGCATTCGTAAAAAAAAATAAATAAATAAAAAATCTCAAATTTCTATATAGCAAAAGGCACATCTAGACTACTTGGTTGATACCTGTACAAAGTTTCAGCAAAATATATTGCTAGTTTTTGAAGTTTGAGGCAGGAATGGAAAAGCCCGGACGCACAGATGGACAGACAGACAGAGCTCATTTCTATATCCCCCGCCAACTTCGTTGTGGCAGGGGATAATTAATAATAGCTGATTGGTTTTTGTAAAAGGAGGCAAGACATTGACTGTTTGGTGATTTTTTGTGAGTTGGTCCAAAATCAAATTTGGCAAGTCGGTGACCTGAAGACCCAATGAACAAAGTCTCCATGCAGTGTTCGAAATAAGCACTAGTCCGCTAGCCCATGGCTAGTGAAAAAGAAGCTGGCTAATAAGAGTGTAATAACTGGTAAAAATTAAGGACTAGTTAAAATTGGAAGTAAAATTATCATACAGATGTATTTGGATAGCTGGATAAGTCTGGACTAGTACTTTAAGAAATGCACTAGTTCGAATGGCTACTGCATTGAAAAGGATAATTTTGACTCTCGCCGTGTATTCTGAAAATTTTAGATTGATACCTAATGGCTATGTAGAATGGTTTGCAAGCAAGACTCTGAAGCACAAGTTGTTCCGTAACATTATGATATAGTCTCTGCCAGGAAAGGGTTTGAAACAAATATGCCTGTTCTTGCCTGTCAGCCAGGAAACAAACCCTGAATTTTGTAATAGCTCTTAGTCTAAAATCTCTAAAATTTCAAAAAGTTTGGACAAAATCCACCTTTCATCCCTCAGGCAAATGGATCGGTCCACTCAAGATGTCAGCATCATTTATTTTTTCTGTGAGCATTGGAGATATTTTTGAAGGAATTTTACAAGCAGAGTAAATCTAAATTATTTCTAAATAGGTTGCTTATTGTTGATCATCATACTGTCTTTCTTGAAACTTGAATACTTTGAAATAATTCTACTGCTGACACTAAGTCGTAAGAGACAAATCTAAAAATAGATTTCTTGGAGGTGAGGTTAGTTGGGGTTTAACGCAGCTTTCAAGAGTATTTCACTTATATCGCGGCTGCTAGTATTACGGCAGGGAGAAAGCCTGCAACGCCATGTGTCTATGCATTGCGGTGAAACCTGCGAGGAACGGCTGGAACTAGCAAACCATGGGTGGTACTACTCTGAAATTCAGTGTAGCATTGCACCCAAACCGTACTGCGTGTAGAACAGTTCTCTACTGCAGACAAAGTTGCTGTGCCCCTGGCGGGATTCGAACCCCGGACCTCTTAATCCGAAGCCTAACGTGTTAACCACTGTGCTATCCCGCCCCTCAGATTTCTTGGAAAAGCCGTATATCTGCTTTCTCCAGCACTGATATCGATGTCTTCAATGGTCTGCTGTGTGTCAGAACAGACGTTTTAAGATTTGGGATAGTTGTAGAAAGGTTGAAAAGTAAACATTTTGTCAGTTTAATTAAAATTCAAGATAGTAAGTGAATTTTCAGGAATGCCCACAAGGCACAGTTGTACAATTTTACCCTTGCCCTATTATATTTACCCGTGCTCACTGCAACCAAATGAAGTTAATTTCGATCCCTGGATATTCATTAAAAAAGTAGCTTCTCAGCATTTTTAGTTTCTTGAGTGGAATTCAAGTTTTGATTTAACACCCTGTCAAGCCCATATATATGAGAAGGGATTTTGAACAAATGAACAAACTTATGTACATATATTGTCTATATGTTATAAAGATTTATGGAAGGCGCCTGATGGTCCATGCCATAAGCCCATCTGGCCCTTCAGTCTTGATGAGCTAAAGATGTAAAATGTTTATGGCTGTCATGCCATGCCATAAGCCTAAGCCTTTCTGAGCTAAAAATTTCAAATTGCAAAGACAAAGTGATAAACAGCGTGTGTCTTTCACAAATGCCAAATACTTTCATCATCTTAAGTCTCTGAACAAAATATTTTTCATGTTCGACTGCCATAATTTTTTGGACTTATTATATCTGCAAATAAATTAATGCCCTTATTAAGAGTTGATTTAAATTTGCTGACACTCAAGTTGCTATGAAATCAAGCTCTTTCTTGTGACAGCACATCTAAATTCAACCCAATTACCGGTACTATAAGTGAGTGAGTTATTCTTTACTGCTGCAGTCAATTACTAAAACAGGTTCAGGACACCCCTAAAATGAAAGATGATATCTATTAACAGAGAATATACATGAAAACAGGGATGAAAATAGACCTATTTTGACATCAAAAACTTTGTTTTACAAAGGCACTCTTCTGTAATACTGTCAAAAGTTGATGCATGCAAATTTTGATGCACGTGTGTGCCATTCGTCAATTGATATGAATACAAAGTCTGGATTTTGCCGCATTTTTGGCGCCAGGGTGAAAACAATTATGTTTACTCGCCATTTTGCAAGTATTTTTTAGAGTACTGCACTTTACCGGGTACTAGTAATTATCAACTACATTTCATTACCAACGCTTACGATTGACAAACTAACCTTAAAAGATCGTCAAAATATTTTCCTAAGGTTAAAGATAGTCTACAGATATTCTAGGACTAAAGAAGAATCTAACTGGAATCCAAGTGCTAAATTAACAAGACTAATGCCTGCCTGTTAAATTGCAATCTATCCGTATTTTCCATTTTCAATGAATAAATCATAAATGAATCGAAAATCTGTCTTTTGTTCTTTACAAACACCATTTTAGACATGATGTAGAACATTAAAGAAAGATTATTTGTGGATGTAACTGTCCAGAAAACAAACTTTCTAATTCACTCAAAGAGACATCCTATAAACTATCAACGACCAAGTTTTATATCGCAAAACAAGAAATACTAACGTGTGAAGAACACAAAGATACAAATATTGAGAATTTGAACGTCTGCAGATAAAAAAATATAAGCATTTCAAAATGACGTAACAATCGGATTTCATGAAGAAAGAAAAGAGTTTCACAAATGCATATGTTATGAAACAGCATAACTGAAAGAAGAATATCGATGCCGGTATGAAATAAACAATGACAACGTAATTTCGCGTTCGCAACCGGTCGGATCCCATGATGGCATGAGTTCCGCAACACGAGTCAAGACGTTGTTCACTAATTTCAGCAGAAAACAATAAATAGATCATTTCAAAATCCGGACATTTGTATACCTCGTTGTTAAAAGCTCTAACGGCCTCCATTTCGTGTTATTTCGTTTCCTTCGCAACGAAATACAATAAATAATCGACAGTCTCTCCTTCAATATCACATAGCGTGCTGACCAAAATGGCGGTTCGAAGGTATCCCATAATTTCCTGATTCCTGTTTGAAAGCTGAATGTTCATTGGTTCCATAGGTAAAATTGAACCAATGAATAGATGCGTTTCATCTTTAGGGTATTAAAAAAGTAAAATTGAAATAAAGCGAAATAGTCTACCTCTTAATCGAAATCAATATAACTTTCCAACTCTCAATTTATGAATGGACTAACGCTCATATCTTACAACAATTTTTTTTAAATGCAATTTTGATAACATTGCACGGTGTCAACCGATCAGATACAGAACAAACCTATAATCCACACTTAGTTATGATAATAAAATATTTAACAACAACCACCAACTTAGAATCTGAAAAGTTTGTGCATGCTTTCAATTTCTTATTCTATATAACTACAATTAAAAACAATAACTTTATAAATAATAAGTAATAAACAACTCTGCAATTTTCCTGACGGAAGATAAATATCCCCGCTATTGTGTCTTTCTCTATCAATAGCGGGGATATTTATCTCAAATCTTTATTTCTTTACGGATTTTGCTCTAATTTGGAACATGAGCTCACAATATCGTACATAAACATCACATGAATGCAGCAATCTAGATTTTGAATTTTGAAAATTTTGTCAAAACAGCGATTCGAACCCCTGTGAATTGGAGGTAATGTATGGGGTGACAGTATTGACTCTATTAGAGAATGTCCACTTAACTGGTTTAAACATATTTTATTTCAGAAAGAAAAGGGATTGGCAAACAAGCTCAATAGGCTTATATCAATGCCGCTCCCGAACATACAGTTACATAATATTTTACGCAGATCAATTGCAAATGCTAATATTAATGTTGGTACCACACGTTTGCTCATTGAGTATTATATGGTATTTGATTGTTGAACTTTCTAAAGGACTCTTTAAGTCGTGTCGAATCGTTTTGAAAATTGAATGAAATAATGAACTGAGGAAATTACTTTGTTGTTAGTTTCAGAGTCAACATTAGGATTACCATATAATATTGAATGTAAGTCATATCCATGGAGATAAAAGTACTGTGAAAAACGTAAGTCATCATATAAAGGACAAGTGAAAAAGTAGTGAACATTGTCTTCTTTCCAATGGCCGCAAGGGCAGGTCCGGTTTGATGATATGTGTCTATCGAACTTATGGGAATTTAGGTCGCTGCACCCGAGCCTCAGGCGAGAATGCATTATTTGGCAGTGTCTATTACCAAAGTTTATGTCAAAGAAAAATGATGCGCCTTTTCGGGTAGAAACTAAACGTTTAAATTCAGAATGGTTAGTAACAGAGCTTGTAGATTGAGGTAAATCGTTCCATTTTCTAATTACGTCAGGTATAAACGATCTAGCATACACTGTCGATTTGCAATAAATATTTCGAATGTGTCCCGAGTTTCTCAGAGTATAATTGACATTTGGTGAATTGAATGGGATTAAGTTTCGCAAGTAGGTCGGGGTATCATTATTTACAATTTTGTGCATCAACTTAAGCTTTTGAATAGATCTTCTTTCAGTCAATGGATAAAAATTCAAAATATAATTTCTCATGACTAGTACCGCGAACAGCGCCACATATTGTGCGTAGGGCATCAAGTTGCAGTTTTTCAAGCAAATTACTTTCTAACTTAACTAAAACAACATCGTTAGGGTATAAGTTACCAGTATTTTCTACTAGAAATTACACTTGTCAACATGGCACACTGTGTAATAGGCCTATGCAACAAAAGAAGTTAGAAAGAGACAACACATGTTTCATCAAATGTTTTATCATACAAAAACAATATTATTGTCTTGCCTCTCCTATATATCTATAAAAAAAATAAGTGGGTACGAGTTCTCCGATTTTTTAGGGTACGAGTTATCCGTGGGTACGAATTCCCGGTGGGGACGAGTTCGTTTTGGGTACGAGTTTTCTGCATCCCTAAGGATGGAAAATTTCCGAATTTTGCATTTAATTTGAATTTTGGTAGTGTAACTTTTATGTTAAAAAAATAAACCATATAACATTCTGTTCTGAGAGGTTACTCTCTTCGTTCTTCTATCGTAATGAATTGAAGGTAATAACGTTATTTTCAGGGAAAGAAATCTGAGTCTGTCAAGTTACAAACTGTAAACAATGTGACTAACAATGTGACTAACAAGGAATGATTTTAATACAATATATTTTGTGTTCTTATGTGTTAAATACATAATATGATTCAAAATTGTATTCATCATTTTAGTGTTAGGGGGCATCTGAATAATGAGATTGTATTTTTAAAAAAATCACCAATCCCATTCCGCTTCTTATTCCAACTTTTATAAGACATGTCGTTTGCAAGGAATCACGTGGTTTTCGATCTGTATTATTTACATTTTACTGACGGGAAATCTTATTTTAGATTTCTTGCAACGTCAACAATGTAATAGTTTGTCACCAACATGAGAGAATCAGTCTTTTCATCAAACTTAAATGAGTTTATGGTATTGATAAAAATATTCTAACAGTGTGGAAAAAGTCTCACTCTCAGGTGACATGATTATGAGGCCTTATTTGGGTTGAAAAATGTTGCATTCAAGTCAGCAGTGGAAATCCTTCACTCTGGCCAGTCAGGGGTTCTGACAGGTATTTTCTTATCCACTCATAACGAACTTTAATTAGTAGTGTACTTGTAAAACACAGGTACCAAGTATTAAAGTAGAGATCTCAGTGGGGAAGAATTTTATGATATCTACATTTCATTTTCAAGGCTTTTGAAGATTCTGATGTGTATTTACTCATCAGGCCTACACTGGCTACAGCTGATATCGTTTTGTATTGAACTTAGTATATTAGTTAACTTACTGGACTAATAAGTTGTTCAATACAAAATGTTAATATTTATACACGTCAGCAGAGGACACTCAAAATACTGAATTAAACCTCATAATGCAAAAATTTCAAAGATTTGTCATCAATATATTGAGTGCATCCATCATGTTTCATAAAATTCTATTTGGTTTTGATGCCTGCCAACATATTACATGTGCTGATTTTAGTTCAAATAATTTCACTCAACTTGCACATTCATCCCCAATTGCCAAATTGGAGACTATTAATTTTGGACTATTAACTCCAAAGCTATATACATTTGACTAATTTGACCAGCGTCAATCGCGGTGCAACAGACAAAATGACAAATTCGGTTTGATAATGTTTAAAGGGTCATATAACTACTGTGCATGTAAATTGGATGTGCAATTTCGGTTTCTACACAAGTATTATGTTACTGGATTTTAGTTGGAAACTAGTAATTACGATATATTTGGCGATTGGTGACGAATATGCAAGCTGAGTCAATATATTTGTACTGCAAACAACACATATGGTGAGCTGGAACGACAAATACAATTTTATTTAAACACAATGGATGTACCTATAAGACCTGATTATAACACAATCCAGATAGAGTCTATTATGCATAAATATTTTGGGTGACTTACACAATGTAAACAAATATGGCGACAAAAGAAAAAAAAGGGCAACATAATTGATAGCACTGCCTATGTTCAATTACGGTAATACTCCTTCATATTCAATTTTCTGAAGTTGCCTTTCTGTTGCTGTCATATGGTACACAAGAAAGGACAATCCTTCTAATTACGACTGAGTAATATTGCTGGTACATCACTATATACACTGAATTTCAGCGTAGTACCACCAATGGTTCGCTAGTTCAAGCTGATGCTCGCAGGTTTCACCACATGGCATAACCATCATGGCGTTGCGGGCTTTCTCTCTGCCATAATACTAGCAGCCGCGATATAAGTGAAATACTCTTGAAAGCGCCGTTAAACCCCAGCTCACCTCACCTCACCTCACCTCACCTCACCTCAAGCCATTTTAGGTCAAGATGGATAATGCATTAAAATAATTTAAAGAGAAAACAGTGTTATTATTTTGAATTTTGGTCAAGTGGTTGAATTTACACTTCAGCTATTTAATTAAGCAGGGTAAAACCATTCTGAGAGATCAATTTACAGGAATCGCAACTCAATATGAAAGATCAAATCTGTAATCAGTAACTGGCTTTTATTCTTGTTTCTGTATATGCAAGCCGTTGGTTTAACATATTTTATTTCAGAAAGAAAAGGGCTTGGCAAACAAGCTCGGGGATCACTTTAGGCAGGGATTTGGAGATATTTACTCATTGATGTACCAAGATATCCCATAATAAATACTGACGAGGGAGAAAATCCCATTGCAAAAGTGTAAAATGATTGTTATTATTTAGAAATATCCCATTACTTTATCTGAAAATCCCATTGTGTAAGGCAAAGGGGAGATTATTCTCCCTTTGACACTCTGCTCCAGGGTGATCCCTGCTGAAGCTCAATAGGCTTATATCAATGCCGCTCTTCAACTTGAACTTCATACTTGAACACTCAACACTTGGTTTACCAATTTTAACGGGCAAAATGTCTAAAGGTAGGAGACTAAAATCAAAGAAACTTAGCTCTAGTGTAAATTAAACGATTTTAGGTAAGGAAAGATGAATGACCATTCCATCATGGTACCATTATTAATATTTTACTCTGAGTGTTTAGGTATCGCTACCTCAGTCAGATCACTTGAACTACCTTCAAGCAGTCATTTTGATGTGAACATATTAAAATGGCCACTCTAAGGGAAATGGACTTTCATTGCATAACCGAACAATGTACATTCATTTTAGAACTCTTTTTATTAATTGATGAGTATTATCTAGCCGTTGGTAACACTTATTCGTACACCGTACACCTTTTCGTAAAAGATCGCTTTATTTCAGTAGGAACGGCTTGCTATATTTTAACGAAATTTACTGCTTTCAGGCTATGTTCGGAGGCATTTTGTTAACTAGCTTATAAAGGGAGATAATTCTTGTAATCTTGCTGATGCCAGGTGCTTTGGAGCAAATGAAGGGACTGCTTGTTGCTGTTCAGGAATGTATAACAGCATGCATTGCATTGTTTAAAAATAGTAAACTGTATATATTTTTTTAATGGAATGTTTCTTCATTTGTCTATACACATAAGGTAGGAGATAATATGTAAACTTATACTCTTGTATGTATTTAGTTGCTTTGGTAAAGCCACTAAATACATACAAGAGTATGGCAAGTATCATTGGTCATACATACATGGTCACAAAATCTTTTACTTTACAGACAGATTTCAAGGTATTTAGGGGGTGTGATAGTGCAGTGGTTAGCGTGTTCGGCTTCAGAACAAGAGGTCCGGGGTTCCAATCCCACCAGGAGCACAGCAATTTGTCAGCAGTTGAGAACTGTTTTACACGTAGTAAGGTTTGGGTGCAATGCTATACTGAATTTCAGCATAGTACCACCCATGGTTCGCTAGTTCCAGCCGATGCTCGCAGGTTTCACCCCAATGCATAGCCACATGGTGTTGCGGGCTTTCTCCCTGCCATAATACTAGCAGCCATGATATAAGTGAAATACTCTTCAAGGTATTAAGTCATAACCCAGAAACATTACCAAAAACATTTGTTGTGAGATTTGTTTATTTTCTGTCTCTTTGTCGCCGGAAAAAATTGACATAGTATCTTTTCTGTTTCAGAAGACAGAATGGAGCTTAGATTTGGATTCATAAATGTTGATCTGACTTCGGACAAGTAATGGCTTGGCCAAGAACTCTAAGATTCAGGCATCTCAACATTGAACGTGCAATATGCTTCCTGGTTGCTGCATCGTTCCTGGTGTGGGTCGTTCTTGCAGTGTTCATGTTGTCACATTCCAAACCCCCTCAGGAACCTGGTTCTTACTCCGGTAACAAATGGCGGGTTTTTAGAGAGGACAACCCTAATCCCAAATTCCGCCATCGACCAGAATTAAAACATGACGAAGTTGTGAGAAATGGCAATGACTCGGTAAAGGTTGGGAAGGGAAATTCAGATTCCAAAAAGGAAGAGGATGACAAAGAAAAAAAATCAGTCCTTGAAAAATTAGAACTTTTGCATAAAAAGAAATTAGCAGATGCCGGAATAAAGATTGATGTCAATGAGGATAAAAACAGAAAGAATGTGAAAGGTTTTCCCGATTCCAAACATAACCCCGTGCTTGATAAACTTCTCCGAATTCATGAAGACAAGTTACACAAGGCTGGCATTGACGTTAACTTTCATCAAGAACGTGCTCGAGACAATCACAAAATGGATTCATGGGATCTCCCAGCGATAAACTACAATGTGCACATATTCTATTACCCCTGGTACAGTACCCCTGAACACGACGGGGCGTACCACCACTGGGACCACCCGTTCATCCCCCACTGGAACAAGGCGGAGAGTCTGAAGTGGCCTCTAGGGAAGCACAAGCCTCCGGATGATATAGGGGCAAACTTCTACCCTGCGATTGGGCCCTACAGTTCCAGGGATCCCGCGGTGGTTGAGAAACATATGCAAGAGATCAGGAGTACTGGGGCTGGTGAGAACAACCTCCTTCAATTTGTCAGAAATATAGTGCAACAATGATCAAAGTCAAGGGTGAATGTTTAAAGGGATAATTTATGTATTTCACATTTCAAGTTCTCATTTTCCATTCAGAAAGTGTTATTCGAAAGAGGTGAATGTTTCAGTTGTAGACCTGTGATTATTTGATTAGAAAGTTTTGGAATTTTTCTCAATGAAATTTCAGATTTCCAATTCAAAATACTGCATTGGCAAAAAAATTCCTTTGCTAAAATACACAAATGCAATAGTATTTTGAGATATCTCATTTAAGTTCTTACATCCAATTATGTATAACTTTGCATCCGTTCTATTACTAGTACACAAGTCATTAGTAAAAATTGTTTTCAAGCAATGAATGAAGCCTACATGGGACTCTCTTGAGGTGGTAGGGTCATGATGGATGTGGAGGGGCGGTGAGTGGATGAGTTTGGAGATAGGGAGGGGGTGGGGGTGGGGTTGGGGGCAGTGAGGGTTATGAACCTTCCTCTTCGAAAGAGGTTTTAACTTTGTTTACATGCAATACCTGGAAACTGTCGTACTTGGTTACTTCAGCAGCAAGGATGAACGATGTTCATGTTTTTGCAGGTGTCATCTCTGTATCATGGTACCCTCCCGGTACCGCAGATACCCAGGGGAGTCCTCCAGACGACCTCATGCCACTGATACTTGACAAAGCTAACAAGTTTAGTTTGAAGGTAATTATTAACTTTGAACACTCAAATGCATATAGATTTGTAATAATGTCTAGCTATCCTGGATAATCTTGAGGGGTAACATTCTGAGAAATCATCTGTTTGAGAGACGTTGGACGTTACGGAGAAGACAAGGATATTTTACAGATGATCAACTTCTTTATTTCACAATCGTGACATATCCATAGATCCTTTTACCGTTCATAAAGGTATAAGGATCTATACAGAAACTTCGCGATTGTAAAGAAGTTGAGCATCCATAACATATCCTTGTCTTTTCCATTCTGAGAAATCTGTGTTACCCTGGGTTCAAAGAGCTGGCTTGCAGGAATATCTTTACCTTCCTTTGTAGGTACACAAAAACACTCATATTATCTTAACGTTATCTAGAATATTTTGTCAATTTATTGGTAATTGGAGGTGGTATATAATTATTAATAAATTATGAAAAACTTAAGTTGTAACAATATTAAAATTTGCAACTACAACAACATTCTTTATGAAAGTATAATTTTGTTTGAATTTCTCACAGGTGACGTTCCACATAGAACCGTATAAAGACCGAAAACCAGAAACATTGAGAGAAAATTTGAAATACATTTTGGAGACTTACGGAAACCATCCAGCATTTTATAGAACAAAACACAAGGGGAAAGAACTTCCACTCTACCATGTGTATGATTCCTATTTGGTCCAATCAAAAGACTGGGCCAGGTTACTAAATCCACAAGGGGAGATAACTGTAAGAGATACAGAACTCGATGGCGTGTTTATAGCACTCCTAGTCGAGAAACGTCACAGAGAAGAAATCTTCACGGGAGGTTTTGACGGCTTCTATACCTATTTTGCAAGTAACGGCTTCAGCTACGGCAGCTCATGGAAGAACTGGAATATCATATCAGCCTATGCAAAGTCCAAAAATCTCATCTTTATGCCGAGTGTGGGGCCAGGCTATATCGACACAAGGGTCAGACCCTGGAACGGTATGAACACCAAAGGACGTGACCATGGACGGTATTATGAATCTGCATTCGAATCGGCGGTAAATGTGAATCCTCCAATGATTTCACTGACTTCTTACAACGAGTGGCACGAAGGCACGCAGATTGAATCGGCTATTCCAAAAGCTATTGAAAATTATATTTATAATGATTATGAGCCGGAAGGAAGCAGATATTATCTTGATCTCACAAGAAAATGGATAAGGAAGTATAGTTCTCAGTTGAAAAAGTAAAGTGCATGATTTTAGCATCCTTGAAAACTATTAGTTTATTCTTCATATCACCCCTGAATAAATTGAAGCCATGAATTATGATAATTATACCCCCATTACAACGTAGCGCTCTGCGTGTCCGTCCGTACGTGCGTTTGTGCGTCCTCGCGTCAGTCTGAAATCATTTCCGGAGCATATCTCAAAAACTATTTGACTTGGAAACTTCAAATTTTGTATGGAAGTAATCCATATGGTGCTGTTGTGCCCTTTAGGGTTCTCAACTCCAAGGTCCAAATAATTTTTGAAATTTTCACCAAAAACGGTCCTCGTTTCCGGAGCGTATCTAAAAAACTATTTGACTTTGAAACTTCAAATTTGGTTTGGAAATAACCTTTGTTGTGTCCTTTTTTAAATTTTGTCATTTGTGTAATTTCTGGAGCATAACTAAAAAACTATATAACTTGAAAACTTAAATACGGATGTTGCCTACCTATATGATATTGTTGTGCCTTTCATTGTTTTAAAATCCAAGGTTCAAATAATTTAAGAAAATATTTTCATTAAAAACAATCATTGTTATTCATGACATGATTGAATAGATTATATTTTCCAATTTATTTATACTGTATGAAGGCGATCAAATTACAGGCGGGGGTATGTGAGCTGCGCTCACTTTTTCCTTGTTCAGTTAGCAATGGTTTTCATATTTAGGATTGAATTAAAGATAAAATAAGATGAAAAATTACCTTCTTCTCCAGGGGTGATGTTCACTGTTCAGAAGATACCATGTATCTGTTTGATTATGATTTATCAGGGATTGTTCATTATTTGGGTGTTCGGATTGTTTGTGATTTATATTTATCATGTTTCATTGTGTCTGTGATGATTGTGATAATTTATTAGTTTTGAGAATCATGTTATTCTTTTTTTTACTTTGTTAAGTCTTCTTTTTATGATTCAGTGATATTTGCCAATCAATATTTTTCTGTTTTGAAATTGTTTAAACTTTGGAATTGCATGTATTTAGTTCACAATATTCTAAATAGCTTTCTATTGGGTAGCCAAAGGCTGGTCAGTTTGAAATAGGACCTCCTGTCAAAATCTCCAGTCACAGAAGCCAGTCATCCAACTTGTAGGCTTTTGATCAATTGAGTATTTGAGAATATGGAGGATCTTACTGTTTTTTTCAAGCCAAAAGTCTTTTCACCGCTGAGAATTAAAAATTTATTTTGTATGCTGTTGGTTGAATACTGCTTTCTAAGTAACCTTTATTGTATTAACACTCAAGCCACTGAATAAGTGCCAATGCAAGCTGAGTGGCCAATTTATAGGAATCTCAATTAAAAATGGAAATATCCAAGACAGCATTCTCTATTGTCTTTAATTTGCCACCAGTTTTTCTGATCAAGTATTCACATACTTCATGCTTCCTTGCACTTTTTTTTGCTCCAAGTTTCAAATTGTTTCTTTGAATACATTGCGTATGAGCGCTCTATAATAAAATGCTGACATGAAGCCTTTATCTGCACATTATTTGATTATTGTGTGATTTCCATATTAATTAATGGAACTGTTAGCAGTGCAAGAAGCAGCAATGGTTCAACTCAAATGATTGAATTAATTTTATCGCCAGATTTGCCGCCCCTCCTAAAGAATATTCCCCATTCATGGAAACTAGTAGTATCCCGCCCACCACCTACACATAGCTCCAAACTCAACTTACTGACGCATCTATGAATACATTCAGCCACTATTGATCTTTAAAGTTAGAATGTAATTTAATCTTACAATAGAAACATGAGGTTTAATAGAAACATGAGGTTTATTTTATACTTTTAATTTTTAATTTTAATTAATTAGTGCCAAAACATTCTGAGGTGCCTATTTACAGATATAACAATATTTATTCAAGGGGATAGTCCTGGATGTAACATGGTTAAAAAAAGGCTTTTCCTTAATATTCTGGAACGTGAAAGTACAGTAGTAAGTTTTCATCTATGCAAATGCCCTGTCTTGGTATCACAGCCACTTCACATCCCTCTGAAATAATTACCCTGTCATAAAGGGTAGCCTTGTTGGTACCCTTTGTGAGTATTTAGTTTGCCAATTATTAGCTTGTTAATGTTTTAATTTGACAGCATACTATACTTAAAGGAGTCCTGCAATTATACAAAGAATTATGAGCTGCAGAGCCATTGGCTCTATTTTCTTTATTTCGTTAATAACAATATTTGTCAGAAAAACTTCTGTTATTAATATTATGTCTATGCCTTATGTAACATGTCTTCATATAACTGGATATCGGGTTGGTTATGGTACACTGCTGAGTGATAAAATGCTGCTCAATTTACTTCAATAATATTTTTCCTCACTATGTACATGAACACTTGAAGGAATTGAATTATTTGAAAAATATTAAACATTTATCAAGATTGAATTATTTCTAGACATTTCCTAACATTTTATATTGCTTTGTTGAAACCACAAGATTGAGTATGTCGCTGGAAATGTTGAATGTAATGAAACTCAATGTTATTCTGAGAATGATAAATCTCTTTTCTCTTTCTATATTTATTTTTAGGTAGACATTTTTGTTTCCTTTATTGTTTCATGAAAATTTCAAACCTATTTTATTGATGATAAAAAGGCAACCCATTGCCTTCTGCAATTAATTTTCCTACAATGGAATAAAGGTTGCTGATAATTTTCATCTTCATGCAGTGTTGCTGACAAACATGCCTGTATAATGATACGCAGTGTCGGATCCAGGAATTTTGAAAGGGGGGGGGGGGGGGGGGGGGGCCCCCAATGGAAAAGAAGGGGGGGAGGTCCCAAACTTTTTCCCCCTTTACTGCCCATGCAAAAAATTTTGAAAGGGGGGTCCGAACCCCCTAGTATTATCTCAAACTGTGTGTCCTAAACATATCTTCCCTTAAAAGACTGTAGCACGTTTTTTGAAAAAAAAATGTTTTTTCAAATTTCCTATTTATAATGAGTTTATATCATTTTTATTTGCTTTAGAGGGTACAACATCTTATAACACAAACCAATTAATAATGATATATATATGGTAATAATGGTGTTGTGTATAAAGCAAAAATGGCATGGCGGTATTTTTTTAATGTGAAGACATTTTATTATTTCGAATTACAAGAACGATTCCTATGGCTTTACCGAACCATGTACACGCATTTTTTAAAACTTGATTTTCCAAAGAGAGAAGGGAGTTTCACTATAAGTGACATTATTTTTCAAATCCGTTTCATCAACTTATTTGAGCGAGAAAACGTGCTGCTGGAGTTAGTCATTAAATGATTTATGAATATATTCAGTGTTCATTAATTGTATTGATGTATGTCTGACAGAATTTGCTTGTGGAGATATGTTTCCAAGTGTGATATAATTATTCTATTGTATTGTTTTCATAATAAAAAGATGTGGATTAGAAGCTTCTGTTTCTTTATAGAACACCAATAAAGGCAATGTATTTTTAGCTCATCTGGCCTAAAAGGTCCGATGGGCTTATGGCATAGCATGGTTACTGGTGTCCGTCTATCCGTACATTTTTTTTGTTTGACTTTTTCTCCAAAACTGCTGGCTCTAGGGAGCTGAAATTTTGTGTAATTTAACTCCTTTGGGGTGTCATGACCTAAAAAACCTATTTTCAGCTTCTTCTCCAGTACCAAAAAGTCTAGAAAGCTGAAATGTGGTGAACAGAGGGGGATTCTAAATTGTAGATTTGGTGAATCTATGACCCCAAATATGGGTCACAGGGTTCAATCCCAAAGATAGGACCGGATAGAGAGAGAAATCTGATCTTTTTTATGTGAGTTCAAACATGCTTTCAGAAATGGTTGTTCAGAAAGAGAAGATGAGACTTAAAAACTATGAATTTTGGGTCCATCAAAAATTTAATGTAATATTTATTTTATAAAACATTCTTTTGGTAACTTACAATATCACATTTCATATCAACTTCCCAATGCAAGGCATAACTCTTGCCATTCTCCATTACTGGCTGATTTAGGCCTTTAGAAATCCAGGCCCATTATGCATTTCTGGTGCAGCGATTCACTATCTAGGCACAACAAAGCGAGGGAAATACCGCAAGGCTTAAATCAACCAGAAATGCAGACTGGCAGTCTGATTAAAATCGACGGTTTTCCGTGGAATAAAAATTGCAAAATAGTGCATCTACCGGGATACAAACTCGTATCGTTCGTGGGTTTCCATGCCAAACCGTCTGAAAGCACCCCGTACACTAGCGTGTTTGGGCGCAATTTAGCTAGCCAATCAAAAGATGCCCAACAAATGCTTTCGGTGCGATAAACTAGGAGCAGATAACTCCAAACAGCTATTCTTTTGTCTGTTCCGAATGCTTTCAAAACAGCGACCGTTTAAATACTGTGATGTGATTGGTCAGCTATTTGACTGGGTTTTGGCTGCGCTAAACTGGTTCTGAACACACGCCTATACGGGGTGTTCTCAGACCTTGTGGCGAGGAATCTATAGAACCTGTTCGTATCCCGGCAGATGCAAAATTTTGCAAATTTTATTCCTCGGAACAAGGTCGATTTTAATCAGACTGTGCAGACTGGCAAGAGTTATGCCTTGCATTTGGAAGTTGATTTCATATAAGAATTTATAATATTTTTAAAGCCTGGTGAGCTACAGAGTCAATGGCACTATGTTTATTTCAATACATGTCCTGTTGTTTTTGTCCTTCCTGGCTGTAGAGTGCATACCAATAATTTGATTTCTGAGATCCATTCCACAATTGTGTTCATGCCATGTTCAATAGATATGCTTGAATGGCTATGGAAAGCAACGTTGCATACCTCTAAATGCAGTAAAGCCATACTAGGTTCTTTTTGTGATCCTTGAGCGTAGCATGTTGAACATACATGCCCCGAACATGAAGGCGCGACTGTCATGCATCACTGGTTGGAACGTATCGCACAAATACTACTCTTCTCCTAAATGAACCTTGTTTAACTATTTAAATATTCTCGAAAAGATATCATCACAAATATCAGGGCGTGCTTAACTTTTTTCTTTGTCTATATTTAAGTCTTCAACATCAAACAATAAAAGTCCTGATGAGCTACAGAGCACATGGCTCTAAAAAAATGTTTACTCGAGGCCTGAAATTTTGAGACCTCATTTGGTTGATTTTCTTTATATTAAGAGCCAAATTATGTTAGTCTTATGCAATCAGGACACTTGGTGATATTTGTTTTGTGTCAAGGGACTGCACTTTATCTGGAGTACTATTAATTTAGTCTACAACACCAATTGCTATAGGGGGCGGGATAGCGCAGTGGTTAGCGCGTTCAACTTTGGATCAAGAGGTTCGGAGTTCGAATCCCGCCAGGGGCACGGCAACTTTGTCTGCAGTAGAGAACTGTTCTACACGCAGTCAGGTTTGGGTGCAATGCTACACTGAATTTCAGTGCAGTACCACCCATGGTTCGCTAGTTCCAGCCGATGCTCGCAGGTTTCACCGCAATGCATAGCCACATGGCGTTGCAGGCTTTCTCCCTGCCATAATACTAGCAGCCGCGATTTAAGTGAAATACTCTTGAAAGCGGCGTTAAACCCCAACTCACCTCACCTCACCTCACCCAATCGCTATATCTTCAGATATCTTCAGATATCTTCAGGTCTTTTTTTTTTTTTTTTATCCCCCACCGCAAGTTTAGCACGATATATATGTATATATAGTATTCGTCTGGGTCCGTCCGTCCGTATGAAATGGAATAACTCAAATACTGTTCTCTGAATTCTTTTCATATTTTTCATATGGGTTCATCATAGGAAGAGTAATGTTCCTACAGAAGTTTTTGACCTTGATCTTCATTTCAAGGTCACAACGAGACTTTGTCATTTTATCCTTGTCAGCGGGATATCTCAAGAACCATTCGCTGGATTCTCTTCTCCAAGGAAAGAGGACGGGCAGATTAGATTTTGGTGACCTTGACATTATTCTCAAGGTCACACTGGAACTTTGAATTTTTCGACGATTTTGCTGATCTTGACATTTTTCAATTTTGAAGTATTAATTTGCGGCGGGAGATCAACTCACCTTAGTGACAACTACTTGTATAAGTGAATGGAATAGAACGTTGAAACATTATGTAGACATACTGTTTTGTATAATTGTATATATTTGTATGAAATAAACATCTTATTTTGTACGTTCTCCCTTGCCGTGGGGAGATGCAGGGCTAATTGCTTGAATATTTTTTTAGAACTTGCAAATATGTACTAAAACTGAGAATGAATACAACAATGTTAGTAAAACAGTTTTCTCAGGATCATATTGACCTTAAAGCTAGAAATAAATATTTGTTTTATTTGAAAACTGAAGCGATATTGACAAGGCGTCAACATTTCAACCTTTTATGAGCGCTTGTTTCAGTTTGTCGTGTACATTTTTAGGGGATTTTGGCATTTACATAAATAATGAAACTTTTGTCGATCTCTGCACTTTGAAAACATAAGAACACAGAAACTACTTTTCCGGTATACATTTACAAAATTAAAAATTTAATATGGTAAATGTTTTGAAATACTATGATTTATAGAAATGAATACTAGATGAAAGTAAAACAAGTCATGGCACACACTGAGTTTCAGAGGTTCAGACTTAATGGGCTTAATTTAGAAGATGTGTAATAAGATGACAGACGTTTGACCTCTAGGTCTGGGCAGTGCTGAGTGTATGCACATTCTCTTGGTGTCTTTCGTTTGGAATTAGGAATCAGTACATTGCTTTGTATAGATCTGCAATTTGACTGAACATGAACGAATATTGGTCAACATTTGTGTTCTTGTTTCTCATCACCTGTGTCTGTCGGACCATTCACAAATCATTTCGTTTCCAGAGCAGAACGAAAGAGCAATCATTATATCTTTCTGAAACTTTGCATGTGTATTACCGATCTACTGCAGTGGTGTGATAATATCACTCTTTCCAGAATCAGATTCGTTTCCGGAACAGAGATAAAATAAATAAAAATGTTCATTACGTCTTTATGAAACTGTGCATATGTATTACCCCGGTAAAACAAATGTGTGTTTTTGTTTTCAGGGTTCCAAACAGTCTAGGCATGGACTTACTATGTGGAGTGGCTGTATCCAGAGCACTCTAAACGTTAATGGTTCACAATGTCAGAATTTGCAGTTTTCATTGAAGCAAGTGAGACATGAGGGGACAACTCCCCAGAAGTGACCGTAGAAACTAATTCTTGTTTTTAGTTTTAAAAAACCCTTTGATTTCTGTTTGCACCTATCTTAACTCCATAGAAAAGTTGCAACAACAAAAACAGTTTTAAACTATTATATATGTTACGAGCCGAGCTAAGCCGGTAGGACTCGTCATCTTCACGACGATGTTTTCAAAATATTGAATTGGTTTTGTCGTTATCGTTTATTTTATTTAAGTTCATATACAAAAAAATCTATTCACATTTTCTCTCATTGAAAATCAAAACCGAATAGTATCAATAGCCGGTAGTAGAATTTAACAGTAACAAAAAAATGAATATCATGAAGCCAGTATTAAAACGAACTTTGTTGAAATGTTAATGTTGATTTGATATCGACTCTTCTCCAAGAACATGATTCAATAATTATTTTCCCAACATAGCTTGATTCATGGTCAAAATTGGATAAATTACATTCGTTCAGAATATTTCTCGCACGAGTGGTAGTATTACAAAGATACAGTTACTGAATAACCAATGCAAGTGTAGGCAGATTTGTCAGGATGCCCGTCTAGAGAGGTTCAGAAACAGTGTTAGGGAGATTTCAAAACCATGTACAGTTTGTGGCTCATATTTACCAGTCAGTAAATTGAAGAAACCATCTACACGTCTCCAAGTTAACATTTGATCAACAACACGAAATCAACTTATTTTGTTGTTCCAGTCTTACCTCCTTTATGTTTATAACTTCAGAACACCTCCCCAACAGTCCCGTATAC
This sequence comes from Gibbula magus, assembly GCA_936450465.1. Classification (NCBI taxonomy): domain Eukaryota; kingdom Metazoa; phylum Mollusca; class Gastropoda; order Trochida; family Trochidae; genus Gibbula; species Gibbula magus. The sequence goes on from OW388293.1 coordinate 35,843,299, forward strand.
CATTTCAAAACAGCTCGTAACTAATAGTACTCTGAATAATAATAATAATAATAATAGTATATTTATAATGCGCACATATCCATGCTCAATGCATGCTCAAGGCGCTACACAATTATTACCCTGAAGGAATTGTACTCTCGGTGCCGGCTATTAAGCGCTCCGCGCGACCGTATAGGTCCATACATTCCCGTGTTCAGATACCCATTTGGACAGCTGGGTGAATTGAGTGCAATGTGGATGAAATGCCTTGCCATGGGACACAGTATAAGACCCAGGTCACAAATGTTTGGATTCGAACCCGTGCCGTTGGCGTGAGAGGCAGGCATGCTAACGTGCTCCAGTGTTTACTCATATCTGAATGAGTGACCTCTTATGATGTGCTTATATACGACACCTGTATATCACGCATATATACTAAATAAATACTCATGGTCAAAATGGTTGACACCCCTAAACAGAAAATGGATTTTAGAAAAATTAAATGCATGGAGAAATACCATTGTTCGATATTATGGTATTTTCGAAATCAAATGGCAAAAACACATAGTGTAAACTATATAATACTTGCCATTTTAATGGATTGTGTGCGAATGAGACTTCATGAAAGATTTTGTGTATATTTGGGTTCAGTAGAATTTCTTTTTCAAATGCAACTTTTCATTATTTATTAGAACCAAAATGAGAACACTCAAACACTGTAACAATATACCAATATCAAGATTTTAAGACACAAGGAATGACCTGTTTACAATAAAATTTCATTTTTCTTATATCCTCTTTCTTTGGTATTTTAAAGTACAAGTGGAGAAATAGCAAATGGTCAAGGACACTATTCACTAAAAGACATCCAGTATCGAAACTGACACGTTATGTTGTTTATATAACATTTCATTTCTATAACTATTAGGGTATGTCAACCATTATTACCATGAGTATACTTCGACTGCGCCTCGGGAAATATTTAATTTACAAGGTCCTAGCCGTTCTTTATATTCTTTCAAAACGCCGACTGGCAAATTATTTTTTAATAAAATGTCCTATTTACTCAAATACATCCCGCCAGGGTTCTTGTTCCACCGCCAACCCTTTACCCCTAGGCTCTATTCGAGCTTGTAGGATTGTATATTTGCCCGCTTGTATAATTTTCGACCCTCGATCATGTTTCACCAGATGGTGAAAAATAAGTGAAAATAATCTTTACTCAGACTTTTCTATAGTCTTCGTGTCCTTTTAATGAGCACTTCTCTTGATTCTATCTACATGACTCGTCTTCATTGACAAAACTCATGAAAGCCATTTTAATCATAGACTGGTGAGTCGCACATTTTCGTATGTATAAACTCTCTGGGGAACATAGTTCACAGTTGTCAACAGATAAGTCTGCAGTGAGTCATCTAATAAGGTATGGTAATTACTGTTCTAACTGTATGAGTCAGGAATATATCTTACGTTTGAATGGAGAAGTCTGTGCTTCTTGCAGAAGGTAGATCTAATCACACGTGCCAATGCACCGCCATACTTAAATGAATATACCAGTTGAATGGATGGAAAATTAAATGCAATTTGGGTTCCACTGACAATATAAAGCGATTACTCAACTGAAATTTACATTCATAGTCAGTCAGTGCAAAAGTATTGATTGAAAGTTTATTTCGGAAATGTTTAACATATTCGAATATCGCCCAGCCCTAATGGCTTAATGAGCGAACATCGGCTTTAAATATCAATACATTGTTTTTTTTAAGTAATTGAGTGCTAAAATAAAAATGTATTTGCAAATATTTATAAATGTATTTAAACATGTATTACTGTTAGACGGGAGGGAACCTCATAAAACGTTAACATGGCTGTAAAAACTATTAAAACAAATTCTAATCCATTCAAGACGTCAGTGGCATTGTAATTCAGTCTTTATTGTACTTGAAATAGTTAACCTGTCCAAAAATGAATCTATTAGGAGTGTAGAAGTATCATTTGCCATATGATAATCTCAAGTACATAGGAAAGGTTATAATTTCAAACATTAGTGTTCAGCTGAATGGAATTATAAATTGGAACCCACGTGTTAAGTTAATGCGTAAACTCAGTCAATTTGAAAATTAATTGTTTATTAGATATAGCACAGCGGTTTCTTGTCCATGTAAGTAAACTCCACACTCTGGTATCAGTTGAACCATGAGTAGATCTACTATAATGCACTAACAGCTAAAATAATCTCTAAGACATCTAAAATCTAATCTAATCTAAAAGTTTGTAATTTCAGTCTATACAATCTTTTGGTTAATTATGAGTATGTAGTGAGATTTTGCTTGTCTTTGAAAAGTCAAGGTATTTAACCTATTGTAATGAATCGTTGCAGTTAGAGCAATTATAGTAATATTGAATTATGTATAAGAAACCCACAGGTTGAATTTGATGAATGAAATGCAAATGTCTGCATTTCAAAATTCTGGGCAGGCGTGGATCCCTTCCTCCAAAAAATGACAACCAAAAGTAAAAAAACCCAACCTGTGTCAAGGGTTCATGCAGTCCATGTATATTTGGACCTGTTCCTCTTCAGCCCCCTGTGTCAAGTTTTGTGCTTAAGAAGAAAATTATACAAGACTTTTAGTGTGTGACTCACGTGGCCTTCATTAGGGCCAACCACAAATAGAAAACTAGCGATAAGAAAGCATATGAAGTCGAACATACAATGTAAAGTGTTTGATCGTTGACTTAAAGAAGCATATGGAGAATATAAGGAGTTTGCATATGAATCATATATTGAATCATATATATTACTCGTTGACTTCAGAAAGCATATGAATCCTATCTATACATGAGGTGAAGAGGGATAGATCACCAAATCTGCAGTTCATATCCCCAGATTGGTCAAGCCTTTGATACTTGACATGTGTATTCCTTGTCACCAAACCATTCAGATTCTTCCATACCGTTCAAGCTGTCTAAAGAGCACCTGGTGTTCATGCAGATCACTGTTCAATTACTCCCAGTCATGTTTGGAAGTCAGGTGTTAATACGCCACTTGTGGTGAAGGGTTGACGTCACACAAGTCGTGCAAGGGCATTATCTTCCACTCTGGTAGTCTTCCTAGGTCGGCCTGGTCTTGGACGATCCTTCACATGGTTGCTCACAAGTTTGCTTATGATAGAGTGCTGAATTTTCAACTGACGGTAAATTACTTTGGGGGATATCCTTGCATTGTACATGATTTCCCATTGCCCTGCTTCTGAATATCGCTTAATATTGTTAACTTGTTTAAAAACAAATCAACAAATCTTATCATTTTATATCTGTTGTCACATCCGATAATTAAAAGTACATTTTCAGGAATCCTGTTCCATTCCCGCGATGTACACTGCCCTGAAATTGAAAATTTATTAACAGAAACTCAATTTAATATCTGTAAAAAGGTACAAAATGTATTCCAACATGTATCAGGTGTCGCTTAATTAATTTGCACTTATATTTTAAGTAATGTAACTGCCACACATTAGTAAGTAATTAAAGTTCACATCCAAAGAACCATCACTAGACACACAGTTTACTTTACATAGGTTACATTCGAATAAAATGTATTGTCCGATATGATATAACCAGTTTCACAACTCATGTTTTACAACTCATGTTTCACAACTCGTGTTTCACAACTCATGTTTCACAACTGTTTCACAACTGTTTCACAACTCATGTTTCACAACTCATGTTTCACAACTCGTGTTTCACAACTGTTTCACAACTGTTTCACAACTCATGTTTCACAACTCATGTTTCACAACTGTTTCACAACTCATGTTTCACAACTCATGTTTCACAACTCATGTTTCACAACTCATGTTTCACAACTCACTCCACTGAAAGGCAGGGAATCACCCTTCACATTGGCAGATATACTTATCGAGAAGCTGGTCACCCTGTTCAGTCTTTTGGCGAGAGGTTGCTGAACTTCGACACTGCCAGCTGTCAGATTGGTTATGCTCGACTATAAATTTACTCAAGAAAGTCAATTTTATTTGCTTTCGCATGTCTTGGAAAGATTTTGCATGACGGACATGTACTTTGGCCGCTTTTATATTTTAAAAAATTAATCTTATACTAAGGATGTACTTGTTACAAAACGCATGGTTTCGTTTTTATATGGAACGCACAATGAGGTCGTTACCTATGCTTGAATGTGCACCGTCAGCTTTTCTATTTTCATAGAATCAGCAGATCCTTTTTCTAACTTGCTGCTATCGGAATACATTGCTATAAGGATGGTGTTAATTGAATTCATACAATAAACGTTTCATATTTCACTTGTTAATTACGACTTGAATAGGTCTCAGGTACGTTGGCTTCTTGAGTAGGTACAGAAATAGAATAAACTAAATTATTTCAACGGTAACGTTATATCGCATAGCTCATGAAAAGAACAATTGTTTTCCCTTTATGTTCTAAAACCTATTCAGAACAAATATGTAAAAAAAATACAGAGAGTTCACAAAGGTAATGTCAGAGTTAATCTTTTCAACCAAAAAAGACGGAGATTCTAAAAAATATAATTATTGATTAAAGTTTCACCTTTGTCAACATATGTTCATCCTGAGGGTAATTTTATTACATGATTTATGAAATGTTTTCTTCAAAAGGTTAATTTGAAAGTTAAATTTGTATCAAATTGTCAAAATTCCTATATCTGTTTACAACAGGTTCTGTTCGAGTAAGGTAGGATCTACTATGGACTAGGGTCAGCGATAATCAGCGTTTTCACTAATTTTGTGTTTCAGATATGTTCATTTTTATGCTATTCATTGTTAAAAATGATTTTCAATTATAACTAAAATGACACTCTCGTGTCTTCTGATATCTGTCGTTTCAATGACTTATTTGCTAATTGTTTATTCTTTAATTAAACTATCTTGTTTAATGTAGACATGCCGGGTAAGAAATGAAATTTACACAAAAATGACCCCTACCATGTTTAAAATGTTGTAAATGTGTACATAATGAGGCACATTTATGGATTTCCACATATAATATGTCTTATATGTCGATGAACATCCCTGCCATAATACTAGCAGCCGCGATATAAGTGAAATACTCTTGAAAGCGGCGTTAAACCCCAACTCACTCACTCACTCACTCGATGAACAGTTGTCCTTTATCAAAATATTTGGTTAGTGTATGGTTTATGGGTAATTAATATAAGGTTATTATGTAGAGGATATAACACTCTCCCGAGATTTTGGTTGAAAATGTAAACACGAGGGAGAGGGAGAACCCGAGGGCCGAATGCCCAAGGGTTTCTCCCGACCGCGAATGTTTACATTTTCAACCAAAACCGAGGGGGAGTGTTATATCTGTCATATAAAGCGAAGGAAAAGGCGACAAATTTATCAAAATCGGTTATTAATCATGAAACATATGACATAGCACTGCCGTGAACACTGAACAAAGTATCGCACAAACGCAGCCTGGGACTGTTCGACTTTTGCGAAAAGCTCATTCATCTCACGCACTACACATATCATGTCTACCTTACTATCGTTATATTGAGGTGGAGGAAACGTGAGTATAGATAGAGTTGTTAAACGTCCTTTGTGGTCCTGTGGTAGAGCGTCCAGGTTAAGGAGCGAAGGGATGCACGTTCGAATCCAATCATGGCAAATGTGAAATTTAATTTTACTTTGAATAAGTTTCGATTTGTTCTGTGATTGAAATCAAATTATCAAATGAGGTTATTCCGGAATTCCGGAAGGTCGACTTTCAGGGCCAGGGATATTCTATAGAATGTCCCATGGAGTTTTGTATGGACTTGAAAGGACGTTTACCTAAACAAAGAATTACCTCCAACATAACACAAATATGATACCTTAGATTTATATGAGACAATAAACCATGTTCGTGATTTAGGTCGTCAGTAAGAGCGTCGCTAAGCAAATGGCGTCATATTTTACGCCACTTTGATTGTTCAATTCCTAGTGAATGTGTTCTACGACAGGAGGAATTAATATTTTCAAAAGGTTGCTTATACAAATAACTTAATATTTCCAACTTTATGTTACATAAAAGCGGGTAATTTTTAAGGGCATCTTATATAAGAAATAGAAGACTCGTTGTTGTGCTTTATCGTAGATGCAGAGCTGTTTTATGCTCTCTGCTTTGTTTTATCATACGATAAAGCACGCCAACTCGTCTACTATTCCTTCATTATATCATTTGTTGATATGTTTTATCCACCATCATTTGAATTATACGATTATCCAAAACCGATATATTGTCTCTGGAAAACTCTTAACACGTACATGGTTGCAGGGCAGACCTTTTAAACTTAGTGTCATTGCAAAAGACATACGTTTGCCTAGATTTATTTTACTATTTAGGAATTATTGTGGCATGTTAATAAATGGCAGTTTATACCAATAACGCAGAATACCATACATGAAATATAAGGATTTAGCATAATCATTATATTATAAAGCTTGTGTTATTTTGACCGAATATATTACCTCCGAAATGTCTTTTTTCGAATGGAGTAGTTTCCATATTGTGTGGGTGTTTACAGTTTCCATATTGAACTTTTTTTAGTCCCACGGCTTCATAGTTACAAGTTCAGCATGACCCCAATGGTAACAAAATTCTAGTTCGTAAATAATACAAATTCTATTAGAATATGCCAGACAGTAGTCAGTTGGAATTCCATATTCAACTTGTACGTCAGAACTGGCATCTAAGTTATAGGGTAATCTACCATGCATAATAAGATACATGTTATTAAACCTTCATGGATGTGTCGTTGTAGTAGGGGGAGGGGTATAACTATTTTAAACACGTGACCTAAGTAATGTGATGCGTATGATTTGACTTTATTCCTTGTTTTCGCCAAGATCTGACAATTTTGAGACTTGCATTGAACTAAATGTAATCCTGTTGGAATTGATAATACTTTAATGTGTTCGACGTTTAGAATATATACAAATGGCTCTGACAGTCTTTCATAAAAAAATTTTTTTATTGAGCCACTATCTTTTATTGAATTTATGTGTTACTTACCGGTACTGAAATTTAAAAAATGTAACCTTAATATTTTGTTAATTTGTCTTGAGAAAGATTATAGCCATCCTAAGAGAGGCCATGTCTGTATGGTCGTCACACATTCTTACCCAGTATTATCTATACCGGACATGGGCTGTTATCAACAAGTTACGGAAACAGTCACGGAGTACAAGGTCATTCTTCGGTCAACTCTCCACTTAACTGCCAGTTTCATCGACATTTCGTTGTTCGCTTATTTAGAAACCAGGTCAACCTGTGTGTATACACTAGTTTACTGTATAGGAAGTCAGATCCTTGCTCCTCAGCTACATGAAAACCATGTGAGTATCAAGCGATCACTAAGATCCATTGACAATTGTCTTGATAATGTTAACCTTCTGTTTAGGATATATCGATGTCATGTACTACAACCAGGGAATATATCTGCTATATCTGCTATCTCTGTTCTGGATCCGCCACTGTATATTTACTCGGTGTTAAGGAGCTTTGTTTCACCAGAGACCATAACATAAAGAGACTAGACTCGACAATAGATTACCATCAACTATGTGTGCCTCGGCCAGATGTGTAATCGACCCGACTTGAAGCCCTGCTGTGATTGCAAAAAGTCAACACTGGAAGCATCATGTAATATTTACAATACACCGTATGAAACTTTTTAATATCTTTATTGCATACATCCTGTTGACCAAGTAAATATTTTAATATTAAATAAGTATTAAATAACAAAATCGCCACTTTTGAATTTTTCCCGGACGCCATCTTGTTCTAGCGAGACACACACATATTCCCGCCTGCGACCGAGTCCAGTCCCTTTATTTTATGGTCTCTGGTTTCACTTCACTTTTATTTTTGAATTCATGCTAACATACTTTCTTACGGACAAAGTTATTCCTAATGCAGGATATTGACCAACCCAAAACACTCTCTCGTGGTAACCTCTATTTACATGATTCATTCACAAACTGTAGTTCCTTATACAACATTTACCAAGCTACACATACACATGGTAAGACATTACAAATTCCACCAATCTCCAGAACCCATATTTTCGAAGCTCTCTTAGCGCTAAGATAGTCGTAAGTGCCATACATTAACATTGACTTACGACTATCTTAGCACTAAGGTAGCTTCGAAAATATGGGCCCAGGATTGCATTTAGATCACACCACGTGTTCCAACTGAACATGGTGAAAACAATTAAATAGGTCAACTGATCACATCCAATGAAACAGCTCAACTGACCACATTCATCATGCTTCATAACATTAATTAGGTCACTATTTATACTTCATTATATTTATATATATCTTATATTTCCTACGCCCACTACAACATCTCTTAATTTGCTATATGTTTATAAACTAATGTCCAAAAGAAAGTACCCACCTCAGTTCATTTTATCATGTGTACAATTTTCAATCACAAATATCTCAAGTTTTAGACGTCGTATTCTAAAGAAAAAGAAAAGGAGGTTTGCCTTCAGTAAGAGAATGCTTCTAATAGGTTTTTAAAAATTTTTTAAAAATCAAAATTTTGAATTAAATTTTAATTTCAAATTTCATTTTCATAAATCAAAGCTGTTTATAGACATGTAAGCTATAATTTATGTAAAATTCGATTAAAGTGCTTAAATCTTCAATAATTTACAACGTTTTAAAGACGGTAGGGGTCATGTTAGTGTAAATTTCGTTTTTGACCCCTGTCTCCTTTAAACAAAGGTATTTCAACAATACATTAACCATACACAAATCAATTCCTTCGAATTACTGCATAAATGAGTTATTTTTATCGTTACATAATCAAAAACACCTCATGTCTTTTAGATATTAATTAAATCTAAAACAACTGTGGTGGGTACTTTCTTTTGGACATTATAACCAATTGATGTACAATCATTTTCAGTGCTCAACGGGCAAATTTAAACACGTGTTTAATGCCGTATGTAAGGACGAGCCATGCACGCACAGTGTAATGTGTGTATATATATGAGATGACCATAACTATTAACTTATTTTATTGGTTGCGATTCCGTTTTTACAATATAACGACAGTTTAAAATTTGAAAATAATTATTTATATAAGTGACGGAAGTGACGTCAAACACGGCAGATACGCTTCAGTGCCTTCAGTGTAACGTTTGTCGGCACTAATTAAGCGGTATAATTAAAAAGCCGTATATAAGTAATTTATTGGGCGTTTTAAGAAACTAAAGTCGTGTCAAATTGAAATCCCATTTTGATGTGAATCTCGAACCCACTTTAAAATATTCCATGGCATTTGTCTTCCTTTTTATCATAACAGCGTAAATATTCAATAAAATAGATACAGGTTCTCCCTCCGCGTAATGCACTGGAATTACCTTAGTGTAATATTAATGTTCAGGTAAACGTAACGAGATAAGACTCAAATTCACAAGTGTCTCTTTTGTCTGTCTGTCTGTATGTATATATAAACTCTATCACACAGCAGAATAAAATATTCTGCTGTGTAGGTAAGTTTTGCAAGACGATATGTCGGCCATGAATCAGAAGTGTAGACGGGTGTAGTCAATTAAATTTATCTTGCATCTTCTCATTTCTTCTACTTTCATTCACATCGTGACCGTCACCTAAGCAGAGACGCTGACATCGCATTTCATCTTCTCGTTATTTATCGACATAGCGTTCGACAACATCACGATATAACCAGTTCGTATGTGTATACTTTGAAGACTTATTATTAACTTAATAATGTTCGCTTTTTTTAATCTTTTAAATCTCCTTTAAACTTTTCTTCGACATAAGAAGGGAGTTTTTTTTTATGAAGTGCTATACAAGCACAGAGCAAAGAGGTGTACATTATCTTATAGTTAAATAAACTACAGACACATTCTCTCGGTTCGCTCAACATTTGAGATGATCAAAACTTTTAACTTATTTTATTGGTTGCGATACCGTTTTTACAATTTTACGACAGTTTAAAATTTGAAAATAAATATTTATAGTATTTTTATGTCCGCATTGATATTATGACAAGTTTTATCATATTTCGGGGAATAACTTGTCTACAACTTTGTCACCCCTAGTGCAAAAGAGATGCATCATGTCATTCAGTTTAGTTATACTTTCTGCGTAGTAAAGGGTATCATTAAACAAGTCTATGTATGAATGATAATGATATAACGCCGTTTGTCGTTTGACCTAAATGTCGTTTAAATCCAGAGACAAGCCAAAACAAAATATCGAGTATTCGAAGTTATAACCACAAGTTCAAGATGATGGTGGAGATGAAAATCATATATACTAACTTATCTGGATAAAGTTCGGAGATGAGCATGTATTATTACCGGTATTAAAATCGAAGTGGCTGTTAATACGTATATAAGTATTTGTATCGTTTCGGAAGGCAGTTTTGAATCATGACACGGACCGTGTTTCTCTGTTCAACTCACAAGGACATGTATCGCTTAGAAACAGCGTCCTACCCTATTACTATAGTAATAGGGTAGGGTATATAAAGAGATTATTACCCGAGGAAGTGTGTCATATGATTGTTGCGAAACGAGTGTGGAATTTTGTATTGCCCGAGCGAGAGCGAGGGCTCAGATTTGCACGAGTTTCGTAAAAGTCATATGGCACATTTTCGAGTGTAATAATTTCTTTATTACCCATTCTATTCCGTTTCATTCGCGTAAAAATAGGCAGGAAACGACCAACTTCCCTTGCGACGGCAAGCTACAATTACGTCAGGAACAATCGTTTTATGACGTCACAGACGACAAAATACGGGAATTCGCGGTGAAACAATGGTTGCTAGGCAAACGTGATATGTGCACCTGTGCTCATATCAATAATATTAACTCGGTTATTTTCAACCATATGGGTAATACATAGGCATATGTCTGTCACACTCTGTTTCTAAGCGACACACGCCCCTGTGGTTCAACTGACAATAATGCTACCCCCGTGCAGTAAAGAACCATTCTCTTCCCACAGAGGTTACTCTGTTCAGTTAACCGATTTGAACCTATGTTCTATTAGGGCAAAAGTCCCGGCAAGAACCAGAGAGCCCTGATTTGTTGCAATAAAAAAATAGTTGTGCAATCAGCGACGCCGTTGTAAAGGTGACATTTGCCATGACACGTCATAATGCTATTTTTGGGAACAGAAGCGTAGGTAAAACGTTTTCTTGTTTAATGTGTTTTGCTAGATGTATATGATATTCGAATGTGTGAAAACAAATGAACATAAACATGCTGATAAATAAATAAGACCAAATCAGAGAAAAATACTTTTGAAATAGTTCATTTGTAGTATTTATATTAGACATACTCGAAGGACATACAAAAACAGACACACCTTTTACTATCAAAGGCTACGATCTTCGAGTTATGTCGGTCGATGTAGTCGATGTAAGACGAGATTCGATTGGGTAAAATGCAGGCATATGCTTTGTGGTACCATCTCTCGCCGCTAGGGTATTTTGCTAGAATCGAGAAACAGGTCCCTAATAGAACAGAGGTTACGATCGAAATTCTGATGTGAGTAAGAGAATGCTAAATAACACTCCAGTAAAACAGGCACACTAGTGAAGAGACTGAGAACTGTACTACTGGAAAACGCCCTAAGAGAGTGGACATGAGATCACGCATGCATGCATGTACAACAACACTTCGCTTTGTAACCCGAGACTCTACAACTAGACCACGTAGGATTGGTGACTGAGAAGGGTCGATTGTTAAGCAGTATTCTACTGTCGGAGAACTTCCATGATATTGTATGTTCGCTTTACTTTACTTGGGCCACCTGCAGTGTAACATTTAGACAACTGCACTCAAGTTATTCTTTGTTTTTCGGTATATGAAATTGATAACACCCTCATCCTCGGGCGTCCTTACAAAGAAAGGCCTTTGCCTACGGGAATACCATCTGACGGTAACGCGCCCTCGGGTCTTCCCTAGGGCAAAGGCATCTCGTTGCTAGAAGGCCCTCGCATTCAGGTGTTATCCATTACGCATGCCCCGGTCTCGCTGTATACGAGATTCTAATATACACGTCAAACGGCTTGAAGGTCTCACAGTGTAATGGAACTCAAACGTGTTATCATTCCATAGACATTCTACATATCCTCCATGTTCCTTGCAGTATTGAATAAGTAAGTAAATAAATAAGTAAGCTTGCTAATTTATTTAGTAAGCTTATACACAGAAACGATTTAGTAAGCTTATTAAATGGATTACTGAGCAAGTTTACTAATGTATTTAGTAAGCTTACTAAATCACTTCCGGTTTCACGATTTAAAGTTTACAAAATTAAGTCCAGTTTGTTGATAACTTCATTGTTGCTCCCAAGAACTAAGTCGGGTTTTTGTCCAGTTTCCACCGCCGCCGCCGCGTTTAGTTTTTGCTATAACCTGTTTTCCAATATGGGTTTAAGAACTCATATACATACATGTAATTTCCTACTTAGGCTATATACCCATGGGGAATTTTTTGGACATGTTCACATTCAAGGTCAATGGTCTAGGTCACGAGTTCTGAAATGACTAAACAAATCCATGAAAACAATAACACGATAATTAGTTGAACAGTTTTTGAGAAAGGTTTTGCTTTCAGGCTCTTATATTTGGTACATATCAACTATGAAGAAACCAATATTTGAAAATGTTTTCGCTAAAACCTGTGAACGGTCAAGGACACAGCGAGGTCACGACTTATGCCTTATCTTAATTATGAACACTTTGAACTCAACTGTCAACATTGTTTTATAGTGATTAACTGGATATACCAGAGCGCCGCGCGAAGTGATCAACGCATGACTGTCGCCAAGTTGACATGTGCGTTTGACCATGACGAGGAGGCTCCGCGGAACAATCATGGGAGCTGCGTGTCCATCTCATGTGTGAGTCGCTAGAAGGATGAATGAATCAATACCACTTGAAAAGGATATTTGACCATACTGGTAAGCTGTAAAATATAATCCTTGCAATAATACAAGATACGATTTACTCGGATATTAACAACGAATCAATAATTCGAAATTACCCATGATCCTTTGCTCGTCCACCATTACATGGGGCATTTTCAGGAGGTGGAAACGAAATTAGTTAGGATATTCCCGTTGTAAACACATATATTCTATTAATACACGACTAATACATGATTAAAACACGTCAAATTGAAATATATTAATGAAGGTAATATTTTGTTGACTTTATATTTCATAACTTGATAAAGACAAGCACACAATTGTTGAAAAATAAAAACAATGATAACTGAAGCCATTCATAAGCACTACAAGTGGATACAACTTGGCTACGGCCTAACAGTACATATTGTTTATCAGTTTTATTGTATGTTGTGTATTACTGTGTGAATATTCTATCATTGTATAAGTTTTATTATTTCAAAAGTGTAACATTGGGTTAAATATAGCGTGTTTTCATTTCACGTAGGCGTAGGCCTAATGCGGGATGCTGTCGATAGATCGGTGATAGAACTTTCATTTCCGTGCAGAGTTACCGCTCCCGTTCGAGTAACCCAAATCTAAATGATGGTAATGGCGACTTGAAGATCGCCAGTGAGACATGTTTTTTTTTTACCGATAATTCGTTTCAGCCAATAATTATTTTACAGCGTTTTCAGTTGAAAGAGTACTTGTGCGTTTTAGGAGTATTTTTTCGGGGACCTTTTTTCGATTTTCAATCGGTGATTTTAGATCTGTATATACGGCATTTGCTCCCGGTCCGGGTCTCTGACACTCTGGTCCGGTGAAAATAGGTCATTTTCAAAAGTATTTAAAAAAGTAACAGTTAGTATATAAGGTTTTAGGAACAAACGTTTGTAAAGTGACCCCAGTGATGATTCAACTTGTAAGTAATAACTCCAATAATGACAAAAAAATTGTTGAAAAAAATCGCACTTTGTTGTTGTTGTGGAGAAGGCGGAACAAGGAAGGCGAGACCCTAACTTCCGGGGCTGCTCTGCTTTGGCGGTGTCCCGCAAACGCTCATCTAGCTGTATATGTGATTGTGTAAATGGACCCATGATACTATTGGAGGAAAATAACTGAATTAGTGTTTGTAGATGCAGGCTTTTGTTTTGAAACTATTATACTTTTCATTAACTAAAGGGATCTCCAGTGTGTTTTTTTGGTCACATATATAATTTGACATATGTCAACCGTTATAAATGGTCTTACGAATATCATTTTTTGCTTATCTGCACAGCCTAATTTTTAAAAATTAATTGTTGCATTGTTATGTTATTCCAAGTATAGTAAAATTGAACACTGTTTAATATCTTTACTATGCATTTGAAAAAAAGAAAACTATTTTGTCATATTAATATGATATCTTGTCACATACATTTTGTCATTAAAAAAACTCAAAGTCTGCACCGATGAGGTGGTTTTTTTGGTATCGCTAATGGTCTTATTTTATCGATAAGTACTTACTATTGCCGAAAATTACCATTTTGATAATAGTCGACTCAGTATAGTGGCTAAGGTAAAACTATTGATTTGCAGGGTGCGTGTAAATAAGTCAAATGTAATTTTTGGAAAGATATTTATAATAGACACAAAGACAAATGTGGTTTGGTAATCGAACCAGGGTTGGGGTCAAGTACATTTGAATGTACTCAAGTACAAGTACTTTCAAATTTACCAAGTACAGGTAGTACAGTGAGTACTTGCTAAGTACAAGTACTTTTTGAAAGTACTTAAGTACAAGTAGCCTACAAGTACTTTTCAATCAATTTCAATATAAAAAGTTCTGACAAAAGTATTATAATAATTATAACCTATTCATATCTATTTTGAAAAACCATCTGCATCATTTACGTCACTAATAACGGGTAAACATTATTATGTTAAAGAGCCATCAAGGATGTTGATGAACATGTCGGAAAATTGCCAAAAATCTATCTCCTTGAAATATATATACTTATAACATGGTTATATTTGGGATAACACTACCTTCAATAGTACAAATTCTTGTACTTTTTCGGGCCGAGTCAAAATACACTTAATTTTTAATTGGTAAAGGTGTTTCCAGTCTAAATATAGATCAAGTCTATTATTTTCAAGCGCAAAGCATTGTGGTCTAGCTAGCACAGTGTACACAAAGACATGAAAAATAAATAAAGTTTGTGAGCAATGAAAGAAATCGAAATATATAATTTTTGGCGGTTATTTATTTACCATTTCATTTAATTATGTATTTTCTACAGATATTGGAATACATGTTTTACCCAACTAGGTATTACAATTTTGTTTGCATTTAATATCAATGAGAATATATTTGTCACAATTTGCTGGTCTTAGCTCAATAAAAAAAGTACATTAAACAGGCAATAATTTGTATGTTCTCAGGACATTTAGAATCATTGTTTATAAAACAATCGTCACATTCAGTAATGTGTGACAAGAGTAGCCTAACTTCCATTTGGGTTTCTATGGCGACATGCGCTAAAGACGAGCCTTCATGCTTCGCAAACGCGTGCTACTGTGTAGTACGTTTTATGCAATAACGGGAATTCTGTTTATATGAAGTAAGATACCCTTAGCGCGCGTTACTCAAAGTGTACGTACTTCTCTTTGAAACCAAATTTCATTACATTGTCGTGATATGAACATTATTTATCACATGTCATGTTGTAGATAAAAGATTTCTCTAGCGATTGACGTTATAAGTATATTTTCCACAAATAATTTTGTATTTGAAACACTAACATCCTTGATGGCTCTTTAAACCCATGATCATTTATTTCCATTACACCTGATACACATCAGTCTTTTCAAATATGCTGTCAATCAGATTATGTCTGTTAGTCTCGAACTTGATGGTAAAGCATTAGTTGCAACTGTGTTAAATGTAATTATGTTCCAATTTTGTATCCTCATTACACATTAAGATCAATAACTCAAAATAAAGCTTTGAACATTGTTAATTTGATTATTTCTTGAAATGCTAGGAATAAAAGATCAATATTTATTTTACCTTATATAAAAGAATAAAAGAATAGAACCTTCAGTGATCTAACTGCAATAGAATGTGTGATCATTCAGCTGTATCGACCTTGATTAAACCCCCTATTGTTCATGTCTTAGTAAAACATGTGGTCAGCAGGTGTTTCCTGTTGAAACAAAGATTAGATCAGCACTTGGTTTAGGATTCACTCTATTGTTTAGTTTTCTTTGCCAACTACATGGTTATGTCCATGTCTTGGACTCGATTGTCAAACAATTGCAAGACCATGGTAATGATGTGCATTTCAAACATAATGCATAGTATGAATACACAACTGTTAAAGTATCAATGATATAAATGGATGAATACACTTTCAATAGTAGGGAGACGCTGCGATGATAAAAAAAACCCCAAAGTCTGCAAGTTGGTAAATACGGACAAGTATTTTGTCAACACATATGAAAAGTACATAAGTGCCTCAAGAACATTTAACATTGTACTTAAATACAAAAGTACTCCAGTACCTTGGGGGCGGGATAGCGCAGTGGTTAGCTCGTTCGGCTTCGGATCAAGAGGTCCGGGGTTCGAATCCCGCCAGGGGCACGGCTACTTTGTCTGCAGTAGAGAACTGTTCTACACGCTGTAAGGTGATTTAGGTGTGGGTGCAATGCTACACTGAATTTCAGCGTAGTACTTACCACCCGCTAGTTCCAGCCGCTGCTCGCAGGTTTCACCGCAGTGCATAGCCACATGGCGTTGCGGACTTTCTCCCTGCCATAAAACTAGCAGCCGCGATATAAGTGAAATACTCTTGAAAGCGGCGTTAAACCCCTACTCACCTCACCTCACCTTCAGTACCTTTGTACTTGTCCCCAACTCTGCATATAACTACAGTGCATGTAAATGAGATATGCACTTCTACAGTGATGTTGTTTGATTTTTACTGGAAAATAGTAATTATGATACATTCGGCGAATGGGTACAAATATGCAAGTTGAAATTTTCTGAACTGAAATCAGCACATATTAAACCAAACAAAGTATGAAAACAATGGATGTGGCTTTGATCACCACGCTTTCACACTCGTGACCCCGTGACCCCATCACCTTTCATATTCAACCATCTCGTTTCCATATTCAACCATCACGTTTCCATACTCAATCATCAGCTTTGCATACTAATCACTCACCTTTCCATACTCAACCATCATCTTTCCATGATCAACCATTACTTTTCCATAATCAACAATCACCTTTACATTCTCAAGCATCACCTTTCCATACTTAACTGCCGCCTTTCCAGACATATTTTAAAACTCAATCATCACGCTTTCATACGCTACTGACCAACTATCACCATTTATTATTGAGTTTCGGAGTGTTTAGTTGAAATTGTTGTTTCCAAATTTGTCTGAATATTGTTCACCAATTTTTAGCTCATCAGGCCTGAAAGGCCCGATGGGCTTATGGCATGGCATGGTGTCCGGCGTCCGTCCATCCGTCCATCCGTCCGTCCGTCCATCCGTCCATCCGTAAACTTTTCGCTTTTTCGACTTCTTCTCCAGAACCAATGACTCCACAGAGCTGAAATTTTATGTGCAGACTCCTTGGCCAATGGGGATCCTACATTGTAGATTTCGTGACCCCATGACCCCAAATGGGGTCCCAGGGGTCACATCCTTAAAAACCTATTTTCATCTTCTTCTCCAGTTCCAAAAGGTCTAGAGAGCTGAAAAGTTATGTGCAGACTCCTTGGCCCATTGGGATTCTACATTGTACATTTCGTGACCCCGTGACCCCAAATGGGGTCACAGGGGTCACATCCTTAAAAACCTATTTTCATCTTCTTCTCCAGCTCAAACAGGTCTAGAGAGCTGAGAGTTGTGTGCAGACTCCTTGGCCAATGGGGATTCAACATTGTACATTTCGTGACCCCGTGACCCCGTGACCCCGTGACCCCAAATGGGGTCACAGGGGTCACATCCTTAAAAACCTATTTTCATCTTCTTCTCCAGCTCAAAAAGGTCTAGAGAGCTGAGAGTTGTGTGCAGACTCCTTGGCCAATTGGGATTCTAAATTGTAGATTTTGTGACCCTGTGACCCCAATCTAGGTCATGGGTCATGACCCAAAAACCTATTTTCATCTTTACCTCAAGTATGTAAAGCTCTAGAAAGGTGAAATGTTGTGTAGAGACTCTTTGGTCAAAGGTGATTCTTAATTGTAGGATTGGTGACCCTCTGACTCCAAATATGGGTCACAGGGGTCATGATCTAAAAACCTATTTTTACTTGTTTACAATGTATTACTTGAGATAACTTAGATATTTAACCTTAGATAATAAATCAATGAAATCCTGATGAGCTACAGAGCCCATGGCTCTATTTTTTTCAGAAAGAAAGGACAGCAATTTACACACATAAACTAGCATTAATTGAGATCATTTCCCCTTTTTCAGTTGGTTCCTTTTATGTGAAAGGTGAAATGCCTTGAGATGACCGATGTCTAGGAAATATTACTTCACCACAATACTCACGTCAAGGAACATAACAGCCATGTTGATTTCTGCCATGGAGAGAGATGTTGATGTCATGAACTACTCGGTGACAGAGGGGAGGGGACAGAGACCAGACACAATCACATCTTCTGTTCAACGACAGGAGAGAGGGGTGGATGGATCTTCATTACAAGATGTTCAAAAGAAGAATATAACACCATCCTCTAGAAATCAGCACAAAGAAAGATACAAAGTTGCCATCCAGTTCTCCGCTGGTGAAGGAGAATCATCTGAACAGATGGCAATTACATCAGCCTCAAATGACTTTAACGGACATAATTCCGCACACAGATTTCAACAGACGACCATTGATGTGCAGTCTTGCTCTACTTCAAGACAAGGGCAGTGTACTGATAGAATGTTGAATTTAACTAGTTTTGCCGATGAACAAGTTATAGTTTCACCTACTGCCACTGAGATCAGAAGATCTTTGCAGTCCATTAACCCAGGGACAGGGAACTTACAGATTTCAACAAATGCCCATTTACCACCTCATCATGATGAAATCTCTTTATTGCAAAATTTAGTGTCCAAAATCCTCCCAGAACAAAGGGTTGTACAGCTTAAATCAAGGGATACAGATATTGTAGCTCACAATCAACCCATTAACGTATCTGATGGTACAACTCGAGCTGGATCAAAGGCTGGTGGTGATGAAACTCATATTGTAAGTGTAAATAAGCATCTAGGTTATACAGATCCTAAAAGAGGGTTGAAGAGGAATGAAGAAGCCAATCATTGCCCATATCAAGATGACGGAAATTCTGCTAACTCAATTGAAAGTGTACCTGGTAAAACATCATTGACTGTTATACCTCCTGTTGTTGATAGTGACACTGGTGATATGGTTGATGTTGAACGTCAACGCGAAAGATCTCCAAATCAATCTGAAAACCGGACTGAATCATATTCCCGTGGGGCTAAGGACAAAGCTTCCAGGCGCAGGTTGTACACGAGGAATTATTCTAAACTTACCAATACAACCTTGTCTTCGAGTGATTCAAAGACTGTTCAACTTCTTACTGATTTCTGTTCCAGTTCAAGAAACTATATTATTAAGTGTGAGATATGTGAGGAAAAATTCTCGATCATTGATATTGAGGAACATTTATCAGAACACATTGACGTGTGGACCGTTAAGTGTACTCTTTGTGAGAGCAGATTCACTCACCAGAAATACCTCAATTTTCACATGGAAAACCACAAAGGATTGAACAACTTTGAATTCATTAGGGTATCTGATGATGTACCGCGAACTGGATCTGAAATTGGGGGTGGACCATCTTTCAGTGGGAGTAATGACAAATGTGTGACTGTTTTACCTTCAGTTTGTAACACTGAGGTAATGGTTAACATTGAAACTCGCCATAAAAGGTATCCAAATCAGTCTGAAAATCAGAGTGATCCATCTATCAGAGGGAGTAAGGACAAAGATGTGATTGAAACTTGCCATGAAAGGTGTCCAAATCAGGCTGAACCTTCTTTCAGAGTGAATAATGACAAATGTGTGACTGTTTTACCTTCAGTTTGTAACACTGAGGTAATGGTTAATATTGAAACTCGCCATAAAAGGTATCCAAATCAGTCTGAAAATCAGAGTGATCCATCTTTCAGAGGGAGTAAGGACAAAGGTTTGATTGAAACTTGCCATGAAGGGTGTCAAAATCAGGCTGAACCATCTTTCAGAGTGAATAATGACAAAGGTGTGAGTAATCAAACACAACATCAGCCCATCCTCTCAAACCTTGGATATTTTTCCAGCCCTGGAGTTTATTCAAATGTTTCAAAGTATGTTCAACTTCTTACTGACTTCTGTTCGAACATGAGGAAATACATAATCACGTGTGAGGTATGTGAGCAAAAATTCACTTCCATCGCTAAAATGGAGGAACATCTATCAGAACACATTGATGTGTGGACTGTTAAGTGTACTCTTTGTGAGAGCAGATTCACCCACAAGAAATACCTCAATTTTCACATGGAAAACCACAAAGGATTGAAAAACTTTGTGTGTGATGTGTGTGGGAAATCCTACCCAACAAGTCGTAAATTAACGATACATCGTAAATTAAAGCATGGAGTTGGTGCATTCAAGATGCAATGTCCTGAATGTGATAAGAAGTACGTCCTTGGAAAGTTTGAAGAACACAGCCGTGAGAACCACAAAGGTTATGCCAAGGATGGGGAGCAAGGCTACAACTGTGAAGTTTGTTCCAGAAGATTCAAGTGTCAGTCAAGGCTTGAGCTACACAAGAGAGTCCACTTGAAGGAGAGCAACTTCCTCTGTTTCCACTGTGGGAAGGGTTGCAAGACCAGGGGTGCTCTGAGAGAACATATCAAGAAACACGATCCAGACTATGAAGAGAAGAAGATTCAGTGTAAGGTCTGCGACAAACGGATAAACAAAGTGTCCATGAGCCAGCACATGAAAACTCATACATCAAAAAGGACATTTCAGTGTGAGGTTTGTGGAGACAGTTTCAAGTTGAAGCACCACCTCGCCAGTCACATGAAGAGTGCTCACCAGGATGAGAGGCCTTATGTGTGTGATATATGTCAGGCTTCTTTCAAACTGTCCTTTCATCTCACAGGGCACAGAAAAACTCACGGTGTCCTTGTATAACAAGAGCTTTCAGGACAAATGTCTTATTCTCCTGGCCCAACATAAGTTGTATATTATGTTTTAGCAGTATATACTTTAAAACTAAAATGTGTCTTATGAGTGAAAACAGATGCCTCTTCCTTTCCCAATTCAATTCAAGTTATAACCTTCCTGAAAGACAAAGTCCAAATTCGTATACCCCCATCCAATGATTGATGGTATCTAGTAATACCAACGATTCAGTCCGTTCATCCATTCTTCCGTCCGAATACATGTTTTGTCCAATCGATTATAGAAAAATTATTCTTGTCCTTATGGCACATATCTTCTTCACCACTGGGAGAAGTGCATTGCGAAATTGAACCCAAATTGGTGATTTTTTTTACTTCGTCATTATGAGATGGAATGTCTTCCCCCCTAATTCACGAGTGGCGCAAAAAAGAGAGTGAACTTTACAATTTCTGCCTAACGCGATGAGATAAACAACGAGATGAGATAAACATGGTATTTGTAATGGAAAACAGATATCTTATTTACTATATCATTATTTCTGTGTTTTATGCTTTTATGTTGAAATGGAGTGATTTTAACGGTAAACTGACAGCCTTCGCAACCTGATACTATGACGTCATAACATTGTCCTAATGCCGTCACCCGAGTGGTGATATAGTTTATCACCACTCAGTAGAGTGACGATAAAGGTTTTCGCCACTGCAGATTGATATATGGGTTTTATTGCACTGATAGAACTGAGTATCTCACTCTAAATTATGTAATAAATTGGGAAAAGATGGGGGTCTCATGACAACAATGTTCCTAGACTAAGATTAGACAAATAAACACTTTCTACAGTTGTCAATCATGTTCTTGCTATCATGCTCCGTCCATTTGCAGTCTCCTGGCATTTTAAGTTTTTTTCGCCACTTTTTGGACCTAGTTTTATTGTTTTCAATGGGGTCAAGTTTACTCTGCTATGAAAACGAGAGCATATACGTATGCCAACACACTAACAGCATTAATGTTCACAATCACGGCATCAGATCGTTGAAAGTTGCTGTACAGGTTACATAATAAAGGAAACAGAATACATCCTTGTTTGACTCCTCTCTTAACACTAAACATTGGAGTATGGTGTTGGTTTACATGAACACTGTGATAGCGAGACTGTAAGGCTTTTAACTCCCTTCCACCAATACCGGAATCATGCCCACATAACTTCCCTCTCCCAATACTATCATGCGCTTTTAAAAGTCGACAAAAGCTGTATAGTAGAATTTCGCATCAGTTTCCTTGTTTCATTGTTGATCGACCACAGCGAAATTCATTCTGATCGTCATGTGATTTTTCTCGATTCGGGCGTTTCGTAAGAAACGCTGCAATAAGTTTGTATATTCCTGGAACTGGTGTAAATCACTGTAGCTAAATGACTATTTTGGGGTTAAGGGTAGTTAATCTTGTAATAGGACGGATGATTCTTTTATTCCAAATTTTCGGAATAAGCGATGTGTTGAAACACTTTAACAAAATCGTTGTAATATACAATACTGATCCTAAAAACGATATCTCGAAATAGATATCTCATCAGATTTCATAAAAATCATAAATAAGCATAACTTAGAAAACACCATTAAATATAATTTACAAATAATTTCATTTTACATCCCTATCCAAAATCATGTAGATTATTAGGTATGATTCTCCATGGAAGTAGATCCATTTGGGTGCAAGGTACCTTGTGCTTCTTAGCTTTACACTTCCACATATATATTGTGCAAGTGAGAAAATTTGCAAATGCAACATTTCACAGAATGTCTTCACTTGGGAGCCAGGAGAGGAAACGACGATGGGGATGAAATCGTGGTTGACGTATGTTTATTGTTAAGAGTGTCCGTCTGTCAAACGTGCGGCAGATCACATACTTGAGTGGACAATGGTCGAGTTTGTGGTCAAGCCATGGCGTGTTATGTGAACACCGGGGAGGGCATTCAATGGACTTCTAATGTCCAGTATACACCTAGAATGGAATCTGGGACGTGTGTCCTAATTAACTGTAAATTTTATTCTGATTTAAGATATGATTTATGGAAATTAATAGGTGATGCATATCCCTCCTTTTGTCATCTTTCACCGGTAGAACAGTTGATCTTCTTAGTAAATAGCGAATTTGTTATTCCCCTCTCTGCACTACTTAATTCAATGTTTAGGCGTGCGTAGTGAATGTATCCCACTCTAAATCATTTTATCATTTTATCCAGTTTGTCTTATATTTTAACATCTATTCTAAACTTTCATGGTATCAAAATGTTGTCCATTTGTGTCTCATAGGCCTTTCGGCCGGATGTTGTTTTTTTAACGTCTGTTGATAATGTGATATAATGTAAAACAACATGTGACACATTAATAAAGTATATGTCTTCTTCTTCTTCTTTCTCTTCCTAATAGAACAGTAATTAAAACATAATTTGGAAAGCTTAGTAACTTATCAGAAACAACAATGGTGTAATTAACGAACTTCCGCCATTTAGGATTTAATGACGGATGACTCGTTAATTATTCTAGCTGAAAGACAATGGCTGCCTGAGGTGTATATGTATTGCTATTGTTAACAATAGCTGTCAACAACGAGTAGATGTAAATACTTTCAAATGTGACCTGTAGAAATTTTGGCATTAACTATATGTTCTGTTCTGTTGTGTTCTGTTCTGTTCTGTAATGACATATCATCCTACAATGTACACTCTGAGTCGCTCTCTGCATCCACGTATGTCACGCGTCACAATGACACACTTTGTTGGATATATATATAACTATCTATATAACGATTGTTCCTGTACTGTGCCGAATAAACATTAGGTTTCAGAGGACGGAAACAAAAATGTTACCAAGGTGACCACCATACATCAAAACATCTTTTATGAAGCAAAATATGGAAGTAACTGGTTCTTAAAATGTCATTTCTTTTTAGCTCATCAGGCCTGAAAGGCCCGATGGGCTTATGGCATGGCATGGTGTCCGGCGTCCGTCCATCCGTCAATCCGTCCATCCGTCCATCCGTAAACTTTTCGCTTTTTCGACTTCTTCTCCAGAACCAATGACTCCACAGAGCTGAAATTTTATGTACAGACTCCTTGGCCAATGGGGATTCTAAATTGTAGATTTGGTGACCATGTGACCCCAAATGGGGTCACAGGGGTCACATCCTTAAAAACCTATTTTCATCTTCTTCTTCAGTTCCAAAAGGTCTAGAGAGCTGAAAAGTTGTGTGCAGACTCCTTGGCCAATGGTGATTCTAAATTGTACATTTCGTGACCCCATGACCCCAAATGGGGTCACAGGGGTCGCATCCTTAAAAACCTATTTTCATCTTCTTCTCCAGTTTCAAAAGGTCTAGAGAGCTGAAAAGTTGTGTGCAGACTCCTTGGCCAATGGGGATTCTAAATTGTAGATTATGTGACCCCGTGACCCCAAATGGGGTCACAGGGGTCACATCCTTAAAAACCTATTTTCATCTTCTCCAGTTTCAAAAGGTCTAGAGAGCTGAAAAGTTGTGTGCAGACTCCTTGGCCAATGGGGATTCTATATTGTAGATTTCGTGACCCTGTGACCCCAAATGGGGTCACAGGGGTCATATCCTTAAAAACCTATTTTCATCTTCTTCTCCAGTTCCAAAAGATCTAGAGAGCTGAAAAGTTGTGTGCAGACTCCTTGGCCAATGGGGATTCTAAATTGTAGGTTATGTGACCCCGTGACCCCAAATGGGGTCACAATGGTCATGATCTAAGAACCTATCTTTTGCTTGTAAACAATAACTTAAATAACTTAAATATTCAACTTTAGATAGTAAATCAATGAAATCCTGATGAGCCACAGAGCCCATGGCTCTATTTTTCATTAAAAAAAATAGTGATAAAAAGGTACGATATTGGAACTATTCAGAGATCTTTATGAGTTCGATTCGATGACGAAACACATCTCTGTGATTTAGAGGTGTCATTACAGACCGAATATCGTCAGTAAAACATTTTTTCTTCTTTTTCCAAACAACCTAATTTGAAGAATCATACAAACACAACTTTTAATGGTGAACAACTTTGGGGTGCAACATTTTTTGCTATGTATATATTTTACTTTGCTTTTATTCGCTCTTTCTATCACACGTTTTCCGTCATTAAGTTTAGTTACTTCTTATTTCTTTAATATCAAGACCCGTTGTGTTGCACGAATATGAATTAGGTTCAGGGTTATGTCAATACCATGTATAGCCTCGTACCTCGATATTGTCAGAATCTCGTAAATGTGTCTCTATTATTCCCATTACATCGCAGTCAGAGAATTCTACACACATTTGTCATAGCATGTTGTGAATGAATGTCCAACCTTTGATATTCAAGCACCCGGCCACACGCTGATGGTGACGTATCGTCCTTCGGTTGGTCCTCGAGTTGTTATCTTCTCGCTGATTGGAAGAAGCTTGACCTGGATGTGACACGCGGACTGACTGTTACTCGTGGTCATCAAAACATAGACGTATGTCGGATGAATGCATCAAGACTACTGGACTTGAGTAGTAGTAGTAGTAGTAAAATTTGTATTTAAGTGTCACACGCACCAGAACATTTTACATACATCTACATTGTACAATAGTATAAAACAGTGCGTCGGGCCACAAACTGGCCTATGAGACACTAAAAACACACATATCTTACGATAATAAAATATTTGAATAAAACATATGAAAAATCAAGTATATTGCATTTCACGTCTTTTAAACATATTTGACATTACAGAAGCTAAAATATTTTGCAATTTTTTCTCATTCATAATATATAAAAACTTATCATTATCATCTAAATCATAGAAGAGACAGTTACACTTTAAAGCAGCTTTAAACAAAGTAAAACGTAGATCATCATAAAAGTTACATTCCATTAAAAAGTGAAACTCATCTTCAACCACATGTACAAGAGAATCAGCATCTATAATACAATATTTACAATGCCTTTGTAAAAGAGGAACAGGGGGCTTGGCATATCTGCCGGTTTCGATATACAAGGGTAAAACACCACTAATTTGGATAAAATACGACGATGATCTCTGAACATAAAATGTTTAACATAGTTTTCAACAAAGGGAGTATATTTATACAAACGATAGGTGCGCAATTTATTACCGTTAACTTTCCCATCATCATAGCACAAAGAGGCCCGCCAACTATCCACATCCTTTCTTTTTAGGAGATCCTTAATATAAGTAACACAACGTTTGGAACCCCAGTCATTAAAAAGTAAAAATCCACAGTTAAATTGAGATAACAACATAAAAACTCTATAATCTAGAGAACTTGTTTTTTTAAGAGACCATAAGTGTATCACTTTTGAGATGCGATTGTTACCCATAAATTTAAGTCTAAAAATATAACGAAAACATTCGACCTTCTGTAAAACATCTGCAGAGTACCAACCCATATCACCCCTTATTGCATTAACTGGAGCATTTTTACCAATACCTAGAAACATTCTACATGCCTTATTTTGAACTACCTGTACTTCCTTATATTTATTAATACCCCATATACTCGCACCATAAAACAATACAGGTTCAACAAGTGAATTATACAATTTGGTAAAGACATCATAAGACATACCTCCAGCGTGTATGAATTTAGTGTACACTGCTGATAAAGCCCTACTGGCGGATTTACACAATTCTTTAACAGTAATATGCATATTCATATGCTCTTTCAGGCACAGGCCCAAATAACGGTAAACTGCGTCATAAACAATAATGTTATCACCACAAGTAAAAACACAACAAGATTTAACAACTGATTTTTTCCTAAAATGAATTATTTTAGTTTTATCAAGATTTACATTGAGACGCCATTTTTTACACCAGCTATTTAAAACATGTAACATCCTTTGAAGAGATTGTTCATCAGGCGCTATAAAAGCAATATCATCTTTTTCTTCATATAATAGGTTAGATAACATATCAGCGTCAATGGTCACACCACACTGTAGAACATTTATCTCCTTTGCTAAGTCATTTATGTACACAGAGAATAGCGTTGGGGACAGTTTACAGCCTTGTCTCACACCCTGGGATACTGGAAAATAGTCAGTGATATGGTGATTTAACAGAACAGCACAGATATGGCCATAAACGGTAAGCTGTGATGTTTTTCTTTACAGATATAATACTTATTTACTCGCATATAGATAAGCATTGTTTTTAGTATTTCTCTATTGTGTCTCTTGAAATCTGGGAGGTGTTTATTTCATATTTTACTTTATAGCAAGAATTCTATGTTATCTGAAAAATACCACTTAATGTATGTAGAACAACAACATTCTTTAAATGTACGATGTAATTAGTATTTATTCACAATTTTGGGCTGATTAAAGAAGCTTTCTCAGATGCTATTGTATTCTAAAGCGAATCAATGAATTGTCAAGGAGGGGAGTGGGTGAGTAGGGGATATTTTATACCCTCTGTGTCATTGTATATACACTCTGTTTGAACACAATTTATCAATATTCATAGAATAGTACTACAATAATACACAGATATTGTCTTGAAAACCATCTTCAATAAATTCCAATTTACCCTGTTAAACATACACCAACTGTGTCATCGTGTACCTATGTTAACTTTCCAAACAAATAGAAACAATCCCTGCCATAAGCTCGGCTTTCACTTCTTTAAATGTCTCTCAGAGGTAATACATTAACCACGGGAGACGGTTAAAAAGCCTGATGAAATACACACAAGCGGACACCTTACTTAGAGGACAACACATTTATAACATATATACAACCAATTTTATTTTGTAGTGTAGTGTTTAAAGTCAGTCAACCGTGAACCTATCTACGTCTACTTCTGCCTACAGGGCACTTTGTCTACAGTCTTATCAAAACAAATTTATGCACCAGTGTTATTGCTAACACATTGTCATTGACCTGTCATCCCCACACATAAAACAGACTGTCCCAAACAATTATTATTAAGAAAGGAGATACTGATATTCAACAAAATTTCAACAGTGGAATATACATATTGATAATAATATTTCCAAGATTAGTCCTATGAACAATCAAGGTTGTATTCTTCATTTGTTTTACCAATTCTTGATCATTGTGGTTATATTTGGAATAACCGCACAAGGACACAATAAACTTTATTTAAAACAAGATTTAGATGCCTTTGAAGGTCACATTCCAATGTTATAAATTGTGTTATCTATTTGAGAATTATCAAGTTTAACCGAAAAGTAGATAGGATGACAAATTTGCTTTATCGCGTTTTAAAGGTTTTATAACAAGTACATACGTGAGATAGAGCCATACTTGCCGACTACCGTTCCTTGGTTTTCATTGAAACGTATATTTATATATTTGATATATTAAGCATTTGGGGGTGAATATGAAAGTCTAGTAAGAAGATATAACCTAAACCAGCACCTTTTGTAATATGGTACATTTTACTCTCAAATATAATATCATGCAAAACTGATGATGCATCTTTAAGAATCATATGTGGATCCGTTAGGGGAGTAACTCATTCCAAAATTTATCTGGAAACGGGGTTTTCATATGATCGACGAATCTTCACAAGATGACTATTTTTCAGAAAAATACTTATCACAATAAATTCCGCTTAATTTAGACTCGGTAGTGTACTGTAGTGACCTAAATGCCCATAAATTTTATCGTTTTCTTCTAATTACTTCCACTTGTAAATGTGGCTATCACGATATGAGGATGTCATTCATTTTCTTCTTATATGTCAAAATTTTGTTGAAGTTCGATCAAGATGTTTATTCTACGAGCATGGTTTTGATTTATAATTGATTTTTTCTGAAAATAAGTCATTTTCTGATGAACTTAATCAAAGTACAAACAGCAATACATTGTTGCGAAATCATGAACTTTACATTATCAACATCATTAGACAGGAGGCGGGTCTTTTCCATTCCAGTGAGAGGGGGCATAGTATGACTGTAGGCAAACTACCACTCCGACTGTAGGCAAAGTCACACTGAATTGACTGTAGGCAAAGTGCACTGTAGGCGGAAGTAGACCTAACCCTTTTAAAACCACTTGACTGGTCAGTGAGAATCGCTCAAGTGTGAAATGCAAATATGGATTGATGCACGAGGACAAGTGTATAATTGGATTTTATTGTATGAATTAGACAGAATCCATAATATGTTAGCCAGTGTTCGGGGGAGGGGGAAAAACAATACACTCTAAGAGCTGTCCAGTTTGCAAGTTATATTACTGGTGATTAGTGGGACAATTATGTTTATTTCATCACCATGAATTTTGATTGCCTTGGTCCCAGCTGATATTTTATTCATTATTGAAAGGTATACAACAGAGATGCCCATAGAAGCCTGGGCCTCCTTTCACAAAGCCTTTACTAAGGTTAACTATAACTCCCATTCTTTAACATTGCACTAAGGCTTCCTTAGTGACATACGATCACCTTAGTGCTTTGTGAAAGAGGCCCTGTTTCATAGGCAGAAAAGTGAAAAAGCTCTTTTCATCTGATATACACTACCGGGCAAAAGAAACGACTCACCTCAGTTGATTTTATCATATTTATGATTTTCAATTGCAAATATCTCGAGTTTTCGACGTCGTATTAAAAAACGGGCTAGTTTGGGAAATTAGTCCAAAACATTAAATCAGTCAAATAATACCTCTAAGCGGTTTAAATTTTTTAAAATTAAAATTAAAAACTTAAATTTTGAAATCCCCCCAAATTAATTTTGATAAAACACAACTGTTCATCGACATATAACACATACTCTGTGTGAAAATCAATAAATGTGCTTCGTCCTGCACGCATTTACAACATTTTGAACATGGTAGGGGTCATGTTGGTGTAAATTTCATTTCTTACCCCTGTCTACTTTAACTAATGATATTTTAGTTAAAAAATAAAATAGTCACCAAATTAAGTCATTCAAACGTTTGCCGAGAGGTGCTGTTGTATCGTGCCATAGTCAAATACATCTGATTTCTTTTAAATATTGAATTAATCGACACAAACTTAGGCTAGTCGTTTCTTTTGCCCGGTAGTGTTTTGTATTAATTTAAAATTGTCTACAAACAGTATCGATGAGTAAAGCTACGCACCTAAGAGATAATGGATGCCACTAAAATTGTGTAAATGTTAGTGTGACACAGTAAAACATTGGAGTTCAGCGATTAATACTATGAATACAACATGTATGGATATGCTTACAGAACAAACTGATCAGTTCTAGTTTTCTTACCTTGAAAAGTGTTGATTAAATCTTCTTGTCAGTAATTTTCCTTCAGTTGTTGATTCACACTGTTCAAGTCCAAAACGATGCACCTTTAAAAGCAGTTCATAGCTGCAGTTTCTTTTTAAAAAAAGATGACTTTTATTCTCAACTGTCACCTTTCCATACTCAATCATCACCTTTCCATTCTCAATCATCACCTTTCTATTCTCAACCATCACCTTTCCATTCTCAATCATCACCTTTATATTCTCAATCATCTCTTTTCATTCTCAATCATCACATTTCCATACTCAACCATTAACTTTCGATATTCAACCATCACCTTTCCATATTCAATCATCACCTTTCATACTCAATTATCACCTTTCCATATTCAATCATCACCTTTCATACTCAATTATCACCTTTCCATATTCAATCATCTCTTTTCATACTCAACCATCACCATTCAATATGCAACCATCACCTTTCCATACCCATTCATCACCTTTCATACTCAATCATCACCTTTCCATATTCAATCATCACCTTTCCATATTCATCTCTATTCAATACTCAATCATCACCTTTCCATACGCAACCATCGCCTTTTCATACTCAACTATCACTTATCCATACTCAATCATCACCTTTCCATTCTCAAACGCAACCTCTCTGTACTTAACCGCACCTTTCCAAACGTTTCTAAATTATTCTGAATATTGTTCACCAATTTACTTAAGAATGAAAGAAAACAATTCACAGAAATAAAGTAGCATTAATTGAGATCATTCCCCCTTTTTTCAGGTGGTTAAGGTGAAATACCCTGAGATGATCAATGTCTAGGAAAGATTATTCTTCACCACAAGAATCACCTCAAGGGACAGCGCAGTTAACGTTGTTTTTCTGTTATGGAGAGAGACGTTGATGTCATGAACTACTCTGTGACAGAGGGGAGGGGACAGAGACACCAGAGACCAGAAACAATCACATCTTCTGTTCCACGACAGGAGAGAGGGGCGGATCTTGATGGATCTTCAACACACGGTTTTCAAGAGAAGAATATGACACCATCCTCAATAGATGCCATGGATGACTTAGCTAGTGATCATGTCTCTTGGATTCATGGATCTTCATCAGAAGGATCTCAATCGAAGCCTAAGACAGTGATGTGGTCCTATCTGTTACGACAGGAGACTGATGTCGGGTACTGTTCAGTCCCTAATGGACATCAACATAGATCAAAGGTAGATGGGCTACCCTTTGTTTTGCACAAAGATAGATACAAAGGTTCATTGCAGTACTCGGCCAGTGAAGAAGAACGGCTGGAACAGATGACAACGACATCAGCCCAAATCGGCCTCTATGGACATTGTTCAGAGCCCAGATTTCAACAGAAGACCAATTGTGCGCAGTCTTGCTCTACTTCAAGACAAGGGAGGTGTAGTGATACAATGGTGAATTTAACTAGTTTTTCCGATGAACAAGTTATAGTTTCAGCACCAGCCACTGAGGACATCAGAGGATCTTTGCAGTCCTTTAAACGAGGGACAGGGAACATAACTGTTTCTGTGAAGATTTCAACAAATGCCCATTTACCATCTCGTCATGATGAAATCTCTGAATTGCAAAATTTAGGGTCCCAAATTCTCCCAGAACAAAGGGGTGTACAGCTTAAATCAAGAGATACAAATATTGTAGCTCACAGCCAGCCCAATAACGTACCTGATGGTACAACCCGAACTGGATCTAAGGCTGGTGTTGATGAAACCCATATTGTAAGTGTAAATAAGCATCTAGGTTATAGGTTATACAGATCCTAAAAGAGGGTTGAAGAGGAATGAAGAAGCCAATCATTGCCCATATCAAGATGACGGAAATTCTGCTAACTCAATTGAAAGTGTACCAGGTAAAACATCATTGACTGTTATACCTCCTGTTGTTGATAGCGACACTGGTGATATGGTTGATATTGAACGTCAACGTGAAAGGTCTCCAAATCAATCTGAAAACCGGACTGAATCATTTTCCCGTGGGACTAAGGACACAGCTTCGAGGCGCAGGTTGAACACAAGGAATTATTCTAAACTTACCAATACAACCATGTCTTCAAGTGTTTCAAAGACTGTTCAACTTCTTACTGATTTCTGTTCCAGTTCAAGAAACTATATTATTAAGTGTGAGATATGTGAAGGAAAATTCTCGATCTTTGATATTGAGGAGCATCTATCAGAACACATTGACGTGTGGACTGTTAAGTGTACTCTTTGTGAGAGCAGATTCACCCACAAGAAATACCTCAATTTTCATATGGAAAACCACAAAGGATTGAAAAACTGTGTGTGTGATGTGTGTGGCAGATCTTACTCAGAAATGTACAGCTTAAAGAAACATCGTAAATTAAAGCATGGAGTTGGTGCATTCAAGATGCAATGTCCTGAATGTGATAAGAAGTACGTCCTTGGAAAGTTTGAAGAACACAGCCGTGCGAACCACAAAGGTTATGCCAAGGAAGGGGAGCAAGGCTACAACTGTGAAGTTTGTTCCAGAAGATTCAAGTGTCAGTCAAGGCTTGAGCTACACAAGAGAGTCCACTTGAAGGAGAGCAACTTCCTCTGTTTCCACTGTGGGAAGGGTTGCAAGACCAGGGGTGCTCTGAGAGTACATAGCATGAAACACGATCCAGACTATGAAGAGAAGAAGATTCAGTGTAAGATATGCGAGAAAAGG
The DNA here is from genome assembly GCA_936450465.1 of Gibbula magus. Lineage (NCBI taxonomy): Eukaryota > Metazoa > Mollusca > Gastropoda > Trochida > Trochidae > Gibbula > Gibbula magus. The sequence goes on from OW388293.1 coordinate 35,876,431, forward strand.
ATGGACAAAATTTGCATGAATCAGCACATGAAGACTCATACATCAAAAAAGACATTTCAATGTGAGGTTTGTGGAGACAGTTTCAAGTTGAAGCACCACCTCGCCAGTCACATGAAGAGTGCTCACCAGGATGAGAGGCCTTATGTGTGTGATATATGTCAGGCTTCATTCAAATTTACCTTTCATCTCACAGGGCACAGAAAAATTCATGGTGACCTTGAAATAAAATAACTTGGACCTTTGACATGAGCATGCGGAAAAACTGTAGTAGTTGATTGTTGACACTGACCTTGGACTAAGACCATGTAACGATTCATATAAGTTTGACCTTGGACTGAGATCAGACAAAATCTCATTTACCATGATCATGCACAAACATGAGAACCCCAGGACCAGTTCACAAGCCAGGGTATTTTCTATTCATGTCGAAGCATGTTGATGTACTATCAGAATGATATCTCCATCGATATATTGCTAGTATGATCTCAAACAAAATACATTCTCCTGTGGAATAGCTTTTTACATGAAAAATAACGAAATTACATATTACAATAAAAGAACAGGAAATGATTGTTTCACAAAATGATCAGAATACTTGGGGCAGATAACTCAACATTGCTGTACTTCAGGCCTTGGATATTATGTTCAGCATGGCCACTTGTTTGGTTTTCACGGTCAACTAGCTTTGTAAACACATGAAAAAATGATCTTAGAATATTCACATTATTTTCTAAAATGGTATCTCCCTGAAAATAAAATTATTAAAGAAAACAAGGTATTAGAAGACAAATATTTGTTCTTATTCCATACATCTCTTAATTATCATACAGTTAATTTGTTCAGTTTATAGTTATAGTTATTTTAATGTTAGTAGATAGAAAACAAGGATCTGCAGCCACAGAAAAGACTTCCCTCCCGATTTCAATGGTTTTATTTGCTTTAGGGTGCTTTAGGACAAAAGAACGGTAGATCAAAGGGAGTGAAACTTTATTGACTCAACTATGTCAATATTGACTCAACTATGTCAATATAGACTCAACTATGTCAGTATATGCCAATATAGACTCAACTATGTCAATATAGACTCAACTATGTCAATATAGACTCAACTATGTCAATATATACTCAACTTTATCAATATAGACTCAACTATGTCAGTATTAAATATGAAAATATATGAAATATCAATAGACGGTTGATGAGGTAGGAAGTAGATGTTGACGTGGGTGGTGTCATGTTGTCCTGACTTATTTGACATGTTACTATGTATAAATATATGTCATGATGTGTGATATATGAAATCTCGCTTACGACTGCTAGCCAACGATTCATATGATACTATTTTGAATTGTATTCAAAATAGTCAACAACAGTATTGTTGTTTATTTAAATAAATAAGACGAAGATTCAGTAAACGCAGTTACAATCATTTATTAATTTTGTTAACTGATAATGAGGTTTCCATCCACCCCAACACATGGTGGTTGTGCTGGTAGTGCTGGTGATGTCTTCAACGTTGTTGGTAGCGGCAGCGGTTGAGACGCTTCCACTAATGGTGCTGAATCGTTGTGCTGACAGTGAAATAGTACACGAAATTGACGGATAAAATATTCTTGAAAATGTGTTTCATACAGTGAGTGAGTGGGTGATTTCATTTACACAAATCTTACAGCTGTTTTTTCTAGAATGATACTATACGATACTGCTTGAACAAAAGGTCTTTATTCATATCGCTAAAGCGTCGGCTAAGAAACGTCTCTTTTAATATCTATATATTATATAGGTCAAATGTTTATTTTCTAGTTTTCTAGTATTATTATATCTCTAAGTGAAACAGTGAAATAGTACACGAAATTGACGGATAAAATATTCTTGAAAATGTGTTTCATACAGTGAGTGAGTGGGTGATTTCATTTACACAAATCTTACAGCTGTTTTTTCTAGAATGATACTATACGTTTAAAGGTGTTTTATCATAGCTATATAGCTTCATTTAAACGTGTTCAGAATCGTATTGCCTATTTTATATTATCACTACAGGAGCGCAAAGTAAGTCAAGAAATGTCCTCACTAAAACAGAACATATTATGGAAAAATAATTTAACACCAGTTAAGTGAATGTTTATATTAGAAATTTCTGTCAAAGGACTATATTCTTTAGATATTCGTATTAGATAAATGTTTTAGCATTACATTCATTCGCTTACCTAGATCATCCAGGCATGTCCAGGCTGAAGCTATAGCTTGCTCTACAGCTCGAGCACGTTAGGAAAGAGTTCACACCGTGCAGTAATTAAATGCTTTTTCAGCGAGGACAGACTGTAGCCTTACCAATTTATGTTTGCTTGGCTAGCCTAGGAAAGACTTACGATTTTCGTTAAAGCATCTTGTCAGGGAATGACACTCACTATACAGAATATAGACAGGTGTATGTAATTTATGTATGTATGTATGTATGTATGTATGTATGTATGTATGTATGTATGTATGTATCATGTATTGTTATGTCTCGATAAATAAATAAATATAGATGAGAATATGTAAATATTGTAAATAGTGTAACGCTTTGAAATAAATCGTCATGGTTTGTTATATAGTGTAAATGTCTTCTTAATGGTTGTCTTGTTTTTTTAAAGTGAACTCGTCTCGTGGTAATCATCGAGTATTACATCTCTCATTCTTATCTCTGATAGATAGAAAGATAGATAGACAGATAGTAAGATAGACAGATGAAAACGAGGTCTGCACACTGACTGTCTGATACTGGGGTGTATAAAGAGTATGGAGAGGGCCCTCTTCCTTCATTTTCGACAGAGACTCTCAACGTATCAGTCGTGTTTGAGTTTATGCTTAAAAACGTACGATGGGAAGGAAAGTGTACGTTCCGGATACCCAGAAGTTTATAGACTTTCTACATCGCAGAAGTAAAGGTGAAAAAATGGTGAAAGCTCGCCCGGTTTCGGGTCTCATCCTCATCACATCACCACCACAACCACCAACACCACCAACACCACCCACTGAGGACGTGGTCCAGAAAGCAGAGACGAAAGGACAGAAGCGTACAACGAAACGCAAACGAGAGGACAACCTATCTCCTCCACTCGAGGGACATGGCTCTGCCAAACGAAGGGAGATAACTCTCAATCCGAGAGATATATTTGTATAGTAACTATGTTGTGTCCCTACAGCGCATGCGCCTCATTTTAACATATAAGCATCGGTTAGAGACTGGTCGTTACTCAGGAGAGACTAAGATGTCCTATCAGTGTGCCACGTGTCGAGGCATGTTGCCCGTAGATGCTCACGGGGGAAGATGGGAGCGGACTCTTTACCTGTGTGTACTGCAAGACTAAATTGAAATACACGTATCACCGTTTCATAGTACAAGTGTACTGTGAGAAGAAAATTAGCTATCCACTTTCATTCATGCTCTTGTCACGACAACAAGATACTATAAAACGTCAGTGTAGAAGGAACAGAGTGACATTTTACCTCTTACCGGCACACGGATAAGACGTTTTTTAAAAATGAAGACGAGAACTTCAGAAGATAATGTTGTTCCGAGAGATATATTCTCAACGTTTGGCAAGACGACCCAAGCTAGGAAATCCAAGATTTCTAAAGCAAAGTCTTCGGCGAAGAGGCGACGGGTTACATCTCAGAAGAAACCTGTTACCCACCAGAAGAAGAACAAGAACTCGAAACGTACTGCATCTAAAGGGAGCGAGCATAGGAAACCGACTGTAGTGAACATACAACACATCTCGACGACACAAGGCGTTGTGGACAGGGCTCTAGCTGCGCTAAAGAGACAGAGGCTAGAAAAGTATAAAAAGACTTCTTCTCAACCTCTCCTCACATATCTGTATTAGATCGGAATGGAGCTGGTCGCCTGTCAGGATTGTGGGAAGAGTTTTACACGTAAGGACAACCTACTGAGACATCAGAAGCAGAGGCATGGGTGGACTCCTTACACACCTCCGCCTCCTCCTCCGCCTCCTCAGAGTGGGCAGTGGAGCAGTCAGTCTCCACCTCCTCCTCCTCCTCAGAGTGGCCAGTGGAGCGGTCAGTCTCCGCCTCCTCCTCCTCTGCCTCAGAGTCACCAGTGTCAGCCTCCTCCTCCTCCTCCTCCTCCTCCTCCTCCTCCGCCTCCTCATGAGCAGCGATTCCAGCTCGAGATTCCCTCCAATGCTCTCGTGGTTGGGCCAAGCGGTTCGGGGAAGAGTGTATTCGTCTTCAACCTATTACGATACGGCTTGATTCAACCATTACCAGATTCGATCGTTTGGTGCTATTCCCTGTGGCAACCTCTATACGAGAGCATTCGTCAAGCCCTACCCCAGGTCCAGTTTGTGAAAGGACTACCCTATAACCTGGAGGAGGACAATTCCTTAGATGCCCATAAACAGAACGTGTTGGTTCTAGACGATTTTCTGGCCGAAGCCAAGAATGACAAGCGGATATCCCTTCTGTTTACTCAAACTTCCCATCACAAAAATGTATTGATCTTTCTCCTATTGCAAAACCTGTTGCCGAGAGGTAAGGAATCTCGAGACATTGCTCTCAATTCGCATTACGTGACCCTGTTCAATTCACCCGTGGACAGACAACAGGTGAAGGTATTTGCGAGAAGAATATTCCCTGATGATATAGGTAAATTCATGAGTGTTTACGAGAGAGCTGTTGAAACGCCTTATGGAAATCTAACGGTTGATCTCAAACCTTCTACGAGTGAAACGAATAGACTACATCTCAACGTCCTGTCACACCGAAATACAACCAGCCGTCAGCAGGGTGGTGGTTCACAACACCACCACCAAGAGATAAAAGACGTCTCACCTGACTCAGATCTTCAGACAGGTCGTGACGTTCGAGCTGAACACACGTCTCATTCCCTTCTTGACGACACTGCATCCATTTCGAGCGAAGACTCTGGACCTTTCACAATGGCAACGGCTTGTACATCCTGCGGCACGTTGCTGAGCGATGTCGATTCATTGCAACACCATATACGATCTTGGTGCCCGGCAGATCATCAAGGCGCTTTGTAATCCAACAAGAGGAAACGTGTCATCTACGACAGTGACAGCGAGGATGAGGGACTACAACATCGTCAGAAAGGTGGTGGTAGTAGTGATCACGCTGTCAAACCTACACCTCCTCCGCCTTCACAACACTGGCCAGTCATCGACACGGAAGCAGAGGAGTGGCAAAACGTAGGCTTGCAACGTATCTGGAAACGGGTCTATACCCTTTATCAAGACGTGATGGGAGTTAAACGACAAAAAATACCAACGACTAGGTCGGACGGCAGAATGGATAGACAGAAAAATGAAACAGCTATGGGAACTGAAACTGGCCGAAAGTCTCAACAGTATCCTAGAGTTTACCCAATACTTTAAAGAGGCTCCCCTGTTTCTACCCCTTCTCGTCAGTCTGGGCGACATGGATCCGTCAACGGACCAGTCCACCCTCAAAAGTAAGGTCCATCGTTTCACGAAACCTAAACTGAGAGACATTCTGACTCACCTGGATATGCCTGAAATTGAGAGCGACTCTGACTCGGATATGGCTACCGAAGACAGCGGGGCTAATGCAGATGACGAGCAGAGTGAATAGGAATAACAAACGCTTCCAGAGATATCACTATCAGTTGACTCTTCGCGTTCAGGGAGACAGGATGCGTTCTAAATTACCCAATTCCAAAACGGTTCACATCATTAAAACATTACATGATCCTATCAACAGGAAGAAGAAAGGTGATAAAAAGCGTCCAATTTCCCTCTATGTGAAAGGAGTCGTGAAGTTGGGACCTCCTGGGCGGCGAATAAACACCAAGGATAAGACTTAAGGACATTCCCTATCCTATGGAATACGTCATGAGAGGACAGAGACTTTAAATTGTAACAGAGACATTTTTTCATATTTCTTATACCGAGTGTCGATTGTGTACTCGTAGAACGTCTTGCTGTGTACATGTCACAAAAACAGTTATATATTGTATTTCCAATACTATACGCAGAAAATGTCTGTTGAACCCCTTGCTATGTATCACTGACTATCTGTCATGAATAAATAAATAAGAGTCTTTACTATAGCTATGCGTTTGTTCTCTGTATGAACGGTGATATACAAACAGTCAGTGTGCAGACCTCGTTTTCATCTGTCTATCTATCTATCTGTCTATCTATCTATCTATCTATCAGAGATAAGAATGAGAGATGTAATACTCGATGATTACCACGAGACGAGTTCACTTTAAAAAAACAAGACAACCATTTAGAAGACATTTACACTATATAACAAACCATGACGATTTATTTCAAAGCGTTACACTATTTACAATATTTACATATTCTCATCTATATTTATTTATTTATCGAGACATAACAAGACATGATACATACATACATACATACATACATACATACATACATACATACATACATACATACATACATACATACATACATAAATTACATACACCTGTCTATATTCTGTATAGTGGGTGTCATTCCCTGACAAGATGCTTTAACGAAAATCGTAAGTCTTTCCTAGGCTAACCAAGCAAACATAAATTGGTAAGGCTACAGTCTGTCCTCGCTGAAAAAGCATTTAATTACTGCACGGTGTGAACTCTTTCCTAACATGCTCGAGCTGTAGAGCAAGCTATAGCTTCAGCCTGGACATGCCTGGATGATCTAGGTAAGCAAATGAATGAAATGCTAAAACATTTATCTAATACGAGATAGACGCGATCCAATGTATCTATATCTAAAGAATATAGTCCTTTGACAGAAATTTCTAATATAAACATTCACTTAACTGGTGTTAAATTATTTTTCCATAATATGTTCTGTTTTAGTGAGGACATTTCTTGACTTACTTTGCGCTCCTGTAGTGATAATATAAAATAAGCAATACGATTCTGAACACGTTTAAATGAAGCTATATAGCTATGATAAAACACCTTTAAACGTATAGTATCATTCTAGAAAAAACAGCTGTAAGATTTGTGTAAATGAAATCACCCACTCACTCACTGTATGAAACATATTTTCAAGAATATTTTATCCGTCAATTTCGTGTACTATTTCACTGTTTCACTTAGAGATATAATAATACTAGAAAACTAGAAAATAAACATTTGACCTATATAATATATAGATATTAAAAGAGACGTTTCTTAGCCGACGCTGTAGCGATATGAATAAAGACCTTTTGTTCAAGCAGTAGGTCAGGACTTCTGATTGCCAGCTTAAAAGCAAGGTGCTAAGCACCCTCAGCACAACGATTCAGCACCATTAGTGGAAGCGTCTCAACCGCTGCCGCTATCAACAACGATGAAGACATCACCAGCACTACCAGCACAACCACCATGTGTTGGGGTGGATGGAAACCTCATTATCAGTTAACAAAATTAATAAATGATTGTAACTGCGTTTACTGAATCTTCGTCTTATTTATTTAAATAAACAACAATACTGTTGTTGACTATTTTGAATACAATTCAAAATAGTATCATATGAATCGTTGGCTAGCAGTCGTAAGCGAGATTTCATATATCACACATCATGACATATATTTATACATAGTAACATGTCAAATAAGTCAGGACAACATGAAACCACCCACGTCAACATCTACCTCCTACCTCATCAACCGTCTATTGATATTTCATATATTTTCATATTTAATACTGACTTAGTTGAGTCTATATTGATAAAGTTGAGTATATATTGACATAGTTGAGTCTATATTGACATAGTTGAGTCTATATTGACAAAGTTGAGTCTATATTGACATAGTTGAGTCTATATTGGCATATACTGACATAGTTGAGTCTATATTGACATAGTTGAGTCAATATTGACATAGTTGAGTCAATAAAGTTTCACTCCCTTTGATCTACCGTTCTTTTGTCCTAAAGCACCCTAAAGCAAATAAAACCATTGAAATCGGGAGGGAAGTCTTTTCTGTGGCTGCAGATCCTTGTTTTCTATCTACTAGTAAAAGAAAAAAAGGAAAAAGTCAAAGTGAATTACTAACAGCTTCCAATTGGTTTTCACTGGAATAGCTTCACTTGAATAGATTAAATAGAGACATCAACTATGTTTATGAGTCATGTCATTTCCATTGATTAAGCAAGTGACCCAGTTTCTACTGTACAGTCAATGGGTATGAAAACAAGTAACGCAACTAACCCAGTTATGAACATAATTAGGGCAAGTGACCCCGTTTCTACTGTATATCCTCATATTTCTTGAAAAAACAGTTTAAACCAGTTTTCAGATTTAGTATAAATAATCTTGAAATTTTTATATAACTTAAATCCTTTCTTCATTGCATTTGAAAAAGGTATGGTCCAGCAGATTTTGAATAACAATAGTCATTCAAATATATATTCCCGTCAATCAAATTCAGACGATTTGCAGTTGACCTGAGATACATCCTGCCGATATAAGAAGATAAACAAGTGGTCACTCAAGTACTCAAGTATTTAATTATAGTCAATTAGTTCCGCTCGACTGCATGTGTGTCTGTGTGCGTTTAATAAAGCTAAACGGCGTTTTAAAAAGGTACATTCTGTATACAATAGACGTGTTTACAGACTAGAATCTAAGAAATATAAAACATGTTTGGATAAACATATCAGATTATATAAAAGTGAATTAGAGATAATACTGAGAGGAAAACAGAAACATTTTTTTTTATAATTTTTTTATTTTTTAAAAGGCCATTTTTACAGTTGTACATGGGCTCCAACAGGGAGTATGGTGGTAAATTCAATACAAATTTACAAGCGTAACAATAAAAGTACAATTCATGTATACACTGAAAGATAGAATTAAACTATATTAATCTTTGAACAAAAAATGACATGTCGACCAGAATTTGTAGAAGTTGTCAATTCTAGAACTTATCTTTGCTGCATACTTGGTTAAATGATAATACTGAGTAAGCTTTTGCTGCATGAACTGAAAGGTTGGCATACTTCTGGATGTTCTACGATTAAAGATAATAGTTTTGAATAAAATTAGGATCACATTAATTGGATCGTTGTTTTATGACGAAATCCAAGAAGAATCTGCTCTCTTGTGAAATTTAAACTCAAATCCAGTTCATTATTAATCCAATCTTGGAGTTTCTGCCAGATATGTAAAACCATGTTACAGTCATAAAATAGATGAACCGTTGTTTCTATAGATAAGGAGCAATAGCTACATAGGTTATGATCGATATATTTCATTTTGTGAAGTCTATTGTTTGTCGGTAGAATATGATGTAACAGTTTATATTGGAAATATAAAACAGAAACATGACCCGAAAGAATTTTGGAAAATTATTAATGGAGAAAAAGAAAATGACAATGACAATAATTTAAACATCGACGTATTCTATGAGTATTTCAAGTCAGTGAATGAATCAAAACTAGATGAACAGAGTGATCATGATGATAGCGACAACATAACACAGCTTTCCTCTGAGGTTTTAAACAAAGTCATTTCGAAAGAAGAAGTGATGTCTGCAAGTAAACAACTAGATGCAAAGCATCAGGGGTAGACTTTATCGAAAATGAATATTTTATAAATAGTGTAAACATCATGGTACCGCTGCTAGTCGAACTATTTAATCTTATATTTGAAAAAGGTGTTTTACCAGAATCGTGGTTAACGGGAATCATTAAACCAATCTATAAGAAGAAGGGCGATAAATGTGACCCAAGCTCATACAGACCAATCACTGTGCTTAGTTGCTTTGGGAAACAGTTCACGAAAATATTGAATAACCGTCTTTCAGATGATAATAATATTCTAACATCTGCCCAAGCCGGATTTAGGAAGTCATTCTCCACTGTTGACAACATATTTATAATTTATAATATTATGCAAATACTAAAAAGTAGGAAGCAAAAACTCTATTGCGGTTTTATAGATTTCACCAAAGCTTTCGATACTGTCTGGCGAGTGGGATTATGGAAAAAAATGCAAACGATTGGTATTGAGGGTAAATTTCTGAATCTCGTAAAATCAATGTATAGCAATATCAAATCCCGTGTACAATGTAATGATGAAGTATCAAATTATTTTCCATGCAACAAGGGTGTTCGACAGGGGGAGAATCTTTCACCGTTAATTTTTTCTATTTTCATAAACGATATCGAATCTCATTTATTTGACGCCGAGTGTGGTTGGGTAACCCTTGAATATATGAAAGACGAAGATCTGTTGTTATATATCAAGTTGTTAGTTTTATTATATGCAGACGATGCCGTATTATTCGATGTTTCACCGAAAGGATTGCATGATGCGCTAGACTCATTTAAGAATTATTGTGACACTTGGAAGCTAAATGTAAACAAAAACAAAACTAAAATAATAATATTTAGGGGAGGACCGGCAAAAAGCACAAAAACTAAATTTAACTTGGGTGGTAAGGAAATTGATATCGTTGATAGCTATTCATACCTCGGTATAACGCTTCATAGAAATAGGAAACTCGTATCAAGTATTAAAGCTGTATGTAATAGTGCTTTAAAAGCAATGTATAATTTAGTGATAAAAACAAGAAAGCTAGACCTTCCATTTGACTGCTTACTGTTCGCATTTGACTCAATGGTAATTCCTATATTTACATATGGTGCAGAAATATGGAGCTTTGAAAATTTTGAAGTCTTGGAGAAAATACACCTAAAATTCCTTAGACTTATTACTGGTTTAAGAAATTCAACCCCCGTTTCATGTTATATGGAGAACTCGAAAGATTCCCTATTAGCATTAGGATATATAAACGTTTAATTACGTTCTGGCATAAGTTAATTTACCAAGGGGCCCCCTATAAGCTAACGAATCTAATTTATAACTATTTAGTACACACAAGAACTAGAGACAATCCCTGGTGTTTGCTTGTAAAAAACATACTTGACAATACTGGATTGTCATATGTATTCGAAAACCCTTCTGTTTGTACTACCCAATGGCTCGTCTCGAAAGTTGAACACACTCTCAAAGATCAATTTATTCAAAGCTGGCAAAGTGATGTCATCTCTAGTCCTAAGGGAATTTATTATCAACAATTAAAGCCATCTCCGAACTTCGATGTATATCTCCTCCTTCCAAAATATATTTCATTACAAATATTGAGATTTAGAACTTCTAACCATAGTTTACCTATCGAGACGGGCCGCTGGTATAATGTTCCAAGAGATGAAAGAACATGTAAATTATGCACATCTAAAAGCATTGGAGATGAGTTTCATTACATGTTTAATTGTGTAGCCCTTGATAATTTGCGAACACAATATTTACCTAGTATTCTAACATCTTTTCCGACTATATCAACGTTCATAAAAATGGTATCTACTAAAAAAAAACAAGACTTAGTTAATTTATCAAAATATATTGTACATCTCTCCTCTCTTGTTAGAACAAACCATGTCAATATTTAGATTTCGCCTATCTGTTGTTTTGAATCAAAATTGTATTTATATCATTATCATATCTTGTAAATATGCTCTTGTACCACCATGGTGGTTTTTGGAGAATAAAGAATTGAAGTGCTCAAGGTAGCGTGTGATTGATGGGTCTCATCCATCAAGCTTACCAGTTATTGCCTGAAGCCTTCAGCTTGTAACACATATCTATGCCGATTATTTGAAGTTGCGCTGTCCTGACTATATACATGTATACAGGACATACCTCGTTACCCAATTAGCAATTGTCCATGGTCGATCTAACATTTAACTTTTCCACTATACATTGATGAAATAAAGTAATACTTGCTGCCGACACAAATTTAGTATTAACAAAGGAAGTTCTTGATTAACTGATAATTTCAGAAATTTCAGAAAGAATGAAACCTTTATTTCCTCTTACTAACATAATTCCAATGGATCCCCAAATTCATTCATTTCATATTATCAATTGTATAGTACCAATGCAGTATTTTGTCCAAGTATCCTACATATTGCTGCACACACAACTAGATGTCTGCACCTATTCGTGTGGCCCCCATCTGGTCATTTACCAATGTATTCGTGGATTCTTTTAAATACACAGGACTGTGTACTGTCAACTAGGGATTGTGACAACATTGAAAGAGTTTACACAGAAAGTTGAGTTTTTTTAGTCAAGAGCCCTCCTGTAAGTGAATTGAGGAACTAGTTTTTTTTCTGTTAGAGATTTGAGAGATTACTACTTCATAGCTAATCATAATTTAAACTTTTTCTAATTACCTGATACATTGCACATCAATTCAACTATGATTTCTGAAAAAATAAACTGAAGCTAAACTATTCATTTTGATGTGTCCTTAACTTTACACAGGTATAGTACTCATATTTCAGGCTTTGTTCATTTTCACATGCCATTCACAGAGAATTATAACCAATAAGGTAGAGTAATTTGTGAATATATGAGTTAAGTCAGGAATATGAATTGTTTGCTATTTATATTTAATTGGCTTGCTGAACAACATATCTTTAACAAAGAAAACAAAACTTTTCATTGTTAATATTAAATTGTATTGTCCTGTCTACATTAGGTCGGAGAATAATCCTGTTGCCGCCTGTACAAGTGTGAATTTGTTTACTGAACTTCTTCTTCCTCCGATATTTCACTCTCTTCATCGGACATCATCTCGTCATCATCTTCGATCAAGTCTTCTACCCAAGATTTATATTTGTACAGTGTACACACTGTGATATATATCATTAGTTGACATAATGAAACCTCTTGCGGTGGTTGTAGTTGTTGAGGTTGTTGTTGTTGTTTTTGTTGTTGTTGTGGTGGTGGTGGTGGTGGTGATTGTTGTGGTGATTCTTGTTGTTGTGGTAGCAATTGCTGTTGTTGCAGTTGTTCATGTTTGATGGTCATATGACGCTTTAGACTATCTGGCCAAGGATATGTCTTGAAACACACTGGACAGGAGTACATTTTGACAGCTCAGTGCTGATATCCAACTAAATAGAAGTGCCTTCTTTGGGGCATTTTATATCACATGTAAATGGTTAAATACTTGTTTTGAATCGTTTCCTTGGACCTCCTCTCACTTTTATTTCCTTTAACCGTTTTAAATTTGCCTGTACTCTTTTTTCCTGAGCTTGGGCTTGCTCAACGACTTGTTGGGTTGGAGAGACAAAATTGATTTTGGGTTGCTGGGAAGAGGGCATGGTCAATGCTGGTTCTTTTCGTTTCCTTTCTTCCAAAATTTTAGGCCATTCTGGATCGTAAAGCTCCAGTGTTCTGTCAACTGACATGATGCCCTGCCGTTCATCACCTCTTGTCACAAAACTGTATGGTTTCAATTTACCCTGGACTTGCAGCATATACTAGCGAGTCCAGTTCTCTGTGTCTGGCACATATAGTTTATACTGACTCATGATGCTCACAGCTGTAGAGTTCTTCAGACAATGAGGTTAGTCATTATATCGACCTATTATATAAGTTCTGTCAACCTATAATGAATTCAGTTCCCATATCAGTCTGATAAATACCAAGTATACGATATTGTGTTTTTCATAAGTCTGTCAAGGCTTTCACCACTTCTTGACCTTTGGTAGACTTGAGTGGATAGACCCAAAGATAATGTGAAAATAAATTGATGATAACTAACACATTTATGAGCCATCATTGTACTTGGCCAATGCAACCATATCAATAAGATCCGATTGCCAATGACTATCTTAACCTTTCCACAACATATGTATTTCTTGGAAATTGTTTTGTAACCTGATGTGTCACGGTATAGATCTCTTGACCTTTCAACCATTTCCTCTTCCCAAGGAGTCATGCTGACCAAGTGATAATTTTACTCTTATTATATATAATAATAATAACAAAACGCCTATTATATTTTTAATGTTTATTCCAAACATATTTATAAGTCATTAAGAAGCAGCAGTTCTTAGTTATGACATTGAATGAATACATGCTCTACATTCAGAGGATTAGGGTTAAATGAGTCCTTGTTATTTTTTTCATCAGAGTTAATCTTATTGTCCTTAGTACTTCTTGTGCTGGGTCTTCCTACCATTTGAAGATAGTGACAATCAGGGGACCATTTCCTGTGTTCTACCCAGGGATCATCCGTAGACATCCATCCCTTAAGACGAACGTTACATTCGAAACATACACACAAGTCTCCTCTGTTCTGGTAAACAAGTCCTGCATGAGCCATATCTTCAGCACTCTGCTTCATTTGAATTGGCCAGTTCTTAAATGATTCAAGTCTTTCCACAAACAAACTCCAGTCACATTTAGGTTGCAATGCACACCGATCAGTAAAAAAAGTCTCATAAGGACATCCACACACATCCATGGTATCAGAGTGAATAAAAAAACGTCTGTACAGTTCAGAATCAAACAGTAGAATGACCTCCAATTGTCAGGATAACACAAAAGAAAAGAAAGAATAAAAACATTCATGTATAGACAAGTTTATACCAAATTGGATCTGGGATACATCTCCTTTCTCCATATTACCCCGACCATACGTAAATAGTCACAGTCTGGCGACCACTTCGTGTTCCACCCAGGGGTCATCAGTAGACATCTATTCATTGAGACGAATACCACATTTGAAACAAATACATGAGTCTCCTCGGTGCTGATGAACAAGTCCTGCTTGAGTCAAATCTCTAGGTTTTTGCTTCATTTGAATTGGCCAGTCGTTGAACGATTCAAGTCTCTTCTCAAATGAGGTCCAATCAGATTGTGCATGTAATGATCCACTGCAATCAGCAACAACAGTCTCGTACCCATAGGAATCCATCATTTACTAGAGAGAGAAATGTAAAATATGTTTTTACAGTTCGAAGTCTAGAACTATACTGAACTTCACCAGTTGATATAGTCACTAGGATTACATTTCGAACATTGCAAATGCTCCTTTTGACCCTGATGAAAATGTTCATCATCTACACCAAGATCATCATCGTCAACACTATCATCATTATTATCATCATCAGAAAATGGCGGTGACCTTAAATCGAGGTACATTGTCGGCGATTCATCTGATGAACTGAAAGGTGTTGCAACCTAATATTGTGGTCTTCCATCAGATGCTGTGATTTTAACATAACCAATTGGATGATGATCAGGTTTCTTCCTCTTAACCAAACTGCTATACCCTGATATCAGTCAGTCCATCTGCTGATCAAATCTTCTGTAATCATGGTCTACTTGTTCATGGATCAAGCGCACCTGTTTTTCCAATTTCTTCTCTTCAACAATAGATGTGACATCAGTAGATACTGATTTTGAGGGTCCATGTTCTTTACCTATTTTGTTTGATTTCTGAATCGTCTTGATATCTTGCTGTCTATCTTGGTCTACAACTGCAGCGTCATCTGTGGTCTTTTCTTCTTTCTTCATTCTCTTTACCTCAGATGTCGCTTTTTCTTCACTATGCTTTTGTTTGAGATGAACATTTGGTGAGGGTAACATGTCCAAGAGTTCGGGTACAAAGTCTGGCATCACATCACAACAGTCTCTCAGTTTCTTCCACTGATCTTGAGAGAGAAGAATACCTTTTGAAGAATGTACTAGTTTATCATCATTACACTCCCAGTGTCTGAGATCCACACGATGGTCTTCTTTGGTGGTATAGACACTTGTTCCAATATGTGTATAAAAACATCTCTTACCATACTTATCTAAGAACTTGAACACTCCTGGCGGTTCCAACCAGTGTTTCAGAGTCAACGTAATCCCTCGTTTGGTAGGATAGCTCTTTCCATTAGGGAAAGCATCATACTTCCTAATGTCAATGTTCAACACATCATTCCAAGTCTTGGCCGTCACAAACATATCTCCACCCAAGTTGATACCATTTGTCTATCAGTTTCAGTAAGAGGTCCATACTTGGTCATCATATTCTCCATTTTCTGTCTTCAAGGTAAACTGCCCACAGAATCAATAGCGTTAAAGACATAAGAACACATCTCAAGATTCGACTGAGATATTTTTCATGAAACAAAATGGCCTTATATCATACCTTGAGAGGGCATAAATGAGGTCAGTTTGACCGAATTTTGACAATTAAAAAAATAGGTCAGTTTGATCTAATTTTGTCAATTAAATCGGTCACACAAAGAGGACCATTATTAAAAAATATCCAAAAGAGGCCTATATACAACACATCCGCACATGAGAGGCAGGATGAGAATATCGACATGCGATCATAGACGTTCAATACGTACCACGACATTTCATTTCCTGAAACATTACGTGCTATGTTATTAGTAACCAGCATACAGCAAACTGACAGTTACCAGGCTAAGGGAATCGGGATATTGTAGTAGCTTATACCCGCTTTCCACCAAACGTTCTTGAATTTACTTTAGAACGGACTCAAACTGTCCGAGAACGGAATGGACGTAGTGACAACTGTTTGCGAACTTTATGACTTGATCGGACGTAGTGAAAACGGAAGGGTCCAACGATCTCCTCGTTCTGAAATTGGACTGGGTACATACGTACTAAAAACGGGATTGTCGTACTTCGAACGGAGCTGTCGTACTTCGATATTACGAGTGAGGACGTTGTGCAGTCGGAAAATCAATTGTAATACTTTAGTGCACAGTTTCCATCACGTCCATCGACAGATGTAATTTGACCACGGTACACCCCTTTAATTTGCTATCTCATGTAAATTTGTTCCAAATAAAATAAATTGTTCTTAAGAATTTGCTATTACGTTTCTACACAGATCTAAAAGTTCACAATAGGACCTCGTTAAGTTCTATTCGTTCTCAGTACATATGCGAAATTTTCACACAGTTTTTATAAAAGTAATATAAAACATAAACAACTTGTAGCTGTAAACATGTAGAAAGAGACATCTACTTTTGGAGCGTTGTTTGGTTTAAACTCATTTCATTCATGATGATACATTTTTGGGAACCTTAGGATTTCCTCTCCTAGGGGAAGACGAGAACATGATTTTTTTTGGACAAAAACGGATTCCCTATGGCCAATCTATTTTTTCCACACTAATCCATTAAAGATCTAAACTGTTTCACTTTGAAACTGAGAACGGGAATAATAACGGACAAAAACGTGCTGGATATTTACGGAAATCGGGCTAGGACGTGATTGCGGTACAGGAACAACGTCCCGAGAATGAAATGAGAACGTAGTGTAACGAGAAGAACTGTCTGAAAACCAGTTGATCGGGAGACAAACGGGTTAGATCGGGTTAGATCGGTATTGTGCGTATAAGATCGAGATAGGTCCAGTTGTCCAACTGATATAAACGGACTGATAACGGGATTGAACGTAATAAACGGGCAATATTATCCCATCTAAACGTGGTACCAACTGTCAGAGACCGGGGTAAAGACTAGATAGATTTCCTGAAAACTATCTGTAAACGTATTTGGGTCGTAGTATGGAAAGTTATACACAAAAGTTACCCATTTCTGTCCCGTTCGAAGTCGTTTTACAATAATTTTTGGACGGAGTAGACCGTAGTGAGAACTACCTTGGTGTAACTCAGGCATTAGCAGATACAAATACACTGATGGATTATGTACACATGAACTCGATATCGTAATTAAAACGTCGGTAAAATGTTGGTTAAAAAAATCTACCCCCCCTATATAACAGAGTAAAGGAGCAAGGGCAGCCATGTTGCCGATCTAAGGGTTCATTCAACATTAGGTCAAAAGTTACGCTAAGAATTGGTGACATTCACAAATGAACGCACGTACCTATCAATTATACATTTCTCCGCAAAACCTGGCTGATTTCCAACATATCAAATTTCTATATAGCAAAAGGCACATCTAGACTACTTGGTTGATACCTGTACAAAGTTTCAGCAAAATATATTGAATAGTTTTGAAGTTTGAGGCCGGAATGGAAAAGCCCGGACGCACAGGCGGACAGACGGACAGACGAACAGACGGACGGAGCTCATTTCTATATCCCCCGCCAACTTCGTTGTGGCGGGGTATAATAACCTGGACTCGACTCAACAGGATGACGACGTCCAGGGTGTTATGTTTAATGTACCACGGGATTTCAGTAACAATGTATTTCACATTTCACTGGTGACATGATCAGAGCAGGGCTTTTACAAAGTACCAAAGAGAAAATTTATTCGATGTGCACAATGAAGGTGATGCGACCTATACACCAAATGCTATCATCTTTGCTAACAACGATCCTCCTTTTCTTGAGGAAAAGTTTGCTTATTTCTTATTTCTGTATCTGATGACAGGCTATCATCAGATGTATCAGAGGTTTCGTGTATAAACTCAAAGTCAGAGGATAAATTGAACTGAAGACCTTGAAAAATGTTGCATTGTCTTTGTACATGTTTCATTTAAGATGTGTATTCTATGGCTGTAAATAATCTATGAGCTGGCTTTTTCTGTATAATCAATAAAATTCAAAAGCGGTTGTTCGGGCCTATCAGGCCCAGCTTACCACTAAATGTTTGTCGATTTAATTTTCTTTTTTACATGATTAATATTTACATTACCACTTTGACATTGTCATGGGATGATCATCTTAACATACTCTAGGAATACCTGAAAACAGAATCTGTATATGATGTAATTATCATTTTATTTAACTGCAAATTTCATTTCGGGCCTAAAGACACGCTTGGCTGGATAAGGGTTAATGTTGTGACCCCTGTGACACTATTTGTGGTCCCGGGGTCACGAAATCTACAATTTAGAATCCCCATTGTAAAGGAGTCTGCACACAAGTTTTCAGGTCTCTAGACCTTTTGGAACTGGAGAAGAAGATGAAAATAGTTTTTTTTTAGGTTGTGACCCCTGTGACCCTATTTGGGGTCACAGGGTCTCAAAATCTACAATTTAGAACAGTTTAGCTCTCTAGAGTCAGTGGTTCTGGATAAGAAGTCGAAAAAGCAAAACGTTTTCAGATGCCGAAAACCATGCCATGCCATGCCTGATGAGCTAAAAACTTATTTACAACAGACAAAAAGACCAATTTGGGTTGATAACATTTAATTGGTCATGTAAAATGAATGTGCAGTTTTGGTTTCTGCATAATGATGTTACTTGATTTTCATACGAAACTAGTAATTATTATGTATTTGGCGATTGTGGATGAATATGCAGAATGAGTTAAATTATTTGAACTGAAATCATCACATATGGTATTTTGGCACATATTAGAACCAAATAAAATCTCTTGTTGAGCCAGTTCGTAAAATAGTTACCAGACTTGACGCACATGCACCATGAACAGCCTCAGCCTAACGGCCTTGGCGTTCATCATTCACATGCGCGAGGCAGTCTGATTGAAATCAACCATTTTCCGAGGTTTAAATTTTATAAATCATATCATTCAGAGGTTTCCTTGAGAAACATCCCGTAAGCTCGCATGTTCTGATGCTTTTAAGGTAGCCAATCAAAGAACGTCCAACAAAAGCTGTCGGCAGAAGAAGCAGGGTTAAAATAACCCCCAACAGCCATACTTTCGTTGGTTTCCGTAACAGGAGGAACATGTAAGCGAATGATTCTGAATGCTTTCAAAACTGTGACAGTTAAAAAGCATTATGTGATTGGTCAGCTATCTGACTAGGTTTTGTCTGCACTAAACTGTTACAGAGTACATGTGGAGGTGAATCTACAGAACCTGTTTGTACACTGGTAGATGCATTTTTTGGCAAATTAAAAATCGGAACAGTCTCAGTTGTTTACTTTTACATACTAGTGCGTGTGACAGTGTCATAAACGACAACTGATCACTAAATCCTACGACGGTTCAGGTACAATCTCCAAAATTCCTATGATCATTACAAAATAAGTTTGACATGATTTCATAAAGCTTCAGAACACAACACAACACTTACTGCACAACACATGAGATGTTTTTTTTGTTTTTACTGCAAGGAGTCATATGCGATGAATAATCACTATTAAAATGTGTTCTTTGTTTAGGTGAGTTGAGGTTTTACGCAGCCCTCAAGAGTATTTCACTTAAATCACGGCTGCTAGTGTTATTGCAGGGAGAAAGCCTGCAATGCCATGATAGCTATGCATTGCAGTGAAACCTGCAAGCATCGGCTGGGATTAGCGAACCATGGTTGGTACTGCACTGAAATTCAGTGTAGCATTTGACCCAAACCTCACTGCATGTAGAAGTTCTCTACAGCAGACAAAGTCGTTTCAAACCCAAGACCTCTTGATAAAAAAAAGAGCCATGGGCTCTGTAGCTCATCAGGGTTTATATTGTTTAATGATGAAGACTGAAATAAATTTTTAGGTTATGGCTTGAGGCCTTTATTTGGGGCACCACAGAGTCATCATTGAGAATCCCCATTGGCCAGGGAGTCAGCACACAACTTTTCAGCTCTCTAGACCTTATGAAAGTGGAGAAGAAGATGAAAATAGGTTTTTAAGGATGTGACCCCGGTGACCCCATTTGGGGTCATGGGGTCACAAAATCTACAATTTAGAATCCCCATTGGCCAAGCAGTCTGAGCACAACTATTCATCTCTCTAGACCTTTTGGAACTGGAGAAGAAGATGAAAATAGGTTTTTAATGATGTGACCCCGGTGACCCCATTTGGGGTCACGGGGTCAAGAAATCTACAATTTAGAATCCCCATTGGCCAAGGAGTCTGCACATAAAATTTCAGCTCTGTGGAGTCATTGGTTCTGGAGAAGAAGTCGAAAAAGCAAAAAGTTTACGGACGGACGAACGGATCGCCGGACACCAGGCCATGACATAAGTCCATCGGGCCTTTCAGGCCTGATGAGCTAAAAATAGAGCCATTATTATCAAAGGTTGAATATCAAGTTATATCAAGTCATACATTGTTAACAAGCAAAAAATAGGTTTTTTAGATCATGACCCCTGTGACCCAACTTTGGACTCACAGGGTCACCAATCCTACAATTACAATTTCACCTTTCTCGAGCTTTACATACTTGAGATAAAGATGAAAATAGGTTTTTGGGTATTGACCTGTGACCTAGATTGAGGTCAAAGGGTCACAAAATCTACAATTTTGAATCCCCATTGACCAAGTAGTCTACACACAACTTTTCAGCTGTCTAGACCTTTTGGAACTGGAGAAGAAGATGAAAATAGGTGTTTAAGGATGTGACCCCTGTGACCCATTTGCGGTTATGGGGTCACTAAATCTACAATTTAGAATCCCCATTGGCCAATGAGTCTGCACACAACTTTTCAGCTCCCTAGACTCTTTTGGAATTAGAGAAGAAGATGAAAATAGGTTTTAAGGATGTAACCCCTGTGACCCTATTTGGGGTCACTGGGTCACCAAATGTACAATTTAGAATCCCCATTGGCCAAGGAGTCTGCACATAAAATTTCAGCTCTCTACAGTTATTGGTTCCGGAGAAGAAGTCGAAAAAGTGAAAAGTTTAAGGACGGATGGACGGACGGACGGACGGACAAACGCCGGACGCCATGCCATGCCATAAGCCCATCGGGTCTTTCAGGCCTGATTAGCTAAAACCAAACTCACTAACCACTGCGCTGTCCCATCATACCCATCCCATCATACCGGTGGCATAAAAATTGATATATTCAACTGAAGAGTCAAGTATTTATACAACAGTGAGAACACCACAATGTCTGAAACCACCTCCCACAAATGACCAAGTTATAGATAACCCTAGTGAACATAACACAAGTACCTCACTGCGTTTCTGATCTGAGCACTTTTGAGGTCATGTTTGGAAATCAGTGACCAGGCTGGAAAGCTATGGACCAACTTGAGATGACAAACGAAACCCCACATTCAATGCAATATCTAGAAGTATGAGTGAGTAATTGTTTAACACAACTTGAGCCCATATCTAAGGCCTTTGACTCACTATATTTATTAAAGGTGAAGGTCACAGTGAAGGCCACCTGATGTGGACTTTGCGGGATAGTGCTCAGATCGATGAATGGGGTACGAGTGTTATATTGGTTCTGATTTAAATAAGATTCATATAATTCTTCTGCTTGTACAAAGTCACCTGCTCTCAGTTTCTCAGAGTACAAGGCCACAGTTATATACTCAAGTTTGTACACGATCACCATGAGTTTTCCTGTGAGCCCTTAGATGATGAGGTTGTTTGAAAGCAATCAATGCAATCAAAGTGTATTTAGTCAAACTCAACATTAAAATAGAGAGAAAACTAGAAATGCCGTTATTCCCATATTTTATTGAAAACATTGCTAGTAAGAAAAAAGGATGTCGGATATTTTACGATATATTACAATATTCAGTAAAAACACCGAGTTGGTACAAAAACAGAAAAATAGAGCCATGGGCTCTGTAGCTCATCAGGATTTGCTTTATTATCTAAGGTTGAATATCTAAGTTATCTCAAGTAATACATTGTTAACAAGCAAAAAATAGGTTTTTAGATCATGACCCGTGACCTGTATTTGGAGTCACAGGGTCACCAATCCTACAATTAAGAATCACCTTTGACTAAAGAGTCTCTACACAACTTTTCAGCTCTCAAGACCTTTTGGAACTGGAGAAGAAGATGAAAATAGGTTTTTAAGGATGTGACCCCATTGACCCCAAATGGGATCACAGGGTCACGAAATCTACAATTTAGCATCCCCATTGGCCAAGGAGTAAGCACACAACTTTTCAGCTCTCTAGACCTTTTGGAACTGGAGAAGAAGATGAAAATAGGTTTTTAAGGATGTGACCCCTGTGACCCCATTTGGGGTCACAGTGTCACGAAATCTACAATTTAGAATCCCCATTGGCCAAGGAGTATGCACACAACTTTTCAGCTCTCTAGAACTTTTAGAACTGGAGAAGAAGACGAAAATAGGTTTTTGGGGTTGTGACCTCTGTGACCCCACTTGGGGTCACAGGGTCATGAAATCTACAATTTAGAATCCCCATTGACCAAGGAGTCTGCACACAACTTTTCAGCTCTCTAGACCTTTTGGAACTGGAGAAGAAGATGAAAATAGGTTTTTAAGGATGTGACCCCATTGACCCCAAATGGGATCACAGGGTCACGAAATCTACAATTTAGCATCCCCATTGGCCAAGGAGTATGCACACAACTTTTCAGCTCTCTAGAACTTTTAGAACTGGAGAAGAAGACGAAAATAGGTTTTTGGGGTTGTGACCTCTGTGAACCCATTTGGGGTCACGGGGTCACGAAATCTACAATTTAGAATCCCCATTGGCCAAGGAGTATGCACACAACTTTTCAGCTCTCTAGACCTTTTGGAACTTGAGAAGATGATAATAGGTTTCTAAGGATGTGACCCCTGTAAACCCATTTGGGGTCATGGGGTCACAAAATCTACAATTTAGAATCCCCATTGGCCAAGGAGTCTGCACACAACTTTTAAGCTCTCTAGACCTTTTGGAACTGGAGAAGAAGATGAAAATAGATTTTTAAGGATGTGACCCCTGTGACCCCATTTGGGGTCATGGGGTCACGAAATCTACAATTTAGAATCCCCATTGGCCAAGGAGTCTGCACACAACTTTTCAGCTCTCTAGACCTTTTGGAACTGGAGAAGAAGATGAAAATAGGTTTTTAAGGATGTGACCCCATTGACCCCAAATGGGGTCATGGGGTCACGAAATCTACAATTTAGAATCCCCATTGGCCAAGGAGTCTGCACACAACTTTTCAGCTCTCTAGACCTTTTGGAACTGGAGAAGAAGATGAAAATAGGTTTTTAAGGATGTGACCCCATTGACCCCAAATGGGGTCACAGGGTCACGAAATCTACAATTTAGAATCCCCATTGGCCAAGGAGTATGCACACAACTTTTCAGCTCTCTAGACCTTTTGGAACTGGAGAAGAAGATGAAAATAGGTTTTTAAGGATGTGACCCCTGTGACCCCATTTGGGGTCATGGGGTCACGAAATCTACAATTTAGAATCCCCATTACCCAAGGAGTCTGCACATAAAATTTCAGCTCTGTGGAGTCATTGGTTCTGGAGAAGAAGTCGAAAAAGTGAAAAGTTTACGGATGGACGGATGGACGGACGCCGGACACCATGCCATGCCATAAGCCCATCGGGCCTTTCAGGCCTGATGAGCTAAAAAAGTGGGAAAGAGATCTCAAATGCCAAATAAACGAAAGTGAATGGAACACAATAAACAAAATGCCTTTTGTGTGTAATCTATCTTCGAAAACAAAATGGTTTCAATATTCCATAATACATAGAATTCTCCCGACAAATGATCTTTTGCATAAGATGAAATATAAAGATGAAAATATATGCAGCTTCTGTGAGGAAGAGATATAGAAACAATAAGTCATCTCTTTTTCGAATGTCCAATTGTTAAAGATATTTGGAGTAAAGTAAAAGAATGGATAGAGACACGTACGCAAGCAAACATAAATCTATCAAAAAGAAACATCTGTCTTGAATATCCTGGATATAGGAACAGAATACTTAACACGATAATCACAACCATTAAGTACACCATTTTCAAAACAAAACAAAACGGCTTGAAACCAAATTTAACCTACATTAAAAATGACATTAAGAAAACTTACAATATCGACAAATATAACGCTTATTCTACATGCAACTACTCCAAATTTATGAAATTTTGGTCAACTTGTCATTTACTATTTGACTAATTAAATACATCACTCTATCTTTACCTTTGTTCCTTCTTAAACTGAAAACCCTCAGAAATTGTAACACAAAACGGAGGGTTTGATTGCTTAGAATTTATGTGTGTTATTGTAATATGTTGTACTCAGAATGTCACTTGTAAATTGTTATGTGCATGTACCGAAAAAAAGAAACAAATAATAAAAAGAAAAAGATAAAAAAAGAAAAAGAAAAAAAGATTTATATAATTCTTCTGCTTGTACAAAGTCACCTGCTCTCAGTTTCTCAGAGTACAAGGCCACAGTTATATACTCAAGTTTGTACACGATCACCATGAGTTTTCCTGTGTGCCCTTAGATGATGAGGTTGTTTGAAAGAAGCCTGACATATATCACACACATAAGGCCTCTCATCCTGGTGAGCACCCTTCATGTGACTGGCGAGGTGGTGCTTCAACTTGAAACTGTCTCCACAAACCTCACACTGAAATGTCCTTTTTGATGTATGAGTCTTCATGTGCTGGCTAATGGCAACTTTGTATATCCGTTTGTCGCATACCTTACACTGAATCTTCGTCTCTTCATAGTCTGGATCGTGTTTCTTGATGTGTACTCTCAGAGCACCCCTGGTCTTGCAACCCTTCCCACAGTGGAAACAGAGGAAGTTGCTCTCCTTCAAGTGGACCTTCTTGTGTAGCTCAAGCCTTGACTGACACTTGAATCTTCTGGAACAAACTTCACAGTTGTAGCCTTGCTCCCCATCCTTGGCATAACCTTTGTGGTTCGCACGGTTGTGTTCTTCAAACTTTCCAAGGACGTACTTCTTATCACATTCAGGACATTGCATCCTGAATGCACCAACTCCATGCTTTAATTTACGATGTTTCTGTAAGCTGTACATATTTGAGTAAGATCTGCCACACACATCACACACAAAGTTTTTCAATCCTTTGTGGTTTTCCATATGAAAATTGAGGTATTTCTTGTGGGTGAATCTGCTCTCACAAAGAGTACACTTAACAGTCCACACGTCAATGTGTTCTGAAAGATGTTCCTCCATTTTAGCGATGGAAGTGAATTTTTGCTCACATACCTCACACGTGATTATGTGTTTCCTCGTGTTTGAACAGAAGTCAGTAAGAAGTTCAACATACTTTGAAACATTGGAATAAACTCCAGGGCTGGAAAAATATCCAGGGTTTGAGTGGATGGGCTGATGTTGTGTCTGATTACTCACACCCTTGTCATTACTCACTCTGAAAGATGGTTCATTCTGATTTGGAGACCTTTCATGGCAAGTTTCAATATAAAACATAACTTCAGTGTTACAAACTGAAAGCATAACAGTCACACCTTTGTCCTTACCCTCACTGAAAGATGGTCAACCTCCTATTTCGGATCCAGTTCGCGGTACATCATCAGATACCCTAATGGACTCGTTTTGTGGTTCAAGACCTGAAACTCCTCTTTATCCCTTTGATCTGGGAGGAATTTGGACACTGTAGGTTTCAATGAAGAAACTTCAGCATGACAAGGTGGAAAATGGACATTAATGGTTGGAGTTGTTTGAGAACTAATTATTGACTGTGAGGATTTCCTGGTCTCCACAGTTGAAGCACTTAATTGTTCATCCATATAACTACTAACTTGTTGAATCAGAACTCAGCTCTTGTCTTGGACTAGATGAAAGTGGTGCCTCCAGGGTCTTCTGTTGAAACCTGTGTGCTGAATAATGTCCATAAGACTAATTAGGACTGATATCCTTGTCATCTGCTCAGACCAGTCTTAACTACTGGTTTCGGAGTACTGCACGATACTTTTCTTTCCATTTTGGCGTGGAATAGGGGATCTATCTTGGACATATACTTATGTCCTACATGAACTAACTAATTGGTCACCACAGATAGGACAATTATACTGTCTTGGTCACTAGTTGACCCCACTGTCCATCAACTGAGTGGTTCATGACATCAATATTTTCATTGAATGTGCTGTACTTTGAGGGCTGTCTCTTGAATATTGCTACAGGGCGGTTTCACAAGGCCTTATATATATAAGTACCAGTTGGGTTTGATGTCATCTCAGGGTATTTTCACCTTTCATACAAGACGAAGTACCTGCAAAAAGGAATTTATTGTTAAAAGTCTTTCAAAGCTAGATACAATCTTCGTCAAAATCAGGTATTAAATTTCAAAATGTAAATTTTCTAGCAGAATTTATCACAAATTTCAAGCATTTACTGGTAAGAATAACCATTGGCCAAGCACACATTTTAACTTTCTTTCATACTGGAGAAATCGATGAAAATAGGTTGTTTTGTCATGACCCCCGTGACCCATATTTAGGGTCATCGAATCAGCAAATTTACAATTTAGAATCCCAAATGGCCAAGGAGTCTGCACACAACATTTCAACTTACTTTCATACTGGAGAAATAGATGAAAATAGGTTGTTTTGTCATGACCCCTGTGACCCATATTTGGGGTCATTGGATCAGCAAATTTAGAATCCTCATTGGCCAAGGAGTCTGTACACAGAATTTCAGCTTTCTACAACTTTTTGTACTGGAGAAGAAGATGAAAATAGGTTCTTAGGTTGTCATGACAACTGTGACCCACATTTTGGTTCAGAAGGTCACCATATTTACAATTTAGAATACCCACTGGCCAACCCAATCTAAACAAGTAGTTGTCACTAAGGTGACATGATCCGCCGCCGAAAATTAATACTGCAAAATTTAAAAATAATGTCAAGATTAGCAAAATCTACTGTCAAACATGTCGAAAAAGTCAAAGCTCCACTGTGACCTTGACAAAAATGTCAAGGTCATCAAATCTAATCAGCCCTTTGTCTTTCCTAGGAGGTGCATTATGTAAGATATGATGGAATTCCGGTGAATGGTTCTTGAGAAATCCCGCTGACAACCTTTACATGTACATTAACATGTCGAAAAATTAAAAATTCCACTGTGACCTTGAAAATAATGTCAAGGTCACCATAATCTAATCAGTCCTTTTGCTTTGTGTAAGATATGTCATAATGATGAAATTCCGGTGAATGGTTCTTGAGATATTCTGCTGACAACCTTTACATGTACATTAACATGTCGAAAAATTCAAAGTTCCACTGTGACCTTGAAAATAATGTCAAGGTCACCAAAATCTAATCAGCCCGTCGTCTTCCCTAGAAGGTGCTTTGTGTAAGAAATGATGGAATTCCGGTGAATGGTTCTTGAGATATCCCGCTGACAAGCTTTACATGTACATTAACATGTCGAAAAATTCAAAGTTCCGCTGTGACCTTGAAAATAATGTCAAGGTCACCAAAATCTAATCAGCCCGTCGTCTTTCCTTGGAGAAGCTATGTGTAAAATATGAAGAGAATCCAGAGAATGGTTAATGAGATATCCTGCTGACAAGGGTAAAATAACAAAGTCTTGTTGTGACCTTGAAATGAAGGTCAAGGTCACAAACCTATGTAAGAACATTACTCTTCCCATGATGAACCCATATGCAAAATATGAAAAGAATCCAGTGAATAGTATTTGAGTTATTTCATTTCGTACGGACGTACGTACGGATGTACGTACGGACGCAGCCGAATACTATATCCCCCGCTTCGCGCTAAACGCGCGGCGGGGGATAATAAATTGAGATCGACTGTCCTATATCATGGATAAACAGTCGATCTAACAGTGACCAGTATGAAACGTCGTCCTGTTGATCCTTCGTGTGCAAAAGAGGGAAGATTGATTTGACCAATCATGTGATTCATGTCTGGTGTCACAATTGGCCATAAAACTGCTTGAGACTTATAGCTTCCCATTCAATTTTCATAAACAGTATGTCGATAATCACATTTTGAAAACAATAAAATAGTGTTTAGTTACTAATAAGAAAAAAAACTGTATTATATGGTTGTATGTAATGAGATTTGTTTTATGAAGAACAAAATATTTGCTCTATAACCGGTAAACTTAGATAAAAATGAAAAGTTCACTTGAGTTGAATTTTCCTGTCAAGAGTTATCACCCCTTACAAACAGTTGTTCGTAGGAAAATAAAGTCGTTATTAAATAAAGAAGTTGTACATCACTAAACACTGTGTCTTCTTATATTATCAACTTCTAGAATGCCTCTCCAACAATATATATTAATGTATGCAGTAAAATATGTTACACATGTCAGGGGACTTTTAAAAATGGTTCAGACTAACAACAACCAATCCTGAATAAAAAATAGAGCCATGGGCTCTGTAGCTCATCAGAGTTTATTTTGTTTGATGATGAAGACAGAAATATGTTGTCTCAATATAATGTACGATCCCTAACCCTGACAAATCTTATTCTTGAAATTGAGAGAGAGCACTCAGCAAGGTCAACACACAGGAGATTATGCAATATTCTGACCCCTTGGCTCTGGTTACAAGCCAGCTGTGTTTTTTGTGTTTTACCGCCAAATTATGTAATAGACTCTTGCTTGCACTAAACACTGGCAGCACTGATCTAACTGTATAAGGCTTAAAGAGAACAGGCAATGTGATGAATCTAATGGTACATAGTACAATTTAGAATCACCTTGGCTAAACAATCTCGGTTCTAAGCCTTGTCATCCAAACATCTAAACATTCTGAACAAAATATTCCTTCTAGTTTGTTCTGGATGAAAACAGGATTTTAGGTAATGGCCTGTGAGGCCCTTATTTGGGGCCACAGCTTCACCAAATCTACAATTTAGAATCTCCATTGGCTAAAGACTCATTACACAACATGACAACCTTCTAGGTCTTTTCGTTCTGGAGAAGAAGATGAAAATAATCTTATCTTATCATTTCATCACCAGTCATATGCAGTTCACATATCTCATGTAAAATAAAAGAATTCTTAACTCCTCTTCAATTTAGTCCTTTATGACTTGTCACAATTTTCAGTTCATAGGCTATTCAATAGTTCTCATTTCACATTGATTACATCAATTTGACAAACATGTCCACAATGTAGATTGTTATCTCAAGTCGACATACATTTCAAATAAAGTGAATGAAGTGCACATAAAATATCAGTTCCAAATTCATTTTCAAAGGTTTTTTAGGCTGTGGCCCATATTTTGGGTCACAGGGTCACCAAATTTACAAGTTAGAATCCCCATTGGCTAAAGAGTTTGCATACACTATTACAACCTTCTAGATCTTTTTGTTCCGGAGAAAAAGATGAAAACAGGATTTTAGGTAATGGCCTGTGAGGCCCTTATTTGGGGTCACAGGGTCACCAAATCTACAATTTAGAATCCCCATTGGCCAAGGAGTCTGTACATATAATTTCAGCTCTCTGGAGTCATTGGTTCTGGAGAAGAAGATGAAAATAGCTTTTTAGGTTATGACCCCTGTGGCCCTTATTTGGGGTCACAGGGTCACCAAATCTACAATTTAGAATCCCCATTGGCCAAGGAGTCTGTACATAAAATTTCAGCTCTCTGGAGTCATTGGTTCTGGAGAAGAAGATGAAAATAGCTTTTAAGGTTATGACCCCTGTGGCCCTTATTTGGGGTCACAGGGTCACCAAATCTACAATTTAGAATCCCCATTGGCCAAGGAGTCTGTACATAAAATTTCAGCTCTCTGGAGTCATTGGTTCTGGAGAAGAAGATGAAAATAGCTTTTAAGGTTATGACCCCTGGGGCCCTTATTTGGGGTCACAGGGTCACCAAATCTACAATTTAGAATCCCCATTGGCCAAGGAGTCTGTACATAAAATTTCAGCTCTCTAGAGTTATTGGTTCTGGAGAAGAAGTCGAAAAAGTGAAAAGTTTACGGACGGACGGACGGATGGACGGACGCCATCCCATGCCATAAGCCCATCGGGCCTTTCAGGCCTGATGAGCTAAAAATGAAAAGTTCACTTGAGTTGAATTTTCCTGTCAAAAGTTATCACCCCTTACAAACAGTTGTTCGTAGGAAAATAAAGTCGTTATTTCGAGAAAAATTCAAACATATAAAAGGTATTCTATATCGCACTGTCATTCTAAGGGCAGTTCAAATAGAAGAAAGATGGCATCAGGACAATCCGTCTTTTGGAAATTTATCGAGGAATTTGTTGACAGTTGTAATAGCATTGTGATGTCATAAACTTTTGTGAGATCAAAATTTAGATACTAAGTAACCATGACTAAGTGATATTTTGCCCTAGGGCATCGTATTAAAAATATGAACCCCGATATGATTGCCCTCGTAGGTAATAAGTGTTTTTATGTACGTACCGAAACGTCGCAAATGTGAAATAAAGAAGCTGTACATCACTAAACACTGTGTCTTCTAATATTATCAACTTCTAGAATGCCTCTCAAACAATATATATTAATGTATGCAGTAAAATATGTTACACATGTCAGGGGACTTTAAAAATGGTTCAGACTAACAACAACCAATCCTGAATAAATAATACAACTGTTAACTTTATTGACTTCACATCATGATAATCAGTTGAAACATGCGTGTAAGTTCCGCGTAAACCTTTCAGTGATTTTATACACATTATTAATCAAGTAGATTCATGATAGAACGTCTCAGAAAACAGTACAGATCTCATGCTTCATCTACATTGGTGGGCATTGAGAGTCCTTCTTCCATAATGACGTTGTGGGCACCCATTTTTCTCCTTAAAGGTATATCCATTGTGTTTCATAAAATTTTATTTATCTTCAATACGTTCCAACACACCATATGTGTTGTTTACAATACAAACAAATTCACTTAGCTTGCAAATTCATCCCCAATCGCCAAACATATCATAATTACTAGTTTCCAATTAAAATCGAGTAACATCATTATGCATGTGTAGAAACCAAAACTGCACGTCCCATTTACATGCATAGTAGTTATATGACCTACTTAACATGATCAATCCAAATTTATCATTTTGTCTGTTATAAATAAGATTCCAAAATTACGTTTGCTCATTGGCGCGCGCCACACGCAGAGCATTGTTCGGTTTTCGATCAGAAATCACTACTTTTACCTTCATATCGTCAATATACTAAGTCGGGTATCATCAAAATGATGTTTTTCAGTAACAATCGGTACTTCTCGATAAAGTAACACATTTTTTAACATTTGGAATATGTGACCCCAAACAACACAATGGATGTACCTTTAACTGTTTTGATGTAATATCCTGCTATTACTGTCCGTTCCTGCCATCACTGTTCGTTATATTTGCCTCGAGCCACAACATGTTTCGTGAAAAACCATCAGTTTCATACAGCATTGCGTTGGGCATTCAATCCTGCATGGATACACCTCATATGCATCCACCTGTACCCATGTAGCTTCCCAGAAGATTGCAACTGTTCCGTTATAAACAACGCTACATCAATAACATCTGTTCTATTTTTCCCCAGAAAAAAAAAAATTCTCTTTAGTGTTGACTAACTGACAATGATTTGATCAGTAATAGCTAAAAAGCAAGGAATTTCCGAGTGCGATAAGCCGAGACCAAAATACAATTTATAAGATTGTCAACATCCGACATCTTCTTACTTATGCATTATAGAAATGACAATTCGTCTCTTATATTGCATTTATCCTCATAATTACGACTTTATTCCGCAATTACGACTTCATTCTCGTAATAACGACTTTTTCTCTCATAATTACGAGTGTATTCTGGTAATTACGAATTTATTCTCGTAATTACTAGTTTTTTTCGCGTAATTATGAGTTTGTAAAGAAAAGGTACATTTTCCATGCGGTCTTACAAACTGGAAATAACGAGTTAATTCTCGTAATTACGACTTTTCCCTTGTAATTACGACTTTATTCTCGTAATAACGAGTTTCTAAAGAGAAAATTTAAATAACAAATGTGGTACCAATGGTCTTGCGTACAGATGCAATTGATAATGTGTTTGGAAACAATGAATGGATGGCTGTTTTCAGACTTTCATGAATTTCATATCATTGTATTTGGATGTTATATGGTGCTGAATTACACCACAATTGTTTAAAGAGCCATCGAGTATGTTAGCATTACAAATACAAACAAGTGTTTGCCACTAACATGGCAATGTCCCCCACCGGTGACATTGAGTTAGTAAGACACATCATTGGAGCTACTTTATATATTGCATAACTGGTAAAAAGTGACATGATGATCAGCAAATTTTAAGACTTTGGCTGCTTGGGTTCATGATATATCGCAACAAAAGTAACAAAAGTTCAAAAAGTGGTCAAAGTGTAGAGGTGACCTTGAAAATAAGGTCAAGGTCACCAAATCGACTGGTGTCTGCGTCATCCTCCAATGTAGACTGACACCAAATTTAAAAACATTTGGTCCAACCGGTCATAATATATATCGCGTCAGCAAGAGTTTGAAAAGTGGTCAAAGTGTTGCAGTGACCTTGAAAAAAGGTCAAGGTCACCAAATCGACTGGTGTCTGCGTCTTCGCCCAATGTAGGCTGACACCTTATTTAAAAACATTGGGTCCAACCGGTCATAATAAATGGTGATAACAAGAGCTCGAAAAGTGGTCAAAGTGTTGTAGTGACCTTGAAAATAAGGTCAAGGTCACCAAAATCAACTGGTGTCTGCATCTTTCCCCAATGTAGGCTGACAACTAATTTGAAGAGTTTGGATGCAATGTTTCATGAGATATCGCCTTAACAAGAGTTCAAAGAGTGGTCAAAGTGTTCTGGTGACCTTGAAAATAAAGCCAAGGTCACCAAAATTGACTGGTGTCTGTGTCTTCCAACAATGTAGGCTGACATCAACTTTGAAGAGTTTGGATGCAACGCTTCATAAGATATCGCGTAAACAAGAAATGTGACGTACGGACGGAGGTACGGACGCCGCTGAATACATAGTCCACCGTTCTGCGGTGCGGGGGGGGGGGGGGGGGGGGGAGGGGGGAGGGGGGAGAATTATGTTTTTCAAAACATACTTAAAATAAATCGCTAAAGAAATCTTTTATGTATAACATGACATATGATATAAAAATTCCTGTGCGTCAATAGAATCTGACATCATATAAAAAGAATTCCCTGTAATACAACGTAATACACAACCAGCGTTTCCAAGGCGCGGAGGCAATTTCACAAGTCACCATAGCAACCTTCACTTTTCTCCTTCAAGTTATCCTTGTCACACATTACTGAATGTCACGATTGTTACATAAGCATGTTTCTAAATGTCTTATGATGTACAAACTGTTGACATTTTACCTGTTAAATGTTAGTAAAATATGACAAATATATTTTGTATATATTCTGATTGATTGTGAAATCTCAGTAAAATGCTTCCTTCTGTAAAATATTTATTTCAATATCTGAAGGAAATACATTATTAAATGAAATGGTAAATAAATATACACCAACAAATCTATATTTCAATTGATTTAAGTACTCATTAACTATGTTTTTCTTTTGTATATTTATTTACAGTTTGTGAGTTAGACTATGATGCTTTGCACTTGAAAATAGTAGACTTATTCTATATTTAGACTGGAAAACATCTTTACTATTTAGTGTGATTTTTCCGCTTATTTTGAGTATATAAAATCTGCGAAAAATAGAGCCATAGGCTCTGTAGCTCATCAGGATTTCATTGATGTATTATCTAAGGTTGAATATCTAAGTTATTGCAGGTAATACATTGTTAACAGGCAAAAAATAGGTTTTTAGATCATGACCCCTGTGACCAACATTTGGATGAAAATAGGTTTTTGGGTCATGACCTGTGACCTAGATTGGGGTCAAGTGGTCACGAGATCTACAATTTTGAATCCCCATTGGCCAAGGAGTCTGCACACAACTTTTCAGCTCTCTAGACCTTTTGGAACTGGAGAAGATGAAAATGAGTTTTTAAGGATGTGACCCGTGACCCCATTTGGGGTCATGAAATCTACAATTTAGAAACTCCATTGGCCAAGGATTCTGCACATAAAATTTCAGCTCTTTCAGGCCTGATGGGCTAAAAATTAAGTCTTTATAATATTTCATGAATAATGTTTTTGGGCAATTTCACCGTTATGTTTAACAGCATGCTCTATGACTCTTTAAGTTTCATTAAGTTGAAAATTAATTTTAGAGGAAGACATGATACAAATACAAAGGTATTATTTTATGCAATTCATCATATGAATGGACATATAAATCATTTAATGAAAACAAAAAAGAGCCATGTGATCTGTAGCTCATCAGTACTTACATGTTTTTTTTATCTAAGATTGAAAATCTAAAACAAATAGAGCCATTGACTCTGAAAGCCTTTTTGCAAACTTTGAAATTTTGTATCATATAAACCAAGGGTCACAAAAATTTATGACTATTAGTAAGACAAACAAACCTTGACAGGTACTAATTCAGATAGTATTAACTCTGCCAGATAAGAGGTTCATACAATAAAATGCAGTTAAAATGCTTTTAAAGGATAGCTCAAAGTCACACACAAAGTAATTTAACAGCACTGTAAGACATTAATTCAAAAACACAAAAGAACAAACATAGCTTGTAGCTTTAAAATGCACCCAGCCATTGCAGCCAACATCCCAGGGAAGAAGACGGGGAGAAAGGAAGGCAGAGAGGCATGCGAGAGTGTGTGTGTTACAATGCATTATGACTAACAAGCGCTTACTGACCAGACCTCCACCCCTCTGCATACTCCCCCATGCCAGTTCAATTGAACAAACTTGAGTCTTCATGTAAGAAAGATGATATTTTTAAACCTTGAGGTCCCTATGCCAACTAGTTTTGGAGCAGTCGTCGTTCAAAGGTTTTTGGGAAAGTGAAATGAGCAAACATTGATCCTCTAGGTGCAGGATTACTCTCCACAAAATTTGAGCTTTGTGGGCACAACGATTCTGGAGAAGTCGAAAGTGTCAAAAACTGTACGGACGACTTTTCAGGCTTACAAGCTAAAAATTGAGCTTACTTTGTCAACTAGTTTTAGATTTGAAGTTTGATTTTAGGGATAATGCCTGTCACCAATAATTGAGGTATGTGGGATGGAGTGAGGTACCAAATGTAATTCCCCCCTCCCCCACTTCTCATTTAAATTTAGGTTGGGGTTGGGGCGGTTTGATGCTGAAATGACAAAGAGAATAGCTACTGGACGACGCAATTTGCCTCAATTTCAACAATCAACTACTACATTCTTTCCACGGGCTCATGTCCAAAGTCAAAGTCGTGTTTTGAGGTTCTCATTTATATACAGGGTCACCATGACTTTTCTTGTGTCCTGTGAGATGAAAGGGCAGTTTGAAAGAAGCCTGACATATATCACACACATAAGGCCTCTCATCCTGGTGAGCACTCTTCATGTGACTGGCGAGGTGGTGCTTCAACTTGAAACTGTCTCCACAAACCTCACATTGAAATGTCCTTTTTGATGTATGAGTCTTCATGTGCTGACTCATGGAAACTTTGTCCATCCTTTTCTCGCATATCTTACACTGAATCTTCTTCTCTTCATAGTCTGGATCGTGTTTCATGCTATGTACTCTCAGAGCTTCCCTGGTCTTGCAACCCTTCCCACAGTGGAAACAGAGGAAGTTGCTCTCCTTCAAGTGGACTCTCTTGTGTAGCTCAAGCCTTGACTGACACTTGAATCTTATGGAACAAACTTCACAGTTGTAGCCTTGCTCCCCATCCTTGGCATAACCTTTGTGTTTAATACGGCAATGTTCTTCAAACTTTCCAAGGAAGTACTTCATACCACATTCAGGACATTGCATCTTGTATGTACCAGCTCCATGCTGTGATTTACGATGCATCCTTAATCTAAAACCTGTTAGGTAAGATTTACCACACACATCACACACAAAGTTTTTCAATCCTTTGTGGTTTTCCATATGAAAATTGAGGTATTTCTTGTGGGTGAATCTGCTCTCACAAAGAGTACACTTAACAGTCCACACGTCAATGTGTTCTGAAAGATGTTCCTCCATTTTAGCGACGGAACGGAATTTTTGCTCACATACCTCACATGTGATTATGCATTCCCTCGTGTTTGAACAGAAGTCAGTAAGAATTTCAACATACTTTGAAACATATGAATAAACTCCAGTGCTGGAAAAATATCCAAGGTTTGAGAGGATGGGCTGAT
Source organism: Gibbula magus (assembly GCA_936450465.1). NCBI lineage: Eukaryota > Metazoa > Mollusca > Gastropoda > Trochida > Trochidae > Gibbula > Gibbula magus. The sequence continues at coordinate 35,913,088 of OW388293.1, forward strand.
ATTGTGTCTGATTACTCACACCCTTGTCATTATTCACTCTGAAAGACGGTTCAGCCTGATTTGGACACCTTTCATGGCAAGCTTCAATCAAACCTTTGTCCTTACTCTCTCTGAAACTATTTGTTGGAGCTGTTTTAGAACTAATTAAGGACAGTGAGGATTCCCTGGTCTCCACAGTTCTTAATAGTTCATCCATATTACTACAGTCAAGCCGCAATAATCTGGCCACCGATAATCCGAATCTCGCAGTTTCCGAACGGTAGGAAGATGTAACCAAACTAATCTCTATAGTAGTCCTCAGTACTCAGTAGTCCGAACATTTCACTATCCGAACGTTTTTGATGAAAAACGGAAGGGTTCGGATTATCGAGGCCTGACAGTAGTTGAATCCGAACTCAGCTCTTGTCTTGGACTAGATGAAGATGGTGCCTCCATGCTCTTCTGTTGTAACCTGTGCAGAATAATGTCCATAAGACTAATTGGGGCTGATATCCTTGTCATCTGGTCAAGCCAATCTTAACTATCAGAGTGCCGCGTGAGGTGTCCTGGACGTATGTTCATGTCCTTCATGCAGTAAAAATGAACACCTAATCTCTGAAGATAGGACAATTATACTGTCTTAGTCACTTGTTGACAGCACTGTCCATCAATTAAGTGGTTCATGACTAGTGTCTCCGTACATGGCAGGGATCTACATTGAAAATGCTGTACTGACGGTCTTGTGAATAATGAAACAGGACAGTTTCAACTTGGAATACTATATATGATCTAGGACAACAGAGAATATGCAGAGTGCCAATTTGGTTTGATGTCACGGCTCATCTTGGGATTGCTTCACCTTTCACACAAGACAAAGAATCTGCAAAAATGAAATTATCTTTAAATAGTCTCTCAAAGCAGGGTACAATCGTTGTGGACAGTAATATGTAGATCTATTATGAGTATTATGTACTTATTATGTACTTATGGACATAACTAAGTATTATAAGTCAGTCACTTTGCAGGTAGCCATGAGACTCTGCCTAATTGTTTAACAAAATAAAACATATTAAAGTTGCATCCCTGCCACATCCTTACATTTTGGAGTAATTTAATGAAATTAACAAATCTTGGATTATATTTTATTATAAACCCATGTAAACTTAAGATAGTAATACAGGGGTGCAATACGGTTGTCTTGGTTGATTTCCGTATTGCACGGCTGACGGTTCTACTTTCTCTAAACTTCGTCACTTCTCGGAATTTTCCTTAATTTTCAATGTTTTCTCAATTCAATATCCGGAATTTATGTTTTAATAACACTGCTAGTATGTTTTCAGTTGATTAAAGTATCAGGTTGGATTTAGACTTAATATTAACAGCACAGGCAGGGAAAATGTTACTCAAATTATCATTAACAAGGCAGAAAAGCGCAAAGCATAAGGGGAATTGAAAGCATTGGCGAAAGCTTCGCTAGCGATGCTGCGTCACTGTAACGTCACAACTGCTTACCATTTTGAAGTCATAACCATGGTTACGTCATTCGAAAGAAGCACGACGGACGGAAGCCTGAATGTTGTTTCTTATTTTCAGTTCTTTAATTAAATGATAGTAAAGCAAATTTGATGGTTTAATTATATTACCACACTGAAGAAACTTTCACTTAGGCTGACAAATGGGAAAATAAAGATACTATTAAGACATCAAATCGTGAGTCGTGCTGGTCAAGCAACCGTCCGTGTATCAATATGAAGCACGTCGTCCCAGTAAATTTATGCAATTTTATTTGTTTACCAAGTTGCTAATAAAAAGGAGTATATAATAAATATAGAACTTCATACTTGTGCATTTGGATCGTTTGTATTTAACTCGATGGTGTCATGGAAGCGGAGGAACAACTCGTTCTTCGTCGTTGTTCCTCCGCTTCCATGACATCTCGTTCAATACAAACGATCCAAATGCACAAGTATGAAGTATGTATGTACAAAATAGAGCCATGGCCTCTGTAGCTCATCAGACATTCATCTCACCTCAGGTTGATGACTTAGTGAGTGAATTGTTTAACAACTGCTAAAATCAGAATAAGAGATTAATATAATGTAATTGTAACTGCTTCAAATGCTCTTCTACATAAGACTTCAGCATTCTACTTCTAGTGCTTTTTGTTCATTTAAAGTAATAAATATAATGCACAACTCCTAGCCCTGAAAAATTGCAGTCTTGAAATTGTCAGTGCATAACAAAAACATGACTCAACATTAAATTTTGATAAAATGGGGTGTCCAGGTATCCCAATTCCTGCAAAGATATTGAAGAAAAGGTGATCCTCTAAATTAAAATAGAATAAACATATTCCCCAAATCATCAAACAAAATGGTATAAAATTTGGAGAGAAACAATCCAAATCCCATCTCAAGTGAGTATACCTTATTAATGAATCCTACAGAGTGATGCAACAAGTATTCGGACGCTGACATGATTTCCATAGACTTGAATGTTAATGTTAATGATAAATAAATAATTTTCATAAAATAAATTCTGGTTGGATCACTGTCAAGATTCTCATAGACAATTCTCAGACGACAATTCAACAAGTGTTATCCAAATTACCTGTATATATGTACATTAAATAAAAACAGTTCCCATAGAATGCAATGTTAAATGTTTTTACAACTATGTATATATTTTGATCAAATTTGTGTCATTCCTAATATAGAAAACCGAAAATTAAACATAAATTGAGGTTGTAGCCAAGATGATTAAATGTGAATAGAATTGGACAATATTCCTATCTATGAAAATGAGGTGAGGTGAGTTGAGGTTTAACACCGCCCTCAAGAGTATTTCACTTATATCACGGCTGCTAGTATAATAGCAGGGAAAAAGCCCGCATTGCCATGTGGATATGCATTGCGGTGAAACCTGCGAGCAGCGGCTGGAATTAGCTAATCATGGGTGGTACTGCACTGAAATTCAGTGAAGCATTGCACACAAACCTTACTGCATGTTGAACAGTTCTCTACTGCAGACAAAGTTGCCGTGCCCCTGGCGGGATTAGAACCCCGGACATCTTGATCCAAAGCAGAACGCGCTAACCACTGCGCTATCCCGCCCCCTATGAAAATGATGTATCGTAGACTTAACTAGACTTACCTAGACTATCCTTAGTTACTCAATTAACATTTACGTCAAGTCTATGGAAATAACGTCACCGTCCGCATCACACTGTACAAAAATACTCAGTCTCAACTATAAATACTGTACTAAGTGTAAATACAGTACAATTTTCTCTTCATTAACAAGAGAAAGAGAGAGAGCCACACACAGCCTGATATTCTACAAGTTAAATATTATTCCCTATATCCACTGTACAGGCTAGCAATTATGTAAACCACAGGGAGAGAGAGAGAGGTAGAGAGAGGGGGAGAGGGATAGGCCAACAAAGCCAGAGGCAGACTTGAAATTAGGAACTCTTTAGATTCACAAAACATAGATGATATCCTCAAAAGTAGAATGTTCTAGGGTCATTGGTTTCTGAGATGAAAAATATACATTTAAATGAACCCCTGTCGAAATTAAAGTATTAAAATTTAAATAATGAAATTTACAAATCTTAATCTCCATCTTTAAAAGTAAACACTGCCCAGGTTTCTGGATATCTCCTATTTATGGTTCATGAGAAGAAGTCGTTTTAGCTTTTATGGTGAATCCCCTGCAAAGTTTATATTTCATAATTTATCACAACCAAATTTACAAAAAGATGTTAGTAACAAAATTTCACATTCCTTTATCAAGCACTTTCGGAGAAGAAGTCTTTTAAAGAGCCAACAAGGATGTTGATGAACATGTAGAAAATTTTACAAAAATGTATCTCCGTGAAATAAATACACTTAACCCTTAACATGCGGGCGACGGAATTATCCGGGCGGGCTATAAGCGATTCCGAGGTGTCTGAATACGGATCCCGGATACAAGACTTAGAATAATTCACGGATGTCTAACTACTTTACTAGCCCTGTCAACGGGTCCCGAGTCGATTGTGTCCGCGACCCGACCCATGAGAATGGCTGTATTTACGCTCCGAGACCCAACATGAGAATGAAGCTTTGTTCAGTGTGTGGTTGAAATATCAAGCAAAATTCACACCAATTTGCGTGTGCATTGTTGACCCGTAACGTATCGATAATTAGCTTTACAGAAGGCCAATTATGTCGGGCTTAGCCCCCGAAGCATTAATTCGCTTGAGGCTATTTTCACCCACGTGTTTGTATTGCCTCGGGTTTGCCTCGCCCGAGACTGCTATCTGCCTCGCATCTCGCGAGACGGGGAAAAAAATCGCTAACTCGCCTTACTCCTGCACTTCATATCATGTGAGCGAATTGTTTGTTTTAAAAAAAAAATACGGCAAAATAAAGGGGAAACAATGGACTACATTCCCATATAAAATTAGAAAATCTCAAAAAAATAATAAAGACACAGCAAGCGCCGTGAAAAAGGTCATGTTTACACTTCATAAATTTTGAAACAATCGGCGATTTTCACAACTTCTAAAACATTTATCAAGGCTAAAATACTGAATGCATTTTCATAATTTTTATATCACAATAAACCGAAAAGAATAATCTTTTATTCTATATAAAATGCGCAGATTTATTCACAGAAATAAAGATACAATTTTACCTTTCTGAGAGGCATGTGAAACCAAACGGCACACAAACTAATCAACATATTTTCATCAGTTATGGTTCGAGGTTAGCGTTTATTTGAAAAGTCAAACAACATAACCATATTTGGGTTGACATGTGCTTATTTGTCAACTGGTTCGAGATTATGATTTCTTGGAAAAGTGCGATGAACGACCGTTTGCAATGCCGCATACATGTTGTAAGTATTGACGATTTTATAGGTGGAAATAAAGACAAACTTTACATAGCTATAGAATTTTAACCAAAGGTCGCATTCTAATAATTTTTATATCATTGTGAAGCTAGACATCTTGTCTTCAATTCCGTATATAAATGGAATTTTTTTCGTTTCGTATTTAGGATGTTACGAGGCCCGAATTAAAGACAATCTTTCGAAAGTAATAGAATAAAAACGAAAAAACATAGAAAATTCATTCAAAGTTTCGGGTGTGAATTAGCCATTTGTGTACGGGTGTCGCTACTTGAATTTGTATTGAACGCCCGTATATAGTCCTTATTCGCCATGTAGATGCGGTATATTTTGTAAAAACGATACCGGAATCCCCGCCTGGAAATTCCGCCAGCAGAGCTAGTTAGTGCCAAAGCCCAAACTACTGCTGCGAGCTGCGAGCCTGTAAATTCCGCCACAGGGGCTAAAAATGGTAAAATATATATACGCAACGTAAGGGTTAATCTTTCCCAAATTGTTTCAACCTAAAATATGCCGAGAAATTGCATTAATTAGTAAAGGTGTTTTCCAGTCTAAATATAGATCCAGTCTATTATTTTCAAGTGCAAAGCATTATGGTCTAGCTCACAAACAGTAAACAACGACACGAAAGAATAACAAAAATTATGAGCAATGACAGAAATTGAAATGTATAATTTTTTGGCGGTTATTTATTTACCATTTCATTTAATTATGTATTTGCTACAGATATTGGAATAATTGTTTTACCCAACTAGGTATTTTTCTTGAATTTTATAATTAATGAGAGTAAAAATTTGTCATAATATGCTGGTCTTATCTCAAAAATAGAGCCATGGGCTCTGTAGCTCATCAGGGTTTATATTGTTTGATGATGAAGACAGAAATAATATTGTCTCAATATAATGCACAATCCTTAGCCCTGAGAAATCTTAGTCTTGAAATTGAGAGAAAGCACTCAGCAAGGTCAACACACAGGAGATTATGCAATATGCTGACCTCTTGGCTCTGGTTATGAGGCAGCTGTGTTTTTACAGCCAAATTATGTAATAGCCTCTGCCTTGCACTAAACACTGCCAGCACTGATCTAACTGTATAAGGCTTAGAGAGAACAGGCAATGTGATGAATCTCATGGTACATTGTACAATTTAGAATCACCTTGGCTAAATAATCTTTGCACAATTTTAACGGTTCTAAGCCTTTTCATCTAAACATCTAAACATTCTGAACTCAATATTCCTTCTAGTTTGTTCTGGAGAAGAAGATGAAAATAGATTTTTATGTTTTGAAATGTGAGGGCCTTTTTTTTTATAATATCCACAATATTCAGTTCATAGGCTATTTAACAGTTCTTAATTCACATTGATTACATCAATGGAGACTTGATCTTCAAAATGTATTTCATATTCCTACTGAACAAGATTAACTGCAAAGTTACTTTTTTTCTCAATTCTGCATTTCTCAAACCCAAGTTAGGACTCGCATATCTAAAAGATGAGATGAATCTTCCTCAGGTATTTTTTAGGGATAAATTGAAGACTGATTGAATTCAATTTCATAGTTTTTTTTTAGGCTGTGGCCTATATTTGGGGTCACAGGGTCACCAAATTTACAAGTTAGAATCCCCAGTGGCTTAAGAGTTTGCACCCAATAATACAGCCTTCTAGGTCTTTTTGTTCCAGAGGAAAGGATGAAAACATGATTTTAGGTAATGGCCTGTGAGGCCCTTATTTGGGGCCACAGGGTCACCAAATCTACAATTTAGAATCTCCATTGGCTAAAGACTCTTTACACAACATGACAGCCTTCTAGGTCTTTTTGTTCTGGAGAAGAAGATAGAAATAGTCTTATCTTATCATTTCAATACCAGTCATATGCAGTTCACATATCTCATGTAAAATAAAAGAATTCTTAACTCCTCTTCAATTAATTCCTTTGTGGCTTGTCACAATATTCAGTTCATAGGCTATTCAATAGTTCTCATTTCACATTGATTACATCAATTTGAGAAACATGTCCACAATGCAGATTGTAATCTTAAGTCGACATATATTTCACATTCCTACTGAATAAGATTAACTGCACAGTTACTTTTTTTTCTCAATTATACATTTCTCAAACCCAAGTTAGGACTCACATATCAACAAGATGAGATGACTCTCTCTCAGGTATTTTATTAGGGATAAATTGAAGACTGGTTGAAGTGCACATAAAATATCAGTCAAAAATTCAATTTCAAAGGTTTTTTTAGGCTGTGGCCCATATTTGGAGTCACAGGGTCACCAAATTTACAATTTAGAATCTCCATTGGCTAAAGATTCTTTACACAACATGACAGCCTTCTAGGTCTTTTTGTTCTGGAGAAGAAGATTAAAATAGGATTTTAGGTAATGGCCTGTGAGGCCCTTATTTGGGACCACAGGGTCACCAAATCTACAATTTAGAATCTCCATCAGCTAAAGACTCTTTACATAACATTTCAGTCTTCTAGGTCTTTTCGTTCTGGAGAAGAAGATGAAAATAGGTTTTTAGGTTATGGCCTGTGAGGCCCTTACTTGGGGTCACTGGGTCACTAAATCTACAATTTAGAATCCCCATTGCCAAAGGAGTCTGTATAAATTTCAGCTACCTAGACCCAGTGGTTCTGGAGAAGAAGACAAAAAAGCGAAAAGTTTACGGACGAATGGACGGATGGACGGACGCCATCCCATGCCATAAGCCCATCGGGCCTTTCAGGCCTGATGAGCTAATAAAAAGTACATTAAACAGGCAATAATTTGTATATTCTTGGGACATTTAGATACATTGTTTGTAAAGCAATCGTCACATTCAGTAATGTGTGACAAGGGTAACTTGCAAGAGAGACACGTGCAGCACATGGGTTGTTAATGCGACTTGCGCTAGGGACGAGCCTTCGTGCTTCGGAAGCGTTAACTGTTTGTGTAGTACGTTTTACGCAAAAAAGGGGATTCTGTTTATATGGCGTCAGATACCCTTAGTGCGCGCTACTCGAAGTGGTACTTCTCTTTGAAACCAAATTGCATTACATTGTCTTGATATGAACATTATTTAACATATGCCATGCTGTAGATAAAAGATTTTTCTGGCGAATGACGTTATAAGTATATTTTCCAAAAATTGTTTTTAATTTGAAACACTAACATCCTTGATGGCTCTTTAAAGGTTTTACTTTTAAAGTCTCTGGTGGCCATTTTTGTGGGCGTTGGAATTCGTGATGAACAAACTTTGACCCCCTAGGTGATGGGTACCCACGCACCAAATTACAGCTTTGGGGGTGTAGCGGTTCTGGAGGAGAAGTCGAAAATGTGACGACCGACGTCGCCCAACGGCAGCCATACAAAGGCCCATGCCAGAAGCTCATCGGCCTTTCAGGCCTTATGAACTAAAAATAGAGTCATTAGCTCTAAAGCTCTTTAGGAATTATCTTATTCACTGGCATTGCCCAGTCATCAAATTCAAAATTTATTGCTCTCCCATACTCTGATAGTCAAACCCTTAAGTTAGCTGAACTAATTAACCTCTCACTCAATACTACTTGCTGTCTGCTTGTGCATTGACACAACTGACACCGGATACCATAGGTTAAAAGGTCAATACGCATATCCAGGCTTGCCTGGGCCAGGGCAGCTGTTCACAGTGATTGAGGAACTGAGGGGAGAGGGGTAGATTTCTTAATATTTGTATTTAGATCATGACCTCTGTTACCCATATTTGGGGTCACTTTCTAAAAACACAACATTTCAGCTTTCTAGACCTTTTGGTCCTGAAGAAGAAGATGTAATTTGACCCTATTTGGGGTAACGTGGTCTGTAGTCTGTAACTCTGTGTAAAGCTTGTAGGTGAGGTGAGGTGAGGTGAGGTGAGGTGAGGTGAGATGGGGTTTAACGCTGCTTTCAAGAGTATTTCACTTATATCGCGGCTGCTGGTATTACGGCAGGGAAAAAGTTTGCAATGCCATGTGGCTATGCATTGCGATGAAACCTGCGAGCATCGGCTGGAACAAGGACGTATATCACAAGGATAAGAAACGCTAGCAGGACCCTAATTTCATGCGCGCCTCGTGTTTACGTACGCTGGAGGGGGCCGTCAGTGCCCGATTCGCTGAGCATGCTGGGAAATCACTAAGTTCACTGACCGCAGAACCGCAAATTGAAAGCCAACTTTTCGTGGTCAATTGACGAGTATTCCTAAATCATAACGTTATGTATATTAATGTACTTTCAATAAAAACTAGTGACGAATCCATATCTGCCATTATTTGAGGGTACAATGTTTAAAAATAGTATAAATGACCAATTCCATTCGACAACCAGTCGCCAACATCGGCGCGATATTCAAACAAGATGGCGGATGTTCGATTTAGGAAAAATTGTGAAAATTACGGTTACTTGAGTCCCCGATGTGGCTAATGTCTAGTAGAAAGTCCTTAGTTACAAAGGTCAGATGAGAGATACATAACCAAGGATTGTACTTCTGCCATTCATTGTGAAACTTTGTTCTGTGTATTCAATAAAAATGGCATTGAAAATGTGTAATTTTCCGTCTGATCGAGATATCTCACGAAATAATCTTAACAATATGTCTTCAATTTATACACAAAATATCGGTTATTACCATTTTCATAGCCTAATTACTTGTTTCAATGCATACTACTGTATATGGTGATTGTACTCATGTAATTTTATAAGTCGTGGTTCTTTTCATATTAAAAACAAAAACGTGTATAAAATAGTCACATTTTGGTTTCTGTGTCTCTGCCTCCTTGAAGATAGTGTATAAAGAAAGAAATGAAAATCGGGATAAAGCCTGTCTATGCTTATAGTTTAATTTGGTATACATATTCATTATATATATATATATATATATATATATATATATATATATATATATATATATATATATATATATATATATATATATATATATATATATATATATATATATATAAATATATATATATATATATATAGGCTATATATATATATGTTTACTCTTCTTATGTGATTATATATAAATGTCTTATTTCAGATGCCTGCTTGTAACAGGAAGAAAAAGTGCCTTGTAAAAACCCTAGATGAATGTGAAAGTCTCGTCTTTGCCCTATTTTCTCTGATTGCACAAATAACTTATTTAGTATTTAAAATGAAAACTATTCTTCATTTTCATTTAGCTGTGTATTTAATATGGCATAATTCATTTATTTACATATATACATACATACATTTTTCAAATAGTTAATGTTCATCATTTAGATCTGTGCTTATTTATCTTGTTACAATCATCATGTCAGTATTTGATCCTGCAATGTCTATTAAAATTGTAATAAAATAATTGAACTGTGAACATGTCATTATCTGTTCATATTGTCATTTATTATATCATGTAGCAAAAACATATTGTGAGAAAGCAAATCTGCTATCAAAAATAAAAAAATTTCGAACCTGCATTCATCACATAACAACCATCAATAACAGTTAAATAAACTTCAATTTTACAATTTTAAATAATGATATATTTATTCACCGACACACTGTTAAAATTATTTGTCCAGTATATTATTGATGTCTGATGAAAAGAACTTACGATATCTTTTAAAAATTTTAATGAAAACGGTCACATAGATTTGATAATGAAGACTTAATTGAAAGGGGTCTTTATATGTCCACTGAAACCAGACACGGATGAGTATGTTTTCTCACATACAGGGCAAAGATAGGACACCTTCTTGCATGGAACCTGCTACCTAGTAACGAAATGCCTATCCATGTACATTTTATTTATCGTGGTTTTTCAACAATAAGGACGAAACACAACTGACACACGAAGTAAAAGCCTAAACCGGGTGTTTATATCACTAAGGAAGTTGTTTGGGGGAGCTAGAACGCATGCGCCAGATGGGTTCACCGTGGGTTCACCGTTGCTCGAGAGATGTCAGCGGGGTGCCGACAACATGTGCGATCTATTACACCCGAGGCGACCATCAGTTGAGAGATTTAACAGGGTTGCTATTCCTTCCATCTAATTCCTTGGCTGGAACTAGCGAACCATGGGTGGTACTACGCTGAAATTCAGTGTAGCATTGCACCCAAACCTGTCGTGCCCCTGGCGGGACACAAACCACGGACCTCTTGATCCGAAGCCGAACGTGCTAACCACTGCGCTATCCTGCCCCGTAAAGCTTGTAGTATTTTCCTACTTTGTGGTACAACTTTAAGAAAATGATTTTTTTATTCCATGGATCAATTGTCAGTAATATTTGTGTAAATAATGTTTGCGTCTGTGTTTCAAACCAATGTTGATGTTTTCATTTAAGATGTGTACTAATACTGCATTGGGGTGTAACAATACATTGAACTATTGATGCATCGCAATAGTTGGCTTGGCAATAGTACTATATCGACAGTATATACAAAAACACTATCACTATCGCGATAGTAAGGTTAACTACATCCTCGATAATCCAGCGCTATTGTTCCGATAAATCTACACACAAGCGCTGGAAAACAGTAAGGGTATTTATCCCTAACCTAGTTACCTCCTCTTGGGTCCATGTTATCCAATCAGAAACGAAACGCAGACACTATCTGCGTAAACAACTCGACCAATCAATTATCCAAAAGGTCCTTAGTCTAAATGAAAATTTTCACTTTCAATTTTCTTATCTTTCAATTATTTAGAAACTTTTGATTTATCCTGAATAAATTAACAAAGGTTCATTCAACCAATGATTTAAATAAATCTAGCTATCTAAATCCTCTATTCAACCAAGGAAAATATGTATATAAGCAATATATATACGTCTTCGATTCAACACATGAATAAATAATCACCCACAAAATTTCATTTTAAAATGAAGGAAAATCTTAAATGAAAAGTTTTGCTTATTTTAAAAAAAAACATACCAAAACAAAAAAATTTTTTTATTTGAACGAGGGGTTAATTAATCAGTTGCAATTTATTTGATACAGCTATTTATCTTTTTATATTGAAATACACATTTGGGCCCCGGAATCGCCGGAAAACCAAACTTTTGTTTCGCAGAATAATAACCAACTGACTTGTTCAGTATAATGAGTATTGCCCAGGTGTTATAGATAATAACATTTTGTAACAAAGTAGTCCTCATATATCGTTAAAGGTCCATCCATTGTGTTGTTTGGGGTCACATATGCTAAATGTTATAAATTGTGTTATGTTATCGGGAAGTACGTATTGACTGTTGCCGAAAATTACCATTTTGATCTTAGTCGACTTAGTATATCGATGATATGACGGTAAAAGTGGTGATGTACCGCGTGTGACGCGCCAATGAGTCAAACGTAATTTTGGAATCTTATTTATCACAGACAAACTGATAAATTTGGGTTGATCATGTTTAATAGATCATATAACTACTGTGTATGTAAATGGGACGTGTAGTTTCGGTTTCTACAAATGCATAATGATGTTACTCTATTTTTATTGGAAAGTAGTAATTATGATATATTTGGTGATTCGGGATGAATATGCAAGCCGAGTGAATTTATTTGCACTGTAAACAGCTCATATGGTGAGTTGGAACGTGTTAAAGCCTAATAAAATTTTATAAAACACAATGGATGCACACGAGTCATGAGAGCAGAATAACCCCAGACATGTTGATGTATATGTATTATAACATGATTCCAAAGGACCTAATTCATGGAAACACTGACGCTGTAACTCACCTGTGAAGTGTAGATCATAATAACTTTCAGCCAGTTGATATGTAGCACAACCGGAAATGTATATGACCCAGGCGTAAAATACGTTTTCCGCACGACATATGTTAATGTTCAACGTTATTTCCTTGATTGAGACTTGTGTCAAAATATTTTTTCCTAAGAATTGTTTTTTTAAAAAAATTATCTACATATAGTAAGTTCAAAACCAATCTATAACAAAAACAATAGATACTAGCTGTAACAAAACTGATAAAATAAACTGGTTTCAATGAATGTCGTCAAGAAAATAACCCCAAGTCAAAGCGGCGTGGGAACAATAAACTGTTATTTCCCCACCCGTTGAATATGTAGCTGCTTGAGAAATTGACAATGTTTTTGTTACACTTTATGTACAACAGCGCCTGGCGTTGTTGATGATAAGTGTTTCAAACCCAGATTTAATTCAATATGTATACAAAAAAATGAAATTAAAAGAACATACAAAATCTTTAAAATCTACAAATTCGTTCATTGAGGCAGAGGCAAAGCCAGATTTTTGTCTGATTTCTTTATATAGGATGCAGCAAAAGGGCAGTAATAATCAGTTCATCCATCTTTATAACATGAACGGGGAAACGGTAAAAATTGTTTCCAGCTACCTTTTCACGTCATGTGGACATGTGGACTATGTCAAACGCGATTTAATGCACAGGAATTAATTGAGGATACCCAAGATCTCAATGTAAACAATGTAAAAGGCTAAAGGAGAGACACCCACCATCTTGGCTGCGTTTTCAAACCTCTCGACTCGACTACATTCGTGGCTTATATTTCAAAACATACACATCGACATACAGCCCCCCCCCCCCCCCCCCCCCCCCCCCCCCCCCCTTTTCAAAAATCCTGGATCCGCCCTTGGGAAACGTTTTGTTAACTTACTTACTTTTCGCCCCAAATTACGCTGCTAAGTCGATTCTAACTGCAAACAACATCGAAATACATACAACTCGCCTAGATGGCATGCAGTGACGTCACTATACTGACTTGGTCAGCTATATTTAGATATATAAGATACCTACGACAATAAAACACAGGCGGTCAATGGGATCGACAGCGTGCTTTATGAGACAATAAAACATGCTCGTGATTTTAGACGTCAGTTTGAGCGTCGCTTAGCAAATGACGTCACACACTGTAAAAATTATGTTTAGCATATAAACATAATACTAAGCGCGTATCTTGTCCTGTTTTTTTACGCGTTTAGACCCCTAAACACGTTTAGCTACCTGAATGTGTTTAGGAATGTGTTTAGCAACTAATCACGTTTAGCTACATAAACACGTTTATTAATGTGCTTAGCAACTAAACACATTCCTAAACACATTTAGTTATCTAAACGTGTTTATGGGTCTAAACGTGTAACAAAAAACAGGACAAGATACGCGCTTAGTAGGCTATTATGTTTAGCTTTTCAACACAAAACCACACTCTCCAGCACGCCTGAAAATAAAAGCATTGCAACTATACAAAATATTTAAATCAATGAAGACCAATGTTAGGCCTATATCTTGTAATTCAATCTTACACACCGCCATCACCAAAAAATTCATGGCGCTTAATAAAAATTATATAAGTACATATAATATATAAGTGTATGATACAAGAAATAAATTTGGTCTGCATCACCCCTTTTATAGGGGTGATTAATAATGACTCAAATCAGGAATTTCTCGAAAAGATTTATTAAAAATTATTGATAAAATAACCATATACACCAATCAACTCATCGATTTCACCAAATATTAAATTTATAAGACAACCATTATTCTCACAATATACATGGATAAGAAGGTATCTACATATAATATATATGCTTATATATGCTTGAACAATGTTCATTTGGCAGTTAAATTTTCAGACACAAATATTTAAAAAGTGGTTTTAGAATCAAGGCAATTTAGCAACATTCTAATCCTTATACGTAATGTTAAACATTAATGAGTGTCTGCATATGAATTAATAACTAAATAAATCCTTTAAAATAAGTTTGGGTGTTTTCAACATAATATTTTCACACCATCAGAATCATTTAAAAAAAAAAAGGTTGATGTTCAATCCCTTTGTTCTGGAGAAAACATGTTATAGTAATATATATGTTTACAAAGCTTTTGTAGTTTACTCCCTTAAAAGATCTGTATAAGTCAAAGGATTTGGAAAGGTAGTTGAGATTCAGGATGGTCTTTGGTAAACTGCATTATATCTTCTTTGGCATCCTTCACCTGAAACATGAATGAAGAAACTTTTAGTTTACCATCGAAATGCAACATGACAAAAATAACACAATAGATGAACATATCCAGTCTCTTGAAAACATTTTAACAAATGTAGTAAAGTGTAACATGTTATGGAATAACTCAATTGGGTATATACAAATGGTTGTTGTGAAAAATTAACTGACATCAAATCAAGTGATCAATCAGTAAATACTGTCATTATTTTAGTGGGACTTCAACGTTCTGTAATCACTGATCCTGTCAGTTCTGGTTTCCTACAAAAAGGGCAAAAATAAGTCACAAAAGAGTCAAAAATAAAATGGCAGATACAACATTTTTTTTACCAAAATATATCCATACAATTGTTATGTATTTGTGATAGTCTTTAAATATAAAGGAATTTGGTTCAATATTTACTCACCACAGCTGAGTCAATGCTAACAGTTTCTTGTATTTCTTCATCACATCATCTTTCTTGTCAAGGCAGACTGTCATCAGGAAAATTCCTTCTCCAACTGCATAACATAGATACATCTAAATATACTGGTCTGGTCCTAAATGAGCTATATGAGCATCAACCAAGTATTTAATGATGAACATATTGTCATATGCTTCTTTCAGAACTTATTTTAGCAAATACAATTGTTAAACATCTACACCCTTATTACACATCTTAATTCAAGTAATTAAACACAACCAGTTACACTAGTCAAACCTCACTGCAATGGAATTCGATAGTAACATGTGGTTAATGGATATTACTTCATGTTAGATATATAAACATTATCAGAACTCTCATATATATCATTTATATAATAACAAATATTACTAAAAATATATATGTACTGTTGGTGCTAAGCATATAATAAACGTACGTTAAATGACTCATTACAAACTCCTTTGACAAATGAAAACAACATAGAAAGCAATCGGACGACGTTGTGAAATCTCAAATCAACCTACCTTTCAAAGTCTTGATTGGAACCATAAGTGTGTCGTTCAGGGAACATGGAGACATATATTCACAGTAACATCAACTTTTGGCTTCATGTGCACTTCGAATGACCAGAAACGTGTGCATCAACAACGTGTAAATAGACAAGAGGATGCTGGAGAAATATGGCGGCCACAGGGATACACATCTGTTCTTAATTAACTCTCCCGCCCAAACTGACCAATGTAACCCGACCCATTGGGGAAATTCTCAAACATGTTTAGGAAAGTGTTTAGCCTATGGTGTAATGTATGTCTAAACACGTTTAGAAATGTGTTTAAAAGCTCTTCATGTTTAAATAACAGATGTAATATCGTTCTTGTGCTTAGCCATTAAGCACTATCCTAAACATGTGGAGCATTAAACATGTAACGGTGGTGTTTAATTGCTAAACGCGATTTTTACAGTGCATGTTACGTCACTTTGATTGTTCAATGCTAGTGAACGTGTTCTACGACGGGAGGCATAAATATTTTCAAAAAAATAATATATACAAACAACATAATATCTGCACAGCTTTTATATAAAAGCGAGTAACTGTTTAAGGGCATCTCATATAAGAAATAGAAGACTCGTTGTTGTGCTTTATCGTAGAATAAAACATGGCAGAGAGCATAAAACACTCAGGGCTGCGCCCTTCGTGTTTTATGCTCCCTGCTATGTTTTATTCAACGATAAAGCACGCCAACTCGTCTTCTATTTCTTAAACAAAGCATGGTCATGCAACTGTGTAAACATGTTGGTTTTTACACCGGGGCAAGCGACCATAACATTTGCTACAGATATTGGAATAATTGTCATAATTTGTTGGTCTTATCTCAATAATAAGTCGAGTCGAGAGGTTTGAAAACGAAGCCAAGATGACGGGTGTCTCTCCTTTAGCCTATTGTATAGAGGGGGCGTGGATACTTTTATATACATTGTTGACATTGAGATCTTGGGTATCCTCAATTTCCTGTGATTTCATGCACTTTCTACGTAAAACTGAAGTCGTTCAACATTGACTCGCGCTTGCTGTCTCTATTTTATTCAAGTAGTATCGAATCTGTTCTCTATTAGTAGGCCTAAAAGGGTAGGGTCTATATAGGTATATGTCTTCCAAACGTTGTTTCTAAGCGATACACGCCCCTGTGTTTAAATATAGGGTAGTCGTGGTGTGGCATTTTGACTTTGCAGGCTAAATGTAGACTGATAAAAAGTTATAAGTATTGCAGCAAAACTATCAGGAAGACAATTTGATAGCTTAGAATCAGCTTATTCTCATCGTCTCATGCGTCTGGGAGAAAATATACTATCCGATACCGATCATCACCTGAATAGCTGCTACTAGCTTTACGTATGTGACGGCGTTACCGAGTACCAAATGTGAAGTTGAAACCACAAAAATGTTATTTACATACATATAAACATTGTATAGCGCGAATATGCATCTTAGCTAAGCTGCTAAAAGGACTTTGTTTGTCCCCGATCATGCATGGTATGGAAATCTTCCTTAACACAGTCAAACAAAATTGACAAATTTGAAAACACCTCCAGTAAAATTTGCGGCTTTAATTTTGAGCATCTTTCATTCCATTTTGATTCTAGAGTTAAAAACAAGGCTCTAGCCTTTCAATCAGACTCATCGCACTTTCTAAATGAATATTATGAATTTCTACCATCTGGACGTCGTTTCATATTTGTCCCATACATACAAATATTTAAAAAAGTATAACATTTCTAAATCTCCATACTAAATAGTTATAAAGTAACTCTTGAAATACGACATGGTTGATTAAAATATGGCATATTAAGAGCAATGTCATTAGTACCCATCATCACAATGTATGTTATTATTGTTTTCATATTGTATTCATGTATTGTTATTTTGTATTGTATAATACTAAATATTCTTTGAATGTAAGACGAATTTCCCATCAGTGATAATATAGTTTATCTTATCTTATATTAAATAGGGTTTGTATTCATTAGATCTACACGGAAGCACAAATGAATGTCCATGTTGTAATATCAGTACGCCTACCGTATAGATCTCCTCCTTGGTATCACAATTTCACTTGTTTCAACCTTTCATGTCATTGTTATCTTATCTTGTTGTAATTGTAATCTCATTATCATACCAATATGTATGCCTTTTTTGCTGTTGTATCAACTTAATGCTTGATCTAACGTTTTAAGGATACCGACACGTCGCCATTGTAAAATAACGATTTTTATCATCGATAAAATCCCAATAAAATATCCTTGTCTTTTCCATAACACTCTAGAAGGTCTCTCCAACAATTTAAACTACCGGTATTATCAGTTTGTGTGTCTGATTTGGTCTTATTTAAGCTATTGATCAGCATGTTTATGGCCAATTGTTTTTACAAATTCAATGAACAAACTTCGAGAAACACATTAAACAAGATAAGGTTTATCATACGTTTCTGTTTCCTCCCCAGCATGTGATTATGACGTGTCACTGGCAAATTTCACCTTGTTGACACAACTACAACAGTGCTAACTTCCAATGCAACCAATCCGGATTCTTCATTTCTAGCCGAGAAAGTCGCCTAAATATAACATATGTTGCGATAGGAAATCTGAAGGGAGTAACCTCTGTGGGAAGAGAATGCCCTTTTATTGAGATGATAAGAATTTAATAATAATCGGCTGAGTATACCGACGATATAGAGGTAAAACTATCGATTTCTGATCGAAAACCGGACAATGCACTGCGTGTGGCGCGCGTCAATTAGTCAAACGTAATTTTGGAAACTTATTAACAACAGACTAAAAGACAACTTTGAGTTGATAATGTTTAATATGTGTTGTAACTACTGTGCATGTAAATTGAACGTGTGATTTCAGTTTCTGCACAAGTAGGCCCTATAATGATGTTGCTCGATTTTAATTGGAAACTAGTAATTATTATATATTTTGCGATTGGGGATGAATATGCAAGTTGAGTGAAATTATTTGAACTGATATCAGCACATACTATATGTTGGCATGTATTGACGCAAATCAAAGTTTATGAAACACAATGGATGCACCTTTAAACTCATAGGTCTTTTTTTTCGATTGGTTTACGGACCCGACCGACCCACTTTTTGGACACGTCCAAATAGAAATATAATTTTAATTTGAATATTTTTTTTAATAACCAACACATGTTTATAAAAAGAAGATACAAAGATGTGAATGTGATCTCTATGGGAACTTGTGGACACATATCACTTGGCAAATACCAGTAAACAAATCTATCTCTAACAGAAGTTGTGTCTATTTTGTGAATAATATAAGCCTGCAAGCCGTCCCCAATTCTTGAGATTTTGTCCGTCACAGGCCATAGGATCAATCTGATTAAATCGAAAATGTTAATGAAATTATCGTAAACACTTTCCTAATTTCACGAAAATAGACGAAATTATGGCTGTGGATGTACTTGCTCTTAGTTTCTCGAACCAAAAGCATAAATTGTTGAAAACCTCGAGAATGAATTTGCTAAGTGAACATGTGAAAGACGATTTATGCGCCTACACGCATGTAGCCCAAGACCGCTTTGAAAGGAACACTCCGAGGGATGTAAGTTCGTATCCCGGTAGATGCAATATTCTGCAATTCTTATTCCTCGGATAAGGATCGATTTGAATAAGTCTAAGATAAGGGATTATAGTCATGTTAAATTACAATTGTGACGACATTTTCAGTACTTGAAGTTGCACACCACTGAGGTTTTAACTAGCACTTTCCTTAAAAAAAACAACAACTTTTTAAAATAAATTTGAAAATCAAGCAATGCAATAATAGGTCAATGCAACCAACGACTATATTTAAAGCTTGTTTGCAGGAAGAACTGACACTTCCTTTTTACACTTTTATACTATATAGGACTCTGCCATCATTCCACGATCATTCTACATTCAAGATACAATACTTATGTGCTCTGTGGTGACTATTAATTGACATTGATAGCTCTGCTATTATATTTGTGACCCAATTTATCAACCTACTAGCCATATTACTGATACTTGAAACGGCCTTTCTTCAACATTGTAAGTCCCTCATGGAGGGTTTACACAAACAATTGTAAACCCTGTTAGGAAGAATTACAATGATTGTAAATCCTGATATATTTGTTAAGATGACGGCTTGAAAGTAAAGATCTTCATTGGTAAAATCGATCCTCTTAGATTTATTTTGAAAAAATTCTCAAATATATGAACAGCAAATGTTTTGAAGAAAGTAGATCTCGAACCCGTATCCACAAACATCTGTAGTACGTGAGCTAGCACTTTAGTATACTGCGCCAACGAGGCAGATGAGATTTCACAGGGCAAGATACAATTTATATAGCTCGACTGTACACAGGGATTTTAGGTTTCAAACACAGATTTTAAGAACCACTCTATTTACCAGGGACCCTCAGTATAACGCGATAACAAAGCCTGTTTTACACTTAAAATGGTTGATAATAAAGAGAAACCATTCTTCCTTGAATATGGTAAGGTTTTATCCTCGGGGTTTTCCTTCCTATCAGGGTCGACAACCTTAATTACCATATCTTCGGTATCATGGTTTCTCCTTATACTATCTCAAATATATATAGTTCATTTGAAAATTTGAATTGTAAAATTGATTAATTGTCTAATTAATAATACAATTTTAATAATAATAATCTGACTGGCTTGTTTTTCTTTTGCTGGTTTCCTGCTGGGAACGTCATTGGTAATTTCACTAATTGTAACAACAGCAACTATGGTTATTTCACTTGGTCGTTGTGATGTTCTCAAGTTTGTGTACAAGGTCACATAACTATGGTTATTTCAGTTGGTCGTCACGATGTTCTCAAGTTTGTATACAAGATCACATAACTATGGTTATTTCACTTGGTCGTTACGATGTTCTCAAGTTTGTACACGATCACCATGAGTTTTCCTGTGCGCCCTTAGTCGATGAGGTAGTTTGAAAGTAGCCTGGCATATATCACACACATGAGGCCTCTCGTCTCGGTGAGTCATCATGTGGGTAACGAGGTGGTGCTTCATCAGGAAACTATGGTCGCATTCCTGACATTTAAATGTCCTTTTTGCTGTGTGAGTTTTCATGTGTTGAAATAATGTAGTTTTGTCCATCCTTTTGTCGCATATTTTACACTGAACCTTCTTTTCTTCATAGTCTGGGTCGTGTTTCTTGCTGTGCGTCCGGAGAGTTTGCCTGTTCTTGAGAATCGCCCCACAGTGGGAACAGAGACAACTCCCCTCCACAGCGGGGCTTGGCCTATGAGGAACGTTGTTCGCGGTTATTCCATGTATTTGTCTACGGTGCCTCTTGAAACTTTTGAGGCTTGTATAAGATCTACTACAGACGTCACACACAATAGACTGGTTGTGATACTTGCAGAAATGTTCTTCATACTTTCCACCAGTATACGTTCTATCACATTCAGAACATTGTACTTTGAACGAACCAATTCCATGCCTACGTTTTCGATGTTTCTTTAAGTTCTCACGGTTTGGATAACTTTTCCCACATACATCACATACACAGATTTTCAATCCTTTGTGGTTTTCCATGTGAAAATTAAGGTATTTCTGGTGAGTGAATCTGCTTTCACAAAGAGTACACTTAACAGTCCATACATCAATGTGTTCTGATAGGTGTTTCTCCATTTTATCGACGGAAAGGAATTGTTTATTGCATATCTCACATGTAATACGTCTGTATTTTGAAGAGTTGGAACAGAAGTTGGTAAGAAGTTGAATGTACTTGGAAACAGCGAATAATGAAGTTTTCTTTCCAGTTATAGCCTCTTTAGCCTTAGTTTGAGTCTGACTAATCAAGCCTGTATTCTTATTCATTTTACATTTGATTTTCTTAGCAGCAAGTCTGTCCTCTTCATTTGTGGAATTTTTGACTTTTCGTTTCCGTTTCATCCCAGTTTTCACAGCTGTATGACCAAGTTGTCTAGATTTGCCATGTTGGATGTTTAATCCAGTTCGTGGTAAATGATTGGATACCTTTGTCGACGGAGTTGAAGCTGGAGAAACAGTATCGCTTGTTGTAAATCTAGTGTCTCTTGGTGTTTGGAAGATTTTACATCCTGGTTGTTTCAATGAAGACTTTTCACTATGAGGAGGTGCTAAACTAGTGTGTGTTCCTGTCTCCGCTCGACCGGTGACGTACCTTGTGCGGGGAGTGGAGAACGACACAGCCCCACTACCATCCACTGGTGTAGGCACTGAAGCTCTGACATGGTCAGGACAACGCGTGTGGACATTTGCATAACTACTTGTGTTCTTTGCATGCGAATGTAGCTCTTGTCTTGTGGAAAAGGAAGATGGCGCTGCATTGGTCCTCTGTTGAGAGCCTTGTGATAAATAACTCCCTTCAGGCCAACATGATGATGATGTCGTTGGTGTCTGTTGAGAGCCTTGTGCCGACGACCCCCCTTCACTTGCAAAGTGCTGCATGGTATTTCTTTCTCCTTCTCGTCGGGGAAAAGGGGATAGTTCATCTGTCATAAGTCCATCAGGAACGGTAAACTTCCCAACTTCTGTCTCCTGACGCCAAAGATAGGACCACATCCCCTTCTTCTGTTGAACATTTTGTGATGAAGACCCATGAATCCATGAGGCATGACCATTAGTTGAATCTTTAATGTTATCGCTTGGTGATGGTGCCATATGCTTCTGTCGAAAACCTTGTGATGTCGACCCATGAATCCATGAGGCATGACCATTAGCTGATGTGTTCATAACATCTCTTAAGGGTGGTGCCATATTCTTCTGTTGAAAATATTGTGCTGAAGATCCGTGAATCCAAGAGACATGACCATTAGCTGAGTTGTTCATTACATCTCTAGAGGGTGGTGTCATAGTCTTCTGTTGAATATGTTGTGTTGAAGATCCATGATTCCAAGAGACATGACCATTAGCTGAGTTGCTCATTACATCTCTAGAGGATGGTGCCATATTCTTCTGTTGAATATTTTCTGTCGAAGATCCATGATTCCAAGAGACATGATCATTAGCTGAGTTGTTTATTACATCTCTAGAGGATGGTGCAATATTCTTATGTTGAACATCTTGTGCTGAAGATCCGTGAATCCACGAGTCATGACCATTAGCTGAGTTGTTCATTACATCTCTAGAGGGTGGTGTCATAGTCTTCTGTTGAATATGTTGTGTTGAAGATCCATGATTCCAAGAGACATGACCATTAGCTGAGTTGTTGATTACATCTCTAGAGGATGGTGCCATATTCTTCTGTTGAATATTTTCTGTCGAAGATCCATGATTCCAAGAGACATGACCATTAGCTGAGTTGCTCATTACATCTCTAGAGGATGGTGCCATATTCTTCTGTTGAATATTTTCTGTCGAAGATCCATGATTCCAAGAGACATGATCATTAGCTGAGTTGTTTATTACATCTCTAGAGGATGGTGCAATATTCTTATGTTGAACATCTTGTGCTGAAGATCCGTGAATCCACGAGTCATGACCATTAGCTGAGTTGTTCATTACATCTCTAGAGGGTGGTGTCATAGTCTTCTGTTGAATATGTTGTGTTGAAGATCCATGATTCCAAGAGACATGACCATTAGCTGAGTTGTTGATTACATCTCTAGAGGATGGTGCCATATTCTTCTGTTGAATATTTTCTGTCGAAGATCCATGATTCCAAGAGACATGACCATTAGCTGAGTTGTTTATAACATCTCTAGAGGATGGTGTAATATTCTTATGTTGAACATCTTGTGATGAAGATCCGTGAATCCACGTGGCATGACCATCAGCTGAGTTGTTTATTACATCTCTAGAGGATGGTGTCATAGTCTTCTGTTGAATATTTTGTGTTGAAGATTCGTGATTGCAAGAGATATTAGCTGAGTTGTTTATTACATATCTAGTGGATGGTGTCATAGTCTTCTGTTGAATATTTTGTGTCGAAGATTCGTGATTCCAAGAGATATGACCATAAGCTGAGTTGTTTATTACATCTCTAGAGGGTGGTGCCATAGTCTTCTGTTGAATATTTTGTGTTGAAGATTCGTGATTCCAAGAGATATGAGCTGAGTTGTTTATTACATATCTAGTGGATGGTGTCATAGTCTTCTGTTGAATATTTTGTGTTGAAGATCCGTGAATCCAAGAGACATGACCATTAGCTGAGTTGTTGATTACATCTCTAGAGGATGGTGTCATAGTCTTCTGTTGAATATTTTGTGTTGAAGATCCGTGAATCCAAGAGACATGACCATTAGCTGAGTTGTTGATTACATCTCTAGAGGATGGTGTCATAGTCTTCTGTTGAATATTTTGTGTTGAAGATCCATGAATCCAAGAGACATGACCATTAGCTGAGTTGTTGATTACATCTCTAGAGGATGGTGTCATAGTCTTCTGTTGAATATTTTGTGTCGAAGATTCGTGATTCCAAGAGACATGACCATTAGCTGAGTTGTTTATTACATCTCTAGAGGGTGGTGCCATATTCTTCTGTTGAATATTTTGTTTTGAAGATCCGTGAATCCATGAGGAATGACCATTAGCTGAGTTGTTTATTACATCTTCAGAGGATGGTGTCATAGTCTTCTGTTGAATATTTTGTGTCGAAGATTCTAGATTCCAAGAGACATGACCATTAGCTGAGTTGTTTATTACATCTCTAGAGGGTGGTACCATATTCTTCTGTTGAACATCTTGTGATGAAGATCTATGAATCCAAGAAACGTTACCAATAGTTGAGTAGTTCATGCTATCACTTGATGATGATGCCATATTCTTCGGTCCAAAATCTTGTGATGAAGATCCATCAAGATCCGCCACTCTCTTCTGTCGTTGAAAAGAAGATGTGATTGTGTCTGGTCTCTGTCCTCTCCCCTCCGTCACCGAGTAGTTCATGACATCAACATCTCTCTCCATGGCAGAAAACAACGTTGACTGTGGTGTCCTTGAGGTGAATCTTGTGGTGGCTAATAATATTTCTTACACATCGGTCATCTCAGGTTAGTCCACCTTTCATATAATAGGAACCACCTGAAACAAAGGAAAATTTGTCTGAAATAATGGTCCATTAAGGTTCTTTAATAAGATATATAAGGGTAAAAATATGTTCCTTCTATCGGAAATAGATAGGTTAATGAATGAAAATAACATTTTGACATCATTTAGAAATACTACAATGTTACTCCACAAAGCTTAAAACCATTCCACTATTCAAAATATCACGGGCTTATAAATCCTTCTATATTTGAAATTGGAAAGGTTCTAACTTGCGGTGTACTAGTACAATAATTGAGGAAAAGCAGTACTGGGTGTATATTGACGAAAGTGCATACAATACAGTCATAAACTTATTGATAACTCAACAAATGTCATATGAATCGGAATAAAAACAGTAATTATAATATACACATGTAACTTGTTAAATTGATACTTCCATTATCTGTTAAATCAACACATCTCGTTCTAGATTTGCGATTTTGATATAGTTGTAAGTACCATCAATATGAGTTTACAACTTCCTTAACACTAAAAGAGCTTCGAAATATGGTTCCTGTCACGTGACAACCAATCTTCATGAAGGGGCACAGACGGCGACAAAATTCGATCAAATTGATTCACAACAAAATTAATTTTTATATTCAGGAGATCGAAATGTTGAACACAAAGTAATATTTAGTAAATACATAACAATCATATATAGGGCTTAGTGAAAGGACGCCCTAACTTAAACTGTAGTATATCGGTAAAAATTGCCGATCGCGAGCCTCTGGCGGAATTTGAACTACGGGCCTCGTAGCCAAAAGCAATACGCGCTACCCACTATCATCATTTTGTCACCCCAAGGAGAAGCTGTGTGTAAGATTTAAGATAATTCAGCCAACACTTCTTGGAATATCCCGCTGACAAGGGTAAAATGTCGTTGTGAAATGAAGGTGGGAACATTACTCTCTCTGTGGTGAACCTATTTTCAAAATATGAAAAGAAACCAGTGACTAGTACTTGAGATATTCGGACGTACGGATGCAGACGAATACTTTATCCCCCGCTAAACTGAATACACAACATACTCCCTATGTATTATCGCTTATTATCATTCTGTCATTTTTATCAAAACATGTATCTAAATTTCTATATTTACTCGTTAATATCATTCTATCACTTTAATATTAGTTTTGAGTGTTACCCGTACGTGGTTTTCTGTTGATGGCGTAATGGACAATGTATTTTCCATCTAAATCCTTGTATACATGACGTAAAAAAACATGCATACATGTACATGATTATTTTATTTGAAACAATAAATCTCAATTATGAGACACAATAATCAATAATTTTTTTAATTTCGGTGCTCACTCGTTATTATGGTACAAGTAGCTACGACCCTCATGAAATGGATACTTCCATGCACGTGCAGCGCAAAACGTCCACGCGAAGCGATGTGATTAACAGTTAAAACTCTGTCTGTTCATGCTGTCTCCATGCGTTACCAGTCTTGAATAGAACGCGGTATTCTTACTGACAAACAATCCTATGGTTTCTAAGAGCGTATTATAGCCTAATGGCTAGGGGCGCTGACTACCAAACGAAGGGTTGCATGTTCGGATCAAGGTTAATGCATTAAAAAATTAATTTGTTATAATTGAGATATTTTAAGATCCTATTCAGATACAACACAAAGTACATCAATCTCTTAAAAAGATGTACTCGGTTAGCCATTACTGAAAATGTCAGAACCTAACATCCCTCTTGACTGGGACAGTCAATGAATGAATAATGAACAAGAAAAAAGTGAGCATGGCTCACATACCCCCGCCATCCGCTATCCGTCAATTGAGAATTATAGATTTGAAGGTTACTATGTTTAAAAAACAGCTTCAAGCATCATAATATTGTCCAAAATAATTTAAGGAACTGACTGTTATTACAAAATTTCATTCACCCAGATGTAATATTTTTCAGGTATCTTTATTTTCCCCATTAGAGCATTTACAGATTCAAGGGCTTCATAACTCCGTAAAAATAATATTTCGGAACTGGATTGTGAACTCGATGTAGAGTATCATCTGGACTACCTACATGTAAAATTTCATTCACCTAGATGTAATAGTTGCCGAGAAAACTTGTCCCAATTGGAGCATCATAGCTCTTTTGGTACAAAGTTCAATTTTGGATTCAAGGGCCATAACTCCGTAAAAATTAATATTTCGGAACTGGTTTTCGAACTAGATGAAGAGTATCATCTGGACTACCTCCATATTAAATTTCATTCACCTAGATGTAACAGTTTCCGAGAAAACTTGTCCCAATTGGAGTATCACAGTTCTTTTGGTATTAAGTTAAATTTCGGATTCAAGCGCCATAACTCCGTTAAAAATAATATTTCGGAACTGGTTTTCAAACTCGATAAAAAGTATGGTCATGAGTACACACAACCAAGTTTCATTCACCTAGGTTGAACGGTATCCGAGAAAACTTGTCCCCATTAAACACAATAAAACTAAGTCCAAAAGGTGACGTTTCCATGGAAACGACAAAAAAAAATTAAATCTCAGAAAATTGAAAAGTGTCTGTGCGCGATCGGAAGAACATGGTTAACAACTGTACAAAGTCTGGTTGATGTACCATTGACGGTTTTTGAAAAAATTGACCGGACGGAAGGACGGACGGAATGACCGCTATATACCCCCGCTTACTTCGCTTAACACAAAAGACTGGCGTCATCACCATGGATTGACTAATCCTAACCCAAACTATACTTCTAATTTTTACTCTTCATTTATCATCCAAAACCGGCTCCCACATTAGATATTGCTTGTGTGAGATCAAACGATATCTACAAGCGATATCTACATTGTAGATATCGCAACAATCAAATCGTCACAATGCTATTACATCATCAGCTAATGACATCACAAGGCTTTGACATCACTGAGAACACTGCTGACAATGTTATGAGGTCACAAAGTTGATGACGTAACAATGCTATGAGGCCACCATTCTGTTGACGTCAAAATGCTATTACATCACTGAGCTCACTGCTGAAGTAGTCAAATGGCAGTTTTGTGTTGCAGATATGTTTTTTATTTTTTTTTTCAATAATTGTTAAAGAATGATTTTGGATGATAAATAACATCTCATCCTCGTGTCTTCTGATATCAAATATATCAACACTCCTCGGCAAGCCTCGGATATGTGTAACTTTAATTAACTCGTGTTGATATATTTGATATCAGAAGACACATTGGTTAGATTCTCTATATGTTCGCTATATATATTATTGTACAATAAGTCCGGAGACTGTAGAGTATTTGGTATTGAATAAATATTGCTAAATTGACTCTTAGTTTGAAGTGACATCCACTGTATTTCATAATATTTTATTTGGTTTTAAGATGTGCAATAAAGCGCAGTGGTTAACGCGTTCGGCTTCGAATCAATAGGTCCACAAAATTCGATGGACCCCAAAGGTAAACCGTCAGATTTCCGATCCTAACCTCGAGCTCTATTCTTCTAGGGCTGGATTTCTCGGCTCCAGCAAAATTCCCTAGCGGGGAGAAGAGGTGAAGTGAGGTGAGTTGAGGTTTAACGCCGTTTCAAGAGTATTTTACTTATACACCGCGGCTGCTAGTATTCTGGCAGGGAGAAAGCCCGCAATGCCATGTGGCTATGCACTGCGGTGAAACCTACTAGCAGCGGTTGGAACTAGTGAACCATGTGTGGTACTACGCTGAAATTCAGCATTGCACCAAAACCTTACTGCGTGTCGAACAGTTTTCTAATGAGGGGAAAAGAGGAACCTCATACTGTATCCCTGCTTCTTAACCAATGAAAACTCATCTTTCAGCAACTATATCGACCGTTTGACTACAAAGATCTTAGCATTTTACCATACAGGGTCCTGCTAATTAGCAATGCCGTATATGTGTGATGTAAATGGAGCACAGTGGTTTAGTGGTAAGTATGTTGGCCTCCCAGGTCAACCGGTTCGAACTCCGACTGAGACACCAAAGAAATGTGACCTGACCTGTTGTGCTTTTGGGCAAGACACTTCATCCATATTGCACTCAGTCCACTGTCCGGCTGTTAAAATGGGTACCTGAACACGGGAAGTACGGACCCATATGGTCGCGCGAAACGCTAAGTAGCGGCACCTACAATACAATTCCTTCAGGGTAATAATGTACCGTCATTGTACAGCGTTTGCACTGTATGTTATGCGTTAAAGGGGCAGTAGCACGTTTTTTCGCTCAAATAAGTCGATAAAATGTATTTGAAAAATAATGTCACCAATTGTAAAACATTATTTTCTCTTTGAAAATTCAAGTTGAAAATGAATGTACATGGCTCGGTAGGGCCATGGAAATCGTTTTTGTTATTCGAAATAATAAAATGTGTTCACAATAAAATGGCCGCCATGCAATTTTTAACTTATACGCAACACAGTTATCACCACTACGGATATTTCATTTGTGAAATAAAAAGTTTAACCCTCTACAGTTAATTTAAATCACATAAACTATCCTTATAAATGGGAAATTTGAAAAAATAAAATTTGCAAAAATCATGCTACTGCCCCTTTAAAGGCGCTGTAGCACGCCTTTCTTACTGAAATAAAGTGATCGCACGAAAAGGAAAATAACTATTACCAATGGCTAATTTGCTAAATAATACTCCTCAATCAATAAAAAGAACGTCCATTAAGATGCAATAAAACGAGTTCTAAAACGAATAGAATGTGCAGGTTCAGTTCAGCCATGCGATTCCATTTCCCTTCGATAGTCCACTTTAATATTTTCATATTAAAATGGCCGCTCAAAAATGGTTCAAGTGATGTGGCCGCTGTAGCTATACTCCTGTACTCAAAATAACTATAGAGTTTTTGAATATGGCACCATAATGGAATGGCTATCTGAACACTCGTTTACCCTCTATAACACAACCATGTATTGTATAAACTTTAATAATAAACGACAAATTTAAGAAAAAGTAATATGGCAAGAACATGCTACAGCGCCTTTAAAATGAATATTATTATCATCATCATTATTGACAGTATAACATTAATGGACCCTTTTTCTGTATTTGTTTTGATTTGGTCTTCTTTATTGATCAAATGCTATCTCTTTTTTGACACGACAAACTTAAGAGTTACGACTCGACCGGATTTCCAGAGATAAACTGGAGACCATTAACAGCATGTTAATGATCAATTGTTTTCACAAAATCAAATAACATATTTCGAGGAAAATACCATAAACGAGAAAACGTTTACCCTACGTTTATTTTAGCATGATGACCTGTCATTGGCAAATGTCACTTTACAACGGCGTCGTTGATTGCACAACTAGTATCAAATACAACCAATCAGGACACTCCCTTTCATGCCGGGGAATCCAGCCCTAGTAGAACAGAGGTTAGGATAGGACATCTGAAGGAAGTAACCTCTGTGGGAAGAGAATGGGTTAGTCCCGAATGAGTGACCTATTTCTGACACGACAATTGACCACAACGGTAGTATGCTCGCTACAGGCGCACACGTAAACTCCCGGCTTTGATAAAGTGAAACAACATATCTCGTCTTGAGGCACATTGTCACAGCGTTAAGATTAGACATAGAGGGGAGAAACCCACCCAGGATTGCACTCCCTAGTAGCTTAAAATGGACGTCCTGGTGATCCGGAATGCCCTTACATACAGACGTCCCCTGAAGCACACTCTTGAAAGTTGAAACTTTAGGATGGTATACAGTTCATTTGGAGGTTTTGCGAGTCAAAACTCAACGATTGTCAACACTAGGGATACAAAACAGTGAAAACAGTGGCGTGTTCAAGAGCGTCAGATTTAGCAAGACCTGCACACGCTGCCTATGTTAATCCACACACAGTTCTAGCGGGTTATCGATAAATACTGGCTCTACTACTAACTAGGGACAGATTGATATTCAACGATGCATAGCAATGGACGCCGCGAGATATTATGTACAGTACCTCTATCAATCAGCCAGCTGGTTCAAAGACGTACTTGTGATCCATGTACACTCGACTGGAGTTTGAAAACCGACCTCGCCGCCATGTTAAGAGTGAATGGTGAGACATGTGAGCTATAGACGTGATGTTTGCATACGGAAACCGGTTGCAATGTGTCAGCACGTACCCGGAGGGAGGGGAGCGAAGGGATGGGGGAGGTTATTGAGAGTGGACTAACGCCGGGGCATGTCTTATTTATAGTCATAGGTGGCAACCAATTTCCCTATTTGACTAATTTCAATGTGACTACTCCCTATACAAACACAAAATCAGTGTTGTATGACATACCTGTCCCCTATTAGACATACTGGACTTCTTGCGAAGACTCCGGACAAAAAAACCATTGAACCTTGAACCCCACGCTGAGGCGTCCTCTTATTAGACCTAGCGAGTAGTACGTGGGAAGGATTATCAACAATACGCCTGAGCTTAGTCCTGCAGCGATTCATGACTGTGTAAAAATAAGAGTCTTTAATACAGTCTAGATCTTTATTCATGCAGCAAGTCTAGATAAACTGAATACACATGAAACTGGTAGTATTGACAAATGTATAATCATAAGGATGAAGATACAATAATTAAAAAAAATACATAGACTATATTTTAGTCTAGCCTGAGCTCGTCGATCCATTAAAGAGCCATCAAGGATGTTGATGAACATATAGGAAAATTGAAAAAAATCTTTCTCCGTGAAATGTATACACTTAATTTTTCAAAATTTGTTTCGACACAAAATAAGCCGGGAAATTGCACTAATTAGTAAAGGTGTTTTCCAGTCTAAATATAGATTCAGTCTATCATTTTCAAGCTCAAAGCATTGTGGTCTTACTCAGACACGGAAGAATAACAAAGTTTATGAGCAATGAAAGAAATTGATATATATATATTTTTGGCGTTTATTTTTTTACCATTTCATTTAATTGTGTATTTTCTACAGATATTGAAATAATTGTTTTGCTTGAATTTTATAATTAATGAGAAATTTTTTTGGTCATAATTTGCTGGTCTTATCTCAATAAAAAGTACATTAAAAAGGCAATAATGTGTATATTCTAAGGACATTTAGAAACATTGTTTTAGAGCAATCGTCACATTCATAAACGTGTGACAAGGGTAACTTGCAGGAGAAGCACGTGCAGCACGTGCAGCACATGGGTTGTTGTGGCGACTTGCGCTAGAAACGAATCTTCACGCTTGGAAATGCTCAAAGTTTCAATAATTATAGAGGTGTAAGACAAGGATGTCCTTTGAGTCCATATTCTTACTCTGTCTTGAGGTTATCAACTCCAAATTTAGGTCTATTAGAGGTGTAAAAGGCTTGAAATTTGGTAAGAAAGTTGTAAAAGGGATCTACTTTGCAGATGATTCTACTCCCCTGTTGAAGGATAAGCGGTCTGTTTTGAAAACTATCAGATTTTATGAAAAACAATCTTGTTTCACAAGTCTCAGGTTGAACTTGGACAAGTCTGAAATAATGTGTCTAGGTAGTGATATATTCAACATCCCATATGGCATAAAAAAGATAAGTCGGTATAAATACCTTGGTGTTGTATTAGCAAAGAATGACTGTCTGTGTGAAGAGGACAATTTACTCACTATTTTTGACAAGATGGGGTCTAGGTTTGTTTTCTGGAAGCAAAGAAATTTAACTATTTATGGGAGGAGTCTATTGAGTTAATCTGAAGGTTTATCAAGACTAGTTCATATTGCAAGTTGTTTGATCATTCCTAAAGATTTTATCAAGAAGGTTAATAGAGAAATATTCCAGTTTATATGGAAAAGTAAAACAGAGAAGGTAGAAAGGACTAAAGTTATCCAAGACTTTAATAAGGGAGGAATTAAGGCTATTGACATTGGTCTCTTCAACCAAGCACTCAAGTTCGTTTGGCTTACAAGGTATTTGCAGGGTGAAAAAACTTGGTCTGCTTTGATAAGAGATAAGTTTGATGCCATGGGTTCTCTCCCTTTCCTTCTACATTGTAACTATAGAGTGAAAAGACTCCCTGTGAAATTACCTAGCTTTTATGAAAATATTTTAGACATCTGGAAAAATGTTTACTGTCCTAATGAAGTGGATATGTTCAATGCTATAATATGGAACAATACATATATTGTTGTAAAAAAAAGAGTCTTTTTTACCAAGACTGGGTGAATGCTGGTATTGTTCACATTAGAGATGTGTTTAATGATGGAGGTCATGTTTATGACAGGATTTTACTGTCACAGAAATACAACATCCATATTTCAAAACGTAAATATAACTTTTCATTTATAAATGCCTTTTTTAGACTAGTAGGTCAAAATTTGTATTTTAAAGATTTAGCTCAGCCAGAAAACTGCATGAGCATTCCTCATATAAATGGTGAGGCAATCAATAACATTCCTGCCAAGGCAAAGTTTTGTTATTCTTTTATGCTTAACTCTAAGGAAGTTAATGTTGATCTCAGAAGATATGAAAATATCAACAAATTATTTTTTGAAAATAAGTACAAACAATTACAATTTAAAATCTTGCATAATATTTATCCATGTAATGAATATTTGCATAAGATCAATGTTAAAGTCTCTAATCTTTGCAATAATTGTAATGTCATCGATACAATTCAACACAGCTTGTTTTATTACCCAGTATCTTTACTATTTTGGCTAAAGTTTTTTAAATGGGTTCAATTTAACATTAATTCAACAATTTTCGATAGCTCCAAGGATGTTGTACTATTTTGTGTTCACACATCACATGATGATAATATTATTCTAAATTTCTTAGTAATGTTTGCTAAATTCTTCGTATATAAATGCAAAGTTACCGACCAAAAGTGTTTATTTAACATTTTTATTAAACAACTTCATAAGCAAGTGACTATATATAAATACTGCAATTTTTATGAAACCAGTATGCTGGAACGTATTACATGTATTACTATTACGGCTTAAATTCAATTACGGCCTGGTGATCCCAGCCACGTGGAGTGTACAGGCTTGATGTGAAACCGTGGCAAATGTTCATGTGAATAAATCCTCAAAAAAATTAAAAAAATAAAAAAATAAAAAAATATAAAAAATGAAAAAACGCTTGGAAATGCATGCTGTTGTGTCGTACGTTTTATGCAATTAAGCGGATTCTGTTTATATGACGTCAGATACCCTTAACGCGCGTTACTCGTACACGAAGGGGTACTTCTCTTTGAAACCAAATTGCATTACATTGTCGTGATATGAAAATTATGTATCACATGTCATGTTGTAGATAAAATATTTCTCTGGCGATTGACGTTATCACGGTATATTTTTCACACTTTTTAAAAATTATTATTTGAAACACTAACATCCTTGATGGCTCTTTAACAAGTGCGGCCTTACAGTGGTCTAGATAAAACTTACCTTAATTACACATACTGTTAGTTTTTATTTTGCTCACTTCAAATGTACGATGTTAAATACATTTGCAACTTGTAAACAGCTTGGGATTCTTCACTTCCACACACAAGGTAAATCCACTACCAAATCTGATGTGTGTAATTATTGCGTAAAGGTGCCAAGTCCATGCTTCAAATACTGTACATATCTTTGATGTATAACAGAGAGCGATAGTAGCCAAGAAATGTAATAGATGTATACACACGAAGTAAGTGAATTTTTACAGAATGGATATGATATTTTTTTTTATTATCTAAGCAGAACATATTTTGTGCAGCCATTGTGTTTCATTAATTTTATTTGGCTTTAATACGTTCCAACACACTATTTGTGCTGTTTATAAGTTAGTACAAATAAATTTACTCAGGTTGCATATTCATCCCCAATCACCAAATA
Organism: Gibbula magus; assembly: GCA_936450465.1. NCBI lineage: Eukaryota > Metazoa > Mollusca > Gastropoda > Trochida > Trochidae > Gibbula > Gibbula magus. The sequence continues at coordinate 35,947,769 of OW388293.1, forward strand.
TATCATAATTACTATTTTCCAATTTATATCGAGTAACATTATGCATGTGTAGAAACGGAAACTGCACGTCCCATGTACATTCACAGTAGTGATATGACCTCTTCGACATTATCAAGACAACTCAAATTTCTTGTTTTCTTTGTTATAAATAAGATTCCAAAATTACGTTTGACTCATTGGCGAGCGTCAATCGCGACGCATTGTCCGGTTTTCGATAAAAAAAATCACTTATTTTACCTTCGTATCGTCAATATACTCAATCCACTATCATCAATATGGCAGTTTTCGGTAACTTCTCGATAAAGTAACACCATTTATAACGTTTAGAATATGTGACCCCCAACAACACAATGAATGTACCTTAAAGGAACTTCAATCTTGTCTTTTCCGCTGAGGATAGAAATTTACACAGATTCCTTAAGAGTACGCCTATTGACAGATATAATGTTGCATTTTGTCTGAAGTTGGACTTCCCCAGTAATATTTTGGAAGAAATGGATTTCGTTTATAATGATAAAAGGGGCATACTAAACATGGTATTCAGATTCAATGTTGGGACAATGAAGAGTTGACACAGTCTCTCCGGTCTAGGAATATTCCACCCTCTTTCAAATTCAATTAATGTATCATGATTTTAGCAGTAATATCAGATGAATTTAATAGTAATATAAGCTTCAACCGTTACCGAGTGTGCAGGTCACTGAACTGATTATTTCGAGTGCTATATTCCAACATTTCCTTAAATTGAAAAACGAATAAAACTCTATTCCCACACCGTGTTGTTGCCAAACTTCACCCACACTTTCACTGAATTATAATCTTTTAACACATTTAAAGCCCATTTTTTTCCATTTTCGGTTTTAATATGGAAATTGTATGACTGCTTCAAAATGAAATTCTCGGTTTGCCACAGTTAGCTTAAGCAGAATTTGATTAGTTTAACGAAGTGAACGACTTTTACATTATATCTACCTAGAATACCACGGGTTTAGCAACATCGAAGTGTCTCTTTTTAACGGTAACATTAATTGAAAAAAATCACGAATACCTTCAATATTTGGCGACGGGTTTAATCCCTAAAGGTCGGGACCGTAAGTAAGAATAGGCAAAACTTTAGTATCCAAAATACGCTCAGCAACGTTGAGGGGGAACAAAGTGAACTTACCTTATTTATAGATGGATTTTCATCTATTTACGGATGGAATTTCAAACTGTCGAAGACCTTCCGTGTAACACGTGAGTTTGTTGTGGCCGTGAAATGGACCAACGAGAGAAGAGGTCGCCTTCCGTGCGAAACTGCTGACCTAGATACGTCACTGCCGTCTTATCGAAACGCCGTAATTATTGCCTGGGGATGTAGCTCTAATTGAGGAGGTGACATAGAGGTAAGACCGATGTTGATGATAGATAATGCATTAGGGAACACGTGTTCGGCGATAATTACCGATGTCATTTAATGTTAACGTTAAAAACAACATTTATATCGGAGTTCAAAATTCCGGTTGATAAGCCTTGTTATATATATAGTGATTACCTATATCTACCTATATCTATATTTTCGGGTGGTTCTCAAAGTGCAGGCACCCTATTGTTCAGGTACAGAAACAGTGAGGCATATCAGATTAACTAAACAATGGGCCTGTATGGGGGTCGTATCAAGAAATAAAACTAGTAACTTTACTACATTTTTTATTTATAACAGTTTATTACATGTTTCATTATACATTTCACAGTATATATAGTATCGGGCCAAATTCAACTCCTTAATTTAATTTCTCCCCAGCCTGTTGTTCACATCAAAGTAATACGTACCGCCGTTAGGAAAGACCACCTATTAACTTTAGCTATATTGAAATCCATGTATTACAATATCCTTATACCACATTTAACATTTTTGCAAACCAATAACACTTATATCCATAATCGCAATACCTCAGCAAATAAAAGCCGACAAAGCCACCATGGCTACGCATTACATTGAAACCTGGGAGTGATATTGCACGAACTGTTGACTGAACAGTGTATCCAGAACCCGCTGCATGTAGAAGACTCTCTAAAACAGACAAGGTTGATAAACCCCCTTCTTATAGAACCAGTATGGTATGTCCTTACTAGATTCTTTCGAATTTTAATAAATATTTATGACAAGGACAAAATAAAGATTACATATGTTATAACGAATCGTAGATTGTCATTGAGGTGAGGCGAGTGAGGTGAGTTGGGGTTTAACGCCGCTTTCAAGAGTATTTCACTTATATCGCGGCTGCTAGTATTAGGCAGGGAGAAAGCCCGCAACGCCACATTTACAATGTTACACGTTTGGTTTTACAGTACACCAGGCCATAAACTGACAGTACCTTTAGTTGGGTAATATATTATAAAGAACCGCGTTCTTACAAAGCATAAACTAGTCAACTTGTTGATTAAAGTAAAATTGTCCTCGGCAAGATATACTTGATATTAGAAGACATATTTTCTTTTTATATTGAAAACATTTAAATGTAATTAATCAGCCATGTTAATTAATGATATAAACGTATGAAGTTTCAGGATGATCATGATAGCATGTTGGGGGATAATCACAAATATTGCATCGAATTTTAAAAAATTTCTAAATATTAGGACGTTAAACTATTTTGTTTTTAATACAGGAGTACATTTCCCTGAAGCCAGCCTGTTATTCTGTTATCATGTGTAAACATCTGCCCATCAAATATACAAAGTTATGATAGATTACTAACTATGCTTAAGGAGATTTTGCCCTTATAGTTTTCAGGATAAGGTCGGTAACCTTTCAGATAAATCTTCATAACGTTGCAACGACAAATCTGTAGAGTGTTTAAATAATTCAAAGATACTAGAGTCAGATGAATAATTATGTTCTAAATGTGTGACACTTGCGACTGTTCCTCTTTGTAATGTGGAACGTCATAAATCTTTACTACGAAGCTTGAATTAAAGGCGCTATTGCACGCCATCCTTACTGAAACAATGTGATCTCGCGAAAAAGTAAATACATGTTACAAATGACTAAATGATACTCCCGAATCAATAGAAAAATAAGTTTTCAAACGAATGTACATTATTCGGTTAAGCCATGCAAATCTATTTCCCATGGAGCGGCCATTTTAAGGTGTTCACAGTAAATAGCAACCCGAAGGTGCTTCAAGTGAACTGACTGATGTAGCGATAACAAATACAGAGTAGAGTTTTAAATATGACAGAATGGTGGAATGGCCAACCATCTTGCGGTCTGAAATCTCGAAATTGCATGAGATCTAAATATAAATCTACCTCTCACACTGAAGACTTCCTCAACATTGTCGCTTTATACGTCGCATCATTTTCTTCGATTACGATAACTGTTTTCTGTGAGAACTACTTATTTGGTCGTTTAATGAGATGTTTTACCTTTTAACGTAACACAGTATTGCATAATATATAATGAAAAAGTGAACACTTGGATAATTATAATATGCAAAAAACAGCGCCCTTAAGATTCGAACAATTATCTACTTATCTACTGTATCAGACTGGTGTGAACCACAATCACTATTGCTTAAATAACATTTCCGCTTTTTCCTTCAGCATCACTGGTAGGGAACTTGGTTACAGTGAGGATGGAGTATTTGTGATTATTGCGATAGAGTCCTTGTGATATTTTACAGAGTATTTGTCATGTGTCACAGAGTCTTTGCATTATTGTACAGGGTTTTAGCAATGTGACATGATGAAATGAAAATAAAAGTTTTACTTCCTGGTATTTTACATTATAACTTGCCACATCAAGACATAATGTTATCTTATATCATGTGTATTATCTTTGACAAGCAAATCTAATGTGTAGCTTTAATTAAATCCCAAACTGTATACATGTAATTAAAGTCAATTTCATGAGAAATATGAGAAAATCAGTAATAATAATAACAAACAAAAATAGACAAATATAAAGTGAATGTCCTGCACGATTACCAGTAAAATTCCATTACAAGAATGTATGCTAAATTAAACATATATATTTCATAAATGTCACAGAGTCTTTATCACTGGTAATGGAGAATTTGTGATGGCAATATGATAGTAACGGAAAATTCTTATATCATTTTAAAATAGGAAAAATCAATACATGATATGCATTGTTTATCAACATTTCGTAGGCGAATACCTCATGTAATATCCATTCACCACCTGAACAAGGGTCTATATTGATATACACCTCAATGGACGACATTGAAGTCAAACACAAATACAAAGTATAAAACATACCAATATATATTACGAAATGCCCTTCTGACATAACCAATTTTTTAAATACATTTACAAGAACGTGAACTGACAAACACTTATTTCCAGAAATAGTTGACACTATCATAATGCCAATGTTGTTGATACCGATGGTGTGATAGAAGTATAGGATACATTTGTTTATGCTGCCCTTACTTGTCATTTACACAGAGGGGCTATAAGAAATGAAAGCATATTTTCAACAGTCAAACATTCGATTTTGAACGCATGTGATGAAGATATATCTCGTAAAGAGATATAAAAACTTTCATTCATGACAGTATAATATTTGTTCAACCACACATGGGGTGCTGAAACTGCTATTTCAATGAGTTTTCTTTTAACATAACGTTAGGTATTAACGTTAAAGTTTTATGAAACATGTATATCATGTAAGTACAAGATATTGTCGTCATAATGTTCCTTCTTGGACTTTAATATAAATGACGCATCATCGCTGCATGATGTCATAAAACAAGCCAGAAAGCCATATTCCATGCATTCTTCTACCTCACTGATTAAGGAGATTTCAAAACGACGATTCCAATTCCTTTTTAACAAATTAAGGTTAGTTTGCTTTTTACATGTAACTATGTTTCAGTCGTTACTCTCTATCTTGGATTAAAATATGTTGCATGTTTGTTAGCATAGTTTTGTTGTCACTGGGTGTAGAATTGTCAGTCCCTTGTAGTTTTGTCCCTGGGTGTAGAATTGCCAGGCCCTTGTAGTTTTGTCCCTGGGTGTAGAATTACCAGGCCCTTGTAGGTTTGTCCCTGGGTGTAGAATTGTCAGGCACTTGTAGTTTTGTCCCACGTTTATAAACCGCGTCTTGACAAGCGCATATTTAATTCAGGTGATGTTTCAGTTATCTATAGAAAGGTGATCGTTTTATAACGATGTGCATTATTTTTTTCCAATGGTATACAATTTTGATTTTGCTCCGTGATGTTAGAAATTAATGACACAATAATGGCACAATGATATCGAGAGAATTCTTAAATAGTTCACATCCTGGAGCTTTATTTGATTTCATATGAACTATTGTATTTTTCACTTCATAACTTGACATTTCTCTGTTCACATCCTCCGGTGATCCAAGTGCCACGCTTCATTATGTCTGATTGGACATCATCTTCTATGGACGATTTGAACCGGAAGAGGTTTAATGTTTTTGAAAATATAGAGCTGATACTGTTTGATTTCAAAGGGCATTTTTATTTCCTTCCACAGTGTATTGATATCGTTCAGGTGCACTTATTGCTATGAATAACTTTAATAAAAACGGTCACTATTAGACCAAATGATAAACCCTGGTTTAATATAGAACTTCAACTTCCAAACGCAAGGCATAACTCTTGCCAGTCTGCATTACTGGCTGATTTAACCCTTGCGGTATTTCCCTCGCTTTCTTGTGTCAAGACAGTGAATAGCTGCACCACAAATGCACAGTCTGATTAAAATCGACCTTGTTCCGAGGAATAAAATTTGCAAAAGTTTGCATCTGCCGGGATACGAACAGGTTCTGTAGATTCCTCGCCACAAGGTCTGAGAACACCCCGTATAGGCGTGTGTTCAGAACCAGTTTAGCGCAGCCAAAACCCAGTCAAATAGCTGACCAATCACATCATAGTATGTAAACGGTTGCGGTTTTGAAAGCATTCGGAACAGACAAAAGGATAGCTGTTTGGAGTTATCTGCCCCTAGTTTCTCGCACCGAAAGCATTTGTTGGGCATCTTTTGATTGGCTAGCTGAATTGCGCCCGAACACGCTAGTGTACGGGGTGCTTTCAGACGGTTTGGCGTGGAAACCCACGAACGAGTTCGTATCCCGGTAGATGCACTATTTTGCATTTTTTATTCCACGGAAAACCGTTGATTTTAATCAGACTGCACAAATGCATAGCGGACCTGGATTTCTAAACACAGATTTCTTAAGGAAATACTGCAAGGCCTAAATCAGCCAGTAATGGAGACTGGCAAGAGTTATGCCTTGCATTGGGAAGTTGATAGAACTTCGGAGGGGACGTAGAATGAGGAGAAGGCTTAAGAACAACCTGTCAAACATATATTAATGTGGCTTACAGGAAACAGAAAATGATACAGTCAGTTAATAATAAGAGTTGATATGCAAACGATGTCAGTATCACTGATGATCACTGAAGACGCTGTTTTTATACATTTTCCAGTATTAAAAACTAGAGACCTTATATTTTATGACAGGACGTTTTATTATTTCCAGCTAATTTCAATGTTTCATATTTCTAATCGCTTGTGGCACTGACGTTTTTCCCATGAAATTAAATCGTTGTGACAGAAATAATAACTATAATTTCAGATAATATATGAATAGCCTATGGCTAATGGGTTTCATTGTATCCTGTCCATTTCTCAATTAGTCATTTGAAATTGTCATTTTGTCATCCTGTCGCTTGGTAATATGTTATTTTCAAGCAATTATGTTTTTCAAAATCTATGATGTTTTAGTTCATTATTCACACATTTAGTTATTTAGAAGGTATGATTAATGAGAACAAATTTCTATGGATAGTCAACTTCTTTATCTTTTAATGTGACGTTACAATACAGATCCAGTCCAATCCAATCTAATCACATGTAAAACATAATTACCACAATTGTAGATCTACATATTTTCCTGCTGACACGATAATGTATCACATCCTTGATAATGGTGCTAGTATATGTATAGAAACGTCGCATTCATAGCAATAAAGAAGTTGAATCTCTTTAGAATATTTTCGCATTCATTATGTAATAGTTCGAATAAGTTATGTACCTGACTTTTCCTTCAACGAAATCAAATGGTTGTAATTCGAAATAAAGGTTTAAGATTTTAGCAATTTTTAATTTATTATAACACTTTATTTTAGAATCTTTTTTTAGTTATTCTAGTTTGCACTCATCTAACATTATAGGAGATCGAATTGTTGATTTTCAAGATTATAAACAGAAGAAGATAATTTTGGACACAATTTATTCTAAAACAAGCATAGTGATCTCTATTTTTCATTTCATTTTTGAAATCAGCACACTTATGCAGCTGTACGACTCTACCCGCCGACGGAGAAAACGGAATGAACGGACTCGCATCTGTGGACCGCAAATCCCAGAACAATAGCAGAAGGACGCGCTACAAAATCACCGTGTTAATATTAACCAGTATTGCGGTAATCGTGTCTGTTCTAACAGGAGAAGGACTAACGGAATGGTTGGTGTTCATAACCAAAGTTAAGGAGTTACAACTACAGAACATACCAAACTTTAGTGCACTGGAACTACAAGAAGCAACTCTAAACGTGACGGAACCGACTATCGGAGTGTATTAAAGTGTACCTGATCCCTACACCTGTACAGATATCGCGTGTGGTAAATAAACCAATGTAGTTAGAGCCGTATATCCCACTTCAACCCTAGCGCAAGAAGTGAACATCTAGAACATGTAAAGACATAACCTGTGTTGAAAATTGTATACGCCGAGACAGAGCTAGCGCAAGAGATTGTATGTGTAACACCGAAGTAGAATAAAACTATTTTACAACCGAAAATGGTTATTGTTATCGATTGGCGTGTATGCTGTGTATGTGCGCGTGCGCGCGTGTGCGCGTGTGTGCGCGCGCGCGTGTGTGAGTGTGTGGGTGCGTGTGTGAGTCGGAGAGAGAGAGAGAGAGAGTTATCCACTAATAACTATCCATTAGATCTAAATGTAGTACACTACCGGGCAAAAGAAACGACTCACCTCAGTTGATTTTATCATATTTATGATTTTCAATTGCAAATATCTCGAGTTTTCGACGTCGTATTCAAAAACGGGCTAGTTTGGGAAATTAGTCCAAAACATTAAATCAGTCAAATAATACCTCTAAGCGGTTTAAATTTTAAAAAATTAAAATTAAAAACTTAAATTTTGAAATCCCCCCAAATTAATTTTGATAAAACACAACTGTTCATCGACATATAACACATACTCTGTGAAAATCAATAAATGTGCTTCGTCCTGCACGCATTTACAACATTTTGAACATGGTAGGGGTCATGTTGGTGTAAATTTCATTTCTTACCCCTGTCTACTTTAACTAATGATATTTTAGTTAAAAAATAAAATAGTCACCAAATTAAGTCATTCAAACGTTTGCCGAGAGGTGCTGTTGTATCGTGCCTTAGTCAAATACATCTGATTTCTTTTAAATATTGAATTAATCGACACAAACTTAGGCTAGTCGTTTCTTTTGCCCGGTAGTGTATTGTGGTCGCGTCAGAACCTGCGTTACACGAACCAATAACTAGTACTACACATCAAATAGGTATTTTGTCCTGTAAGATCGCGCTCAGAGAATATCGAGTATTGTTTTATGTTTTTTGTTTACCCGTATGCTCACATCGATATCTCTATCCAGAAACAACGCGCGTATGTCGCTTATGTGGCAAAATTCAACGTACACACCGATATACTTGTTCATACTCGGTTACTGAAACACGTTTCGGGGAGAACGAAACGCAACCAATGAACGAACAGACCGATAAAGAACAATACACCACACGTACGAAATATCCAAAGAAGGTGATAATATGGGAAGGAAGCAAGAATTCCATCGAAACTTACGTATGTAATATTTTACTCACAGGTACCCAATTACGAGACAGATCCATCTACGGAAAAGTGTCCCTCCTGCTCACGTGCGTGGGCGGAATCTCTCTCTCTCCCTATAAACGGACGAAACGAGAGCAAGACCCTTCGTACGCAAACAGAGGTACGAATAACACTAGCGCAACATGAAACGACGCTCAAACGCTCAGCAGAGGTCTCGCCCGCGCGACGAAGACCTTCACCAGAGATGCAAGGCACCGAGACTACAGGATGGTGAAGACGACGAAAGTGCTGCATCGTCGTGCGACGAGGACGTAACTCAAACGCATATAACAATCTTCCCCAACAACAAATGGGTCAAGGTACCCAGAACAAGGGCAGTTTCGATATCGATAAAAGCGATATACGGGAAGAAGACGGTGAAAATCGTGAAGGAATCTACAGAAGGAGGCAACAGAACATTGAAATGTTCGTTTAAGGTGATTGAGAAGGTAAGAGATTTAAATAAGCGTTTTGTTTCTCTACTGTTATGATTACATTGTCTTATTAAATCTTAAGAGCTACAGAGCGACGCAAATGTAATCGACAGTGATGATATTTCCATAGATGTTATCGTTAATTTAACTAGCATAAATAATTTCATGAAATGAGTTCTGGCATGATCATCGCAATATTTTACAGGTTGAATCGAAGTCAAATCAGCTTCTAGTACGCAATTTACATTCAGTACTTTTTAGCTCATCTGGCCTGAAAGGCCCGATGGGCTTATGGCATGGGATGGCGTCCGTCCATCCGTCTGTCCGTCCGTCCGTAAACTTTTCACTTTTTCGACTTCTTCTCCAGAACCAATAACTCTAGAGAGCTGAAATTTAATGTACAGACTCCTTGGTCAATGGGGATTCTAAATTGTAGATTTGGTGAACCTGTGACCCCAAATAAGGGCCCCAGGGGTCATAACCTTAAAAGCTATTTTCATCTTCTTCTCCAGAACCAATGACTCCAGAGAGCTGAAATTTTATGTACAGACTCCTTGGCCAATGAGGATTCTAAATTGTAGATTTGGTGACCATGTGACCCCAAATAAGGGCCACATGGGTCATAAGCTATAAAGCTATTTTCATCTTCTTCTCCAGAACCAATGACTCCAGAGAGCTGAAATTATATGTACAGACTCCTTGGCCAATGGGGATTCTAAATTGTAGATTTGGTGACCATGTGACCCCAAATAAGGGCCTCACAGGCCATTACCTAAAATCCTGTTTTCATCTTTTTCTCCGGAACAAAAAGACCTAGAAGGCTGTAATATTGTATGCAAACTCTTTAGCCAATGGGGATTCTAACTTGTAAATTTGGTGACCCTGAGACCCCAAATATGGGCCACAGCCTAAAAAACCTTTGAAAATGAATTTTGAACTGATATTTTATGACACTTCAGCCACTTTATTTGAAATGTATGTCGACTTTAGATAACAATCTACATTGTGGACATGTTTGTCAAATTGATGTAATCAATGTGAAATGAGAACTTTTGAATAGCCTATGAACTGAAAATTGTGACAAGGCATAAAGGACTAAATTGAAGAGGAGTTAAGAATTCTTTTATTTTACATGAGATATGTGAACTGCATATGACTGGTGATGAAATGATAAGATAAGATTATTTTCATCTTCTCCAGAACGAAAAGACCTAGAAGGTTGTCATGTTGTGTAATGAGTCTTTAGCCAATGAAGATTCTAAATTGTAGATTTGGTGACCCTGTGGCCCCAAATAAGGGCCTCACAGGCCATTACCTAAAATCCTGTTTTCATCTTTTTATCCGGAACAAAAACATCTAGAAGGCTGTAATATTGTATGCAAACTCTTTAGCCAATGGGGATTCAAACTTGTAAATTTGGTGACCCTGTGACCCCAAATACGGGCCACAGCCTAAAAAAAACCTTTGAAAATGAATTTTGAACTGATATTTTATGACACTTCAGCCACTTTATTTGAAATGTATGTCGACTTTAGATAACAATCTACATTGTGGACATGTTTGTCAAATTGATGTAATCAATGTGAAATGAGAACTTTTGAATAGCCTATGAACTGAAAATTGTGACAAGGCATAAAGGACTAAATTGAAGAGGAGTTAAGAATTCTTTTATTTTACATGAGATATGTGAACTGCATATGACTGGTGATGAAATGATAAGATAAGATTATTTGCATCTTCTCCAGAACGAAAAGACCTAGAAGGTTGTCATGTTGTGTAATGAGCCTTCTGCCAATGAAGATTCTAAATTGTAGATTTGGTGACCCTGTGGCCCCAAATAAGGGCCTCACAGGCCATTACCTAAAATCCTGTTTTCATCTTTTTCTCCGGAACAAAAACATCTAGAAGGCTGTAATATTGTATGCAAACTCTTTAGCCAATGGGGATTCAAACTTGTAAATTTGGTGACCCTGTGACCCCAAATATGGGCCACAGCCTAAAAAAACCCTTTGAAAATGAATTTTGAACTGATATTTTATGACACTTCAGCCACTTTATTTGAAATGTATGTCGACTTTAGATAACAATCTACATTGTGGACATGTTTGTCAAATTGATGTAATCAATGTGAAATGAGAACTTTTGAATAGCCTATGAACTGAAAATTGTGACAAGGCATAAAGGACTAAATTGAAGAGGAGTTAAGAATTCTTTTATTTTACATGAGATATGTGAACTGCATATGACTGGTGATGAAATGATAAGATAAGATTATTTCCATCTTCTCCAGAACGAAAAGACCTAGAAGGTTGTCATGTTGTGTAAAGAGTCTTTAGCCAATGGAGATTCTAAATTGTAGATTTGGTGACCCAGTGGCCCCAAATAAGAGCCCCGTAGGCCATTACCTAAAATCCTGTTTTCATCCAGAACAAACTAGAAGGAATATTTTGTTCAGAATGTTTAGATGTTTGGATGACAAGGCTTAGAACCGAGATTGTTTAGCCAAGGTGATTCAAAATTGTACTATGTACCATGAGATTCATCACATTGCCTGTTCTCTTTAAGCCTTATACAGTTAGATCAGTGCTGCCAGTGTTTAGTGCAAGCAAGTGTCTATTACATAATTTGGCGGTAAAACACAAAAAACACAGCTGGCTTGTAACCATAGCCAAGGGGTCAGAATATTGCATAATCTCCTGTGTGTTGACCTTGCTGAGTGCTCTCTCTCAATTTCAAGACTAAGATTTGTCAGGGTTAGGGATTGTGCATTATATTGAGACAACATATTTCTGTCTTCATCATCAAACAAAATAAACTCTGATGAGCTACAGAGCCCATGGCTCTATTTTTTGGTTACTATATCCGAATGTCACCGCTTTATATGACGAGGTATATGGAATTTAAAGGTGCATCCATTGTGTTTCATAAATTGTATTTGGTTTTAATACGTTCCAGCTCACCACACGCGCTGTCCATAATACAAATAAATTCACTCAGCTTGCATATTTATCCCCAATCGCTAAATATATCATAATTACTAGTTTCCAATTAAAATTGAGTAACATCATTATGCACGTGCAGAAACCGAAACTGCACGTCCCATTTACATGCACAGTAGTTATATGACCTATTAAACATTACCAACTCAAATTTGTTTTGTTGTCTGTTATAAATAAGATTCCAAAATGACGTTTGACGCATTGACGCGCGCCGCGCTGTGTGCATTGTCCGGTTTTCGATCAGAAATCACTACTTTTACCTTCAAATCGTCAATATGCTAAGTCTACTATAATCAAAATTGTAGTTTTCGGTAGCACTCGGTAATTCTCGATAAAGTAACACCATTTTATAACGTTTGCAATACGTGATTCCCAACACACCGGATGTACCTTAAAAAAAACCCCGACAGACCGGTCCTTAATTGTCGTGTTAAATACCATCGATTCTCCTAGGAATTATGTACATACGTTGATCATTGGGTTGACGTTATTTACATAATTGCTGGAAAATAAACACTAATTATGAAGTTTTCACACAAGACGAATTCTCACAATTCTACAAATATGGTAACGATCCAGCGTAAGTCTAGTCAGTGATTATCGTGTTGCGCTAAGTTAAGACCTACGTCTATGGAAATAACGTCAGTGTGATAATACCTTTTTTCATCAATCTGTATACAGGAAGAGCAGCGCTTTGGTCGTTGTATAGTTCTAACGAGTACGGTACACTGATAATTTGAATGTTTTCCTATGCAATGTGAAAGCACGCCGTGTTCTTATTCGAAGAATAGATAACGAAGTATAATTCCAGTGACATTCACAAATATTACGCGAAGCGTTTCTTAGACCCCTGTGAAGCCAACAATTACCGCACAACGTTTTGAGGAATTATGGTAGTATGTCCGTGTTAAGACCAGACGGGCGGAATCAAGAGCACGCGAGCCGAGACAGACGTTCTGTGTTTACCACGCCTGCAGACAAACCAAAACCTGGAAAACACGTCAACCCGGTTACTATGTTACATATATACAGTAAAATTGGTTCCCTAACACGTTTTAGTATACGATGCTTCTCTTTCGTTTTTTTTATCGCAAGTTAAACCAATACCTACTTATTCTAATATTAAACTACACTTGTGACGTCATCCGCTTGTTCTACAGCTCCATGAGTGTTATGTAAAAGAGCGTTGTACTTTCCCGTGTATTGCGGTTAATATCTCTCTCTCTCTCTCTCTCTCTCTCTCTCTCTCTCTCTCTCTCTCTCTCTCTCTCTCTCTCTCTCTCTCTCTCTCTCTCTCTCTCTCTCTCTCTCTCTCTCTCTCTGGGAATCGCACCGTGTCGTTCAGGAGAGAATGAGCGCTACATTGCTCTGAGATCGTATTTTCTGAGAGGTGCATTTGGAAATGAAGAGATGCATGTGCAATTGTGCGTTTGAAACTTATTGAAGTATATCTGCGTGTGACGATATACAATATAATACTACGTTAATGGTCTTAAAATGACATTCATCGTTTTGTCAAAGTGTTGTACGATTTGAGTAACTGATACGTTGAAGCCATGCCGTCCAATAATCACGTTACACTACTTGTGCTTTATCTTCATAGCAGGAAGTTCTTCGATATAATCTCGTTTTTAGACAGTTTGGCTTTCTGGTAATAGATAACTAGCTAGTAATGTTGAGAATTTAATATAAGGAGACATCACATTTTGGTTGGGAAAAAATAAATAGAATTTTCATGTTTGACTTAATCATATATGTCATTCACACGTGATGCAAACACAATTTATAATTACAATTTAAATGGAAATAATATGTTCACTGTTCTGACAGTACAAACAAAATTACGTTACTGTTAAATAATAAAATGTCAGAGAGAGAATGAGCGATAGACCACGTATTCTTTCTGTTAGTTATCGATGCGAGAATAGTTGTGAATTACCATTTTAAACTGTTTACACACAGAGCCAGCTCACTAACTTCAACCTGGTACTATCTCTACGCTGTGAACAAACTCTGTCCCCGATAGCGGGTCTGGTTTCCTCGCTATTGCGTTTGCTCACCCCCGCAGGCGTTCCAGGCGTGAAGGGTTCCTACACAGCGGTAACTCTGCGCCCCGTTCAATAGCAGCGAGCGCTTCAATTGCTCAATGTAGCGCTCAATGTAGCGCTCAATGAGCGCTTCTTCTCTCTTGAACGACACAGTGCAAATTCCTCAAAGTTTGCTCGCCTTGCTACGTAGCGCTACATTGAGCAATTGCGTTCAAGATAGGTTTCAAAGTAATCGCTCTTTGAGCGATAACTTTGAAACCTATCTTGAACACGGCACTGTATTCTCAAATCGTTTTACAAGCTGTGTGGCAACTTCCAAACGCGAGGCATAACTCTTGCCAGTCTACGTTACTGGGTGATTATCCCTTGCGGTATTTCCCTCGCCTTCTTGTGTCAAGACAGTGAATCGCGGCACCAGAAATGCATAGCGGGTTTGGATTTCCAAACACAGATTTCTTAAGAAAATACTGCAGGTCCTCATTCACCCAGTAATGGAGACTGGTCAGAGTTATGCCCCGCGTTTGGAAGTTTGCTGTGTGGCGTAGTCGGTGTGTTGGGTCTAAAGCTGGCTTGTTAATGACGTTTATCCCTTGTTACGTCAAAATCTATTGATAACGGATATAACAGATTAGGTTGTGGGGAAAAGAATGTTCCTTAGACAAGAACGCGAAGCTCTTCATCTGTGTCTTCACATGTTGTTATTTTAATATGTATATAAAAAGTGTATACTTGTAAATTACTCTAAACATATCTTTCTTTTCATATAGTGCTAAACCAGTGTTTGTTTCTTTCACTCCTTTCAGTTGCTAGAATCGACAGGACGGTTGAACGAACAGCTCACCCTCCTGGTGGAAAAGTTTAAGAACGAACGAGTTCTTAAGAACGAAATAGACACGCCTTCTCTAGTCATATGCGACAACCCGCTGTTCCACGCGAGACTGCTGAAACTATCAGGGTATTGGTACGTCGACCTCCGGAGACATAAGAACGACCGCCATTGCTCTGATAACGGGATCTGCTTTCCTTCGTCTGATTTCGTGGCTGTGTGCGATCTATTGGAAAAGATTGAACTATAACTCTTTCTTCTTGTACTTTAAAAATTGTCCGTGATGAACCCGAATTATTTCACCTGTATGCTGTGTAATGGTTTATTTAGCGAGTTGGATAGTTTTGACAAACACATTAGGTTGTGCCGTTCTAAAAGGGGTGTTGATGGACATTACAAATGTATTAAATGTAATCTAGTGTTCTTCAGTAGAACTTGTTATTATCAACACTTCAGACGGTGCTACCAAACAAGGCCTATACATGTGTTGTTTGTGATGGTTTCTTTTCAAACAGAACCCTCTTCAATCGACATTTAAGAACACATCACAAGAGGTCCAAGGAGACTCGTTTCCGAAGTGAACCATCATCGAATGGGACGCGTTTTCCCAGTGAACCATCTTCGAACGAATCTGGTTTCCGCGGTGAACCATTATCGAATGAGAGTCGTTTCCGGGGTGACCCATCTTCATACGAATCTGGTTTCCGCGGTGAACCATCCTCGAACGAGACTCCTCGCCGGGGTGATTCGTCTTCGAATGAGACTCGTTTCCGCGGTGAACCATCTTCGGGGCAAAAGTCAAAGAGTTACAGGTGTCGGTTATGCCGCCACATTTTCAGCAGTAGGAAGGTTCTTTATCATCACAAGAAATCTAAACATATCCAAACCGGGTACGGCAATATCAGATACCCCGGAAGTTCTACATCGAGACTACCGTGGAACGATGATACAGGATCACTCATAGATGAACCATTAAAGGAAATATGCGACAATAACGCCGATATATAATTTTTAGACGACATGACACTGATGACCCTGATACCTCGACAACGGATTCGCTCGTTAACGTTTTCCGTAAATTCAACTTTCCCCTAGCCCCTGAAAAGGCGACAAGAACTCATCGACTATGAGGAGCAATTATCGTATATATTTTACAGAGAACAACGTTCTTTTAAAGTTAGTCTTTCTTTCGGTGTTATATTGCAACATAAGGAAACTAAGGAGTATCGGTATTTCGTACCTTACAGGAATTCACCTATTTTTGATAGACCCGTTCTGATATCGAATCGGCGTTCGTTGCATCGAGTTGTACGTAGAATAAAGAAAATAGATTTAGAAGATAACATCCTACGAAACAGAGAGAGCACGAAATGGACACATGTATTAGTCACGAACGTTGTATATTACGTATACCTTACATCATACGTACTCGGTAAAACCGAATATTCTTCTATTCCGAGTTGGTTGAAAAAGAACAAAAATGTTATATTACTGGGACAGAAACATAACAATTCTTTGTGTTCCTTCCGTTGCTTAGCTCTGCATCTATTGAAACATAAAAACCCAAAAATACAAAAAAGTACAATTCTGGAAATAGAGCGTTTGACTTTAAAATTATTCCATCAATGGAAAAGAGCTACTCGTGTTAGAACTGTCAGAAAGACGGGTACAGTAGAATCTTTCTCGGGAATTGGAAAGTGTCTGTCGAATTAAGGTTCCCGAAGATCAACGATTTCACGAACACTTCGCGGTATTTGATGGTGAAGCGATATTACTTCCACGAGAAAATACAATACTTGATGAATACACGAAATGGACTGCTAAACACGTTCCCGTTTCCGTGTCTGTGTGTTCGAGATGCTTCGTGAACGCCGATAGTTTAGAAGCTCTCCTCGATGATATGATCAACTACCTGAACCAAATATCTCTTACGTCTAGGCGCATTATGGAAGAAAAATTCTATTCAGCTATATCGACGTTCGATAATATTTTATCTGACAGCGTGAACCAATGCTGGTACGACGAAATCGAGTATGATGACGATGATGATGATGATGATAATGATGATGATGACGACACATCGATGACCCGGTAGACGAAATGTTCATTAGAGCAACTAGGCGAGTTTACTGTCGTCTGCAGCAATATTGTGCTCAATTACCTGTCCTCGGTTTCAATTCATATAATTACGATCTCAATCTGTGGAAAAACGTATTTAGCAAAAAGTTTAGGACTGGTGGACGTTCATAACACCGATGACGTATTCATCGTGAAGAGGAATAATCAGTACAACTGTATAACAACTCCGTGTTTCAAACTGTTGGATATAGCTCATTATCTACCGCCCGGTACTAGCTACTCCAAATTTCTAGAGACTTTTAAAGTAAATCAAATGAAAGGGTGGTTTCCGTACGAATATTTGGACGATGAGAATAAATTACTCGAAGAAAACTTACCACCTCCTGCAGCATTTTGGTCAAAACTTTAAAAAAGTAACACTCTTTAAGACCCAAGACGCGGAGAATTCAAACATATGTTATTGAAACATAAAGGAGATAAAGAAAACGTTCTTTCCTTAATGAACATTACTCAAGAACCGAACACCATATAGGATAACTACAAAATACTGCAGCTCACTTGGCGTGAACATAAAATGAAACACTTGAAGGATCTCTTGGTCTATTACAATAACAGAGCCCCGGAACCCTTCATTACAGCCGTTCAGAGACTTATGGATCTCTATCGCCAAGAGGTCGGAATCTGTCTTTTGAAAGAATCTATTTCCATTCCCGGTGTTGCTCGTAAACTCCTTTTCCAGACGGCGATAGATAACAACGCTAGCTTCACTCTCCTTGATGACAAAAACAGAGATCTGTACTATATCATCAGAGACAATATTTGTGGCGGACCCTCGATATTGTTTAACAAACATCATAAAGCCGGTGAGACTTTAATCAGAGGGCTAGCTCATAACCGTTGCGTAAGGTGTTTAGGATACGACTGTAACTCCTTGTAATTATACTGCATAGGTCAGGACATGTCCGTGTCATATTTCACTCGTTGGTTACCAACAGAACACGACAGTAATCCGTTCAAACCCGAAAAGAGCGAAAAACACACCATCACTTTCGAGTGGTTAGATTGGGAGAGTCTTAAGCGGGGGGTTTTCATTTCGCATTAACTGAACTCTGGAACCGAAAAACGTATAGGACCGTATTTAGTAGACGGGTACGACGTTGTATCGCATTCTGCGTTCGACTTCTACGGTTGTTATTACCATTCTCACACATGTATACCACCTCAACGAAGGAAAATAGAACGTTATCACGAACCATTGTCAGAGAAACGTTTATCAGAAAACGCGGGTACAACTTCAATAGCATTTGGGAGTGTGAGTTCAAGAATCACTGCCGTACCGATCCTGACTTAATCGCTTTCCGTCGAACAACGAGACACCGTTTTACGTCCAAACAATCTATAACATCTGATGACTGACTCGAAGGCGTTTAAAACGATTCTTTCTTTGGAATGGTGTTAGTGGACATTAATGTTCCCGACCATTTATACCCTCATTTCGAGGAATTCTCTCCGTTGTTCGCTACTTGTGCGGTGCCATCATCCGAATTCGGAGATCACATGAGAGAATACCCGAAAGAACACAAAATATCTACGGAGGACAGAACTCTATTGATAGGAGGAATGAAGGCAGAGAAGCTCTTACTAGCGACACCTCTTCTTCGTTGGTACCTAAAACACGGACTTGTAGTGAGTAAGGTACACCAAGCAGTGGAATACGGCAGAAAACCATGTTTTCGAAAATTGACGCGAAAAGTAACAACTAACAGAACCAACGCCGACAACGATCCGGGTTTGGGTCTAGTCGGCGAGGTTTGGAAGCTCATAGGCAATTTCGGGTACGGTAGTCTCCTACTCGACAAAACAAAACACAGTAACTGTCATTACCTCTCCGACAAAGACAAGATCATGTTGTGGAAAAACACTCCGCAGTTCTCTTCGCTGACTCCTATAGGAGAAGGAGAAAACGAGTACTTCGAAATCATATCCGGTAAAAAGTCAATCGTCATGAACATACCAATACACATCGGTTTTTTTGTTCTCAATTATGCAAAGTTAAGAATGTTAGAATTTTATTACGATTTCTTGCTTCGATAAGTCGATACTAAAGACTTCGAACTTTGCCAGATGGACACAGACTCTTTGTATTTTGCAATCACCGGTGGTTCTCTGCGGGATGAATGAATGAATGAATGAATGAATGAATGAATGAATGAATGAATGAATCTCTTTATTTCCTCCAGACATAAGTCCGAAGATCAATGTACATAAAGCAGTTACATCAGATAATTACAAGTCATACATATGTACAGAACAGAGTTAAGACAAAGATCTAGTATATACACCTGAGTGAAGAGAGCATGGAATAGAGGAACTTACTAAAGAGGATTAGCATACATCTCCATGACATTTCCTCTAAATCGTCAGTTAATGGTATTTCACCTCCAGCAAAGAGAGCCAACATTTCATCTTCAGTTAGTAATTCTATTTGTACATATGCATTTACATCAAAGAGGTCTATAAGTTTTGAAAAGAATTGATTCCTTTCGTACATAAAGTGTTCACAATGTAGAATAATATGGCAGTCATAGTCATTACAGTGTCTTTCACACAGTTCACAATATTTTGAGAATTTTGCTCTTGAGCTGACTTGTACACAAAATGTTAAAATATCTCTGTATTGTGGATAGATATACATCAAATTATATAATCTATGTACAGCAAATGTTTTGTGGGTAAGGCGGTATCTGGACATATCCAGTCGCAAACAAACTTGGGTATGCCATCGTACAGATTCAGTTTCATTAACACAGTTTATAACTATTTTAAGCCATGAAGATTTACATGGAAACGTTCCAGTTTCAAGATAGTCATTAACGTACTTAAAGAGATTGTAGTTACGAACAGTTTGTAGAAGTGTGTCACATATACTATGCGATGCTGCTGTTCTAGTTTGAAGAGTTGCTAGTTCAACACAAAATAAGTCCTTAAAGGAGGAGTAGCATTGACTGTTGCATAATCTACCAAAGAATAAAAGTCTACATATATTTATGTAGCCAGTCATGCTCCATAAACCAAGGTTTCCTAACACTGAGGCAGAGGAAAATCGTTTGCCGAAACCTTGAATACGCTTAGCAAAATATCTTTGTGTGATTTCTACCAGTTCATAATCTTTACCTCGCAGAATAGGTAAGAGTTCGCATCCATAGAAGCTTGTGGGAAGTATCATCCTTTTCCATATTTTAACACACGTAATAGGGTGGAGATCGTTACAGTTTAGCCCAAGATTACTGAGAGAGTTTACAGACTGTCGTTCTTTTTGACAATATGCCTGGACTCTAGACTTGGAAGATAAATCAGAGGAGATTAGGATTCCTCCATATTTGACACTAACACTATTGCGATATCTGATTCCCCAAATTTGAAAGAACAACCACTAAGTTGTTTTCTAGACTTACTGAATATAATACAAGTACTCTTAGAGCCATTATATGTGAGACGCCACTTACAAGCATAGTCATACACAGTGTCAAGTTATGACTGAAGTCCTTTAGGAGATGTAGAAGCAATCGTAGTGTCATCAGCTAACAAAATACACGGGATATCAATACCATATGCACAGATACCATTGCTCAAGGTTCTAAGTTCAGATATTAAGTCATTGATAAAAACAAGGAAAAACCAGGATGATAAGACCCTACCTTGTCCAACACCTTGGTGTATGGCATATTCATTTGATTTTAAACCACAATATTGAACAAATGCAGAACTTAATGTGTCACATTTTCCCTTTTATACCCATTTCATACAATTTTAAAAAGAGCCCATTGTGCCAAATACGGTCAAACGCCTTTTCATTATCCATAAAGGCTGTAAATACCCGTGAGTCTCTGTTTATGTAGTAACTTAGGCTTTCGTTTAAAGGAAAAACTGAATTAGTTGCTCCGTGTTCCTTTCTAAAGCCAAACTGGAGCTTGTCAGGAAAATTGGGTATATATTCCTGCACCCAGGTTTCTAATCTAGCGAGAATGACTTTCTCAAATAGTTTACCCACACAAGATGTTAGGGTGATTCCTCTTTAATTTTTAGGATCATGTTTGGCTTTTTTGCCTTTATATATTGGAATAATGTTAGGGACATATGTTGATTTTATGATAGAATTAAAGAGAGCAGCTTGAACATTTATGATACCTTCGGTACTGTATATTATATGTTCGTTGTGAACACAATCCGGGCCAGGAGATTTATCTTTATGAAGACTTTTTACATGCCCTTTTAATTCGCCTGGTGTAATACATTTACACAAGGTATCATCATCACAGGAGGGATATTCTTGACGTATTTGATTTATATTTCTGTCAACAGATATTTTAAAGTCATTATCAAATAAAGAGGAGGAATGTGGCTTAGCCAGGTCAGCAAAGTAATCACCCCAAACTTCACAGATATCTTCTGCTGTGTTTGCCCTTTTGCTGCCCATTACAAGTTCTTTAATTACAGGGCTCTGCCGCCTCATTTTGCGGACAGACCGAAAGAATGTACCTACGTCGGCATCAGAACACCTTTCTAGTTCTTTAACTGTATCTGAATGTTGTTTCCTTTTAGACTTCCGATGTAAACGTCTAAACTCCCGCTTAGTTGATTTGATAGTATTCACAGTACAAGGATGAGTTACTTGCCCTTGGTTTCCCAATAGCTATCCAATCACGTCTAGTTACACGCATGTTGTAATGCAAATCATTTAGCCTATCTTGTTTCCAGTATGGCTTTAAGTGAGCTTTAAATACACCAGTGGGAATACACCGGGAACTGGCCAAATGTAATGCATCTATTACATTGGAAGTGTAGTACTCAATTTGATAAGGAGTTAGATAATGAGAGGGGATATGGATATCTGAGAGAAGCCGATTACTCTCTTCTCTGTACATATCAATGTCATTTTGTTCAGCTTTTTGCCATTTTGGAAAGTATAGGCTATCTGATTTGCGCGGGTGTTCTTGCTCTGGTGATATAGTAACGAGGCATGGATAATGGTCGGACACATTGTAACTACAACTATCCATTACACAACAATAGGCAAGCTGACCAGTCATGTGTGACGGGATGAGTATGGAATCAATTAATGATTTGAATCTGTTATCTTTAGTTCTACACGTGTGGTCAGGCCCATGGTTACGCAATGAACTAACTGTATGTACAAGGTGTCTATTTGTGATATAACTAGAAAGAACGCTTCCATGTGATGCCAATACATGTTTACATATATCTGCATTCAAATCACCAAGTATGAAAGTATCACCTTTTTCACTAAGCATGTCATACATATCAAATAGTTCTTCAACCGCACATACATACACAGAGTTCAGGACATTAGTAGAGGGTAGTCGGCAAGATAACATACATATCAGGATATCCATTTGCATACACAACGGCAGCAACAAAGAATTCTGAGATGGTGGCTACACTGTGTAGACGCCACTTGGACTTATTGTTGGATAGTATTGCAACACCACCTGCACCTCGAGATGAAGTGGTTTTATTACATTTTGATGCAACGAGTGAAAAGTCAGTTATCTCATTAAGTCTGTGGATATTATCCAGGTTAAGCCAATGTTCTTGCACGGCAATAATATCTACACTATGTGGTATATCGTTGATAACATCAATGCAAACATTCGACAGACCACGGATGTTCCATGTCAATAAACTTAATGTCATGATATATAAGCAGATAGTCACAAACTTACTCATTTTAGTGTGAATATCCATTACAAGTATATTGTCCATAGTTGTCGCGATTCCTCTGTCGTGGTATGAAGTCTCGACAGGTAATGTCAGCTGGCCAGAAGCTATCGTTCATATCACCACTGTAGTCATCACAGGCCATGTTAACCTGAACTGTGTAGGTCTCTGATCCGTCATAGTGTGAGCGCTTATGTAGTAGCCTCGTGTACGTCACACGCACATGGCGATCATGTGTATAATCATGAATTAACTGCTTCACATCGTCAAAGGGCTTATCACCCTTTATGTTTGACAGCACTACACGTTTTGTTTTCACCCTAGGTACGCCTTCTAGTGTTGAGTAGGTCTTTGCTAGGGACTGTATCTGATACGTTGTTGCAGTCTGTGATTTATCCAAATGAGCGTCATGACGAGAACGTTGCCTGTATCCATTTGGTTGCACTGTAGGTGGTTTATTCGCTTCACCTTCAAAGACTAGTCCATGAATATTCTCTGAGTAGTAGGCCCGCAGTTTATCTTTTTTGGAAAGATTTACCATCTTTGATTGTTTGACTGAATTGGTATTTTCTTCAGCTATGTCCATGTTAAGACCATGATGTGAGTCAGGCTGTCTACGACTACTCGTAGATTGAGTAGGCTCCAGATCCGATGTGTCAGGGTTACAGTTCTGTTCATCTTCGTTCACAGTCTGTGATTTATATAATTACTTGGGGTGTCATTGATGATTATGGGGCAAGCCAGGGTGTTTTGTTTGTTGGAAGTTTTATCTTCTGTTGAAATTGGTGATTTCACAACACTAGCATACGTTGACTTCTGCTTGCTGACACTCCCCAGTTTACTGGATATCATTTTGAGCTTGTTGTCCACCTGATAGTTGAGGCGAATAATTTGGTCTTCTAGGTCGTGGACTATATCCTTAAGTATCTTGTTGTCTTGAGAGTATAGTTTTATTTCAGCTCTTTTTTCATTCCGTCTAGCTTCAGAATCTTGCAGTCGCTGGTGCAAGTCCTGTATTTGTTTGTTCTTTTCTTCTGTGATCTTGCTTTTTCGGGATGATTCTTGATTCAAGGCTTCTTCCATATTTGAGAGTCGTTTGTTTGCTTCATCTCGATTTTGTGATACACATTGTTTTAACTGTATGATGTGAGTCAATAAGAAGTCAAATTTGTCAGTGTCACCTTGTCTCTGTGGAGTCTTGCCTTGACTGTTCTCTTGATGCCTTGTCTGTTCATCCTCTGTCTCCTCGCCACCAGCACCAGTGATTGACAGGTATCGGATATTTGCTCGGCTGAGAACTTTTGTCTGAATGACATGACCTGGAACCCCACCTTCAATGAAGTGGTACAGATAGTAGATATCGTGTGCGTATCTGTCCAACATTGATACTGTTGTCCTCTTGGTATGTCTACGTCTGATTAGTTGTCCTTCAGGAAACTCTTCACAATTATCTTTCGCAAAGTCATTCAAGCTTGCTCTGATATAATGAATCTTCTTGGCGTTGTGTTGATAAATATCCAGCAGGCTATCAACAAAACTTTGTCTGTCTTTGTTCCCAAGCTTCTTCTTTATCTCCAAGTAGATCACTTGGTCTGTTTCGTCACTTGGCTGTGTTAAGTGAATGTGTTCACTGTCTTCTGCTGTACTCTCATTTGTGTCCAAGCTGTCACGACTCTCCTCTTGATTGGACTCCATTGTTTTTACTTGGGTCGGCTTTCAACTGAGTTTCCAAGGAAACGTCTACCCGATATTTATGTACATATATCTAAGTTTTTTGAGTAAAACTTTTTTGACGTTGAATATTTTGAAAACCAAAATATGCACAGTCGTAGATATAGATTCAAGACATACTTAAGTGCTTTCTTTGGGTTAGAAATATGAAGATAAACATCAATATTTACACATTTTTGCAGAGCGACATAAAGCATGACTGCTCTCGTCGGCCATCTTTAGTTCTTCTCAATTATGCAAAGTTAAGAATGTTAGAATTTTATTACGATTTCTTGCTTCAATACGTCGATACTAAAGACTTCGAACTTTGCCAGATGGACACAGACTCTTTGTATTTTGCAATCACCGGTGGTTCTCTGCGGGATGTGGTTAAACCAGATAAATTGGACGAGTTTGATAAAACCATCAATGGTTTATGTCAAGTGAACGAAGTTGTGGCCGATTCCATTCATAGGTACCTCCCAAGAGAATGTTGTTCAAAACATGCAACGATCGATAAGCATTGCCCGGGACTCTTCAAGAAAGAGGCTGAAGTTATAGAAATGATATCGTTGAGTAGTAAATGTTACTGCTTACATAAAACACAAGACAGCGTTAATATCAGCGCTAAGGGACTTAGTAGGAAACAACTTACAGAACCTTTACAAACTTTTCGGTCTGTGTTGGTGGATAAAATTCTTAGAGGAGTTGTCAATACAGGGTTCAGAGCTCGTGATAACACCGTGTATACGTACAATCAAAGACGTTTGGGGTTGTCGTATTTCTACGTGAAACGAACTGTTCAGGAAGACGGTGTATCCACTACACCATTAAATATGGTTTTGAACCTTGTCCTTGTGTCACAAACACGTCTTGTTTGCATTGAAGAATTAATTGTAATTTGGTCAAGCTATTACGTAGGTACTTGACACGTGCGCGTGTCGTGATGAGATCTTCTGACCTAGACTATGATACGCCCGAGATCCACACAACACTTCTTGATAACCGTTTCAATCTGGACGTACAGTAAACTTCTTTAATTCGTGTTAGATGGTTTCAGTACCTTAAGGACCCCGTTGGTTTTCTGTAGATCTGTATACTTCTTCAACATCAACAACAAACAACATTAATTCTGTAACTATAATTTATTTATAGTATATAACTACATTGTATATTGGAAACGCAATAACACTATAAATAACGCACACGTCTACGAGACTTGTTTCCATTTGTTCTACATCGAAACCTTCTATAAAACAATTCCATTGGATTAATATTGATACCATGTCATAGTATTATTATCACTCTTACGTCTCTTGCGTCGCCTCTTACTAGATCGACGCGTATTTGATGAACAGTCATAGCACCGGATCTCCTCTCGTTCGTCAGGCATTAACAAAGCTTGAGTGTCTTCGTCCTCGTTATTAGACACCAGTTTCCTTTTACTCTGTTGATCTACACCGAGCTGCTGCTGCTGGTCTTGTTGTTGCTTCATCATACGTTCGAGCTTGGTTTTAGGTATGAGAACTAACTCTTGAGCCATCTTCTTCTTCTTCTTCTCCTTCCTCTTCTTCTCGAGATGAAGAACTAATTAATGCGTCGTCGTCGTAGCGTATCGATGGTCTTAAATCGGTGCTGACTAATTTCACTAACAAGGGGAGGGTTTTCCTAATTTGTAGTAGAAGCCTCTTCGTGGTCGTTAGTGATACTCCTCTGTCGGCTACCCGGCGTAACTGTGCCTTCCACTTGCGTAGTTCTGTTTTATCCTTAGAGGAAACCCGTAAATTTCCATGAAGGAAGTTTAAGCAAATTTCGGATAACGCGTTTGATTGTTCTTTGGTGATAATCTACAGAAGGGTTTTCTTCTGTTTATCACTGACGTTGGCATCGGCTATAAACCTCAGGAACGTCCACACGCGATGTAGCGTTCTCGTTCCGGTGTTCATCATAATTTCTTGTATACTGTAACCAGTTCTCCGGGAAAGATGTTAGTTCGAAACTGATATTGCTCTTGTGGCTGTCTCCCCGATTTATGCTCTCCTTCATTCGGCGTTATCCATTGTTTTATGTAGTCTTCTTCGGGTAATCCCTTGTAAAACTCTATTTGGATATTTCCTCTCCTGCACAGGTCTTCCATTTCGTCGTACAGTTTCTGCCACATGCTGTAACATACCAAGACGTTTCTTGGTGGTTGTTCGAACATCGTGCTAGCCGTTTCTATTAGTCTTTTTGTGAAAAAATCTTCCCAGCTTGCGTTTGTCCGGAAAATAAAAATATTACACAGGGAATGAAAGGGTATCAGCGTTTTCTCTAAGAGGGTTTCCATCTCTTCAATGGTTGTTGTAAGAAGTCAGACAGCGAGGATATTTCTTGTTTATATACTGTACTACGTACATATCATTCTGCTCTAGACCGGTTGCCGTCCTCGTTACAAAGGGTCTTATAATTTCCGCCATACTCCATCCTCTCATCCGTATATGAAGGAAGTAAATAATCCAATACCCACACGTCTTACTATAGCTCCGTTGTATGGTGGTTACATTTCATATAAACAAGGCGTTCGTTTTTCGTCTAATGATTTGTATAAACACCTCTTCCCGCTTTTCGAGTGGTCTCGCGGTTCCGAAACTATCAAACAGTTCCAAGGTATTTCAACATTTTGTCTAATACAAAACATACCCAATGTTGTCCCGATTTCCAAGAAGGGTCCGTGTTGAACACTACAGCGGATAACCCGAAGTCACCGCGGTTGATGAGTAACTTCGCTAAATCTATATTTAGTTCGTCTCTCGCTTTCACACCCAGTACAGTCTTCTTCATACGTTCGTCGCATAGTATAGCACTTTCTATCTGGAGGGTGTTCATGTCGGAATTATTATATTCCTGCTTTTCTGTATTTCGAAGATAGCTCCAAATTCCGCGTAGCAGATGCACACAACTGTTTCTGGTAATGCCGATCCAAATTGTACCTCCAGCCTTCTTTGTAAACTCAATATTAGTTTCTCGTCGTTTGGTGAAAAAATCGGTTCTAGGTGATAGGTGAATAGCGTATATCCGTCGTCGAATTCCTGACGGGAGAACGCTATGGACCCTTGGTGTCCGGTGTCTTTTGTCCACGTACCGGTCGATCTGAACAGATTTGCATACGCTGGAATGTATGTTTGTCCTTCCGTTTTGTTAAAATTCAATTTATTAGCTCCTGATCCTCCAACTATTCGTCCGTCGCAATATAAAGCGATTTGTTTAAGACCGAAATTGGTGAACCTAAACGGATTCTTCTTCAGGTTTCCCGTTACAGCGGCTCCGGCTACGAATCCAAATACTAATTTGTTGGGTCTAATTCCTTGAAATATGTTGTCCCAGTCGAATGTCACCTGTCCCTCAGCTTCACCTCCGTCCTGGTATAGGGATATTTAGCGGTGGTAGACGAGAGAGCTTCACTATGTCCGAATATTACACCGGGATTCACGCATACTTTATTTATCTTCAGGCCTATGTCTTCTATGTGCATCATATACGACTTTCCGTCTTCGCTGCTCATTAGATTAAACTCTGGGCTCGTTCTATATAACTTAACTTGGACATCAACCTGATTCAGTATGTATCTCCTTAGTTGAAATAGATCGTGGTATAGCGGTCCTTCCATGTCAAATGTCTTGGATCCGTTCATCAACGCGAACCTTTTCATTAAGCCCTCGTTTACTCCTAGGGGATCCGGTTCGTCAAATTGTTCCTGGGTGTCTTTCGTAAACAGTTGGGTTGAAAGTTTGTTCTCCATATCGGCTTCGTTTGAATACAGCAACGTCTGGATCATGGCTTTGTATGGATAGTTAGTGGTCATGGAATTAATCAGCTTCCCTTGTAACCAGACGTCTATTTGTTCGAATAATGCTGCTAGATATAGATTCACTGGCGCGCATTTCTCATTTGGTGCTAGACTAGTTCCATCGGTGTGAATAACTTTCGCTTTAACGTAGATACTAGATCTTCGGAGATCCAGATATTCTAATCCGTTTTGTCCCGATATGTTGAACTCTATCACCGACTCCTTTGCTGAACTTATGGGTCTACATTCTTGTAAGTACGTTCTTTCTACCGCTGTCTGGGTTGGTGGAAGGGTAAATAACTCCAATTCTGATGGTTGCGTTTCCGAAAAGAACCTCTTGTCTCCTAGCAGCATAGCCATGATCCCTATTTCCCGAACACGTCCGGTCCTATAAAACTTCTTGGTCTAATTACCGTCTTCTTCTTCTTCTTTTTCTTCCGCTTCTTTATGTTCTTGCTTCCTCTTCCTTTTCCTCCTTTCTTCGCCAATGTCTTCCGTATACTGCTCCTTTTTGTAGTCTTTTTTGCTTTTACTTTCGTTTCCTAGCGTCCGTGGTAAGCGAGGTAGTGGCCATTTTTTCGGGATTCCTTCTTATTTCAGACACTGCTTACTCAACAGTTTGTTCGCTTGGGATGATTACTTTAATCTCTTCCGTAGGCGGTTTTTTGGGGAGTTGTATTTTCTTCGGCTCTTTTGTTATTGGTTGGAATTCTATGTTCGAAAAGGTGTTAACGTTTCTATCGGGTTTCTCCAGAAGTATTTCTTTGTAGTACTGTTTCCATACACTCGACTCGGGTACGTATAGCTCTGTGTTCATGTCTTCTGCTCTCCTCACGACAGATGCGGACACCTTCTTAAGTGAAAAGTAATCGATGTCGGCTCTATTAGAAATGTAGCTAACTCGCCCGCGTGGGTTGTTATATTTATGTCTATACGGTGAATGGATCCGTTTATTACTCTTACCGGAATATCGTATGCGTCCGTGAACACGTTATCGTATACCATCACGCCAGAGCTAGGTCTCAGCCTTCTTAATAAAGGTCGTCTTTCTCCGTCTACAATTATCGGTTCACATATGGAACAATATACGTGTAACATACCCAGTGTTGCTTTAGTTTTCCTATTGGTCCTCCTCCCCCGCCTTAACGGCGAGTGGCATAGAATTCTTTTAGCGCCACTGTCCAAAATCCTTCTAATACGATCGGATGCTCTAGGTGAATCGAAAATTTATATGGTTTGTTGTCTGGGTAATAGCTATTCGATTTGTCACTATTCTCTACAACCCATTCTTCGTTATTCATTTTCTGCGACGACTGCGCTCTCGTCTATCCACGGATTAAATTAAACTGAAAACCTTCCCATTTGACCAGTACTTCCGTTCGTTTATTTCTTCTCCTTTTCTTTAGTACTTCCTCTATCTTCCATTGGTATTCGTTCGGGTTTTGGGCGAATTTTTGAAGTTCTTCCTCGTAAAATGATCCTTCTATGATGTCGTTTTGGAGGTCTTTAAGCCAATACACCGGTATACCGCTCCTTATTCTTCTATCCGTTATTGTAAATCCTTCGGTACTCCATTTCGTTTCGTATCCTTTCTCGAACGTTCTCTTGCTCAATGATATCCTTACGTGAGCTCCCACCTTGAATTTATACCCGCGTTCTCTTCCCCGTTTCCTCTCCTTACTTCCATCTTCTCCGTATACCTCCAACCAAATTTCTGCTTCGTTTCTTTTATTCACTTCAGAGGGGATTCTTCCGTTTAAACTTCTGTGTGGACGGTTGTTGTAGTTGTGTATTACATCGGGCAATATATCCACGTACCTATACTTCCTTTTATACGTGAAAAATCTGTACAATATCCCTTTCAGAGTGCGTATAAAACGTTCGAAGTAGTTAGCCTTTATATCATCGTTCTGGGTGACTACGTGTTTTACGCTGTTTGATTGGAATAAAGCAGACATTTTCCTATTTCTAAACTCGGATCCTTTATCGGTTCGTATGATGTACGGCGGTCTCGGTTTCATTCTTCCGAAGACTTTCCTCATAGCTTCACAAGCAGTATCCCCCGTTTTATCGGTCATCGGTTCTACCCAAGCATATCTGGAAAAACAGTCTATCACTATCAGCAGATATTTAAAACCGTTATTTTCTTCGGCTATGTTCGAAACGTCGCATAAGTCCGCATCGGCTTGTACGTTTACTCCGCTCATAATTACTCTGTTTCTATTGAACTTTCTTCTCGCATTTTTATTCGCGGTGTACGCCTCTTGTGTTTCCAACCATTTCCTTACTCCATACTTTTTCACCTTGTTTGTTCAGCGAGGTGTAAAATATTTGAATACCAGCAAATGCTCCGGGTTTCTTCGGGTCGTAATAGTCTTCCTCCATATCCTTTGTCTTCTTTATTCATTTCAGTCATTCGTCGTACCAATCGCTTAATAGTTTGATTCACTTTGTTCGTCTTGAATTGGGTGTCTCTGTAGTCTCCGCATTGATACTTAAAGGGGCATTAGCACGTTTTTTGCAAAATTTATTTTTTCAAATTTCCCATTTATAATGATAGTTTATGTCATTTAAACTAACTTAAGAGGGTAAAACATCTTATTACACAAACCAATTATCTGCAGCGGTAAAAAATATGTTGCGTATAAAGCAAAAAATTGCATGGCGGCCATTTTATTGAACACAATTTATTATTTTATATTACAAAAACGTTTCCCATGGCTTTACCGAAACATGTACACTCATTTTAAACTTTATTTTCCGAAGAGAGAAGGATGTTTTACCATTGGTGAAATTATTTTTCAAATACATTTCATCAACTTAATTGAGCGAAAAAACGTGCTACAGTGCCTTTAAGGAAATACAACGGCGAGATTCCCCTCAGCGATTTCGTTCCCCTTACATATAGTTTCCATTTGTGTGTGACTTTTGATTCATCAATTCCTTCTAGGGCTTTGCGGAACTTATCTTCGAATGCTCCTTCTCTAATTCGTTTCACCTTTTGGGTTAATATAACTGCGTAAGCCAGTGTCAACAATCTTTCTAGTGAAGCTGTAATCCTTTCCCTTTCTTCCACTTCGTCCGTTATTACATTAAAACTCGCGTGTTCCTCTTCCGTCGAATACATACTTACTGGTTTGCTTGTTTTCTTGTAAACTCGGTAGTAGCCTCGGTTATAGATATTAAGAACGTCTGTCGTCTCGGGCTCCCACCAACACTTACGCTTTTCTCGTTTACTCTCAGTCGCGTCAGACCGCGAAGAACTAACGAGGTTCCTTGGCGTCGAAGCGAGACTGCGGGCGTCGGAGAGTTTCGATCGACAACGTTTGCATACGGTTTTCTCCTTCCTTTTCTGAGGGAATCGTTTTTTAATCGTTTTTGGCTGGGTGCCTGCCGCATTCCGCTTCCTTTTTCTTGGCACGAAACTGCTCGGGTGATGGATACCAACTAGATGGGCACTCAGGCCGGAGGTCAAACGCTGATCCGGACACTACAATACTACTCACATTTAGTTATTGAGAAGGTATGATTAATGAGAACAAGTTTCTATGGATAGTCAACTTCTTTATCTTTTAATGCGACGTTACAATACAGATCCAGTCCAATCCAATCTAATCACATGTAAAACATAATTACCACAATTGTAGATCTACATATTTTCCTGCTGACACGATAATGTATCACATCCTTGATAATGGTGCAAGTATATGTAAAGAAACGTCGCATTCATAGCAATAAAGAAGTTGAATATCCATAGAATATGTTCGCATTCATTATGTAATAGTTCGAATAAGTTATCCGACTTTTCCTTCAATGAAATCAAATGGTTGTAATTCGAAATAAAGGTTTAAGATTTGAGCAATTTAAAATTTATTATAACACTTTATTTTAGAATCTTTTTGTAGTTATTCTAGTTAGCAATAATCTTCATTTTCAGTATGTAATACTCTCTACTCACGAATTATTTTACAGATGTGTTGACTGATGTTTACATGAATATTACAAAGAAGAACTAATTACAAAATTAATACTGTAGGCAAAATCATGGTTACAATCATACGTGCATTAAACTGGGAAGAAACTGGCATTATGGCAGTCAATTATACTTCAATTTCATATGGCCACCCTAGATCACCAGAACAGGTTATTCTAGAATTATTGAAATCTGTACATAATAATATCATACCGTATCATCTAAGAGATTCTCGGAAATCACATTACGTATTTTCATGTACTTAAACGCCCCGTTCGTTTGCGCCATAATCTAAACAAAGCACTTTACACCCTCACGGCCACTATAACATATAGTAATGATAAAATGATAAACTTCCGTCATTTTCAGTATGTTATACTCTCTACGCGGTATTTTACAGATATGTTGACTAATTTATACATAGATATTGCAAAGAAGAACTTGGAGCGACATTGATATAAGAACGCTTTTGCCTGTTTGCAATCCCCTTTTTCATTGAATTAAAATGTTTTAAAACCACAATTCACATAATGCTCATTTGTATATTAAGAGTTGTCATTCGCCTAATTAAGGGTAAAGAAGTAGCCTAAAAACGTTGTGTGTCCAAAATGAAGAAGTTGACATTCATACCATAATTTGTGTAGTACCGACCAACTTCTAAGTATCCATCAAGAACCTACATGTATGCAAGTCTAGTACATTTAAGATTTTCTCTTAAGCTAAATTCTAAAAAAGGGTTCAATTCATGAATAACAACATCTAACATTTTGAGTATTTTCAATCGAAACTATCAACTCTTCTGCGTTCTAAACAGCAACTGAAATTCGATGCAAAACTATTCACAAATATATATTTAACTTTACAACTTATTGAAAAGAAATGTCTCAAATATTGTTCATTTTAGAGGTTATTTGTTCATAATGTTTTGTTTGTAGACATTTGAATTTGAAATGCTCTCTTAGTTTACAAAGTCACATGATAATTGTGGTTAATAAAGGAACCTTTCTGAATGAATTCTATCTTGAAAACAAATTGTTTATTAACTTGCATAGATATCAAAATAGAATATGCCCATTCATCCCGCACGATGTAATAGAAGATTACTTTTAAAAAAAATGCCAATTTGGTATGAAACCATCATATTTAAATCAATAAAAAAAATGTGCTTACTATTGACATTATTGGCAGCTATATATATATTGCCTTGATAATGATAAACTT
The DNA here is from genome assembly GCA_936450465.1 of Gibbula magus. NCBI lineage: Eukaryota > Metazoa > Mollusca > Gastropoda > Trochida > Trochidae > Gibbula > Gibbula magus. The sequence goes on from OW388293.1 coordinate 35,981,553, forward strand.
TCAACAATAGAAAATGTATAGAAATCAAAGGCATATACACAAAAATAAACGTATTTTATCCAATAGAAAATGATTTCTTTGAATATATTTTTTCCATCTTTTCTACTGATTTTATGGGATAAAAGGATAAGATCACGTATGCCAAAACTGAAAATTAAGGTTATGTCATTTATAGTCTACAGGTAATCATTGTTTAAGAATACCTCCTTTAGAAATAATGAACAGTTTTTTAAGAAATTATTTGAAAATTTAGACTAGACATGACATGTCTTTCTGTTATCTAGTGTCCCTATGCTGAACCAAATATAGATACATACTGTGGCATGATTCCTGATGTAGGTTATCATCTTAATAATTCGAAAAAGATGAAAAGTTCTCAGTTTAAACCCAGTAGAATGTCTGTAAAACGCGATCCAGTAAACTACTCCTGGTAAGTATAAGGTGAAGGGGATTCCCTGTTTGTGGACTTTCTGAAATTTGCCATGTTCAAGAAATAAGTCTTCATGCTGTTTTAGACATAGCGTCAGGTTTTACGAGAATCAAGTCAACCTTTCTCTAGATATTTTGATCAATCTTAATAATGACAAATTCTTTGCCCATATGTGACATTACATTTATGACATTGTTTACCAAAATCGATTTGTGAAAATATTTATTCAACTTCCCAATCTGGCCAATAAGGCCTGAAAAGCCTGATGGGCTTATGGCATGGCATGGCATCCGTCCGTCCGTAAACTTTTTGCCTTTTCGACTTCTTCTCCAGAACCAATGGGTCTAGGGAGCTGAAATTTTGTATAGACACTCCTTGGGCAATGGGGATTCTAAAAAGTAGATTTGGTGATCCAGTGACCCCAAGTAAGGGCCTAACAGGCCATAACCTAAAAACCTATTTTGATCTTCTTCTCCAGAACGGAAATACCTAGAAGACTGTAATATTGCGTGCGGAGTCTATCACCAATGGAGATTCTAAGTTGTAGATTTGGTGACCCCGTGACCCCAAATATGGACGACAGCCTAAAAAAAACTGTTTATGTGCACTTGGGTATATACTATAGGAAACTGAATGATGACACATAGTGTTCTTCCCAAATGAAAATACTGCTTTATTATTGGAATCCACTCCCAAATATTTACCATTGTTACATAACTTAAAAGAAATCAAAATACTTCACATCTGGAACAATATATTACAGGCATGAGGTTAGCCTCATCAACAACAGCACAAATAGACATCTTTCCAGCGGACTGTGATATATGTAAACTGTTTATGCTGTGCCTTAATCATTGGCACACATGATGATTACACTGTAAATAAGAAGTTTTATATATATACATGTTTAGTGTCATTGTGTCCACTTACCTCCTTTTTAAGAAAACATTTTCTGATGAAATCGAATACTGTACAATTGTTCTCACAACATAATGATGTTTCTGAGCAGAATATATCCAGTCCAGACAAAGAAGGAGTCATGTTTTCCTTTCAAATATCGCTGCTCAAATAATTAAATGTGTAAGCAAGTGATGATGGTTATATTGGGTAATCACATCTGTCAGTTTTCTGCTTAAAAAATATGTGGAGTGCACTTTCATACCTTGATAGATGATTATATAGACAAAATGTGACCTTAATTGATTTGTCTTTGAATATGAATATCTATAGTTTTCAGGAAAAGACATACATATGTATTTTACTCCAATTAGTGTTATAGCTTCAGAGTTGTTTACTTGTTCATTGTGTTTGAATGTAAAATTTCATTGCCATGATTCAATGATGATATTAAGAACGCACACCTTGAAGACATCTTCCCTTTTAAAATGTAGTTAAACACGAAATAATATTAGTATTTGGCTTTGAAACGTTTGGAATTTAAATAATGACCGAATCGGCTCAACATGTGAATGGTGCATTCGCATATTTCATCGAATCAGTGTCTTTTCATTTTTTTCGTGACCTAAAAATAATTTAAAAGAATACAAGAAAATTTAAAAAAAAGAAGTTTTGATACAATTATACTGATAATATTTAAGAAATATGATTCTTGAGATAATCAGATTATCAGAAACCTGTCAAACAAAGACTGTGTCTTCGTGAGCTTAAGGGCCAGATTAAAGGACCACAACCACCTACACCATGCTGTATGCCCTGGTTGAACTGTTGCTATGGCTTCTTGTTGCACCACCCGGAAGGGATGTGACTGATATTTTGATGGGGGTTTAGTAGGGGTTTAACTTGAAATATCAACTGCGTAGAACTAATCAATATTAAAATGATTAATAACCAATTGTTAATATAAAGCGAAATAATTTAGACTCATTTCACAGCAAAGTTAGATCTTGCTAGCTCGAGGGTTTAAATTTGTCTCCATAACTGTAATGAGCTAGGCTATTTCGTTTTACTTCTTTGTCAATGGATTTCCAGTTAATGATGTCTGAATAGTATGATTTATATTTTTATAAGTCATATTATTGTCAAGAGCACACACATTCAATTCAACGTCGATCATGAAAATTTAAAATGTAAATTCGTATTCCAAGGCGATGTGAGTTATAGAAATGTAGGTCCTTACAATATTATCTATCGCAAGCCATTCACGTGTGAAAGGTGGGCCTTTAATAAAACAATGCTAGCTCTTTATGTTAGTCAATGGGCAAGAGAGAATCGTCTGTCAATAGTACGCAAATGTTAATTGGCTTAACTATGACGGTTTCAGATCAAATTGGCATCGTTTATGGAAATCAAATATTTATTACATTGTTTGTCCTTTGGATGGATTTGACATATTCTGGTAAGTTGATGAAATATTCTAAAGTAAAATTTATTCGGAAATATTCCTAATCTCTAATTTTGTCTAAACATAAGTTTAAAGTTTAACACATCAACATACAGCATATTAGTACAAAATAATCTCTATGATAAAACAGAATTAAAACATCTCTAAATTTGTGAATGATTTAATATTTTAGAATGCAAAATATGTATAACCTCGATTGAATACATGTTGGATATTATTCTTCTTGAACAAAGCCTTAATTTTGAAAAAACATAGCTGAAGAAAAATCTGCTTTGGTGTGTAAAGTATATAGTATGTTTCCTCTCTGAAAATGTTAACTTGACACAAATCAAATCTAATACGATGAGACAAGAATTTTAAAAACAAAAAAGGGAATGTTGCCAAACGTTGATGATTTAACCTTGAAACATTGTAAGCCACAACTATCTTTTCCTGGTCACAATACTTTTCATGGTACGTGCCATCGGTTGATGTAGACATGTGTTATGTGTTTTACGATGTTAACAATTACTTGAAATTCATTCTGTCTAACTAAATAGTTTCGTTATGTTTTAAAAATGTTTCTTGAGGTGTTTTTATGTAATTATTTAATGAGTATCGCTTTACTTGAAACAGAACTAAATAAGAAAAATGACATATGATTTTATCACAAATGGCATTATGATAAATGTCGTTGTGGGGATTTAATCGTGTGACACAAAATCTAATCTTATTACGGTAGCCGAGTTTACATTCCTTTTTGGATTGCCATCATACACTAATAACATGTTAAAATGCATGTACGGTCGCAGTTGTGATTTTGATGGTTCAGTATCACTAAGAAGGCTATAATATGCTACAAAAAATGAAACAATGCAATTTATACAAGAAGATTTTTTTAGTTCTTTCTTCATTCTTCTTGTTTTACCAATTTTGTGAATTATCAGCTATAACTCACAGGGGCAAGCCCTGTCCATGCTAAACCGGAAGTTGGCAGTCGTCAACAACCATTTTCTCGACAGACAGTAGTTTTTCAACTGGGGTGGGTCCCGACATTGTTTAGTTTTGAACATTTTCCATTGAATACTGTTAACAATATCAACTTGTTTCAACTCTTGAATAGCTATAGTTTACAATCGCTACATCTTTAGAACATGACATGTAATAGATAATTTAGAATTTTAACATTTCGGAACGAGTCAATCGTCGTAAGAGAGAAAATCCGCGAAAAGGCTCCTTTTTACATGAATACAGCAAATCTACATGGATGTAGCCGATATTTTATGATGTTTTAAGTTCAATATGATAATCTAGGACGTGGGTCAAAGTAATAGCATTCCTAGATTAACCGAAGCCGATATATCAGCAAAATTAAAAACTGTACACATTGATGGTAGTTGCTCCTGTTGACAAACACACTGTCCAGGTTGTTGAAAATGAACTTTACGGGTAGTTGGTCCGATAATTGTAAGTAGGTAACAGAAAAAAACGTTATGCAGAATGAAAATGAGGGTCATCAGTAACTTTATTTATCTATCCTAATGAAGTAGACCTTATGTAGGAAGTTATGACTTGAGTAATGTTTCTTGAGAATGCCACTAAATCTGACTTTTTATGCTTTTCTTCAGTGACTCCCGCTTGTAACTGAAGTTACCAAGCTTGACCAATGTATACAATACTAGTTCATTTTGCACGTGAATTTTTGGTGATTAAACTTTTGCCTTGACTTTTGTCTTTTAACCATTATGAATAAAGCCGTGACATTTGCCAATGACTCTTCATAATGAAAAAATAAACATAAGATGAAAGTTTTCTCGTTTAATGTGTTTTCTCGAAATATGCTATTTGATTTTGTGAAAACTATTGTTCATAAACCTTTTTATAAATAAAGAAGACCAAATCAGAGACAAATACCAATTTGTTTTAGGTCATTTATCTTATTATCATCAGATATATTCGAAGAACATATGCTAATGAGCAAGACCCTTAAGAGTCAAATGCCTAGATCTTTGAACTTATGCTTGGTCGACATGGCCGCTGAGAGGTGAGTTTTCATTGGTTAAGAAGCAGGGATACAGTATGATGTTCCCATTTCCCCCGCTAGGGAATTTTGCTGGAGACGATTTCAAGCTATATAGAACAGAGATTAGGATCGGAAATATGAAGGGAGTAACTTCTGTGGGAAGAGAATGGAGTCAAATGCGTTCTCAGAACATTCTTCTTTAACACCATTGATCTATGTACTCTTTCCTCCCTAAATAACATTCTCAATGTACAGTTAAGGCATATAACACATAACCATTACAGTAAAAAATTACGACAAAGATATTATTCCATGCATCATTAATATTTTAAAAGTTTCTGTCTTAATTTGTTAATTTTTAAATATACATATGTGTAAATACAATGTCGTCTCTCAAAGACATAGGATTATGGTGAATCCAAACTAAAATTCTGGTATTCACAATCACCCATCAACATTTAAGATTGAAACTTCGGTGAACTTTTTTGATGGACTGCACGGTCCTCTGAATCTATTTTAAATGTAAAGCTACATGACCAGGATTAAAAAAAAAGCTTAATGCATCTTAAAAGATTATGTTAGTTTGTAATTTTGTTGATGATATCACAACCAAGGTCACGTCCCAATAATGTACAAGGCATAATTTGAGTAAACTGTGATTGCAGACAGCTATATAATTTAGTGTTCATTTCAATCAGTAACATCTACAAATGCTATGCGTAAATATTTACAAACATATAGATATAGTCTTCACAAATTGATGACATGTCCCTGAAATTAATTAAATTGTATTATGCAGAAACCTTTAAATATAAATGGTAAAAACAACAGGTTCAATATATCAACAAATATTTTCCCCGATAATTTAAATTTTCAAAATAACAGTCCACAGATTCATTGATCAATGTCATTACCATCACACTGTCTTATATTGCTGATAACAGTCAAGTTATCAGCAATATAAGACAGTAGTTGAAGATGGCATCCGTTACATCGTGCTTTGGATAAATGCTTTATAGGGATAGTAATAAATTATTATTACATTATTTTTCAAGATAACAATATTTTTAAGGTGTAAGAATGACACAAATGACACTATTATTAAAAATAGTAAGTTGTAGTTAAAACATATAGTCGATGGATATGTTAAACTTGTATTCGTTTGTTTTTTCGACATTTACGCAAATTTTAATGTTAATGTGTACATTAGTTTACTAATTAAATTGTCAATAAAATTGTATGAACAGCAGCAACTAAAATCAATTCAAGTTGCATCTTTACATGTAATATTAACCCCTACAATGTAAAAACAAAGAAGGGTTTCCTGCATAGCAACTACCATGGACAGTTAGTTTTTGAATTTTTCAACAACCTGGACAGTGATGGAGCAACTACCATCACTGTGTACAGTTTTTAATTTTGCTAATATCTCCGTTTCGATCAATATGTGCAAGCTGTAACTTTGATGCAAGTCCTAAACAATCACATTCGACATAAAATCACAAAAAAACATAGGCCTGATCCATGTAGATTTGCTGTATTCATGTAGAAAGTCGCATTTTCGCGGATTTTCTACCTGGCGACAATTGACTGGCTCCAAAATGTTAAAATTCTAAACTATATATTACATGTCATGTTCAACAGATTTACTATTGTAAACTATCGCTATTCAAGAGTTGAAACAAGTTGATATCGTAAACATCATTCAATTGAAAATACTCAAAACTAACCAATTTCGGGACCCACCCGAGTTGAAAAACTATTGTCTGTCGAGAAAATGGTTGTTGACGACTGCCAGCTTCCGGTTTAGCATGATCAGGGCTTACCCCCTGTGTAATTGTATACAACCTTTATTAAAATAAAATGAATTATTTCAATTACAACAATGATAAAGAATGAATGAATAAATAAACACAAAAACAATTCTATGTTTTCCTCTATGGTAATGAATAGTATTATATTCTTTGATATGTTGTCATGATCATTGTCACGTGTTACCCAAGCTTCCTTCTTGAAAACAGTCAAACAGTTGCAAAACAACGTGTTTCGTTTCGTCTATACCTATTCAAATTGTATTGTCTGACAGTCATCACATTGACACAGCAATCACATGTTTCGTTTTGTCACAATAAAACATTTATATGAAAACTACTTGAAAAACCACATTTCAAGATTTAAAATAGATGACAAAAGATGCTTGAAACGATACAGGTACACTCGAGATAAAGGTTGCTTATAATACAGCTACTGTATTTCACACTGCATGTATGTTCAACAATATATTATGAAGCGGATAACATTGGAATTCATTGGAAACGATAAGATGTCCTGTCATATTCGCAGGTTATTATATTTTGATAAAGTATTGTGGAATTAAAACCGTCCCTTGATGTGCTTTGCTAATATGTCATCGCTTATCAGTCGTATTAGTGATCTGTCCAATCTAACTGAACCATAATATCGAAGTCACCAGAAATGATTGATGCATTAATTTAACAGAAAATAATACATCTTGATTGTTTGTGTTAATCTATCAAACATGTCTACAACATACGTACTTTCTTCCTTATTTTAGAACATTTAATCTAAAGTTAGATGCCACCTTTAAGAGATTGTGTTCATTTAGATTCAAGTAACGAGTTAAAAGCTCATCCATCTGTTCAGTCTTTCTATATATGATACGTAGATCTAATTGTACTGATATAAATTACTATCTGTTGAAATTTATTTAAGGAACATTACAAGTTGATTTGGAGTGAAGGTAACATTACTGCGTATCAAATGAGGAATGTTCATTATGCTTGAATAAAATTATATTCTATTGGCCACTTAGAAAATTCGTTTTCTTTAAATTTAAACAAAAGTATGAACTTTCTTTAAAATATTTTTAACTTGTTTTAAATTTTCGTTTCCTTATTGCATGTTTAACCTTCACCGCTGCATTGTTGTAAATATTTATTGTTAATAAAAGGCCAACGGTTATATACCATAAATGTAAGCAAACGTTTTATGTAACATTGGTCACATCATTTTAATTTGTTTTAAAATCTTTGCTTCCTCGTGGCATATTAAACGTTTGTCGTATCCTTGTTGTAAATATTTATTCTAAAGAAAGGCCAAATGATTCATGCTGTAAACATTAAACAACGTCTTAGTTCTTTAAAGACCAATTGATGTATATAACAAAACAAGCTCATATTTCATTTGATTAAAGCTGATAAATATTATTTCTGCGATGAGCATTGTTGTATCAGTGAATACCAGAAGGTTTTTCATGACAAATCCATTCACATCGTGTCTTTCTTCTCTTTCAATTCCTTGCTTGGCATAAACACTCAAAAGCTTTATTTTGATAGGTAAAACATGATATGTGTGTTCATTGTCTTACCCACACACGTATATTTCGTGGGTGACATTATGCCACGACGTGGAGTCTTTGACGTCATTACATGTCAACAAGTTGCAACACCAAAACAAACTGAACTTAACAATATGTTCATATATTTAGACTGTATTGTATCAGAATGTTTTCATTGAGTTTTGAAGCATCTATTCTAGTTTTTGCTCATCTCAAAATATGATACGGATTGAGGTAATCAAATGTAGACAGCAATATGGGTGCAGTGAAAATGGTCGAGCGACAAATGGGTTGGGATCCAGTAAAAAGCCATCAATGATGTTAGTGTTTCAAATACAAAATTATTTGTGGAAAATATACTTATAACGTCAATCGTTAGAGAAATCTTTTATCTACACCATGACATGTGATAAATAATGTTCATATCACGACATTGTAATGAAATTTGGTTTCAAAGAGATGTAACCCTTCGAGTAGCGCGCGCTAAGGGTATCTGACGTCATATAAACATAATCCCCTTTATTGCATAAAACGTACTACACATCAACAATCGTTTCCGAAGGGTGAAGACTCGTCTTTAGCGCAAGTCGCCATATAAGTAACCCATGTGATGCACTTGCTGCACGTGCTTCTCTTGCAAGTTAGGCTACTCTTGTCATAAATTACTGAATGTGACGATTGCTTTCAAATTGTATACAATGTTTCTAAATGTTCTGAGAATATACAAATTATTGCCTGTTTAATTTACTTTTTATTGAGATAAGACCAACAAATTATGACGAATATATTCTCATTGATTATAAAATCAAAGCAAAGCAAAATACCTGGTTGGGTAAAACATTTATTCTAATATTTGTAGAAAATACATAATTAAATTAAAAGGTAACTAAATAACCGGCAAAAAATATATAATTCGATTTCTTTCATTGCTCATAAACTTTATTTTTCTTTCGTGTCTTTGGATAGGCGTACAGTGTGTGAGCTAGTCCACAATGCTTTGCGCTTGAAAATAATAGACTTGATCTATATTTAGACTGGAAAACACCTTTACTAATTAGTGCAATTTCTCGGATTATTTTGGCTCGAAAAAACCTATGAAAAAATAAGTGTATATATTACACGGAGTTAGATTTTTGGTAATTTTCCGATATGTTCATCAACATCCTTGATGGCTCTTTAAGAGAACAATGGCATTGTTCAAAGTCATTTTGCTGAAAAAAACCAACATTGTTGTTATTTTAGTTTGTAATGACAACCATACCGTTATCAAAATGTTGAAGTACGTGAGGCATACAAGATGATTAGCATCCTCGATAATCCAGCGCTATTGTTCCGATAAATTGACACACAAGCGCTGGAAAACAGTAAGGGTATTTATCCCTAACCTAGTTATCTCCTCTTGAGTCCATGTTATCCAATCAGAAACGAAACGCAGACACTATCTGCGTAAACAACTCGACCAATCAAAACGCATCACTACCGTTGTTTATAGAAACAAACGTGGCGGCGGTTTACGATAAAGTTTGTAACAAATTAAGCGTAGAAAACCTGACAGAAACTCAAAAGAAATTTTTAAGAAGTATGTACGAGAAGAAGGGTGTATTCATGTCCATCAAAACGGGTGGAGGTAAATGATTAAAATCCCTGTGCTACCAGGCCTTCCCAATCATCTGCGAAAGCCAAGATCCTGACACGAGAGTGCTTGTTATTTCACCCTTGATTTCAAGTGATCTCATTGGTTGTTAGAAAGCAAGCGTTTCGCTGAGTCATTGCGAAGGGAGGTAACTAGGTTAAGGATAAATACCCTTACTGTTTTCCAGCGCTTGTGTGTAGATTTATCGGAACAATAGCGCTGGATTATCGAGGATGGATTATTAGTAGTTGTCGTAAACTTAATGTGGTTCTCTTACCTGCCAAATACTACATGTGTAAGTTCAAACCCATGTCAAATATATGACACGATTTGATCATCCGATGGCCTTATACACGTGCAGAAACCGAAATTAAACACCCCTTTTACATGTATACAGCTTATATGACTTATCAAACACTCAAATATGTCTTTTTGTGCCGTTTTCCAAACGGAAATTATCTGATTGATGACTTGCTACATTGACAATTATTTGCCAATTGTCAAAACAGCCTTGAGTCAATAACAAAAGGAATATTCACAGATTAATATGACAACAATTTCGTAGGCCCTTTTGTCTATGTCGCGGCAATATCAGTTAGACCATTTAGTCATATATCGACAAGATAATATTTCAAGCACGGACCTTTGTATTCTCTGACTTATGTGTATGAAGTAAGTAAAGCAGAAGTTCATTGAGTCAGGTCCCACACGGTTCTTATCTTTTGTTCCCTTTCTCTGTGTAGGAGTTGCCATGTGTCTCATCAGTTACATGATTAAACTCTCCAGATTAAGTCGTTCTCATACATCTCGCAATGTCCTCAATACTTCGTCTTTCTTTAGGAGAGGGACATGACTAGAATAGATGTGATAAACACATGTTTTTTCAAATCTTCATAAGTGGAAATGAGAGGAAATTTCCAGTTGGTTTCCGAGGAACTGAGGGTTCGACTTATAATGACCATATTTATACCCGCATATATGAGCATTACAAATAACATTTTTAGGCTTTTTGGAAGTCATCATTATTCATTAGAGTCTTTACCGCTTTGGTACATGTATATAAGTATTGGAAAGTAAATTGACTTATCAACAGGTCAGCAACATCAACAATGCGATTATACATGTAACTGATAATCTTATATATATATTTCCTTTGTCAATTAAAAATTATATTTGAAACAGTAGTAACGTTTGATATATGTGTAACGTGGTGAATATACTACAAACAAATTATTATGAAAATTTAAATTTAAATTCGTCATAAATAGTATAACTGATATGTAATATCAAATTTCAATCTCAAATGTAAATGTGTCAGTTGTTGAATAAATTCAATAAACACAACATGTGTGAGATGATATTGGTCTAGTGTTACATTGCATATACAGCATGGTTGAAGGTATTAGTAATTAATTTTCTCAGTAACATGTACAAAATGTTATGAGAAAACGTTTTACATTCGCATTCCATCATCCCTAAACCCGTTTAGCTTCTCACATGACCTGTCTTTTCACATGACCTGTACGATTGGCAAATCCGACTGAACGGCTGTGTATGAATTGGCTATTTAGTAATCAAATTCAACAAATGAACCTAAAGGGTAATAACAGCAAGGGCACTGTACTATATCATAGATGAATTATTTTGAAAATGTTTACTCGTCTAATTCATTTCTGAGTACTTTGAAGATCTTTAAATAATTTAGTAAATCATGCACGTGATTGAAATTGAAAGTAACCTTTCACACTTAAGGTTACAAATTGGATTTAAAAATTCACAACGGAATAAGATTGTGATTTCCAAACCTATTATCACAAATAATGTAACAGTTCATTTGATCAATATATTAAATTAATAAGAATTCATCATGTTGCACAATTTGCTGTGTTGTTTAAACATTGAGGCCCCCGAACACCTACCGACCCCAAACCTCCCAACAGACAACTAGTATTTCGGACACGCCATGGTTCTTTTACTATGAATCGATGACTTTAATACTTTCTTAGATAGACGTGAGCAAGAGGCTTAGATCTTGCGAGTAAACTCACTGTATATTTGAAATCAATTGAAATGAAGGTAAGAATATATGTCAAATTTCATACAAATGAAAATAGATATAAGATTGTTAACAATGTTCTTCAGAAGAAATCAAGTTATTATCAATTAGATAAACATAAAACAAAACTGGGTCTATGTGGTCTCTAATACAAACAATGGTCCAATGTCTGGAGTATGACGATAAGCTTAATTTCCTCTTCAAGAAGTTACCACTTACAAAGGATCTATAAAATACTTCGTTTTTTTAAGGGCCTACATTTCTATCATTCACATCACTGTAGAATAAAAAGTAAGATTTTAAATTGTCATTATCGACTTTGAATTGAATGTGTGTGCTCTTAAACAGTCATATGACTATAAAAAATATAAATCATACAATTCATTTACTGGAAATCCATTGACAAAGAAGTCGACATTTATACATGCATTTATACCAGTTTAACTTGCACCTTTCAAACCGTTTATAAGCCAGTGAACAAAAACATTATGAAATATATTTCTTAATTAACCATTTGTTATTAATCATTTCAACATCGATTTTTTTTCTACGCAGTTGATATCCCAAGTTAAACCCCTACTAAACACCAATAGTGCATCAAAATACCATTCCAACCCTTCCGGGTGGTGCAACAAGAAGCCATAGCACAGTTCAGCCAGGGCATATATCATTGTGTAGGTGGTAGTTGTTTTTTAATCTGATTATATCAAAAATCTTATTTCTCAAAACATTATTGGCATAATTTTATCAAAACTGTTATTTAGATGCTGATTCGATGAAAAATACGAATGCACCATTCACGTATTTAGACGATTCGGTCATTAACTTTACTTCCAAACATTTCAAAGTTTACATTCAAACACAATGAACAAGTAAACAACTCTGAAGCTATAACACTAATTGGAGTAAAATACATATGTCTGTCTGTTCCTGAAAACTATAGATATTCATATTCAAAGACAAATTCGATGAAAATTATGCAATTAAGGTCACATTTGGTCTAAATAATCCTCTATCAATGTATGTTTAAACTAAAACATACTCCTTCTTTGTCTGGACTGGATATATTCTGCTCAGAAGCACCATTATGTTGTGAGGACAATTGTATGGTATTCGATTTCATCAGATGTTGGATGTTTCTGTAAAAGAAGGTAAGTGGACACAGTGACACTAAACATGTAATCATCATGTGGGCCAATCATTAAGGCACGGCATAAGCAGTTGACATATTTCACCGTATGTTGTTGTTGATGAGGCTAACCTCATGCCTTCCTGTGTGATGATATTGTCTACAGACTGTGTCATTAACTAAACAACCTGAAGAAGCAGGTGTAAGATTTACCTGTTTGACATATCTATCATATTTATTTCAACTCCATTTTGATTCTGTACAAGGAAGAAGGCATGTTGATTCACTAAGCTGCATTATTTGACAAATAACTGCTTCATCTCAAAATGTAATATATAGAGATTATTACAAGAGGAAGGGTGTCATATGACTTTTACGAAACAACTATGAATATTGCATTGCCCGAGCGAGAGCGAGGGTTATACATGTACACAAATTTGCAAGAGTTTCGAAAAAGTCATATGGCACACTTTCGAGTGTAATAATTTCTTTATTACCCATTCTATTCCATTTGAATCGCGAAAAAATAGCCAGTAGTCGACCAACTTCTCTTGCGACTGCAAGCTAATATAAAGTGACGTCACGAACAATTGATGTATGACGTCACAGACGACGAAATACGGGAAGGCGCGCTGAAACAATGGTTGCTAGGCAAACGTGATATGTGCACATTTGCTCATATCGAAAATATTAACTTGGTTATTTTCAATCATATGGGTAATAAATGATTATGTGATATGTGATCAAAATATAATACAACATAAGCCAAATTATGAGTATATGAGTGTGTGTAGATATGTGACAAGAGTAAACAACTACATCATCAACATGCTATCCCAAAAAGCTGTTTAACAAAGGTTGTCGGTGTAAATTTTATGAAGTACTCGCGGTACTGACCACTATTGTAATGTTACGGTACATTGCATTGCTAATGTTAAGATATGTTCCCTTTTCACGAACCTCAGTCAGCACTATGCCTTTGTACCCGTAGCTTCAGTTTACACCATCAACTAAACCATTAGTTTCAGCAATTATTGTTTAGAAATTAATGAGACTGAGATATATGTATATTTATAAAATAAAATTACATTTTTTAGGGGAAGAACAATATGACTCGTATTGTCAGTAAGAGGTTTTACATGGTAAATGTTCCCACTATGTAAAGGTTATCTTTATAATGACGGGAGGCTCCTAAACTGGCAATGTTTGTAGGGGGCTTTGTAAGTCTGATGTCTGATGAGTTTGATAGGAACTTTTCAAGTGTTTAATTATAACTTAATTTGAAAAACCAATTACAAAAAAGATACAACGCCAGATTGGGAAGGGGAATTAAGATACAATTTTCACAAATACATTTTGGTCCACAAGGTCATGAATGCAATGTCACATATGGGAAAGAATTTTGCATCATTAAGCTTGATCAATATATCTCGAGAAAGGTTCACTTGACTCTCGCAAAAACATGACACTTCATCTAAAAATAAGCATGAAGATTTGAGTTGATTTCTTGACCATGGCATTGATTTTAACGTCACATGGAGTCGCAGGTACCCTTCTAATTTCAGAAAGTCCACAAACCGAGAATCCCGCGAGGAGTCCTGAAAATGTTGTTTAGAGTTTCAACAGTCACATCATGACATACTAAGAGTAGTTCACTGGGTCGCGTTTTACAGACATTTTATTTGGTTTAAACTTTGACGTTTTCATCTTTTTCGAATTATTAAAATGATAACCTACATCGGGAATCATGCCATAGTATGTATCATATTATGTTCAGCATAGGAATACAGGTAACAGAAAGACATGTCATGTCTAGACTAAATTTTCAAATCATTTTTAAAAAAACTGTTCATTATTTCTAAAGAAGGTATCCTTATCTGTAGCCTATAAATGACATTTTAACTAATTTGCAGTTTGGGGACAAGCGATCTTATCTCTCTTAGATCCCATATAAAAAGTAGAAAAGATGTCATTAATACATTAGAATGTTGAAGTAATCATACTATATTAGATAAAATATACATGTATTTATCTATATTGATAGACTTTGATTTCTATACATTTTCTATTGTGTAAAGTTTATCATTAAAAAGGCAATATTAGCTGTCAATGATGTCAATAGTAACCACATTTTTTTTGTATTTTAACATGGCAGTGTAATACATTAAAAAAAATAATCTTGTATTACATTGTGCGAGATGAATGGGCATATTCTATTTTGGTAACTATGTAAGTTGATGAATTATTTGTTTTCAAAATAAAATTCTCTCAGAAATGTTCCTTTATTATCCACAAAAGACGTCGACGTTATTTATGTGACTTTGTTAACTAAGATAGCATTTCAAATTCGAATATCTACAAACAAAACATTAGGATCAAATAACCTCTAAAATAAATAATATTTAAGACATTTCTTTTAAATAAGTTGTAAAGTTAAAGATCTATTTGTGAATGGTTTTGCATTGAATTTCAGTTGGTGTTTGGAACGCAGAAGAGTTGATAGTTTGTTAGATGTAGATATTTAAGAAATAGAAGACGAGTGATTTATCATTCATATTCATGAATAAAACCTACACATGATATCATTATGCTTTAGTTTGTCGTTTATGTCCAGTTCTTGTGTGTTTGTTAGTGTATGAATGTACTGGTAAGGTATTGATATAAGCAAAATTTTGCTTGTTTACAAAACCAGATTTTTTATTAAATAAAAAAAATGTTTAAACAATGAATAACACCTTTTTTTAGAATTTAGCTTAAGAGAAAATCTTAAATGTACTAGACTTACCTACATGTTGCGTAGGTTCTTGATGGAGAAGTAGATGTTGGTAGCTTCAACAGAAATTATGGAATGGATGGCAACTTCTTTACTTTGTACACGTACCGTTTGTAGGCTACTTCTCTCCCCTTTATCAGGTGAATGACAACTCCTAACTTACAAATGAACATTATGTGAATTATGGTTATAAAATATTTTATTTGAATGAAAAACGGGATTAGCAAACGAGCAAAAACCTTTTTATATCAATATCGCCCCCTTACAAATACACTTTCATGAACAGTGATGAACACATGCATAGAGTACAATACATGCAAATGTACAGAAACTTGAGGGAAACCAGAGTTTTAATTATATACAGATTTCAATAATTCTAGAATAACCTGTTCTGATGATCTAGGGTGGCCATATGAAATTGAACAATAATTGACTGCCATAATGCCAGTTTCTTCCCAGTTCACTGCACGTATGATTGTAATCATGAGTTTGCCTACCGTATTATTTTTGTAATTAGTTCTTCTTTGTAATATTCATGTAAACATCAGTCAACATATTTGTACAATATCACATGAGTAGAGAGTATAACATAATGAAAATTAAGTTTATCATTCTATCTTGACCATCGCCATCTGAACCACAACTTACCTTCACCGGACGTGTGTAAATGTTATTGGGTGGTTTGCATGCGTGTTGTGTTAAAATGATGTTTACTTGAAACCTATCTTTGATTAAACAAAATAACTTCCTTGTTTTGTTTAAAATAATTAGTTGAGGTGTTTGCATTTAGTTTTAGTTATCACTACTTATCTATTTTGAAATGCAAAAGAAACTTCAAACATGATTTTTTTTATCAAAAGTGTCGATATCATTAAAGGTACAACCATTGTGTTGTTGGGGGTCACATATTGCAAACGTTATAAACGGTGTTACTTTATCGAGAAGTACCGACTGTTACCGAAAGCTACCATTTTGATGATAGTAGACTTAGCATATTGATGATATGAAGGTTAAAGTAGTGATTTCTGATCGAAAACTGGACAATGCACAGCGTGTGGCGCGCGTCAAACGTAAGTCAAACGTGAGTCAAACGTAATTTTGAAATCTTATTTAGAACAGACAAAAAGTCAAATTTGAGTTGATTATGTTTAATAGGTCACATACCTACTGTGCATGTAAATTGGACGTGCAGTTTCGGTTTCTGCACATGCATAATGATGTTACTCACTTTTAATTGGAAACTAGTAATTATGATATATTTGGCGTTGTGGAGTGAATGTATTTGTAGGCAGCACATGTGGCGATTTGGAACGTATTAAAACCAAATAAAATGTTATGAAACAACGTGGATGTACTTTTAATATGTATTATGTTTTAGTGGTGGTGAGAATGTCAAGTGCTTTGTTTAGATTATGGCGCAAAACATAATCATATATAACTGTATATGTGATAACATATGATATCCTCTACGCAGAAATTTTTTTTTTTTGAGATGTCCCTGAAACTTGCAATTATATACAGCTGCATGAGAGTTCCGGTTTCATAAATCAGATTAAAAATGGAGGTCAATATGCTTGTGTCCAAAATTGTATTCTACTGTTCAAAATCCTAAAAATCAACAATTCGATTTCCTACATGTCTACCTGATTATTGCACACTAAAATAACTCAACTCAAAATAGAGTGTGACTAAAGTTACAAATCGCTAAATAATTTTTTGAAATTGAAACCTTTATTTCGAATTACAACCATTTGATTTCGTGGAAGAAAAGGTCAGTGACATAACTGATGGAACATAATGAATGCGAACAAATTCTATGGAGAGTCAACTACTTTATTGCTATAAATGCGACTTTTCGATGCCGAAACTAGCACCATATAAAGGAAGTGATACATTATCTTGTAAACAGAAAAATATATACAATTGTCGTAATTATGTATTACAAATGATTAGATTGGATTGTACTCGATCTGCATCGAAACGTCACAAGAAAATGATAAAGAAGTTGACTAATCATAGAACTTGTTCTCATTCATCATACCTTCTAAAATGCCCCTCAAAGAAGTTATACAATAATTAAATCTGTAAATAAATAGAAAATTTCATCCAAGTGTCTTCTGATATCAAATATATCAACACGAGTTGATAGAAGTTACAAATATCCGAGGCTTCTTCATTAGTTTTTAATGAAAAATGAACATATCTGATCACAAAACTGCCATTTGGCTTTTAGTGCCGTGATGTCATGGCATTGTGACGCCATCATGATTATGACGTCATAGCATTGTGATGCCATTACTTGATGATGCAAAACCAGTGTGATGTCATGTAGCTGACTCCAAAGGGGCATTGTTCAAAATCTACAGGCAAAACGATATCTCCCAGGAGATATCGCTTGATCTCATACAAGCGATATCTCCTGTGGAACCCAGTTTTTGATGATAAAGAACTGTAACAACATAGTTTTTTCTAAAACTCAATTGCTTTAAAACAATATATTACCATGAGACAGGATGACAAAACGACAATTACAAATGACTAATTGATAAATGGACAGGATACGATGAAACCCATTAGCCATAGGTTATTCATATATTATGTGAAATAATAGTCATGACATCTGTGAAAAAATAATTAATTTCATGGAAAGAAACGTCAGTGCGACAAGAGACTGAAATATGAAATAATGAAATTAGCTGGAAGTGATAAAACGTTATTTCATAAAATACAAGGTGTCTTGTTTTTAATAAGGTAAAACAAGGTCGTTTGATGTTCTTTTAACAAAGTCTATTTCAACTTCACAGTGGCTAGAACTCGGGAACAGAATACCAAATTCATTTTTAATGACTTATGATTTTCTTTTTCTTTTAGTTAATTTAGTAATCTTGACACTTTAGTAATCCATCATCAGTAATTCTGACATATTTTGCAGGCGATCTTATTATTAACTGACTCTATCATTCTTCCTTGTAAGCCACATTATCTGTTTGATGGCTTGTCCTTTGGACGTTTCTCATCATCCTATTTATTTTCCTGTATTCCCTACGAAGTTCTAAATCAAACAAGGGTTAATCATTGGTCTAATAGTAAATTATTCCAATCTTTCTCATTTACCATATCATTTTGTTTGTCAACGCATAGCGTTTGTAGATTTTGAATCTTGAGATTTTATTTGCTCTTCACTTCAGTCAATATAGAGACTAAGGGACGTAATCGCAAAGAAAAACCCTAAAAGAGAGAAATATCATCTTTTTTTATGAGTTCTAACATATGTGCTTTGAAAAATGGTTGTTGAGAAAAAGAAGTTGAGTCGTGAAAACTGAGAATTGAGGGTCTAACAAAAATTGATTGTAAGATCTATTTCATATCTAATTGATAATAATTTCATTTCTTCTGAAGAACATTGTTATCTTATCATCATCTATTTCATTTGTATGCAATTTGACATTTATTCTTACCTTCTTTTTAATTGATTTCAAATATACAGTGAATTTCCTCCCACGACCAAAGCTCTTTGGTCACTTCTATCAAAGAAAGTGTTAAAGCCATTGATTCATAATCAAAGAACGATGGCTTGTCTAAATGACGTCTGTTGACGAAAGTGGTGTTAGGTAGGTAGGTGTTCTATGGCCTCAATGCTTGGACCACGCAGCAAATTGTGCAACATGATTTATTAATATATTGATCAAATGAAAATTATATGTGATAAGGGATTTAGAAATAACAAGTTTTCCCCGTTATGAGCTTTTAAATCTAATTTGTAACCTAGAAGAGTGAATGGTTACTTTCAATATCTAGCATTTGCATGATTTACTAAATTATTTCAAGATGATCAAAATATTCAGCAATATATTGGACAGTAAATAATTTCAAAATAATTCATCTATGATATTGTAAGTCACCTGACCATGAACCACGAACAAACTGAATAAATTTAATGTGATTTTATTTCAATCAGTAAAACATGTATTTCAACAATTAATATAAAATGTAACAATCATTAGTTCATGTCTGGCTTGAAGATATTCGGCTTAAAAGTGACAAAGGTTAATATTACTGTGTGGCAGTGTAGAGCAGAAAATTCCAGAAACAATACTTATCAAATTATTTCTTTATTAATTAATTATGTTTTCCAAATAGAACCAAAGTACTAAACAACTTTACAATCGATCGAAAGGGGATTTTATGAATTTGGAATAGCTCCCTTATGAAGCTCTTTGACTCGCAGCCAAAAGCAGAGTGACAAACAGCGGTGCCGTCGCTGCTTATATAGGGTTCCGTAGGGGTCACGTGATGCAATTCAGCCAATCACGCAACTTCTTAGAAGTCAAGCAAACCATGAGACGTCAAGAAAACAGTAAATATCTATAAGATTCTTGTACGTGTAAATTATGCTCCGCAACGTTTCTGATACATCGTAAACTTCTCTATCTAATGCACTTTACAGAATAACAATGCACCAAGAACTCATAAAGAAATATTCAAAAATAATATTGATATTGGAATTGCAATGTAGTGGAAGGTTATGGTTTACTTCCGTATAGTTATTACAATTACTGAATAAATACTGGGGAGCATGCTCTGCTCCGGTTAAAATCAGCGGAGCATTAGTTAAAACAATGATAATTTATGCGGAGCATATATTTATGATTTGATGCTCCGCTGGAATAAACAAATATTTACAGTCAGCGAGTCATTCGCCCTCGCGCATGAATACAAGATAACCTAGTTCCAAAATACGTTTCCAAAAACTAATAAACCACAGGAATAATTACTTCACCCCGTATACCTTTTTCAGATGCCTTTAGATAGCAAAGAAACATTTATAGTTGTTAAGGTAATTATCTGATGTGAATAAACGTGACAATAAAATACGGTCAAAACAACCACTAACTTGACAAGTAAAATGGCGGCCACCGATAACTTTTACAGATCGGCGAGAGAGATGATGTGACACTATAAACATTCTAAATGCTAAAGTGAGTTGAACAGATGTAGTAGAAGATAAGTAAAACTTACACTTTCATTACTTTACTGATAATGTTTACATGCCGATAGATATTGTTTACCAAGCTCACTGACGGACAGCTGCATGTAAATTAGCCATGTGTTTACATTTCTTAAAATAGCAAGTCAAATGGACATCGGCTAATGGCCATTACAATATAGTACAGTGCCTTTGCTTTTTTTTTACCCTTTAGATACATTTGTTGAATTTGCCGGGGTGTATCAACCGTACACCCTGTCAAGACAGGTCATGGGAGAAGCTAAACGGGTTTAGGGATGACCTTGACCTTAGATGGAATGCGAAGGATAAACGTTTTCTCATCACATTTTGTACATGTAGCTGAGAAAATGAATTACTTATACCTTCAATCAAGCTAAAACAGTATATGCAAGGTAACACTAGATCAATATTCTCTCACACATGCTCGTGTTCATTGAATGTATTCAACAACTGACGCATTTACATTTGAGATAACATAACAGTTATAATATTTACATTGTATGACGAATTTACATTTGAATTTTCATAATAATTTGCTTATAGCATAATTCACCACTTTACACATATATAAAAAGTTACAACTGTTTCAAACATAATTCCAAATTGACAAGGGACATATATTGTTAACATTATCAGTTATATGTCTAATTGTATTGTTCATGTTGCTGACCTTTAGTTCTGTTGATAAGTAAATTTACTTACCAACACTCATCTCCATGTACCAAAGTGGTAAAGACTTTAATGAATGATGACTTCCAAAAGCCTGAAATATGTGATTTGTAATGCTAATTAATGAGCTGATAGCGGATATATATATATATATATATATATATATATATATATACAAAATATATATGTGGTCATTATTGGTCGAACTCTCAGTTCCTCAGACACCATATCAACTAAGAAATTCCTCTCATTTCCGCTTATTAAGATTATTCATTCATTACCAGTGTTTAATTTAAAAAAATGTATTTATCACGTCTATTCTAGTCATGTCCCTCTCCTAAAGAAAGACAAAGTATTGAGGACATTGCGAGAAGAATGAGAACGACTTAATCTGGAGAGTTTAATCATGTAACTGATGAGACACGTGGCAACTCCCACACAGAGAAAGGGACAAAGATAAGAACCTCTTGGGACCTGACTCAATGAAATTCTGCTTTACTAACTTCATATAGAAAAGTCAGAGGATATATAGGCCTGTGCTTGAACATCCTGTCTCAGGGTAAACGTATATGCTCCGCTCAACTTATATACCGGAAGCACGAAGGTTTATGGGTAGATAATTGGAGCGGAGCATATACGTTTTAAGCTGAGACAGGGTGGTGCTTGAAGTATTATGTTGTCAGTATGTGACTAAATGGTATAACTGATATTGCAGCGAGAAGTCAAAAGCGCAGATGGACAAACTGGCCAAATTAAAAGACAAACAGGTTGAAAAGAAATGTCATAGTTTGATTTATACATTATAATATTACAAAGTAACAATGACAAGTGTTGGTATCTGTTTCATCTGCGGGTGTTTCTTTTGGTTATTCACTCAAAGCTAATTTCTATCTGATGTTTTCATTCGAGTCAATGTCCTGACTACACAACACACTTAAGGTGTAAACAGTGGTATGTATATATGTATCTCCCTTTTTAAAGATTTAAGTATGGTATCGCATATTGTCCGTCATATGACGTCAAAGACTTCACGTCATGGCATCATGTCATCCACGATATATACATGTGTGGGTATGATAACATTCACATATGATAACATATGAGGAACATTCACATTATGAACATATTTATGAAACGAGTGAGTGGTTTGTATTTAACGAGCGAAAGCGAGTAAATACAAATACCATCTCACGAGTTTCATAAATATGTTAATAAACAGAAATGAGTTTAGTATTTTATTTATTACTCACTGATTCAAATGCCTCTTAATTCCATAAACTCGTCGATAAATGGGACACACTCCATTGCGACCGCGGCACTGACATTGTGACGTCATATTTTTGTCATTATGACGTCACGTCAATCGGCAGCACGCGATGCTATTACACTAAGTGTAATAACACGGTAGATTTATTAAACTGCGACATCTTCAACGGGTGAGTAATAATTTTCAAATACCTCGAGTTTTCGACGTCGTATTCAGAAACGGACTAGTTTGTGAGTTTAGTCCAAACATTAAATCAGTCAAAGAATACCTCTACGCGGTTTGAATTTTTAGCAGCTCCGACTAAGTCGGAGCTGCTATCAGTTCTTGTGCAGTTTCAATCGCCGCCGCCGCCGCCGCCGCGTTTTGTATTCGCTATAACTTTTTTCCTATTAGGTTTTTGAGAACTCATATACATAACTTCTTACTTATACCCCTGGGGAATTTTTTTGACATGTTCACATTCAAGGTCAAAGGTCAAGGTCACGAGTTCTGAAATCGCTAAAAAAAAATCCTTGTAAACACGATAACTTGAAAAATATTTGTGCTGTCAGGCTCTTATGTGGTATATATCAACTATGGAGAAAGACCAAGGTCTGAAAACGTTTGTGCTAACATCCGTCAAAGGTCAAGGTCATAGTGAGGTCACAACTTAAGCATGCTTTTGCGAAAATGTCTTATTTCAACTATTAACACTTTGAATCATTACATGATTGTGATACACAATGAAAGTGATCACTAATTGTGTGACCTTGAATATTAAAGGTCAAGAACACGAGATAGGGTCATGGTCACCAGTTCTGAAATCACTATGTAACTTTTTTCCATGAAGGTATCAAAACCTCAAATATATAGCTTCTTTCTTGTACACCTGGGGAATTATTTTGACATGCTCACATTCAAGGTCAAAGGTCAAGGTCATGAGTTCTGAAATCACTACAAAAATCCTTGTAAACACGATAACTTCAACAACTTCTGTGCTATCAGGCCCTTACTTGGTATATATCAACTATGGAGAGAGACTAAGATTTGAAAAGGTTTTCGCTAAAATCTGTCCAAGGTCAAGGTCACAGCAAGGTCACAACTTAAGCATGCTATTGTGAATTTGCCTTATGTTAACAATGAACACTTTGAGTCATTGCATGATTGTTATACACAATGAAAAGTAATCATTGATGGTGTGACCTTGAAGGTCAAAGGTCAAGGTCATGAGATATTGGTTAAGGCCATGTTAATCCTTTGATCCAATTTTGAAATCAGAAATAGGTTTTCAGAACAAGTTTGTGAAAAGTGACCCCGGTGATGATTCAACTTGTTAGAATAACTTGAATAATAAACAAATTTTTGTCAAAAAAAATTCCCATTTTATTTATGCTGAGGAGAAGGCGGAACAGAGAAAGGCGAGACCCAAAGTTTCGGAGCTGCTCTGCTTTTGCGGTGTCCCGCAAACGCTAATCTAGTTTTTTATCCAAATTTATAAATTGAATTTTGAATTTCCCCCAAATTAATTTTGATAAAACACAACTGTTAATCGATAATCGAAACTGATATCACAATATACTGTTTTCATCATCAGAGAAATGGTATTTATCCACTTTAATCGAAATGAAAAGTGATCTCGTTTTGTTATATTCATCAACTGATCTTCAAAGAACTACGATATTGTTTAATGTTTACAGCATGACCTTGGCCTTTCATTTATAATAAATATGTACAACGTGGCTATACCGCAAGGTCAAATAAAGGTTAAATATGTCATAAGGAAGCAGAGATTTTACAACTACTTAAAATGATGTTACCGAATTTCCATATAACTTTTGCTTAAATGTATGGCATAGAACCTTTGGCCTTTCATTTACAATAAATATTTACAACAATGCCAGGGCAAAGTATGTTAAAGACATGTTTGATAGATTAACACAAATCTTTTAAGATGGATTATTTTCTGTTAGATTAAATAATCAATCATTTTTTATGACTTAGATATTATAGGTCAGCTAGATTGGTCAAATTACTAATACGACTGATACACGATGATATATTAGCAAAGTACATCAAGAGACGTTTTTAATAACACTATGTTTTATTTAAAATAGAATACCCTGCGAATATGACAGGACGTCTTATCACTTCCAATGAATTTCAATGGTATCCACTTAATAACCAACATGCGGTGTGAAATACAGGAGTTGTAGTATAATTAACCGTTAGACCATAGTGGCATGGGCTTCATATGTGTGCTTTGTCCAAAACAATATAGTTCGCTAGAAAAAATATTAAATTAGTTGATTATATAAAACTTTACACAAAAGTATTATTATTTGGCTATGATCTAAGTAAGTTAGACCATTCGGGCCTTGTTGTCTAATCGTTGAAATGGTCTAACTAACCAATTCAACGATTAAACCACAGACCTTCATGGTCTAACTATTATTTATCTTAGATGTAAATAGTAAATAAATAACCTTATTTCAACGACAAAGTTAACAAGTCTGTTTATCGTTTCCAGCAACTCTCTAAAGCTTGGAATATCTTTTTTCAAGTATATTTCATATAAATGTTTTAAGGTTTTATTGTGACAAAAATAAAAATGAGATGAAAACCGTCCGATATTTTTCTTCAACATCGCCTGTCAGTATTATCAGTTTCGGATTTATATTTATAGATTCACTGCATGTCAACTAAATGACATCAATTTCAATGTCTTCAACATTTCATGTCAGCATTTTCAGTTTATGATTTATAAATGTAGTTACTTTGGCAACTGTAAAATATTGTAATGGTTTAAGGAGGTGAAAAGAGCTAATAATTTACTTAATATATATTTGGTCCCAAAAAAGGATTCCACCGCTGCCACCATTTTAGATACTGTAACGTTTTAGGGGGTAAACAGAGTTAAAAAATTACTTAAATGACAGCATGTTATTGAGTAATCGGATCTCTCAATGTTACCCTATAAATTACAGTTTACTATCTAGTAAATAATTTGACAACTAGTAGGTGAAACAATAAATTAATTAAAATAAAATGAATTAATAAAGAATTTATTAGATTTACATTTATCAATTAATGAAATTGCATATTATATATTATAAATACATTTATGGAATTGCACAGTTAACTTCAGGAATAAGTTCAAATCTGACATGTTATGAACGCTTCACTGTAACACAGCGAGAATGAAAAGTCTCCAGCAAGCTTGTAAATACATTTACATCTCGGCATAAAACCGGACAGCAACGTATACACATTTCTGAATGATTATAATTAACGTCTGCACTCAGCCAAAGCTCGATTAAGAATCCCCTCGTTATGTAAACAAAATATCTGTCAATTCCCGACGTAATGATAAAACAATAGTTATGACGCAGTTGGTTTACAAAACTTACAAACACATTATTGATTTATTATTATATATGCAAGAACATCATAATGTGGCAAAATATAGACACTGAAACATAATTTGCCGTTGATAAAACAAAGTTAACAAAAAGAATATTTTGTCAACGAAACATCATACACATAATGTCATGACGTCATAACAAAGATGGCGGCCTCCGTAGCAGACATTGACAGACAATTAGCTATGACGAACATGCAGTAGCACGTTTTTTGCAAATTTTATTTTTTCAAATTTCCCATTTAAAATGATAGTTTATGTCATTTGTATTTACTTCAGAGGGTAAACCATCTTATTACACAAACCAATTATCTGTAGTGGTAATAATGGTTTTTCGTATAAAGCAAAAATTGCATGGCGGCCATTTTATTGTGAACACATTTTATTGTTTCGAATGACAAAAACGATAGTCATGGCTTTACGAAACCATGTACACTCATTTGTAACTTGACTTTCCGAATAGAGAAGGGTGTTTTACTATTGGTGACATTATTTTTCAAATACATTTCATCGACTTATTTGAGCGAAAACGTGCTACAGCCTTTAAAGGTAAAAGTCGATGTATTTACATCTTAACAAACGTTAATATATCTAGCAATATGATAATGATAGAAATATGCGTTGTCACTCAGAAATAAAGGCCGAATTAAATCTAAACACTATCTGATTGCCGCCAGTGGAAATAAAAACGAATGTCAATATTAATGGAATACTTATGATGCAAAAAACGTGAAAACTGCATCAAGGCCTGTATATTACAATATCAACTTATTGTCTTAAGCATCTTCTGTCAGTTATATCAGTTTTGGGTTTTTACTTGCCATTTAGATAGTGAAGAAATATAACATGGTTATAGTGGTAACACTACCTTCAATAGTACAAATTCTTGTACCGTTTCGGGCCGAGTCCCATGCGGGATTCGAACCCACGCCAACAGCTTACCACACGACCAGAGAGGTATTGAATGTAAAAGTAGCGTAACTATCGATTGTTGGACCTCGATTTTTGTCGATTTTTGGTAAACTGTTGGTATAGTCAATGCTGGCGATAGTTGCCTTACTCTGAGCAGGGACATTATATACAATAACGCCTACGCCCTCAGGCCTGAGGGCGAAGGCTCGAATCAAGCATGGGACTCGGCAAGAAAAAGTACAAGAATTTGTACTATTGAAGATAGTGTTATCCGAAATATAGCCATGCTACATTTCTTAAGCATCTTCTGTCAGTACTATTAGTTTGGGATTTTTCATTTGAGTTACTTTGGCAACTGAGAATGATATCCAACATTTATTCAATCAAAGCTATACAGCTGCATACATATTTTGCATTCTAAAATATCAAATCATTCAAAAATAAAGAGATGTTTTAATTTGTTCTCCTCGTAGAGATTATTTTGTACTAATTTGTTGTGTATTAATGTGTTGAACTTAAAACTTATTTTGGAAAAAAATAAGAACTTTGGAGTTGTTCTGAATGAATTCTACTTTGAAATCACTTATCAACTTACACAATAATCGCATCAGAATTTATCCAATCCATCCAAAGGTCACACAATATAATAAATATTTAATTTCAATAAATGATTCCAATTTGATATGAAACCGTTATAGTCATGTCAATTAACATTTGCCTACTATTGACATGCGATTCTCTGCCTGCCCATTGGCTAACACAAAGAGCTAACACTGCCTCAATAATGATGGTGAGTAGCTTGAAATAGATAATCATCAAGGGACATATTCAATGACGTAAGAAAGCTATAAGTTTCAAGTTTTCACAATAAGCGCTGAACGCCTGTTTATCCCTCTATCTATCTGAGAGAGACAATGCCTCATGTTTCACAATGGACAAAAACATAGACAAAAAGTAGAGCCGTTGGCTCCGTAGCTCACCAAGCTTTAAATGATAATAACATATCAGTAGTTTTTTTATATGAAATATGATACGATTAACAAAGAGAATGTTTTACAAAATGAATATAACATACAATTTTTGTAAATTCAAATCATCTTCTCTTTCTCAACAACCATTTGCCAAAGCGCATGTTAGAACTCATATAAAAAAAGATGACATTTCTCTCTCTCATTGCCTTTCTTTGGGATTACTTTCCTTTTTCTCTATATTGACTGAAGTGAAAAACAAATACAATCTCAAGAGTCAAAATATACAAACGCTATGCTTTGACAAACCAAATGCCATGGCAAACGAGAATAATTTCAAAACTCGTTCACTATTAGACCAATGATAAGCCCTGGTTAAATTTAGAACTTATAATAATAGAATGAAGAGAAAAGTTCCATAGACAAGCCGTCAAACAATTACTGTGGCTTACAAGGAATACAGAATAATAAAGTCAGTTAATAATAAGAAATGCCTGTATGCAAAATATGTCAATATTACTGATGATGGATTATTAAAGTGTCAAGACTACTGAGAAAAAAAGAAGTCATTAGTCATTAAAAATGATATTGGTACTCTGTTTCCGAGTTCTAGCCACTGTGAAGTTGACAATAAGACTTTCATAAAAGATCATCCAAAGACGTGGTTTTTATAAATTTCACCTTATTAAAAACAAGACACCTTGTATTTTATAACATAACGTTTTATCACTTCCAGCTAATTTCAATATTTCATATCTCTCATCACTTGTGGCATTGGCGTTTCTTTCCATGAAATTAAATCGTTGTGACAGATATCATAACTATTATTTCAGATAATATATGAATAACCTATGGCTAATGGATTTCATCGCATCCTGTCCCTTTATAAATTAGTCATTTGTAATTATCATTGTGTAACCCTGTCTTATATTCTCTTCAAGCAATTATATTTTACAAAACTCTATGCTGTTATATAGTCCTTTATATACATATTTAATTATTTCATAACTGCTTTTATAGGCTTTTTAGAAGGTATGATGAATGAGAACAAGTGTTTTAGATAGTTAACTTCTATATCATTTGGTACGACATTTCGATACAGATCCAGTCCAATCCAATCTAATCTTATCATACGTAAAACATAATTACCACAATTGTATAAATGTTCCTGTTGACACGATAATGTATCACCTCTTTGATAATGGTGATAGTATCTGCATCGAAACGTCTCATTCATAGCAATAAAGAAATTGACTCTCAATAGAATTTGTTCGCATGCATCATTTTTTAGTTCCAATCAATTATTTCACTGATCTTTTCTTCCACGAAATCAAATGGTTGTAATTCGAAATAAATGTTTCAGAATCTCCTATAAAATGTATTAATTAGCAATTTGTAATATTATCACACTTAATTTTTTATTATTTCTCAAGTTATTAACCTTACACTAATCTGTAGTTATTAAATTACGAATCAAGCAAAAAAAGGATCACTGAAGAAAAAAGCTACATATATATTTTACTTTTGAAATTCAGGTTCAATTCTTTAAAAAGCAGCATAAACAAAATATGGTATCATCTAACTGCCGTTGTGTTTGGATTATGAATGATAATGATTTAAGTCATGACCTTAGCGAATACATAGAAAATCGAATTGTTGATTTTTAGGGGTTTTATCAGAAGAAGACAATTATGGACATAATATATTCGAAAAATGTAATGTGATTTTTGAAAATATTTGTATCTCCAGGTGAGTATGTCATATGTAACATCATGTACAGTACTATAAGATTTTTATTTGTGCCATATTCTAAACAAAGCACTTGACACTCTTACCGCCACTATAACATAATACATATTAATGATATAGGCAATTTTATCCTGCGTTACCTTTCTTTTGCATTTTAAGTAAATAAGTAGTGATAGCTAACACACTGAATGCAAATACCTCAACTTATCATTTAAACAACACAAGGAAGTTATTTTGTTTAATCAAAGATTTCCGAATAAATGTTAACATTATGTAATGAAACCACTATTAGCAGAAATGGAAGGCCATAGAATCGATCTATGTAAAACTTTCAAATCCTGGAGTCCTTGGACCGAGTTGTATTTTCTCTCAAATGCTTGGACCATAGTACAATAAGCTTTTTGTTATTCATCACTTCTTACCACTGCCCATGTACAGGTTGTTCTTTACAAGTGGTTTACAATAGTTGATCTATCACTTCTCATCCATTTAATTAAGTAACTCTCAATTAGCTATCAAAACACTCTGTACATATCGCTCAACTCACTCCATATAATCTATTGTAGAAATATACGTGTATCTTACTTCCTGTACAAGTGAGGAGTTGTCTATCACCTGATGAAGGGGCAAGAAGTGGCCTAGAAACATTGTGTGCAAGTTGCAATACCAAGATTGTTGTCGTACCTACCGACTTCTTCGTTCCCATCTATCACCTACACTATTTTAAGGATAAACCATGATACCAACGATATCGAAGCTTGTGGACCCTGATAGGAAGGAAAAACCCGAGGATGCGAACCATGCGAGGGTTTTTACTGACTATCAGAGTCTGCAACCTTACCATATCCGAGGCTAGGTAGAATGGTTTATCTATATATCTTTACCGTTTTAAAGTGTAAAACATGCCTTGTTATCGCCTTATATTGAGGATCCCTGGTAAATAGAGTCGTTCATAAAATCCTTGTTTTGAACCTGAAATCCCTGTTTACAGCCGTGATATATCAGTTGCTTTTGTACCGTGAAATCTCATCTGCCTCGTTGGCGCAGTGGACTAAAGCGCTAGCTCACGTACTACAGGTGATAGTGGATATGGTTTCGAGGCGCACTTTCTTCAAAGCATTTGCTGTTCATATTCTGTCTTAATTTGATAAATTTTTCAAATTGATTAAAAAATTAAAGCAATGCTAAACATGTGATACGACTTTGAAAAGACTGTCTGAAATGAACGATTATACGCAGGTAGGTTGATAAGCATGTATTACAGTTCAGATGTTCTCTTCAGCTTATAATAAATGTTTTTGTTGAGGATTTTATTCATGAATATCTGTAAAACTATCAACTATTTTGCGTTCTTATCAACAACTGAAATTCGATGCAAAACCATTCACAAATATATTTTCTTATTGAAACTTAGAAACTTATAGAGGTAATTTTATTCTAATGTTTTGTCTTTGGATATTTTTAATTTGAAATGCTATCTTAGTTAACAAAGTCACATTTATAACATCTTTGATGGCTAATAAAAGAACATTTCTGAATGAAGTTTATTTTGAAAACAAATATTGTATCAATTTACATGGTTATCAAAATAGAATATGTCCATTCATCTAGCACAATGTAATACAGGATTTATATCTTTAAAAAGATTTGCAATGAAACCGCTAACATTGCCTTATAACGATCAACTTTCTACAAATATAAATAAAAAGAAAATTGTCATTGTGTCAACTTACCTCCTTCTTAAGAAAACATTATCTGATGAAATCCAGTACCGTACAATTGTCCTCACATACATAATGATGTTTCTGAGCAGAATATATCCAGTCCAGGCAAAGAAGGAGTAATGTTTTCCTCTCAAATATCACTGCTCACATAATGAAATGTGTAAGCAAATGATGATGGGTAATCAAGTCCGTCAGTTTTCTGCTGACAAAGTCTGTGGAGTGTTACTTACATAAATTTATAGAGGATTATTTAGACAAAATGTGACCTTAAGGAGAGATGGGACCCAGATATCGAACTCACTTACGGTAACATTTTACGACAACACGGTTTAGTTGTAAATAAGTCTCAAAATATGTGCATTACGTTTTTAGGAGTACAGGCTTATCCATACGGAAATCGCTTAAATTTACCGTAACGCTTTTTCAACGGTCATTTTACGACATGCTGCATGATGTTACCGTCACCTATATTCGCGGTAAATATGTTACTCTGTGTATTACTCATATTACATATCTCAAGCTAGTGATGAATTTAAATTACCTTGTAGGATTAACTGATATTTGTTCTCACAATAAGCACTCTCAGATTGATAGTGTATTCAATAATAATAAAAATGATTGGCCGTCAAAGTTACACTTGTATTGATCAAAACTGCCGTGACGTTGGGTTTTTACGTTTATGTATGTAATTTAAAAAATAACGTTAATGTGATTAAAAACCTTCGGTGACCCCCTTTTATTATTTCTGAATTAGTTTCTTTATGCAACTGCGCATATCATATTACAATTCTAGCAATATCTAAAATATGTGTGTCAGTGAAAAATCCTGTTGAATATGCGAAAAACGATTATAAAATTGCCGTTTTTATTTAAAAAGGGCATAATTTTATTTTGTTTCCCTTAGCAGTGTCCTTAATTTTCAAAATAAAGACTTGCTATCTATTCACGTATATGATTAAATTTTATCTGAAAGAATTTGGAGTTTATTCGTTGAAAGCGCGTGCATCATTTAAATGAGTGAATTCCGTCAAAAATAGCGCAATTTGGTGACAGGGATATTATCATTAATGTCGATAACTCTTTAAATCATTCGGTGACCCCCAAATTTTCTTTCATGTTTGCATAAAAGACATTATAAACTAGCTATTTTGAAAAAAAAGCGAATTCTAAAATATCTTATTTCATCGTCCCATCTCTCTTAATTGCCTAATGTTCATCGGATCTGTCTCTGTGTAGCCAGGAACCATCAGACATATACCTTTAGACTTGTTTTATTAGTCATTCTGATTTAACATAAAATTTCATTGACATGACTCAATGTTTGCATACATTTTGCCCAAATCAAAGGTCGTATTTCAAATATTATTAAATTTAATGTATTTTTACGATTACGGTCCCAAAGTTCCCACATGGGAACGTACCAATATATACAAAACTATGAGTTGTATGAGTATAAAATTTTGGATTTGCCTGTTCTACATCATTATGAGGCTCTATTATGAAAAAGATGATTTAGTAGTGGGATAATTTAAGTTAAGAAGGCGCTCTTGGAGACAACTACATTTTTAAAATGTAGTTAAACACAAAATAATATTTAAGTATTTAAGTATTTGGCTTTGAAACGGTTGGAATTAAAGTTTATGTGCGAATCGTCTCAATACGTGAATTGTGCATTCGCATATTTCATTGAATCAGCGCCTATTAATTTTTCATGACATAAAATTAATTTAAAAGGAAAACAAACGAATTTTTAAATAACAGTTTTGATAAAAATTATGCTGATTATGCTTAGAAATAAGATTCTTGTGATAATCAGATTATCAGAAACCAGTCAAGCTAAGACTGTGTCTTCGTGCGCTTAAGGCCAGATTAAAGGACAACTACCACCTACACAATGCTGTATGCCCTGACTGAACTCTTGCTATGGCTTCTTGTTGCACCATCCGGAAGGGTTGGAATGATATTTTGATGCACTAATGGGGTTAAGAAGGGGTTTAAGGGGATATCAACTGCGTAGAACTAATCTATGTTAAAATGGTTAATAACGAATAGTTAATATGAAATAATTTTGACTCATTCCACGGCAAAGTTAGATCGAAGGTTTAAATTTGTCACAATAATCGTAAAGAGCTTAGCTATATTGCATTACGTCTTTGCAAATGCATTTCCAGCAACTGATGTCTGAATTGTATGACTTATATTTGTATAGCCATATGATGGTTTAAGAACAAACAAATTGAATTCAAAGTCGATCATGAAACTTTGAAATTTAAAATTCTTATTACACAGTGATGTGAGTGATAGAAATGTAGGTCCTTACCATATCAAGATAGAAAAGCGAAGGTGAGTGTTTCTTCAACACAATTCATCAGGTATTTCATATATCATTTGTAAGCGCACTGGTAACTTCTTGAAGAGGAAATTAAGCTTATCGTCATTCTCTGGACATTGGACCATTGTTTGTATTAGACACCACATAGACCCAGTTTGGTTTTATGTTTATCTTATTGATAATAATTTTAGTTCTTCTGAAGAACATTGATAACAATCTTATCATCACCTATTTTCATTTGTATGGAATTTGACATTTATTCGTATAATTACCTTCATTTTAATTGATTTCAAATATACAGTCACAGTGAGTTTACTCCGACGATCAGAGCCCCTTGGTCACTTCTATAAAAAAAAGTGTTTAAGTCATTGATTCATAATAAAAGCAGGATGGCTTGCCTGAATACTTATTGTCTGTTGACGAAAGTGGTGTTAGGTAGGTAGGTGTTCTATGGCCTATTGGACCACGCAGCAAATTGTGCAACATGATGAAATCTAATTTATTAAATATATTGATCGAATGAAAATTATTTGTGAGTTTATCCCGTTGTGACCTTTTAAAATACACATTTGAATGATTACTTTCAATATCTAACATTTGCGTGATTAACTAAATAATTTCAAGATGTTCAAAATATTCAGCAATATATTAGACAGTAAACATTTTCAAAATAATTCATCTATGATATAGTGCAGTGCATTTTTGACCTTTTAGATACATTTGTTGATTATCATGCACAAATCCCACCTCCCAATTCCAAATTGCATTATATATTCACCATGCTTTAATATTACGCAAAACGTTGTGTGAGCCGCCTTGTAGATATATTATAAAATAGGTAACTCGACTGTATATGGGCCTATGGCCTTTCATACAATAAAGCTTTTTGATTTGATTTGATTTGATTAGTAAAAAGTCATTGCATACAAAACCGTGCCCTCAGATTTGCCTCAGATTTGTACCAACCATACACCCCGTCTAGACAGGTCAAATGACAATTAAGCTAAACGGTTTTTATGGATACACTTGACCTTAGATGGAATGCGAAGGTTAAACGTTTTCTCATCACATTTTGTACATGTAGCTGAGAAAATGAATTACTTATACCTTCAATCAAACTAAAACAGTATATGCAAGGTAACACAAGATCAATATCCTCTCACACATGTTGATGTTTATTGAATGTATTAATGTATAATGTATTATTATCCCCCGTCAAGAAGTGGAAGGGGATATAGGTTTGGGCTCCGTCCGTCCGTCCGTGTTTCCGTCCGTCCGTCCGTCCGTCCAAGATGAAGGGGACAGTTTTTCTCAGAAACCGTTTAAATAGGGTGACTCAAATTGGTGTGTTGCTTGAGGGCATAAATACCTTGATGGAGTTAGAAAATGAGAAGCATGCAATTATTTTTTCCAGAGATATTGCCCGTGTTCCGTATTTGGGGACTTTTTTCATCGTATTTCAAAAGGGGACAGCTTTTCTCAGAAACTTTTTTTAAAGATAGGATAACCGAATTCGGTGTGTTGCTTGAGGGCACTAATACCTTGATGGAGTTAGAAAATCAGAAGCATGCACTTATTTTTTCCGGAGTTATTGCCCTTGTTCCGTATTTGGGGACTTTGTACATTGTATCTCCAAAGGGGACTGTTTTTCTCAGAAACGATTTAAGATAGGAGAACCACATTTGGTGTGTTGCCTGACGGCATACATACCTTGATGGAATGAAAATAAGTAATGCACAAGTATTTCTTCTCGAATTATTGCCCTTGTTTCAATTTCTTGGGTCTGGCGGGGGTTGTTGATGACTATGTCTTCTTGTTACTTATTAAGATAATTAATTCATTTCCTGTGTAAAATTTGAAAAAAGCATGTATTCATCACTTGTATTCTAGTCATGTCCCTCTCCTAAAGTAAGACGAAGTATTGAGGACATTGCCAGATGAATGAGAACGACTTAATCTGGATAGTTTAACTGATGATAACTGAGACACATGGCAACTCCCACACAGTGAAAGGGAACACAGATAAGAACCCTATGGGATCTGACTCAATGAACTTCTGCTTTACTTACTTCATATAGAAAAGTCAGAGGATACAAAGGTCTGTACTTGAAATATTATGTTGTCGATATATGACTAAATGGTATAACTGATATTGCCGCCGCAAGAAAATCACGGACAAACTGCCCGAATTAAAAAGACAAGCATGTTGAAAAAAAATTTCATTGATTTATACATTATAGTACAAATTAATGATCACAAAGTGTTGGTATCTGTTTCATATTAATCTGTGATTATTTTCTTTGTTATTGACTGAAACTTAATTTCTAACTGATGTTTTCATTCGATTCATTGTCCTGACTACACAACACACTTAAGGTTTTAACAATGGTACATGTATACGTGGATCTCCCTTTCTAAAGATGTTAGTATGGTATTGCATATTGGTCGAATCCAAAATCCAAAACATATTTAATAAATCCAAATATAATTATTTACGTCCAGGATTTATACACAATAGGCAAAGAACTGTCAATGTAGAAAGTCATCAATCAGTTCATTTGGAAAACGGCACAAAAAGACATATTTATATAAATTAGGTGCGTAATAGGTCATATCACTTACATGTAAAAGGGTGTGTAATCTCGGTTTCTGCACATGTATAAGGTCACTGCTTAACCCTCAAAGGCATTAGCGTTTTTAGATCATATTAGGCACAAGGTGGGCCTCGGAGGCCCATGAGTATTACACACACGAATATGACACTACCTATAAGTTTATACAGTGCTATGTATCTGCATTTCCTATCATAATCATGGAGAAGTCGGGAAAAAGGTTGCGCTCAAAGAACATGTATCCAATGTAATAAAATGTTATTTTAATGTATTTCTAATTATTGGTGTTTGTGTTTCGGTATGTTATTTCCCCCTTTTGAAATGTAACTTTACTATTGCAACATTTTCCATGTTTTTTAAAATGTTTTATTTTCCTTCACTGAATGTCGTTTATGATATTGTAGTTAATATGTTGTATTGCAAAACAGAATATATTCCCCCTGGACTGAAACATATCCAACTATACTATGGAAAAACCAGACAGGATGTATAAAGATATATGTAAAATTTTCATAATGCAATGAAGGTTGTTCTTTACGTTGTCCTAGTTTCTCATTTAGAAGAATTAATGAAAACATATATGTTAGGATAAATTTATTATTCAATGTTGTCAAATGGAAAGAACATGAACAGATTGAATTAACACAAACATTATCAAACTGGCAATCATGCAGTTTTCAGTCAGAATGAACACATAAGACAGTCTTACTCAGAACAAGTATTGAAGATGATTCGTGTGACGGTGGAGCAGACCTGTTGTGACTTGCTGTATTTTGCAATAGGGCAGATACACATCTCCTCCTCTCCCTATGTTAATCAAACATTCGGCAATAGTTTAAAGAACAGGCTTGTTGATAGTCATAGTCTCTCTCAGAAAGTAGGACTGCATCTTGAGACAACTGTTTTATTTACCGATCAATATTGGCACTATCCAATCTTTTGATCTGATGTCAGAATTACCAATAGTATCAATGAACAATCCATCCTCAACATGATCAACTTGATATTCAACACTGTGTACTTTTGATCTTGTTACAGATTTAGACCGACGTATTTTGGCAACAATATTAACTTTACTAGAGTTGTTACAGCGTTCAAAAAGTGCAACACATCTTCTGGACGCGTGCTGATAGCCATATATGTAACATGTACACTAACTAGGACCTTGAGCCTGTGTTGACTGACGAGTGAAGTTCTATTGTTTTTTTAAGACTGACGACTACCGTTTTCCTCTCTATGTTTAGCAGTTACAGTAGTTGACATCACAACATTTAATACAAGACTGAAGGTTACAAGGAGAGACAAGAATGCAGATACATGATCTGCAATTGCAGACTCATAGCATGCACTGTTGTAGTGTGTGAGGGCACTGTCACCGGTAACTCGGAACATATCCTTACAACTAGGTCTACCCCTCTTCATTGGTGAACTACTATTACACATAAGTACCGACTGACACAAGAACATTTTTCAAAGTCTATTAGCAGACAAGATAACATGACTGGGCATCCGAGGCCCACCTTGTGCCTTAGTATAACAACAAAATGTTTCTTAAAATAATTAACACATTTCATATTTTTTGTTCGAATGCTTTTGAAGAATGAAAGATATTGATGTGTTTGAGGATTAGATAGAACGAAATTACAATTATTCCAGTAAACAAGCTTTTGAGTGGATGAGAACGCACTGATTGGCCTCAAAGGCCCACTTTGTGCCTTTGAGGGTTAATTCAATTGAAACAAGTGAATTGTCATATATGTGAGATTTGGTTTGAACTTACACATATGTTGTTTGGCACGTAAGAGAGCCACATAAAGGTTATGACAACTACTCATCATCCTTAAGCCTCACATTCTTCAACATTTTAATAACGGTATGATTGTCAGTCAAAACTTAAAACAACAATATTATTTTTTGTTCAGCCAATTGACTTTGAGCAATGCCATGGTTCTCCTCTTAATTTGTCTCGACCCTTTTGTCCCCCACCCCTTTTGAGTACATCCATATCGCAGTATACATTTGATTACATCAATATTTTGAAAGGAGCAAAAACTAGAATAGATGCTTCAAAACTCAACGAAATTATCCTAGTACAATAAAATTTAAATATATGAACATATTGTTAAGTTTTATTTTATTTTTATTTTCATTTGGTGTTACAACTTGTTGATATGTACTGACGTCAAAGATTCCACGTCATGGCATCATGTCACCCACGATATATACATGTGTGGGTATGATAATGAAGATATATATTATGAATAACCTTTCAAAGTAAACTTCTTTGAGTGTCGCGTCACCCACGATATATACATGTGTGGGTAAGACAATGAACACACATATATTTTACCTATCAAAATAAATAAATAAATTATGCTAAGCAAGGAATTGAAGGAGAAGGAAGTCACGATTATATACAATCATATGTGAATTTATTTGTTATGAAGCACCTTGCGGTATTCACTGATACGACAATGCTTGTTTCATCATCGCAGATATGGTATTAATCAGCTCTAATCTAATGAAAGCGAGCTTGTTATATTCATCAACTTCATCAACTGATCTTTAAAGAACTAAGATATTGTTTAATGTGTAAAACATGAAGCCTTTGGCCTTTCATTTATAATAAATATTTACAACAAGAATACGACAAAGGTTAAACATGATATACGGAAGCAGACATTTTAAAAGTAGTTATAATGACGTGACCGAAAAAACGTTTGCTTTAATTTATGACATAGAACCTTTGACCTTTCATTTACAACAATGCCACGGTAAACGTTAAACATGCAATAAGGAAGCGAACATTCAAAACAATTTAAAATGATGTTAACGGAAGTTCATATAATTTTGCTTAAAATTAAAGACAACCGAATTTTCAAAATAACAATTAAAATATAAATATATTCAAGCAAAAATGAACTTCTTTTTTTATGCGCAGTAAAGTGACCTTAATCCCAAATCAACTTTAATATATCTAAAATAACATCCAATAAATAGTAATTCTTAATTTAAAATGTAGATATGAGTACAATTAAACCTACGTATGATATATTGACAGGATTAGCTTTTAATTCGTTCCTTGGATCTACATGAACAGAATCCCTTTGAAGGTGGCATCTATCTTACCATTATCTGTTCTGAAATAATGAAGAAACACGTATATTACAGACATATTTGATAGATTAACAAACATATTTAAAGATGGATTATTTTCTGTTGAATTACATCATCATTTATTTCTGGGGATTTAGATATTATTGTTCAGTTACCATAATGGTCAAATTACTAATACGACTGATACGCGATGAAATATTAGCAAAGCACATCAAGAGACGTTTTTAATTACACAATACTTTATTAAAAATATGATTCCCTGCGAATATGACAGGACACCATATCACTAACAATGGATTTCAATGGTATCTACTTAATAATCTATTTTGAACCTACATGCATGGTTGTAAAAAGTAGTTGTAGTCTAATTAACCATTATCTCAGATGTATATGCATTATCAGTTTGGGATGTTTAATTTTAGATACTTTGGCAACTTAAAATATCAACTTATTGTTTTAAGCATCTTCTCAGTATTATCAGTTAGGGATTTCACTACTCTTAACGCAAATATGCAAAAGTGTTGTTGAGTTTGCAATTTAAAAAGTATTGTTCAGACTGTAGTTCAATCGTGTAGATTTCCCCTCTTATTTAATATTCATGTACAGTTAGATTGTCAATGACACGAATACATCACTTATTACTTATCGCTGCATTGATATGGAAAATATATTTTGTTATTTTGCAAATGGACCGTATTCCGTATGTAATATGAAATTGATCTCTGTAACGTTTGAATATCTTCATCATTTGACATGCATGCCGCCACCATATTGGGCAGCGATAAGAATTATTTCAAAACACATTGCAGAATAACGAATCCAGCTATGGTCACATCACGTATTAAACCGGGTTTGTAGTACGTTTTATGTGGCGTCTATATAATATTTATGTAGTTTTGTTGTAAAAGGACAAAGGTAAATATGTTATTTAGGCAGTTATGTAAGGCAAATTTTAGTAGATTCTGTCATTAGACGCCAAGTGACTCCTGTGTATTACGTCGCGAGGTCCAGCACATGTTATCTGCTATCGGTATTATGAGACAGTATTGTGCGACGTTCTAAAAAAGCGTTCTAAAAGGTGTTTATTGGATGAAAAGACATATATCAAGTGGAATCATCGTCATCATGGTAATAACAAATTTGTATGGGCGGGTATGGGAAAAGTAATATTGAACCCCCCCCCCCCCCCCCCCCTTTTTTTCAAAAGGCTGTGCCATCGTGCGCTTTAAAATTATTAAAAACAACTACCACCTACACATTGCTGTATGCACTGACTGAACTGTTGCTATGGCTTCTTGTTGCACCATCCGGAAGGGATGTGACTGATATTATGATGCACCAATGGGGTTAAGTGGGGGTTTTACTTGGGATATCAACTTCAATGTTAAAATGATTAATAACGAATGGTTAATATGAAAACGGATTTCCAGTTAATGATGTCTGAATTGTATGATTTATATTTTTATAAGTCATATGACGGCCAAGAGCATGCATATTCAATTCAAAGTCGATCATGAAAATCAAAACTGTAATTTCGTATTTTACAGTGGTGTGAGTGATAGAAATGTAGGTCAAGTTAAAAAAGTGAAGGTGAGTGGTTCTTCAACAAAGTTTATCAGGTATTTTATAGATCATTTGTGCAATTGTAACTTCTTGAAAAGGACTTGTCATCATACTCCAGACATTGGACCATTGTTTGTATTAGAGACCACATAGACCCAGTTTTGTTTTATGTTTATTTGATTGATTATAATTTGATTTCTTCTGAAGAACGTTGTTATCTTATAATCATCTATTTTTATTTGTATGAAATTTGACATTTATTCTTACCTTAATGTTAACTGATTTCAAATATACAGTTAGTTTACTCGCACGACCATCTATGAAAGTGTTAAGGTCATTGAGTCATAATAAAAGAACGATTGCTTGTCTGACTACTAATTGTCTGTTGACGAAAGTGGTGTTAGGTAGGTAGGTGTTCCACGGCCTCAATGCTTGGACAACGCATCAAATTGTGTTACATGATGAGTTCTAATTTATTAAATATATTGATCAAAGGAAAATCACAAGTTTATCCCGTTGTGACCTTTTAAAATCCAACGTGTAGCCCAAAAATGTGAACGATTACTTTCAATATCTAGGATTCGCATGATATACTAAATAATTTCAAGATGTTCAAAATAATCAGCAATATATTAGACAGTAAACATTTATATATATTTATTTATTTATTTATTTAAATGATCATGTTTAGTCGAAGCCTCAGTTCCTCTGTCACCATTTAAACTTGGAAATTCCTCTCATGCATAATTGAAATTACATATAATTCTCATCACATTTCCTGTGTAAAATTTGAAAATAAACATGTATTTATCACGTCTATTCTAGTCATGTCCCTCTCCTAAAGTAAGACGAAGTATTGAGGACATTGCGAGATGAATGAGAACGATTTAATCTAGAGAGTTTAATCATGATACTGAAGAGACACATGGCAACTCCCACACAGAGAAAGGGAACACAGATAAGAACCCTATGGGACCTGACTCAATGAACTTCTGCTTTACTTACTTCATACACATAAGTCTGAGGATACAAAGGTATGTGCTTGAAATATTATGTTGTCAGTAAATGACTAACTGGTATAACTTACATAGCTGCGAGATGGTCAAAAGGGCTGTCGGACAAACTGGCCGAATCAAAAAGACAAACAGGCTGAACAATAATTTCATAGTTTGATATATACATTATAATATTACAAATTAATCATCACAAAGTGTTGGTATCTGTTTCATATTATTTTGTGAATGTTATCTTTTGTTATTGACTCAAAGCTAATTTCTATCTTATGTTTTCATTCGATTCAATGTGATGACTACACAACACACTTACGGTGTTGACAGTGGTATATTTATATATGAATCTCTCTTTCTAAAGATTTAAGTATGGTTTCGCATATTGTCCGAATCCAAATATAATTCATTACATCCAGGATTTATACACAATAAACAAATAACTGTCAATGTAGAAAGTCATCAATCAGCTGCAGTTAATTTCCATTTGGAAAACGAGACAAAAATACATACTTATATAAATTGAGTGTTTGACGGGTCATATCATTTGTATACATGTAAAGGGGGTGTGTAATTTCGGTATCTGCACATGTATAAGGTCATTGCTTGATTACATTGAAACTAGTAAATTGTCATATATTTGACATGTGGTTCGAACTTACATATATGTTATTTAGCACGTAAGAGAACCACATTAAGTTTATGACAACTACTAATCATCCTATAAGCCTCACAACATTTTGATAACACTATGATTGTCAGTACAAACTTAAAACAACAATATTATTTTTTGTTCAGCCAATTGACTTTGAACAATGCCATGGTTCTCCTCTTAATTTGTCCCCTTTTGACTACGTCCGTATCGCAGTATACATTTGATTACATCAATCCGTATCATATTTTGAAATGAGCAAAAACTAGAATAGATGTTTCAAAGCTCAATGTAATTATTCTGCTACAATACAATCTAAATATATGAACATATTGATAAGTTCAGTTTCATTTGGTGTTACACCTTGTTGATGTGTAATGACATCAAAGACTCCGCATCATGGCATCATCTAACCCACGATATATACATGTGTGGGTATGATCATGAAGATGCATATTATGAATAAACCTTTCAAAGTAAACTTCTTTGAGTGTTCGTGTATACATGTGTTGGTAAGACAATGAACACTCATATCATATTACACCTATCAAAATAAAGTTTTTGAGTGTTTATGATAAGCAAGGAATTGAAAGAGAAGAAAGACACGATTATATACAATCAAATGTAAATAGATTTGTAATGAATCACCTTCCGGTATTTCATAAATAACCTTGTCACTGATACCACAATGCTGTTTTCATCATTGCAGAAATGATATTAATTAACTTTAATCTAATGAAAAGTGAGCTTGCTTTGTTACATTCATTAAACTTATCTGAGATATTGTTATATTTTAAGGGCTACTTTGGAAATTCGATTGTCTTTAAATTTAACAAAAATATATGATCTTTCGTTAAAATCTGTTTAACTTGTTTTAAATGTTCGCTTCCTTATTGTATGTTTAACCTTTACCGTGGCATTATTGTAATTATGTAACATCACATCGGTAACAACATTTTAATTACTTTTAAAATCTCCGCTTCAGTATGTCATGTTTAACCTTTGTCGTATTCTTGATGTAAATATTTATTATAAATGAAAAGCAAAAGGATTCATGCTATAAACATTAAATTATATTCAAGGGCAATGAACATTTGAACTCATTTGATACCCAAAGTGACCATCACCCCAAATCAACTTGTAATGTACCTAAAATAAATTCCAATAGATAGTTATTCTCAATACCAAATGAAGATATGAGTATAATTAGATCTACGTATCAAATAAAGAAATACTGAGGAGATGGATGAGCTTTTAACACGTTACGTGGATCTAAATGAACGCAAACCAGCAGTTTACCACACGACCATTTCGCCTCGCCTTTGGAGTACCTGTTATGAAATAATGAAGAAAATGCGTATGTTAAAGACATGTTTGATAGATTAACCAATCTGTTAAACTAAATCATCAATCATTTCTGGTGACTTCGATATTATGGTTCAGTTAGATTGGATAGATCACTAATACGACTGATACGCGATGAAATATTATCAAAGCACATCAAGAGACGTTTTTTTAATTACACGATACTTTATTAAAAATATAATACCCTACGAATATGACAGGACATCTTATCATTTCCAATGAATTCCAATGTTATCCACTTCATAACATATTGTTGAACACACATGCGGTGTGAAATACAGTAGTTGTATTATAAGCAACCTTTATCTCGGATGTAATTGCATAGCCTTATTTCATCGACAAGGTTAAAAAAACATTCTTTTTTGTTTCCAGCATCTCTTGTCATCTTTTCTAAATCTTTGAATATCTTGTTTCAAGTAATTTTCATATAAATGTTTTATGGTGATATTGTGACAAAACGAAACATAA
This sequence comes from Gibbula magus, assembly GCA_936450465.1. Taxonomy (NCBI): domain Eukaryota; kingdom Metazoa; phylum Mollusca; class Gastropoda; order Trochida; family Trochidae; genus Gibbula; species Gibbula magus. The sequence continues at coordinate 36,026,106 of OW388293.1, forward strand.
ACTGAAAACACCCCCTGACAGAATTATTAGTTTTGGATTTACAATTATAGTTACACTGTATCGCAACTAAATAAGCATCTTCTGTCAGAATTATCATTTCGAGATTATTAATTTTGTTACTTTAGCATCCGTGTAACTGACGCGAAACTTACTGTAGACACATGTTCATGAAATTAAACTTGGTTTCCTATCTGTTGTATCTTGTATGTGATTGCTGTGTGGTGACTGTCATCAGATAATACACTGGGAATAGGTACAGGCGAAACGAAACACGGTGTTTGAGCAACTGTTTGACTGTCTTCAAGAAGGAAGCGACATAATCAGCGGGTAACACACGATAATGATCTAACAACATACCAACGAGTTTACATAATCTTCATTGCCATAGAGAAAACACAGAATTGTTTGTGTGTTTATTTATTCCTTCATTCTTTATCATATTATATCATATTATAATTGAAATAATTCGTTTTATTTTCATAAAGGTTGTATATAGTTATAGTTGATAATTAACAGATTTGGTAAAACAAGAATAAATGAAGAAAAATGTTATTTAATGTATAACTGACTCTGTTTCAGTTTTTGATGAGCAGGGTTATGGCCTTCCCATGGATTATAAAAAGACTCGGGTACAATAATCAGATTAGCTTATGTGTCACATGGTAAAATCACTCACAACGCCATTAAGATGGTCTTTTTTATACAAGTATATATCACTTATTTAGTTAGTTTTTAAGCAAGGACGATAATCATTAAATAATTACATGAAAACTCCTCAAGTAATACTTCTAAAACATAACGAAACCATTTAGTTAGACAGAATGGGTTTCAAGTAAATGCTAACATAAATTATGTTCAAATCAACCGATAGCACCTAACATCAACATAGTTATGACCTGGAAAAAATAGTTGTGGTTTACAATGTTTCAAGGTTAAATCATAAACGTTTGGCAACATTCTTATTTTAGCTTATAAAACTTAGTACCATGGTATTAGAGGAATATAAATGAATTTCATCATTCAGTTAAACTTTTATTATGAAGGCAGAAAGGAGATTATATTTACAAATCGTGAGGTGAGGTGATTTTGGGTTTAACGCCGTTTTTAAGATTATTTCACTTATATCACGGCTGCTACTATCAATGCAGGGATAAATCCCTCAAAAACCATGTGGCCATATGCATTGCGTAGAAACCTGCGAACATCGTCTGGAACTAGCGAACCATGGGTGGTACTACGTTGAAATTCAGTGCAGTATTTCCCTAAACCTTTCTGTAGTATATAGACGTTCTCTACATCAGACAAAGATACCGAGCCTCTGACGGAATTCGAAGCTCGGACCTCTTAATCAGAAGCTAAACTCGCTAACCACTGCGTTATTTCACCTCCAAAATGTCCAATGCACTTTTTTAATAACTATTTCAAGGTTTATTTTGATTGAAATTAAACTGAACGCAAATTGGTTGCTGCTGTTGTCTCTGGCAATGACTGTATCTACGGGTAGTTGCGCATTTACAGAGTTATTGGGTCCTGTGATAGATATCCGGAGGATGTCATTTCACTAAGAAATAAAGTTTATTCGGCGTGTCATTAATTGTATACATTAGTTTCAATGCCCCATGTATACTTGTAAACTCACACATGCTCAACAAAATCAACCCGATCCTGCACCATACATTTGTAAGTCCATGAAGAGAAACCAGTGAACCTTTCTTCATATATCCTCCTGACATAGTTGACAAGCAGTTTCTCAGTTGGTGGAACAAGTTAGCTCGTTTAGACACTGAAAACAATGTTAAAAGTAGTGTGTGATGATCCATAGGCATTTTCATTCATTAAAAGATTCGTTAGAATTTGTTTAAAATGCCCGATAAATGACTTATATAAAGCTTTTGTGGTCACCTAGGCGTATCTGTCGTGTGTTGCGTCACACTCCGTGCTTCAGTAACCCTGTTAATCCTATTTCAACGTGTTTTTGCGAACTCGGCCGTAACCCTTTTAACATATTATCAAAAGTAAACTGATTTCATTTGGTGCAAAATGCCCATAATTATCACATAAAATGTACCATCTCATGTATAAATTACAAAATGTTAATCCCAAATGAAACTTCAAACTATTTAATTCAATTAAGCGAATATTACGGGAAACAGGTTTCTTGTATGTATGTATTAACCAGTATTTTACCAGTCCACATTTTAAAAATCTGTTTTATTTTAATCTATTAAACGAGTCCTTATTGATCAATTTTACCAAACGTGGACTGCTACCCAAATTATCAAATATATGAAGAAAAACCATAAATGGACCCTTATCTTTTGGAACTTCCTATTAATCTCCGCATTTGGCTTACACACTTCAAATCAAATCAAATCATAGATTACCAATAAAAACTGGCCCATGGAGTAAAATTGAGAAAAATAAGCGAATTTGTAAATTATGTAATGTCTCCATCTATATCACTAATGTGAATTATGAGAAATAAATTATTTTCTGTTCTGTTCACAGTTTAAGCCAATCAAATTAAATGTGTGAGTGAGCAAATGTCAACATTTTCAAAAACATTCAATTTAGTTTTATGTATTTGTGTTCCCAGCACTTCCTTTAGAAAAGAATTAACCTGTCTTTGTTGATTGAACATGAGATGTGGGAGTTTGTTTGTTTGTTTTTCTTCTGCATTTGATAAAGCTGTTGGAGAATAATTCATAATTTTGCCCCGTAGGTGTTGGTGATCCCTACAAAAGATCAAACAATCGTGTAAGAGATAGGCCGAAAACGTGTTCACGGAATTTAATTACTCTGGGTCACATGACTTACTTTGACAGATTTGTAAACAAGCAGGCGACAAAACTTTGGAAGGTTAAAGTATTTATCTTCGATTCGATTTGATTTTAGATAGACTTGACAACTGGTGTTAGTGAAATCGGATGTATTTTCAGTATTTATTACTATTTATATACCTGTTCATATAGTAAAGCAATTCGGAACATTTTAGTGAGACTTGTTCATCAAAGGTACACCTATGTGACGTCATACGAGATTTGGGTAACGAGAAATCGTTTTAATTATAACTTTACGACCATATATAGCATATGCTTGTCAAACTTCCGGGACACGAGGACGAATATGTGTTCATGAGCATTTTACTGTCACTATTAAAGTCAGAGCAATACTTTTCTTCCCAAGTACGTCAGTGATTCATTCACTTGTTTTATAAATGAGTACACTGCTTTGTATCACCAGGGATCTACTTCGAAAGAGTTTCCAATTGTGTTTATATGCAGTCTGACGATGACCTGAGGACGTTATGTTTGGTTTAGTAAATTGCATGGGTCACCTAAAAATAAGAAACTCATATCAAATAGAAATTGCAATACACCGTCTCAATACATTAACATTACTTCGTTCAGAAGGACGCTAGGGCGGGAGGGGGGAGGGGGGGGGGGGGGGGGGGGGGGGGGGTCAATGAGCATATAACTTCCACAGTATCTCAAGCGTTTATATGACATCTCATCACACTTAGTTTTGAGGAGATGCCTCACATTTGTCAAATTATGGTAAATTTGAAACTGCTTTTAAATCAAATCATGCCAAACTGTATGATAATGTGACATATTATTCATAACTGTTTATAGCTCGGCCAGAGTTTCAACATGTGGGCGTGACGGAAGTAATATCCGGCACACCTTTATACAAGGGTTAATTGCCTTTTTAAGTATAATATACCTAATATGCAAGTCTGTCTACATAATGTAGACCTATTGTATGCCTCCTACAACTTGCTCGTGACATTCTCACATTTCGTAACTTCAGGAAATTGATAGTGCCCACCAACTCTTACCCATCTTGATTTGTAAATTACAATTACTCTAGAAATGGAAGAGCATGTGGGCAAATTCACGCTGATGACGATATCTAGAATTATTTCTTGGTTTTTGCTTTCAGCATCTAGGTTTATAAATTACAGCTGCTGAGCTGCGTACCAAAAGTTTGTTCACCTACATGTGAATCTGAGTGCAACTACCATGTACCGTACCGTGTACTACCACGTTAATTGAAACGTCAATAAAATTACGTCACATACAATGACAATGAATCATCCTAATATTCAAAGGAAAACAATCATTCTCAAACGTATCTAGTTATTGTCTCACCAATGGCACATTTTTTGAAATTTGGCATAATGAAAATGACAGAAGGTGTACAATTTTGAAAATTATGTTTATGAAAAACGTGCCTTTTAAAAATTGTCGTTTTGGAATCTCCTTAACTAGGCGAGAAAGGAGAGTGAAATATAGCTGTTTGGCTTGTCTTTATGACGTCCTACAGTAACCAAGAGTCAACGAATAAGAGTACAAGGTGGTACATTATGTCGAAAATACCTTTAATTAACATAATTTCTATATTTTGTAAAGTTTAATTTTAAATGAAACAACTGTGTCCATAAACCCCATCGCTGTGTGAACAAGCGTGAAAATAAAAGTACCGTACCATGATGAGTGAAATGTTCAGAGTTCTTTACGAAATATATACTTGTAGAAGACATTCAAGATTGACTTTGTACGGTTGCAGTATGTTGTTTTTTACCACGTTGGAAATATTGTAGCGTTTCTTGTGGCCGCCAGTTTAAACAATTCTGGACTGGTGAATTCGGTCAATACCTGTGTTTATGTACCCGAGTATTGACTTAACTACCAGTCTAAATTGGTATAATATTCAATACACTGTGCATGTATGTTTGTCCAGCTTATTTTATGAAAGATACTCGTATTTAATTGGACAATTACCACCACCCTACACTACAGATCTAGTAACAGCTGTATGACTTCTGTTATAACTAGAAAGCCTCTGAGCATTGTGACTCCTCTCCTTGTCCTTGCTAAAGGACAGGTATGACATTGTTTGTCAGTGCTGCTGAGTACAACGATAGCAGTACAAAGAATTAAGAAGACATTTCAAAACTAGAGAGGAAAATTATATATAATTTCAAACTTCTTTTCGAGTTTATTCTTGATTTTCCCCCAGAACTGTTACATATTATACCTACTTGTAAATACATAATTATTCACCTGTGAAGTATACTTCTTACTATAACGACTAAAGTAGTTGTTGATTCTCTCTGCTTTCAGTTTACAATAACAAACACATATCACTGCAGGTTCATTACACTGACTAATACACTGACCAGAGTCAATAGACACAAATAACAATGTTTAATACACATGAAATTCAAATTTCACATGCATTAACATGTTTTCGCAACAAACACCTCTGAGAAATGAGGGGCGTTCAATAAAGTTTTCTACTTTACTGAAAGAACAAAACTTGGTACAGTTATTAGTCTTTCTCTACATAGGCATCACACTGTGTGACACATTTCTCCCATCCTTGATGCAGCCTTCTAGGCCTTTCTTGTAAAAGGCATCGTATCTTAAAAACCCGAAGTTACTACAGGTCAAAACATTCACTCAGAAGAAAAGCGTAAACATAATCTCACATTATATACATACATGTACTACTTATCCTGTACATAGTCATAACACTATATAGTAAATAAGTAAATGCAATGAACTAAAATAGCATAATATATTCCAATACAATCCAGGAAAATGAACATTAAAATATAGAAATTGTATTTGAAGAAGATCAAGACAGTGTGCTTACTGCTCGTAGACTGAAGCTTTTTAGTAACCTATGAATACTACATCCTACTATACTCCAGTGGTCGCCACGGAACAGACATTTGGCCACTGTACATCACCTGCTTCTCAACAAAGTCTCAAAGTACCCATCCTCGGTTACCCATAGTTTTATATATGCTCCGTTACTCTCCACTATATCACCCCTGGGAAACCTTATCAGGAGAATCTGTATTCAAATTACCCGCCCTTGGCCGGCGTGAGCCAATCAAACTGCTACGCAGCTTGGACCTGCGAGCCAATGACAATTAATATCACTTCGTTTCAAAGCAAGCGAGGTCATTGTGTTAGCCATCCGTCACCGGTTATCTCCCTTGACCATTTCCGTCTTATCCCATTGAGGATTTTCTTTGGCTACTGACTTCGTCACGCTGGCCAAAGGCGCGTAATTTGAGAACAAATTCCCTTGATAAGTTTTCCCATGGGTGATATAGTGGAGAGTAACGGAGCATATATAACACCATGGGTAACCGAGGATGCAAAGTAGACCAAGCTTCAAAACATGTTCTTCTTCTTAATCTAGCAATCTAGAAACATACTCTTTGTGTTATAACGAGTAAGACAAAACGGCTTGAGATGTTTATTGTTATAAAGTAGTGTTGACCAGAAGATAATTGCTCAGATGACAGTCCCTTTAAATTTAAAATGTGTTCATGTTGTTTTCGTTTCTTACGAAATCATCGTTTGGTAACCAGATTTTCAATATTCTATTTTATTTCTTTATTATTATTATTTACAGAATAAAATATCGTAAAATTAATCAATTATATTAGAAGTAGAAATTTATTTCGTCTTATTACTAATAATATCTTTATCATAATATAATGTCCTTCTGAAATGATGGTTTTAAATCTGATCCTTCTACAGTTAGTACTATTTCTATAGAGATGTAATCTAGTCCTTTTATTAACAGTATCTAATTATTTCAAAATCTTACGAACCATTTTTCTGAGTAAAATAAGAGACGTAACTCGATCCAATTCAACGTTAAAACTATTTTGCCTAATTTGACTTGCTGAAGATCAGATTAAACGGTCATTGTTTGCTGGGTGAGACTTTTTCCTTTTTTGGCATGGCATAGCGTCCGTCCGTCCGTAACCTTATCGCTTTTTCGACTTCTTCTCCAGACCCAATGACTCTAGAGAGTTGAAATTGTATGTGCAGACTCCTTGACTAATGGGGATTCTTAATTGTAGATTTCGTGACCCTATGATCCCGAATGGGGTCACAGTGGTCACAACCTTAAAAACCTATTTTCATATTCTTCTTCAGTACCAAAAGGTCTAGAAAGCTGAAATGTCGTGTACAGACTCCTTGGCAGTGGGATTCTAAATTGTAGAATTGATGATTCTGTGACCCCAAATATGAGTCACAGGGGTCATGACGTAAACAAACTATTTGTATCATCTTCTCCAGTATGAAAAGCTTCAGAACAGGCCGAGAACAATTTATTTCTGTTTTCGTATATCAAACATTACAAATCCTGATGAGCTACAGAGCCCTTGAGTCTATATTTAATAGACCTGGTAACGTCATTCTCTCCCCAAAGAGGCTACCCCCTCTAGATTTCCGATCCTAACCTCTGTTCTACATGGTTTGAATCCGAGAGCAGAAATGGAGTGTCCTGATTGGTTGCAATTGAATCTAGTTGTGCAATCAGAGATTTCTCATTCGTCTGTTACTACCTTTTAACGTTAAAAACAATAAATATTAATTAAATGAAATTACGATTATACAAGTTAATCCAAATAGATTGTTCACCTCCAGTCATTGCCAACACGACACAAATGCTGGCTATGTTGCGTTTCTCCTTTTGCACGTGCATCATCTTGGACATGGCACGGAGTTGTCACCAACATAGACTTACGAAATGTCGCAAATGGTTTTATTTACTTACTTGATGTTTTCACTGTTTTTTTTATATATCAATTACAAACTACTCATAAGATGATTTAAATACATCACCTATACTCTCTAATGTTTGTTCTCCATTTTCTTATCCAAAACAAAATGAATTATTTTCGTTTGTTTCATTTATTTCTTCCTGTTCTCTAGTTTCTCAATCTTTTCCAGGCTGACTCTTATTTAAAGTCAACTTTTTCATGTACAAAATGCAATTTTATTTGTTGGCGATTGTATGTATATAGATATATGTTTAAACCAGCAGCGATGCCGTTATAAAAGTGACATTTGCCAGTGGCAGGTAATAATGATAAAATAAACGTAAGATAAACGTTTTCTCGTTAATGGGTTTTCCTCGAAAAATGCTATTTTATTTTGTGAAATAAACAATTGATCATAAACATGGTGATGAATAAACAAGACTTTGTGTTATTTACATCAGACATATTCGAAGGACATATGCCAATTAGCAAGACCCCTAAGAGTCAAATGCCTAGATCTTCACTCGGTCGACAGAGTTTTCATTGGTTAAGAAGCAGGGATACAGAATAAGGCTCTCCCTTTCCCCGCTGGGGATTTTGCTTGAGTTTTGAAATTTAAGAGACGCCGCGTCGAGGATAAAAAATGAGTCTAATCTTTACCTCACTAAGCTGGTTAGAGTGTCTGCTAACGAGTTACGCTTCGCTTCACTGTCTACATACAGTAGTTTTTATCACCAATTACGTCAATTGTCTGAAATTCGGTGTCTATGACTTGTTAGCAGATATGTTAGCATACAAATGTAGGTAGATACACATGATCTGATTTTTATTCTCGACGCGGTGCCCCATATAGAACAGAGGTTAGGATAGGAAATCTGGTGGGAGTAACCTCTGTGGGAAGAGAATGGATTTCAAAGAAATACTCAATGATTAGTTAGATCTGTGCAAAATGTTTTATCATGCACGGAAATTGAAGCTCATCTCTTCAACGATAAATGATACTTTATGTATTATATGACGAGCAATGAAATACTTGGATTGATCAGTGAAATAAACTGTCTATCAAGCTACAGTGAAAATACCTGATATTTTCACTGAAAACAGTGACTGATATAATTTGACGCCATAAAACAATGGTCTCACGCGGCGAATTGGCTTATGACGTCACAGTGTTGCTGTGGTGACGGGCTGTTCCTAGCGGCCGTTCGGCGAGAAAACGACCCTTTTCGGACGTAATTACAAGGATAACCTCATGTAATAAATAGAATATCCGTCAATTCTTGACAAATAACATGTTTATCTCATCTCGTGAGGTAGAACAGTTATATATTTTTACTCGTAGCTGCGCCACTCGTGAAAATAGAACATTTCTACCTCACTCGATGAGATAAACATGGTATTAGTCAAGAAAAGACATATATCCTCTATATCTCCCTGTATTTTGTTGGTGAAGTTATAGCCTTTATCATTCATAAATGATATCATAAGAAGGTAAATTATGATGTAAACTATCACCTTGAAACTGAGGCTGTGTGTTAGCGCCGTACATGCTTGACGAAACAGTATATATTCTACCCTCTAACTCTCGCCCATACTGTCCACTCGTTTAAAAGAGATTTAGAATATAAGAAGCATTTTTCTCATGAACTTACAATGATAATCATTCGCACATTTTTCAATCATTTGCATATTACATTGATAATACATAATCAGACATAAATTTTACGTGATACCATGATATAAATTGAACAACATAATGTGTTGTAATAGAATGCCAACAAATTTATGATACGTTTATGATATACACAATATACACAGAAAAGGTGAAATAATGCAGTAATGTGCTGAAAATGAAGCGTTGGTGTCATAACGCACCGCAGCCATTGTTGTCGACGTAAGCGCCAAGGGGTTGGCGTGTATAAAAGGAAAGCACTGATTGGATATATAGAATAGCCATAGTCTTTTTAGACTAAAATTTAGTCTATGAAATATATAATTTTTGAAATAAATAATTACATGCTTTTCAACATTTTTATTTCTAGGTCTCATTTCATGTAAATTGCTGTAGCCTAGACTTGCTGAAAGAGAACCTAGACTGTATTAAAGGCTCCTTTTTATTTACAGTCCTGAAGCTGGACTATAGTCTTTTCTGTGATGGTAGATATATTTTGAGCGTATCGAGCCTTTTCACGGGAAAAAACCCAGGGGTTCTGTTTCAAAGTGAAGCGAGCGAAACAAAGAACAATATACCCTGGTTTACAGGATGGCTGTGCCTGGGAACTAACTCTTATGTCTGATGAAAGTTTCTCCCACGACCAAGTTTCTTTGGACAATTCTATCTAATAAAGTGTTAAAGTCATTTATTCATAATAAAAGAACGATGGTTTGTCGAAATGTTAATTGTCTGTTGGCGTCAATGCGTGGGAATTACATGGTCACATTTACTTCAACTGGATTTCTTTTATTGATAATGGATTTGAAGATAAGGATTATAACCCAAACAGTTTCAGGGTTGTTTTCTAGCATGTACACGGCATATTTCAAGATAGTAAAATATACCCAGAACTAATGTGAGGTGTATCATGTGACAGATAGTCTGATTTAAATAGACCGTTTTCCGAGGAACTAGAGTTTGTTGGTTTCCTCGTCATACCGTCTGATGACAGCTCGTTTGTTCAGTTAACCAATCACGATTCCGTTAACCAATCACAGGACCTCCACAAAAGCTTTCGGTGCAAGAAAGGAACGCGTTAACGAATGATTCTAAATTCTTTCAAAATGGTGACCATTGAAAATCTATGATTTGGTTGGTTATATATGCGACTGCGCTTTGTCTGCACTAAACTGGTACAGAACACGCGCCTACGGGTGTCCCAGACCTTGTGGCCAGGAACCTATAGAACCAGTTCGTTTCCTTATATGAACCATACTTAACATTTTATTCCTCCATACAGGATGGATTAAAATTAGCCTGGTGATAGACACGTATAGAGATAAACGTTGTATAAATTTACCAGACAGGCGGTTCGTTGTTTTTCCGTGAAAACCAAGTTAAAACAGCATGACATGTAATAATAACTAAATATCGTCTCAACTAATAATTGAGACGATATTGATTAATAGTTGATACAATATTTAGCATGTTAAAATAACTAAATATACTTTCAACTATTAATTCATTTATTTACCTTACATATTGAGATTTGCTGTTGAATTTTGACATTGCATATCAGTTAAATTTGTAATTTCAGCTCTGATATTGTAGATTTTAAGAAAGATAAGTACTAAATAATCTAACTTATATGCCAATGTGGTAATGAATAAGGATGCCTTCAAACAGCCGTACACACATTGTAAACGAGCACCTAATTCACTGCAAAATGTGAGTTGTAATGCTAATGAGACGATGGCGGAAATAGACTTGGTCTTTATCAGACTAAACCCCCAGTTCCTCGGAGACCAAGTTCAATTAAGAACTCTCCTCTCATTTAAGCACATTATTCATTCATTAGCAATGTAGGAATTGGGAAACATGCATAGGTAACATCTATTCCAGTCATGTCTCTGTTCAACAGAAACATGAATTCTTGAGACGACTGGTTGCTAATTGCCTCGGAGAGTTTTATTCATGAGGACTGATGAGTCACAAAGTTACTCCTACACGAAGATGGGGGACAAAGAGAAGCACCCCGTGGACCCAGCCCACTGACCCCCTGCTTTACTTACTGCAGGGGGAGGCACCTGTGCAGGGCCATGTGATAAGGGATATTATCTGCTGTAGCTTAGAGATACGTCTCGCGTATTATAGACAAAAGCTTCTGCATTCAATGAAAAGATTCAGTCTCCAGACTGAGTTAAATTTAAGCATAACTGTTCTCATGTTCAGTGGTAGTAGTTTGATATTTGTGAGACCAATACCAGGACTGTGGAGATACTGTCCAATTGTAAGCGGCCCCCTACACTACAGAGTCGTTAAAACATATTGTCCATTCGGTTTAAAGCCTTTCAACATTACTATTGTTGACATTTGACTAATGCCATTCCCTGCAACCCATAGTAGATCCGTCTGTCGCTCTATGTCTTTATGTATAAAATAATGGCAACATCAAGGATATTTAACTTCAAACTGTTTTAAACTCCAGTCTCGACTTTTATAATTCTAGCTCAAACACTAAACTGCAATATATTCAGAACAGCTTCAGGTTCGAGGAAACACTGTGAAACCACACCCGTCTTGCGTGAACTACACTTGCTCCCAGTGCGTCACCTTATACTTTTACCTCTTATATTCTCTCTTTAAATATCCAACTTCCGAATATTTTGAAGACAGAGAACACATACCCATACTTTATTTGTGGTTAAAGGAAGAATCAACGACCTCAGAGACATACAAATTTTAGCAAATCATATATAGAGTCATCTTAGCCATTCAAAATCACAAAGAGTTAGGAAAAGCTAAATTGTAGATGTTATATAATTACAAGCATGGTAGTGGTTTTGTCCCACTGAAGATAATGAATTATAGATCAAATATAACATACATAGGCTGATCTGAAAGGAACTTGATTGGTGCGAAAGATTAAAAGTAATACATGTAGCTAGTTAGTGACACTGTGGCACTTATATTCCACTCAGGACGTTACCAGTTTAATGACAAAGTATCGTATTCCAATTTTAACCTTGATGAAGCTCATCAGCAAGGACAATTAAACAGATAGATACCATGAGTGCAAGGAACTCTGTTGCTGAACATGTCTTGCTGATCTTCTGACATCCATTAGAACCTTCAGGAAGCAGATGGTTTCTCCAACTGGAAGACAAAGAGCTCCCTCTGGGGACCATTCCATTAATCCTCTCTTGTAGAAGTGTCTCTCCACTTCACTAACTAATTAAAACTAAATGAGATGAACCTGTTCATGTATTAGCTTGATTTTCCTTTTCTTCAAGAACGTTTCTTTCTGTTCGTACAAAAATAACACTGAACTAAATGACACCCTAACGATTAACATATCCATATGCACTACATGCTTCATTTTATTATAGCGTTAAAATAAATCTGATGACATAACACAAGTAATACATAGGTTAATTCTTGTTGAAAGGTAACTATGTATTCGGGACACAACGTTTTCTATGTTCGATCGTACACCATGATATATTGGTATGTCTAAACATACACACAGGCACACACACACACACACACACACACGCACACACACACACATACACAAACACACGCATACTCACCACACATACACATACACACGTATAAGCAGCCACACATACACAAACACACTTATAAACAGCCACACATACACAAATACACAAAAACACCCACACATACACAAACACACGCATACGCCCGCATAGAATTGCAGGGAAAAAACTTCACAGCGCGATTAGTGAGTCAACAGCAACATCACCCTCAGCATAGCAGCCCAGAGTGGTAACTCGACGTCCATAGAACCATCCTATTGTTCCTCACTATTCTATTAAGCATTAAATAAATTTCAACAGTCACCTATTCATCGCTTATCAAATAACTGTATTAGAAACGATACATTTCATATATCACTGACAAGAAAATCATTCATCTCTTGTCAACATATTGTAGCTGCATAGATGAGTATCGTATCAATCGCAGGAAAGTCAATAACATTAATGAAAAAATAATTTAATAAACAGAAAGATCGTGTCAGATCTGAAGTTAGAAGAAATCTCCTTCTCATTCATCCTCTAAATCCTTATGAATGTATATATGGTAAACAGAATCATTACCTTTAAATTGATTCAAGTAACAACAGTTAACTATTCTGAATTATATAAAGACGACAGAGAAGGGTCAGCCACTTCATTTTAACACATTCAGTCTTTATCGTTGCTTTGTAGATACGGTAAAATGTGGTACTTTCTGGAATGTGTAGAACAATTTCTGAAGAGAAAGCAATGCTCACAAATTCATTGTAAGAATTTTCTGGATCAAATATCTCATAAATAGTCATTACGTTGAGCTTTGAATTTTAGCAAAATCAAAACACTTCTGAAAATGTTAAATCGGTTGACTGAATGGATGACATATTTAACCCTCCTTCGGATTGGAATCTATGAATTACTTTGTTTGTCAAACACAATAATATAACTGTTTTGAAACTATGATTTAAATTATAAATGACATTTTAGCTTAGAGGATTAAGATCACAACGAACATGTTAACTCGTTCGATCTTAAAACAGCGATGTATCCTACAAGATTGGAAGCTAAAACACACACTTCCAAATATGATATCGATCTGAGTTGTAAATTAACATTAATTTGAAGCGCTAAATACAGCTACCTTCTCTTTGAACACAACAAATTATAGAAGTTGAATTTGGTAAAGGAACGACTAAATTACTGATATATTTTTTCAATTTATCTGTTTGCAATTCTATGTCCTGATTAATCTGCGAAATTATTTTTTACCAAGTCAATTTCCAGAAATATACATCTCCAAGAATGAAATAGATGCATGTCCAATCAGGAAACATCATATGCTTCTGGATTTAGATTCAGTGTTCAATGCATAAACTTCTTCAAAATAACTCTCCTTCATATTAATGTCAAGTAGATAACGTTCTTGAAAATTCAAAAGTAGTGGACTAGCTAATACCTCTTTGGAACCAGGGGACCGATGAGTCACACAGTGACTCCCACACAAAGAAGAAGGCACAAAGAGAAGAACCCCGGGGAACCTGATTCATTGGCCCCATGCTACACCTAGTATAGAAAGGCATGACACTTCTTAATCAATGGTATCATCCTCTAAATGCGAGACCTATCTGTTTATGAGTCAGACATTATTGTGTGACAATATTAAAAAGATGAAACTTAGTAAGCATTAAGGTAGATGACATCATCTTTCAACTTTAAAAATATCACATATTATAGGAATGAGAGCTATGTAACTTAAGAAATTTGAAGAAAGTAAAAATGGATTTATTTATGTTTATGTATTAAGTTGCCAGATCCACACTGCGGTATTAGTGGATATCTCTTGAAGAAGTAACAACAGGAAATATAAATTCACTTCTTTATATACCCTTGTTAATACTGATGGTAATTATTAATCATTATCAGACATACTGATGCCCAAAAGAAGTTGACAATCACAAAAAAACCTGTTTTATCGATGGGGTATTTTGAATATTCAAAATGAAAACATTTGCATGTTATTGTCATGAAAAAAACCGAAAACATTCGACAAAACGCATTTTAGTCAATAAAAATTTTCGAAAAACGGTGAGAATGAAAAACATGATTTAAAGTCGAGAATCGCGAAATGCACGTGTACAAAAGCATATAAGGTAACTGATGAGACACGTTCAGAACACAGAATCCAAATGCCGATATTATCAACAGCGCAGAGAGAATGGTAAAATATCACGCGACGTCTGACAACGTCGATGCGTAGTCGTGCCCAGGCATGTATTGAAGCCGAAAGATATTAACTCTAGTCTGAATTTGAATTTTAGTTGCCCAAGCTTCTGAAAACTCTTCGACTTTTGACCCCATGCGATTTTCCCATTTAACAGTACCGATTTGTTACGATGTATTGTTATGAAATTAACCATGTGTGAAGAAAAATGATTTGTCTTTGGGAATAAACAGTTCTTTTTATCCTGAATGGTTTTTTTAGTTTTTCTTCAGGGTCATTTTCAAGACGTTGTCAACTTTCTTTTGGACAATAGTATAATGGTGACGACGTACATGTAGATCTGTAATGATGATCTGTACTTGTGTATCCATGATTGACCATGTGTGTGGACTGATTTACAACCAGGATTTGATTTGATTTGATTACCAGTAAACATAAAGGCAACAGCTTGTAAATATACTCAGCAACAAATGTTTCTGTGACGCCATTATAAATGGTGTAGACAAAAATAACAAAAGAAAGTTGATACAAACACATGTATTACATAGAACAGACATTTGTCCTGACAATGACAACCTTAATTTCGGATGAAAGACAATTTAAAAGGGTATCACACGAATATGAATGTATCACTCTAATACCTATTATGGCTACCAGCTTAATTGATACACGCAACAGATATCTGTCGCATGGAAGATATCAGTCGTTTATGACATCGTTGTGGGAAGGTGTTCCAGATCTCATGAAGACGTTGTTGCAGGCGCAGTTGCAGTTGTTGCAGTGTTACAGCGAGACCATCACGCAACCGCCTCCAAACCGATCAGTTTCGATGACATAATTGCCCAACTTCCAAACGCAAGGCATAACTCTTGCCAGTCTGCATTACTGGCTGATTTAACCCTTGCTGTATTTCCCTCGCTTTCTTGTGTCAAGGCAGTGAATCGCTGCACTGGAAATGCATAGCGGGCCTTGATTTCTAAACACAGATTTCTTAAGGAAATACTACAAGGCCTAAATCAGCCAGTAATGGAGACTGGCAAGAGTTATGCCTTGCATTGGGAAGTTGATAATTGCCATGTCCACAGTATACTCGAACACGGCCATCATCTCTGTGAAGAGAAGATCTGGACTCATCCGTGAAGACAACATGATTCCATCGACGTTGAGTCCATCTCGCATGCTGTCCTGCCCACTGTAGACATTTTTTGCGATTTTGTAACGGCATAATCGGCCGTCTTGATGGGCGTCGTGCGCTGTTAACGTCGACGAAAGGTTCGTGCTGATATCCGCCTCTGTCTAGGAATGTTTGCTCCAGTGACGGATGGTGGTTGCAATTATAGCTTCCGGAGGTGCTTCTGACGAATTCATATGTCTTGACGTTGGGTCGTTACCGGGGTCGGACACTTCGAAGGCGGTCTCTGACGTTATTTGTCAGTTGTCTGGTGTCGTTGCCACAAGTGTCTGTGTCTTTGAGCAACTTCTTGTGGTCGAGTTCCAGATTGGAGCATTCCAATAACTCGCCAACGTTCATTTTCAGTTAGCCATTTCATGACAATTGTTTTATTCTAATGATAACATTGATGGTTTCTTTTCAGGTTGCACACCTTTAGTGTGTTCCTAATGGAAATGAAACATTCTCTCAACAAGCCAGCTTTAAATCCCCACAGTCTAACACATTTATCACCAAACGTCTAGTGCAAGACATGTTTCCATGATTTGCAACATTGCCTTGACAGATGCATTTGGATACTCTGTCATAGTGCCATAAAGTTGTTTTGGTTCACTCGACACTTTAGTTTGTATGTATATTGTATGCTTTAAAAAATGGCAGATCATTGTATGTATCATATGAATAACTATAACTCGAGTCTAAACTATATTATCATAAATGGAAGATCTGAAATTGCTGAAACACCATTGGACATTTCATAATGCTGTTAAGATATCTTATGGAAACGAAAATAGAAATTTGTCCCTTGCTTAAACAGCTATAGGCATTTCATAATGCGTGTAAGTAACTGTTTAGAGACGAAACATGACATGTGCAATAGATCATTGCTAAAGGTATTTCATAATGCGACCAGCTGACAAAGATCAAATGACGGGACTTTGAAGATGTTAACTTTTCTCTCACCTTCAGCTTCTACAACGGCAAGATATTTTTAGGATTGTGTAAATAGGTAAATTGAAGCTGTTTACACAGCACTGCTACTGCTACCAAAATCATCACTACTATTACTTCTGCTGCTGCTACTACTACAACTACAACTACTACTACGTACTACGTACCACTACTACTACTACTAGAACTACTACTACTACTACTACGTCTACTACTACCTAACGATTAACATATCCATCTGCACTACATGCTTCATTTTATTATAGCGTTAAAATAAATCTGATGACATAACACAAGTAATACATAGGTTAATTCTTGTTGAAAGGTAACTATGTATTCGGGACACAACGTTTTCTATGTTCGATCGTACACCGTGATATATTGGTATGTCTAAACATACACACAGGCACACACACACACACACACACACACACACACACACGCACCCACACACACATACACAAACACACGCATACTCGCCACACATACACATACACACGTATAAGCAGCCACACATACACAAACACACTTATAAGCAGCCACAAATACACAAATACACAAAAGCACCCACACATACACAAACACACAAAAGCACCCACACATACACAAAAGCACCCACACATACACAAACACACAAAAGCACCCACACATACACAAACACACGCATACGCCCGCATAGAATTGCAGGGAAAAAACTTCACAGCGCGATTAGTGAGTCAACAGCAACATCACCCTCAGCATAGCAGCCCAGAGTGGTAACTCGACGTCCATAGAACCATCCTATTGTTCCTCACTATTCTATTAAGCATTAAATACATTTCAACAGTAACCTATTCATCGCTTATCAAATAACTGTATTAGAAACGATACATTTCATATATCACTGACAAGAAAATCATTCATCTCTTGTCAACATATTGTAGCTGCATAGATGAGTATCGTATCAATCGCAGGAAAGTCAATAACATTAATGAAAAAATAATTTAATAAACAGAAAGATCGTGTCAGATCTGAAGTTAGAAGAAATCTCCTTCTCATTCATCCTCTAAATCCTTATGAATGTATATATGGTAAACAGAATCATTACCTTTAAATTGATTCAAGTAACAACAGTTAACTATTCTGAATTATATAAAGACGACAGAGAAGGGTCAGCCACTTCATTTTAACACATTCAGTCTTTATCGTTGCTTTGTAGATACGGTAAAATGTGGTACTTTCTGGAATGTGTAGAACAATTTCTGAAGAGAAAGCAATGCTCACAAATTCATTGTAAGAATTTTCTGGATCAAATATCTCATAAATAGTCATTACGTTGAGCTTTGAATTTTAGCAAAATCAAAACACTTCTGAAAATGTTAAATCGGTTGACTGAATGGATGACATATTTAACCCTCCTTCGGATTGGAATCTATGAATTACTTTGTTTGTCAAACACAATAATATAACTGTTTTGAAACTATGATTTAAATTATAAATGACATTTTAGCTTAGAGGATTAAGATCACAACGAACATGTTAACTCGTTCGATCTTAAAACAGCGATGTATCCTACAAGATTGGAAGCTAAAACACACACTTCCAAATATGATATCGATCTGAGTTGTAAATTAACATTAATTTGAAGCGCTAAATACAGCTACCTTCTCTTTGAACACAACAAATTATAGAAGTTGAATTTGGTAAAGGAACGACTAAATTACTGATATATTTTTTCAATTTATCTGTTTGCAATTCTATGTCCTGATTAATCTGCGAAATTATTTTTTACCAAGTCAATTTCCAGAAATATACATCTCCAAGAATGAAATAGATGCATGTCCAATCAGGAAACATCATATGCTTCTGGATTTAGATTCAGTGTTCAATGCATAAACTTCTTCAAAATAACTCTCCTTCATATTAATGTCAAGTAGATAACGTTCATGAAAATTCAAAAGTAGTGGACTAGCTAATACCTCTTTGGAACCAGGGGACCGATGAGTCACACAGTGACTCCCACACAAAGAAGAAGGCACAAAGAGAAGAACCCCGGGGAACCTGATTCATTGGCCCCATGCTACACCTAGTATAGAAAGGCATGACACTTCTTAATCAATGGTATCATCCTCTAAATGCGAGACCTATCTGTTTATGAGTCAGACATTATTGTGTGACAATATTAAAAAGATGAAACTTAGTAAGCATTAAGGTAGATGACATCATCTTTCAACTTTAAAAATATCACATATTATAGGAATGAGAGCTATGTAACTTAAGAAATTTGAAGAAAGTAAAAATGGATTTATTTATGTTTATGTATTAAGTTGCCAGATCCACACTGCGGTATTAGTGGATATCTCTTGAAGAAGTAACAACAGGAAATATAAATTCACTTCTTTATATACCCTTGTTAATACTGATGGTAATTATTAATCATTATCAGACATACTGATGCCCAAAAGAAGTTGACAATCACAAAAAAACCTGTTTTATCGATGGGGTATTTTGAATATTCAAAATGAAAACATTTGCATGTTATTGTCATGAAAAAAACCGAAAACATTCGACAAAACGCATTTTAGTCAATAAAAATTTTCGAAAAACGGTGAGAATGAAAAACATGATTTAAAGTCGAGAATCGCGAAATGCACGTGTACAAAAGCATATAAGGTAACTGATGAGACACGTTCAGAACACAGAATCCAAATGCCGATATTATCAACAGCGCAGAGAGAATGGTAAAATATCACGCGACGTCTGACAACGTCGATGCGTAGTCGTGCCCAGGCATGTATTGAAGCCGAAAGATATTAACTCTAGTCTGAATTTGAATTTTAGTTGCCCAAGCTTCTGAAAACTCTTCGACTTTTGACCCCATGCGATTTTCCCATTTAACAGTACCGATTTGTTACGATGTATTGTTATGAAATTAACCATGTGTGAAGAAAAATGATTTGTCTTTGGGAATAAACAGTTCTTTTTATCCTGAATGGTTTTTTTAGTTTTTCTTCAGGGTCATTTTCAAGACGTTGTCAACTTTCTTTTGGACAATAGTATAATGGTGACGACGTACATGTAGATCTGTAATGATGATCTGTACTTGTGTATCCATGTGTGTGGACTGATTTACAACCAGGATTTGATTTGATTTGATTACCAGTAAACATAAAGGCAACAGCTTGTAAATATACTCAGCAACAAATGTTTCTGTGACGCCATTATAAATGGTGTAGACAAACATAACAAAAGAAAGTTGATACAAACACATGTATTACATAGAACAGACATTTGTCCTGACAATGACAACCTTAATTTCGGATGAAAGACAATTTAAAAGGGTATCACACGAATATGAATGTATCACTCTAATACCTATTATGGCTACCAGCTTAATTGATACACGCAACAGATATCTGTCGCATGGAAGATATCAGTCGTTTATGACATCGTTGTGGGAAGGTGTTCCAGATCTCATGAAGACGTTGTTGCAGGCGCAGTTGCAGTTGTTGCAGTGTTACAGCGAGACCATCACGCAACCGCCTCCAAACCGATCAGTTTCGATGACATAATTGCCCAACTTCCAAACGCAAGGCATAACTCTTGCCAGTCTGCATTACTGGCTGATTTAACCCTTGCTGTATTTCCCTCGCTTTCTTGTGTCAAGGCAGTGAATCGCTGCACTGGAAATGCATAGCGGGCCTTGATTTCTAAACACAGATTTCTTAAGGAAATACTACAAGGCCTAAATCAGCCAGTAATGGAGACTGGCAAGAGTTATGCCTTGCATTGGGAAGTTGATAATTGCCATGTCCACAGTATACTCGAACACGGCCATCATCTCTGTGAAGAGAAGATCTGGACTCATCCGTGAAGACAACATGATTCCATCGACGTTGAGTCCATCTCGCATGCTGTCCTGCCCACTGTAGACGTTTTTTGCGATTTTGTAACGGCATAATCGGCCGTCTTGATGGGCGTCGTGCGCTGTTAACGTCGACGAAAGGTTCGTGCTGATATCCGCCTCTGTCTAGGAATGTTTGCTCCAGTGACGGATGGTGGTTGCAATTATAGCTTCCGGAGGTGCTTCTGACGAATTCATATGTCTTGACGTTGGGTCGTTACCGGGGTCGGACACTTCGAAGGCGGTCTCTGACGTTATTTGTCAGTTGTCTGGTGTCGTTGCCACAAGTGTCTGTGTCTTTGAGCAACTTCTTGTGGTCGAGTTCCAGATTGGAGCATTCCAATAACTCGCCAACGTTCATTTTCAGTTAGCCATTTCATGACAATTGTTTTATTCTAATGATAACATTGATGGTTTCTTTTCAGGTTGCACACCTTTAGTGTGTTCCTAATGGAAATGAAACATT
Organism: Gibbula magus; assembly: GCA_936450465.1. Taxonomy (NCBI): domain Eukaryota; kingdom Metazoa; phylum Mollusca; class Gastropoda; order Trochida; family Trochidae; genus Gibbula; species Gibbula magus. The sequence goes on from OW388293.1 coordinate 36,047,573, forward strand.
CTCTCAACAAGCCAGCTTTAAATCCCCACAGTCTAACACATTTATCACCAAACGTCTAGTGCAAAGTCATGTTTCCATGATTTGCAACATTGCCTTGACAGATGCATTTGGATACTCTGTCATAGTGCCATAAAGTTGTTTTGGTTCACTCGACACTTTAGTTTGTATGTATATTGTATGCTTTAAAAAATGGCAGATCATTGTATGTATCATATGAATAACTATAACTCGAGTCTAAACTATATTATCATAAATGGAAGATCTGAAATTGCTGAAACACCATTGGACATTTCATAATGCTGTTAAGATATCTTATGGAAACGAAAATAGAAATTTGTCCCTTGCTTAAACAGCTATAGGCATTTCATAATGCGTGTAAGTAACTGTTTAGAGACGAAACAGGACATGTGCAATAGATCATTGCTAAAGGTATTTCATAATGCGACCAGCTGACAAAGATCAAATGACGGGACTTTGAAGATGTTAACTTTTCTCTCACCTTCAGCTTCTACAACGGCAAGATATTTTTAGGATTGTGTAAATAGGTAAATTGAAGCTGTTTACACAGCACTGCTACTGCTACCAAAATCATCACTACTATTACTTCTGCTGCTGCTACTACTACAACTACAACTACTACTACGTACTACGTACCACTACTACTACTACTACTACTACTACTACTACTACTACGTCTACTACTACCACTAATACTAATACTACTACTACCACTAATACTAATACTACTACTACTACTACAACTACTACTACTACTACTACTACCACTACTACTACCACCACTACTACTACTACCACAAGTACTCCTACATACTACTACTTCTTCTACTACCACTACTACTACGCACTACTACTACTACTACTACTACTATTACTAGTAGTAGTAGCAGTGCTACTACTACTAATAATAATGATACGTACCACTACTACGCACCACCACTACTACTACTAATAATAATAATAATAATAATAATAATAATACGTACTACTAATACTACTAATACTACTACTACTACAACAACAATCGTCACTACTATTACTACTACTACTGCTGTACTACTACTACGTAATCCTACTACTACTATTACATACAGCTACTACTGTTACTACTACTAGAATTCAACAAGCTGCCTTCAATAGCATAATAGCATCAATCAAGAGGTGACTTTAATAGTAGTTCATACGGAATCTATATTGGTTTTCTTCTGAACGTTTTGCTTATTTATTGAAACATAATATGATTTAAGTCATGGTTTTAATACGAGATTTTAAATTATGTTTTAAGGACAATACTGATATAATGAAAGGGTAACATAACTGTTTGATGAAAAGCGTGAACACTATAAAAAGAAACTAGAATGTGTTTAAAATCTACTTAGTACATAAAGTTTATACATAACTTATCATCGGTAAGTCTGTTATTTCTATAAACAGTAACATGAAACTCTGTAACATAATCCTGATAGACTACGTCTCCCTTTTAATGGCATTGCTGCAGATGTGTGGATATACATTATGTGGAATACCCTTACACGAAATGCACTAAACAGGAAGTTCATCTCTCGAAGTAGCGGATTTCTTTATTTGTTATGTATTGCAAAATTTGATTTATTGCAAAATTATTTTTTTTACAATAAAGACTTTCTTCCAAAATGGTGAAATCAATTTGATAACTGATCAAGTAATTTGTCACGGTCTGTCAGAAGAAGGAAGCATGATACGATTTCGAGATTCCAATTTGTATTAGGATCGGCCAACGTAGGCGATTGAAAAGTCCTTTAATGAATAACACGAGTAAGAGGATTATTTTTAGAATACTAGGAAATACATTGGAAAGTTTCTTCGAAGACGTTATCATAATATGTTTGATAACACTCCTAACGTATACATAGAAGCACGAAGTTGTTGAGCATAATTAACTTAATTACCTTGCGAAAGCAAAATATCCCTTATCATTGAACAATAATATGACGTCAAATTCCTCCTTCTGTCAAGACGAAATATGGTTTTACCCATGAACAATGTATTGTATTGTCGCTGAGTGAGATATATCACACTATTTACTAATGTTGGTACATCCCGTGACTAGACTAAATTTAAGTCTATGGAAGATTGATAACTACTGTACTTCATCCCTTTCTCTGTGCCGTCATTCGATTAGAGAAAAGCCAGAACCAAAGTAGGAGCCTTAACATGGGAAAGAAAGAAATAATTTCTAGAACGAAAAGGTGCCCGCAATGGTTAATGTTTCAAGAATCGTTCCGAATGTTTCTTGCTACTGATAACACCTACTTGTGAGTGAATCGATTAAAATCATTGTGAATGAGTGTGTATGTTAATGTCTGCAATTTTAGATATTCGATTTCTGAAGAATGTATGTTATTGATCAACAACCGATATGATCATAGGAACATTTTAAAAGTAAGTTTCATAATTATTGATTATGAAATATTAAAAAGAGCATCTGCTATAGAAACAGGATGTTTGCTTTCTATAGTGTTTGTTCACAAATTCAGCATGACGTAATAATTATAGAATCAATCTGAAATCAAATAACATACACACAACACATTGCAATGGCCGACTGTCGCGTTTTGAAGAAAACTGTCTGCCATATACGGTATTATTTCAATCGCGTTGATTAATAGACATCATATAAGAAATGTTTTACAATTAAAACAAACCATATTTATGTGGGTAAATAACCATAATTCAAACTTCCATCAACATTGATTCATCATGCAACTTTGATGTTGTGAAAGTACAGATAGGTTCTTTTCTATTTGAAATTGTTAATTGTGGTCTCAAGATGTCAAATTCACAAAGTGGCAGTACTTAGCGAGTGTACCCTTCTCCTCATGCCTCCAGTGAAGTCTACGGGTTCATTCCAAAGGCAGATGCATGCACACTCACGATGCAATGCAGCCTCCAAATCAGCAATACTTGTGGATGAGGTTCCATTCTTTTGATTCGACATCCAATGATGTACGATGCCTGTTACAAAGGATTTAACTCTGGACTCATAGCATGCCAGGGGAGGTGATGACGTTGTTCTGAACATACACCTTTGCGGAAACGGTGAGGTCGAGCCTTGGCATCCATGAATAAAGGACGAGTTGGAAAAGCATGATGTCCAAAATGAGGTACTAGGACAGGAACAAGGATGACCCGGATGTATCGCTCGCCATTGAGATTTCACCGTACCGTGACAAGGTCCCAGATGAAGCTTACAGTGCATCCCCACACCATAACTGACCCCACCATACGGAATTTAACCTAGAAGTTTCTCAGTACAAATGCGCATATTAATCACGTTGCTGGCCATCTGTGATGTGTGAAAGGAGGCTCTCGTCCGACCAATGTACCTTCATCCATGACATCAAATTCCACTGACGTCTGGCCAAACCCAAATCCAAATGGGCTGTTATATGGAGATTAGTAAATGCTGTTAAATTGTAATAAAGTTATCAAAACATCTTATCATTTTACACCCCATTGTCACATCCGATTGAAAGTTCTTTTTCAGGAATTCGTGGCTACTATGGATTTTATGCAATTCCTGGTGTGTTCGCGCGATGTGCTAACTCGGAATTGAAAATTCGTTAAGGATAAATCCGTTTATGATTTCAAATATTTCAGAGAGACTAAATTATTACAACATGTATCACGTATCGCTTTATTAATTTGCATGTGTATAGTTCAGACAGCTGCAGTTATACATTATTTTGACCTGATACACTGATGTGGAAAAGCAAATAACATAATGTTGATGCGTCTCTCGAAAACAACACGGAGCGGTATTGTTGATTTGTTTTAAACATATTTTATTCAATGAAGAAAGGGCCTAGGAACAAGTTGTCCAACTTAGGTAACCTTCTCCCATGTATTTACACAATGATAGAATTATAACAGCATACATGTCATAAGAAAGCAATATAATACAGAAATGGTAGAAATATATTTACAGAGAAATGAAGACTGAGACATGCATCAGTCAAGAGAAACGTTTGCTATTGGTTATAAATTGCTGAACTGCTATAAAAATGGCCTGGTTTTTCGAATATGATATTTTTGTGTTGCCATTTAACAGTAAATCTAAATTTATATCATCTTCATGTACATGTAATTTTGAAATGTTAAACATGTTGTTTTTTTCTGTGCACATCATATAAACAGCATTTAAACATGAAGTGAGACGCATTTTCACATAAATAACCGCATTCGAACGTTGAATCAGCCTTGATGCAAATATTAAATAAATCATAATTAAGCTCACTTACATGATATCGTAAACGATTATGATGAATATTCACTCTGTCGATACCTGTGGAAAAGCAGGATGGTGCCATAATAATTGATTTCTTAAAGTATGATTTAATCGTTTCTGTTGATTGTTACATTCATTTTTCCAGTGGAACGTTATACTTCAATACTGTCGTTGAAGGGATAAAAGATTGACATATGATGGAATAACTACGTTTTCAGAATTTCGAAGTTCATAAGTAATGGAGTCACCAAAAGTCTTTGGGAGTAAATCTATGAGATAAGTGGGTGCACTACCACGTTGCATTGTATGATATAGCTAATTATTAAAGTTAAGATCCTCCTTTCCCTGCGTTCTGACAGCGTTTCCCACCCAGTTTCAAAATAAAGATATTTAAGTGGTGTGTATTTTGGTAGATCAGTAAACCTCGCAGGCATATTCAAAATGTGGTCTTATAAACATTTTTTTTCAAGATTTTCCTGCTTAATTTAAATTTCAGTTTACGCATTGAGTTTATCATCTTAGAAATTGATAGTACTAAGCTGTTGATATGCTTAGTCCATTCGCCATCGTCGGAAAACGTCAAACCTTAATGTTTATGTTCATCTACGTTTCTGATTGCGCATCCATCAAAATATAACGTTATGTTATCAATGTGTTTTCTAAGCGTGAAAAGTATAGCTTCAGTTTTATTTGGATTATATCTAATCAACCAACGCTTTCCCCAGGAGCTGATTTTATGTAAGTCTGAGTTTAAAGGGACACTGCGTCGAGGATAAAAATGAGTCTCCTCTTTATGTAACTAAGCTGATTAGAGTGTCTGCTAACTAGTTACGCTTCGCAACCTACATGCAGCAGTTTGTATTACCAATTACGTCAATTGTCTGAAATTGAGTGTCTGTGACTTGTTAGCAGACATGTTAATAAGCATAGGTAGATGCACATGATCTGATTTTTATCCTCGACGCGGTGTCCTTTAAAGTGGACTCCAGGAATGTGTGTTCCATTGATGAAAATCCAAGTGACGTATCATCTGCAAATAATCTTGTTTAACAATTTAGTTCATCAGCGATGTCATTTATGAATACAATGAAAAGAAAGGGACCCAATACTGACCCTTGTGGAACACCAGCTGTCACATAACAGACTTAGATAATGATCCATTCACAAAGACAGACTGATTTCGATTGCTTATGTTGATTTCGATTACTTATTCGAGATTGTTAAAGGTATACAAAGATAGACGGACAATAAAGTGCCACCGAACACCTGACAAGACGACTTTTGAACACAATTCACATACATACTTATGATTTTTAATGATTTTTTTTATGATTATTATTTTTAAGTATCTTGGACTGGGCTGGACTGTTTCTAGGAAACACCAATAACGTTTCGTCTCAATTCGGTAGTCGGCAGATGTACCAAAGGGCGTAACAAATGATGTTTAAAAGTTAACTACATGTAGATATTTACACGAAGATCAGCTGTTGGTAGACCACATGGTTACTTCTGACTGTGGGAGAGAACGAGGACATCCTTGGAGAAGCTTGACCCACTGACCAACTGACCAACTGTCAGAGAATGGGGGACTACGGGTTCTGCATGTCTAATATCAAGAAAAAAGGAACATATATATTTCTACGACTGAGGCGTCAAACACCGAGGAAAATGTATAACGTGTTTGTGTAGTGTTCGCTCCGTGCACACACGAAATCTCTCAGTTCGATTTGTACATGACGCTAAAAGTATTTAAGCACTGAAGTTATCTTATTTTTAACATTCTGAATTCTTATGAAACAATTTTCTTCTCTGGAATGTCAATGATATATTTTACAGATGATCTAATAATACTGTCAGTGCATTAACATATTAATGTTAATTCATTCAGATAAAGAAATCTAAAAGCGTTTAGTAAATATATAATGTCTTTTATCCGTTTCATGAAATTAAATTCGTTAAATGTGGAAAATGTGCACTTAAAATCCGACCTTTTATAGGAAGTATAGGAACTTAATAGTCTAATGTAAAATAATTAAAGTGTTATATTATAATGTCACGGGTGAAATGCGACATTTGCCTATAATAAAATCCACATTTCACACGATGAAATAATATGACCTTATTACGTGGAATATAATGTTCAAATCATATGACGTCATCTTGGACATTATTTAACAATATCATGACGCCATAGATGGGCGTATTGATGTGGTAACGTACTCGTAAAATGAACGTGATATAAAACCTTTGCATTAAAAAATATAATTAATAGAACATTTGATTCTTCTCTCGGATGTTTACAATTTTAGCTTATCTCAAGAAGTTAATATTATGTTAACACTCAGTTCATTACGCATGGTGCATTGCAATCTGGTTAAAACTAGCTGTAATGTTATACTTCCGCTTAGTATTGACGGACTTCGGGGACGTATAACATTACAGCTAGTTTTAGTTAGATTGGGTGCATTGTTATGAGTAAACTGGTGTCACGTCAGTATTGTAAAAACATCTAATTATATTACCATACTGTATGCTAGTGCTGTTCTCACTATGGAATGTGACCTACGCTGTTTAACACTTGACTCAACATCGTGAAACTGTCAGAACAATTCGGCAATTTCCGCTTAATGAATTTATTTTGATTGGTAATAAACAGAATTCTTCGTTATTTTTATTCATCATGCTGCACGTGCTCTCGACCAATCTGGATATGTTGTTTGTTTTAAACCGAGGCAATAATCGAATAAATTTTCATTGTCATTAAATTTTGACTTTTCACAAATTAAATGGAATGTCAAATAAATTTACATTATAGGTGTCATTCATGATCTCTATTACACACATTGAATTTAGTCGTGTATAATCGTGTCTTGAAAGTTAAAGATAGGTTGCCATCAAATGTCCAAATAAGAACAAAAACAAACCTAAGGAGTTGAGAAAATAGTTACCCCACTCACTCGATAATTGATGAACATACTAAGTTTTAGTCAAGAACTTCAAGATACAAAAAAATCTTTTTAGACAGTTTTACATATTATCGGATTCTTTAAGCAGAGAATGTTTAACAAAAATTTAACTTTTTCATTTAAAAGTACATGGTATAAGTAATTCTGTCAGTCTCAGCAAATAAAGCGGGTGTACCAGCACAAGACATGCGTGGGTCCAATACTTAATTGTACACCAGACCGTTTATTTTGAACAGTGTGGGCAATTTGTGACAACGGGGATACATTATCATCAATTTACAAACATATTCCGCCTACATTTTAACCAAATTGAACAATTTTCTGGTGCCTCAGTACTTAAACATATACCTTGCTAGAATTTCTTATGCAAACATGGATATATAAACAGTACATCTTTATTTGTAAATGAGACAGATATAACTTCCTATTGTGTCGGACTTAGGATTACTGATCTCGTCTCACCATATAGTTTACCCTTTTTATAACAGTAAGTTAATACAATACCAGAAGATAGTGACAGTGGGTGAGTGTAGTTGCAGTTGTTGGTAGTATAACTGGGTATCATTTGCTTAAGGAGAGATGGGACGAACAAACAAAATGTTTTAGAATTCGCTCATTTTTTCAAAATAGCAAGTTAATTATATCTTTTTTTCCCAAAAATAAGAGTTATCGGCATTAATATTCATACTCCCGCCGGCAAGTTACGCTATTTTAACCGATTTGGTCTACCTAAGTGAAGCATGCCTTTCAATGAATAAAGTCATTTGAATCACATACGCGAATGTATAGCAAGTGTATATTGTGAAAATCAATGACTCTGTTATGAGAAATACAAATCAAATGAATAAAAACAGCATTTCTATCATCGTTCTTCGTATATTCAACAGGATGTTTCACTGACACACGTAATCTAAATATTGCTACAATAATAAAGAGGAAAAAAAAGGAAAAAAAGATATTGCTAAAATGTAATATGTGCGCAGTTTAATGAACAAACGAACTTATATATAATAATAAGGGGTCACTGTAACGTAATTCTTTAATTTACCTAGTACTTAAACATAATTTATATAAAAACCCGAAGTGACGACAGTTTTTATCAGTTTAAGTGTAACTTTGGCGATCTAACGTGCAATTATTATTTAATAAACTATCAAGAGTGTAAAGTGGAAGAACAACAACCAGTTAATCATACAAGGCAATTTAAATTCATCACTCGTTTGAGATTCGTATGTAATTGGAGTTTTACACAGAGTAACATATTTACCGCGAAAATAGGTGTCGGTAGGGATGTTTAAAAGGCATTACGTGACATTTAAGCGCTTTCCGTTAGTGTACGGATAATACTCTACTCCAAAAAACGTAATGCACATACTTCCTCCCAGCTATACATTGTTGTCGCAAAATGCTACTGTAAGTGAGTTCGATTACTGGGTCCCATACATATTCATTCCAATTAGCCAAATGTATCATTGTCTCACTACACGCGGCCCTATCTACATAAACTGTAGTTATATGACCTATGAAACATTATCGACCCAAATTTGTCTTTTTGTCTGTTGTAAATAAGTTTCCAAAATTACGTTTAACTTTAATTAAGTCAATCGCAGTGCACTGTCCGGTTTTCGATGAAAAGGCCCTTCTTTTCCACTTTATATCGTCACTATACTTAGTCGACTATAATCAAAGTGGTAAGTTTTTACGTAGGTCAGTAGTTCTCGACAAAATAACACCGTTTATAACGTTTGGCATATGCATATGTGACCCCCAACAACACAATGGATGCACCTTTAAAGGTGCATCCATTGTGTTTCATAGAAAAATATTTGGCTTTAATTCGCTCCAACTCACAATATGTGTTGTTTACAATCCCAAAAAAATTCATTCAGCTTGCATTTTCTTCCGCAATCGCCTTATATATCATAATTACTAGTTTCCAATTAAAATCGAGTAACATCATTTTGCTTGTGCAGAAACCGAAACTGCACGTTCCATTTACATGCAAAGTAGTTATATGACCTATTCAACATTATCAACCCTATATTGTCATTAAGTTGATTTCGATTACTTATTCGAGATTGTTAAAGGTATACAAAGATAGACGGACAATAAAGTGCCACCGAACACCTGACAAGACGACTTTTGAACACAATTCACATACATACTTATGATTTTTAATGATTTTTTTTATGATTATTATTTTTAAGTATCTTGGACTGGGCTGGACTGTTTCTAGGAAACACCAATAACGTTTCGTCTCAATTCGGTAGTCGGCAGATGTACCAAAGGGCGTAACAAATGATGTTTAAAAGTTAACTACATGTAGATATTTACACGAAGATCAGCTGTTGGTAGACCACATGGTTACTTCTGACTGTGGGAGAGAACGAGGACATCCTTAGAGAAGCTTGACCCACTGACCAACTGACCAACTGTCAGAGAATGGGGGAATACGGGACCTGCATGTTTAATATTGAGAACGCAGGAACATATATATTTCTACGACTGAGGCGTCAAACACCGAGGAAAATGCATAATGTGTTTGTGTAGTGTTCGCTCCGTGCGAACACGAAATCTCTCAGTTCGATTTGTACATGACGCTAAAAGTATTTAACCACTGAAGTTATCTTATTTTTAACATTCTGAATTCTTATGAAACAATTTTCTTCTCTGGAATGTCAATGATATATTTTACAGATGATCTTATAATAAAATACAATGTTCTGACATATAGTTTTCTTCATGACATTATTCTTACTGTCAGTGTCATATTAATGTTAATTCATTCAGATAAAGAAATCTAAAAGCGTTTAGTAAAAATATAATGTCTTTTATCTGTTTCATGAAATTAAATCGCCTAATATATCATGATTACTAGTTTCCAATTAAAATCGAATACCATCATTTTGCTTGTGCAGAAACCGAAACTGCACGTTCCATTGACATGCAAAGTAGTTATATGACTATTCAACATTATCAACCCTAAATTGTGATTTCATCTGTTTCAAATAAGATTCCAAAATTACGTTTGACTCATTGGCGCGCGCCACTCGCTGTGCATTGTCCGGTTTTCGATCAGAAATCACTACTTTTACCTTCATATCGTCAACATACTAAGTCGACTATCATCAAAATGGTCATTTTTGGCATCAGTCACGTAGTTCTCGATAAAATAACACCATTTATAACGTTTGGCATACGTGATCCCAACAACACAACGGATGCACCTTTAATCCCAATCACATCAAACATCACATTCATATCAATCAAGCAAATAACCGCTCAACAATATACACACAGATTAAAGAAACGCTCCACGGGGGTATGACACTACTCAAGCACGTAACAACTGCGATAAGTGTTAATTACGGGTAGACAATGGAATTGGACCTGTGACACTCTACTGGGAAGACAATCTCACTCACAGAGCTAGTTAAATAGGGATATAAAACTACGGCACACAGTACCAAGTAAACCCTATAATGGAAATATCCCACACAGTGGGTGTAAGTTACTTAGGGATAGGTATAAGTAATTCTTACAAATAATGTGGAAATGGTAAGTCTGTAGTATACAACTATGTGATCAATAAACCATACAAGACAGAGATATCAAGATAGTCATCTCACCAAATCCTAAGAGAGCTTCCCAGAGTGAAGTGTCCTGTCCAGCCCGTCAGTGTTCAAGCGAAGAATGGTGTGGTGCCCAGAAGGCTGAGACCAGACTGCCCCCAGAACGACTTGCCAGAGCAAAGTGTGCGGACGTCGGAGAAAGCCACCTACCCGCACTGTTGGAGGGTTAGCTCCGACTCCTAAGATGTGTTTTGTTAAAACACAAGAATGGCCCTAGCTTACTAATTATGAGTGGTACAATACAAAGTGAGGTATCAGAAGATAGGGCTCACTCTAAGCTACATGAACATATAAATATAGTTAATATAAACATCAATACATAAATATTATAAAGGATACTGTGAGAATCCAAGTCAGAAACAACTGACTGTAACATACATAATTGCAAATAACATCAATATGAATAATAGCAAAAGGTGAGACGATACATGGATGTAAAGAGGACAAGTTCCCCTTTTAATATATACAATTGTGATTGACATGGAATATTGATACAGGTGATGAGAGGCGGGAGAAAGGAGCGAGGAAGCACTCCTCCTTACACAAACATCATTGTAATAAGAAAAAAAGAAGAATATGTATAACGTATTTAGTATATTTTGACATGTTATTTTTTTAATTGTTCAAGACAATATTGATGGTTAAAGTTTCTCTTGGGTGGTATTAGTATGAACATGTTACTATTGTCTCTCAAGGTCAATTTTGGAATGGAAACATACGTATCTAATCATAACAACAGTTTTATGAAAAAGGACTTGAGCATCATGCATAAGGTAGAGAATTTCCATGACGTACAGAAGGACGGGTTGACATCTAAAATACTGTAAATACTGTAAGGACAGGAGATGTTTATCCTCTGGCTCCCATCACTTGCTTGACACAGTGAAGGATATGACTGTGGTTACAAGTGATGTATTGTTAGGGAGGAACTAGTCTTACACTCAGACTAGGGAGGAACTACAAGTTGGCAGAGAGAAATATGACAACCTGTTATTCATATAAAACGACGGTCGATATAAATCCCTTTTCAAGCTCCTCTCCACTGAGCAATTAAGATGTTGAATATCTATCTACACTGAATTTTAGAGAAAAGGTTTTGTAATAATTAATACGACTCGTCGGTGAATGTGAAAACATTGGTTCAGTGATCAGTCTCGCTGGATCAATACTTATTTCCGGCAAACTCTTCTGTTTCAGCTTTAGAGAATCTCAAAGACACATTATAAATCAGGGGCGTGTAGATGGATCTATTTCAGTGTGACGATGGATATCAGTGAGTTATTGGCACTGCGTTAGTAGTATGGGAGGGGGTGGCCAGGAGTGTCTATATTCAATCTCAGAGTGACACGAGGATAGAAGGGCTCGGCTTAACAACATTACAACTGTACGTGCTAATCAAACGTATGACTCTCAAGCCAATTAGTCACCGTCTGTCCAGGTGGATCAAGGGTTCGGTGGATTGTCGGTAATTTCCATCCTTAAAGTTATCATTATCACTAATTTTGATTTAAAATACATTCTATAAGTTAGTTAAGCTGAAATTGAAAGACGATATCTAAAATAAGTAGTATAATAATTAATGTATATTCACTGGTACCAGAAATTTAAACGTTTGCATCGAACTATGAAGAAATATGAAACAATGTTGTAACCTGCAAATTAAATCAAAAGGTTACAATTGGCCAACATTCTCATCTCTCTCTCTCTCTCTCTCTCTCTCTCTCTCTCTCTCTCTCTCTCTCTCTCTCTCTCTCTCTCTCTCTCTCTCTCTCTCTCTCTCTCTCTCTCTCTCTCTCTCTCTCTCTATCATTTTATACCTACATTTCTACATCCCTCTATTGGCCTCTAAACGTCTGTCATTGTCCATTTACAAATACGTCCACACCTACAAATGTATCACTCCATCAATCTATATCCTATAATCTATACCACATAAGCCACAGTTGATTCTTTATTGCTCTACGCGCGCCTTTACTATGACACTGCCTCTAGGTGTGAACAAACTGGACACACGTACAGCATTTCACAGGATTCGCACCACATGCCCTTGTGCTATAGTCAGCTCCTCTGTGTCACCCAAAGTATCTTGTTATCTTGGATAATATAAAAATCATCCCCTGACATTGTTGACACTTGAGAGGGTTCTTTCTTCAGTCAAGGTTAAATTTAGTGCATTAATCTGAATTGCCTACCAAAGGGTGGGTTCTGTCGCCATCGTATTGTTTGCATTACGTGAAATGAAAACACGCTATATTGTACCTAATTTTACAACTTTAAAAAAAATAAAAGACATAAACTAATAGAATATTCAGATAGCATAACATGTCATGAAACTAATTAACAAGTTACTGTTTTCCCCACTCGCAGCGCCGACGAATGGTTTCAGTTCTCATTGTTTTTATTTTTCAATAAATGTGCGCTTGTGTTTATCAAGTTGTGAAATATAAATTCATCAAAATCATCATCAAAAAGACTAACAGACTGTTACATTACTTTTTTAAAAGTCTGTTATTGTATTCAGCCGATGAGATTTTCTCAAGGATAGCATGTATATATGCAATGAATGCAATGTGTCTGAATAGTCAAATATACTGAAGTACAAAATTTTTTACACACCTCAGCTGGTTTCGATTAGTTCAATATTTAAAATATATAAGATGCATTTGATTATGGCATGACACGATAACACACATCTGCAATAGTTTGAATGAATTACATTACAGACTTGGTTAGAATATCTTTGTTTAATGTAGACAGGGGCAAGAAATGGAATGAACACCAATATGACCCCTACCATGTTTAAAATGTTGTAAATGTTTGCAAAATGAGTCACATTTATTGATTTTCACAAAGAAGATGCCTTACATGTCGATGAACAGTTGTGTTTTATCCAAAATAAAAAAAAGTTAAATTTTAAACTCAAAATATCTTTTTTTCAAAGAAATTTAAAAACCACATAGAGGTAGTCCTTGGCTGATGACTAAACGCCTGCACTTTTCAGTTTTAGAGTACGACGTCGAAAACTTTAGATATTTGTAATTGAAAATCATACATATTATGAAACCAACTGAGGTGTGTACTTTCTTTGTACTTCAGTTTGTGTCAGACAAGATGGCGGTCTCTTGCATGCATTCAACTAGGAACATTGCAGATAAAGTAACAACAGTAATGCATATCTATATAACGAACGTTTCTACACATACAAGACAGTGAAGGCGAGGCATTGCTATTTACAAATGTAGGTATATATACTTCTGAACTAAACTGAACTTTTTTACAGAAATAGGTTTACGTATCAAGATTATTGCCTTTATACACGGTGTATTACAGACCAAATCTCATGGGAGCACTAATATGTCTGACAACAGATTTATTACATTTAATTAAGAAACGTTCAAATTACATTGACATAAAGCACACATAAATGGACAATGCTGTAAATTGATGTGTGTGCAGTTGCTGATCTAACACATTTAAAAGTAAGTATGATTATACAAGAAGTTTAATCGCCAACTTCCACAAAAACAAAACAATTTTATTTTTGTGCGTTGATTGCAATTTTTGGATTGTTGGATTTTAATTAAAGTCATTAAGACTAAGTGAGTTAAAAGAGTCGAGTTGCAATGATTTTTTTGTCGATATCGAAAGAAAACATTTTCTCGTTTCGACATTTACATAACAAATCATGTTTTATTTACTACGGTTTTCGTTTTATTAAAAACATACCGTTATATGAATATTTCATTTAAAGTTTATTACTTTTTTGTTAAATATTCTTTTATATGATATTTGTTGTTAATGGTATTTCAGGTTTAAAACCGCGAGAGTTATATATTAAGAGCTGCCATATCCTCATTTCCACAAGTAACTGTGGTACTACATGTAGTTATCTGAAGAGGTTGTTCCCTGTTTATTAATCACGTGAATGATGAAAAGAGCAAAGAGTAACTACTGTATCTGACCCTTTGAAGATATCGGTGTTTAATATACAATGTATTACCCATTGTGTAATTACATAGCGTGCTCTATTGATGTTGTGTCATAATGGTTAAAATATGACGTCACATCGGAAGCGACGCAACAGAAAAGATTGATGACCTGTTTACAAGTGTACGTTAAAGAGGCAGTGACACGTTTTTTCGCTCAAATAAGTCGATGAATTGTATTTGAAAAATAATTTCACCAATAGTAAAACACCCTTCTTTCTTCAATCAGTTTATTATTGCATGTAGGCCACAGGCCCATATACAAAATAATTTGGTACACAACATATTTACAATATGAACAACATACATTACAATGAATTTCTTCTCAATACGAGTGCATGGTGGATAAATAGGGCTACATTATATTGTACTGTGGATGATGTACAGGAGAGTATTGAATACAGTTTTGTAATATTGTTAAAGGAATGATGACATTGTGGAAAATACAGTTGCCTTAAATCTTTATATATACGACAAACAAATAAAAAGTGTAATTCATTTTCTAAGATATTACAAAATGGACAGAGCCTCAGGGTTTTTAATATACATGAGTATAAATCATTTAGGCCAAGTCTGAAGCGTATGAAGACATTTCTGAGAGTTTTATTACATAGGTTAAACAGATATGACTCGGGTTCTAAAACAGATTTAAAATTGCGATAACAATCATATCGTGAACTTTCATGCAAAGATGAGTGCCAGTCTTGTTTAAATATATCGATTGTCCTTGCACGAAAATGTTTGATAAATGCCTTAACGTCACCAACTGTTTGGGATAACCAAACAAATCCGTAGCCATATGTAAACAACATATTACGAATACCTGATGCCCAAGTACTTTTACCAATATTATCAAGATGGACAGTCATATTGTAGGCTTTTTTTGGGCAGGCGATGTTCAGGCATATTTATTATTTTACACCAAAACCTTAAACAACGGCAATAAGACATTATTTACAAAGGGAATCTCCCGCATTCACCGTACACCATATTACTCGGGGTAGACATACCGACATTTAAAAACCTTTTGCAAGCAAGAAGGTGAACCTTTTCAATTGAATAACATTCCCTGTAACCCCAAATTTCAGACCCATAGAGAAGAATGGGTTGTACTTGGGAGTCAAACAATTTGAAACATATATTGGGACCAACTACGCCCAACTTGGGTAAAACAGAGAGCAACTGAAGTAGGGCCCTTTTAGCTCTATATGCCAAATTGATAGTAGATTTATTCATATTTAGAGTGTATGTAAACAATATCCCAAGATATTTATATTCATTGACAACAGTCATACGTTCACCTTTAAAATACCATTTCTCCTTAGCTGATGTTGGCCCACCCTTACGGAATACAACAATTTTAGTTTTATCAAGATTAACATCAAGTTGCCAAGTATCTGAGTAGCATGAAAGTATATCAATTTGTCTCTGAAGGCCAATAACAGTGCTTGACATTACATGATTAGGAAAACCAAGTTAAAATGTGTGTACATGGCTCATAAAGCCATGGAGATTGTTTTTGTAATTCGAAATAATAAAATGTGTTCACAATAAAATGACCGCCATGCAATTTTTGTTTTATACGCAACATTGGTAATACCACAAGGGATAATTGGTTTGTGTAATAAGATCATGTACCATCTAAAGTGACACAAACTGCTTTTTGCATTTATATGTCAAATTTGAATTAATATGCTTTGTCAATTATGAAAACTTGCAATCTATTTTTTCTTGGGATTTGGTTTTTATACTATCAAGGTTAACGACTTACAAGCATAGGGTTGAATTTCGAGTCAATCGCATAACCACATTCGTCTTTTAGGCATTATTTGTAATATAAATATTTGTTTAAATAACTCAATGAATCATGAATAAATCATAAATAAATTCTCCAAGAGAAAACATTTCAGATTGACTAAATTCATGAATCAAGAGAGAAATAAAAATATTCATTCTGGAAGTTATCATCAAGTAAATATACGTAAAACCTAGATATCAAAAGAAACATAATATCACGGTAAATGTCATTCCAGTGTTTTTACAGTAAATACAGCTTAACAGTAATCATAACAAGACATATAGTCTAACACTCTGAAAGTCTTTCTTACAGTCTCCTTTATATTTTTTAATAAAATGGTGATATTATCAAAATAAATACTTTTTTCAGAGTCTGAGTGTAAGACTACAAGACATAACATGTTTATTACATATTGTTCTTCGTAATGTATTTGTATGTATCTCTTCTTGTTAGAAACTACTTTAAATGACATGGTTTCAAACAGAATCGAAAATGTGGCATGAAATAGTGTTGCGCATGGTCACACAATAGAGGATATGCGCACATAATCGACAGTATGCGATGAAGTTATCGCTACGTATGCACACAGAATCGAAAGTATAGCATGAAGTATAAATACGTATGCTCACAGAATCGAAAGTATGAGATGAAGTATAGCTACGCATGCGCACAGAATAGAAAATATAGCATGAAGTATAGCTATATATGAGCACATAATCAAAAATTTAGTATGAAGTATAGCTACGTATGCTCAAAGAATCGAAAGTATAGAATGAAGTATATGAGAGCGAGGGTTATACACAAATTCGCACGAGATTCGTAAAAGTCATATGACACACTTTCGAGTGTAATAATTTCTTTATTACCCGTTCTATTCCATGTCATTCGCGTAAAAATAGGCGGCCCACTTCTCTTGCGACGGCAAGCTACAGTGACGTCACGAACAATCGTTTTATGACGTCACAGACGACAAAATACGGGAAGCCGCGGTGAAACAATCGTTGCTAGGCAAACGTGATATGTGCACATGTGCTCATATCAATAATATGAACTCGGTTATTTTCAACCATATGGGTAATAAAGCTACGTATGGGCACAGAATCAAAAGTATTGCATGAAGTATAGCTACGTATGGGCACAGAATCGAAAGTATAGAATGAAGTATAGCTACGTATGGGCACAGAATCAAAAGTATGAGATGAAGTATAGCTACGTATGCGCACATAATCGACAGTATGAGATGAAGTATAGCTACGTATGCGCACATAATCGACAGTATGAGATGAAGTATAGCTACGTATGCACACAGAATCGAAAGTATAGCATTGGGTATAGCTACGTATGCGCACGGAATCGAAAGTATATCATGAAGTACAGTTACGTATTGGCACATAATTGTAAGTATAGCATGAAGTATAGCTACGTATGGGCACAGAATCGACAGTATGAGATGAAGTATAGCTACATATGCTCACAGAATCGAAAGTGTAGCATGAAGTACAGTTACGTATTGGCACATAATCGAGATTATAGCATGGGGTAAAGCTACGTATGCGCACGGAATCGAAAGTATAGCATGAAGTACAGTTACGTATTGGCACATAATTGTAAGTATAGCATGAAGTATTGCTACCTTTGCTCATAGAAATCGGGAGTATGACATGAAGTATAGCTACGTATGCGCACATAATCGAAAGTATAGCATGAATTATAGCTACGAATGCTCACAGAATCGAAAGTATAGCATGAAGTATAGCTACGTATGCTCACAGAATCGAAAGTATTGCATGAACTATAGCTTCTTATGCGCACAGAATAAAAAGTATGACATGAATTATAGCTACATATGCTCACAGAAACGAAAGTATAGCATGGGGTATAGCTACGTATGCGCACGGAATCGAAAGTATAGCATGAAGTATAGCTACGTATGGGCACAGAATCGACAGTATGAGATGAAGTATAGCTACGTATGCGCACGGAATCGAAGGTATAGCATGAAGTACAGTTACGTATTGGCACATAATCGAAATTTTAGCACGGATCATAGCTACGTATGCGCTCGGAATCGAAAGTATAGCATGAAGTACAGCTACGTTTTGGCACATAACTGTAAGTATAGCATGAATTATAGCTACGTATGCTCACAGAATCGAAAGTATAGCATGAAGTATAGCTACGTATGCGCACAGAATCGAAAGTATGACATGAATTATAGCTACGTATGGTCACAGAATCGAAAGTATAGCATGAATTACAGTAACGTATTGGCACATAATCGAAATTATAGCATGGGGTATAGCTACGTATGCTCATAGAATCGAAAGTATAGCATGAATTACAGTTACGTATTGGCACATAATCGAAATCATAGCATGGGGTATAGCTACGTATCCGCACAGAATCGAAAGTATAGCATGAAGTAGAGCTACGTATGGGCACATAATTGTAAGTATAACATGAAGTATAGCTTCTTATGCTCACAGAATCGGGAGTATGAGATGAAGTATAGCGACGTATGATCACAGAATCGAAAGTATTGCATGAAATATAGCGACGTATGCTCACAGAATCGAAAGTATTGCATGAAATATAGCTTCTTATGCGCACAGAATCGAAAGTATGACATGAATTATAGCTACGTATGCTCACAGAATCGAAAGTATTGCATGAGATATTGCTACGTATATTCTCAGAATCGAGAATATGACATGAAGTATCGCAACGTATGCTCACAACAGTGATGACTTATTTCTTAAAACATTAATTTGAGAAATGCAAAATGAAATACAGCTCTCTTGCAATCAGTTATCCATATTTATGCATGACAATAATTTCAAAAATGCAACATTCAATGAGAGAAGAAAACTTTGTTGATAATAGATAAAAATATATCAAACAGAATCTACTGACATTAAAGAAACCCCTGGCCTGGCTTGATGTCATCAAAATAACCTACGACGTTGTTTCAATGACAACGAATAAATTCTTCAACACTGTTAAATATGTTTATATTCGCATTGATTAATGCAACTTTAATCTGAAAGGAAAACGTTGCACTTTTTGGTGGGACAGCATTGTACCATCAATGAAATCTATCTTGTGAAACATAATTTTTCTTTGATTTTAAAGTTTCATGTATCAACTGTCAAGTCCGGAATATATACATTGTATATTGTTTAACGTCTACTAAACTTATACATATATGACTCTGCGACTATTTATAATTAAAATTATACCTCAGACAATGAAATGTGAAGAAAAACTGTTATTTCGTGACAAATATTTTTCTTGGACATGAAACTTTTATGTTTCAATGTTTCCAATTTTATTCAAGGAATATGTCGATTGCCATTGCAATGTACGTCAGAGCGAAACATGAATAATGAAGTAGACGAGCACATCGTGCAGTCTGAATAAAAACACAATATCAAAGTATGTACGCTGGAACAATGGATCCTCGGTCAGACAATAGCTTGTAAATAATTTATCAACCTCTATGACTCCCTCGTTCTACTTCCGTTTTTTTCTAAGCCCATTCTCTGTCATTAGCTGCTTTAAGATTAAATTAATTAAATTAAATCAAATCAAGTTGTAAATACTAAGGAGAGGTCATCCTCAGTTGGAGATCTTGTTTTTTATCCTTAATGAATGACTTCTCTTTAAGCAAAGTCACATAAATGCTCAATCAAATAAAAAATTAAGATTAATGTAGACAGTACTACACTTGAGTCCAAGATGTAAAGAAGGTGATTTCCACTACTATTTGCCGAGTTGACCAATCAAATCAGACTGAAAGACGTCACTATGTTGTAGAAAACATTCTAATAGATACTCACATTTTAAAGAATTTTTATTCCCATTACCATTGATCTTATCTAGAAGCAATTACCACACATGTTAAGGAATACAGCATAGTATGATAAAAGGGGAAGAAGGGTCGGGTGTATATATATATATATATATATATATATATATATATATATAAATGAGTCGTTACTCACGTGAAGTAAGGTTATATATAGAAAAGAGTAAACATATGTAGCTATAGATACTTGAAAAGACCGATATACTGGTCGAAATGAGCTCATCGTATTAAAGAAGGTTGATCCAGTCAAGCCCATCTGATGTTTACTCTTTTCTATATATACATATATCCGCTTTGAGTATCCAAGTATATAAAAATTCCCAATAAAAATACATTACACTAGTACTATCCTCCTCCTCCTCCTCCTCCTCCTCCTCCTCCTCGTCATTATCCTCATCATCAACATGAACAACAACAATATCATGTAACCAAACCAAGATCTAAATAAATTTAGATCGACTGTTCTATAATATGTTAATACAGTATAACTTTATAAAACATGTCGATCTAAATTTGTTATTAACATAATATAGAACGGTCGATCTAAAATTATTTAGATTGAGGGCCTACAGGCCTATGGACTGAACTCCAGGGATACAAAATTCATGCAATGAGAAGTGCAACAAGTTTACAACATTTCAAGAGGAAGATAACAGGAAAATATATAAGCAATGATTCATTTAGCTTTTTACACCTTTTGTCGTATGAGTAAAAAATAAAATCATTTAATTATGTCCACATACATGGATCATTGACAGTAAGAATATATTTAAGACATAATGTTTCATTTTACATTTCGATAGATACATTTCGCTCAACTCGTTGATGAACATATGATAAGAAAGTGAAACTCGTCTTCTATTCCATATTCATAAACAGGGCAATTCTATACATTTTCTACCTTCATTAATCCTTTACCTAACAGTCCCGATCGAACTGTACTTCAACTAGAGTTTTACGAAATCTAAAATCTATTCTACAATGTATCTCAAACCAATATTTTCTGGTGCAAGCAGACTTTTAAATTCTCTGTCATATATCTAAATCATATCTTGTACTAGTATTAAATGTTGAATTCCAATTTGGGTAAAACATATCTATGGCCCTAGTTCTGAACATTTTTGCAAACAATATTACAAGTATGTTTAGTACAAACTTTCAAAGCAAAACAAAAACATGGGAGAAGAATATATTTTCAAATTCGGAAGCCTAGGGGTCATTGCCCATATAATCCATATCAAGTGACGTATTATAACCTTTCTCAGGTAAACAATCTTCATACACAGACAATATCCTCACCCATAACTGTATAGCACCATCAACAGTGTGATAGACAATGGGCATCGACCACATTTTCCATACACAATCGTATTTGGTATTTGCGGACTGCCATTTACAAATGACTTACACATAGTAAAGTATCTAATATATATATATATATATATATATATATATATATATATATATATATATATATATATATATTCTCAAATCTACCAAAACCCCAAACCTCTGAAGCATACATGAGGAGTATGCAAACGAATGTACATTGTTTGGTCCATTTGTTCACATTAAAATGACCGCTCGGAGGTAGTTCAAGTGATCTGACTGATGTAGCGATACCTAAACAGTCAGTGTTAAGTTTTAAATATGGTACAGTGATGGAATGGTCATTGACAACCATCGTGATGTCTGTCTTTATATATACGTCGCACCATTTTCTTCCAATACGGATAGCCGTTTTCTATGGCTACGCCTTAACGTGTCGTGTAATGAGATGTTTTACCCATTAACGTAACACTATTTTGTATAAACTTTAATAACAAATGTCAAATTTGAGAAAAACGTAATATGCAAAAAAATGTAGTACAGTGCCTTTAAGGAATGAAATGATAATAGTAACCGGTTGCTCTAAGCATTATATAATATTACAGTTGTCTAGCTATAGTTACAGACCTTGAATTATAACTCTTCCCATAAATTTGCGTACATTGTATTTGGCGCACTCACTAAAACTTTTAACTACATACAAGTACCCCCGAAAGAATCAAGCATATTGTTGTATGTTCATAAAAAAGAATCTTTTTAAAGAACTGTAAAAAGAACTCTCCTAGCAAAGTATTATTGCAATCATCAATCTTCACATCAATTTATATCTCAGATGTCTTGAAAGCATAATGCACTCCTATCTAATAACCCATGTATATCACTTTGTGATCTTCATGAGAACAAATCATTCTTTCATTCATTACAGATGAATAGGACACTGCACACAGATTACCAACCTACGAAGGCAGTTCATCATGACTCTAAACAACTTGACAAAATTCCAGTGGCACAAGCCCTTCGCGCCTCTGCTCTCTATCAATGAGCTGAAAGTCTGGCGATTAGCCGCGGCCCATAGTTGTGTGATCCCCACCCACAACAAGCAGAGTCACGTTCGCCAAACCGGAAGCTCTTGAGGCATATATAAGTTTCCCGCGAGGGGAGGGGATGAGGGTTTGAAGTGAAGGGAAGACGATAAGCCGGCCAGACAGACCGTGGAGTTCTTCTACTTATGAAGTGTACAGACGTCACGTAGTGGAAGGCTGATGTGGACGTTTAACTTTCAACTCGGACTTGTTCAAGACTTTGTGTTCTTATGTCTCGCCCTCAGCAAACTCGCAGGTGATTTCAGAAATCTCATCCTTCTTTTCTTTTCTTTTCTTCTTCTTCTTGGACTATTAATCTTTCGCTTGGATTGCACAAGGTATGTTGCTATTGTAACTTTGTGTTCGTTGTGCACTTATATTGATTTCGTAGAGTGTTGTCTTGACACTCTTTCAAGAGTATCCGAATGACTTTAATGTATCACTCGCATGAATGTATTTATCGTTAGCGTATAAGTGGTTGTTAAATTATTGGAAATATTTCATCTTCTTTAAGTCTTCTATCAGCAAGGGTCATTATACCAATTTCAAAAGTAGAATAATGTCAATTTATTCAGATCATGTTTGATCCCAACTTAAAACAAGGTTAGAATTCGCATAAGGAAAACACATTTCAATAGGATTAATCATCAATACAAAGATAATTAATGGGATTTGAAAATGTCCCAAAATTAGCATATGCCATGCAAACTGAAATTAAAACAACTGTTGGTAAAATAATCCTTAAATAGGACAAGATGTGTATGAATAAAAAAGAAAATTCAACTTTTATTTGAAGTGATGATGTAATATGTTCTTTACACCCATCTGATGGGGGAGTAAGCATATACTCAGAAACGTCGTATATCTTCACAATTAAGACGTTGACCAGAAAATCTTGTTTTCTTATTATTCCACTTCTAAATCCGTTTCAAAGACTCAGTCTTGTACCCAAATCATTCTAGTAATTAGCAAATTACTTACCTCTGGAAGTTTAACGTGAAGATTAGTTTTTGTTTAAACACGTTATACTTAATTCGAAAGCAGGTAAACAACCCCAATTGGCTTGGGGTTATGCTGCTCCGTATACATTTAATGTTCACATTCACAAGCCCAGGTCAGAGAGTGGGAACGTATAACATTACCAAGCTCGTGTCCAGTTAAAACACTGGCGAAAATGACTTAGCGTGCCATGTAAAGATCATGCATCACTGACTGGTGTTCGATTACATATATTATGACCGCATAAAATAGCAATACACGTCATTCAGGTAGTCACAAAATGTAACAATGATATATAATCGATGTGTGGTGAGGTGAGGAGAGTTTGTGGTTTAGCGCCGCTTTCAAGAGTATTTCACTTATATCGCGGCTGCCACAGCCCCAAACAACAATTCGGATTATGCAATGCGGTGAAACCAGCGATCATCGTCTGAAACTAGCGGTCCATGGGTAGTACTGTGCTGTAAGTGAAGCATGGCACCCAAACCTTACTGCATGGAGAAATAAAAACAGTTCTCTACAGCAAACAAAGTTGCCGAGACTCCAGGCCTGGTGGGATTCGAGCCCCGGACCTCTTGATCCGAAGCCGAACGCGCTTACCATTGCGCTATTCTCGGAATCGATATGAGAAAGTGAGATTTTAATCTACATTGTAGACATCTTACTACTTTCATTCATGAGGAGCAATGTGATATAGAATCAATACTCCTGTTTGAAAGCATTATGTTCATTGACGTAGAAAGTAGCTTCTCATTACAACAAGTCTTTGTGATGAAAATCGATGAATGAATTGAAACTCATTTTTCACGAGATGAATAAAATTTATGAAGATTCGAATTCAGACGTTAGAAACCTCCTCACGACTACAGACAGACATTTTAGGAAAGAGGGTTATTTCTGTCTAACTTTCAACGCCTCGATCAAATTATAATCATCATGATTCTGAAGGCTATAATGGGTATTTCTCCACGTTCATATATCCTATTCACGATGGAAATAAGTGTTTGGCATCCTTTTTCTCTTCATGTATTCTAAGTTAATTTAGTTCATGCCTTGCGTAGGGAAACAACAATTTTCTTTCAATTTTAAAGGGGCAGTAGCACGTTTTTTGCAAATTTTATTTTTTCAAATTTCCCATTTATAATGATAGTTTTTGTCATTTATATTTACTTTAGAGGGTAAAATATCTTATTACACAAACCAATTTCCCGTAGTGGTAAAAGCAGTGTTGCGTAGAAAGCAAAAATTGCATGGCGGTCATTTTATTGTGAACACAATTTATTATTTCGAATGACAAAAAACGATTCCCATGGCTTTACGAACCATGTACACTCATTTTTTAGATTGATTTTCCGAAGAGGGAAGGGTGTTTTACTATTGGTGAGATTATTTTTCAATTACATTTCATCGACTTATTTCACGGGGAAAACGTGCTACTGCCCCTTTAAGAACGTCAGATTAAAGTAGAACATATGTAGACTGACTATAATGTATATATATGTAGTACTACGCATCTACATAGATGGTCTCTCTTTAAGTGGAATATAGTATTGGACACTCACACAATTTTTTAAGGACTGGCATTGACTTAGACTGAAATTTTGCGACTTACTTTTTGTATTAGATACATAAACAAGCGAATGACGTATTAAGTGACTCGCTCGCGAATAACACCGTCACTGGGTGACATGACGCCCGGAGATATCGGTTGATAGGTTTCGATTGATAATGTTACTGTTGTCAATTCGTCAGCTGTAGTTCCTCATAGAATGACATAAGTCATAAGTGTCATTCCTTGCTTGTTACCATGCCTTTTCATCAGGAATATATCTGTACGAGGCCTTGTCAAATTTCTCCAGAGAGTTTGTGCCAAAACATTAATAATAAAATACATGTAGTAAATAAATGTATATACCACCGATCTTCAATCTGTGGGGATGTTTCCAAATAAATCACTGATCATTCTATACAAAATGTAAGGTATCTAACTTAGTTGCTATATATATGTTAGGTATTGCAGCTGCTACCGGTGGAAGGGAACATGTTTCTCATGTTTATATAAACCTCAGGTGTCATATTTGCGTTAATATGGTGGTTTTCTATTCTCAGGTAAACCTTCCTTCAAGGCCATGCATACAGAGGGTCATTCTATAGAATATCCCTGACCCTGAAAGTAGATTTTAACGTGAATTGTAAATTCAGGAATAACCTACTTTGAAACCTCCTTTCAAAGACCAATTTAGAACAAATCGAAAATTATTCTAAGTTAAAAATTCACACTTGACAAGATGGGATTCGAGCCTGCATCCCTTCGTTCTACCAGGGGACCACGAAGAAGTTGACAATGAATCGGTTTTGATTGAAAATGTAAACATTCGGGGTCGGGAGAACCCTTGGGCCTTCGGCTTGCGGGTTCTCCCTCTGCCTCATGTTTACATTTTCAACCAAAACCTCGGAAGAGCGGAGACCGATCCACCAACCGATCTTAGTCCTACGATTACCGTAGTCAGTGTTAAAGGTGACCATTGCTCCTAGGGCAAAGATCGGTTGGTGGATTGGCCTCCTGGACCCAGATTTTCGAAGCCTCTAAAAGATCCTGGGTCCCGGTGCACAAACCAAGGTTATCTTAAACCACTTAGGTAGCGATGTTAAAGTATGGCACTAAGGTCAACCTGGTGTTAAAATTGTTTTGTGCACAACTCCCTGGTCATCAGCAATGTTCAGTGGTTCATTCACTGTCTTATTGAAATTACAGTAGTATGTCCTACGGAATCTCTTTTGGCAGACAAAGGGTATACTTTTACTAATATTCTGAAGGTTCTTTGTCATATCTAAGGTTCATTTAAGAATGAAAAAGGAATGATGTTGGTCCTTCTACCAGAGTAATAATGTGTGTAGCGTTTTGAGCATGGCTCTTTATGTTGTGGATTTGGCGCGATATAAGTATCCTCATTATTATTCGTTATTATTCATTTATTTATTGTTAGTAAAACCATTGGAGGAGAACCACTTTCGATTCTACAATACCGGGCTACGATACCAGATTTGCAACAGAGACAAAAACCAAATAATTTTCCTTGAAGTCAATATTGAGTGTCTGTGATAAGCGTTACTTTGTATATACCATTTCCTTTTTCGGCGTTTTATACTTTTGATACTTATATTTATCAAGATACACGTGGAGTGCTGATAATATATGGAAAATAAGCTTATAAAAGATATTGTCGTCTTGGACGTTCATTCGTCGACGCATCATTGCTGTTCTTTCTAAACCATAGCGCGCTAGGTCTTGTAATTGTGTTCTTCTTTAAGACTTCTTTCATATTTAATAACAGCGTCTTTACAATGCGTACATATCCATGCTCAATGCATGCTTAAGAATACACAAGTATTACCCAGAAGGAATCGTACTTTCGGTGCGGTCTATTAAGCGCTCCGCGTGACCTATCGGTCCATACATTCCCGTGTCCAGGTACCCATTTGTACAGCTGGGTGAACTGAGCGCAATGTAAATGAAGTGCCTTGTCTAAGGACACAACACAGTATAAGACCAAGATCACAAATGGTTTGGTTTTCCACCTGGATTAGAACCAGGGCCGTTGGCGTGAGAGGCAGGTACGCTAATAGGTTTCATTTTTCATTGAAACAAATTTTGAAATACGTCAACACATGTCCGGGTATCTATGCTGTGAAGTAGTTTTCATTTTAGTTTATAATAATAGAACCTTATGTAAAAGGTCGTGTGGGTTGATTGGAAACGAATAATCAATTCAGTATTGATGTAATTACTCGTCAACATGTATCTCCGCCAGAAAACACACATCCACAATGACGTTAATGTCAGTTAAGGTGCTATCTTAATTATCGACATCAAATTGATTTATGCAGTAATAATTAACACACTTGTGTTCATCTGTTCAGCTCTGCATGTACTAAGGTTATGAAGCTCAGCGAGACTTGTTGCTCGCAATAGTAGTATAACAGCAACTAGTATAGTGGTAATGGTCTTTAAGAAGTCCAGTAGGTACCCCTAATTCAATTGAATTGGTAATTGCCATATACATGAATAGAATGCGTACACAACGAAATCAGAAAACTGAATGAAAAGCTCTACGAGTGTGTACAATATTAGGAACTTATTTCGGATTATGTGTACGTATACACTAGTTTTAATATCGATCCCTTTATTCATCATATACATACCAAGTCCTTGAAGGTTGGTGTTATTGCATCATATTTATGTTCATGTCGGATCAAGTCTTTGCATTTGAAGGCTTGTCTCACCCCGCATTCTACCTGATGAAGGAGTAAGCATATACTCCGAAACGCTGTGTAGGTTCACAATATAGCATCCAGAAAATCCAGAAATTCCTATTTTCTTATGTAGATATAAAGCATTAAAGCTTCTGATAAATGTTGATATTTTATGTTGAAATTGGATTTGGCTAAGAATAATTGAAAACTATTTTCCAACCTATATTTTTTAAATTGGTTGAATAACAGTATAAGAATGTTGTCAACGTGCTAGTCAAAATTAAATACAGAACATCAATTGTGTTTGAGGGAAGGAAAGAAGATTATCTAACCAATGTCTAAAGTGTTAATATACATACAAGGTGGCTATCCATAATTAGATCTGGTCGCCTTCCATATGCCTAATATAGTATCAGAATGATACTTTTCTATACATGTAAGCTCCGCGACGTTTCTCATATCATCCACTGGGTCGTTCTACTGACTCACAGACTCAATGACAGAATATATAATCTTATATATATATATATATATATATATATATATATATATATATATATATATATATATATGTTGTCGCGAATTACTCCGGAAGCCGACTATCCATGTACCGGGGTATCTATATTTAACCTGAAACATTCATAAACGTAGACATCAGTCAAATAGTTCTCCTTTGACAGGAATTTGAACTTCCAAAAGGGATAGCCACGGAATAGAAAATGATTCATCAACATCGATTACGGGCAATACCGTCAGCATTTCTTTAATCAGTAATTTATAATAAGACATTGAAAAATGAGATTACAGATTATTTTTGCCATTTTTTAAAAAAATGAATAAGCTGTCAATTCTAATCTACAACAAACCCTTTTGACAGATGATTTGCAACCCACATTAACGTCAAATAACGAAGTTTTAATGAAATCATATCAAAACTTTATAGTAACACTGCATTTTAGATGGCTATTTCAATGGTTGTTTCACTTTCACGTTGTAAGAAGGTAATAAAAGGTCATTGTGTTAGGTATATTGTTAATTTGAAATGTAATAGAAGACATGACATCAGACATGTATATAAAATAAAATGTTTTTAAAAATATATATATGCTGAATTTGACAGAGGCGTCTGTCAGCGATAAACATAATAATAATACCCAAGGGCAACTTATGATGATTTTGATCTCGATATGTTTGACTCGGTAGATATCTGTACTTCATAAATAGTACGACAATAATCCGAAGCTATAACGATTGCCTTTTCCAATTATGAATAGATAAATCATTTAACTAACCACTTCAACGTCCTAAAATTTCGACCATACTATTCCTTCCGACAGACAGATCTAGAGGAAGTAACTTTTGAAAACATCACGATCAAAGGGCCAATGGATTAACTATTCTTATTATCGACTGACATGCCGGTCTCTGCGACTTTATCAATATGGGTTGCTGTTGAATTAAATGGCCGGGCCTCTTTATGAGCATTTCAGAACTCCCAAGAGTTCTCTATTCCCTCGGACCCATAATGAAACATCTGAGTTCACACTCAATCATTAGTTAAACGTTTAACATGTGAATGGTTAAAGTTTTCAATATTCAATTGGTTTCTACCAACGCTTAGAAATTGTGTTTAATGACTGATTTCCTGTTAGGAATCGCTTACAGCATGTTACTTTACATGTATCAAGTTTATGTTTGATATAAACTGTGTGCAGGTCTATATTTGTCACAGTAACTACCACTTATGTCTCTGTCTCTGATTAATCGAGAAATGGAATATTCAGACAGCGTATTAACACTACGAGAGTAAATAGGCTTGTATTTCCAAGTATCCTTGGAAACCAAGTAGACAAAGCTGAGAATCATCTGATGAATGGAAATCTTTTTTGGAACGAGATTTATCAAAGAGTGGGCTTTCGTTTGTTAAAGATGGACTGCATACATTCGTTTTACTTATAGTTAGCATTCAAATTGCATATCGATATCATATGCACACTTTTCATTCATTATGGTTATTGTTTGTTAATTATTTTATGACAATCAAACACCAATACGAATGAGACAGGTCATCATTCAAATATCATAACAAAATATCCAGGGCCAAAATGTTACCATATGAGACCACGGAATTTGAACTAGCATCCGAACTTGATGTTTCGAATACGCTACCACAGGACTAAGGCTGCTGACAATGAAGGGGTCAATAACTCTATTTAAAGTCAAATTTCAACTTCCCAATATAAGGCTACTGAAGGATAGATACTCTCTATAACGCAGGATTGGGTATAAACAAATAACATATAAATCCTGGAACGATCGGGATATATAATCCCTCGGGCTTGCTCCCTCCCTTTAGGGTTTCCTTGCACTCAGTCGTGGTTTCTCATACACCGAATGGCGTGGGTATTTTCACATTGTACATCCTGTCGCATTATGAGCTTCAATTATCAGACTGATATATGGATCTCGGGTTGATACATGATTTCACATGAAAACAGCCATAAAATACTATATTCTTAACTATTTATAATCATTCAAGTATGCGTTTTAACTATTCGAAGCCGCAATTAGCAAGTTCCATATTCGTTCATAATTTGATATGATAAATGTTGGTTATAAAATATATATAAATCCTTATATCTGAAATATCGAGCCATGCATATACTGGAATTGAATCCAAAACAATTAAATCGAATAGGTTGCGGTGTTGTAGCAATAATTTCTTTTCTCGTGTAGTGTACAAAAATACATGCAAATCGACACAATGGACATGTTACGGTTATAGTGCAGTTTCTAGTTTTCAGTACTGTTTCCACCATGGTCACTTTGTTATATCACAAAGATCATATCCAGTTGGTAATAACCATTAGAACTATCCATTGTTGATCAATTAAAATATCAACAATATCCAATGTTCATCACTCTTTGAAAAATGTTTGCATAAAAATGTAAACCTCCTTTAAATATACCTGTTTAACACAATATGATTAATTTAGAATCTCTTTTTAATATCCCTGTTTAACGGGGATATAACATATATATATATGACTGAGTCATGGCGCATTAAGTGAAAGATAAAGTGATCATTAAAATAATTATTCATTTCAGTAACTTTATTGATTGCCTCGATTGTCCTTGATATGTATGGTATCGCTACAATGAAAATAGCATGTGACCTGAAGCTACTACTTTAATGTTTGCCATTGTGAAGGACACCCACACTCTAGGTCATGGCAGGAATGTGATATGTTTAATAGGGATCAACAACAGGGCGAGGGTAAATATAGCAACTTTCGCCGGATGTTTCTCAATTAAGAACCAATATCGTTCATGTGAGAAAATATTATTACGTCATAAGCACTACGAACCAACTTCCTACGCGAAAACTGCGCTTTAAATGACAGATATGAGCTCGTTCCTTCCTTGCAACAGTTTAAACCTGATCCGTGTCGTCGCATCAGTGGACTATTGGGAAAACTGATAGTCCAATAGAAAGTATTGTTACAAAATGAAACATCTTGGATCGAAATAGCCAAAATCCATAGTTTTTAGTCATTTCAGCGAAATGTCACTGCCAATAATTCTGTCAATAAGGCATACATAGACTGTTAAATTTATTATAAATCTTATTTCCCAACAATTTCAAGAAATGTTATTTCCGGAATTAGACTTAGCGTCTAGAGACATTTTAAACTTTATCTGTTTATGTTTCGGAATAAAAGAGCCTTTTCATATATCGTCGTTTTGGAATCTCCTTAAACAGGCGAGATCGGAGAGTGAATTTTTTTATTTTTTTCATTTGTTGTACGACATCCTACAGCAACGATGCGTCATCGAATTAAAGCCCAAGAAGGTACATTATATCGATAACATCTTTCAGTAACATTATTTCCATATTTCCTAAAATTGTTACTTAAATTCCAAACAGTATGTCCAAAAACTATTTCAGCACCCCATGTGTGTTTGAACAGACAGAAATAAAAGTATCATACTCTGATAGATGAAATGGTGAGAACTTCGTTACATTGTATGCTTATCAAAGTGATTCAAACTCAACTCTAGTGCAGCCATATTTAAGGTTATACTGTCGCTTTATAACGAAGCGAAAGTAGGAGGTGATTGCTCTGGCTAGCGAATGAAGGGTAACGAATAAAGTGTCTGCACTTTCAATATGGCCATAAAACGAAAGTTTACAACAACTACAACATCATTGTTGGTTTTAACGATTATGTTAGTGTTATCGAGTGTCTAAAATAAGACAAATGTCAATATCCAATTTCTGAAAACCTACACACGTCTCCTGTCCTACTAAGAGTACATTTGTCTTGTCTGATGGCGTACAAAGACTCAAGTAGTTATAATAAAAGTTTATACAGATACAGCCGAGACATCAAGCAGTGTAAAGTCCACCCACGCAATGAACTGTCACATGGGAATTGGAGTGTTATAAATCACGTTTGTCTTTATTGTTAGCTTTATCAGTTACTACTTTAAATAACAAATAAACTGTCAGGCAAAAGAAAGTACTCACCTCAATGTATCATATGTATGATTTTCAATTGCAAATATCTCAAGTTTTCGATGTCATAATCTAAAACTGAAAAGTACAGGTGTTTAGTCAGTGGTCAAAGAATACTTCTACAAGTTTGTTTTTTTTATTTTCATAAATAAAATGAAATTTTAAAATTTTAATATATTAAAAAAATAGTTTTGATGATACGCAACTGTTCATCGACATATAAGACACATTCTATGTGAAATTTGATAAATGTGCCTGATTCTGCACACATTTACAACATTTTGAATATGGTAGGGGTCATGTTGGTGTAAATATCATTTCTTACCCATGTCTTCATTAAACAAAGATATTTTAACTAAATTTTAACCACAGTCAGCAATTATTTCATTCAAACTACTGAAGATAAGTATTATTGTATCGCGACACAGTCAAATGCATCTGATTTCTTTTAAATATTGAATTAATCAAAA
Source organism: Gibbula magus (assembly GCA_936450465.1). Taxonomy (NCBI): domain Eukaryota; kingdom Metazoa; phylum Mollusca; class Gastropoda; order Trochida; family Trochidae; genus Gibbula; species Gibbula magus. Next base: position 36,080,761 of record OW388293.1, read on the forward strand.
CAAACTGAGATGAGTACTTTCTTTTGCCTGGCACTCTGTCTTACCGTGTATAGTTCATGCCGTCCTTGGTGAACATTCTTGAGGGTGGTACACTGTCCTTAGTATATATTATATGTTTATTGATGGTTAGTCTCTTGTTGCATATCATCGTCGAAAACTTATCAGAGGTTAGTCAGATGAAAACCAAGAAGCCTGCACGAAAAGGATATTTAATCGTGAATAAATATCTATAAAGATTATGTTTACAAGATAGTTAAAAAGGAACTTCATGATACAAAATATAAGCCAATGAATATCACATTGTCAAGATAAAAGTTTAACGTAAGACATTAAATAGTTGGTAAAGTTTTGTAAATCTTTCTTAAAGGTAGGGTTCTGTCGCCATCTTGGATATTTTGCATTACGTGAAATGAAAACACGCTATATAGCACCCAATTTTACAACTTTTTGATAACTAAAGACATACACTGATAGAGTATTCACATAGTGATACATAGTAAAACTAATAAACAAGTTCTTGTTTTGCTGTAGCGAAGTTTTCCCGACTCGCAGAGTCGATGAATGGCTTCAGTTCTCATTGTTTTATTTTTCAACAAATGTGCGCATGTGTTTATCAAGTTGTGAAATATAAAGTCATCAAAATGTTACCTTCATTAGTATCTTTCAATTTCACTGTGGTTTAATCACGTATTAATAACATGTTGGATACAGTGGTTCATGTTCTGTGGATCTTCGGCGTCTGTGCAGGTAGGTGTTTGAGATATCAACACTGTTATTAAGCAGGTACTGATCCAAGTTAACTTCCTTCCCTCTTATTATACATACATATGTAAGAAGATATGATCTATAAAAATACACGGCAGCACCAGCGGAAACCCATCAAGCACTGTGTTTTCTATTAGCTTCTGTAGCGATCTGCTGACAAAATGTATAAGGAGTGTTATCCGAGATGTAGTCTATTTTGTGTTAGTCTGTCCATTTTATGAAAGTAAAAAATTGCTGCTACCAAAATTTGTTCATACATATCCGATACATAAAATGTTTAATTTGTTAATATCTCCTCTGAATGTTTAATGTTGAACAATTAGGGGTTTCCTTCTCTTTTAATTTGTAAAAATTAAGAATAAATCAAAATAGCTGTATTCTTTGAACAACAGCCCATACATTTATTAAGCATCTTATCATTTGATTCATCTGTGACCCTTCCTTCGACGGTAGTTGTCAATTATTTCAAATGTTAACTGTTTTTGTCGATACATTTTCCTGACTGTGTACCAACACTGAATCAGTCTGGCATCGTGGGATGCTGATTTGATGTAACGAAGCATAAGGCTTTCGAGAAAATGGATTGTTAAACACAATATTATGTATTCCAGTATTGCAAATGGTGTGATTGATAAACCAGCCATTGACCTATCTTAGACCTTGTTAATGAACATGGAAAAACCTTTCTTTGCAGTGATACTGTCTTCATAATGGATACTAATTAAATTTGGATGAAAATAAAAAACAAATATTCAATGTTTTGAAAATTTATAATCATGTAAGACAGAGGCAAACAGTATTTTAAAAAGTTTAATTAGGACTGGTCAATTATCACAATAAGTGAGCGCTTCGACTTCCTCTACTCTTCTGTCTGACAACTGGGGCGTCTGACTATTCGGTCGTCTGCTAATGGGGTATGACCTCTAAAGGCCCCTCCCATACATGTTTATAACAAACATTATACATAATACGTAAATGAAAATTTTGATGCTTAGAAATATAGGAATATAATGTTTTAGAACAATACAATATTCAAGTTCAAAAGATATTCGAGTAAGTGTTGTTTGAATGGAACAATGTGAATACATTGGTATACCGGACCCAGTCCAGAGGTAATTCATTCCAAATAAGAAGTCGTGTACAGACAGCAAATTTAGGAAATTTATTTTCTTAGTTTCTATTCCATTACCAAATAAAATAGAGTTTAAATAATAATATTCGCGAAAAAAATCCAAAAACGTTTCTTAGATCAGTATAATTTCGACAAATAAAGAGGGTGTGGGTTTCAGCAAGTACAAGAAAAAATGTCAGATGTCTATATGAAAATTACGTATTCCACAGTAGATGTTATTAACACTACCACATGGATATCAATTTTAATTACTATACCATTTCCGTGAATAGTTACGTTCATTTATAACATGTATTGCAAACTCGCACCACATTGATAACACTCCCACTGACGAAGGATTATTGATAAATTTCGAGATGGTGTTCTAGCATGCTCAGCACGTCCACTGCTTGTGTTAGGTTGAGATCTCCTGCGGGGGTGGGCTTATCTAAAATAATTGAAATGATTATCTTTAATTATCTTTAAGATTCATTCATGAATTCTGTTTGCAGGGGATTTTAGAGCTTGCCACTACAATGTTCTAGGTGTGATTTATATCAATTTCTAAATCCGTTTGCACAATGTGGATCGCTTGTATTACTTTGTCCCCGTGGTGGCCTTCATTATGTCTTTATTAGCCACCCTGCACGGAATATATGAGTTCAACATAGCTTACTGATTATTCAGGGTATGATTAAGAGTATATTGCCTATATCCTGTATTTTCGTGTGAATGAAATAGACTCTTGACATATTCAGCTCATTTCACATGTTAAAGCGGTTTCTACATGTTTTAAATGCGCTAATTTGTGTTCTGGAAACTAATATGCAGTTGCATTATGTAATTCATACATGATTTCTCCATTTCTTCACGGGTGGTTAGGATAGCGCCTTGAATTTCGTATCAATAAGACCTCCGTCCGTACTCAACTGTAGTTTCAACATGGATATAAATTGGTGCAAATCGGTGAATCACCCAATGTCAGTTTAGTGCAAATACTGCAGCACTGTAAGCATGGTGTTGTGGACTTCACTTGCATTAAAGGGACACCGCGTCGAGGATAAAAATGAGTCTCATCTTTGTCTCACTTAGCTGATTAGAGTGTCTGCTAACGAGTTACGCTTCACTTCACTGTCTACATGCAGTAGTTTGTAATACCAATTACGTCAATTGTCTGAAATTCGGTGTCTGTGACTTGTTAGCAGACATCAGCATAGGTAAATACACATGATCTGATTTTTATTCTCGATGCGGTGTCCCTTTAATACTAGTCAGCATGTTGCAGTGAGATACTCTAGTTACGACAATGTGGCACTATGACTTGAGTGCTAAGATGCATTAGAGCTAGTTTCAAATGTCTATATGCTTTTAGTCTTAAAGGCACTGTAACCATGCCTTTTTTAGACTTTATACAATAAAGTGTTAGTAAACATCTCTTTACACGACCCGATAAGCCGTATCCGTAATTTTGTGGAACCCTACAAAGTGAGAGATCACCATCGGTCAGATCACTTGAACTATCTTCATGCTGCCATTTTAGTGTGAACACCTAAAATGGCCACTCGAAGGGAAATGGACTCGCGTGGCTTAACCAAATCATAACATCATTCGTTTTAGAACTCTTTTTTTATATACTGAGGAGTATTATTTAGCCAACGGTCACCCTTGTTTTCCTTTTCATGAAACCACTTTATTTCAATAAGACCGGTGTGTATTTTATGAATAGTGTATAAATTAATCAGATATCACTGCTATGAAATGTCAACCTTTGATTTTCTTTGAATGTTTCAGAATGTCATAGCATCAACTGGGGTATAACCAATCATGATGAAGATATAAACTCACATAGTAAGTATTCATCTTTCATGAAATAACAAATCAAAGTTGCTTTAGTAATGTGACTTCCGGTGTTGCATTGGACAAGTTAAACATTTCAAAATGTCAAAATTACCTATATTATTTTTGGAAATGTAAAACATTTCAACTAATTATTCATGTTAAGTTTCTTCTTTTGCAGATAAGATGTTTGAATCAGATAACGGCGCATCACAGTTACTTATAGAAGGTACAACCATTTACATGAAAGTACCATAATCTACTTCTTATATGGATATTCTTATATTTGCATGTTGAGAGCATGGACTGTTTTTCCTTAAATTAAGGACATGCACTTTTAAAATATTCTTTGTATAATGTGACGGCTGTGCTAAATTCCAATTAATAGATGTTGATCATTGAAATGGAATAATTAGATAGTTCATCGTCGAATTATAAGTCAGATAATGTCAGTCAGTTTCGGTCTTTGAGGTGGAATATAAACTGTGATTTACAAACTTGGGTCCTTTTGGGCTCTTGGTCCTTCTGTGACTTGTTATCAACTAACAAAACAAAGACATATTGGTTCGATGAAAAATGGATTTCAAAAAGGTCATAAAGTAATTCTTTGTTCCGTTTTAATTACCAAAACGGAAGAAGTTAATGACATAGTTTTAAAGGAAATCCACACTTAATTGTTTATCAAGTTCTTAAAAAAAAATGATGACCTTTTCAAGAGTGTTTAAATCTTCAAGCTATTTCGACATCATTAATTTCTGTTTTGCTGACACGGCCATTTCCGATGTATTTCCGGTGATGTCTGATGCTGCCAAATGTGAATTAAGTAAAAACATCATTAACTCTTGTTGTGGAGGTGTATCACCTTGTCATCTACTTGTGTCTGTTTACTAAATGAAGTACAGGTAACTACATAGTTACGGGCATACTGATCGACCCAAGGTATCTTCGTTGGAGGTATAAGACGCTCATTAGGAAAGATTCAGTTACAGTTCATACAAACTGTACTACATGTATACTACAATCAGAAAATTCATTATTTTGAAAATTCGACTCCTTTATACTCTCAGACGTCAAACTGTTCTACGCAGTTTCAAATCTAACTAATATAGGCAAATTTCCATCATTTGATGTGTGACATTGAATTGCACATTTTATTTCAATAATGTTGTGTAGTAAACTCAAATAAAATAGTTTTCGTACACATACTTAGAATAAAATATTTGTAACGTTATAAATTAATTAAATTCCTCCTCATTAAATACATATCATACAATTTTAAATTGTATGTTTGCCATTCGTCAACAAAATCCTCGTTATTTAATCACATACTTGTAAATTGTAAGGTGGATATTAATGAACTGAAATCATCGTCATCAATTAATCATACAATTTCACACTTAATGAGAGACATTCATGAATTGAAATATTAGCAATCTAATCATACAATTTCAAATTATATGGGAGAACATTACTAATTATGTTCTTTGTAATTAAGGCTTATAATTAAAATCAAGAGGCAATTATTCATGAACTAAACCGACCTTACTTTGATGTTTCAGCATTTACAGACAAAATTATACGCGACTGGAATAAAGAACCCCAAGTCGACCGACTCACAATGGAGCAGGTCGAATATCTTAAAGAACGCCTCAAAGGATTGTATGCATTTCTTAAAAACCACCCAGCACTTATGGATAGAAGATTAAAAGTTGGCTCTAGAAAACCAAACATACCCAGGAAAAGGGGAGAGCATTTACCGCAGGTTAGTATAATATCTAGCCCCCATTTTGACTGAATGACTAAGAAGTAAACCTTTGGCATTCTCTTCCCACATGTGTAACTGCCTTCAGATTTTCTATCATAACCTCCGTTATATTTTGGCTACTTTCTCGGTTAGAAATGGAGAATCCTGATTGGTTGCAACAGAAGTTAGTTGTGCAATCAGCGACGTTGTTTCAAACTGGGCATTCTCACTGTCGAAATGACGAGAGTTCGTTCATCTGTGCGGTGCGCACATATTGTTTACAAGGCAGAATTAGATTAGATTAGATTAGATGAGAAAAAACATAAGGACGTTACCAGTGTTACAAAACTTACAACGCCAGGGGACTATGCAAGAATAGTGAAATGTCGTCTTAATACGACAGAGGTTACGATAGAAAATCTGAAGGGAAGAGAATATACTTATGGTTGTTTCTTCGGTAATTTGTAATTCGACCAACAATGATTTACACTCAGCTGTACAACTATCTTACTAGGTAAATACACGAATAACACCATAGGCTTGGGAGAAAATGTGTCATATATATACTACATGTATACATAACAAGTCAATTCAGCAGGAGTTGAGGTCTCTGGTGTAAATAATTGTTCGCCATAATCTTTGCTTCCAATCTCTAGATGTTACTCCAAACGAGTTCGTATATACTTATTATATAATTCCAAACCGATTTTACCTATATGTCACCTTTATTATTTGAGTTATTTCTCATAAAATTAACTCCAGACGGGATATACGGTGTAAGGCGGTAGTGTCAAACGGATGCGACAGGTTCACTCTTTGTCAAATTTAGTTTATGGGACCAAAATTAGAGGAAAGACGCCAAAAACTTCATAGTGAATATGGACAGGTGTCCGATTGATCCATTTGGATCTATTCGACCATGAGAGATATTTTTACACCCTGTTGGGAATTTCCGCCTAACAGAAACTTAACCCCGTCTGGCGTCTATTTCAAGGTGCATTCATTGTGTTTCATAAACTTTTATTAGGTTTTAATACGTTCGGACTCACCACATGTGCTGTTTACAGTGCAAATAATTAACTCAGCTTGCATATTCATCTCCAATCGCCAAATATATCATAATTACCAGTTTCCAATTAAAGTAACATCATTATGCATCTGCAGAAACCGAAACTGCACGTCCCATTTACATGCACAGTAGTTATATGGCCTATTAAACATGTTCAACCCAAATTGTCATTTTGTCTGTTATAAATAAGATTCCGAAATTCCGTTTTACTCATTGGCGCGCGTCAATCGCGATGTATTGTCCGGTTTTCTATCAGAAATCATTACTTTTACCTTCATATCGCCAATCTACTAAGTCGACTTTCATCAAAATGATTGTTTTAGGTAACAACCGGTACTTCTCGATAAAGTAACACCATTTATAACGTGTGGAATATGTGACCCCCAACAACACAATGGATGTACCTTTAAGCAATATAACTCATATTATAAAGGTGACAGAGAGGTAATACCAGTTCCAATGCCAGAATAGGCATTTATGAGCACATTTCAAGAAATGTTTAACGATGTCATAATTATGTAATGCAATAATTAGGATAAAACATCATTTATACCGGAGAACTTAATTACTGCTGAATTGCTTTGTTATATAAAGTATATATGATATGATCTTGTCACCCGAACAGCACCGTTTCGCCTCTAACTTGTAATCTCTATGATCTTGTCACTCGAACAGCACATTTTCGTCTCTAACTTGTCACTCTTATCCTTTCCTCCTACAGCAGAAGAGAAATTTCCAGCACGCTCTCTCCGAGCCGGTGTGCCCGTCCAAAACCGAGTGGAGGCTGCTCCGGTCGGCCCGTGATATTAACGACACAGAGGTGGAGATCTACCAGCCCCCGCCTAGTGGAGATGGGCAGCAGTGGTTCTACACCGTCACATGCGACTCACAACACGAAATAATGGAAAACCCGGAGTGTCCCGCCTGCTGTAGAGGCATCCATAGGACGAGGTAAGGTTAAGGGTGTTTTGCATCTGACATTTCGTAAACAATATTGTAGCACGTCGTTCTTACTGAAATAAAGTGATCTTACGAAATGTTAAATTGGCGTTACCAATGGCTGAATAATTAAAATTTACAAAAGATGGTCCCTCGAAGGTAGTTCAAGTGGTCTGACTGATGTAGTGATCTTTCCAGATCTTACCAAATCTTTCCATTAGGCCTACCGTCACAAACGTCCAATTATAGGTTAATGTCTACGCAACACATTCCACCTGATGAAGGAGTGAGCATTTACTCCGAAACGTCGTGTATTTGCACGTTAAATAAGTTGTTATCCTGTTCTTAATACAGCATTCTCTATCTTTCGTTCGGAGCATTTCACAGAACCAAACTGACGTTTGAATCAAAACGTATAACTGTAAATATGATACGGTTTTGATATTGTGATTGATAATAAATAGTCACGTCTAAATATGTGACATTTTGAACCGTCATTGGCCAGGTATCATTGAAGATGTGGTTCGTTATAGTAGGAACATCAACACCTGCTCATCTGCTTATGATACACATCAAAGAAACGGAACTAATTAATAACCACACCTACTTGTTGGTGCAAGCCGGTCAAGGAAATATGTCAACCGTAGGTCGAATGAATCGATCTCTAGATAGTAAAACTATGTAAGAAGACATCAATCAAATTCAACGAGTTTTACTGATTTGTGGGTGTTTGTGATCATTGTTAATTTAATTCCCTGTTTCAATATTCCAAAATGTGCAAATAAATATGAAATTTATTTATTATAAAATTGCCCCTCCACTTAACAATCATATACCCCTGCAGCCTCAATCAATATGCACCTCTCTCTCTCTCTCTCTCTCTCTCTCTCTCTCTCTCTCTCTCTCTCTCTCTCTCTCTCTCTCTCTCTCTCTCTCTCTCTCTCTCTCTCTCTCTCTCTCTCTCTCTCTCTCTCTCTCTCTCTCTCTCTCTCTCTCTACCTACATATCTACATCTCCCGATACATCAGAGCGATTACTTTGAAACCTCTCATGAACGCGATTGCTCAATGTAGCGCTACATAGCACGGCGAGCAAACTTCGAGGAATCGCAACGTGTCGTTCAGGAGAGAATGTTCTACATTGAGCTCTACATTGAGCGCTACCTTGAGCGATCAATGAGCGATTATAAGCGCTCGCTGTTATGGAACGGAGCCCTGTCAGTATCAAATTTTTAAAAATCTCATAATTATCACTCCATCTATCTATATTCTCGTCACATAAGCCACAGTTGATTCTTTACTGCCGTGCACGCGCCTTTACTATGACATTTCCTCTAGGTGTGAACAGACTGGACACACGTACAGCATTTCACAGGATTCGCACCACACGCCCTTGTGCTGTAGTCAGCTCCTCTGTGTCACCCACAGTATCTTGTTATCTTGGATAATATAAACACCATCCCCTGGCATTGTTAACACTTGAGAGGGTTATAATTAATATATTTTAACTGGTACAAGAAATTCAAAACGTTTACGGAAAACAACGAAGATATATGAAATAATGTTAAACACTTACAAATTGAATCGAAAAGTCACAATCGACCAATACAGGAGTCGTTGCGGACGTGCAAGAGGGTAATTGTATTCGACTATAAATCATAGTACATCATCGATTACAACACCATTATTCACCTCCATCAGTTATAATTCTTTTAAAAAAAAATACAAACATACTTAAATGACTCCCAATGAGTCATTGCGTTTTCAAAGTAGTTCAAACCGATAACAATCTTCTTGAATTCCACTTGGATATATCATTACATGTTTTCATACTAGATGGTGGCTATTAAAGAGTACTTCATCATTCACTTGCAATTTGAAGAGTTGCCAAGGAAAGTGGAGCTGTATCTCATCACCCCACACCACAATGGATACATACCAGCACGGCTTAATTGGCGAGCTGAAGGAGCTATTGGCAATTTGAATCCTATTGTAATGTTAATCTTTTCCTCCCACGCTTATCCATTTATTTCTATCAGATCGTTCAGTCAAAGTCTTAAAGGTTCCGTATATCCTGTCCTAATGTTTCAAAATCTCAAAAACTGCAGACGTCGGCAATACAAAGGTATTTGTAGACACCAGTGCACATCACAAGTTCGTAGAAAAAATACATAATACATAATGCATTGATAAAACATACATGTACCTCTCGATCATTCCATCCATCAGCCCTTCAGGAATCTACCACACATGTATAATTTAGTTAAAAGATATGTAAGTATCCATTTTACAATGTTTACTAAAAAAGTTCAAACTAAATTAATGCAACGTTGCATTGAATCGACGCTTTCCCCTGTTATACATTCCGAGTGAAACCACGCTTCTCTTGTAGACATAACTTGGTAACACATTCAATCGCAAATAGAAGGCTATACTTTATGTTTTCAAAATCATATACGTTAGATAAATGCTTCCTGTGTCACTGTGTAATCCTCCGTGATAGCTTTTAATTATGTTTAAAGAAATATAACCGCGCTGACGCATGCGATTTGAGGGTTTACATTACACGCGTTTTGCATGCGATTTTAATGCGAATATCATAAGTGCGATTGTTTTAGTTCCATATGTTATAATGTTTGTACATGTATATGTATATACAGATGCATGCAAATACTGTAGGTGCATGTACAATGCGTGTATGTTCAGGTTTTATGTATAGAATCTGATTTATGTATGTATGTATGTATGTATGTATGTATGTATGTATGTATGTATGTATGTATGTATGTATGTATGTATGTATGTATGTATACAAATCTGAATGTATGTTTCTATGTACTAATGTATAAATATATCTGTTCGCTTAATTTTTTATGACTGCTTTGCCTACACGTGGTTGGAATACCCCTTTCAAAAAATGAAAATATTACGTCATATAGGGAATTTCAATGCGATTTTGAATGCGATGCGATGTGTAGAATGGGTGTATGTACAGGTTTTATGTATAGAATCTGATGCATGTACTATATGTACAAATGTATGTATGTTGGTACAGATGTATATATGTACACATGTGTGTATGTATACAAGTCTAAATGTATGTTTGTATGTATTGATGTACAGATGTCTGTTGACATACTTTTTGTATGACTGCTTTGCCTACACGTGGGGGGAAATACCCCTTCATATGATGAAATATGACGTCATATAGGGAATTCCAATGCGATTGTGAATGCGATGCGAATAAAATAGAACAGGTTCTATTTTTTTCGCATCGCACCGCATCGCAACGCATGAAAAAAACGGACGTAGTGTATGTCAACTTATTGAAAATAACGTGTTGCGTTCTGATGCGATTATATTTAACGCATCGCATCCAAAAATCGGACGTAGTGAAAGTGAAAGTATAGCGTGCGCGGAAAAACGCATCGCATGACGCATCTAAAAAAATATCGGACGTGTGAGCCAAGGGTGACATTTGCAGACAACGGTGATAAAGTTACCAGACTGTTTGAAACGTTTTAATAACATATTCAAATACTTAATAATATCATTTAAGTAGTTTTAAAAAGTTACTGTTTGTAAATGGAGTATAGGGAATGCAAGCAAATCAGTTGTAAACGAAACATCCACTCTGCGAAAGAAACGCTTTTTTAACTGAGCAAACCAATTCAGTTCGCTTCAAAAGTATTCTCTATTTGTTTTAATTTGGATTTAAACTCCAGAATTTTGTGGGCTGCATTTTCACCGCTGAAAATGTCAATAAAATGGTATTGATGAAATTATGAATTTATTTTTCAAATGTTCATGAAGTTACACGTTTTATTGCTGATCTAATAGACGGTGACTAGGTTCTCGGTAGCTGAAAGTTGTTAGAAATTACAGCTTCGTAATATTCAAAATACTGTACCAAATTAAAGAAAAGTTATAGTAGGTACTTAAATACTTGCCTAAGATAATTAGACAGTCCATCTCGAGTAAATCATTTACTGAAAATAACAATACGCTATATTATCTTTAAATAATGATTATGGGAGATCAGCTTTTCATTAGATGAATGAGCTGAACTGAAACATTCTCATTCGTTTTCGGTACATTACGTTCACATTAACTATACTATTTGTTTTTTGCCAGAGTCAAAACTTCGGAGTTTTAAGAAATTCTCCAATAAAACCTATAAACAAGTATTGAAAACCTAATTTAAGAAAGTTATAAAAAGTTTATGTGCGACATTGATAACATTTTACCGTGTAATTGAAATCTTGAAAGCTATTAAATGTTTACTTAACAACCTATCAAGCTGTTATAGAAAATGACTAATCTAAGAACAGACATCAGAAGACAGGACCATGATGCATGTCTCTCTATACCCTGTATGGACCCTCTACCTTCATTAATCCTTGGTATGGCAAAACATAGCCCTGAAACAATGATGCAATGACTCACGGCAAGATATTAGACACATACGGGTTCGGTCAGATTTGGATTCCTATGGTACAAAATATTTATTAGAAATCCGCTGGTGCATATAACTTACTTTTATAATATAAATATATAAATATTTACACACTCATTAAACTGATTAATGTCGTGGCTACATGCATGTGTACTCTTTGTAATCTTGAGGCGAATCAGTGAACTTTCATATGATTGGGAACAAATAATTTCATGATAACAAATTGCATATACGCAAATACACGACGTTTCGGAGTACATTCTCACTCCTTCGTGTGACATTCCACATGACTTCATATTCCACCTGATGGAGGAGTGAGCATTTACTCCGAAACGTCGTGTACTTACACAATATAGAAGTTGTTATCTGACAATATTGTGTTCTTATGTATTACACTTCCAAATGCCCCTCAAATACGTGATCTCATATGATTGGGCAACGGGTTGATATAAGTTATGTTAATCTAAAGAGCCGTCCGTGGCAAGGTTTCGATATGTCACCGGAGAAGGTGAAATGGTGAGACTGTCCCTCCGCCCCCGTAGGGTACCTTGCTTAATCAACTCTATACTGTTAGAAACCTGCATAGTTTTGTTTCCTTGTTACAGATTCTGGTCTCGCTGCATGCCGAAGAAATCGTTTGTGATGGCATTGGTACGACGACCAAGTGAAACATTCTTTGACTGGAACTGGATCCAAGTTGATTCCAGCTGCAATTGTGCTATATCTCCTTTCATACAAGTCAGGGTCGACTAGCTGTATAAATCTACCCGGAGTATTCCGGGCCAAGCAGTCTTCAGTGTTCGTTTGTGTCCGAAGTATTAAGCATGATTATTTGTGTATTCGTAAAAAAAATCTTTTTTCAACAGAATTGACTTTGACATCACATATATAATCCCCCGTGCTACGTGTAAATAAAATGAATGTATGAAATGTAAAAAGATGTTGTTAATTTAAACCATTTTTTCCGGAGATGTCCAGGGGTACAAGTAGTTGTTTGTAGTTTTCATGGACTGTATTTCGGTGCATCTGTTCCAATCTGAATGAAATGGTGACGACGACTAGATGGCAACTGTTACATGTCACGATGGTGTGTAAACACGCTACCAGCATGTTATCACATGAAAAGGCGTGCCAATAACGAATATGTACTTAAAGGGACATTCAGTGTGTTATTGTAGTATCGTGTCAAAAGTTACCAAGGATGTCATTTCATCGAAAGGTATTAAAGGTACATCCATTGTGTTGTTGGGGGTCAAATATGCCAAACGTTATAAATGGTCTTATTTTATCGAGAAGTACCAACTGTTACCGAAAACTACCATTTTGATGATACTGGACTTAGTATATTGACGATATGAAGGTAAAAATATAGATTTCTGATCGAAAACCGGACAATGCATCTCATGTGGCGCGCGCCAATGAGTCAAACGTAATTTTGGAATCTTATTTAAACCAGACATAATAACAAATTAGGGTTGATACTGTTCAATAGGTCATATAACTACTGTGCATGTAAATAGGACGTGCACTTTCGGTTTCTGCACATGCATAATGATGTTACTCGATTTTAATTGGAAACTAGTAATTATGATATATTTGGCGATTGAGGATGAATATGCAAGCTGCGTGTATTTGTTAGTATTGTAAACAGCACATATGGTGTGTTGGAACGTATTAAAGCCAAATAAAAATTTATGAAACACAATGGGTGCACCTTTAACTGTTATGGAAAATTACCCTGTTAGTGCCAATCTATTCAGTATAGTGACACAATTAAAATGTTTAGTCGTGATTATAATCGGACAATGTACCGCGGCTGGCGAGCGACAATTGGTAAAAGATCATTTTGAAAACTTGCATTTAGCAGACAAAAATACCTATATTTGTTGATATTGTTCAAAAGATCATATAAATGATATACTTGTAAATGGATTGGATGAATTTGACTTTTCGTCATATATCAAGCCACACTAGGGGATCAATATTCAAGTCGAGTGAGATGATTTGAACGTAAATCAACACATTTGATATTTTTTGGCAAAGCTAAATAAAATTTCATGAAAAGCACTTACTGTCCCTTTAAATCCACATGACTTAAGTGTTCCCTTCAAAGAAAGTTTATACTTCGATACCATATGTATCTCGCTACCGCCAAGAACCGCCATTTCTTCTACTGCTACACGATATATATATATATATATATATATATATATATATATATATATATATATATATACTCAACCGACCTAATTTTCAACAAACTCATTCATCACAGTATGATGGTATTATTTTTCTGTCTGTGCAAATGCAGTTGGGGACTGAAATCGCATTTTCAACAATGGTATATGGCAGACACTCGTGTCTTTTAATCCAATGAGCTAAAAACACTCCGTCAACTTCGAATTACATCATACACATTTAAAATACATATGATCTTTTATGTGTCTAACTACGACATCGAACTGGAATGAAGAAGCTTTGGAGAAAACAATTGATTTGCTTTATAGACAGAAAGACAGACATAATTTTTCAGTTTTAAAACTTCTTGTCCCACACAACACACATTTACCAATTGAACTATCGCATGCCTATAATGTTTACGAGGAGTAATATTGATAAGTATATGAACAATTAAGAGCGTACTTTACTGAGATATTTTCTGATTTGTTGAACAATATTTATAGAAATGTGTTGCGAGTGGGTGGACTGAGGTATTCATCAGGAAAACAGAGTTGTCGTTCTTGGCTGTACTGTAATCACAGACCATCATTACAAGATATTCATCCTCAACAAGATACATATTATAATTAACAGAAGTAGACGAGACTTCTTGAGGTGTACATGTTGGTGTGATGCCCGGTTTCTATAGTTAGTTTATAGTTGACATCTAAACCTGCCATGGCTATTTTATTCAATGATGGAATTTCAAATGAAATCAGATATTTTTCAACATTTAGTAATGACTTTTATTGTGAGTAATACTGATCGAAAACTGAACAATTTCTGTTGTCTCATTTCAACAATCGCCATTCTTTTGTGACATGACAACTTCTGAAATTTGAATTATTATGAAGAAATGGTGCACGTGCAACTTCACAATGCTTCAATATTGCTAAACTCTTCATTATATACAGTATTTACGAAATCTGATAAGACAAACAGAAAGAAAAATATTTATCGCCTCAACATGATACAAAAAATAATAAATACATAGAAGAACAGTAAAAAAACGTTGAGCCATTCAATATGGAATTATGAGAGACACTTTTTCGAAATATATACAAAAATTAGAAATATAGTTAATTTAATATATTTAAATTAAGAAGATATACACAAATTTGCATGTTTTGGCAGATATAAACGATACATCGTGACAGCCGAGAATAAAACTAACTTTTCCTACATCCTCTAAGCTAAAAAAAAATATCTAAAAGGTTTGTACATTTTGCTAAAAGGGGGAGTCGTTGATCGACATAAAAAGGGCATTATAGTAAAACATGACATTCGTTTCCAGTAAAAAACTTTACAACAAAAACAAGTTGGTTCATTTAAAGGACAATCAATGTAATGACCAGTTTCAACCTTTAACGGCGCTACTCCACATCTAAACAAAGCGAGAGCTCTTCTCAGTGAACAAGACATATTAGAATTAACATAAAATTCCCAACCAAAATCAACTTTAAAAGTACAATAGGTTCGCAACTTATTACCATCCTTACCAGCAATACTACAAATTGTTAAAAGGTCCTGTTGACACTTACAAACAAAATCGTTATATAAAAATATGATAAACTACGTTAATATCCTTAAAATGATCGAGATCAAGATCTGACAACTTCTTACAAACTTTAAAATTCCAGTTCCGTTTACCTCTTAAGGCTAAAGCATGACTCCATCTAAAACTAGTGTCATGTGCTCTGTAGCTCATCAGGATTTGTTTTGTTTGCAAAACCGAAATAACTTGTTCTCAACTTGTGCTAGATCTTTTCACAGTGGAAAAGAAGTCGATACAATGTAGAATCCCCATTGGCCATGGAATCTGCACACATCATTTCAGCTCTCGAGACCTATTGGTATTTGAGAATAACCATTTGGGGTCACGGGGTCAAGAAATCTACAAATTAGAATCCCCATTAAGCAAAGATGTCTGCCGACAGCTTTTCGACTATTTAGACCTTTTGGAACTGGAGAAGAAGACGAAAATAGGTTTTTGAGGTTGTGACCCCTGTGACCCCATTTGGGATCACGAAATCTATAATTTAGAATCCCCATTAGCCAAGGAGTCTGCACATACCTTAACAGCTCTCTAGAGTCATTGGTTCTGGAGAAGAAGTCGAAAAAGTGAAAAGTTTACGGACGGACGAATGGGCGGACGCCGGACGCAGGACGCCATGCCATACCAATAGTCCATCGGGGCTTTCAGGCCTGATGAGCTAAAAATAAGATAAGATATATGGTAGGCGTTTCTTTTGGCCCACAGTGTATATAACGACATGTTATCGCGTCGCTTCAAACAATATGATATTTGATCAAATAAAGGAACAATACAGAACCCATTAGATAGTATTAAAAGCGTTACACTGATGAACCCTTTTGTCATCAAAGATATAATGAGTGTTTGATTATTTTCGTCATTGTTAGTGTAGTTACCGGGAAAAGAGACACACAGCTAACAATCCTGGCTGTGAGAGATGCTTCTGAATCAATATTAAGCTACAAATACATTTTACTTATTACTTTTCAACTCAAAATTGTTTTCGATTGGAATAATTTAGTCCAAGTATATTTGGATGCATACCAACATCACCACACTGTAGATACTACCTTAATACCGTTAAGGATGTCAAGAAATAACATGACGATTTGAAACCATGCAGGTACGATTGCTTTTATTTTGCAAATCATTAATAAAGACAACTAACATAACCGATATTCTTGAAGAACTAACATGATTACGTTCTGCTCCCCCATGTATCGACCCCCTTCTGTTAAATCGTTTTAATACAATATAATCTTTGCTAATCCACACCGGAAGAGATTATGTCCTTGACGTTCTTTGGGGATTAGTATGGTCCGATGATTCTAATATGATACCATTCTGTCAATATAGAACGAGTATGAATGTTATATCCGGCAATGTCAAGCAGGTCAGAACATCTTCAACTGAAACCATGGGTGGACTGGGTTAAACGTCATTGTCTTTTAGGTGTTATTTTATTTCCTATCTTCAAAATGATTTGTTCTTGTTTTGAGTCTTTTTATAGCTGTGAAAGATAGCACCTACATTATAATCATACTTAAAGATTGGATAAAATATTGATCTTCTCCAAACAAATTTGATACTTAAATAAATAGAAACTTATGAATTAAAATAAAAAGGACAATGTTTATACACAGACAGTTAGAGCTGTAGAGCATGTACGGGTATGAGTGGTCGTTCTTGATCCTTGTTATTTCTTCTTTACGGAGAAGGAAGTGAATTGTTTCACATATATTTGTCTTTATATTTTAACTTGTTATCTGATAATGGTCCGCTAGACAGGAACACGGTGGTAGTTTCCCCAGCTGTAATGGTGAACAGAGTAGACAACATTTCAACTATACCCAGGGGCAAAATTCTCTATAGTTTTCAAAACGTTAAAACACTATTAATCCACACCTGATCATTCTGAAAAAAATATTTTACGAGCAACAATAATTGCTTTAGTCTCACTGCGTTCAATGAAATTCAAGTAGACTGATGTTTGTTTATTACTGTAAGGGGGTCCATTATACACTGCATACAATAGCACGATAACAAGTACATGGAGCACCACATACAGAGAGACAATGAATATGCTTAATGTAGCAAGTTGAAGTATTACAACAAACTTATAACGATTGACTGAAAAAGCTGTTTCTCTTCTTATTTCCTAGGAATACATATTTAGCTAACACATTTCAATACATTATAATCATTGGAGCTTAACAACTGTATAAATTTTGAAAATCACGGTTTTTCTATATGGTAACTTGGGAGAATAGATTTTAATGAAGAACAAGCAATTGCTCACTTTGGAGAACATGCTTGAGAGAATTCGGAGAGAGGCAGGTGAAACGGTTTTGATGTACTGGTCGGTCCTCAGTATGGTGTCACCAACAACAGATGCTTGTAATACCTCGTCAGCAAGAGGGACGTAACTAATTGTTTCCGCCATTATAGTTTGAGAACATCAATATCTCAGTAATGGCCAGGAAAATTTCAGTCATAAGATTCAGGTGGAAAGCACAAATGCGACGATTGAACAAGATTATTTTTTATATTGAAAGAAACCTTCAGCTTGTCAGTGGGTTTGTTTGTGGGTTTGCGGGAAAGGCAAACGAACATCTCACGGTGATCGCCTTGACCCCGACAATTCCGCTCATTAGATTCAGTGGTAAAGGCTGAATACGACAATAACAGTGAGCGCTTATAATCGCTCATTGAGCGCTCAATGTAGCGCTCATTCTCTCCTGAACGACACGGTGCGATGCCTCGAGGTTTGCTCGCTCTGCTACGTAGCGCTACATTGAGCAATCGCGTTCAAGAGATGTTTAAAAGTATTCGCTCATTGAGCGATTACTTTTAAACGCTTATTGAACATGGCCCAGTTCTTATACTGAATGAACGCTCCAGCTTGTCAGTTGTGCTGGAGGTGGATTTACCAGCGTACAAGCAAACGGACATCTCGTGGTGTGAGGATCTAGGCCGGAGTTTTTGTTCGCACAACACTGAACTGGTAGTTATAAATGGCGCCTTTAACGGTGACTACTACAACAACCATTTCTTAACATCAATCGAGGTTCCATTCTTTTAGAATAACCATGGAATGTTGTTCCAAAAGGATATTGTCACTCCATATACGGCAGATACGAGAGACTTTTTCAGTGTTAAAATATACGACTTTTAGTGTGGTCGCCAACAACCGACAGAACACATCTGAGTTTACACTTCTTGGAGAGTTATTTCCTTTGTTTAAGTCGAAGGTTATATAGAGAATCTCACCCAAGTGTCTTCTGATATCAAATATCAGAAGACACGAGGGTGAGATTTTATTTATCACTCAAAATCATTCTACAACAATTATTAGCCAAATACTGACATATCTGAAACAAAAAACTGCCATTTAGCTTCTTCAGCAATGATCTCAGTGAGGTCATATCATTGTGACGTCATAAGCATTATGGCATCATAGCATTGTTACGTCATCAACATTGTGACGTCATAGCATTGTCACCAGTGTTCTAAGTGATGCCAAAACTTTGTGATGTCATTACCTGATGATGTAATAGGATTATGACGATTTGATTGTAGCGATATCTACAATGTAGATATCGCTTGTAGATATCGCTTGATCTCACACAAGCGATATCTACTGTGGGAGCCAGTTTTGGATGATAAATGGCTATATATGCCATAGCCGACATTTGCTCAAGTTATCTCATAGAAGCCATGGTCGGTTATGAAATGTACATCAAACGCAAATATATAGGTACCAATTTATGTCTACTTTATGTAGGGAATGAACATTTTAGTTTTCCTGGCCTGTCAATCAGGAGACAGTGTAGTGTAAATATCTCATTGATCTCGTTCGGTCATGTCACATAAACCAGCAAAGTATCCCTATAAAAGGCACATATCAAATTATTTTAGAAGTAGATTGTTCCGTGGGAGTGTAAGGGAAATGACTCGACTTCCTCGCGTTAAGACAATAAACTTTTTTTGCATATCATATTTTCTCAAATTTGCCATTTATTATTAAAGTTTATACAAATATGTACGTCAATGGGTTAAAATTAGGCGACAGTGATGTGGAGCTCTTCGGTTTGTGAGAGGTATATTTGTAGGTCTCATGAGAACTTGAGAGTTCAGACAGCAAGATGGTTGACCATTCCATCATAGTACCATATTTAAAACTCTGTTCTGAGTGTTTAGGTATCGCTTCATCAACCAGATCACTAGTACTTGAACTACCTTCGAGCAGCCATTTTAATTTAAACACCTAAAAATGACCACTCGATGGGAAATGGACTCTCGTGGCTTAAACGAACCATGTATATTATTTTTATAACTCTTTTTATTGATTCAGGGGTATTCTTTAGCCATTGGTAACACTCATTTATAGTTTTGAGAGATCGCTTGTAGATGAAATGAGAGTAACCCCGGGCATTCCTAGGTCAAATTCCGGGCTTTCTGTAGGAATACCGTGTGCTTACACCAATTGGAGGGCTATTAAATCCGGAAGTTATACGTTTTCAAGATTCTATAAACTCCTTCTTCTTATGTATACTGTCTTAAAATATTACAAATTAAATAACTCACAAAATAAAGTGGTTTCGATCTCGAGAGCATTGCTTGCTAAATCGATAATCTTGCCACCCGAGGTGCGAGGGACCACGATATCCGATATCCGATTTTTATAATACCTTCATCATTATTATATATCTTTCAATACTTTCAGTTCCATATTATGTATTCGGTTTAAATAGACTTGCTGAACAAG
Organism: Gibbula magus; assembly: GCA_936450465.1. NCBI lineage: Eukaryota > Metazoa > Mollusca > Gastropoda > Trochida > Trochidae > Gibbula > Gibbula magus. Next base: position 36,101,202 of record OW388293.1, read on the forward strand.
GTTCTAGACTGTATTAGGGCTCTTATGTTTACACAGTCAAGGTGCAGGAGTAGCAACTCGGTTGCACAGCATGCGAAGAGCACGTGCAGATCGCGGGTGTGCTCTCCTCGCATGGCAACTGAAATGTCAATAGAAAATATCATTGAATGTTTTGTAAACTAAAGTATTTCTACATCATATGTTTGCCGTTCATCAGTGAAATCAAAACTTTGTCCTCGGGTTTGTTTGGGAAGCTTTGGCCCCGCGAAAGAGGGTCGGCCCTCCCCTGACGTCCAAAATAAAATTTACCAACAATTTGGACGGCTCTGAAACAAAACTACTAAAGAAGGACGCATGGAATAAGATGTAATGACAAGATCACTATGTCAAGGTAATGTACACTAAACATGAGTATTACACGGCGTCTGATAATGACGTCACGGCTACTTCTATAGAGGGGGGGTAACAAATTCGCATTATCAACTCGTATGGCAAAGAAGCAGCGCACACAGAAAACCCCCAAAAGTTCAACAACATCATCACATTAGTAGAGAGTGCGACTATCCCTACTCTAAAGAATGCATACTCCTTCGACGGAGAGAAAATGTCACTCTCTCACGTGGTATACATCCCCATTTTCTTGAAGGGCCAGTATCCGCTCTCTTCTGTTAAATGGGAATGTCGAACCTATCTAACACGACGATGTACGATCACCAAGAGATGTACAATATCGGGCCTGTCTTGGGAACCTTCAGGTCGCCCAAATCAGCAAACAATGTTGGCAGCCAACATCACGTACGTTTCAATTTCTGACTGTTGCGCTTTCAGTGCTTGTCCTAAAGATGGTGTGTAAGCTGTAACATGAGCTGTGACATGAGTATCTGGCAACTGTTTGTAAACTGACCACGTGACTTCGCATTCCTCGCATGATGACATCACTGTCAGACTCAATCCGGTGAAGTACGATACGCAAGTACCGACCTTCAGAGGGCGTTGTTGTCCTGGCTTTACACGTTCGCTTTCAACAGACCGAATCCATCTTTGGTCAATGTCATGATTTTATGTCGTTGCTCAATACTGAGACATCTCCCTCTACCCATGATTGCATCAAAGAACTTATTTTTCACTTACTCGTTAGAGCAAACTGCAAACCAGAGGCGTGTTCAGGGGCGAGTACTCGCTTGGCGTGCACACGCGTACCCGCGAACGGCTCCTGAATGGAAACCTGAGGTCGCGAGTACTTCCCAAGATAATTTCAGAATATCATCAGCATTTTGGAAAATATAGGTGTCTTTCACATAGCAATTGACCAAATTTCAATTGAGGGGGTAATAAAAGAAAGAAAAATGAGGTAATCAAATTTTGTGACACGCGACTCCATTTTGGATCGTAAATATTCGCTTGGCGAGATCACGCGTGTTTCGCGAGTACGCGCGAACTGAACACGCCTCTGTATTGCGCAAATGTCGCACGTCAAATTGCTATTAAAGCACGTGCATTGTCGTTCATGTGAAGAGCTGCGTTTTGGTGTGAATTTTTCTGCAAAGTTTACAAAATTGCAATAAGTTTTTTCATCTGTTGAACTTTAACCTTTTCAATGTTACATGTTTGTTTTTACACTGACAGTAACCGTAAAAAGGTTACAAAAGTTGGCATTATGAAGTTTGGAATGGTTGAGTAAAGTGAGTTGCCACAATAACACTGGTGAGTCTAAACTTTTGAAAGGAAGTATATTCATAATTAAAGATTTGGTCGTGTATATATCGGTGTATGTAATTAAATGGTAATATCAAATATAATTGATACTTGATCGTTACCTTAATTAATAACATATCCAGGTAAGAAGAGATAAATGTTCTGTATATATAATACATGCGATAAATGTTACTTCAGGCGATTCCACCACCTAACACCATATATCATTTACACTGTTTGTGTTCCGATTATTCATATACAATGGTCGTTTGAGATGATTTGATGTTTCAAGCTTGTGAGTACCAGAGTTAACTTTGGTCAAGCTATTAAAATAGAATGGTCCCGGCCTCAAATAAGAGCCTTGCCTCCTATAAGCGCCGGGGTAAGATCCCTAAATGTCCCGGCCCCTATTAGAGGAAATATGGTATCTGCTTTTTTTCTAAAGGGAACGTTCTCTGGGAACATCTTTCTTCACATTTTAAATGTTGTTAAATACAGAAGTTGATCATCCATAAATTCCTTGTCTTCTTCATCACACCAACTTCTAGAACGCCTCTGAAACAGTTGAGCTATTGGGTAGTTGTAAAATTGTATTCATGAAATAGTGACCACTGACCGAGTGATTATCTCTGATAACCATAGAACGATTATCACAGATATTCACAAGGTGAAGGTAATTATTTCAGACACCACATGGTTATGATTTAGTGTCAAATGTTTTGTATTTTTAATGGAAATATAAAATAGTTTCTTGATATGAACGTTTTGAATATAGCGGGATATAAGAAATAAATATACACACTATGTTTTAAAAAGTACATGGATATAAAGTTGTTTTTCATAATGAATGTGTTTCCTGTTTACACATATGTGTTATTAATACATGTTCAGAGCACAATCAAGATGAAACGTATTGTTGGTGGGGGGGGGGGGGGGGGGGGGGGGGGGGATGGTTAATGTGTTTTAGGACTTTTGAATATATATTATAAAGGCTAGCGCACATTCATTCAAAAATATAAATGATGAAACGTGAAGCTATTCATCGGCGCTACGAGTGTGTAAAGCTTTCCTACCGCACAAGACATTGTTGATTATTTTAATGATACTGTTTGTTACTTTGTGAGAATTCAATCAATTCATGTGTTTTATTATTTCTAAAAGAAAGTCAAACTATGCAAAACAGAAAGTTGGTAGATAGTCAGCGATAGAACTCTTCATGCTTCAAAGCAAGAATACATGTAGACAAACACTGGCCTCAAGTCCCGTGCTCAGGGTACGACTTGTAGTGACAACTTCAGGCTGCGCCATCGAGTTGGAGCGTAAAGGACTCTCGGGTTATAAGTTGGAACTACTTTCAGGTTGAAACGTGAGAAAGAAAAGGTCGTTATTTGAGAATTGGTCTTATGATCGAAATGGGAACTGTTTTCAAGATACAATTAATATAATGACAACAGTTGAGAAAATAGAAGGAAAAACACATTTCATTTTATTTGAATCAAACCAAAATTTCGTTTTAAAATATACTTCACTTCAACAGCCGGATACAATGTAATTAGCCAATCAGGTCTTGTGACGTTTTAGGTGTCCAAGAGAGCATCTCGATGGGATGATTGTTTGCATTATTGACTCAAAGCGGTTTCGTATTTTCACTTACTTTCATCAAATCCTACTACTGGAGGCGACCAAGTGTATACAAGGTTATTTAACTACAAACAAATCATAAAAAGTCTCATGTTATTAATATTAGTAAGTATATCAACTCCTGTATTGAAAAACGTAATATGCATTTTGTCTGTTCTTCCCCTTTGTCATGTACCCACACCCCAAGTGAAATCTGTAACTGCCGATGAGGGGTCTTAAAGGCCCAAGTCGTTAATAAAGATCTTCTGTTTGTCTGTCGTATTTTCGCTGAGTGTACCCGTCACAAAACTAACAATGTGATGCCACCAGTGTAACAAAGGTTTAGTCTTATTTAGCTCAAAACCGTAACATGCATGTGAGCGTGACTAAAGTGTTAATTGGAATTTATATAGAAGGATTAGCTATAGTCTGTTTCAAGGCTGATCGTTACATGCGGTTGAACTGTACATTCATTGATGATCATTGATGACAGTAGTAAAACAAGATGTAAATATGTTCATTCAACATTTTATTCAACCTTTATTATAATAAACCACGTATTTTGAATTCACAGAATACTGTTTTCCTAAAATATGTACACATATAGGTTTAACATTTACATATTGCAATGGACAAAATTGAATAAAGAAAATAGATAGATAAATAGCATTATCACATGGACAAAGCACTGCATCCACATATAGCACGATGACTCTTTGACCATTGTGGAACTGCTCTTTCAATGCTTGAGGTCTATGTTCCAATTCACGATAGGCTTTCTTCATTGGTGTATATCTGGATCAGACTGGTACTGGTTTTGTAGGCCAAGAGATTGGACTTTGCGCCACAGACACTGACTGTAGTGAAAGTAGCAGCCCTTAACTAATGTTGTTGGAAAAAAACAGATTGCACACTGTTTCTTGCGGCAGTTTGTATAATAGTGAAGAAGTTTACTTAGATTGACTCTTTCTTATCAGAAAGCAGAGCATATACTAAAGGGAACATGACACCATCGATCATCGCATGGACAGTGTACAGTTGACAGAACAGGATTGGATTAATATACGACCACCTGATGGGAGAGAATGGAATAAATACTGTCACCGAATTAATGAGAAATATCCCGTGGATAAAAAAGGAATGCTGAAAATTCGCTTGAATTCTGTCCTAAGCTTATCTCGCAACAACTTCCAAACGCAGTATTTCCCTCGTTTTGTTTTGCCAAGATAGTGGATCGCTGCACCTGAAATATTAGTAGGCCCGGATTTCCAAGCACAGAAATCTTAAGGAAATACAACTTCCAAACGCAAGGCCTAACACTTGCCAGTTTCCATTAGATCTTAAGGAACTACTGCAAGGCCTAAATCAGCCAGTAATGGAGACTGGCAAGCGTTATGCCTTGCATTGGGAAGTTCAAGGAAATACTGTAAGGTCTAAATCAGCCAGTAATGGAAACTGGCAAGCGTTATGCCTTGCATTGGGAAGTTCAAGGAAATACTGCGATGTCTAAATCAGCCAGTAATGGAGACTGGCAAGAGTTATGCCTTGCATTGGGAAGTTCAAGGAAATACTGCGAGGTCTAAATCAGTCAGTAATGGAGACTGGCAAGCGTTATACCTTGCATTGAGAAGTTCAAGGAAATACTGCGAGGTCTAAATCAGCCAGTAATGGAGACTGGCAAGAGTTATGCCTTGCATTGAGAAGTTCAAGGAAATACTGCGAGGTCTAAATCAGTCAGTAATGGAGACTGGCAAGAGTTATGCCATGCATTGGGAAGTTCAAGGAAATACTGCGAGGTCTAAATCAGCCAGTAATGGAGACTGGCAAGAGTTATGCCTTGCATTGGGAAGTTCAAGGAAATACTGCGAGGTCTAAATCAGTCAGTAATGGAGACTGGCAAGAGTTATTCCTTGCATTGGGAAGTTCAAGGAAATACTGCGAGGTCTAAATCAGTCAGTAATGGAGACTGGCAAGCGTTATACCTTGCATTGAGAAGTTGATCTCGCAAAGATGTAAGCTTAATGAACTACTGGGTGTATGTATTCCTAGATATCTGCTTTGTGTGGACTAGCCCTGGGTCTGATGTATGTGTGAATGGTCTATCAGTAGCAATACCCTTCACTCCACTTTCACCCAACTGCATGGCGGTACTCTATAAATCTCTTTTTCACCAAATGTTTTTTTTTTTTTTAAAAACTGTGACTAAACGCCTTAATAGAATGTCAGGGAATTTTAAGAACTATAGCGAATATAATTTTTCATAACCACGCATGTGGTATAATAATTTCATTGTTGTTTGCGACTTAATCCTTTTATTTATGTTCAGCTGAGGACATTGAACCAAATTATATTACGGAAGAAATACGTGAAAAATACTTAATGAGTCAGACGTATCATGACTAAACCGTCTCGTTTAATAAAGAACTATTGTCTCCTTCAAGAAAACGTTAAAAGCAAAATCTCTTTCGAGTTTCCATAAATGGAATATTTCTATTTGAAATCTATTTTCGAATTGCAGTTGTCCAAGACATACCACTGTGCGAGGGCGGAACATGTTTGTGTTACTTAAAGTCACACATATATGAAAATGCATTCAGATTATTTTAGCTCATATGAACTTCCCTTCAATTTAAAACAAATAAGGTATACATTTGTATCGTACATAAAATAAGGGTTCTAATAGATTTTCTGATAGATATACACACATTTCTTTGACAGGGTTGATATGGGACTGGTGTACTGCGGACTGTGTATTCGAGTTTAGGGCTCTTAATGAAACAGGATGTTTTACTATCATCACCCATGAGTTTAGTTGAGACCGGCCTCTATTATAGAGCAAATTCGGCACCTAACTTTCTGACGGAAACATATTTCATGCAACTATAGATCGAGTTGAATATTTGACTATATAGGATAAATCGCGATGCAGAGGTTATGCTTGGTATTGTAAACCCCGCGGTAAGAAATCTGAATGGGAAGTAATAACGAAAAGCTTGATGTCTTACTACTCCGAAGCTTTCTAACCGGGTGTTTTCATGACTGTAAAATCCATCGTAATTTGGGCCATATATACTGAATAAAATGTCTGTCTGTCTGTCTGTCAATCCCAGTATAAACCTATCTCGGCATATCTCTGTACATTGTGAGGTAACTTCATTTCTTGATATAACCTTTGAATTCACCACGAATTTTAAGGTTTTACCAACCTCATAGCAGGTAAGACCTGAAGTTTCACAATCTAATTGTAAGACCTTACTCAAAATAACGTCAATCTTCTGTTCAGTTCCAAGTTTTAAATGTGCATAGTCGAGATTGTGGGAATCGAACCCGCAACCCTCCGATTTGTAGCCCAAGACTATCCCACTAGACCACAGAGGATTAGTGATCATGAGTAGAATGTTTGTTTGTATCTATTCTGCTCCGTTCCCAAAATTTAGATATTTTATGTGCGCCTCAAACTTAGGTCAAGAGGGCTTGAAACATTTACACGATTGCTTTCATCTTTGTATTTAAACACATGGCGGTATATACGTCAGAGAAAACACCTCGGGTGGGGTTTTGGTGGACATTTCAAAAACCTTCGGTTGGCGGAATAAAAAATACTTACCATTATACATTTATATGTATCTCTTGTATTACAACGTGGTGCAATCATTGCACATTTACATCTATATATGTCATGGTGCTATTGATGCTTGTGCTACATGCAACTAAATGATAACCTCCAATACTGACAACTTAAAACGACATTATATCTGACTGAATGCACAGCTAACGAAAATGCTAATACTTTGGTTAATATTGGATCAGTCCAACAGACACAATCAAAATAAGAAAGAAGATTAAGAAACGTAATCAATTGTTGAGTGTACATATCTATATTATATAATTACTCACGGACAAGTTTCATAGTTTCCCAGTACAAATAAACTTTGATGTAAACTATTTGCACTAAAGTTTTTCAGGAAACTTTAAAGAACAAACGTTTTTGTGTTTATTGTATCGTTATAGTAACCAAGACATTTGTTGAAATGCCAACTCATGATATTACTACCTATAAGGCTACCTGTATACATCTATAAACGTCTGGATTTGACTGAAAGATGTGTCTAAAGCGGAATTTACAAGAGAGACAGCGTGATAGTGACCGTCCCTACAATACACCTGATTAAGCATTAAACCTATTCACTCATTAGCACAGGTACTACCTTAAAACTATAGCATAAATACATTTATTTCTCTACAGTCTGCCTTCTGGGTGTCTAGTTCTGGATGTCTGAGTTCAACGTGTCTGAGTTCTGGGTGTCTCAACTTGGGGTTTCCGAGTTCTGGGTGTCTCAACTTGGGGTGTCCGAGTTCTAAGTGTCTGAGTTCTTGGTGTCTCAACTTGGGGTGTCCGAGTTCTAAGTGTCTGAGTTCTGGGTGTCTCAACTTGGGGTGTCCGAGTTCTGGGTGACTGAGCTCTGGATGTCTGGTTCTGGGTGTCTTGAATTCTCAGTGTCTGAGATTTCTGGGTGTCTAGATTCTGGGTGTCCTTGTCTTGGTGTTTGATTCTAGGTGTCTGGGTTCTGGATGTTTGGGTTCAAGGTGTCTGAGTTCTAGGTGTCTGAGTTTGGGTGTTTTAGTTATGGGTGTCTGTATCTGGGTGTCTGAGTTCTAGGTGTATGGGTTCTGAGTGTCTGAGTGCTGAGTATCTGAGTTCTGGGTGTCTGTATTTTTGGGTGTCTAAGTTCTGGGTGTACATGTCTTGTTCTTGTTGTCTGAGTTCTAGGTGTCTGAGCTGAATGTCTGAGTTCTGGCATGCATGTAAATTATGCATTGACAAAAATATGCTATTATTGAAAAGATTGTCACACTTTTTCAATTTTATTTCACAAAACCAACTGCTTAACAGGTTTCATTGGCTGCGGATACAATAAGCAAATTAAAATGTTCCTTTAAACATAGATTAAAACTTCTTGGAAAATCGTGATCTTACGGAAGAAAACACTGAATTAGTTTCGGGGATAGACATTTTCATTTCTTCGTGACGTATCTATAATTTCGGTTTAGACACACGATTTCTAAAACCTGATTTTCGATGACGTCATTGTAATATTTTTTCAGGTGTGTCGGTATTTAAGTATTTATAGTGTGGATCTATTACTGCTGATACTGTTCCATATCTAATTTCAAGATACCACGACTCGTCTAACGTCATTAAGTTAGACACATATAACTGCCAGTATTTGTTTTTGTAAACGGAAAAGCATCCCCGGTTATATCGTCGAGAGTGAACGAGCACTGTCTAAAGCGTCGTTTACATAATGTTATGTTGTCCTGGTAATGCAATATTTTAAGGTAGAAACAATCCGCAAGAAAGCATAATAGGGCACATAACGTGGTTATTTATTGCATTAAAAAGATAGGAAACAAAATGACAAAATATCATGAAATTGTAATGTTCAACAATTTACATCGCCTTCTGTGTGCCAGGTGTTCACAGTTTAACGTCAGGTTAATGTTAATAGATTTTCAGAGAACAACTGAATATTGGTTCTTGACTCATTAAAACAGTTGAATAAAAACACGATCTTTAATGATACAAATAATAAATACAATTTTAAAACTAGACCGATTTTAACGATACTATGTTGATGCTGTAAGGAAACAGAACATTATTGTAATAGTTGTAGGATTGTTCATAATTTCATCACATTCTATACACTTGGAAATTAATTAAGCAACACCTCAATTTTTAACAAAAAACCGAAAGAAGACAGCGTGTCAATAAACTAATTGGTGATATTTGGTAGAACAATCAAGTAACTTGATTGAAACGAATGTTCGTTCAACTGTCTTTGGATAACGGCTTTTATAATAGCTTTGTACCTGGGTGTCAAAGTTCCATTATAATTACAGACTGAACTCAAGTTATCTCAAATGTATTCACAGATCCTATTGTTTCTAGGCTTTTTTTCAATTATTGTTCGAAAAATGACTGAGACTTTAATGTCTGGCTAGCTTCTAATCATGCATGATAAAAGATGTTTTCGTGTATGAATTTGGTTTTAAAAAAGGTTGTTCACAATCGATCAATTCTTAAGTTTGTAGTGTAGTTTCTATCCTGGGACAATAGATATGTAGGGTAAAAATTCAGTACCATCACATTTTGCCCCATATTTTCATTTGGTGGATTTTTATTGAATTAGTCAAAACATCTACCTCACAAACTGAAGAGTTCCACAAAAGTGTCGTTTTATATGCCGCACCGTTTTATATAGTTCTTCTCCATGACTGTGTAAAATTAAGAGCTTTTAATACAGTTTAGATCTTTATTCAGCAAGTCTAGATAAACTGAATACACTGAAAGTATCAAACATATATAATCAAAAGGATGAAGGTACAGAAGTTATAAATATTCCATTGACTAAATTTTAATCTACGTTTGTTATGGATAGGGATAATCGGGTCGTGTAATGAAATGTTTTCCGGACTCATCAAACGTTCTGATTGACCAAGGAAGAACTTGCATTTGTGTAAAAAAATTGCGACTTTTTAAGTTCAATTATTTATATCGTCTAGCAATATTTCGTAATGTGACGCATGTAATGTCGTTGAGCGATAAATCTTCTGAGAAAAAAACCTTCGTCGACGTGGATCTTCTATGTTCAGGAATTTGATATTCCTAAAAGAAGACTATAAGCATGTAAACAAGTGATGTGAGGTCCATTGGGTATTTTCAAGTGTATTTCATGTGTATAACGAAAATAAGTGAATATTGACATGCATCAAAACATGTTGGTGGATAAGATAAATGTATTTTCATGATGCTTTTTAAATAGAAACATTTAGTACAAATCCAACCTTTTAATAGTTGAAGGCCTTTACAGAACAAATTCCAACCAGTAATGTTATTTTTTTTAAAATGCGTCAAATTAGAAACTAACTAAATAGATGTGCGGTGGTCCGGTGTCAATGTCATTATATATTACATATGATCTATCTCTAAAGGTGTTTTTAAAAAAGATGATTTATTCTACAAATAGACACTCGGCAAGTTCACCTGATGATAATCCGTTTCAAATCATATCTGAAAAATAATTAATAAATAAAAAAATATATAGAACCATTGCAATATGTGTACTCTTAGCTGTAGATATTTGTTTAAATTCTCATCGAGTGTTTTTCTGTAAGCTGGTGTTTTATAGTGAATATCGAACTTTATATACATGTAAATTTAATTTTGAAAAAAAGCACAATATATTTATATTTAAGCAAAGAGAAACGATTTTTTTTAAATATATCATTTTTCTTTGCATTGCCTATATTTTCAGAAGTAATTAAATGTTTGATATTGCATTAAGAAGACAAATAACTAACAATAAACAAATGTGTTATCAGAGCAAAGTCCAGTTGAACTATATAAATTGCTCAGGGCGTTCTTATGATCCCTTTTGATACAACAATCTCAAAATCAAAAACATTCCTTTGAAAATAACATTGAGCAGTAAATATATCCACAGAACTGGGAAATTCGTGGTTACATTTTACACCAGTCGCTACTCGTAGCAATTGTCGTACTGTCTCTTTTTCACTATTGGCATTGGACCCAATACAGTCAGAAGGATTCAATTCAATCTAAATAAATTTAGATCGACTGTCCTATAACCTAACATACCTGTTGATCTAAATTTATTTAGATTGGATTCAGTTATTGGTGTGCCCAAGAAATACTACAAAACCGTACATTGTATATCCTTGCATAATCATCGAAAGATTATTATAAATTTACGTGGAATAAAGATATAACACAAAGTCATACTCTATGTGGAAATCAATAAAATAGCCTCGTTCTGCACACATTTACAACATTTTAAACATGGTAACATGTCTTACTCCTGTCTACTTAAAAATGATATCTTAATTTAAAAACTAACCAGTCATCAACACATTCAAACTACAAGGTGTTATTGCATTGTGCCATGATCAAATGCATCTCATTTCTTTAAAATATTAAATTAATCGAAACCAAGTGAGTGTTATACTTTCTTTTGGTCGTTAGTTTATTCAAACGCCAATTAAAGGAGCTGTAGCACGTTTTTTGCATATTAAGTTTTCTCAAATTTGCCATGTATTATTAAAGTTTATACACTATATTAGTACGTTAATGGGTTAAACATCTCATTACACGACCCGATAAGCTGTATCAATAGAAAACGGTTATCCTTATTGAAAGAAAATGGTGCGATGTATAAAGCGACAGTGGTGTGGAACTCTTCAGTGTGAGAGATAGATTTGCAGAATTAAAAAAATTGAGAGTTGGTTGAAAATTCAAGCATTGCGCCACATTTTAAACTCTACTCTGAGTGTTTAGGTATCGCTACATCAGTCAGATCACTTAAATTACCTTCGAGCGGCCATTTTAGTGTGAAGATATTAAAATGGCCTCTCGATGGGAAATTGACTCCCATTGCATAACTTTTTTGCTACTATTCTACAACGCCTTTAACTCCTTTATTCTTCATAAGATACTTGAATAAAAACCAGCGATTATAATAAATACAAATTATTTCTATCTTTTCGTGAATAATTTGAACACGTTCTGTCGGCATTTCTGGTGCAGCTAATGATTTCAGGAGAACTATTAATCTGTGGTAGTAGAATCATATCAAGTTTGGTTCACGCCGTTCATTTTTGTCAACTCAGCATTGTGTCTTTCTGCTGATATGACTAATAATTAGAATTTAAACTGTCTTTGATTTGCTGACGTGCCAGTAAGCTAAAATTAAATATTTACTCACCATCGTGATGAGATGACAATGAATGTAATACCTCGAATATGATATATCTAATATTTATCTGTATAACATAGCACTTTCGTGAGTCATTTGATCATAAATACTAAAGTGTCTCGTTTGTGGTATGACCTGGAGATGTGTTGTATCGATTTCTATTGTATAGTGCTATTTATTGTCATTGAAACACTAGAAAACTGACTCAGCATAAACACGATTTTAATGGATTAAAGAAATTAATGATACTTTGAAAAAAATTTGCTGACACTGAATGCTTTTTTGGATTAAATGTATCCTTTTACTGCCGCGAAAAAGAAAGTACGACAAAGTGTTTAAAGTGACACGAACATTTCCAGTGTACCATGGATTCTTTTGCGAAGTTTCTTATGGTCGTATCAGATGGAGTTTCTTCTATGTTGCCGGAGTATAAAGATTTTCTGTAGGTTGATCTTGGATCTCACTTTAAATTGTGTTAATTATTGTACTGATTGATTCAATAAATCGTATGGCTGTATACTTGATGTAAGCATTTTGTGTTATTTGATCAAACTGAATCTCATTATAGTGAGCCTTAACTGTTTTTGATTAAATTGAGCTGTAGCACGCTTTTTGCATATTAAGTTTTCTCAGTATAAATATTTGGATTATGTAGGTCTTTTAGTGTTCAGACAGCAAGATGGTTGATTTCAACCTGCTACCATATTAAAATTCTTCACTAAGTATCGCTAGATACCTTGAAAGTGACACCCATCCTACCACTTTACGTGAATTATCGGATGTTCTCGTCAATACTGGAAACAACATGACCGTGTCTGATGTAAACAAACTTATTGATATTATGTCTAGTAGGCATTATTGCCATTGAAACTGCTAGGTGTGGCGCCGCACGGGATAAGATTGTCAACATGATTTCAATCATCAAAACTCCCTAACCGATCCTATTTTCCGATCCTAACCTCTTTTGTTTGACGCTTGAAATAGGCGGCAGAAAGGGAGTGTCCTGATTGGTTGCAATTGAATCTAGTTGTGCAATCAGCGACGCCGTTATAAAAGTGACATTTGCCAATGACACGTCATAATGATAAAATAAACGTAAGACCAACGTTTTCTCGTTTAAGTGTTTTCCTCGAAATAAGCTATTTGATTTTGTGAAAACTATTTATCATAAACATGCTTATAAATAAAGAAGACCAAATCAGAGACAAATACCAAAAATAGTTCATTTGTGTTATTTGCATCAGAATATTCAAAGGACATATGCTAACGAGCAATAGCCTATATGAGTGTTCATTGGTTAAGAAGCAGGGATACAGTATATTCACTGCGTGAGTAAAAGATGTAATAATATTACCACGAAGTAGATATTCCTTTATTCGTATTCGTATCAAGTATTTTTCATTCTCTTCCCACAGAGGTTACTCCCTTCAGATTTCCGATCCTGTTTTTTTACGCTTGAAATCGAGATCAGAAGCAAAAATCCCCTAGCGGCGGAAAACGGAATCTCATTCTATATCCCTGCTTCTTAACCAATGGAAACTCATCTTTCAGTGGCCATATCGACCGAGTCTGAAGGGACTAACCTCTGTGGGAAGAGAATGCCTCTTTCCACGTTAACGTATATTTTTGCCATTCCCAGCCAAGTTAAACAATACAGTCTGCGTAAGACAAAGGCGGAGGAGTGTTAATCGATCATGTTTATCATTCGGCTTTCGTCTCCATTTAATCTTAGGATCACATACAATGTACTTTGGCCAGACGAGATGAGGTAAACTCTTAAAGATAATGGTTAGCAGAACGATGTGCGAATACGTTGTTTTCTCTTATAATTTACATTTTACAATTTACATTTAATGTTGGCAGTGTTGATGAATTAATGACATATCAGTCCGATCTTGTCTGTGGTTTTCTGCATAACAGGTCTTCGTTACAGGATAGACAAACATATTATTCAGTAATTGCATTTACATATATCAGCATACATGCAGCAAATATATACGTCGAAGAATGATTTAAACAAGAAATGTTTTATCTGAATGTTTTAGAAAAGTAACTTGTATGTATAACTTTATATCTTAACGAGAGATGGGACGAAGAAACCGAACTCACTTACCGTTACATTTTGAGACCAAAAATTATTGTTGGGAATAAGTTACATTTGAATTGTTCAAAACTACCGTCACGTCAGGTTTTGTACGTTTACGTAGGTAATTTTAAAAATGACGTTTAAGTGATGAAAAACGTTCGGTGACCCCCTATTATTATTTCTGAATTCGTTTATTCAACTGCGAACATAAAATTACAGTTTTAGCAATATCAAAAATATGCGTATCAGAGTAGCCCACATCCTCGTTCCCGGGCCTGCTAGCGAGAACGAAGGCCCGGGAACCAGGATATGGACTGCTCTAGGTCAAATGAATGTCAAGATCATGTAAGGCTGACAAGTCAACAGCATTGGCGATGATTTGAGACAAAATGCCGTAGTACTGTCGAAGAAATGATATGAGGGTGTTGTAACATATATATATTTACATCTGTAGTTTCACTCTGCGGTTCGAATCTGCCGATTCATAGGTCCTGACAACATTGCTGGAATCAATAAACGATTTTAAAAGGTGAGTTTTCGCTGATTTACGTGAGCGTGGTATCTACCTGTGGCAGACTTTCCGGTGGGATAGTAGTGTTGATACGTAACAATTTGTATAAATATATGTAAAAATGGACCAAAATAACAGAATATATTTAACATAATAATAATATTTTATTTGACAGTACATTATTTGGCCTAGACAGAAACATCCTATACACATGTGTTTACAGCCAACCGGAAGGCTCGACGTGGTACATTAAATTATCTCCACATTGTAAAAATGGTATATTACTTGTATTTCAGGACTCCTTATTAGATATCATGTTCCAACTACCAGATGTTTATATCCTCTGTGGTGGAGATTTTAATGCCAGAACTGGCACAAATGCTGACTTCGTTGAGGATGATTTATTAAAATATTAATCAGAAAATCAAAATCACTCTCAGTGGGACTTTTTAACTGACTTTTTTAATCTTAAACGTTTTTTCCGCTGATAGAGCTGTAAACAACTTTGGTCAAACCTTTCTAGATGTAAGTTCTACCTTGAATGTTCACATTGTGAAAGGGCGTTGTGGTGAACATCAGGAAATTGGAGATTTGACTTATATACATGTAGGTAATAATGGTACAAGCTTGGTAGACTACATTATCTCATCGTCAGAATTATTTGATCTTGTTGGTGCTTTCTGTATACAGTCTTGTATTAATCCGATCATATTCCGATAATGCTTTCATTGCAGACAGACAGCGTGAGGTCTTACGGTGGGTGTGTCAAAATTCCAAAACAGGCTCTTAAGATTTTCTGGGATAACGATAAAGCTGAACAATGTAGAGAGAATCTCCTATCATATCATGTTCAGTCGCTATTTGAAAAATCAAACAATTACGCTTTTGCGAATATTGATGACAGAATTTAATATGTAACTGACGCCCTATGTTTAGCTGCGGAAACTATGGGGGGGGGGGGGGGGGGGGGGGATAATGCTCCACGAAGAGAAGCTAATATGTTGTATGATAAGGAATGTGAGTAGCTTAAAATAAAACGTTGTAAGCTACTGAACAAATTTAGAAAAATGAAAGAAAGGAAATCACTCGAAAAAATGAATTTATTATAGTGCAGTCTGTCAACAGAAGCGTCTTGGCTAAAACTGAAAAAGTTGAACAATTCTACCGTAGTGAAAAACAATATAAATATGAATGAATGGCATCGACATTTTAGAACCCTATTTAACTTTGAAAACTGAAAATGAGAATAAAACTAATACTTATAGTAGACGAGGTAAACTTATCGACATCTGACGATGATAACTTTGCGATAACAGAAGATATACCAGATTCCCCAATTAGTAGGGATTAGATATTAGACAGCATAAAATTCTTAAAACTCATTGAAAATTTAGCAGATATTATATAGCCCCATATCTAAAATTATTATTCAACATTATTTTAGAAAATGGTACCTTTCCACCCTGTTGGTCAATCGGTATTATCGTTCCGCTCCATAAACAAGGTAGTCTTGATAACCCAAATAATTACAGAGGGATCACTCTTTTGAACATTTTTAGTAGTTTTCACTTCTATTATTAACACAAGATTAGTATCATGGGGAGAGGCAATGAATAGGATCACTGAATCCCAGGCAGGGTTTAGAAAGGGATATACCACCACCGACAACATGTTTAAACTACAAAGTATTACATGTGACTATACAAAAGTATCTCAATATTAACGGTGGCAAACTCTATGCTCTCTTAGTTGATTTCGAAAAAGTGATGGTCTCTTTCGATAACCATGGTCTTAGCCCGAATATGGAAAAAAATCCTCCATAACATGAATGAAAATGTAAAAAATAACAATGAATTCTCAGACTGTTTTGACTTGGCGTAAGACAAGGATATGTATTCTTAGCCCATATCATTTTCATTTTTTTATAAATGAATTAGCAACACAAATCGAAAGCAATTGTGAGTATGGAGTACAGTTACACCCCCATCTTGTACATATTTTTCTGTTGTTTTTTTGCGACGATATCGTGCTATTCTCTGGAACCGTAGCAGGTTTACAAATACTTATAAATGAACTGGAGACTTATTGTGACAATTACAAATTGCCTGTAAATAGACGCAAAACCAAAATAGAACTTAGAATTACTTCAAGAAAATAACGTTTATCACAAAATGAGAAACGGTGTTTAAAAAAGTAAATAATTAAACTTCGTTCGTACAAATATTTGGGATTGTTCTTTAGCAATTGCTTATTGTGGTAAATGCATACTTATATATATATATATATATATATATATATATATATATATATATATATATATATATATATATATATATATATATATATATATATATATATATATATATATTTAAGTGCATACTTTAAGATATTTCATGCAAAAATTAAACCGATTTTATCATACGGGGCTGAAATCTGGGGGTTTAATTTTTACAAAGATATTTAGAGAGTCCAATTGAAAGAATGTAAAAATATCTTGGAGTGAAAAAGAACACTACGAATATAATGGTTTATGGATAATGTGGTAGATACCCAATGCACCTATTCAAGTATTAAAGCGATAAAGTATCGGTTAAAGTTATTGAAAATGCCTTCATATCGTCTACCAAAGAAATGTTACAATATAATGATGTTATATGATAAGAATGGTCACACTAATTGGGTTACTTCTGTAAGAAATTTCCTATTCACAAAGGGTTTTGGTTTGTGTGGATATATCAGTATGTTGATTCAAACGATGACTTTATTTGTAAAGTAACGAAGGGATTAAAATATATTTATCAACAATGGACTGAAAATATATTACTTTCAAGAAAGTGTCTGTATTATAGGATGTTTAAATGTACTCTAGAATCAGACTTTTTTCATGTATAAATGTAAAAAGGTTTAGGATAGCGTTAGGTAGATTAAGATGTTCATCACATGATTTATATATTGAAAGTGGAAGATTCAAATCAGTCAAAAGAGAAAATCGAATATGCAGACTTTGTATTCATAATAAAAAAGGACATGAATATCATTTCGTTTTAATTTACCCTATTTATAACACACAGAGGAAGTTGTATATTAGACACTATTACTATGTCAATCCGAACCTTTATAAATTTGTAGACTTGTTAAGTATCACAGAAATTGCGATTCTTCAAAATCTGGCTATGTTTGTTTACCATGCTATGATATCCAGAACAGAATATATTTCTACACATTATATAAGTTATACCTACTTGTTGAATATCATCTTCATTGTATTTAATGTGCGTGTACATATTATCATTGAAATGTATTGTATTCCAGGCCTGTTGCCTTTCAGAACCGTAAATAAAACTAACCAACAATACTAAAATAATAAAAAAAAATTTTAAAAATCCATAATATACAGTATATATATATATATATATTTGAAATAAGGTGATTCTTCAAGTGTACAGTAATTCATATAGTGAAATGAGTTTAAAAAGAATAACTAACTCCAATTTCCTCCTATACATGTTTCGTGTTACTCTTCAGGGAGGTTTACATTACAGTCTGTTTCATTACCCTCGCAAAGTATATTTAAATAGCTTTAGATAGGTGAGTTGACTTTACATAAATAAACTATATGTAACCATTAATAATAACAAAAGGTGATTAAATATACAAGTCTCTAAATATGAGCTATGTTTAATACTGGTCATTTGAAGCCCCATCCATCATACAGCCAGGTTAATACAGCAAGGATGATAATGAAGTAGTTTACCGGCTAGAAACTTTATAATACCTGGTAAATAAGTGGAAAAGACTTAACGAAAATGATCGTCGATCATGGGTAAGCAATATTAAAAATCTAATTTGTACATATGATTTTAGTTACGCATGGGAGTTTCAAAACATCATCAATGCTGACTGATTTATAAAACAATTCTCTCAAAGAGTTATTGATTGTCATGCTCAATATATCATGTCCACTTTAAATGAGCATTCTAATTCAGGATTTATATTCGTCTGTGAAAACATCTTTTAAAATGGAATCATATATGTCATATTTGCGTAATAAAGACTTGAGACTAGGTGAACTGAAAATAATGAAAAACATCGGAAGAAGAAATAATATAACTAGATAATTAAGATTTTGTGCTTTCTGTATACATGTTTTTGAAGATGAATTACTTTTTATGTTTTTATGCCCTATGTATAACGAATTAAGAAGAAAATATATGTTAGACTTGAAATGTAAAACTAAAACATATCTAGCTACATGTACTTTGTTACAAAATGAAAATGTCAATCGTTTACAAGTGTTTTCACATTATATCAAAGAAGCTTATATTTAACGTTGTTCACAATTACAAATTGTATGTAAATTGTATATCACGTAAAACCTGTAAACAAATGTTATGATGTTTCAATTTGTGCACCTAATCTGTTAATTTCATCAAAATGAATTGTGTATATTGTACATGGGCCTGTGGCCTTTATACTGAATAAACTATTTCATTACATGTTGTATATCAGCACATAATTTAGTTTCAACAATGAACACACTTTATAATACTTCTCATCATTGAAAATTACAAAACATAATCATGATTTTTTACAGTGGAAAATCGTCAGCTAAATTCTAATAAAATTACGAAACATGATTATAATTTCTACAGTTGAAAAACATCATCTGAATTCTCATAAAATTTACAAACGTAATTATAGTTTCAATAATGGACGCATTTCAGTTTCTTTCCTATTATAAAGTTATAAAAATCGCTATGACGTCGACAAACTAGCACTTTGACTCCCATTTACAAACCGTATACAGATAAGTGATAATGCTCTTACCAGTGGGATATCAGTGAAACGGAAACACCCATACCAACAATGCAATGATTTAGTTAGCTTAATAAGTAAGATGTCTTCCGCTGCTGTTTTACCAATATATTATATTAATGTAAGGAAAGAAGAATAGGATATGAGATTTTAGCGTTTGTTAGAGATATTAAAGGGGCAGTAGCACGTTTTTTCGCTCGAATAAGTTGATGAAAAGTATTTGAAAAATAATTTCACCAATAGTAAAACATCTTTCTCTCTTCGGAAAATAAAGTTTAAAATGAGTGTACATGTTTTGGTAAAGCCATGAGAATCGTGTTTGTAATACAAAATAATAAATTGTGTTCACAATAAAATGGCCGCCATGCAATTTTTGCTTTATACGCAACATAGTTTTTTACAACTACAGATAATTTGTTTGTGTAATAAGATGTTTTACCTTCTAAAGTTAATTTAAATGACATAAACTATCATTATAAATGGTAATTTTGAGAAAATAATTTTTTCAAAAAACGTGCTACTGCCCCTTTAACTGCATGTTGTTGTTTTTAATTTAATTGATATTACCACATAAACATATATACATTGATGTGCATCCTTCATCTCAGAACATTGTTGATTTCGATTATATTTTGCAAAATATTTTACAAATGAAATGAATTGATGGAAATATTTTAATTCATCATTAAAACAATACAAACGATTTTACAGAGGCATTTCAAACGTAAAGTCGTTATTCCTTTGATTTCAATTTTGATTTTACGGAGGCAACGAAGAAATAAATACGTAATAATACATTTTCCTCTATGGAGATAAATACATTGATACAGTATAATTATCTTTTATTTACTAGATATGCCTTGGACATTCGATATGGAATAATATAAAATATAAGATAGAAGTAATTAAAACTTATTTAAAGCGACCAACAATAACTTCCATATTCTATATTCTATAAAACAGTTTTGTAGATGGAGGAGAAGAGATCTGGATTCTGACCCCTCTTTGATAAGTACTTGCTCACAGTATTGGAATTTTTGTAGGGAGAAAGCCCGGACCTCTACTATAGTAGTGTTGCGGGTGTCAGCTGGAATTAGCGATCCACAAGTGCTGAAATCCACAATGGCAACGTACTGTGGTTCAAAAAACAACTTGCGTGTAAAACCTCAACGGCAGAAAAAATTTGCGCAGTATCTCTCGAATTCCGAAACCACAATATCAAGAATCAGAAGAGAAGGTCGGATATAGGTCCTAAAACACATTAATAACTGCGCTGTGACCTTTCTTCTTCGTTTATAAAATCTCTTAAGAAAAAGAGTTATGGCGATGACCATTTATTTACAATCATCAAACAAAACTAGTATCTACTCCAGACTGACGAATTTAAAACAAAATCATTCCCTCTATCTAATTTTATCAGATAAAACAGCTAAAGCTAAAACAGATGCCAAACACTGTCCGATTAAAATCGACGGTTTTCCGAGGAATAAAAATTGCAAAACAGTGACACTACCAGGATACGAACTAATACATCGGACCGTTTAGGAAATGTGATGTGATTGGTCAGCTATTTGACTGGGCTTTGGCTGCGCTCAACTGGTACTGAACACGGGCCTATACGGGGTGTCCTCAGACCTTGTGGTGAGGAATCTACAGAACCTCTTCGTATCCCGGTATAGATGCGCAACAAGGTCGATTTTAATCAGGCTGAGTCAAGAACCAGGCCAAGACAAGAAAACGTAGATCTATATTATAAATTAAAGATACAGTCATGTGCGTGATCAATTGGAGTAATACCATACATCGGAATAAAGTAATCTCGTATATTACTCAAGTCATATATTCTATCATAACCTCTGTAACAATGCAGCTGACCGTAAGTACGACTGATATAGGGTCTGATTGGTACCAATCAAATCTAATGTTGTTCTGCAATTCTGCAGAAGATGGTGTCGGCATAATATAACTTCTTAGACTTCAATTAAATCAATGACGCATCGTTACGGTAGGATGTCATCAAACCACTCAAAAGTCATATTTCACTTTCCTTTATCGCATGGTTAAGGAGATTCTACAACGACGATTTTTATGAACAGATAATGTTTCAAAAATTACAGATTAAGTTAGTTTACTTTTAGAGACATGGTGTAGCTATCTTTCAGTCCTGTGCATTACTCGTTGATTCAAATATCTTGCGTAGTTGCACATATACTTTCTTTTGCCCACGAGTGTAATTCAACTCCTGGAGTCTCCACGTCGTCCACGTCGTCGTTAAGGGCAGGTGATGGGTGATAAGTCGGATAATACGTTTTAATGTCTTTATATATGCTGACGATGAATACCCAAAAATAACAAAGGAGTAAAGTCTCCAGTATTTGAACAATGGCCCCAAATAATGTAATACACAGTCATGGTGAACAATTTATTTATAGTGATGGCCAAACAAATTAAGGGGATCAATCGTATAGATCGGAGATATCGGATATGTCGGATTTAATACTCGCCCATGGAAGATACAGCATTTCCTAAAAAATACGACACTCTAAAACTAAAATACATCTGAAAGTATGATGTCACAGTGTATAGTGTACAGTTGTCACAGTAGTTATAAACCGCCATCACTATGGCACATGATGCACGGAAATCTTAGTTCAAGCACCCTCTCGGTTATTTCGCTTGATTAATTTGGGCATGTAATAAACAGAATACAATACAACAAACCCTTCAAAATAATATCCTTTTCATTAATCTCGTGATAGATTTTGGTACAAACTTGCTTTCGCTCGTTTTATACCAAATCTTGTATTCGTTTAATAAAAATTGTATGAAATGGAAGGACTAAGTAACATCTATAAATCGGAAAAAATGAGACAAATCAGAAACATGAATTATTTTAGTATCGTTCCTTTAGTGTTTTTTTTGGCCACAGAAACTAATTAATAATGTTGAACAAATGTAACCGGGATCACAGTCTCCATCAGTCTACAAACACACGAAACAAACAAGACATGTTCACACATGACGGAAATAGAAGACTATGTACATTAACACAGCAGGGAACTACATTACAGGATATCTAAGCCCATAAGTTGTGATTCTAGTTTGTGTGGAGCTAGGTGTGATGACTTGATTTAAATTTACCCTATTTCCTCTAATAAGCGCCCGGGCGCTTATTTTTTTCAGCACCCCTTCACCCCCCGGCTCTGATTAGAGGTCCGGCGCTTTTTGGCCACCGGCGCTTATTTCTTTAATAGAACATTGAAGTTAACTAAGGAAGCATTAATCTAATGGTTTAGACCCGGCGCTTATTAGAGACCCGGCGCTTATTGGAGGCCCGGCGTTTATTAGAGGAAATAGGTATTTCACTTTTATCACGACAGTAAGTAGTATGTTAGGTATACATCTAGCAACGTCGGGTATATGTTGTTGAAAAACTTAATGCATTAATTACGGGCGGAACGAATCGAGTCTGAAAGATGTATTGTCAATAAAAGCTATGAAGAAATGTTGACGAATTAATGTTTACGTTATACGTATATACGTACTTGTTCGAAGACATTAAGTCAGTAAATTAAGCAATACCATGAACAATAAGTGTTCTAAAAAAGAAGTCATGTTTCTTCAACAAAGAAAAGTCTCTCTTGTCATAATTATCATTCCAGATTTAAAGCAGTTAACGAGAATGTTTATCGATATGAATTCGTTATCATTTTATACGGAATAAAAAAGAAGAAAGTTGAAAACTATTTTATTTACGGACCTCGTTGAAGGTATTACAAACATGGCATTATATAACCTTTTCTACGATATGTGTCAGGGTTTAATATTAAATTATCAAACTATGTTGTCATTGATATATATTGAACTTGAACGCATGCTAAATACTCATTTCAAACCTGTGTACACCTGGTAGTTTATATATAAATTTTGGTAACCAAACAAATTGTTCTTTATTCGATTTTATTCGAAATGTGCCTCTGTTCACTCAGCAGTACAACTGAGTACCTGGTAGGGAAGTGCAGGCAATGTGACAGATATTTTACCTTAATTTGTAACCCAGGTTCTATACACCAAAGGGAGTTGAAAATGAAAAAGGAACCATGTTGGTCCTTATACCAGGGTAATAATGTGTGTAGCGCTTCGAGCAGTGCCCTTATAAGTATCCTCATTATATATATATAATTCAATCATTAAGTCGCCGATGTCTCTTAACTGTGCAGGAGAGAAGAGAGTAAAGGTGTGTTTTTTATATTTAAATTGCTTTATTTGGCCAAAAAGCTCTAAGAACAAATAATGAGAACGGTAAATACTACCACGCATAATGACTCGGTTGAGATGCTACTAAGCAAGTACCAATTGAAGTTGCCACCAACAAGTCTTAATGTCTCCTAGCTTCACGAAATACAGGTGATGTAAAAACCATTTACGTCGACTTTGATGCATACACATTCAACACGTTTTACCATAACTTGTCTGTGCAAAATGAAAGTGAAGTCCCGAAGAATTGTTTACTTTAACAAAGCCTGAAGAAAAAGGTTTATAAAAATTACTTCCAACAAAATACCAGACATAAGAATTTTGATTACGGTAACTCAGGTACACAGGAATTAGGTTTTAAGATTGAATGTTATCGTTCTTCTTCTCCAAAGCACTCACTCAAACATGGCAATCAGTATGCACCAGTCAATTACAATATTGGATTTCAATTTATGAGCTATTTACCTTTCTATAATAGTTTTAGTACATTGAAAACTTGATATTTGAACACGACACTGTATTCAATTATGTTAATGTGTCAATTAACAAAACAAAAAAGCTTAAAAGAGACAACAGGCGAAAAACATGTTTTATATAAATTCTAAAGACCCAAATGAACTTAGACATAACAAAACATATTGAACTCAAGTTGTACTTTGGATCTTTCTAGAAATACAATATTTTGAAGTAGATAAGGAGGACTATTATATTAGTCTGGCTTTAAATGCTTGCAATGATATTCATGGTTCCGTGTACCTATTTTACCTTCTTCCCTCCCGTACTTGACGTATACATGTTATGTTAAATTATATCACTGATTTTTTTAAATCCCCCCCTGGCCACTTTTCAAGCCAAAGTCACAAGACTGTTTTATTTATTAAAGTGGGTTAGTTAATTTACGAGGAATGAAACACTGACTGCAAAAAACCCTGGTCTTCTTTCATACTGTAAGCAGCTTATCATAATTAGATAATAATATATTGGAAATTGATACAAACTCATTTTTAAATAGGTTTGTACTTTGAGTGTTTCATTTCATACATATTCGTTTCTCTGATGAAACATAATACAGTTAAACTCTGAAAAACGTATTTAAAAAAGGTATCATGCATATAACTTTTTCAAAGACACGAATATACCAAATTGAATTCATTTATGTTTCGTAAATGTAAGTGTATATCGAAAACAAACTATTCTTTTTATTTTTATAATAGGAAGTTGCTTAAATGATTTATGTACCTTTTAAACAAATTAATATGCAGTTAAATAAGTAATGTATACCCTAAGAGGAGAATTAACTTGATATATTTGGAAACAATACAATAAATGAACAACAAGTACAATTTAACCGTCTATTTACTTTTTCATGAGAAAAGGTGGTAAAAGTGTAGTTTTTAGAATTCCAGTTACTTTATTTCAACAATAAACAATATTATAAGTGAATGATATATTTATCACTTCTAAACACGTGAGTCAAAGCACTTAACTAATCATTTGATGATTCACTGAGTAAATAAAATTTTCAATTTTCACCCACATATATATAACTGTAAAAAAAACCATGTAACAAGACATTGATGGAAACATACTTTTATAGTCTTAGTCATTATGCTTTACCATTATTGATAGCATATGACAATGATATAAAGCACGAAGCAAACTGTAACGCTTGTTATCCAGGACTAAAATATGCGCATAAACTAAATATTAAGATTCACATACGTGTGAAGGAAATCCTGTTAAATACTTGTACCTTAATTAGTCTGTCTTAATCAAAACTTTTAAAAGTTTTTCACGTTTTACAAGTCCTGTATTTTATATATTTCAATTGCTTTATTTTCCCCCAAAACACAATAATGACAAAGGATGAGAAAAGTAAATACTACCACGAATAATGACACGGTTGAGATGCTACTAAGCAAGTACCAATTGAAGTTTCCACCAACAAGTCTTAAGTTTCCTAGCTTCACTAACTACAGGTGATGTAAAAACAATTGACGTCGACTTGGATGCATACACATTCAACACGTTTTACCATAACTTGTCTGTGCAAAACGAAAATGAAGTTTGTTTACTTCAACAAAACCTGAAGAAAAAGGTTTATAAAACTGACTTCGACAAAATACCACACATAAGCAATTTGATCACTGTAACTCCTACACGGGTATAAGATTTCATGATTGAATGTTATGGTCCCTCTACTCCAAAGCACTGACTCAAACATGGCTATCATTTTGCACCAGTCAATTATAATATTGGATTTCACTTTATGAGCTAGTTAGCTATCTATAATAGTTTTATAGTTGATACTTGAACGCGACATTGTATCAAGTTATGTACAATGAGTCAATTAACAAAACAAAACAACTTATGTAGACAACAGACGAATAACATGGATTTAGCTATAAAGATTCAATATGTTATTAGAAATTCTAAAGATCCAAATTAAAAATGAAATTTGGTAATTAAAAAAAACATATTGAACTCAAGTTGTACTTTGGATCTTTCTAGAAATATAACATTTGTAGTAGATAAAAAAAAAGACAGTCATATATTAGTCTGGCTTTAGATCAAAATGCTTGCAATGATATTCATGGTTTCGTGTAATTTGTTACCTTCTTCCCTCCCGTACTTGACGTATAAGTGTTATGTTATATTATATCACTGACCTGTTTACTTCCCCTCGCTCATTTAGTGTCAGTTCCCGCCAGCGTATTGAGCACCTCATTTCAAGCCAAAGTCACAAGACGTTTTTATTGTATTAAAGTCGGTTAGTTCACTTACGACGAATGAAGAACACTGACTGTACAACAACTCTTCTTTCACAGGTAACGTATCATAAGCTAGACAAATAAAATATTCGAGATCGGCGATTGATAAAAAGTCATGTTCAGTTAACAGTTTAGTATTCTGAATAATACACTACTTTACCATACATATTCTTTTCTCTGCAAAAACATAATTTACATGTACATGTAGTTAAACTTACCACACACAGAATCATACACGTTTTTCTCTAAAACAAGCAAGACATTGTTTAAATGATTTCTGTAACTTTTTGATAATTTAATTTTAAATCATCAATGAATGTCCACAGAGGTATTGAATATTTAATATTATTAAAAAAATACGATTTAAGCGTCAATTTGAATTTACATTTCATTTACTGATCAACTTAATCACTCATGTGAGGTTTACTAAGCAGATACACATTTAAGTCTCCACCAACATCTAACTGCAAAAAGACATCAAAGTAGTCACTGGTCGAACATATGTACTATGTTGTACCATAAGTGATAGTTTATCGTATTAATTAAAAATACAACGATAAGGCTTTTAATACGGGTTATGGGAAAATCATACACAAAATCTCACATCTAACAGCAGCAGAGCGACAGAGGATCATCGAAATTCGAAGATGGGGATGGGGGGGACTCACATTAACCAGACTGGCCAGACGTCCGACCGTCCAAAAACACGTATGAGCGAGAGTAAAAGTACCAGTGATCGGCCCATGCACACACTTCATGTGCGCGACAAGTTCCTCAACATAACGTTAGGTCGCCATGCCATCAAGAACGTTGTTGATATCCGCCCGAATCGACCGTTTTGTGCAATGACGTTGACCCGTGAACATTCTTTCAACCTCTTACGTTAGGCGAGATTAGTTAGACGTTAGCTACGTCATGAAGATTAGTCATGAGTCGTCTTCAGTGATTAAAGTGGGTTCGACCTCTTCCATGTGCGGTAAAGTGACGGTGACGGTTGTACAGACATGTGACCACCCCATACAACAGTTTCAACAAGCGTTAATATACAGGAGGCGTGGTAACTTATACCCGTTATGACGTAATTAGACATCTAACCTTTTGAATACGAATATTGCTCTTGCCTATATTGACTGATTAATAGGGTCACATGTACAGGTGTACCTCTTTCATGGGAGTCAGACCAGAGAATTTCATCATTTCCACAGGTGTAAGTTTCAAAATCGACAATGACTGAAACACACACACACATATTTATATATATATATATATCGATAAAACGAGTTCTAAAACGAATGTACATGGTTCGGTTAACCCATGCGAGTCCATTTCCCATTGAGCGGCCATTTTAAGATGTCCATATTAAAATCGTTACATCAAGGTTGATCAAGTGAACTGACTGATATGGCGATACCTAAACACTCAAGAGTAGATCTAGAGTATTACATATGGAACAATGATGGAATTGTTAACCATATTGCTGTTTGAACCCTCATAATAACACATGAGACCTGCAAATGTATCTCTCACACTGAAGAGTTCCAAAATATTGCATTTCCGCCAATAGTGAGACCCTTTTCTACGGATACGGCTTATCAGATCGTGTAATGAGATGTTTTACCCACTAACGTAAAAATATAGTATATAACCTTTAATAATAAAAACAGAATTGAAGAAAACATGCTACAACTCCTTTATATAATTCGTGACATTCGTCAAAATATGCATATCCTAATAACAATCTGAAAAGAGGCGCAAAATATATACCGTACACGATATTATCAATCTGAACAGGAAGAAGACAAGGATATGTATGAATGATCAACTTCTTTATTTAACAGTTGTTTCAATGTAGATCTTTATACAGTTATCAAGCATGCTGCATACATATAACGATTTTACCGAAACGTCGACATTGTCAAATAAAGAAGTCGATCATCCATATATATCAATATGAATACAACGTTTAACAAATTGGTGAACAAGAAAGGCAAAGTGGGTTGTGTTCTTTGTAGAGGATTCGGTGAGTGGACCGAATACTTTAGAATGAGGCGTGTTGATGTGGAGAATACAATACCTACTTCAGCTTCCCCTGTTTTAGGAAATCAATGTCATTATACTCAGTTTAAAAAAGCTGAGCCCACTTCACCTTATTCTGAAAACTATAGCGAACCTGCAGTGCGTTTTGGATGCAAATTTGCATCGAAATTCAGCGTGGTACATTAGTACCAATCCGTGCTCGCAGGTTTTATCATGCTTCATCTGCATTGGGCGCTTAAATAATACCATCCGACATTATAACCAAACAAACTTCATATCACCTCAGCTTACGTCACGGGTGCAACAGTAAGATTTTATGGACGTTTTTGTGAGGTACCGTTCTGGCCACAACTATATGTTTATATACATAATGGATAATTCATTCTCCTCGTTGATAAATCACTTTTACAAGAGATCAATTCACAATTGAACTCCCTTTCTTTACCGAAAACCATGTTTTACCACTGATACATCAATGACGTGTAACTTTCCGACTATAGTAGACCGGAGCGCCTGTTGTGCTAGTATTCAAATATCATTTACTGGCAATCAATTCGTTGCCATTTTCCTATCAGTATCCTATTTCATAATGACCGAGTCATTCCTACTAGGCTTTTCCCTGTTGGAAGTGTGGGCGTGCATATGAATAAAGCATGTACGTATAGTAGGTCTATGTCGTTAAATATATATCTCTGAAATTTACGATACGATTTTATAATTGTTTGCATATGTGTGTTCGTGCGTGATCATTGCTTAATGAAGCATATAATGCAAAGAGCTATGCCATTCTCCTTTTACAGTTGGTCATAGTTCCCTTTGAAGATTTTTACTGGGACAGGTCACATATTGATTGCATTGCATCGTAAGAAGCGAGGTGACACCCAGAATGGATTGGCAATACCGTAAGTACAGCACACTATCAACTACATGGACCGTAAGGAGCAAGATTACACCAAGAATTGATTGGCAATACCGTAAGTCCAGCGCACTATCAACTACATAGATCGTAAGGAGCAAGATTACACAAAGAATGGATTGGCAATACCGTAAGTCCAGCACACTATCAACTACATGGATCGTAAGGAGTAAGATTACACCAAGAATTGATTGGCAATACCGTAAGTCCAGCACACTATCAATTATATGGATCGTAAGGAGTAAGATTACACCAAGAATGGATTGGCAATTCCGTAAGTCCAGCGCACTATCAACTATATGGATCGTAAGGAGCAAGATTACACCAAGAATGGATTGGCAATACCGTAAGTCCAGCGCACTATCAACTACATGGATCGTAAGGAGCAAGATTACACCAAGAATGGATTGGCAATACCGTAAGTCAAGCGCGTTATCAACTACATGGATCGTAAGGAGCAAGATTACACCAAGAATGGATTGGCAATACCGTAAGTCCAGCGCACTATCAACTACATGGATCGTAAGGAGCAAGATTACACCAAGAATTGATTGGCAATACCGTAAGTCCAGCGCACTATCAACTACATGGATCGTAAGGAGCAAGATTACACCAAGAATGGATTGGCAATACCGTAAGTCCAGCGCACTATCAACTACATGGATCGTAAGGAGTAAGATTACACCAAGAATGGATTGGCAATACCGTAAGTCCAGCACACTATCAACTACATGGATCGTAAGGAGGACTACACCAAGAATGGATTGGCAATACCGTAAGTCCAGCACACTATCAACTATATGGATCGTAAGGAGCAAGATTACACCAAGAATGGATTGGCAATACCGTAAGTCCAGCGCACTATCAGCTACATGGATCGTAAGGAGCAAGATTACACCAAGAATGGATTGGCAATACCGTAAGTCCAGCTCACTATCAACTACATGGATCGTAAGGAGCAGGATTACACCAAGAATTGATTGGCAATACCGTAAGTCAAGCGCACTATCAACTACATGGATCGTAAGGAGCAAGATTACACCAAGAATGGATTGGCAATACCGTAAGTCCAGCGCACTATCAACTACATGGATCGTAAGGAGCAAGATTACACCAAGAATTGATTGGCAATACCGTAAGTCCAGCGCACTATCAACTACATGGATCGTAAGGAGCAAGATTACACCAAGAATGGATTGGCAATACCGTAAGTCCAGCGCACTATCAACTACATGGATCGTAAGGAGCAAGATTACACCAAGAATGGATTGGCAATACCGTAAGTCCAGCACACTATCAACTACATGGATCGTAAGGAGGACTACACCAAGAATGGATTGGCAATACCGTAAGTCCAGCACACTATCAACTATATGGATCGTAAGGAGCAAGATTACACCAAGAATGGATTGGCAATACCGTAAGTCCAGCGCACTATCAACTACATGGATCGTAAGGAGCAAGATTACACCAAGAATGGATTGGCAATACCGTAAGTCCAGCGCACTATCAGCTACATGGATCGTAAGGAGCAAGATTACACCAAGAATGGATTGGCAATACCGTAAGTCCAGCGCACTATCAACTACATGGATCGTAAGGAGCAAGATTACACCAAGAATTGATTGGCAATACCGTAAGTCAAGCGCACTATCAACTACATGGATCGTAAGGAGCAAGATTACACCAAGAATGGATTGGCAATACCGTAAGTCCAGCGCACTATCAACTACATGGATCGTAAGGAGCAAGATTACACCAAGAATGGATTGGCAATACCGTAAGTCCAGCGCACTATCAACTACATGGATCGTAAGGAGCAAGATTACACCAAGAATGGATTGGCAATACCGTAAGTCCAGCGCACTATCAACTACATGGATCGTAAGGAGTAAGATTACACCAAGAATGGATTGACAATACCGTAAGTCCAGCGCACTATCAACTACATGGATCGTAAGCTGCAAGATTACACCAAGAATGGATTGGCAATACCGTAAGTCCAGCGCACTATCAACTACATGGATCGTAAGGAGCAAGATTACACCAAGAATGGATTGGCAATACCGTAAGTCCAGCGCACTATCAACTACATTGATCGTAAGGAGCAAGATTACACCAATAATTGATTGGCAATACCGTAAGTCAAGCGCACTATCAACTACATGGGTCATAAGGAGCAAGATTACACCAAGAATGGATTGGCAATACCGTAAGTCCAGCGCACTATCAACTACATGGATCGTAAGGAGCAAGATTACACCAAGAATGGATTGGCAATACCGTAAGTCCAGCACACTATCAACTACATGGATCGTAAGGAGGACTACACCAAGAATGGATTGGCAATACCGTAAGTCCAGCACACTATCAACTATATGGATCGTAAGGAACAAGATTACACCAAGAATGGATTGGCAATACCGTAAGTCCAGCGCACTATCAACTACATGGATCGTAAGGAGCAAGATTACACCAAGAATGGATTGGCAATACCGTAAGTCAAGCGCACTATCAACTACATGGATCGTAAGGAGCAAGATTACACCAAGAATGGATTGGCAATACCGTAAGTCCAGCGCACTATCAACTACATGGATCGTAAGGAGCAAGATTACACCAAGAATTGATTGGCAATACCGTAAGTCAAGCGCACTATCAACTACATGGATCGTAAGGAGCAAGATTACACCAAGAATGGATTGGCAATACCGTAAGTCCAGCGCACTATCAACTACATGGATCGTAAGGAGCAAGATTACACCAAGAATGGATTGGCAATACCGTAAGTCCAGCGCACTATCAACTACATGGATCGTAAGGAGCAAGATTACACCAAGAATGGATTGGCAATACCGTAAGTCCAGCGCACTATCAACTACATGGATCGTAAGGAGCAAGATTACACCAAGAATGGATCGGCAATACCGTAAGTCCAGCACACTATCAACTACATGGATCGTAAGGAGGACTACAGCAAGAATGGATTGGCAATACCGTAAGTCCAGCACACTATCAACTACATGGATCGTAAGGAGGACTACACCAAGAATGGATTGGCAATACCGTAAGTCCAGCACACTATCAACTACATGGATCGTAAGGAGGACTACACCAAGAATGGATTGGCAATACCGTAAGTCCAGCACACTATCAACTACATGGATCGTAAGGAGGACTACACCAAGAATGGATTGGCAATACCGTAAGTCCAGCACACTATCAACTATATGGATCGTAAGGAGCAAGATTACACCAAGAATGGATTGGCAATACCGTAAGTCCAGCGCACTATCAACTACATGGATCGTAAGGAGCAAGATTACACCAAGAATGGATTGGCAATACCGTAAGTCCAGCGCACTATCAAATACATGGATCGTAAGGAGCAAGATTACACCAAGAATTGATTGGCAATACCGTATGTCCAGCGCACTATCAACTACATGGATCGTAAGGAGCAAGATTACACCAAAAATGGTTTGGCAATACCGTAAGTCCAGCGCACTATCAACTACATGGATCGTAAGGAGCAAGATTACACCAAGAATGGATTGGCAATACCGTAAGTCCAGCACACTATCAACTACATGGATCGTAAGGAGGACTACACCAAGAATGGATTGGCAATACCGTAAGTCAAGCACACTAACCACTATATGGATCGTAAGGAGCAAGATTACACCAAGAATGGATTGGCAATACCGTAAGTCCAGCGCACAATCAACTACATGGATCGTAAGGAGCAAGATTACACCAAGAATTGATTGGCAATACCGTAAGTCCAGCGCACTATCAACTACATGGATCGTAAGGAGCAAGATTACACCAATAATGGATTGGCAATACCGTAAGTCCAGCGCACTATCAACTACATGGATCGTAAGGAGCAAGATTACACCAATAATGGATTGGCAATACCGTAAGTCCAGCGCACTATCAACTACATGGATCGTAAGGAGCAAGATTACACCAAGAATGGATTGGCAATACCGTAAGTCCAGCGCACTATCAACTACATGGATCGTAAGGAGCAAGATTACACCAAGAATGGATTGGCAATACCGTAAGTCCAGCGCACTATCAACTACATGGATCGTAAGGAGCAAGACTACACCAAGAATTGATTGGCAATACCGTTAGTCCAGCGCACTATCAACTACATGGATCGTAAGGAGCAAGATTACACCAAGAATGGATTGGCAATACCGTAAGTCCAGCGCACTATCAACTACATGGATCGTAAGGAGCAAGATTACACTAAGAATGGATTGGCAATACCGTAAGTCCAGCGCACTATCAACTACATGGATCGTAAGGAGCAAGACTACACCAAGAATTGATTGGCAATACCGTTAGTCCAGCGCACTATCAACTATATGGATCGTAAGGAGCAAGATTACACCAAGAATGGATTGGCAATACCGTAAGTCCAGCGCACTATCAACTACATGGATCGTAAGGAGCAAGATTACACCAAGAATGGATTGGCAATACCGTAAGTCCAGCGCACTATCAACTACATGGATCGTAAGGAGCAAGATTACACCAAGAATGGATTGGCAATACCGTAAGTCAAGCGCGTTATCAACTACATGGATCGTAAGGAGCAAGATTACACCAAGAATGGATTGGCAATACCGTAAGTCCAGCGCACTATCAACTACATGGATCGTAAGGAGCAAGATTACACCAAGAATTGATTGGCAATACCGTAAGTCCAGCGCACTATCAACTACATGGATCGTAAGGAGCAAGATTACACCAAGAATGGATTGGCAATACCGTAAGTCCAGCGCACTATCAACTACATGGATCGTAAGGAGTAAGATTACACCAAGAATGGATTGGCAATACCGTAAGTCCAGCACACTATCAACTACATGGATCGTAAGGAGGACTACACCAAGAATGGATTGGCAATACCGTAAGTCCAGCACACTATCAACTATATGGATCGTAAGGAGCAAGATTACACCAAGAATGGATTGGCAATACCGTAAGACCAGCTCACTATCAACTACATGGATCGTAAGGAGCAGGATTACACCAAGAATTGATTGGCAATACCGTAAGTCAAGCGCACTATCAACTACATGGATCGTAAGGAGCAAGATTACACCAAGAATGGATTGGCAATACCGTAAGTCCAGCGCACTATCAACTACATGGATCGTAAGGAGCAAGATTACACCAAGAATTGATTGGCAATACCGTAAGTCCAGCGCACTATCAACTACATGGATCGTAAGGAGCAAGATTACACCAAGAATGGATTGGCAATACCGTAAGTCCAGCGCACTATCAACTACATGGATCGTAAGGAGCAAGATTACACCAAGAATGGATTGGCAATACCGTAAGTCCAGCACATTATCAACTACATGGATCGTAAGGAGGACTACACCAAGAATGGATTGGCAATACCGTAAGTCCAGCACACTATCAACTATATGGATCGTAAGGAGCAAGATTACACCAAGAATGGATTGGCAATACCGTAAGTCCAGCGCACTATCAACTACATGGATCGTAAGGAGCAAGATTACACCAAGAATGGATTGGCAATACCGTAAGTCCAGCGCACTATCAACTACATGGATCGTAAGGAGCAAGATTACACCAAGAATGGATTGGCAATACCGTAAGTCCAGCGCACTATCAACTACATGGATCGTAAGGAGCAAGATTACACCAAGAATTGATTGGCAATACCGTAAGTCAAGCGCACTATCAACTACATGGATCGTAAGGAGCAAGATTACACCAAGAATGGATTGGCAATACCGTAAGTCCAGCGCACTATCAACTACATGGATCGTAAGGAGCAAGATTACACCAAGAATGGATTGGCAATACCGTAAGTCCAGCGCACTATCAACTACATGGATCGTAAGGAGCAAGATTACACCAAGAATGGATTGGCAATACCGTAAGTCCAGCGCACTATCAACTACATGGATCGTAAGGAGTAAGATTACACCAAGAATGGATTGACAATACCGTAAGTCCAGCGCACTATCAACTACATGGATCGTAAGCTGCAAGATTACACCAAGAATGGATTGGCAATACCGTAAGTCCAGCGCACTATCAACTACATGGATCGTAAGGAGCAAGATTACACCAAGAATGGATTGGCAATACCGTAAGTCCAGCGCACTATCAACTACATGGATCGTAAGGAGCAAGATTACACCAATAATTGATTGGCAATACCGTAAGTCAAGCGCACTATCAACTACATGGGTCATAAGGAGCAAGATTACACCAAGAATGGATTGGCAATACCGTAAGTCCAGCGCACTATCAACTACATGGATCGTAAGGAGCAAGATTACACCAAGAATGGATTGGCAATACCGTAAGTCCAGCACACTATCAACTACATGGATCGTAAGGAGGACTACACCAAGAATGGATTGGCAATACCGTAAGTCCAGCACACTATCAACTATATGGATCGTAAGGAACAAGATTACACCAAGAATGGATTGGCAATACCGTAAGTCCAGCGCACTATCAACTACATGGATCGTAAGGAGCAAGATTACACCAAGAATGGATTGGCAATACCGTAAGTCAAGCGCACTATCAACTACATGGATCGTAAGGAGCAAGATTACACCAAGAATGGATTGGCAATACCGTAAGTCCAGCGCACTATCAACTACATGGATCGTAAGGAGCAAGATTACACCAAGAATTGATTGGCAATACCGTAAGTCCAGCGCACTATCAACTACATGGATCGTAAGGAGCAAGATTACACCAAGAATGGATTGGCAATACCGTAAGTCCAGCGCACTATCAACTACATGGATCGTAAGGAGCAAGATTACACCAAGAATTGATTGGCAATACCGTAAGTCAAGCGCACTATCAACTACATGGATCGTAAGGAGCAAGATTACACCAAGAATGGATTGGCAATACCGTAAGTCCAGCGCACTATCAACTACATGGATCGTAAGGAGCAAGATTACACCAAGAATGGATTGGCAATACCGTAAGTCCAGCGCACTATCAACTACATGGATCGTAAGGAGCAAGATTACACCAAGAATGGATTGGCAATACCGTAAGTCCAGCACACTATCAACTACATGGATCGTAAGGAGGACTACACCAAGAATGGATTGGCAATACCGTAAGTCCAGCACACTATCAACTATATGGATCGTAAGGAACAAGATTACACCAAGAATGGATTGGCAATACCGTAAGTCCAGCGCACTATCAACTACATGGATCGTAAGGAGCAAGATTACACCAAGAATGGATTGGCAATACCGTAAGTCAAGCGCACTATCAACTACATGGATCGTAAGGAGCAAGATTACACCAAGAATGGATTGGCAATACCGTAAGTCCAGCGCACTATCAACTACATGGATCGTAAGGAGCAAGATTACACCAATAATTGATTGGCAATACCGTAAGTCCAGCGCACTATCAACTACATGGATCGTAAGGAGCCAGATTACACCAAGAATGGATTGGCAATACCGTAAGTCCAGCGCACTATCAACTACATGGATCGTAAGGAGCAAGATTACACCAAGAATTGAGTGGCAATACCGTAAGTCAAGCGCACTATCAACTACATGGATCGTAAGGAGCAAGATTACACCAAGAATGGATTGGCAATACCGTAAGTCCAGCGCACTATCAACTACATGGATCGTAAGGAGCAAGATTACACCAAGAATGGATTGGCAATACCGTAAGTCCAGCGCACTATCAACTACATGGATCGTAAGGAGCAAGATTACACCAAGAATGGATTGGCAATACCGTAAGTCCAGCGCACTATCAACTACATGGATCGTAAGGAGCAAGATTACACCAATAATGGATTGGCAATACCGTAAGTCCAGCACACTATCAACTACATGGATCGTAAGGAGGACTACAGCAAGAATGGATTGGCAATACCGTAAGTCCAGCACACTATCAACTACATGGATCGTAAGGAGGACTACACCAAGAATGGATTGGCAATACGTAAGTCCAGCACACTATCAACTACATGGATCGTAAGGAGGACTACACCAAGAATGGATTGGCAATACCGT
Organism: Gibbula magus; assembly: GCA_936450465.1. Classification (NCBI taxonomy): domain Eukaryota; kingdom Metazoa; phylum Mollusca; class Gastropoda; order Trochida; family Trochidae; genus Gibbula; species Gibbula magus. Next base: position 36,138,741 of record OW388293.1, read on the forward strand.
AAGTCCAGCACACTATCAACTACATGGATCGTAAGGAGGACTACACCAAGAATGGATTGGCAATACCGTAAGTCCAGCACACTATCAACTATATGGATCGTAAGGAGCAAGATTACACCAAGAATGGATTGGCAATACCGTAAGTCCAGCGCACTATCAACTACATGGATCGTAAGGAGCAAGATTACACCAAGAATGGATTGGCAATACCGTAAGTCCAGCGCACTATCAAATACATGGATCGTAAGGAGCAAGATTACACCAAGAATTGATTGGCAATACCGTATGTCCAGCGCACTATCAACTACATGGATCGTAAGGAGCAAGATTACACCAAAAATGGTTTGGCAATACCGTAAGTCCAGCGCACTATCAACTACATGGATCGTAAGGAGCAAGATTACACCAAGAATGGATTGGCAATACCGTAAGTCCAGCGCACTATCAACTACATGGATCGTAAGGAGCAAGATTACACCAAGAATGGATTGGCAATACCGTAAGTCAAGCGCACTATCAACTACATGGATCGTAAGGAGCAAGACTACACCAAGAATTGATTGGCAATACCGTTAGTCCAGCGCACTATCAACTACATGGATCGTAAGGAGCAAGATTACACCAAGAATGGATTGGCAATACCGTAAGTCCAGCGCACTATCAACTACATGGATCGTAAGGAGCAAGATTACACCAAGAATGGATTGGCAATACCGTAAGTCCAGCACACTATCAACTATATGGATCGTAAGGAGGACTACACCAAGAATGGATTGGCAATACCGTAAGTCCAGCACACTATCAACTATATGGATCGTAAGGAGCAAGATTACACCAAGAATGGATTGGCAATACCGTAAGTCCAGCGCACTATCAACTACATGGATCGTAAGGAGCAAGATTACACCAAGAATGGATTGGCAATACCGTAAGTCCAGCGCACTATCAACTACATGGGTCGTAAGGAGCAAGATTACACCAAGAATTGATTGGCAATACCGTAAGTCCAGCGCACTATCAACTACATGGATCGTAAGGAGCAAGATTACACCAAGAATGGATTGGCAATACCGTAAGTCCAGCGCACTATCAACTACATGGGTCGTAAGGAGCAAGATTACACCAAGAATTGATTGGCAATACCGTAAGTCCAGCGCACTATCAACTACATGGATCGTAAGGAGCAAGATTACACCAAGAATGGATTGGCAATACCGTAAGTCCAGCACACTATCAACTATATGGATCGTAAGGAGCAAGATTACACCAAGAATGGATTGGCAATACCGTAAGTCCAGCGCACTATCAACTACATGGATCGTAAGGAGCAAGATTACACCAAGAATGGATTGGCAATACCGTAAGTCCAGCGCACTATCAACTACATGGGTCGTAAGGAGCAAGATTACACCAAGAATTGATTGGCAATACCGTAAGTCCAGCGCACTATCAACTACATGGATCGTAAGGAGCAAGATTACACCAAGAATGGATTGGCAATACCGTAAGTCCAGCGCACTATCAACTAAATGGGTCGTAAGGAGCAAGATTACACCAAGAATTGATTGGCAATACCGTAAGTCCAGCGCACTATCAACTACATGGATCGTAAGGAGCAAGATTACACCAATAATGGATTGGCAATACCGTAAGTCAAGCGCTCTATCATATACAGTGATCGTAAAGAGCAAGATTACACCAAGAATAAATTAGCAATACCGTAAGTCCAGCACACTATCATCTACAAGGTTACGTATTGGTTAGGATATTAGGTTTAATTGACAGGTGGTATTTGTACCATTGGAAGTACGATATTTTGCTTCACTGGATACCTCGATCCTACTCCAATCAGGGTATGTTGGCTGTTGTTTATACAAGATAGTGTGTGAATTACAGCAGCTAGTTCTTCATGGGTTCTGGTATTTTAGTGGTAGTTTTTTTGCTATACTTATACGCTATGTAAGCAGTTTATAACATTCAATAGGTAAAATTTGATTTACGACTTTACGAAAAGCGTTGATACCTCATGATTTATGACTTTAAAGACTTCTTAATGATAAAAGCATCACGGCGTTTCGTGAGTATATGATTACTCCAGCATCAGATGATACGGTAGATATTACAATTTCGAGTCACGATGTCTTCAGGTCCGTATTAGTCATGCAACATTTATTTTTATTTTCTAAAAACAGACAACACCATGATAACATTACATACCTGAGTTAAATTAACTGTATATTCTACATTTTAGCATGGACACCATCATTATAATCAGCATCATCATCATCATCTTATTCATCATAATCACCATTATTATCACCGTCACCACCTTCATCACCACCACCATCACCATTATTATCACCATATTTATGATTACAATAACCATCATTACATCATTACCATCGACCATCAACATCATCACCACCATCATCATCAACAACGTAATCATCACCTTCATCACCATCACCACCATCACCATTATTATCACCATATTTATGATTACAATAACCATCATTACATCATTACCATCGACCATCAACATCATCACCACCATCATTATCAACAACGCAATCATCACCCTCATCACCATCACCACCATCACCATTATTACCACCATTTTTATGATTACCATAACCATCATTACATCATTACCATCGACCATCAACATCATCACCACCATCATTATCAACAACGCAATCATCACCCTCATCACCATCACCACCATCACCATTATTACCACCATTTTTATGATTACCATAACCATCATTACATCATCGCCATCGCCATCGCCATCACTACATCCACCAACAACATCATCACTACCAATATCATCACCATAAACAGCATCACCACCATACACCATAAATGTGCATATCCCCACATGAGTATAGCTATAAACCATTAATTTGGAAAAAACGTTTTTGCAACTGACGATGAACAGTTCGTATTGTTTTGTTCTAGTTGTTTTTACTGTTTCAATTTAAAAGTGGCGTTTGCAACGTATTTGACGGTACCTACTCCTGAATTGGTGCAACATATTTCCTAGCGTGCCGTGGTTACATATTCAATGTTTAAAAGTCAATATAGCAGTCTTTGTACATATACCAGCAAACCTCAAATAGTGTTGGTTCATCCTTCGTAGTGCCAATAAGAACAAAAGAAAGTACACGCCTCAGTTGGTTTTGTCATGCTATGATTGTCAGTTCAAATAGTTCAAGTTATTGACGCCGTGCACTAAAACTAGATAGTGCAGCTATTAGTCAAAGAATACATCTTCCTGATTTAAATAATATGAAATTCTAAAATTCTAAATTATTCCAAAATTAGTTTGGATAAAACAAAGCTGTTTTTTAAGATATATCTATGTGGAAATCAATAGATGTGTCACATTCTTGAATGATTCTTCACATATTTTGTGAGCAATCACCAGTACGTTCCGATTTTTGCGTACTATATGGCCACGCACTGGAGTTTAATTTGCTTACACCCGTCTTCATGTACCCTCAAAGGCACAAGATGGGTCTTTGAGGCCCACCAGAGTATTCTCATGTACTCAGAAACTTTATTATTGGAGAATAAGAATTTTAATTTCGCTTTTTCTAATCCGTGTTACACCAGATATTTAACTAAATATTAAGTGGACGTACACCAATTAATTTATTCAGACTACTGCAGATATGTGTTATTGTAATCTTGCCGTAATTAAATGCATCATATTTCTAACTGAGGTGTGTATTTTTTTGTAATTCAGTTTATATCATCAATATTTCAGGGGCGATAGCTTTACAAAAACTATGGCCTTTAAAATGTACAAAGGGTAATGCATTCTTAAAACATTCCTAATAATGACAAAACTACTGATTGACTCAGGTATATATCTCCCCAATTTTGATAATCGTACATGTGACTTAAGATCCCAGATCCCTAATATGTAAAATAAAATGTTTTCCTAAAATGGAATGCATAAGCCATTTAAGAGTTATATATTATGTTAGTTTAAAGGCGCTGTAGCATGATTTTCTTACTGAAATAAAGTGCTCTCACGAAAATATAATAAGTGTAACCAATGGTCAGATAATACTTCTGAATCAATAAAGAGAGTCTAAAACGAATGTACATGGTGCGGTTAAGCCATGCGAGTCCATTTCCGATCGAGCGACCATTTTAATGTGTTCACATTAAAATGGCCGTTCCAAGGTAGTTCAAGTGATCTGACTGATGACGCAATACCTAAACACTCAGAGTAGAGTTTTAAATATGGTACAATGATGGAATAGTCAAACATCTTGCTGTCTGAACTCTCAAATTATCACGAGACCTACAAATCTACCTCTCACACTGAAGAGTTTCACTACACTGTCGCTTTATAAATACGTTGCACCATTTTCTTCGAATACGGATAGCCGTTTTCTATGGATACGGCTTATCGGGTCGTGTAATGAGATGTTTTACCCATTGACCTTATTGTATAATAAATGGCAAATTTGAAGTGAAAAAAAACATAATATGCAAGAAAAAAAGTGCTATAGCGCCTTTAATACCAATTAAATCTTATATTTCAATGGTAAACAAGACAACCTAAACCCCATGTGCCGAGCTTAAGGGAAAACGTTCGTTTTTCGAATATGCTGTCTTAAATATTTTCTTCCTTGTTTAACAAGGAAATCGTGATTCATCACAGAACCAGACTCGCCTCCAGTGTTATTCTAACGCTGAGAGAAAAAGTATTTATTCTGAAAATATCACCATTTTATTAATATTAAAAAGTAGCCTCCGTTTTCAGAATCTCATTCGTCATAGGCTCCTGTTCTATAATTAATATAATGGTAATATTTTACGAATAGATACTTTTTTAGAGTCTGAGTGTACGACTTCTCCAGTGTCTAAGGTTCCAGTTTCGGACTCTTTGACAACCACTGCAAACCAAGGGTGAGTTTCGCCGACACAGCAGATGTGCCAAGACGATGACACAATCCTGATATTTACCCAGGCGTAAAAGCGTTGACTTGGGTGGTAACTTGTGGGTTGTCATACTCGCTTGATCTTATTGTTGTTGATGATGACGTGACGTTTTAGATTATTGGGCCAGCACAACCAAATTTAAGTTATTGGTCATGGGAATTACAGTTTTTCAAAATATAACTTGCATTTTAATTGGTTGACGGAACTACTTTACGCCCATTCGTGAATTGCTAAGCTGTACTATTTTAGCTAAATCGCATAGTAAAACAGTAACACACATAAACTAGAAAATCATGTTCAATCTATGTTTTCGAGACCATATTTACAGTACTAAACTTGCAAGGCGAAGCAGCTTGCAACAACAGCTGGCTGCACTGTCGTGACGTTTTTACTTGGAGTTGGGTGAGAAAAAGAATAACTAACTCGGTGCTCGGAATTACGGATTATCTGTCCCTCGTGAATTATTATGTCAAACTCCTCGCTAAGGCTCGGAGATTATCAAAATACTTAACTCGGGACAGATAATCCGTAATTCATCGCAACTCGTTGATTATTCTTATAATGTATATATCTGTATTCCTCCAAAGAAGAGTTACAATAACACGCAGCAGAACATACAATCTCATGAACTTGGATAATTTGAAGAATAGAATCCTTAACAAACCTGGCCAGAAACTATAAGTTTCTTTTACCAATGACATACGAGAATACATGTACGAGTATATAAATACTTACATTTAAAGAAATAGTGGAACTCATCTCCAGTCAAAATTGACACACAAAAGTTCTTTTCTTTTGTGATATTTTGCCATCTGCAAGTTTCTGTGGATTATTAAAGGTACATCCATTGTGTTGTTGGGGTCACATGTGCCAAATGTTATCAATGGTGTTATTCTATCGAGAAGATCTGTCTGTTGCCGAAAATTACCATTTTGTTGATAGTCGATTCTATACAACGACGATATAAACATAAAAGTATCGATTTCTGATCGAAAACCGGACAATACATCGCGTGTAGCGCGTGTCAATTAGTCAAACGTAATTTTAGAAAGTTATGTTTAATAGGTCTTATAACTATTGTGCATGTAAATGGGGCGTGTGGTTTCGGTTTCTGCACATGTATCATGGTGTTGCTCGATTTTAATTTGAAACTATAGTAATTGTGATTTATTTGGCGATTGGAGATGAATATTCAAGTTGAGTGAACTGATTTAAACTGAAATCATCACATATCGTATATTGGCAAGTATCAAAGCCAAATACAATTTTATGAAAATCAATGGATGCACCTTTAAGTGTAGATTTGTTAACTTTCTATCGGTACATCACAAGTATTGCCCAAAAAAATTAAATTGTATGTTTTCAACCATAAATTATGTATTTCATAAAGCCTGGTGATATTCAATGTCGGTTGTTCTTTTTAAAACTACGTAATAAATTATCAATTCGTGAAAACAATTGTCATAAAAATCAGATATCAATATCTATTCAAAAGAAATTAAGGCAATAGAAATGTCTTGTTTTCGTGATATCTGTGGTCATAAACATCAAATATCTGTTTGTGTATATTTTTCATCAGGATCTAGTTTCTGAAAAAATAGCACGTGACGGACACCTTGCTGTGTGTGTAACTGATCCGATGTATTATATGCGACTGTTAGATAATGTTTAAAGATAGTCTCAATTCCTCACACCAACTGAAATCCATATACCACAAAAATGGGAACAACTTAGAATACATTAGAAATAATGCCCTGGTCTCGATGGCTGAAAGGATAAGCTGTCAGGACAGTTAGTGCTGGCGATTAATGCCTGGCATCCTCGGTTATATAAAACCCTGGGTAACCGAGGATGGATGCTTTAGTGGACTCGTCTCGAAAAGTAAAGAATTTGTAAGGAGTACGATATTTGATCACAAAGTTGCCAAGACTATCACCTTTCCAGACACGTACTCAACCAAGCAACTATTGATGGGTGTTCTCTCCACTGTCAGAAACCCAACTTTTCAGACAACTCAAAAGATCGATTGCTCTAATGTAGGTAGGACCGGTCGCAGTCTGATTAAAATCGACGGTTTTCCGTGGAATAAAAAATGCAAAATAGTGCATCTACCGGGATACAGAACCTGTTCGTATCCCGGCAGATGCAAAATTTTGCAAATATTATTCCTCGGAACAAGGTCGATTTTAATCAGACTGGACCGGTCGCATTGTGCAGAGGCTGTAGAACCACTTAATTAATATAGAATCCTACTAAAATGCGTCTTGCATCGGTTTGTGTGGTATACACTCTAACACTTAATAAGATGTCAACAAGAGGACGAAACGGGTGAGCAACATTGATCGACTGCACTTTCTATGTACACTTAAGACTTTCTCCTTTTGCATCATGGTCAATTTACCGACATTCTTTTCTAGGCCTCTCAAATTCGTAGCCTTGACAACCTTAAAGTTTGTTTTTCTGTTTTTCTTTCTGTGAGAAAGGAAAATCACTATAATGACTTCAGAATCAGGGGTTTTGAAACAAAACTTCATAGACTCACTTGTCGTGATATGAATATTATTTCTAGCAACGTCGCGTTGTAGATGAAACAATATCTAGCAATTGATATAATTTATACGTGAACAAAATAATGTTGTACTATAGAAGCACTGACAGATTATAACGGTAATTCGACTTAACATTGTAACAGGTCAGGTCAGGTCCGCTCTCCTGGAGCTCATCCTGTCTCAGGGTAAAACATATAGGCCTACATACGAGCGGGTGCGTTTTAACCTGAGACAGGATGCACGTAGCTGGTTGGTAGTGCCATATGTTTATCCTTAGTTCAAGGTTGATCATGATAACAGCACTTATGACATGCATCCTGTCTGGGTTAGGTCGACATAAACAATGTTTATCATCATTAGCGTGACATAGAATTAAGTTTGGGATTTGTGAAATTAGCTCGTTATTGAATCTAGGCTGTTTAGCAGTGCCATATCGTATGTACATGATCATAACGGACCACATCTCCTTGAATTTTACCGAATACTCCTACGATCATATCATTAAATTTAATTATATTAGATTAAGAACACCAAAGTTAAATTGATCTGTATATAAACAAAATAGATGAGAAGATGTTATTTAATCGACATTGCCAGTATTGGCCACAGAATAAAGGGGAAAACGCCCTAGCTGGAGCGTTGAAATTGAAGGAAGTGACATAAAATATCCACTCCGATCCTTCTATGGTTGGTAGATGGAATCGTCGACAAGATTGGAGAATGTTCATATTGCAACTGTATCAAATCTAGTAACCGTATCAATGGTTATGCTTTTATTATGGTACATTGTGAGAGACGAGCAAGCTGTAAGTTATTTAAAACCATCCAGATTAATTCTCTAAACAATTATAATTTACCAATTTCTCACTTTATTACGTTTATATTCTTTTCATTTAAGGAAAATATGGCGTTTGTTATCGGGCATTGAATAACACAATTATGTGTATGTATGTTTTTGACAAGGTGTACACTGTACACGTTCATGCAGTGATGTAGCCTACGTGCGATTTTATAAGATAGGACAGTCTGAAATATATTATAAATGATATAAAAAGTAAGCACGTATTTAAACAGTTGTTGTCACAAGAAATTGCATCAGGAAATATGGCAAATGAATTATTCAGAATTACAGCTTTTCGAATAATAAGTGTAATATTCCTAGCTCTGTGTATGAATGTTTACACTAAAACCGCCTTGACACCAGAGATAAATAATGACAGGTAGAGTAACAGGAAAGCTGCATTAAAGAGTGGTGTCCCTTTTCTCGCAACATGTCCTATTGTGAATGTGTACATGTAACAACTCATATTATATATGTAAAAATATACGTGGAACTTTGGTATATATTTTGTGTATATATCATGAAAAATATTAATACACAAAATAAATTTAAACTCGTAATATTTCTAATAGACTATAGGACCAATTACATAGAATAAAAAGACATAAATCTAATACGTATCATACATACTATTAAGCAGTTGTTGATAAGTACAACTTGTATTTTGGTCGCCATTGCGAACTTTGACGTGAGGAATGTTACGTATATCAATTAATTAAATATCTTGAGCGACATGAATCTTTGATTGGAGTGAATACCAAAATATGCCAATAGAGGTGTAATGCCACAATTCTTTATCTTCCAAAAAGTGTCCTTGTTGTTTGGTAAGTCAATGGCTTATTGTTTTCACATGTTCGATTCCCGGCGAAAAAAATCGGCTGCTTCCAGGTGGTCATGTTTATGGACTGAAATTTATAATCTGACAGTTTTAGTATTACCTTCACATGCAATCAGAATATAGTATAATATGATCGTTGATCTGTAAAACTGATTGATACAATTCAAAACAGTTTCTGAAATGCTGTGTCGATATAAACAATGAAACATGACAATGTCATTTATATTATTAAAGGTTCCAGAATAAAACACTGGAAAGCATCATTATTATTAAATGCCAAAGAAGAACTATGAACTTGACCAAAAGATTTATCGTAAATCCGGGTGCTACATAAATCGGCCACAAACAGAAATGGCTATGGAAAATCTGGCTGAAACGGCTAAAATTGGTGGAAACGACTAAAGATCTTTCTGAAAACATCTACAACTATTTTTATGGTCATTTTTATCGACAAGATCTTGGTTTTTGGACGGGTCACATTACAGTAGTTTTTGGTAATATTTGTAGTGATGTGACATCATCAATCCAAATACGAGGTCTTCGCTAGCCGTTAGAGTAACATGCTTCATTTGAAACTTCCAAAGATTTGTAATATCATACAGACTTCACTTTTTAGCTTAAAATCAATCTCTATCCGGAACTACATTTTGAATTTTGTGAAAATGTCAATAATGTGATCATTTGAACAGGTATTTTCAGCTGCCAACAAAATTTCTGTGTTGTCTTTGCGTTATTGTAATATTCTGGGTCAGCGGAACTTCAATAAATAGCTTGGGATATTCCTTATTGTATTGACCAATCAGATGTCCGAAAACGGCATTCACTCACTGAGTTTATTGTCAACATTGATTTGTGTCTTAAGCGTCCAAAAACCAATCACTCGAGGTTATAATTAATAACATACAACAATATTGTGATTATGATTGTTTATTAACTGACATATTATTCTCGGATTTCAGTATCGTTCTTGATGGTGCATTGATAGTCAAAGTCAAAGTCATATCAAAGTGGTTTTTTTCCACATATCTCACATCACACAGTCAAGTCAGTTCATCAAATATAGTTAATAAATAACAAATACAGCACTGGATAACAGACAACAAGACTAGTCACTAGACAACTAGATCACGTTTTTCTTTCTTGCCGAATTTGAATATGTCCTGTAGGACCTGCTTCTTGATCTGCAATAAAGATATACACCTAAAATGCGATCAACAATCAATATTGTGCAAACAATATGCCCGTATCTGTAGATTTTCTGTAACTGTATCTTCCATCAAACTCTCTGTCCTATTAGTTTCATTCAAAAGTTTATTGAAATAGTCATAACAAACACTTGTAACAATGGATGAGCTTGATGTATTTCTTTTCATCTTTTAATTTCTTTCCAAATTTCACAATGGTTATCTTTTATTTAACAAAATGTTTGCTTTATTTTGGTTTGGTATTGCTTCTTCTTCATTTCACAAATGCTTTTAAATTTCTTTCTGGTAGAAAAGAAATTTCTAAAGTCATCTACTATGTTCGTATATTGGAACCGATCGAGCGCAGTGTAGTAGGCCTCGAAAGTTTTATCAACCTTGAAAAAACAGTTCTATAACTAACTTGTTTTCATAGAAACATGAGGAAGATTAAAAGATAATAAAAAACTTAACATAATAAATATAACACATGATACTTTTGGACTTTATTTATGTGAAAAAAAGTTTGTGTCCGTTTTCGCAAGGTATTGTGTAGACGTTTCCGCCAAATTGGAGCCGTTTTCGCCAGTAGCCGTTTCGGTTAGTAGCCGTTTTGTCCCGTTCCCGTACATCCTAGTCCAAATTGATTTCTCCTCTTTACTCAAGTTACATTTACCCATGTCCTTTTGACTTAATTTCCCTAAGATTTATTATTATAGTAATACAATCAATTCCGTCCGTCTGAAGACAATCGATTACAGAAAAATTATCTCATCTTTTTCAAATTTGGTACATGTCTTCTTCACCACTAGGAGAGGTGCAATGCAAAATGTAACACGATTTGGTGAATTAAACAAATTTTGGCGATTTTTTGTATTCTTTTACTTCGTCATATTTTGGAGCTAGAATGAATGAAGCTACTTCTGTGTTGTGATTTGTTGATTTTATCATTTTCTATCTCATGTAATTTTCATCAAAAGCTACTTCTGTATTCTTGTTGATTTTACTACCGGTAATATATATTTCCACTGGTTATATTTTGGAAAAAGTTTAATTTTCTTTTCTTTCAGCAATAAACTGCTGTATATCCCTCACTGTGCTTCCATGTACCTGTTGTTTCAAGTCACTCAAATGAATCATTATGATGGATTAATTTCCAAAATTAAGTTGAAATCAGTGGTAATGGCAGTAGTGTATTATGTTACCCCTACCTTTTCAAGTTACTATTATTCTTACTTTTACTAAAACCACCTATTTTACACGAAGAGACTTGTCCTACCCTTGTCACAATCACTTTAATCTTAGCAATTACATTTCATAGCTTATCAATCCTTAGGTGTGCAGACACCTCTCTCTTTAAGTAAAATAAAAATGTCAAACTTTAACAGTCGGGAGTATTATTGGCCGACGCTCACTTTTTTGCTTGTTCAAAATTATTTTTGATATATGCCTACATATGCTACTTCTATCAGTGAATAATTGCCAACATACAACAGAAGTTTACGTGCCCGACAAGACAATGAAATGCTCGCCGTGCATCTCCCGTTAATCTCAGTTCGATAACAGCGGAGCATAGCCCAGCATGGGGAGTTAGACCAAGCTGAGCACGATCGTCTATTGCCTGACATGGAAAGTTCACTGTATCTAACCACATGGCAGTCATATAATATTTTTAAACCCCAGCTACATAATAAGGCTCACCCCCCTATCATCCTACCCTACCCCAGTACCTCACCCCCTATTATCCTACCCTACCCCAGTACCTCACCCCCTATCATCCTACCCTACCCCAGTACCTCACCCCCCTATCATCCTACCCTACCCCAGTACCTCACCCCCCTATCATCCTACCCTACCCCAGTACCTCACCCCCTATCATCCTACCCTACCCAGTACCTCACCCCCCTATCATCCTACCCTACCCCAGTACCTCACCCCCTATCATCCTACCCTACCCCAGTACCTCACCCCCTATCATCCTACCCTACCCCAGTACCTCACCCCCTATCATCCTACCCTACCCCAGTACCTCACCCCCCTATCATCCTACCCTACCCCAGTACCTCACCCCCCTATCATCCTACCCTACCCCAGTACCTCACCCCCCTCTCATCCTTCCCTACCCCAGTACCTCACCCCCCTATCATCCTACCCTACCCCAGTACCTCACCCCCTATCATCCTACCCTACCCCAGTACCTCACCCCCCTATCATCCTACCCTACCCCAGTACCTCACCCCCTATCATCCTACCTACCCCAGTATCTCACCCCCCTATCATCCTACCCTACCCCAGTACCTCACCCCCCTATCATCCTACCCTACCCCAGTACCTCACCCCCCTATCATCCTACCCTACCCCAGTACCTCACCCCCCTATCATCCTACCCTACCCCAGTACCTCACCCCCCTATCATCCTACCCTACCCCAGTACCTCACCCCCCTATCATCCTACCCTACCCCAGTACCTCACCCCCCTATCATCCTACCCTACCCAGTACCTCACCCCCTATCATCCTACCCTACCCCAGTACCTGTTTTGTTCATTCCCTACATCTAATAAATAATAAAGATTTTGTAATAATTTGTTCAACTGGTAGGCTAAAGTATAAAGCTATAGCTATTTCAATCAAATTTTCCAATGAATGACAATTGACTTAAAATTGTGTTGTAATCTTCAAATACATAGAAATCTTTAAATGAAAGAATTACATAAACTGTTTTATTTTAAAGGGACACTCCGTATGTTGTTGTCGTAACATAGGTCAAAAGTTACCAAGGGTGTTATTTTATCGAGAAGTAATGACCGTTGTCGAAAATTACCCTTTTAGTGCCAGTCTGTTCAGTATAGCTACATTATTAAGATGTTTAGTCTTGATTATGATCGAAGCAGTTGTCGCGCGTCAATTGTTCAAACGTTATTTTGAAACTTATATGTTGCAGACAAAGAGACAGATATTGGTTGGTACTGTTCAATGGAACATATAACTGGCATACACGTAAATTGGGCGCATGAATTCGGCTTCAAATTGTGTATTAAGCCGCTGCTTGAGTTTCATTGAAAACAAGTCATTGTCAAATATTTGGCATTAGGGATACATATGCAAGTCGATGAGATGATTTGGACGTAAATCAGGACATTTGTTGTTTTTGAATGTATCAAATCTAAATAAGATTTCATGAAAATTTCATGGAGAGTCCCTTTAAATGACATGATTAATAACAGGTCCAGGTAATATGATAGGTACCCTCTCCCTGGTATACATATTACCCATCAAAGCCCCTATGCCTTTCTGCCTAAAAGGTTTAAATATCACTGATAGTGGTTGAAACCCCAAATTACCCAGTAACCTCACCTCTAGGATTAATTATTTCAATAAAAAAACATAGAATACAGAAATATCATTGAACTATCAAAATGGATTGATAAAAAATAATAATTTAAAAATCAGAAACCTTTTAAAAACGGAAAAATGAAATTCAGAAAAATGGATAAACATAGCATTATGGGTCCTCTAGCTTGACAGAAAATCACATTGCAATTTCTCATTAACTTTTTTATGGCAACATAAGCTGAATTTCTAATATTGGAAAAACTAATTAAATGCAACATGTCCATTTATTTATTTTAACTAGAAACCAATAAAGCTCTGTCACATTAACCATTAATTGATTTGTTATGAGCCAATAGAGGATTTATCATATTTCCTTCATGTACACAGTAGGCTAGGGACTACTTTGTGTAGATACTTTCTTCATTTAATAAAGTTCTATATGGAGTAATGGAGTTCTAAACTCTTATTGAATTCAATTTGGAGTTTACTATTTGGTTAATATTCACAGGTATCTGAGGCAGTATGTTAGAAGGCCTCGCTGCATGGGTGCTGAACACATACGTGGGTGAATATGTTGAAAATCTCAACACCGATCAGCTCTCTATAGCGCTATTACAAGGTGAGTTGTTGTTCAATAGTTGTTACCATTTCAAATTGTTTTGTTTATAAGTTTCAGTTAGGTCACAGTGCACATTTTAACCCTTTTGACTCAGGTTCTGGCAATTTCCGTGTTGGCCTATATCCTTTTCCCGTGGCCAATCCCAGCTTATTACGGCTTTGTTTGGTTGTGATTCCTGTAAATTGGTCCCTCTGAATGGTTCTGTACTGATCAATTCAGCAGCTACTGTGATATAGGCCGGGGGCCAGGACCACTTACCATGCACCCCCCCCCCCCAGGACCTTGTAGAAGAAGTTTGCTTCAGCATCTGAAAAGAGTCAACTTCCAGGTAGCAGTATGGAAAATGGCAAACATAGCTCAACCGCTCATACCAGAGAACCTTCTTGACCATGGCTGGGACACATCCAATGGAACCACGGAACCTCTGTGGATAGATGGTGACATTTTACCACAAAATCTTCTCTGTCTTCTGCAGAATGTGATTGATGATGATAGTGATGACGGGGAAGATAATGATGACACAGCGGAAACCTTCTCTGATGAGGAGGACTAGACTTATCTGTCTTGTGCACAAAATGGTTCTGACATGCATTGGGCACTAACATAAATCTTTATCAAGACCAATGTGAAGATAAACACTTAATTTTTCAAACTGATGAAATACATGAACATTCGTTATTGTATGGATGTGAAATCACCAGTGGACTACACTATACTATATTTTAAAGTATACAAATGATATGCAAATTGGATGCAAATAAGATGGAAATGATTTCTCCATTACTGCATTATTATATCAAAGCCATCTAGATGTTTTCAAATTGAATTGACTCTCAAGAGATACTAACATGCAACAATTTGGGACTTTTAACACTAAATCCTTGATTTTGATCGGACGACGGTTGGCAT
The DNA here is from genome assembly GCA_936450465.1 of Gibbula magus. Taxonomy (NCBI): domain Eukaryota; kingdom Metazoa; phylum Mollusca; class Gastropoda; order Trochida; family Trochidae; genus Gibbula; species Gibbula magus. Next base: position 36,153,975 of record OW388293.1, read on the forward strand.
GGAAACAGCCATATATAATCATACTAAGAGTCCATTCTTACATGTAGACAATTCAAGATGATCACTTTATCTGTTAGAATAAATTTATTGCATGAACAATGTTGTTTAACATGGTTTTTACATTCTAGAGATTTAAAACAGTCATTTTCCGACTGACATTGTGAAAAATGTCACACATTAATTAATATGCAAGAATATGCAAATGAGGTAATTTTCATGCTACCTTATAAATGTAATGGCAAGTTTATATCCTTTAATTTGGTACCAGTTTGAAGTGTTTAGGATGATAATTAATGAAGTTATGGTCAAAACACTCGTTTCTAGATGAAATCATCACATATGTTGGTTGCCATGGAAACAGTCATAGAAATCCTAATAAGGATTCCGTTAGTACATGGAAACATTGTCAGATGATCACATTATCTGTGTAGACATATTTTATTGCGCAAACGATGTTGTTTAACATTGTTTTTACATTCTGTAGATATAAAACTATTGAATTTAGTCTAAAATTATGCAAATTTTCGCGTTCTCATTAATATGCATGAATATGCAAATGAGGTAATTTGCATACCACCTTTGAATGATAACAACAATTATATATCCTTTAATTTGGTACCAGTTAGAGATGTTTAGGATGAATATTAAAGGAAGAATGGCCAAAAAGGTATTTTATATATGAATTAGTCGCGGGTGGCCGGTTGCCATGGAAACACGTACATATAACATTGTTCAAATGAGTTTATTTTTTGGGAACATCACTTTTTGAAAGGTTCAGATACAGGGCTACATTTTGGTACCCATGACAATTTGTCCTGGGGGGGTGCATGGTAAGTGGTCCTGGCCCCCGGCCTAATAAGGATAACTAGACCTACTGAATGAAAATAGTTGATGTATTCATTTAATTAGACTTTCATGATAAGGTGATGTATTTTGATTATTGAGGTTATGAGTTTTAAAAATATATAATAATTATGATGCTCTCAAGTAGTGAATAGTCAAACCTTTTAGGAATAACTAAGATATTTCCCTCTGTGTTTCAATTCTAGGTGCCAGTCAAATTGTTCCGTTGATTGTTTTAATTTTGTATATGTTCAAATTTGCCATTTATTATAAAAGTTTATTTATTCAAGAGAGTAAAACTGCCAATTACACGACCCAATTATCCTTAGTTGAAGAAAACAGTGTCACATATAAAATCAAATCTATAAGCAGCCATCTTAGTGTGAATATTCAGGGATGGGAAACGGATCCGCGTTGCTTAAACGAACCATAACTATCTCGCTCTGTTATTTATTGCATGAGGAGGATAATTTTGCAATTTGTAACAATCCTTTTCCATTTAAAATTTTTGAAAGTTCTCATTATTTCCATTAGAAACATGCTACAACCCTTTTAGCATGACCTATTTTCTTTTTCAGGTGCTGTTGAACTTGAGAACCTACCACTGAAGAAAGATGCATTGAAACATCTTGATCTTCCCATTGAGGTCAAATCAGGTCAGCTGATTGAAGCTTTTTAGTGATTATTTTTTATTTATGGTCATGGAAAATGTTAAACTTTACACCCATGAGTTATTTTCATTTTTTTTAGGGTGAAATTCTGACTAAAATAAAAGCACATGTATGGTTCTGTTATCAAGTGGAGCAGTCTTTTTTTGCTATTAATCTTGTAGTTTTCCATGACACTTGACAGACACTGATGACTATCATATTCATAATTCATATTCATTGTTAATAATAAATCAGTCATGATACATTTACATAACACATGTTATCCAATATACCTATGACTCACTGGCTTCTAAGCTTTACAATTATCATTGGATTTCATGGTTTTATTGAAATCATTCTACCACTAGATTTTAAAAAGTTGCTGTAATTGTAATTAATAGTTTTAGGTGCGTATATCTTGTTAAGAAACATTTAATTAGCGCTAGGTAATTAGGGTGTTGAAGGTGGCATCTGTTGCAACCCAACATATTTAACATAAAGTAATAACTAATTACTCCTACTTCAATTACAAAGTCAACGTTTTGGGATCAATCAAAATGACGTCAAGATTGTCAAAATCTGTGTACTTAGTGACATCTGTTGTTCTATAACCCAAATATTAGCAGCCTTAGACAGACCGTTGAACATAAATTGATAAAGTCAATCTCAGTCAATTGAATGATATGTTTTGAATTCATTTTAAAGTAAATTAACTTTCCAAAAGGTAAAAAAAACAACAACATATATTATTGATTGAAAACAATGACCTAATTTTCACTTTCACTTGGCAACGTACATATGGATAAATAACATTGAATTTCTGATTAAGAAGTTTTTTGATATCTGTACATTTATGTTTTATCCTAAATGCAGTGTGACATGAGTGTCTCATAACTCCAGTGTCTTATCCATTTTAACATCACTTTATATATGTACCGGTATGTATGTTTATAAGGTCAAACCCTGACTGTCTGCACATCTCAAAGGGGCATTCGAATAAAAGTTATTGCTTATGAATCCAATTATTTCCCTACTAATAACAATAATTCTCATGAGTCATCAGAATGATAAACAAGGTCAACAGCAAATTTGTAAAAAAAATCTAAATCCTGATATTCAACTTGTCATTAGTCTCACAGATATTCTGTTTGATGCTGCTGAAGTTGTCACATGCAGCCTACGACGTTCTCCACACCTGCATTCCAATACAATTGATAAACTGGCTATGTGTATACCTTGGTGTTTGACACAACATAAACGGAACATTGTTGTCAGATGGCCTGAATGATCGGCAGGTGAAATCAATGGAAATGTATTCAAACACAGCTGGAGTGACATTAAACTATTGCCTCTACCGTAACACAGGGACATCTACAGCTGTGCTTCAATCGTTAGGTCTACCACAACAGGTTCCTTGCATTTTACATGCAATTATAGCCCCAATTTATTTCTATAGAGAGTCCACATTTTAACTGTTAAAGTGATGCCCTTTATAGATATAAAAAAAATTTCTGGTTAAATTACATGAATTAATAATGGCATAGACTTATGTTCAGAAATATAAATTTTTAGCAGATCAGCAGATTTGAATTTATTCTTTCTTCCACTGTTTTCCATCCTTAATTAAAATTCTTTTCATTTGTTAAAAATTAAATGATTTATAGACTCATTTCCGTGCCTGATTGTTTGAGCGGGTTGATTAGCAGTTCATGTATGAGATCTCAGCAAAATATTTACCAGGGTTTCACGGACCAAAACAATGGAAACTGGCACATTTTAATCTGAGCAAACTTTGGCTTCTGTTGTGCAAGTTGTTCATTAACAGTTAATTATTTTGTAGTGTTTTTAACACAGTTAATATTTATGATAAACCAAATTTTTCAGGCTTCATTTTGAACTGAGCAAGACATTTGATCAACATTTTGGGATTAGATTTGTTATTGCCTATCATACAGAAAGTATGTCTTGTAAAAAATATCATAAAATAATTATTTGACTGTTGTTTTTTCAGGCTTCATTGGGAAGATAACCCTGCAGATTCCTCTGAGTCGACTGAGAAGTGAGCCGTGGGTTATCTCCATCGACAAACTCTACCTTGTAGCCGGCCCACTCACAGAGATTAAGGTCAGTTCATGCTGGCTTCATCGATAATTAACTAATTAACAGTACAGGGATAAACCTAGGATGCGTTTCTGCGGCATTTCCGCATCAAAATACAAATTCCCGCAGACAGAAGAGTTGGATGCGGCCTTTTAACGCATACTATTTGAAACTACCGCATTAAAAAAATACTAGTGCGGCCTATGGATTAAAATTAAAGTAAAATACATCAACCGGCAAACCATAATTATTGTCATTGTTTACTTCAAACTCACAAAGACGATAATCTGAACCAGTTTGATACACATGCATGAACATCCCTGATTGGTTGTTGTAATAAATTCAGCCAATGAAAACAAGTGTTACTAAAAATATGTACGACATTTCGACTTTCGGGAATTACGAGTTTATTTTTAGTTTGGTCATACGACCAGAATAAAGTTTTCCCAGCAAATTTCAGAGGCATCGTAACTGTTATATATGTTAAAAATCTGTGCATAGAATTTTAATAGTCCTTAAATAATATTCAGAATGATAATTGATAATTTTTATTTGTAAGGATGACCGTAACCTACTTTTGTTTATATTATTGCAGTGTAATTGTCATTGCCGACATTGGTTTATACAATGAAAATATCGTGCCAAGTGCTGTCTCAATGATCTGTTAATTACTAGTATCCCTTTACCCATTCTGTCAACATGTCTGATTTTCAAGGATGACAGCTTATCATCGCAAATTTTAGCATTTGCTGTTCCTTTTTGGACATCGTGTCACGCAAAGACACAGCATTATAAACATTTCTTCATCCTGTATTGGGGTCAAAATGTGACAACCAATCAAATGTGTCTAAATCCATTCACAGTGACAGGTCAAAGGTGAAAAATCCCGCAAAATTCTTGGAAAAGTAACTGGCTCAGCCAATGAGCTGTCTCTATTCTGTAACCATTTACGGTTCAGGGTCATAGATCAAATCTGGCATCGTATATTGCGATGTGATTTTCATCGAGATAATGAGGTATAGCATATTTATATTGTGTAGATTGGTTGTCAAATTAATTATTTTTGAAGACTCATATTCGTTTTGATTTCATGAAAGTGAAAATAGGAAGTGGTGACTGGTGATACAAGACACCTGACAGATTGTCGTGTTTGCCGACAATGTTTTCGAAATGGCTTCACATACCATTTTATGAAATGTAAAGTTATATCATTTGTTAGTTTATCCTCATTGGTTATATTACTTATATATAGTGTAATCATAATTCTTCTCAATAACATAATTTAAAAACCGAACTTGAAGCTGTCAAAGTAACTTATTATATATGTGTTTCAAAGTCTGATATCATGCAATGCTAACATGTACCAGTGTGCATTGGGCATCACATAGGATATTGTTTTGAGAACATAAATATATTCCATTTGTCATTTTTATTTTTCATCTAAATCACGATGAAGAGGATTATCTAAAGTTTGGGTATATCAGCATATTATTTAAATTGGATATATTATTATGTTAATATATATCAGCTCAGTAACCATGTGCATGTATGATCATGATGACAGATTAGAAAATTGAACCGGCCAAGTGCTAGTATAAAATTAAAACTACTGGTCAAATAAGATCTAATTTCACTGCTATTTGGCCAACTGACTTATGTACAGTAATTTTTCAATCTGGCTGAAAATTAAAACAATAATACAGCATGAACACAACTCAATTCATTTTTAATTCACATAAATATTTTTAAATACATTAATCTTTAAATTTCAAACACAGGAAAAAATGGCCCACCTAAATTAAACCTGGTGGGGCCCCCTGGACCCCCAACCAAATATATGGGCCCACCCAAATTTACCCAGGTGGGGCATTGGCCCACCCAAAAACATTCCTGGGTTTATCCCTGACAGTATTTTTCTACTTACAGGCTGACTCAGACTGGAATTTCTCGCCCAATGATCGGCCAACTAAATGTGCCTATAAACCTAAACTCTTTAATGTTTGAAAGCTGTGTCCCATATTATTTTTATCCCCCGCCGCGCGTTTAGCGCGAAGCGGGGGATATAGTATTCGGCTGCGTCCGTCCGTACGTCCGTACGAAATGGAATAACTCAAATACCATTCACTGGATTCTTTTCATATTTTGCATATGGGTTCATCATAGGAAGAGTAATGTTCCTACAGTAGTTTGAGACCTTGACCTTCATTTCAAGGTCACAACGAGACTTTGTCATTTTACCCTTGTCAGCGGGATATCTCAATAACCATTCGCTGGATTCTCTTCATATTTTATACATAGCTTCTCCAAGGCAAGACGACGGGTTGATTAGATTTTGGTGACCTTGACATTATTTTCAAGGTCACAGCGGAACTTTGAAGTTTTCAACATGTTAATGTACATGTAAAGCTTGTCAGCGGGATCCGTACGAAATGGAATAACTCAAATACCATTCACTGGATTCTTTTCATATTTTGCATATGGGTTCATCATAGGAAGAGTAATGTTCCTACAGTAGTTTGAGACCTTGACCTTCATTTCAAGGTCACAACGAGACTTTGTCATTTTACCCTTGTCAGCGGGATATCTCAATAACCATTCGCTGGATTCTCTTCATATTTTATACATAGCTTCTCCAAGGCAAGACGACGGGTTGATTAGATTTTGGTGACCTTGACATTATTTTCAAGGTCACAGCGGAACTTTGAAGTTTTCAACATGTTAATGTACATGTAAAGCTTGTCAGCGGGATATCTCAAGAACCATTCACCAGAATTCCATCATTTCTTGCACAAAGCACCTTCTAGGGATGATGATGGGCTGATTAGATTTTAGTGAAATTGACATTATTTTCAAGGTCACAGCAGCACTTTGAAGTTTTCAACATGTTAATGTACATGTAAAGCTTGTCAGCGGAATATCTCAATAACCATTTGCTGGATTCTCTTCATATTTTATACATAGCTTCTCCAAGGCAAGACGACGGGTTGATTAGATTTTGGTGACCTTGACATTATTTTCAAGGTCACAGCGGAACTTTGAAGTTTTCAACATGTTAATGTACATGTTAAGCTTGTCAGCGGGATATCTCAAGAACCATTCACCGGAATTCCATCATTTCTTGCACAAAGCACCTTCTAGGGATGATGATGGGCTGATTAGATTTTAGTGAAATTGACATTATTTTCAAGGTCACAGCAGCACTTTGAAGTTTTCAACATGTTAATGTACATGTAAAGCTTGTCAGCGGAATATATCAAGAACCATTCACTGGAATTCCATCATTTCTTACTCAAAGCACCTTCTAGGGAAGACGACCGGCTGAATAGATTTTGGTGACCTTGACATTATTTTCAAGGTCACAGCAGAACTTTGAATTTTTCGACATGTTAATGTACATGTTAAGGTTGTCAGCAGAATAACTCAAGAACCATTCACCGAAATTTCATCATTTCTTGCACAAAGCACCTTCTAGGGATGATGATGGGCTGATTAGATTTTAGTGAAATTGACATTATTTTCAAGGTCACAGCAGCACTTTGAAGTTTTCAACATGTTAATGTACATGTAAAGCTTGTCAGCGGAATATATCAAGAACCATTCACTGGAATTCCATCATTTCTTACTCAAAGCACCTTCTAGGGAAGACGACCGGCTGAATAGATTTTGGTGACCTTGACATTATTTTCAAGGTCACAGCAGAACTTTGAATTTTTCGACATGTTAATGTACATGTTAAGGTTGTCAGCAGAATAACTCAAGAACCATTCACCGAAATTTCATTATATCTTACAAAAAGCAAAAGGACTGATAAGATTTTGGTGACCTTGACATTATTCTCAAGGTCACAGTGGAATTTTAAATTTTTCGACATGTTGATGTACATGTGTCTAATACTTGTCAGCGGGATATCTCAAGAACCATTCACTGGAATTTCATCATATCTTACACAAAGGGTAGATTAGATTTTGATGACCTTGCCATTTTTCTCAAGGTCACAGTGGAACTTTGACTTTTTTAACATGTTTGACGGTCAATTTTGCTGATCTTGACATTATTTTTAAATTTTGAAGTATTAATTTGCGGCGGGGGATCATGTCACCTTAGTGACAACTACTTGTTTATAAACATATTGAGTTATTGCAATAAAGTATAATGCTTTGTCTTAGATAAACATTGAGAAAAAAAACATTACAAAGTCGACATATTTATCCGTCTGACACTAATTGTATAAATGACTCAAACTGACTGATTCAATACAGACTTTTGGCCATTAATTACACCGCCGGTCTGAAGAGGGATTAATGTCTCGTTAGCAGTGGATGCTTATTTACTAAAAATGTGATGTACAATAAAGTTATTACTGTGTTTAAAATATCCAAAAAAGCTTTATTTGTGAATCTGTGTTATACCTGCAGTACGACCATGAAAGTGAGGCAGAAAACGACAAAAATGCAAAAACTGCTATGCTGGACGCTCTGGAGGGCAAGTGGCAGGTAAAGTTGACATATATCTAACAGTCGTGTAGAATATCAATAAATCATTTGGATCATTCTCAAAGTTTAAAAATATCGTAAAAATTTAACAGCTCTATTGAATAACAATAAATCATTCAGACCACACACACAGTGCAAAAGTTGTTAAAAATCTAACATTTGTGAAAAATATCAATAAAACATTTGGATAATGCACAAATAGAATCTATTGAATTTTTATCGCAGTGGAAATATTTAAGCAGATAGTTTAAAATTTATAAATACAAATTATTGTATTACACTGTATCCAAAACATTAACAATAACTTGAAATTGTAAGGAAAGATAAAATGATCAAAACGTTTGTTTCAGGTTCAGCGACAAGGGAGACAATCTGACTATGCCTCCTCATCTTGGTTCTCTTATGGTGCCTCTATGGCTGCTAACATTCTGGAAAATATACAGGTAAGCTTTGTGTCATGCAGTGTCATATTTATGTTTTTGGCAAAATCTGTTTCATACATTTCTAACAAAAGCCACTACCATGATGCTCTGATTTAATAAGAAATAGGAAAGTATGCACCGAAATCATCAAATCCAACACATTGATTGTTGACATAATTAAATTATGTCATTGTTTGCCTCTAAATCTTTAATTATGTTATTGATCATTAAAGACATATTCCTTAGGTTCTTTTCCAATTGAAATGAAACGATTGCAGAACTGATAACCATCACACATACAAATGTTGCATGACTAGCAAAGACAATATGCTGATCTCAAAGGAGTTTGTCCCCTATTTTACAGCTGCACGTGACCGATGTCCATATCCGGTATGAAGACCAACACCTCATCCCTTCCTCACCTTTCGCATGTGGGGTGACCATCAAAAACCTCAGTGCGCAGAGCACAGACTGCAACTGGGTGAGTGCGCCTCTTGATTCATGCTGCGAGGGATTTCATTTGAAGGATAGTTTATTGTCCCCTGTTCATCTGTCTGATCATTTAAGATTCATGTTAACAGTTTTGATGAACATCTGAATTTTACATGTCGCTGATAGTTCAACTGTAATTCAGACTTAATTGAAACTTTAGGTAATGCCTCCCCACATGCACAGATACTGTGGTTACCAAGCAATTGATCACTTGCTGGATAATTAGAATCACTTGCTTGATAACAAGGATCAGTCACTTGCCAATCACAATAGTATCTATGTCGACATGTCACCATCCATAGAACAAAGAAGTTATATATTATTTTTTCAAAATCATGGATCCTCAACCCCTTCAAACTTTTTAAACCATGCTCCCATGGCATTTATGCGTCGATTGTGGTGAGGAATATATCATGAATAACTTTGTGTGTGTTTTATTTGTGTCATGTATCGTGTTGCAGATGTCCAAGTTTGTTGGCAGCAATGAGAGTGACACCATGTTCAAGCTGGCCGACCTCCAGGGCTTCTCTGTGTACTGTGACATGCACGCCACCATGCTGGGGGACCTGCCTATGGCAGAACTCTCTGTAAGTTGCTTGATAATCAAGCCTCTGTCTTGTGCTGAGTTCAACTGTAAACTCAAAACTTGTGAAATACAATCTTGTATTTGGTTCAAATAGTACAAAATTACTGACTCCATAAAATCTATTTTTGAATAATTTTCTTTTATTGATGACAAGAAATTGTTTTGATCAGGATCAATACATTGTAAAACACAAATGTATATTAAAATTACACATGTGTTTAGTATGATGTAAAGCTTAGAACCAAAAGTTGAAGGCATTTGTCAGCTGCCTACTGGTAAAATTTATCACTGCAGCCTCATTACCTTACAAAATAATTGTGTGAAATATAGTATCAATATATGATAATAAAGCCTTAAGTTGATATTGTTGACAGGAGGCCCTACAGAGTGACACATTCAAGTCAGCGTCTGACGAGTCCATGCACCACCATGAGTACATGTTGAGCCCAGTCAGCGCCCAGGCCAAGATAAAACGACGGACGACGACCCTGCCGCTTCGCTCCCCGTCCACCCCTCGTATCAGCATGGACATCAGTCTGGACAACATTGCCTTCCAGCTGGGCACAGAACAGTATCAGAGCCTGCTCATATGGCAGAACGAATTCGAGAGACATGGACTCAGGAGACAGTATCGCAAGTTCAGGCCTGTCGAGACTGTGACAAAGGAGTGAGTACTGGCACTTAAATTGATTGTAGAATAAGATTCTATGTGGAGGAGTTTATGATAACTACTGACAATACGTTGTTATACATGTATGACTCAATGTGTTTGTAGAATGAGATTCTATGTAGAAGAGTATATCACTTAGTAATGGGTTCTCTCAGTGAAATGCCTGATTTTAGTATAAGAAGCAAAAGGTATGGATTTAAACAAACTTTGGATAAAAATTGAAAGTTTACCTTGTGATACAGTGATAGTAACTCAAAGTCAAATCATGTCTGCAAGCCCCTAGCTGTCATATTTACCATTAAAACAAATGGGTTGCTATCCACTCACATATTTAGCAGTCCCGAAAAGTGATCACTGATTGTGTGACCTTGAAGATCAAAGGTCAAGGTCACGAGATAGGGTCATGGTGACCAGTTCTGAAATCACTAAATAACCTTTTTCCAAGAAGGTATTAACACCTCATATACATAGCCTCTTTCTTATACACCTGGTGAATGATTTTGCCTTGTTCACATTCAAGGTCTAAGGTCAAGGTCATGAGTTCTGAAATCACTACAACAGTCCTTTTAAACACGATAACTTCAAAATTTGATTGTGCTATCAGGCTTCTTATTTGGTATATAACTATGGAGAAAAACTAATATTTGAAAAGGTTTTCGCTAAAATCTGTCAAAGGTCAAGGTCACAGCGAGGTCACAACTGAAGCATGCTTTTGTGAATATGCCTTATTTTAACTATGAACAGTTTGAGTCATTGCATGACTGTTATGCACAATGAAAAGTGATCATTGATGGTGTGACCTTGAAGGTTAAAGTTCAAGGTCATGTGATATTGGTTAAGGTTAATCCTTTGATCCAATTTGGAAATCAGAAATAGGTTTTAAGAACAAACTTGTGAAAAGTGACCCCAGTGATGATTCAACATGTTAGTAATAACTCGAATAATGAAAAAAAAATGTTTTAAAAAATTCCCATTTTATTGATGCTGACAAGAAGGCAGAACAGGGAAAGGTGAGACCCTAAGTTTCGGGGCTGCTCTGCTTTTGCGGTGTCCCGCAAACGCTCATCTAGTTTAATGACTGATACATGCATTTTAATATTCTGTATTTGTATTACTAAGTTTAATTGAACAACAATGGACTACAAATACAGTCTTTTAATTCTATTCTTTATCGACAGTGCGAGGAGTTGGTGGAAGTTTGCAATCAACTGTCACCTAAGTAAGATTCAGGATCGGAACAAGCGACACACCAAGTCGTTCATGCTGGAGAGAGCCCAGAAAGCAATACAGTACACACAAGCATACACCGCCGATCTCACTGGGGACAGCAGTGCAGCCTCAGTCAAGGTGAGGTCTTTCATGTCAAGATGTGAATATAGCATGCATTTGTATGCATAACACTCAAATGATCAATTGAAGTCGTACTATGACTTTACAATATTTTCTATCTGCTTGACATTTAATTTACTGTTGTTGATAAATTTATTGATTGATGGATTGGACAATTGTGTTAAATTTGTTCACCTAAAATATTCTGAGACAAGCATGTAATGATTTATTAGCAAAAATCATACTTAGCCAAAATATTTTTTAACCAGCAATTACTAGGTTGACATAATGACTCAATGCCACATACTTTTGACTTTCTTGGGTGAGAAATTGCTATATTTTGTGAAGAAACTAGCCACATATAAGTGAGACTGGTGAAAAGAGAGTTGTCAAAACCAAGATCTCATAATTGAACTACCGTATATTACCGGGTATAAGTCGACCCCGCGTATAAGTCGACCCCCTTTCTCAACTGCCCAAATACTGGTCAAAACCCTATATCTCATGTATAAGTCGACCCCCCTTTTACCACTTGCTGACTGACACTGAGTGACAAGTCGACATGCACAAGAGTCAACACAGCGGCGATTGGTAAGCAGTGATGTCGATCGACTTATCAATTGTTTTGCCCTAAATATTATTAAATGATAATTTATTTTTCAGACTTTGTAAACAACCAATAAAAAAATACAACTTGTGACTCACGGTGTCTGTTATTATTTGTTTCAATCAAATTACATTTTCCTCTCATCTAGCCGAATAAACTACGACCAACATGTTGACAAAACTTTATTAGATAACCGGTGAATAGTTAAATTGTTACCTAGTAGAAAAAGACGTAAAAAGACATTGCTTTTACTTTTGAGATGAGAAGTGACAGGCTTTAATTACTGTTAATTACTATCAATTAACATCAAACATCAAAGCTTAGATAATTACCGGATGCGCTAATGAATCACTGCCCTTACTGGCAATTAACAAATCTATTAACAAGTATTGAATATACACTATTATACAAAATGAATGGTGAACATCTCAGTAACAAAACAATGACAATCGGCAATTAACATTTCTCTAAATATTTTTGAATATATGCTATTATGTTAGAACATCTCAGAAATTATACGTCTACTCGTACCAGTAATTTGCACTTGTCACTGCGTAAACACTTGATTATTTTTTCATGAGTATCTATCTCGCATGTCACCGGCTTCTATGTAGAATCTCATTGGTCCACGTGACCTTATCGTGTCACACGACTTGCATCAAGGCTAGATATCGATCGATGTTTGTCAGGTAATAGTGAAGATTATAATATTAACTTTAATGAACTTTCGTGATTGAAATGTTATTTTTTATTCATATATCACGCTATATTTGTATTTTAAAAAGACAACAATAAAGCATATGTTTTTTATTCAATGATTTTAATATTGACTGGACATCGATGTTTGTGAAATGTTTCCGGTGTAAACATCGTCCGTTCGACTTGCTGGGCTGGCAGATACTTACCTGGCCTCTAGATTTTTGGGGCTGAAACATAGACCCCGTGTATAAGTCGACCCCCCTCCTTGACCCCCTAATTTTTGGTATCAAATTCTCGACTTATACCCGGTAATATACGGTATACTTAGAAAATTAGAGGATGAAATTAATCAATGATTAAATGATTCTGTTGTAGGAAACTTTGGAAGAACTTGAAGAAGAGCTAGGTTTTGACGAACTCAAGATTTTGAGAGAAGTTGTGTTGGCCAAGCTGAAATCTGAAAATAGGCTGGTATGTATTCTGCTTTTCCATAAACGTCTTCTCTAAATGTAAATGATATTTTAACTCTTTACCAACTGATGTAGTAATATTGCTGCATTAAGCTCTTGGATAAAATATTTCCTGTGATAATATGAGAGGAACTGTTTGTCTCTTTGTGAGCAGTGTATAAATAAAGCCCATCCGACAGCACTAAGCCTGGTTACTGATTGTCTTTGCTGGTGATTTTTAGAGATATATCTTTATTTTGGCATGTAGATTTAAAATATCATATCTTTTTAGGCATTCGGATAATATCTCAAGCACATTTTATACATTGTTGTTAGCTAATCAAATTCATAAAACCGTTAAACAAAATTGATCTCATTTCTGTGTCCAGCCCAGTGTACGGAAGAGTCCATCAGCAGGGGATCAGTCCACTTCCAACCCTCCCGGGGGTGAGCAGCAGGGGTTGTTCCAGCGCTGGTTCCCGGGATGGTCAGGCTGGTACCAGGCAGCAGAACCCAGTCAGGAGACAGAACCCAGTCCTGCTCAAGGGAGACAACCCACAGAATCTGATGTTGATGTGCCTGTGGAACCTCCTGAACAAACAGAGTTGGGTGAGCAGTATTGGAAATAACTCCCAATCTGAGAGCCAATAACTGACTTAGAGAGACCTAGTAGTAAATAAAAGTAACAATGAATGCTTATGTGCAAGACAAATTCTGGTTAGTGTCAGAAATGGACATGCAAACTGGAGAAATACATTTCGTTCAAAGGATGAACCACAAATTTATTTCAGATAGGTCCAGTTGTAATCATTCAGAAATAAGAGAATATATAGTTGGTAGAAGAAATCCTTGTTTTGTCAACGAAACCAAGAAATATCTTTCTCAGTGAAACCATTTGGTTATGGAGAAAAATATATGTGGAACTTGCATAAAATCTTTTTCCAATTAAATCACTTCTTTTAGTTACATGTTCCTTTAAGGATTTCATTCTTTAACAGAGCAAGAAATTCTTGATGTGATACACGATTCCACTGAGAACAGTTCTCTACTTAGGAAGGACACAGTGTTTGCCAGCATGACATTCTCTCTCTCAAAGGGGTCTTTCGAACTTTTGGAGAACTCAGTTTCCAGTAAAGGTATGTAATGAAATAAATAAATGCTTTAACAACAAAATTAGACTATTGAAATGATTTCAAAACTTGATTAGAGTCAGTCACATAAAATGTAACTTTAGATAAATTCCCAAGTTATAAAATATTTGCAAGAACTTTAACTAAAGATAAGACTTTAAAATATTTCTGTGATGTGACAATAATTTGGAAAAGTACTAGAATCTAATATATTGTAAAAACAATTGCTGTTTCGATTACAGAACCGTACCCACTGGCTGTGCTGCAGTGCTCGACAATAGGAATGGAGTTTGAATCGCGACCACGGACAAGTGCAATGAAGTTCAAGCTAGCTGTGGGCAGTCTGCACCTCCAGGATAAAACCACCCACAACTCTCTCTTCCCCTACATTGTAGCTCCTCAATCTCAGGTCTGTTTACACTCATTCATAGTTTAAAACTGACACATTTAAGTATGTAGAGCATTGTAGCCATGTTACTTTCATGTTCTTGTTTTTGACCCCAAAGATGATAATATGATACCTACATTACAGCAAAGATGTCTCCTGCTATATACACAAATATAAGATATATTTGTTTATAAATAATTTTTTAGGATTCTTTGGGCCACTCACCCAGCCCACTGCCACGTACAACAGTATCAGAGAGACTTTCACCCCGACCCTCACTCAATGATAACGAGGAATGGAAGTTCTTCGAACTCTCCTATGAGAAGAACCCTCCGTCAAGCTTCTTCAGATATCGGTGAGAACAATTTAATGTACAACTTGGCATCTCAACATGCATTGTGAAATTGATAGCTTCGTTTCTTCTTTGCCACAGTAGCCATGCTTTTCATATCCCTATCCCTATCAACTGTTATGATAAACAACAGGACATTACTTTTACTTTGTTATACTTTGGGTAACAGTATTTAATGAGCTTAATATGACTTGTTCAATAGTAATCATTTTCAGTTTTCAATGGTAAGTTGAAGTTACTAAATTGCACCAAGTTATGAGTTTTATTTGTCACCTTTTTGAAGAGTTATGATATTAAGTGACTTCCTGAACAAGTAAAATGCAGACTACATTACCACAACACCACCAAAAAAGATTGCTGTTTATGTTAAATGTTACCTATGCTTATCAAATGTCAATAGTAATTCAGCCATTCAGGAATGATTTATTGATTAATATTGCATCAGTTGGGGTGAAAAATAGGTAACTATAAGTAAAGCTTTATTATTATGTCACAGAGCAAGCATCAAGACACGTCCTCTCGACATCGTGTACTCACCGGCATTCATCAAACAAATCAAGGGTTTCTTCTCTTCTCCGATCAGTCGCGCTCAGAAGGCTAGAAAATCAAGAGGTAAACACATCTCTTTTTATCTCATTTCGTCACTTCATTAAACATTTATTTGTTAGAATAAATTGATAAAATTGATATTGTGATACATAAATGACAGAAGAAGATAAATGACATTACCAGTGTTCAAATAATTCTTGGCCCTAGCTGACACTTTGGCTTGTGATTTATAAAAAACAAAAAAAAACAGCCATTCTCAGAACCTGCAATGTGTAGACACATAATTTATCAAAATTCAAAATAGCCTAAGGGCTTGAAGGCCGTTTCAATTTTAAACTTTTCAAGTGATCCCATCAGAAATTAACCATCAGGCTGGTTGGCAGGCAGCTATTTCGAACAATTGATTGGCCAAACACCTTCACAATGATGAACGCATGAATCCTTTGTAACTATAATCAGAGATTTTGTTGTTAACAGCCTCAGCATGGAAGTTTGAGTCACTCAAGAAGAAATCTCCAGAACAGCTGATGGAATCCCTTGATCAGCTCCTGGAAGCTGAGGTTTGTGGATACGTTTATTATACTGATTAGGAAAATATTCATTCAAAAATTTATTCATAACAGTGTTCCAATTCAAAAGGACATAAATCTGTTATTTAAAGTTATAAATTGTTTTGTAAATACTATTTATGTTCTTTTTTATATTAATTAATTGAAAGAATAATTCTATTTTTTAAAAAAACATTTTCAGGGAGTTAAGACACGCTGGGACATCAAGTTGGACATTTCGGCTCCCAAACTGATAATCCCAGAGCGTTATTCCGACCCTACAAGTCCGATGGTGGTTATAGACTTGGGCAGGTTTTGTCTGGACACCGTCAGCACTCGCAACGAGTCTAAAGCAGCAGTCCATATGGAGAAACAAGAAGATAATGATGGTGAGAGGGGATCGCAAAAATAAGGCATCCTTTCTTAGTTGATTTTATGTTTTTCATTTACTGTAATTATTATCAACCTAGTTAACTATCATCAGAATCATCATGTTTGTTGTCATTATCATCCTTTCCAAGGGTCGTCATCATAATTATCATCAGTATCATCTTTGTCGTCATTCTAAGTTCTAACTTCATCACAATATCAACAATTGCCAAATTCGTCACCTTGTTAATGCTTGCAATGAATTTCAGACGACTTCCACACTCCACTGTCGACGCCACCAAACGAGACAGCTCAGCTAAACCCCCCACAACTGGAGAGGTCTTCGTCTTACAGTCATGTGACAACCAGGGAGTCGACCAACTCGCTCAGTGGGCTCTCCTCCACTGCAGTCATGGAACATCTATATGAAAAGTACAGTGGTCTTTTCTTTGACTCACTGCTAATGGCTACAATACTTATCCAAGCAATGTTCAACAGTAACTCATTCATTCATTCGCTTTTACTTTAACCTCATCATCCATTTATCAACTCATCTCTCTTTGAAGGATTGGTTAAAGTCTGTATTTCCAGGGGGTGGGATAGTGCAGTGGTTAGCGCGTTTGGCTTCGGATCAAGAGGTCCGGGGTTCGAATCCCGCCAGGGGCACGGCAACTTTGTCTGCAGAAGAGAACTGTTCTACATGCAGTAAGGTTTGGGTGCAATGTTACACTGAATTTCAGCGTAGTACCACCCATGGTTCACTAGTTCCAGCCGATGCTCGCAGCTTTCACCGCAATGCATAGCCACATGGTGTTACAGACTTTCTCCCTGCCATAATACTAGCAGTGAAATACTCTTGAAAGTGGCGTTAAACCCCAACTCACCTCACATCTGTATTTTCCTAAGTGGTACTGAGAAGAATGTAATCTGCCATTTTATTTTTAAAAAAAAGAATGGGCCACTTTTTATACCCCCGACCAACGGTTGGGGGTATATAGTTATACCAACGATTCCGTCCGTCCATCCGTCCTTCCGTCCGTCTGTCCTTCCGTCCGTCCATCCTTCCGTCCGAAGACAATTTTTGTCCGATCGATTACAGAAAAACTATTCATCTCATCCTTTTCAAATTTGGTACATGTCTTCTTCACCACTAGGAGAGGTGCAGTGCGAAGTTTAAAATGAATTGTTGATTCTTTTTCAGAAGGGATCCTCCTTGGGGTACTTATTGCATAAAATCCTAGATTTTAGATATATGACAGGTTGTAACTATATTTTCCACATAAAATTAGTTAAAAAACTAAAAAACCGTACTTTGGGTCACCCCTTTCGAGCCTCACCCCTTACGGTTGTCATGCAACCAAGGGCGGTAACTCTAACCTCACCACTTTCCAATCTGTCATTCTAGTTGACTGGTCGCACGAAGTTTTTTGCTCTCAAGTTTTCTGAGTTACGTCTTCCGATCTTGAAGAAAATGGCCCAAAAGCAATCTGTATGTGTGGTAACTTCTACCTTTTTACAGTAGGGTCGAATGGCTTCACGGTTTTAGTCGTAGATTTCGTGTATTTGTAACTTACTTTCGCGCACATGGCGGGAAAGTCGACCCAAGATGGCGGCCTTTTTTTTCTCGATCGATGTGTTTTGATCGTGGAATTTGGTTAGATCTGGGCTTTCCACGTTTATATATATATATTTTGGGGTTTCATATTCGATTTCTGTAAGTATTTCGAATAGCCCACTGGCCTGCATGCAATTTAGAAAATTACATGTTCTTTTTCTTCCAGTGATGTTTAGGGGTGTGGCCATGTTTGTTTACGTTTGTACAACTTCGCATTTGCCATTCGCCTCTGCTATTGTTTTTTACATGCATGTTACAAAACAATTACATCTCATTCCCCCATGTATTTGTATATATATTCTTTAAGAAATTATATATATACGCATGTTGCAAGGATCGGTCTTGAATGGCTATTTTGTTTCTAGCCTTTCAAGCCGTGTTCCCTGTGTAATGGACCTGTCTCCATAACGGACGGGCATGACGAGTGCTTGCGCTGTCTCGCACAGGATTTTCATCACCCTCTAAAGTGTGATATCTGCAAGGCTTTCACCCCTAAGGCCAGGGCCAGACGGGATGCTGACCTGGAGTTTTTTGCTAGTGCCTTGTTGCAGAGCAAGGACATAGCGAACCTCGACCCTCCATCTAAGGCTAAGAAGCTAGCTAAGGCTAAGCTTAGTGGTAAGAAAGGTAAAGGTAAGGCTTCGGCCTCCGCGACTGTGTCCTCGATCAAGCCGGTCCTCGATGGTTCTTCATCCGAGGCCGACTCAGTCGAGGACCGGCGGGGGGCCTCAGCCGGGGAACGTACCCACCCTCCCACCCCAACAACAACTAATGTAACACCTAACGCTAACCTTTTTGATATGTCGCAATTCACTGCAACCATAACACAGCAGATGAAGGCTATGATCGACTCGGCGGTCTCGGGGCTCCGTACGGAGCTCCGGGCCCCGAGTCGGGAGCCCGATGCTACTCCGGCAAGGGGAGAACTCGATCTCGGCATAGTCCAAGGCACGCTTTCTCCCCGAGGTCCCCACCTCCCAGGTTCACCCCTGCGGAGCATGGAGCCCCACGCCAACACACAAACACATCAGCACTCCCAGACACCTGGCTCCGGGCAGGTCTCGTCTGGGGGACCGCTGGCCCCGCCTAACCTGGAACCACTCCTTGGTGTTGGTTCCCAGGTGACGGCTACCACCTCTACTCCAGGGTACGAGGCGCCTCCTGTGCTTCAGGATCAGCGTGCTCGGAACCCTGCCCCGTGCTCCGAGACCCCCGGCCTAGTGTCGGGGTCCTCCGGATCGCACGTGGGACCCAAGAGCATCCCCGGGACCTAGGTCTCGGGGAACCCACTCGAGCTCGGTCCTCGAGCTGGGGGCTCGGGACAGCCGGCGACAGCTGACGGGTTCTCTCGGGGCCTTGTGGAAGCCCGTGACTCTTTCCTTGTGGACTCCGAGGTTGGCTCCGGCCTCTCGGAGCGAACGGGGATCGAGTTCATGGACGTCGATGAGGTTCGGGAGGACTCGGGTTCTTTACCAGCTGCCGCTGCCATCAGGAACCTCCGTGGCTTGATCGCGGAGGCTATCCCTGGTGTTGCTGCCCCGGTCCCCGAGCCCGAGGACATGGACTACCGCTTGTCGGGGGAGGCCTTCGCTAAGAGCAAGGCTCCTGTAGTTGGGCTCCGCGTGCTCCCTTCACTAATGGACGAGCTAGTCGATCCCCTCCTAGCTGGTGCCCGCTCTACCGCCGATCTAGGCTACTTATCTAGGCGGTATCAGCTGGGAGAGGAAGGCTTGTTCGATATTCCGTTGGTGGGGGACTGCGTGTTTACCGCGGTTTCTTTGCACCGGCCTAGGGTTACACCCTCGGTCGGTAGGCAAGGTCGGCGGCTGCCACCCTTCACTGTTGGAGCATCTGAGTTAAAGGTGGTGTATCGGTACTATGAAGATCAGTATCGTAACGCCGCCCAGCAACTCCAGATTGTGGTCCATCAGGCGTACCTGGCCTCCATGCAGGACCAGCTCGCTTCGAAGGTTGAGGTCTCGGGGAATTCTTCCTCTGAGCTCCTCGGGCAGCTTACCGCGGTCGGTGGCCATCTGGCGCGCGACTCTATCAAGTGTTCGGCTAACCAGATGGCATGCGCAGTGGTGGGAATGCGCAAGCTGTGGCTGTCGGCGTCAACTTGGATGCCGTCAACCCAGCAGTCCCTGCTGAATTTGCCTTTCCGGGTCGGCTCTACGCTCTTCCCGGGGGCTCAGCAGGTACTCCAGGACACCGCGGACGTCGTCACGACCTGCCGGGAGACCTCTAAGGTTCTCTCCGTGCAGGATCCAGACGCCAAGCGCGCACGCGTGTCCAACCCTCCCCCTGCTCGTTCCTCAGCGCCGACTGGGAAACCAGCTTGGATGTCAGCTAGTCTGAATCAAGCTGGGGGCAGGGGCAAGGGTCCCAAGAAGCGTGGCGGGAAACACCAGCAGCCATCGGGCAAGCAGGGGTTTCGGGGGCGCGGGAAGCCAAACCAGGGCTCCTAGCTCCTCCCGTACCGCTCGGGGTGTCCAAAGTTCCGGGGGCCGGAGTGCCGCCGGAGACGGACACCTTATGCTTATTGGGACACATCCCTGTTGGCGGCCGACTGTCGAGGTTCATAGACGCTTGGGCCAAGGCCACGTCAAACACCTGGGTCCTGTCCACACTCAGGGAAGGCCACATGCCACAGTGGAAGCGCGGTCCACCTTCATTTACCGGGGTGCGGCACACGAAGGTGCCCTCCGCGCCGGAGAAGGTGGACATCCTCCGCTCAGAAGTCAAAGCGTTGCTGAGCAAGGCTGCGATAGAGCTAGTGCCTGTGGGCCAGGAAGAGAGCGGATATTATTCCACATACTTCCTGGTGACCAAGAAGGGCGGAGGGTTCAGACCTATCCTAAATCTAAAGATCATGAACAAACTCATAGAGGTACCATCGTTCAAGATGGAGACTCTAAGGTCTGTGATTTCGTCAGTGCAGGTCGGGGAGTGGCTATCCTCCATAGACCTCAAAGACGCTTACCTTCACGTACCGATGCACCCAGACTTCAAGAAGTTTCTGCGGTTTGCATTCGACGGGAAGTGTTATCAGTTCAGGGTGTTACCCTTCGGAATCTCAACGGCTCCGAGGGTATTCACCAAGCTCATGCTGGTAGCTGCTCAGGTAGCCAGGTCTCAGGGCAGGTGTTGTCATCCCTACCTGGACGACTGGCTCCTCAGAGCGCTGTCTCAGCTACAGAACCACGAGTCCACCCAGGCCATTCTGCACACGTTGGTCTCGCTGGGGTGGATCGTGAATCTCAAAAAGTCGGAGCTAGCCCCATCACGGGACTTAGTCTTCCTGGGCTCCAGGTTCCGGACGGAGCCGGGGATCGTATCCCTGGCCCCGGACCGGGTCCCGAAGATCCTCGGGGCTGTGAACTCGTTTCTCAGCGCTCCAACCCACACGGCTCGGGTCTGGCTCCAGCTCCTCGGAGTCATGGCAGCGACCATAGACGTGGTTTGGAGGTCCCGGCTCCGCATGAGGCCCGTCCAACAAGCTTTGGCGGGTCTGTGGTCCCACTCGGAGTCTTACGAGAAGCTGCTCGTCACTCCGGGGTGGGTCTTACCACACCTCTCTTGGTGGACCAATGTCGATCACCTGACTCGGGGTTACCCCCTGCAGGCTCCGGCGCCGACACTGACTGTTCAGACCGACGCCTCCCTCACGGGATGGGGCGGGGTTCTGGGATCTCGAACGGTCTCGGGCCTGTGGTCACAAGCCGAGTCTCAGATGCACATCAATGTGTTAGAACTCAGGGCGGCCAGGCTAGTCTTGCAACATCTGAGGGATCAGGTGAGGGGTCAGGTGGTCCGGCTTCAGCTGGACAACAGGACCGCCATGGCTTACATCCTCAATCAGGGCGGGACGGTTTCTCCGTCCCTCCTGGAGGAGACGTGGCAGTTCTTCCTTTGGTGCGACGAGGTCGACACCACGGTTCTGCCAGTGTACTTACCAGGGGTGGACAATATCCGAGCGGACGCTCTGTCTCGCCGGATTCTTGCCCCCCACGAGTGGCTACTGGATCGAGAGATATTCGAGACTATCTCCCAGTTATACGGGTCATTCCAGGTGGATCTGTTTGCGTCAGGGACGAACTTTCAGATACCCCATTCTTTTTCAGAAGGGATCCTCCTTGGGGTACATATAGCATAAAAATCCTAATTTTTAACTTGATGACAGATTGTAACTTAATTTTTAAAAATAACAGTAAAAATAAGTTCAAAAAACACAAAATAAGTGTTTTCCGAACGTGTGACCACCCTGTGTAGAGCCCCATCCCAGCGCAAACCAAGGGATGTAACTCTAATCTCACCACTTATCAATCTGTCATTGACCAGACAAGACGTGTTTTTGTTTGAGAGACCTTTTGACTTGAGTTTCACAATTTGATGAAAATGGACAAGACTAAGAATACTGTATGTGTGGTAACCCCTTTTTATTCGTAGAGGCGAATGTTTAGGTTACTTATATGGTTTTTGTCGCGTTGTAACTTCGTTTTTCAATTCGCACGTGCTTCGTATGCTTCGAATAATGGCGGATGGAAAACGCTCAAAATGGCGGATCTCAAACAAAATGCAATGTGTTAGTACTTTGCTATTCTTGTATTGAGATTTGTTTGTTTTGGAGGTTCTTTATCATGCTTCGCATTTTAGGGCAGCACTTTACTGATGAGGATTTCTCCCTTTTTGAATTTTTTCATTCTCGGGGTTATCGTCTCAGTCGGCAAGATATACTAGGTATATTCATGCTCTATTTCTTTCAGTGGCTTACTATTTATTACTTGCCGAGTGCTTAGTTATTATAGTAGCGCCTCTGCGTTTGTTTGTATGATGCACTTTTATGAAACATAAACATTGCACTTACACACATGCACACCCCTAAACATTCTGTGTTTGACTTGCAGTCTTTCACCGAATGTGTGGGGTGCAAGTCCCGCATCCCCCCTGCTGACAAGCACGACAGGTGCTTAGCATGCCTGGTAGAGGATGAGCACGACGACTCTACCTGCCAGCTGTGCCTCAACTTCACACCAAGGGCGAAGAAGGAGAGGGGCATTGACATGCTCTTCTTCCGTAACCTCCAGAAGTCAGGGCAGGAAATTAAAGGGGCCATCCCACCCTCTAAAGAGAAAAGGTGTAAGTCAAAGGGTAAGGGGAAAAAGAAGGTGCAATCCACTCCTGTCCCCTCTTCCTCATCGGATGAGGCGGATATGGAGGTGGGGTCACCGGCTGCGGGGGGTTCGCCTCCCCCTCCAGTTCTTTCTCCACAACCACAGACTAACGTAAACGTTGCTGTTGCTAACACACCCATGACTAATACTAATCTGGACGCGGCAGCTATCGCTACCATAATCCAAGGGCAGATGACGGGGATGGTGGGGTCGATGATGGAACAGCTCCGTAAGGAGTTGACCGTCGTGGCCCTGCCGGACCTTGATGCCCAAGGGTCGGCCGGCACTCGTGCAGGTAACGACCTCGGGGGCACTACTGAACCGGGCGCAGGCCCCGGCAAGGTAGTGGCTCCCGACGTAGGCATCCGAGAGACTGCTCCGGCTCTGCCTCGTGCTCAAGTAATCAAAGCCCCCTCGTCGGTGCAAGGTGCCGAGGTGCCGAGCACGTCGAGGGGCGCCGTTAACCCCAAGGGCAAGAGCGCCGGTGCTTCGGCGCCGGTGCCGTCGCAGCCCCGGGGACCGGCTCCGGTCGGGGGACGAGCGCCGGTGAGCAGCGCCGGGTACCGCATCCCTCTCAAACGGACAATCCGAGATCGGGCTTCGGACACTGGGTCACTGCAGAGTGGCTCCGGTGCCGGGGACCCGGAGGAGGAGGAATCCGAGTATTCAGAGGAGGATGAGGAATCCGGCCGTGCTGTTTCGCTCGCCGAGCTTCTAAAGGAGACGCGTGACCGAATAGCGATCGCTATCCCGCAGACGCTTGTTCCCGTCCCGGAGCAGGTCACCGAGGAGTTCCGACTTCCGGGGGAGGCTTTTGCTCCCAGCAAGCCTCCGGCGACCAGGCTCCGCATCATCGACAGCTTGTTGGTCGAGGCGATCAATCCTCTTCTTTCTGGTGCCCGTACGAAGGCTGATTTGCCTGAACTCAACAAGAGGTACCAGTTGGGAGAGGACGGTCTCTTCGACCTTCCGGTTGTGGACGAATGCGTCCTGACCTCCGTCACCCTGTCCGGCGCTCAGGCGCAGCCTTCTGTAGGCAAACAGGGCCGGCGACTGCCTCCATTTCTGTCGCAGGCTGCCATGTTTAAGGCCGAGTTCCGTGCCCACGAGGACACATATAGGAACGGAGCCCAACAACTGAGGGTAGCAGTGCACGGGGCCTACCTTGCTGCTATGCAGGCTAAGGACCTGGCAGAGATGCAGGAACTGGGCACTAAGGTGACCACGTTCCAGAAGCAGTTGGCGGAGGTATCAAGTTATCTGGCTCGGGACTCAATCAGGAGTGCCTCGAGTCAGATAATGGGCGCAGTTATGGGGATGCGCCGGCTGTGGCTAGCGACGTCTAAGTACTCGCAGTCCACACGCCTCACCTTGCAGAACCTGCCTTTCAGGTTGGGGTCAACCCTCTTTCCTGGATCGCAGGCCGTAGTCAAGGAAGCCGCCGAGCAGAAGGTTGCCTTCGAGGACTCTAAAGTGCTCCTCGAGGAACCAGCTCCGCAAGAAAAGCGAGTGCGGTCTTCCCCCCTTGATGACCTATACCCCACGCCGGGGGGTTCCGGTCGAGCTTCTTGGAATGGCCCTATGGGCAACAAGAAGAGATTCAAGGGGAAGGGAAAGAAAGGGCAATTCCGTGGGCATAAAGGCCAGCGGAATTTTCGGAGCCGAGGGAAGCAAAGCAAGCCGACCTAGGTCCTCCGAAGCCCGAGTCACCACCCAAAATTCCAGCAGCTCGAATGCTGCCGGAGACGGGGGTACACTGTCTTTCCAGAGATCTTCCAGTGGGGGGCAGACTATCTCACTTCATCTCAGAGTGGGAGAAAGTCACCTCAAATACCTGGGTCCTGTCCACACTCAGGGAGGGCCACTTACCACTTTGGAAGTACGACCCACCGACTTTCTCCGGGATACGGCACACGAAGGTGCCCGAGTTGCCAGAGAAGGCGGAAGTCCTTCGTGCCGAGGTGCAGGCTTTGCTAGACAAAGCAGCCATCGAGGTAGTACCGAAGGGTCAGGAACAGAGCGGTTATTACTCGACCTACTTCCTGGTACCCAAGAAGGACGGAGGGTTCAGACCGATTCTCAATCTGAAATATTTGAATCGCAGTCTACAGGTTCCAACGTTCAAGATGGAAACCTTGAGAACGGTCATAGCGTCAGTAGAGAGGGGAGATTGGCTGTCGTCAATAGACCTCAAGGATGCTTATCTCCATGTTCCAATGCACCCCGACTTCAAGGAGTTTCTTCGGTTCTCCTTCGACGGGGCTTGTTACCAATTCCGGGTGTTACCCTTCGGCATTTCAACTGCTCCGAGGGTATTCACCAAGTTGATGTTGATACCGGCGCAGGCCGCCAGGTCGCAGGGCAGGTGTTGTCATCCGTACCTGGACGACTGGCTGATCAGAGCCTTGTCTCGAGAACTAAATCAGGAAGCCACCCAGCAGGTGTTAGACATCTTGCTCAAGCTGGGTTGGATCATCAACCTGAAGAAGTCAGACATAGCCCCCAGACAGGACCTGGTCTTTCTGGGCGCAAGGTTCGATACGGCCTCCGGTTCCGTGTCCCTGGCCCCGGATCGGGTGCCCAAAGTGATCGGGGCAGTCCACTTGTTCCTTCAATCGCCAACCCACACAGCCAGGACTTGGCTTCAGTTGTTGGGGCATATGGCGGCGACAGTGGACGTGGTTTGGAGAGCTCGCTTGAGTATGAGACCGGTTCAGCAAGCGCTGGCACGAATGTGGTCACACTCGGACAGCTTCGAGAAGGTTCTAACCACACCGGTTTGGGTGCTAGAGCATCTTCGGTGGTGGGTTTCCGAGAGCAACCTTCTCAAGGGTCTACCGCTAGAGCTTCCAACGCCTTCGGTCACCATCCAGACAGACGCCTCCCTATCAGGCTGGGGGGGAGTCCTGGAAGACCTGACAGCCTCGGGCCTTTGGTCACAGGAGGAGTCGAAATTGCACATCAACGTGCTAGAGCTCAGGGCAGTTCGACGTGTGTTCGAGTGCTTCAAAGAGCGGATCAGGGGGCTTGTGGTTCGTCTAGAGATGGACAACCAAACAGCCATATCCTACATTCTGAAACAGGGCGGCACAGTGTCTCCATCTCTCCTTCAGGAGTCGTGGCAGTTCCTACTGTGGTGCGACCAGTTCAGCATTCAGGTGGTCCCTGTTTATCTCCCGGGAGTGGACAACGTCCGTGCGGACGCTTTGTCTCGGCGCATCCTAACACCTCACGAGTGGATGCTCGACCGGGGGATATTCGGAACTATCTCCCTGTTGTTCGGGTCGTTCCAGGTGGATCTGTTTGCGTCAGGGATGACGAATCAGATACCTGTGTTCTGCTCAAGAATTCCAGATCCAAGGGCTCTATCCAGAGACGCCTTCGCGATCGACTGGACGGACAGAGTACTATGGGCGTTCCCGCCGGTACCTCTGATCCCCAGGGTTCTTTCTCAGTTGACCAATCAACCAGCTCGCCTCGTGGTGCTTATCGCACCACTTTGGACGGCTCAGAGTTGGTTCCCGTCCGTTCTCAGGTTTCTCGTACAGCCTCCTGTACTGTTACCCTCGAGACGAGACATACTATTTCAGGAAGGGGCGCCACACCAGAATCCCAGGATTCAGTGGGTGGCTTGGCCACTGTCCGGAATCGCCTCCAGGAGAGCGGTATTCCTGCACGAGTTGCAGACACAATACTGGCTTCGAGGAGGGATTCGACAAACCTTCAGTATGAAGATCGATGGGCCTGTTATGCGCGCTGGTGTGGCGATAGAGGGCTTCTCGATCCCTTTTCTACAGATCTAGTCGCTGTTTTGGAGTTCCTCCAGTCCAGGTTAGATGCTGGTTTAGCCGCATCGACTGTCAGGGGATACTCTACGGCTATTTCTGCTTTCCACATACCAGTGGACGGTGCTCTTTTGGGATCGCATCCACTGGTACAGCGTTTCTTAGCAGGCGTGGACAGGATACGTCCGGTTGTCCGGCGTATCAGCCCCACTTGGGACCTTTCAATTGTTTTGGATTGGCTCTCAGGTCCGGGGTTCAAAGACTTGAACGCACTGTCACTGCAGCTTCTGACGTGGAAGGCCGCTTTTTTGGTGGCTTTGGCGTCGGGCAGGCGGGTAGGCGACATCCATGCGATGTCTGCTGATCCCGAACTGACTGTCTTTCATAAGGACAGAGTCAGTATCAGGCTGCCCGACAGCTATCGTCCCAAGGTCGACCACTCGTTCCATGTGACGGCTCCTATCGAACTGCCGACTCTTATGCAGCCGGCCTCTTCGGGGTCCACTGGAAACCATGCACACATTTTGGATGTGCGCAAGGTTCTTAAGACTTATATCAGACGTACCAGGGCTATCCGTAAGGATCAGCAACTGTTCTGTTGTTACGGAGGTAGCAAGCCTGGTTTGCCGGCGTCAAAGCAGTCAATATCCAGGTGGATAGTGTCTGCCATTGTCATGGGCTACGTTCACAAGGGCTTAGAGGCCCCAGGTCAGTTGAAAGCTCACTCGGTTAGAGCGGTTGCGACGTCTAAGGCGTTCGCTGCGGCTCTGCCCATCGAAGAGATCTGCTCCGCCGCTATCTGGAGCCGGCCGAGCACGTTCATTCGACACTACCAACTAGACAGGCACTCTAGAGAGCGCGCTCGGTTTGGTCAGTCGGTTCTCTCAGGTGGGCAGAGTTGACACTCTCTAGCTGATTGAGCTTTCGAGTTATTGTTCAGTTTGGTTCAGTTCAGTTTTCTAAGAAGACTAATAAACTAACCTTAATTGTTCATCCTAACCAGTTACACTGTTTTGGGCATTTATATCCTCCGCAGCAGGTGTCCCGGTGGCACTGCCTAGCGGGAAATACTTACTCCTATTGCTCCCCAATAGTCTTTTGTAAAAAAAAAGAGGGGGGGGGGGGGTATTTGGCTCGAATAACGGTAATCAGGCTGGTTAGCCGATTGGTTAGTCCCCAAGGGATCACCCATCCTCAGCCCTCGGCGCGGGAGGTCACGTGATCTGGTAAGTGTGACACCTTTCTTGGATTGAGTAGAGCACTTTTAAGGGGTATTTAGTATACAGACAGAATCCACATCCTAAGTCTTCTTTGGGAGTCTGCCTTATGCTATATGTACCCCAAGGAGGATCCCTTCTGAAAAAGAATCGAACCAACCTGCAGAGGTTGCAGATTCTTTGAAGGGATCCTCCTTGGGGTACGGCCACCCACCTCCCCTTATTCTGTCTGACATGGTTAGATTGATAAGTGGTGAGATTAGAGTTACATCCCTTGGTTTGCGCTGGGATGGGGCTCTACACAGGGTGGTCACACGTTCGGAAAACACTTATTTTGTGTTTTTTGAACTTATTTTTACTGTTATTTTTAAAAATTAAGTTACAATCTGTCATCAAGTTAAAAATTAGGATTTTTATGCTATATGTACCCCAAGGAGGATCCCTTCAAAGAATCTGCAACCTCTGCAGGTTGGTTCGAGTTTTGCTCCAGGATACCCGACACTCGGGCTCTCTCCCAGGATGCATTCGAACTGGACTGGACAGACAGAGTTCTGTGGGCTTTCCCACCAGTGCCTCTGATCTCCAAGGTCCTTGCCCGTCTAGCCACTCATCCTCCGCGTCTGCTGGTGCTAATCACACCTCTGTGGGCAGCGCAAACTTGGTTTCCACAGGTACTCAGGTCTCTGGCTATGCCACCTGTTCTGTTACCGTGTCGGCCGGGACTTCTGTCCCAGGACGGAGCCCCCCACCCCAACCCCAGGGTGCAGTGGGTGGCTTGGCCTCTGTCCGGAATCGCCTCCAAAGTAGCGGTATTCCTGCACGAGTTGCAGACACAATACTGGCTTCGAGGAGGGATTCAACGAACATTCAGTATGAAGATAGATGGGCCTGCTATTCGCGCTGGTGTGCAGATAGGGACGTACTCGATCCCTTTTCTGCAGATCTAGTGTTGGTCCTGGAGTTTCTGCAGTCTAGATTGGATGCGGGCTTGGCCGCATCGACTGTCAGAGGTTACTCCACGGCTATTTCAGCCTTTCATGTCCCGGTGGACGGCGCTCTTTTGGGTGCCCATCCATTGGTCCAGCGTTTTTTAGCAGGCGTGGACAGGATCCGGCCTCCTGTGAGGCGGATCAGCCCAGTGTGGGACCTTTCAATAATCCTCGATTGGCTATCGGGGCCTAGGTTCAGGGATTTGTCTTCACTGTCTCTCCAGTTATTGACCTGGAAGGCAGCTTTTCTAGTGGCGGTGGCGTCTGGCAGACGGGTAGGCGACATACATGCTATGTCCGCCGATCCCGATCTCACAGTCTTCCACAGGGACAGAGTCAGTATCAGGCTGCCAGACTCCTACCGGCCAAAAGTGGCCCACTCCTTTCATGTGTCGGCCCCCATTGAATTGCCCGCGCTTAGACAGCCGGCAGCTTCGGGCTCTCAGGCCTCGCACGATCACATCCTAGACGTGCGTAGGACCTTGAGAGCATATGTTAAGAGAACAGCCTCTATCCGTAGGGATAGTCAGCTTTTCTGCTGTTACGGTGGAGGTAAACAAGGTTTGCCCGCCTCCAAACAGTCAATCTCGAGATGGATTGTCTCGGCAATATGCTTAGCGTATGTTCACAAGGGCCGTGAGCCCCCAGGTGACCTCAAGGCTCATTCGGTTAGGGCAGTCGCGACGTCCAAGGCGTACGCAGCGGCCCTGCCTATCGAAGAGATCTGCTCCGCTGCTATCTGGAGCCAGCCTAGCACGTTCATTCGTCATTACCAACTCGACAGGCTCTCGGGCGAGCGTGCTCGGTTTGGTCAGACAGTTCTCTCCGGTGGGCAGAGTCGTCAACCCCCTAGCTGAATGAGCTGATGAGGGTTGGTCGATCTGTTGTTTTTAATTATTAACTAACGCCACTAATATCCGTTGATACTAAGGGCCCAAGTCCTTTATCCCACGGTTATTTCCCCGGCTGAGGACTCCCGTGGGGTGATCTTTGCTATGGGATTTTTTGTCCTCATCTTCTCTCTTTCTCTCCATTTTTGTACTTTGGGTGAGTAATCTCTTGTACTTCGTTTTGCGCCTTCGGGTGCAGTCTGAATGCCACTGCCATTGATTTAATCTTTGGGAGTCTGTCTTATGCAATAAGTACCCCAAGGAGGATCCCTTCTGAAAAAGAATCGAACAAACCTGTATAGGTTCCAGATTCTTTGAAGAGGATCCTCCTTGGGGTAGGGCCACCCACCTCCCCTTCATTCAGCCTGCATGACTGGATTGGAAAGTGGTGAGGTTAGAGTTACCGCCCTTGGTTGCATGACAACCGTAAGGGGTGAGGCTCGAAAGGGGTGACCCAAAGTACGTTTTTTTAGTTTTTTAACTAATTTTATGTGGAAAATATAGTTACAACCTGTCATATATCTAAAATCTAGGATTTTATGCAATAAGTACCCCAAGGAGGATCCTCTTCAAAGAATCTGGAACCTATACAGGTTTGTTCGAATTTTTTAATTTTTGGCGAATTTTTGTATTTTTTAACTTACCGGTAGTCAAATTCTGAGCATTTTTTGTCCGATCGATTACAGAAAAACTATTCATCTCATTCATTTCAAATTTGGCAGATGTCTCCTTCACCACTAGGAGAGGTGCAGTGCGAAGTTTAAACCGAATTGGTGAATTTTTGAATTTTTGGCGATTTTTTTTATTTTTTAACTTAGTCAAATTCTGAGCATTTTTTGTCCGATCGATTACAGAAAAACTATTCATCTCATCCTTTTCAAATTTGGCACATGTCTCCTTCACCACTAGGAGAGGTGCCTTGCAAAATGTAACACGATTTGGTGAATTTTTGAAATTTTGGCGATTTTTTATATTCTTTTACTTTATCATAGCTAGAATGAATGAAGCTACTTCTGTATTGTGATTTGTTGACTTCATCATTTTCTTTTTCATGTAACTTTCATCAAAAGCTACTTCTGTGTTCTCGTTGATTTTACTATTTTATATTTCCACTGGTTATATTTTGGGAAAAGTTAAATTTTCTTTCCTTTCAGCCATAAACTGCTGTATATCTCTCACTGTGCCTTCAGGGGTGTGCTTCCATGTACTTGTTGTTTAAAGTCACTCGAATGAATCATTATGATGGATTAATTTCCAAAATAAAGTTGAAATCAGTGGTAATAGCAGTAGTGTATTATATATCCAATACCTTTTCAAGTTACTTTTATTCCTATTTTGACTTAAACCACCTTTTTCACATGAAGATCGAGACTTGTCCTACCATTTTCACAAACAGTTTAATCTTAGCACTTACATTTCAAAGCTTACCAATCCTTAGGTGTGCAGACACCTCTCTCTTTAAGTAAAATAAAAATGTCCAACTTAAACAGTCGGGGGTATTAGTGAGCCACGCTCACTTTTTTGCTTGTTGGTGACTTGTTTTAGATTTTATTATGATATCATACCATTGTACCAACTGCATAGTTGATATCACTGTGATATTGAAATAATTTTTCTCATATTTACAAGACTCAATCTTTCACTGTTTAGCAATGAATAATAGCCTGTTGAATATCTAATGAGCTTTATGTTTATTTCAGATATAAGTTGGACCTGACTGATATGCAAGTAATGATAGGCCGTCCCAACGACAACTGGCGTCATGCTTATTCCAGAGGCAATAGTCGCATGCACATCCTTGATAAATTCACAATCTCCCTACAGCTTGAGAGGTATGTTTATCAAGTTTAATGATCTGTTTCTGAAAATGAGTTTAAGTTTACTCACTCAGTTGCAACAACTCCTACTAAGAAAGAATACACAAGATTAATTTTATACAAAGAAAAAGATGTAATTAAGTCTGAGATTATTTATGTTTATTTTCACTTGTAATGAATGTTACACTAGATACATGATTAAAATTTAAATTTTGTCTGCAGGAGACTTATTGTGACATCAGATCCCCAGTGGCCAAAGATGAAGTTGTTCGGAACTCTTCCCTCATTAACTTTCCACCTGAATGAGAGAAAGGTAAAACACCAAAAGATGTTTATCCTTTACCTCAGAATAATCTTTAGCCAGTTAAGAATCCTGGTTTGTCCCGTTGTGATTGGTTTTCGATTTCTGTAAATTGTCCTTTCAGAATGGATTTTAATGAATTGATTCAGCTAAAATATTTTGCTATCATGCTGAAAATTACATGAGAATTAAATGAAAAAATATATTTTTCTTTTTC
This sequence comes from Gibbula magus, assembly GCA_936450465.1. Taxonomy (NCBI): domain Eukaryota; kingdom Metazoa; phylum Mollusca; class Gastropoda; order Trochida; family Trochidae; genus Gibbula; species Gibbula magus. The sequence goes on from OW388293.1 coordinate 36,186,656, forward strand.
TTATTTTAATTAATTTGTATAATACATATATTGTACATGGTTTTAATACAATAATTCTCTCTTCAGATACATGCAGTTAACACGTCGTTAGAGATCATGTCTAAATCCACCACCACCTCCTCATCTCTCCACACCTCCAAGGATGCGTCTATGTCCAGTGTCGACTCTGATCCCAACCTGATGCAACCTTCACCTTCTGTGTAAGTCAAATGTCTCTTTTCCTCCTCAAGGAATTCATATTATTTCTTTGAGACGCTGATATGATGAAGGAGCCAGTTCTTCATATAAAAACATGATGTTTCGGTGCAGATACTGCACTGTTATGAAGCAAGTAAAGGAATTCATATTATTTAGCAGAGATGTGACTTGTGATGCAGGTACCTTCGTGTAAATGTTCATTCCATCAAATTGCTCAGTTGAAGTGCCAGTTGCAAACAACAGTCTTAGTCTAAGGGTTTGTAACTCAGTGTTAAGGATGCATTGTCAAAATGGGGCCAAGAGGATATGAAATCAGAAGTCCTAATTACTTCTACATTTTTCAGGGAGTCACAGAGACATTTGTCCTCCCTACCCTTTGATTTGCACTCTGTGTCCCTTAGCCCTTTACCAACAGCTCCCATTATATTCTGATATAGTCTAGAATATTTAGCTTCAGCGAGTGGCCTATCCTAGATTATTTGTTGTGAAAAAGAATTATGATTCATGTAACTTGGCAACCCAGAATGGTATTTCACCTGATAATTTCAATGCTGAAGTCTTAGGCTTTACTGTTACTACATGACTATGCATGAGTAGACAGCTGACAAGTTCGAAAGGCAACAAAGAAATACAAATACTCATGCAAGGATTATGTTCCTTGACTGATGAAAGTTTTGGGACTCAGTTTTTGAAGCTATCTTTGTGCTGTGATAGTTGCAGGTTCCATTCTTTAACATTGATTTACAACTATCTTAGTGCTAAGTGGGCCTCGAATCTAGGTCCTTGGTATGAATTGCTATGGATATCTTGTGCTACAGAGAGTCCCATGTGAAGAAAGGGAAGGAGGAGATAGACAACAAACTGGTCGTCCTACAGTTCCTCATCCACAGACTCTCCGTCGAGGTTCAGAGTCAGGGTACGTCTGTAGAGGGTAATGTCCGAGTAACTCTCTATTCCTTAAAAATAATGGAGCCGAGGCCCATTATTTTTAAGGAATGGAGAGTTACAAGTTACGAGTTACGAGTTATTACCCTACTTAAATTACACTCAAAGTATTGCTCTTTTATCACAATTGCTTTAAAAAGTTAAAGAAATTAAATTTCTACTTAAAAAATATGATGTGATGTGTAACTCTCCATTACTGAAAAATAATGGAGTGACAGAACAATAGGATGACGTCACAAGTGTAATTTAACTTGTAATACATCAGTATTTTGTAAAATTGTTATATTAGGGAACACACTATCTGCAATAGTACCAATTCTTGTACTTCGGGACGAGTCACTTGCGGGATTCAGAGTCAGGCACCGGTTGTAAGCACTGACTGTACCAGCAAGGTCATTTTGGTCATGGCGATGAGATATGAACTATACTATGATGTTTAGAACAATGCTACATTCGTGTTTCTTCTTTGACAATATCTTCTAAATATGGCAACAGCAGGTAACCATCCTATGTTTGAAAAAATATTTTGGAATATTTGAAGTACTTTGAAGTATTTTATATGTTATATCTTTGCCCATCTGTACATAATTTGCTCTCGCTCAGAAAATGTTAAAATTTGGTTAGACATGAACGTTCGTTATATGATAACTTTATATCTGGGTGGGCAAATTTATTCACAAAAAAAGTTATTGTAACCCAACGGTAATTTCTAGTCATGGATTACTGCTTTGACATCACATTTTTACACTGGGAAAATATATTTTGTGTATAAAGCCTGAGTTATAAACATTTTAAGATCATGTTCCGAATCTAACTTGAAATCAATCAATATATTTTTTCTTCCAGGCAAGGCGTTGGCAGAGTTCCGAGTGACGGACGTTCAGGCGGATATGTCTAAGAAATCTCACACAACATCTGTCAAACTGACAGTGCACAGTCTCCTAGTAGTCGATGCATTACAGAGTTACGGGGCCGACTTTGAGCTGCTCATAGCCTCACACAAGCATTTAGTGTGAGCCAGCTGTTCTTAAAATATTTCAGTCAAATTTTAGAAATCATTCAGAAATGTTTTTACAATATTTTAGACTATATCATTCTTAGTCTGTAACACCTGCTAAATTATCTTTAAAAATGTTCCAATCTGTCTCTTTTAAAAAAAATTAAGTAAATTGGATTAACATTGTCAAATAAAATTTAATTGCGTCCATCACTCTTCCAGCCTGGACAGTCGGAGTGGCAGTATCCGGGGGTCTGATGCCGGGTCCCCCCTCTCCCCCGCCTCCCCTATGTCTCCTGGCTCCCCTGGGGTGGAGCTTGCCTCCTCGCCCCTCTCGTCGGGGAGCTTCCCCACCGGCACCTTCCAGGCGTCCATACAGGATGCCATCCAGTCGGCATTCCAGGTCTTCACAGGTTAGTTTTTGTTTTAGAGAAAATAACATGGTCTTGAGTTAGTGAAGTTAAGTAGACATCGATACCTTTTTCGCTTTCTGTTCTCAATTCAAAATACTTACCGTTTTGTATTTGCTATTTCCATCATGTGTTTTCATATAAAAATTCATGTAATGAGCTTCATTAACAAAAGGGATTTGATTCAGAGTGATTCATGTTATAAAATTTTAGACTTTTAAATTGCCATTAGTTTTGAAATACATAGTTGAAAGGGAATGGAATAAACACACTTGTATTCACAATAAAATAACCCAACAGCCATTGATTGCATTTGCACTAACATGATAACAAGCAAGCAGCTGTCATTTACTGGTATGTCCTCTCTTTGGTCCTGAAGGCCCTAGTCCGTCAGACACCAGTCAACCTGTAGACGATGAGATCAGACCGAGGTCCCCGTTCAGTGTAGGATACCAGAGTGAGGCTCTCATCATTCTGGAATACGAGCAGATCATCGACTCCGGGGCCGACGGGGGAGACAAGACGGGAGACAGCATGCACATCCTCAACCTCCAGTTCAACAGTCTTGACTTCATTGGTAGGTGGCAGTCACATCACAGTATTCCCTTGGCTTGTGAAGAACTATAAATGACTTATCTTCACAAGTTCAAAATTAATATTCTTTATTGCATGCCTAGCTATATGTATTGATGATTACAAAATGATTTGCTGTAAAGATTCAATTCATGTTTCAATGTCTCTATATATTGTTATTTCTTGTTTGCTTGGTTATGTTGCTGCTTACTTTTATGTATTCCATGCCACCAATTAGCAAGTGATTATCAGCGAAAATTTAACTAGGAAATGCAAGAATATTTTCTCCTTTCAGCAAATCAAGAAACCATTGTAGAAATCCTCAGCTTCCTGAAAAGAGCATTCCCGTCAGCTGATGACAAGAAGATATCCCGACCAAGAACAGATCGGTTACACTCGCTCCGACAGGACACCATCATTGTGAGTCATTGAACACACTCACAGTAGTAGCTGTCATCTATTGAATGTGTTAATACAAAATCTGTTCAGTTACTGAAGCATTGACTAGTGCAAAGTCTAGTAATTGTATTTGTGCAATATATGATGACGCTCAATGCCGAGCTAGTTTGAGATGTGGTGAGATCTTTGGGTTTCATTTAGGAATAGAACAGCAGAGTAAAGTTGGGTAAAATTAAAGATAACCAACATCAACAAAATGTCCTAAAAAATGACAGTGTGTTGAAGCAGTGGAAGAGTTTGGTGCAGTTAATGTTTGGAGGTGAAACCTGTACCTGACCTGCAAATGATGTTTCAGATGAAGCGATTTAACCCCTGACACATTAAAAAAAAATTTAATGCTCTGATGAAGGGGGCTGAACCCCCAAACATGTAACCGCCTCAAAAAAGGCTTAACCCTGAAACATGTACATAAGCTTCAAAAGTGGTGTTTCTAATAAATAAACCCTGAAATATGTCACAGCAGCAAACTTTCCTCGTCATAACACAAGTTCATCCTTCTTGTTTGACATCTGTTATCTCCCTTTAAGTGTATTTGTCTGATGTTCCAGCCTAAGAAAGAGAAGATGATGGTGACAGCAGACTTTAAGAGACTCAACATACTGCTGCCCAGATTCAGTGAGAAGGAAGGACGAAAGATTGGCAAGAAAGTGGCAACTGCTACTATGTCAACAGCCAAAATTGAAGCTAGCTTAGGTTTGTAGTTCCAGACTTATATGAAACATAAATGATTTATAGAATGTGAAAGGAAAGTGTTTAACTTATTTTCTATTTCAATATGAAGTTGCATACCAATTGACTGACAACCCATATTTCAGGTTTTTAGTTCTGTTATGATGTAACAGTAATATGTAAAATGTGCTCGTTAAGCCACACTAGTGTTTCAAAAGTTAACATATTGTTTTTATTAAAAGTCTAAATATTTAAAGAATAATGAAAATGAGTTCTTTGGCTTTGAATACTTGAGATAGATCTTATTATACATATGTTTTGAGTTATTTCTTACTTAACTATTTATACAGATGAGAGCTGGCAGATTGAAGGCAGTCTTGGCGGTCTACACCTGACAGATGTGACACCTGAGGGCTCGCTGTACCAGCAGGTGTTCAGTGTCGGGGAGAGTCACCTGGACCAGCCGGAGGAATACATCTCACCTCGCATCATTCCATCAGCCATGTACCAGACAGCCAGAGATGACAACGTCTTCACCAGCACACCTAGTGTCAAGAAGGCCTTGTCCTTCAATGTGAAGAAGACAATGTTCGAAGGTGGCAGGGATGACCCTTTCAGAAGAGCCATTCCAGAATCGGATGAGATCTACGCTGACTTCAGCATGGCGTCTGTCTACTACACGCATTCCCCGCAATTCCTGAATGAACTCATGGATTGTATGTCAGAGTTCAAAGATTACATGTCCGAGTTTGCATCATCCATTGGTAAAGCTGCCACTGAGGTTGCCATGGGTTTAGTAGGTGGACATAAGGAGTCCCATGATCTTAATGCTAGTAATCTGAACCGAGATGTGTCGCTCGGTGACTTGACTGACACTGTCCTCTTAGACAGTACGTTCGGATCCCTCACGGATCTGTCCAGTAAAGGAATGAGTGTCAAATTCACAGCTCGGATGGAGACTCCTATCATAGCTCTTCCCCGCACTCCTTCTAGCTATCAGGTGTTGCTTGCACATCTTGGTGAGATCACAATCTCAAACTCTAGTCTCACAGAGTCCAGCACAGCTTCCACTGTTCAAGATTCCTTGGATCAAGGTGAAGAGGTCAGCATTTCTTTGAGGAACATGAATCTGTATTCTTTGGACTTGGAAAAGCATAACAGCAAACTTGGACAAAGTTTATCTGCATCTCTGATGAGTAAATCATACTATAGTCTTTCATATGAACTTGGTGTGCCTATTTTATATGATACTGCCGTCGATCTAGTCATTGCCAAAGAAACTGTAGAAGTGCCAATTATTAACCCAGAGGTAACCACCGACTTTCCAAGAAGTACTCCACAAAAGGTTACACAACCGCCGCAGGTTAGTTCAGTGTTGAATGTGAGTGCCAAGATCAGTCCAGCAGTGAAGCTGGTCCTGTCCAAAGAGGTGTATGAACAGATCCTCCAAACCCTGGACAACCTGACGTACAGTGAAGACGACTTCACGCCTGCACCATCGGCCTCGGCTACTTCAGGAGGGCCACCTGGAGGTCCGCCCAGCTCAAGGCCTACCTCTGAATCTCAGTTCAACCCATCTATGCAGGAGTCGGCTATACAAGAAGGCTTCCTTGCCAAGCACATTCAGTTTGAAGTTCCTCTGTTCGAGGTTGAACTTCGGGGGAACTTTGGGGATGGGGAGCAAGGGCTTGTTGATCTCAAACTGAACGATTTCTCTATGCAATATGCCAAAGATAATAAAGTTGTGACTCAGATGAAATTTAGACTTCGGTCACTCTCAATGGACGATCTGTTGGAGTCTGAGAAGTCGGCCCACAGACAGATTATGATATCCAAGAGTTCTCCGAAAGTGGAGATATTGGATGATCCCAAACCGAAGACCTTTATGTCTACCTCGTGTCCTGACAGCACCATCATTGCTCCTGTTCCGATGATGCCTGCCTCACTACCTTCAAGCTTTCACCAAAAGTCCAGGAAACCAACCCACCAGAAACCAACCACAGCATTCTATATTGGACTTATACAACAACCGAGGATGAAGGGAAATGACAGGTGGGAATTCAGTGTGAATGTTGATAGAATTAAATAGGTGATTCGTTAATGAGATTGACCACAATACATAGTAAATGTTGTATTATAAACATTGACCTCAGTCCATTGAGAAATATGGATTGACTTTTAAATGTCAACAATAAATTTAGTAAGTGCCGCTAAGGCTTAAAGGTGCATCCATTGTGTTTCATAAAATTTTATTTGGCTTTAATACGTTCCAACACACGATATGTGCTGTTTACAATACTAACAAATTCACTCAGCTTGCATATTCATCCCCAATTGCCAAATATATCATAATTACTAGTTTCCAATTAAAATCGAGTAACATCATTATGCATGTGCGTAAACCGAAAGTGCACGTCCTATTTACATGCACAATAGTTATATGACCTATTAAACATTATCAGCCCAAATTTGTTATTTTGCCTGGTCTAAATAAGATTCCAAAATTACGTTTGACTCATTGGCGCGTGCCACACGCAGTGCATTGTCCGGTTTTCGATCAGAAATCGACACTTTTACCTTCATATCGTCAATATACCAAGTCGAATATGATCAAAATGGTAGTTTTCAGTAACAGTTGGTACTTCTCGATAAAGTAAGACCATTTATAACGTTTGGCATATTTGACCCCCAACAACATAATGGATGTACCTTTTAAGTCTGTATGTCCTTTCTGTTTTGTCCAGGGAATTTACTGCCACCTACTGCCTTGTGCACTACTTTTCAGTTGTCCATTATCTTTGCAGAGAGACATTCCCCCACACACCCCCACCCTCCCCCACCCTGAGAGACTGCCTGACCCCCGAGGAGACCCCCACAGAGGATCTTGTGCACATCGATGTGGTGCTTGTCGACAAGAAGGCACCCGAATACAACACCAAGTATAATAAGGTAAGGCTTCTGAATCAACATTCAGAGTATCATAAACTGAGCCTTATCTGAGGAATTCAACAGTGGTTCAATAGAATGTGTGAGTGTGGGTCTCTGTGACAGTTCAACCTGTCACCAGTCGATATCTTTGAAACTTACTTTGAATGGTTTGTTTGCTCAGCCTTCATTGACAGTACAAACTCATGTCTGAATTCTTGATTGGCCATTGACAGCTTTTATATCAGGTAACTTATATGTATTTTGCTACCCAGTATCAGATGATCATAACACATCACGGTAAGCTATCTGAGTTTGAATTCGATTAAATGAGTTGCTAATAGCCATGGACATTTATGATTATTTTCTGTGTTTTTCAGACAAACCGGTTCATCGACGTGAACTTCAGCTGCCTCGAAACGACGGTGAACCTGCAGACCTGGGTGGTACTGTTAGACTTCCTAGGGATGGGTGCAAAAGTTCATGACACTGACTCCGAGACCTCCGTCCAAGATCAGTCAGCAGATGGGAGGAAACTTCATCAACCTGCTGACACTGGTAATTGATAGAAGCTGTGACATGTAACATAGCTTCGCTCTTAAGATTTTCCTCCAGATTAAACTTGACATGCATGGGATGACAGTGCAAATGTTTGGTTTTATATTATTACCTGAATGAGCACCAAACAGTGATTTTATGTGAAGAGATTTTACAAGTTGATGTTTTTGCTTACTGGGAAAAGTTATACTTCTTAACTTATCATAAATGTTAACCTGTGGATCCAAGAATATGTTGCTCAAAAATATTTATAATTCTATTCAGTTTACTGAATACAAGAAGTTGAGTGCATTATATCTATACATTGTACTCAAATTGAAGTTTATATATATGTTGCAATTCTACCGGTATGTAAATTTGAATATATTTTGTATACAGACCTGTGGCCCTTAGACAAATAAAATAATTTGTTTAAAGTGCATAAAATATAAACAAGCAAAGCCAGAAGTTGTTATTTGTCCTCATGGAGTAAACCATGTAACACATCATCTTGCAGAAGATCTGGTCAACCAGGAAATCAACTTCACAGTGGAGAGCTTCACTCTCGTCCTCAACAAGCCCGACTACGAGCTGGCGCAGGCGTCCATGACCAACCTCCAGTCGCACATCAGCAAGAGAGACTTCAATCTCACCTTTAAGGGTCAGCTGGGCAGTCTGTCCTTGCTTGACCAGTCGCCCCACGGGGAGCTGTATCAGCAGAAGTTTGTTACCATTGGGCGACAAGCTCTAGAGTTTGATTTCTTCAAGTAAGTTATGATTATTATTACCTAACATTGCAGAGGTTTAACATTCATCTCCTGTCATATCCCCTCATATTAAAAATGTCAAGCTATGTAGGGCCTTCCTCTTTCTTTTGCATAGCATTGCAGAGAATATGTTGAAATATTCTTTTCATTCAAATGTAATTAATAAAATGATATTGCAAAATGAAAATAATGATTCACGCATCATTTTTCTAACAATTACTTTGGGTACCTCAAAGGATTTGATTCATTATTCTCCTGTCCTTAAACATATTGAACAATAACACCAGAAGTTCAGGCTGAACGTTCATTCTTTTTCAGAAGGGATCCTCCTTGGGGTACATATAGCATAAAAATTCTAATTTTTGAATTATGACAATTATTTTTTTAATAAATAACCATAAAAAAATAATAATTTGATAAATATTTTGCTGATAAATGTTGCCAAAATTGAAAGATTATTTTATTCTTACTATGTAAAGTTTTAAATTATTATTAACTGTGTTATTCGTAATGCAGATATGGTTTCCCTGATGACCAGCTCCAGAGAGAGTATGACATCTTTCTCAAGCTGAGGATGTCGTCCGTACGCTATATCCACACAAACCGTTTCCAGTCAGAGGTTCTGGCGTTCTGTCAGCACTTCCTGCAGCTGCAGGATGTGCTCGGTAGGATGAGAGCTGCGTCTGCAGGACAGAAGGTGAGTTGGATCTGAGGCCTCTAGTCTTCTGTTCTGAATTGAGTTGTTACTGTGTATTTTAAGAGAGCTCTGGGCAAGTTAACCTGTGTTTTGTTGAGTCCGAGTCAGCTCTTAGGTTCTGAGTATTAAATCCTCAATTGAGATATTTGTTTAGAGCTCTGAGTGTCTGTTTTAATTTTAGAACAATGGTACTTAAGTCATGATTTAAAATGACACTGTAACATCCCTGAGAGAGGATAGTTTTGTAAAAGAATGCTAATGGCCTCTAATCAGAGGTCTACAATGTTAATTACTAGGCCATAGATAGACTTACAAATTACAGTTAACTGCAACATTTATAAATATTATACACATATGTTTCTATCTGCAGATAAGTGAGAGTGCATCTAGAGGATCAAGAATCAAGCTGGACATTGTGGCAGGATCTCCAATACTGCTCGTGCCACACAGCTCCAAGACTGATGATATCCTAGTGGCCGATCTCGGTACACTCAGACTGGTCAACAAGTTCATTGTGGATGGCAGAGAAGGAACTAGCAGATACGAAAGAAAGTGCAAGGAAGGTCCCCTCAAAACCCAAAGTGACACTGACGCCCGAACCAAGAGAAAAGGATTTCAAGATGGAGTCGTTCATCGTGCAATGACAGAAAGCATGTTCGGACAATACTTTGCTCCACCGCCTACCACTGATCCCATGTCTCAGAGCATATACGGAAGTCTGGATTACGATATGCGAGAGGTGGATCCTGTAAATCTTGACGAGAGAGTGTACCTCGTTCAGGATGTGGCAGATATAAAATCTCCCGAGAAGGAAGGCTCCAGCGTTGATCCAATAGCAGCAGGAGTTCAAGCTGCAGCCAGCATCAAGCGACCCTACAGTGATACACAGCTCAACCTCTCACAGAAGCAGAAGGGGGATGGGTCAGCTGGGAACGGTGTGCAGGACAATCACAAGTGCATGCTGGACGTGTGGTCACTTAGCTTGACCGACATGGACCTGTTTACTGCGCGCAGGGTCAACAAGAGGGAGTACAGGGCAGACAATCTTGCTCGGGACATGGAGTTCTCCTCCTGTGTTGTACAGATTGAGGTAAAGAGTTGTGATGTTTGTGTACTTGTGTAAGATGTAAAGGGTTCAAACCTTAAGAAATGTCCACTCTCCATGAAATGGTTTAATATCTAGAGCGTTTAAGTGCAGACTAATTTTATGAAGAGTTGGAAACACAATCGAGCCCATCATTTCAAATCCTAAATAGCCACTGCTCCAACATTTTTTTCAATGCTGACTTTTGATGGGTTCTCACTTCAAAGCTACGTAATGAAGTGATAATGAGTTTCTTCAGAACTGAGTGATCTGATATGATTTGCAGGAACCTGTTCATTCCTGATAGCAAGAATGTCGTTTTATGGTAATTCCATCCCCAAATAATATATAATTCAATGATTCAATCGATGAGTCCCCCGTTACAGTCAGGGAACATCCTGCGAGAGAAGTGCCAGCTGGAGCTACACGTGGAGAGGAACCTGGAGTCTGACCTGAGTCACAGCGCCCCGGACTGGCAGGTCAACGGCAAACTGTCATCCATGTACTGCCACCTGGACCTCGTCCAGTACAAGCTCATTCGTGGCATCCTCGGACACAACCTGGGGGAGAAAGTTGAACAGTTCCGGTCGCCCATGATGACTCACCTGCAGGACCCAAAGATACAGGTACGTGTCTCTTTGGATAGCACGTAGGGTGCTTCCTTGACACAAGGCTAGCTTACTTTTCTCACTTAACTGTTAGTGCCCAGAGCGGCCAGTTTACAATTATCACAACACAATTACATAGGGAATTGTTCGCTATTAGAATGGAATATTCTGAGACCCAGAGGTAAAAGTCCAACTTTCCTCACGCCAGTCTCCATCACTGGCTACATTAATCGTACAGCATTTTCTTTACTTTTCTCTGCAAAGATGGCAGTGCACTGCACCTGAAATGCAAAGTGGGCTCTGATTTGCCAGCACAGAAAGGTGATGGAAATGCTGCAAGGCTTAATGTAGTCACTGATGGAGACTGGCGCAAGTCATGCCTTGCTAGGGAAGTTGGTAAAAGTCTAGAATTAAATATCACATCCTTCAGATGTAATTTGAAGAATGAAATGCTTTGATTAAGAGATTTGACTGTCAGTCAGGAATGGCAGATTAAGAAAAGTTAATGAAGTTCATTTGAGTATGAAGTTATTGTTGAAAAATGTTTATGACATGTAATATTACATGATGAGTAGAGAGTATTCTATAACAAAATGAGTTAATGAGTTCCTTATTTTTGTAATGACAGACGGTGCTGAGCGGTGACGTATACAAGTGTATCAGTATGGTGGTGGACCTCCACAACGTCAGTGTGGAGCTGTTGATGACTCATAGTCAAGGCCCGCACTGTCCCGAGGTCTCCCTGGCCAAGATGGACTTCATCCACTCACAGCTCTCCTACGAGAGCTTCTCTGATCAGACGAAGGATATTGATCTTGTCTCACATGAAATCGTTGTCGTCGATACCAGATTCAAGAGTATGTGTTAAATTTAAGATTTAAATAAACTTTCGCACAGCATTCTTCAATATATGTCTGTATGTCTCTCAAGGAAGAATGACTTCTATTCCTAGAGATTTCGGAGAGGTATTTACATAGGCCAATCCCTTCATTTTCATGAATAAATATTGTTTAAATCACTTCTATTCCAACAAAATCCTTTCACCTTTCACAAAATGTTTTACCATAATGTTGTATCTCTACTTGCAGCTCAGCCAATGAATGCCCGACCGAACGTGTTTGTGACCGTGCTGCAACCATCAGCCGAACGTTGGAGCAAGGATGGCCTGCAGATGGAGCTGCACTATCGGTCGTGTCCAATCAGCACGCAGTTCACCATCCTGTTGAACAACATGAAACTCATGTGCATCTTCGACTGGCTGCTCAGTGTGCAGGAGTTTCTGCTCACAGATGCCGAGGATCCTTTCAAAGAAGGTACTACTTATTATGTTAACATTCATTCTAGATTGTTTTGACCTTTCCTCGACGGTAGGAGAAAATAACAAAGAAAAGAATTGTTTCAGCTGTTGTCAAGAAATTTTAATTTATGAAAGGTGTAATAAACATAACTTGTTCTTTACTTATTCACAGAAATTTTTCTGCTGACTAATGTGTTATGACAGTTAAAACAATATTTGACCACTGAAACTTGTTTAAAAAGATGTTAAGAGAAGATTGAAACATTCACTATCACTTCCCTTATTCTTACCATCATATGTCAGAATGTCTTTAAATACTGTGATTGATACTCTGTATTTTACAATCCATTTCTTACAGAGTCGCAAGAAGAAGCTCAACCAGAGATTGTGAAGGATCTGAAGAGGAAAGATATCGGTCGGACAACAAGTCCATTGACAGTGTCTCGGGGCATCATGACAAGGAGAGGACCGTTTGTTGAAGAGGTCAGTTTTAATGAGCTCACAAAGATGACTTGTTCAATTCTATGCTCTTTACCCTGTAACCTTTGACCTTTAGCCAGTGGCAAATCCCACATTATTCAAAATGTTAACAATTTGTAATTGCTGCAATTTGGTCACTAAGAATTGGTTGCTTAAGAATTAACATTTTCCTTGAAAACTTCTGTTGACATTTTGCATATTTGACAAGTTTCATAACAATGATGGACATCTTACTGCTTTATCACATTAAACTCAAAATATTGCTCTGTCTCTCTAGTTTTCATGTAAATCAAAGTTTCAAAGTTTAGCAAAAATGTTGTCTTTTCAAGGTACCTGTTCCGTTTGAACTGAAGCTGAACATCACTGACACCCAGTTTGTGGTTGTGGAGGATGCAACAACTATAGACACCAATGCTGTCATTTTGAAGGTAAAACAATAGTGCAACATGATAAACTTTTTGTGTACAAATTTGACTTAGGTTATAGGTATTTGCACTTCAATTTTTAGCTTGTCATGCCTTTATGGAAATACTTGAATCAAGATTATGTAATCTATCCATGAAACAGAACTCTTGCAAATATTTTTTTCCCAAAATGTTAGCTAAAATAGTAAAAGCTTTAAGCTGACAATAGCTTTTGAATGCTCACATCTCTAAAGATATCCTTGGTCCTTGCATTATCTGCAAAACGTTCATGGAAATTTTCTTTCCAAAATTACTTACCTTACCTTACTTCTCTTCTCAAGACGACGGCAGTGTTGATGTACAAACCACAAGCCCGAGACAAGGTGATGACGTGCAGTCTACAGAGTATCGAGGTCTTCTCCTGTTGTCTGATGTCGGAAGAGGATACAGCACTCTCTATAGTGGACCCCATGTCTATCAGTATCGAGCTCAATGCTAACCCCCTCCCCGACCTACGACCTACACCCTCAGCAGGCTTACTGGACGTGAAGGAGGCAGATCAGAGACAGCTCTTATTGGAGGTTTGTCATAATCCAGTTCTCTAAATATGTGACATGTTTTATTATCCCCCACCACAAAGTGGAAGGGGGATATAGGTTTGGGCTCTGTCCATCCATCCATCCATCCGTTCCTGGGTCCCTCCGTCCGAGATAAAGGGGACAGCTTTTCTCAGAAACCGTTTAAGATAGGATTACCAAATTTGGTGTGTCGTTTGAGGGCATGAATACCTTGATGGAGTTCCGAAATGAGAAGCCCGTGATTATTTTTTACGGAGTTATAGCCCTTGTTCCATATTTGTGGACTTTGTTCATGGTATCTCCAAAGGGGACAACTTTTCTCAGACACCATTTAAGAAAGGATTACCAAATTTGGTGCGTTGCTTTGAGGACATAAATACCTTGATGGAGTTTTTTACGGAGTTATTGCCCTTGTTCCGTATTTTTGGACTTTGTTCATGGTATCTCCAAAGGGAACAGCTTTTCTCAGAAACTATTTAAGATAGGATAACCAAATTTGGTGCGTTGCTTGAGGACATAAATACCTTGATGGAGTTTTTTACGGAGTTATTGCCCTTGTTCCGTATTTTTGGACTTTGTTTATGGTATCTCCAAAGGGAACAGCTTTTCTCAGAAACTATTTAAGATAGGATAACCAAATTTTGTGTGATGCTTGAGGGCATAAATACCTTGTTGGAGTTAAAAAATGAAAACCGTGCAATTGTTTTTTTCGGGAGTTATTGCCCTTGATCTTTTTTTTTTCGAGGTAATTTCAAAGGGGACAGCTTTTCTCAGAAAATTTTTCAGATAGGAGAACCAAATGAGTTGTGTAGCTTGGGGGTTTGAAAATCAGAATAGTGCGATTCAGGTATCTTCAAAGGGGATAACTTTTCATTGAAACTGTTGAAGATCAAATCAGTTGTGTGGCTTGAGGGTATCGATACCTTGATGAAATGAAAATGTTGAGTGCACAATTATCTCTTCTTGAATTATTGCCCTTCTTCCAATTTCTTGGGTCTGGCGGGGGATGTTGATGACTATGTCTTCTTGTTCTGATTAAATTTAGATTTTACTCTTTGACCCAGAATATAAGAATAAACTAAAGTCCCTTAATTTGTTTACATTAATCCTTTTCCTATGGGTCCAGGAAACTCCATTTTTAGCCAGTATCCAGTCCAAGATTTTCCTTTGTTAAAAAGTTGTAATGCCTGTAAATTGGCCATTCAGAATGGGTTGGAACCAATCAATTCACCTATCAAATGTTAGCGCTATAGCTTGAAATCTTTCAACAATATTTTGGATCTAATGGAATCGTCAGTGCCAGTTCTTTTTTAGAATTAAACAGTTTTCAAGCTAATGAGGCCTGTTTCATCTTCAGTATAAACTGGAACATTTCCTTGCAGGTGAACTTTAACAACATGACAATCCGCGTGTCGTACCATGACATCATGCTGTTCCTGTCCATCCTCAACTCACTGCCCCAACAAGCTCTCCAGGCCAAGCAGAGACACAGCCAGTATGCCGGTACCACCCTCGAATATGGTCAGTTGTCTCCAATTTCCCATTGTCTTTTGTCTTTTTCTCATTTCTGGTAAAATAAGTGACTGTTTTATTTTGAACTACCACAAAACCTTTTGTCATTTAGGTCTTTTAACTCTTTGATTCTTTTTCAGAAGGGATCCTCCTTGGGGTACTTATTGCATAAAATCCTAGATTTTAGATATATGACAGGTTGTAACTATATTTTCCACATAAAATTAGTTAAAAAACTAAAAAACCGTACTTTGGGTCACCCCTTTCGAGCCTCACCCCTTACGGTTGTCATGCAACCAAGGGCGGTAACTCTAACCTCACCACTTTCCAATCTGTCATTCTAGTTGACTGGTCGCACGAAGTTTTTTGCTCTCAAGTTTTCTGAGTTACGTCTTCCGATCTTGAAGAAAATGGCCCAAAAGCAATCTGTATGTGTGGTAACTTCTACCTTTTTACAGTAGGGTCGAATGGCTTCACGGTTTTAGTCGTAGATTTCGTGTATTTGTAACTTACTTTCGCGCACATGGCGGGAAAGTCGACCCAAGATGGCGGCCATTTTTTCTCGATCGATGTGTTTTGATCGTGGAATTTGGTTAGATCTGGGCTTTCCACGTTTATATATATATATTTTGGGGTTTCATATTCGATTTCTGTAAGTATTTCGAATAGCCCACTGGCCTGCATGCAATTTAGAAAATTACATGTTCTTTTTCTTCCAGGGATGTTTAGGGGTGTGGCCATGTTTGTTTACGTTTGTACAACTTCGCATTTGCCATTCGCCTCTGCTATTGTTTTTTACATGCATGTTACAAAACAATTACATCTCATTCCCCCATGTATTTGTATATATATTCTTTAAGAAATTATATATATACGCATGTTGCAAGGATCGGTCTTGAATGGCTATTTTGTTTCTAGCCTTTCAAGCCGTGTTCCCTGTGTAATGGACCTGTCTCCATAACGGACGGGCATGACGAGTGCTTGCGCTGTCTCGCACAGGATTTTCATCACCCTCTAAAGTGTGATATCTGCAAGGCTTTCACCCCTAAGGCCAGGGCCAGACGGGATGCTGACCTGGAGTTTTTTGCTAGTGCCTTGTTGCAGAGCAAGGACATAGCGAACCTCGACCCTCCATCTAAGGCTAAGAAGCTAGCTAAGGCTAAGCTTAGTGGTAAGAAAGGTAAAGGTAAGGCTTCGGCCTCCGCGACTGTGTCCTCGATGAAGTCGGTCCTCGATGGTTCTTCATCCGAGGCCGACTCAGTCGAGGACCGGCGGGGGGCCTCAGCCGGGGAACGTACCCACCCTCCCACCCCAACAACAACTAATGTAACACCTAACGCTAACCTTTTTGATATGTCGCAATTCACTGCAACCATAACACAGCAGATGAAGGCTATGATCGACTCGGCGGTCTCGGGGCTCCGTACGGAGCTCCGGGCCCCGAGTCGGGAGCCCGATGCTACTCCGGCAAGGGGAGAACTCGATCTCGGCATAGTCCAAGGCACGCTTTCTCCCCGGGGTCCCCACCTCCCAGGTTCACCCCTGCGGAGCATGGAGCCCCACGCCAACACACAAACACACCAGCACTCCCAGACACCTGGCTCCGGGCAGGTCTCGTCTGGGGGACCGCTGGCCCCGCCTAACCTGGAACCACTCCTTGGTGTTGGTTCCCAGGTGACGGCTACCACCTCTACTCCAGGGTACGAAGCGCCTCCTGTGCTTCAGGATCAGCGTGCTCGGAACCCTGCCCCGTGCTCCGAGACCCCCGGCCTAGTGTCGGGGTCCTCCGGATCGCACGTGGGACCCAAGAGCATCCCCGGGACCCAGGTCTCGGGGGACCCACTCGAGCTCGGTCCTCGAGCTGGGGGCTCGGGACAGCCGGCGACAGCTGACGGGTTCTCTCGGGGCCTTGTCGACGCCCGTGACTCTTTCCTTGTGGACTCCGAGGTTGGCTCCGGCCTCTCGGAGCGAACGGGGATCGAGTTCATGGACGTCGATGAGGTTCGGGAGGACTCGGGTTCTTTACCAGCTGCCGCTGCCATCAGGAACCTCCGTGGCTTGATCGCGGAGGCTATCCCTGGTGTTGCTGCCCCGGTCCTCGAGCCCGAGGACATGGACTACCGCTTGTCGGGGGAGGCCTTCGCTAAGAGCAAGGCTCCCGTAGTGGGGCTCCGCGTGCTCCCTTCACTAATGGACGAGCTAGTCGATCCCCTCCTAGCTGGTGCCCGCTCTACCGCCGATCTAGGCTACTTATCTAGGCGGTATCAGCTGGGAGAGGAAGGCTTGTTCGATATTCCGTTGGTGGGGGACTGCGTGTTTACCGCGGTTTCTTTGCACCGGCCTAGGGTTACACCCTCGGTCGGTAGGCAAGGTCGGCGGCTGCCACCCTTCACTGTTGGAGCATCTGAGTTAAAGGTGGTGTATCGGTACTATGAAGATCAGTATCGTAACGCCGCCCAGCAACTCCAGATTGCGGTCCATCAGGCGTACCTGGCCTCCATGCAGGACCAGCTCGCTTCGAAGGTTGAGGTCTCGGGGAATTCTTCCTCTGAGCTCCTCGGGCAGCTTACCGCGGTCGGTGGCCATCTGGCGCGCGACTCTATTAAGTGTTCGGCTAACCAGATGGCATGCGCAGTGGTGGGAATGCGCAAGCTGTGGCTGTCGGCGTCAACTTGGATGCCGTCAACCCAGCAGTCCCTGCTGAATTTGCCTTTCCGGGTCGGCTCTACGCTCTTCCCGGGGGCTCAGCAGGTACTCCGGGACACCGCGGACGTCGTCACGACCTGCCGGGAGACCTCTAAGGTTCTCTCCGTGCAGGATCCAGACGCCAAGCGCGCACGCGTGTCCAACCCTCCCCCTGCTCGTTCCTCAGCGCCGACTGGGAAACCAGCTTGGATGTCAGCTAGTCTGAATCAAGCTGGGGGCAGGGGCAAGGGTCCCAAGAAGCGTGGCGGGAAACACCAGCAGCCATCGGGCAAGCAGGGGTTTCGGGGGCGCGGGAAGCCAAACCAGGGCTCCTAGCTCCTCCCGTACCGCTCGGGGTGTCCAAAGTTCCGGGGGCCGGAGTGCCGCCGGAGACGGACACCTTATGCTTATTTGGACACATCCCTGTTGGCGGCCGACTGTCGAGGTTCATAGACGCTTGGGCCAAGGCCACGTCAAACACCTGGGTCCTGTCCACACTCAGGGAAGGCCACATGCCACAGTGGAAGCGCGGTCCACCTTCATTTACCGGGGTGCGGCACACGAAGGTGCCCTCCGCGCCGGAGAAGGTGGACATCCTCCGCTCAGAAGTCAAAGCGTTGCTGAGCAAGGCTGCGATAGAGCTAGTGCCTGTGGGCCAGGAAGAGAGCGGATATTATTCCACATACTTCCTGGTGACCAAGAAGGGCGGAGGGTTCAGACCTATCCTAAATCTAAAGATCATGAACAAACTCATAGAGGTACCATCGTTCAAGATGGAGACTCTAAGGTCTGTGATTTCGTCAGTGCAGGCCTAGGTCGGGGAGTGGCTATCCTCCATAGACCTCAAAGACGCTTACCTTCACGTACCGATGCACCCAGACTTCAAGAAGTTTCTGCGGTTTGCATTCGACGGGAAGTGTTATCAGTTCAGGGTGTTACCCTTCGGAATCTCAACGGCTCCGAGGGTATTCACCAAGCTCATGCTGGTAGCTGCTCAGGTAGCCAGGTCTCAGGGCAGGTGTTGTCATCCCTACCTGGACGACTGGCTCCTCAGAGCGCTGTCTCAGCTACAGAACCACGAGTCCACCCAGGCTATTCTGCACACGTTGGTCTCGCTGGGGTGGATCGTGAATCTCAAAAAGTCGGAGCTAGCCCCATCACGGGACTTAGTCTTCCTGGGCTCCAGGTTCCGGACGGAGCCGGGGATCGTATCCCTGGCCCCGGACCGGGTCCCGAAGATCCTCGGGGCTGTGAACTCGTTTCTCAGCGCTCCAACCCACACGGCTCGGGTCTGGCTCCAGCTCCTCGGAGTCATGGCAGCGACCATAGACGTGGTTTGGAGGTCCCGGCTCCGCATGAGGCCCGTCCAACAAGCTTTGGCGGGTCTGTGGTCCCACTTGGAGTCTTACGAGAAGCTGCTCGTCACTCCGGGGTGGGTCTTACCACACCTCTCTTGGTGGACCAATGTCGATCACCTGACTCGGGGTTACCCCCTGCAGGCTCCGGCGCCGACCCTGACTGTTCAGACCGACGCCTCCCTCACGGGATGGGGCGGGGTTCTGGGATCTCGTACGGTCTCGGGCCTGTGGTCACAAGCCGAGTCTCAGATGCACATCAATGTGTTAGAACTCAGGGCGGCCAGGCTAGTCTTGCAACATCTGAGGGATCAGGTGAGGGGTCAGGTGGTCCGGCTTCAGCTGGACAACAGGACCGCCATGGCTTACATCCTCAATCAGGGCGGGACGGTTTCTCCGTCCCTCCTGGAGGAGACGTGGCAGTTCTTCCTTTGGTGCGACGAGGTCGACACCACGGTTCTGCCAGTGTACTTACCAGGGGTGGACAATATTCGAGCGGACGCTCTGTCTCGCCGGATTCTTGCCCCCCACGAGTGGCTACTGGATCGAGAGATATTCGAGACTATCTCCCAGTTATACGGGTCATTCCAGGTGGATCTGTTTGCGTCAGGGACGAACTTTCAGATACCCCAGTTTTGCTCCAGGATACCCGACACTCGGGCTCTCTCCCAGGATGCATTCGAACTGGACTGGACAGACAGAGTTCTGTGGGCTTTCCCACCAGTGCCTCTGATCTCCAAGGTCCTTGCCCGTCTAGCCACTCATCCTCCGTGTCTGCTGGTGCTAATTACACCTCTGTGGGCAGCGCAAACTTGGTTTCCACAGGTACTCAGGTCTCTGGCTATGCCACCTGTTCTGTTACCGTGTCGGCCGGGACTTCTGTCCCAGGACGGAGCCCCCCACCCCAACCCCAGGGTGCAGTGGGTGGCTTGGCCTCTGTCCGGAATCGCCTCCAAAGTAGCGGTATTCCTGCACGAGTTGCAGACACAATACTGGCTTCGAGGAGGGATTCAACGAACATTCAGTATGAAGATAGATGGGCCTGCTATTCGCGCTGGTGTGCAGATAGGGACGTACTCGATCCCTTTTCTGCAGATCTAGTGTTGGTCCTGGAGTTTCTGCAGTCTAGATTGGATGCGGGCTTGGCCGCATCGACTGTCAGAGGTTACTCCACGGCTATTTCAGCCTTTCATGTCCCGGTGGACGGCGCTCTTTTGGGTGCCCATCCATTGGTCCAGCGTTTTTTAGCAGGCGTGGACAGGATCCGGCCTCCTGTGAGGCGGATCAGCCCAGTGTGGGACCTTTCAATAGTCCTCGATTGGCTATCGGGGCCTAGGTTCAGGGATTTGTCTTCACTGTCTCTCCAGTTATTGACCTGGAAGGCAGCTTTTCTAGTGGCGGTGGCGTCTGGCAGACGGGTAGGCGACATACATGCTATGTCCGCCGATCCCGATCTCACAGTCTTCCACAGGGACAGAGTCAGTATCAGGCTGCCAGACTCCTACCGGCCAAAAGTGGCCCACTCCTTTCATGTGTCGGCCCCCATTGAATTGCCCGCGCTTAGACAGCCGGCAGCTTCGGGCTCTCAGGCCTCGCACGATCACATCCTAGACGTGCGTAGGACCTTGAGAGCATATGTTAAGAGAACAGCCTCTATCCGTAGGGATAGTCAGCTTTTCTGCTGTTACGGTGGAGGTAAACAAGGTTTGCCCGCCTCCAAACAGTCAATCTCGAGATGGATTGTCTCGGCAATATGCTTAGCGTATGTTCACAAGGGCCGTGAGCCCCCAGGTGACCTCAAGGCTCATTCGGTTAGGGCAGTCGCGACGTCCAAGGCGTACGCAGCGGCCCTGCCTATCGAAGAGATCTGCTCCGCTGCTATCTGGAGCCAGCCTAGCACGTTCATTCGTCATTACCAACTCGACAGGCTCTCGGGCGAGCGTGCTCGGTTTGGTCAGACAGTTCTCTCCGGTGGGCAGAGTCGTCAACCCCCTAGCTGAATGAGCTGATGAGGGTTGGTCGATCTGTTGTTTTTAATTATTAACTAACGCCACTAATATCCGTTGATACTAAGGGCCCAAGTCCTTTATCCCACGGTTATTTCCCCGGCTGAGGACTCCCGTGGGGTGATCTTTGCTATGGGATTTTTTGTCCTCATCTTCTCTCTTTCAAAAAAGGGGGGGGGGGGCGGGGTTTTCAGACCTGTAAGGCGACTGAGAGTGCGCCACGTAATCCCCAGGTCATTGAGGTTATAGCCCATGGTGGATCCATTTTTGTACTTTGGGTGAGTAATCTCTTGTACTTCGTTTTGCGCCTTCGGGTGCAGTCTGAATGCCACTGCCATTGATTTAATCTTTGGGAGTCTGTCTTATGCAATAAGTACCCCAAGGAGGATCCCTTCTGAAAAAGAATCGAACAAACCTGTATAGGTTCCAGATTCTTTGAAGAGGATCCTCCTTGGGGTAGGGCCACCCACCTCCCCTTCATTCAGCCTGCATGACTGGATTGGAAAGTGGTGAGGTTAGAGTTACCGCCCTTGGTTGCATGACAACCGTAAGGGGTGAGGCTCGAAAGGGGTGACCCAAAGTACGGTTTTTTAGTTTTTTAACTAATTTTATGTGGAAAATATAGTTACAACCTGTCATATATCTAAAATCTAGGATTTTATGCAATAAGTACCCCAAGGAGGATCCTCTTCAAAGAATCTGGAACCTATACAGGTTTGTTCGAATTTTCAAGGATGAGGGCCATTCCCATATTATGCACTTTGATACCTATAAATTGGGCATTCAAAATGGTTTCTCACTAATTAATTCAGCTGTAAAAGTCTTGAAGTATTCTGTATTCTGAAGTATATAGATTTTTGCAGCTATATGCTGTTTACCTCAAACATGATCAAAACCTTCCAGTCACCCTGAATATCTATTATATGAAATATAAGAGTATCAAGAACTTTTTAGTTGAAAGTAATTCTAAATACAGATTACAGAGTAGTTTGTATGTCAATAATACTAAAGTTATGAATTGAAATGTACCTGTTACAGAGGAGAGTGTGAAGACGTTGAGTGAGCTGGGGTTCAGCCGTAAGGACTGTGAGGGGGCGCTGGAGGAATGTAACAGTAACAGGGACGAGGCCGCGGTCTGGCTCACTAAACACGGGACTCCTCTCCCAACTCCGGTCAACAAGCAGAACTTTGCTCTCACCTCAGCTGAGGTATGTTCATGGAGACTAAATTGTGAAACAATTATCTAGAATTAATCAGGTTTTATCATAGATTTGATTTTTAAGTGAAAATGAAGTCGGAAATCGTAAAATCTGGATCAAGTGGATATTTAGCATGAAAATAATGAACAAGTTCTTTTCTTATACAGCTGAAAGCCAACTCTGTATGTGTATGTGTGATCGATGACTGTGGCGACGCTGATGTTCCTCTCTCAGAAATATCCTTCAGTAGTGAGTAGCAGCACTTTACATTATACAGACTGTATCCCTACAGATATGTCTTTCCGGTTGTGAAATAGTACTATTTTATAAAAAAAAAAATGTTTTAATACTGAAGATTTTAATCCATTATTTATGTGGATTTGGGATTTCTGAAGTTCAATGTTTAACATCCTGACTAGTCAAGTGAATATAACAAATTCAGAACAGTACCACAAAATGCTTATAGTTCTCACCACATTGCAGGACCACAGTGGCAGGTTTTCTCCCTGCAGTAATACTAGACTTTGTGATAGAAGTGTAATGCTCTTGATGGTGGAGTTATACCCTAAACCACTCATCTGAAACTGGAGTGTGACAGATCCACATCAACGTAAAAAATAGAGCATCATTGTGTGTGACAATCACATTTCTTGACTGATTTAGGAGTTGAAAGAATATCAATAATCTTTGTTTGCTGTGCCAGATATCCAGTTCAGCCAGACGATGGAGCCGAATATCGAAGGTAGAGCGGTGTTCCAGATGACAGGGGAGTACTACAACAGAAACCTGTCTGGCTGGGAACCCTTCCTCGAACCTTGGAGGTAAAGCATGTGTCAGAGTTATCAATCTGATGGATAGCAAATTGCAGTAATTGAAATTGCAGTTATCTTGGATATTTTAATGATGATTTCCATAATCATTGGAACAATCTCAGGCGTAAGGCGTATATTGCACTCGTATACATGCAAGATTTGGTAGGCCACAAAGGATTTTGCTAAATCGTGATTCAGTACAAAGGATTGCCCAAGACTCATTGCTTAGGCTCAAAATGGGTCACCTCTAAGAGTTGGAATTGATGATGAATGGTTTGAATATTGTTTCAGATGTTTAGCAGAATGGCATCAATTCAAGGAACCAATTGAGAAAATGTCCTTCCAGATTTCAAGTAAGTTTAGCAGTATATTTGTATTTTACCCCTTCATGATATAACTGTTTTATAACTTCAAAGGGGATAAAAAAAGGCATCTTCTTTTCTAATGTAAGTGAGCATGTCAAAAAGATTTAAACGTTGAATTTGCATTCTGACAAGAAATATGTCTTGTGAATTGGCACTCAGCATCCCACTGGTAAGGGTATGTCTAGAATTCATCTTTGGGATGCACTTTAGGATACTGCAATGTTGCCGCCCAAAGTTGCGGTAGGTAAAATTAAATTGGAGAGGTAACTGGCATCAACCAACTAGGTTGTCCGAAAGAATAACATTGTGTTGAGAGAGTGTGATATTGTTAGTCCACGAAGATGAAGTGTATATACCCTGAAACAAGTAACAAAATAACGCTCCCCTCACTACACTGTTATTTTGTATCAGAGCATCCCTGGTCATGGATCACAAATGAAATGTAAAAGCAGTAATTATTTATCTTGTGTTGCAGCTAACGAGGTGCTCAACCTGAACCTGACGAGCACGCTGATAGAGCAGTATCACCTGACCAAGGGAAGTTGGACCGCTGACTACTTGAAAGATAACAAGTGAGTGGTCTCTCGATCTCATTGTTTCATTAATCGAAGTACACAACACGCCCTACATTCACTTTCCACAGTGGTTACTCCTTTCAGATTTCCGATCCTAACCTGTTTTACTTTCTCGGCTCCAGCAAACTTCCTTAGCGGGGGAAAAGGGGAACCTCATACTTTATCCAACTTCTTAACTTATGAAATCTCATGTAACAGTATGTTATGTCAACCGAATGACTTCAAAGATCTTAGCATTTGACTCTAAAGGGTCTTGCTAATTGGCCTTATGTCCTTTGAATATATCTGATGTATATAACACAAATGAAATGGATACCAATGTGAATGGCAGTTACCAAGAGGACACCATATTATTTATGACATCTATAAAAGTGGACAGGATCGTGCAATGTACTTTGAGAGGCTATACTGCTAATCTGACTGTTCAAATTCCAATGAGTTTGGCTGCAATGCTACATTGTTGATACAGTGCATCATCACCCTAGCCGCTGTTTACAGATGTAAATGCAATACTTAGCCACAATAACTCTATTCGCATTTTCTGCAATGATATAAAACTCATTTCCCCTTGCCTCACACAATTTGATATACATAGTATATGTTACAAATATACAGTAGATTTATTTCAGATGTTAAAACTCATGTTAACAAACAGGTATCGATATAACCGTCTACATATTATTTCAGAGACAGTAGCCGCTTGCTACAGAAGGACTCGTCCCACACTGATCCAACAAGATCTTCCAAAGCTCTGAGACGTCGGCAACCGTTCATGCCGTACACAATCCGCAACGACACTGGCTGTGATCTCTGGTACATCACAGCAATATCATCACCGGCAAGGTAAGGAGGATTTTGTTCACTATACTGAACTTGTTTGTATTTAATGGTTATTTTGAAACATTCATCAAACTTCTAAACGGATTGTTCAAAACAAATTCCACTGAGCATCAAGTGACATAATTTTGTTGTCATCTACACATACTCTATGACATTGTCATACATATTTCATGAGGGGGCAAGATAGCGCATGTTAGCAGTGGTTAGCGCGTTCGGCTTCGGATCAAGAGGTCCGGGGTTCGAATCCCGCCAGGGGCACGGCAACTTTGTCTGCAGTAGAGAACTGTTCTACACGCAGTAAGGTTTGGGTGCAATGCTACACTGAATTTCAACGTAGTACCACCCATGGTTCGCTAGGTCCAGCCGCTGCTCGCAGGTTTCACCGCAGTGCATAGCCACATGGCGTTGCGGGCTTTCTCCCTGCCATAATACTAGCAGCCGCGATATAAGTGTAATACTCTTGAAAGCGGCGTTAAACCCAAACTCACTCACTCACTCACTCACTCATAATTCATGACTACAGTTTCCCTAAGGAGGGACAAAGAAATCTGATTTTATCCGCTGTATTATTGTATGATACTACAATCATGGTTTATTTCAGTTATTATTATTTGTGAAAATAAAACTGGACATCAAATTTATAAACTGGTTTTTAACACAAAACTCATGAGTCACAAATCGTATACTTTCCTTATCACACTACCTACACATACTTAGAAATTGACATAAATAATTTAGCATCTACTTTTACTCTATGAAATGACGTAAATAATTCCTAACTACAGTGACCCTAAAGAAGGAATGAATGACACAGGACATGGGCAGATGTACGACAATGCGTACATTCAGGCCTCTGACTGGAAGAGAGTTCTCCCCGGGGAGTCCAAACCTTTCCTCTTTCATCGCAGGGAGAAACTCCGACATAAGGTGGGTAATGCTGAGTCAGTTTCCTACAGCACTTCAACTTGATCCAGAGAGATGAAGAGATCTCCCGCTATGAAAACAAGTTTGTTAAGATAACATTCTTTACTGTGAACATACACAATGTTTTAGAGTATATGCTTACTGCTTTATCCACCTGATGAAGGAGTAAGCATATACTTTGAATCATTGTGTATATGTTCATAATAAAGAAAAATTTTTCCAGAAAATCGTGAAGTCTTACGGAAACAATATGTAAATGCCCTTCAAAGACTAGATCCCCATCTAGTTGAGCTAGAAGAAGCCAATTTGTCTAGCTCGACATGCGGTGTTTTCTTCTCCCTCTTTCCCATTTTATAAGGAAAAACTATGTGTTTACAGAAAACTCACGGGATGCATGTGAACCAGCTGCTGGTGACTGTATCGGGCTGGCATCGACTCACCCCCATCAGTGTCGACAAGGTGGGCGTGTACTTCAGACACACTGAACCAGACAAGAAAACTCCAACACCTAACGCTGTGAGTACAGTTATTTCCTTTAAATTAATCAAGTAATCTTTGTCAAAACGTGCATTTACTTATGGAAGAATTGGTGATGTTATATGTTGAAAGGTGACTTATCAAATTAAACCTTTCCTCCCAGCTGTACCCAGCGCGTATTGTGATAGAGATAAAGCAGGACGGGAGTGCACGGAAGTTGATCGTAGTGCGGTCATCCCTCGTGGTCATCAACCAGTTGGACTGTCCCATGCAGTTCAAGATGACCAGCACCAACGAAACAGGTCGGTACTGCATGCCTATAAACTATCATCATACTGTTTCACATGAACAAATTACAACTGTTACAAATTGTTGGGATATGAACAGAATGTCCCTTTATGAAGAAAATATAGTCTGTAAAGATTTGAATCTTTTGAAAGGTATGAATCAGGTTACATTAGCAAATTAATAGTGAAACAAATTGTTGGAAGATAAACAGAATGTCTGTTTATGAAAATGTATAGCCTGTAAAGGTATGAAGCCTTTTAAAAGTTTGCAACAGATTCATCATTTTAAAGCTTTTGTAGCATTACTTTCCTCCTGCTGAAAACCTAACCATCTTCTCTATTAGTTCTCTGTATCCTACACTATATGCACTACTGTTACAAATAAAGGCTTGTCTACTTGTTGCTGTATTTCACAATAGACCCAGGCTCATGTAGTGGAGACAAGTTCAATGGAAATTGTTCTAATAGTTTATGTTTATGACATAATTTGTCACCAAAAAGTTGCAATATTTTCTATTTAAAATATTTGTAAAAAAAAGAACAATGTTTCCACTTTAGCATATATAGTTTCTTTCTAATACCTTTTCAAATTCATTTATTGCTAATCACATTTCATTCTACTAACCTGTTGTCATGTTTCCACTCGATAGGATGGCACTAGATTATGAAACCTGCCACACACATTGAAACGTGCCATGTTTATTACGACATCTCGTTACAACACACAATTCCATGGATTCATGACATATTACGTCATGGAATTAGGGGATGTGCTATTTATAGATAGCTGTTGATATTATGTATAAGAATATAACCCCTGTCATATCAGTTTTTGTTCACTTCAATTTTATACAAAATGTACTTTTAAATGTTTTAATTTCTTGCATGCATTTGTTTTAAAAATTCATTTCTTTCTGTAAATTATAATATAAGTGTTTATGCATGCTTATTTTCATTTCACAATTTTCAACTTTGTACTCTGTAATGGATCACACCGATGAGATAATGATTTAACCTTTCTAGAAAACATATTCTCCTACAATATAAATTAACATGCAACATGTGGTGTTCTAACTTCTATAAACCTTGAGTTAACAAACTTTCAGAGCTCTCCTCCAATGCTTTGTGGGCTTATAGACATTCTCTGTATCCAAATGGACCGAAAGGTTAGCAAATACTTCTATAAAACTCACAAAACTGAATTTCAGCGTCAGAAAATTTATCAAGAGGCAAGTCATAATCATTTCATTGTAAAGTCACGACTTGAAACTGTGCAAAGATTGTGTTAAATTAAAAACAGTAATGTTTATTTTTGTAATGCATGTCTTTCTTGGTTTTTCGAAATTAATATGTTTGGGTTCTGGGAAGATTTTCCATTAACCCTTAACATGCAGGTTCCGGAATTATCCGGGCGGGCTATAAGCTATTCCGAGGTGTCTGTATACGGATCCCGGATCGCTTACTTAGAATAATTCACGGCTGTCTATGTACTGTGCTATCTGCCATACCGGGTCCCGAGTCGATTGTTTCCGCGACTCGCTGCATGAGAATGGCTGTATTTATGCCTCGCAGCCCGCAATGAGAATAAAACTTTCTTCAGTGTCTGGTCAGAACGTCCAGCAAAATTCACACCAATTTGCGTGTGCATTGTTGACCCGTAACGCATCGATAATTAGCTTTACAAAAGGCCAATTTTGTCCTGCTTCGCTCCGATGGCTACACTGCCCGGCGGCTAATTAGCACCTAAGTGTCTGCACTGCCCCGGGGTGAGATAGGCCCGTACAGGCTTATCTGTCTCGCATCCCGCCACATGGGCAGATAGCCTATGCTTATCTGTCTCGCATCTCGCCACATGGGCAGATAGCTTCTAATTACGGGAAGATATTGCGATAAGCTACCTTTCTCTCGCACTTCGTATCATATGAACCAATTGGTTGTTTTCATTTTTTTTTATACCAAAATAAAGAGGAAAGAATGGCCTTTATTCCCATATAAAAATCGCAATTGCGCTAACATAACTGAAAATACAGCAATCGCACAGAGATAGCCGACTTTCGCACTTTTGAATTTTGATACATGTGGCGCATTTACCCCAATATGCCTCGGCGCTCTATTTCTAAGAAACTACTTGGGATATTTTCATAATTTTTTTATCAGTATATAGATAAAAGAATTGTCTTCAATTCCATATAAAATACGTGTATTTTCGGCAATAACTTTTGATGCGCCAGGTGTCGCGCAGAAGGTGATATTCGGCTTTGAATAAGTGGCGCTCTTAGCATATACCATCATTACGGGCTTTATAACTTGTGAACCGCAAGTCCGATTTTTATAATTTTTACATCATTGTAAAGAGAAAAACATTGTCTTCAATTCCATGTATAATGCGCATGTTTTCGGGAAGAACTCTGCATGCGCAAAGCGCCGCGCCAAAAGGTATAATTTTCGCACTTCATAACTTTTGAACCGCAAGTCCGATTTTTATAATTTTTACATCATTGTAAAGAGAAAAACATTGTCTTTAATTCCAGATATAATGCGCATGTTTTTGGGAAGAACTATGCATGCGCGAAGAGCCGCAATATTGATGTACGCATAAGTGAAGAAGTATGATAATATATAACTAAAATACTGTTCTTTTGATACGCAAATATAGAGCTTTATAAACGATGAACAACTGTCATGACGGAATTTTGTTTCCAGTTTTGGAAAAAAAAATATAACATAAAAGTGAAAATATATTTGAGTACGGGACCCGCCGCTCGGGGAAAAGCCTTTTCGTGGGAATATTTTCTCAGGAAAATATTTCACTTTTCGGAGTTTCTAAAAATGCGTGAACATTTTTGTTACTGATGCCATTTGCGAAAGGTTTTTATTTCTAAAATTCAAATGCGAGGGCGCACCTTTCCAAACCATTTGAATTGAATTTATTATTTTATCTTTTACATTATTGAATAAAAGACGTTTCATTCAATAAGATTTGAAGAATTATTTATATGTGTAGCGGACTGAACTGAGCAGATGGAGAATTTGATTCCTCACCACTTTTATTACCAAAGTTCTTTTGTATCACAATTACTTTTTTAGGTATTAGTTTTTTCGTGAGCAGGGGAATTTCCGACGGGATTCGCCATGACATAATGAGAAAAAATTCCCATGAACATGGGCGTGGTCCGTCATCTTCGGGACCGACCCACAAGTATAAATATCTACCAGGGGGTGCGCGGACCCCCCCGCTTTTGGTCGCCACCCCCCAAACTTTTTGTGCAAATTATTATTTTTTTTCTACTTTGAAATAAAGGTTCGTGTCATTCCGAGGTATGAAGGTTTCTGCTATATATGTCGAGAGGGCATGGGAACCCATTCCCAATAGAATCCGGGGTTCGTCCCATAGGATTGTTCCTCTGAGTCTCTCGTTCTCAAAAGAGAACATGGGAAACCTGTCCCGCGATTGAATCCGGGGTCCGCCGCGGAAGACGGGGACGGGAATTCCCGGAGAGCATGGGAGTATGCTCCCATGGGTCCGGGCTCCGCCTCGAGAGACCGCTCCTTGGATGCTCTGCTTCTCGAAAAGAGAAGTCATTCGGCAACTGACAACCCGAGCTTCCCTGACATAGTAGTTTATTTTCCGGGCCTCGCGCCCGGTGCTACACGTCGCCGAGGAAATCAGAAAATGGTCCGTTTGACATATGCGTCGGAAAAATCGGCGCGATGTCAGAAGCCGTCGGCGCCATCGGCGCTTGCGGCGCAGTCGTCCTAGATGCGCCGGGAGGTTCTGAAACTGGCAAATGAACGTCCATGAAGCTCACATTCATTATCTCTGTATGTTTATTGTCTCTAATCACATGTTATATGTTGCATACATCTAACGCATTTTCAATCATTTACAGGTTGAAGCAGAATGCTGCGCGGACGTGGACGCAAGGCCCTACGACGGCCTAGGACGTTGCATACTAGGACACGCAGCTTTGAAGCCGTTTCAAGCGACGACGACTTCATCAACGAGATCCATGCTGATGAAGCCTCTGATATGGAGTCAACTGACAGTGATGGTAGCAGTGGTTTAGACAGTGATGATGCATATGATCGGGACACTGTAATAGATAGTGAACATGGTGACACAGATGCTCTGAGTGATATAGAGACAGAGATTGCCAGAAAGATTCTAGCCGCCGGTAATTCCACCGAAGAAGACTTTAGTGGTTTTGAGGAGGAGTTTGCCGAAATACCACAATATAATCATGATAATTCACAGACGTTTGATGAGTGGGTGGATGGTCCGCGGCCACGTGTAAACTTGCCTTTCACTGGTCAAACTGGGTTGCGCCAGTTCATAGAACTTCCTGAGAACCCTGAACCTATTGACTTTTTCAATTTGTTTATACATAATGATGACTATGAGGATATGGCAACGGAAACCAATAGATATTTCAAACAAGCAATGGAGGACAAAATTCTAAGACCCCGTTCAAGAATGCAACAGTGGCAAGACACTAATGCAGAAGAGATGAAGGTATTTGTAGCCATGACAATTGCCATGTCATTGGTTGTGCAGAGAAACTTTGCTGATTACTGGTCAACAAGTGATGTTACCTCAACGCCTTTCTTCGCCAAGTGCATGCCCCGAGACAGGTTTTGGCTTCTTATAACCTACCTACACTTGGCTGACAACAGGAGGATGCCGGGCCGTAACACCCCGTGCTTTTCACCAATAAATAAACTGGGACACTTGTATAACCGGATAGTTCACCGTTTTTCAAGAGTGTATAAACCGCATCAAAACATTTCAGTCGACGAGGGCATGGTGCCCTGGAAAGGTAACTTATCTTTCAAAGTTTATCTTCCCGACAAGCCTAAGAAGTATGGGATAAAGGCTTTCATGTTGTGTGACTCGCACAACGGATACGTTTGCAAGTTCAAACTCTACACTGGAAAAACGAATGAACCGGTTTCTGAAGGTGGCAAAACTTATGATGTAGTCATGGACTTGGTGAACGACTACGTTGGACAGGGGCATCACATCTTTATGGACAACTACTATTCGTCCACAAATCTGTACATAAATTTGTGGGAGCGGGGAATAGGTGCCACGGGGACGTTGAGAGCCAATCGAAAGGGACTTCCTGATTCAGTCAAGAAACCTAAAAAGAAAGCCAAGCAAGGGGACATGACAGTTTCTCACAACCATGGCCTACTCGTTCTTCGCTACGAAGATAGAAAATCAGTGCTTCTCATGTCTACTGTTGAAGATACACAACTTGAACAAACAGGGAAGAAGAACCGGGCAACAGGGGAACCAGTTCTCAAGCCGCGCATTGTAACAACGTACAACAAGTACATGGGAGGTGTTGATCGGGCCGACCAGATGTTGTCGTACACGCCGTTCCGAGTGAAGACCCTGAAGTGGTGGAAACGGGTTTGGTTTCACGTTCTCAACGTTGCCATGTTGAACTCTTACATCGTTTATAAAGAATACAGCAAAGATAAACCTCTAAAAACAAGTCGGGAATACAGGAAGGCTTTGGCGCAACATATAGTAACATTTGCGGACAAGGAACAAGTTCCATCACTTTGCAGACGTCCCCGTGGTCGGCCGAGCACGAGCGACGAGAGTGTCACTCGTCTTCATGGAGGTCACTTTCCGACGAAGATTGAGCCTGTCGGAAGGAAGAAAAACGTCACAAGGATGTGTGTGGTATGCTCTAAGGCAAAACGCGCCGTCCTCGCAAAACAGATTGAAGAAGGCAATGGGCCAGCAAGGAAGAAAAAACGAGTAGGCAGAGAGTCTTCTTATGAATGTACAGATTGTAATGTTTCTCTGTGCGCCGCACCATGCTTCAAACTGTACCACACCGCCACTGACTATTCCAGGGCTTACATCACTGCCACGGAAAAAGAAAGAAATGAAGAAGGGAATGAAGAAGAAGAAAATTGAAAGTAAAGAGAGCCGAAGTGTGGACAACCAGTATATACACATTATATACATACCTTGTTAGGTCCCTAAAGCTGTTCTGCGCACAACCGCAGGTAAATTATTGTGTATATTTGTACGTAAATGCATTGTAATTTCATTGTAATACATGTCATTGCAAATAAAATATTTTTTATTTTATCAAAGAGACAGAGAAAGTGAATGCGAGCTTTCATTGGAAGTTCAGCCAGAACCGCATCATAAAAAACACCCATAAATGCTGAACCGGGTGGCCGATTTTCATAAAACTTACATGGGGTAAAGAGGAAAGATTCGGCTTTGATTCAATATAAAATTTATACATGCGCACGAAAAACTAAAGTTGCGGCACGTGCCCCGATATGCGCGATAGTCAAAAAGTTGCCTCAAAGTACCGAGGGTACCTTCATTTGGCCCGCTATAGCTTCCGAACGAAGTTGCGCATTTTTTTTCTTTTTACATCATCGTAAAGAGCAATAAATTGTCTTCAATTCCATGTATCATATGTATATGCGCAGCGAAAAATAAACATGCGGCAAATGATGCGCCAGATGTCGCAAAAAGTTAGTTTTTCAAAAATGAATTTTCTAAGTACTGGGGGTGCCTTCCTTACGCTCTTCATATATTGCGAACCATTTGACGTATTCCAATAATTTTTATATCATTGTAAAGAGGAATAAATTGTCTTCAAGTACATACGTGTTTCGCATGCGCGCGAAATAATTTACGATTTTTTAAAGCTGGAAATAAAGACAAACTTTACACCGCGCAACATGTATTGCGTTCGCCGCGGTGATTAGTGTATGCTGTGCTCATTAGTACCCATTAGTTCCACGCGCGCTCGGCTCTGGCACCCTCGAGGAGGTCTCGAGGAGGTCTCGAGGAGGTAACGGTACTGTAATTAGCACAGTCCCGGGGGGACCAAGCAGTGCCAGTAACTTGGTGCGCGTCGGGACCATTCACGTGGTACTGTCGGGGTAGCGTCACTCTCCTTTGGTTGGTTATATTTTCTGAACCATAAGTCGTATTCTAATAATTTTTACGTCATTGTAAAGAGGAATAAACTATCTACAAGCACATATAAATTTCGCAATATGCGCGCTCAGGAGTTTTGATTTCATGAAGCTGGAAATAAAGACAAACTTTAGATGACAATAGAATTATAACCATAGGTCGCATTCTAATATTTTTTATATCATTGTAAAGACAAACATCTGGTCTTCAAGTCCATATAAAAATTTCAGTAGCGCGCTCCAAATTCATGATGTTATAAGGCCCGAATTAAAGACAATCTTTACAAAGTAATAGAAAAGTAAAGAAAAATCGTAAAAAAATAATTCGAAGATGCGGGTATAAAGCAACCATTTGTGTACGGGTGCCGCGACTTGAATTTGTATTCAACGCCCGTATATAGCCCGTATTCGCCATGTAGATGCGGTATATTTCGTAAAAACGGTACCGGAATCGCCGCCTGGAAATTCCGCCAGCAGAGCTCGTTAGTGCCTAAGCTCAAACTACTGCTGCGAGCTGCGAGCCTGTAAATTCCGCCACAGGGGCTAAAAAGGGTAAAATATATATACGCAACGTAAGGGTTAATGTCTTTTACTTTTCGCACTCTATATCTTGAATTCACTTTTCATCCTGCATGCTTAACAGAGGTATTATCCCAATAGTCAGCTATATATGTATTCCATTAATTCATTATCATAAATTCACCAGGCCAAATATACCAATGTCACCTTATTTCTGCTTACAAGGAATAGTAAACTAATGATGGGATGGTGATGTAACATACTGACCCAGTGTCCACCCAACCCACTATTTTACTGCCAAGCTGCTGCTCCAATCCTCGAATGCAGTTACACTATTCAGGGTATATTTCATAAGAGCAATAAGGAGAAAATGTCTCATTATCAGCCTACAGTTCATTTATTCTTTAGAATTCAAATCTATCATGAATATATGGAACTATACTTACTTTGCTACCATTACAAAAAGTTTGATTCTCAAATTCCCATACCAGAATACAAATGGACATTTTGGTGAAGCAGTTACGTGTGTTCAATCCAAAATCCTCTCTTCATTATTAATGCTTTTGAATAAGAAATTGATATTAAAAATTGAGTTTCCCTCTCTCCCTTTGTTTGATTACCCATGAATTAAACTACCATGAGTTGTCTGATATCAATGCACCCTCTACAGGAACCAATCACCAAACTTGTTCTATCCTATTCCAGGACAATTGTTCAGCCATGGTCCATGCTTTTGACATCCTTCATACTTACCTAAACTTTCATTTTCATATATCGCTCTATGAAGTTTTTCCTTCTTCTCTACAATTCCACCTGTATTGCAGGGTACGAGTGTATGACTCTGAGA
This sequence comes from Gibbula magus, assembly GCA_936450465.1. NCBI lineage: Eukaryota > Metazoa > Mollusca > Gastropoda > Trochida > Trochidae > Gibbula > Gibbula magus. Next base: position 36,221,650 of record OW388293.1, read on the forward strand.
CCCAACATCCCCATGACGGTGCCCCTCCCCCTCGTGTACTACACCCTGAAGGCACGCCCCTCCGAGTGGCCTGTAGAGTACTGTGACCGCCCCCTGCACTGGACGCAAGTCCTCAAACCAGGGGAGGTAAGCGACGGGATCAGAGAGTGTCAGGGACTGCCCAGTGCTAAAGGAGAGATATACAGGTAGGTGGAAGTGGGTTATTATTGCATAACCGTGTGTCTTCAAGAGAGTGATACAAGTGTTCTCTGTATGAAAACATCTTGTGGTATTCCACTTAATTCTTCTTTATTACCTCCTGCAAGTGAAAAGAAGCCATCCGAAGGTGTACTTTCTGATTGTATCCCTTGAGTATTGTTTGATCATTGTGATGTTTCTTAAGATCTGAAAAGAGTTTTAAGTTGCAAATATTTCTGAATTTCTGGTTTCTAGTCATACTAATGTGGTTTTCAAGCTTGAGTCTGATGAAGGGGGTCTAACCCCCAAAGCATATAACACAAATATTCTGGTCTTTCTGCGGATATCCCCAAGCATTGATGGTGGCATTATCACTTTCTTTACTTATCCAAAACTTTGTTTTGATTCAGTCTGTAGATCCGCATGCTGCTATCCTGACCAAGCCCTCTTCTAAACAGGTCGTCTAGCTCCGTCTGATACTTGGTTTTCAAGCTGTACCCAGAAAATATAAATCCTCTAGTTTCCATGTATATTGATCAGAGAGTGGCTAGGTGCTATTGCATTGCTAAAATACACAACTAACATTTGCATTAACTCCAACTACTAGGTTCTGTGTGTCAGTGAGGAGAGAGCTGTACCCAGAAGACCCGCAGACAGGCAAGATGCCGACACTTCCTGGTCACACCATCACCCTGGTGCCCCCAGTCACCATCACCAACCTGCTGCCCCTGGAGCTACACTACTATCTGAAGAAAACAGACATCTCCGGCAACCTCAAGCCGGGCAAGTCTGCAGCTCTACATGGGGTGGGTAGTGATCTAAGATGTGTTCAAGATCTCACAGTAGTTTCAAAATAAGATTTATTGGCTTATTTTCAGGGTGTTTTACATGGGATCAAGAGGTCCAAGTTTTGAATCCTGTCTGTGGCTAATCAACTTTCTCAACGAGTGTCTCATATATTTGTGAAGCTACCTATTTCAAATAACATACAGTAATATTGGCTAAGTTTCACCTTACTACTTGATGTCCGACTTATAAGTCCAGAGGTCCAAGTTGGAGTTTGGCACTGACTAAGAAGGGTTATGAAGGAATAATGGGTAATGGATTTATATCAAAGCATAACTCCTCTAAAACTATCTGCATGTATCTAGGCTGACCTGAGACAGGACGTGCTGCTGGGAGGGTAGAAGTTGGGATATGACACTAAGAAAGGCTATCAAGGTATCATGGGTAATGAGCTAATATCAAACCAGAGAAATCCTCTGAAAACTCCTAACATCATGTATGTAGGCTGACCTGAGACGAGACCTGCTGCTGGGAGTGCACCTGGAGAACCTCCCCCACTGCAAGGAGCTGACAATCCCACCCAGCACCACCAAGTACAAGGTCAAGCTCAGAGTCTACGATGACAAGAACCGGCTGCTCGAACTCATCCTCAGGATCAAGGCTTCTAAAGGTGGATCTCTCAAGGTGAGGCCGTCTTGTCAAAGTTGAAGGTATTCTTGGACATCAATGTCAGCCATCTTTGTACCATGAGACTTTTGGCCCTGCTGTTTTTCACCAATCCAATGCCTCTCAAGAAGCAATTCAAGTAGTTCATTTTCCATTGAAAAAGGATAAGAAGTATAGCTTCATGGTACTAGAATGTTTACAAATGAATCAAACCATCAAAATTATCATCAAGGATGATTCCATTTGGTCAGTTTTGAAGGAATTGTTTCACCTAAACAAGAACAAACCCAATACTAATCTTGACAAATTAGGTAGAACATATGTATAACATAGTATAAATATTATCATTATTGTATTGAAATTACATGCACCATCGTAAAACAAAATCAGAGAAATCAGAGAAAAGCAAAATGGAAATTTGCCCACAATAATGATTCGCTAACAACCTACATTATGGTATATACTTTATTATACGGTATGAATTCATATAAGATTTGAGAATACATGGTCTATCTGGACAACCTTACGTGAGGGTATATATTAGGCTACCAGCTGTATAATATCTCTCTCTACTTCTGTTTACCAGCTAACCCTGCAGTCTCCCTACTGGCTGGTGAACAAGTGTGGATTGCCGCTGATATTCCGCCAGGACGGGTCTCGACTAGAGGCAGCAGGGCAGTTGGAGGAACATGAGATCGCTCGTAGCGTCACCCCGCTTCTCTTCAGCTTCTCTGAGAAAGAGGCACCCAATCTGTGAGTATCACTTCAATGTCTTTCAGCAAGTGGGTGTTTAAGCGATTCTTCGCGTGAGTTATGATTTTTGGGGGAACTTTAGATGGTCAATGAATTTGAACAATTTGATATGCCATACCTTGATTCTGACTCTCTGCAGGTGCACAATGAGAGTGGGGAAGTCTGTCCACGGAGGGGAGTCCCATCCGCAGTGGTGAGTGTGTATCTTTACATTCTTCACGATCTTCATGTACATGTCCATTTGGGCAACAATTTTATGAGTAAGGACAAGTTCCGGCAGCCTAAACCATTAATCATAGTTCAACACAAACTAATATTTGTGAACAAACCTATTAACGCTGATTAAATAAGTGCCAAATCATTCCACGTTGCAAATTAACAGGAATCGGTTCTCATTAACAAATTCAGAATAGGTAACTCGCTGAACAGGCAAAGGATTAGATTGATCTCTTTTAACTGATTATTTGACAAACTTCCTTTATGTAAAATATCCAACCTCTATTCCAGGTGTAAGCGGTTCTCTTTGGAGCGAGGTATCGGAATGCGTCAGTTGTACGTGATCCCGCGTCACACGAACAAGCCCGATTGGTTAGTAGAGATGCAAACTCAGGCTCGACAGAGGTTCTTATTAGCCATACCTAATATCGTGCAGTAAGTGTGGTCCACTAACAATGCTTGATCTAGCTCTTCTCACTCGGGCTTGGGACGTCCTCACTCCACCTTCTATTAGGGCAAACGGGTAGTATCTTTTAGCATTTTGCAAGATTTTGTATCATACAACTTTTATAACTTTTTCTCCCACAGTTTGGAAGTGGTTGTTTTATAAAGTGACACAAGAGACTAAAAGTAGAGTTTATTCATTGGCATTTACAATCACGAACAAACAAACAAGATATTCCAACTAAGCTCAAGTTGAATTCAAAGAAAACATCCTTATACTTCATTTTGAAATTAAGTAAATCGATAAAAAAAATTGGAACTAACGCTTTAAGATATTGAGTGGGTTAATCAATCTGCATGAAATTTGGTTAAATATCTAAATATGCTTGTAACTGTTGTCAATTTCTCTGTTTACCTTTAACAATAAAAAGGAAATATACAAAAAAAACACCTTTACACGGGATTAGATTTGATGACTTGTGAATATTATTAGCCCTACGCTTTGGTATGGCTAGGGCTGTGTAACACTGGCTAGCATTGTAATAACATGCAGGTACTCTGGGGATCTATGTAGCTTTAGATGTACCTGTATGGGCAATGTACATTTGTTGATGATGTTCCACAAAGCAAACTTAACACAAGATCAATAATTATCTGAATTATAAATTTGATTACATTGAAATTAAGTCCACTTCCACAAATGGTCGCTGGTTGCAACTGAGGTTTGTTTATTCATCATAATGCATAACCTTAAAAGTGCATAACATAATGCTATTCCCTTCCATTAACACTAGCTACCATGATTCACTTATAATACTCGTGAAAGCATCAATTAATGTTATTCCACCAACCTAATATCCAGTCAATGCATACAAAGTTACCAGCCACCTCGATCGAAGTGAAAAACTCTGGAAACAACTGTTAATTACCTTACCTCAAACATTAGAGAGATTGATCGATGTCCTGAGATTGCTTTGTGAAACTGGGCTGTACGTATCATGTGCTGTTCTCTGTATCATGTGCTCTTGCATCATGTGTTGTGTCATGTGCTTGTTCTGTGTTGTGTGCAAATACTCTCCTGTGCACTGTCAAATGTTTGTTAAAGTAATCTCTTTGTCTTCATTTGTATTTATTTGCCAACAAAGGTTCTAATATATATAGGGTTGAGCTGCGCTGATTATGGTCATTCCTTTCTACCGATTGAATTGTCCTAGGTGGCAGTTGTTCAATGGAAATTGTCCTAGGTGGCAGTTGTTCAATGGAAATTGTCCTAGGTGGCAGTTGTTCAATGGAAATTGTCCTAGGTGGCAGTTGTTCAATGGAAATTGTCCTAGGTGGCAGTTGTTCAATGGAAATTGTCCTAGGTGGCAGTTGTTCAATGGAAATTGTCCTAGGTGGCAGTTGTTCAATGGAAATTGTCCTAGGTGGCAGTTGTTCAATGGAAATTGTCCTAGGTGGCAGTTGTTCAATGGAAATTGTCCTAGGTGGCAGTTGTTCAATGGAAATTGTCCTAGGTGGCAGTTGTTCAATGGAAATTGTCCTAGGTGGCAGTTGTTCAATGGAAATTGTCCTAGGTGACAGTTGTCCAATGGAAATTGTCCTAGGTGGCAGTTGTCCAATGGAAATTATTGTCCTGCTCCCTGACCTATTAGTCCGCTCTGGACTAAATCCTCCACTCTACGAGTCATGCATAACTCACCAGCACTTAAAGTCCAAATATTTTATACATTAAATACTTGAATATTCTAAATGGATTTGCAGAAGGTGATCAAAGTGAGCTGCTGTAAAAGGTTTTATCCTTGCACATTCATGTAGTGAACATGCATTTGTATTAATGGTTTATTTTGAGATTATGCTATCTAAATGTCATAAATTAAATTCTAAAACTGCACTTGATATTACATTAATCCTTACTTAAAAACATAGACATTAAAAATATGATGGAGCTGTATTAGTTTGCTTTCTGGCTGTTTGATGCTTTTCAATGTTTGTCAATGTTTATAAAGTAAGACAATTAAAAATGAAAGCTGGATAAAAAGTGAGCTGTGAAGCAACAACAAAAAGATCAGTTTATAAATTGTAGAAAACTAATAAGGCAATCTTAATTGTCAAGTATTATGAAGTTTTTATTCTGTTAACAGTCACATTCTGACAAAAAAGAAGAAGTATAGTTTTAATTAAAAGATCCATCTTTATTGCTAGAATTCCTTTAACTCACAGATTTTAATTGCACGTTCTTCTAATTGTTACACAATTAATTATTTAAAGAAACAATGCAACCAGGGTTTACTTTGTGAAGACAAATTTCCAGGAATACTCTTGTTCAGAAGACAAGGATATTTATGGATGATCAACTTCTTTATTTAACAATGCTTGATAACAATATAACAATCTTTACCGAAAAGTCACCATTGTTAAATGAGTAAGTTGGCATCCATAAATATCCTTGTCTTCTGTATAGTACAAACTTCTAGAATGCCTCTCAAACAGTTTATACTTCTGTTTGTGCATGTATGAGCTCAATGATCATCGAATAAATATTTTAACCCCTTGCCTGCTGGATATTTTGAGGTTGACTCTCCCTGTCATTTGATTTAATTTCATCAGAAGTGCCATAAAATCATCAATGTCCCAAAAAAATAAAATCATCAAAAAGTATGCAAGTATTCTGTCTGCCGATTACAGATGACCCAGGCAAGTTATAGATGTTGGCAATTATAGATTGCTGCCTAAATGCACAAATGGAAAATCCACTCAAGTTTTATTTTCACCAAGAATATAACCTGGTTGTATTGTCCTTTTAAATATTTATTAATTGTTTTCTCTCCCTTCCTCGACTAACAGTGAACCTCTCTGCCTTTCTAGCTCCCTTCCTACGTCTTCAAGGTATTGATCTTTACAACTCTCTCGGCCTTTAGCTTTAGGCACTTTTTAGTCTTTTTTGATAAATTTTAAATCATTCATCATTTTAAGTCGTTTCTTTTTTTTCTTCTAAATTTGTTCATATTTCTCAAAAACATTAAATTTATTTATGATTCAGTTCAGCGAAACATTTTAAGTGTTTATATTTCATTAATTATATATAAATTACTTGTAATTCGGCTTAGATGTGAATTCAAGTTTATTGTCAAATGTTTATAGCAAATATAATAACCAAACATTTTTCACGATTTTTATGTTGTAGTTTTTTTTTTTTTTAAATTGTTGTCAAGATTCACTGTCTGTTTTTTTTAACCATTTTCACTTCAGTGTTGATTTTGTCATCCATGTTTGCTGTTATCAAATGTACATACATACATACTAATACTTTTATTGAGCAAAATCCAGCTCTGTTGATCAAAGGCATAATAGATTCTTCTCTGTATGTTTGTGGTTATCCATGAATTAATGTGTCAAGATTTTGTGTTTTTTCATACTCTGAGCAATGAATTTCTGTATCATCACTGAAGTATTTAATATGAATCCATGATACAACATCTCCTTGCATAAAATCTTGATTCAAGTGGTGGCATGTGGTCCTGTGCATTGTTTGATGACCACTTTCAGTGAAGTTCAGCAATAATGGTCGCTGCTCAGTTGATGATGACCGGCTTCATTGCAGGAAGAATCTGAGAATTTACAGCTTTATTTCCTGCCCCACACTGAAACATGAGTTGTAAAACTTAAGGTGTCATTTTTGGCAAGAAACTTTATTCAAATATGCCTCTGTTCACCCAGCAGTACAAATGGGTACCTGGTTTTGAAGAAAAAGAATGGGCAATGTGAATGTTGTTAACTCGTATGCTCCTCTCATCTGCAGGGTGTACAACATTGGTATAGAAGTAAGCAGAGGGAAAGGAAAGTATCGAGACACCATCATCGTCACCTTCGCTCCGAGGAACATCATCGATAATCAGTCTCAACGAACCCTCGCCATCGCACAGAAATACTACACGGAGAACAAGGTAACGTAGAGTGTAGTGCTGGTTATCATTAATTTTTTTCAGATCGATAATCGCTAGTGCCAGATCGATAATCGATCGATTATAATCGAAAAGACCGTCAATTATTCCTGCTTCCACAATTAAATGCACAAACTTACGTTAGCGAGGCAACTTCCGGGTTATCGTCAGCAGTGGCATCATGTCTCGAACCATAGCACGTGCATTTTGCCGTGTGACACATTTATTGTCGTTTTTTAGAGATAATAAATCAAACATTATCGACTACTATGTATGAGTGTAGAATCATAGAATGATTTTGTCATTTCTTGTCATTTTATTTACCGTATGCTGATTGAAATATCCGACTGGGAGAACATTAATCTGTCCGTAAAATGCAGCCCTTCAATGGTTACGCTACCGACTAACTTGCCTTCGCAACGTTCGTCTTGGATGATCAACACAGCAATAAACGTTTTAAAAAACAAAATTTTGTCTTGTATTGATGTTGAAGCGTGAACACAGATGTTGAAATAGAAAATTATTCTTCAAAGTGTTATAATTAACAATTGTATCTAAAATTCAAAAGCATTTATGAAACCGAAAATAGGTCTCTCTCATCAGTTCAAGTCACGTGGTTGTATGCAAATACCAAATATCAACTGAAGGAATTCCCCGCTATCAGCCAATTAGAAAATAGCTAGTCTGTGACGTAGTTTTGAATGACCAATGAGTGTCGCACAATTTGATCATGAATATTTATTATTTCGACAAGGAACTTGTAAAAAGTCGATGTCAGAGGAGTTCGTTTGAAAACGGAATAATCGAATGACAATTTATAGTTTTCTTTCCAATAAGTTTTGATAAGACTAGACATGATAAGGCATATTTAGATTTCATAAACAGACGCTGTTTTAATAATTGATCATATAACTTATACGTTTAATCAGGTGGCACCCGCACAATGCAGCGAATGCCGTAGAATTTTCGAATCAAGTAAAGCCCGGGGTTGACGCTGATTGGTCACCTGAAGCTTGCAGTCGAACAGCTTCCGATTTAGAAATAAATAAGCAATGGCGAGCGACCAGATTAGATATTGTTCAGTAAAAGAAAACACGACAAGGTAGAATAAAATGTTATATTGTTTATGCATCCCAATAATGATTATTTCCGATTATCGATCTGCAGTTTATTAGTAATCGACAATCGTTTATTTCACTTAGATCGATCGATCAACCGATCCTACGATTAATCGCTCCAACACTAGTAGAGTGTCATTAAGTTTCTCACCAGGAAAATATTTGCAAATTTGGTAGACCTCAAAATTTCTGGATCTGCTACTGCAAAGAGTGATATAGCTGATTTGCATAATTTACCATTCAAGGTTCATTGCTTATCAATCACCCATCATAAAGGGTTAAATGCTGATGTTCAGAGAAGATTATTATGTCTCCCCCCCGAAGGGTCGGGAGATATATTTTGTTTTTGACTGAGTTCCCATCAGTGTCTGCGTTCCCATTGTTTCCATAGCAGATCTCTAAAACTAATATACTTGACCAATGTTCTCCAAATTTGGTATACAGCTTCCTCATATCATGTAGATGTGCCTTTGGGGGTTTCGGCTTTTCAAAAAGAATTTTTTTTTTTTTTTCTATGGTAACAATTTGGACTTTGTCTATTTGTAGAGTAGGGTTTGTTTCAGGAGCGGATCTCTAAAACTACTTGACTAATATTCACCAAATTTGATTCTGCCTCTCCATACATTGTAGATGTGCATTTAGGGATTTGAACTTTTTAAAGTTTCAGTTTCCATGGCAACAATTTGGACTTTGTCCTCTTGAAGGATAGGGTTTGTTTCCGGAGCAGATCTCTAAAACTATGTGACCTATCCTTTGTCTGTTAGAAGGGTAATAACTGAAATTGATTTGGGGGAAGGGGGACTCGTCTTTTTTTACGAGTAAAAACATCTTCTTTTGCTTTCCCCCTCTAGCCGAACTCAGCTGACAACCTGACCGCCCTTCCCAACTGTAAGCTTCCGTTCCACTGGCCGCGACAGGACCTGGACCAACTGCTCTGTGTCAAGATGCTCGACCAGAAGGGGTGTAACTGGTCCGGGGGATTCCGCATCGACCGTGCCAACTCATTCCACATAAACATGAGGTGAGCAGGCTCCAGAACATTCAAAGCTGTTTTAGCACAAAGATATTCATTAGCGAGTTTCAGGGTTTAACTCTGAAGACTGAACATTGAGAGTTACAAGAAATCTGTGTGCCTTTTAACACAGTGAATGTAGGTAAATTAATATGACATCAGAGTTCCCTTATGATTTGAACCTTTTCCTCCAGAAATGATAAGATTACATAATTTTTATTCACTAGGATGTAAAACGTTTAGATAGCGTAATGTGAAGTCGTTGTCTTCTGCATGATTGTACTTTACTTTATTTCTCCCCAGAGACGACCAGAGCAACTGCCTGCTCCTGAAGGTGGAGGTGGTCCTACAGGGTCCAACATTCTTCATCATGTTCGCCGACGCTGAAATCATGCCTCCGCCGTTCAGACTCGACAACCTCTCAGAGGTATGTAGGTTCATCAAGTGCATCTTAAACCGACCACTTCCTTAGTCTGTGACATACATCATTTTGACTTCACTGATGCACATCGATGTCATTATAAACATGACAGCCTTTCCTTGTGTACTGAAATAAGTGCTTTCTACCAGCCACAAACAAATACTTGACAGAATCCCACGTACTTGGCTTCTGATGATGGATGCCATTATTATTGTCCTACAGATATAAGGACACCATCCTCAATTGTCTTTATTTTCATTTCTTTCTCTCTGTTCTAAATTCAACAATCTGTGCCCAACTCAAAATGTAATAAATCTGTGTGAATGATGAGCATGTTTGTTGCAGGTTCCTGTGTACTTCTATCAGTCCAACACTAACAAAGACAAGTTCAAGAAGCTACTTCAACCACATTCTAGAGGTATGTACAGTTTCAAATGTTTAACAGATATCTTCACTGACATTCAGTGAAACTTTCAGCACAAGAAATGAGGTATTTAAACCCTAACATACAGATTATAAACACCATGATGATTTCATTTGTAGAATATGAAGTCATACATAAAATACTTTCATAATCTCGAAAAACAAATTGGTAAAAAAACTCAAGAAGCATTTGAAATAGTGGAGAAAATTGGAGACCTATAAACCACTCACAAACCTTAACTACAGACAATGATGAAGATGCAGCCCTTCTCACAAATCTCACAGTGTTATTCAGTGCAATTTTGCTAAGTTTCATAGGCAGTTTCATCCTTAGGATCTCGAGATGAGTTAAACATGTTTTACGTGATCCTTATGTCAACTCTTAGAAATATTGTACTTCTGCAGTTGCATATGCATGGGACGAGCCGACCCTTGACCCCGTGTTGACCCTGCAGATCCACGGAGGTCAGTCTGGCGAGTGCAACATGAACAAGCTGGAGGAGGAGCACCAGCTGTGCTACGAGAACTTCATCTACCTCGCCGTCACCAACACATTCAACAGGTTCGTCATACCGCCATAGTGTTCATGTTAGTCCTAATGTGCTGATCATTTTAAAAATGATAATTGTAACTCCTTATATCAAATGCAACGTTGTCTGCTGGCGATATACTAAGTATATTATACTCTGAAGGAATTGTACTTGTGTTGCCACTACTAAAATATAAGTGCTCCACGCGTAGTTTCCATGTTCAGGTGTCCATTTAAACAGTTGTGTGGATTAAGTGCAATGTGGAAGTACCTAGCTGAGGGATACAATACAGTATGAGACCAAGGTCACTAATATTTGGTGTCTCAACCAGGATTCGAAACCCTAAGGAATAATGTGATACTGTGCACAAGATTAGGAATATGCATATGATTGAACCCATCCTTATAATGATCTGATCAATGTCAGATAATAGATCTATTGAAGTTTGATTGAAATTTGTTTTCTACATCACGTATGTATCCTTATTGTTTGTTTATCTTCAGTGATTGGGATGGACCGTGTCAAAATCTTGTCATTGACTGCAGCCACAACAACAACTTGGTGTTTAAAAAAATGGTGAGCTTGACTGTTGTATGTATGTTACAATATGTTATTAGGCACTTTCATTGCCAACTTCAGAGAGAGGTTACTTATGAGGGCTCATGCTTTGATTAAACAAGCCTGGAAACAAGCAAATCATTTCTACCCAACATAACAATTCTGCTATTGTATCATCTTGTGTGCATATAAGTATATATCTTCTCAATATTTCAAGCTAAAGCTCCTCTCGTTCCAAATGTCATGACATCATCACTGACTTGCTGTATGATGATTTACAGGAAAATGGAAAGAGGAGTCAGTTATGGCGGATGACCAGCTCTGGAATGTTGGAACATGAAGGTTCAAAACCTCCACGCGACCCTCACAAGAAGAATTCAACTCCAACAACAGGTCTTGTTCTGGATATCGGAGACATCGCCCCCCAGCCCGGCCGCAGTGTCCCCCTGGTGCTGAAGAAGGCGGACGAGAGAAGGAAGTCTACTCAGACATGGAAGTTTACAGAGGTACGTGAGATTGTATTTAGGTACAGTGTTAGACAAGTGGTAGCCAAATTATAACAGTTTGAGTAATTCAGTGATGGACGTTTATCTACAGTAAATATTGCAGAGTAACTAGTTCTAGTCACTGTCTGTAGATTCTGCTTCTATAATAGCTACAATGTTCCTGCAGTAATGCTAGTTCAAAATTAAAAATTTAATATCTTTTATATCTCTCTCTCTCTCTGTTCCTCCAGGACGGACGACTGTGCTGTCAGGCCGGTACTCTCTGTGTACAGTCAGTGAAGGAGAAGGAAGGCCTACAAGACAGTATGTAGAACTTTATTTTTTACCTCTTTTAGTTCTCTGATTTGCCTCAGCCGATCGCAGGTTTCACAGCAGTGTTCAGCCACATTGGTATGTCAGACTTTCTCACTAGTTCCAGCCTGTGCTCACAGATTTCACAGCAACTCTTAGTTTCATTTATCGGTCATACTTTCTCACTCAGTTTCAGTCTATGCTCACAGATTTCACTTCCATCTATTGCCCCTATAGCATGTGTGACATTTTTCCCTGATATTATACATGACTATGAGTTAACTAAACTGCCTCAAGCCATGTTTCAATCTGCTTTTGTTGGAAAAGTTTAGTCTGGCAACAGAAGCTGTTTCAAATTGTTTGAAAAGTATAGAAATCTACAAAAATGCACTTTCAAAAATAATTGTTAAGATAACTTCATTACAAATATTGTTTTGGCCGACATCTACTAAGTCTAGACAGTTGGTGACCAGAATAAAATAGCACATAAAACATGTATTTCCAGGCTTGGGGTGTGTCATATTTTCTGAAACAGGTAATACACTGATTGGCAGAAAACAGGGGTTATCTCAAAATTAGTTTTTTTTAAATTAATTGTCCTGTAATATAAACATAATTAACACTGATGAATGATCCAACTAAGCAATATGGTATTTGTCTGCACTGATTTAAAATATTAGTATTTAGTTGGCTTGTAGTGAAAGTCTGAACAAAGAATACAAAATTTAGATTTTGAGATTACCCTTAAACAGTTGATACATTTACAAATTTAACTGAAAGTGTGTTTATGCAGTATGCAACTTTTGAAGTTCTATTGTTTTGAATTTGTTACATTTTCAGTGATGATAGATAGTTATTTTTGGTCATGTAAATTATTGTTTTCAACGTTATACTTCTTTTATGTTCTATTAACCTATTTGATTTCTGTTCTCCAGCATTTATTGACCATATAATACAAATTAGGACTGAATGAATTCTCTAATATCATCTTACATTTTTGTTATCAATCAACTTTTAAAATTTAAAACAAAGAAATAATGTTATAGTATGTGACAAGTATTATCAGTAAAAAGAAAATGTTTCAAAATTATGTAACTGTTTATTTATGAATCGGGTAAAATAACTTCCCTGAATATAGATAATCGTTCTGTTCAATACTTTTTAGCTCATCTGGCCTGAAAGGCCCGATGGGCTTATGGCATGGGATGGCGTCCGTCCGTAAACTTTTCGCTTTTTCGACTTCTTCTCCAGAACCAATGACTCCAGAGAGCTGAAATTTAATGTACAGACTCCTTGGCTGAAGGGGATACTAAATTGTAAATTTGGTGACCCTGTGACCCCAAATGTGGGTCACAGGGGTCATAACCTTAAAAGCTATTTTCATCTTCTTCTCCAGAACCAATGACTCCAGAGAGCTGAAATTTTATGTACAGACTCCTTGGCTGAAAGGGATTCTAAATTGTAGATTTGGTGACCCTGTGACCCCAAGTGTGGCTCACAGGGGTCATTACCTAAAAAAAACTATTTTCATCTTCTTCTCCAGTCCCAATGAACGTAGAGAGCTGAAATTTTATGTACATACTCCTTGACTGAAGGGGATTCTAAATTGTAAATTTGGTGACAGTGAGACCCCAAATATTGGGTCACAGAGGCAATGACCTAAAATGCTATTTTCATCTTCATCTCCAGTCCCAATGGCTCTAGCGAGCTGAAATTTTATGTACAGACTCCTTGGCTGTAAGGGATTCTAAATTGTAAATTTGGTGAGTCTGTGACCCCAAATATGGGTCACAGGGATCATAACCTAAAAGCCTATTTCAGTTTACATCATCTTTCTGAGATTATATGTGCACTTCAATCAGTAAGTAGGTAAGGGAGGTAATTTTAAAGAAAACAGCTGAGTTAAAGGCATTTCATCTTTCTGATGTGAGAGTTCTAACATGTGCTTTGAGAATATAATATGTCTGATGAAAAAGAGATATTGAGAATTAAAAACTTAGAATTGGAGGTCTAACAAAAATTATAAGTCATATTTTATCTTTGTCTCACATTTCACATATGAGTAATTATTTGTATTTTGCAAGTGAATTTGCTGATAAAGGTACACAAGTCTAAAAGTATTCTAAAGACTTAATACAGAATCTTTTATTAAATCTTATATTATGTTCTTTGTAATTTAAGAGTAAATAATGGAGTTTTTTAATATCTCATGATATTGTGTAATTATTTGGAGAATTAATTAATTAATGAGAATTTCCAGTACGAGTCAATTTGGTATACCTTATTTATATCATATTTTATACTTTATAACTGATTTAGTTTTCTATTAACTTTGCAGTTAATTTTATTCAATAGGAACAAGAAATGAGATAGATGTCTACATCATGGACATGTTAAATGTGAATCTATTTGAAATGAGAACTATTGAATACCCTTTGAAGGAATAACTTGAAGAGGAATTAAAATTTTTCATTTTACATGAGATATGTGAACTGAATATGACTAGTGATGACTGGTGATAACATAGGACTATAAAAGAAGTAGCTATATGAGATTGTGACATCACACCTATTTTCATCATCTTCTCCAGTACAGAAAAATAATTAATTGTAGGAAAAACTGCATCTAACATATAAATTTTACTGGCTGTGAGTCCAGTGTCTGCATGTTATGTAATTGCATTGTGTTGACCTCTTCCTGGCAGAAGGATGAAAACTGATAGTTACACAGAGGTTTCAGGTTACTTCAAACTACTGTGCAGCACTGTGTTATCATAGACTGTGCGTGAGACTGCTTTAGTCTTCCACTGACTCTAAAAAAGAATTTATTCATAGAATATCACCATTTTATCAAATATTGAAAAGGAGCCTATAAGAAATGGTGAAAAAGAATTTACTAAAAAAATTCACCAATTTATTAAGTATTGAAATGGAGCCTATGAGAAATGGGATTTGCAAAAACTGAGGCTCCTATTCATTATGTAATAAATGTTGGTATTGCCATAATGCAATTAAGAATTAAAACAATATAATGCAAAGGTGTATGATATTCATAACGAATGTTGATTTATGTGTAACCAATTTTGATAATAATTAGCAGGGGTCATGACCTAAAAGGTTTTTTTTCATTTTCTTCTACAGCCCCAGGCCATTATTGCAATAGCTTACAGTGGTGAATTGTATGCAAAGAATTGTACCCGGTATATTCATTATTATATAATGTGTGTACGATCTTAAAAAATAGTATGATCTCTCCACCACATTATTATATGTTTGATACCAGCAATTTATTTCTAAGCTTTGTGTTGCTCTTTCAACACATATATATAGCAGATTGGCAAAGTTATGGTAACAAAATATTTTTAAACTGCTTTAATTGTTTCACTACCTAGATTCTTATTACTACATTCCATTTTCTGACCATTGCTATAAAGTCCACTCCATAACATACCCCACTTATTATCTCCTGATGAGCTACAGAGGCCATGGCTCTATTTTTAGAAAATTCTATCATGTGTTAACACTACTAATAAAGTTTCTCAGTACCTCCTCCTATACATCTTGTATCCTATTATTCAATGCATTGTATAAATACAGTCTTCTATACTCGGTCTGAGTCGACCATATTCCCAGGAATAACAGTTTTTAAATAGTGCATCTACCTGGATACAAACCATACCACTCAGTGTTTCCTCTCCACAAGGTCAGATGATATTGGATGTCCTCAGATCTTTTGGAGAGGAATCTATAGAACCAGTTCGTATTTTGCAGATATAAGTGCTCCTAACAGGGTAGATTTTAATCAGACTGTTCTCTACTGAGTGTGATACATCGTGTATATATGTGTCCAGATGCGATCGCTGTGCTTGGTCCCTGGCAGCCGAAGAGTAAAGAGGAACAGCCTCCAGTACATATGCTCATCTCTCGAACCAAACTGAGGCAAGGCTCGGGTGTTCTCGTCATCAGGGTAACCATGGAAGGACCCATCAGAGTACTGCAAATCAGTGACAGAACGAACTCTGTAAGTATTAAACTGTAACACAAACAAAATGTTTTGACAGTATATTTGAAACAGTGCTGTTACATCCTTAGTAATTGCAATACAACAGTGATCTTGGCCTCACTTCCTTCCAAAGGGAAGTTTTATATTAGGATGATGCTATACAGCAGCAATCATGCTTCCTGATATCAATGTGTTCTAACAACGTGAATGACAAAACCAAATAACAGTGTTCTTTATTTAACATTCCCTCTATAGAGAGGTCCTAACTAGCTCTCCCTTTGAATATCTTTTAGCAAACCACTGTTATGTTGACTACAATACTTACATGTCCAACCTCTTACATGTCCAAACTCTGGCACACAGCAATCGCTGACTAAGAGATCGTATGAAGACTGGGAGGTGTATGACAAGCCCCACGCAGCACAGAAGAGTCCGAGCAAGGAGAAACAGGCAGCCAATACCGCCAAGAACTATGAAGTTGTCCTCAACTTGAAGGGAGGGATCGGAATATCACTTGTTAACTCCTACCCAGAAGAGCTTGTCTACGTTTCCATGACGAACATCACTGTGGAGATGACCTCTAAATCTGACCTCATGACGCTAGATGTCAGTGTGGCAGAAGTGCAGGTAGTAATATATTAAGATTATATAACTGCATTTTTTTCATCATTGCACCTGGATGCACTTCATTGAGAAAAAGGTTCCATTCCATTTTTTTCACCTTTGTGGCATGAGACATACCATTTTCCCCTTGTGAGAGTGCTATCTCAAGAAAGATTAACTGCATTCTCCTAATATTCTAAATTCTTCGGTGGACTCGGCTCAATCTATTTCTGTGACCTTGACATTGTTTTCTAGGGCCCACTTGATTCTCTTCCTGAAAGATCATTTTCTCATTATTCAGATTGACAACCAGTTTCTGGGAGCACAGAGGCGAGTGATGATGTTTGTGACACCGATGTCCCGTAAAGACGTACCTGACAACACCCCTGCTCTACACATCACCGCACACAAGGTGCCCAGTGGACAGTGGAATGCTGATATATTCAAGGTCTGTTCTAGTTGTAATCTTGTAATGATCATCTGAACTTTACTTGGCTTTTGTGTACAGTTAATGTAATGAAGAACCCAACTTCCCTATGCAAGGCATAACTCTCGCCGGTCTGCATCACTGGCTAATTTAAGTCTTGCAGCATTTCCTTTACTTTTCCATGTAACTTAGCGGAGGTCTGCACCTGAACTGCATAGTGGGCTCTGATTTGCTAGTACAGAAATGTTAAGAAAATTTGTTAAAGGCACTGTACCACGTTTTTTTCGCTTAAATAAGTCGATGAAATGTATTTGAAAAATAATGTCACCAATAGTAAAACACCCTTCTCTCTTCGGAAAGTCAAGTTACAAATGAGTGTACATGGTTCCGTAAAGCCACGGCTATCGTTTTTGTCATTCGAAATAATAAAATGTGTTCACAATAAAATGGCCGCCATGCAATTTTTGCTTTATACGCACTTTATTACCACTACGGATAATTGGTTTGTGTAATAAGATGTTTTACCCTCTAAAGTAAATATAAATTACATAAACTATCATTATAAATGGGAAATTTGAAAAAATAAAATTTGCAAAAAACGTGCTACAGCGCCTTTAAGGCTTAAGTTAGGCAGTGAATGACACTGGTGCAAGTTATGCCTGTTTAGGGAAGTTGTGACAAACCTAAGAACCTCTTCAGATGAAGAATTTTCTTGTGGTTTGCCTTAAATTCTCAAGAGTTATCCCCCTTTAAGAAAAACAGTCACATTAAATGCATTTCACTGACAGAAAGAGTTCTTGTTTTCCTGGTAATACAAAATACCCTTGAAGGATCACAGTTATGATAACTTATCAATAGGTAGAAGGAACACAGATGTTCTATGAGTGGGTTCAGCAACAAAACTCTTACTTTTTTCAGCACCTGTATGTCTCCACGAAGCGGATGACCGTCCACCTGGAGGAGCGGTTGCTATGGAAACTAATCCAGTTCTTTGGCTACAACAAGGCAGATGATGATATTCAAAGAGTGGAGGAAAATTACGATACACACAGGTACACTATAACGAAACATTGAGATTAGTTTGAGGTTTGATGCACTTTATAGTCTTTGCAGTTATTCATGTAAACATTCCCCAGTTCTATTGTTTGTATCATGTCTTTCCCCAGAGTGCTGTGTGCTGGATCCTCCATCCAGGCACGACGATACTACTTCGCCGCACTGAAGCTGAACGTGAGTCGCATTACACTGAGTATGGTCACCAGCAGCAAACTCAACCCAGAACTGAAAACTATCAAACACGCTCAGTCCATGACTCTTATAGCATTCGAAGATGCCAAGGTTGACTTGGGTAAGAGGCTCAATTGTAGTTGATTTGGCTAGGCCTTATATTTTTTATTCAAGTTGTAATTGGGGTATAAAGCACTCTGCATATCTGTCCGTCCCAAATCATTTCTGGAGCATGATTAAAAAACTATATAACTTGGAAAGTTCAAATTTGAAATGGAAGTAATCTATATTACTCAAAAGCCCTTTGCCATCAGCAAAATGTTTTTTCTTCACTACAAATAATGTGTCCTCAATTTAAATCTTAAGGATTGTTTGAACTGACATTACTTTGCAAATTCTGGTGACTCCTGAATCACCAAGATGAAGTGAACTGTAATATGTTGATTTGTTATCCAATTTCAGATCCGTTTGTTAGGAATCATCCATTTGAAACAAGTGCTTTCCTTCTGAATGAGATTGTAAACCATTATACGGAGGTATGTATGTTTTATCATCAAGTCAGAAAGCACTTTAAAATTGAACCATGAGCTCCTTTCACAAAGTATCATTTACTTTAAGGTTAATCTTAACTAATATCATTTCCTTACAGTTAAATTAGTGACTTTGATAACCTCATTACTTTGTGCAAAGAGGCCCTAAATTATAATTGGTAGAATAAGTGTCTCAGTCTTTAACTTGAAAGCATCAACAAAGAAATGCATTCATCGACAAACTTTTGAAGCTACAAAAATATAATCCTACTTTAATCATTTCAATTTTACAAATAAAACAACCATATTGTCGGTCAATGAAGTGGACTTGAATCTCCATTATAACTAAACTAAAATTTGGGTTGTATTTATTCAAGGAATTAAAGAGTCAGGCAGCAAAAATCCTGGGATCGGTTGACTTCCTGGGGAACCCTCTGGGGCTGTTCAACGATGTGACAGAGGGGATATCGGGACTCATCAAGGACGGCAATGTCGGTGGTCTCTTCAAGAACGTGGCTCATGGAGTGTCCAACTCAGCTGCCAAGGTATGAAAAGATTAATCAGAGATTTCAATCAAGAAGCAAATAAAGAATAACCACCTGGAGTAGCAGTGCAGTATATAGATGTTATTACACATCTGTGTCATACAACTTTTATGAAACGATTGTGAATCTTTATTGAGAGAGCAAGGGTTTATAAATTAGCACGAGTTATATAAAAGTTTGACACGCTCTTGAGTTTAATTATTTCTGGCTGCACATGGCTGCAATACTGCCTTAGTGGCGTAAAACAATTACTCACTCACACACTTAATTATTTCGTTTGAAAATTGAAAATAAGAAATGAGGTATGTTCCACTGTATTGATAATAAAAGTGCTGTTGCATCTATTCACAATGCAAGCCCCTTGAACATTTTGTAGCCTATATCTGTTCACAAGTGTTTTGTAATTTGTGCACTGTTCTTTATGTTTTTGAAGTCAATGAGTTATTGGGTTCAAGACAAATATTGAAATAGCTTTCTTTAGGATGGTTTAATTAATGCATATTTAAGTATTAACACAACCTTCATCCAAAGGTTGCTGGATCCCTGTCGGACGGTATAGCGACGGCGTCGATGGATGACCACCATAACGAGACTCGGAACCTGATCCGTCAGCAGACTGTCTCATCCAGTGACCACATCATCGCTGGGGTCAAAGGTCTTGGCTACGGCATTCTGGGAGGTTTAACCAGTGTGATCACGCAGCCGTACGATGGAGCCCGGGAGCATGGTGTGGAGGTATGTGGAACACTCTAGTTGTAAATCTGTATTGAATTAATGATCATCAATAGTATTGACTGAATTCAAACTTTGTATACTCCCATTATACACGTATACATTAGACTTAGTCAAATGGTGATCCCTCACAGAAAAGAATTGCTATTGTGTTGATATTTATATGAATTTAATAAAAAGTTATGTACTGACTCAAGTCTAGGGCCTAGATTTTTGAAACTCTCTTAGCACAGAGTGGTCATTAGTACAGTACATTAACATTAGCTTATGACTATAGTAGCACTTAAAGAACGTTGAAATTCTTGGCCCAGGTTATCAGCTGTTTATGTTACTTTATATATCTTCAGGCATTGGTTCTCAGAACACCTCTATCATAAATACAACTGGTTTCTTCCAGTACGTACACCAGTCAGTGTGAGATGCTTAGCTTATACTTTCAAAATGCCCATTCACAGCATTTGCATTCTGACATGCATCTAACTTGTCCATTAAAACATTTGTCCATGCAATTCCTTCTACTTTCAGGGATTCTTCAAGGGAGTAGGTAAAGGTGTCCTAGGCACAGTGACCAAGCCAGTAGCGGGTGTGTTTGACCTGACAACAGGTGTAGCCAATGCAGTGAGAGACACAAGTCGGAGCTCGTCCCGCAAGCTTCCCCAGCGAGTGCGAGAGCCGCGGTGCTGTCACGGGCCGGGGGGCCTCCTGCCTCCATACTCCGGCCAGCAGGCTCAAGCCTCCAGACTGCTGTACATACTCAATGATAACGACTTCACCGAGTTGTGAGTACCTCTTCTCCAGATATAGATTCTTCTTACATTTTACTATGATATGACATCAGCATACACTCCTCCATGTTTCTACATGTGATAACCAATTTGGTGAATAATATTAATTTCTCAGAATCCATTGTTTTCTTACATAAAAGATCAGATAAGAGATATTCTTGAATCTTGACTATCATCTTCTCCCTGTAGCCCTATAGCCCTGGAGCAGATGCGGACGCAGCAGAAGGATACGCTGCACTCTCTGATCACCTCCCAACAGGTGTACTTGATGAGGAAACCCAGTGGTCAGGAGTCGGACGTCGTACTCAACTTCCAGCACAAGGATCTCTACAGGTGCTCCGTCATAGAGGAGGGTGAGTCAGCTTATCAGTCACTGTGTGAATTTGCAAACTTGATGTTAGAATTCTACAGATGCTCATTAGAGGATAGCATAATGGTAGTAAGGTCTTGTGATAAGGGGTGTTAATAAAATATAAGCTACACAGCTTGTGCACCAATACCAATTCATTACAATGAATATAGGTATGTTTAAACCGTAAGCAAAGACTTGTTCAGATCAACGTGTCTGGTGTTCAAATCCTGTCAAATCATCTACAACTCTTTTGTTGAAAACAGGGTCCCACTGTGACCTTTGTGTCACAATTTCAATAAGCAAATGAAATTCAAGTTAGATACAGTTATTAACCCCTTATCACATTGTTTATAATACTTATTACTTAAATATTGCCAAAAGATGCTCTTTACTGATTTTATACTTTATTTCTTTATCAATATCCCTCATGTATCTATTTGTCTCCTACAGCGTCACATGACCCTGAGTCTGGGCGGCAGATGGGTAAGAGGTTCTACCTTGAACTGAAGATGAAGGGAGACGACGGGGAGGGGATGGACAGCGTCAAGAGTCCCCACGTCAGGTGTGAGCGGCATGGCATCGCTCAGAAGGTGGGTGAAAATGATTCCCATCAAGCATTTGTGATGTGAAATATGTAACTCTCACCTTAATATAGAGTCATGTGTGTTACTATTTATAAGACTCATGCTTCTGAGAAATGTGCCAGGATTTGAGCAAGAGAATAGTACCAGTTTATGCATTTTGCTTTAATTTTGTAGTCATCATTTAAGAATCAAGCATATGACTATGAATATATTCTAGTACTAATAAATACTACCATTGATTTTTAATCATTGTGTATCAAGTGTGCTGCTCTACACCAAGATAATATGATGCTGCCATTCTAGTACACCTGAATAGAACAGTTCACGAATACTAAGTTCAGTTTACCACAGAATGTTCCCTCTGCTGTAGGTGCGACACGAGATCTGCTATGCTAAAGGCCTGTATGAAGAAGTTATCCACACGCTGCAACCACTGAATTCACCGGAGGAGGAGGACCCATAATCACAGAAGCAACCAAGTGTTCGATGTTTTGTGGATAAACCCAGGGCCTACATGCAAAGACCCTTAAACTTAGAGGGCCCTCGCCCATAGCTATAACTTTGAGTTATGAAGTTACGACTTACAGCTATGGGGGTCCTTTGGGTTCAATGTTGGATCTTCAAATATTGATGAAACTAGCATTACCCTCCTGCTTAGCATCAACATGTGAATCAAGGAATAATCCAATAATTACTGGTCACTGCAAACAATTTGCTATGACTCCTTGTGGTTCCCGAAATATTTAGTGATAATCGATCTTTGGTCAGTGATCAATCCTGGATTCTCGGTGTTAACAAGTTGTGATGCCTGGAAATTGGCCAAAGTGTAAATTTCAAAACTTGTTGGTTTAAACATAATTTATTGACATGAAGGTCAAACGGATTAGGCACAAGTGCGACACTCACTAGGCCTTTTCCTAGAAACTTGTTTCTCAGGCTTTAGTGTCTACTTACATGTACCGGTAACCCTTGAATTGCAGGATATAATCCTGGGAATAGTTTTTTCTTATAACAAGAAAAGTGTGATAACTAATCAAACAGGAATAACATCCTTTATAACTTGATTAACTCTCAGTGTGTGAAACAATACCTGTAAAACAGCCCAGAACATGGTAAAATTTTACAAGTTTCCGTTCACAAAGCACTAGATCGTAACTCACCCAGGTAACCTTGATAACTTGATGTAATCGGAGATACACTTAACATTACTAAAGGTTGTTTTGTAAAAGGAGTTTTTATTTATTTTGTGATAAAAATTGACAAATTACCACTGTTGGAGAAGCTACTTTTAGTTTATTCCTCACACTGCCCTGAACAAGTTGTATTGGTCCCCTTGAAGAACCAATGAGCCACACATGACCAATAACGCAGTCTGATTAAAATCTCGAGACGTAAACATGACTTTTGACTAGTATCCAACATAAATGATATCGAGCATTGTCACACGGTGTCGAGAGTAAACCACAAACCAGTTTGTATACCGAGTCGACATTTTTGAACTTTTACTCCTCGAACAGGGATGCGTGATTTTAGTCAGACTGACCATCACAAGGAACTATTTCAGTATTTATCATTCTACTACTTAGTAGTGGTAGAGCTTTAGTGTTGTTCCACTACAATAGTAACAGTGAAGAATGGATGGGATATTTATAGTAGTTTATAGTGCTTTGGTGAGAAAGATATTAGATATCTACATTTCAAAGTAACAATGCAAAATTTTAGCATGTACTCGCTAACTTTGTGATATGGTTGCAACGTGTGAAATGATAAATGGTCACAATAATAGTTTGTTGATATGTAAAACATAAATGTTGATTGTGATGTGTTGTAGATACTGTTCTGAGGGTTGTAAATATGATATCTTGTCTTTCTAGATTTATCGGAGTGTTGTGCATGAAACATTGTTGTGCTTGTCTTTTTATTGTTGTTTTCACATTATCAAAAAACGACTTGTGTCTTTCAAGGATTAAAGATAATTGCTTTTGGAAAGAATATCAAGCTTTTTTTTTCACCGTGTCTTTAGCTGAGGACAAACGTTGGATGTCAACTAGGTTATTCCTCTAGATTGGGCAGTCAGAATGGTTTCAAAAAATACTTCAGCAGCTAAAGTAAGAGAAAATATTGTTAAAATGTAATTTCTAAACCATTGTGAAGGATTAAACGAGTGAATCCAGGGCTGCATCTGTTTGCTAAGAGTCATTTAGCTACTTCTAGAATAAGCTTCTTTAAGATTTTGCTCTCAAATTGATTGTTTGAACATTCCTACTGTCCTACCTACTGTGAAAGGTTAAAGAGATAACCAGAGAAGAATAACCCATTGGCTACAAATCCTAGCCCATCTCTTCTAGTGGAGTCGCACTGTTCCTATTACTTTAACTGTTACTTTGAAAGGCTTTCTTCACGATAAATAAGTTATGTCATAATTTTCAATGATGGTGAATTAATACTACCTCACATGTTAATGATAGGTCTTTCACATTGTGTCTTGTAATAATTTTTCACTTATTTTATTTGGGTTTTTTTCTAAGGTAAATTATAATTTCATCTGAAAAAGAAAATAATTTTTTGGAAAGTAAAACTTGTTTAAAAAATACTTTGAAGCCAAAATCCTCCTCTTTGAATTTTCTTTTTACATATGCAATTGAGAACTTTATCATGTTGTGATTGAAGATACACTAGTTTGATCCAGCGTGCTTTAATTTCTGTAGTGTAGACATTATATTTGTGTAAATATAGCCTGTACATATATTCTGAGCTGGAACAAGTTATCCTAGTTGTATTTATTGTGTACAATATTGTCATAGATATAAATTTAAAACCACATTGAATTCAGTAATATTGTTGTGTTGAAATAAGTGTTTTTTAATCCTGAATCAAAATGTTTGTTGTATATAGATCAAGACTAGTACAGCTCTTGGATTGATGTGACATAATTCAACTATTTTACTTTTATCTGTAAAAACTGTTCTATAAGTAGCAGGTATGAACAAATTTGTTGAAATTTTTTCTCAGATATATATTTAAGAGCTATTGACACTTCATTATGAATTAATATTTTGATAATCTACATAATTATTGAAATGAAATAACTCCTGGTATGAATTCAAATTGATAGCAATGAAAAAAGACAATAAGTAAGACATTGAGATTTGTGGTAACTGTTTTCAATTCTTCACTATAAACAGTCTTACAAGAGTTACCTCCCTTCAGTTGTTTTTATGCTTTCATTATTTTCTTAATCCAATATTTGGATCCTCTGTAAGTTTTAAGTAATAATAAAAGTAATAAACATTTTGCCCATAAAATAGTTATTTACAAATAATTATTTAGAAAAATCTTTATTATTCAATCTTGCAAAAATGACATTATTTCAACACTATTAGAAGTCTGAACTCCACGATCCTTTGTTATTAATAAAGGACAATTTGGACTTGTATATGCCTTTTAGGAGTTGCCTGACGTATTCAAGAATTACACTTGTACTGTTTGTCACATAATTTTATGGGGAGTTGGGGGAGCTTAATTATTAAGATTTATATTAATCGGGTATGTCATGTTGCTCAAGCTGGCGTTCATCTTGAGGCATGTCCTCCTTACTTTACAGCATTGCCTAATGATAATACTAGCTTTTGGGGTAAAATAATTGCACAATATAGTTCGAAACTACAATATTTTTTACCATTGGATATTTTCAGTAGAAAGGATTTATGAATCTGTTAATGACAACAAATGAAATTGAAGGACCATATTTATAATTAAATAACTTTATTTCGATGGAATTTCGAAACAGATTCTTATGTTGTTTCAATTATGAAAGATTGCCTTATGGGACATACAAATTTTCTGAATGATATTTTAAAATATTAAATCAAATAATTCTGAGTTTCAAGAAACAACAGTTTGTCAAGGTCCTTATTTTTCTGTTTTCAACGAAATCCATAAGTAAACAACATTTTTCTTTTTGCCCAAATATTATTTAAAAGTACCAAGATTTGTATGAACTAATATCTGCAAATGAAGACATTGAATATGCATGTATGTACATTCAGGAAACTTTGCCTTATGAAAACTATAAAAGCTATTAAAGAAAAAACCTCTATCACCTCATTGGGAAATCATTTTGCAACCAATTTGTGTTGACAAAGTTATCTGTTTTATTATTGTCATAATATCGTTTTGTTGTGTCTCTTATATAACCTTAAAACAAAATATCTAACTCTTTTGTTTTTGTTAATAGTCTGTATATTTTGTTTTGGGGTTTTGCAATTTTAGTTGACTTATTTTTTTGTTTTAGTTACTTTTTTGTTTACGTCTATAAATACATATTATCATTCCATTTGCCTTCTTAAAGAAATAGATTCTGAAATTTTTAATTGAATCAGTAATGGAGTAAATTTTTTTAGTTGAAATTGTTGAGAATTATTTATGTCATTAATATTTTTCATGGAATATATGATAAATAAAATTCTTTCCTTGCAGACTATGTATCATAACAGTCAATAACTAAACAAATAACAATAACAAGATTTTGACATTTGAAAATGAATTAATTTTGATCTTGGTTGTTACATAGAATGTAATTCAAAGATGTATAATTGTGGCTAAAATTGTCTAGTCTGTTGTAAATTGTGAGAAGTATTGTATGAGTATTGATATAGATGAACATACTCAGCTGTCTGGACATCAAGTTTGTTGCCTATATTTGCTTGTTTTTATCTGAAAGTATTTTACTTTAAGAGGTAAATGTAGAATTTATTTCAAAATTTCAATTCCTTTTTTGTTTATTTAAATTTTTATTCCTGAAAAAGTTTGAATTCTTTAATGTGAATTATTTTTATTTTGTCAATTTTTCAAAATATTAAAATGCATCAAATGGTTAATGGTGCTCCATATAAAAATATCCATTTAAGAAATGCTGAATTTCACTTTTGACAAACGTGACGAACATAGACTTGAGAACTTGATGTCTAGAAGAGTGTATACATGTATTCAGCTATGTGTCAGAATGTCTTGTGTTTAGCACATGTAAACCTAGTGCTGTGATTGATATACTGGTACTCTTAGCCAGGTCAGCATTAAGCTGGAATACACTACTTATGAGAATCAAGTAACTGCGTTTGACAAATGACATTACATAGAGTGAACTTAAGAGACACAAGAGACTAGGTATGAAATTTGATGTATTTTCAAATTCAGTTGAAGCAGGGACTCTCAATTGACTATAGAGACACTGCTTGAAGTCATGTTTGAACATTTTGAAACTCGTTTCCGGTACACGAATTCATCCTGGGGAAATGCATTCTCGATTCCCTTATTTGATTCCATTATTTGCCTTCCAGCTACTGCCCTATGTAATAATATTTCTGCCCTAAGTTCTATATGCAACAAGTGGGTGATAGCTATATGTAATACAGACTATGAAGTTGTTATTGTTGAATGTTGTTATTGATAATCAATACACAAGGCCACAGATAGATACAGAGTCAATATGAAGCACTGTGTTGAATAAACATGCTGAACAGCATTTGGGTGTGAAATTGTCTTCTGTTGTTCATGGGGATTCAGCTTTCCAAAGAAAACAGCTCTCATAGTTTGTGTAACTTAAATTCCAAAGTAAGTCTCCCCATACAAGTTGAGATGACCTTATGAAGCTCACATTAATTAGTGGTTCTATTGGCTGTATCCATCTTACATGATAGAACTCTCCTTACGAAGGATTAGAATACTGGGTATATTTGTAGAAACGATATTCTAAGAAAATATTACGGTTTCTGTATGTTTACTATTAATACATGATATTAATCCATTTACAACTTACTACTCTACTGATATTTAGATTAAAGTTAATATCATGATAGCATAAATTAAAAGACAATGAAACTCAAGTACCTATTGATGACGACCTGAATAAGCCAGTGATAGTCCATGGTTTCACTGCTTGGAAGGTGATTTCAAATCAGATGTACTAAAAAATTCAAAAATACTAGTCTTGTCATGATATCATGATTGTGTAATGTTCAGTTTATGACCGTTTATTTTTCGACACACTGTATTGATTGTTGAAATGGATTGCGCAGAAGTTATTACTATGAAAAAGTCGGGAAGTTCATAGAACTCAATATAGAAACTCTGAAAAACAGAAAGTTTCATGAAAAGTGACATTAATGTCTTCAAAGGCAACCAATTTAAATCCGTTTACACTGAAAAAGACTTAAGTTACATCCTTGACATAGGATCTAGTTCCTCCGCATTAATGCATGACAAAAGTGAATGAAACAGGGGTGTTGAAACTACAGCTGGGACAGGCCCCGACTCCATCCCATTATTTATCCTGAAGTAAATAGCATCTGCACTGGCGCCATTCATGACGTCAATATACCAGCACTGTCTTAAAGGTGCATTCATTGTGTTTCATACAATTTTATGAGGCTTTAATACGTTCCGACTCACCATATGTGCTGTTTAGAGTAAATTAACTCAGTTTGCCCCAATCGCAAAATATATCAAAATTAGTAATTTCCAAATAAAATCGAGTAACATCATTATGTGTGTGCAGAGACCGAAACTGCACGTCCCATTTACATGCACAGTAGTTATATATGGCCTATCAAACATGATCAACCCAAAGTTGTCAGTTTGTCTGTTGTAACTAAGATTCCAAAATCACGTTTGACTCATTGGCGCGCGCCACACGCGGTGTATTGTCCGGTTTTCGTTTAGAAATTACTACTTTTACCTTCATATCGTCAATATACTAAGTCGAAATTGAGTATCTTGCATGCAATTGATGTCAGGGAGATTGGTCTATAGTTATCAGCTTTGTCCTTTCTTTCTTCTTGTGAATGGGAACGGTCCAACCTAGTGCCAGACCCGTACTTCAGCCATGTTAAAGGTACATCAATTGTGTTGTAATATGTGACCCCAACAAACATTTTATGCATGCAAGATACTAGATTACATCATCCACAGTAGCACCATGAAGCGCTTTGACTGGCACATTGTACACAAAGACAACCCATGAAGCACCTCGACTGGCACAATGTACACAAAGACAACCAACCTGGTTTCTGAACCGAAACCCAACTGATCGAAACTACGCAAGAAATAGCAAGCAACCCAGCAAAGGAGAAACAGTAGATGTTATCCTCCTAGACGTTGTGAATATGTTCGATAAAGTCCCACATAAGAGATATACACTAAAATACAGAAACATGTGATGTCAGGCGTACCCCAAGGCTCAGTGCTGGGACCTCTCCTATTCCTTGCTTTTATAAAGAC
This sequence comes from Gibbula magus, assembly GCA_936450465.1. Classification (NCBI taxonomy): domain Eukaryota; kingdom Metazoa; phylum Mollusca; class Gastropoda; order Trochida; family Trochidae; genus Gibbula; species Gibbula magus. The sequence continues at coordinate 36,250,557 of OW388293.1, forward strand.
TTCCCGGGTTCATGCAACCGCTTTGACGCACGTTGATGACAATCTACTGTAGGTACAGACCAATCTACAGTATTGATGACAGCAAGAAGTCATCCTTGAAGTATGGGAGAAAACTTGGTGAATATAAGCTTCAATGCCTCAAAGTGCTCCAGTCCATAATCCAATGACACCAGAAAGAATGTCAAACCATTCAACTACCAATTGCACTGATTCACTCACACTACGGAAACACCAAGTAAATATTTGGGTATCACGATATCAGATGATCTAAAATGGAGAGAACACATCTCCGCGACCATAAGCAAGGGAAACAGATCTATTGACTTCCTTCGACTTCCGATACTGCAGCAAGATAGTTCAGCAGCAACCAACACCACCATTGTCAGACCAGCACTAGAGTATGCGTCCACGATATGGGATCCACATTGCCTAGATGACAAAGTCCCTAGAAAGTGTACAGCCGAGGGCAGCAATATATGTCTTCAACGACTACAACAGCAGAACGCCAGGATGTATATTTATCCACAATACAGAGATATTTTATCATTTTGTGTACAAGTCAGCTCAAGAGCAAAATTCTCAAAATATTGTGAACTGTGTGAAAGACACTGTAATGACTATGACTGCCATATTATTCTACATTGTGAACGCTATATGTACGACAGGAATCAATTCTTTTCAAACTTAAAGACCTCTTTGATGTAAATGCATATGTACAAATAAAATTACTAACTGAAGATGAAATGTTGGCTCTCTTTGCTGGAGGTGAAATACCACTAAATGACGATTTAGAGGAAATATCATGGAGATGTATGCTAATCCTCTTCAGTAGGTTTCTCTATTCCATGCTCCATGTAAATCAGTATTGGATACAGTTATTATACATGCCATCCTATCGCATACCAAAGAAATGCTACACTATGATGCTTTATATTATACAAATGGACATAAAAACTGGTTAACAGACGTAAAACAATTTTTATTTACGACCGGATTTGGAAATATCTGGCACAACCAAGAACATGGATTATATCCGGAATTCATGAAATCCTTTACTCAAAGACTAAAATATATCTTTTTGCAAAATTGGCATGCAATTATCTCTCTCAAGCTAAAGCGACACTTACCTAATGTTCAAAAGTGATATCCATACCGAATTATATCTATCTTGTTTAAATGTTAAAATGTATAGATTAAGTCTAGCACGATTTCGTTGCTCATCCCACGAACTTTTAATTGAGACAGGTAGATATGTAAATATACATTGAGAACAAAGAACGTGTAAAGTATGCCTTTCGAATGTGATTGAAGACGAGTATCATTTCCTTCTGGTTTGTCCTATCTACAGTAACATTCGAAAGAAAATTATAAAGGGTAAATATTATGTCCATCCCAATAAGTATACATTTTCGTTACTGTTAAACAGTTCAAATATCCTAGAAATTGAAAACCTGTCCATGTATATTTTCTACGCATGCACATAGAAACCATATTGTTTCAAGCACAATTATTAAGAAGCAAATGTATATATGTAATGTACTACATGCCTCAGGCCTTTTGAGTACCAGAAACAAAGACAAAAATATGAGATTATTTACATGAAAGAGAAATGTTCAACAAACATTTTAAAGTTGATGTACTTTGACGTTTACTAGGACTGAGTGAGGAAAGTCACTAATGGGGACCAGCATTTAAAAACACGATTATAATATTTCGTATGATACTTTAAAATATCAATACCGTGATCGAGTCCAAATATCAGACTCTAATGAATGATTATAAGACCTGTCAATACTGTATTTGTGCAGACTAAACCTCTCTCTCGAAGTAGACTAATGCATGGAGATCTGATGAAGCGTGCAACTCACGTATTCTCATAATTTATAAACTTTTCCCAATGTTTTTTATATGTTGATTTTGAGAATAGCAGGATTATGTAAAACGCAGTATGAATTGCATGTTCCACTATTATAACACACGAAGAACAAAGGTACTACTCTCTGAATCTGAATGTGACCTTCATCATCATGTTGAACTCTTAATTCATTGATCATCTTCCACCGCAACCAGAAAATTGACAACATCCATCTGTAAGGCGAAAACCGCACTGGGCGAGTGGTAAATGTCAGTTGTTCCCTTGCTGCAGTTCGATATACTTCCATGCTGTTACGTATTGGACAGAGACATCTATATTATCAGATAGTTGCAAGCAAATGTAGATGAATAGTAGATAGCTGTAAGCAAATGTAGATGTATAATAGATAGCTGTAAGCAAATGTAGATGTATAGTAGATAACTGTAAGCTAATGTAGATGTATAGTAGATAGCTGTAAGCAGATGTAGATGTAAAGTAGATAGCTGTAAGCAAATGTAGATGTATAATAGATAGCTGTAAGCAAAACAAATGTAGATATATAATAGATAGATGTAAGCAGATGTAGATGTATAGAAGATAGCTGTAAGCAAATGTAGATGCATAGTAGATAGCAATAAGCAAATGTAGATGTATAGTAGATAGCTGTAAGTAAATGTAGATGTATAGTAGATAGCTGTAAGCAAATGTAGATGTATAATAGATAGCTGTAAGCAAATGTAGATGTATAGTAGATAACTGTAAGCAAATGTAGATGTATAGTAGATAGCTGTAAGCAGATGTAGATGTAAAGTAGATAGCTGTAAGCAAATGTAGATGTATAATAGATAGCTGTAAGCAAAACAAATGTAGATATATAATAGATAGCTGTAAGCAGATGTAGATGTATAGTAGATAGCTGTAAGCAAATGTAGATGCATAGTAGATAGCAATAAGCAAATGTAGATGTATAGTAGATAGTTGTAAGCAAATGTAGATGTAAAGTAGATAGCTGTAAGCAAATGTAGATGTAAAGTAGATAGCTGTAAGCAAATGTAGATGTATAGTAGATAGCTGTAAGCAAATGTAGATGTATAGTAGATAGCTGTAAGCAAATGTAGATGTAAAGTAGATAGCTGTAAGCAAATGAAGATGTATAGTAGATAGCTGTAAGCAGATGTAGATGTATAGTAGATAGCTGTAAGCAAATGTAGATGTATAGTAGATAGCTGTAAGCAGATGTAGATGTATAGTAGATAGCTGTAAGCAAATGTAGATGTATAGTAGATAGATGTAAGCAAATGTAGATGTATAGTAGATAGCTGTAAGCAAATGTAGATGTAAAGTAGATAGATGTCAGCAAATGTAGATGTATAGTAGATAGCTGTAAGCAAATGTAGATGTATAGCAGATAGCTGTAAGCAAATGTAGATGTATAGCAGATAGCTGTAAGCAAATGTAGATGTATGGTACATGTTCTTACATCTATATTATCAGATCGCTGTAAGCAAATGTAGATGTATAGTAGATAGCTGTAATCAAATGTAGATGTATGGTACATGTTCTTACATCTATATTATCAGACAGTTGCAAGCAAATGTAGATGTATAGTAGATAGTTGCAAGCAAATGTAGATGAATAGTAGATAGCTGTAAGCAAATGTAGATGTATAGTAGATAGCTGGAAACAAATGTAGATATATAATAGATAGCTGTAAGCAAATGTAGATGTATAGTAGATAGCTGTAAGCAAATGTAGATGCATGGTACGTGTGTACTTGTGCCTCTTGTCTTAGCACTGAGAGGTCTTCGAAAATCTAGACCCCGGGATCGAAATTATCAGATTTCTTAATCTAAACATTTAAAGTTGACAACACATTTAGAGGGATTGTGTACAACAAGCATCGTCATCGTCAACAGATTTGATGCAAGCTTACAACAAGGATCCATTCTATAAAGATCTCCAAGGGTGAAATTTGAATGACCTCCCAAGAGCAACAAACCTCACCTACAAAATTAAAAGTCTGATATGTTATCACCTGCCACGAGGTCGAGGGGATATAAGTTTGATCCGTCCGAAGTAAAAGGGACAGGATATCTCAGAAACCATTTACCAAAATTTGGTATTTGTTTTAAGGGTGTCAATATCTTGATGGAATTCTAAAATGAGAAGCACGAGCTTATTTGTACAGGAGTTATTGACTTGTTCCGTTGCTGGACTTCATTCAACTCCAAAGGGGACGGCTTTTCATAGAAAAAGATGTAAAACAGATATAACCAAATATATTTGGCTTGAAGTTCTCGATGTCTTGACGGGAGTCGTTCATGAGTTTTGACAAGCAAGCGTTTGTTTTTTACAGAGTATTTGACCTTGTTCTGCAGTATGATGTCTCCAAAAAGGACAACTTCCTCCCAAAATGTTTGACCCTCAAAGGTACACCATTTTTGCGTCCTACTCAGTACACCATGAGTGCAAAGATCCACTCATACATTAGTCTAATGTGCATTATTTATATACTTGATGGAGTGTCGTGTGTTTATGCATTAACATAGCTGTGGATCATCTTGATGCAATTTGGGTATTTATGTGATAATACTAATAGTGGATAATTGGGGACGCCTGTCTCCAGTCACCAGAACATGCTCATGGCTTCACAAACTTAATAGAGAATAACATAAATATGATGCATTTGTACACTAGTAGACAGTAGAGGGACATGTAGAATGTAGGTAAGAATGTAGACAGTGTCTACTGAGAATAAACAAGTTGAATTAATGCCTTGAGGTGTTTTGAAGAGAATTCCATAATGAGGCAGAATGATATCAACAAGTTTATGTTATGAACTTGTTTTATGTTGGTGCCATGAAGTGGTAGTTTAACAAATACACGTGTATAGCATTGCAAGAGATCCCCACGCCTTACTTCATGTTCCAAGATAATTGGATCCATAGTTCACATATCGTTTCTCTCTGCAGTTCCCAGAGATGCGCAATACAAGATACAAGAGCTGATTAGGATAATTGTGAGTATCATTCAGGGCTTTTTCTGATTTGCTTTCTCGGATACAACGTCCCTCTTCGTTATAACGCGTAACCTCCTTCTCTAAATGTATAAGGTAACAAATCAGAAGGCATGATTAATCGTTATGCTATATAAACGGACTTGTGTAGTAAAAATTCAAAGGATCCATGAATGATAATCCAAGCTTAATATATGTTTTAATTGATCTTACGTCTCTTCGCTTATGTAGTTACATTGCCAACCTCCAAACCCTATATGTGCAATATTGCTATACAAATCCATGATTTGAGGTTCATTAGACGAATTTTGGATGTACATTTCCGCAATAACGTTGCCGCATTTACTGACTCACCTGGGAAACAGTCTTGAGACTGCTAGATGGTACATGTACTTACATCTATACTATTATTATAAAAAAAATATGTAGAGAAATCGCACGCAGAGCGTGCCCAGTCTGGCGGACCGATGGCAGATCTAGTAACAGAGACCATAGACGCCTACCAATGTCCTCCCAAGAAAGCAACAAATTACTTGAGTCTCTACAAATTCAAGTCCAGGACGTAAGTGCCATACATTAACATTTACTTACGACTATCTTAGCACTAAGAGAGTTTCGAAAATATGGGCCCCGAAGTTCAGTAGTCTAGTAACGGTTTATCAAAACCGCATGTCCAATTCGTCCAATTCTCGAATGAATTATGCTTGCACATTGCACCTCTCTGGGATAACTTACATAAAAAAGGCATCAGGGTGGGTATCGCTTCATTTTAGATTTCTACCACATCACACAATTTCATTAAAATCAGACGTAAAGTAACTGTTCTCTTGATCTGAGTCATGTCTGGTGACCTTTCACTTCAATCAGTAACGAGGATAGGAGGTCGATTCGATATAAAAGCGGGGTGAGGTGGAGATAGGTGAACATTTGCAGACAACGTCACTAATCACGACCCTTGGTGGTCAGTTTGCAGACAACGTCATTAATCACGACCCATGATGGACAGTTTGCAGACAACGTCACTAATCACGACCCTTGCTTGACAGTTTGCAGACAACGTCACTAATCACGACCCTTGCTGGACAGTTTGCAGACAACGTCACTAATCACGACCCTTGCTGGACAGTTTGCAGACAACGTCACTAATCACGACCCTTGCTGGTCAGTTTGCAGACAACGTCACTAATCACGACCCTTGTTTGCAGGTCAAGAACACGGGAATGAGAGGGGTGCTGAAACCTTTCAAAGGTAAAGAGCAAATGAAGACTGCACGTGAAACCATTTTTCCTTCTCGTGGAAAATTAAAGACACATGTATCACATTACTCATCTTTTTGCATTCCAATGAACGTTGTTGATAAAGATTGTGTGACTGATGAACCGTTTTGACATCTTTAAGAGAAATAAACTACATGACCTTATGAGTAACCCAACGCCCAGGGTGTCCTTAACAGTTACACATTTTTACTGTTATATGTTTGTAAAACACGTAGGTGGGGATCGAAGGTCTATGGTCTGTCTTTGTGGGTTGAAATGGAATAGAGTTCGAATATAATAAGCACGCTTTTACATGTTGCAGTAAGGCGGGGATGTTTATGCATTAACAGAGCGCGGTTTAAAGTTATTCCTAACGTCATTTTACAAACATTTTATTCATGTTCGTTCGTAATTTTGTGTACATCGATATTGTTTTCGATTCCATGTCCACAGACATTCTGAAACTACTTTAATTGGTTTATATTCTTCAGGGAGTGGAATGGGATGTATGGACCGGTTAGCTGTCCGACCGTCTGTCCACTAGTCCCTCACACGAATAGACCTTGAATTGTATTGTGTATAAGCGATCTAGTATACATATGCTGCAATTATGAACGATTTGGTAACCTTTGCTAATACGAATGTTCAGACATTACATTTGATAATTTGATGCCAATATGAAGTGTTACAAATATATCATACCTCAACCTAAACGGGGAAGCCACGACCATGAATCATATTGTCATCTTCTCCAGAACGAAAAGCTCAGTTGACATAACGTGAACATACTTTTTGGTCAATGGAAATTTGATAACTCCGTGGCCATAAGGGTCACAAGTGTCATGCCATCAACCATTCTCTTCCCACATAGGCTACTCTCTTCAGATTTCCGACCCTAACCTCTGTTCTACATGGCCTGGCTCCAGACAATTCCCCTAGCTTTGAAAGGGCGCCTGAATTTCAAGGCTGTAGAAAAATCCCCTAGCGATGAAATGGGGAAGCTCATACTGTATCCCTGCCTCTTAAGCAATGAAAACTCATCTTTCAGCGGCCCTGTCGACCGAGCGACTTCAAAGATCTAGTCATTTGACTCTTAAGGGTCTTGCTAATAAGCATACGTCCTTCGAATATGTCTCATATTCGAGGAAAACACGTACAGCGTTTTTCTTACGTTTATTAAGACGTGCCATTGGAAAATGTTACAACGGCGTCGCTGATTGCACACTTATATTCAATTGCAACCAATCAGGACACTCCATTTCTTCCTTCGGATTCAGGCCATGTAGAACAGAGGTACATGTATGGATCAGACATTTGAAGGGAGTAACCTCTGTAGGAAGAGAATGGCCCTAAACAAACGTGTGTGTTTTTCTCTCAAAAACTTAATGTAGAAACTGAACTCTGTTGTACAAACTCTTTAACAGATAGAAATGGTAGATACAGTAGCGGATACAGAGGGGGCGCGGGGCATAGGCGCCAGACCATATTTATATATAGGTATACCTACCTCTCTAAACTACCGGGCAAAAGAGAGTAAACTATCAGGCAAAAGAAAGTATCCACTATTCTGTTGGTTTATCATATGTATGATTTTCAGTTGCAAAAATCTCAAGTTGTCCATGTCATACTCTAAATCTGAATTGTGCAGGCGTTTTAGTCAGCAGGCAACGAATAAATGTTTAATTTAATTTGGATAAAACACAACCGTTCATCGACATGTAAGACATATTCTACGTGAAAATTAATAAATGTGCCTGTTTCTGCACATATTTACAAAATGTTAAACATGGTAGAGGTCAAGTTTGTGGAAATTTCATGTCTTACCCGTCTTCATAAAACAAAGATAGGTTAACTAAAATTTAACCACAGTCAACAATTAATTCATTAAAACTACTGCAGATAAGTATCATTGTATCGCGTCAAATGCATCTGATACCTTGGAGAAGTATTTATATAGGCTGTTACGGCCTGTTTGTCCTTTTTCCATTACATTTTCTTAATGATTTGAATGTTATATGCCATTCCTGGTGTGTACTTTATTTTGCCTGGCAGTTTATATAATATATACTGAGCAAAAAAAGTTAAGGACCATTGGATTTTCTCCACAGTTTGAAAATGTGTTTCATGAAAACAAGATTCTTAATAATATTTTGATGGACGCCATTCGATAAAAAAAAATGAACCAAAAATTCTAATGTTTTTAATCAGAAATGAGCAGACATTTTTGGAGGTATGTGTACATTGCCTCGGAATCGCAATTTTTTTAATCATCTGAAACTGGATTGAAATCAACATCATTGGCGAATATGCCAACTTCGTGCATTAATTACAGACAGAGTCGGCTGTTACCACCAACAAAGATGTGATTCCATCGAAACATTGACAAATTCAAAACTCATGAAAAACTATACTCATCTACACGTGATGATTGTTCCACCTTGTAACAAGTGTCGTTGATCTACGTTCAATTAACTCTGCTCTGAAACGAAAGTCCGAGTTAGATAAAATAATAATGCGAAGAAGATGAATATATGAAAAAGCACATCTATGTACCTGTAAATCAAAGGAAATGTTTTAATTGTACTGATTGTGTCGAAGACGAGTTCCATGTGCTGTTTCACTGTGATATTTATACTGACATTAGAGAAAACCTTTTTAAATGTGTATCGTCCCAGGCTGTTAATGCTTATATTTTAATAGATTTTGAAACACTGTTTTTATGTCAAAGTGCTGACCTGTTTTATCATTTAGCCAAAATCTGCTTTTTAATTCTACAAAGAAGGAAACACCTGTTATTTTCTTAAACTATTATTCATGTTATGCTCTTATTAAAGCTGCGTATAACTCTCTCATAAATCATATTGAGTGGTTATGTACTAAGTCTTTTATCTGTGTTTTATGCCAACGTGTATTTAATATTTTGCTGTACAGAAGTGAGACTTGAATAAACAATTGTCTGTCTGCAAAGAAGACGAATATATGAAAAGCACATCCACACATGATGATTGATGATTCCACAAGTAAATGTTGCCTAAAAAATATGCAAAATAAAGAGGGGAGATCCCTTTTGTCCAATTAATATAAATTCTTAATTCAAAATGAATTCCTCACGCAAACAGAATTCACTTAGTTTATGATACAGTTGATGAAGTAGTTGAATATCTCCCGAATACACTAGACGTGGAAATACAACAGTGAACCAACAAACCAGCTGGATCACTTCGCTCAAAAACTCAGTGCCGTCTTGAAGTTGCAACATTTAACTTGTGAACTTTTGGTGGAAATATCTTTTCCCGTCCTTGCTTCAAAATTATAGAATAAACTGCCGTCTGACTTAAGACAAGCTCCATCATTTGATTCATTAAAATCTAATCTGAAGACATATTTGTTCAGACAATTTTATAATCTCTAGTTTGTAAGCGCGTTGAGCATGCACTTGGTGTATGGAAGTACACACTTTATTATTATCAAAGATGCGGTCAGTACTCCGAAACGCTTGTCTCCTCGTTACAAACGGTGTCTTCACTAACTAAGCTGATCCGTTGTTAGTCTGTGTACAACTGTACAACTGTTGTAGAGGACTTTTTACAACTACACAAGCTGCCAATCTACTGTGAAACTCTGGCAAAAGTAATCACAGTTTTACACACCCATCATGTGTAATTATCTCAAGACATAAAACATTTTGATTTTGATTTATAAAAAAATATTTATTAAATTAATACTTCAATAACTTATTCATACGAACTTTTTCGTCGTTAAAACATCATTTAGGTTAAACCATTTTTCATAAAACATCCCACGATGTTTTGCACATGCGTAATTAAGCGTTGTTATTCGCTCTTCAGACTGATAACAATGTCACGCAAAAGTACCCCAACTGCCGACTGTAAAGGTTCATTTACTTTATTATATCAAATATTCGGGAACATTTGGCTTGCACTGTATTGCACAGCACAAAAACTGCAGTGTTAATTTAACTCGGCAGCTGTGGCTACAAATACGATCATTGCTTCCGTAATATGGCATTATATAAGTTAATTCACTTCTTTCCATGGTATAATAATCACCGCCGCCCAGTCGTGGAGGCCGGGACAACTATAGATTGTGTGAAATAATAAAGATTGTCCTCCCTTAAATCAAACTAAACATGCTGCTTGACGGGCATGAGACGCTTAGGGGGAAATAGGGGAAACTATAAATTGTGTTAAATAATATATTTGTTTCCATTTCAAATTTTCAAATAAAAGAGAAAAACACATTATAGAGTGAACAAATTGATAACTGTTTCAATTCCAAACTTTCAAATTGTAAGAAACATGTGATTTGGCCCGACGGCTCTCACCCCCTAAACAGAAACCTGGCGCCTTTAGCTCTGGGCCTGGACTCGCACACAATGCAGATGAAGATATGCACGTGTCCAAATTGGCTTCCTCCGGGCTTACAAACTCGGCTTTTTCACATGCCTAGATCTCAGAATCTCTTGATAATCTTAAAATTTTATTCTTCAAATAAAAATGCCGTTTTAGTCAAAAGATGTTAAACACTTGTATTAATTACCTCAAATTTTGGCCTAAAATCGAAAGTTTGCCTAAAATCAAACGTGTCCTATTGTCGCCTTCGAGAAACCGTATTGGCCAAAGTAGCGAATTTGAGGGAAGACTTTTCTTGACTACAGCAACGGTGGGGCTGTAAAACAATGTCTTTGCGTTTGATCTCTAATTGTTATATCAAGTACCTCAATTAGAGAAACAACTTCCAAAGACACTTTTTGCGAACGCAAACTGAGGGCGCGTGCATGCAAGAAAATGCCCGTTCTGACAGCACGTGCTAGTTTTTTCGACAGGCGGTTCTTTATAAGTTGGTGGTGCTTTTACCGAAACCTGCAGCTGAAATACTCCACCAGCTACTCTCGAAATATAATTACCTCAATTAAAATTAACATTCCCGACTTTTGTGTTAACTCAACGAAAAAAATACATGCGTATATTTTCCCTGTGTCAAGAATGAGGTTGTATATTTTGACTCCGTGAGCTCCGAACTCCTTTGTCACAGAACCTGCATCAACAAAGCTTTATGAATTTTCCCAAACTCCGAAAACACCTGCGATGTTCGGATCTTTACTCGTAACTTTACGAGGTGCCCTAAATCAAATAAACTTTTTTTTCCAAATGCACCAGTTGTGTTCATATTTTATTATTAATGCTTTCCAAAAATGAAAATACACTCCCGTATGAAACGGTCCAACTGCTTGCAAGAACAGATTATTAATGTGAGCGTTTACGGACAACAAACGGTACGATCCATTGATGTTTTAAAAAAATACGTTGTAAAAACCCAAAATTATTATTACTACTGAAGCACATGTGTTTAGACTTTCGTTTTAGACTACAAAAGAAAATGAAATCATGGTCGACGTGTTTTTCATTTAACCGTAAACCTGTTCCTATCATGTTAACGATAAAATTGGCTTGAACTTCATTCACTATATGAACAACTTCACCTCCGCAAGGCATAACTAGCACCAGTTTCCATCATTGGCTTAAGCCTTGAATTTCCCTAAACGTTTCCGAGTCCACTATACATTACAAGTGCAGCGCTCCGTTATGTTAGCACAGAACAGTGAAGGAAATGCGACAAGGCTTCAGTTAGCCAGTTATAGAGACTGGCGCGAATTATGTCTTACTACGGTACGATCCCTGGTTGATTGAGGTTTAATCGCGTTTAACCCTTGTGAATCAACGGATTTATCTGTGTTGGTATTACGATTGTATTTGGTCGAAGTTTATCCCTAACGATGTTGGGTTGGTTGATGGTTGAGACCAGTAATAAACTATCATCCATGCTACATGGGGACTAAAGTTTGTTCACGTGGTCTTGAGCACCCCCTCCCGAATTTAAAGTTAAGCGGTGACAATTTTGATGACTTTGAGATTTTTCATGGCTAAGGATTATTACCTTGAGCATTTTCTTTCGGTTTTCAACATCAAACAATACGAATCCTGATGAGTTACAGAGCCCATGGGTCTATTTTTTGTTTTTGGTTAAAACATCAAATCTTAGAAATAAAATTGGTTATCATAATCGACTATGTATATGGAAGATATTCTACTAGCAATTTAGTATAAGCTGTAACATAACGTTCCTCTTCAAACTGTACTTTCAAACAGAAACAAGAAGTATCTGGTTTGTTTATTATATCTAAAAGCTTTGATATCATCATTCTCTTCCCACAGAGGTTAGTCCCTACAGTTTTCCGGTTCTACCCTCTGTTACATTACGCTCGATAATGTGTGCAGGAAGGTAGTGTTCTGATTGGTTGCAATTGAATCTAGTTGTGCAATCAACGACGCCGTTGTAAAAGTGACATTTGCCAATGACACGTCATAAACGTAAGGCAAACGTTTTCTCGTTTTACTGTGTTTTCTGTGTTTTCCTCGAACTATGCTTTTTGATTTTGTGAAAACTCTCGATCATAAACATAATTATAAAGAAAGAAAACCAAATCAGAGAAAATACCCAAAACAGTTCATTTGCTTTATTTACATCAGACATATTCGAATGACATATGCTAATGAGCAAGACCCTTCAGAGTAAAATGCGTCGATTTATGAAGTTACCCTTTCGACATGTCAAATTGAACATGAGTTCTCATTGGTTAAGAAGCAAGGATAGGTTAAGAGATTGCTCTTTCCACCGCCAGGGGACTTTGGTTCTGTTCTCTATTTCAAGCGTAATGTAACAGAGGGTAGAACCGGAAAACTGTAGGGACTAACCTCTGTGGGAAGAGAATGTGATATCATAGGCCGACTATACTAAAGTACACTAAATTATACTAAAATATACTAAAATATATTTTGAAGGAGATGTAGCACGCTTGTCTCACTGAAACAAAGTGCTCTCGCAAAACTATAACTAAGTGTTACCAATGACTAAATAATACTCCTGAATCAATAAAAAATATATCCATTTCTCATCAATCCGTTATTTTATTGTGTTCACTTTAAAATGGTCGTTCAAGGGTGGTTCAAGTGATTTGACTGATATAGCAATACCTAAACACTCAGAGTAGAGTTTTAAATTTGGTACAATGATGGAATTGCCAGCTATCTTGCTGTCTGAATTCCCAAATTATCATGAGACCTACAAATCTACCTCTCACACTGAAGAGTTCCACACCACTGTCGCTTTTTACGTCGCACTATTTTCTTCCAATACTGTTAACCGTTTTCTATGGATATGGCTTATCGGGTCGATCGGGTAATGCGATGTTTTACTCATTAACGTACCAATATATTGTATAAAGTTTGATAATATATGACACATTTTAAACGATATGCAAAAACGTGCTACAGCGCCTTTAAAATGCTCTCAGACTGATATTATGTTCGTTTTACTAAAGAGTTCAGTCCGAAATGGTTAGTCCTTGATGATAGCCTCGACGTTAACGTTCGGACGTCATTACTTGACGATGTTGACGTCACGTCAATCTTCAACATGCGATTCCATTACGCAGTGTAAAATGCCATTGTAGAGTTACCAAACAGGGATATCTTCAGCGGGTAGGTAAAATGTGCTCAAATAGAAGCTGGCACCTTATAGCCGCCGAGTGATTGTGAAAAAGTCGATTTAAAGCAACGTTGGATTAATTCATTTTTACTTTATACTTTAATTATCCCCGGGATTAAAATTGTGTTTTCGAAAAAGGTTTGGGGTTTTAAGTACAAACTCGCTGTCGGTGCATTAATTGTAATCATATTGTAATTAGGACTATTCTTAGGAGTATCAATTTCAAATAAAATTTGTGCGAGAATGGTAGATATTTTATATGTTTTGTTATGTATTTTGTCAAGATAATATCCGGGATGTATTTTGAGGAGTATCATATACGTCAAGTTCAATTTAGAGAACATCTCTCGTACACTCTCAGAGTTTTAATCATATTAAGATTTTTCGTAGCGAAAAGGTGTTAGGCAGAAACGGCACCCATTGACATAGAAGGTGCCAAGTACGTCGTGTGTCGCTCTTTGCTGTGGAGAACTAGCACCTAGTCCGCGTGGACTTCGAGGGCTGTTATAATTGGGCCAACGTCGGTATAATAATCATATTACGTAAATGAATACTAATCAAGGGGAGCTTCAATTAGTTGGAAACCCTAGTCGAGAGGCAGATGGGTAGTGCTGGTTTCTGGGCGGAGGCCGACTGAACCGCTGTCACGTCATACTACGACCGCACGGGGCTGCGACGTCTGACACAAAGAAGTGCGGTAAAACGCGGCAGCTGATCTCCATAATCAGCAGTGATCAGGTTCCAGACAAATCAGCCGAGATTCATCCACGCGCGTCGCTGATTGGCTGGCCTAATAAGGTGGAAGATTCTGATCCAACTCAGCCGCCCCACCACACCGCCGCCCCTCCCTGTGATGCCACGCCCACCAAGATTGATGAAGTGACTTTATAGATGGGGGAGGGGTAAGGGACAAGGAGGAAACTGTGTACCCAAGTTATATTCTGCTAGGTTCGGGACGTTCGTTTATATTTTACATTAGTCGTCATGTTCTCGCGTGTAGACAACAATAAACAGTGAGTGAGCCCATAAGAAGTATATTAAAAAATTCAAACAATGTCTCTTAAACATTCTATTGTTTTAAAATACTCATGGTATTGCCGTAAAAGGGTATGGTGTAATTATCGATGGGGTATATTTACATAGATTCATTCATTGTAAAGTTTCTTAATACAGAATAATGAAACTTGAATTAGTTTTATTAAATGCTTAGTTGATTATGAGGATATCACATTACCTCTCTTGGACTAATAACATTGGTCTGTAGTTTCGTAAATTAATTACTTTGTTAATGTATAATTAAAAAGTAGTTTGTGAAAATCTATAATCTAAAATAAAACAGCACGAAATATAATATAACGGCAAGAGCGGCTGTTTTTTCTGTGAAAATTACTAATAAGTTTGGACTAAGTACATAACCTTGTCATACTCCATCATCAATGATGAATTTTCACATGTGCCTTACCAGTGTTGTATGATAATGATACCCATTGAATAAGATCCCAAATCACCGACACCCCACATCACTAGATTATTTCAATGAGGGGTTACCGCGTGCCATGCACGTGCAAATGGGACGCAGGGTCCTCATACTGTTAGGTAAACTTTCTCTTTAGAAAACCGCCATTGTAGTCAAGTTTTCCTAATCACATCTGATGGCTGTCTATTGGGTAATGTTTCTTCCCTGGATATTTTTTACACAGGGTGTTAAACTGTAATAAGCAAGACGTGAGTCGGGGAGAGGTTATGAGGTGTATCTAACGTTTTAAATCAGGAACATTTAGTCGCACTAATTACCCAACTTTTCTTGTCTGAATAATTATGCCGAAAATTTCAGTAGTGATTTCCGAGAACACAAGACCAATTTCAATGGAGTTTGCTCGAGGCTTAAACGTTTTGTTTTCAATAACGTGTGTTGTTTCTTGCAACAAAATGGACGTTCCTACTTTAGATATGCATTAGTAATGGGTGAAAATGTTGTATGTGCAAATTAATGAGGTTTTGAATCCTACATAAAATAATCATTCTGAATGATTTGTTCAGTTTTGAATGTTGTTTATATGTGCCTTTGTTATGGAAAATCAGTGATTGGCGGTTTTTTTTCATTCATATTTTATCATTTATGTTAAAGTTGATGTAATATCTAGTAAATTTAAACTATATGGCACATAAACGAAACCGTAAGTCAATCATTAATCAAATATGACACAGACAAAGCACGTGTAAATGTTACAAAGAATACGTTTTTTCTCCGACATCTGCTCTTTAGCGTTGAGTGTTATATATTTTAAAATGTGTCAAAATAGTTTCATTTTATCAAATGTCTAAACTAGGTTTTTAGTAATCTGCAAAATTAAGATTACATTTCAAAACTTATACAAACGGTATATGAATTGATACCAGTGCAGTTTTTACTCTCTGATATGTATGCCTAATAGTATTGTTTCGAATGTCAACTAAAGGTTGCATTGATCAACTCGTCGCTGACATTTGCTAGAGTATCAAAGCGATCGTATCTTAACAAATGTTAACGAATATGTTTAAATTGTCATCGCTAGTTTTGTCTGGGTCACCTGTTAAAAATATACCAGAGATGTTGTCAGTTGATTTGTATGTGTCTTGATTTTTCAGAATAACCGTTACTCTAACTGCCCAGAATTATAATACATGTAATTGAAACTATCTGTGTATGGGGTTCAGGCTAATTACGTTTGTTGTTCTACTCAGATATTATTTCATGGTTTGTCAAATCTTTTCTTTTTTTTGGAGACTTTTGAAAGATATCAAATTATCCACCGTTTGTAGTCTATGTTTGTAAATTCTGTTATTTTCATTTGTAAACATTCGACAGATGTGCACGTGTTTTTCATGTCACGAACATAAACAAGGTTTTTGTAAGCCGTACAAGGGGGAAAGTACTAGGATCGGTTGAACGGCAGTGAAAGTGAAAAAATATTCAAGTAAAAACATGCTTGTACCCTGAAATATTCTGCTAAATTAATTAATTTACTATTGAATTCTACAAAGATTATGAAAACGTATGTTATCAACCACAATGACATGTTCATTTAGATGTATGTATACATATAATCACTCTGGTGATTCTGTGTTTCTGTGTTCTCGTGTCCGACCATTTGTGATGTTGTGAGAAATAGAATTGAAAGTGGAAAACGATGTCTGTATAACCATCCCAACTATACCATGAGTAAAACGAGGTCTATCTGACCATCCTAACTATACCATGAGTAAAACGAGGTCTATATATCCATCCCAACTATGCCATGAGTAAAACGAGGTCTATTTAGCAGCATCCAGGGTATGCTATTTAGCATTATATAGGATTAATACATGATCAAAACATGGTCTATATAGCAGCATACAGGATGTAATAAATGAGTAAAATATGGTCTATTTAGCAAGATATATGGTGTAATATATGAGTAAAACATGATCTATTTAGCAGCATACAGGGTGTAATATATGAGTAAAACATTTCTATTTATCAATATATTGTGTGTAATACATGAGTAAAACATGGTCTATTTAGCATCATATAGGATGTAATACATGAATAAAACATGGTCTATTTATCATTTTATAGTGTGTAAAACATGAATAAAACATAGTCTATTTAGCATTATATAGGGTGTAAAACACGAGTAAAACGTGGTTTATTTAGCAACATATTACTAACTAGCCAATGAACGCATCGGATAACTAGGATTGCCTCCGCTTGACCTTGAACCTCGTGTTTGACTTATAATTCCTGTAACTAATCTTTAAAATGAGCTATCAGGCATGTCTTTATCTTTTTAGTGGTTTTCGTTTAACAATTGTCCAAATGCAATATAAACAATGACATTTTATTGGACCCTTACATTATGTCGAGAATTCTCAAAATCACGAAATTTTTTGGGGCAAATGTTTAAATTGTGGCCTAACTAACAACTTTTACATGATGGAGATCCGAAAAACAGAAATGGTAAGTAACGTATCTCGATCAGATCGCAATAAATATATTTGAGTAATGCCCCTTTGAACATGGGCCGAAATTCGTCCTTTTTAAAAATTACGATTTTCAAGGGTGATTTTCTCAAAATTTAATCGTAATTCAAAATTCGAACGATTTTACGTTATGAAATTGAGCTATGCTAAGTAGCTGTATGTATTGCCGTTAGTGAGGAGAAGATTTCTAATACGCGTATGGGGTATGTTGTTGCCCACATTTTGGTGAAAGTTTTGTGAAATTATCTTGATTAGTTTTTGAGATATTAAGGTTTGAAGTTTTGGCTTACGTTTTGACGTACAGGGCTAGTTTTTTGTCTCTCTGAAAATTTCATGCAAACCGACCAGCCCGTTACTTCAGAATCCGCATCACAAAATCCTGCAAATAATAAGAAAAAAATCCGGATGAGAACAATAGGTCTTTCAGGCATACAGATATGATAGATGTTCACTCAACTTGAGTCAAATAGAATAAATTGACCCATCCTAGAAATCACAGCACCATTTAGGGGACATATTGGTTGTACATGTGATCACGCCACCGATTGTGAACGTATTGGTCATAAGGTCCTTGAGGGGTTCTCAAAAGAAGAATACATAAGCAAACAGATTTTTCTTGGTAACAAACTCTATATTATGTTGGTACACGACGTTTCGGGGTATATACTCAATCCTTTAGATAAGATGGTAGATTACATTTATAAAACATTTATCAAGCCTTATTTTGAAGTTACTGGTTATATTTAAATCCAAATAATTCTCACGGTTATTTCATATTCAATATTTTTATCAATATAAAAAAAACCACTCATTTGATAAGATAAGATGTCATTTTCAAAATAGATTATACAATTAATGGCAAACACAAATCGTAATACTTTAATTGAAATATACACTAGGCATACATGAAGTCATTAAACAATTTAAAATTTGAGATTACATATTAAAGATAATAAAGTGAAGTCCGAAAATCCTCAATTTCAAAACTGAGGCAGTTTATACTCAAAATCATTTTAGAAAGTTTAAGATGAGAGACTATTAAAACTTCAAGAAGTCTTTAACGTTTACCTTAATAAAATAGCATATCCCCTTTGAATGTGGCAATTGAATTAGTTCTAGTTCACTTTTGATGCACAAAGTAACCCTTGACAATGTATTGTATCCATTTCTGATCAACTAAACACCCATACTGATACATGAATAGCTCGCAAAGATTCAATTCTATGGCACTCAGAAAGGGATTTAGTATCAAAGCTTTACTTTCACCTGGATTAATTTGGATGCACGGTGTCAGAGCGCACAAGTGTATATTAACATCATCTATTTGATGGCTATCTTTGACTTGACAGGGCTAGCCTTTGTCCGCGTATTTTCCGGCCAATCGCCCAATGGACATATGGGAGGGTGCCATCTATATTTTCCTCATCAAATTAACCGTCACAAGCTGTAATTTTACAGCGATTCGTCATTTTTTCGACCAAAATAATATTCCCCTTTTGTTGGACGTGGTGCCTCGTTGAATTTCTGGTAATTAATCCCCTTGACGACCTTTCATCCCCCCCACCCCATCGAAAACGCCAAAATTGATCCAAGAAACGTCGACCTGTCATAATGTTGATGTCCCCACAATGTGACCAACGCTGGGGAGGGACGGATTGACCCCCAATATTGTCCAGCCTTGATCACTCTGTCACGACGGTCACGGTCTTTGTTGCTTGGTAAAGACTCTGTCAATTAAATCATGGGAGGACTTAACTGGACATGGGGACCGTGTGGGTCAGGGCGGAGTCGTCAGTGAAGGCCTTGTATGGGTGGATATTGGGTTCATAGGCTGCACTGCGAGGATGGAGTTGGTATGGGTTTGATTGACTTGGTCTAATTTGTATTGTCATTACGGGGTGCTGTACACGATAGAAGGGAACTTTGTGTGAAACTGAATGTATATATATAAATAAGGTGGAGTGGGTGGGATCGTCGTTGGTAGAAGTAATTTTAGTTTTATTAGTGTGCACGTGTTGGTCTCTGGGCAGCGGGTGGAAGTCCAATGAAAGGGTGAAGGTGTGCTGATGTGCCGCACATTGTAGGATGCATGGTGAAGGTACACTGCCAGTGGTGTATAGTTTTATTTTTAATGAGCCTTATTATGCTTCTTGGACACTGGTGTAGTAGTCCAGGTGGGAGAGTATATGAACAGGATCTCTTATTTTGTTAAGAAGGGGATCCTTTGAAGATATATGTAGGGTAGGGGGTTAGTTTCCTCACTTACATAACGGAATGATTCTCTAATGATGACCGAGGTTCAATATCTGTACAGTTGGTGTCGGGTCCCAGCGAGGGTGTGATCATGTTTGATAGGGATGTGAAGTTTGATTCAGAGGTCCACTCAATAGACAGAGGCCCAATGAGGATAGTTGGTAATTAATTAAAGAGGTGGGGGAAATCCGAAGATCTTGCATTAACCCGGAAACACGTGGACGTAGATCATGAAAGTCCGATTCCGGTTCTAGGATCATTGGTCATTGTGCGTCCATCGGTGGGGATATGTCATAGAAAAGGGGATAGTTGGTCGGGGTTCCCTGCAGAAAGAAGTAGGTGGTGGACGTGAACAACGTGTAAAGTGTGTCATATCCCATCATGATACATCAGAGAAACAGGTAGTGAGTAGGGTGGTTTGGAGTTTGGTGGTGACTAGGGGATCTGATAAGAAGAAGCAGTATTGGAAGTAGAAAGTAGATATAATACATGTCATTATGCCGCGCCATGATACTGGGTTAAAGAGGAAAGTAGACTAATCCCAGGAGGGTTAGGTTGAATGGGTTTATAGGTGTCCACCCAGAGAGGGTTAGGTTGAATGGGTTTATAGGTGTCCACCCCAGAGAGGGTTAGGTGGAATTGGTTTATAGGTGTCCACCCCAGATAGGGTTGGGTTTAGTGGGTGATGGTGTGTTTTGGTTGCAATGAGGGTTACCCATGTGGGTAAAACAAAGGTTAGAGGGCATTATTCCCTACCCTGATACTAGACAGAAAATGGCTGGTGGCTGGGTTTAATGGGGTGGTGTTTTTGCTGATGGGGTGGAGCTCCTGAAGGTGCTGACGTATACGGGAGTAGAACAAGGATTAGGATCCATTATGCCTCGCGATCATGCTGGACAGGCGATTTTTTAAAGAAGGGGCGTGGTCAAATCGGACATTGATGACCAGTGTTTGTTCGTGATATTTTTAATAAAGGGTCCTGGACGTCCACTCAGCGACTGGTCATCAGCGGGACAGTTTGAGTTGCTTGGATTATGATGGATTAGCTCAACTCCCCAGTGTCCATCGCTTGACCTTTCCTCTGATACTGACACCTCGGTGTTCCTTGTCTTGACACCTTCTTTCATTTCTGGATTCATCTGGCCACAGTATTAGCCAGACCCCAGATGTTTTTACCCTCCTAGCTCTATGGCATCTGTATACATATGCTCATATTAATGTTAATATTGGCATTGATGGCCAGCTTAAAACTTGGCCAATATTGTTATATGGAAATTATCATTCATCTATAGAATGTATTTTCCCTTTACCAATTTTATTTTTTTCAGAAATCAACAGTAAAATGTTTGAAATGATTTTGTTCAGGACAATGACAATTTCAAACATATCTCATTATACATATATAATAAAATACATTTATACCTGTAACAAAATACATATATACCTATAACAAAATACAAGTCAGTATCAATGTGACACTTATTAAAATGTAATCGAAGAATGCATTTTGAATAACAGAACCTTTTAAACATCTAACTTCGAAATAACAATATTTCTTTTGAATGAAGATATTTTTTCAATGAAAGGTTTTACTATTTTCTTGTATAAACACGGGATTTTCCTATGTTTTATAACATTAAACATGCATGCAGTTACGGCATATTATAGTAAAATTTAACATTAACAATGCGTCAACTTCGCTTCATTTGGTGTCAAGCGGAGAGACAACACACCATCTAATCATTCAGCCATCCATATACATTCATTCAACCATGAATACATACATACATTATTAATTCATCATTCATTGCTTCATCAATCAATTCGTTCATTCACTCATTATTCGATACAGCTACCAGCGTCTTACACCACTGGGAAGAATGTATGTCGCTGTTGGGTTCATAAGCAATTCATAACTAACAATCGAATATGATGTTTGATAATGATGTGCAAAGATCACCGATCTTGTCAATAAACATGTCTAATACATAACAGCAAAGGACCCTTATTTTCACGAAGATTGCCTGCTTCCACAAACTCATTATTTATTGCACGACAGTTGGGGGTCTTTTAAATCTGTCAAAACCAGTAGCAAGGCATCTCATTACAATAAACAAAAGTGTAACCAAAAATTAACAATCTCATTTTTTGTCATGGTCTTCAAAGAAATCCCAGATGTGTTCGGCAAGGCTGAAGGCCTGTATGACCTAACAGTGACATAATTTGGGCAGAACCCGTATAACTCTACAACAAGGGGAGATAACTGCTAGAGGTGACACGAAACAAGGCGATGAGAGCAATCGGTCTGATCATGGCGAACATCAAGGCAAAGGTTAATCTCAGTGTCGAACTTTATTAAGCGTGAACAAACGTCAGCGACCCCGGACCATGACGAAAGCGAGAGGCCAGTGTCATAATCAACCCTCTAATATTCCCAATTCATAATAATTCATTTTCAAGTTTGGGGTCGACAGACGCAATTGGCGGGTGATTGCTGCTCCGAGGCTTGGAGCTGCAGGAAGATCGGATCGGAGCAGAGCCCTGGAGCTCCGCACACTGCTCTCTGACTCACGGTGCTCCGGAGCTCTCATGCTCGACAATGAGGGCATGTGAGTCTTACAGCTCATTTCACTGTTCATCTCCCAGACGCGTTTAATATCTGTGTTTTTGACGTGGCGGAGAGATTCAGGATTGAAGAGGCGCGTGTTTCTTGTTCCATGTTGGTGTCAGTCGGGTAAACATGCGCTCTTCTTGTCGCAGTAAAATCATAGGACAATGCAACACATGCAGAAATGTTTCGAGTTAATTTACTTAATGCTCCACTGTCATCAAAGATGTGATAACTCGTCGCTTTAGTTCCACATGCATCATTCTTTTCTTTTCTGTTTTCTATTCGTTTTACCCGAGTCTGTTTGTTAAAGCGATATGACAACGTCAGCGAGATTGACAAATGCGTATATTATGATCAGTTCCACACGCGTTCAAAAATGTAATGCACCATATCTTGATTTAGTTAAATAAACTATAATTTATTTAGAAATGAGAGGTTATTTGAACAAAATCTCAACTTTGTTGTTAACCGGAGGAAATTGTGGATAAGAATCATGGTCACGTTTATACAGAGAAAAATATCACTACCCAAAACAAGTTCGCAGTTTGCAATCAACTAACACCTCGTTGGGCAGTAGGTTTACCACTTAAATTCAGTTTCGTCTTTACATAGACAGGACATTATATTTTATGTATGGAACTATATTACTAAAGGGTTAATTGATGTTGCTGGTTTTATATTGTAATTGACTGTGTGTATATATGTTGAAATATGTTGTACTATGTTTTGCTATATGTTACATTGTATAAATGGTGTCTTCGACAAGGTTGCTTTCTTTCCCCTTTTCTTTTTATCTAATTTCGGACGAATTTCACACATCACTCCTACAACCTATTTTAATATAATATAATATATACTATAATATAACAATGATTTAAACAAGAAGGTGTTTTATTCGTAAAAACGGATATCTCCCCGTTTCCCCAATTCACCTTAAATTAGAAACCCCAAACAATCAAGTTTACCCTTTGAGATATTACCCTTCAAAAATAAATAAACCACAAATTTTGCAATTGAAACAAAAACAAACCCTGAAAACTGAGAGCATTTGTATTTGTATTTTGTATTAATATCACTATGAACAAAAACGTATTATGTTACCATCATAATTAATCATGACCATGTTCAAAACGATCTTTACATGATTATCGTTTAACTGACATGTAATGTATATCGTATATTTCTTCAAATGTATATGAGCGTGTACCAAGTAAATATCAGGAATCATTTAGAACCCATTGAAATGTATTAAATTATCACCATTTTGTGTAAAGTCGAACATGTATACATACTAGTATATAATCTGCAGATATATGACATTGGGATGGCGCTCAAACTTTCCATATGGTACAGGAATGACAATTTCAAACCTTTCAAGAGAATATAAGAATAACGTTTTTTTGTGCGTGACAGCTTTATTTGCGTTGAATGCATTTTGAGTTTGTCGTTTTTTTTCCTTTCTCACGTCACAACAACAAACGCAGTACAATGAGGGTGGCCGTCGTAAAGGAAATTATTAAATCTACTTCAGTAGCATTATTTGAACTGAAAGTATCCAATTATTATGATCTCGACATAATGACTTAGTGCCACAAAACCATAACGCTGGCCATAGTACTATAAGGGGCTCTAATTGGCAGTGACATATGCGATACCCGTATGAAATTGAAGCTTGAGCTCTTTCCTCTTAGAACTAATATGAATGTTGCAGTCAACCACAGTCTTCGATTCAAACTTCCCCTATTGAAACTCGCATTGTTTCTATGTTATTACTCTCAGCAGTTGACCGGGATTTTAAAAGTTATACGTTTTTATTTTTGTTTATAATTAATGTCATTATAGCAAAAAATACTTCATCCATTTCAGGCGCACATGCAATTGCAAGGAAATGACACGGTTGCATTGTAACCACAATGCACAAACTGCAACATCAGTTCGAGCCCGCATTGCCTTTTTGTGACTTCCTTTCTGGAGAGTATTCAAATAAAGGGAGATAATGAGATAGGCCTGTGGCTCACCGCCAAACAAAGACGACGTACATCTGTGGCAAATTTGACTTGCATTGAATAGAACATAATGGAAGTTGAAATGATACCGGTTTATTGTGATGTTGGGAAGCGACGTTACAATCATTGCTACTCTCCGTTACCATCATAACATCCATTGATATTTGAATAGGTTGCTTGTTTGATGTGTATCAGTTGTCACCATAACGTTTTGTATTGGCTATGTTTATGCGTGCATTTTAGAATGTAAATTATGTTTCCATGTGTATGTGAAAACATATTGTTTATCTTTCAATCATATGATTTGCAGACAATACATTGGCGTTCACTAACATCCTGTTTGCAAAGTAACTTTTTGACATTGTCTATGCTTTTGGAAACTGACGTGAAAAAAATAGGTATTTACTTATAGTATCAAGATAAATATTTTCGGAAACCAATTCTTCCATTTTCTATGCAGTTAATTAAATCAGGCTGAATCACGGAATTGTGCTGACATGAAACGCATATAGGATCACACAAACGCTCCATTCGTAAACGCATCTTCAGTCGTCGGTTTGTTCCCGCTTGAATTGTTCCCTGTCGGCAGCAAGATCGGGAGAGCCAAACATTATTTGGAATGCAATTTTCTTTACTCCATCTTGGCCTTCGCCCGACCATCGTTTGAATTCGTGTCGACATCGTATACATATATATTTCTCTCGTTTTCCTATCGATGAAATAGGACGATTTTCACATGCGAATGCAATACAACAGCAACAAGAAACGGTCCGGTATTCATTTAATAGATTGTAACGCAACTATGTAGAGCCCGTTTGATAGTTTTTAGTCTGCAGGAACGCTATATAGTGACCTACGCGACTTCGTATTTGGAATATGGTTCAATCTTACAGGTTCTTTTGTCCTCTGATAAATTATTATTCGCTGCCATGGTAACCGTTTTAGACTTACTCCCGCCTAGATGTAGCGGCATAGCTGAACATCGTGTGCCATCAACTTTGACGCAAACATCACATTTTGCAGCACACGATACGATTCTAAAATCGTTCAATAAACATAATCTTAATATTCATTTACCGAAGTTCACTTATTTATTTGAACTTTTGAATTCATTTTGGATAAATGACTATCTAACAATTTCCATACAAAAAAAATTTGATTTGTATAATATATTTTGGACATTTTTGTATTAAAATTGTGATATATTTCCCTCGAGTTATACGATCTGATGTAGCGTGTACCACACATTGCAGTAGTGCAATCTCTCGCCTTCCGACTCGGGTCACATATTTACCGTATAACCATCGAGACTTTCATACAACTTTCAGAAACAACTCTCAGTGTTGTTCATTCGACAGACTTAATGGCAGTTAATTAAAACAACAACGTGCATTTATCATAACCCCGACCAACGGTTGGGGGTATATAGTAATACCAACGATTCCGTCCGTGCTTCCGTCCGTCCGTCCGTCCGTCCGTCCGTCCGAATACAATTTTTGTCCGATCGTTTACAGAAAAACTATTCACCTCATCCTTTTCAAATTTGGTACATGTATTCTTCACCACTGGGAGAGGTTCAGTGCGACATGTAAACTGAATAAGGTAAGTTTTGAATTTTAGTCATAT
Source organism: Gibbula magus (assembly GCA_936450465.1). Taxonomy (NCBI): domain Eukaryota; kingdom Metazoa; phylum Mollusca; class Gastropoda; order Trochida; family Trochidae; genus Gibbula; species Gibbula magus. The sequence goes on from OW388293.1 coordinate 36,276,751, forward strand.
TTTTATTATTTATTATTTTTATTTTTCAATATTGTGCGCTATTCTTTGTCCTAAAAATGTTGTAAACTTTCAATTTATTTTATGTTTAATAATTTATTTATTACTATGTATTTACGTCTCCCTCTCTGGGTCTCCATGTAAAACCTAGATTTTCAAAATCACCGTCACAGGGCCCCCTTTTGTATAAGACCAAGAAAACCGCGCATGAAAAACATTTAAAGACTAGTTTGAGAACACCCAAACAAATCGCCGCGGATTTGTTGTCTGCTGAGCTGGAGCGGAAACCAAGTCGATAAGACGAGCATCAATCAAGTTAACACGGGCATCAAGGCGACATGCCTGTTAATTGTCGTTTTTCACCCCATTAGCAGCAACTAGTGATGACGTTTTAATAGGTCGGTCCAGAATCCCCTCTCCACAACAAAAAAGCCATAATTAAACATGGGGGCAGATTAACAACAAACAGATTAATAAGCTTGATAAGACTTCTGGTCTGCCGACCCTGATTGGTCTAAATGGAAAGGTTAGCGCGCGCTGACCTCGGGTCTGTCAAAGGTCACTTCCGTCGAGCCAGGTCAGTAAACTTTGGCCAACCGAAGTTGTAACATATGTTTCTATGGGAGATTGACTGGAAAGAGTTTGGCTGTTGTTTTATCTTCACGCGTCGGTGAACAACTGATAATTGTGGAGCAGAATTTCTGCTCTCGGCGATTCCAAGCTTCCAAAGGTTACAGGTCTAACTGTCATTATCTGAAGGAACTGCTGCATCGTTTAAATGTTTAATCGTTTACATGTTAAATCTTGTCATCATTGTGTTAATATTAGATCTGTGTGGATCTGTGCTTGAGATATTCTCTTCATTCACTGAAGTCGATATTTCTGACTGCTTGAAGTTCATGACATCGAAAGGGTTTAAATATCATGTTTCCTTTAAATTAACGTTTTATAAATACGATCACACTTCTGATTTTAAAGAGAACGTTTAACGGGTTTTACCTCTCTTGTTCATTGAGAAGCATTGGAACATATTTATGTTGTATTCATATTTACCAATAGTATGTAAGAACAGGAAGATTTTCTGAACAACTATTTTCTATAATGTGGAAATACGAGAATGCACTTTAAAGAAGTCGTTATCCAGAAAATATTCCTGTTCTTATGTGTACCACTTCTAAATGACCTTCAAAGACTCAATAATATGTAAATTCATAATTTTAAAACATTCATTTTTAAGATAACAGTTTAGTTAAAACAAATAATATCGGGCCGAAAATGGTAAGCGCATAATATCATCTTAGGGTAAATTCAGTCTTATTGGTATTTGTTCATTAGAGGGATGGTGTATGGTTGGACTTTTCAGCTGTCCAATACAAAAGGGAACACGTCTTCTGAGCCTAACGGTCACTGTTAAAGGGCAGCGTAACATGCTAATGCTGACATAACATTTGATATTAGCTGTAAGACGATATTCAAGCATTGGCTGTCCGTCATCTTAGACATTATTATATATACTTGCTTGTGTAAGAAACAACAGTTGTGACGTCTTATTGTCAGTCACCCCATCACATTGGTCTCTAACTCAAGGAAATCTTAATCTCTAGAATGGTTTGAGAGAGTAATAATGAGAGTACTTCACTCCTTCCATGTGGTACCATTTCGCTTTCACTCGTCTGATACAAATCATTAACTGTAATAAAAATTATAATATGGTAGGTGATTTCGTATCATCAATGTATACCATAACTAACTTAATAATTGTTAATTATTCATATGCTATAAAAGTATTGCTCATATATTTCTTGCATACTATTATTTCTTATTACCTTACCTTTTATCTCTGAGCATAAATAGCACCATTGTAAATGCCCATTACATTATTATTATAAGTAGTAGTATTAGCATGTGTCATTCATGACGTCATGTGGCGTTGGTTTAACGTATGCAGATGCGCAATCTTCATGCGTCGTAGGCGTCTGTTTTCTGCTCTTCTGAACCTGTCCAATATCCTTCCGTCTTTCTGTATTGTGACAAGAGGCTGCCAATGAAAATATAAGACTAATGTGTACTCTTCACGGGGAAAGATTGCCTAGTTTTTGTCATTGTCTCGGTGGTTTTACTAATGTGACCATTGCAATGTTCCAGTGGTTTGTTCATCGATTATTAGCAGTTACATGAACTTTATGCCACGTACCATTTCACCAACACTAAGGTCACGTGATTTTCCTCTGAAATGCCTGAACAATAAGTAATGAGTTATAAAGTATAAGTAAAGGACGTTAAAGACGAATGTTTGTACTTACATCTTTAACAGGCGTGAAAGGCCTTAACCGTCTTCTTCTCCATAAGCAGTTGACATAGGAAGCTGATATTTGATATAGCATCTTAATTACATGTAGATTCAAGTTTGTTCATTTGGACTTGATCCCCAATTTTAAATAAAGGCGTGGTAGGGGGTCCACCCTAAAATCTTTAAACGACTTCTCCTCAAGAACCAGCAATCTTCAAATTTTGGGAATATGATCTTTGATAGATGGAGACTCAGATTTATAAATATCATTAGCCATCTCTGAAGAAAATGCGTGACAAGTTATGTTTTTTTGTGGGGGATTCATAAAAAAAAGGTATACTCGCTTTAGAGGATATTTCTATTGTTTCTCTCCAAATTTTGTACCACTTTGTTTGATCATTATGCTATGGGATATATGTTTATTCTACTTTAATTGGGAGGATCACCTTTTCTTCAATATCTTCGCAGAAATTGTGATACTTGGACAACCCATTTTATCAAATTTTAGTGTCGAGTCATCTTTTGTTATGTACTGACAGTTTCAAGGCTGCAATGTTTCAGGGCTAGGGGTTGTGGGTTATATTGAGAACAATTTATTTCAGTCTTTAACACCAAACAATATAAACCTGATTGAGCTACTAAGCCCATGGCTCTATTTTTATATTTTCAATTTTAAAAATGTATTTTTTTAAATATGGTTGATTGTTTTAAAGAAGTCTTCCTTGAAGAAGAACACAGACCATTTAGGACAGCTTTTATTCATAATTTGAAACTCTCTTACTGACTGATTTCACAAATGTAACAATATAAGATTTCTACACTATTTAAATGGCACGTATTTCTAATGCATTCAGCCTTGGGAGTTGTGCCAATTTACATCTATCAGAGGGGTACTGAATGTAAAAATAGCTTAACTATCGATTTTGACCTCGATTTGTGTCGAGGCCCCGTGGTCGTGTGGTAAGGTGTTGATACGGTCAGTGCTGTTGACAGTTGACTTACTCTGATACTCACTGATGTCGAGTGTTGCTATGATATAGATATTAAGCATATTCTCCTATAGGTCACGGTACATCCTACAAAGACGCACTCTTGAACCCATTTTGTATTCCGAGGAGGTTTCATGGCGATTAATTTGCATGAAAAATTAAAACGAATTGCTCTAATGAAAACGTCTTTTGAAATTGAATTTTGAAAATTTCCTAGGGGTACAGAAAAGAGTTGAAAATTAAATTAAGTTCAACAATAGAACCAGCTAACCAGAGAAAATAGTGTCATAGTCACGTGTCAAATCGGCACGTTTTGTAGCTTGTGGATTACAATTATCTTGCGTCAAATAATTCCTTTCCTCGAACTAGAAGCATAATCTATTTATCAACAAACAGACGGACATCGCCCTTCGTTAGTACATAATTACCGCCGTAAATCGTCGTCAAGTTTGCACGTGCCCGCGCGAATGTATACCCGAAAGTAGTTCCCGCACATGCGCAAGACGCGATAACAACTCATCTTTCTTTGAAGTCCTAAACAATGGCGGAAGAAAAACCTCTAGTCTAGGGTTCAATTTCTTGCCACTGAAGCCAGAACCGGTTTTTGTTTCCCCACAATTCTGTTGATTAATCGCCTGAAAGTATCCCGCCCGGCTGTAGCTGAGGGCGCGTGTCTTCCATGCTGCGCAAAGCAGGCCGCAAACAACTAAAAAAGCATTCCGATTGTTTGCGGTGAATTTCGCTGACACATCTTTATTAGCGCATAACGGGAGTTTATTGTTTCTAGGACTGTCGTGATCATCGGCTTGAAAACTTCTCGGCCATGAAGCGTCGCGGAGGTTATCTTATTGACGACGTTGAATAACAGCGTTAGCGATGCAAGGCGTGGAACTTACGTCAAAATTAAGTGAGTTATTTCCCTTGGGTCACGGTCAACCTTCAGGGCCACACTTGTCTACAATAAAATGGTGGCATGCTTCATGGAAGGCTCGGGAGACACAGTGTTTTTCACATGCCTGGTTAGATGTGATTAATTATGAAATAAGACCAATTAGAGACAATATTCTTCAGAGAATGTAGGCGTATAACCTACTTTTACTCAGTGTCGTCGAACACGATGTGACATCAAAGGTGAATACATTTAACCGAAAGAACAGCCTCTATAAAATTGCGCAAATGACATCAAATGTAAAAGACGGCTGCTAATGACACGACATGACATGATAATACTTTACGGATAGACCCTATGTCATTCATCTTCGATCTTACAGTCATACAATTACAACTCTTAGCTATAAGACCTTTTCGAAAAAACGCGGGAGGGCGAATATTTAAAGGCACTTTTGCACACTTACTTCTCCTTAAAAGACCCATGTAGACATGGGCATACTTGCGCATGATTTCTACGTGAAAAACTTTTATAATGAAGTAATTTTCAGATTTGGAATAGTTTTTTTTAAAAGTTTTTATGATAAAGGTAAATCATCATCATAAAGTTGAAGAAGGTCTTATTTTTCAATTTTTTCATTATTGTTAGTGTACAAGATCTCGTTGCATATCACTCTTCTGAAAATTGTGAAGGGTATGGGCATCTAACGAACAATAACGAGTTTGATTCCGAACCATTCACTCAATTCTATAACAAAAAAATGGTATAACATGGGAGCTCGTTTAATATGGTTCATGTAACCGTATAGGCCTACTATTGACTGCTGCCGTTTGAATATGACCAGGAGCGTTGGTATTGTGACATGAGCAGGTTTTGAAATTCATTCCTTTGATATTCATCTTCAAAATTTGGTCTTGCTCTCAATATTTGCAACCAGATACAGAAACAATATAGATCTGCTCCTCCATTTTTTCCTTTTATTATTCAAAGATGCTTATATTCAGAAGTTAAACAATACCTTGGCTCAATGTTACGCCATACTACCAGGAATACATTGAAACTGTGGACATTTTAAAACATATTTTCTCTCTACTTTTTATGTAATAAAATGTGTGTTACTTTTTTATTCAAAAAATAGGTTTTGCATTGTTTTGCCCTTCGGGTTCATCTACCTTGACAACCTCCAATGCGTCACCTATAGAGCCTTTATTTCATACGCTGATCTACAGTCCTATCCTCCTACCTACCTCCAACCCTTCACCCGAACAATATCCCACACCACCTTGTGTTGGTCAGCTATCCTCAAATGACCTCACCCCGGGCAATGCTACCCGCCCCTCCCCGATCAAAAGTCAACGAGTCGAGGGCAACGTAAAGTCATCTAAAATAATCATCAATTAACCCCAGACGCGCCGCAAGCGATTTTGAGACCCCTGGTTGGCGACCACTCGCCGCTAATGAGACGTCGATGACCATGGGCAGGTGCGCGCTGGTGGACATTGGATGACCATTCTGGTGAGGGTTCCTATCAGGTGTCCTTGTGGTCCTAAAAAACATACAATGACCCTTGGCTTATTATAGCCCTCATTAGATGGGAAATGGATTATGGATGTCAACTTCTTATTGTCAGAGAAGAGATCTTCTCAAATGTATACTTACTTCTTTATCACGTCGTGTTTCTTCTCTATTGGTAATATTAATGGTTAGGGGCAGTGAGTGTTAACTATATATGCGTATTCGATTCAAATCACGTTTTGAGTTAATGATCACTATACAGAGCCAGATTGTACAAAGATCTAGGCTTGATAATGGCATTTCAACGTTTCATGGATCGTATCTCTAAACGGATTAATTTCCGGGCTCAAACTCAAAATCAGCTGTAAAGTATAGGCAAAAATTATCTGTGAATGCTTTGATTGCAGTGTTTATACACTTAGCCAGATAAGACATTGAGAATGACCAGTGAGATATGTCTGGTTCACAGAAGAAGACACAAGGTCAGTTTTGACAACCTTGCCTTATGCTAATCTCCCCATTAGTTGATTTTGATTTCTTTAAAACTGTAAGAAAGCACGCAGACAGACCTCACACTGATAGTCAATACTAGTACTTGGGTGATATTTGATTGCTCATAAAAATGCTATTTTGAGAAAGATGAATATTTTGGTTTGTTAAAGGTCAAACATGGCTGATTCGGTGAGATCACTGTTTGGATATACCGACAGATTTATTGAAAACTATGCACGCACCTTGACTGAATAATTACACCAAATCTAAGATCGAAATCTGAAAGCATTTTTTTGTTATTATTCCATAATGAGATTATCAAATGTAACAAAGAACTGAAGAATTTTCAGTTCTTGGTTAACATATCGCCCTTCTGGAAGCTTGAACCGTACAAGCGTCAATGTAGATCTGATTTGATAATGCCACATAGCTTTATAGCTGTACGATGGTTCTTTGATGCGTTTATCTTGTTCCTGTTGATATACACAAAGGCATTTACGATTATAGGTCCGGTACAATCCTAATTGTCACTTTACCTGGCGTTCAGCTGCGATCTAATCACTTAAATTACCTGTCATGATACCCAGCCTTTGATCTACTACAGCAGGTGGGTTGTTATAACTATGTCTTTCTCAGGGCATTAGCTTTCTAAAGAATATATGTTTTGGCTTATTGCCTTAATTTAAGCGTTTCCAATAGACCAAGGCGAGAGATGGAAACATCCGAACTTTCAGTGCTATTCTTGATATGGAAATCAAATTGAAATCAATTTAGTTCACCTCTGTGTGGACGTGGTTGTATATATTATATATTATTAGGTCTTCAAGACGAATGTCTGGAAGACCTATTGTTCTTATCCGTTTTTTTCTTATTATTTGTACGTATTTTGTGCGCCTGATTCAAGTTAATTTGTGATCAATTGACTTTATAAATTATATACTATATCAATTATTATATTCATCATATATCATATATCATATAATCACTGTACTGAGACAGAAAGAAGGGATTTTATTCATATCTTAGGAATATACTTACGCCTGTCGAAATTGTTCATCTTGATTGCGCGATATTGGCATAACAATGAAAATCGAACATGTGTCAAATACTGGTAACTTTGTAACTTTTCCAAAAGACACTATAAGAAATAGTTCCATACATCTCGAAAAACACTTTATTGGTTTTGTTTAGAAAATCTTCAAATACTAAAAACTCTTACACTTCACGAAATACAAAACCTAATGAGCTACAGAGACCGTGGCTTTATTTTTTACATTATATTGATCATACAATAAAACTGAACTTTCGGTCAACCATACATTAGCTTGTCAAACAATGATTAGCTAGATATCTAACTAACTACCAATTACTCTTTTCTACCTCAAGAAAAAACCCTCCATGCCCCATCATCCTACAGACGCGGTCCAACCCTAGAAAAGCACCTTGGTCAGCTGCATCCATGTAAGGTTTGGTAATGAGACAATTAGAGGCTGACCCGAGGTCAAGATTGGTCCTCTTCGCCACCGGTCATGCCTGTTGAAAGGCAAAAAAACTAATTAATTAGCCATGGAATTAGGAGACAAGGAACTAAATCTCCTGAAGTACTGTTTGAGTCCCCTCCGAGGTTAGCTCTGTCAAAACTGGCCCCTTCCCGGTATCTCGTCTTAACCGATATATTCATGCTTCTGGTATCCTGATATTTGAAGAAGAAATAATATATTGCTAAAACCTGTCCTTATTTCCACGAATTAAAGCCGGTCGGCGAAATCGCTACGAATTGAAGCTGACGTTAAACCCAATACAACAACAACACTGATTAAAGCAATGTTTTCCTCATTTCGTTCGATGTTTATTCTACGTATATATTCAACAATAAAGCTTACACTGTGTATTTAATGCAACACATGTTTGTCATTGCTAAAAAGGGATGTGCCTAGTTGTATGAAGAGTGGGATCTATTTCCAATTAGGTGATTTTAAATATCCAAATTCAAATGTTAATGCAAAGGTGAAATTACGTCATTTCCCGTTAGTTTTCTCAAGATTTGTCTATTTATTTAGATTATATACCAAAGTTTTTGTTTTGGTAGAACTGTTTTATTATTAACAATAATATTACTAAACATATAGTATGCAATCCTTTGTTAGGACTAAGGAATTGAGTGAAATCACACACTGATTAAATGTGAATGCTTTTAGGATTCAATGTGGCAGATATCAAAACACATGCCAATGTGTTAATAATCAAAGTTAAAATGTTTTCACAATCTGATTATCGAGTTATTGCATCACTGATATAAGTCGTTTATAACCAGCAAATAAATATAATCAGTATTATAGATATAGTATATGCACATGCCTACATTATACATTTACCAAGCATTCAGTGGTTCTTTATTTCACCTTTGTGACTTTATAAAGCAACTAATTGCGAAGTCCAAAAAAAAGATATTCAGAAGCAACTGACAGAAGTTCTGCAATGTAAAACTTCCTGATTTTGAAATTGTCATTTAAGGAAACAATTGATAAATTCCAGTTACATATTAGGTAGGTTAACCTTAGGTGAGAGCTTTAAATTAGTACTTTAATGTTGATAGTTAAAATTATTAATATTGTTGGGTACTTTGAGATAATAGGTATACTTATTTGGATTCACGCATGAATATATTCACACCATAAATAAACGATGAAACATTAAAACCATTGAAACATTCGACATAAAGAATCTATAAACAAAGAAACATTGAGCATTGTATCAATAAACAATTACCCTTAAGCACACTATTCATAAACATTTTCCATAGTACCCATAAACAACGAATCTTTAGCCATAGTATCCTTGAACTATGGAACGTTAGCCATAGTACCCATGAATAATGAAACATTAGCCATAATACCCATGGACAGTGAAACATTAGTCATAATACCCATGAACAGTGAAACATTAGTCATAATACCCATGAACAATGAAACATTAGCCATAATACCCATGGACAGTGAAACATTAGTCATAATACCCATGAATAATGAAACATTAGCCATAATACCCATGGACAATGAAACATTAGCCATAATACCCATGAACAGTGAAACATTAGTCATAATACCCATGGACAGTGAAACATTAGCCATAATACCCATGGACAGTGAAACATTAGCCATAATACCCATGAACAGTGAAACATTAGTCATAATACCCATACACTATGGAACGTTAGCCATAATACCCATGAACAGTGAAACATTAGCCATAATACCCATGAATAATGAAACATTAGCCATAATACCCATGAACAGTGAAACATTAGCCATAATACCCATGAACAGTGAAACATTAGCCATAATACCCATGAACATTGAAACATTAGTCATAATACCCATACACTATGGAACGTTAGCCATAATACCCATGAATAATGAAACATTAGCCATAATACCCATGAACAGTGAAACATTAGCCATAATACCCATGAATAATGAAACATTAGCCATAATACCCATGAACAGTGAAACATTAGCCATAATACCCATGAACAGTGAAACATTAGCCATAATACCCATGAACATTGAAACATTAGTCATAATACCCATACACTATGGAACGTTAGCCATAATACCCATGAATAATGAAACATTAGCCATAATACCCATGAACAGTGAAACATTAGCCATAATACCCATGAATAATGAAACATTAGCCATAATACCCATGAACAGTGAAACATTAGCCATAATACCCATGAACATTGAAACATTAGTCATAATACCCATACACTATGGAACGTTAGCCATAATACCCATGAATAATGAAACATTAGCCATAATACCCATGAACAGTGAAACATTAGCCATAATACCCATGAATAATGAAACATTAGCCATAATACCCATGAACATTGAAACATTAGCCATAATACCCATGAACAGTGAAACATTAGCCATAATACCCATACACAATTAAACATTAGCCAAAGTACCCATACACAATGAAACATTAGGCACAATATTCCTAAAGAATGGCACTTTGGGCAGCATACCCATAAACAATTAACATTAGGCGTAGTATCCATTAACAATGAAAACTTACAATATTCATAAAACATGTCAGCTTAGACAAAGTACCCATAAAGAATGAATATTCATAATTATATTATAATATTATATTCATTACCAGAGAAACGTTAGGCACAATTATCGTAAACAATGAAACATTAGGCGCACACTCCATAAAGGCACAGAACATAACAAAAGGCACTATATTCATAAATATTAAAACTGTATGCACAATATCCATAAACAATGAAGCATTAGGCACACTATTCATAAACAATGAAGCATTAGGCACACTAATCATAAACAATGAAGCATTAGACACACTAATCGTAAACAATGAAACATTAGGCACACTTATCATAAACAATGAAATATTAGGCACCCTAATCATAAACAATGAAGCATTAGGCACACTAATTATAAAAAAGAAGCATTAGGCACACTTATCATAAACAATGAAGCATTAGGTACACTAATCATAAACAATGAAACATTAGGCACACTAATCATAAACAATGAAGCATTAGGCACACTTTTCATAAACAATGAAACGTTGGGCACTCTAATCATAAACAATAAAACATTAGGCACACTAATCATAAACAATTAAACATTATGCACTCTTATCATAAACAATTACACATTAGGCACTCTAATCATAAACAATTAAACATTAGGCCCACTATTCATGAACATCGAAACATTGGGCATTCTATTCATTAACATCGAAACATTAGGCACACTAATCATAAACAATGAAACATTAGCCACAATATTCATTAACAATGAAACATTGTGCATAGCATTCATAAACATCGAAACATTAGGCACACTATTCATAAACATCGAAACATTAGGCAATCTAATCATAAACAATGAAACATGAGGCACACAATTCATAAACAATGAAACACGATATGCACGATATTCATAAACAATGAAACATTGGGCATATTATTAATAACAATGAAAAATAAGGCATACTGTTCAGGAACAAAGGAACAATATACCCATTATTTAAGAACAACGAAACATTATGCATACTATTCATTAACAATGAAACATTATGCATACTATTCATAAACAATGAAACAGTGTGGATAGCATTCATAAACAGAGATACATTAGGCACAGTATTCATAAACAATGAAACATTGGGCATACTATTCATAAACAATGTAAAATAAGGCACACTGTTCAGGAACAAAGAAACATTATGCGCATTATTTAGGAACAATGAAACATTATGCATACTATTCATAAACAACGAAACATATATGGGTATGAAGTGTATCGAAACTACTGTTGAAAGGAGACGTTTTGATAGTTAAGGTTTTACGCTGTATGGCAATATTTTTTAAATTTGTAAAACAGTCACCGACAAAAATCATTTCCGTTTTCTTCTTTACCCTTTGAAAAAGCCTTGAGGTCATTAAGAACGTCGCGGGACGAGCAATTAATGGAAGCTAGAAGTGTTTCTATTCATTATCTCGTAATGGCTGTAACCGTGACCGACATTGGACCACAACGAACTAACTTGAGTAACCGCGAGCAATGAAACAGCACAGGACAGAAACCGAATAATTTCGAATGGATTGGCCCTTGTTAACAACGCCCGCGTGAAATAGACGAATAATTCCGAATGACTCGGTATTTATCGGTAACGCACGACTGGTCAGGGCGACCCCCCGCAGAGATGGCACGTGCATGGACAAGGGACTATCTCAGAACTTCTCACGTCGGGTTTCTGAAAAAGTTACATTAAGATTAGTAAATGACTATGAACCCCAGTCTCTTCCCAAAACTGTTTATGATTTAAATCCTTTTGTATCTAGTCTTGAATCTAGCTCACAGTTAAAACAAAGTTACGTAAACATTAGGATAGTCTTGCGATCGTAGTTTGATGATACAAGTCTCCAATAGTTTACTATTTTACGAAAAGGCTCAAATAATTTAGAAACCGAGACCAAGAATTGTTCCCGTCAGATTGAATGCGCTCGAACGCAGCCGCCTGAATCCCGAGAAAAGTGGTGTAATACAAAAGCCCGTGCAAACCTAATGGCGATTTAATGACGTAACAGAGGTCAACGAAAATCGCAACAGATCAAAGATGACCGTTCAAAACGACAATAACTACCGGCAAACATACATTAGAAATCAAAGCGAAAGTATGGATGAACAGATCCCCGTTCGATTCATAAATTATCTTATTAAAACCAACCTGGTAACACATGCACTGAAAACAAAATGATTCAGAAACCTTTGTTTTACATTTTTGAATGGTTTATTCATCCGGCCTTATGTACAAAATTATAATACTTTATTGATCAAATTTATACGTAAATATAGAAACCTCGACTTAGATGAAAGAAAATGGTTTGGCCATATTGTAATTACACATATTTTTCTACTTATTATGACAAAAGTATCTTTTAATTTGGAGCAAAATGTACGAATTAAGATATGACATCGCTAAAAACTGATAACGATGTCTTTATGAGGGGGTAAACATGTATAGTAATGATTAATCTTCCTTTTTCTTAGAAATTTATTTATGGTACAATGATGGAATGGTCACCCATCTTGCTGTCTGAGCTCTCAAAAAGGCATGTGACCTACAAATCTACCGCTCACACTTACGAGTCTTACGTCGCAACATTTTCTACCAATACCGATAACCGTTTTCTACATTGTATGTATACGGGTTATCCGGTCGTATAATAAGATATTTTACCGTTAATGTAACAATATATTGTATAAACTTTAATAATAAATGGCAAATTTGAGAAAACATAAAATGCAAAAAACATGCTATAACGTTTTAAAAGTAAATGACAAAGTTGAGAAAAGGTAATATGCAAAAAAACGTGCTACAGCGCCTTTAATTAGGAGATGTTCTAATTAGGAAATGCTTGATGTTGAGAATTATAGACCTATCTGTCCGGAAACCTTTTAGGGCTAGGGTTGACTATCCAACAAAATAAGATTGAATATTCAACAAAATAGGATTCAATATTCATCAAAATAGGATTCAATATTCAACGAAAATAGATCGAATTTTCAACAATATCAAGTTGAATATTCAACAAGATTAAGTTGAATTTTCTAAATAGTAACATGAATTTTACTATAGATACTAAATAAAATATCCGAGATAGTAAGTTGAATTTTTTTAATCTAAATTTAATTTTCAAAATATAAAGTTGAATTTTCAACTTAGTATCTTGAATTTCAAGGTAAGACCTTAATACCTTATATTAACGGCCTCAAACATGGTCCACGTGCAAAACTAATGGCCAGTTTTCGGACATTCTCCTACACATAATGAAATACACATCGTGAAAATGCCAAAAACGTTATTGCGTTGCATTATTTGAAATTATTATAATCGGGGTATTGTGTAAGTCAATATCTCTAAGAAGCATTCTTGCATTCATAGAAATATTATTTATATCAAAATTGGCTGTAACTTACTGTGATTCTCATTACCTAGCTATGTATGTGATATGAAACCATTTTGAAACCCATCACTTTCAGAGAAAAGTTTAAAAGTAACACTGCAGTGAATGCGCTAAAACGTTGTTTATAGTTTAACTGACTATACTGAGCACGTTCTTTGATCACAGACGTATTCCATTTAGAAAGTTTAGAAATGTAACATTGTTATATTTTGGTTCATACTATCACCCATGGTACAACTTTCTCTATATAAAAGAACATTGCGTAATTTGAATATTCAACCTCAACCAGCTGATCAGATGTGGCTGAAGCGTTAAGCTGTTGGGACATTCAGTGCCGCTTATAGGTGCCTCGCTCTGACGGTATGAGTTCAATCCCCCAATGGACTAGTCCCGACAAAATATACGAAATTGCATTGCTGCAAATAAAGTGATCAAAATACAATAATTTTACATTTGTTCACTGTATATATGCCATGTATATTTAAAACCAATCTACACCAGGATTGGTCAGTTTGTAGAGTGTCTGCTCATCACCCGGAAGACCGGGGTTCGATTCCCGGTTTGCGTCATACATGTTTGAAAGGTTTAAAGGTAGTTGCTTGACACAATACAAGTAAAGAACAACATTTTAACTGGAGCTACACTGTGGCTACTAGGTGCAATATCCATACAACGAACTATCTACCTATATATTGCGGACAATAAAGAGTTGATGATGATGATGATGATGATGATGATGATGATGATGATGACGATGATGATGATGATGGATATTTGTAAAGCGCCAGTGTCCACCCACGAATGCATACTCATGGCTCATGAATAATGTCTTTAAAGCTGTCTTGAAGTCCAAAGTGGGCGAGAGTTTGATGTGGAATGGCAGAGCATTCCATAAGAGAGGGCCGACATGTTGAAAGCTTTTCTTTCCATATGATGTCATTTTTGCTTAGGGACCATCAAAAGATGTTGATTCTGGGAACGGGGAGTTCTGGTAGGCGCGTAGTGGGTTATCAGATTTGAGAGATATGATGGGGTAGAGGTGTAGAGACATTTGAAAACAATGCAGAGAACTTTGAAATCAATCCTATATTGAACAGGAAGCCAGTGTAAAGATTTCATATAGTAGCAAATGTTACCATGCACTATACCAAGGAATACCCACTGATATGTATAGTCCAGGCATCTGGGAGGCTTTACGGGACGTAAGTACATGATGCATTTGAAACTGGATTTATGGGTTTATAAGTAGAACACTTTATTATTTGTTTGTATGTATTTTGGTATTAAAGTAGACGGATATTGGTGATCTCCATATGTATTTGTTTAACATACATTACATATATGGTTAAATTAACCAGGGTCATATTAATAATGTGCGTACATATGCACCTATCGCTATTTAACAGGAACCATAGTCTCTGCGCGAGGTTTTGTATACTTACATACATAAGACTATCTATTGATCACTGTGTAACTAAGCAGTGATCAATCTCTTCGTTAACATTTTTCTAAAATTTAAAGCAGTGAAACAAATGAAAACACATCATAAATACTAAAAGCTTTAACCATCCATCATGCATCCATCCAGTTATATATTAAGTTATATTAATCTCTACATTATTGTCCCCTATCATTCAGTTATATGTCTATCTATTTATGATTGTATAATATTTATCTTTTAAATATCTTTAAATATAAAAATATCTTATCTTTTTAATATAGTTATCTATTCAATCTATTCTTTCATCCAATTAACTCTCCATTCATCCATTTATATATTCAGTGAGTGTGTAAAATAATTAAAAGCCACGAGCTTGTTTTCTGGAAGTCGAAATTAATTCAGTTAAATTATTACGTGAGAACATGTGGTAAGTGACACACCTGAAGAATGCAATCAGCAGGTGCTACTCACCTGGGAGGTGTTGCATTGCATGTTTACACGTGCTGGGACGATCTTCACTCATCCAACATTGATACACTAGGTCAGTTTCAATTCCAATTTTGGAACTCATACATTTTTAGGATTTTTTTTACTTTGTAAAAAGCCGTTGCTGTCATTTATTTCCAGCAATGTTACATAAACAAACTACCGGGCAAAGTAAATTATGCCAAATTTTCAACATGGTCCCAAAAAGATTTTGTCGGATAAAATCGGTTTTAAACGTATATATGATACGCCTTATATATATAGCAAAATATAAATATATATAAGCAAAATACAAGAACCAGTTGGACGTAAGTTGCTGACTGTGATAGCACTACGAGAGATTCGAAAGTTAGGCTCATACCTCCATGATGAAAATGATCGAAAGGATCATAGATCGTCGTTAGTTGCTGACATTTTCAGCACAAAGATGTATGCCAAATTGGGTCATATTTTAATCATAATAATCATGTTAGAAAAAGATAGTAATTGTGAACTATTTTAGAATGTTAAATAGGGACTAAATCTTAACGATAAGATAGTCCCATATATGCAAAATCGTTGTAAGTTGTTGACTAGTTTAGCACCAAGAGAACTTCCCAAACATGGGCCATATTTTCGTAATTAAATGCTTCAAGGCTGATTTAAAGGGAGGTAATCGGTTTAGTTCTTTGAACCCATCAACCCCCTAACAAGCTGCTCACAAGATGATCCTACCCATTGAAATCCGCCATGGTTGTTAATTATGAAGTTTATCAAATTAATTCGTCTTCTGCTCTGCAAACCCTTATTGTTCACTTTTCGATCAATCCTTCAAGCTAGGGCAACCATCTTTGTTTTTCTGTCATCTAGTAGTTGATTAAAGTCGCGGCACATCGTCCAACAGTCGCATGACAATCATTAGTTCACATCTGCCGACCTTGAGTGTTCGATTGGTTTAACCGTTATGATACTACTTTGAATGACCTATAGCATTGACGCTTTCATTGCTGACTTTGTTTCATGATCTAATCATGAGTAAAATGTCTTGCAGGGGCAATTTGATGATAGTAACTACCTTTGTTTAATAACCGATTATCTATAAATTTGCCGGACAGCCCTTCAGTGTTATGCCACCAAGTATAACGAAGACGCGAATGACAGAAATCAACCACCATAATTTCGCATCTCCATTTCGCTATTTCGCTCTCTAGGTTCAAATAAACGAAGACGCGAATGGCAGAACTCCTCCGCCATACAGAACAAGAAACGTATTGCAAAACGGTACAATATTTGAGAATATATTTGAACATCACGATAACAGTGTTTCACAACGTTCATGGAGAAGTATCAGTGATCTATACAGAGAGTTGTCTGTCACTGATAAGGTTTAGGCCCTTTTAGAAACAGAAACAACATATGATTACTGCTTGTATCATTAGCATCAGAAATGACAACAGCATCTACATGATAAATGCTGATATCATCTCTGTTAAGCGGGAATATATATGTTTTAACAAAAAAACACCATCTCTTAAAGCAGGAAAACAACAAACAAGTACATGTACACTATAAATCATTGATCTTACTATATTAGATGTTAGATGTTAGATGCTAGATATTAGAAACAACAAACAAGCATAAGAAATAACTTAATTAATCCTAATTTCCTTTTAGGGTCAACTTTGGGGGGAAACATCACTACACTAGCAAAAATTATAAATCATCACCATGTGCTCAAAGACACTTCCTCTATTAAAAAAAACCGTGAAAACATTATTTGTCATCTGTGGTGAGATTAATTAAAGCTAATTGAGGTAATTTATGAAACCAGCTATCTGAGTGAAGCGTCATGTTATCCGTGTATGCTTGACGAAACAATTCCTCATTCTCTGTTATCAGACTATTAAAAGACCATCGGAGAGGAGGGCATGTCACCTCCTGAAAGCCGTGTCCTCTAAGATGGTTAATGGCGTTGCAATCAAATATATTTTTGGACTATTATTTTGTTTCAAGTCGCCTAAATGTTATTTGAAGACTTTCTGGTTCAGACATCCGTATTTGCAGCACTCAATACAAGAGACGTGTACCCCCATATGGTAATCTAGTCAAAGCTTTACTGTTAATTTCCCTACATTCCCGCTGATACCTAAGGAAATTACCGTTATGTCCGATTTTGTAGTACATGGGTTACTCAGCTGAAGTACATTGCTTACTCAGTAGGAAGATTATTCTGAAGTCAAGTCCACATGGCTCAGGTAGAGAGATACATACTGTATATCCATAAAATCCATATTCATCTATGAAATAAATAACATTTCAAATACATATGAAAGTAAACCATTTTGTTGAGTTAATATTTTTAAAGGATGTTTCTTAGGTTATTTTTTTTATTGATTGATAAGTGTACTTGTTTTTTATCCCGAGTTAAATAAATATATTTTGTCATTTTATGAAGCTGTTTCTCCGAAACGACGCGTGCATAACAGTAAACATGTTATTCCACATCATTGTGTACTCCTGTTTACTGTGTCACAACTGTGAAAAGGTGCATATAACAGTGTTACAAACAAATGTCCATTGGTAACATATGTTTACAAATTGGGTATGGGTTCGAACCCGGAATCCGTTCACTGTATCTCGAACATCATTCTCTTCTCACAGAGGTGACTCTCTTCAGATTTCCGATCCTAACCTCTGTTCTACATGGCCTGAATTTCTAGGCTCCAGCAACATTCTCAAGCAGGGGAAAGGGGCACCTCATACTGTATCCCTGCTTCTTAACCAATGAAAACTCATCTTTCAGCGATCATGTCGACCAAGTGACCTCAAAGATCTGGGCATGTGACTCTTAATGGTCTTGCTAATTAGCATATATGCTTCGAATATGTCTGATGTAAATAACACAAATGAACCATTTTTTGGTATTTGTCTCTGATTTGGTCATTATTCATCAACATGTTTATGTTTATCAATAAGTTGATGAAATGTATTTGAAAAATAATGTCACTAATAGTAAAACACTATTCTCTCTTCGGAAAATCAAATTTAAAAAATGAGTGTACTTGGTTCGGTAAAGCCATGGGAATCGTTTTTGTAATTCGAAATAATAAAATGTGTTCACATTAAAATGGCCGCCGTGCAAATTTTGCTTTATACGCAACACCGTTATTACCACTACGGATAAAAAATAATATTTGCAAAAAACGTGCTACAGCCCCTTTAAAGCGATATTGAGTTCATTATGTTCTTTATACAATTTTGTTTGTTTCAACAAATTTGAATGATACCAATCGCTAGAGAAATAGTTCATCTGCAACCTGACATATGAGAAATAATTTTCATATAACGACAATCCAGTGTAATGTTGTTTTTTCTGCATGAC
This sequence comes from Gibbula magus, assembly GCA_936450465.1. Classification (NCBI taxonomy): domain Eukaryota; kingdom Metazoa; phylum Mollusca; class Gastropoda; order Trochida; family Trochidae; genus Gibbula; species Gibbula magus. Next base: position 36,295,724 of record OW388293.1, read on the forward strand.
ACTGTCACTGAATGTGACCTCATTGGAAGGGTGTTCCTTTATTGTATGTCTTATGTAGAAGTATGTATTATTTATTATGTAGAACACAATAACAAGCATTAACGAGACAGGACTGCGATCTTTTCTACTGTACAGTAACTATGGCAACGCACATGCAAATTAATACATTTGCACGTGCGTTGTCATAGAAACTGGAAACTTGACAAGCTTGCAGCCTTGATAATCCTTGACTGCAGGTTTCTCAAGATTAATGAATGTGACTTTTGTTTTTAAATGTATACGATAAATGCTAGCATCCGTTTATATATCAGAAACAACAACAAACAAATATAAGATACATAACAGTATCAGTTTCTATATCATGAACAACAACAAACAAATATATGATAAATGATAGTATCAGTTCATGTATCAGAAACAACAACAAAAACAAATATATGACGAGTATAAAGTATATCATGTAGATATAAACATTATTGACATGTTACATGTACCTGAAAATGGTAAATATGTTTATATTGATCAAACCAGAAAGAAACCTATATATACAACTTGACGTAGTAGAGAAACACGATTATTTAAATATCTGCAGGAACTACATTACGGAACCAAGTGATAAACAGATTTCCTAAACGTAGAAAAGACGTTAATATATTTCCAAGTCTGTAAGCAATATGAACGGTTTTCGAGTGCGAGTCGAGAAAAAATCGGTAAAATAATAGACTCGATCTAAATTTATATTAAAAACATCTTCACTAACTGAGCGCGATTAAAACGCTATTTTGGGCTGCGAAAATTATGTATGTGTAGATTTTGAATTTGTTGCTGTATTTTGATGAAGCTACTCAATATCACATTGAGGTAAACAGGAGGGACTACAGCTGCATAGATCTGTGATTTTTAACATGATCAAGTAACACGAGCAATTCAAAGAAATGATTTGCATTTTCCAAAAGGCCTATGCAGTTCAATGTTGTGTTCACTAGGCCTATTACACCAAACAGACATTTAGAAGGACTCAGATTGCATCCATTAAGGCATATCAAATTTACCTGTGCCAACCACGTGGCATAATCAGCGATTCACTCAGGTGTTAATTCAATAAATACCTGTTTTGACACTTGCGTGATACGTCTATGTAACTCCGGTCACGTGACAGAAACCGATAATCCGTTTGGTGGTTGGGACCGAAGCGAATTGAAACTTTTAAAATCATGACTTTATTCAGAGTGAAATTCACGCGATGTGATTTGCACGTCCTGCAGGCGTGTGAAGGCTCTGTGCTATTTCTGTATCTGCATTGCCTCGGCATATGGCCTGGCGGACGTTTTCTTAATTCATCAGACTGCCTCTAACTGACATATGTTTCGCGAGAGAAAAAAAGAGATGCGATTTCCCGTGTGGACTGAAGAAGACAATATCGCGGCAGACGACACAATGCGCAGCGTTGACACCCCAGCGTTATTTTCGCAGATTGAAGCGAGAGAGCGCGGGAAACTGGGTCCAGGTCGACTGGAGCAGACGACAATTTCTCCATCTGTCGCTAAACTGGTTATTTCTCACGGTAGCGCCACACGACGTTACGACACCGCATAACGTTAAGTTTGGCGCCTTGGCGTTTACCGTCTTCCTTCAAATTGACGCTGCTCAATATGTTTATAGCTACATATCTTTGCCCAGGTAATGGCTGCCAGTGCAGTGACCGACCTTGACGTCTCTTTCTTATAAGCTGTCTTTGATTGAAATGTTCTTGTATGTAGACCTACAGATTATATAACTGGCGTTAATTAAGGATAGCACTGACATATTCGTAGGCCTAAGTAGCCTGCCACACCCATTCAAGTGAAACACGAAGTCAATTTCGGCGTATGAACATATAGTCAAATGAAATGATTTTCCAGTATCTGAAATACTTTTTTAACAACAATGACTATTCTTTGGACTCATCACAGATATTCCGCCGTATGGGACGGGTTTCTTATGTATACCAGCGATAATTCGAATCATGATCCTCGTTTCAGTGCTGCTCTGCCTTCAGTAGCACAAACAAACTAAACATGGAGGCAGGATGACTGCCCAAACAATGTGTACAGTTACTGAACGCAGGGCTGGGCTGGAAGCATCAAAGTCGGCGACGGTGTGTCAAATTGAGCATTCAACTAAGTCCCAAAAAGTGGAAGGACAAGATGCTCTGTTTCTAACCATAGTTCCTAAAGATTAAACATAGGCCTATTTTTCTTTAAATAATATTCAATGGATATTATAGGAAGCATTGATAGCTTTCCCGAAGATGACATCACTGTACTTTTGAGAATACTTTACATTAGTTATACTTAAATTCATAGAATAGCGAACCTCGAAAAAACACATCTTAGAAAAACAGTATGTATTATATATACACGTCGTCTAAAACAACACACTGTTCCTACTGCTACTGCTTCCCCCCATACCAGGGCTCCGTTCCATAACAGCAAGCGCTTATAATCGCTCATTGATCGCTCAATGTAGCGATTAAGTAGCACTCAAATAGCGCTCATTCTCTCTTGAACGACACGGTGCAAATTCCTCGAAGTTTGCTCGCCTTGCTCCGTAGCGCTACATTGAGCAATCGCGTTCAAGAGAGGTAAGTAATCGCTAATTGAGCGATTACTTTGAAACCTCTCTTGAACATGGCCCTGATGTTTATACAAGACGCGCGCTTCAGCGCAGATTTACGGTATTCACACCTCGCTGTACCGTCAGTTATAACGCTACAGACATGCCGTTAAAAGCTTTACTCTCCAGATTTTAGATACATTTTCCTAAACAAATGTGTGGCATGTGTAAGATATTATAAAGATTATTCTAATACCTGACTGGCACAAAGCTCGCGTTGATTTTTTGGGTGAAAATCGATTAAAAGCTTTGCATAGGTGTCGGCTGAAAATGTCCTTTCTCTGCAGTTAGGTTCGGTTAGCATACGCTGTTACCACGATGTCGATGTTACAAGCATCTTGCATCAGCTAGGATTATGGAATATGTCGTAAAATTAGCATGTTTTTTTTCCATTTCTAGAAATACATGTAGCATAATTTTACTTTATACATTTGTACATGTAAATTTTATAATCTTTTTGAAAAAGTAAATGTATGTATCAGACATAAATTCTAAAAATAAGAATATTTACATTGGCGAAGTAGGCCTATGTGTTTATACACAAAGAACTTAATACAGATTTTTTTAAAAACATATCTCCTATGTAATGTAAGATGTAATATGTAGGAAGCCATACTGTATGTAACACATATTGCATTGTTCACATTCTAATGATCCTTATATCAAAATATAAATTCGTTAAAAGTGTTTCCACACTGTTGTCAAGATAAAACGTCTATAGGTGGTTAACAGTAAAACCATAAGTAATCTTCGTTACGTACATAATGTTCTTTTGAGCAAAACAACATGTTCGTTAATGACTGCATGTGTTGAAGTCACATATGTGTAGAGAATTGGTTTTTAATAACTTTTAATAGTTTTCAGGGCTTAGATTTTCGAAGCTTTCTAAGCACTAAGACAGTCGCACAGTTTCCCCAACACTCAAGACTGTTCTTTACCCTCTGTAACCTCTGATACAACGGGAACGCGTTCTTGGTTAGAACTAAAGAACCCTGTTTGATTGAAATAGTTTATTCAGTGTTTAGGCCACAGGCCCATGTACAATGTACAAAATTCATTTGATGAAATTAACATATTCGGTGCAATAAATGAAACATCATAACATTTGTTTACAGGTTTTACGTGATATATACATACCATTTACAATAGTGAACAACGTAACATATAAGCTTCTGTGATATAGAGTGAATATACATGTAAACGATTGATATTTTCAGTTTGCAACAGAGAAGCTAGAGTTGTTTTAGTTTTACATTTCAAGTCTAACATATATTTACTTCTTAATTCGTTAAACATAGTGCATAAAAACATAAAATGTAATTCGTCTTCTAAAACACTTATACAGAAAGGACAAAATCTCAATTCTCTAGGGATATTAATTCTTCTTCCGAGGTTTTTTAAAATTATTTTCAGTTCACCTTTTCTTAAAAGTGTTAACAATCTTTAAAAGTCTTTATTACGTAAATATGAAAAATATGATTCCATTTTAAAAGATGTTTTCACAGACGAATATAAATTCTAAATTAGAATGCTTATTTAAAGTGGACATGATATTTTGAGCATTACAATCAATAACTCTTTGAGAGAATTGTTTTATAAATAAGTCAGCATTGATGATGTTTTGAAACTCCCATGCGTAACTAAAATCATATGTACAAATTAGATTTTTAATATGGCTTACTCATGATCGACGATCATTTTCGTCAAGTCTTTGATTGCAATTAAAGTTAGTACATTCAGCGACGTTGTTTCAAACTGACCGTTCTGTCTGTTTCTTGTGACCTTTAAGATGTTGGAGTCCATTTACCTTATGGTGTGCGCATGTTTTTACTGAACAGAAGTCAGTAGGAAGTGAAAAACGATAATGATTGGATAGAAATATGGAGTATATCCGTGTTGCAAATTTTCACCGCTAGGATTTTTTCTAAAAACTAAATGTGACAAAATTGTAACAGAGGTTATGTGGGAAGAAAAGATTTGGGTAACCTCTGATGGAAGAAAATGAGTTGAGTAACCTCTGATGGAAGAAAATGAGTTGAGTAACCCCTGATGGAAGAAAATGAGTTGAGTAACCTCTGATGAAAGAAAATGAGTTGAGTAACCCCTGATGGAAGAAAATGAGTTGAGTAACCCCTGATGGAAGAAAATGAGTTGAGTAACCCCTGATGGAAGAAAATGAGTTGAGTTACCTCTGATGGAAGAAAATGAGTTGAGTAACCTCTAATGAAAGAAAATGAGTTGAGTCACCTCTGAAGGAAGAAAATGAGTTGAGTAACCTGTGATGTATTTTTAACATTTGTCGGAAGAAATACATTGAGTAACTTCTGTGGGAAGAAATGATCTGAGTTACGTTCGTAGGAAGATATGACTTGAGTAACCTATATAGAAAGAAATGTCTTGAATAACATACGTTGAAAGAATTAGCCATCTTCCCTTGTCGAAGTGAAAATATATCGAGATAAATTTCGCTCGGGATAATAGAATTAAAATATCTTATCTTATAAACCGTTGGAAATTCGTATGCCTTGGTGAGAAGTTGACGAGCGAGATACCGCCCTTACCTGTCTTCGTGCAGTGAACCCAGGCTATAAAACATGGATAATTTAATAAGGGATCACCTTCTTGCACAATATCCAGATAATTTCAGAGATTTTCGACGGGTTTCGAATCTGAGGTTCCTTTGGAATTGACTGGACATTTATTTGTAAAACATGTAACGATAGGATTATTTAAAAACAAATTCAGATACGATTTTGTCTCAGGTTGTAATCATTTGTTTTATTAACAACTCATCTGAAATTTCAAAAATTATAACATTTCATTTTGTATTTATTGACACAATTACCTTACAAGTTTTGTTTTTTAATAATTTTGTCGTCAATTTTGTTTATCAAATACGATTTCGACATGACAAACATTAAACGCGCCACTACAAATATTAATCAATATCACCATAACATTACAAGACTATGCAATCCCCGAAAAACGTCCACATAAAGAAAACAATTTCATATTGGCTAGGGTTTTCCATTTGCCGAATTTCCCTTCTCCCAAACACTGAAGAGCAAACATTGTTTGAAGACAATATCGGTCGTATTCTAACAATGACACGAAACCAGTCATAACGTCAGTACCGTGAAAGCGACGGAAGCAATACAATTTCACGATCTTACAACTGCTGTTTAATAGAGCACACAATACAACATTATTTACGTGCGCAGTCGAACGTAACGGTTAAGACAATACAAAAACTGTTTAAATTTCTTCCGTCAGCAGTGAACTTCGGATCGGAGCTAAATAAAGCATTTACGTTTGTCGTGTCACGTGACAAGTTAAAGTGACATGAATATTTATACGTATTAACTTGCAGTTATTGTGTTTCTCGCTTCTTTGGGATCCCCGCTTTACATGAATAAACAGTTTTGCTGTTGCCAGTAATATTTTTGTTTACTGGTTTGTAAATCTTGTCTATTGATTTTGCAAAACGCCTAGACCATGTTGCAGGCAAGAAGAAACACGAGGGATTTCAAGCGTTACAAACTCATCACAACTTGTTTCATGGGCCACAGGGGCTTGTATTGTCGAAACTAGCGATTACAACGAATATGAAGTCGACGATCCAGCCCCATATACTATAAAAAAAGTACTTTTTTTTATAGTATATGGGGCTGGATCGTCGACTTCATATTCGTTGTAATCGCTAGTTTCGACAATACAAGCCCCTGTGTCATGGGCTATAACGTAACCGTAGCCTACATCACTTGTGGTACGACGTTTCGATAATTAATGTATAATTAAAATGTCCCTGAAAACACTTGACTACAATTGTAATGTGAAATATATATGCTGTACTGTGTTCATTTCAGAAATTATAAATTCTTTTATTTTTTTTGTCGTTATTTTCATTTCTGTTTTAACCAATTTGTTTCGTGCAAGTAAAACACAAAGAAGTAATTAAAATGCTATTATTCTTTTCTTTAAAAAATGCTTCATTTGAGAAGTCAAAGTGTTTTATTATAATCAACGTTAAATATCGAAGAAATAAGATAATTTGAATGTTGAAAGTAGGGATAATGACTGAACGTACTAACTTACCAACTTACTGCCTTATTGATTTGATTACTTAATAACTTACTGGCTGACTGCATGACTGTAACGAGACAGTTCACTCAATAAACAAACATCCTTGAAACAAGCACAACCAAACCAAGCAAACATTCAAGAACCCAAGATTTAGAAAAATGAAACAAAACAGCTCATTCTAGCTCTCTTAATCTAATGAAGGCTCGGATAATGAGTTTTCTTTTTATGTCCGATACCGTAAACACGCAAAATAATTACAAGAATCGATATGAATTTCCTGAGGATGAAGGCACTATTAAATCTTCCCAGCACCCCGTCATAACCATACCAAACACAATCCCCCCGTCTTGCACCATCCCCGGTTCACCAAAAACCGGATATTTGAGGCTTTCTCGTCTTTTTCCCCTCCCCTAAGATCCCCCGGCGTTCTGGCACACGCCTCGCTCCACATCAAATGCAGCGTCTTTCATCCCCGTACCCTCCCCGAGTACCCCCCGGCAATATCCCCTCTGATTCATACCCACAGACCGCCCGACCAGTCCACTCGAGGGAGGGGCACAGTCTGGTAATGGCAGTATTGTCGTCTTGGCATATTGAAAACAGTCAAGTTTTTATTAAAAAAAATGTTTTTGATCAGTTGATGTCACCATGGTAATGTTAAATATATTTGTTGAAAAATCTTACTCAACATGCTTATATTACAGTACGAATTCTTAGAAATATCCTTCATATGGTTTCTGCGCTTACCTGAAATGACCAAAAAAAACTAAATATTTTTCAGTTTTACCTCTCTCTCTAACATATATACATCGATACAGTATCCACTAAGTATATTAAAAATTATGTATCTTTAGATAAGTCAAGAATGGATTGTTTTGTTGTATCAAAGCCTTCCATGCACAGTCGTAGCGCTGGTGAATAGATATACTTCTCATTGTTTTTGTTGTTTAATTAACGTGGGCTATAAATTTGTCAAATATAAAGTTGTCACAATATTACCATCAGTAATATCTCTCAACTGGATTGTGTTATTATATTGCATAAACAACATTTGTTTGTAAAGAGGAAACAATTTTCCTTCCCCTTACGTCATCCTATAGGGCCTACTGTTTTCAGTTACACTTACCTAGGGTATTTTTTTTGTGGAAACGACATTCGAGATGATATTCCCGTTTACACATATCTGTTATTAATACATGATTAAAAAACACAGTCAAATGGAAACATATTAATGAAGTTAATAGTTTGATGACTTTACATTACACAACTTGATAAAGACAAGCGAACATTTGTTGAAAAACTGAAGCCATTCATCGGCGCTGCGAGTGGGGAAAACTTCGCTACGGCCTAACAGCATATTGTTTATTAGTTTTAATTATATGCTATGTGCTGCTTTGTGAATATTCTTTCCTTGTATATGTTTAATTATTAAAAAATGTTAAAATTGGGTTAAATATAGCATGTTTTCAGTTCACGAAATGCCAAGTAGATGACGGATGCTGTCGATAGATCGGTGATAAAACCTTCCCTTTAAATACTCAATAGCTAATCAAATCATATGAGACGCGGAACAATACCATTACCCCTCTATTAATATTAATATGTTTGTTTCATTGTCGGAGCATGAATTCTATCAGAGGCAGAAGTAACCAATTCTCCACAAAGACAGACGAGTACTGGAAGTGAGAATGTGAACCCGGGTTTTTATTATTATGTCAATCGTGGTTAGAGTTCCTAGAGAAGCTAGTGAAAATCAAATCTGATTGGATATTCAACTTATTAATCAGATTTGCTTTAAGGTGATTGAAAAAGTCGGTAAAGAAATGAGCCATGTATCATTAAATTGTCTTACATCAGTGTCGTGTTTCAACGCTGTCTTTCACTAGTGTCTCAAAATCATGTCAAGGAATGTACATGTAAACTGTGATTTTGTTCTCTGTTTTAAAATATATGTGCTACATTTTGTACGACTGTCAGACTTTTATAATTTGACGTATTTTACCCATTGAACCTGAAATCTAGTCTATAGTTTAAATTTAACAGATTGTCCTACTCGTGAATTTTGGTCATGAAGTAATTTTTTTATTTCAATATCTTGACTTGACAAAGTATTGAACTTATTACTCTGAAATTGTTTTGGAATCTTCCGCTTAACATAATATAAGATCCATTTGATCGATATTCATATTCTAAGTTTCATGTTGGCTGTACCACAATGAAGATGCCATAATTTGAAGCACAATTTTGTGTATGTACAGAATTGTAATTCAGTTAAGCATACCTATATCCATTATCCTACTTTCGTTTATGTGTCACTATTCAACCTTGTGTTCTCTAAGCTATATGTGTTTCTTAATCTTAGAGGCATACATTTGTTATGACCCAACTCTCCATATGTTTATGGGTTTCCAGTTATATCGTGTTAAGTTATTTTTAGCAAGTCTGTCCACATTTCAAAGTATTTTAATGACTTAAAAGAGAGACCCAACGAGTATGACAAACGTTTCAAGTTTGGCCGTAAAACATATATATAGGGGATATCATATGGACTCCCATGACATACTGCTTACAACACAAGCGGCAAAATGTTGGAATTTTCATAGCGAGAGCGATGGAGATACCGATATTTACAGACGATTTCTATAATCGTCTTTGGAAATCGACAAGAATATATAATGTTCTAGTTATCACTAAATTGTGAATTAAAGGAAATCTAAATCCGTTTGTATGTGAAGCACTGTGAAGCGATGCAGACCATTCTCTTCCGCTATTTATTCAATCCATTTACCTAATGTCAAGTGTTACAGTCGTGTGGTTCAGAACGGACAACACTATCTCGTATCTTCTTTGGTTTGTTATAATCGAACATTACAGTACGTGAGACGTTATCTTCCTTTAAGACTAGTGTACAAATCCTGAATCCGCCTTTGTTTCATGCGTTGATCTTGTTGAATAGTTGACCTTGAGGTCTCTGAATTATGGCGTGTTATTTTTTACTGTTTATGGCGAACTTGAGTATAAACTTTAAATGTTGGGTTTATTTTGTGCATTCAGTTTTTGGTTGACTTACTTTACTTACTTATATAACAAAGGTTGACCCAGTGATCTGTATTATTTTCTTTGTTTATGACACACATTCCTTTATAACCTATAATACAGTGCTATAAATAGTATGTAAAACCTGCAAATATGCATTATACCTGACTAGCTTTCACGATAGTTTAAAATATGCATTGTTCGGGTGACTTCGAGTGGCAGTAGTAATGGTAGTAGCAGCAGCAGTAGTAGTAGAAGTAGAAGTAGTAGCAGCAGCAGCAGTTTTAGTATAAATAGTAGTACAAGTAGTAGTAGTAGTAGTAGTAGTAGTAGAAGTAGTGTTAGTATTAGTAGAAGAAGATATAGTAGTAGTGGTAGTAGAAGTAGTAGTAGCAGCAGTAGTAGTAGAAGTAGAAGTAGTAGCAGCAGCAGCAGTAGTAGAAGTAGTAGTAGTAGCAGCAGCAGTAGTAGTAGAAGTAGAAGTAGTAGCAGCAGCAGTAGTAGTAGAAGTAGAAGTAGTAGCAGCAGCAGCAGTTTTAGTATAAATAGTAGTACAAGTAGTAGTAGTAGTAGTAGTAGTAGTAGTTCTAGTAGTAGTAGTAGTAGTAGTAGTAGTAGTAGTAGTAGAAGTAGTGTTAGTATTAGTAGAAGAAGATATAGTAGTAGTAGTAGTAGAAGTAGTAGTAGCAGCAGTAGTAGTAGAAGTAGAAGTAGTAGCAGCAGCAGCAGTAGTAGAAGTAGTAGTAGTAACAGCAGCAGCAGTTTTTGTATAAATAGTAGTACAAGTAGTAGTAGTAGTTCTAGTAGTAGTAGTAGTAGTAGAAGAAGTAGTGTTAGTATTAGTAGAAGTAGATGTAGTAGTAGTAGTAGTAGTAGTAGTTTTAGTAGTAGTAGTAGCAGTAGTAGAAGTAGTAGTAGTAGTAGTAGTAGTAGTAGTAGTAGTAGTAGTAGTAGTAGTAAAGCAGTTACAACCTGTAAACAATTGCCCTAACTAAAAGTATTCATGTCCATACAAGGAACTGTGTACTGACACTACGGTATTGCGCAACAGAATAGGGAAAGCGAAATGTCACAGCGTATTAAAGAACAAAATGTCACGCTGCATCGTCGTGTCGTGATCACATTGCACTCATATATCGACTTCGTGCAGACAAACAGGACTAATTAGATTAAACGGATTTCGAAATATCCCGTCGATGTCCTTGGACTACTGTCCGACGTGGGCAAAACCCACCTACGCCGACATTTGTAGATGGGTGGTGTAAACACTATCAGGAATACAGTCTTGTCGTGATATTGTATTTATGTCGAAAAGCTTGATAAACAAGCACACATTGTTAACCACGAAGAAACATTCGATAGTAAAATTAAACTTTTAAAGATTTTCAAGGTTATATTCCTGTTTGTTGCAATACACGAGAAGTGTCCACTTGAAATAAGTTATTAACGATGTTCAATCTTGTTAAAACTACACTCAACTGCTTAAGTAATCACCATACAAAATACCTGATAATTCAATCCACGAGTGATAAACAAGATTGAAACAGAGATACGTCATGGCTTCAGAAGCTAACTAAAGTAAATTTGAAATTTCAAAACATATCTGTTCATATTTCTGAAAACACGCGTTTTAAAAATCGTCGTTTCCGAATGTCCTTATCTGGACGAGGTAAGAGAGTCAAAAAGGTAGTTTTTGGCTTCTTTATGACGGCCTACAGTGAAGATGCAAAGAAGGTTATTTATGTGGACAACATCTTTCATTAATTAAATTTCTCCATTTTATGAAATTTCTAGTTAAAAGCCAAACGTTCTGGCCAAAGACCATTTTGAAAAGAAAAAAAACAGATTTCAACAACCCAAGTTTACAGATATAAAAATAAAAGTATTTTTGTACAAAATTGCAGATAACTCTAACTTTATAAATCATGTCCCCATAAGAAGCATTATAAAATTGACTGTCACGGACAGCAGTATTTCGTTTTATGCACTGTGGTTTAAATGTGGTGACGTTTCTTTTGAGGTTGAGTGTATCTGCAATGACGGACTTATGGGACGCATAACATGACATTCAACTAGATTTGTAGGAGCATTTATATCATAATGCTTAAAAAGAAAGACAACTTTGACACATTTGTACTGCTCATATAAGGACCAACAATGACATTAAAGTTCACATACAGCTTTTCCTAAGGTAAATTCTCGTTATGAAATTTATGAAAATAATGACTGCATTCTATAAAACACACAGATTATTGGTCAGTTTTATTATTTCAGATTGACACACTTGTGTTCTTAATTTTTCTAACTAAAATTTTCAATTCATGTATCCTAGACGTTCGTTGTGCGACTTACAAGCATAACAAGATGTTCCCTGTCCCATTCGGTAGGCGTGAAGGGGCGAGGGGATACTTTTAACGAATCCACTTCCACGTGTAATGCCGTGGGATATAGTCCTTGCCCTATCCGTCTGTCAGTCCGTCGAAAACCGTTCATGGTGTCTTGCTGAAACTTTGCATCTGTATAACCCACTAACGGAAATGATGCCTTTTGATATGATGAAATATATTTCGTTGTCATAGAAACGCGTTTGATTCGGACGTTGTCCAGGGTTAGGTTCGTGTCCGAAACTCTCTTAGCATTAAGACAGTCGTGAGCCAATGTTCATGCATGGTACATACGACTGTCTTAGCGCTAAGAGAGCTTCGAAAATCAAGGCCAAGAACTCCAAATTCGTTCATACGTATTATCTTGCTGATACTTTGTATGTGTAATACCCACTTAATTGAAGTGGGGCCTTTTAATATTTTCAAATTTCTGAAAACATGTTTAATGATGTTTTGTTCAATTCTAGAGCACAACTTCAAAATCCCGAAACTTTGCTTGCGTATTACCCACTAACTGAAGTGGTACTTCAAAGATATACAATTATCTTTCAAAGCTGTATTTGACAACTGTGGGGCCGGCGGGACATGTCATCTTCTGATGACTCTTGTTCAATCCATGCCATTCGGCAATATCGGCAGTGCCCGGATGAAAAGACTGATGATAGATCATCAAAATTCAAATCATCTGCTGCAAACATACATGCTCTATATATAGCGATGAGCAACCGACCTTCAATGAAACGAGGCGGGGGGTCACGCAATCAGGGTATATCCATGCATGACGTCACGAAACATGCATTTGTGATTATTTTGCATTTTAAACAACTATATTTCAATTATTTGGTGCTCAAATGACGAAATTTTGCAAAGTTCGTATATCATCGGATATGAGACACCAAGCAACGATCCTCATGACACATTTGCAGCGCAAAGTTTCCACGCAAAGTAATGTGACAGCCAATATATTGCTTTGCATGTGTTTTGACCACGCTCCTCTTGCTGTCCACTGCGCTTCACTCTTTACTCGTCTAGTTGAAGATGCAGGATCTCTTCTGACAAACAATCTTTCTGACAACCTGTCGTAAGCAGTAATGATTCAATTTACAATCGAAGGGTTGTCAGTTTTAATCCTGGCTCATCCACTACAAACATAACGTTGTCATATTGGAGATATACTTAACACATACCTCATTATTGAATGTTCGGGTAAGTCATGTTTTAATGCAATTTCAAAACCTGACACCCATCTGACCATCTACGAGCTTTGGATTCTTAAAAATACTGAAATTTTAACAGAAAAGAGAGTGACGTCAATACTATGCTTTATCCCTTATATTATCGGTGTTCTGAAGAGGAGACCCTTTTTTCATCTTCATTATTGTCGTATCCGTATTCAGAAAAGGGAAGTCCCCGTTTTTCTGTCACGATATCCATCTCAAGGACACCAAATTGCGACTTATTTAAGGTCACCGTTCTCAGGATATTTGACCCCCTATACAACTCAAGGACGTGATAAGTTGATGTTACCGTTGTCAGGATAGTTGATCCTATATCCTTTAACATTATGGTCTTGTATTTGATTATCATTAGAACATGTTGCAGAATATGTGTGCATAATGTCCATTTAGAGTTCTGATTGGATAATTTACACCACCATGAGCATGTTCTTGTGCGGGATAAACAATCAATGCATTGTTTCATTCTGACGTTGAAATCATAATCATAATATACACCTCGACATAAGTATCGCACCTCCAATTTGAAATTTAAACCAGAAAAATAGTTTTGCAAGTGTTGACATTACAAGTACATATCGAATGTCCTACATCATTATGTGAGCATGACATCACTAACACACCTTGTTCCGAGCTGCACGTGCATGCATGCTTTGGACATGCCTGTCCCAGGAGTCGGTTTGCCAAAATGCAGTATGCACATGGCCACATTGGTGTATGTTATGTTGTAAATTGTGTAGGACTGAGAGCTAGGCGACCAATCAGAAGCCCACTCACAGATCAGCACCGCCATGCCCGTTTAGCCTGGTGCCAAGCACGTGCATGTTGGAATCTTAGGAGGTGGAGAAGAATCCATTGGTCCGATGAAAGCCGGTTTTACAACATACAGACGAGATGGCATAGATTTGGAGGCAGAGAGGCACGGCATATGATGGCAAGAACATACAACCTGAAGTCCCATTTGGAGGTGGATCAGTCATGGTGTTGGGGTATTGTTCCTGATTGTAAGCTTGACCTTGTCACAGTTCCCGGTACACTGAACGGACAGAGGTACCAGAACCTGATTCTGGATGGTTATGTAGTCCCTCATTTCGACAACAACGCTCTCAACACACGTCCAATCTTCATGGACGATAATGCCAGACCACATGGGTCGTGCACAAGCCGTTGTTCAGCATCCCAAAAACAATGCCGTTGAGAAACTATACCGTGGCCAGCCAAAAGTCAAGACATGAATCCCATTGAACATTTGTGGGACATTTTGGGACGTAGAGTTCGAGCAAGGGATCCCCAGTGCAAACCCTTGACCCAGGATTTGCATGATGAGTGGCAACATATTCCCAACATAACGTACATTCAGACGTCTGGTGGCTAGCATGAGACGGCGTGTGGAACATGTTATCCGAGTGCAAGTGGTTATACCAGGGCCGTGTTCAAGAGAGGTTTCAAAGTAATCGCTCAATTAGCGACTACTTTTTAAACCTCTCTTGAACGCGATTGCTCAATGTAGCGCTACGTAGCAAAGAGAGCGAACTTTGAGGTTTTGCTGTGTCGTTCAGGAGAGAACGAGCGCTACATTGAGCAACCAATGAGCGATTATAAGCGCTCGCTGTTATGGAACACGGCCCAGATATTGAGGTTACAAGTCATTATGGACCTTGATAGGACCTTGTTTAGCTTTTCTGAAATGTGAATTTTCTTGTGATTTTGTTGTAACGACCTCAGCAGCCATACTTATTCACCTTATTTTCCATTGATCTTAATGGACTTTCATCTGTTACAATTAAACCTTCCATTAGTGCCAAAATTCGGTATTGTGTTGTCACTTTTGTAACTGAACCTTCACATGAGGCCATATAAACAGTTTAAAGTGTTTTCCACGGTACCAATTGTTTGAGGTTGAAGATCCAGTTTTACTTACTGATCAAAAGTGTGTGGTTCCATATTTATGACGAGGTGTAAATATTCTAGTGTTTCTCCCCTTTCATTTTGGTTTTATAAATCAAACAGACACAGAACCTTAAATAAGGTTAACCTTAACTTAACATTCTTTAACATTACGCTAGTCTTTCGCTTGCCTCGGTGCTCAGTACTGTGAAAGAATCATTGGGCTCAGATTTTCAGGGCCTCCTTTCACAAAGCAATCTTTACTAAGGTTAACCTTAACTCCCATTCTTTAACATTTCGCTAATCTTACGGATTCACGGTCACCTAGGGGCTTTATGAAAGAGACACTGGGCTCAGATTTTCGAAGCTCCCTAAGAGTAAGAACCGTTAACATTGCTTGATGACTGTCTTAGTGCTAAGAGATCTTCGAAAATCTAGGTCCGGGTAGCGTTTCCTATGTTAAATGAAGGAAGGAAAACTACCTCAACTCTGTGGTTAACATCCAACTCATATAGCCTCTATAGGTGATGGTGTATCACATGGAAGGCATATAGACAGTGTAAAGAAAAACGATACCAATATTTGTATGTATAGCATTTTATTTGTTCATGAAAGATATGTCAGTATGGAGAATGACAGTGATTATCACAATTCGATATAAAAATAGTCTGACTCTGCTAGAGTATAGTTCACAAAAGTGCACCACTCTCGGCGTCTCTCCATATAAATAATACTTACATCGCAATAGTTCTCCCACACATTGATCACACACCACTCCATCATACTCGAGTGAATCGTTTCTTAACTTGCTTTTGGATCTCTATACAGGTATACAATGGAATGCATAATCCTAATCAACTTCTCCCTGCAAGGCAATAATCGCGCCAGTCTACACCACAGGCTTATTAAGCCGTGCAGCATTTCCTTACCTTCCTTGCTAACATAGGGGAGCGCTGCACCTGCATCCATAGTGGACTCTGATTCCCTAGCACAGAAACTTTAGGAAAGTGCGGCAAGGCTTAACCTAGCCTAGATGGAGACTAGAGCGAGCTGTGCCGTGCGGGGGGAAGATGGATCCTAATATTTCTCAAATGTTTAAAACCCGATTCTAGGTTAAATTAATTGCTAGATTAATTTCGATCAGTTACAGATTCATTGACCTCCTAGTATATCAAATATGACCAAATTGACTCGAAATGTTTTTTCAGTTTGCATTTTAACAAATCAGGAAGTTCCATAACCATAAACTGACCAATTGCTTACTTCCTCATACAGAACGCGTAACCCATCAGTTATTTCCATAGAGTTGAGAGTTTTCGTTTTGCCGGAAATACCCAAATAGCATCGAATATTAAGAAACGTCTTTGGTAAAAGCGTTTTGAGAAATGCGGACAATGCAAAATTCATAGAATATTATTACAATTATATTTGAGTAACAATGATGAATGTTAACATCCTACATGCGTGAATAGCGATGAATTAACGTAAAAACATACGTGATGTATATGAAAATGATATAATAAATGCTCTGATGACGTAAGGAATTGTTCTTTTAAAATCATATATATATATTTGTATATATTCATGAAAAGGAAAATGCATTATCCATTTCAAAACTGAAAAGCTCGTTGATACAATGGAACGACCAAAATGGGAATACATGTGTTAGGAATATCCAAAAAAGATAAAATCATCTTATTCGGAAGAATAATTTACAAATGGCCCATTATGTATTCAAGGTGAAAATCGATACATGTAAATAACAAAATATTGACCACATTGAATTCTAACACATGGAACTTTAGTTTTAAAGTTTCAAATACCAACTGTGTAATCAATGCGTTTCCATAAAAAAACGAGACGTTTAAAACCAAAGTATTACTATGATTATCTACTACAGTGAAAATATACCTGAAAATGTATTCATCACTTTGTATCCCTATCATTAAGTACTTCAATGTTATGAGAAAATTGTCAATTGTTGATTAAGTGCATTGTCATTCCATTCCATTGCTTGTAAATGTTGAAACAGTGTTGTAAATACGTGAGTGAACATAAAAAGCTAGCTTGTGACCAATACACATTGTAGAAAACAGAAACATTCACTTTGTAATGTGTAACAAAAACACTAATTGTTACGACGTTAATTGGTTCACCAAACTCAGACAAGTCAGTTCAGACATTACGTGATATAATCAAGTTATAAATACATGTAAGTAGATACATCAGTGAAGTGAAGTTTCCTGTCACGTGTCACCAAGTAAATTTCACGAAATGTACTCAACCAGTAGGCAACGAAATGTGCCTGTCTGTGTTAGTCTGTAAACGTTATCACTGAGTTTGATGATCTTCAAAATTCGTGAAAAAATATAAATTGTCATCAAATACTGATCCCAAAACGTTATGTCCACACCAATACTGATCTCTGACACGCACGATTTGAGCATTAGCCAAACTCTGGAGCTTGAACTAACTCTGGAGCTTGAACTTCCTTTTAACAAATATGGACAACTGTTATTACGTCATAATGGAAATAAGACATGACGTATACAGTAACAATGTATATGTAAATATATATATAGATATATCTATATCAGTAGCACTGGCAGGACTTGACGGATTTCGTCGCCGGAAACCGGAAGTGGCGGTCCGGTCTGAGCATAACTATCACAACAGACTCTTTCATAAAAGTACAATCATTGATGACCGTTCTTCTTAAGTACTTTGGTCCAAACTAGTCTTCTGCGTGTTTAGACAACCAGAAGATCACGTTCCGTAATTGGGGAGTCAATGATCATCATACCGGGAGTGAGCGAACGTCATACCAATAGTGAACCATTGTCTTACCGGAAGTAACAGATCCACATTACGGACAAATGAAACGTTTGTAATGATGGGGTGAACTTCGTAAAAGGATGAACTTTTAATGTAAATATCCTCTTGTTCTCAATATGTGTTAATGTATATTCCCTCACAGATGCAGCCTTCAAAAGGCACAGTTAATGTACAGTCTGAATTAAAGTCCTTGCAACGAATTGCAAAATTCATCTGAACAGTTTCAATATGGGCGCCAGACTTGTGCTGGCTCGTCGTGAGTTCGCCGCGGGGGAGACTTTGAGGATTCTGAATCTTCGTGTCTCGAGGAAGGCAAGTCTCGTGAGGACTCTGAGGATACAGTCCCTTCTTCTACCATCTCGATATCTCTCACGGGACGAGCACTAGGTCCTTCAAGCGCCAGGCGGGCGGAGGGAGAAAGGGGGGTCGGTTTTTCGACCTTGTTTGGAATGTCTGATGGCCTCTGGCCGAGCACCTCATATGTGCGTACCTCCCCAGAAGGCAGATACAGCCTCGTCTGGTACTGCTGGGGGGAGGGTCCATACAGGTGGGGGTACAGGAACGTAGGTGGCAGCACCCTTGGTGGACTCCCAGCCAGGTAGGAGGCGGTAGGGTTCATGGAGGTGAAGAACTCGTGTGGGGCGATGTGGGGGTAGCTGTGAGTGACGGGTAGAGGAAGAGTGGAGATGGCTCGGCTTTCCTCCAAGATCGAGAGGTTGGAGCTGCTAGCAGTGTATGGAAGGGTCTGGGGTGGGACGAACAGTGACCTGGTCTCGGGATAGAGAGAGTCTGTGAGTCTAGGATCTGTCAGACGCACCTCCGACGACGTTGCATACGGCGGTAACACAAGGGGGAGTCGAGATTCGATGGTGATACGTCGTTCGACTGGAAGTCTGGGTTCGAGTCCCGAGTAATCTGGTCTCTGTGCTTCTGGAACTATGGGTAGGTGGCGCTCGTGAGGGACGAGACTGTGCTGAGTGACGACTGGGTGTTCCGGAACTGGAAGTGCTGGCAGACGAGATTCTCGTTCACATAGACGAGATTCCCTTTCGCGAGATTCAACAGCTGAGGCATGGGCGGCTGAATTAAAAGAAATAGTTGTAAATATAGGAACATTTGCTTGGATGAAAAGGTCGACTCTTGGCTAAACAGGCAATGCGATATAATTTAATGCTCATCTTAAAATGTTCACATAAACACCATTGGTTGTTGAGGGAAAATATGGTACATACTTGATTATTTTATTCCGAAACTGGAAATTGTTATCATTTCAAAATGGTATTCTTACCTATCTTTATAGACTCTTGTTAATTGTAACAGAAAGATAACTTGCTACATGACTATCCAACAAAATAAATTGTCATTATCA
Source organism: Gibbula magus (assembly GCA_936450465.1). Taxonomy (NCBI): domain Eukaryota; kingdom Metazoa; phylum Mollusca; class Gastropoda; order Trochida; family Trochidae; genus Gibbula; species Gibbula magus. The sequence continues at coordinate 36,315,208 of OW388293.1, forward strand.
TTCTTCAGAAATTACTGTACACCAGATGTAACAGAAAAGACAGTTATAAGTCATCATACTACATCATTATAAATACATGTACACTTCAGCCTTGCCTAAACATGTAGACATATTACTCACCGGCTAGATGTGAGACAATGACTGACTGTGACTGAGACAGGGGTGTGGTGTGGGTGGTGATGGTGGGGTAGATAACATCTTTAGTGTAGGGCACCGTATCATACCCGCCCCACCCTGACCGCACGCTCTCCAGCTTAGACAGGGCATCTGTAATACAATGACCTTGGTTTAGCAAGGTACAATGCGTATAGGTCTTTGCAAAAAATACAACTTCACTAAAAATAAAGATAGAAACATATATATGATATCTAGGAAGATAGGTAGTTGTCCCGTGTAAATTGGCACATACAAATTACATTGTTTTCTGATTGCAAACACATTACACACAAAGATAGTCACATGGGTTACTCATACATCAACTCTATTTCAGCAAACAACACAACATATAACATGGTGGCGCTGCGTTACAAGGGAACATCCTACATATTTTTTAAGTAGCACATTGTGCACACATGATCGCAGCACGGAGTATGTTAAGATAATCCTAGGTTGATTCAATTTGATTCAATTTATGTGTAGGGTACCATGATATACGCCCTTCTCCCCAACTTCTGAATTATTGAAGGATCACGTACGAATTCATCTGTTCACAAAAAGTAACTGACATAAGGAACTATTGCTTTTCTTATGTATCCCACTTCTAAATGTTATTCAAAGAACAGCGTCGATCTTTTGTTAATGTAAGTATAATACCTGTAGTTGGTCGGAGGCCATTAGAGTCGGTGAGATGATGTGTCCTGATGTCCGCAGGCCCGGATGAAGCTCGCCTTAGTCTGTCCAGTTCCGCCAGGTGCGCGAACCTTCTCTCCACCAGGGGGTCAGCAAGGTGACCACGATCCAGTTGCAGGTCCAAGGGGCCCACTCGATGATGAATCCTTCGGTCATCTGTGTGTAGTTCTGCAGAGAATAAGCATACTATAGTAAACACATGGAACTGCGTACTGTAAGGGAGGGAGTGCTTTAATACAGATATACAACTACACGTAGGTACCAGCAAAGGTTTGAATAACGGCTACAGTTGTATAGGTGTCCCAGGAGATATGGTGGAGAATGGCATAAATCGTACTAAATATCTTGGAAGAGGGCTTATAAGAATAACAAAAACTTGGATGGCTGTATCTAAAAACGAGCGAGAGCCGTTTTGTTTTTGTTTTTAATTCTTGAAGTTTGTGATGTACATTTCATCTTTGCATTAAACATAGTAGTTCTGAAGGCGCCCCTATATAGTTATAGCATGTGCGTTAAGGTCCTCTCTGTTGAAGTGGGTTTTGCAAGAAGGTCCATTTCTCTAAGAGAGGGTTTCTATATAAAGCTTTGGTAAAATATGGCATCTGTAGTGATCAACAGTTGTGAGAGTAACGTATAACATATACAGTTTCCGACATTTCAGATAATTGGTTTGTGCCAATCTGAACGCCATGTTAAAGAATGGAATTATATAAATGGAAACTTTAAAAATTAATTCTGAATAATAGAGGGATAATCGTGGTTCTCTCGTTTCAACCAAATGTATTTACGACCTTTGTGTCGTTTTGTTTGGTTTGCAATGATTTTTATACTACAATTAACTTTCACGCCGTAAAAGACTGAACTATTACCCAAACTGAGATGAACAATAACACACCTAACTCATTCTTTACATATATTTTTTAATTTACCTTTTGTGTTACGTGTTATGTTTTAGTGCAGCTCGATCTCTCATAGGTTTAAACTTAATGATATGAATAAACAATTGTCTGGCTGTGAGCCTGTGTCCACACCTAAATATATGCATGGATGCCGAGAAATTAAGAAAAGTTAGGAAACAGTTTGAGAATAAAGACTCGGCGAAGAAACACACTTTTAAACAACGTTCGTTGATGTTAAAATGTCGGAAGAAAAATATGAATGAAACGATTTTGAATAAAATGTTTACATAACATTCAACCCTACTCCTAATATATAATGTTCGTTGATTTCGCATTGTGACGTAAATGCGTTCGATTTTTGGACAAACCAGTCTGAAGGTGAGAACATATATACAGACAGTCTTGCATCATATGCAGTGTATTTACCAATAACTCAGAATTTAACTCCACCTAATATTTGTGTGATATTTTGAAATGGTTCATTTAGATGGCACGTGATACCCAATATAGCCGCATGTACACCCTTCAGTATCTCTATGGGTTAACCCTATGTCTGCTACTGGGCCTTATTCGTTCATTGAGCGATATCGCTTGGTAACGAGATGGTTACTGGACTATTCAATGCTTCAAGTCTTCTATTGTACACAAAAATCAACATGTGCATAAAATATGCCCGTTGTATCGTTAGCAGTGATGAATTACAAAAAATGGCACACTTGGCTACTTAACGACATAGGGCGATTGTAGGCTTGTATTTAACTGCTGAAAGGGGTGTAGAAATCTTCTGCAGGTGGGACTGCAGTTTTCAACACTCGAGTTTTTTCCAACAATGCAGACAGCTGATAGAGTTTGTTCACTTCAAGTTCCCACCTCAAGTACTGTCCATTTAATGTTTTTCAAAATGACCATAGCGGATGTATGCATGTTAGTGAAAGGCCATTCAACTCAAGCGTATCCATTTTCCACTCGACCAGCTGTGACCGATACGTTGAATGAGGAGACATTACAACCCCCCATCCTTCATTGAAGGGGTATTATCCTCCCCCGTAGGGTTTCCATGGTAGGTTAACCAAAAAGTAGGATCTTTTTTATCCTGTGGCCTCTTCCCAATCCGTTCTTTGTGTGAGGGCAGTTTTTAGAACATCCCGATTAAAATGCACGTGCTCCGATGTGTGTGTTTGATTTGTCGCGTTAGACAGACGGCTTACACTACGGCTTTCTAAACGGCCTTAGTCGGCGTTTAACAAGCCATGATTTCCTTCGCCAAACACTTTTAGTTCTGATAAAGCTAACACTTCAAACTACTGCTTTTTCTTTCAAATGACCTTAATGAACCAATTTGCAAAATGTCCCCATTTTTTCAAAAGCTTCTACATGAATAAATGGAAAGAAAAAATGGGCATTATTTTAACATTGATGCAGCTAAATAACTCTCGCGATCTTTCTGACTCATCGAAGTAATTCATTTAAAAGCTGTCATGATAGTTCTTGTAAAAGCAAAACACGACTGATTTAACCAACATAACAGAGTGTTCGCATGTTAATATTAACAAAACAGTATCTAATGTATGCCGGCAAAAATCACCATTAAGTGAACTTAACATGAATCACACTTGAGGCTTTTTGTTAGTGTATTTTTTATTTTGTCTGTTCATTTACATATTGTAAAACAAACCCATTTAAGTATCATTTCTTTCTTATGTAGTATTATACTATTTGTATCAAATGTCATAAATTACGCAAAACACTCAACATATCGTCATGTGGAATTGCTAATCATAGGCAAAAGTTCACGTCTTTTTCAAACAGGTGCCCGTTACGTCACTTGTATACGACGTCATAGACAAATAAGCCGATGGTTTCACACAAAATTAATAAGTACGGTCTCAGGGATATCAAAGATGACATACATTAGGTTGACGAGAGAAGCTACAAGGTTATTGTTTTCAAGCTAATATTTTTAGATATACATGTATTTTATTAGTGATGTAAGTGGTTGTAACTTTATGATGTTATGTTTTCTTATTTTTGGTATGGTAAACATAACCCGTATCATAAATAACATATGCTCGCTTTGAATCACAACATTTTACATTCGTTTCGTTAAATTCCTATAAGCCGATATATTGCATTTCTGTATATCACTGAAGGTGATTTTTTTTTAAATCCATAAAAGTCATATTAATCGTATCTTTTGCTATCATTAATCGTTTCTTTGACATAATAGATGTTGATCTGATTTCTGGTTCGACCTCTTGTCGTCTGTACAATATTGTGGTAAATAATGTCTTTCGTCAAATGCCTTAATATCCAATTAATGAAATTCCTCTCTAAAAGCAAGGAATTTTAAATACTGAAATTCCTCTCTAAATGCAAGGAATAAAATGATGAAATTCCTCTCTAAATGCAAGGAAATTAAATACTGAAATTCCTCTCTAAATACAAGGAATTAATTAACCCTTACTTGTCTTACTTCTCGGTTCTCGTGGTCCATCCACAGTCACTTTGATAGCCTTCTGGTAGCTGGCGATCTCTGGTGGGTTAGTGGACACTGTGATGGTCAGCGAGAAGCTCTTGCCTGGAGAAAATAGATAAACGTACATTAGTGATAGGAGCAGGGCTTAGGCAAGCATATATATAAAGGTAGTCAATCACGGCTTCTACCTAGATCTCTGAAGCTTTCTTCGCGCTAAGATAGAGGTATACATGTACTAAACGTTACCATAAAACGCCAGTCTTGGCGCTAAGAGAGATTCGGAAATCTAGGCCCCATTTTGTGTTGTTTTGTTTCGTTTCACCTGAACTTACATATCTTGTTAAAGAAGCAAGTCTAGATTTTAGTGGGAAATAAATTCTCATTCTCAGGTTCTTTTTAACATTCAGTGAATGAAGGTTATGGATGTAGATACAATTTGTATTCAGAGACTAGGTACCAGGTAAGATGCCTTCAAGTGACTAATATAAAAATAAATCTTGAAATGATTAATTATTATTTTACAAAATGTTAATTTTTTCGAACACCACTATGTTTCTTTTAACGGATAATTGTAATGTGATCTATGAAAATCACACTAGGTATACCGTTTCAGAAAGGATATAGATCTACCACTGTAGATGTATTTTATGGTTGAAAGAAGCAATATCTAAGTGTCAGGATTTGGGGAAACTGTGTACTATGGCGACATGTTAATACTCCAGGGAGAGATGAACATCGCACCCTATAGCTCACAATGATGACTTGACTTAGGTAATAATGACATGTATTTTAAATATCCAACATTAAACCAGTTGTAAATGTAAACGATAAAATCACATTAATGGCTTCATTTCTAAATGATATTTAACAAATGTGGGCAATATTTGACCAGGATTTTTAAAGGTCAATTTCAATTAAGACTGAGCCGCAAAAACCGACATGAAAGTCAAAGTTAGTGTGATTGCCATCTTTTGTTTACACTCCTTCTGCATAATGCATTTCTCGATGAACATGATAGTCGGGATGTCGGGTCGCGATCGGAATTATTGTTCTTGCCAGACAATACCCCAAGGAACGGTAGAGGGCGCTGATTAACACACCATATTGTTTATCGTGCTCATCAATACTTTAATATCGGACTTCGGCGAGTGGCCTTCCATTAGTTTCAAAGGCGCACTATTTTTTCTCGCTCCATGTTAAATAGTGAAGACTGGGAAAACATACTGAGTGGGTGCATTGGGAAAACCGGTCACAGTTGAATGGTGCTGATAATTATGACTTAACGAAGAGCGAGCATGGAAAATCAGCGAACCGAGGCCATGGCACGTGGATAGCGAGTTTCTGTGGCCAGTAAAGCCATAATTCCTCACATAAAAACCGCCACTCATTGATGGTTGTCAAATGATTTTCGCAATGAAATTATCAAATGAATATTGCCCTGGGCAAGTTTCTACGGAAATGCTTATAGTTTAAATATATACTTATTTTGTTATTTTTGAATTGACATTAAACGACGACGTTTCTATTTGAAATGGAAAGTATAAAATTATCAAAACCACCAGAATCGACATTAGAATTGGTCAGCCTTTTTCAAAGATATCCTTAAACGTAATGTATTAATATGTTGTATGTAAAGTGAAAACGCTTTAACAATCATTTGTGATATACTAAAAAGAGAGATCAGTATTGCTATTATGTGTACTATCCGTATATTTAGTTGGGTATACCTAGGGCATTTTAGCGGTATACAAACCCCTCTGGCTAAAATATATAAAGTTACTTGGAGGCGTTTGTTGTGATCGATGGTTGGTATGTTTCAATAAATGGTTTTGAATACATATATTTCACAAACAATTTCCAATTTTCTATGTTCCAACTCTGGCCAGATCATTTTATTAATAGCGAGGTTAGAGGTAAGGGGTCCAAAATTTAATTAAGTTACACCGCAATTACTTTTGTGAGGGAAAATAAAAATGAAATTCCATTTTTAAAAACGCACGTCTGAATATCCGACAACTGTCGGTTGGCAATACTTTCCGAAGTATATATAGGATATTTTTTCTCAAGTTGTAATAATGTGGTCATGTCCCCATCAAACACATTTTGTGTGAATATCCCGAATAATTAGCCAACCCCTATTATATAAGTCAGGCAGCTCAATGTCCAAACATTGTCTTTTGTTGCCAGCAAAGTTGAACTACGAAGAACAATGTCAGAGCTGGGGGAGACCTATTTCCATCAATCATGGACCATTTCACATACGAGTTACCTTCCTTGACTTATAAGTTCACCTCTTTCCCAACAAAACATACTTAGCTGGTGTCCCGTGTTCATTGGATGTCCACGGTTATTAAATATGCATTATGACAGAGGCGGGCCGTCATTTCAGATCTGTTCTGATATTTCGGATCATAAAATAAATTGGATTTTTGTCCGATATGTCAGTTTATTTCACTCAGTTGAACAAATGTCTTTAGCTTACAAATGAAATCGACAACGCCGAAAATCACGAAACATGGTTTAATAAATGACAGATGTTGAACCGACTGGTGACCGTTATCAAACAAAATAATCGCATCAAAATCGCGTTTATGCCACTCGAAATTTCGGGGACATTTTTAAAGGCCAAACATCCGACATCGACCGTTTTTAGAAAATCAGAGTAAAAGTTTGAGAAATGACTTTCTGATTTCAACTCTGATAAGAAAATGTGATTTATTGTTCAGCAGAGATTTTAATTTCGATAATTTCAAAATGTCGATTGATTCTAATCATTTCCCGGAAAATATGCAGTTTTAAAAATTCAAACTGAAATTACCCCGTGAATAAAGAGTTTAAGGACACAATACAACACTGGTCCCGTACTGGCAAAGATCCAGTTAACTCATATACATAGAACACAATAAATTACCGAGGCCGAAAAAATCTTTGCCCAATAATCCCTTTGTTTTCAAAAGGATATTGAGTACACGACCAGTCATGTGAGCGTTATAAATAAGCATGTGACTTGTTTGTAAGCACAACCCAGGGTCACACGTGGGTGGAGTGGCTTTTCTGTCAACGCGTCGACATTTACTCTCACGAGCTGAAGTAATAATACCCAAACCGCATTCACGTATCGCCAATTCCTCTCCCTTACACTGATAACATGTAGGTTTTCAATCGTGTGTAAAGTTACAGCCTCGTGTCATAGGTCGCGACCTAGCAAGAGGTCAATCTCGTAAGGTCCCGGCTCGTTTTTGCGACGGTCCATTGACAACAATCGAGTCCTGTCTGTTCGTTTGCTCCCGCTAGTCAAATTACGTGCTCGGCGCGGCTACATCGGAGTATTTGTATCGAGAGAATTATTTAGCTTCAGTTATAGGGACACAACGAATAAACATCAATCAGTTTTATTTCTACGGATATGCATGCAATCAGTAATGTTCTGAACAAAAAAATTGCCGACTCGCAAATCACATAATCAATAAAAACCTTAACAATAACACTAACGACCGGGTATTTATATTTGAAAATACAAATCGCTCAAAATATGAATTAAAAATAAATTGAATACATAATTTGGTTGACAATTATGACCCAAACAGACAATCTGAACACACGACTGCAGCAGTCTAATAAGGCGAGAGGGTTCATACGTTATTCTCGGTATTTTAACTTTAAAATCGATACTATGATGAAATTGTCAGATTTGTGGTTAAAAGGTTGTCAGCGGTCGGCCTCCACAAATCGTGCACTCCGGTATGTCAACCCTACACAGTGGCTGTGTCTTAAAGGTTATATGAGAAGGAAACCTATATATTACGCCTTCTCACAGCGCCACATTGCGCAAGAACCAGTTTACGGTTATTCTGGTTTTGCGACAAACCTACGCTTCTTAGTTGCACGATGTGAAGTGAAAAACGTTTATTAACTTTTTTGTTTGATGGGAAAGGTCAGATGAAGGTGTACCTAAGCAGGTGGATGAACATGCTGAGAGAACACATTGACCAAATCAATTGACCAGTGTACGAAACGTACCCCGAGGAAGGATGGTTTTTCTCTCTCTACACCAACTGCAGAGTGTAAACATCTTTAGAAGAGGTTTAATTCAGTGCGAACGAACATTATTTATTTTAATTACACATCTTTTTGTGAGATGTTCATATGGCTTGTAGTATGAATTATGAAAATAATACAGCACGATTTCGCTTTAGAAAGCTTTTCTGCAAAGGCAAGTTTGAAGGCACATCTGCCATAGGCAGCCTTCTTTGTTAAGCGTCTGGAAGCTCTAGCCTACCCCTCCTCCGTCTCGAGCCGTGTATTGTGATGCAAGACAATGCAATCAGGAGTTTTCTGCTAACACATGGGTTGCTTGCCCGCTATGGAAGCTCTACCGCTTTCTTTAATCAATCAAAACCAAAGAGAAAATCTTGAGTGCCTTTGTCCCAAATAACGTCTCTTAGACTGTCTCTTTCAGTCGTATACCCAAGCCATGGGAGTTTTTCCGGACGAAAGACTATTTAACGCCCATCTCCTTCTGTACCATACGGTTCACCAACACAAACAATCAATTTACCGTTATGTATCTTGAAAAGGGAACGGTTGACCATAACAACGTTACGTTTCGTCGCTGTTGTCGTCGGTCTTAACGGGGCGGTTCCACCGACACGCTTGTATGTCGCCCATTGGAGCAAAGAATGTTGTCATTTTCATCCAACGCAAGTGCTTTTCCGTGTGAGAAGCTTTTAAACAACAAAACCGCTTTCTCTTATTGTCATGGTGACGAGAGTTTCAATTCTAACCAAAAAAGGTCAATTTACAGAATCAAACTTCAAATCAATTTTCAACTTTTTTTCGCCTCTGATTTATTCCAAAATCATCGATGACAAACGACCTCGACAATGCTTCCAAGAGATTTTGGGCGTGGTCATAAAGTGAGGGTCGCAACTCTCAAAGATTAACTCCTAAAATATCTTTTTTGTTTGATAGGGCGCTTTTCTCCATAGCGAAATAATAAATGAGCGTTATATATTGATATTGTTCGGTTACCATGACGTTGTGACAGACGGGATATTAAATTTTGAATTATTGCGTAAAAATATCTGAGCGTGAAATCGAGTTTTATTGTTGTTATATAAACACCTAGCGATGAACACGGTGAATGATGTTAGTCATTTTTACCCAAATCCATTTGTTGACGCTGCTGTTAACATAACAAAACCTTCAGAAGAAAAAAACCCAATTATAAACGTTGGTTCAAAACTTTTAAAACTTAATCGTCCCCATATTTTACTTTCTTAACATTCAAAGTAAAATCCCGAGTGATGCCTTATTCAAAAATGGCGGATTACCAAATCTGTAGCGAATCCCGAATTCTCAGTGCAGCAATTGAAAGATCAAAGGGGTTTTCTGGTTCATTTTAACCAAAAAAAAATCTTGATTTAATTTCGCATCAACTGAAACGTCATTAGTTGAAATTTCAATAAACCGATTAAAATAATTTTCCCTTGCTATCTATAAAACTTCAAATCAAACTTGTACAGAAATACCATGAATTGGGAACATCATTTCTTAATTACTGGAACCAAATCAAACGCTCCGAGTTATCAATCTGCGTCCAAAAATATTAACTTTCTCAAATCAATCCAAAATTTGATTTCCAAATACAAGAGTCCCTATTGACAGTAATAAATCTTAATTTCCGAAAATTCGTCAGATTTTTTTTCGATTTCAAATTAGAACTTGGCGCTGTCTTGAATGCGCGGCTATATGGTACGGCGGTTGACCACAGACGCCGCAAAGCGCCCTGAGCAGGCACCATCTGAAGATGTGGTCGAAGTGAAATCTCTTTGGCAAGCTAACAGTCTTTGAGACACTGCACCTGAACTCTGCGTAAGGCACTTTCAAACGAGGTCGCCGGGTCATATGATACTATAATAATATGGTTGTTGCTTTTCATTTTTTTGCCATGTCCTTTTAAAACAATGATGAAGATTGCGTGTCCCGGCTGCCCTTGCTAATTAGTGGAAGAACTAGAAATGGAAGACCTTGGGAAGGAATCGCATTGGTGCTTTGTTCCTCTCTAAGACTGAGGGCGACACACTAGACTCTTCATCTCTTGTCGCATTTCTTCTTAATTTGCATAAACGGCCTCAAGTCTTTGTTTCCATGTGTCTCTGCCATGTCATAACATCGTGTACACGTTACGCCGATTATGGGTATTAGCTTGTATATTGCCAGATTCGCCTTGTATATTTCATGCGTTGATATTGACGTCTAGCGCTGTCTGCTATTGACATTTGTTCGGTTGTCTGTGGGGAGGAAATACGGGTGAAATATACACCAGTGATGAGTGATGGTAATTATTGGTTGTGTCTGACACGCCGCCAATCTGCAGGTGATGACTGTCTGCCGTGTATATTACACCGTAGCTCTATTTCAATCCTAATGAATACGTGTGGCTACATTGTATCTTCAAGTCGTACATATTTCACGATATCCCATGTATACTGACTGACTATTGAATACATTGTATCTACAGATGTTACCGTGCCTCGAGGTTAATCATTACAACTTATCTTTTACAGTGGTATACCCTTGTCTCTTCACAACTATTAACACAATTTTTCATTTGCTGATATCACATGTCTTGTCTAAGACGTCCGGCTACAATGTATCTTTCACTGGAACATATCTAACGGTATCTCATGTCCCTTTCAAAAGTATCAACACGCTGTAATCATCAGTATTACAAAGTTCACATTATAATATCAGTTCACGCCTGTATCGAATACAAATTAATCGTTTACTGGTATATATATTTCACGATATCCCCCAATATTATCACCCTAACTTTCAAGTTTTACTTACAATGTTTCTTTGTCACTTCTTTGTCACCAAACATGGCAAATGTAAATATTTCAAAAACACAATTATTTGCTGCGAAATGACACCTGGCGTCGAACAACATGGCTGTGATCTACGTTGTTTTCATCACGACTGGGGTTAAAGGGACAGTATTTTCGTGAAAACCAACTTGAAACGGTAACTCCTCTTTGTGTATTTATGGTATTGATAATGATACGAACGGTCCATTTGTTACAAATTGCTTAGGATTTTATTTGGAAGATCATAAATCGCGTAAAGGCCTATGTACAAGTGAAAATATCCCCAATTGTTGTCTCCAAATAATGAAATCCCCGATATCGTTTAATGACGACTCTATACGTTTGACATAACCATGCCGACTTGAGATACATGTAGCTCGACCTATAGTGCATGTGGCTAGAAACATTACATAACTATAGGCCTACAATTGTTGAAACATGCACGAACGGAATATTCCCTTAAAATTCATTTCCACAATTAAATCTCGATTGCATTGTCACGTTTATACAGGTAGAGAGGTACAAGCTATTGAATAAGTGTATTATCTCAGTTCGCTGAAGCTATAGTCATATTAACAATTTATACGAAACAATTCGATTATGACGGGATAGATAGTTAAACTACAGTGGAAATACAACTGATTGAATATCAAAGAGTCGCTTTATACATATAAACAAGCGGAAAACATACGGAATGCTAGAGTTGTCACGTTTGTTATAGTGAGTTATATATATATGGGACGTTTCGAAGAATATTGCATATACTTGAAAACTCGAATCCATAACCCCCACCCCGCTCCGATTTCCAGCGACAACGCAACAACTTTTTTATTCCTAAATATAGATAAGTTTTACATTGCAAGTATTCCTGTTTCGCTTTTAGATAAATAGAAACAAGAATGTTTTTATTCACATTTTTCCTAAAATGATGCAAAATGGGGTTTAACGCTGTTTTCAAGAGTACATAATTCACTTGCAGAACGACGGTCGGCATTATTACAGGGGAAAGCCCGCAGAAACTTCGAGGCAATGCATTGCGGTTAAACTGCGACTCGGCTGGAATCTGCTAATTCCTATGTAGCGTCGCACCCAACTTTAATACACTTTGTATATTATATAGTGTACAGTTCCGCAATGTAGATACGAGGGGAAGACGTGGGTGAGTGAAGTGATGTACATGCATTGAAGCTAAATATACCCATGCAGACACTGATGACGTGAGGGTTATGTTCCACATACTTGCAAGGGTTAGCTTGACCTGGCTGATTGAGAAGGAAGTAGATGCTTACATATACTGGCAAATCTCTTCCATACAGTAAGAAAAATAATGTACACGTTTTTTTCAAGCTGATTTCATTTCCTTTTCGTCAAGGCATCATTGTGAAGGTTCCCTATTGTACAATACACATGCTTTTATTTAACGAGTTCGTACTTTTATACACCGATGTATCCAACTATATATACAAATGGTTGAATGTGAAGTAAATAATTATATTATGAAATCATCTGTAAAATTATGAGATATTGATTTCTTTATAACTGACCATCGTCCGTTAAATAATATACTAAACAATGTACAGACAATACAACTTCATTATAGACAACACTACATGTGTACATACGGATTCACAATAGCGTAACAGTGTTCACTACAAACACAAATATTAACAACATAGTTCTTAAAATCAACCATGCAGTGGATTTAAGATATTGGGAGTCATTATAGGGAATATACAAGAAAGTGTTAGACACCGTAATACGATATTATCATACCTACATTACCTACCATGACCATTCATAATCGAACGTAAGAAAAGTATAACTTATCCTTGATATATAGGTAATAAACTCTGGCGTTGTCACCACAGAAAGAATAGCGGTTTGAAAGGAAAACGTGTTAAATCAGCTGGAAACAGAGATGTCAATAGCATTAAAAGGGGGCAACAATAATCTTTGTGTTGAATTGTACTGAATTATTTTGAGTTTCTGGAAAGGTAATTCTGTAGTGTATATCTATTGCGTATATAGTTAACGGGCTCAGCATTGAGTCACTGTTACGCTATGTGCGAAAACTTCACCCGTTTATGTCGAACTTCCGTAAGTATTAATCACTGAGGTTTAACGAGTGCAAACAAGCAAGCAAGTTTGAACTGCGAAGGAGCGCGGGTCAGTGTGTGTATATATGCATCATGACATAAAACATGTAGAACAACTCACCCCGTCCGCTCCGTCCAACGAATCGTAAGTCGTTAAACTTGGCAACTTGGTTCTTCATATACGAGGTTCCATTCCTCAACTCAGCACAATAGTTCTCATCATTCCCAGCCATAATGCACACTTTCGTCCCGTCTTTGACGTCGTCCAGTGCCACCACTTTGAATGACACTGGCAGAGTTTTGTTGGATCTCCAGTGGGACGGCAGCACAGAACACACGAAGTTGGGACTTCCAGTCCTCACTAGTTCCCCGGGGTGGTCCCCTAGTATAGCGGTGTATGTCCGATCCCCTCCAGTCTGACCCCCGGGTAATACCTCTCCGGACATGGTGTGGGGTGAGTCGGGGAACGGCGAGACACCGTTGAGATCTGTAGGTAAATGCATGTGGTTAAATATTAGTCAACTAAACTCTATGGGACGGGTTGACACACTGTCTCCGGCGAGACTGCGGTTTCATGAATGGGAGGAAATGTTCAGTGGTTAACTTTATATTGGCCGCTCCTACTCGCGCTGAGTCAAACCCCCGACCTACACATTGTATTACTACGCCGCCCGACCTCATCACTCCTTTGGTGGAGTGAGTGTCTCACAACGGTAGAACTGTCAAACTTCTGTGTGAGGGTTGTTTTTAAATCTCGACTCGAGCGAGTTTGTGATATGATTTATGTTTTGATAAATATTTATCAAGATCTATCCGGAATTCCGTTTTATGTCGGAGGACACAACAAAAGAAAATCACTCATCCATGACGGGCAATCAGCTGATCTCATGCTGTAAACAAACAACATGTGCTTGTTTCCGTGTTTGGAAATGATAACATTCAGTTTTCTTACTTTCAAGAAAATGCATTTACATTTAAGTCGTTGCATTTTTTATTTGATAAACGTAACCAACTTTTAAATATAAATAGTTTTGTTTAAAGTAGTTGTACATAAAAAAAACATATTTTTGGCCTATATGGTCAGTTTAAACTTCGTTAAGTTTTCAACCATGAAGAAAATAAACATTTGTTGGGAAATATCTGTAAAGTTGAATATGGCGACTGCATCTTAAAAGTTTCCCTGTTTTTCGAGCTAACGGTTCGTTATGGGGCTAAATAAACATTGCGTAATAGACCCAGACTTGGGTTTCCCTGGACGGAAACATAAATAATATTTTCTAAATAAAACAGAGATATTAAATAAGATGCTTCATGCTTGTAAATGTTCAAGGTGTAAACAATCCTACCTGTTATTTACTACTAATCGACATTTTTGTGGTTAAACTGGACGCTCTTTGATCTAACCGCAAGCCTGAACAACGGCATACCTGAATGACAGGTAAAACCCACGTGACATGTGTACATTTCAGTGCGCATGCGCGGTAGTAAATGTTCGTACAAAATGGCGGCACTCTGTTGAAACATGTGATCCAAAATCGACGTTTCAATCGCAATTACTGTTATAAATAAGTTGAAATAACTAACCTTACCATACTAGTCGTCGGGGGAAATGCATCATTGAAGCTTCAAGCCAATTTTAACGCCAGGAAACATTACAGGTACGGCGACTGCAGTGTAAAATCACGCGCTTATACTGTTGTGTTTGATCACATGTCAAAACTAAAAAGTGTATTTCCAAACACCCCCGCACCCATTTGGTATGTGGTATGTGTGGGTGTACTAACCGCATATCTTTCTGGTCCTGTCATGTGTCAGGTCAGGGCGAACCTTAGCTTTGATCCGTCACCATTGACATAGCTCAAGGAGAGAGATAGTGTTATTCATTGTACTTTCACCTTGGTTTACCATGACATGAGCCTTGACTTTGGAGTTGCGTTTGGTTCAGTAACGTGGAGCCACGTCCAGGTCTCGGGATGGTTTCGATAAATGCGGTTGTTTTTTTTTTAAAAGAAGAAGATAATAACAGTAGCAGTCTACTTATGACTGGTATTACACCTCTTTGATACGAATTATGACTATATATGTTGTCTATTTTAATTGACATTTTCGATTGTTGTTATAACTGCACTTGGTCAGAAAAACATTTATATTATCAGGAGATAACATACTGTGATGGGAAATCAGGGATATTCTGACGCAATTATATAGGTGTAAACTTCAAGTCAAGCTCTGCAAACAAATTGAACTTATCTTTAAACATATCTTTGTTATTTCCTCAAGCTCACTAAAATTCCATGCATGACATAGGCATAATCAGGAAGTATATTGATGTATTTATAAAAAAATTGAAATAAATATTTTTGTCCCCCGCCGCAACGCGGAATGGGGGACTATGTATTCAGCTACGTACGTACGTACGTCACATTTCTTGTTTACGCGATATCTTATGAAGCGTTGCATCCAAAGTCTTCAAATTTTGTGTCTGCCTACATTGTGGGAAGACGCAGACACCAGTCAATTTTGGTGACCTTGGCCTTATTTTCAAGGTCACCACGACACTTTGACCACTTTTTTAACTCTTGTTTACGCGATATCTCATGAAATATTGCATCCAAAGTCTTCAAATTTGGTGTCTGCGTACATTGGGGAAAGACACAGACACCAGTTTATTTTGGTGACCTTGACCTTATTTTCAAGGTCAACGTGACACTTTGACCACTTAACTTAACTCTTGTTAACGCAATATATCTTGACCGGTTGGACCCAATGTTTTCAAATTTGTTGTCAGTCTACACTGGGGGATGACGCAGACATCAGGGGATTTTGGTGACCGTGACCTTATTTTCAAAGTCACTGCAACACTTTGACCACTTTTCGAACTCTTGTTATCACCATTTATTATGACCGGTTGGACCCAATGTTTTCAAATTAGGTGTCAACCCGAATGGGCGAAGACACAGACACCAGTCGATTTTGGTGACCTTGACCTTTTTCAAGGTCACCGCGACACTTTGATCACTTTTCAAACTCTTGCTTACGCGATATATCATGACTGGTTGGACCAAGTTTTTTTAAATTTGGTGTCAGTCTACATTGAGGGATGACACACACACCAGTACATTTTGGTGACCTTGACCTTATTTTCAAGGTCACCACAACACTTTGACCACTTTTAGAACTCTTATTAACACGATATATCATGAACCCAAGCACCCAAAGTCTTAAAATTTGCTGATCATCATGGCACTTTTTACCAGTAATGCAATATATAAAGTAGCTCCAATGATGTGTCTTACTAACTCAATGTCACCGGCGGGGGACATTGCCATGTTAGTGGCAAACACTTGTTCTCAATTAATTTTAAGACAAATTTGTTTTTTAATAATTTCCAAAGACAACAATACATGATAATCTGTATACTTCTTCAGATTTGTCCTCACTTTAAAGAGACATCAAGTATGTTAGTGTTTCAAATACAAAATTATTTTTGGAAAATTTCAATCGCTAGAGAAATCTTTTATCTACAACATGACATATGATAAATAATATTCATATCACGACAATGTAATGAAATTTGGTTACAAGGACACTCATAAAGTTCCCTTTCGAGTAACATGCGGTAAGGGTATCTGACCTCATAAAACAGTATTCCCTTTTAGGGCTTCCACGGGTCCAAAATATTGGACTCGAGTACTCGAGGGGTTGGACTCGACTCGGACTCGAGTACTCGAAATTGATACCTTTCAGCTAAGTGCATCTAACATTTTGTTTGTCTTTGAGGTTTTATATATGCATACAATGGAACATTGATATACCACGAAGTTATACCCATTTCGCGATACAATATGGCCATATGTCCCCCCAAACTAACAGTACTCATACAATGTTCAGCACTACAGTTGATGAATCTAACACCATTTCAGGTTCAAATGAAATAATATTTAGGCTATTTATTTTCTGTCTCAGTGATAAAGACATGCAGATGACAGAGACGGAAAATTCCAATAAAATAATATTTACTTATGTTCTCCTTCAGCGACAAAGGCATACAGTACATATGACAGAAAATGGTACTGTTGAATAAATGTGTGACAGTGTCGTTGTTCTAATGTTCACATCAAGTGTAAGAAATCTAGATATGGAATGGTTAGGAAGGAATTTGACATCTAATGTATATAGTCGAAACCATAATCGATTATCTTGAAAATCATTGCAGTGTATAAGACTAAGGCCGCCGTTTTTATAAACAACGAATGGTCGAAATGTCATTATCATTATTCTGTAGTGATATAAGATTTCGATTATTGCCTTTTATTTTACAAACATACTGAAATAATAACAGAATACATTTATGCTACGTTATGAAAAAGCTTAACATTCATTATTATATATGAAACCTGTCTACTGTCGCTTGTCAACTCGACCAACATACAATTAATAAACACAAGTTTAATTTCTAACATCAGTATATCGACAAACTTGACCATATAAGCTTCATATTTATTTACATTTGTTGGTATAAGATTCATCTGATATCATCAATCCAATGTTTTATTTGGTTGCATTGTACAATTTTAACTGAACTTTGTGGCTGTGATAATGAAAGTAGCTGATGTGACCAAGGCTGGTGTCACTGTTCACGTGTAACGTGGTATAGCACTTGTCCCTCACGTACCACGATTTACAGGGTCCACTGCAGTTGTCGTTAAATCTTTTCAGGCACGACATGTTCAACTTTCACAAGGTATTAAATTAATGTGAAATTAATGTGATCTTTTATCGAGTCCTCGAGTCCCAGAAAATGGACTCGAGTCCAGCTAAACCCGACTCGTGCTCGAGTACTCGAGTACCCGTGGAAGCCCTATTCCCTTTATGACATAAACGTACTACACAGCAACAAGCGTTTCTGAAGTGTAAGGCTCATCTACAGCGCAAGTCGCCATAAACAATAACAAGCAACAAAAAATATAAACACATTGCGCACCCGTCACGTGGCGTCAACGGAATGTGACCAAGAGATGTTATCACACGTGTGTAACCAACTCATTGTTGTCCAATGAGTGATCTGACCACGGATGAGAAATAAACAGTTATCGCATTGTACGCAGGAAAGAAAATCACTATTATGAAACAAATCCAGTCACGCACGTCAATCGATTGGGCGGTATCTGTGACCAATATTATCTCTCCTTTAATGTGATTTGCAAGAGGCACGTCATGACTTTAAGGTGTTGATTGAAAAAAGTGAAGGAAACAAAATGTTAAAATTGCTTTTCTAAACTATGTAGCATAAAGAAAAATAATGTTATTCCAGCAACGATTTTTATGATTGTTTTTCTCATTGAGAAAATAGTTATTTCCATGGTGATTTTGTTAGTTTGGTTAGTTTGGAACAACAATCTGTGATTTGAAAATGTTTATTGTTCCAAGGTATCTATCCTCCCTCATGCTATCTTAAAACTTAAAAATATTTTTCTCAGTTTCCATTGGCTTTGTTTGTAGTTTGATAATATTCGTTACTTTATTTTCTATTTAATAAATTTGATAATTTCCTTTTCTTTCAAAATTGAATCTGTGCATACATTTGCCTGTTCTCCATTCTATTTAATAGTATTTAGTGAAAACCCATTATTATTGAACTAATGATGAAAATTTATCAAATGTATGAGGTCCGATCAAAATTAATCGAAAGTCAATATATGAGTAAATCTATCAATTTTTAGCCAAATTTAAGCATTTTAAGCTGTAATTTGGATAAATCTCATTGGATAGCATGGAGTTTGTTTGTGTGTGTGTGTATGGGGGGGGGGGGGGGGGTGGGTGCAGCAATGCATGATGACCAGTTCTACAAAGATCATCTTACAATTTGCTAAAGAAATTATTAAATCGTAAAAAGGATATCTATGTAAAACATACAATCAAACTTGGCTGTGTTCATTTGATACACAGCATTCGACAGTGCAGGGCCTTACAATCAGCCACACTAAACATAATAAATTTGTATAAACAACTTTGTGACATATACATGAACAGACACATATTGTGAGAGAACTTTGCATCCCATTTGAGCTATGTGGAATGATCGGAATAGAATCTCTATACAAATGCAAGATTCTGCACTAAGTCAAAGAGGAAGACGCTAGATGAAACACCTGATAGACAAAAATTGCAGTTACCAAAGCAAACATGACAAGCAATAAAGTAACAACTCCCATTTTCTTTTACATTTTTTTATATAACGTGGTCAGGAAAGAACCCAAAACTTCTGGGTGATGAACAGATATTCTTTCAACTGAGTTTCAGCAAATATAGGAAAGGTACCATATATCTTCCACACAAGATGATACGTATCATATGATCAAGAAATATTGTCAAATAGGTACCGGGAAAATATTTTGATAAATGCTAAATATTTATCAAATTATAACTAATAATTTGTCGTATGATTACCTACCTAATTTTGTATGCCATTTGTACCGAGGCCAAAGCCAGCAAGGGTATGCTTGGTGGAGGATCATTGCTGCCATTTTGAAGTGGATGGTTGCGTACAACACTTCTGTCAAACTATTAACACTTGGCCTTTTTATAGGATGTCTGTGGAACTTCGTCACGTGTACATATACGTAAGACATAAAACGACAGCGATTCGCTGAAAAGCTTTTGGCGATTTTTGTGTGCGCGCAGTTGCAGTACGCAAACTGTGACAATCTGCTTAAATATGTCAATACATCACTATGGGAATTCATTTCACGTGAATAGTATACACGTGGATCATTTCTTTCTGGTATATTTTGATTGTACTCTGAAGAGTAATGAAACATGATATATCACAATATAAAGCAGAATATCTGTAAACTAATTGTGCTGTTTTCTTCAAATCTGAAATTAACATTTCTGCTAATGTGAAGTAGAAACAGTAACACATCTTTTTATCCCACCGGTATGTTATACCGTGGGATATAGTCGTCTGTCTGTCTGTCCATCTGTCTGTCAGCCCGTCTGTAATCATTTCGATTCTGGAGCAGAACTCGAAAACTGTTCATGATGTCTTTCTGAAATTTCCCATGTGTATTATCCACCTACTGAAGTGGTGCCTTTTGATATTTTGTGATTTCTAAAAATTGTAGTTCTGTTCGTTTCTATAGAAACGTGTTGAATTGGGACTTTGTTCAGACAGGTTTGTTTTCGGATCACAAATTCATCCTATCTTCCTGAAACTTTGCATGTGTATTATCCACTAACTGAAGTAGTAGATATACAATTATCTGTCAAAGATGTGTTTTACAAAGTATGTGGGACCCGTGGGATATGTCATCTTCTAATGGCTCTTTATTGTCCCCCGCCGCAACGCGGAACGGGGGACTATGTAT
The DNA here is from genome assembly GCA_936450465.1 of Gibbula magus. NCBI lineage: Eukaryota > Metazoa > Mollusca > Gastropoda > Trochida > Trochidae > Gibbula > Gibbula magus. The sequence continues at coordinate 36,335,767 of OW388293.1, forward strand.
TCAGCGGCGTCCGTCCGTACGTCCGTACGTACGTACGTCACATTTCTTGTTTACGCGATATCTTATGAAGCGTTACATCCAAAGTCTTCAAATTTGGTTTCTGCCTACATTGTGGGAAGACGCAGACACCAGTCACTTTTGGTGACCTTGGTCTTATTTTCAAGGTCACCACGACACTTTGACCACTTTTTGAACTCTTGTTTACGCGATATCTCATGAAGCGTTACATCCAAAGTCTTCAAATTTGGTTTCTGCCTACATTGTGGGAAGACGCAGACACCAGTCACTTTTGGTGACCTTGGTCTTATTTTCAAGGTCACCACGACACTTTGACCACTTTTTGAACTCTTGTTTACGCGATATCTCATGAAGCGTTACATCCAAAGTCTTCAAATTTGGTTTCTGCCTACATTGTGGGAAGACGCAGACACCAGTCACTTTTGGTGACCTTGGCCTTATTTTCAAGGTCACCACGACACTTTCACCACTTTTTGAACTCTTGTTTACGCGATATCTCATGAAGCGTTACATCCAAAGTCTTCAAATTTGGTTTCTGCCTTCATTGTGGGAAGACGCAGACACCAGTCACTTTTGGTGACCTTGGCCTTATTTTCAAGGTCAGACACCAGTCACTTTTGGTGACCTTGGTCTTATTTTCAAGGTCACCACGACACTTTGACCACTTTTTGAACTCTTGTTTACGCGATATCTCATGAAGCGTTACATCCAAAGTCTTCAAATTTGGTTTCTGCCTACATTGTGGGAAGACGCAGACACCAGTCACTTTTGGTGACCTTGGTCTTATTTTCAAGGTCACCACGACACTTTGACCACTTTTTGAACTCTTGTTTACGCGATATCTCATGAAGCGTTGCATCCAAAGTCTTCAAATTTGGTTTCTGCCTACATTGTGGGAAGACGCACACACCAGTCACTTTTGGTGACCTTGGTCTTATTTTCAAGGTCACCACGACACTTTGACCACTTTTTGAACTCTTGTTTACGCGATATCTCATGAAGCGTTACATCCAAAGTCTTCAAATTTGGTTTCTGCCTACATTGTGGGAAGACGCACACACCAGTCACTTTTGGTGACCTTGGCCTTATTTTCAAGGTCACCACGACACTTTGACCACTCTTTGAACTCTTGTAAAGGCGATATCTCATGAAACATTGCATCCAAAGTCTTCAAATTAGTTTTCAGCCTACATTGGGGAAAGACACAGACACCAGTTTATTTTGGTGACCTTGACCTTATTTTCAAGGTCACCGCAACACTTTGAGCACTTTTCTAACTCTTGTTATCACCATTTATTATGACCGGTTGGACCAAATGTTTTCAAATTTGGTGTCAGTCTACATTGGAGGATGACGCAGACGCCAGTCGATTTGGTGACCTTGACCTTATTTTCAAGGTCACTACAACACTTTGACCACTTTTAGAACTCTTATTAACACGATATATCATGAACCAAAGTAGCTCCAATGATGTGTCTTACTAACTCAATGTCACCGGCGTCGATTTGGTGACCTTGACCTTATTTTCAAGGTCACTACAACACTTTGACCACTTTTAGAACTCTTATTAACACGATATATCATGAACCCAAGTAGCTCCAATGATGTGTCTTACTAACTCAATGTCACCGGCGGGGGACATTGCCATGTTAGTGGCAAACACTTGTTTACAATTATTCTTGTCAACAAGCAGTTTTGCAACGTTTTCTGATGTTACTGCATTCTTTTTTCAGTTTTAAACAGACATTAAGTGTTTTTCATCATATTTTATTTGGCTTTGATACATGCAAAAAAAACATTTGTGTTGATTTAAGTTAAAATAATTTATTACTCAATCATGGTGAGATCACTCATTGGATAGATTAGTTAGTTACACACATGTGTGATACCACAGCATGCTGTCGTAATGTCATAATCGGCTTGTGACGTCATAGTTGTTTTGGTTGACGTCACAATGTTAGCCACACGACTGCAATAGCAGATGAGCTATTTGCAAGTGAGTGTCACTAAAATCTATTTTCTTGCAATTCAGCGCTTTTTACATCATTGAGTAATAAATAAAATACTGAACTCGGTCCCGTTTGATAACATGTTTATGAAACTTGTGAATGGCGTCGGTATTTAACTCGTTTTCGCATCGTAAAAATACATAGAGGATATCTGTCTTTTCTTGACTAATACCATTACCGTTCCGACTCAACACATGTGCTGTTTATAGTGCAAATAAATTCACTCAGCTTGCATATTCATCTACTATCGCCAAATATATCATTATTACTAGTTTCCAATTAAAATCGAGTTTCATCATTATGCATGTGCAGAAACCGAAACTGCACGTCCCATTTACATGCATAGTAGTTATATGACCTATTAAACATGATCAACCCAAATTTATCATTTTGTCTGTTATAAATAAGAATCCAAAATTACGTTTGCTCATTGGCGTGCGCCACCCGCAGTGCATTGTCCGGTTTTCGATCAGAAATCACTACCTTTACCTTCATAACGTCGATATACTATGTCGACTCTCATCAAAATGGTGGTTTTCGGTAACGGTCGGTACTTCTCAATAAAGTAACACCATTTATAACGTTTTGAATATGTGACCCCAACAACACAATGGATGTACCTTTAACAATTGATTAAAGGTATGCATTACAAATAAAAAGTAATTTCTCATGTAGGGAAATGTGCAATTATGTCTTTTACCTATGGAACATTGTCTAACAAATGGCTGTTCCGTATTCAACATAATTAGCGTCCCATTAAAACTGTTTCAGTGTTGTTTCCTCTTTCAGCACACTGACACCAGAGTTGGAGAACATCCCTTATTGTGGCTGTGTGAGCAGTGATAAGCTAGCACCATGCAGACTTCACCGGGGGGAAGCAAGGTGTCTTCCAACACCAACTGGTTCACCTCCGAGATCCAACAGATGATGTAAGTGCTTTACTTGATTTACTATGATTTGGTAATCAAATACTCCTTTTTTTTCTGTTTAAAACAGCAGCCTCAAAAAATATGAGCAACAGAGTTGACACATAAGTTTTAGGTACCCAGCAGTTGGCTGATCTCTAATAAGGGCCTAACATTTACATCACTATTTTCAAATGAATGTTAACGGTTCCAATAAGCAGTGTGCCTGAAAAGTCTCTTGAACCAATAAGTGCCAGTGTAGGAGTATGTACAGTACATAGTACAAGTGTCCCAATCCAAAGAATCTAATCTTCAGCAGGGACTGGGAAAGACACTTTGAAATGTGCAAAATGGCCCATGGCCCCTACCATTCCCAATCCCTGCTTCTGCAAGCAAGATTAGTGTCTCTCTCTCGGGCTGGGATAGCACAGTGGTTAGTACATTCGACAAGAGGTTCTGATATTGAATCCTGTCAGGGGCTCTGCATCTTTGTCTGAAGAGATTTATAGGCAGCAAGGTTTGGGTGCAGTGCTACACTGAATTTCAGCACTGTACCACCTTGGTTAGCTAGTTCCACCGATGCTTGCAGGTTTCACCACAATGCATAACTACATGGTGTTGCAGGCTTTCTCCCTGCAATAATACTAGCAGCTGTGATATCAGTGAAATACCCTTGAAAGTGGTGTTAAACCCCAACTCGCCTCACCTCATTTCAAGGTTCTCTTCGGCTAGTTTTAAACCAATATTAATCTATTAATCTATCTGAGTGCTGGGAAAACTTTGAAAATCTTAGTCTGACTGACAAACTATTCAACCTAGTGAACAAATGAATTATGCAGAAGTCCGTGAACTATTTGAGTTGATACTTTGAGAGGCTGGACACCACTGTGTCTCAAGATGTGAGAGGAATAGCCCTTCTTAAAAATAGAACCATTTCACTTCACCCATTTATTAAAGTTGAAAACATGCTTTATATTGATATTTACTGGTAATGAGGAATAATGTAAATACAAACAAATTATCTTGTAATTAATTACTCACAAAAAATATTAAATTTGATTAAGATTTGTTATGATGAACTTTTGATGACAATAGGTATTTTTTTTAAATTTGTACAAAATTGCACACTAAAATATTTAATAAATTTAAATACAATATGACAGTATTATGCGAATCAAATTCATCCTTACTCCATCAATATATAGAGGATATTACATGAATGTTCATGGCATACTATGGTTACGACATGAGTGCCGGAAAATTAGTATTTTCCAAGCGAGATATTCAGGCAGGAGTGTCGTAAATATAGTATGACATAGACACAAATGTAATATTCTGTTTATTAGTGAAGTCATGAAATTATTGAAAATGCGGTAAATCCATTTCATCCATAGGCAGGCAACCGACCCACTGTCACAGCATTTGGAATGCAAATGTCACCGACAAAACGTGACGTCAAAGCATTGTTTATGACGTCACATCACCATTACAAAGTGATATGTTATCCTGGGGCTTCATATGAAAAATATGACCCCTGATATGATTGCCCTCATAGGTCATAAACCCCCTTATTTGCATTTGTACACTAAAATCATGTTATAATTGAACCGTTTCAGAAAGTTTAACAAATTACAAAAGAATGCTGATAATTACTAGAAAGCTCAATACCTGTAGGTGTAAATAACTTCAGAAATACTAAATGATTGATTTGTGTGACAAAGAACTGGAAACGGAAGAATCCAGTTGAGAATAATACCAATACACCTCTTGAAGACTTCAAAGTTTATAAAACAGTTGTAACTAGATGACAAAAAGTAAAAAAGTGATTCAGGTTTAGACAAAGTGATAAAAGTTTTGCTTGAGTGTCTTTTGAGATGCAAATAATCTCATTCTTCATCTTATTTTTGAGCTGTGTAATTGATGGACTGATGAATGAGCTTCAAGGATTTTAGAACTTTTTGTAGGAAAACTAAACATGCTTTTCAAGAATTTTGCGATTTTGGAACTACTCATGGAACTTGGCTCCATGTTGCAGAGTTAGAGATTAGCACTTGTCCAGTAGCCAATGGCAGCAACCTGAGTAAAACCTCCCAATACTTAGTCAGTCAATATCAGATACCTTGAAACAAAACAATTTCTGGTTGAGTGGACACCTATTCCTCAAGGAAAATTAAGAAAAACAATAGATTTTTAAAAGAAATATGATTGTACTAGGCTTTTCACATGGTATACTATAGCAATAACAGTTATGACTAGGAGGGGAAGTTAACCAATTGTGTATTTTGCTGGCTTGTCCTCATATCGCCTACACCTCATATTACCTACACCCAAAAAAATCCTCGTTTCACGTACAATAAATGCAGAGTGTCACTTCTTCAACCCTACTGTGTAGTATGGCACAGTCTACTTACTTAAGTCATTAACAGTGGCGGGTTGGGGGGGGGGGGGGGGTTCAAAATTTGTGAAAATCTTAACTTAAAGTAGTACCCGGTTAGTAACATGAATGATGCATGTACTGGGAGGAGCTTTGACCTCTTTGCAAATCCACTGAAAAAGTGGTTGTTGCTTGGCTCCACACAGGGTTCAAGAGCTCATCTGAGCTCTTCAAGGACCTCTATCACTGCTGTTTGCCGCATTTTCAAAACACTTCTCTATTGGCCTGTATGGCTAACCATCTGCCTAGCAATTTCACTGTAGCTTTGCTGAGGACATTTTTTTCATCACAGGTTTTTGTCATGCGTATTGCCTATTTACATTTGTATGCCCCTCGTCTCGTTCACAAAAGGCAATCCTTGTCCCATAGGACAGACAAATCATTGTAAATTTGATAGAAATGCTTCTAATTCTTTTGCCAGCCACATAGTTAGATACTTGACCAGTGATTAAAAGGATGGGAGGAAATGAGAGGTGCTGAAATGAATCCGAGTGGTCCCTCAGATGACCACAGTGGACAGTTCTTGGGTTCTTATTGAGATGTCCACTTTGTAACGAGATTAAAAATTGCTCTTTTGGGTTCAATCAGAAGTTGGTTTATTATTAAAACAAAGTGAATTTATCGCTCAATTGTTTTACTTTGAGGTTATCGGTCTCATTATTATGATGTTAATTCAGGTATCATTCTTTACTCTACGTTTTATCATCATCATCATCATCATCATCATCATCATCATCATCCTATGATCTTCATAAAAACTTTCTTTCTATTAAAATAATATTTGTCATCAATTTAATCATCCACATGGTTATCATCATCATCATCATCATATGACAACATCATCAAAATCATCATCATCATCATCGTCGTCGTCGTAATCATCACAACTTTGTTTCATCATCATCATCATCATCATCATCATCATCATCATCATCATCATCATCATCATCATCATCAACATCCTATTCCTCATGCACCAAGGCATCCCTACTCCTCTTCTACCATTCAAAGCTTTTTAATCTCTGCATGTGTTTACAGATGCTCTCTCATGTAGTAACGACAGCACTGAGGCGCATCACTACCGTATCCTTACTCTGTGGATAACACAAAGGAGTTCCCGGGGTGTTATACACCATGCAATATTCCTCTCCGCAGATTTCCTCTGTGTTGAAAACATTTTCGCAGGTGTTTAGCACAGATTTCTCCAATCAAAAAAGTTTTTAGCACCGTAACTGATGAATGCCATTATGAGTACTACCTGGAATCAGCCGGTTTAATTACTTAAACAAAGCGCCTTTACAAGCATATGCTTCAGCATCCCGTGCTTCCCCTTAAAGTCTATTAATTCATTTAGAGTGGTGAATTCACTGGGTTTTGTGATCTAACCTCCCACGGCTGCCATTTGTTCTAGTCGTGATGGAGGTCGTGGGTGACTGCACACAGAGCTTGCCTGTTTGTGAGACTGACGACCGCCTCTCAGCTGCCGTTAGACGTGAATGTCGCTGTCGCAGCTGTTTTGCGCGTTTACACACAGTTGCTGTATGAATTCATGCACCTCATTAGCAACCAATAGTAATAAATTTGCAGCCATTTGAAACATGTTATTGATATTTTCAAAGTTTCAAAACCAAGCTGCATTTGCAAGGAAATAGCAGTGCTAACCATGATGTTTAATTCATTCTCTTCATCCACCTTTGGTTCCATGCAAGGAAAAATTAGGTTCGAGATTTAACTAACAAAGTGGGCAATTGGGGGTTGTGTGGTGGGCAATGGGCTGTACTGGAATAAATTATGTCCTTTATTTTCATAAAGTGCAAAGCTTTTGAAATAGTGCTAGTAGTTTCTTCTTAGGGTTGTTGTAAAAATGAAAGTGTTTTTATACAATTTGAAGTTACTTTTAGGATAAATGTCTCTTGAAATTCATGTCACATTCATTTTGATAGATTAGGAGACTTTAACAAATATGTTTGAAGTTCTTTTTGCAGAGAATAATATGCCTGTGAAGTTTCACTCGTTTGAAATATAATAAAACTCAATAATTATTGGTTAGATTTATAAATATTTCAATGTGCATTTCTTTGATGTTAAAATGAAAAAAATATATATGACGTTTTCTCTTTAAATTTTAAACATAAAAATTGTAATATAAATGCTAATGAAAAATATATGAATAGTTGTTGTTGAACTCCAATATTATGAATATATTAAAAATTTCAAATGATTACCAGATTAGTTCAAAATAACTTGCCGTGAACAATGGCTAAATTTCTAAGACCTGCTCATGCTGTTTCATGCCTTTTTATCAATAAAAAGGTTCTTGAAAACAAGCAAATTGAAAATAGAATGCAACAAAGGGATATCGTGATATTTTCTGACATATTTTCAAACCGCTGCGTAATGCCTGTACAAAGTCCATGGTCGTTTTAATACTAGAGTCGCAGTATACACATGACAGCTTATAAATGTCGGAAGTTCCAACAATAAAGTCGACAATGATTTTTGTACTCAGTTGACCTCTGACCTCAGTTGCATTGTGGGAACCGGTATGGGGTGGATGACAGAGCATGATGTACCTGATTTTACACCTGCAAGTAAACGAGCTCACCTTCATCGTGTGGGCGTGGGAGCACATGTGAATGATCCAGTAGTTCTTCAAGGCCTTAGGTCTATAAATGTAAACTGCTTTTGTGTTTGTTATTGTGTGGAGAAATCTGAGGGTGTATTTATAGTCCCACGAAAATCATTGATGGTATACTTATCAATTGTGTACTGGAGAAAGTGATAGAGTGCAAGGATGATGTTTGCACATTTTTAGAGTTCGTTTTGGAGTTAGCTTGAGTATACCTTAGAAAAATGTTTTTAAAATTTGCTAATGATTGAAAATAAAGTTTGCAGAAATTTTGGAAAAATTAGATACTGGATTATTGCCCAGTGCTCTGGTTGGGTTTAAATAGATAATTAATTGTAAGATATTGGAAAACTGAGATTGAATGAAAAATGTAATGTGCGTTAAAAAAAAAATTGAAGCCAGTGTTGAGAGGGGTGGTGATAATGATGATGACATTTATAACAAATAAGATAGATAAGATTGGGGATTACATTTATTTATGGTGATTACATTGATGAAAATGAGATGATGACATTTTTGAAAATATTGAAGAAAACTATGATTACATTGGTGATGATAATGACGATGATAATAATATCTACAATATTACTGATGATGACAATGTTGATAATGATGATTGATTGATGATGATATTTATGACGTGAATGATCATATTGACTTTAATAATGATGATGACATATATGATAATGATGATATTGTATTAAAGTTGATATGATAATCGTTGATAATTTCCTTCAAGAAATGACATTTATGATAATCTATAAGCAACGCTACTTGAAAAGTGATAGTGTCAGTTATAAAAGAATGTAGATGTGAATATATCCTGTTAGTTATAATAAAAAAGGATTATGATGGGCAATAAATCCAGACCCCTGTCAGCAAGGAATGTTCTCCTGTGAATGGGTGGGGGATGCCTGTGGACTATGAGAGGAGAAAGAAGGAAATATCCTGACAATTAACTGTCATGTCTTGAATAACTTGTGGGGTAACCCATGTCACAATGCTCTCACCTCTTGAAGATTGCCTAAACAGACACACAGAGCCATTTATTCAGCATTTGTAAAACATATTTAGTAACATCTCCCCCACTTCACTTATAGTATTAGAGTCCCTTTAAAGAGGCAGCTCTGTCGCTGATTGTCAACAATCTTGCTTTTTGCAAAACGTTAAATGAAAAACTGTATTTTCACTACTTTTTTTTCAAAATAATAAAACATTTGATGCGTTGATGGAATATTCACAAAATAACACATACTGTATCATTAACCTAATCAACAATGTACTGTTGTGCCTTAGGAAAATTTATTGCACTCGTAATGCTGATGAATGGCTTCACTTAACTCTAAAGTTTTTTTTAATTTTGAAAGAATGTGCGTTTGCCTTTATAAAATGTTCAAATATAAAGTCATTAAAACATTATCCTCAGTAATATGGTTCACATGGATTTTGCAATAAGCATGTATTAAGTAAGAGTAAACAGTAATGTCCTCTCAAATTTCTTTCCACAAAAAATACCCGATTGAACCCAGTCTTTAATGTTACAAGTCTTGCCAAAAAACATGCCTTGATTTCAGATGATGCATTTGATGTTGATTTATGAGTGTTTCACCTGCATCTCTGTGGCTGGGAGAAAGCCTTGACATTATGTAGGCTATGCAATGCATTGCAGTGAAACCTGCAAGTAGATACGGGAACTAGGAAACCATAGGTGGTACTGAACTGAATATTATCGTAGCCTAGTACACAAAATGTCCTGCAGAGTTACAGTTCTGTTCAATGGCCAGCAGCTTTAAAGGGGCAGTAGCACATTTTTTCGCTCACATAAGTTGATGAAATGTATTTGAAAAATAATGTCACCAATAGTAAAGCGCTCTCTTCGGAAATCAAGTTAACAATGAGTGACCATGGTAATGTTTTCTTAATTCGAAATAATAAAATGTCTTCACATTAAAATGGCCGCCATGCAATTTTTGCTTTATATGCAACACCATTATTACCACTATGGATAATTGGTTTGTGTAATAAGATGTTTTACCCTCTAAAGTAAATATAAATCACTTAAACCATCATTATAAATGGGAAATTTGAAAAAATGGATGTTCAAACCCCCCTCTGGATCTGCCATTGAGAGTTTCTCAACAATATATAGCCACAAGTGATATTGCAGCTTTTTTCCATGCAACAATACTAGGTCTTGAAATAATTTTGGAAGCATTGTGAACAACGAACTACCTCCCTCTGACCAATAACTGGCTTCAATATCCTTGTTGCAACTATTGATGGAATGTTTACCCACACAAGTGATATATGAAGATGTATACTCTCTTTATACATTCAACAAGATCCTAATTCATTCTCAAATCTAAAAAACATGTCACCAATACTACTTTTATACATAAAAGCCACAGAAATAATCTTCCAAGATTTACCATTTTCCATTATTCTACCTCAAGCAAGTGAAGATTTAATATGCGCCCTTTCCTATACAAATATTGTTTCTCTGCTTTTTATTGATGAAACTTAAATCAAGCGACCGCTAGACGTTCTACTGACAAGTGTGCTGTATTGGTGGCCAAGAGGAAGTGATAGTCGAGATCGTTGAGTATAAGAAGGAATGATAATCGGCAAGACCCAGTTGTGTGAAAGTTGAGATCATTGGTGTAAGATTTTTAGAAGAAATGAAAATTGGCAAGACTATCTGAAAGTCGAGGTCATTTGTTATAAGGTGTCAAGAATATGTGGAAGTCAAGATCATCGGGTATAAGAAGAAACGATATTGGCAGCAGATGAATTACTTTGTGGCAGGGTCCCACAACCCGCGACCTCGCGTAAATTAATTGAGTCGGTCGCCGCGGCAAACCAATGTCCACTATTGGTCAATCTGACAGGGGTCGCAGGATGAGAAAGAGGTCATGTGACCTCAAAGAGAACTGTTATTGATAAGGCGAGGGTAAATTAGACTCTGGTCTCTTTGTCAAAATGGTTGTCATTTAGAATGCTGTCCATAGATTTTTCTGATGAAGTAGAAAATATGATTGGAAAAGGTCTTAAACTTTTTTGTTTGACTTTATCAATTGATATCTTAGATGTACATAATAAGAAAAAGAGTGATTACATTTATATGTTGTTCGTGTTACATAAATACTTAGTTATATAAATAAAAATGTGATTATTGGTACTACATGGTTAAACTTTTAAGTAAGAAGTCTGAATCAATTTGAATGAAACTTAAAATTGTATTTTCTTTTGCTTTAAAATTAGGGTTTATGTTCACAGTATTTTTAAAGATGACTTATTCTTGTTGTTATAATAGAGTATTTTGTTTGTATATAAGACTTTTTGAATTATTTTAGTCAATGAAAATGTACTTTGAATAAATTTGTAAAAATGTGTTTTTCTTAATGTTATGCTTTGAGATATTTGCTTTCAACATTATGTTGAATTATGTTTTCTTTACTTTTCTGTTAAAATGGTTTGCCATATTTTCTATAGATATTTTTTAATACATTTTCTTTTTCCAGACTTGAATCATTGCAGTATTGAGTTGAACGTAACCAATAGCACTTCACAAATGAGGTGTCATACGTGACAATAACGTTTAAATGCTTTTGATTTGTGAGAATACATAGCTTTTTGTAAAACGCCTTATCCGCCATAAAGGTTAACTGTATCACCCCCAGCAGTAGTTCTCTAGCAAATCTTTTGTACTTTCCTGAATGCTGTCAAATTTATTCATATTTTTTGCCAAAAAGCCCATAAGCCTTTTCAATTCAATGTTTGAAACTTATTAAAAATTCTTGAAAAGTTTAAATGTTGGATATTGTAAGAATTTGAGAGAAAATTTTGAGTATCGATTTAACCTGCATTTTATTTCCAGGGCCTATTCTCAATTATATTTAATATTGATTTTTATTCCTACAACTGTTTATTTTTTGGGCTATTATTCATGTGAAACGCCTGTCGTTTTCCGAAACTGTAAAAAAGAATTCTGATGAGCGCACAGATTGGTGTAAGGACGTAACCCTGGAGACTATAGGTTAGAGGGATTATGGGAAGTCGTGATATAACATCGCAGATTATATTTGCTTAATTTCTAATGATGAATAATTAAAGCAGCAAATTAATTGCATAACTGTCAAACGTTGCAAAAGCTCAAAGCATAAAATGGATTTGACTTTTATTGCTCTACTATTTTAAGCGCTATGCGAAGAAAGCGTACAGCTTTGTTTAATCTTCTAAGTCTTAAACCTCGTCGTCTTTAAGCGATGAATGCACTCACAGATTAATTCCTAATAAATCCAATCAGTTTTTGTGATCTCAAAGTTTCATCGTTGGAAAAGCAACATTTCGAATGAATCATCTTACGAGACTGATATTTCGTACCCGCTTCCTACATGTTTACAATCTCTACGCATCGTTTAATTTGGACGCGCCGCTTTCAATTTCATAAATCACTAGGAGGAAGTGAAGATTAAATTCTGCGTCAATTCCAGATCTCCGAGAGATTCTAATTCCTCTTCTTGCAGTATCTTTGTCATAAATGATGGAGCGTCAAATTGTCAGCTCAATTTCTCGCCGAGTTGATTCGCCCTAGCGATTGAGAGACCTTGCCCCCCAAGGACTCGGGATCCCTACAAATACGGGGTTGTTGTTCTTATGATAATGCAGTCTTTGTGCGTTATTCAATCAGTTGTATTGCTACCCACTGACTAATTGCCCAGGCTGGGGGTGATTTGTCACTTTAGTCCCTACCCTTGTCTGTCCCCACCTGATTTAACTGTTTCATTTAACCCTTTACTGCTGAACCTTATTTACTGCCAAACCATTCTGGAGTAGCCCTTTTGCAGGAATGGATACTCTAAAGGGATGATTTATGCTTTGCCTGGATATAACAACATCAGGGTTAAAAACTGAAAATTTTCTAGTTCAAGAACCAATCTTTGAGGCACATTCTGAAGCCAGCCCCTTAATCTTTAGCATGATGAATCAGTTAATGCTTCACCATTCTTATGTGGTTGACTTACAGGAATTACTTGTCCATATGGAGGGGCGTTTTGGGGGATCAATAACTCTCCCACCAAATTTATTGTTAGCAAGCCCAGTTTAGATATTTCCTGTTCAATGCCAGGCAACACTTCTGACAATTTATATATATACTCATATGTCTGTTATCCAGACCAAAGAGCAAAAAAAATAAATGGAGTGTTCTTAGGTCTAAAAAAAAAGAAAGTTGCCTCAGCTCTATGAATTAAGTATTGTTCAGGTCTCCTTTGTATTTCATTTCATATCACATATTAGCAATAAAATATCAGCAAAATATATATATATATTTTAGTCTAATGCATCTACTTTACTTTGTTGTAGGACTAAGGTGTTACATTGCCAGGGAAAACTATGAACCATATTTTGGTTCATGGAAAGCGAGATTTAATCTCCTCTAGGTAGATACTTTAAAAGTCTGCCTATGAAAGATGATAACAAGTTAATATGTATATAATTTGAACAAAACATAAAGCCAGTTTGAACACCTGTAACATTTATTACTTTATTTCAAAATATTTCATTGTGGCCTGGCAAGTTCAAAGTTTCTTTTCATACACTGTTTAACATTCCTTGTGCCATGGTCAGATAGTTTTGACAACAGGGGGTTAAATAAAGAGCTTGCATCAACATCAAGTAGGGGGTGTCCATGTCAGGCCTTGAGACCCATTAGCAGGAAGCTCTGGGAATTATGGGGGGAAATCTTGTGGTTAACGGACCATCACGGTTGTCCTGATGTTTCTTTGCTTGTTAGAAGTTCTGACCAACAGCCCTTGTCATAAAAAAAACTAAATTATTCGTATTTTATATTTATGGTTCTAGAAAGACTAGCTTGGGTAGCTTTTTAATCAGCCATGACTATTTTGAGCTTAATGCATTTATAATGTGTATTATTTATGATGTTAAGTTATATTTTTATTAATTGGAATTTTATTAGAATTTTGAAATTGAATCATTTTTCTGCAAAATTTATATGCTTTTTACTTGAAATTTAAGTAATTGTAATTAACCCAAACTTTGTCATCAAGAGTATTCAAAATGTAAGAAATGTTGGAGCATGTTGATGAGGATACTTGAAGTACTTAGATCATCATAATCAAAAAATGAAAATCTATAAATATATATAAATAAACATTCACAGAATGAAGCTACTTTAATATGTAATGATTAAACTTATTTTGAGAGGGAGATACAATTTTGAGTTAAAATTTATCAATGTTGAAAGTACTTGCAGAGGGTAACTATGCTTATAACTGAATTAAAATATGAAAATATGGTAAAAAATCTGCTATGCAGTGATACAAGGGAAAGACCCACACAGATGGTGGAGCCAGGGGGTATTTGTACACTGTTTGATAATGAGGTCTAATAGTTTCACCATCTCCTAGAGGACAACCCTTGACACTATCTACACATAGGGGGCAGCACTTGCCAGTCTTTCTTACCATTGTTGGTATTTGTGCTGTAATTGGTAATCAGTTTTGATATGCACCATTCTGAGATGGTATCGATATAAATGGGGCTTGCAATTATTGCTTGATGTTTTTTATGATGAAAAACATTTTGATCTTTTGTACTATAGTAGATATTCATCATTGAAAAAAAAGAGGTAGTAGAAGGAATTTTTTTTACATCATGAGTTAAGTTATCACCAATTCTTAAAAATTATCAATTATTCAAAATCTTTCTAAACAATGCAATTTGGTAAACAGCCCAAAAAGTTAAATTTGTAAAAAAAAATTTAAAAAATTGGTCATTGTTAATTACATCATTCAGAGGATTACCAGTGGTCTTTTGGCCTAACGACCCAGGTCCCTAAGAACAAGTGTAATATGGGTCGCATTAATCCCCCATAAAGGACCTGCTTAGGTAAATACGACCCAGGGAACATTTTAAGCATAAATCTTGGTAGGCCGACTTCATTATCATAATTAGCTTTCTGTGGACTTAGTTTTTGTTGTCACTTTCCGCTTGGACGAAGTCTTTTGTTCAAGCAGTCACTGGCCGACACTCTCAAGTTGTACGACAGCTGATTCAGGCAGACGCACAGACAGACAGATGGGAGGATGGTTCAGGAACTGATTCTGTGATCAGTGTTTTCATCATGACCTCTGTTCACTTGCTAATTGAAGGATCATGACCTAAATCTTTAATCTTAGGAATAATTCATCAAACAGAAGGTTAACAGTACAGTTGTTAATCATGGATAAGGACTCAAATCTTTAGTCTTTGGAATAATCCGGCAGGCTGAAGGTTAACGGTTTTTCAAGGGAGAAAAGAATGCTATTTTTGCCTTGACACAATGTATCTGTTGAATTGTTACGCTTTTGATTTTGAAAAGGTTTTTCGTTTCCATATGTTTGTGTAGATAATTACTAAAGTGTTAAAACATTTGGTAGGTTTTAAATCAATTAGCAAACATTTGCCATGTACAGTAGGTAAAGAAATACTTTGTAATTGTAAAATGTCATTTGACAAATAATGCAAATATACATAATTGTATGTGTTTTGTATCATGTGGATGTTCCTGTTGCCTGAAACTTCTTCCTAATTCTTCATCATTTGGCAAATCTAGCCCTCCACTTCTCATCTTGAAAGGGGGCATTTTCAACACTTTCATTTTATGAGTTCAGAAGGGAGTTTTTGTTATTCAATGTTGGATGAACAGGAACGGAATACAGGAACAGATGGGTAGATCAATGACGAGACACTGTCCGTTCTTCGCTCTTGGATTCGAACCCGGTCTTCTTTAATGAACTGGCTAACATGAATAATTAATATTGGCTGTTATGAAAAGATCTTTGTGATCCCTGTGGAATTGGTTGAAGGAGCTTGGCAAAAACTTGTAAAGGCTTTTAAACATTTATCCAAATTTAATTACCTTATGCAGGTGTGCTTGTATTAATACTGTGAACATAAAGCTCATGTAGCCTTAATGTGTGTCGGTTTCATGGAGGTGTACTTCGTATCTGACAAGTCAGGTTCTTCTTGATTTAACATGCAGACTTTCTATTTATACAGTTAGAATGATATAGATGAGGGGTCTAACTGTGAAAGATAAAGTTCATAAATAAATGTTCAATTAATGTGTGTTGATTTCAGGGGGGTGCACTTTGTATCTAAGTCAGATGGTTCTTGATTTAACATACAAATTTTGTATTTAGAAAATGAGAATTATATAAATTTATAATTAATGTAGACATTAGGAATCTAATGTGAAAGATAAAGCTTTAAATAAATGTTCAATTAAATTAAATTAATTTCTGAAGAATATCTGATAATAATATGGATATAGTATTGAAGTGAGTATGTTTGATAAATGTTAACTACTTGTCATGATATAAAGGATTTTTTGGTAGCCTCATTTGTATTTGAAAATTGAAAATGGAATGTCAAGTTTGTTTGTTTAAAAGCATCTTACATAATCATTTTTGACAGAGTGTCAAGGCATGAATTATTTCCCTGCATGCCTTCTTTGCTTTGATTGCTTGTCCTGAAGAATAATTTATGTTAATGAATAAAGTTCTCAGTTTAATTAAGCATGTTCCGATCCAAAAAGTTTGATATTGCGAATTTTCTAGTAATTGATGTCAGCAAGGTGATGGGATGTCAGGGATTATTTATTTCAATCTGTTTCATAGTTTAAGATTTCAGTTGTGAAACAAGGTGTTACACATTTAAGTGAATCTTGATTTCACAGTTTAATTAAGCAAATTAGAGAGATTAATTATTTTGAATCATTAGATACTTAATCAATTTAGACAAAGTGTCATGATTTGAAAGATTAATTTTTGCAGCTGTTTTTTTAAGTTTTGTATTTTGTGATTTTCTTAGATTTTATAGCAAAGTTTCAAATAAATGATTTGAATTTTTGGGTGATTATTTAAGAAATAATTTAAAAGTTGAAAATTTCATGAACAGAAGGAAAGAACTGGAAATGGTTTGCTTATAATTGTTGAACAGATGATATATAATTAGGGATATTAATACTGATATTTTATTCATAAATGTTGAAAACAATAAAATATTCATTCAGCAATCGTGCCTTTTAACGAGATTGTCCCAATTTGTTTTTTCATTTATTAATTAATTTGTATTCGTCAGCTCATCTAGTTTGTTATGTGCTATTTGTCACTGTCAGTTGTTAGTAATATGATCCTAATTGCATGTATAACCAAAACTTGGTGTGGTTTATGAATAATTAATTCTGGCAAGCCATTGAACTAACCATGATATATGATACTTATGTGTTTGACGCCAGACTTTCTCAAGTCTTATATGGGATTGGTAGCACACTGACACAACACCTTGAGAGGTCTGATAATTAGAAACTCTCCCTAATCAAGATGCTTATTCCTTGCTTCAGGGTTTGGGATGTACTAACCTATTTTTTTTCTTTCTTAGTAATTAACTTAACTTTCCATGAAATATGATATGTATAATTTATTTTTCTCATTGAGTCACACAAGCGTGACCCCTTTTGTTTGACTGAGTCTTGTCAATGTCCTCATGTTTTTACTACGATTATTTTAATTAATGTAAAAAATAATTATTTTCTCTCTTATTTATGACTGCTATGTACACTTGATAGAGATTGCAATTGAAGAAATAAATATTTTAAGATCATATCTTAGTTAGGAAAAGAAATCAACATAATTTTCATTAAAATGGTATTGTTGGTTAATAGATCTGTTGATAATTGTGTAACATATGCTGTTTATCAACATCATAATGCATAATATTATGTTGGTATGTACATTTGATAGAGAATGCATTTAAGGAATGAATATTTTAAGATCTTATATCAGTTAATTAAGAAAAACAAAATCATCAGTTTTTCTGTCCGTGCAATGATTTTGTTTGGTATACTTTAAAAAGGATTTTGTAAAAAAGCATTTATTATTGTTTGTATTGCAAATAACATATGACAAGCATTTTCAACATAATATTAATTAAAATGGTTTTGTTGATTACTAGATCTGTTGATAATTGTGAAACATATGTTGGTTATCAATATCATAATGCATCTGTTGATAAATCTTTGCTAATATATTTTTTATTAAACATCCTCAAGATTCATTTTCACCGATTTTATGCAAATTAATAAATATAATATCGTGGTCCTCTTGTAAATTGAACCTCATAAATTTTATTTTTTGGTCACGGGATTAAATGTGACGTCATGGGGTTTTTAAAAATTTGTAGTAACAAAGCTTTCACCCAACATCTCTTCACGTATGGTTAGTCAGCTTTAACTAATGAAACCTCTGTTTGTAGCCCGCCAGGGCATGAAATTACACAGCTAATATTAATCATAATTCATAAGTCTGTGCCAGCCATGCTTTGTACGGCCCTATCTGTCACCTGGCCCTGAAAGTTAATTTGATTATTTTGGCTCGGGTCGAGGGTCACTTGCGGCACATATGGTAATTAGTCGTCCTTACCAAGGCACAGCGTGGGTTCGAATCCCGTCTAGGATCAACGGTGAATGTTTACAGCTAAATGAGATGAGCTGGGGTCACAGGTTGTGAGTGATCAGCGTCAATTGGGAATCATCTCCAGCTCAGAATAAACATTGTGATCAAATTTATAAAAATGCTATAAATAAAAAATGATGAGAAAAGTCTATTCAGAATCAGAGTTTTGATTTTGAGCGTGTTAGAAAAATTATTGTAAAATGATATTTGAGAATGTTGTCATTGATTTAAATAAATATGAATCAGCATGTAATTTCATTAAATCATGATATTTAAAGTTAAAGTTAAATTGTTTTGTCTGTATGTTTATAAACACCGACATGTAAAACTTTTGAAATGTTTAACTTTTTGGATCATAATATAAAGAAATGACCTCAATTTTTAAAAAAGAAAACCTAGCTGTCATAGTGCCTTGTTTTTTTACAGTCAGTAACTTGCAGTCATCCACGCATGTCATCATCTGGCGATGACAACTTTCGTAACACTCCTTGCCGTGTGGGAAATCTTGTTGATTGGTGTCGATTATCTTCAAAAGTGATTATTTAATTAAGTAGCTTTCTGAAACTCTTGACTGGTGACCCAATAAGGTCGTTCCCAAGTTGTAGTTAATGTGCTGGAAGACTAAACGAACAGACCGCTAACCAAGGTCAACGCTTTGGGGATTTAAGCTTCAAAAGTTAATTTTTCAGAGGATTTTTTGTGAAAATTGGATTACATCTTAAAAAAAGGCAGGGTGTAGTTAGAAAGAAGGTTATGAAAGTCTGTCTTGGTGGTTCAAAATACTTTGGGATGTAAAATTGTAAGCAAAACATTTTTTTTTTTATGAAAATTGATTTTGAAAAAAAAAGAATATAGGTATATTATATTAGGTATATCAAAAAGATGTTTGAAGAATGTTCATAAATTTAATGTTCATTGTTTGTGTACCACTAATTTTGTTCTTCCATTATGAATTGGTGTTTGTATGCGCCATCATCATTTTCATGAGGATGATTAAAATCATATTTGACTCTTTAAGTCATTCAACTAGTTTGACACATGAGATTTATTTTTGGTTTCTCTCTCTCTCAACCTTGCAATTATTGACTTAGATAGTTTAAAACCATGTTAAATACTTTAAGTCATTTAACAGATGAAACTTATGAATAATTGGCAAATAAAACTTCTAAAAGCTTATTATGGTAATCCAGTGTGACAACAGGAAGGTTAAAAATATTACATACGTAACAACAAGAGGCTTATGGTTACATGTCGTGCGAACAAACTCAACCATTGTGACCTGTCACGTCGGAAAAGTTACGATGAATTATCACAAATGTATTAATCCAATTTCTACAAATCATCCTATTATGAAATGTGTCACAACAAAGAAATAGGGAATTATGTCTCTCACTGTTGACCTTCAAGGTCAAGGTTAGTGTAATCACCTCCTACACTAGTCACATGACGGGGTCACATGACCAACCCTCATGTCTACTATGTATAGCCTGTGTTACAGTCCTCAAATAAGTTTACATTTGCCTTGGTATATAAATGGAAGTCAAGACATTCTTCTTTACAATGCTAACACACAGGACTCTAATCTGTATATTTCAGGGGTATATTTAAGAACACATTCACATAACTACAATTAAATGTAAATTCAGTTTTTATTATGTGACGATTAATGAATACTGGGATTTATCAGTGAAATAAACTGTCTCTCAAGCTACAGTGAAAATAACTGATATTTTCACTGCGACCAGTGACTGATATAATTTGACGTCATAAAACAATGGTCTGACGCAGCGAGTTGGCTTATGACGTCACAGTGTTACTATGGTGACCGGCTGTCCTAGCGGCCGTGCGGTGTCAAATGACCCTCTTCGGACGTAATTACAACGATAACATTGCATAATAGATAGAATATCCGTCAATTCTTGACAAATACCATGTTTATCTCATCGAGTGAGGTAGAAAAGTTATATATTTTCACTCGTGGCTGCACCATATATAACCTTTCTACCTCCCTCGATGAGATAAACATGGTATTTGTCAAGAGAAGATAGATATCCTCTATATATTGCCTATTCACAGAATCACAAAAGAGGTGATAGTGGTTAAGTTTATAGAGAGTATATTTTCAACCACCTTTATCAATCAATAATGAAGTTTGGTTCATGAGATGAGCTGATATAAATCAAGTTAGAAATCAAGGATGGGATTAAGAACAGGAAGATTATCTGGATAACAACTTATTTAATATGAAAATGAAAATGCACAATGTTTCCGAGTATATATTCACTCCTTCATCAGGTGGAATGTCTGAGGAGTGAGTTTATATTCCGAAACGTCATGTATTTTCATATTAAAGAAGTTGTTATCCAGACAATCTTCCTGTTCTTATGTAAGCCACTTCTAAAGACCTGAAGGATGGGATTGATGCTAAATGTGAAATATATTATGATCGATGTTAGTGAGATATTAGATTTCATTAGTTAGTTTTTAGACTGTCAAGTGTTAAGACCTAAGGGCTCCTTTCACAAAGAAACCTTCACTAAGGTCAACATTAACTCCATTACATCAAGGTTACCTTAGTAACCTACAGTCATCTTAGTGTTTTATCAGAAGCATCCTCGACCATCAGGGTATTTCTATCTATATTTCTTCTACAACCCTGATTGGCTGATGAGTTTGACTAGTAATGGCATAAATAACCACTATTAACCAGCCAATAACTTAAAATTTGAGCAATATTGGCCATGCCGGATGAGATAACCAATGAGCGATTGTCAACTTTTAGATAACAACATTTCATTGGCTGACAACATATGTGATAACTAGAGATGAATAACCAGCAGTAAGCAATACGAGTCAAAATGGTATCTGACAATCAGGGTAAGTGTAGTAGAATCACAGATTTCTTTCTCTGGCTTCCTATATTTACTCTCCTGTCCGAGAATGAAATAAAGTCTAGTGTGACATAATTGAGACGAGAACAGGCGTGACAGAACGAGGAAAACATGCTCTTTAAATTTTAGCAGGTGAAACAAATTTATGGCGTGAACATGTCACTTAAAGTCCTCTAACTTATTTTTGTTGGTTTTAACAGAATTTATGTCCTGGATTTTAACAGTTTGACTTGAAACTGTTAAAATATTAATTTATTCGATATTTTCAAATAAAATTAATAGCTAATCTATTTTATAAAATCATTGGCAAGACATCTAAAGATTTATTTTGTGAAACATACGTATCTATAGTAGTGAAATTAATTTATTTACATGTCCGGGAGAGACGTTTATATAAGCTCATTGGGCTTGTTTGCCAATCCCTTTTCTTTTTCAGAAATAAATTTTGCTTACCCGGTAATTAATGTTTTTGTTGAAATTGTTGAATCCTATATTAAAACATAATGTAGATGCACTGATTTTCAGTAGCTTTAAACAAACAAATCAAACAATTTCCGACCTGTGTTAAAATGTTATAAAATGTTTGATATTTTGTATAGTATTTTCAATATTGAAATTTAGCAATTCATTTAAAGTGAAACACCTTTGGAATTTTTTTTCTTTCTGAGTGCTACATGTACTTGACTTCCTAATCAAAGTGAACCAGGAAATAAAGATGAGATTAGTGTTCAGGTAACTCCTGGTG
The DNA here is from genome assembly GCA_936450465.1 of Gibbula magus. NCBI lineage: Eukaryota > Metazoa > Mollusca > Gastropoda > Trochida > Trochidae > Gibbula > Gibbula magus. Next base: position 36,357,915 of record OW388293.1, read on the forward strand.
TAGATTTCATTCATCCCTTAAAAACTGAAGTAGTTGCTTCTTTCAATTATTTGTCAACACCTAAGGAAGAGGACTTTAAAAATATATTTTAATTCACTTTCAGACGAAAAAGATGATGTTACAAAGGCAATTTCTTTTTGAATCGAGGGGTAAATTATTTATTTTTAATTGTAAGAAAAGACTTTCCTTTATCATTAAGTGATGTGACTGTCATTATTAAGTTTTAAAGGAAAGATTCGGCAAAAAGTAAGATTCAAACATTGAATGAAACTGTCAAACAGTCTTTAACCTGTTGAACTTTGATGAGATGTCATTCTTACAAAGTATTTATTTTAATTTTACCTCTTTAATTGACAAACTGACACTTTCTGATTGTTGCACTGGTTCCTACAAGCTTATTTCATAGTGTTAAGACAAGGCTGCTTTAGTTTATGAATCCCAATTATCTTGTATATATCAGACCCTATGTGATCTGGTCAGGGGTTCTGTAATCATGTCTACTGTTGAGAACTGTTTTATAGACTTGTGTTTCATCAGTTCGCTATTTTATCATATTTCCATATTAGATGTTAAAGAATTAAATGTAAATCTGCATTTATCAACAAAATGGTTTACATTATTTTTGAGCTTACAAAAATAACTGCTAATTCAATGAAATCATCGAACTACCTTGTTAATTCAATGATAAAAATATGATTAACCAATCAGAATCAACCATATCCCAAACCAGCCAATCATCCCTGACAATAGTAGCTGTCGTTTGTCCAACCACTGTGGAATTATAACAAAGTTATGTCTTAATGCTTGGCTAAGTCATTAATAATGTGCGTGTTTATTTTTCTTCTTTGTATATTAGCGGTCATATGGGGTTGGTATTAATATTTTACAAGATACCGCTAGCACATCTAATCCTTAAGGTAATTACAGTGATTAATTATCAAAACGCATGTCTGACTTTAAAAAGAGCAATTTAGCGTAGCATATGCTGAAGTGATGCTTGTTTGAATTCTTATAAAGGAGACGTGAACAAGAGCAGGAAGTACAATAACCTTTTGAAGGGAGTTATTTTCATAATAAATGAATTGTAACTGTTTTTATGCACTTGGGATGTTGATGTGTAATATTTGTCTCTCTTTAACATTATTATATGTCTTCCACTGAACTGTTTTGTTTTTGATCGATCTTCATCTATCGATGTCGGTGTTCCGATAATTTTTTTAAACATGACTTCAAATTTGGTTTACTGCCTTTCCATTATTTGTAGATGTGCCTTTTGGGTTTGGGATTTTTCTCAATTTTATTTTCAGTTTCCATAGCAGCAATTTTGACTTTGTGGGTTTGTGTTCGGAGTAAAAAAAACCTGTAAAACTACCTCACAATCTTTAAAAAAAATTGGTAAACTTCAGTTGTGGATAAATAATAATGTGGATAATATTAAATCTTAAGCTGTCGAATTAATTATTGCCCAAACTCTGAGAATAGCTGATCACAGAAATCACGCTTAATCCTTAAACATCAGCAGAAAGAAGATAAAATACATTATTATTTATATTAATATTTTTTTTAACAATAGATTAATCTTTGAGACTGATCACGGGTAGAGATGAATGATCAAATTAGGTCCATTATAAAATTATTTTTTAAATTGACATTTGATATTTATTTTAGAACTCAATTAAATATTATCACTGTTTGATAAGAGGGAAAACTCTTGTTGACTATCTCTTTGCTAGAGAAGTTTCAAATGAGCCAATAATTCTAAATAATCTAGTAGAAACGAGGTTAATTACTATGTGCAGAAAGTGGTATCCTTTGCATGCACAAGACACTTTACATACAGCAAGCAATAAGTTAACCAACATACTTTTCCTTCCTGGTGCTATCAAGTATTTTCAGAGTTTCTATTAATGCTAATTAAGTGTTTTTATAAATGACATGTATGATTATTATTATGATCATTATACTGTCTTAAAGGGGCTGTAACACATTTTCTAATGGAAATAAAAAGATCTCACAAGATGGAAAGGAAATGTTACTAATTTCAAAACAATCTTCCTCAATTAATAAATCGAGTTCTTAAACGAATTGTTATAGTTAAGTTAAGCAACATCAATCTATTTTGCATCCTCACTTTATAAAAGGTTTTCACACTAAAATGGCAACAAGAAATGCTTTTTTATGTACGTGACACCGTTTTCTATGACTATGTATTATGGTGTTGTGCAATTCGTTGTTTTACCCTCTTACTGCATAAACTTTTATATTTTGATTATTATTTTGATTATTATAATGTCTTCTGGATAATCCTAATGTCTTAATGATAATCATTATGGCAATATAGTGTTTATTGTATTGTAACAGTTATAAAAAAGATACCTTCCCGTTTCTGCAGCAATTTGGGCGGTATGGTGATGTATGATTATTATTATGATCATTATAATATTTTCAGAATAATCCCAATGTCTTAATGATAATCATTATGGCAATATTGTGTTTATCGTATTGTAATAGTTTATAAAATAAGATAAATTTTAAATAGTGAAGATTTCCCTACCTGTCTCTTCAGCAATTTTGGCGGTGGGGTGATCAGCCGGCGAATCAAAGTCACTCATCCTTGACCATGTTGATTAAGCCGATGTCTTCATCATCGTAACGGTAAATCCAAACAGCTGGTGACCTCTTAAAGGTCAAATTGTCGCTGATATGTGCTGAAATTTAACCAAAAAAAGTTGTTCGCTAAAAGTGTCTCTGTCAAAGCTTTCTGTGACAAATTCATAAGACTCAGACTATGGTGCAAAACGGTGGTGTCTCGTCTGCCGAATTAAAAACTTTAATCACATTTCAAAAACTAATCGGCAGCAGTGTCACCTACGAGAAGCCGATGTTCACAGAGTGGAGTGAATGTCAAGTTTTCCAGTTGTCAGGGAGTCTTCTTCACCGACCCTTCTCATGCCCCTGATAACATTTTTGTGGTTTTCCTGTTTTTTAACTCCTTCATTGACAAAAGAGTTTGCTCATCTGTCCATGTTTTTCCTTAAGAATTGTCAAGTGTCAAATGATCAGAGAACAGTGCCTTATAGACATATCAGATAGATCCAAAGTCCTTGCAGTCCAGTTGTTCTATGTAACACTTGCCCACCTTCCAAGCATATCCAACATGCCTATAGAAAGTTTCAACAAACAAAAGAGGGTATGTGTTGATAGTTAGAGGCACATGTAGACCTGCTTTTGTTGCTTGGCCCAACTTGTGGTATTAAGGAGTGGTAAGAAACCATCCCAGCAACGTAGGGTCTCTGATTGGTCAGCTGTACTGCCCAAATGGGTCATGTGACCTGATGGCGGGATGGTATCCCTTGATGTGGTCAAATATATAAGATTCAGTGGAGGGCAATCTTGTTGGTGCCGAGTGTCTTCCTTCCATATAGAACAGTGACTGGGACCAGCCTCGTGTATAGATTGTGGTTTCTGAATCAGTTAGGGATATGAAGTTTCCTCTGCCGACCACTCCTTGTGGTTTGGACTCCACAGATCTATCATACCAGAGAATAAGTTTATAGCTTGCTGCACAATACGAGGTGCTTGCCGCAAACTTGTTGCCCATGGCTAAAGGAGGAGAGTTTATGATATTATGGTTTAAATGAAGTGTTATTGGTACACAGAGGATGATAAAGCTGTCAGTATCCATGTTGACTGTCATCCACATCAATATACTGTAACTAATAAAAGTTTTACTTTTTAGATCTAGATTTCCCTATTTCAGAAATATATATTTCATATATATATATAATCTAAACTCTTTGCCTGCTAAGGTAGTAATATTCCCCAAAATTCAACCTTTGACCCATGGCCAATTCCAGATCCTTCTCTTCATGAAGGAGTTGTGATATCTATAAGTTTGCCACTCAGAATGGTTTAGTACTGATTTACTCAGCAATGATGTACAGTTTCAAAAAAGATTTCAGGATGTCTACGTTGGTCAAGTTTTCTTATAATATTAGCTGAACTGGCTAGTGAACTGTAGATGTAATGTAGCTCAAATAGACTTCCTATTGCACTAATTTGTATGTTCATTTTTTTGTTAATGATATCAGTCAAATACAATCTATTTGTTGATGCATCTATACTGAATTTAGTTCCCATATGCAATATTTACTTTTACTTTGTGCATAACTTTCTTTCTTAACAGAGCTTGTATATGAACATAAACTAACTTATTATATCTTCATATACAAGCTCTGTTCTTAATAAAAGTTTTGTTTTGTTGTTTTTCATACTGCTTGAGAGAAAGTGTGTAGATATAGCTTCGAGTTTGGTATCAGCTAGGAACTGGCATACATGATAAGTCAATATAGACACAAATATGCTAAGATAATTTAGATAATTGTCATTTACATTTATATAAATAAGTTTGTAGTTTGTATATTTTATATTCTTTTATACTGTTCTATTTATGTTCACATGATTTTGTCTTAGAATAGTCTCTCATAACTCAAGAAGGAGTGGCTTGTATATTTTACCACCATTTTATGTACAATATATAAAATATACTTGTTTGAAGATATGTGTTTGAAATATGCATCAGCCATTTAAAACTGTTTTTTATTTGATAATCTTCAAATCTAAAGTGTTTGAGCAAAACTTAAAACTCCATAGACCTCCATACAGCTCCAAGATTGATGATTTTAAGATGTAAGGAGATTAATTTTGATAAATGAATGTGTTACCATTGTGGGGATGAATATGATTTTGAGTTTTAAATATTCACTTTGTTACCGTCACATGTTTAAAAATGGGTTTGTAACAGGTACATGTAGCTTGAGATATGCATATGGATTTTTTTTATGGGTGCACTTTCTTTGTTGTCAATTTTAAAGGAAAAAGGATATACCTTTTATGTTTTGAATATGGCGTTTTGGCTGACACTTTCCAAATTAATGGAGTTATGAATATGCAAAGTTCATATATTGTAGAATTGGCATTGTTGCTAGAGTTACAGTGAAGCTTATGAATTAAATCATTAAGTAAAAGCTATTTCCTGGTCGGTGCATTTCACTTGAACTTTATTTTTTTATGGATGTGTAATATTGGAGGGAGTGTATGACTATTATCATATCAAGGGGCTTGTATTAGCGGCGCATGTGAAGTAAACCAACTTTATCAAATGCATGCTTTTCTATCAGTCTCTTTTTAATTACTATTGGTTTCTCTGTTCGATCCCAGTAAAACATTATTTGAGGTATAAAAATGGAGGTATTAAATGGCCCTTGATATGACATACTGAAATTTGAAGAAAAGATTTACTTAAGTTAAAAACAGTCTTTATGTTTTAACATAATGATGATTAGATTAACCTCCAAACATAATTAATGAATGAATTAATTAATTAATTAATATCATTGATTTGATAGGTTGAATAAGTGTGTGAATTAACTTTTATGACAAATTATTTTATTATTTTATTTTTTAATTTTTTTTCATTATTAAAGGAAATTAAATAAATCAAAGTTTGTTTTGATTGAACAAAATTTAATGTAGTAGTTTATGTTCAATTTAAAGAGAGAATTCATTGTTTTGAAGAAGAACATAAACCATGTATATAGTAAGTGACTCATGCTGCTGAAGGTGCCTCTGTGTCACAGTGGTGCCAGGGTTGTTGAGTTTTACCATGTGCTGTAGTAGTGGGTAAACTCATATACGTTCAATGAGTCACTGGTATAATGATACTTATGGTTAATGGTTAAAACAGACTTAAACTGTTCATCCTGTTATGATTGAGATAACTTTAAGACTTAATTGAGAAAGGGTAAAAGAATACGAAGTACATTGTCCTTAGCATTTAATCTGTTGCATTAACTTGTGCCATTCTGAGTGGACATTTACAGAAATAACAACTCGTTAATATAGGTACCAATCTGAGGGGTTTTTTTTTTTGGGGGGGGGGGGGGATGTATGATGCAGCAAAGAGGCATATCCTGAATTGCAGCTTATCACTTATCACTTATTTAGACCTATGCATGTGAAATTCTACACTGAATGTAGTGGTAGGGTATTGGGGGACATGGTGACGATTGGAGTGGTAGTTAGTTTTGGGAGGGGGATGTGAAAGTGCTTGACCAAGGGGTGGAAGGGGGACAAAGAGAATGGGAGGGTGAACACAGGGTAGGTTTTCGAATGGGTTGAGGATACCAGGGTTACATGGGCAGGAGAAGGGAAGGGAGATGGGGAGGTGGTTAACAAGACTTCAGAGGGGAGACTAGGAAGGGGGAAGGGTGAGTAAAGGGGGAGGGAGGTGGTTCACAAGACTTCAGAGGGGAGACTATAGGAAGGGGGAGGGGTGAGTAAAGGAGACGGGGTGAGTAAAGGGGGATGAGTGTAGAGCGTAGACACAATGACGGAGTGACAAGTTACCGTTACAAGTTTGTGTGTAGCTTCCTCCTCCAGGGTGAGGGTTACTGCATCTTCTCACATGTCCTACCTGATGCATGGGGAATTTAACCAGGTGTACACAGACAAACCACACTGGCTATTGTTTTCGTTTGCAATTTTAATTTGGGTTGATTACTAGAAATATTGCTTCAGGGTTTGGGATGAAACGGTACACTTGAGCTTTCGTTCGGTATGTTTTGTCGTACAGAGGTCAAAACCAGAAACAAACCATAGTCACAACAATACGCATTTTTTCTTGAAAATAAAATCTGTTGAACTTAAAAAAATTTAAAAAGAAGAAAATATGAATAATTTTTTATGAAATTACATAAAACATGGTGGGCAGTACAAACCAACACTTATTTGAAGTCTCTGAAATGAAAATTTCAGCAGAAATATCAAAATTTTAAGATTAAAAATGAAATTAAAAAGAAACTCCGAGATTTTTCCATCTCTTATAAACCGAGCTCTCTAGACATGCTAAGATGTGATAGACTTGCTTTGGCTCTTATTGGTAATCTATCTTTGATGACTGACTACAAAATTGGAGTTATTCTATGGTTTTTATGTTTTATTTCATCTCTGTTTATTTTTAATTTTAATTTGAGCTTTAGTTTCTCCACAAGATATGTATATGTATTCAAACATAACAAAATTTACCAAAGCAGAGATACGGCTACAGATTTAATTTGAAATTTTTTTGCAGTATGAATAAATTCATTTGTGACATTTAGAATGATCATTGAATTACCTGAAAAATCAAGCTAAATTTGAACATGAAACGATTAAGAAGATAACATCATGTAAAACAAAATGTTAAAATCTATAATTTATACAGATGTCATAACTATATGTTAATCTAAATTGATAACAAAAGAAAATATCAAGTTAAAAATCTACAAAAGTATTTCATCTTATTGATCTACATATAAAAACTCCAACTTTTTACATCATGATAATGAGATGTAATTAAAAAATGATTATATAACCACAAAAACTCACTATTCCGGCCCCCAGTAATTGTCCCAGCTGATGTAGTTGACAATATGAATGTAATGTCTGGCAACCAAACCAAAATGATTTAATCCTATTCATATGACCTTGTTGTTCCTCATTAAGACCATCGCTCCCTAGTTATTACATGCTTAGCCTGACAACAAACAAGCCTTATTCTAACATCCCCTACGGAATGCTGACCCTTGTAAAGTCTAGCTAGACTGTTGTCATCAAATTTTATAAAAAACATTTACAACTTCCTCCTATTCCAATCTTCCTGTTGTATTTTATGCTTTGTTGCAGAAAGCTTGTATTTGGATTCAATAAAGGTGTCAGAAAATTATGAGGACTTTCCTAATTCTTAATTTTGTAGAAAAGTTCATTTTGACTTGATTGAGACAAAGAGAGCTTTTTTTGTTGTTTGATAAAGATAATTTGGTATAAACTTGGTTATAGGTTTAAATTTTCCGAAATTGAGATTAGGTAGATATGAAACCAAATCATATTATGGTGAATAGATATTTAATAGATTTGTATGTGGAGGAACTATTGGTGTACTAAATCATCCTCATGGGGTGAATGTACAGAAACATTTCATTTAAATTTTGTCTTTGAGATGTTGAGAGATTTATCAAAATATGTGAGAAACTTATTTGAAGATCGTCAAAACGCATTTCTAAAAAAACCTGTAACTTATCAGAGTATGTAACTGAGCATTGAACAACTAACTATCTTTTTTAGATTACATGTACAGATGTTTTGAGTTAATTCTTAAGGGTGAAATTGTTCTTTTAAAAGTGGTCTTAAAAAAGAAAACAATTAAAACAATTTGAAATGATTGATTTTCTTTTGGATTAGTAATTATACAGATATTGCATTGAAGATAAAATGTTTGTTGATTCAATAAAGAAATACGAAAACTTATAAAACACATGATAAATTGTTTTTAAAAAATGCAATTGATGAATGAAATATTTTCAATGAAAAGAATTTAAACCGTCCTGCACAGGAAATTCCATTTCTTTGAATGTTATCAATGGCAAGAATAGAGCACAGGTGTTTTTGTAGGACAAATATTTTTAAATGTTATATTTATTTACTTTTTTCACGTCTATTCAGCTTGCTGTGGCTCCTAAACATGTTAAGTGTTTGCAGATCCCCTAGTCACTTGCTACAGGGGTCATGACCCTAGATCAGTAACCATCAAGATATTCGGGAGTGGCGAGCAGAAGTAGGAGCTCCAAGAGTTACCTCCCTTTGTGAAATTTTCTCAATGGATGCTGTGGGAACAGGGATGTGCATCGGTTGTACTCAGAGGATTAGCTACGGGAAAAACGATGCAACTTCATGAGATCATACTATGAAGATATCTTTACGTTTAATTTTAATTCCAATCCCCTCTGTTTAATCAGGTGGCCATTAACCCGGCAAACTTGGAAGTAATTAGTCTACATTTCCTTTTGTATCCAGCCTGAACATGATGCTTGCATAGCGTATGGGTTTTAATTTAAGTGGATTGGTGTGCACATGTAGTGAAATGGTATCCAAGTGCGATCATACTAATTATCTTTCTTTCTTTCTTTTTCTTGTATAAGATATAAATACTTATACCAAACTTGAATAGAGCTATAGTTCTTCAAAGGAAATCTTTAAACACTCATAAGAATATTTAAGATTTTAAGGTATTTTATGTAAAATTATAGTATAGTTCATTTTATTTTTGAGTTTTAAGTTGTTACTTGTTATTGATTTTTTAAGGAGGGGAGGGGGAATGTCTAAATGTATATTTCCTCGATAATTCATACAAAAGAATGTTTCATGAATAAATATTCCACAAAAGCTAAAATATATTACTGAAAGAAAGTCTGTCCCAAATGTCTTAAATATGTCAATGAAAATAATTTTCAATTATTAAATGAAATTATTTTAAAAAAAATTTATTAAAAAAAAAACAACCTCCGAGTTAATAATTAAAAAAATATTTTCCAAATATTTTTTCCAAACAAATATTTCACCATTAATATTGAAAAAAATGTCTTGGCAATTACCCTACTCCTTTATTTCTCCTTATATCCAAGCAATCTTTTGAAAACCGAATCCTTCAATATTTTATGACAATTTATCGATCAGCAAAACACTGATTAGAATAAAAGCCACTTCTGCTTATTTTCTTTCCCCGGTAACAAAACCGACAAAAGGTCCTCACCTCGTGGCTTTGTGTGATAAGTTAACCAGTATAACAATAGCTAATGTTATCTGAGTAGGAGGAGGGATGAACAACAGCGGTCAGCATCAAAGGACAGTGGTCAGTCGGTACTTCTTTCCTTTGTTGACCCCGTGTGGGTCAGGGTTGGATTCATTCACGAGAAATCTGTCGCACATTTTAGTACTACTCGCTTTACTACGCACGTTGATGGAAGAAGTGGGTCAGGCGTATTTTGATAAGCTTGAAAGGGTTCGAAAGATTCAGATTTAGTGCATGAAATCTTAATCTCAATGTCAGAGCCCACAAAATGTTGTTAAACCTGGATAGGTATAGTGACATCCACCTTAGGACAGTGCAGTGAAATACAATTAATTACAATCTTTTATACCAAATCATAAAATAAACATTTATTCCTTGATTGATCAATCTTGCCCTATTCTCTGTCAATTTTGATTACTAATTTCGTACAGTTCTTACAGTTACAAAATTTTCACTGAATTTAGCCCGGGCAAAATTAAGTACTTGTGTTATGATTTTATTTCGGCAAAATGTCTAACGGCAGGAGGAAAAAACTTAGAATAAAATGATTATAAACATGAACTAAACTACTGAACAACATGTTTACAGTTTATTTTTCGATGTCTTGATAGTCTCATGATCCAAGGTCTAGATAATCTACTAGAGATTGAAATACAAATCTCCCTGCCATAAAGCCTGTAGGTGGTTTAGTGACACAGAGCTTGTCTATTGCAAACTGTCAATCCCACTGTTCTAAGGTTTTCTTGAATGTCAAGTGTAATCCTGACTATTAGGTCTTATTCCTGCTGGAATGTATTTCATTAAGAGATTTCCACCCACGATTTCATGCATAACTTCTACTTTCATGGTTTGGATTGGAAGGAAAGATCTTGTGAACATATTAGTCATTATGATAGAGATTATCAGGAATGTGTGTATTGAAAATAAAAGAATGAACAGATAAAGAAATGAATGGACAAATAAGTAAATGAAGATGATTTAATTAATGAAAAAGTAAAGAAAAGAGTAAATGAATAGATAAATGCAGGATGAATGAAGGTATTAATAAATGAATGAATGTTCTGAAGATTAAGTCAGATAATTAAGCAAGAAAACAGTCAGTCAGTCAGTCAATTTTTCAGTCGGTGGTTTTCATTTGAAATTGATTCATTGAATAAAAAATGTTATTTTATGAATGCTTGTGCAATAACAGAATCAATGAAATGAACCATAAATGGGCAGATAAATCAACATATCGATCAGAATTTTGTTGGTTCATGTTTCAACAATGCTCTGATATCATGGTGCGTTCATAACATCTTGTTACTTGTTGACATAGCCTTTCTTGACAAATGTTAATTTTATCATGTCAGGGAGTAAAGTTATGTAATATTATTCCTGACTTTACCACCTGCCCCTCTCTAAACATCCCACCTTAACCAGTAAACGTCTTAAACAGTAAACACATTACCTTTTAAAGAAATGAAAGATAATCTTTAAAGAATAGTGTTGAATTATTTCCCTCACTCCTTCCCTCCCCCTCTTCCTCCCTCTTTCCTCTCCATACCCTCCCTCTCTCCCTCCATTCTCCCAGCCTCCCTCTCTTCCTCTCCCATCTTCTCTCCCTCCGGCCCCCATTCTGTCTCTCACTCTTTTCTTTTCTCCCTCCCTCCCTCTCTCTCCAATCTCCCGCCCTCCCTCTCTTCCTCTCCCTTCTTCTCTCCCTCTGTCCCCTTCTCTGTCTATTTCCCCTGTCTTTACTCTTTTCTTTTCTCCCTCCCTCCCTCCCTCTCTCTCCCATCTCCCACCCTCCCTCTCTCCCATCTCCCACCCTCCCTCTCTCCCATCTCCCACCCTCCCACTCTCCCTGCCATTCTCCCAACTCCCACCCTCTGTCTCTCCCCTTCTCTCTCCTTCTCTCCGTTAAGGAGAAAACATGACTCCGAGGTCTTCTGCTCTGAGAATAACCTGAAGGGAGGGATAAAGCCCCGAGGGCGTTAGCCCGAGGGGCTATCCCGACCTTGAGGTTATTCTCAGAGCAGAAGACCGAGGAGGAGTGTTTTCTCCAGCTTATAAACCGTCAACTATCAACATTTACGAGTTATAGTTTTGGACGCTCAAAGGACCTAATTCCTCCGCTTAGACCATTTTAAAAGCAGAAGACGAAGGAGGAATGTTTTCTTCCTATTTATAAACGTCAAATGTAAAAATTTACATTTTATAATTTTTGATTCCCAAATCGTGTTTTTATAAAGGGTATGTCGCCCTCGGTTGCGTTATATCGAGGCAAAGAAGGTATGACTATAAATGGAGTAATTCAACTCCACTCATCATCTCGGTCTGCATAGCCGAGAGGTCTAAGGCGCCAGTTTAGAGAGCGAAGGGTGCCAGGTTGGAAACCAGCTATTTCAACTTGGAAATTTTTAACTTTGTATAATTTTCGATAATAATTGCTGCTTGTTGGCTATTGCGTTGCAAGTCTGAAAAATTATTCTAAGTGCATTTCCAGGTCTTACTTTAAAAAAAACCTCAGGTTCAGGTCTTACTTTCAAAAGTAAAACCTCATACCGGGTTATTCTCGGAAGTAAGACCTCATTAGAGGTTATTCCAAGAAAAGAAGATACCTACAAAACAACAGACAGAATCCGACCTAGGTTTATAATATCCCTCAAAAATCCATGTTTATCCCTCTCCCTTCCTTCCTCCTCTTTCTCTGACTGTTGTGTCCCTCTCACTTTCAGCATACCGATTTGCAGACTGTATTTGTTAATTTCATCCTAGCAATCAATACCAGCTTTCAATAACCACAGTTAAATCTATACATTTCATTCCTTTATGTTGGTTTGTAATGAGAAATACTCTGCTCAGGTTAAATTCTTTCATCTTTTGTTGACAGTGATGGTAATTCTATTGTTCTGTTTATCCGATATATATTGCGGTATTTTATGAGGTTGTGAATTGCAATATCTGATATTGACACTAGATGGTGGTATTTGTCAGTGAAAGAATTTCTCAATGGATAGATTAAGTGATTAGTGTTTTATTGACATTATGTGAGATTATTAGCTGCTTGTAGACTTGAATGGATTGGAAGTAATTCATAGTGCATCACATTTGTTATGTTCTCTTTTGTAACGTGTGAAACATAGCATTACTGTCTTATATGACCAATATTTATTTCGACAACTTTACTTTGAAGTTTGGAGAACAATCATTCTGCAATTACAGAATTTCCAATATTAGTCCAAATTTCTACAATTACTGACACTTACGTTAGCATTTCTAAAGAATTTGGTTCATAATCTTTAAAGTAACTTCATTTGCTGGCAGTAACATTTCCATAGCTTTCTCTGTAGAAATACCTTTGTGATTTGTTGAGTAATCTACCAAGTACATTTGATTGTTCCAAAAACATTGCAGTAGCTTTCCTCTGGGAAATAGGTTTGTAATTTGGTATGTTTTTCTGTTTATCCAATATCCATACCATTACAGACATATAGCTAGATGGAAGTCTGCCATAGATTGCTGAAATTGAGTCTTATTTCGCTGCAAAAATGAACGTTCACCTGATATTCAACTCTAAATCAAGGTGTTTATAACGATGTAAAAGTTTTAGTAAATTTGTAAAGACTAACCATCTCCTACTCAGTAACTCAAGGTGTTTATGACGATGTTAATGTTTGATATATTTTGACACATAGTTCTAGTTGCCTTGTCAATATTTCGGTAGTATCGGCTTAACACTTAATATTTCCTGAAAGTTGCTTTTTTGCTCGTCAGGCCTGTTATTATTGAATGCTAAATGGACTTATGGCAGAGTCATTTTTGACATTATGTACTTCTGCGGATATTGTGTACTTCTGAAGTTCTCCTTCTACTGCAACCCCCAAAGTTACAATCTTGTGTGGAGGTACCTTGCACCAAGGGGATCAAAATTTGTACATATGGTCCTTTCTCCCGACCTCACCTCAAATATGGGAGTGGCAGACATAATCCCTAAAACCTTTTAACAACTTCTTACACTTGGTCCTATGCATAGCTCAGTTGACCGTTATCCAGTAAAGTTCAGCAACAGTGAGTGGGGCTCACTGCATGGTTGGGTGACCCACTTCATTGCTGGATAAACTGTGAATTTGAAGGGTGATTCCCTGTCCCACACTGAGACATTGAGTTATTGAGATGCATGTTTCTTTTGGAGCACTGACTAAAGCTGTAAGAAAACCACTAGAAAGATGAACATCTTGCGTACACTTATCTGACTTAACTCACATTATAATTTTATAAACTTGGTGGTGGTCCAACCCATTATCGAAGCCACAAAGGCAATTATTTCATAAGTCAGTCTTCAACCTTAGATGATAAATCATGCAAATTTAAGCTTGATGAGCTACACAGCCAATGGCTTTATTTTTATGCTTGATGATTTGTGGTAATTAATAAAATAAATATACATTTTTAAAACATGTTTGTTTTGCAAACATTTCTCAATGCTTAACACTGTAAAATAAGGATTGCAACTAAATGAGAAAGACAAGTAAACCTGTTTTTTAATTACATGATCATATACAGATGATACCCAGATCTGGTATTGTAAGAAATTATCAAATATTGCCGAAGTGTAAAAAGAATTGCTAATTGAATCAAGTCTTTCTCAAAAGGTATGATATCCAACCGGTTGACAATTTTAGAAAGACGAGATCGGTTTGTGATTTCGCAATACTGCAGACACACAAGAATAGCCATTCATATGGCATCGCTGCCATGTATGGACAACAAGCGATTCACGCTTACCTTTCAGGGATGGAACGTACTTGAGCGTAGAGTCATGCATACATGTGCATCATCCTCGGCGAGTGTGCATGCATGCAGATGCATTTGCCTGCAGACAGAGTCATGCACTAAAAGTGCTGATGTAGGTTTAAAGGTATAAGATTATGCATCAACTGATCAGCTGATTTCAGGTGCTGGTGAAATTAGTTGCCGTTGTGGAAGTGGGTGGGAGCTGGTCTTTTAGTGCAACATGAGGTCAGTGTGTTACTAGGTGTTGCAGAGTGTCAGTAGGTGTCCGGGGATGTTGCGGGTTCAGAGTGGGTGTCCCGGTCTTACTAGCTATCATACCCTTCAAAAATGTGAGGATCTTCCACTGGTGTATGTTGTAGGCACTAAGGGATTTAGACAGGGCAGTATGGATTCAGAGAGGGTGTTGTGGGTTTAGAAGAGAAGTTGGATATGGAGTTTATGGACCAGAGTTGTGGATGACTAAGAATAGGTTTGAATGAGTTCAAAATAGGTGTTACAGGTTCTAGTTCAGCTTGAGTGTTACTTGTGCAGGGTGGGTGTTTCTTGTTCTGAATTGGTGTTACTAATTCAGAGTGGGTGTTACTAGTTCAGAGTGGGTGTTGCTAGGTCAGAGTGGGTGTTACTAGTTCAGAGCAGATGTTACTAGTTCAGAGTGGGTATTAGTGACGTATTACTAGTTCAGAGTGGGTGTTACTAGTTCAGAGCGGATGTTACTAGTTCAGAGCGGATGTTACTAATTGACAGTGGGTGTTACTAGTTCAGAGTGAGTGTAACTAGTTGAGAGTGGGTGATTCTAGTTGAGAGTGGGTGTTACTAGTTCAATATGGGTGTTACTAATTGACAGTGGGTGTTACTAGTTCAGAGTGAGTGTAACTAGTTGAGAGTGGGTGATTCTAGTTGAGAGTGGGTGTTACTAGTTCAATATGGGTGTTACTAATTGACAGTGGGTGTTACTAGTTCAGAGTGAGTGTAACTAGTTGAGAGTGGATGATTCTAGTTGAGAGTGGGTGTTACTAGTTCAATATGGGTGTTACTAATTGACAGTGGGTGTTACTAGTTCAGAGTGAGTGTAACTAGTTGAGAGTGGATGATTCTAGTTGAGAGTGGGTGTTACTAGTTCAATATGGGTGTTACTAATTGACAGTGGGTGTTACTAGTTCAGAGTGAGTGTAACTAGTTGAGAGTGGATGATTCTAGTTCAGAGTGGGTGTTACTAGTTCAATATGGGTGTTACTTTTTTGGTGGGTTGGCGTTACTAGTTCAGAGTGAGTGTTACTAGTTGACAGTGGGTGGTACTAGTTCAGAGTGGTAGTTACTAGTTCAGAGTGGGTGTTTCTAGTCCAGAGTGGGTGTTTCTAGTCCAGATTGGCTGATTCATAGTAAGTGAACTTATATTTTCACTGTGACTTGTGATTGATATAATTTGATGTCATAAAACATTGGTCTGACAAAACTAATTCTCTTCTGACGTGTCACATTGTTACTGTGCCGACAGGGTGTTCCCAGCGGCCCCTCAACATGGATACGACCTTGTTGTGGCATAATTACATGGATAACATCGTATAATAAATGGAATATCTCTCAGTCCCTGACAAATACCACATTTATGTCATCTCGTTAGGTAGAAAATATAAACATTATATATCACTTGATGAGATAAGCATGGTATTAGTCAAGAAAAGACAGATATCCGTTAAAACTTTCATGCTAAAATTAAATAAAAACCTCAAAGTGACCAGTCCATAGTCTACTCATCTACTAGTCTACTAGTCTACTAGTCTACTTGTCTAGTCATCATCTAGTCTAGTCATCATCCAGTCTAGTCATCCTAACCACCCACACTCCCTCTGTCTCTACTCACATCAAGAGAGAGTCTGAGTGCATTAACCTTTACTTTACTATCTTGTACAGCCATGCCATTAGATTTGAAATAATAGAGCATATGATATTGCAGTACCATACTTGCAGATTGAGTCACAATGATATTGTTTTACTCGAATGGAAAAAACTTCTGTCACTGATAATTTGTTCACTGAATTTTCTTATCCTTGTCAGTTTTATGTCATTAAAATAATGAAACATTGTAAAATAGATAATAATTAAATGTCAATGCTATGATCAATTAAATGAAATATGTATGCATAGCCTCCTGAAACTCTCATTAAATACTTTGGTAATTCAGACATAGATACTACATTTCCCTATGGTTATAAATGGCTTAATGAAAACTCACTGTATTGCATGCATGACTTGTACTTGCAAGTATTTTCCAACCTACTCTGAAATCTTATTCAAAATGTTCAAATCTGAATTAAAGTTCAATATTTCATTTTACCCTTTAAATGTTTGATTGAAATCATCTTTTCTACTACATGATTCTAAATTCTCTTTTAAGTTGTCGTGAGTTCCGTCACAAAGCATACAACTTAAACTACACTAAGCAGTGTAACTTCCTCCCACAGGTATTGTTAACACAGACGAAAGTATCTGCTGACATTTACTGTATAACAGCACAGTTTCAGGCTTGTTATGTTGGCGCAGTGGCACGTTGTTAAGTCACTATTGGGGGCGGGATAGCACAGTGGTAATCGAGCATGCTTGTCTTGTGTTCAAGAGGTCTGAGTTCGAGGCCCGCAAGATGCTTGGCAACTTTTTCTGCTGCAGAGAACTTTTCCACATGCAGGAAGGTTTGGGTACAATGCTACATTGAAATTCAAGGCAGTGTCACCTTTTGTTTGCTTGATCCAGGCGATGATTGTAGATTTCACCACAGTAGCTACAATTCTATTGTTGGCTTTCTCTCTGCAATAATACTATCTGCCTTAATAAAACATATTTCAGTTGGAAGTGGTGTTACATCTCTATATGACCTTACATCAATGGTGTGTGTTAAATTATGTTTGGACAAGTACTGCAACTATTAGAAATACATGCTGTTTAGATAGTGAATAGATGTAACATGGATAATATAACAATGTTGCACTCTGCAACAAAATGAAGATTATGTTTTTTCATTTTAATTACATTAAATTACTTATGTTTGTCTAACTATTAAGTTCTCTTCACTTTTGACATTTCCTTATTGTTGCAGGCATGGGTTTGGAGACTGTCGTCGCCCACTTCACGACACCGCAGTTCTTGTAGAGGAAATTGTACACACACAGCTGGCCTCATTGGTGGGTACTATATCATTAACAAACTGCTGTCATCTACGACAAGTTATCCAATGAGTTGATGCATGCTGCTGATGACTGAAAAATTGCCCAAACAACTCCACAATGCAATAGACTTCATCTTTATATGGTATACACTCACACAGACCACTCTCCTGTTTTTGCTAAACTAAAACTAAATATTTGTTATATATGTAAAATGGACGATATTTTATACATGATAGATCTGGGTTTGCACTTTCCATGCAAATGGTGAGGTTCATTATATGCTAAGACTTTGGCATAGTTAACAAACGTATATAACCACCCGTATTAATTGTCTGATGAAGGAACACAAAAGTAACCATGATATATACATGTAGGCAAAATAAGAATACAGACATGACATGACAGAATGTAGACAATCTACATCAATCCCAGTAGCTCGGTCGATCGGTATTAGTCTCATGTCCTGGACTCTTGGCTCTCCTCCCTGTTGAACCAAGTTATTTCACCCCGAATTATCTCACCTCAAGTTATCTCATCCCAAATTACCTCATCCTAAGTCATCTCATCCCAAGTTTTCTCACTCAAATTATCTCTCCCTAAGTTATCTCTCCCTAAGTTACCTCAACCCAAGTTATCTCTCCCTAAGTTATCTCTCCCTAAGTTATCTCTCCCTAAGTTATCTCAACCCAAGTTATCTCTCCCATAAGTTATCTCTCTCCCTAAGTTATCTCAACCCAAGTTATCTCTCTCTCTAAGTTATCTCTCCCTAAGTTATCTCTCCCTAAGTTACCTCAACCCAAGTTATCTCTCCCTAAGTTATCTCTCCCTAAGTTATCTCAACCCAAGTTATCTCCCCATAAGTTATCTCTCTCTAAGTTATCTCTCCCTAAGTTATCACTCCCTAAGTTATCTCAACCCAAGTTATCTCTCTTTCTAAGTTATCTCCCCATAAGTTATCTCTCTCTAAATTATCTCTCCCTAAGTTATCTCTCCCTAAGTTATCGCTCCCTAAGTTATCTCAACCCAAGTTATCTCAACCCAAGTTATCTCTCTCTCTAAGTTATCTCTCCCTAAGTTATCTCTCCCTAAGTTACCTCAACCCAAGTTATCTCTCCCTAAGTTATCTCTCCCTAAGTTATCTCAACCCAAGTTATCTCCCCATAAGTTATCTCTCTCTAAGTTATCTCTCCCTAAGTTATCACTCCCTAAGTTATCTCAACCCAAGTTATCTCCCCATAAGTTATCTCTCTTTCTAAGTTATCTCCCCATAAGTTATCTCTCTCTAAATTATCTCTCCCTAAGTTATCTCTCCCTAAGTTATCGCTCCCTAAGTTATCTCAACCCAAGTTATCTCGCCATAAGTTATCTCTCTCTCTAAGTTATCTCTTCCTAAGTTATCTCTCCCTAAGTTATCTCTCCCTAAGTTATCTCTTCCTAAGTTATCTCTCCCTAAGTTACCTCAACCTAAGTTATCTCTCCCTAAGTTATCTCTCCCTAAGTTATCTCAAAACTCCAAACCCTTCATCATATCTGTATCTCAGCATGTGTAATATCCACTAACTGAAGTAGTAGATATACAATTATCTGTCAAGGATGTGTTTTACAAATTATGTAGAACCGGTGGGATATGTCATCTTCTGATTACTCTTGTTTCAGTTGATGCAAGCCTCTGATATTGCAGCAACACGGAGCAGCAGATTTATTGCAATGGAAGATTTTCTATTCCTCCTTAGGAAAGATAAGGTTTGAGAATTGAAATTGATTTGATAAGATAAATTTAAAGGGTATGTTTTCTGATAGTAAAAATGCAAACTAAATTATTTGTTGGTAGAGAGGTCAAGCCGTGACAGATCTGATGAATAAGATCATCAATTGTCCTATAATCATGTTACATCACAATTCTGGACTTTTCACGGATTACTTCATGTGTTTATGACAGATTTATCTCTTTACTAATTGTACCCAAAAGCTTCCCAACTGTATCCAACAAGTTTATGCCTACCCCCACTATACCTATCAGACAGGACCTCAAGCGTCTTCTGAAACATATATAGTCGTGAACTTTTTGTTAATTTCACTTTCTTTGGCTAACACATTCACAGTGGATGAAATGAGCATGAAAATCAGCCAGACCAAAAACGTCTGTTTGACAATTTAGAAGGCATCAAACCATTATGTCGACAGATCAAACTTCGACGTCTACTGAAGTACATGGAAGTTAAAGATATGAAGGCAACTCATGGCACCGTCACATTTGATGAAGAGGAACCATCAGATACTGGTATGTAGCGACCAGCACATGATAATGATAATATACATTTTAACGCCTGATATCTAGTGCATAAAGTGTACCAGAAATAATTAGGTGCACTTTATCCAGTGCAAGCACTGCTCACTGGCGGTACATTATTACCTTGAAGGAATTATACTTTTAGTGTTGCTACTTAGCGTTCCGTGCAACCATTCAGGTCCATGCTTCAGGTACCCAAATAACTACCCATTTAATCAGCTGGTTTGACTCATCTCAGTGCAATGTGGATGAAGTGCCTTGCCCATGGGTATGATGTCACATATCTTTGATGTCTCCAACAGGATTCAAACCCGGTCAAGTTGACCACTACACCACTGTGCCCCACACAATACCAATGAGCACAGAGCTTGGGCAGGTTACAATTCATGTGATGTGGTCACTCATGAATGGTTTGGCACAAATTTATTCAGCAGGGAGAGGACTTCTTCGCAGTAGAGAACACTACTGTACTTGCAGTCTTCTTTTGGGAGCAGCGCCATGTTTAATACAGGACAAAGTTTTCTAGATCAATGTAGCTTGCAGGCGTTACCAAAATACATAGCCACATGGTGAGAGGCTTTGCTAATTATATCCTTCACTGAGCACACATTTAACAAACTATGAAATTATTCTGAAACAAAGTTCTTATGTTCTTGATGTTGCCTTTGAAATATGAAAGTACATTAATATATCTATAAAAGAGACATAGTTTAATATTTCTTTTAAAATTTTGCAACAGATCTTCAGGCACAAAATTACTAAATCTTGGAATAGCTCAGCTAATGTAAGGGAGGTAACTCCAAAACCAGATACAGCTAATACACAACTTCGACATTTGGTATTGTAAATTAGCACATATGTGATATTGACACAAAGTTGTATTCTTATTATTGTTATTGAGAGGCACTCACCATATAGAAGATCAGTTTAATGTTTTGTATATTCCCTTTCAGCTGTACAACCTACAAAGAAGAGGAAGAAAATTTGTCAAGACTTCCTCGCTTCCATAGATACGACAGGTCTGTCTGACTGTATGTGTCTCAGTCTGTCTGTCTCTCTCTCTCTCTGGCTCAGTCTGTCTGTGTCTGTCTCTCTGTGTGTCTCAGTCTGTGTGTCCATCTGTTTCTGTCTATCTACCTGTCTGACTGAATGTATGCTTACCCTCCTTCATCACTTCAATTTTCATAGATTAAAGATAAGTATGCACTCTGAAACACTGTGTTTTCTTGATAAAGATGTTTTCTTATTTATATACTTTTCCACTTTTTAATACCCTCATAACCTCACACTCCAGTAGATTTTTGTAATGAAATGGTCACCTATATACTTTGAAATTTGACATTTTCCAGGAGAGCTGATGGCATTGTTTGATGACGACAGTATAGATGATGTGAAATATGACAGATTGTTGGTAATTATAGTTGTCTTACGTCAAATGTAAACATTCATGTATTATGCCCATATTAATTGGAAGAAGTTTTCTAGGATATGTCTTTCAAGCAAGGGCATACAGCTCTGTTAGACTGCACAGCAGCATGATAGTAATTACATAAACTTAACATGTACAATAAAAAAGAAAGACATGCATGAAATTTTAACATTTGAGTGAGTGAGTGAGTATTTGTTTAACGACACTTAAGCAATATTGCAGCCATTAGCGGCGACTTTAACATTTGAAATTTTAAGTAACAAATTAAAGATTAATTGTTATTACCCTCTAAAAGTGAAAGATTTGTGTCGCTCACATTTAGTCTCCAAACTATAACACAAAAAATGGTTGATTTTGAGGAAATTTTATGTTAAAAGACAGTTATCACAAAGTGCTGCTTAAAATATTTGGTAAGTTCTCTTAGGTTGTTCTCTTAGAATGTGAGTATATGCTAACATGTACTGTTTCAGCGTGCCGAGGCCCAAACTCGGAACATGACCAGTCAGCAGTACACAGAGTACACTCAGGCTCGGCAAGCAAGCTTCGGTGAGTTGTCTCCCTTCCATTAGTAGCAGTAATTGTTTCTGAACAGGTGTTTGCTTTTCAAAGGTACATCAATGAATGACAAGAATGACAATTTTTTTTCAAGGTTTCTGTAGTTATTTTTCATCTTTGGAAATTTTGTCAGATGTTCTTTAGGGTATGCTTCAGGTCAGAGACAGACATCTTTAATCTGCTTTCTGTGTTACAATATGTTCACAATATTTATTTTTAAACTGAAACTGGTTCACTCAGCCGGTCCTTCAAATAAACATGCAAACATACCTCCATCCAAACCCTCTGGATCCTCCACTGGTAATTACTGGAGAATTTCCATCTTTTATTTTAAAGTCCAATCCTGTTTTGTTCATAATTGTGATGGTTCTATTGAGTGTTCTGTTTACAAAAGATCTGATACTTGTTCAGGTCGAAAGTACAAGAGTCAGAGGTTCAAGGACTGGGTGCTAGCTGGCGTCACTATCGACATCAAACCCAACCTGCAGGCGTGGGAGGTCATCAGTTACCTGGCGTACGAGACGGTCGCCCAGGTGAGGCATTACTTTCTGTATCAACCGTGCAAGTGACTCTTTCTTCACAGGATAATACATTACTATTGCTATTCCTCTGACTAAATATGTCACAATTCCTGCTCTTTTGCACAAATACGTCATTATTGCTGTTGCCCTGGACGGGAACCTTTCACAACAGATTATGTATTATGTCAGTACACCTGATGAAAAGAACAGTCCTGAAACAAAGAGGCAACTTATCCAACATGTTTCAGATTATATTTTATTTTTTTCTATCCAATCATTGACATTATTATATTATTAATATTTTAGACCATATTCAGAAGAGCATTAATGTAATGGAAGAAGATCCAAATGATGAACAACAACAACGTATGACTTATGTGAGGTAATCAACTCTTATATTCACGATTTGCATTCTATTTCAGATTGTAGATTTGGCACTGATGGTCAAACAGGATATGAGGGCCATGACCTCCGACCCTGTCCTGAAGAATCAACCAAATATGTGTCTCAACTACTACGATGCAGTTCCCATGGCAACTATTCTGGGTAGCAACAAGGGAAGTCTCGGAGGAATGGGATCCCCATCCAGAGTAGGTGTCCAATATGTGATATTGCTTGTTAGAATTGTGTGTCCATGGTATCCTTGATTCTAGCCTAAACTGATGCCGTGCTATGATGTATACTGTCCTTCGCTGCAACAAAATATGTTGAGGCTATAGTGATGACCTCAGTCCATGTATCTTTGGCCAGGTTTTGGCTTAAGTGTAAAGAGCCTGGAGTCCATTTTGTGTGCCGACAATAGTCACAATCTTCAGGTTCACGGAACCACCCATGGTCCAAAGTATTACTTGGTGCTTACAATACAGGTATCACTGCTATGTATAGCCACAAAGATACTGTAGGCTTTCTCCCTCAAATGATACGAAGTGAAATAATGAATGAATTCTAATAGTGATGTCAAATCCCAAAACTACAAATAATCTCAAAAGGCCTACCGGTAATCATTACAGACCCATACTGATTAGACTGTCTGTGAACGAGCCAATCTATGCTTCACTGCTCTACATTCTCTTCCAACCTGCTGATTTTATTGATATGGGTCCAATGGAAAAAGACAACGGCGACTAACTTTAAGTTGAGTTACATAAACTACCACTTGTGCTGAACTCAACCCCTCCCATTATGAAAAACATATTGATAAATTCAGTAAGATCTTTAAATATCTTTCTATTGATGCTTTTGTTGCAGCCAAGTAGCCCACCCTCGACACCGACCACGCCATCAGTCCCGGGCGGCACCTCCACCCCCGCACTGACTCTCTCCCAGGGCTCAAGTGGTAGCTCATCCTCTTCTAAGTCAAAGTCCAAGAAGAGAAAAAAGGTATTCATTTTCATTGTCCTCATTACAAGACAGGATTTCCTCATTGTGCTCATTGACAGTTTGGCTTGTGGAAATACCTCCTGGTCTTAATCTTAAGTTGATAGGCTCTCCAATGTGTTAATATTCAATTAATTCAAAACTCAACTGGCCACGTGGGGTTGCAGGACAATTTGCAAGCTAATCAAAATCAGATCTTCAGTACGCTACACTGTGTTACTGAGATCTGACCCAGCTCAACACAATGAATTGGATTTAAATGAGATTTTACAATTCTGTAACTTACTGTCGGAGAGACGCTTCGTCGAACACATCTGTCATGAGATGTTAGCCCTTGTGATTCTTGGTGTTTTGTTTAATTTAACAGCTCAAGTGTTAAAATCTTTTCAGGGGTAGGCCAACTGAAGAAATAAACTGCCCCAACTTGCACAAAGCCTGCTTAGATGAACTTATTGCTGTATTTATGTGCTAAGGGCACTGGCTTGACTGGCAGAGGCAACTTTGTCTGCTGTGGAGAACAGTTCTACATGCAGTAAGGTTTGCTACAATGCTGCACTGAATTTCAGCGCAGTACCACCCATAGTTCGCTAGTTCCAGCCGATGCTTGCAGGATTCACCGCAATAAATAGCCACAATGATGTTGCAAGCTTTCTCCCTGCTTTAATACCAGCAACCATGCAAAACTCTTGAAAGTGGCATTAAACTCCAAATCAAATTCCCCCACACCTCCACTAAGTGAGGTTTCTGTGAGAGGATCGTGTCTTCAACAGTTCGATTCAAGCTCCTCGTCCCCAGGGCTGATCAACTATCATCCCTGGGTTCTTGGACCTCTCTTAGTCAGCAGGATTCCTGACCATCAAAATTTTCCACTTTCCAGAAGTTGTAACATGTGATTAATGTAATGAAAATGCTCTTGTCACTTAATGTAAATGATTGTAAATGGTGTGTTACAGAGTGGCCCGGCTAACCTGATGGACATGATGTTCTCCCAGGCCATCCAGCCGACCGACGTGCGTGAAGCTCTACGCAGATACGGACAGAACTTCGGCTTCTTCGCCACTCAAACTGTGAGTTGCTTCATATATAGAGAGGATACTTAATCATCTTAGGCAGTGTAATAATAGTTTATTTATTGAGAACGGAAAACAAGCAAAAGTGAGTTTGATGATAAAGTTGAATAGAAATGTAATTTCACAGTTGGCAAAGTTTTAAATTGTTCAATACTGGCCAATACTTGTTTAGGGTAAAGCCAGATTCATGGGTTAAGAGGACAGGACAACCATGACATTTTTGTGTCAACATAGTTTCACTTCTTAATACTGTCCTATTAATGCTCATCAAGATAGACATCATAGTTTCAAATTGACTCTTTAGTATGTTATTGTAAATGTTAGAATTTGTCCATGCAGCGACACTAATGGTACTATGGTTATTTTTCTTCCAGAAAGTCAACACAAGTTTCCCACCAAAAATGCGTCTTTTCTGTGCTTAATGGAACAGTGCAATATGAACTTCTATATCAGTTTCTTACTGTTGTGTGAATCTGCAGCAAGGCTAGAACAAATACAAAGTTTCCAATTCTGTACTGATTGATATGAAGAGAAAGACTTTGAATGCAACTACGATGTTTGAAATTCCTTTACACCACAAACTGTGTTTTAAATTGTCTGTGATATTTATGATTGATGGTTACACTGTTGTTTAATCCCACCGCAACATAGAGAGGTGATAATGTATTTAGTGGCGAGAGATACGACATGATTTTCATGCCAATGTTCATTCTGTCGATTTGGTAAAATAAAAACAATACAAAGAATCTGTTGTTATTTTTATTCATGTGAAAATGTTACAAGTGATGCAACTCTGGGCAGCTAGATATAGCGAATTTAAATGCTGAGTCAACTCGACAAGATAAACATTTTAGCAAAGTCAGGTTTCTTTCATGCATACAGAGACACACTATTCTGGAAAATGCCTTCATGGATGAGATATATCAATCAAAGTAGATTCACATTATCAAACATATTTCTTTTGAAGTAGTGCATGGGATGCACTGTTACGAATTGCTAAATGACTGAAGAATATCTACATAAACTTTATCGGTTTTATTTTCTCATATTCCCAGATTTTCTTGCAAAGACATCCCTTGGTGAAGAAAGATCTTTCTTAGCTAACGCTGAAATCTTGTTTCAACACAAAGCTAATAAGAAGAAGATTATATTGTCTATCTAATTTTGATTTTCTTGCAAAGAACATATAATTCATTCCATGCATACAACATTTAAATGCTAGCTAATAAAAGTAATCTCCCCTTATGGAGAGTAACCTCCCATGGTTAATGCAGAAATCTTATTTCAAAACAAACTATATTTATAAATACAAAGACATTCAGGTTGTTTGGTGACATTAAAACAAGTGCAGACACAAAAGACAATAGCAAAATATACTCTATACACCGAGATACAGCAGGGAATGAAGACATCCTTACAAAATACAAATATATCTCATTAAATTCGAAGTCTATGAAAATGGCCAGTATGAAATAGTTTCAATTAAAACTTGCAACAATAATCACCGAAATGGCAACAACAAAGATGTCCGTTGTGGAATAAGCTGAACTGAAAATACACTAGAAATAAAATGTCATATTTCTATAAGTGTATGAACCTCTTGAACTGAAATCAGTACCATCTATAATACAATTGCATCTTCCACCGAGATGACACATAGTGAAGTGATGCTAAAATCAGAGAAAGTTCAATCCAAAATTGATTGTAACAAATCAGAATCAAGTATTCAATATTGTCATGGTAGAATTCACAATAAAAGACTTAAAGTCTCAACCTGAGATTCTATATCAGACAATTACCTCCAAGTTTCTACTGCAGGTCGGATTTCATAGCACTCCTTTGTCTAAGAATTTTATTCTGGGACTGGATGTTATCGATTTCATTTGAATATGATTGAACATAACACTCGTAGCTCGTTCTAAGATCTTGCAAACCTTTCACCTTCAATAAATTCAAACAATCAGAAGCCTTCTCAGACACATCTCCCTTGCAAGTCATAACTCTTGCAAGTCTCAATTACTGACCAGTTTAAGCCTTGCAGTATTTCCCTTGCTTTTGTGTGATAAGATAGTCGATCGCTGCATAGTGAGCTCCGATTTCCTGGCACTGAAACCTTTAGAAAAACTGCAAGGCTTAAATAAGCCAGTAATGGAGACGGGCAAGAGTTATGCCTTTCGTAAGGAAGTCTCAGATATCATGGCATTCAATGTGGAGGGTCGCATGTCAGCTCAAGTCAGCTGTCTATCTTTGTCAATGATTTACCTGGAGTAGAAGGTCACCTAACACGACCTCTACGGTGAAGTTCTCCAATCCGATAGGTAGTCACATTCGTTTTGCTTTAAATGAGAATTGGGTCTTATTTGAGGAAATATGATACAATCTTCTTCCTTACAGCGGTGTAGATATTTTAAGAATTTGCCTATAAAA
Organism: Gibbula magus; assembly: GCA_936450465.1. Lineage (NCBI taxonomy): Eukaryota > Metazoa > Mollusca > Gastropoda > Trochida > Trochidae > Gibbula > Gibbula magus. Next base: position 36,385,191 of record OW388293.1, read on the forward strand.
AATTATGTGTTATGCTTTAAGTGGTAAGTAAAAGGCATGAATGAATATGTTGAGATTCATTCCGATACATTTATAAAGAAATTTGCAAAATCATTCATTAGGGTAAAGAAAGGTAAAAGTTCTTTGAAGATTATGCAAAATCATCTTGACTTGAAAATATGCTTGTAAGTCCAGAAGTTAAAAGAATAGAACAAAATTTACAAAATAAAATTATCCTGTTATAAAGCTATACTGTTTACATAATTTGTAAAGCATTTGCTAAAGCTATTGAATTAATCACTATTTTCATGATTATGGATTGACCTATTTGCAGTAGGAGGAACTAAAATAACAAATAGCTGTCTACTTATTACAGTTGTAAACAATGATAAAATAAAACAAAAGTCAATGAGCTAAGGAAATGATAAATGATATAAATAAATCAATGAATTAACAAACAAATAAACTTCCTGTGACTAGGATACATAGATAAATATTCTGTACAATAAATCTAAACTGTACATTTATGTAACCATAAAACATCTATTCCATGTAACAACAATTTACAACAATCTGAGTAAAAATTTGAAAAAGTATTCTAAATATCATATATTGTATTCTAAAACACTGACAATATAATCAGCAAATCACAAAATGTGATAAACATTCAAAAACGTTATACATGTTAAGGGCTTAACTCTCATCTCCGATTTATTCAACAAGAGTTGTTTCTTGTCCAGATCTTTCTATGAACAATGCCAGTAACTCAGATCGCAGGTAGGGAGTAATTAGCACTAATTAAATTAACCCTTTACATACTTAACACATAGAGACTTTTCACGTATATGCAACTTCTTTATTTTGACTGTTTGAGAGGCATTCTAGAATATGTTGTAATAGAACGACAAGGATATTTTTATGGATATTAAACTTCTTTATTTAAATAAAGAACTTGATCATCCATAAAATATCCTTGTTGTTCTTTATTCTGCATAGACAACATTTTGACAGGTTCTACTGTCATTATCAAGCAAGTGATGTCATCACCACATCGAAATGTCGCTTGTCAGAACAAAGAAGTTGAATATACATAAATATTATCTTCACTCTTCATCATGAATTCTAAAATGTCATTCAAAGAATTAGTGACAAAACAGTTGTGAAGTGCAAACTTTCAGGAAACAAAAACGTGTTAAAGAGACGAATCTGGTTAGACATCAGTGATAGACATGTCCAGGAATATTATTGCATTAGCAGCCAAAGGGTTAATGTTAACTGCTTATATTAATAGAATAAAAAAATTTGTGTGATGAAAGTGTTTTGAGTTAATCATGATAAAAATATTTCGATATAAAAACAGTTTCATAAACACTTTGGTTTCTCCACCAAATGAAAAAGACGTAGATAGATCATATATATTGAACAAGAATATGAATTAGATTTCTTGAAATAGTTCTTCCCCCACTGTTCGACTTTTAAAGTTTTAGATTTGAGTTTTGGATATAACAAATTGTGAGATAATGTCATGTAACAATTGCTAAAACTGCCATGTGGTTTATAGATTTTAATACCGTACCTATGAAAGTATCTGAAACACTTTAAATCAATGTTTGACATTGAAAGAGGAATATTGATAGGCAAGATTCTTAAAAATATAATTATACATTCGGTGGTAAAATAAGACATCTCTGTGCTATTTGAAATTACCTAAACATAAATTTTCTTTATTAATTCAAAACATTTGGATTTGTTCAAAATTGCACCAGAAACAGGTTGATTTTATGCTCATCAAACACAAGAATAAACATTTATAACTTATATATCTTTTATCTCTTAATTAGTTGCGTTTATCACCTGTTTGAGTGACCTTTCACAAACTGTCTTGATAACATGTACAATCAGTTTTAACCCAATCAATTAACATTCTCTTAAGATTGAATTGAGATTGAGATAAGATTGATTATGCCATGGAACCCTACTTTATTGCAAACTAAGCCCCCATGAAACAACCATAGCACAATACCCAGTTTTCCTACATTAAGTTTGTGCATCACACCCTGTTTCATAACAATAAATTAAGGAAATCTTGAGAGAAGCTCCAGCTTTGTGCACAATGCAACCTATGCACAAATATAATCTTCGAGCTTTGTGATAGGACTGGGATCCACGAACAAATCTTCTTTAAATTCATGTTACCCATAACCCAGTGACCATCAAGATATCTTTAAGAGAGATGCTCTGTGAAACTTAGCTCAAGTATGCACAAACTTCCTAGTACCAACACAAGCCAAAATCTTAAATATTAAATAATAATAATGTCAGTTCTAAGCTCCAAGCTCAACCTTCTGAGTCTGCATGTTACTCCTCCCCGAGGACGATCTAGTAATCCCGAAGTTTTAAACATAGGATACAAGGTCATCAGGGGTATGAGGAGATCAGCTATTGAAACGAGGATAATGCACCAAGTTAGTGCCAATATAACCCTCAGCTCACCGAAATAATCAAGGTATGATTGCCACAAAGTCTTAATCTAGGACAGCGTATATAACACAAGCTTAAAAAAGCCAGCCTGAAAATAATTTTCAAAGAGAATGGCAAATTCGAAGAAAATTGCAGAACACTGCCATCCAAGATGAAAGTTATCAAAATTCAGGTTTTTGGGCCGGCTTTATTTCGTAACAGATTTAAATGTAAAATTTTGATCTTGTCTCAGGGGCAGGCACCTCTGCAACTGTGGGCGTGGTCACAACTGATCCTTCTTCTTTGATTGGCTGAAGGTTGGAGGCGTTGCGGCGGATCCCTGTGGCGCTAGCTACGCTAGGGATGGTGGGGGAGGGGCTTGCATCGCTGGTAGTGCTGCTGTAGTTCTCAGTCGGGTGGTAGAGCTGTCGGTATTGCTGGTCTTCACTGAACACTGATGTGTAAGTCTGCAATATTTACCATTTTATAAATTACCTTTCCATATATTCACATATAATAAAGTTTTCAGACTTAATAGCATGACATCTGCAATGTTGAAGGAGAAACGAGTTCTATGGATTTACAACTTCTTTGGATGACTTTTAGAACGAGGTCAGGTGAAACGTCTCATTCCTGCACCACAGAAATTGTAAATCCACAGGTCTTGTTTCTCTGTAACTAACCAACTTTTAAATGGCTCTTAAAGAAGTCATATGCAATGTGTACAAAGAAAACACCGAATAATTTTTCAGTTATGCTTCACAAACTGACCTATACCTGTACAGTGTCTACCTCTACCTTGGAAACAAAACAAATCACATTTTAGAATTCTGAAAATATCAAAAGGCACCGCTTAGTACTGAGTACTGGATGCACATACACAATGTCAGAAAGATGGATAGAAGTGTTTTCAAGTTCTGTTCTGAAAATCAAATGAAGACAGACAAAAGGATGACTATATTCTATGTTATATAAATGAGTCACATACCCCATCGTCGCTGAAGGCAGGCAGCAGGTCCTCGCGGTCAGCAGCGACGGGGGGCGAGGCTTGGAACACAAACAGCATCACCCAGATCGGTAACAGCAGCTTCATCACCTGTCATGATGATTTATACGGAAATTATCACAGTTCTAAATATGACATCAATATTCTAAATTCTTTTAAATTAGTTTTAGAGACAAATAAGTTTATGATGAAATTAACATGAATTTAGTGTTCTTTCACAATCAAAAGCAATATTTTACCAACATGTATAAACAAATTACAAAGTAAAACAACTTAGCTTGACTCACCGTGAAGACTATGAATATGGGAGAGTAGAGTTCCTGAGTGAAGAGCTGAAACAAAACAAGACAAAAGTGAACACAGCTCACATCCCAAACCCTAGTTCAACAACGTTAAACGTGGTGGTAGGCCTCATTTATTATCGGATGTTAATTGTATTGGCCTGTAGTCATTCAATAATATATGAGGCCTACCACCACGTTTAACACTGTTGAACTACAAAGGAAAATACTGGATCCGTCCCTGATGTGAGCATGTCATATGAGAAAGGTAAGCATAAAGATGGTAACCATTCCTTTCATCATTATTCTGCATATATCCAATTCACAAATTATACATTTAATTTAAAAGACTTTCAAAACATACAACTTAAAGATGTAGCAACAACTTCCATAATTGTCAAGAAATTTTACAAAACTGTTTCAAATATGCAGGATTCAGGGTCAAAACATCTGCACAAAATATTCAAATTAGGTCATAAATGAAGATGTCTGTAACTGAATATAACTGTAAAGTATCAGAAGTTTCTAACCAGGGCATAGATGGTCAAAGCTCTCTTAGCACTAAGACTATCTTAATAACTTACAAATATTGCACTGCATCCGGTACTTTCATCTCCAACTGAAAAGTTCAAAAACAATGTGTATGTCAGATTATCATTTTCACAAAGGATAAGAATCCCAAGATACTTAATACCCTGATTGGCCTAAAGTTTATCCTTTTGTTGTTTTATTCAGAGAAAACCGATGGGATGTGATGTTGAGGTCACATGATGTTACATGACTTTATATTAACTTCATATTAAACAAAATGTGAGACATTTAAAACTTCAATATTTGACCGTATACTTACTAATCTGCAGGGTGATGTCATAGAGAAATCCAACTAGAGCCGAGATTTCAAACACAACAATGATACTGAAACAAGACAGGAAAGTAACTGGTGAAATTCAAATTTCATAGCCGAACACATTTAGTCCTTTACGTGATAATCAACAAGATTGCATTGACATATTTTCACCTGTTTATCTATAAACCCATTTCCATGATTGTCGCATTTTTATCCTGAATGTTGAACTTAAGGTGTAATTAAATTGGACTATAGTATTTTTTAATAGCTGATCAAGTCTCACCACCAGAGGTCTCTCTTCTGTGTCCATCGAACTGAGTCAAGGGTACTGATTTCGTTGAGCCGTCGGGTGATGTAGAATCCTGCCACGGCGAATAGCTGCACGAAGGTAAACTCAGCCGCTGACAGTTCTAACCAGTAGGGTTCTGTCGAGAAGTGAAGAGAACTTTAAATGGAATCATCCAATAATGACACTGACTACTTCATTCAAGAGTTTATAAACAAGCTTCTCAGCAGCTGGTATTAATTACGGGAGAAAGCCATAGCATTTGGCTATGCATTGGACTGAAAACTGCCAGAGTTGGTTGGAACAAGCCTACATGCTGTGCTCATTTACAATGAAGCAGTACACCAAAACTAACTACATGTAGGAATCGATTCTGTGTTGAGTTGTAGAGTCCTTGGAGGGATTCCAAATCAGTCGTAAAACATGCTTCATTAAACCAAAAAACAACAAGCAGACATTGAAGAATAGTTGTTGAATAACAGTGACTATGTACCTTTTTTCAACTAAACACAACACACAAAATTTCAGCTCCTTAGACAGAGTGGTTCTGGAGGAGAAGACAAAATGCGAAAAGTTTACAGACGGCTGGATACCGTGCAATGCCATAAGCCCATCGGGCCTTTCAGGCACATCTACACGTGATGATTGTTCCACACACCAAGTTTCGTTGAGATATGTCTTATAGTTTTCGAGTTCTGTTCCGGAAACGAAATTCTAGGTTACATTTCTATGGAAACAGTAAAAAAAATATTTCTAAGAAGTTGAAATCCCCAAAAGGCACATCTAGACATGATGATTGTTCCACACACCAAGTTTCGTTGAGATATGTCTTACGGTTTTCGAGTTCTGCTCCGGAAACGAAATTCTAAGTTACATTTCCATGAAACGGTAAAAAATAATAACTTGAAGAAGTTGAAAGCCCCAAAAGGCACATCTAGACATGATGATTGTTCCACACACCAAGTTTCGTTGAGATATGTCTTATAGTTTTCGAGTTCTGTTCCGGAAACGAAATTCTAAGTTACATTTCCATGGAAACGGTAAAAAAAAATAACTCGAAGAAGTTGAAAACCCCAAAAGGCACATCTACACATGATGATTGTTCCACACACCAAGTTTCATTGAGATATGTCTTATGGTTTTCGAGTTCTGCTCCGGAAACGAAATTCTAAGTTACATTTCCATGGAAACGGTAAAAAAAAATAACTCGAAGAAGTTGAAAACCCCAAAAGGCACATCTACACATGATGATTATTCCACACACCAAGTTTCGTTGAGATATGTCTTATAGTTTTCGAGTTCTGCTCCGGAAACAAAATCGGGACGGACGGACGAACGGTGGACGAACGGACGGACGGACGGACGAAGCCCATTTCAATTTCCCCCCCAACTATGTTGGCGGGGGATAATTAATTGTTTTATCTATTGAAAAAAAAACAATTTTGCAAGTAACATCCTAACTGAAACCTCAAATTATTTGGAAATTTTGCATAGTTGTTTGAATTTATGTAAAAAGTGAGATGTACTCACGCATACACTCGAGGAAGGAGGACTGGACGTTGACGATCCCAAGCACCGTTATCACAGTGAAGTAAACACACGCAACCATCAGGAACGGGGTCAGAAACCTACAAGAACATTTTATATGTTTATTTAACTTTAAGCTGCCGAGTTAATTAGCAAAAGCATTCGGTATGGCGAATGTACATAAATCACAATCAATGAATAATGGGAATAACCACGGGTTAGCAACTGGCTAAATAGAGTCACAACTTAAAATATTCTGGGCCTGCAAGAAGAGAGTCATTACTTAACGAAGAAGTACTAAATCATGCGTATGTAACCAAGCGGCTCACCTTTTAGCGATCTTCTCGCGGCGGAGAGCGCGTGTTGCGAGGGTCCAGTAGAAGTGACACATGACCAGGAACTGAACAAGCTTCAGCCACTGCAACACGAAGTCCAGTTGGGCAAACCCTCCCAGCACCCAGTGCACCCCCCTGGGGACACAAGTCATTCACAGTATATTTAAGTACACAATTAACACACCTATATATACATCTCAAGAACACTTATCCAAGAGCAGGGTTGATAATTACGTTTGCATGAAGACTCCTATGGAAATAATGACTTCTTGATAATAATGACAAATGAAAACAAAGCATTATATCTGAAACTTTCAACTAAGTTAGCACTTAGTGCTTATCAGTTAAGTATGAGAAATGAAAACACCTAACTATCAACTAATGATTTTATGCTCATAAATTTGGGAGGAATAAATACACCACACTGCTCCATAAGTGTATGTGTATCCACTATCCTACTACAATACCCTGATTCCTTGAGCCCAGTAACTCATGTAACAATGTTTTGGCTACAAATAACCAGCCAATGAAAGAACTTAAATTTGAGCTTTACTGGCAGGACATTGGTGAGAAGCTATTAGGCAATGAGTAACCAGCCTATAGCAGGACAAGAGTTAAAGGGCCCAGGGAATTAGGGTTTTGTAGTTGTATGCAAATACAAATACACTGATTGAGCAGGATGGGTGAAAGCCCCTAGTGAGGGGTGTGACGATGACGTACCCGAGGAGACACTCGAGGGAGGCGCAGTAGAAGATGAGGTACTGATGACAAGCCTGGTGGTGCACCATGTGCAGCTTAGCCACCTTCAGCACACACAGCAGCGCCGTCACCGCCGCCAGCACCGTCAGAACACTGTTCCTGGAAGTTTCATTAGTAATTAGCTAGAGACAATCCAGACTAATTTAGGCAACCACAGTGTTTCATTGTTTATAAATTTCATTTATGTAAAGGAAAATCTGATTTGTAGTAACTCTTTCAAAAATATTAAATAAGACTCAATCATGATGAAACCTAAAGAATTATTTTACTTTCTTGAATCAATAACTCTGTTATGAAAGTGAAATGTAGGTTCCATAACTGACCATAATAAATTCACCCATTGTAAATTCAGGAGCCACAAAAACTTTAGTGGTAGCTGTAGCTGACCTCAAAGCTAGTTTCTGAACAAGGAAACATGCCCCCTTGCAAACAAGTGCTCTAAAACATGACATGACAAAGTAAATTTACAATGTCATTTATTAGCACCGCCTTTTAATAATCTTCCCACTCACCTAATACAGGCCACAGTTTCAAAGTTGCCGAGACAGCCAACAACCATGATATCACTGGGCTTGGTACTGTTGCCAGAATGGTTGCCATGGCCACCAGAAGTTGTGGTTTCAGGGAACATTGTAGTTGAGGGAAGCATGTTTCTTGCAGAATGTTTCTATGTTCTTGAGTGCTCACATCGTGCTTGGGTTACTGCAATAAATATATGATCTACATTTTTACCTCATGTCAAAAGGTGGGATGAGATTAAAAACTAGGTGCAATGAATAAATCATAACATTAATATAATACCATACAGCAGGTAACACTAAAAACTTTATATCTTAAAAAAACTTTATATTTTATATTAGCATCAGGAATTGGAATTTTAGTCTTTTAGTATTTGAAATTAATATCCGTGTGAACTCTTTCCCCCCTGCACAGAATGGCAGGCACACTTTAAAACAGCATATTAACCAGGATGTTAAATGATGATTTATTTAGATTTTATTTTTACATCATATTTCAAAAAAATATTTATATCTATTTATATTATGAATTCCACAAAAATAATGTTCATATCTAATAACTAAAAGATTATCTATTACAGTTACAGAAATAATCAACAACTATCTTATTTCCTTCAAAATACTCAAATCAATTCTGTAAAAAAAACTGTGAAATACAGCTTTCAGAAATTACAAGTGAGATAGTTTGGGTGGAAATGCTATTAATACTATTAATAAAGAAAACAAATACATCATAGGTTTCACATACAAGCTACCAAAATAACATATACTTTTCACAGGAAATAAATTGTTCCTTCTGCAATGAATGACTGCTAATATATACTGTTTAACCATAAAAGATTTGGTAAAACTAACCCAAACAAAATTAATATTATTGAGGAAATACAAAGTAGGAAAAGCTGATAATGATAGCAACAAGGAAATTATTACTCGAAAACAGGGGTGACTATTGATCCACAAGGACTATTGCGATAGTGATAGTCTATGGTGACCTACTATTGCAATAGTTATCAATAAACAAACAAAAGTCATCAGAAGATGACATATCCCACCGGTTCCACAAAATTTGTAAAACACATCTTTGACAGATACTTGTGTATCTACTACCGTACTTCAGTTAGTGGGTATTACAGATGCTGAGTTTCAGGTATGTTAAGGGTTTTAGACTTTTCGAGTTCTGCTCCGGAAACGAAATGATTACGGACGGACGGACGGACAGACGGGGTGATGACTATATCCCATGGTATTACATACTGGTGGGATAAAAAGAACAAATTCTAGAATAAACAATGTTTTATTGTCTTCACATTGAAATTACTTCTTCCACAGTGACAGAACTAAGCACTAAAGCAACAAGAAGGATAACTCTTATTATTGTTATATTTTGTTATTTACAGCTCTCTGTGATCTGTTCTGAGTGTTCTAGCATTTTCCAAATCTAAAAGCCGCAATTGTGTGCAAATTAACTGGATTGAATAAACTATTGAAACTTCCGATAGTTAGCCGCACTATCCATAATATTGATAAACCACTATCCATAGTATACACAGCAACTATTTCAATAAGACTATAGTTCAATCTATTGTTACACCCCAAATCAAAAATGAAATTAGATGTTTGTTTTTTATGATAAATGGACAAATTTTGTACAATTGAACTCCCTAAATTATGGTACCCATTGTCTAAGGGTACTGCAAAATTGACCCTTTTCTGCTGGATGAACCAACTTAACACAGGGCCTGCTAAACGTATAGTTGACCAATCTGAGTGGCCAATTTACATGAAGTATCAAACTTTGATGACCTAATACATGTAGGAGAACGAGTATATGGATATACAACTTCTTTATTGCGGTAGTGCAATGTGCGGATGTATTTATTCCCTAAGTTACTAAGTTTGTTGATGGAAAGGATTGCCACGTCTCCATGTAGACGGCGTATGACTTCTTTCATAGAACTTGTTCTCCTTCATCTAACCAAATTCTAAATGACATTGAAAGAAGTAATACATGTAGTACTTAATAGGCTCCAGCTTGGAAAATAAAGTTAAGTAACGGTAATGTTTGCACTCATACTATAACAATTTATTACTCACCCGTTGAAAATATCACGGTTTAATAAATCTACTGTTATTACACTTAGTGTAATAACATCGCATGCTTTTGATTGACGTGACGTCATAAAGGTTAATTTATGATGTCACAATATCAGCGCTGTGATCGCAATGAAGTTTGTCCCATTTATTGACGCGTTCGTGCAACTTAATTGTTTATTTTCGGTTGTACCGCATACAATATTTTGTGGTATTAATTTCATGAAACTTTATTCACTTTTTAAATGTTTTTCATTTTTAGATTTATTTAGACTTCATTGTCAGTCAGTGTTTTAATTGTTATGAGTTTGCATTGCATTCTTGGATCTGAACTAATAGAAAACGTACCGAAACAAGCATTCTGTACCACAATACATTCCCAACCAGAGCCCATTTCACCACTAATTATTTCACCTACACTATCTTAAAAGGAGGGTTCTATCGGGGTATTTTTTGTGGAAACAAAATTCAAGAGGATATTACTATATGGTTAAAACAGTCAAATTGAAAGATATTAATGAAGTTAATACTTTCATGAATTTACATTTGACAATTTGATAAAGACAAGCGCACATTTGTTAAAAAATCAAAACAATGAGAATTGAAACCATTCATCGGCGCTGCGAGTGGGGAAAACCTCGCTACGGCCTAACAGCATATTGTTTATTACTTTTATGATACATTATGTGTTACTATGTGAATATTCTATCAGTGAATATGTTTTATTATAACAAAAAATTAAAATTGGGTTAAAGGATAGATGAAATGACATATGGTCAAAATCGGATTCATTAAAATGGGATGTCAATTTGACAATTGCTTTTAAATTTCTGAAATCGGTCCATAAATTACTTAAATACGGCTTTTTATAAAACCGCCTAATGTAGCCCCGGCGACAAGAATGAAAGTCTGCGGGGGTGTGGCCCCTGAAGGGATGACTTCTGTGACGTATCAGGAGGAATCTGATTTTCGGCGATAGTCATAATTCAACGTAATTTCGCAACATTTTGATTGTTAATTTCACAAAGAAATCTTCAATAAACCAACTTAAATTTCCCATATATCAAATGTTTAGATATCTAACTAGGTAATTCCGCAGATGACAATTACACAATTATTACATAAACCTGTCTTTTTGGCGATGTAATACACCTCATAAATTCATTTAGCGGCAGTGATAATCATCATTAATTAATTAACGAGACTCGGACGAGTAGCTGTCTAGCCGGCCCTGTCTGTCTCTTATCACAGTCACGCCCCAGTGAGCATTTACAAAATGAATCGCCCAGCTGATTGCACTAGAGTTCAAATGGGTGAATTAAAATCGTTTTCATTATCAATTGCAAGTGTATATTGTCTCGATTTTATGCTCAATTGATTCTGATGTACAATATAGGTAGAGGTAATCATCTGTCATCCTTGAGAAAAATGCATTTCATCAGATCTTTAAATATAGTGTGTTTTTATTTCACGAAATGTCAAGGATCCAAGATGGCGGATGCTGACGATAGATCGTTGATAGAACTTTCCCTTTAAAGCGGTAGGGACAGGTGCTTTGATATGGACAGAAATTAGAGACAAACTCAGGCTATCACAGATTTGTTATGTAATATTTAAAACCAAGCTTATTATAGGGAGGCAATTTGACATCCGAAATTAGAGACAATCACAGATTATTACCAAAAGTTCAAATTTCAACAATCAATGAACACCAGCTGTCACAATCATTGTTAATTTACTGCTTTATTGGAATTTTTGTACAACATGTGGATACATTGATATTAATGAACTAATAATTCAGAGAGATTGTTTTTGTTGTCGTTGCTATTTTAATATAAAAATGCATCAATGGGTTTGTAGAAGGAGTCATCAAATATGTTTCCACCATTTCAGCTTGATGCCCTTACATTTTTGGGAAGTTAATATCGGTAATTTCACGATTGCAAAAAATGTGAAGAACTGGCTAAAGACACAATGCTGTCATACTTACCTAATGAACAAGAAATAAGGCTCATTGGAGATTTTTTTTAATAATTTCATAACAAATTAGATTATTTGTCACTCATACTGTATAAGATTATGATAAAAAAAAGAGGACAAGTTTCCTGCTTTGCAGTTTTATCAGCTAGATGTTCAACAAGATCACATTCCATAGCTTTGAGCACAAATTTAACATTGATTTCTATGTTAACATTTAACTTATTTGCAGATCATCAAACATAACAAACTCTTCTTATAACTTATGATGATTACATTAATTTTCTCAGTTAGCCCATTTTTAAATATTAGTACACACAAGCTGAGAGCATATATTTGTTATCAAATTTTACAATCAATCAATTCAGAATAGAGAATAGAGAATTAATGTGCTGTTATGGTGCTCAAGGTTTAAATCAAAGTAAATCCAGTCAATTGAGCAATAGATTCGACATGTGAAAGTGATTGCCATATCGGCAAAATCAGCCGTCTTGTTTTTTTTGCATTACATGAAATGAAAACATGCTGTTTCAAAAATAAAAGACATATAGTGATAGAATATTCTTAACGTATCATAAAACTAGCAAACAATTTGCTGTTATGACATAGTGAAGTTTTCACCACTCTCAGTGACGATGAATGGCTTCAGTTCTCATTGGTTTTTTTTCCAACAAATGTGCGCTTGTGTTTATCAAGTTGTGAAATATAAAGTCAATAAAATATCGCCTTCATTAATATCTTTCAATTTGACTGTGTTTTAATCATGTATTAATAGCATGTCTGTGTAAACACGAATATCATCTCAAATTGTTTCCACAAAAAATACCCCGATATAACTCTCCTTTTAAGCTTGTTGGAACTAGAGGATTTTAATGATGAAGAATATAATTTGTACATCAATGAATATACTATTAGTTATTTTCTTTAAAACAACAGATTTGGACAGCAAGTATAAATGACATTTAAACAAAATCATCAATTGCCGATATGTTTAGGGTCGACATTAAACAATTATTGACTACAAGTGAGGTTGATCCAATGATTTATCGACCTTGGACACGTGATATTCACCGAGGTGAAGCCGAGGTGAATATCACATGTCCAAGGTCGATAAATCATTGGATCAAACGAGTCTGAAGTCTATAATTGTTTTATTATATGAACAATCTCTTAACTTGCTATTCTGCTGTGAAATGTGAAACAGATATGAGGTGAACGATTTCATCATGATACATCAAGATTAAAATTAAAACAAATCGAGCTTAAATTCAATTGTTTAATGTTAGAATCAATTTGTACTTTTAACAGTTAATAATATTTCAACAATTTCAAAATATCACTGTCGAACATATTTAAAATAAATCATTTAATTTCCTTGTCATGGCTAAGATATAGGCCTAGGCCTACGTACGGTACCGTACGTACTTTTTATGATTCAATGATTTCAGTGGGTCATGAACAATGTTAACATTTGTTCCCGATATGTGCTTTGTGTCTGTTAATCCAATGATGAAGGTAAACTAAAGTACTGCGTAGCCGTTCTCTTGTGCCACCTTTGGATAAAACTTTGCGAGTATTTTGTCCACTTATCCAACTTCGAAATTCTTCAAATTCTGGCGACGTTTCTCGTTAAGGTACGCCTTCATGGTCTTCTCAGCTATTGCTGTTGCCCTCGTGGTGTTCGGCACATCCTTTTTCTTTCAGAAGAAACGATTATTTCCTCGTTAGAAACAGTGCAAATCTTTACTTTGAAGTTTATTTCTTTGACGTTGTATCGGTTTACCGTTGACTTCCATAGTGTTGATACGAAAGGGACGTAACTCTAATTCAGCACGGTCACAGAGACGAAGCGATGCCTATCGCTTGATTTACAGTACTAGACGCGAAGTACGGAGTTCAAAACCGGGATTTCCCAAAGCTATTTTTAGCCACCGGAGGTGTCCGGATTGTTATATCAACCTCTCGCACGTCACACAGGTTGACATCGCTTGGCGTCAGTGCTGTCATGTGACCATGTAGACCAATCAGAAAGACGGAAATAATCCATTCATATAATAATACATATCATGATACACTCATACTACAATACATTGCTGAAGTTTAAATGACAGCACATGCATATTTACCCTATTCATATTCAGCCAAAATGATAGTTTAATTGTATACATATGTGCAATCTTGACATGCTTTCTATATAAAATCTTATTTACCTAAATTCTTAGGGCAGTTTAGTTGGCCTGATGTAATTTAACCATGATATGATGATAAACGCACAATATATCACATGTTGTGGTGAATGATTTGACCATGACAATGAGTTCATCATCTATGACAAATCATTTAACATATTAAAATTATAATCACCTTTTCTCAGTTCAGAAAAAAAATATTAAGAAAAAAGGCACCATCACATAAGTCAGTAACTATAGACCCAGAAGGAGAATTAAAATGCATTTATTATAACTGATGTCATGACAAATATGAAGATGATACGACAATACAAAACAGTCAAGATATAATCGTAAATCTGCAATCGCGATAATTTTCATTGTTGACCTGAGGAGGTCAAGCTTCCAAATGAAAAATTCTACGGTTAATTGATTATTTCTCACCTTATTCACAACGTTTGACGGTAACTTGACTTTGTTTTCGATATTTTATGCCCGAAAAACATATTGTTTGTACCTCATGCAGTCACTTTCACACCCCGTGTATTTGTTGTGTTATGGCAGCAGGTGCGCTAAGGGAGATAACTCTAAATTATAATTAGGGCTTGGGTCCCGTTAAATATATTTTCTGATGCCTATGCCTAAATGCACTGTTTACTCAAATACTTTGCCTGTATAACCCAATGACCATAATCATGTTAAAGTCTTGGGATGAGTTTATGTAATTCAGTATATAATTATATTTTAAAATGGTTATCATTATTAAAAATATATTTCTAGTTGGTTTTTTAAGAAAAATAATAATGAAGTCATTGACGTTTATATTTTTATGTTAGTGACTTGAACCGTGTAAATTATTTTCGTAAGGTTAATCTAATGGTTAAATGTTTGTAATACAGTGGAAAATAAGAACTGACTGGAAATTAAATATTGCAAATAAAGATCATGTCGTGGTTTGTAATTAATCATTGATAAAACAAAATCAACATCCTCTTTTTATGTTAATTAATGTCATTATGATTAGGTATTGCTG
The DNA here is from genome assembly GCA_936450465.1 of Gibbula magus. Taxonomy (NCBI): domain Eukaryota; kingdom Metazoa; phylum Mollusca; class Gastropoda; order Trochida; family Trochidae; genus Gibbula; species Gibbula magus. The sequence goes on from OW388293.1 coordinate 36,400,458, forward strand.
TATATGTATACTGATAATATTATAACTACTGCATCGAAGGTAATGAAACGTCATAATTTCACTGGAGGGAAGAGCTCTCGTGTGAATTTGGTCAGTAACAACTTGCGACATATAGTGTTAATAAAACCAGCAACTTATATATTACACATTATAGGCCTACTCCCTGATAATACCAAAGTTGTTGTCTAATGAGAATTTTATTTCGTATGTTAGTTGAAATGATAAATCATGGGTCCAGATATGTATTTCAAGTTGGTACTAGATGATTTTATTGTTCGAATGAAATGGTTTGTACTACACTATCTACACTATATTCGATCCTCTAAGGTGCGTGTATATATTCAGGTATTTGGAATAAAAGCGACAATAAGGCTCGCAGCTATGGAAAGGATAAAAGATGATCAACGGTATTATAAAACAGCTAAATGTTTATAGGCAATAATATTTGTCTCTATGATGTGGACAATTCTTTGAACTTCTCAAAACATAAGTCTCTCCTAAAATATCGAATATAAAATATTTTTTTTAACAATCTCTTTGAGCGCTTTGCAATTGTCAGCATATACTTTAAATTCGACAAGAAAATAGACAACTGTCTCTGAACAGTGACGTTTGCAGAGTGACACAGATAAGGTTCACCACTGTCTATATGAATTGCAACCAGCGTCCAAGTCTCAATCGAGTCAGACGGACTTCATGTCTCCAATTTCGTCTGCAGATCTTGATGTGTTTTGCAACTTGTGGATATGATCTGTAACTGTGCCTAGTCATGCTCAGTCGCTGGTTATATATTGTAACAGGGACCCTATATAAGGTCCCTGATTGTAATGACATACATCCTTTGGAACATGGTAGGTTTCTTAACGATCGCTCCCATCAGACATTGTATGATGATCTGTTGTCTCGTTCCAGCGAGACTAATCTCTTGAAAATCAGATCTTGCCTGACACTAGTAGCCTGCTGAACGTAGGTTATGCGTAGGTTATTTACATAATTTCAACCAATCACAGACCAATATTAATATAGATTCGTGCCGACGATATCCTAACCCCGTCGGTGATTGGCTGGGGTGAAAAGGTTGCGAGACACGGCTTGTGCAGAGAAGTTGTCAGACCTTACCGTGGCGAGGCACCAGTGTAATTGTTAGATTAGATCTGATGTTAATGAGAATGCAGTTAGATCAACATGATATCACAGCTGATCAATATTCATTTAGTCAAGATGTAAACGTAATATATCAAGACACATGTGACTGACACTTGAAAGGTTGGTATGATAAAGCGTGAATACACTATTTATGGATATACAACTTCGTTTCGACAAAAGTTCTAATGTCGTTGTCAAGCAACGTTTCGAAGTTTCTTTATTCTGCATAGGCGACTTACTTGACAACGGCATACGAGTCTATGCCAAAATGTCGCCTACGTAGAATTGAAAAAAGTTGTAAAAAAATAGTGTCTTCATTCTTCGTAATATATCATGCAGAGGGTTATTACTACCCTATCTGTATACCTGAACACATACATAGAACTGCCTATGCGTAATCTGTAAAGCGATTCATTCAATGTAATGGTGTTGGGGTTTTCAAAAAACAAGAACAGTGCTTTGAGAATGCTTTGAGACTGTAATCCACGCAGCAAATAGAGATGTAATTTGAAATCACTTCGGAAATGTTTAGGTATCGAGTGTATAGGCTATACCGACATTCCCCGTTGTTGGAACTTTTGATGCAATTCGAATCCCGAAAAATGGTATTGATATTTGATAGTTGGTATAACCTTGGTTATATGATGTAATGTTCTGCTACTGCTTTAATGTTAGCACTCATTTGTTTATGAATCACTGAGGAAGCAATGATTTATCCTCACTATGGTTGAACACTCCGCCCAGCGTGGTGAACGGCCTCCGCTATATTATGCATATGATTGTAATAAACAAAAAGTGTTCTCTAATTAAACAGATTTGATTATTTAAATATTCATTTTCTAATGTGAACACCTTTTGTTTAAGAACTGTCTATAAATTGTTTAAAACAATATATGTCTACATTTGTTATACTTATTTAGAAACTAAAGGTGTACATTATGGATATTTATGTTAATAAATCATAATTATTTTTTACATTATCTTGCTCAAAACATTGGAGGTGTAACCGGATATCACCGTCCATCACCTTTCCTCTTCACTCAACTCTGCAAGTTGTAATTCTCTTTCAAGCGACACTTTTTGACACAATATGACGGTTTGTTGTGCAACAGATTTACATATTTGCATGTTTAGATATTTTTGATGTCAACAATGTTAACATGACTTTTTAATTTTGTACTTTTTAAAAAATTTTCCTCCTGTCAGTCAAGCGTTCTGGTTTAGGGAGGTACGTCGGGTGACTGTGAGTGGTTTCGAGGCGTAGGTCTAGGGTTGATTCAAACCGTCATTGGATTTCTCCATTTTCTGTGTGAATGTTAGCGCATTTAACTAAATGAACCTACTCAGACATTAACATATGCTTAATCAACCGGTCTATTGGTAAATGGCCAGATGTCGATATCCCAAACTGAGTACTAAACTTTGTTGATATATCAACGTGCATTATCTCTGTTTGTACTGGGTCATAATTATGTTTTTCTCAGTGATAGTCGTTTTTGTTTCCCCTCTTGCAGTCAAGTGTTCTCATTTAGGGAGGGTCGATGGGCGAGTAGTCTCTTGGCGTAGGTCGCGGCTTGTATCCACGGGCTACTGGACCTCTCCATTTCTTCATGCATTTTAGCACACCCTTAAATTTAATTCTAGCAAATGGCGTGTTGTACAATGTCCTATTCACAAAAATGTCACACAATTGAACGTATTCGGACATTAACAACTGCTTATTCAGCAGACCCATTGGTAAATGTCCAGATGACGACATCCTTAATGAGTACTGAAACCAACTTGTTGATGTATTGATGTATCTGTGTATGGCTAGTGTCCGAGTGCGTGTACCAGGCTATGGTTTTGTGTCTCATATGGATTGACGAGACACACGAACACATAGCTCCTACTGGAAACATGCATATGAGTTGCTTCTTCCACAGGCAGTGGTGACAGTTAAAAGGATAGATATATATATTTGTAGCTCAATGAGCGATTACTTTTAAACCTCTCTTGAACGCGATTGCTCAATGTAGCGCTGCGTAGCAAGGCGAGCAAACTTCAAGGAATTTGCACCGTGTCGTTCAAGAGAGAATGAGCGTTACTTGAGCGCTACTTTAGCGCTACATTGAGCGTTCAATGAGCGATTATAAGCGCTCGCTGTTATGGAACGGAGCCCTGAACTACAGCTGCCTACCGAAAGTTGGTTCACCTACTTGTGTATTTCAATGCACATATCATGTAATTTGCCAATTCCTTAACCCAAATAACAATAACACAATCTGATATGGTACCTCATAGTAATCAGTTGCCGCTCTTTGAAGTGACCAGGGTTCAATATTTTCAAAACTACAGTTTTTATTTTCTTCGTTGAAATATTCAGTAAGTGATGAATTTGACCCCCTCTGTCTTTCATTATGCCATTTGACGTGACGATCACAGGAGATGTTTAAGAATGATTATTTCCCTGATGGATATATGGATCTATGGTGATTCTTTGTCATTGAATGTGATGTAATTTTATTTACGTTACAATGAATGACAATTTACATGATATTTTCACTAAGATACACATGTAGGTGCTTTGGAGTATGGAATCAAACCTCAATACATTCCCATTCCTAACCCTAAAGTCCACCTTTTTAATCATTATACATGTATATATATTGTGGTGCAAATGTTGCGTGAAACGGATCTCCGATGAAGTAACTTGAAACACTCGGTCGATAAAATCAGTTACGTATTTCCTCTAATAGGCGCCCGACTCTTATTCATCGCCATCTTTAGATGTCCCTACTCCGGATGCTTTTAGAAGCCTGGGCCCATATTTTCGAAGGTCTCTTAGCGCTAAGATAGTCGCAAGTGCCATACATTTACATTGACTTACGACTATCTTAGCACTAACATAGCTTTGAAAATATAGGTCCTGGCTCATATTTAGGAAATACGATATAGTTCTTTTGGGATATAACTTCATACCTAAGGTTTTTTCCGGACAAGGTAATTTCGTGCGTTGCTAAAGTTCTAAATCTCTCTGTGCATTCAAAACAATTTTAGGCTACAGTGCCTGAATTCAATAGTCCAATCGAATAGTTTGTAAAATTTGAAAAGTTTGTCAATAACCCTCATGTAGAATAACTACTATATTTGTTAAGAAATTCACCTAACAAAACAAAATATAGAATATCACCATTACCATAGAGACATTAGATATCGGTGCATCCATGCAACATGGATATATCTGCATTTGAATAAATATAACATTCTTGGGTTATTTTAACCTTTTTCAGGCTGTAAAAGGACACTTCCTAAATTGGACAGACAATACTAAAATATTATTTTAAATTTAATAAGAATTCATCTTCAGCAAGTTCATATGATAACATGCCTAACCAAAATAATATGTTTGTTTTGAATGATACTGAAATGAATTACAGTTATGAAACCATATGCCACCTATTATTCTTGACATAATGACACGTCTTCCGTCACTGTCTCTCAAATTCATATCCATTCTTCTATATGTTGAATAACTGCTTCAATAATCGAATTGCACTCATACCAGTCTCAAAATATGCCGTCTTTCAAGTTACAGCGTGCCAATGATTGAGGTCTCAACGTCGTGAGATGGACATTATTATGTAAGAAGGGTACCTACAACGCGTTTCGAAATGACTGAACTATTGAAGGTGTTACTTGACGCGTATGAACGCTGGCGTTGATGCCTTTTGTTATATATAAATGATTTATGACTTTATACTCGACTTCTGATGACTATGTATGTGAAGAGGTCGAGAAAAGCATTTCTCATTTTGATTGTCATTTTGATGGATTCGTTGTCTACATAAGTAAAATGAATCTAGATAATTAACATCGTTTATGTAGATTGTATGTGCGAACATCATGAACTGTTTTCTTTATGGTATGATAGTGTTTATTCATTTAGTGATAAAATGAATTTTGTTGGACTTTTGACTTTCTGGAAAATACAATGACGTCGTTTGGTGTAGAACAAGTCCTTTCATAACTATGTGGTATTTCATAGTTTATTTTTGTTAATAACGTAAAATATTTTTGTAAATTATTAATTATAGCTTTATTTTTATTGTATGATAATTATATTTCAGACATATAGCCTTGATGCATATTTAACTGAAGTTCTGAAATATTTACAGTGAACCTTCTTTGTGGTACACGCACCTTCTGAGCTTGAAATGAATTATGCTATATTACACTTTGAAATTATTGCACTATATTACACTATGGAATTATAACTGACATAATGTCCATTATTTGCGGATATATGTTGATTTGTTTTGTAATTTAGGAAAACAAGAATCAACATGAACAGAAATTTTGAATGCCTTAAATCTTATTTTCATCAAACTATGTGATAAAATACGACACACTTTTAAAAGTTGACTAACAATGTCATTCATCTTTGTATGGTAAGAGTAAACCTTCCAACATAGTTCCTATGTTAAAATAATATAGTTTTGAAAATAAACTAAAAGAAGTATACTTTATTTTCAACAGAATCAAACACAAAATATGTTTTCACCGGATAAAGTCGATTTTGAATGTCTGCGTTGAGAATATACCTCCTACAGAGATATACCCATTTACACTCAAAAGAGTATGCTACTTAATATTTTATGTCCGTTCAAACACACATGGAGTGTTGAAATTGCTATTTCAAAAGTTTTTTTGACATTGTGTTTGGTATTTAAGGTAAACTTTTATAAAATATATAAACTATGTTAGTACAAGATGGTGTTGACATAATGTACCTTCTTGGATTTTAAATGAATGACGTATCATTGCTGTAGGAAGTCATAAAACAAGCCAAAAAGTCATATTTCAGTCTCCTATCTCGCTTGATTAAGGAGTTTCTTTAACGACGATATCTTAAAGCCGTGTCTTGCAGATATATAAAAATACAATGGTATACAAACATACAAATTAAGTTAGTTGGCTTTTAGAAACATGATGTAACTTTGTTTCAGTCGTGTTCATCGCTCGTTGATTAAAATATCTTGAGTTGCTAACCTATAACTTTCTTTTGCTCGCGAGTGTACGTAATTTTTATGAAAGGTTTTTAAAACTATTATCATGAAATGAGAAACATTTGTTATAATAAATAACAATCTCGTCTAGAGCTCAGGACGTGGACATTTGAATTGTAAATGTTCATACATATATTTATGAGTTTACGAAGTATGTAAAAAAATTACATGTACATTTCAACTATGTAATCTTAATCATATTCAGGAAACATGGTCTTAGAATCTGAATTATATTTGTTTCAGTTGATTGGCATTAATTATAGTAATGGGATATGACGTGACTTAACGTCCTATTGCGATTAACATTAAAACCTAAAAAGCACCTGCCAACGTCTGAAAACAGCGCCTTTTAAATTTGCACTCAAAAAGTATATTTTTTAAAAATCATGTCATATTTTTTTTATTTCCTAAAACTTTTCGTATTGAAGACAAACTTCAATAGTCTTAAAGTTCCTTTAACACATTGTGACAATCTGAAGAGGTTTGTACTATGATATATTCTCTCCCCACAGAGAATATCAAGAAGAGAAGTCAATCAACCCCAGAAACATACTTCCCCACATAGGCTGCTATAGTGAGTTTTTCTTTGGTACTTGGGAAGGTATTTATTTGATGAAGATATTTTGGAAGCGTGGTTGGTTTATTCACATGGGAAGAATTGACACGAGTTGCCTCTTTCGGGGGAGACTGACTCAAAACGTACATGTTTTTAATATAATATCGTACAAAAACCGTTACTTTAAGACGAGTATGCAGGTTTGAATAGAAGAGCAATAACGAGTTTACAGACTAGTAACCAGTCGTCATGGGGCGTGATAGACATTACATGACTCAGATATGTTTTTAAATTTAATTATCGTTATGTAATGTTACTAAACAGTACAGGGCTGTTCGGTGTCATGTGGTGGCACGTGGACCAATGCAATGCTTAGTTAAACACCATCAGTGAAGTTCAGCAACAATAGTCGCAGTGTAACACCAGATGGTGGCCCGATAATTAGCTGGATACTATAAACATGACATGATTTGTAAAACATGATTCGTAAAATTTGTCTGAGACAAGATGAGTTCTTCAAAATGAACCAGATGTGAACGGAACATTTTTATGTCTTAATATTTGTGGCCCTGGTTGTTTAAGGAACTGAGAATAACTACGGAATTTAACATGTTCTAATACCAAGATAACAATGTAGATGGCTTGAGTAGACAATTTGCCCGAAATTTTAATATTTCGAAACAACTTGGTCAGCCACTGCCTATGTACTCTGTAACTCAGGTTATATTTTATATGCATTTTAATTGTAAGTTATATAAAAGTATGACGTAACGTGGTAATCAACGACCCCTATTTTTAGATTTTTTAAAATAATTTATTTATAAAACTATAATATAACAAATGCAATTACAACAAGGTGTTCTATTCTTCTTTTCTTACATTTCCTTTACTTCTGTCTTTACAAATGGACAGTCTAAATCAAATCAGAGATTAATTAATTAATTAATTAATTAATTCGAATTAAATTGATGATCTCATTTCAATGCAGTATTGAATTGCCTTTCCATAATGCATTTAAAAGTTTCATTTTGGAGAATATGCAAATAATTTATTCCAAGCATGGAAGCGTAAGTTTTGTTTGTGGGCTATTATGTAAAGGAGAAAAGATTTAAAAAAATAGCATATAGCTATATATATTTGTGTAAAACAAATACACGTAACATTTCTCCAGTCTTGAGGAACTTCACAAAACTAAATTCTTTGACAAATTGTGTTGGGCATGTTTTTTTTTATAATCATAACTTATATTATAACGTAGATTTTTCAAATGCAGACATTTCTCTTATAAATATTAACAAGAAAACAACAAACAATCTCCACTAACTCCCAGAGGTCTATCCTATAACCACAACAAGACAAAGTGTTTCAGTCCAAATCTCACACTCGTACGTTCTCTCAACTCTTTCACAAATATAAGTTCTCTCCCACAAGTTTAACGCAATCACAAAGTGAACAATTTAATTTTTTTGACAAATTCCTTAGCAAAACCAGGTAAACCGCCCATTAATTAATTTCTAAAACTAGAATTCCTCACAAACACACACAAAACAACGTCTTTAATTCTACTCTCCGACAAACGTACGAACCATTCTGTTGCTGGTTACGAGAAAGACAAAAGCACATACAGAAAGCTCAATAACGTTATTAATTTAATCAAAACAACACCAACTCCCAATTAATATATTTTCAACCTTGAATTCCTCCCGAGCACAAAACAAAGTGTTTAATTCAAGTCTCCGACAAACGTACGAACCGGTCTGTTGGATCTTTACGAGTTGGACAAGTTGTGCTTGATTTATCTCCGACATTGGGACGATCCTACACCCTCGGGCTTACCTGTCCCTCTCACCTGTCCCCGACTCATAAACAGCGCGACTCTCACAGTGGTCGGACGTCCCAACACAGGGGACTTACATTCACGTCTTGGAGCTATCAATATGGGTGTAACAGGGGTGTTAACCCTTATTCTGCCAGTGGCAGTTCTGTGCATCCTCCCACCATCGCCCGTCTTCCCTGGGTGAGTACCCTAACCTTGGTATAAACCGATACTTTATGCGGTCATCATTGGTTCTCAGCTGGGGGGTTAAGGGATGATTTCAATAGTTTGTTGAATTTTTAAATTTTAGGTGGCATTGTTTATTTTATTTTAGTTGATGTTGATTTTTAATATATATGTTTAACAAAATAAATATTTGTAATAGTTCATGTTTTTTTAAATTAATATTATATTTATATCCTTTGAGTTCATAGTTTTAGAAATTTTGTATTCGTATGCGAATTTACATCTTGAGTATATAATAAGTGTCTTGTTATGACGTGCTTTGTGTGTAAGATGGCGGGTTCGTGACTGGTCACAGAGAGGAATATCATGTACCTCACGATATCATGGCATTCGAAAATTAACATATAACTGTTTATTTTTAGCACGTTGGCCAACATTACATACGATAACGTATAACTGCTATTCATTAACTAATTGTATATACTATTTATTATATTTTATAATATTTATAATACTGTTCTTCATCAGGTTTAATTATTTCTGGTTTCAACCACACAGGAAGTATAAATAAAAACATCCTGACATGTATGAAACGACATTACAAGATAAAGAGTAATCTACATAAATCTTCCAGGATAAGTTATACTACATCCACGACGCCATCAAGACTAAAGCTTAGAATGAATGTTAAGAGAAGCGTGAACATGTATATTTGGTTATAAAACGTAAGGTGTTTGAACGTCCTATCCTTGATCCCACCAGCAAATGCAGCAATTAACGACTCCTTAATCCATGTTGCTATCTTATGTTATATAATATAACCATGTATCTGTCATTAGTGACGTAATATAGATTGATTGGTCCGGAAAGACTTGGAAACGTGAAATATTATTTCTTATATTATTCTATATATATTTCAATTTAACTACGAAAACCGGAAATAGCAAACATGGCTGACTTGAATTACATGTCCTCGTTATAACCCCCGGGTTTGTGTGTTAGTGTTGCTAATTAGGGTTAGAGGTCAGCATCGATGTGGTAAATTAAAACTGATCGATGGTATAGTTACATGTATGATAGTGCTTATATCAAAGTCTTGATAGCCGTGTCACTAGAAATAGTTTAACTAACATAATTTAGCAACTTAGAAACATTCTTTACGAAGGTAAAGTTTAATTTGTAGTTTCTAGATTGATAGTTCCTTATATTTGAAATTAGGTATGCGTTGTATTCTCCTGTTGATTATTCACACACTGCCATGTGTATAAGCTTGTAGATATTGTGTATGATATAATACTGATCTTAAATGATAAAAAGGGATACAGAGTGTCTACATTGAACAGTCTTTAAGTTTTTATATGCGAAATTCAGGGTTAAAATGTATATCAAAACGTGTTTTTAAATCTTTAGAGGTTTAACTTGATAGAAATCACTTCGTTTTGAGGTCATTATTAAATTTGAAGTATTGTTCTACTATTCTTAATGTGATAATTAGATTCTGAAAGACGTTTTGCAGTGATTCGCAAAAAAACCCACAACAATAATGTCTTTGTGTTTTAAAACTTTTTATTAATAACTATTGCATGGGACTTTGTAACCCAGTGAAGTATTAAAATTATTGAGATAACCTAGGATAAAAACAATTTCCAACAAGTGTTATTACAGGAAACAATTTATTTATATAAGGTAGTGAAAAACTACATTATAAACTATATACAATTGTACACTTCAGAGTCAAAGAAACATGCGGAAACCATCTCACTGTCTTACTGTCACAGAATAGAGCGACACATCAATATCTTAAATGGTAGTCTCCCATAACCCATAACTCTTAAATTGCTTTACACAACAAATATGTAAGCCTAAGTCGTTACAATTTTTTTTTTCATAGATAAACATTAGCAGTACAATACAAATAAGATTCCAAACTTATATGTACATACATGTGAACTTGTTTGTAAGTAGATATCGTTAAAATATAACATATTCATAGTTCAATATCAGTGTTTGTTCAATGAGAAAAACAATTACACCCAAACATCTGTTGACTTTCTTTGTCCATCAGTATATAAACAATTCCTTCAGACAGTACATTTTGAATGTAAAATGAGGAATTTGATGGTGGAGTGAACTCACCTTTGTCTACTTAGTAGGGACATTACCCAGTGAGATAACTGCCATATAAGACGACAGGATCATCTGAGTGGGGGTTACCTCGCCTCCCACAGTTCGTGTTATCCTATAAATGGTTTAATGTCTGTTACCATGGTAGGGATGTACGCCACAGATGTAATGGCGAAATGGGGCATAGCTGAGAAAATTGTGGTTTGGTAAACTGTGTACAACGAAACGATATGATTTGTTAGTTACCATTTCATCGATGAAGATCTTAGTTGTAATGGTTTAATGAGATATAACTTAGCATAATTGTGGTTTGGAAAAATATGTAAAACAAAAAGACATCAATTGTTTGTTAGACATCGCAGATCTAATGATGAAATGTAGTTAATTGAACCAAATCTGTATATGTGATTTGTGCACGACTTTGATGAACAGCCATATCAAATGGTGTAATGAGGCAGTTATGTCCAAATGATGGTCGTTGGTAAATTATGTAAAACAAAAACATATTAACTTTTGATCAATCTAAATAAATTTAGATCAACTGTTCTATATTTTGTTATTACAGTCGACAATATAACATTATAAAAATATGTCGATCTAAATTTATTTAGATTGACTGTTGATAACCATGGCAACGATGGAAGTCCCAGATCCCAGTTTAGTTAATCATGTTAAACACGTATATATATTTGACAATTAACAAGACATCGATTCGCAGCATAGAGTAATAATGTATTGAAGCATCTGTGTTCTCAAGTGTGGTTTGAGAAAATATGTAAAACAGCCTTTGAATCCGTGGATAACCACGTCATTGATGAACATCACAAATCTAATTGTGTTTTGAGGCAGTTATTTAGGGAGTTTGGTTGAACAAACAAACAGAGAACTATGAAATGTGGTTACAAAGTGCAAACCATAGTATGGGAACAATTGTTTCAACTTTGGCGGTTTTTTTGGTAGAATAATTCACTATTAGTGTCCTCTTTGTTTTTGTTCGAGGTACATGAACGTTGTAATGAAGAATTATGATATTTGTTATGGATACTAACCTCTTTATCCAATCTTTATTACATTAAATTATATACTTCTACTATCTACTTCTATTACTTCTTCAGAATAAAGACGCTGTATGTGAAAAAACGCGCCCTTACTCTTCAAATAGTAGAAATATTGGTAATTATTTTAACAATGTAAGAAAACAATACATAATATAAACACCGAGTCGTCTACATGTTCTACCATCTTAACTATTGTAGTATTTGCACCTGTAAAATTTATAAATTCCTAAGATGTTGAAATATGTTCCAAAATGTTTGATTATCAAATATGGAATAATGTAATATGATATTATTATATACAATTTATATACATTATATAATATCAGATCATATTACTATAATAACAATTTTAATGGCAATGGTTTATTGTAGGGGTAATTTGCAGTAAAATAGTTATAAGATACCATAGGTACATGTAGACTGTGCATGCCACTGCAATAAACTACAATGATTATTGTTAATTTGTTACGGTTTATTTCATACGATAAAAATATAAGGAATTTTTATGACATTTAAAAAGAGAAATGCTATTATGTAATTGTGGGTTGTCATGGAGACTGTTGTCAGGGTCAGTCATGTATGACGTCATTAAATGAAGAACACTGTAGACATAAAGCATCTTTAGACATAGCGCATAATGCTCGTATTCACTTAGCAACTCTTAAAAACCCTCAACAACTCTCAGCAACTCCGTTTCACTCATTAAAGAGACAGTAAGACTGGGTTATTTTTTCAGAATTACAGTTCAACAGGATACCACCAATTGTGCATTTTATGCAGTGTTTGATGAATTTATTCTGTATCTGTACTTAAGCCATAGTGATGGTGTAACTTTGTTAACAGTGGATTATGTTTAACGAACCTACTTCTCTCGTGTGTTCTCCATTATTTAATAGCAAGTGTACGAAGCAATTGCGAATTATGAATTTAAAAATGTATACATGTATATATTCGATGTTTGAATTTCACATAAAGACATAATATATGATTATGAGTAAGCTTTGTCAACTTTATTTACCTACTTTTTCAGGTGAAATTAAGTACAACGAATTATGTAATCATAGGTACTGAGGTTCAGATTTGTAACCTGTTTTGACAAGTTCCTTCTTGTAACCTGTTATGACAGTCAAACAAATGCGCACAGAGTCGTCTATCGTGATTCCACAATGCTATTAGTCATGACAGGAATTGCAGTAAATCTCGTAATGGAACGATCTAAGTCTATCAAATAGAGCTACATCAACGTCAGATGTGACAATGTAATCACCTACCTCCCCTCCTATCTATCATCGATGACATCTGTCATTCAGATCTATCATATATCACTTTGATGTTTGGCACCAGGTAGAGCGAACGATGATAGTTCTTTTTGGTGAGTCTTACACGAGAGCTAAAAATGTGATCGTCAAAATGTAAAATGTGATTCAAGTTGTTCCGATCACCTCCAACGAACTGTATATGTTCAGGTTCTTATGAAATCGGGCTCCTGCACATTGCTCAGTTGACGATTTTGGATAAGGTTTTGTATTATTATTATGATCAGTCTGATTAAAATGTTCCCTGTTCCATGGAATGAAATGTGGAAAATATTAGATGCGGACTCGATCACTCGGGAGTTATAGGACTGTCACCGTGAAGTTTTTTTTCTACAATTTGCAGCAAAGACATAATTTCACAGATCTTCAAACATTTCTCTGGTCTTTCCAGTTATCTTTATTACAGTAACAGTTGCCCTTATTTTCATGTTCTTATTGTCAAGTTAATAAGGTTTGTTTCTAGCTCCTGACTGAGAATCAGGGTCTCCCATGTAATCACAAGACTGTTTAATTAGCTTTGAACCTTACTTAAGTCGAGCACAATTTTGGACTCGTGCTGAATCCTACAACCTCCCTCAATACCCGAGCCTGAATTTTGAGTGGAGCAAGAAATCAAACAGAAGAACATTTTATAACCTCTTGCAAGAAATAATACAGAGATCGTGTTTAGCAGTCGCCCTAAATTGTATTATTATTTACTTTATTAACAACAACAACAACAACAACAACAACAATATGCAGCAACAACAAAATGCACTGCAATACACTACATCATAACGACAACAATTACAAAATGCACATGCTTCAACTAAAAAAACACAACGCTCATAAATGTCTTTACAATCACACACTATATGCAAGCAGTATGCAAATAATGTTTCTTTTGATTCTGAGTAAATTGCAGATGCTATGAACTATCATCACAGTGAATACAGACTAGAGGGACTAAGTTTTATGTCAGTTGTACCCTGGAGGAATTACACACAGACAATGCATGCAGATCGTGTTTTACTGCTTGGTTACGCCCAGATATGTCACGGGAAGAAGAAACGAGCGTATTTTATTACATTATTACAGAACTGTAAAGAGGTATTTTACATACTTGCTTGGGACAGAATATACTCTTTAATTTTGTGACGGAGTATTCTCCCTATATATTCAATTATTCTGTGTGCTTGTGATGGGGTAATTTCTGTATACTTGAGACAAAATATTATCTTTATTCTTTGGGCAGAATATTCTCTTTATGCTTGAGCCATGAGGTTCATTTTTTGCTTGAAACACGATATTCTGTATGCTTGAGCCATGGTGTTCTTGTTCTTGTTATGCTTGAGACAGGGTGCTTTCCCTATTCTGCCAATATGATATTTTAAATACTTGGAAAGGACATTCTCTCCATGCTTGGGACAAAGTAATGTTCATATCTTTCACCCATCTTTTATATGCTTGACATAGGTTATTGCGTGCAACTTTATGTTTTTCTATCATTTAAACAGTCATTTTATGCCTGGCCACGACACACTTCTTCTGGATCAAGACATTCGTTTTATAGCAGAAGCAATATACGTGTATCTAGTATCTTTTTTCTTCTTGGCAGCAAGGTTATTCCGTGTATGCTTAAGACAAGGAATCCATGATTCCATCTTTATATTTCAACACTGTAACCAAGATTTACCTGGACGGTGTAGTTGCATGAGGCAATGTAATACTTGTGACACTTATATAAATTATATACGTGCACACACTTCACCGCATACCTGCAGCTATACCCATGGCATGGGCGAATAAAACGCAAACATGATAGTACATTTGGCAAATATGAATATGTAATAACATAAGTCAAATATATAAGTTTCAAGGTTGTTATGAAAGAAATAGCGTCAACTATACAAATATGACCTCGAACTCGAATAGATATCACGTCCTGAACACGCTTTCTCTTCTACTGAGTGACAAGCAGCAACATTGAGGGGACATGGAGTATGTGTCATTACATTTTATTTGGCTTATATATGTGCCAAAATACCATATGTGCTGAATTAAGTTCAAATCATCTCACCCGACATCTCATCCTCAAATGTCAAATCTTGTCAGTTGTTTGCTATGAAAATCGGCCCTTATACATGTACATAATTATAAAAAGACGCTGCAATTACACTTCCCATCAACATACGCTGCAATTACACTTCCCATCAACATACGCTGCAATTACACTTCCCATCAACATACGCTGCAATTACACTTCCCATCAACATACGCTGCAATTACACTTCCCATCAACATACGCTGCAATTACACTTCCCATCAACATGTACAGTATATACTATTAAACACTTCCAACCCAAATCTGCCTTATAAATGCTATAGATGTGTTTCAGAATTTACGTGTGACTTGTTGGTGCGGGCTATCCGCGGTTCATTGTCTGATTTTCGATGAATTTCACAACTTCTTACCTTTATATTGTCACTGTACTAAACCTGTTAGCATTAACATGAAACTGTCAGTACTTCCTGACTATACAACACCTCTGTTAACATTTGCTATATATGACTTATACTCTATGTCCCTTTATATTGTAAAACTAGAATGAAGCACGAACTAGTGACAACAACCATGTGTTTGTTAAATGGTAAACGTGTACCTATTTACCGGTAGCACCTGTCACTCACAACCTTCTTCCTTCTACTAGGTGATCATTGACGTTGATTCGATGGTTATTAAATTATGAGACATTCCTAGTAAAAATGAGACAATAAAACTAAATAATATTGGCGTAGACGACAGCATATATATCTCGATTCCGAATTATTGATATTTTCATAAAACAGAATTGATGATTGTCCTTACTCAACACTTAATCAATCCGTTTTTTTATACAATTTTTCCCAAACAAAACCAAATCAGTTAAAGACACATAAGCATTTTTTGATGTAACGTTATAACAGGTAATGTATCTAGTGTAAGATGATATTGCTATAAACGCCCGCTAACGACCATTATGATAAGACAAGGTAACATTAAGCTTATGAAAAAGTTAAAATGTGACAAATATATATGTCCAAGTTAAGACAGACATTATGTTGAAATCATGTACTGCTTTGGGCAAAGTAAACACACTGTAGGTACGATAAACTTGATGAACATCTGCAGGGTGACAGTTTACTTTGGTGACATCCATTACCTTTTAATAAACGAACAGATACCTATAGAGCATTATTCTGAAACAAGATCTTCATTTTATTCAACGGCAAATATAAACACCGAAATGTCAATATTATAACTAAAAACGTTATTTTACTATTACTATTGCTACTAAGAACTTTTAGAACAACATCATCTACAACAACAACAACAACAACGACGACGACGACGACGACAACTACTACTACTACTACTGCTACTACTACTACTACTACTACCACCAATATTGCTGCTACAACTACTACTATCACTGCTACTACTTCAATTAGTACGATACTGCTACTACTATTACTGCTGCTATTATCACAACTACAATACTATATATTTTGTACTTATCATATATTGCCACTGTAATTACCACTATCATTATTGCTATTAGCATTATACACAACATTGCATCTCCAAAGATTCATTTTACCACAATGTACTTTTACTTTATCATTACTTTTATTTCTGTAAATAATACTTTATTTCTTAGAGTATCCTTTACTGTTCATCAGAACGTAGTCGAAGTCATCTTATATAACAATACTTCATCTTCACATTCCACATACAAAAAGCCGGATGCAAAGTTGTTGATAGCAATAATGTATAATGTAACCCAGAAAATATGGTTCCAATATACACGATGTCAGTTACGTTCTGCTTCCGTCAACCAAATGTAGTAAAGTTGATGTAAAATGCAATTGCCTGTTGAGAAATCTAGGATGTTATTTCTGTCAACGTGTCATATTCGAGACGAGTGATATGACGTTAATGACACGGGAGACTCATGAACAACTTTATTTAGATTTTTATTTTTGAAAAAATAAATACACCTGCACGTATGAAATGAGTATACATGTATATGTATGTAACGGACATGCTTTTCACAAAGGAAGATGTTGCCGTGACAAAGATTGATGGTCGTTTTTCGTTTGTCAAATCTTCCCCCACAACGTCACGTTCTAACGATAGATCATTATTAATGCTACTTCACGACCATGATGCATATCACATTTGATGGATTGAAAGCTAAGAACGTTTATAACTTGTTTGTATTCTTCTTATTTGCGTATCGACAGCCATTCCTATACTTTGAAAGTAAAAATCAGATAAAGATGAAAGCAAGTTTATTTTACACAGACGTTCAACGTTTCTAGCAGTAAGCCATTTCAGATTATTATCAAAATCGATATTTAATAATTTAATGGTATTGAATTATGATTGGCAAATACATTTGCTTTGAGCTTTTAATGGCTTTATAGTATAATCAATAATGAGGTTTATTGTCTTTGAAGAGCAGTTACTCACAATAAAATATGTAAAACTGTTGAAAAATGTTGCCATTTATCTTAAACACAATTTACCTGTAAAATGCTACGTCACCTGTACATGTGCTCGATATTTCCTTCATTTTTGTACTCTTGGTCATTTGGCCACACATACTGAATAAAACTCAACTCTCATCTCTCTCTGAAAGTGGCAGACATAAGAAAAGCAAGATGTCCTGCATAACAAATTCTTTGTTGTAAAATAAAGGACGCTGTAACAAACCAAGATAAAGTGGGGAATTGTTATTATACATTGTATCCTATTAAACCAGAGTTATGCACTGCTAACAGTGGTTGAAATACATTTTGGATGCATATGTGAGTTATTTTCAGAATAGTTCGTGACGCCCTCCACGCCAGTGATATATCGTACATCAACAACATTGTAGGCATGCTCCTCGTGTTATAAAGTAACATGTTTCTCAGAATCATCTCAAAGTCTACCATAGGTAAAATGATATTACGTTCACTTAGTGTTAGTAAAATATATACATGTATACATGAACTATATTTCGCACACATAATGAACAATGTAGCTATATGTTCAGTATTTTAACATTACGTATTTCAATAAAAGTATTTATATCAGACTAGACCTGCTTACCCAAAACTGTTCACCTAGTGTAAGTAAAATATATACATGTATACATGAACTATATTTCGCACACATAATGAACAATGTAGCTATATGTGTTTCAGTAACAGTATCTACTTACAGAGTGATTTACTTACAAACCATATTTACACCCGAAGTAAGGATATAGGTAAAATTATGCTCACCTTGCATGTACATGGAGAGTGAAAATATTTATTAACAACATCATTTATCATAATCATTTACTTACACGAACATTCATCTCCAAAATAAAGAACGTATACTGTATACTCATTGCGGACTATTCTCGTCCATTCTCGTCAAGTTTCCTCACCAATGGCTACTTTGATATAGAAATGTATCCCACATTGTTATTTCTCACATTCCACCTGATGAAGGAGTAAGTATATACTTCGAAACGTCTTGTGTTTTCACATGAAATAAGTTGTTATCCAGAAAATCCTCCTGTTCGTATACTGAAGTAAGTAAAATATGTTTACATGAGTGTTCGTGAAAAGTGTAGGTATGCAAGGTAAAATGAAATTTCAAAATATAATTAATTTTTAATATACATTTACGTTCCTCTCGATTTCAACGAATTCACTAAGTGTAAAAAGTAACAGGAATATTTTTTTTATTTAACCAAAAGACCAAAAGAGAGAGACAATTAATAATAATAAAAACACATTCTTACTACATGTTCTGAGGATTTGAGAAACTGTGGCTGACCTGACCATGACCTTTGACAGCGAGGTCAGCGTAACCTTTGAACTTTCATCTTGACCAATGAGGAAGCTCAGACGTTTTGACGTTTTGATTACCCTTAGTGTGTAAAGTTGCAGGATGTCTGGAAAACTCAAAGCAGAACGCAACTAGAATATTTCATTTTCACGCAGATTTCATGGGGATTTGTTTGGAGATGTGAAATTTTGTCACTTAAGTGAAATTATTGAAGAAATCCAGATTAAAACATGCAAATTTTGTTTTTTAATCAGGGAAAATATTCTTGTTTCATTATGGTTCTTGGTAAATGTGGCAGATTCCCTCTTCAACTTACTTATATGACAAGGACAATTAAATTTTAACTCTTTCCAAGTTTAGATTATCTCATCAGTTTTACTTAATGTTTAAGTATTTGGAATAATCTCTTTACGCATTACATGGACATCTCATATCATTAATATTTTATCTAAAATTGGGTTTAGTTTTATTTTGATTTCTTAAGATATTGGAGATGTCAATGGTTTTAGTTCTGTCTTTAAGGAAAGATTGTCTGACAACCCCTCAAACGATTCACATTCGTAATTATATACTTTTCAAGTCTTTCCTCAGCATTGAAGAATATCTCAGTTTTTATATCCTCTTTATTTAAAACTTAGTTCAGAAACTGTTAGATATAACAAAGTCTCGTATGATGTCCTTTTTGTATAAATAATTGTATAATTGAACATGAAATACATGTTTTATTTTACTGTGAAGCTTACTTCTATATAAGAAATATATTTTTTGATAATATTTGGAACATCATTTATAACAACATACTTTTGTTAATCTCATGTATTCATCACATATAAATGTTATAAATACTTTTTTGCATACTTTTATAACATGCGAGGGGAAAAGTCTGATATCTGACATATACTTTTCCGACAGCTGCATCACATAAAATCTTTAAATTGTCACCCAGTTTTAAAAATAAAAATGTTCATGAGTTCTCCGACATTTCTTCAATGTTGGAATATTCATTAGTTAAGGTTTATGTTATAATTATGAGATATTGCCATCATTTATTCTCACTTTGGATAATATTCTTTTAACACAGTTCTCGAGTTTATTTAAATACAATAAATATTTTGTGTCTCTGGTACAGTTTAAGTGCAAACTTATTTTTTCAAATATTTTTTTCAATGAAAAAAAGAAAAAAGAAGGAAAATCGATGTGAATTAAAGATAGGAATAAGAAAGAAGGGCAGAGAAATGGGTAGACAAGGAAACCATACAACGTCCAAACCTGCAGGATAAGAACAGATGGATTTCCAATATATAATGAAGTCAACACAGCTGTTTTTAAAACACAGACAACATGTACTGGACATATAATTAATATAATAATAATATAATTGTCCGTTACTGTGTGGTGAAATATAGACAATATAAGACGAATCACTGGACATTTTATGGACATAAATAATGATACAAGTATATACGATGCTGCTTGTGAAACTACAGGATAGATTTTGAAAAGTGACTTTCACAAACATAACGACAAAATACGAGCTTATGGTAGATAAATATATAAAACATAGTAACACATACACCAATATTTTTCAAAATTAGGTGAAATAATTATAAAACGCCTGTTACCTGAAATGTATCGATGATACTTATTTTATTTTAACTATCATAGGGCTATAACTTCAGATAAAACGCCGATTTCTGGTAAGATTAAATAAGAAACAAATGACACAGGTGGGTTAATACCGATGCTAGATATAAGTAAAACATAAATGTTTGAGAGGAATTCTTGAACTTGACATAATGAAACAGACGGGATATTTATGGATGAGCAATGTTGAATAAAGAAATTGATCATCCATAAATATATCTTGTCTTCTTCAAGTAAAACATATCTAACACAGATAAATAAACATATCCTAGGTGAAATACAGGTAAAGGCGTTTAACCTAACCTTTGTCTTGATCCTATGACACGCAAATGTATGATATGTTATAAAAATCCCAAGGTAATATATCCTCGTTTTACCTGTCTGAAACCATGATATTTATATACATCATAGAGAACCTAGGTTAAAGGACCACAGCCCTCTGTACCTTCTACATCATATACTAAGGTATCTACCTGTAATGTATGTAATAAATCACGTCCTTACATGTGCAACCCGAGATTAACAACGTTGATTGATATGAGGGCCACATGTTTACATAAACACATGGGTAACATTGTTTAACATTTCTAAATGCATGTTATATGTCTGTACACGTTGTTGTGTTGAAGCATATTTACGGTTAATTTAGTTTCCTAGTTAAAAGGGTAATTTTGGTTGAAAGCCTCTGTATCTGTCTGACATAACACGAGCATCTCCATACGTGTAGGATTGTGTAATGACGTGCAGTGACAGACAAGACTGTTTATTAGCGTTAGATGAAGCTATAATGCATTATGAATTACAAATGTTGATCACTGTCTTGACGGGGAACTTCTTCAAACGTGTGAAATGTCACAAAAGCATTTTAATTAATGGCTAAAAGGTGACTTTGTATTATATGCGTGGATGATTGTTCTCTATTCAAAGCAAAAGAAAAAGTTAGAAAAGAACTAAGCTACAGAAGTGCGTCAATGGTTTAAGTTTAAAAGCATGCGTCTTAATTATACCATAAAACGTTAAAAAATCATTGTTAAAACGTGTAGCAAAGTGACGCCAATGTTGACATGAAATGATGTCATCATAATGACCTGTCCAACTCGCGGTACTATTGGGTACATAGCAGAATGCAATAAATGATTTAATAATTAATTATGAATGTTAAAAACCAAGTTGATAGCAGAATATGTATATGTGTACATATAATAGTCTATCCACTTATCAATATAATGCGATGTTACCTAGGGCAAGAGTTATAATACGAATTGTGATCATTGAACAGTACAGGTGGGTACCTGGTACCAAACGTCTCTGGCTTCCCGTGTATAGTATACTGATCCAGTGCAGACATTACAACGTATTCATGAGTGTTATCATTCTCTTCCCACAGAGGTTACTCACTTCAGGTACAAAGCTCTGTTGGAAGAGAATGGTTTGTTATCAGATTTCACATCTTACAACACAGCAACACACGTGGGTAGCAGGTAGAGATAGATGAGCACAATGTACGTATCATGCACATATGAATAACGTTAAATGTTTGTGATTAGATTTTAATATTACCATATATCAGTTCAAATCGGTAGGAATCGTGGATGAATAACAATAATAAATGTCCAAAACGACTTGGCGCGTAGTTAATCATTACATTTGAGAGGTCTCCCTCATCCATATTCAGGAACGTAATCATCAGGGTGATTAGAGTTACGCAGCGATACAGGTGGAAAGTTAGGATTGAAATATCTTTATAAAGGGCACATCCCGAGTCCTTGTCAAGTAGTAGCGGATTAACATATGTTATAAGTTATGTTGTTTGAAGAGCTGTATATTATAAACTATGGAACGGATAATGGTACAAACGTTTACACATCAGTCTACGCTTGGCATGTTTCAGTCCCGGACCTAAAGGTGACCCACCCGTCATTCCTATAGACCACCAGAGATGCGTAGCTATGAAGCGGGAGACCCGCCGTATGGAGGTGCCCGTCCCCTACTTCTGCCACCCCAAGGACCCCGCTGGTATCCCCATGCCCCAGCAACTGGACCAACAGATTATGTACATGATGATGAGGCTCCAGTGGTAAGCTTCTGCCTTATATTTTATCTTAAGGAGCGTCTAAGTGATGGTTTTGGTGTTTCATTTACATTTCAGTTTCATTAACTTGATATCTAAATTTATTGAATTTATACGATAAGCAGTGTACTAGTCGCAATCTGGTTTGAATAACTTTAAAGGGGCAGTAGCACGTTTTTTCGCTGAAATAAGTCGATTAAATGTATTTGAAAAATATTGTCACCAACAGTAAAACACCCTCCTCTCTTCGGAAAATCAAGTTAAAAAATGAGTGTACATGGTTCCGTAAAGCCATGTAAATCGTTTTTGACATTCGAAATAATACAATGTGTTCACAATAAAGTGGCCGCCATGCAATTGTTGCTTTATACGCAACACCATTATTACCACACCGGATAATTGGTTTGAATAATAAGGTGTTTTACCGTCGAAAGTAAATATATAAATGACATAGACGATCATTATAAATGGGAAATTGTAAAAACACGCTACAGCTCCTTTAAGATAATAGACGTTTCATCCATTTCTCAACATAAACCATCCAGTTCTGTCTCACTCCTAAAGCATTCCTAAGAATGGTATACACGTATCCATACAGGTCTGGCTACAGAGTGTGCACCAAGAAGATCTCCGTACCCACACACAGGTATGTTCCTGTTCCGGTTTGCTGCCGTGGATGGCAGAGAGGCCCGACAGGAAAATGTGACACGCGTAAGTGCCTTTTAAATTCTTCCTTTGAAATGAAATGGAGATGTAATGTTACCAATAGTGTAGGTCCTACATTACATCAAACAAAGACCCTTGTTCAGCTAACGTTTTGTGAACTTAGACCTACTAATACAATAATTATTCCATTAAGAGGAAGGACCTTCGCCAGGTGTAGAATAGAAACTGTGAGACCTAATTTACAACAACGCTTCATCTTAATTATTTCCTCGTCATAAATATATTGTACATAAAGCTGCAGAATTTCTGCCACGCAGATGTGAAATGTATTCAGTGTACTGAACTTCTGATGATTTAAGAGAATGTTGAATTAATTTTGAGGGACTCATAGGTGCATGATGCAGTACAATAGACATGCTTGCACGTTGAACATCCTCTTTATATGCTTGGTGGGGCCCCAATGTTTCCGTCTCTCACTTCAACAGCCGATCTGTGTATTGCTAGATTGGTCATCTTGTATTCTTTACTGCATGATGCTACCAATCACAAATCATCTCTGTTTTGTAGCTGCGTTCACCCCACCCAGTGCACTGACGGGCCCCTGTCTGAACGGAGGAGTGTTGAAGAAGAACGGCAAATGCTGCTACTGTCCCCCGGGATTCTCCGGTCCTCTCTGTCAGCACACCACGCCTCCCTCACGATCTGGCTCTCCCTTCCCCTCGGGCAAACCCTTCAGACCTCCCCCAGTAAGACCAACCATGAGCGTCTTACCTCTTCAGATCAGGAATCGAGTCAACCAATTGCTGCAATTGAGGAAAGAATCAAACAGTGGAAAGGCTCCCACCAACAGACCAGTTCCAATTACTCCTACACTGGTCAAAAAGCTTACAGATAACAAAAGTCCAGTACCTATAAACACAGCTTTTATCAACAATCTTCCTAGGAGACCACACAGGCCAGTAACCTCGGTTGTCAACACTGCCAGTATCAACAATGTCAGGAACCAACCAGTGCGTCCACCAACCAATACAGCCTTCATAAACCAAGTACCAACAAGAAACACACCTCCTCGCAGAATCCCGGTTAACACTGCCTTCATCAACCAATTGCCCAAGAAGGCTCCAACTCCAAGAAGAATCCCTACAAATACTGCTTATATCAACCAGGTACCCACTCAGAACCAAACCCCTCGCAGAATTCCCGTTAACACCGCATTTATCAACCAACTTCCTAAAATAAATCCAACACCACGTAGAATCCCAACAAACACTGCGTACATCAACCAACTCCCTACAAGGAATCTTAAACCAGTAAGACGCCCCACAAACACAGCATACATTAATCAAATCCCGCAAAGGAACCCAACTCCACGCAGACTGCCAACAAACACAGCGTACATCAACCAACTTCCAAGGAACACTGCACCTCGCAGAGTCCCTGCAAGCATCGCCTACATCAACCGTCGTCCACAGCAGCCTGTAGCGAGACCACCTCTGAAGACCGCTAACATCAACCCATACGTCAACCCAAGACCTTTGAGGATTACAGTCAACACTGCACATATCAACAAACTGCCACAGATCGACCCACGTAGAAACAGGCCAGTTGTAAACACTGCTTTCATCAACCAAGTTCAAACAGGGATAATGCGACCTGTCCCGACGCCTCGCCAGACTGCATTTATCAACAGACTACTGCCAAGGATTCCGCCAAACTCTCCCAGACCTGTTATTGCCCCTCCGGTTGTAGTAGCTCCGGTCCTTGGGGTCAACCCAATGTTCAACCCAACTGCTGTCAACATTGTGCCGCCAATGCCAAGAATCAACCCTGTTCAACTACCAGTCGTCAAGACAACACCTTTACAGACGCCAGTTGACTCAACAGAAGACCAAGTTGTAGAAGTTGTAGAAGTTGTAGAAGAACCAGAACCAACAAAGGAAGATAACCCAGACACTGTTCCACCTACAGAAGGTCCTCAAGTCCCAACTCAAGGTCAGCTGCCAGGAATACCTCGCCAGGATACCCCGGCAATTAGTAAGTACTTAAAGCTCCAACTTAACTTGTGATAATATTACTATTAAATGAAGCATCTCTTAATCATTGTACTCAACGTCATTGAGTCCAAGGTAATCAAGGTTGCCGATAGCATCATTCTTACTAAACTGATGACCATGAACGATATTGTAAAGGACAAAATATGACGTTTAACTTGAATTTTCCACAACATCCCTTCTTTGAGTATTGATTATACAGCACTCTTTTGAACTCTCAGTGAATCCCATTGGTTTAAGTTTAATGTTCTTCACTCATTTTCTTCAAGATGAGTTGATAAATGTTATCATTATCAACATAAATGAAAACACGTTTTAGCTTTTTTCCAAATCGAGTATTGACTAATTCCTCACGATGACGCCCTGGTTTGTGTACTCCAAGGGACAAGGGTCAAGCTGAACAAATTTTAAAATTCTGACTTGAGTCATGCAAATATGAGTGTGGCCTCAGTCCTATACGACACTGTCTGTTTTCTTCTCAGGCCCCGAGGCTCAATGCCAGAGAATCCTCGAAGTTGGCGTCACTCGCTGCTTCCGGGACGCCGGCATCCTCGCTGGACCCAGGGACATCTTCAACCCCCAGAACCCGGAAGTTGCTAGGAGCATTTGCAGGTGAACATTATGACATTTGGACACAATATTTCCGCATGATGCATGTATTTTTGTTAAACATGTAGTTGGTTTGGCAACAGTGTCGGCACAAACTTCCAAATTCTGTTTCTGTTACGTTTGGTTTCACGGATGGAACAAAAAACATTTGCAAGAATCATGTCACAACCGCAAATAATACTGCTCTCATTATGTTATCTATGAATCCAAAGGAAAAGTTGTTAAAACTTCTGAATCGTGTGACGAACTGACGAACAGACGAACATTTTCGACTTTTTGAAAATATACTAGCTTTCATAGATAACATATTTATATTTGGCGATTCCTGTAGTATTTGTTTCTCACAAGGCCAGTGATGGAACCAGGAGTAGAATTTTATAAAAGGATGTGTACATTTATTCCCATGACAACGTATGGGTTCCTTCAGAGATTAGATAATGAACCATTGTCCTTCTATTGACAACACCAAGCTATCTGTGTGTACCAGTAATGTAAATATTTGTCCTTCTATGGACAACACCAAGCTATCTGTGTGTACCAGTAATGTAAATATTTGTACTTCTATGGACAACACCAAGCTATCTGTGTGTACCAGTAATGTAAATATTTGTACTTCTATGGACAACACCAAGCTATCTGTGTGTACCAGTAATGTAAATATTTGTCCTTCTATGGACAACACCAAGCTCTCTGTGTGTACCAGTAATGTAAATATTTGTACTTCTATGGACAACACCAAGCTATCTGTGTGTACCAGTAATGTAAATATTTGTACTTCTATGGACAACACCAAGCTATCTGTGTGTACCAGTAATGTAAATATTTGTACTTCTATGGACCACACCAAGCTATCTGTGTGTACCAGTAATGTAAATATGTGTACTTCTATGGATCACACCAAGCTATCTGTGTGTACCAGTAATGTAAATATTTGTACTTCTATGGACCACACCAAGCTATCTGTGTGTACCAGTAATGTAAATATTTGTACTTCTATGGACCACACCAAGCTATCTGTGTGTACCAGTAATGTAAATATTTGTCCTTCTATGGACCACATCAAGCTATCTGTGTGTACCAGTAATGTAAATATTTGTACTTCTATGGACCACATCAAGCTATCTGTGTGTACCAGTAATGTAAATATTTGTACTTCTATGGACCATACCAAGCTATCTGGGTGTACCAGTAATGTAAATATTTGTCCTTCTATGGACCACACCAAGCTATCTGTGTGTACCAGTAATGTAAATATTTGTACTTCAATGGACCACACCAAGCTATCTGTGTGTACCAGTAATGTAAATATTTGTCCTTCTATGGACCACACCAAGCTATCTGTGTGTACCAGTAATGTAAATATTTGTACTTCTATGGACCACTCCAAGCTATCTGTGTGTACCAGTAATGTAAATATTTGTACTCCTATGGACCACACCAAGCTATCTGTGTGTACCAGTAATGTAAATATTTGTCCTTCTATGGACCACATCAAGCTATCTGTGTGTACCAGTAATGTAAATATTTGTCCTTCTATGGACCACATCAAGCTATCTGTGTGTACCAGTAATGTAAATATTTGTCCTTCTATGGACCACATCAAGCTATCTGTGTGTACCAGTAATGTAAATATGTGTACTTCTATGGACCACACCAAGCTATCTGTGTGTACCAGTAATGTAAATATTTGTCCTTCTATGGACCACATCAAGCTATCTGTGTGTACCAGTAATGTAAATATTTGTCCTTCTATGGACCACATCAAGCTATCTGTGTGTACCAGTAATGTAAATATGTGTACTTCTATGGACCACACCAAGCTATCTGTGTGTACCAGTAATGTAAATATTTGTCCTTCTATGGACCACATCAAGCTATCTGTGTGTACCAGTAATGTAAATATTTGTACTTCTATGGACCACATCAAGCTCTCTGTGTGTACCAGTAATGTAAATATTTGTACTTCTATGGACCACACCAAGCTTTCTGTGTGTACCAGTAATGTAAATATTTGTACTTCTATGGACCACTCCAAGCTATCTGTGTGTACCAGTAATGTAAATATTTGTACTTCTATGGACCACACCAAGCTATCTGTGTGTACCAGTAATGTAAATATTTGTACTTCTATGGACCACATCAAGCTATCTGTGTGTACCAGTAATGTAAATATTTGTCCTTCTATGGACCACACCATGCTATCTGTGTGTACCAGTAATGTAAATATTTGTACTTCTATGGACCACATCAAGCTATCTGTGTGTACCAGTAATGTAAATATGTGTCCTTCTATGGACCACACCAAGCTATCTGTGTGTACCAGTAATGTAAATATTTGTCCTTCTATGGACCACACCAAGCTATCTGTGTGAACCAGTAATGTATATATTTGTACTCCTATGGACCACACCAAGCTATCTGTGTGTACCAGTAATGTAAATATTTGTACTCCTATGGACCACACCAAGCTATCTGTGTGTACCAGTAATGTAAATATTTGTACTTCTATGGACCACATCAAGCTATCTGTGTGTACCAGTAATGTAAATATTTGTACTTCTATGGACCACATCAAGCTATCTGTGTGTACCAGTAATGTAAATATTTGTACTTCTATGGACCACACAAAGTTTTCTGTGTGTACCAGTAATGTAAATATTTGTACTTCTATGGACCACACCAAGCTATCTGTGTGTTCCAGTATTGTAAATATTTGTCCTTCTATGGACCACACCAAGCTATCTGTGTGTACCAGTAATGTAAATATTTGTACTTCTATGGACCACACCAAGCTATCTGTGTGTACCAGTAATGTAAATATTTCTACTTCAGTCAAGGCAAACGCCTCCAACCCTGTATAATGGCTGGCGAGACGGCATGTGGACAGGGCATGAGAGTCATCATCACCAGGAGAATGCTGTCTTCCTTGCTTAACGCCATTGGAAGTCTGTGTACATCTGTTCCCATGACAACGCAGAACAGGAAGCTCTGTATCAATGGAGGAAAGCCAGCCAACCAAGACGGTCGACAAGTCTGTGACTGCCCTCAGGGATTTGGTGGCGAACTTTGCGAAATACGTAAGTTCTCTGAAAAACCCATTTCAAGAACCAACATTAATTGGAATACACATCCTTTCACATTGGCTAAATGCTAATATCGATTCGTTAAACGATGAAAGACATTAAGCCCACGCATAAGCATCATTGGCATTTAACATTGCTGTCAATCTAGGTCGAGTTGGCTCTACCTATATCCCAGCAGGGTAGTATTCGAATACATCAAGTCTTAAATAAGCCAGTAGTGGAAACTGGCAAGAGTTATGCCTTGCGTAGGGAAGTTGGAGA
Source organism: Gibbula magus (assembly GCA_936450465.1). NCBI lineage: Eukaryota > Metazoa > Mollusca > Gastropoda > Trochida > Trochidae > Gibbula > Gibbula magus. The sequence continues at coordinate 36,429,944 of OW388293.1, forward strand.
AAGGGAGGTAACGTATTTATGAAAGAAAATGGATCGATTGTTACTTGTCTCAGTCATATTGAAGGTTCTTCTTAAACTTGCTGTTTTTAATCTGCACGACATCTTGAACCAATTTCAGAGATTGACAGATGGGGAACACGAGGGTCGCCGTAACTTCCTTAGTGACTTATCATCGCCTTAGTTTTTTTTGTTAAAGGAGGCCCTGGATACTCTAGCTTAAAATCAATTAAACTACTTCCTGTGATTGTTTATTGCCCTGGTAAAAGACAAAGACATAACATGAGGAAATAAGAGCATTTGTGATGTCGGTATTTTACCAAAGAGTGAGAAGGCATGTTCATTCTCTATGAAAGTTGAAACAGTTACTCTAAGTGTGTCAGGAACTCTTTGACCTGCATAGTCCGAAGAACTAGGCAACTCACTGCCGTCTTCTGGATTCTTGTTCGACATTTGTAGCCCTAAGAATTCTTAATTTTAATCGTTGTACATATGTCAACGGTGAATTCGTATTGCTCCATTTACGCTGTCTGAAACCAGTACTACTCCAATACCAAGTCTGTGAAGGGCATTTAGAAGTGGCATACACAGTTGTTTCTGTTCTTACTACAATACAATTAAACGTTTTATTGCACCCTTGTTTAAACCAATCGTCAAATCAGTGTTTGGTTAGGCTGTATCAAAATTTCATTGTTATCGTTACAATACTGTCTGTAATGATATTGCCCATGTCATTATCATGTTAACGAAACGTATATTGAGTCCATATTGGACAATACCTAGCCCTCCGTCTCCTTGTGAGAAACATCACTTTATTGTTATTCCCTGAACTGTGAGGTTCTCCGTATTCCAGCCATCTGTGTACCAGCCTGTGAGAACCAGGGTTTGTGTGAGAGTGTGGATGGCTCAGCCAGATGCGTGTGCAAAAGTGGATTTTATGGAGAGAGATGTGAAAACGCAGGCAAGTATATAATCCTTAGAAGAGAAAGTGTTTAAAGAGATAATATCAAATGGGTTATGTATTGTGCAGACATAATTCAAGAGCACATTGAAGTTTCTTACCACAAAAATACAGGAGTTCTGTCGATTCGTTTCTTAGTCTTTTTTAGCAAACGACAATCACATTTCATAACAGTTTGATAACAAATCACACATATTTCTAAGAGATATCCTGTTGAAGATATGAAATATGTTTATTTCTTTTCAGATGTACCAGTCACCACTGTGACGGACCCAAAACCAGGTACGGTTGCAATCGATTTTAGAAGATCATTTATCATATCAACATTTTCAATTAAAATAGCTTTCAAACGAATGCATAAATACATGAACATTTAAATTGGCAACAAGTAATATAATATAGATATCTACTACAAATAAGGCATTCACTTCATATTTTATATATTTTTATTTTTATCATGTAAAATGAAATGTAAGTATTAAAGTCTACCTTGTGGGATATTTTTCAGTTGACCCCCCAACGCATTCATTGGAAACAAGTCCAAATCCAGGTACTTTAAATAATTTTCTTTCACAACATCCATGGATTATCAAAGCATATTTTGAGATTATCCAATAATCGTTTCATGGTATGATGTCAAGTGTATCAATCATGAAAGGCCAACTGGATGGGTAGACTTAGATTGTGCTGTTGAAGATTCATCTTGGGTTGAATGGAGAAAGGGTCTTTTAACCCCCTCAAGCTTCACAGCCCTTGAGTACTGACTAAACATTCAATGTTCCTTCAGTTTATATAAGCATATTCACAATACTGCTGCTACTTACTTTCAAACATATTTATTTCATTGATATTTTAAAATTCTTCATCCGATTCCCATATTTCCTTAACAACTCTTTCGGTTTTCCATAATTTTTTATCACATATAATCACACTTCAAAAGTGAAATCTATTCTATATTCTCTTACACATTTCTTTATTTCAGTGCCAGTCACAAAGATTAAGAACAATGCTCAAAAGATCACTCATGATGGCGAAAAGGAGAAAATCGACCAAGAAACGAGTGTGGCTCAAATGGATATTTTCGGCTACCCTCTGTGGTTTGTTCTAGCAATCATCCTGGGTCTTTTCGGCTTCTTGTTGGTAACGTTCATCTCATGCTGCCTGTGTCTCCGATGCAAACGTCAAAAGAGAAACTTCGAAGTGACAAAAGAAGCCGTCAAAATGCCGGTGATGGACAATGTTTACACTGTCGGGGTTGTCCCCCCTGTTTATGAGGCCAAGGGGATTCCCCCTCTTTCATACGAAGAGGCCAAAGGGGAGACAATCCGGGGTCTTGCTAAAGATTTGGAAAAGGAAGTGACAGAGGAGAAAAAGGAGGAAGAGAAATAAGAGGTTAGAAGGTATGTTGTATAACTGTTACATTCCACTTTTAAACTTATTTGGACCACATGGTTGGCAAAACAAATATGTGTCAAATCTACACTATATATCTATTTTATGTAAAGTATTGTCTCAAAAGTTCAAATTCCAAACATAAGTGCCAACATTCTACTTTCAATTAGCTCTGATCTGGTCCAAGCAAAGTTAAAACTGGTTATTGGTAAAAATATTACTTCATTATATTCATTTCTTTACCGGCAAAGACAAAAACATCACAATTCAATAAATGACCATAGTTATGTGATGACATGAACAATTATATATGACCTCATGATTCTTCTTTAATAGCACTTTCTATAACAACAATGTAGAGTTCCTATGTCTGCCCTGAGGGGTATATTTTGGCATCCTCTTCGAGTAAGTTTCTGCAAAAATACCCCAATTGTACCGTTAAAGGGTAAGTTCTATCACCGATGTATCGGCAGCATCAACCATCTTGGTTTCTTGGCATTATGAGAAATGAAAAGGTGCTATATTTAAAAAAAATTAATAAAAGAAAATCTACAATGATAGAATTTTCACATAGTAACACATAACAAAAAATAAACAGTTTGCTGTAAGGCCGTAGCGAAGTTTTCCCAACTCACAGCGCTGATGAATGGCTTCAGTTCTCATTGATTTTATTTTCAACAAATGTGTGCTTGTCTTTATCAAGTTGTGAATTATAAAGTCATCAACATCTTTCAATTTTACTTTGTTTTAATCATGTATTAATAGCATATATGTGTAAATGGAAATACCCTCTTGAATTTCGTTTCCACAAAAGATACCCAGATAAAACCCTCCATTTAAGTAAGATTTATGAACTGACAGTTTTATTGTATTCCAGAGCAAGAAGAAGAGAAAGAACATACTTACATCTGTAGCCGACAGTGCCTTGTTAGAACTGGTTCCATGGGTTAAAATGTTTATGGAAACACTGCTTTACGAGACACGACAGTGATATTCTTATAATCAAGCCATTAAACGAGATCTGTTTTATACAATGAATGTGCTAGCTGAAGTTTTGTAATGTGTTACCAACAATTGTATTGTACTGAATAGTTTTAAGAAATAAAAAATTGGTTGTTTGTTGAGTTTTATCATTGCATCATTGCATGTGGCTTGGTTGAGTTGGGGTACTGTAACTTGAAACATTAATACCCCAGTTATACCTAATGTGTGGCTTTATTTCATGAATGTTCACAATAGGAATTCACATTCAACACATCAATTAACAATTGGTTTGAACCCAGAAGTTTGATATTTACATTTTAGAGCCAAATCAAGCTCTTTATCTGAAATTATTATCTCTTTGAGAGGCATATATTTTCATTTTAGCTCATCCAGCCTTATGGTATGGCAAGGTCTCCCAAAGTCTGCATTTTCAAATGCTCCTTCTCTAAATGATTGTGTTTTATGGCAAATGGATATTAGACTACCTACTATTATTCAGACTATATCTGGATTGTCTCTGGGGTCATAGGGTAATGCCCTGAAAATAGAGCCATTGGCTCTGTAGCTCAACAGTTTTTGGATGATTCATTATCCCAGGTTGAAGACTTACAAATTATTGAAGAAGTTTTTACAGTATAGAACCTCTATTATGGTTTGTATTGTTACTCAATTTCCAGTTTATAATGCACATGGTCAGGGTATGTCTACAAAAAAATTCACAATTGACCTTTTTTGCCTTTTTTTAAAAACAATTTAACTCAATGCCATCACTTCCTGTACGTTTGCTCTCAAAACTCACCGTATTGAAATGCTGTTTCAATGCAGCTTATAACATGTCAAAATCAGACTAACGATTGTGAAATATTGAGATAGCCATTTGATGGGTTTTGTCAAGATTTTATGTCTTCAAATACTAACCATCCAAAACCAGTTGAGCTACAGATCACATGGCTGAGAAGGCTCTGTGAAAGTGGGCAAAGGGCTCTGATTCCTCCAACACCTTCTTCACCCCACTGCTCTATTCCAGGTTTCTTGGGTTCTATGTATCTTAGGAAGCCTACCCTGCATGTTCCACCAGGGGAAGTATTACAGCTGATGTGACTATGCCACACTATAAGATAGTTGAACACAGAACTTTGTTCTCTACAGCAGTGTATGGAATAAGGTCCATATGACAGCCCATAGCCTGGTGACTTCGAGGTGTTTCGCTTACATTTACTTTAATAATGGACAAAATCATAAGTTTGGGTACGTAATAAGCAAGGTTTATTTCATACACTTAAAAGATAAATAGTTGCGATTGTAAAATTTCTAGGATTCATTGTTATTCAACATCCACAAATTTTATAATAGGTTAAAACCAACAGCATTAGAATCAAGGATACACCAAAGTCATGTTACAATGTAACAGTGCATTTACTCTTTTGTCCTTAGTAAAATATACAAATTTTAGAAATTCCTTTCAATGAAAATGCATGAACAAACTTTTAAAACTAGCCACAAGTTATTAGCTGTTAAAAGGCTTCACTTCATACAGAGTTATCTATAAAATAGAACCACGGCTTCTGTAGCTCAATGAGGCTTTTACTGTTTGATGTTGTAGATCAACATAAACAGTCCTCCACATAAAGCACAATCCCTTGCCTTAACTTGAAAACAAAGATTAGAACTGTCAAATGTCTGTTGCGGATCTTGGCCACAGACAATTAGGGCTTCCACGGGTCCAAAATATTGGACTCGAGTACTCGAGGGGTTGGACTCGACTCGGACTCAAGTACTCGAAATTGATACCTTTCAGTTAAGTGGCAGCATGTCACTCTAACATTTTGTTAGTCTCTGAGGTTTTAGATTATGCATACAGTGGAACATTGATATACCACGAAGTACTACCCATTTCGCGATACAATATGGCCATATGTTCCCCAAAATAATCAGTACTCCAACAATGTTCAGCACTCCAGTTGATGAATCTAACACCATTTCAGGTTCAAATGAAATAATATTTAGGCTATTTACTTTCTGTCTCAGTGATAAAGACATGCAAATTACAGAGACGAAACATTCAAATAAAATGATATTTACTTATGTTCTCCTCCAGTGACAAAAGCATACAGTACAGATGACAGAAAATGGTACTGTTGAATAAATGTGTGACAGTGACGTTGTTCTAATTTTCATATCATGTGTAAGAAATCTAGATGTGGAATGGTTAGGAAGGAATTTGACATTTAATGTATATAGTCGAAACCATAATCGATAATCTTGAAAATCATTGCAGTGTATTAGACTATGGCCTCGCCATTTTTATAAACAAAGAATGGTCGTGATAATTTCATGAAGGGTAGCAAGTATAAAGGTAGAAAATGGTTGAGATTTAGATAATTAATATTTATAGTTAAGACATAATAAACAAACAAAATTTACAATAAAAATATTATCTTACTTGTACATAGCTTTAGAAAGATACTATTTATTCAATGTCAACAATTCGTAGACAAATTCACATACCTACTAAGAAATGGACCGCTTATAGATTTACATTCCTGCTAGATCTGTAACCCGTTTCATATACCATATTTGGATTGAGTTATGTCCAAGCAAAATTCTCGCATTTTGAATGGTAGTGGTCATGGTGATTTGACCATACAGTTGACATGGAGTATTTTACCTCAAACGTCAGTGTCATTATCATTATTCTGTAGTGATATAAGATTTCGATTATTGCCTATTATTTCACAAACATACTGAAATAATAACAGAATACATGTAGGTAACGTTATGAAAAAGCGTAACATTTATTATTAGACATGAAACCTGTCTACCGTCGCTTGTCAACTCGACCAACATACAATTAATAAACACAAGTTTAATTTCTAACATCAGTATATCGACAAACTTGACCATATAAGCTTCATATTTATTTACATTTGTTGGTACATGTATAAACTTCATCTGATATCATCAATTCAATGTTTTATTCGGTTGCATTGTACGATTTTAACTGATCTTTATGGCTGTGATACCGAAAGTAGCCAATGCGACAAAGGCTGGTGTCACTGTTCACTTGTAACGTGGTATAGAAATTGTCCCAAGACATACAGGGTCTGGTGCAGTTATTTTTCTGGCACAACATGTTCAACTTTCACAAGGCGACTCAAATTAATGTGAAAGTAATGTGATCTTTTATCGAGTCCTCGAGTCCAAGAAAATGGACTCGAGGCCAGCTAAACCCGACTCGTGCTCGAGTAACCGAGTACCCGTGGAAGCCCTACAGACAATCCATTATCCCCCCAGGCCTACTCTCAACCAGTTGGCAAGAGGGATACAGCCTGTTATGCAATTAACTTCCAAGCCAGACAACTGACCCGCCAGCCACATCACTCTCCTGAACAGAAACATTCCACAGAGCTGCAGCTGCATTGAATATACAGCAAATTGATCAGTCAGTACCAAATATTCAAAGCTTGGCTGTCACTATGATGACAAACCAGTGAATTATAAATAGTTCAAAATTGCACCACTTTATATTACAACGTCCAAAGATTATACTCTCAAGCTTTGAGCTTCTAAAGAGAACCAGACCTGTCTGTAAGAAAGAAAAACAAAGTAAATTTATGTGCTAGTTTATTTATATACAATGGAGATGAATATAGACAATGATAGATGACACAAGGAACGCCCACAAGCTGACATGTAGATTAATCAACTATTGCACTATCATCTGCGTCTATCTCTGTCTCTATCTCGCCTTGACTCGTGTTTATCATCTCTCCGCGAGTCGTATCTATCTTCTCGATGCCTCCTTGGACTGGCACTTCGACTTCTCCTATATCTTTGGCCTTCTTCTCTATCCCGACTTCTCCGTTTCTCTTTCTTCTTCCTCGCAGGCGACCTTGACCTTCGTCTGTGAGGGCTGCGGCTTCTCTCCCTTGATCTTTTTTTGGGTTTGTCAGACAGTTTCTGATGGATAGGAAATGAAATAGTAAGTCAACCTCACAATGCATGCTTCAAAATAGAGAAAACAATTAATGCCAGTCAGAAAGACAATTACTTGGAGGATTTGAAATAAAATGTCTCATCCTCAAAATCATGCAATCTCAATAATGTAGAGATGATTAATGTTTTGTGTTTGCAATTTGTAGCAAATGCTGTTAAATTCTAATTTAGCCAGGGTTTTATTCAAGGTAATATATCTTTCAAAACATAATATGAATATAGTAATATAATGAAATTGAATGAGAATGATCCAATTGATTGACTGACCAGTTACAAAATGAGTTCATTCATGACATGAACAATGATTCTGCGAACTAAATGAAGTGTTCATGCACACAAAGTGGTTTTGTAGTTATTTTAAAGGAAATATTATGATCCATTCATCTTTCTTTTGTTTACAACTTCTTAATTTTACAGATTGCAAAGAATCAGAGTGCTGATTTAAAAACATTCTAATCTTACAGCTTGCAAATAATGAAAGCTTTAATTTGAAAACATCTTATTTTACAGCTTGCAAATAATTAAAGCATTGATTTGAAAACACCTGGCATACAAAAAGAGCGTTGATTTGAAAAAATCTTCTAATTCTAAAACTTATACTTATACTTATATTTCTTTTAATTTTACAGCCTGCAAATAAACAATCCATTGATTCAAAAACATCTTCCAATTGTACAGCCTGCAAAACATCCGAATGGTGACTTGAAAACATCGGTTTATTTATAGAATGCAAATAGAGCGTTGAATCAAAATTAAAGACTAATATATATCTGAAATCAGAATATAGTTGCCACCAACCATATCAGAGTGAGTCGATTCACTGCTGCTACTCCGGTGTTTCTTGGATTTCTTCTTTTTCTCCTTTTTCTTCTTCTTTGAAGAAGAACCAGGCTCATCATTGTGGTCAAACACCAGGTCATAGTTACTGGCATGTGGTCAGGGAAAAGGTTTTGTTATAGTTTCATTTTAACACATTTTTTAAAAGAAAATTCTTATTGTAAATGAGAGCACACAAATACATAAATTGGGCAGTGAACATGTAAATATATGTGTTAAAAATACTCTGACAACTGAAAACAAAGAAAGATGGCATACGGTGTGTTAACAAATGTATATGTCGTAGAGTGATGTACAGAAGTGTGAGTGGCTTTGCGTGATGACACATAAACAGTATCAGGGGCGGACACAGCTTAGTGATTGCCACCACCCTCCCCCCCATTGAAGGAATAAAGCATATGTCCTAGAAACTACTGTCTCTGATCCATTACTATGAGTCCTACTTTAACACTGTGTATGACTTTAGGTAGTAAAGACTGCAGTATATCTATTGAGTTTGAAAAAAAACAAGTCCAAATGTAAGAGTTTACTATTTTTTTGAATGAATGGCAAATTCAGTCATAACTCTGCAAATTTACCAATCCTTAGCAGAAGACTCCAAGTTAACCAGGCTGTTGAACACATTTTATTTCACACATTAGTTTTCTGAAAGAGCGCTAACCAATACACACAATAACAAACCCAACTGAATGAAAGGATACTCATTTTTTCTTGACGTGTCCTTCAGTTTGTATGTTGCGGAAGAACCTGAAAATATCAAGACCAATTGTTTTCAAAATACGTCACAGGAGATACTAATGATGTGATTCAATTGTCAAACATATTCCATAACACTGAAGTGACACTATTTAATACAGTCCACCGACACATGAACTATATATCAAAGATTACTTTCATAATTAAAGTTGTGTGTTGTATCATATTTCATATATCGACACACTTATGATAACACTTTAGTGTACAATAGTGCGAAAGCATTCTGATTGGACAATTTACAGTAATCTCAAATCATTAAACTTGAATAATCATGGACTGGCCTGATCCACAGGTAGAAGGAACACTTTTCTAGATCTCATTAAAGAATTGTTATCTCGCCTCTCTGTAGCATGTCTCTTCAGAATACAAACAAACCTTAGGCAAGATTCTTTAGGAAACAGAGAGAATAAATCAACAGAATAAAAAAACTCATTACATAAAGAGCTCACCACGCTTGTCCAACTTCATTTTAGATACAGACTGACTGAAATCCACATGGATTCTTCTGTCGTCTATCAGCACGTTGTCCATCTTGAAATAAGCGTTTTCACAATCTGCTTCCTGGCAATAACAAGAAGGGATGCAATCAATTTGTTAAACTTTTATTGTAACTACTTTAATATGAATTCCTCTTGATATTAAATGTTCATGTCACATTAGTTAAATATCAAACATACTTCACAGACAAAACTTAAATTGACATTTAAGCTCTGATTTAGAGTTTTGAGAAGGTAAGAAAATCAACTTACATTTTCAAACTCGATGAAGGCATATTGAAGAGATTCCTCAGTTTTTTGGTCCTTGATAACTTCACAGCTAAAAACAATATCATCTATATAAATCAAACAGTAACAGCTTTAATAAATTTTGTATTTCATAGTCAGATAAGTCCGAAGTAAGACATAAGTGACATTCAGTGATGCTTGATACGCGACTTACGATAATTTCAATAAATCATTAAAGGATAGATGAAATGACATATGGTCCAAATCGGATTCATTAAAATGGGATGTCAATTTGACAATTGCTCGATTTTAAATTTCTGAAATCGATCCATAAATTACTTATATACGGCTTTTTAAAAAACCACCTGATTTAGCCCCGGCGACCAGAATGAAAGTCTGCGGGGGTGTGACCCGTGAAGGGATGACTTCTGTGACGTATGTGGAGGAATTTGATTTTCGGCGATAGTCACAATTCAACGTAATTTCGCAACATTTTGATTGTTAATTTCACAAAGAAACCTTCAATAAACCAACTTAAATTTCCCATATATCGAATGTTTAGATATCCAACTAGGTAATTCCGCAGATGACAATTACACAATTATTACATACACATGTCTTTTTGGCGATGTAATACACCTCATAAATTCATTTAGCGGCAGTGATAATCATCATTAATTAATTAACGAGACACCGGCGGGTTAGCTATCTAGCCGCCCCGCATTTCGCTTATCACAGTCACGCCTCAGTGAACATTTTCAAAAGGATTCGCCGAACAAATTGCGGTAGTGTAAAAATGGGTGAATTAAAATCGTCATAATTATCAATTGCAAGTGTATATTGTCTCGATTTTATGCTCAATTGATTCCGATATACAATATACGTAGAGGTAATAATCTGTCATTCTTGAGAAAAATGCATTTCATCTATCCTTTAAAGTTCATAGCATTTAGAGTATGACATCATCACTTACCTTTTGATTTCACCAAATCTTGAGAATATCATTTCTAAATCTTCTCCAGTGGTGACTGGGTTCAGCTTACAAACAAACAACACGTTGTCTGGAGGTCTGACATCTGCTTCTGGCAAATCGCCCACCTGCATAAGGGAGGTAACTCTTGCTTCATTTTTGAAGACAAAATTTAATTTAAATTCAAAATTTAAAGACAATTTCTCAATTAGAAATACATGCCATTTAGAATGTGAACAAATATAACATGATTATATTTGGGATAACACTACCTTCAATAGTACAAATTCTTGTACTTTTTCGGGCCATGTCATGTCAAATAAATGTAGGAAGTTGTTGCCTCTTGAATAGTGCTTAAAGGACAAAGACCAAACTAAAGGGAGGTAATCTTGACTTATACGGATCTTTGGAATTAAAATATTTTACTTGACAATATAGTCAAATGGACTAATGCAGCATTAATGCAGAGACATATACCCTAAAACAACAACATGATCCTACAGTTCTTGTAAAAGATATAATTATGTTAGATATTCTCACCATCTCGAGGAGCTGAGCGTTTGCGTTGGCCTCCTTCTGTTGCAGAATCTCCTTCACTTTCTCCTGCGGCAGATCCTTCATATCGTTGATCTCCTCATCTGCCCGGATACGTCCACTCTATAACCAAACAGAGATACACATCTATAAGAGTAGTGTCATACATCCACTATACAAAACAGGGAAACACATACGTAAGAACAGTGTGACAAACTTTCATAATACTATACCAACCACAATTGACAATATTTCATAACAATGCACAACAATGCAATGTGATATTTCTAGAAATACTATATTTTGGTAGTAACAATGTAACATTTTTGCAAATAATACTTCATTTCTTATGAAAATGGTAAATTCTAATGCCAACAATATGTATCATGAGGGAAAACATATTTGAATACTTATTATGAGATAAATTATCACTATAATAGATACTATGATATATTGTCACAATTCTAATATTAAGCACCAAGTGGAATTGGGACATCTGCAGACAAGCAACTTACCAAGACATGTAAATTTCATTTAATCATGACAAGAGGCCCCAAACTAGTGTTTCGTTGTTTAGATGCACTTAATTCAATGTCAGATGATTTCCGGGAATAAATGTTCATTTCTAATCACAAATTGGAATTCTAAATGATCAATAAAGAGAAAGGGAAAAATATTTGACACATAAATAAATATCTCTATATAAAGGACGATGGACGGTTTGTGTTGCCCCACATGCAAGAGGTGTGTAAGATCATGATTTACAGAAAAGGAATCAAAGATATTCTAGAAGTCTACTGCATCGCTACTTACATCTAACATTTCTTTAGTTGGTTCAGGGGACCTGTCTGGGATCTGGAGGTCAGGGGGGTCATCGTAGGGGTCGTCCAGGATCACAGTGTGGTATATTCTGAAGAAAAAACAAAGCACTATTACACAATAAATAGAATTTAATCCCTTACCAACTATTAGAGAACAAACATTAACCTTCCAAAGAATATTGGACAAAGGACTTACAATTCTTACTTTTTATTGCAGTGGTTAGTTTCGTTGTAACTAAATTGTACTATATATCACCTGTGTTCTTCAGTTGAATGGTCTCTTAGTATTAAGAAAGTCGTAATTCAATGTTCATTTGTTGGTATTGGCAATACCAGAGAGCTTCATGAATGTAGGAGCAGTTGGCCGGAGGTATGTGGTCAGCTGTTTCGTGTATTCAGCTCCTGTAATGTGGACATGTGAAACTGACCTGACATCAACGTAAGGTCTGTGCTCAGTATTGTGGACATGTGAAAATGACCTGACATCAACGTGAGGTCTGTGCTTAGTATTGTGGACATGTGAAACTGACCTGACATCAACGTACGGTCTGTGCTAAGTATTGTGGACATGTGAAACTGACCTGACATCAACGTATGGTCTGTGCTTAGTATTGTGGACATGTGAAACTGACCTGACATCAACGTGAGGTCTGTGCTCAGTATTGTGGACATGTGAAACTGACCTGACATCAACGTACGGTCTGTGCTTAGTATTGTGGACATGTGAAACTGACCTGACATCAACGTACGGTCTGTGCTCAGTATTGTGGATATGTGAAACTGACCTGACATCAACATAGGTCTGTGTTCAGTATTGTGGACATGTGAAACTGACCTAACATCAACGTACAGTCTGTGCTCAGTATTGTGGACATATGAAACTGACCTGACATCAACATACGGTCTGTGCTCAGTATTGTGGACATGTGAAACTGACCCGACATCAACGTACGGTCTGTGCTTAGTATTGTGGACATGTGAAACTGACCTGACATCAACGTGAGGTCTGTGCTCAGTATTGTGGACATATGAAACTGACCTGACATCAACGTACGGTCTGTGCTCAGTATTGTGGACATGTGAAACTGACCTGACATCAACGTGAAGTCTGTGCTCAGTATTGTGGACATGTGAAACTGACCTGACATCAACGTAAGGTCTGTGCTCAGAATTGTGGACATGTGAAACTGACCTGACATCAACGTACGGTCTGTGCTCAGTATTGTGGACATGTGAAACTGACCTGACATCAACGTACGGTCTGTGCTCAGTATTGTGGACATGTGAAACTGACCTGACATCAACGTACGGTCTGTGCTCAGTATTGTGGACATGTGAAACTGACCTGACATCAACGTACGGTCTGTGTTCAGTATTGTGGACATGTGAAACTGACCTGACATCAACGTACGGTCTGTGCTCAGTATTGTGGACATGTGAAACTGACCTGACATCAACGTACGGTCTGTGCTTAGTATTGTGGACATGTGAAACTGACCTGACATCAACGTGAGGTCTGTGCTCAGTATTGTGGACATGTGAAACTGACCTGACATCAACGTACGGTCTGTGCTCAGTATTGTGGACATGTGAAACTGACCTGACATCAACATACGGTCTGTGCTCAGTATTGTGGACATGTGAAACTGACCTGACATCAACGTACGGTCTGTGCTCAGTATTGTGGATATGTGAAACTGACCTGACATCAACATAGGTCTGTGCTCAGTATTATGGACATGTGAAACTGACCTGACATCAACGTGAGGTCTGTGCTCAGTATTGTGGATATGTGAAACTGACCTGACATCAACGTGAGGTCTGTGCTCAGTATTTTGGACATGTGAAACTGACCTGACATCAACATAAGGCCTGTGTTCCTCATCACAGTACGCCTCGTTCAGCTTGTCCAGCGCTTCCTCTCCCTCCGCCACCTGACCAAACACTGTGTGCTGCTGACCGTCCAAGTAGTCGAGATCCTCACCCAGTGTGATGAAGAACTAGAACAAATGGTCGGATCATTGAGGAGGCTGGCTTCAACTGTTCTGGTTAATAATAGAAATTTTGTTTTGTTCAAGTGCACAAAAAGGGCTATTAGACATTTTATTATGTACATGCTTATAAATATAGGATATTGCATACATTGGCTTAAGAATTTTGTAGAGCTACGAACTTTGAGAATAAACGCCTGATCATTTTTGTCTGTAGAACAAACAATGCAAGTTGTGGTCAATTAAATATAATAAGTGTATCAATTGTTTTCTCCTCCAATTCATTTCTAACATTAATTTTAACAAGACTATTCTCACCCACCTGTGATCCATGCATGCCACTTCCATTGTTAACCATTGACACGGTTCCTTTGGCTTTGTGCTTTAATCGTGGGTTTGTCTCCATGTCAAAAAATCTGGCTTGGTCACCATATAAATGCCTTTAAACGCAAGTAAAATTGATCAAACTACTTATTTCAAAATTATTTTAATTGTCATCAATATTTTAGATGTACCCGGTAGGTACAGTTCTTTTGTCATGGAATAATATGTTATCCTTTTAGATTTTAAACAGAACAATTTCATTTAAATTTGAATATGTTCTACTCAATTATTGATAAAATACTTGTTCACCATTGTTTAAAATGAACCATTTAACCGTTGAATTGTTATTAACAGTGCGCTGTTTTAACATTCAAAATCCTATTATTTTATTTTTGAAAGTGCCACATCATTATGATTAATATTTTACACACGTTGAACTTTTTTATATCAAATAAATAAAAATAGAGCCATGGGCTCTGTAGCTCATCAGGATTTATATTATTTAATGATGAAGACTGAAATAGATTTTTAGGTCATGGCTTGAGGCCCTTATTTGAGGCACCACAGGGTCTCCAAATCTAAAATTTAGAATCCCCATTGGCTAAAGAGTCTGTCGAATATTACAGCCTTCTAGGTACATTTGTTCTGGAGTAGATGAAAATAGGTATTTAAGGAAGTGAACCCTGTGACCCCAAATGGGGTCACAGGGTCACGAAATCTACAATTTAGAATCTCCATTGGCTAAGGAGTCTGCACACAACTTTTCAGCTCTCTAGACCTTTTGGAACTGGAGAAGAAGATGAAAATAGGTTTTTAAGGAAGTGACCCCTGTGACCCCATTTGGGGTCATGGGGTCAGAAGATCTACAATTTAGAATCCCCATTGGCCAAGGAGTCTGCATACAACTTTTCATGTCTCTAGACCTTTTGGAACTGGAGAAGAAGATGAAAACATGTTTTTAAGGATGTGACCCCTGTGACCCCATTTAGGGTCATGGGGTCACGAAATCTACAATTTAGAATCCCCATTGGCCAAGGAGTCTGCATACAACTTTTCAGCTCTCTAGACCTTTTGGAACTGGAGAAGATGATGAAAATAGGTTTTTAAGGATGTGACCCCTGTGACACCATTTGGGGTCATGGGGTCACACAATCTACAATTAAGAATCCCCATTGGCCAAGGAGTCTTCACACAACGTTTCAGCTCTCTAGACCTTTTGGAACTGGAGAAGAAGATGAAAATAGGTTTTTAAGGATGTGACCCCTGTGACCCCATTTGGGGTCATGGGGTCATGGGGCCACGAAATCTACAATTTAGAATCCCCATTGGCCAAGGAGTCTGGAAACAACTTTTCAGCTCTCTAGACCTTTTGGAACTGGAGAAGAAGATGAAAATAGGTTTTTAAGGATGTGACCCCTGTGACCCCATTTGGGGTCATGGGGTCATGAAATCTACAATTTAGAATCCCCATTGGCCAAGGAGTCTGCAAACAACTTTTCAGCTCTCCAGACCTGTGGGAACTGGAGAAGAAGATGAAAATAGGTTTTTAAGGATGTGACCCCTGTGACCCCATTTGGGGTCATGGAGTCACGAAATCTACAATTTAGAATCCCAATTTGCCAAGGAGTCTGTACATAAAATTTCAGCTCTGTGGAGTTATTGGTTCTGGAGAAGAAGTCGAAAAAGAACAAAGTTTACGGACGGATGGATGGACGCCGGACGAAATGCCATGCCATAAGCCCATCGGGCCTTTCAGGCCTGATGAGCTAAAAATGCTGATATTGACGATATAGTGTAAAGCAGATCCATACAAGAGAAAATTTCACTTGATCGACTCACGAGAAAACAGATTCTCCACCTTTTCCATTGCCAGTTGGATCTCCAGTTTGTGCAACCAGGTTTTTCTGAAAAGGAAGACTGAACAGTATATAGGCTCCTTAATTATGCAATCAAATAGACATATGAATATTATATGCCAATTTTAGAATAAACTCCTTAGTTGATCTTTTTGTATGTGTTTATGTTGGCTGCTGCCACTGCAATCAATGAAGTTTAATTAAATAACCGAATGCTATGATATATAAGGTAACTGCTTCTTCTTAATATTTTGTTTTATTAGGCCTGATTGTATGCTTTGAATTGTCTAATATTTTCTGAGTATAAATGTATCAGATCTTGGCATTAACAAACAAGAGTCATCAGAAGATGACATATCCCACCGGTCCCACATAATTCGTAAAACACATCTTTGACAGATAATTGTATATCTACTACTTCAGTTTGTTGGTTATAAACATGCTGACTTTCAGATATGATGAAGGGTTTTGGAGTTCTGCTCCAGAAGCAGACCTATCTCTGAACAAAGTCCAAATCAAACACGTTTCTATGGAAACAGTAAAAAGAACATTTCAGAAATCTGAAAATATCAAAAGGCACCACTTCAGTAGGTGGGTTATACACATGGGAAGTTTCAGAAATACATCATTAATGGTTTTGGAGTTCTACTCCGGAAACGAAATTATTACGGATGGACAGACAAACAGACAGGGTGACAGAAAATTACAAATACATACCTGTACAGAATGAAAAAGGCAAAAGTTGTAGTATTTCACTTTGCATAATTTCAGGAAATTCAGACAACCTGGAAATAAGAACAAACAATTTTTGTCATTACAACCAAGTACTTTCGACATTTTTAACTTTTGTAGACAGGTTTCAAATGACACATCATAATTGAACAGAAAACTGATCCTCCAGGTACCCTTGTTATTTTTCGAAAGCATATAAACTTTGATAAACTAAACAATAAATATTTTATCATGACAAAGCTTGAGAGCGAAAACCAAAGGTCTTACTGTTGCGATTACAGAACAACGAATATGATCCCTAGGAAATATTTTGTCTTAGAAATAAATGACTTGTGTGAAAAGCTATCATCATTTATTATCACATGGTAACTCACATCTCGGCCGTTCGTCTGTAAACAAGTCAATAGTTAGATCACCAATCGACGTTTCTAAAACGACCGCCATTGCTGAATATTACCGGAAGTAAGACCATTGATGGTTTTCTTCAACAGAAGAGTTCGAAAAGGGAGAGAATCAATGCTGGCGATTGATGCAGACCACACAAACATCGATGTTGTTGAAAGTGCATATTTTGTGGCGTTTGAGTATGCAATAAAGATTGATATGGATTTGAGTTGGTGATAAACAGATATTGATTAGATAAATCTAGTGCTATAAATTCAGTAAAGCTGACTGGGATGGTATCAGACAAGAAATGACTAATTTATCCAATAATATGTGTTCCCTTTATAGTAAAGGCACCTCTGTAGAAGAACTCTGGTCTCTTTTTAAAGGTTGTATATTTAATACACTTGACAAGTTTGTCCCATCTCGGGCAATGAGAAATAAGAACTCTCTACCATGGATAAACACTAATATCAGACGTCTACTAAGACGTAAAGCAAGAGTGTATCGCCAAGCCAAGAAAACTAAGAACTGGTCAACCTACAAACTCGTCCAAAAGGAGTGTAAACGCCAGCTGAGACAGGCAGAGTGGTCATACATAAATAACACAATCATAACAGGACTAGAAGAAAATAATTCTAAACCCTTCTGGAAATATGTTAAATCCAGGAAACAAGACAACATAGGTGTATCACCACTTAAGGAACATGGAACACTTTACAGTGGTAGTACTGACAAGGCAAATGTGCTCATCAGACAGTTCAGCTCAGTTTTCACAAGAGGAACCAGCAATGATTTGCCTGAAATGAAACATAATATTAAGGAAAGTATACCTTTACTCTCGATAGGCGAAGAGGGAGTATATAGACTATTAGCTAAACTTAATATAGCTGAAGCCCCAGGGCCGGACGGTATTCCTACTAGGATCCTGAAGGACTGTGCTAAGGAACTTGCCCCTGGCATTACTAAGTTATTCCAACTATCTGTGGACTCTGGTACACTTCCGAAGGATTGGGTTAATGCCAATATGACCCTGTGTACAAGAAAGGTGATAAGCACTTAGCAGAAAACTATCGCCCTGTGTCCTTAACATCAATTATATGTAAAACACTAGAACATATTGTATGCAGTCACTTAATATCTCACTTGGAAAATCATAATGTTCTCACCAATCTAAATCATGGATTCAGAGCTGGATATTCATGTGAAACACAACTAACTGTAACGGTTGAAGATCTCATGAAATCTTATGACCAAGGGAAACAGACTGATGTTGCAATACTTGACTTTTCGAAAGCCTTCGATACAGTCCCCCATGATAGACTGTTGTATAAACTTCGAAATTATGGTATCAGAGGCCAGCTACATTCATGGATTAAATCCTTTTTAACTACAAGACACATGAAAGTTGTGCTTGATGGTGACTATTCTTCTTCTATGGAACCAGTACTATCAGGTGTCCCACAGGGCACAGTGCTTGGACCATTACTCTTTTTGTGCCATATAAATGATCTGCCTGACAGAGTGTCCTCACAGGTTCGATTATTTGCTGATGACTGTTTATTATATAGACAAATCAAATCATATAACGACCATAATCTTTTACAAGAAGATCTACGTAGCCTGGAACAGTGGGCCAGAGAGTGGGGTATGAAATTCAATGCAAAGAAATGTTATATTATGTCAGTGCGAAATAAATCTCATCATTACTACACGCTGAATGATCATATTCTCCAACAGGTTGCCACTAACCCCTATCTTGGAATACAGTTATCAGAGGACATGAAGTGGTCGTATCATATCAACAAACTCTACAAGAAAGCAAACTACACGATGGGCTTTTTACTGCGTCACTGTCCAAGGAACTGTAGACGTATCGCATATATATCATTAATAAGATCTACACTGGAATATAGTGCCAGCGTCTGGGATCCCTTCCTACAACAAGATATAGATAAACTTGAACGATTACAACACCGCGCAGCGAGATTCATAACAGCGGATTATAAATAAAGAACAGTTGGATGTGTTTCTAATATGATCAGGGAACTACAACTCCCCAGCCTCCAGGAACGGAGAAAGCAATTACGACTGACACTCTTGTACAAAGTGAGCGAGGGGCTGGTGCCAGCTATACCCCCGGACCAGTATCTTACACCGGCTCGTCCCAAGCGACGCATCAAATCCAGGCAATTCAGGGATTGTGTGACAACGAATATTGTGGACAGACATAACCAGAACCATGACAAGTGCTTTACAGTGAAACCGATAAAATCAGACCAATACAGAAATTCCTTTTTCAACAGGACTGTAGTTGACTGGAACCAACTGGACAGTGATCTTGTGCATGCGCGGTCAGTGGAGGCCTTCACGTCTGCCCTCCAAGCCCGCTACTAATTCGCCGTAGCGCACTCCTCTCCCTGCGCTCTTATAGTCGGAATCGACTCCTGCGCAGTATCCCAACAGAAACAGAAACAGTTAAAACTAAATGTAATGTTATAAATACGTCCTGATATAGTGGAGACTAACGGAGCATATATAAAACCATGGGTAACCGAGGATGATCGGCACTGCGAGTCGGAAAAACTTCACTACAACATAACAGCAAATTATTAGTTTTATCACTTTATGTGTTACTGTATGAATACTATATCATTGTATGTCTTTAGTTTTTAAAAGTTGTAAAATTAGCTACAATAAAGCGTGTTTTCATTTCACGCAATGCAAAAAAAATAAAAAATGGCAACAGAACTCTCCCTTTAACTAGTGCACATTTACTAGACCTATATGCTCCTATTTCTTTTCAAAAATAATTTATTTTCATGAATAGATATTTCTACACATTAGCAGAAATCATACAATTTAAGCACATAATCAAATCTAGTAGAACAAACATTATACATATCAAAGAATGTGTGACAGGTTATATGTGCTCATGACTGCTTAATTGCTTATAAATTCTCTTGGTTGCTTTTTTGTATCTGTATGCAAAGACATGCCGACATGTTCTGTTTCTTGTAAACTCTGTACTTTTATATATGGCAATTTCACATTTATCTAGGAGACTGTACAGAGCGATTGATTTAACACACAGCTCTAGCTCTGAAACATTGCTGGGTCTGTGGACAGTATTTCTCTATGTAGCCTCCAAAATATATGCAACGGTAAATCACTGGGTGTGGGTGATTTCATGGACTCTAGAAAGTAAAGAAAAATCTTTTCCACTGTTATCAAAATTGTCATCCAGCTAACAGCAGTATAGGCCTTGGATATATTGGGTTTTTTACATTGCCTTCTTTAATGTACAGTATGACCAAGGTAAAAAAAATTCTTACAAATAGTCAAATAGACTTGTGTTTTAGGCATGTACAACTGGATAATTCCCTAACATTTTGTTTTCAGGTTTCACATGAAATATGTTTCAAGCTAGGTCGGAGGCTCGCTGTGAGAGGTAGAGCATTTGGGCGACAGAAGCTTTTCGATCTGTGAGTCTAGACATAAACTTTAGCAAGTTTCTAATCCTTAATCATGATTTCGGTAAATTGGCAACAAGAATATCTGTGCAATTCCTTCAAGTGATGACTGTCATGTTTATTTCATTCCATGAGGCTTTTTTAGAAGTATTCTGTTTGCATCATGTTTTCAAATGTTAAACTCAATTAGATGAAAGGATCCTTGAGATGAATGACACTCCAAACGCGATCGAAATGCAAAAAATGACTCCTACAAAAGATCAGTTTCTGTCACCTTAATCTGTGTATTTTGTAGCAGTTTGACTTGTGGTGTTTCCTGGTAAAATTCCACAATTATGTTTTGTTGTCTTCCATTTTATTTGCATATTATGGGGTCCGTTTTATGAAAGTTCTTAAACATAAGATATCGCCAATAAGAGATTTTATGAACGCATCATGCAATTTTCATATAGTTACAAGACACTGAGATAGGATTCAAATGAAAGTTGTCTTATAAGAGACAGAATATCTAAGAGACTTTCATGAAACGACCCAAAGAGGAAGCTTATTCAAGAATTCCTTGTTTTCTCAAAACAAAAACAAAACAGAAGGGTATATACAAATTTAATAAACAATTAAACTTCAAGAGATGCTTTTTTCTTTTTCTTCTTCTTCTTTTTTTTCTTCTTCTGGCCGGCTGCAGCCTCCATTTCCTTTACTGTTTCCTTCTCTTCCTCGCTGTCATCTCCCATGGCAACTGTTTCTGTAGCTTCGTCGGCTGGGTTCTCAGGGAGGTCATTATCGTCGCCTTCACATTCAGCCTTCAGCTTGGCAGACATTCGACTGTGGAAATGCTTTCTCACTGTGGATAAACACAACTTCTGTAAATCAGGTCTTTGAAGGGCATTTAGAAGTGGTATACATAAGAACATGAAGATTTTCTGTATAACAACTTCTTTAATGTGAAAATACAGGACGTTTCGAAGAACATACTCACTCCTTCATCAGGTCACATTCCACCTGATGAAGGAGTGAGTATGTACTCCGAAACGTCGTGTATTTTCACATTAAAGAAGTTGTTATCCAGAAAATCTTCATGTTCTAACTTCTGTAAACAAACATCATTGATTACTGTTTAACATATTACACTCATAGGTAAACAAACATCATTGATACTGTTTAACATATTACACTCATAGGTTATTTAACTCACTTTCTTCATCAGTAACATAGAGCATCCAAATACTTTTACAAGAAGTTCTACTGATTCATAAATATCATTACTAAACTTTGAGTCAAGGTTACACAGTAATACACCGACCTGCTGCACTTTCACGGATATCCCAAACTTTGATGTCTTTCTCTCCGCCAAATCCGAACACAAACGGAGCATCTGGACAACCGTCTACACAGTAAACCTCATTCTGAAACAATGGAAGAATCATTGCAATGAGTGATATTTTAATTAGTTACTGCTTTTCCATTTCAACCCTTCATCTGCGGTTCCAGATAGTGAATCTTTAGTCGATCCTGGATATATTGTGATATTATAATTGCTGTAAACTGACCACTAAGAATGGTTTGGCACTAATTACTTCAACAGTTAAAGTGTTAACATCGAGCGTTATAATTGTCAACCTTTGATGCAATCGCATATTCTGCTTACAGAACAGATTTTAAATCATGGCAATTAATGATAAAAATATTTCAACTTTACTTGTAGTGGTACCATATGGAATCAGGCTTAGACCTCGAAGACAGACTCTCTAATACGCAAGGTTAGCCATAAATCTGTTAGGACACTATATATATTCTTGGTAAAACCTGACAGTTACTGAGTAGCCCAAGCCTGGTATATTCCTTTTGTTAAAGAGGTATGATGACTGAAAATCAGCCACACAGGAATGGCATATCATTAATATTGAGGGATAGTAACTGATCTTAGTTAGCTGGTATGTGATTTTGTGATAGGAAGTGTTTCATCTTTGGTTTTTTATCTAAACACCCCAAGTATGACATGCACCAACCATTTTGAGGTTCCTGTTGAGAACAAGAGAAGGTTTCCCAGACTCTGTATCCCAGACCTTCATCGACTTGTCCGAGGATGTGGTGATCAACAGACCCGGGATGGAACTGCTCAGGGATAGACCTACAACAATATACGCACAATCTTATCAGTTCGTCTAAGATCTTTAGCAAATACAATATTCGGCACTTGAGTCACTTGAAGTTGAGTATGAAATTTAGCAAGAGGTTAAATAACCTGGAAACCGTAACTCCAAAAAATTATGAATTATACAATATATCATACTTGCATTCATTAATATGTATGATATTAGAAATGGGTATCATAATTTATTACCAATACACACTTTTGACTTACAACTACTAGGGCTGGGAGGGGTAAATTTTTTTACCCCGGTATCCGACCTCCCTTTTACCTTACTCTACCCGGAAACCTGTTTTGTTGAACTCCAACACATTATGTGCAACAGTTTGTAATACTTTATTCAACTGGTAAGCTGAAGTATGGAGCTAGAAAGTTAAAGCATAGAGATCTATGGCCATTCAATCACTTTTTTATTATTAATGACAACTGACTTTAATATTGTGTTTGAATCTTCAAATATATTGCAATCTTGTAGTAAAGGAATATACTGTCACATGATAATAACGGGTCCGGGTTATGTAATGGGCACCGGGTCCTACTCAGTATCCGCCTGTCCCGGGTATCCGGGTTACTCGTCCCAGCCCTAGCAACTACAGCTTACAATAATATATTTCAAGACGTGTCACAAATGAAAAATAGAGCCATGGGCTCTGTAGCTCATCAAGATTTCATTGATTATTATCTAAGGTTGACTATCTAAGTTATATCAAGTAATACATTGTTATCAAGAAAAAAATA
The DNA here is from genome assembly GCA_936450465.1 of Gibbula magus. Classification (NCBI taxonomy): domain Eukaryota; kingdom Metazoa; phylum Mollusca; class Gastropoda; order Trochida; family Trochidae; genus Gibbula; species Gibbula magus. The sequence goes on from OW388293.1 coordinate 36,453,564, forward strand.
GGTTTTTTAGACCATGACTCCTGTGACCCAACTTTGGAGTCACAGGGTCATCAATCCTACAATTACAATTTCACCTTTCTACAGCTTTACGTACTTAAGATAAAGATGAAAATATTTGGGTCATGACCAGTGACCTAGATTGGGGTCACAGGGTCACAAAATCTACAATTTTGAATCCCCATTGGACAAGGAGTCTGCAAACAACTTTTCAGCTCTCTAGACTTTTTGGAACTGGAGAAGAAGATAAAAATAGGTTTTTAAGGATGTGACCCCTGTGACCCCATTTGGGGTCATGGGGTCACGGAATCTACAAGTTAGTATCCCCATTGGCCAAGGAGTCTGTACACAACTTTTCAGCTCTCTAGACCTTTTGGAACTGGAAAAGAAGATGAAAATAGGTTTTTAAGGATGTGACCCCTGTGACCCCATTTGGGGTCACAGGGTCACGAAATCTACAATTTAGAATCCCCATGGGCCAAGGAGTCTGCACACAACTTTTCAGCTCTCTTGACCTTTTGGAACTGGAGAAGAAGATGAAAATAGGTTTTTAAGGATGTGACCCCTGTGACCCCATTTGGGGTCATGGGGTCACGAAATGTACAATTTAGTATCCCCATTGGCCAAGGAGTCTGCACACAACTTTTCAGCTCTCTTGACCTTTTGGAACCGGAGAAGAAGATGAAAATAGGTTTTTAAGGATGTGACCCCTGTGACCCCATTTGGGGTCATGGGGTCACGGAATCTACAAGTTAGTATCCCCATTGGCCAAGGAGTCTGTACACAACTTTTCAGCTCTCTAGACCTTTTGGAACTGGAAAAGAAGATGAAAATAGGTTTTTAAGGATGTGACCCCTGTGACCCCATTTGGGGTCACGGGGTCACGAAATCTACAATTTAGAATCCCCATTGGCCAAGGAGTCTGCACATAAAATTTTAGCTCTGTGGAGTCATTGGTTCTGGAGAAGAAGTCGAAAATGTGCAAAGTTTACGGACGGATGGACGGACGGATGGACGGACGGACGCCGGACGCCGTGCCATGCCATAAGCCCATCGGGCCTTTCAGGCCTGATGAGCTAAAAATATACGAATGAATAAGCAGCATTCAATAAAAGTTAATGTGACATGTAAGCTGGTCAACCATTTCATGAATTATCTAGCACTTTCATGTTGTCTACAATAGAATTGTATACTGACCAGTAACAGCTTCAGAATGTGCTGACAGAGTGTACACAGGCTTCGAGTCCTGACGTATATCTACATAGAACACCGATCCTTGGTCTGTTCCAGCCTAGGACGAGAAAACATCAACATTGGGACCCAATCAGATTGTGTTACAGAGGCTTATATAACATGCTTTGAAAATACTAATACCATAATTTGAGTGAGAGTAAGGCTATGAAGTTTTCACAGGGGGCATTATTAAGGAAAGTACATATAAGGAGCACTAGTAAACAAACAATGTAAATTTGGGTTCTAAGTTCGAGCTTGTGTATATCAGGGGCTGTACTTTCTATGATGTGCAGCATTGTGAAAACACTAACTTTTGGATAAAAGAAGAAGAAAGAAGAAATAATGCATATGGCTTAATGATTTACTATTATTGATGAGTGTAAGGACACTCATACTCCTGCTTGAATTTATAGGGAATATCTATTAAGGTGTTGCCACCTTTTACATTGAAATACTTATATTTTATGAATGCTTCGAAACAATTCGAAGGACAACATACTTTGACATATAAATATTAAACTTGGAATTTAACATTAGTTACAGTTTTCAAAAATCACAATGTTGAAAACGTATCTCACTAAAATCTTAAATATCACTTCAAAATTCAAAATTGTGACTCTGGATCAGTACGTACATAGAAATTGACCGGAGAGTATTTATTCCAAAGAATGTTTTCCACTTCCCCATCTAATAACCAGGTCCTGTTGTTGTCTTCTGGGCTTCGACAATCATACACACACACAGTCCTGCAAATAAGACAACTATGTAACAAGGTTCCAAATTATTTCTCAATGTGGATAAATGCCAAAAATCAATTTATTATTTGTACTCATGAGGTAATAATTTCAAAATATAGTTGCAATCAAAATATCAATAATCTGTTGTTTTAATTCAGTGTAATGAATAAATATTAATGCCATGTCCTTTAGCATGAGGGAGCTAGAAATTGCAATCTCAGAGAAGCTAGAACAATAGTTCAATCTGGTTCACTAAGAACAATCCGGTACTCACTTATCAAATCCTCCTGACAGAAGTGTCTGAGCTTCTAATGGATGCCATGCCACACTTTGAACCTAAGGGACAATTTAAAAGATTGTTATGTGCTCATATAAATTTCCACTGGAGTAATTTAAGTTATTTAAACTAATTAACGTCATGATAAGTGTCAACTTAACTTTTCGACACTGGGTATTTTAAATATTTTCAACTCAACTGGGTAATTTGATCTTCCTTTGAGTGAGAAAATATTTTGTTTAACAACTTTAAAGGCACAGTAGTACTCAAACTCATTTTTTTGGATACAGGAGTATTATTTAGCCATTACATTTATTTATATTATTGTATACATAGCATTTTACATCAGTAAGAAAAATTGTGCTACAGCTCCTTTATAAAGATGAAACCACGAGACCAAGATCTGTTGTAATAACATTGGTCTGTTACGTTATTTATTTCTCATCTATAAATAAGAGTGAATTGCATAGTTTTTGTACATTGGATTTAATCTTTTGGGCATTTAGAGTACTTGTATGTAGTGAGATGAAAATTAATTAGATTCTAGGAAATATTTTTATCAAATTTATGTATATATGAAGCTCTTTGTTTTGACAAATGCTACACCTATCACACTGTTACTTCAAAGAGAGACGAGATGCACTCTTATCTTACCTTGTCTTTATGCTGCCTGATGGAGGTGACTATTTTCTGCTGGGCCAGATCCCACACACCAATAGATTCGTCAGCAGAAGCACTTGCCAGAACATTGCTGATAATCAAGGAAACAGATGTTAAATCTCGGACATAGCATTCAAAATATAATTGGAATGTGACCATCTCTTGGTTAGTGGCCTTTAGGAAGATCATAGGTATTGGTAAGAAAGTTCAATATTGTAAATGCTCATTCTATTGTTTGATGTTCATGACTTTCATGACTAAACTTGATTACAAAAATTGTTGTAAAGTTGTCACTGAGAAGTCCTCAATTGATGTTACCATAAGCTGTTACCTCTTGATTAAAACAATGATTATTATAAGTTGTATACATTTCTCACTCTCACCCTGCTGTTTGGTTCCAAGACAAATCCAACACAGCGTCAGTGTGACCTTGACATGAACCCTGTGAAGAAAGAAAGTTATCTTTATCAGTCAAATCACTCAGATCATTCATAATTGTCTCTCTTGAGGACAAACATACATTTTACATAGTGTATCATAAATGAAAGAGTACAATATTTTATGTTAAAGCAAAATACATCTCACTTGTCAGCATCAGGAATATTCCTGATGGAACCAATAATGTAATATAGCAAAAAAGGGCACAGGGAAAAATACAATAAATTCGTTTGAGGTTTTTGTCCTCCAATTTCAAGATGTTTTCTCTTGTAGCTTATTTGCAGAAGTGCTGTCCCTAGGTGATTAGTTTAGGGGTCATTTTGGCCAATTTATACGAGAACCTTTTGATATGGTAAACATATGATACTTCTCAAAACCTAAATGAAGGGCAAATTTCCCCAGGATCCTCTCTAAGCACAACACTGTCCTACAGTACATTAACCCGCACATGCATAATATTCCACATATGTAAGCCTGATGTATTTAAACTAAATATTTATGTTGTATATGTAGAAATACATGTTTATTATGTAATTGTACACACGTATTACAGTGTGTGCTAATGTTGTCAAACGTTATGACTCATTTTGTATATAATGTGAAATATGGGCTGGAAGGCCTACACTTCTGAACAAGAGAATTAGTGAGCACAGCTCACTCATGATACCCCCGCTTTTAACATTGGTCAAAGAGAAATGTTTGAAAACAGCAAAAGGGCATCAATGTTTAAACTTTTGTATGAACAGACCATTATATATAAGTATTATTATAGCAGAGTAAGTATTACACTTGTAAGCATGTTTTAGAAGTAAAATTTTAAAAATTTAAAAAATGGCATTAAATATGCAAATGAGGGTATGAAACATACAAATATGCAAATGAGGGTATGAAATATAAAAATGACAGATGTACACATCAGTGGTTTCGTAACATTTGAACAATTAGTGTCTGAGTTATGAGTGGAACAAAAAGTGTGAATGGCGAAGATGAAAAACTGAGAAAATTTGCATAAATTATGAAAATGAGGGTATGAAACATACAAAAGGCAGATGTACACATCATGGTGATTGTACATATCAAGTTTTGTAACATTTGAACAACTGGTTTATGAGTTATGAGTGGAACAAAAAGTGTGAATGGTTAAGTTGAAAACAGAGATAATTTGCATAAATTATGCAAATGAGGGTATGAAACATTCAAAAGGCAGATGTACACATCGTGATGATTATATGTATCAAGTTAAAAGACATTTGAACAATTAGTATTTGAGTTATGAGTGGAACAAAAACTGTGAATGGTTAAGTCCAAAACGGAGATAATTTGCATAAATTGTGCAAATGAGGGTATGAAACATTCAAAAGGCAGGTGTACACATCGTGATGATTATATGTATCAAGTTACAAGACATTTGAAAAATAGAGCCATGGGCTCTGTAGCTCATCAAGATTTCATTGATTATTATCTAAGGTTGACTATCTAAGTTATATCAAGTAATACATTGTTATCAAGAAAAAAATAGGTTTTTTAGACCATGACTCCTGTGACCCAACTTTGGAGTCACAGGGTCACCAATCCTACAATTACAATTTCACCTTTCTACAGCTTTACGTACTTAAGATAAAGTTGAAAATATTTGGGTCATGACCCGTGACCTAGATTGGGGTCACAGGGTCACAAAATCTACAATTTTGAATCCCCATTGGACAAGGAGTGTGCACAACTTTTCAGCTCTCTAGACTTTTTGGAACTGGAGAAGAAGATAAAAATAGGTTTTTAAGGATGTGACCCCTGTGACCCCATTTGGGGTCATGGGGTCACGGAATCTACAAGTTAGTATCCTCATTGGCCAAGGAGTCTGCACACAACTTTTTAAGTCTCTTGACTTATTGGAACTGGAGAAGAAGATGAAAAAAGGTTTTTAAGGATGTGACCCCTGTGACCCCATTTGGGGTCAAGGGGTCACGAAATCTACAATTTAGAATCCCCATTGGCCAAGGAGTCTGCACACAACTTTTTAAGTCTCTTGACTTATTGGAACTGGAGAAGAAGATGAAAAAAGGTTTTTAAGGATGTGACCCCTGTGACCCCATTTGGGGTCAAGGGGTCACGAAATCTACAATTTAGAATCCCCATTGGCCAAGGAGTCTGTACACAACTTTTCAGCTCTCTTGACCTTTTGGAACTGGAGAAGAAGATGAAAATAGGTTTTAAAGGATGTGACCCCTGTGACCCCATTTGGGGTCATGGGGTCACGAAATCTACAATTTAGAATCCCCATTGGCCAAGGAGTCTGTACACAACTTTTCAGCTCTCTAGACCTTTTGGAACTGCAGAAGAAGATGAAAATAGGTTTTTAAGGATGTGACCCCTGTGACCCCATTTGGGGTCATGGGGTCACGAAATCTACAATTTAGAATCCCCATTGGCCAAGGAGTCTGTACACAACTTTTCAGCTCTCTAGACCTTTTGGAACTGGAGAAGAAGATGAAAATAGGTTTTTAAGGATGTGACCCCGGTGACCCCATTTGGGGTCATGGGGTCACGAAATCTACAATTTAGAATCCCCATTGGCCAAGGAGTCTGTACACAACTTTTCAGCTCTCTTGACCTTTTGGAACTGGAGAAGAAGATGAAAATAGGTTTTTAAGGATGTGACCCCTGTGACCCCATTTGGGGTCACGAAATCTACAATTTAGAATCCCCATTGGCCAAGGAGTCTGCACACAACTATTCAACTCTCTTGACTTTTTGGAACTGGAGAAGAAGATGAAAAAAGGTTTTTAAGGATGTGACCCCTGTGACCCCATTTGGGGTCGCGAAATCTACAATTTAGAATCCCCATTGGCCAAGGAGTCTGCACACAACTATTCAACTCTCTTGACTTTTTGGAACTGGAGAAGAAGATGAAAAAAGGTTTTTAAGGATGTGACCCCTGTGACCCCATTTGGGGTCAAGGGGTCACGAAATCTACAATTTAGAATCCCCATTGGCCAAGGAGTCTGACACAACTTTTTAAGTCTCTTGACTTATTGGAACTGGAGAAGAAGATGAAAAAAGGTTTTTAAGGATGTGACCCCTGTGACCCCATTTGGGGTCAAGGGGTCACGAAATCTACAATTTAGAATCCCCATTGGCCAAGGAGTCTGTACACAACTTTTCAGCTCTCTTGACCTTTTGGAACTGGAGAAGAAGATGAAAATAGGTTTTTAAGGATGTGACCCCTGTGACCCCATTTGGGGTCATGGGGTCACGAAATCTACAATTTAGAATCCCCATTGGCCAAGGAGTCTGTACACAACTTTTCAGCTCTCTAGACCTTTTGGAACTGCAGAAGAAGATGAAAATAGGTTTTTAAGGATGTGACCCCTGTGACCCCATTTGGGGTCATGGGGTCACGAAATGTACAATTTAGAATCCCCATTGGCCAAGGAGTCTGTACACAACTTTTCAGCTCTCTAGACCTTTTGGAACCTGAGAAGAAGATGAAAATAGGTTTTTAAGGATGTGACCCCGGTGACCCCATTTGGGGTCATGGGGTCACGAAATCTACAATTTAGAATCCCCATTGGCCAAGGAGTCTGTACACAACTTTTCAGCTCTCTTGACCTTTTGGAACTGGAGAAGAAGATGAAAATAGGTTTTTAAGGATGTGACCCCTGTGACCCCATTTGGGGTCACGGGGTCACGAAATCTACAATTTAGAATCCCCATTGGCCAAGGAGTCTGCACATAAAATTTTAGCTCTGTGGAGTCATTGGTTCTGGAGAAGAAGTCGAAAATGTGCAAAGTTTACGGACGGATGGACGGACGGATGGACGGACGGATGGACGGACGGACGGACGCCGGACGCCATGCCATGCCATAAGCCCATCGAGCCTTTCAGGCCTGATGAGCTAAAAATTAGTATTTGAGTTATGAGTGGAACAAAAACTGTGAATGGCAAAGTCGAAAAACGGAAAAAAATTGCATAAATTATGCAAATGAGGGTATGAAACATACAAAAGGCAGATGTACACATCGTGATGATTATATGTATCAAGTTACAAGACATTTGAACAGTTAGTATTTGAGTTATGAGTGGAACAAAAACTGAATGGCAAAGTCGAAAAACGGAGAAAATTTGCATAAATTATGCAAATGAGGGTATGAAACATACAAAAGGCAGATGTACACATCATGGTGATTGTAGATATCAAGTTTCGTAACATTTGAACAACTGGTTTCAGAGTTATGAGTGGAACAAAAAGTGTGAATGGTTATGTCGAAAACGGAGATAATTTGCATAAATTATGCAAATGAGGGTATGAAACATTCAAAAGGCAGGTGTACACGTCGTGATGATTATATGTATCAAGTTACAAGACATTTGAACAATTAGTATTTGAGTTATGAGTGGAACAAAACTGTGAATGGCAAAGTCGAAAAACGGAAAAAAATTGCATAAATTATGCAAATGAGGGTATGAAACATACAAAAGGCAGATGTACATATCGTGATGATTATATGTATCAAGTTACAAGACATTTGAACAGATAGTATTTGAGTTATGAGTGGAACAAAAACTGAATGGCAAAGTCGAAAAACGGAGAAAATTTGCATAAATTATGCAAATGAGCGTATGAAACATACAAAAGGCAGATGTACACATCATGGTGATTGTACATATCAAGTTTCGTAACATTTGAACAACTGGTTTCAGAGTTATGAGTGGAACAAAAAGTGTGAATGGTTAAGTCCAAAACGGAGATTATTTGCATAAATTATGCAAATGAGGGTATGAAACATTCAAAAGGCAGATGTACACATCGTGATGATTAAATGTATCAAGTTACAAGACATTTGAACAATTAGTATTTGAGTTATGAGTGGAACAAAAACTGTGAATGGTTAAGTCCAAAACGGAGATAATTTGCATAAATTGTGCAAATGAGGGTATGAAACATTCAAAAGGCAGGTGTACACATCGTGATGATTATATGTATCAAGTTACAAGACATTTGAAAAATTAGTATTTGAGTTATGAGTGGAACAAAAACTGAATGGCACAGTCGAAAAACGGAGAAAATTTGCATAAATTATGCAAATGAGGGTATGAAACATACAAAAGGCAGATGTACACATCATGGTGATTGTACATATCAAGTTTCGTAAAATTTTAACAATTAGTATTTGAGTTATGAGTGGAACAAAAACTGTGAATGGCAAAGTCGAAAAACGGAGACAATTTGCATAAATTAGGCAAATGAGGGTATGAATCATACAAAAGGCAGATGTACACATCGTGATGATTATATGTATCAAGTTAAAAGACATTTGAACAATTAGTATTTGAGTTATGAGTGGAACAAAAACTGTGAATGGTTAAGTCCAAAACGGAGATAATTTGCATAAATTGTGCAAATGAGGGTATGAAACATTCAAAAGGCAGGTGTACACATCGTGATGATTATATGTATCAAGTTACAAGACATTTGAACAATTAGTATTTGAGTTATGAGTGGAACAAAAACTGTGAATGGCAAAGTCGAAAAACGGAAAAAATTTGCATAAATTATGCAAATGAGGGTATGAAACATACAAAAGGCAGATGTACACATCGTGATGATTATATGTATCAAGTTACAAGACATTTGAACAGTTAGTATTTGAGTTATGAGTGGAACAAAAACTGAATGGCAAAGTCGAAAAACGGAGAAAATTTGCATAAATTATGCAAATGAGGGTATGAAACATACAAAAGGCAGATGTACACATCATGGTGATTGTAGATATCAAGTTTCGTAACATTTGAACAACTGGTTTCAGAGTTATGAGTGGAACAAAAAGTGTGAATGGTTAAGTCGAAAACGGAGATTATTTGCATAAATTATGCAAATGAGGGTATGAAACATTCAAAAGGCAGATGTACACATCGTGATGATTAAATGTATCAAGTTACAAGACATTTGAACAGTTAGTATTTGAGTTATGAGTGGAACAAAAACTGAATGGCAAAGTCGAAAAACGGAGAAAATTTGCATAAATTATGCAAATGAGGGTATGAAACATACAAAAGGCAGATGTACACATCATGGTGATTGTACATATCAAGTTTCGTAAAATTTTAACAATTAGTATTTGAGTTATGAGTGGAACAAAAACTGTGAATGGCAAAGTCGAAAAACAGAGAAAATTTGCATAAATTATGCAAATGAGGGTATGAATCATACAAAAGGCAGATGTACACATCGTGATGATTATATGTATCAAGTTACAAGACATTTGAACAGTTAGTATTTGAGTTATGAGTGGAACAAAAACTGAATGGCAAAGTCGAAAAACGGAGAAAATTTGCATAAATTATGCAAATGAGGGTATGAAACATACAAAAGGCAGATGTACACATCATGGTGATTGTAGATATCAAGTTTCGTAACATTTGAACAACTGGTTTCAGAGTTATGAGTGGAACAAAAACTGTGAATGGTTAAGTCCAAAACGGAGATAATTTGCATAAATTGTGCAAATGAGGGTATGAAACATTCAAAAGGCAGGTGTACACATCGTGATGATTATATGTATCAAGTTACAAGACATTTGAAAAATTAGTATTTGAGTTATGAGTGGAACAAAAACTGTGAATGGCAAAGTCGAAAAACAGAGAAAATTTGCATAAATTATGCAAATGAGGGTATGAATCATACAAAAGGCAGATGTACACATCATGGTGATTGTACATATCAAGTTTTGTAACATTTGAACAACTGGTTTATGAGTTATGAGTGGAACAAAAAGTGTGAATGGTTAAGTCGAAAACGGAGATAATTTGCATAAATTATGCAAATGAGGGTATGAAACATTCAAAAGGCAGATGTACACATCGTGATGATTATATGTATCAAGTTAAAAGACATTTGAACAATTAGTATTTGAGTTATGAGTGGAACAAAAACTGTGAATGGTTAAGTCCAAAACGGAGATAATTTGCATAAATTGTGCAAATGAGGGTATGAAACATTCAAAAGGCAGGTGTACACATCGTGATGATTATATGTATCAAGTTACAAGACATTTGAAAAATTAGTATTTGAGTTATGAGTGGAACAAAAACTGTGAATGGCAAAGTCGAAAAACAGAAAAAATTTGCATAAATTATGCAAATGAGGGTATGAAACATACAAAAGGCAGATGTACACATCGTGATGATTATATGTATCAAGTTACAAGACATTTGAACAGTTAGTATTTGAGTTATGAGTGGAACAAAAACTGAATGGCAAAGTCGAAAAACGGAGAAAATTTGCATAAATTATGCAAATGAGCGTATGAAACATACAAAAGGCAGATGTACACATCATGGTGATTGTAGATATCAAGTTTCGTAACATTTGAACAACTGGTTTCAGAGTTATGAGTGGAACAAAAAGTGTGAATGGTTAAGTTGAAAACGGAGATTATTTGCATAAATTATGCAAATGAGGGTATGAAACATTCAAAAGGCATATGTACACATCGTGATGATTAAATGTATCAAGTTACAAGACATTTGAACAGTTAGTATTTGAGTTATGAGTGGAACAAAAACTGAATGGCAAAGTCGAAAAACGGAGAAAATTTGCATAAATTATGCAAATGAGGGTATGAAACATACAAAAGGCAGATGTACACATCATGGTGATTGTACATATCAAGTTTCGTAAAATTTTAACAATTAGTATTTGAGTTATGAGTGGAACAAAAACTGTGAATGGCAAAGTCGAAAAACAGAGAAAATTTGCATAAATTATGCAAATGAGGGTATGAATCATACAAAAGGCAGATGTACACATCATGGTGATTGTACATATCAAGTTTTGTAACATTTGAACAACTGGTTTATGAGTTATGAGTGGAACAAAAAGTGTGAATGGTTAAGTCGAAAACGGAGATAATTTGCATGAATTATGCAAATGAGGGTATGAAACATTCAAAAGGCAGATGTACACATCGTGATGATTATATGTATCAAGTTAAAAGACATTTGAACAATTAGTATTTGAGTTATGAGTGGAACAAAAACTGTGAATGGTTAAGTCCAAAACGGAGATAATTTGCATAAATTGTGCAAATGAGGGTATGAAACATTCAAAAGGCAGGTGTACACATCGTGATGATTATATGTATCAAGTTACAAGACATTTGAACAGTTAGTATTTGAGTTATGAGTGGAACAAAAACTGAATGGCAAAGTCGAAAAACGGAAAAAAATTTGCATAAATTATGCAAATGAGGGTATGAAACATACAAAAGGCAGATGTACACATCATGGTGATTGTAGATATCAAGTTTCGTAACATTTGAACAACTGGTTTCAGAGTTATGAGTGGAACAAAAAGTGTGAATGGTTAAGTCGAAAACGGAGATTATTTGCATAAATTATGCAAATGAGGGTATGAAACATTCAAAAGGCAGATGTACACATCGTGATGATTAAATGTATCAAGTTACAAGACATTTGAACAGTTAGTATTTGAGTTATGAGTGGAACAAAAACTGAATGGCACAGTCGAAAAACGGAGAAAATTTGCATAAATTATGCAAATGAGGGTATGAAACATACAAAAGGCAGATGTACACATCATGGTGATTGTACATATCAAGTTTCGTAAAATTTTAACAATTAGTATTTGAGTTATGAGTGGAACAAAAACTGTGAATGGCAAAGTCGAAAAACAGAGAAAATTTGCATAAATTATGCAAATGAGGGTATGAATCATACAAAAGGCAGATGTACACATCATGGTGATTGTACATATCAAGTTTCGTAAAATTTGAGCAACTGGTTTCAGAATTATGAGCGGAACAAAAACCGGACGGACGGACGCACGGACGGACGGACAGACGTGCTGATCGCTATATACCCCCGACTACTTCGTAGCGGGGGTATAATAAAACATTATTTATATTATATTATTAAGCCTGAATAACAGGTTATGATTCATGACAGTCTCTCACTCAGAAATGATTAGACAATAGTTGATATAGCATGGTGAGGATCAAGATTGATATCAGTAAGTTAAATTATTTAAGTCAGAATACCTTTTTCTTCTTCTTTTTCTTGGATTTCTTGGTACCCAGGACGAGAGCAGGTTCCAGACAGTCAATAACATCCAGGTCCCATATCTCTATCTGCGGTTCCATTGTCCCAACTGCTGCATAGTTACCTATCAGACATAAAAGGAATGTCTAATTATTGTTTTGCCAAATACCATGTACTTATAAACCTAGGAGGAAACTGAAGGATAAGGCTTATTTATAGTCAAAACTTCTTTGTTTCAAATAATACCAGTCAGGGATACATACCCTTCATTACATAGGAATTGGAAATCAAAATTTAGAAAATGCTGAAACAGTTTCACGTTACAGTTTTATACAAACTACATTCTACAAATTGGTCTGTGTTCTTCATTAGCAATCGAGCACGTTGAATTAACGTAAACTCAATTTTAAAAATGTTAATATTCATACGCTTTTCACGTCCCAATATTACTGGAGATTTTAAAGCAACATTACTTCAGTCATCGCTTCCTTTATTGGGACAATTAAAACTTGTTCTTTAACATTTAAAAAAGTATGAATTATAGTTTGTAATAAATATGATACAAAAATCATTACCCTTCAAATGAATGTCACTCATATAATGATAACATAACACTAAGGACATAAAATAAATATGAAAGCTTGACACGCTTTTAATTCCATAAGGGAATTTTCAAAGGGAGTGGGATGGGGCTTGGGGGCTCATATAATGCTCCCCACCTCTAAGTCCATCAATGAATTCAGTCCATCTGTATTACCTGTAGAGGATCCCGATGGGTTAAAGTTGAGCCACTCGACCGCGAGGGGAAAGGACGGGAGGAGGTAGTCGTGATGCACAAACAGGTTGGCCTGCTCCTCGTTATATACTGTGGGGGAACAGATGTTATTCATCACAATGTGAACAGTTATCATACTATAATTTTTTCTCAAATATCTAATATTTATTCGATAATTTCCCATTCCAAAGATGGTGTGTCAGTTTGAAACTATATATAAAACATATTGGTAATGTTCCCTTTGAGACAACTTCCTCATGGTATTTACATACATTCATGTGTATGAAATAAAGCCAGTCCGTCAGCCTTTATCCTGGTTACTTACTGTCTAGACTGGTAACTTTTAGAGGTTTTTGTTCAATTCTAACATGAAAATTGACAAAATCAAAATTTTGAGCTGTTAACATTTCAGTTCTATATCATACACTGACATTCCAAATCTCTATAACGATTGATTCAATGTCATCACAACTTGTTATCTAAGGTAATAATCCTGACTAAAGACAGGCTATCAAAGAATATTCATTTTTGGATAAAAAGGTTAGAAATTAGCTCACCATATACTTCAAGAACAGAGTGATCTTTCAATGCTCTCGCTGCTAGCACCAAGTTGTCTGTAGGTTTGATCTCATAATCTTCCTCGTCACTGTCAACCTGTTACAGGTCAAGGGTCATAGTGTACAATTTCATTCAAATAAACACTCACTGGATCATCATTGCCTTTACCATGAACTTTCTTTCATTTTTACCTTAAAGTAAAATAACCTAAAATCAGGGCAGGGCTAAATTGAAGGCCTCTTGACTCATCAGAACGATTAAATCTAATTGAGGTCCTCCTGTATGTTCTCTCTCAATGTTTGAATCTAGACAAGTATTCGGTTCAACAAGCTCCTACACTTGTTTGATCTTTGATGCAGTATCAAAACTTCCATCCAAAAGAGATGATTAAAATTTTTATGTTTTTGCAGAGACCTATACGAATATAGAGTATTAAAAAAATTAAACACTTAATCTTTTAATATTATTTGCATCTTTTATACATTTAAAAATAACTGTTTATTATTAGTTCTATGAATTGAATGGAAAATAATCAAATCAAAACAAGGTGTTGATGAATGTTAGAGCCCCAGAGACGAGAGAAAATCTTGGAGAAAGATAAACATGAGGTAAGAGACTTACTTCCTTTTCCTTCGTTATGTACGGATCATCTTCCATGCCTGCGTAGAACGAAAGGGACGATATTCCACCAATAATTGCCTCTTCTGTAAAATACAAATTTAAAGATTAAACATTTTGTAAATTACCCATGAAACAAAACAGATATTAAACTCATATGTGCAATGATTTCATATGATAAGATAAGATGAATTCTTTTATTTGCTAGCATAAAAATGCCCCCAATTTTTTTATTACAAAGAGCATAAAAAGGCATCATTTCAACAACAATTGAAATGATAAGTAATTGTAAATGATTATCATGAATCATCGGTCCCAAAAATATGTTATGTAACGAAGACTTGATGAACACACCAAACATCTTATTAAACTCGCCTTTGGACAAATGGGTTGAGAATGCATACCTTCACCATCATCGTCATAATCATCAAGACCATATTTGGATACAATGTCGTCATCCTCTGGGACCTCGGTTGTATCCTCATGTTTGCGTTTCTTAGCTTTCTTCTCTCCCCTGTCCTTAGTGACCTCCTCTTCTCCTGCTGCTCCTCCCTGGTCCTCAGGTCCCGAGTCTGAGCCGTCCTCCTCACAGCCGTTCTCCAAATCATCCAGGTCTCTGTGACATATGTTACTCATAATGATCATGGAAAACCTATGACTTTATATTCACTTTTAATTTATAAATAAGATAGAGGTTGAGTACAATGCGATAATGAGATAATCATAATAATCATTGACAACCTATGTCATTAATTTATAATATAAATTTATAATTTAATTTATAAAAAAGATTTGGTGATTTTTTTTGTGGACCCTTTAGGGGAATCCTGATAAGATACTTCAATGTGACAGACACTATAGACTGCAATTTTCTACATTTGACCGCTAAACAGCTTTAATCCTTTTTCAAAGCACTGTGTATAATTAACAACAGTAAACAAATTACTGCAGCCTTATAGGCTCATTGAGCTAAACTGATTGTGACTTTTATTTGACTGACAATTTGAAGTTGATATGCATATGCTTTATTTTAACTGAAACATATTTGTTTTCTAAAAAACTATCTAGTTGCTGATGCCGATTGAGTTGCTTGCGATGCCACCATATTGAATTAGGCTTTGAGTGCCAGGCAAAATGATGTACATTGAATGGGTTTAAGATATATATATACAAAATATACATACCCTTTTGTTGAATCAATCAGTTTCTTCAGCTCATCTTTGTCAAGCTCAATCTGAATATAAAGCAAAGAAAATATAACCAACATATATAACCAACAGGATAACTGATAAAACTTTTCATTTCTTTTCTCTTCACTCTTTAATTCCATTTTCCCACCTTGTTCATCTAATATAAATACATATATAAAGTCGTATTCTGGCCTAGGCACAGCTTGGTAGTTAGTGCAAAATAGATTAGTTATTAATAATGATAATATATGTCATCTTGTATAGCGCTCTTATCAAACTACTCAAGTACTCAGCAGTTTCTCAAGGCGCTGAAATTCCCACCCTGATATGATGCGCTAACAGTCATCGAACATAAACCGAGGTTTAGATTATCTGAACAAGCTAATAGTCAGTGTTTGCAAACCCACCAAATTTATCAAATTAGTTTCTTGAAGGATAAAAAAAGTGATTTCACATAGGCCCCAAAATTAATCATTTTGGCCAACAAAATCCCAAAAATTAATCATTTTGGTCAGCAAAAACACAAAATATCATAATTTAATTTTTGGTCAACAGTAACCAGATATAGACTAGTTATGAATGATGCCATATGCATGTGATTTAAAAAATCAACACAAAATAACACACACCTGCACACAGCAGTGACACACAACTTATTGAACTTTTCGAGATTTACAAGATTCTGTATTTACAAACCTTATGAGGGACTCGTTCAGCTATCCCTCTCTTTACCCACTTCAAACATGGCACTATATTCATGACTGCCACTCACGTGAAACGTGAAATTTAGTTTGTAAACAGAAATATTCACTTGGCCATGTGGATAAACCGGATGTTGTCAAGGTTATCTCCTCTTGGAAACTTTGAACATCCGTTCTTTTGAAGCTCACGTAAAATCTCTCAAATTAAGACTCGGTTGGTTCAAGAAGCTTACACATCTAGTGCGGACAATAAAAGAATAATGAACGAAATGCGAAGAATTATGGATTATCTGTCCCGAGTTAATTATTGTAGGCTAATAAACTACGAGCTTTAGCGGAGTTTGACAAGATAATAAATACGTAACAAGAGCGATATAATACGTAATTCCGACCACCGAGTTGGTAGTTTTTCTTACCCAAGATATCAGTTTAATGAGTAAAAAACACGATTTCACGATCTTTGATTAAAACTATAGTTTGTATTTTCACCCTGAAGGTGAGAGAAAGTTTATGAATGCCGTACGACTTGTATTTCACATTCTAATCTAAGATCGTGATGTCGCATCTTGTTTTTCAATTTTTTACGCATTAATCTAAAGTGGTCTTTGGTTAGAAAAATAAGTAACTTTCATAAAACCCATTTATTGCGAAATGTATCGCTACTTTTGAAATATGTCATCCCCTGGGCACTATATATAAATTCGGATATTTCGTATTGCAAAGGGGCAAAGTTTCTCAATTTTTAGATTTGTATAGGCCTATTCATCGATGTTGTTGTGAGAGTGAACATTTCAAGCATTACATGTAGTTATAATGACCTGCTGCCGAGCGATTATGGCATATAAACTCACGAGGACTTTAGCCCGAGCAGAGTTTATTGCCATAACGAGAGTTAATCGGGTCATTATTTGCCTTACACTCCAGAGGAAAACTCTATATTATAAATGCCTTCTAAAATGATGCTTTGCCGATTTATATAACATGACCAACATATATCAATGAAATATTTCCAATACATTCATGACTTACTCGAAAACAAGGTATCAAAATGAATCCTTCACCATACACATAGTAGACATAAATCGGTACCTATAAAATATATGTCCATATATATATATATATAGGCTATACTAGAAAAAAAGAATACAGCCATGACACAACAGAATGTACACTGATTGACATGGATCCTAGCTCAAGTGGAAACGGTGCTGCTCGACAACAAACAGGTTCAGGGTTCGACTCCCACTATCATTATCTTTAATTCCATTTCTTATTTGATAAAAAGTCCAAATTATTTACAAGTCTATTTGTTTCCGGAGGTTAAATACTTCTGACACCCCTTGGGAAGTTATTTCTTTTGTTTGAGTTGCAGGTTATATGCCATAACCACCATCTGCGCAGGTACGACTACGAGCAAGATTTTGAATTCTGTCAGCAGGGGGCAGTCTTCAATTTGCCAGATGTACATATGCCAACCATGGCTTTTCGTGTTCACTGAGATGTGCTTCAGACAATATGACCTTCTCAAGGCATCGCTATTCACGTCATATTGCCATGGAAATCACAATCACTTCTATGTATATCTAACCTCACACGGCACATCATGATGGAAATGTTTGACATGTGGCAGGTCTTAATCGAGTTACTTTTATTAGATTTATTAGGGTTAGATTTCATAAGTGCTTGGTATTAAAAGAAAAGCCTTGACATTTTCACTTCCACAACAGGCGTGCAGGATATTTATATTCTTTGAATATATTCGTTTTGAAGAAATGAGTAAAATTATATTTTAATAGTTCGTAGCTTGGGTATGATTATATACATATGGAAATGAATAAAGCGACACCAGAGTGCTGACTTCAAACTGTCATTACATCATGTCAAGAAAGAGTCTGCCACGACTCTGAACGTATTGAGTAAGTATCACTATTGAGTAAGTATCAGTATTGAGTAAGTATCAGTATTGAGTAAGTATCAGTATTGAGTAAGTATCACTATTGAGTAAGTATCACTATTGAGTAAGTATCACTATTGAGTAAGTATCACTATTGAGTAAGTATCAGTATTGAGTAAGTATCACTATTGAGTAAGTATCACTAATGAGTAAGTATCACTATTGAGTAAGTATCACTATTGAGTAAGTATCAGTATTGAGTAAGTATCACTATTGAGTAAGTATCAGTATTGAGTAAGTATCAGTATTGAGTAAGTATCACTATTGAGTAAGTATCAGTATTGAGTAAGTATCACTATTGAGTAAGTATCACTATTGAGTAAGTATCAGTATTGAGTAAGTATCACTATTGAGTAAGTATCACTATTGAGTAAGTATCACTATTGAGTAAGTATCACTATTGAGTAAGTATCACTATTGAGTAAGTATCAGTATTGAGTAAGTATCAGTATTGAGTAAGTATCACTATTGAGTAAGTATCAGTATTGAGTAAGTATCAGTATTGAGTAAGTATCAGTATTGAGTAAGTATCACTATTGAGTAAGTATCACTATTGAGTAAGTATCAGTATTGAGTAAGTATCAGTATTGAGTAAGTATCACTATTGAGTAAGTATCAGTATTGAGTAAGTATCACTATTGAGTAAGTATCACTATTGAGTAAGTATCAGTATTGAGTAAGTATCAGTATTGAGTAAGTATCAGTATTGAGTAAGTATCACTATTGAGTAAGTATCACTATTGAGTAAGTATCAGTATTGAGTAAGTATCAGTATTGAGTAAGTATCACTATTGAGTAAGTATCACTATTGAGTAAGTATCAGTATTGAGTAAGTATCAGTATTGAGTAAGTATCAGTATTGAGTAAGTATCAGTATTGAGTAAGTATCACTATTGAGTAAGTATCACTATTGAGTAAGTATCAGTATTGAGTAAGTATCAGTATTGAGTAAGTATCACTATTGAGTAAGTATCAGTATTGAGTCAGTATCACTATTGAGTAAGTATCAGTATTGAGTAAGTATCAGTATTGAGTAAGTATCACTATTGAGTAAGTATCAGTATTGAGTAAGTATCACTATTGAGTAAGTATCAGTATTGAGTAAGTATCAGTATTGAGTAAGTATCAGTATTGAGTAAGTATCACTATTGAGTAAGTATCAGTATTGAGTAAGTATCACTATTGAGTAAGTATCACTATTGAGTAAGTATCAGTATTGAGTAAGTATCAGTATTGAGTAAGTATCAGTATTGAGTAAGTATCAGTATTGAGTAAGTATCACTATTGAGTAAGTATCACTATTGAGTAAGTATCACTATTGAGTAAGTATCAGTATTGAGTAAGTATCAGTATTGAGTAAGTATCAGTATTGAGTAAGTATCAGTATTGAGTAAGTATCACTATTGAGTAAGTATCAGTATTGAGTAAGTATCAGTATTGAGTAAGTATCAGTATTGAGTAAGTATCAGTATTGAGTAAGTATCAGTATTGAGTAAGTATCACTATTGAGTAAGTATCAGTATTGAGTAAGTATCACTATTGAGTAAGTATCACTATTGAGTAAGTATCAGTATTGAGTAAGTATCAGTATTGAGTAAGTATCAGTATTGAGTAAGTATCAGTATTGAGTAAGTATCACTATTGAGTAAGTATCACTATTGAGTAAGTATCACTATTGAGTAAATATCAGTATTGAGTAAGTATCACTATTGAGTAAGTATCAGTATTGAGTAAGTATCAGTATTGAGTAAGTATCACTATTGAGTAAGTATCAGTATTGAGTAAGTATCAGTATTGAGTAAGTATCAGTATTGAGTAAGTATCACTATTGAGTAAGTATCAGTATTGAGTAAGTATCAGTATTGAGTAAGTATCAGTATTGAGTAAGTATCAGTATTGAGTAAGTATCAGTATTGAGTAAGTATCAGTATTGAGTAAGTATCACTATTGAGTAAGTATCACTATTGAGTAAGTATCACTATTGAGTAAGTATCACTATTGAGTAAGTATCACTATTGAGTAAGTATCACTATTGAGTAAGTATCAGTATTGAGTAAGTATCACTATTGAGTAAGTATCAGTATTGAGTAAGTATCACTATTGAGTAAGTATCAGTATTGAGTAAGTATCAGTATTGAGTAAGTATCAGTATTGAGTAAGTATCACTATTGAGTAAGTATCAGTATTGAGTAAGTATCACTATTGAGTAAGTATCACTATTGAGTAAGTATCAGTATTGAGTAAGTATCACTATTGAGTAAGTATCAGTATTGAGTAAGTATCACTATTGAGTAAGTATCACTATTGAGTAAGTATCAGTATTGAGTAAGTATCACTATTGAGTAAGTATCAGTATTGAGTAAGTATCACTATTGAGTAAGTATCACTATTGAGTAAGTATCACTATTGAGTAAGTATCACTATTGAGTAAGTATCAGTATTGAGTAAGTATCAGTATTGAGTAAGTATCAGTATTGAGTAAGTATCAGTATTGAGTAAGTATCACTATTGAGTAAGTATCACTATTGAGTAAGTATCAGTATTGAGTAAGTATCAGTATTGAGTAAGTATCACTATTGAGTAAGTATCAGTATTGAGTCAGTATCACTATTGAGTAAGTATCAGTATTGAGTAAGTATCAGTATTGAGTAAGTATCACTATTGAGTAAGTATCAGTATTGAGTAAGTATCACTATTGAGTAAGTATCAGTATTGAGTAAGTATCAGTATTGAGTAAGTATCAGTATTGAGTAAGTATCACTATTGAGTAAGTATCAGTATTGAGTAAGTATCACTATTGAGTAAGTATCACTATTGAGTAAGTATCAGTATTGAGTAAGTATCAGTATTGAGTAAGTATCAGTATTGAGTAAGTATCAGTATTGAGTAAGTATCACTATTGAGTAAGTATCACTATTGAGTAAGTATCACTATTGAGTAAGTATCAGTATTGAGTAAGTATCAGTATTGAGTAAGTATCAGTATTGAGTAAGTATCAGTATTGAGTAAGTATCACTATTGAGTAAGTATCAGTATTGAGTAAGTATCAGTATTGAGTAAGTATCAGTATTGAGTAAGTATCAGTATTGAGTAAGTATCAGTATTGAGTAAGTATCACTATTGAGTAAGTATCAGTATTGAGTAAGTATCACTATTGAGTAAGTATCACTATTGAGTAAGTATCAGTATTGAGTAAGTATCAGTATTGAGTAAGTATCAGTATTGAGTAAGTATCAGTATTGAGTAAGTATCACTATTGAGTAAGTATCACTATTGAGTAAGTATCACTATTGAGTAAATATCAGTATTGAGTAAGTATCACTATTGAGTAAGTATCAGTATTGAGTAAGTATCAGTATTGAGTAAGTATCACTATTGAGTAAGTATCAGTATTGAGTAAGTATCAGTATTGAGTAAGTATCAGTATTGAGTAAGTATCACTATTGAGTAAGTATCAGTATTGAGTAAGTATCAGTATTGAGTAAGTATCAGTATTGAGTAAGTATCAGTATTGAGTAAGTATCAGTATTGAGTAAGTATCAGTATTGAGTAAGTATCACTATTGAGTAAGTATCACTATTGAGTAAGTATCACTATTGAGTAAGTATCACTATTGAGTAAGTATCACTATTGAGTAAGTATCACTATTGAGTAAGTATCAGTATTGAGTAAGTATCACTATTGAGTAAGTATCAGTATTGAGTAAGTATCACTATTGAGTAAGTATCAGTATTGAGTAAGTATCAGTATTGAGTAAGTATCAGTATTGAGTAAGTATCACTATTGAGTAAGTATCAGTATTGAGTAAGTATCACTATTGAGTAAGTATCACTATTGAGTAAGTATCAGTATTGAGTAAGTATCACTATTGAGTAAGTATCAGTATTGAGTAAGTATCACTATTGAGTAAGTATCACTATTGAGTAAGTATCAGTATTGAGTAAGTATCACTATTGAGTAAGTATCAGTATTGAGTAAGTATCACTATTGAGTAAGTATCACTATTGAGTAAGTATCAGTATTGAGTAAGTATCACTATTGAGTAAGTATCAGTATTGAGTAAGTATCACTATTGAGTAAGTATCAGTATTGAGTAAGTATCACTATTGAGTAAGTATCACTATTGAGTAAGTATCAGTATTGAGTAAGTATCAGTATTGAGTAAGTATCAGTATTGAGTAAGTATCAGTATTGAGTAAGGGGTAACACAATGGTCATGGATGATAACATCGGATTCATAACGAAGATTTTAATCAACATTGATCCACCATACACTTTTACTGTTGTGGAGACTACTAAAGGTCCAGATAAGTTCCTTTCTGTTTGAAATTGTTAATAGATGTCTCAAAATGACAAATCACCAACAAAACGCCAGCAGAGTCAATCCACCGCTAGCCGGGATGATGGCGTCGACCCTTCTCTTCATGCCTCTAGGGAGTCTACGGAGTGCTTACCAAGGGCAGTGCTGGCACTCACGATGCAATGCAGTCTCCAAATCAGCAAAATTTTGTGGACGAGGTTCCATTCTTTGGATTCGACGTCCAATTATGTCCCCCATAATATGTTCTAAGGGATTGGAATCTGGACTCCTAGCAGACCTATGGAGTTGGGTAATGACGTTCTGAACATACGCCTTCACATTACGGGAACGATTAGGCAGAGAGTTGTCATCCATTGATGAATGATAAAGGGTCGCTCGCCACTGAGATTTCCCGTAATAAGACCAGATCCAGCTCCCCATCTTAGGAATACGTCAGGTCAACCCCAATCCAAACGGGCTAGCCCGGTTCTTTCACCAAGATTATTATGTGCTTGACCCGTATTCTCGAAAAGTTCTTAACCCTACAAACATTTTAAGTCCATTCTTAAAACATGGGTTACGATCAAAGTTAAGAATTCTTAAGTCTACGAACGTTTCGAGAATAAGGGCCCTGGACGCTTAATAACCCATTATGCCCTCATGTCGATCAACTTTCAACAGGTTCCCCACTGTTCTGTTATTCAAAGCCATGTATGGCATTCTCTTCCCACAGAGGTTACTCCCTTCAGATTTCAGAGGATCGGCTTTCAGAGGATCGGAAATCTGATGGGAGTAACCTCTGTGGGAAGAGAATGCATTTTTGGAAGCCAAAGGTGTTTCAATACGCCACTCACTTGTGGTGAAAGATTAACATTGCACAAAACATTACCCTCCACTTTGGTAGTCTAAGACGATCTGTTACATGCCTGGTAGCAATAAACTTACCCAAACGTCTGCTACAAGTGATGAATGTGGCCACCAATTGTTCTGGCAGGAATTCCTGCTTTTTGCATGCCAAAATTTTATCTTCTTAATATCGCCATTGTGCCATACTTTATATTGTGATATATTAAAGAATTATCATTTTACACCCTTTGTCACATACGATTGAACATGAGATTCATTCAATTCCTGTTTTGTTTGCACGATGTCCCGAAATTGAAAAACAGAAATTCCATTTAAAATCTGTACACAGTTAAAATATATGAACGGTATAAAATAATGACAACATTTATCTTATATGGTATAAAATAATGACAACATTTATCGGTCTTCACTTATTTACAATGTGTATACAAGATTTGCCTTAATTGAAAAAAAATAATAAATTTTAGTTTTGGTGAGGTGAGTTATTATATCACGGCTGGTAGTACTATTGCAAGATTAAAGCCTGCAATGCCATGTTGCTATGCATTGCGGTGAAACCTGTGAGCATCGGCTGGAACTAGCGAACCATGGGTGGTACTAAGCTGAAATTCAGTGTAGCATTGCATCCAAACCTTACTGCATGAAGAACATTTCTCTACTGCAGACAAAGTTGCCCTACCCTTGGCGGGATTCGAACCCATTACCTCTTGCTCAAAACAAACTAACCATAGTTTTGGTTATAATAACGAAGAAAGTAACTATCATATTTCACAAATCATATTGTGACAGATGCCAAAACTCGAACTTTATGGACGATCATGTATGTCCCTAATGGTGATGTTTGCATGTATTGGCTGTGTTATTTGTTCCTCGCAATAGCTTCAGCAACTGCTGTATACTATCAACATTCAGTAACTTTTGGGAAGATTGCTATATTGCGATAAAGTGCGATACAACCCATGGTTCTATAGTTTTAGTCAACGATCAACTTTATGCATAGCTTTTACTTGCAACTATAACTGTTATTGAGATTTAAAGGCGCTTTAGCATGCTGTTCTTGAAATAAAGTGCTCTTACTAAACCGTAAATAGGTGTTTGTGTGGCTAAATATTACTCCTGAGTCCTGAATAAATAAAAAGAGTTCTAAAATGAATGTACATGTTTCAGTTAATGTCATTATAAGGTGATCTGATTGATGTAGCGATACATTAACACTCAAAGAGCAAAGTTTTTAATATGGCACCATGATGGAATGGTCAACCATCTTGCTGTCTGAACTCTCAAAATCGCATAAAATCTACCTCTCAAACTGAAGAGTACCACACAATTGTCCAATTGTCACATCATTTTCTTCCAGATAACTCTTTTATGGCTTAACGGGATGTGTATTGAGATGTTTTACCCTTTTACATATTAATATATTGTATAAACATTAATTTGAGAAATATGCCAAAAACGTGCTTAAGTCAGTGAATGACTATTACAAACATATTGATGGATATGTTCAGTGGTGACCATGAGTAATCCCAAATACCAAACGCAAGGCATAACTCTTGATAGTCTGCATTACTGGCTGTTTTAAGCCTTGTGGTATTTCCCTCACTTTGTTGTGCCTAGATAGGGAATCGCTGCACCAGAAATGCATAGCGGGCCTGGATTTCTATGCACAGATTTCTTAAGGAAATACTGCAAGGCCTAAATCAGCCAGTAATGGAGACTTGCAAGAGTTATGCCTTGCATTGGGAAGTTGGAGTAATCCAGGAATGTTCAAAGGGGTTGGAATGACATGTCAATGTGTGAGTTTACCCATGACGTTTATCCAATTTTCATGCATAATTTTCAGAAGTTGTTCAAACCTCCTCAACCCCTCAGGATCGGCCACTGCCAATAATATAAAACAAATCTCTTTCTAGCTTAAGAACCACATAGATGTAGATAAAATATTGTTTTATATACCTTCTCTCACAAGAGAGAGCCTTTTGAGATTTGAGCTACCTCTATGGGTAGAAGATGACTGAGCTATCCCTTGTTTCTGTTGTGACAGGGATGTACACCAAAAAAGAGGCAGAATAGAAAAGAAACAATTGCTATTTTTGGGGGGCTTTATTTTCAGTCTAGCATATGTACACAACAATCAATGTGGGATCAAGTACTGCACTGGTTGAGTGGGACCCAATACTTTACCTGGTAACATAAATGGAACATATAACTACCATTCTTTATGACAGAGCTCTCTGGAATGAATAGTGCCTTGTTGTCTACTGACCTTCTACAATAAGATTATTTCCAAGACGTGGACAAAATTGGATTTGACAGGTAGGATGATTATTTGGCAAATTCAAAATCAATTCCTTCACCCACACTGAAAAATATGCCGAAAAATAATATTCTAGAAATCTTCTGGTGGCATGAAGGTCAGATTCACCCTGGTGCAGTTTACAATATCAGTACCAACAACAACAACATCCTTAGGTCGACTCATTTGGTGATTCCAATGACCCCACAAGCCAGACGAGCTCCAGCGTGACCGGTAGTGAGACTGTCTTCGTGACCTCCTTTACCAAGGTCATCTTCATCGGCATGGACCTGAAGGGAGACACTTTTTTTAAAAACAGGGTAAATAAATTTGGAAAAACAATAGAGCCATTGGCTCTGCAGCTCGTTAGCCCTTTTCATGATTTATAATCTAAGGCGATTTATCACTTGAACCGGTAATTGTTGTTTTACAACTGCTAGCGAGACAGTTACATTGCTGTTAAAGGTAGGCTCACACATATGCATACCTTTGATTGCCAAACACAAACAGGTAACATTTTCAAATAAGCAAAACATCCCCACCCAACAATCCTTAAGCATCCATATAATTTTTCCCAAACAGTCATAAAATTGGGTGTGATTGAATGGTGACAACATCGCCTATATGGTTATCTACAACATCTTATCACAGCCATAGGTGAACCACTTTATTTGGGATCCCCTGCCAAGTAATTATTCTTGAGAGTGGGCTGCCTTACAAATCTTAGACTTAATCCATCAAAGATCATATTTCCAAAACAATCTAGCATTAATGGTTCTTGGAAAGGAGTTGATTAAAGATTTTAAGGTGGACTCCCTGCCACGCCCATTTTTAAGGGCAGACCAATACCAATGGACAAACATAAATCTCCATATCACAAAGATGTTATTCTGAACATTTTGCTTCCTATGTAAACTGGTTTCCGAGAATAAGTCGTGGAAAGGTTTCACTAATAACACCTGCCAAGCCCATATTTGATGGAGGATGAGGACAAAATGAACAAGCAGAGGGGTCAACTATATCCCCCGCCAAGTAGGAAAAGTTAAAACCATAGTGAACAATAATTGTGGAGCTTTATTCTTTAATAAATCCTAAATCCCTCATTAGGAACAAATTCATATATATACTTCCAAATATGTATTAATTTCTGCCTAACAGTTTTCAAGATCTGTCCTGGAAGAGAAATTGTTAAAGCGTTTTGAGTTTTGTTCCAGATGTTTTTCCATGGAAATGGCTAAAAAGCCCACAAAACACATCCAAACATGATGACTGTTCCACACACCAAGTTTCATTGAGTCATGTCTTACATTATTTTAGTTCTGGTCAGGGAAAAATATGTTAAGTTATGTCTCCGGGGAAACAGCTAAAAGTAAAATTCCAAAAGTTGACAACCCCAAAAGCCAAATCTACACATGATGACTGTTCCACATACCAATTTTCATTGAGCTTGGCCTTCCAGTTTTTTAGTTCTGGCCCGGAAACAAAACCAGGACACGAGGACGGACGGAATATCCCCTGACAAATTTGTTGTGGCGATGGATAACAAAATCATTTGATCCTATACGTAAATTTCAGCTTTGGGGGTGTAGCAGTCCTGGAGAAGGAGTCGAAAATGTCTGCCAGATGCCATCCCATGCCATAAGCCCATCTGGCCTTTCTGGCCTGATGAGTTAAATGTCATTACTCAAATTGGGACGAAACAGTTAATAAACAGTTTTACAACTTAATCTTGTGTTTCATCTTGAACTTCAGCTGTCTCAAATATACCGGTAAATGATTTATTGGCCAAAATTGTCTTAATTTTGGGGAACATGATTTATTCAGATATTCATTAAAATTTAAATATATATAATCAAAATCTATCAATACTAATATAAAAATTTCACAAATTTGCAAATCATTCTATGATATAACAATAAAATAGTCTAAAATTGCACAAAAAGAAATTGAAGAATCGCTGGATAAAGGCACCCACCACGATGGTTCTGCCGATGATAGAGTTGACACCTGTCAGTTTCAGTTGTTTGTCAGTGATGTCGATGTTGGCTACTCCATCGGCACCTGCCACCACATTACCTAGGTCACCAACATGCCTGCAACAAACAATCAAACCTTACAACAGCTATAACACAACAATGTGAAGGGTATTGGGGTGGGGCACAACAGCATTGCTTATTGATTTTGTTTGTGAGTAATTTGTTCATTTGAAATAAAGATAAGATGCAGAAACTGATGGGGATGGTTGTAAATCATTATGAACTTCCTGTGCTAGGGCGACATTACCTGTTTTCATCTTCAGGGCCGCCATGTTGTTTATCAAATGGGTTGTAGTGGCCCCCAGCACTTGTACAACCTGTAAAACAAGATACAGAGTTCCATCGGCGTTCACTGGAGTGTACAAGAGCAGGATACCACCGGCAAAAACATAATACAAGAGAGACAACTCTGTGCCGCTTAGCTGTACTAACTACAGTATGTTTGGTGGTAACGCACGCAACACTACAGTATTAATAACATGTGTAAACACGAATGTCCCACTCAGATTTTAGTTGCCACACAGAAAGACCCTAATAGACCTCTTTAAATATGTTAAAGACATGACAACATTTACACAAAGGAAGTAAAATGTAAAATGAGATCACTGGCTAAAAATATTCCTTGACTTAAATGAAAAGCATTAATCTTCCAGGGAGAGGTGAAATATGGAGAAACATACCGGTACCTCAAGAGACAAGAATTGAGTCAAAGATATGTCTATTTATCACTAAATCATTTACCATAAATCCTTGAATAATTGCCTGTCTTGAACAATTGCCTACCTCTTTGAAATTAATAATTGGGCCTTTCAGGCCTGATAAACTAAAAAGTCATTCTAAAACTTCCCTTTTTTTGCTAATCCTTTATAACAGGTAAAACAAGAAAGAACAAGAGACCCCAAAGGGACTCTTCTATGACTACAGCATGTTTGACAACATCACTGCACAAACTCTCAATCATCTCGGAATTCATACATAGTTCAGGGGTTAAAAGAATCTTCTTCAACTGTTTAAAACTCTACAACTGCTTTGTATGACAGTGGCTGCCCTTCAACATTGTAAGTTGTCAAGTATGATAGTTGACATTATAAATCAGGTCTCAATAATGCAACCAATTTAGGAGCATTTGCTCAATATCAGGGGTGGAAATTTCAAATATTTTTTTACTTGCCCTCGGGCAAGTACCAGCACTGTTTTTACTTGCCCTGACTTCATTTCCACTTGCCCCAATTATAATATATTATATTATAATTACGTTGAATTTTCTTTTACAAGACGAATCAGATTCATTTTTACCACCAAAGAAACTTTTTATGTTACGTACTTTGATAAGGCGCCGCCATGTTTACCAAACCACGAGTGACTCAATTAAGGGACCCCCCCTAGGCGTTAATGGTTCAATGCATCGACATGCGCCGCGATCAATAAATAAAACTGTTGCAGTACTGGTACTTTTAATAATAAGCGTGGTTCACGCAATAAATATTACTTACGTAATCAGCTATTGTTAACTTACTAACAAATTCCATAATCTATTTATTATCGCTATGTCTCGAACAAGCGAGTGTCAGTTCAGTTTCGCCGGTGACTAATGAAATAGGCCTCCGTGAATAAAATACATAATTGTTGCGTAAAATACGTTGACAAACTTATCTTGAAAAAGCCACTTCATATCGTACTTGGGTTAAGAAATAATGTAATTCTTTCAAATTTATTAAATACGATATGAGAGATATTGAATGAACTACGCTCCCAATATTTTAAAGTTCTTTACATATGACATTAAATCAGTGTCTTCATTATCATTTTTCATATGCAACAATTTAAGTTTCACCGGTAATGCATGTACAATTCCGGGAATCCGATTGACGCTGTATTAACTTTTCTGATTGGCTTAGAACAGGGGAGTCCCCAAGTTAACAACCAATCATAAGACACATAAGAAACAAGACAGTTTATAACGTTGACAGCTTCTTGTAATTCGTTTTACGATGTAAAAAATGACATATTATGAAACAAATAATAACAGACACCGTAAATAGACAGTTGTGTTTTTTATTATGGCATATTGACAATATGTTATTGATTTTACATAGGCAGTTTTCAAATGTGTAATACTTGCCCACGGGCAAGTAACATTAAGCATTTTAGTTGCCCGACCTAGTTTATTCACTTTCCCCGGGAGTCGGGCAATGGCAAATTTCCACCCCTGAATATATATATATATATATATTCTCCCTGTAGTTTTGAGTTAGGACACATGCTTCTAACAAAAATAGAGCCATGGCTCTGAAGCTCATCAGGGTTTGATTTATTATCTAAGGTTGAATATCTAAGTTATCTCAAATAATACATTGTTAACAAGCAAAAAATAGGTTTTTAGATCATGACCCCTGTGACCTGTATTTGGAGTCATAGGGTCACCAATCCTACAATTAAGAATCACCTTTGACCAAAGAGTCTCTACACTACTTTTCAGCTCTCGGGTCACAAAATCTACAATTTAGAATCCCCATGGGCCAAGGAGTCTGCACACAACTTTTCAGCTCTCTAGACCTTTTGGAACTGGAGAAGAAGATGAAAATAGGTTTTTAAGGATGTGACCCCTGTGACCCCCTTTGGGGTCACGAAATCTACAATTTAGAATCCCCATTGGCCAAGGAGTAAGCACACAACTTTTCAGCTCTCTAGACCTTTTGGAACTTGAGAAGAGGATGAAAATAGGTTTTTAAGGATGTGACCCCTGAGACCCCATTTGAGGTCACGGGGTCACGAAATCTACAATTTAGAATCCCCATTGGCCAAGGAGTAAGCACACAACTTTTCAGCTCTCTAGACCTTTCGGAACTGGAGAAGAGGATGAAAATAGGTTTTTAAGGATGTGACCCCTGAGACCCCATTTGAGGTCACGGGGTCACGAAATCTACAATTTAGAATCCCAATTGGCCAAGGAGTATGCACACAACTTTTCAGCTCTCTAGAACTTTTGGAACTGGAGAAGAAGATGAAAATAGGTTCTTAAGGATGTGACCCCTGTGACCCCATTTGAGGTAACGGGGTTACGAAATCTACAATTTAGAATCCCCATTGGCCAAGGAGTCTGTGCACAACTTTTCAGCTCTCTAGACCTTTTGGAACTGGAGAAGAAGATGAAAATAGGTTTTTAAGGATGTGAGCCCTGAGACCCGCTTTGAGGTCACAGGGTCACGAAATCTACAATTTAGAATCTCCATTACCCAAGGAGTCTGCACACAACTTTTCAGCTCTCTAGAACTTTTGGAACTGGAGAAGAAGATGAAAATAGGTTTCTAAGGATGTGACCCCTGTAACCCCATTTGGGGTCATGGGGTCACGAAATCTACAATTTAGAATCCCCATTGGCCAAGGAGTATGCACACAACTTTTCAGCCATCTAGACCTTTTGGAACTGGAGAAGAAGATGAAAATAGGTATTTAAGGATGTGACCCCTGTGACCCCATTTGGGGTCAAGGGGTCACGAAATCTACAATTTAGAATCCCCATTACCCAAGGAGTCTGCACACAACTTTTCAGCTCTCTAGACCTTTTGGAACTGGAGAAGAAGATGAAAATAGGTTTCTAAGGATGTGACCCCTGTGACCCCATTTGGGGTCATGGGTTCACAAGATCTACAATTTAGAATCCCCATGGGCCAAGGAGTCTTCACACAATTTTTCAGCTCTCTAGACCTTTTGGAACTGGAGAAGAAGATGAAAATAGGTTTTTAAGGATGTGACCCCTGTGACCCCATTTGGGGTCATGGGGTCACGAAATCTACAATTTAGAATCCCCATTGGCAAAGGAGTCTGCACATAAAATTTCAGCTCATTGGTTTTGGAGAAGAAGTCGAAAAAGCGAAAAGTTTACGGATGGACGGACGCCGGACACCATGCCATGCCATAAGCCCATCGGGCCTTTCAGGCCTGATGAGCTAAAAATTTGAGATCCACTAAAATAATATCTTTCTTCACCATATATATAACCATTATCAATCACAACTGCTGACATGGTATTGGATATTAGCTAGCTTACAGTTTTTTGCTTATATTCATAGATATACAGATGATTTTATCAATCTTATTTTAGATGTGCTCCTTGCAATTTTCCTTTTCTCCTAGGAATAATATGTTTGGAGCGCATCCGCTCATTGAAAAATATTTGTACTTAGAGGCCTGAGTAAACAAGCGCAAGTTACCATTTGTATTGTCACCGAATTGGTGGACATGGAAGCCATGACTTCCCTCTTTGAGACCTTTGATTTCACCTTTAACCTTTACAGAACCATCTGAACCTTCCTGAAACAGAAATGGGAAATTCTATGGTTTATAAAAATTTTTTTTACCCTGTGTACTTGAGAACTGATTTAAAAGTCCAGTGTCCCCTTTCTACAAAGCAGTAAGGTGTCGAAAAATCACTACAGTAACCTGTGACACCTTAAATTATGGGAGTTAAAGGTACATCCGTTGTGTTTTTGGGGGTCAAATATTGGAAACGTTATAAATGGTGTTACTTCATCGAGAAGTACCGACTGTTGCCGAAAACTACCATTTTGATGATAGTAGACTTAACATATTGACGATATGAAGGTAAAAGTATAATTTCTGATCGAAAACTGGCTAATGCACAGCGCGCGCCAATGAGTCAAACGTCATTTTGGAATCTTATTTATAACAGACAAAAAGATAATTTTGAGTTGATAATGTTTAATAGGTCTTATATCTACTGTGCATGTAAATGGGACATGGAGTTTTGGTTTCTGCACATGCATATTGATGTTACTCAATTTTGATTGGAATCTAGTAATTATGATATATTTGGCGATTGGAGATAAATATGCAAGCTGGGTGAATTTATTTGTATTGTAGACATCACATGTGGTGAGTTGGAACGTATAAAAGCCAAATAAAATTTTATGAAACACAATGAATGTAACTTTAAGGTAAAAAGTTGATTTGTGAAAGGAGCTCCATGTCTTTGGTCAAAATAATCCAAAAGGCATAACAGCAGAATAATCAAGTTAAATATAGATAGTATAATTCCTGGACAACCATTGTCTATTACTTGTAATAAGACAAACAATCTGAACAATATTCATAACAGTGTCTAACTTGGAGTAGAAAATTGTTCAGGTGATTTGTTATATTTTTTTAAACACTCGTACCAGTATCATACAGACTAGAAATTGAAAATAATTATGACACATGTACTTTAACATTTTTATTATATCCCATATTAAAGAGGAATGATACCTTTGCTTATTAATACATTTATTTCAGTATTATGAATCAGATAATCGGTTTGTCATTTCAAGTTTTGCAATCACTTATAGTTGGTGTAAGCAGTGTTGTTCCTAGGTTATCTGCTGAGGGGGTCATTTTGGCCATTTCTGAACAAGTCGGACCCTTTGCAATGTTTAAAGTATCCTACTTCTCAAAATTTTAAGGGACACCAAAGGGTGGGCAAATGTCCAAGGACTCCCTCTAGGAACAACACTGTAAGAAGAACATTGGTGTGAGATTAATGAGAATCCAGTTAACGATTCTTTAGATATCCGACTGACAAGCTTAAAAGGAGGGTTATTTTTAGTGGAAACAAAATTCGAGAGGATATCCTGTTTACACAAATATGCTACTAATACATTGTTAAAAAACAGTCAAATTAAAAGATATTTATGAAGGTAATATTTTGATGAATTTATATTTCACAACTTGATGAAGACAAGCGCAAATTTGTTGAAAAATAAAAACTGAAGCCATTCATCGGTGCTGCGATTGTGGAAAGGTTTGCTATGGAAAACAGCATAATGGCAAATAATATTGTTTATTAGTTTTAGGACACGCTATGTGTTACCATGTGAACATTATATCAGTGTATATCTTTTATTATTAGAAAGTTGTATAATAAGGTACAATTTACCATGTTTTCATTTCATGTAATTCATAAAATCCATGATTGCGGATTTTACTGACGGAACGGTCCCTTTAACATGTAAGGTCACATGTTGAAAAAAAAGGGGAGAATAAAAATTGATTTTAATTGTTCATTGCACCTCTCCTAGTTATATAATCATTATTATTATTGTAGAAGATTTGCAAAACTTTAAAAGAATTGGCTGATAATTGGTCGGACACTAATATAGATCTTTTTCTGCACTTCACCTCTCCTGTGTAGTGTGGAAGACTTATGCAAAAGTTGAAAAGAATTGGATGAATAGTTTTATTGTTATCTGTCAGACAAAACATTTCTTTGGACAGACAGAATCCTTGGTATTTCTCTATGTCCCAGGACTGAAATAATAAACCCATTTACTGTAAAGAGAACCTATCATATTGAGTTTATAGAAATATGATTACTCTTAACACTTGCTGCCTCAAGGAGGTGCCAATTGAACACATACTTTGGTCACTTGCTATTTTTATGACTTAAATTCAGGACACATTTGTCAATAAAATAAAACCAAATTCAATTTCTTGAAAATTTGACCTACACAAACGTCTCTCCACATGTTACTAATTGATATTCTACCAGTAGAGTATTTGATTCTCATTAGGTACCCAATCACATCTGTTTCATGTCACGCATAAACTTTATTGGATAGTTTCATAGTTATTGTGTTGAGGTATAATTCATTTCTACAACATTCTAGCAGGGCTATTTTCGGCTTAAGGACTAAAACGACATTGTCAAACACCCAAAATGTCCTGGTTTCAAATCATTGGGCAAACTGTAGTAATATCCATTGCTTAAAGGTTATCTGAAGCCCAAATATTACACCTTGATGCCTCACAAGAGGATGCCTTTTGTTGAACAACTCAGGTGACATGCTTGTTACAACTGATCAGATACAGGCCAAATTTTCTGCAAATTGTTTCAAATTTAGGATTTTTGGGATATTTTGTATAGATCTTTCTACTGCCTCCTTAAAGGGAAAGTTCTATCAACGATCTATTGGCAGAATCCGCCATCTTGGATCCGTTGACAATTCGTGAAATGGAAACACGCTATATTTAACCCAATTTTAATTTTTTGTTATAATAAAACATATTCACTGATAGAATATTCACATAGTAACATATAATTATCATAAAAGTAATAAACAATATGCTGTTAGGCCGTAGCGATGTTTTCCCAACTCGCAGCGCCGATGAATGGCTTCGACAATTCTCATTGTTTTGATTTTTCAACAAATGTTGAAATGTGCACTTGTCTTTTATCAAATTGTCAAATTTAAAGTCATCAAATTATTAACTTCATTAATATATATTTCAATTTGACTGTGTTTTAATCATATAGTAATTGCATATATGTGTAAACAGGGATATCCTTTTGAATTTCGTTTCCACAAAAAATACCGAGATAGAACCCTCCTTTTAAATAGTAAAAATATTATCATTGACTTACCATGAAAGTCTAGATGAAGTTTAAGTGGTTAATGGCATCGGAAACAGTGATATTCACTCCATGCCGTGTAATAGTTTCATATTGATACAAAATTCATTCATACAAATGGGTTCCAATCAATGTTGAACAAATTGTCCAGATACACTTTCTTTTGTTATGAGTTAATCAGATTGTGGAAATATTTTTCAAATTGATATTTTGTATCATGCCTCTTTAAGATTTAATCTAGAAAATAGATTATCAATCACCATGACAAGAACAAGTCATTCTGTGACCAAAGCTTGTCTATAAATATCACCATTGGTAAATAATAATTAGGCTAGGCCTAAATGGCAAGCTATTCAGCCGCAATAGTTTCATATTATCTTGACATTATTGTCTAAGTAAATTACTGCATTAGAGATGACATTGGTAAACCACTGATAAACGAATATGTGAACCTTGGCCTACAATTCAGGCGTCAGTAGACACTTTAGCAAACAAACGCACTGGCGACTAGTCTAGAAGAGAACGGATAGCGTAGGTCGCATGAATCCGTTTGCAAAATGATGAAAACAAACTTCAAGGATATGACACAAATGATGAATAACATACACTCTGAGTGAAATGTATGGTTCCTTCGACTTCGTTATTCTTAAACACACAAACTGCTTTGATTTCCGACATTCTCCTCCAGTTTTGCCGGCAAGCGTGCGACTTTGTAAGTGGAAAACAAGCTTCGTAATGGTTGCTTGGAGCCGTGTGCAAAACTTATCCAGTCACGTTTCTAATATCTAGAGTTAGCCCCCTTTGACCGCATTTCTCCAAAAGGAGAAAAGGCAACCGCCTTATTAGCAAAAGTAGATCGAAAAAGATATACAGTATTTAAAAGAAACGGTAGATGTCGTCATGTACAACATCGTTGCCATCAGCGCACCTTTCATTTCCGGGTTCATGCGGTCGCTACGCACAAAGTCGTGACGTCAGAGTCAGACTTCACGTTTGAAATGCCAGTTGTGTTTACTTTTTTCAACACGATGATTAAAATACATTTTGAACAAGGAGAATATGCCAAATTAATTAAAGAGGTATAATCTGGGGCCTATATAACAGATAAAGACATCTAATTGTAATATTTAAAAAATATATTTTCGTTAGTGCACATCTGTTTGTTGCTTGCTTGTTTGATATGAGTGAAAAGGTAAATGTAATATTTAAAAAATATATTTTCGTTAGTGCACATATCCGAACACTTTTAATATAGTTTCTATGCAAGATTTTAATATTGAAAATTTCTTTAGATATCAAATTAAAATAGTACTGCATAGTCAGTATGACAATGTTTACCATAATAATACCATAATAACTGACTAGAAAGGAATGTAAACATTACAAAGCGAGAAGAATCGAATGACGTCACAATGTTACAAACTTTACGTCATACCTCTTATGACGTAAATTATGTGGTTAACTTTTACTTCCGGTATCTTGGTACCCTTTTTTCTGAGTATTTTGGTTTTCTTACAAAGATGAGATGAGTATAGTTTTTCCCTATAGACGAAAAGATTTTCTTGCACCATCAAAAGCTCTCCAAGATTTGAAAAAGAAGCTTGGCCCTGTTTACTTTGATGCCAAACTCATCGAATGTCCACAGAATGCTGTCGAACTTGGTAAACTGTTCCAGAAATGGGAAGAACTCGACAAACAAAAATACAAGAAGATATCTGAAACATCACGGGAGCAGAGAATATTACAAAACTCGCTTTCGTCAAGGTTTGTTATAACACCTTATAATGTAGGGAAATAGAAAGGCAACGAAAGCATTAATGCATGTAAGTTTTATCCAGAAAAAAAACTTGGTTTCTCATACACACACACATATAGCCGTCGCTGATTGTATTAGACCGAAACTTCTGTCGTCCGAATATCGCGCTATATCTCACACCAGATGGTCTCTGCTCACACAGCGAGCTTCAATAAGCCTATACTAACCAATCGGGTTCCAGGTAGAGCCTCTCGACCTATGAATGTAATATGTCAGACCTAACTACTGTACATATGGGACTTGTAATTTCGGTTTTTGCATATAAATGGCTGTTGCTCGATTTTCATTGGAAACAAGTAATTCTCATATGTATGAATTAAAATGCAAGTCAAGTGAAATTATTTAAACTTAAATCAGCACTTGTGGTCTTTCGGCACGTACGAAAGACAAATGAAATGTTTTGAAAATACTCCATGGTCCGTAAAGTCAATCAAATATTATGAAGGCACTGGATAAGAACGTCGACATCGTTCTTGTCACAGAAATGTTATCATTACCATAGCTTATCCTATTGCTTAGTATATAATATTGTAAGACGATAATGTTATTAATAATATGCACTAATCACCCTTCGTTTACTCGCTTGACGCATATGACTGTCCAGCTTCACTGACGGGCAAAAGAAAGTATAACACTCACTCGTTTTCGATTAATTCAATATTTTAAAGAAATGAGATGCATTTGATTATGACACGATACAATAACACCTTTCGGCAGTAGTTTAAATGACTTAATTGGTCACTCGTTTATTTTTTAAAAATAAAAAATAAAATATCATTATTTAAAAATAGACAGGGATAAGAAATCAAATTTACACCAACATGACCCCTACCATGTTCAAAATGGTGTAAATGTGTGCAGGACGAAGCACATTTATTGATTTTCACGCAGAGTATGTGTTATATGTCGATGAACAGTTGTGTTTTATCAAAGTTAATTTGGGGAAATTTCAAAATTTAAATTTTAAATTTTAATTTAAAAAAATTCAAACCGCGTTGAGGTATTCTTTGACTGATTTAATGTTCACAAACTAGTCCGTTTTTGAATACGACGTCGAAAACTCGAGATATTTGACTTTGAAAATTATTATATGATAAATACAACTGAGCCGTATACTTTCTTTTGCCCGTCAGTGTATATATAGGCTCAACTCATCGTTGTATTTTATGAATTTATTAACAGTGCTTATACCTACTTGTATATGTATGAACAAATGTATAATTTATTCTGTAACTGGACTTTGGCCTCATTTTCACTATTCTCTCGAATAAACTATATGTCATTATCTATGGAGAAGCAGACTCAACTCAAGCGTACTGATCTCCGTTGGGAACAGTATAAATACACATGGGCTACTGAAATTTCGAAATGGTAGGGGCCTGCATGCTTGTCAATAACGTTTGACAATTAAATTTAAGAAATATGAAATATCGATACGTAATAATAAACTATGCTGTCGACATCAATTACTTTCCTGATACTAATAAAAATATTGGCAATATCGACTTTCTCCGGGATTTTTCTCAACTTTATTTTTTACAGAGGAATAAGTATAATGGATCTACGAATTATAATAACAAACCAGAAATAATGTGTTTCATAAATTTATATTTGGCTTTGATACGTGACTGTCATCAAACGATATGTGATGATTTCAGTTCAAATAAGTTCACTCAAATTGAATATTCATCTTCAATCGCCAAATATATCATAATTAGTAGTTTCCAATTAAATTCGAGTAACATCTTTATACATGTGCAGAAACCGAAATTACATGTCCCATTTACATGCACAGTAGTTATATGACCTAGTAAACATTATCAGCTCAAAGTTGTCTTTGGGTCGGTTGTAAATAAGTTTCCAAAATTACGTTTGACTAATTGACGCGCGCCACATGCTGTGCATTGTCCGGTTTTCGATCAGAAATCGATACTTTTACCTTTTACCAATGCACTGTAGTACGTTCAAACTTTACCCATATGAACTATATGAGGCGACGTCAAATGTTGCACTGTCACTGTCACATGGCGTAAAGTTGAATATATAGCAATGATGTCATACCTTTCTACACCTACTGTGATATATCCTCGGTGCTGAGATAATCTTCACTTTAATTCGGGGATAAGTATCATGTAACACTCCTCTTTTCTTAATCATACGAAATCCACATGTGTATACAATATATACCTAATGCCGTCATGTTATATATTTTTTTGTGCCTGGGATATTGGAGTTGCCCTGAAACTGATACTAATGCTTCCATTTAAAACTTTAAATTGTTTTGTAAATATCCAATCGATGTTTGTATTTTTGTGCGCTCAGTTTAAGGGGAAATGTACTTAAACAACCAATCATTGAATCTACATTGTACTTTGTCTGTTTGACCAGGCAAATCCGGGACGTTTCGTCAGTCTCGCTCTTGTCTCGTCCCTCATCAACCAAGAGTTTCGTCGAGATTACACATAAGAATTCTCCACCGCCTGGCTTCCGTTTCCATGCCAACGGGGATCCCAAGGCGGACATTCTCCAGACGAGCGAGGACTCGACCAAGGACTCGACCAAGGACTCCAACACGACAATGACCCCTCGCACCTCCTACCACGACGAAAACTTGTCTCATTTTGCAGAGGAGGCGAAGTGGAGCAGGTGCGAGGACGAAACGTCTCGTCAAAGCGGCATAACACCAACCAACAGACAGACTGACCTTGAGTACGAAGAGGTAGATATGAAAGTATCAATAATAATTTTTGTTTAACTGAACAGACACTTGCGAAAACGAGTCGGCCTGTTACACAAACGCAGACTCTCTCCAAAATCTAAAGGAAAAAGTATTGATCAATTCGATACTGGAAGAAGACACGAGGGTTGAAATCTACTTATCATCAATAAATGCTCATTCTTCTTAGTTGTCAACTTCACTGAACTTACTCTACTCGAGTACCAGTAGAGTAGACTAGCGATACATTTACAATGTCGGCCAAAAGAAACGCCTACTTGAAATTCCTTAAAATAAAAGATGAAATAATTTCTGAAATATAATTGATGGTGGTCTCCACGTTATGCTGAAACAATAATTAATATGAAAGTCCATTCAGTTGATTCTAGTCAATAACATTCATGAAAACCACGCCCAATGAAGACCGCTATTTTCCGCTTGATTCACTTGCGCACCTTAACCACGTTCATCTGTAGCGTCATCACCACTTTAATGTTAATGTGGGCCTTTATTGTTGCCCATGGTTGTATGGAAATCTGTTTCAAATGATTTCTGATCTAGCATGCACTGATCGAAAACTGAACAATTTATGTTGTCTCATTTCAACAATCCCCATTCGTTTGTGACATGACAACTTCTGAAATCGGAATGAAGAAATGGTGCAACTCCATAATGCTTCAATATTGCTAAACTGTTCATTATATTGTTTCCGAAATCTGATAACATATCTGGTAGGCGTTTCTTTTGGCCCCCAGCGTACTTCATTGCATTATAACTTCATCAAGTGTACACAAACGTCTTATGAATGTGATGTCTGTATAACGTCACGGTATTGTGAGCTATGTCCTTGTTGATGTAATGAAATAATTCAGTTTATGAAGACAGCCCTTTTTATGAAACTCAAAATTGTCAAAAGAAAATCTCCGAGGAGATGTCACTTCAGAGCACACAATTTGTTGAACACATGTTTGAATGATAGCTGTCTATAAAACCTCTTAAATACGTAAATGAATGAGTTTCTAAGTGACCATGCAGCTCCCCTAACCTCCCCTTCTAATCCCAATTGTACTATGAATATTTATCCACAATTCTGCCTATAGCTATCGCAAATGTTTGAGGGTAGAATTGTGGAGAAAATACCCCGATGTAGCAGGACGCGGTCCGCTGTGGCTATTGATGAGTAATAACCATATTCAGTCATAGTGTAGTGGCATTAATGACCTTCGATGAACCAATGGTTTTATTTCTCTCAGATCGACTACAGCAAAGAGATTGAGAACCTTGAGGCCATCATCCTGGAGCTTGAGGCTCAGCTGGCGATCAGATCTGACAAGGAAGAGGACCATACGGTTTCGAAACACAACTACCTGAAAGCTCACTCTCACTCAGAGGACCTGGAGTCCTGTATGAACAGACAGTCAGCCAACTACGCTTACGACCCGGATGTTAAGTACAACCGCGACAGACGCCATCTTGGAACTGCGGCGTTAGGACCTAACTTTGCCTCTGTCGTAAAGAAAACTTCAAAATGTCTCGCCTGTCAGTTCAAACTGAAGCATGTCGGGAACGAATTTTCCAAACCAATCAAAAAGAAGGAAGTGCTGAAGGAAAGGTGGAACATCGCGCCAAGTGGAACGTTTATCTCCCCTCCCAATCTTTCCTTCTCGTCATCGCCATCTTTGACATCCAGCAGATACGGTTCAAGGTCATCGGTGGGCGACAAATCGTTGCACGAACTTCCCTCAATGACACGCCAGCCCAGCAAGACCTCGTCCAGACGGTCAGCCGATTTGACCCTCTCTTTGACCAGTAGCCGAGCGTCTAGCAAGGATTCGTATGCATCTTTTGGCTCGCCCTTGAGACGGTTCGAGTCTCCCATGCAGAGACACTCTAGGATGCAGATCCTCAAGTCTCAGGCAGTAGGTTTTCCTTATTTACTTAAGCCCTGTTTATACGGCGAGCGTTTGCATATGAGTAAAGCATTAGCCTACACATATGCAAATTTGCTCATATGAGCAAACTTCGCCGTATGGACGCATTTGTACATATGTAGGCCTACATGTATATTTTACTACCGTAAGCAATTTTTCACTACCGTAAGCAAATTTGCACCTAGTCAGGGGCAGATGCAAATTTTTACTACCGTGAGTAAATATGGTATTTTCACTTTTCTAGTAAAAGTTCGTCGTATACAGACATAGTGACTTAACACAGGTTGACAAAA
Source organism: Gibbula magus (assembly GCA_936450465.1). Classification (NCBI taxonomy): domain Eukaryota; kingdom Metazoa; phylum Mollusca; class Gastropoda; order Trochida; family Trochidae; genus Gibbula; species Gibbula magus. The sequence goes on from OW388293.1 coordinate 36,495,423, forward strand.
TATATTAGATAACTTTAGAAACTCTTAATACTGTTTTTCAAATTCTATATATATAGGATATCCTCTTTCTTGCACGCGATGACCTTCGAAATCCATCTGACTATCCTATTTTCATTATATAATTAGGGCGAAATAGTCAAAACAATGTTGACAGATATAAATTAATGTCATTTATTTAGTTTACATCTAATAAATATTAATTGGTATGTTTTAGGAATTCTCTATTCATATATTAAAATAGTGGGAAGCCCATTTGCAAAGGCAGAAATTAAACACATATGAACGCATAACAAATTTACTTTTACTCACGTGTGTATATTACTACCATAAGCAATTTTACATATGTGCAAAGTTCGCCGTATAAACAGGGCTTTAGTTTCGAGAGTTTACTAGCATTTTCAGCTAATCTGATTTCTCCCTTAAAAGTTTTGCTTTAAATCTCATGACTACTTACAGGATACCCAATATGCATTGAACATTGAACATATTGGCACAATGTAGGACACTATAGCTGTATTATATCCAGTCTCTCCAAAGTTATCTCTAATGTGCTAAGCGAGCTTCGAAATCTAGGTCAAGAATGCTAGCTGTATATTATTGGGTGTCCTTATTAACCCTCATACACACACACACACATATATATATATATATATATATATATATATATATATATATATATATATATATATATATATATATATAATATATATATGATTATAAATAGGGTATGCCATGGCATGTACATTTATGTACATCCAGGCACCTCAACAGCGTTTCGTGTATGTACATATGTGTACAGACTGGCAGCGAGGGAGTTGAAGCAGGGACTCTGTAGCATACTCTCTGATTAGAAAGTTTCTGTTTAAAGTCTAAATTTCAATTTTAGCAAGTCTCTTTGTATGAGAAATATCAACATCTCATTACACGAAACTAATAACATTTGTCTTTAAAATTAACTGAAAAAGTTCAGATTATTCTAATATACTAAAAAATGTTGATATATTTTAAATAGACACACATTGGACCTACTCGTAGTTAAAGCTAGGAACGCTCTTTTAGATGCTTTGAGTCACCGTGATGTCTTCTCTATATACGTAAATCACTATAATCTAACTTCTTTTATTTCAGAGATTTTGTAGTCTTCTTATATATATATATTTACATGTATGATGAATTTAACTGTTTGGTATTTGTTTCCAGGAGCAAGACAGCAGAGAGTGTCAGGACAAAGTTGATGCTTTTCTGGGAAAGTTGGACAAAAAGAGTTCCTCCACATCAAGAGTCAGATGGCAGAATATTTGACACATTTTTAAAAAAATTACTTAAATAATGCTACAACAATTTGCGACAATTTTAACAAAATGACGATATTTGCGACAAGATCATTGCGATATTATTAAAGGGACACTGCATGTTTTTCATGAACTTTTATCTAGATTTTATACATACAAAATATCAAATGTCTTGATTTACGTCCAAACCCTCTCATTCGACTTGCGTATGTATCCCCTAACGCAAATATTTGACAATAACTTGTTTTCAATCAAACTCGAGCAGCGACTTAAAGGGGCAGTAGCACGTTTTTTGTAAAATTTATTTTTTCAAATTCCCATTTATAATGATAGTTTATGTCATTTAAATTAACTTTAGAGGGTAAAACATCTTATTACACATACCAATTATCTGTTGTGGTAAAAATTGCGTTGCGTATAAAGCAAACATTGCATGGCGGCCATTTTATTGTGACGAAAATTTTTTTTTTTTGTATTACAAAAACGAAGCCCATGGCTTTACCGAAACATGTAAACTCATTTTAAACTTTATTTTTTGGTGAAATTATTTTTCAAATACATTTCATTAACTTATTTGAGCAAAAAAACCTGCTACTGCCCCTTTAATACACGATGAGAACCTGAATCCATGCGCCCCATTTACATGTATACCAGTTCTATGTTCCATTGAACAGTACCAACCAATATCTGTCTCCTTGTCTGCAACAAATAAATTTTCAAAATTACGTTTGAACAATTGACGCTCGCCAGCCGCGGAACATTGTCCGGTTTTCGATCATAATCACGACTAAACATCTTAATAATGTAACTATACTGAACAGATTGGCACTAAAAGGGTATTCAGATAGATGCAGTATGTTGCAACTTTTATTCCTCAGATTTTAATCAGACTGCATGGAAATGCTAGCTGATGGATGATCAACTATTAAAATATACCACTGTAGGCATATTGAAATAATTAACTATATATGTTTGGTTACAGGTCATTACACATTACAGACTAACAAGTTCCGTCTCACTGCTAGTTTACTGTAAGTTCTGTTTTAAAGGTAGGGTTCTGTCGCCATCTTGGATATTTACCCCCATAGAACCCTCCTTTTAAACAAACATATTGTGTTTTGAGGCCAACAACTAAGTACAGAGAACACATCGTTTACCCTTGTTCGCACTTTCTGATATGATGTTGATGTATTCAGCATGCGTCTTTTGATAACAAATGCGTAAATGGCAAATATTAAGTGTGCATTTTGTCTTAAAAATATAATAATTATATTGCTGGTATTTCTGTTCTGTTGTCATTACTATTAGAAACATCTGTATTGAACGATTTGAATCTGAATGGAAATTTTTGCACCAAAAATGCGTCATATGACTTTACCAAAAAATATGACTTTGTGGATGCTATCCGAGTAGATCTAAGGTCATGTTCAAAGATGCACGATATTCATATCGCCTAGAATGGAGTTAGAAAGACATATATCATATGCCTATAGACACAAACGTAACTGTAACTATAAAGTAATAGGGCATGGTCTGTAAGCACACATGTTTTTCTAACGCTATTTCTAAGTAAAACACGCCCCTGTCATATATGGCACACTTCCGTACATAATACTTTCTTAATTATCGCAAAAGTGTCATTTGCGCATGTAACGTATCATCTGAAACTATTCCAAAAGAGATAGCGCTTGTTATAAGTCTTGGAGATATATCATCTGCATTATTTTAACTGAGGCATATTATATTCAGTCAAGAAAAGATAAGGCATATTTACCCAACTCAGAGGAAACCCAGATAAGTTGTTTGATCCCACAATTCGTACAAGGGAAGTTAGGGAAGAAGTTGAAGTGGAGAGATATACCGAGGGTAGTTGACATGTCTCGTCAAGTCATGAACACGCCATTAATGGGTGAAATATTGCCAAAGAGGCGCTGCATGACACCTCATTCAATCATATCAACGGGAGTCAGCTTCTAATAGGACCAATTGACGTATCATGATGTGTTAAAACTAGATGTAATGTTTTATGAATGGATCATCCAAGATCGCCTCGCTTTATCGTGGTCATCTTATGGCGTACCCTATTGACCATATACTTTACGGGAAATATAAAATATCCACTCTTTTTAAGGTTGTATGACACACTTACTCAGGTTTTACTCCCTATTTTTTATCATCCAAAACTGGGTTCCACAGGAGATATCGCTTGTATGAGATCAAGCGATATCTCCTAGGAGATATCATTTTGACAGTAGATTTTGAACAATGCCCTGTTGGCGTCAGCTACATGACATCACAATGATTTTGCATCATCAAGTAATGACATCACAATGCTATGACGTCATAATCACGATGACGTCACAATGCTATGACATCGCAGCACTGGAAGCCAAATGGCAGCTTTGTGTTCAGATATTTTCATTTTTCATTAAAAACTAATGAAGAATGATTTTGGATGATACATAGAATATCATAGAATACCATGTATATATCTTATCGGGTGAAGTAGAAATGTATATAATCACGCAGCAACGAGTGTAAATATATTATTTCTACTTCACGGGATGAGATATACGTGGTATTCGACGAGAAATGGCAAATGTTCTATTTATTAGATTGAACAAACCATGCAAGTGTTATTTCACTTAGTAGAATAACATGTTATTTCACTCAATGAAAATACAGAATTTATTTTAACTCACACATGCCTTTTTTAAACCACAGAACATATACTAAAACCTATTTTTAGAGTTCTCCTAACAGTTCCACATGATTTAATTGGTATAATCAAAATGTATTCAAAACGGTCACATGTCACTTAATTATTATCATACACCTTCATCCACCCTGTCGTTAATATTTTTTTAATAATAAGTTAATGAAGTTATTCTAGATATATGAAATCAACAGCTGTCGATAACAGGCTAATTTGGCAAGCAATATACACACTCATATATTAGCAATAACATCAGTTCACTAACCAATTGTGTTGCATCACTGCTTGAATTTCTAGTGAGTCAAACCAAAACAGGATTTTGGATACAAGAATTGTCTGATTTTGTGATGTGATGTAAACATGGTATGTGATTTCTGTGTACAGAACTAAATTGTCCGCGAGGAATGTTGTCGTGTTGGAGATACGGATGAGTATTTGTACTGTGGAGTTGTTCTAGGAGAGTGGGGAAGATATAGAATATACACAAACTACATATATAAATGCATCAAATACTGGACTAAAACATTGCAGTATGGATAACGAGAGGCTTCATAATCAGACCTACAAAATGAATATACTGGATGATGGAACAGAAGTCGCTGATTTGGATCCAATGAGTTGGGAAAAGGTTAAGAAAGAAATCTTGTTTCTAATGTGAAAAAATCAGTTCCTGATTCAGAAATGTTTCAAAACTATTGAATTCATTTGGCGATGCACTGATGGGACACCATGATGACGCCGTTATAAGAAACATTAGGGGGTTTTATTTTACAAATGGACCAAAAGTGAACGACTTTAACAAATCAGAATAAGGAATGACAATTTGAAACTTTAATTTATAATGGATGGACCAAAACGGCAATAGGATCCAGTGGAAAATACAAAATGTACAAAATAGCGGTCACAGTTGGCGACTGCAAGGGTGAGATAACCGAAGGTCACAGTGCCAATTTGAACGTCATTCTCCAAGACGTCAGACGCCATACGTCAGAGAAGGTGACGTTATACGACTTTCTGAAGGACGAAGCGACCAGAACATACGGCATGGAACTGAATGTGTTGGTCAAGAAACAGCTCTGTGACGAACTGACCAGGCTTGAACTATGGAGAGACGGAAGCGACGATGCCATGGATTGGTTCGTTGATCACGTGACTGTGACCAAAATTGGAACAGACACTAACTTCCTGTTTCCGGTTTTAAAGTGGATTAAACCGGACTCTCATCATTTGTTCAGGACTTCCGGTTTTTGCTCTCTTCCGCAGGATGACGATATTTTGGAATACAGGATGGAGAAACTTGAATTTAAAAGAAAGGAATATGGCTTGGATACTTCAGACACCACGTTGCCTGTGCAAGTAAGTTATCGTTTATTTACAAAACATTATTTTAACAGTTATAGATAACATACACAACAAAAACCAACACATCAACTGATTTCAAGTGCTCCTAGTAACAGAGAAAGGCTAACTATAGTTCTGTGGCACTAGCATACGGAAGAATCGTATTTTAAAGGGGCAGTAACACGTTTTTTTCGCTGAAATAGGTCGATGTATTTGAAAATTTGTTTGCCACCAATAGTAAAACACCCTTCTCTCTTCGGAAAATCAAGTTAAAAATTGAGTGTACATGATTCCGTAAAGCCATGGAAATAGTTTTTGTCATGTGATATAAAATTAAAATGTGTTCACAATAAAATGCCCGCGATGCAATTTTTGCTTCATACGCACCACCGATATTACCAATACGGATAATTGGTTTGTGCAATAAGAGTTAATATAAATGACATAAACTATCATTATAAATGGGAAATTTGAAAAAATGAAACTTGTAAAAAACGTGCTATTGCCCCTTTTATAACCCAGTAGATGAGATAGTCAAATATGAGTCATTGAACTATTTTTAATAAAGTGCATAGATTGGAGAATTCGTCTCCATCAGGATATTTGCATCAAGAAGGCTGCTTGAATCCTCTGATTGTCTAAGCAGGTTTGCTTCGCATCGCGCTATAAATAACCAGCCAATACAATCATGACTTTATGCAATGAATTATCAATATTGCAATATTGACAGTGCAAGGATGAAACGACCAACAAGCGATCATCAAACGTCAAATCCAAACATTTCATTGGCTAACCAAATACATGATATTAGTGATGGGTAAACGACCATCAGCGAAAAGAGACAAATATGCATAGACAACAACGGGGTTAAAGTAGTCTAGCAGGTACAAATAGACTAATCAAGCAGGATGAGGAAAATGCTTTTTTCTTCCTTAGATATCGGTTCTTCCAAGCGATGAAAGGTACTCGGAGCAATACAAGGTATGTATCTTTCACATAAAGCTATTATTTAAGAAATACCTTTGATGAATTCATGAATTCATAGTGGTATATTGTGATGGCCAATTCCCAATGTCAAAACACCATTCGCCTGAAAGTTTGGTGGAACATTCTTTAACGTTTGTAACGCTATGATAACACAATCATTTATTGCTCGAAATCGCCACCAACGGTGGTACACGAGCTGTAAAAATAATAAAATATTGTATATATCACGACAGCAAAGCGACACATTAACATAAACACAGAATTGGTATAATATATATAAACACATACAAGGTAAATAAGATGTACATTATTATAAGTTATATATTATATATATATAAATATATATATATATATATATATATATATATATATATATATATATATATATATATATATATATATATATGGATATATAATTCAAACGTATTGCCACTATCTGTATCGAATGGTTTGTTCCAACCCTAGTAAACACAGCTGAGATCGGTGTATTGACAGTTGCATTGATTATAGTTTACAGTGAACTACCCGGACTTGTTTGACAGAGCAAGTATTCAGATGGGGTCATGGAGTGCAGAATCCTGGGGCAGTGTTGCTGAAATCGACAGCTTATTCCATGCCCTGGAAATCAAGGAACCACAGGTTGGTCTGCACATGGTTAGCCATTTAGATAATATGCTAGCTGCGTGTTACCAACTATACCGTATATATGGAGCCCCCAGTGAAATAATATGCTTCAGTAAAGATAAAGTACCTTACAGGTCTGAAATTCAACCCGAGAATTAACGAACATGAAGAGAAATCATGCTCATAGTGTACTCACAACAACCAATGAGTACTGCAGTGAGCACATGTTGTAAGTAAATCTATATGTAAAACAATGGCCGACTTTGCCCCCTTTGAATCGCTAGCAATTCCCAAGTAACGAGTCAGCTGAAAACTATAGATAGTCGGGCTATTTTTACTCTATAGTTCAGTAATCCGATTTGGCGGCTCAACAGTGAAGAGCTGTCTATGTGTAGATGGTCGACGCCTTTGCAAACACTTTGCGAATTGTAATTAACCATTAGCTATTCATGGGTCAGACGAACTTAGTTCTAGTATTTGAGTATGCTTATTATTAAGTGAAGGGGGTTACAGGTAAATAGACATGTACATAGCATGGTTACATATAGTTATAACAGCTCTGAAATCATTTTTAAGTAAAATATTATAGAACAGGTGTACCTTTGAATTACGTGTCATTGCAGCAAGAAATTTAAATGTTGCCAAATAAATACAGATATTGCGATGAAATAGACCATTGTTAGTGACTTGTTTCCTGTCTGCAGGTGGCGTCGGTGTGGAAGGAAGACTGGTATTTTGGTCATCAACGATTAGCAGGCTGCGACCCAACTCACATTAGATTGTGTACCCACATTCCCGAAAAGTCAGTTTGATATAACATGTATATTCCTTACTATAAACTTTATACATATAAAACACTCTATAAAATCAGGGGGTCGTTGCACAAAACAACCTTAACACTAAGGTTAACCTTAGTGCCATTCTTTAACATTGCACCAAGGCTACCTTAGTGATTTAAGGTTACTTTAGTGTTTCGTGTTTAGTTGACATCAAGTAAGTGATCGTATTAGGCGTTTTCAATATTTATTAGTGATGCACTAAATTTGATGATTGCGTTTAGACCTTTAGACAATATGAAACTTTCCCTGCGAGTAATTACTAGCGCCAGTCGATATCACTGGCGAATTTAAGCGTTATCTTGTCTGTGCTGGCCTACTGGGGCCCAGTATTTTCGAAAATAGGCGACTAGAAAGCACATGAAGTTGACGATCCAGCCCAAAGTCAGTTTCAAAGCCCAGTACTTGGTAATGCAAGTGCATAGTTTTATCTCAAAATGTGATGCGATATAGAGTTTAACATGTACATCTAACTCAAAAAGTCTTGTTTAAAGGTGCATCCATTGTGTTTCATAAAATTTTATTTGGTTTTATACGTTCCAATTCACCACATGTGATGTCTACAATACAAATAAATTCACTCAGCTTGCATTATTTATCCCCAATTGCCAAATATATCATAATTACTAGTTTCCAATCAAAATTGAGTAACATTATTATGCATGTGCAGAAACCGAAACTGCACGTTCTATTTACATGCAAAGTAGTTATACGTCCTATTAAACATTATCTATTCAAAATTATCTTTTTGTCTGTTATAAATAAGATTCCAAAATTACGTTTGACTCATTGGCGCGCGCCACACGCTGTGCATTGTCCGGTTTTCGATCATAAACCACTATTTTTACCTTCATATCGTCAATATGCTAAGTCTACTATCATCAAAATGGTAGTTTTCGGCAACAGTCGGTACTTCTCGTTGAAGTAACACCATTTATAACGTTTCCAATATGTGACCCCCAACAACACAATGGATGTACCTTTAACCAGCCCTAGTTGGCTATGAAGTGTAAAATAATGGATTTCATTGAGTGTCACATGGCTATACACTCTTTATTTTTTTAAAAAACAATGAATAAGAATAACGTTTTGATTTAGAAATAATGTTTTTAATCTTGAGGACGAACAACGTTTTCCTATCAAGTAGTGAAATCGGCAACTTTTCACATAATGAGCTTCAATAAACTCAAACTAGCAAGTGATACAAACTCATTTTGATTGCTTGGCTTCCATATATATACAATGAGATCCATCTTCCCTCCTGTCACGGAAAGTAAAATATGTCCCCCCACCCCTCCCCTCAAACCGTTCCTACCCCTATGCATTCTTTTATAATATTATTGCAGGCTGGCTGTCAGCGAGGACATGCTGCTGCCGATGTTAGAGGGTCTCACTTTACAAGAAGCGATCACTGAGAGAAAGCTGTTCATCGTTGATCACAGTATTCTACACCATCTTTACTGTAATAATGGATATGTCGTAAGGGTTACGCACAAACCTTTAAAATGTGAAAATGAAGATTTAAAAAAAATCAAAACATATTCAGTGTTTATTTCATCCATGGTGTCTAATTAATGGAAACTGCACCGTCACCAACACTGTTTAACAAGAAACACATCATCAGTGTCAAACAAATCTACCTTTTAAACTTAAAACCCTGTTCTCTTTTGATCGTTCTTCACTGCACTTTGAACATAATATATAATATAAATAATGAATTTATAAAGCGCCTTGCTTCCAACTAATGCTGCTCAGTGGCGCTTAATAGTCAGGTATTATCATTAGGTCAAGAATATCGTTATGGAAATAATTGAAAAAATGAAAGGGAATTACGTATGGTAATAAATTTCTTTTTAGGCTATTTAAGATTTTCAAATGTAATAATTTGCTTAAAATGTTCATTATCGACATTGAAGTAACAGCTATCAGTAAAGAATTGAAAAAATGAAAGGAAATTACGTATGGTAATAAATTTCTTTTTAGACTATTTAAGATTTTCAAATGTTATAATTTACTTAAAATGTTCATTATTTAAATACCTATCTGTTGACTAGACCTACTATGCCTGCCTCCTAATAGGAATGCTATTTCAACCACAGCCGACCTTGAACCAGTGGAGAAGGGGTGCGTAAAGTCCCTTATCCAAGGGCGGTAAGTCCAGGTGGTCTCGTGACGTCACTACCTGTCTAGTTCACTCTCCTAAAAGTTGCAGAGCAAGGCAGACGTGTTTGTTTTTGTTCTGTGACTGGGTATTTAGCGACTTGTGTTGCTAACTTGCTATTTAGGTCTTCAAGACGTATGTCGTGAAGACCTATTGTTTTTATTTCAGAGATGATAGCCTGTGATCTGAAGTTGTGCACCTCGAAGCCCGATTTTCGATTTTCGACTTCTGTCGTGAGTTATCTCCCCTGGAAGTTGAAACTTCAAACCTTAATAGCTCGAAAACTTACTAAGTTATTTTCATAAAACTTTCACCAAAATGTGGGCAACAACATTCCCCATCCACTAGGACTAGTGCGGATTTCGGCCGTAATAATAGATTTTTTGCTATTTCGAAAAAACTGAAAATTTTGTGAACTTTCGCGGTTTTGAGGGTACGCGTCTTCAAAAATCTTCTTCTAAATAACGGCAATACATACAGACACATATTGTAGCTCATTCTGAAGCTTAAGGACTGCTGTTTATATGAATCTATCAACCTCAGTTCTATCTCAAACAGTTTCAGAGGCACAGCAATTTGAAAATTGAACTTTTTGAAAAGGGGATTTTCGGCCTTTGACTTTAAAGGGACATTACTCTATAACAGATGAAGTTATATCAAATGTACTTATTGCCCTCTCTTACCAATAACTGGTTTAACAATTCCATAACAGATCAATATCATATAAAAGTTAATAGTTTGGGCATAATTTGAGCGTATTCCCAAAACAGTGAAATATTTTGATTTTGAGACTTTTTGAGGTGTTCATCCTTTGGGGAATTATTGATAATGAACCACTGAAGCTAGGAAGACTTTAAATAGATCACGGTGATGTAGAAACTTCATTTATTAAGGACAATATTTTTCAAGCTCAAATCTGTCCTGGTTTTCTTGTGACAAGTCATAGAAGTTTGTCATTTTTAAAAAATCGTCATTTTCAACAAAGTTGAAAGGTTCATAACTGTTTGAATTCTTATGCTATTGAAATTTTACATACACCTGCCTATGCATAAATTCGAGAAGAACAACTTTTATGTTGACCGCTTTCATCAAAAAGTTGATAGTTAAGCCTCGAACATCGCAAATGATGTCTAGGGGTCCTAATTTAAGCATTTTTGAGTATTTTCTTTAATGTTCAGCACAGCATAACGCATTAATTATGTATGCAATCTAAATGATGATTACATCTTCTTAAGTGGAAATTAAAGCACAGCATTTTCTATGTTGCACCATAGTATGGATATATTAACCATTTTGTCTTAATCGTGAAAAATGTAATGTAGGGGTCCATTAATATGTGATTTTTCCGTTTTCAGAGGGGTACCTTCTTTGGAGAATTTTTGTAAAAAAACTACTGAAGATAGAGATATGTTTGATAGCTCATTTTAAAGCGGAGAAACAGACGAATAACCCTGAGTCCAACATGGAGTTCTAGGTCAAGCAGAAGTCTTGAAGACCTAAGTATTGACGCGTCAATCCTAGTTTTCTCTTGTAGTTATACCCTCAACTTTAGTCTTCGGTAGTGCAGTTTGTGGTTACAATCTGTTTTCAAGTAGGTGTTAGTTTTCAAGGGGCCTTGTTGACATGTGCTAGCTAGCGACCGCCCGGAGTAAGTGGGTTGCATGCGCCGCACGTGCAGCTCGTGATTCTTTGTTTTCTCTCACCTGACTGTTGGGTGTTTGACTTGCGTAGGGTAAAGGAGCAGTGCCAGTGGTATCTCTCCTACGCGGGTGACTTGCTTCGCTTGTCATCCGCTTTCGCTTGTCATACGCCTTTCGGTCCGTTTTCTAGTGCTAACTGTTAGGTGTTTGTCTTGCGTATGGTAGAGGAGTAGTGGTATCTCTCCTAATCGTTTGACTTGCTTCGCTTGCCATTCGCTTTCGCTTGTCATACGCCTTTCGGTCCGTACTCTAGTGCTAACTGTGGGTTGTTGACTTGCGTAGGGTAAAGGAGCAGTGGAATCTCTCCTACGCGTTTGGCTTGCTTCGCTTGTCATTCGCTTTCGCTTGTCATACGCCTTTCGGTCCGTACTCTAGTGCTAACTGTTAGGTGTTTGTCTTGCATATGGTAGAGGAGTAGTGGTATCTCTCCTAATCGTTTGGCTTGCTTCGCTTGTCATTCGCTTTCGCTTGTCATACGCCTTTCGGTCCGTACTCTAGTGCTAACTGTGGGTTGTTGACTTGCGTAGGGTAAAGGAGCAGTGGAATCTCTCCTACGCGTTTGGCTTGCTTCGCTTGTCATTCGCTTTCGCTTGTCATTCGCTTTCGCTTGTCATACGCCTTCGGTCCGTACTCAAGTGCTTCGCGTCTCGCTTGGCTTCTCGCCTCGCCTGTCACTGGCTTCGCTAGTTGTTCGCCTAAAGTGGGTGACTAGCTTGGTTAAGGAGCAGTGGATACACTCCTCGTCAGTGACACGCGTTGCCCGTTGCTAGCTTTCGCCTACCATTCGCCTTTGGCATCGCCTTAGGTCGAATCTACGCGACTCATCCTTAGGGTGAATCACTTTGGTTCAAGTGACTCGCTACGCCAGTCACTTACGGTTTGGTACACGCACGAGTGTTATGTGAAATAAAGATTGAATTATCTTGTAAGTGTTTAGCCTAGTATTTGTCTGGCTTGTTCGTCTTTGTTTTACCTTGGCGGGTTGTTACTTGATTTTGACTTTGTGCTCTTCGAGTTCAGAGTCTTTGGTTCAACTCTCTCGATTACCTATCGTCAGAGTTGTTGTTCTTTCGCTCCGCTGCTTAGGTGTTTCACGTGTGTGACTCACCTCGTCTACGCTACGCTGCTTAGGTGTTTTTCCGTAGGGATTCACCTCGTCTACGCTACGCGAGCGAGTGTCTCGCGTTTCGCCACGCCGCGTAGGTGACTCGACTGTCTCTACCTTCGCTTACGTTACGCGACTTATCGTTTCGTCCGCCATGTACTCCGCCTTTTGCACGAATTGCGGAGGCAGGAAGTCCGCCTCTAAGGATCCGCACTTGTTATGTAGGAAGTGTAAGGTCCTTTGCGAAGAGGAGTACCGTTGCGACGAGTGCGCTCCTCTCTCCGAATCGGAGTTCCACGCGTACGTTTCCGCCATACGCAAGTCTGTGGCCGATAGGGCTTCGCTTCAGAAGCGTGCGTCGTCAGCTCAACGTAGGGAGATGTCTCCCATTCGTCATCCGTCTCCGGAGGAGGACGTAGACATTGTCCTAACGGAACGGGCGGATGAATTCGACAGGGAATCGTCGGTCCTGTCCGAACCCGCTAGGGGTCGAAGGAGGTGGTCGAAGGAGGTGGCTTACCACTGTAACATCGCGGTCTCGGGCTAGCTCAGTCGGTAGAGCGCGAGACTCTTAGTCTCGCGGTCGTGGGTTCCCCCCCCCCCCCATCCCCGCCCCCCCATCCCCGCAAGACAAACACCTAACAGTTAGCACTAGAAAACGGACCGAAAGGCGTATGACAAGCGAAAGCGGATGACAAGCGAAGCAAGTCACCCGCGTAGGAGAGATACCACTGGCACTGCTCCTTTACCCTACGCAAGTCAAACACCCAACAGTCAGGTGAGAGAAAACAAAGAATCACGAGCTGCACGTGCGGCGCATGCAACCCACCTACTCCGGGCGGTCGCTAGCTAGCACATGTCAACAAGGCCCCTTGAAAACTAACACCTACTTGAAAACAGATTGTAGCCACAAACTGCACTACCGAAGACTAAAGTTGAGGGTATAACTACAAGAGAAAAATAGCAAGTTAGCAACACAAGCCGCTAAATACCCAGTCACAGAACAAAAACAAACACGTCTGCCTTGCTCTGCAACTTTTAGGAGAGTGAACTAGACAGGTAGTGACGTCACGAGACCACCTGGACTTACCGCCCTTGGATAAGGGACTTTACGCACCCCTTCTCCACTGGTTCAAGGTCGGCTGTGTTAAGGTTGAAATAGCATACCTATTAGGAGGTAGGCATAGTAGGTCTAGTCAACAGGTAAGTATAAATAATTACGTTTACTCAAAAACGTACTATTATCGACATTGAAGTGCCAGATTATGTCGACACATGTTAAAATTTGCCGTTGAAGTAAATGACTGAAAAATTGTGCTTTGGAATAGTTTGTTGAATGGAACAAATACTCAGAATTCATTTGGTGTAGACGAAGGGAAGAAACTCAGTATTAATGAATATATCAATGAAAATATATCTCCTTGCTCGTAAAGATGACCAAGTGAAATAGGACGGTCGGCTTTTGTGGCATGTTATATATGGCGTTCAAGAAGGTACATTATGTTGACAACATCTTTTATTACTACTACTTAGTCACTTTAATACAAAACATTCTTTTAAAAGTTATTTTGAAACAGCGATTATAGAACCCCTCGTTTAAAAAGTCACAAAAGGTCATAACTTGTTGAATGAAATTGTGTCTTTACAGAAGAACATTCTCTTCCCACAGAGGTTAATCCCTTCAGATGCTCGATCCTAACCTCTGCTCTTTTTCGCTTGAAATCGGGGGCAGAAATGGAGTGTCCTGATTGGTTGCAATTTAATCTAGTTGTTCAATCAGCGACGCCGTTGTAAAAGTGACATTTGCCAATGACACGTCATAATGATAAAATAAACTTAAGATAAACGTTTTCTCGTTAAATGTGTTTTCCTCGAAATATGCTATTTGATTTTGTGAAAACTATTTACCATAAACATGTTTAAATTATAAGTAAAGACGATCAACTCAGAGACAAATACCCAAAATAGTTCATTTGTGTTATTTACACCAGACATATTCGAAGGACATATGCTAATGAGCAAGACCCTTAAAGGGACACCAAGTCGAGGATAAAAATTAGATAAGATTTATTTACCTAAGCAGATTCGTGTCTGCTAACGAGTCATACTTTGCTTAAGTGTTTAAATGGAGTTGTTTTCATTACCAATTTCTTCAATTGTCCAAGTCTGTGACTCGTTTGCAGACACTTAGCATAGGCAGCATAGGCAGATAAAACTGATCTCATTTTTATCCTCGACGCGATGTCCCTTTAAGAGTCAAATGCCTAGATTGTTTAAGTCACTCGGTCGACATGGCCACTGAAAGATGAGTTTTCATTGGTTAAAAAGCAGGGATACATCATAAGGTTCACATTTCGGCCGCCAGGGAATTTTGCCGGCGTCCATGATTTCAAGCGAAAAAGAACAGAGTTTAGGATTGGAAAGCTGAGAGGAGTAACCTCTGTTGGAAGAGAATACACAAGATATGCTTATTAAAGACGTAGCAGCAGCAGTAGTAGTTTGATTTGATATTTGTTGAAAGATTTGCCCCATTACATAGTTTATAATATGTATAACCAAAAACGTATATTGTATAATTCATTTCTGTATACAGGTATGTGCTCCAATGGCTCTATTCTTCCTGACCAGCGACCAGGCCCTGCTACCAATAGCTATACAACTCTTCCAGGATCCAGCACTCATCAACCCGGTATTACACTATACACGTGTAGCATTCTGACACATAGAGACAAAGTCATGACAAGAAACTCCATTAGTTCACGGCCTAGTAAACATGGATTATCGGGACTGGACTGATAGGCGGGATGGACACCCTTCCAAGACTTTCAGAGCAAATACACGTTTTAAGTTAATTTACATGTTGACGTATCCTGTCCGATTTTACCTTGTGATTTATATGTTTTTCTTGGTGAATACTAACAGTAGATTGTGTAAAAAGTGAAAGAGTGCTAAGATAGGTACTCAGTTTTTCAACATTAAAATAGACCAGACCATTTCCTTTGAAAGGCAGGATCTTGTCAACACAGAAATATGAATCTCTTTGTTAACAGATACACATGTTTCAGGTGTATTGTCCCAGCGATCCTGGGGAACTGTGGACGTTTGCGAAGTTGTGGTTCAACAATGCCGAGGCACAGATTCATCAAGGACGAACACATTACAGTAAGTGCATATGTTGAGCGAGAAAAGAAACGCAGCAAACCAATTCGTCCAATAGCACTTAAGGTTAAGTCTCTGAAGGTCATTTAGAAGTGGAATACATAAGAAAACAATATATTTTGGATAACAACTTCTTTATTGTGAAGATACACGACGTTTCGGGGCATATGCTTACTCCTTCAACTGGTGAAATGTCGGGTATAACAAGGAAACTTAGATATAACGGTCTCGGCGTCCCATGATTCACGTGCGCGAGGGTTCATCTATATTGAACACCTCGGTCTCAGTCGGTTACTATTACGGATCAGGATTTCCGTGCAGGACATTAAAAATAGCAGCGCAGCGCAGATGAAAACTATGTTCTCGTCTATATAATCAGTCAATAGGACTGGCAGCGACCATCTTGGATGATATTTCAAAACTTCAACCTGACTTCTGATTCACACATGTTTAAGCTCTCTCAGCGTTAAACGAGTCGTAAGCCAATGTTAATCTTCATATATGATACTAACGACTCTTTCAGCGGCATGTGAACTTCGAACATCTATAGGTACACCTGTTTTTTTTTATTTTTACAGTGGTTAGCCACTTTCTAATGGAAGGTATATCGATAATGATGCAGCGACACCTGTCGGACGATCATCCTATGTACAAGCTCCTTGCGCCGCATTTCCATCTTCTACAGCAAAATAATGAGTACAGCTTTAATAACAATATAATTTTCTTCATTTGTTACAGTAGCTTCATGATTGCAAAATGATTTTGATAAATGCTCTAATTATCCATTATTTAGTTTTCGAGGATATATCATATGTAAAACGTTATAATTAACCATAACTATTAACCGCAGAGAACAGATGACTTAATTTAGATTGCTGTCTAGATGGTTTTTTTTTAACGTCATATACATTGCAAGTACAAGTACTTTGTCTTAAAAGAGAGAAATCGTAATGAACGTAGGGTCTGAATGTGTAGTTTTTTATTTTTCATCTAACAAAACCATCGAGTGAATTGATAAGAAAAGTGAACATTATAATGGCATGTTCACCAAGTTACTAACACATTAACCAACTAAAGCGAACTTGAGAGTTTAAAGGGACACCACGTCGGGGATAAAAATGAGATCAGGTTTATACCTATGCTGATTCCTTGTCATTCTGCAGAACTGGCAGCCCTGGCGGCTCAACAGTATGATGAGTATGAAAGGCGAGCATAGTGATAACCATCAGTCTAAGCTTAAAGGTTACCCACGATGAAATATGATCAGATTGTTATATTTGTTGAAATCTTACCAGCTATGTATATGCCAGGTCAGTCCGGGACCATCTCCTTACTCCGGACAGTCCGCTGGGGTCAGTGCTGAGCTGTGGGTCGCATGGTCTTTACGACATTATAAGAAGAAGGTTTGTATTAATTTATCATGGTTTTTAGAGGTTTAAATTTTAACAACATGACTGAAGACCCCATGAATAGTTAAGGGCTATAAATGAAATCCTGAAATAAATATAACCAACGTAAAACATTATCATCCCATTGTACTGTCATCGATCATGGCATGATTCAAACTTTACATTCTCCGTCTAAATGAAGTCGATTTTAACAATCAAATTCTGAATCTATCATTGCTTCTATTAGACACAAAATATTCAGTAAATGCTGTACCTATTCTTCGTATAAAAATACGAGACTATCATGTTTTTTAAGAGACCTTGCTGGAAAACATTTTCTTTGTATTTTTCGAAAGTAACAGACACTAGTTAAATGCATATTGCTCAACTTAATGTCATTTTGTTACATAACAACTGACCATGTTTTAGTATACATTTCTGGAGGATGGATGTGGAGGGTATACTTCCGGCGGATCTTACGGCCAGAGGGGTAAATGTGCATGATGGGATGGCTTGGTTTTACTTCCGGTATAGTCTGACATCAGCTCTATTGTACATATCTCAAACTGTACAGTTACCTGATTCGGTAGATCTACCTTTACAGATAAATTATTGCCATCACAAATATTTACATGAAGATGATAAGGAGGAATACAGAACAGAACATAGTTTATTTCCTAAATTTTAACAAAATTAACGGTTCTATAGTATAGTGGCCTTGTAGTATTTAGTTCTTTACATATTTTCTTAACTTGAGCATATTTTGGACAATAGAGAGCTAGCTGAAATATTACTTTGTGATTTTACATAAGAAATAAGAATATGAACAAAATATTACTAACAAATAAAATTGTAAAGGTTTGTTCCATGTTTACTCTACCTGTATGATTCAGGTGTATGATAAACAAGTGTTGCCGGGTTACCATTACCGTGACGACGGGTTACTGGTCTACAGTGCAGTGGAGAGGTTTGTCGCCGACTACATTAGTCTTTACTATGGTGAGTCCATAACATGATGGAAGAGATCACAATACCGATAATTATGTAGAAACAACTTAATACATATTTTTGAATAAAGTGATGTATTCATTAACATTACATTATATAACATTATTTGGAACACACTAAGGGCAATAGGACACGTTCTTGTACTCTAAAATGACAAGTATTTCCAATGGTGTATTACTTTATATCTATCAGATAGGTACAACATGTGAATATAATCTAAATTAACAGTTGCCGAACATTATTTCAGCCAAGTCTCGATGGCTGAATGATAAAGCTATTTGGATATTCCGTGCTGGTGATCGGTGGCTGACTCTGTCAAGAGTTGTAGACCCCAAATATAACAATGTTACATTAGTTCAGTATCGTCATATATTTTTAATGGTATTCTTTACTTTACTCTCATAGTTGGGAGTGTTGTTAATAATACGAGCATTTCTATAAACATTTTAAACGTTACCACTCTTGTTACCTATAGGTGACTGTATGAACAAACAAAATGCGTGAACAAACTCAGACAAATCATGTCGTAGAATTTATAGTGCAAATGTAAGAGGATCAATAAATTTCATTTCAATTTTCAGTTAATTGTTCTAATTTATTAGCCTGATTTGACAAAGAAAATGACATCTATTAGTTGGAACACACCAATTGGTTCAGAGAAATCAAATCAAGGTATTTGAAAAAAGTACATAGTTATGTAGAGCAACGAAGTTCTAGTCTTGATTTGCATACTGTGATATTTAAGATGATTTAATATTAAAAAAGAAAACCGACGTAATGACTTCACAGTTCATTGTTCGTCATTGGTGAATCACAGTTCTGAAATATACTTTTAAAGTGTAGTTAGGGAAGTGCCAAACTAATATTACTTCAGTTGTTGACTATTGTCTTGTACAAAAAAGCGTAACGTCGCAAATAAGAACAGTTCTGTTTTCACACAATTACCCGGTCTCAATGCCACTTCACCATCGTTATTCGTCACTCTCTATTCGTCTTCATCTTGGTACGTCGATTGATCCTGTCACCAAATGAAACGACAAGAACCAAGGCCGATTCAATTATACATTAAAAACTCCTGTCAAACGACATTTTGGTTTCTTCTCCCGTCATTTAGCTTCAGTTAAATTGGTTTCCATGGCATGAGTGAATGAGTTATCATTTAGCGCCGAATTAGGTCTCATCAATATTTCAGTCATGAGCGGCGTTCATGTAAGTTGTACCAATATATTATTTTCTTCATCCAGAGAACGACGAAATAGTCCAGGAGGATTTTGAACTACAAGCTTGGTCTCGCAGACTAGCACGATGTCGTGACGACGATGGGTTAGGAATAAATGTTGGTAAATATTCACGTTAACCAAATAACAATCCATATCTTTTCCAAATAAGTTTTACATTGTCTATAAACGTGCTTTACGTATACATTAATTCATTGTTTCTTTTATTCTCACCAGGGCGTGCCAAATGAAGGTCACCTACACACGTGTCAAGATCTCGTACTTGTCACGACATGCATCATTTTCACGTGCACGGCGGGCCATGCTGCGATTGGCGGGGAAATCGTGTCTGAATATTACTCCTTCCCGCCTGTGTATCCCCTGTCTCTGCGAGGGGCACCGCCGTCTCAGAAGGTGTTTATTCCAAAAATAAACAATACGTCCACAAAATTTTATTTCTTATCTGTCCTAATTATAAGTTCTAGCAATGTCGCGTTAATCCTTGATCGTTTCTGAGTGAGATCTTTCTGAAAATGTAATTCATTATAAGACTATCTGTAAGGTGAAAATTTCTTTGGTGTTTTCACAGAGGAAGAAAGTCATCTAAACACCATCATATTTGGTAAATTTAATGTTTGAAAGTGAAACATTGCTATCGTTCTATATATTATATTTGCACATGTCCCCATATTACTTAGTCGCTTGGCCTCGTATTTTGTAGTCTGCCTCATCATAAAACAAGGGATTGTGACGCGGCGTTTTCTGATTTTTTTAATATGATTCCAATGAAAGAATCTGACAAATAAGGAATTTATTACTTTATAAAATTAGTTTAAATTACCACACGAAATGTTACAAATTACCCTCTTTCGGGTTATGCAAAAACAACACTCTATTCTCAAAATTCATAGAAACGCATGCACGGGTTATAATCTATATATTTCTATATAAGACTTGCATTGTGTGATCCTTCAGACCAGAAGACGCCGGCCCAGTACCGCGAAGGTGTCGGACGGGGTTGGACGAGAAGCCGCTCTCCTCAGCGCCTTGCCAGACAAGTTCCAGTCAGCTGTTGGTGCAGTACTTGGGACCTTCCTGTGTGGGGAGTCCGTATCGCGCATTGGTCAGTCTAGTGTCCAGTACATCACTGACTCTGAGGCGCTACAAATAGTAAAGAGGTAAGTATGAGGATAAATATGGTTTTAAAGGTATAGTTTTCTTGGTTGTTCAGAAGTAGGTGGCACTGGGTGTAGAGAGAGATGGAAGTATCAAGGCTTGATTAGGCTCATCCATCGGATGGAATCAGGTGTTTAGTAACGTGTCTGCTGAAGAGTATAACATGTGAATAAAAAGCTGGTTCACTAGCTAATTCCTGTTGTATCATGAAGGTTTTACCGCATCGTCTCAATAGCACTGCAGGAATTCTCCCAGCTTGACTAAGTCCAATGACATTCCATGATACATCCATGGCATTCTATACATACAGTACATATTATCCATTGTA
Organism: Gibbula magus; assembly: GCA_936450465.1. Taxonomy (NCBI): domain Eukaryota; kingdom Metazoa; phylum Mollusca; class Gastropoda; order Trochida; family Trochidae; genus Gibbula; species Gibbula magus. Next base: position 36,516,461 of record OW388293.1, read on the forward strand.
CCCGTCCGAACAGCGTATGACAAATTTGTTATCAGGTCTTTGAAGGGCATTTAGAAAAGGCTTACATAAGAACAGGAAGATGTTCTGGATAACAACTTCTTAAATGTGAAAATACACGACGTTTCGGAGTATAAAGTCACTCCTTCATCAGGTGGAATGAGATGAAGTTGTTATCCAGAAAATCTTCCTGTTCGAATATATCATCCTTGAGATTATGTATGTTACTATATCACTCATTTTCCACATGACGTAAATGCCATCTATGCTAAATACTCAGCGGACAGTGAGATAGTATATCGCTGTAGTGAGTTGTATGAAGATGTACACACACGGGAGGTAACTCAGCGGCTAGTGTTCCTGTTGTTACTAAACATAGTAAGTTGAAGACATGTACTGTTTCTACTTGTAGATTCCGTGTCGAGTTGGGAGAGATCAGTCAACTTATCAAATGGAGGAACAGGAAGCGACATGTACCCTACAGGTGCTTTGATCCCGCCGATATACCTAATACCCCCTTCAGGTGACGTCACCTTCTAGACTAGAAGAACTGTCATCCAGTCACAGCATCGAGGCAATAGCTATATGCTGTAATGTGCCTGACTTTATGGTATCACATGTCCGATCAGCGAATATCGTAGGCAACTTCCCATTTCCCATTACTTATGTAGAGGCAGTGTACATCGGACCATCTGCAGAAAGTTTGATGGCGATTATCAGTTCCTAAGGTAATATCTATACATGTAGGCCTATAACGTTAAATAAATGTATAGGCCTATTAGAAATGCTTGTTTTATGATAGACACCCATTCTTATTTCAAAAAGTTTGAGTACATACATGTACATAAAATGATTTTAATCCCATTCTCTTCTCACAGAGATTATCGTTACAGGGAAAAGAATGAAGTAATCGCTACCTATAAACCATTCTTCTTTTAATATTGTATCTCGACATAGAATACTGGATACACAATCTTGTCACTTGTTCACTGCGTTTGATTGATCCCTAACTGACAAGTTTCTTAAAGACTTACTCAACATCTGAGAATAAAGTCAATCCTGTACTGGTCCCTGTTAAACTCATGCTATGTGTAGGTGTGGCGACAGGGACGTAGCGAGAACAGTTTAAGACAATACCAATTTAAGACATTTTATGCTTGGGAATATCTAAAATTGTATTCAATCTTTCATTGATAAAAGATATATGAATTTAAGTAATGTTTTAAACAATATCATATTTTATTAGTAATTAATGTTTAAAGATAATATCATCAAATTTCATTTTCACAAAATAGGTCGGGTTCGTACTGGCCCTTTAATTCTTAGATTCATAGATGCTCCATGGTTACAGTTGAGATCTTCTTGCATTGTATACTTGATGTTTTTCATATTCATTTTCGCTATAATTTATTATTTTGTATATATTACTGTTTGTGATAATGTATGACTGATTACTCAATATTTGAATAAACTATATGACGCAAAAAGTGTTGTTATGAAATTACCAGAGAGGAGAACTAGTGTGGTGAAAAATGCATTCCAGAAAAGCCTATATCTTATCATGCTCATTCGAAATCGGACAACATATACCGTAAATCCTTATTAAAGGGGCAGTAGCACGTTTTTTCGCTCAAATAAGTTGATGAAATGTATTTGAAAAATAATTTCACCATAGTAAAACATCCTTCTCTCTTCGGAAAATAAAGTTTAAAATGAGTGTACATGTTTCGGTAAAGCCATGGGAATCGTTTTTGTAATACAAAATAATAAATTGTGTAAAATAGTAAAACCTCCATGCAATTTTTGCGTTATACGCAAGTTAGTTTTTACCACAACAGATAATTGGTTTGTGTAATAAGATTATTTGCCCTCTAAAGTTAGTTTAAATGACATAAACTATCATTATTAATGGGAAATTTGAAAACAAATTAACAAAACGTGCTACTGCCCCTTTAAAAGCCGGGATTCTTTTTAAAAAAACTCTCTCTACACAGGGGGATATTCGATATAAACTTCAAGGCGGCGTCTAATACAATTTAATAGTTTTATTACCATTTTACCGTTGTAACTTATGTAAATCGGATAATAAGTTACATTCTAACAACGTCAAACATCGTTTTCCAAATCATACTTGGATGATAACAAATAAGTAAAATGTTTAAATTCTGTAAGAATACAAATTAGTGTATATCATCATTGAATGCTTATCATCACGTAAAAAGAAAGTTCCCCTTTGCCACAAATACATATTTTGAGATATTACAAAATAATCTAGATCTAAAGCTTTTTTACCCGTTGTAGTAATTCAAATGGAATATCAAAAGCATCCGTGTTTGCTTTTATTAATTAGTATCGTTATAGCTGTGCGTGTTATTGTTGAGAAGCGTTTGGGCAACTGCTATGGTGTTTTAAGCAGAGGAAAGAATAATAATGAGTGGAAGATTTCTTCCAATTCCAGATTACTTGCACTAACAACCTTTATGATAATGCATCAGGTTTATGATAGGCTTTGTATGTTGTGAGACAATCAAACACACTTTTGTATGGCAACATTCACCAGTGGAACTTTAACTGTAAGAAGTTTTCTTGAAGAATGCGCCGTTACTACGAATACACGAATTTATACTTGTCCATATATACATTTGAGATGACAGCGCGGTAATTAAATGTTCCCTCAAGCAATCAATCAGCAATCGATCAAAACCAAGATGCATACATCAACTCACGTGCAAAAGAAACGTCCCGATACACCGATAAATACGACTGAAACAGCATTACACCATGTCCTCAGAACCCAACAATACTAAATATGAATTTCAGAAGCATTATCGGTTCATGTTTCTCAAAAACACTCATTTTAAGAAATCGTCGTTTTGGAATATCCTTAACTAGACTAGGTAGAAGCATCAAAAAGCGATTTTTGGCTTGATTTGTGACGTCATACAGTACTGATGTGGCAACAAATTTAAATCCAAGAAGGTTATTTTTGTCGACGTTATCGTTTATTAATTAATCTTCTACATTTTAAATATTTTAAATTTAAATTAACATTGTGGCCAAAAAACATCTTGAAAAAAACCCCGATTTCAGCACCCCACATTAAATATGCTGTGCTCCGATGTATGGAATTGTGAGTACTTTTTTATAAAGCATATGTCTACCAAATACAATAAAATCTGCTTTCTCCGGCATCAATATTTAATTTTATACTACATGTATTTTGAAAATGTCGGGACGTTTCTTTTGCACGTGAGTATATATAATTACATTTTGATAATATTATCCGTTTTTAAGTTTTGAACTTTGGTGATAGTCTAAAAAAATTATCTGCTAATTATATCATTGGATGAGATGGTTTCAACGATATACTATTAAAACTATTGTTAATTACCTCAACTGATAACAATAAAGGTAAATATAACCATACTTTCTCTTCTGTGAAATATGATACATTACGAAAATGACAGATGTGAACTTTTCTTTGTCAAATGTAAAAAACGGAAAATTGCGCTTTAAGAAACATGCATTATTATAAGCATCAAAACAAAACAAACAGATTTTTATTTTGACATTAAAATTCGTAAACATCGGTCACTAACCTTAAAAGCAATATTTTCTGACATTCTAAATGTTTTTTGAAGCATGAAAGTGATTGCTTTTGTGAATTAACAGGTCATTCTCGGGTAAAGACCGGTTTGACCTTCGTTTGACTTGTAACCTCGGAAATATGTTGTCGAGTTGTATGAAATATGTAGAAAATATATTTTTCTATTAAAATGGTTATTTATAATTTCACGTGTATTGTGGGTTCATACGTGGATAGCACTATATAAGCAGGTGTGATTGATAAAAGAAAATATATCTTTGGAATTACTGCTTCATTATGGAAGTGTTTGGACGTTGTATCTGTCTTCTTGTAAGTACTTTCATTTTCTTTTCCTTTCGTCTTTCAGAATTGCAATTAAGCATTTTATTTATTTAGGTATTTTGATGTTGACCTATTGAATTGAATTTTAAAGTGAAGTTAGTAAATATCCATCGCTGTGCGATACGGGAAATATGGCTCATACGGTAGTGAGTTCACTCGACACAATGAAGGGGTTCGATTCTAGGGTCTAGATTTTCGAAGCTCTTTTAGCACTAAGATAGTCATAAGTCAATGTTAATGTATGGTGCTTACGACAAAGTTTCTTCGAAGATCTATGCACAAGTCGTACCTTTTTAATATACATTTCAAGGACAGAATATATCAATATTGGAATTAAAGAAAATAATTTTTTTTAGAGCGGCCTAACCTTGATCATGAGATTTTTTTTGAGTAATGGCATTCAAGCTGTTCTCCTACTTTGTAAAATTGTCTGAATAGGTTTGATTTTTCTTTGAGGCTATGCAAACGATATATTCGCACCTTGATTCGTAATGTACAGATGTATAAGCGCATGCATATAAGTTGTGTATTAAATTACCTGTTTTATCAATTTTCGACTTATGATGAATATTCAAACCTTAATTTCACCCAGTCTGATTAAAATCGACCCTTTTCTGGGGAATAAAGGTTTAAAAATACTACATCTACCGGGATACGAACTCGCATCGTTCGGAAGTTTCCTCACCAAACCCCTGTAGGAGTCTAAAAAATCTGTTCGTATCCCGATAGAAAGTTATTTCTTGGAACAAGGTCGATTTCTAATCCGACTGTAATTTCCTCGCATTTTCATGTGAACGAATGTGCTCAATTATTCATGTCGACTGGAGTCCAATTCCCGTATCATGAACTTGTGTTAAATTAAGAAAGATCACGCTTTACACCTTCATCATATTTGGAAATATTCAAGGCAAGTTTATATAGAATCTGATATAAAACTAATTTAACTTAAATTTAATAAATGTATAGTTTTTTCATGTACCCTAAAAGAACTAAAACCAATACTATAGACATACATCATTTTTCGCATGTATTTCAACCGCGAGTAATCGCGCTGACAAGTTATTTCCCAGTCTAAAAATGGATCGAGTATATCATTATACAGCGCAAAGCATTGTGGTCGACTCGCACACTGTAAACAAAGGAATTAAAGAACAAGACAAAAAATTGCATTTGAAACACCAACAGTCTCAATGGCTCTTGATATATATTCCACATATTCAATATGAACGCATTATTCAGATGGTCGCATTAACGTTTAAATCCTTCATTGTTGAATAAGTTAACGTCTCAATGTTCCTTGACACTTTTATGGAGTATAAATGTAAACTCATGTTACATATTCAAACTTCGAGGTTACCATGGCAACCATGACACAATGTTTTCAAATGGGACCGGATCAAACTGCAGCCGTGGAGTACCTGCAACCAGGCACCTACAGGAGCTGTGATCTGTGCCGAGGACATGTACATGTAAGTCTCCATTTTGCTAAATCTTTATTTTGAACACGTAATACAATCTTCGAGAAAAGGCATGGTTATTAATCGGAACGTCTTAATTGTGAAATTACATGACATTTCAGAGTATATGCTTTCTCCTTCATACACATCAATATTTTCAAAATAAGTTGATATCAACAACTCCCATTTATTAACAAACAAAAACTAGTATATTATATATACATGTAAGCTAGGTAGACTTAACACTGACACTTAATAACATAACAGGCGCTTCAACGGATTCATTGTCATTCGGGAGATAAAACGTAACAGGGCCTTTCACAAAGCGCTTATAGGTGATTGTAGGCTACTAAGGTAATTTAAATGAAATGTTAAAGAAAGCGAGTTATGGTTTACCTTATTAAGGGCTGCCTTGTGAAGGAAGACCACAATAAGAAAGTTCAGGGGAACATTTACACATCTTACTCCACCAGGGTATGATCAGGCGCAATTCAACTGATAGTCCAATACGCTACATATAACTGGCCAGTGGAATGACTTAAAACAACAACAATACAATATTGGCAGGGCCTGGTTGAGCATACATATTAGCGATCGTCTTTCAAATCACGATATTTTATTAGATGACAAGTACATGCTAAATATAGCAATGAGTAACCAGTCGGTAAGCGTTTCGAAACAAAGGCGTATTAGATAATCAGGGAATTCGTAGAAGAATTGCGGATAACAATACACTGAAGGAGCAGGATGACCTTTTAAAAAAAATTTCAAATCGTCATTGCAAATCAACGAACAACAACTTTTAACATGTTTTCGTCCTCAGAGGGGAACCAAACTGAATACTTTGATAGCAGAAGGGGGACTTGGGGGAGGGGGAATGGGAGGAGGAGGAATGGGAGGAGGTAAACTGGAATGTCGACGGGACCAGCTGTGCCGTGCAGTGGGTACGGCAGGGAAAGATGCTTATCCCAGGTGTATTGTGGCTTCCAGCTTATGTAAGTATATTAGTCTGGGCCCTTATTCTTGAAACATTCGTAGCCCTACGCACTCCTTAAGCCCATTCTGAACACATTGGCAAAGTCAAGAATTCTAAAGACTACGAACGTTTCTAGAATAAGGTCCTCAGGACACAATGCAACATTTACAAATTGAAAACAGATATCAATACCCACCTATGAGTCAAAATGTGAAAGGAAAAAGGAAACAAGATAGAATCATCAATATCATGAATGTAATGATGGACCAATGAAATCGTAAAGAATACTAAACGACATCCGTTTTATAATTTTCTTTACGAAAGAGTGAGTGGTAGGCTATATTCACGAGTTTTATAACAATGGTATTAAACTCGTTGCTTCAGCTCCAGTGTTCCGGTCTCCCATCTGCCCAAGAGGAAGTGGTGACACAGCTGTGGCACCAGATGGCGCCATGATCACGTGCTCACGTGACTCCGAATGTCCAACCAGCTTCGTGTGCACATCTGGGGCATGTTGTCGTGATATATCACAGTGCGGTATGTGAGAATGGACTAACCGTCATATCAATTCAAATAAAATAGAAGAACCTACATGATAGAATCAACTTCAAATCAAATGATTCTATCTAATTTGCAATGGAGATTAATAATTGATTGAAAAATTTAATTACATGTATATATTAAAAAACACAAGTTAATAACCACTCTAATATTTAATACATATAAGGACCAAATTGGTTATGATAAAAACTATTGAATTTGTTAATATTGAACAGTATGGTGTTCCTAACTCTCTTAGTCAAATAACCCATGACAGGTAGTGTCCTCTTGTCCACAGAGAAGGTTGGTAACTGTCCGTCCACTGTCTCGTGGTGTGGGACCAACAACGAGTGTTCTTCTGATAGCGACTGTCCAGGAGACGCCAAGTGCTGTGCTTACTCATCCTGCGAGGGAAGGCGCTGCATCTCGCCATTCTTTACAGGGAGATAACTCTCACAGCTTAATGGACACAACTCAACAGATATAATTATCATTACTCAAGGAATATTTCCAAACTAGTCAATCGTGCTCTAACTATGCTAGGTAGTTAAATCTATCTATCCAATTGAGATAACTCTCGTGACTCGCGGGAGATAACTCTGACTACTCAAGGGAGATAACCCTCGTGAGTCAAAAATATAATACAAAACGGATTAGAATATACCTTTTGCTTAAATATGTAGGCTACATTCTTAATCTTATATTTAAATACAAGTGAATATAATGATTTCATCGCATATTTTCATAAACCCCAGTCTGATTTTAACAGCAATAAGCTAAAATATTTTTTATTTGGGTCGCAATCAAAAGCCCTCTATTGTGCAAAATGGTACAGATTTCGAAGAATGTCACGAAACTATGGTCAATGACGTATACAAATTGAGTCATGACGTCATTGGAAGTGAACGAGGATTTATAATTCAATATATTAACTATAATATGAAGCAACGTATCACAGAACCTACTAGGATTACTCAAACATCACGTACACTGATTGACTTAATCTGTGTAACCAATTCTGATTCTGTATTGAGTTCAGGTGTACTTGATCCTGTTTGCAGTGACCATTGTCCCGTTTTTGAAACTTTTCGTGATGCAATACCTATCCAAAAATGTTTTGAAAGAAAGATTTTGCAACTGAATCAGTAATGGAACAAATTATTCACTTGTGCAACACTTTTATTCCTAATAAGGTGGTAACTAAAAGATCACGTGATTCGCCTTGGATGAATAATTTGACTCGAAAACTGATTCGGCAAAGAAATCGCCAGCATAGAATAGCCAAACGTAGAAATCAGGACAATGATTGGATACAATTCAGAAACCTTAGAAATAAAGTAACTTCAGCAAAAAGAAAAGCTAAATCAGATTATTACTCTAAACTTGATAAATTGAATAACAGTAAAAACTCTAAAATGTGGTGGAAATTAGTTAACAACTACCTAAAAAAGAGAAGAAATGATAAAGACATTTTCCCACCTCTCCACCACAATGATAAAATTTATGATGATCCTGACGAAAAGGCAAACATACTTAACGATTACTTTATTGACCAAGCCAAAATTGACTTCCCAGATAAACCGCTACCAGATGTTGATTAAAAAAACCCAAATTCATTAAGTGAATTTGTTCTTACATGGAATGAAGTTAAAGATATTCTCTTATCAGTTGACATAAATAAGGCAAGTGGCCCTGATAAACTCAGTAATAAGTTCATCAAGCTACCTGCAGAATCGCTTTAATTGCCCCTTACATATTTAATAAATAAGTCATTGTGTGAGTATATATTTCCGTCATATGGAAAGAAGCGTCTGTATTTCCTCTGCATAAGACGGCGCGGGCAGTGTAAATGAATGTCAAAATTATAGACCCGTAGCACTTACAATGTACGAGCTGTATCGGGAAGGTATTTGAAAATATGTTTCTAACTTTTTTCGAGACAACAATGTCCTTACACATTTGCAATCGGGATTTATGCCAGGTGATAGTACTGCATATCAACTTACATATCTCTATGACTTCATAACAAACGCTTTAGACAATTGAAAAGAAGTAAAAGCCGTTTTTTGTGACATTAGTAAAGCTAAGTATGGCATAAGGGTATAATATACAAATTAGAAGCCTGTGGAATACGTGGTAACTTGCTTGAATGGTTTCGTAGTTATCTTACAGACAGAGTACAACAAGTAGTTATAGACGGCAAACGTCAGACTTAAAACATATATCAGCAGGGGTTCCTCAAGGATCAGTCTTAGGGCCACTTCTATTTTCAGTATACATAAATGACATCGTTGATGGCATCAATAGTAATAGTCGACTATTTTCTGATGACCCATCAGTGTATTAAGTTGTAGAAGATCCTGACAATGCAACACGAATTTTGAATAATGATTTAAATCGTATTTCTCACTGGGCCGGCATGTGGCAGGTAAATTTTAATCCTACAAATACTGAAACAATATTATTCTAAAGCAAAATTAACCCCTCTGTGTCTTCACCCATGAATTGATAGGATCACTAGTAACAGAAGTAGATACCCATAAACATTTAGGTCTACATCTCCAAAAAGATTTCCATTGGAAAAAACAAATTGAAATAATAGTATAGATTGTAAGTCCTATGGTAAATTGTCTAACAAGCCTCAAGTATAGATTAACAAGAAGTACCATAGAGTGCATGTATACCTATTATATACTTCCACATTTCGATTACTGTTGTCACATATGGGACTAAGGAACAGTCTATGATACTTGTACATTTACAAGTAGACGCTCTAAGAACGATATGTGGAGCTGTGAGAGGAAAATTATATAAAGAAATTAACTTCATACCATTAGCAAAACGTAGAGAAATAAAGAAACTAACTTTATTCTACAAAATAAATAATAACCTCACTCCAAATTACATGTACCTAGTTGATCTAATACCACAACACGTTTCAGATCTTAATTCTTACAATCTGAGAAATACAGATAGTATTCACACAATCCGTTGCAATACAGAGTCGTATGCCTGTTCTGTTTTTACCAGATACGATACGTTTATCGAATAATTTACCAATCGAAACTATCAACTCACAATCAGTAAATTCCTTCAAAACCCGTTTACAGACCACACAGGAAACTATTTTCTTTGATAAAAACTTTGGATCTAGATTTTGTCAAATTATCCATGCTCGCCTCTGGTTGGGTTGTAGTGACTTGAACGCAGATAAATTTGATAGGCGTATTTCCAACATTTCGAACTGCGCATGCGGATACCCATGGGAAAACTCTCTCCACTTACACAAATGGTTTTGATATGTATACTATTCTAAAAGGAAAAACATATGTAAGCAAAAGAACAAATCAGCATATCCTCGAATCTGTCCATAATTTTATTCAAGACTTACTAAGATCATTCTAAGCTCTCTTACAACATGTGTCTTTGTAGATATTTCCTAATTACTGTTTCGCTCTTAGTCTTTGTGGAACTATTTGATTTCTGATTTTATACATTGATCTTGATTATTGATTGTATTTTGCTATATTTTGTGGAGCGGCACTTACATAAGCCAACGGCTTGTTGTGCCAATCAATATTAATGTAAACTTTTTCATGAATAAAATATGTTTAAATCATATGAAGGAAACTGTACTTTATTGCAAAACACGTGGTGGTTAAAACTACCCTTTAACTGAAGTATTGGTGTCTTTAAAAAAGGTCTATTGCAATGGTTTAGAGAAAATAGGTAGCTAACTCTAAGCTTGATGAATTAACACATGTGTCTTTTTGTTAATAAAACAATTCAACACTGTGTAGGTTCAAATAGTTTTCTGTTTCATTACATTAATTTTCAAGGATCAATTTCACATTTGATTTGATTTGATTTGATTTGAAGTCTTGAAAGGTGTCATGAAGTACAACAGGTACACGTTCAGTGTCATCTCCTGGAGTGTATGTCGTAGAACGTTTTGACAATACACAACTAAAGGTTTTCTAGAAACAAACCAATTAGGATATGTAAGTTCCGCAGACACATTCACACATGTACATACGCAGGCTCCAAATACGTATTATAAGTAATTATCTTTATAATGAAAAGTCAAATATATGTCCAACATCAAGTGAAATGCCACAGTTTCATGAACACGAAAATGTCAATTCTCTATGTGAAGTAACACATGTAATTCACACATACCTGTTTTTCGACTTAATAAACATCTTTGTTCATACAAACGTTTAACTGCAATGGGCAACAACGCTGAATTCAAAATTAAATCTTCTCGAGGATTGACCAATCGGACCAATTGATCAGAACGATCTTGATCAATTTGATTATCTTACCTGTATGATCAAAGGCGGTTTCTCTGAAGTAACAGGTGCGAGAAGCACCCGGTAAATCTTTAGGTGTTACAAAGACTAGCTCTGGTAGTATATAAAGTGAGCTTTGCCAGGTCTCATCACTCAAGCATCTGACTTCCACAATCGTTCTCCAACAAACTTCAGGAAACATGCTTTCTTTCGTGGTAAGTATGAATTGGTATTTGCTTGTGATTAAGTTAATCCATAAGGACCAACGTTTCTGGTATACAACAATGTAAACAGGCGCTGTGATATCCAATCAACTTAAGATATAGTGGCTTATGAGATGATGATTGAAGGTGACATGTGTTCCTATATAATGTTGATAAAACTTAAACGACAATCATGAACACACCAGGATTAATTGAGCATGACCAGATATTCTTTAAATTTCACCTTTGGCTTTTAGAGCAGAACTATGTTACCGAGAATTCTGTTTGTGGATGAAACCTGCTGATTTGACCTGCACAATCCGATATTAAATCTGCAGATCCTCGCTGCCTGTCTGGTTGCTGTCACCTCCGAGACTGCCTACAGGTGTCAGTGCGATCCTTGCTGTGTAAGTGTGACGTTATTTGAATTTGTCTAGTTTTGTTTCTAAGAGATTAACGCATTGTTTCAACGGAATCCTTGATTTCAACCTTAGCTAAAAATCGTATAAGTATTTTATTTAATAGCTCGGTTTTAAATACATGCAAAAGTAAATGGAACTATAATTGCAAAATATTTTACGTACGCTTCAGTTTTGTTATCCGTGAAAAGTTGTCTGAATGTGCATCACCCACTGAAGTGAAAAAAACCCGACTGAACAGTATCATAAACAATAATACTAGGAATAAACAATTTCATCGTATTTGATTTTGTGAGGCAACCAGCATCACCTTCTGAAGTGGATAAACCATTGAACAAAAACATACACAAACAAATACACCTTACTTGATTTCGACACGATCTGAAATTCTACGTCGTTACGGCCACCAGCTCCCAATTATAACATTATCTAACCCTTGTGTTCCAGGACGTGACCTGCACTGCTCCTCAGGTGTGTCGTGTCCGTGGTGACAATCGTGGAAGCGCTGGAGTAGCTACGTGTATCGACATCCCTCACTCCAGTAAGTGTCCTGTTTCTACTAATAAATACAAGCAGATTATTTACTGAAAATGTTTATTCAGTATTTAGCAGTTTTTAATAAAACATGTTAAAGAATGAAGCCGGTCAACACAACCATTTATGGTACCCACGTCGCATAATGTTAGTGTGTTACCAGTACTTATCTTATCTTATTGACATATATACGTTAAAATTTGTTAACTTTGCAAAAGCCTGCTTCTGAAAAAATTAAAGTTATAATTAAAATAAAATCAATTTAAACCCTCCCGTGTGTACATTATTAAACAAAAGAGCAATTTGAGATTATGAGAGTAAAGTGAGTCACTTGAAGTACAGGGAATGATTTGTACTTTCATGACGTACGGACAAATTTACAACGCTAATTGTAAGGTTTTACTGTATCATACACGGTTAAAACTACTCTTTGTTAGTTGAAGATACTACAGGCAGTTGAACGCTTGAAAATCAATGCTCCCATGATCTCAATGTTAAATGTTGTATGTATCAGATGACCCCAGCTACTGGTTGACGGGAGGTAACCCCTGTGGAACAGGCACCCCTGCTGTGGATCTGAACAACAAGCAGATCGATTGTACCGGAAACCTCTTCCTGTGTCCCCTGACCACCACGTGTACCCCACTCTCCTCCAACACCACCCAGTCCGTCTGTTGTCCGGAAACCACCAACTGTGGTACGTACCGGAAGTTATGGAAGGGTTCTCTCCCCTTGAAATAATTGATATCGCAGATCTTCTGGCATTAGACTCGTCCCCAAATTAAGTACAAGAAGTTGAACTGAAACATAAAGTGTGTATCTCAAATATAACAATGTTGATTAGTGATTGTTATAAAAGTGATTTCTCCAGAACATACATAAAAGAAGAGAACATTCATTACAAGGAAAGATGCTTCAGAATCAAATAATTGATTACCAAAGAACCAAGTACATTATGCATTTCAGCGTGTTAATATTATTATTATATTATTTAAACCATTGATAACCCAGCGAATATTTATATGAATCGACGCCCTTCATTAAATCTCGGGCCCCTTAAAGTACTTTCTTAATCTTATAAAACATGATCTTGAACACATTATTCTTTATTGCAAGGAAATATGTTTCAGGATTTGTCTTAAATATTTTAATGATAGCGATTGCATTTTCATGATATATAATATGTAAGTTCTGATGTTTCAGAGAAAGTCGGCTCCTGCCCCGACGTGTGCAACAGTCTCAGCACGTGCACCTTGGACAGTCAGTGTCCCGGAAATGATAAATGTTGTTCCGTCGCCGGCTGTACCGGAAACAGATGTCTCCGTGTTGTTCATGTCGGCAAATAGGTGTCTAATTATGATATCATCTTGTCCTGAAATAAATCATTTTTATGAAAACAAGTTCTTTTGTTTCATTGAATTGTTTGATGACAGTGGTTCTGTGCAATATCAAAGAATGTATACGTTTCATCCATGTTGGTGTGTCTACAAGATCATTCAAAGCATGAAATGAGTAATTTTCTGCTGGTTTCATTCTGAATAAATTCAACAATATGGGTCATGGTCAACCATGCCGTCATTAGTTTATAAAGCCTCCAACACATTACAATGTACATTCTGAATCATACAGTCATACACATAATGTTCATAGATCTGGAATAAATAGGCCATTGACCATTGGGAATGAATACAGAAATGATGCATCCCGAAAGTTTGTTCACCCATTTGCGTGTCTCTATGTAAATACTTAAATTTGAATACGACACCGATTATTTTATTTTTCCTCGTCCAAATTGAGGATTTAATATAACATAACATTGCGAAAGTATAATTCCCTCATGGTAATAATACAAACTGTACCCTTTGAACATATTCATGTATGGCAATAACGTTATACACACTTTGTCCAGTATATATTAACTCCATTAGATTCTTATACAGAAGACAGGCGGATGAAAGCTTGTTTATTATTCAGAGTGATATAAGTTAACATTAAGAACTGATAGTGCAATCAGCAATATGCTATCTCAAGTGTATGATGCTTTACTTCTGGTTCCTGTTTGAGTTTTGATTTGAACATATTTTAATCAAAGGGTTAGGAACACGTTATCCAACTCGCATGTTGGTAACCTATTAACAGAATTATAAAGTTTTAAAACATACATGAAGAACAAAGTAATATAATACAGAAATGATAGAAATACATTTACAGAGAAATGAAAACACATGCGGTCACGAGAAACGCTTAATATGTGCTTTTATTTATTTTCTATTTGTTCTTTAAATAATGCTTGGTTTTTAAATATTTTTTCTTGCCACTTAAAAGTAAATCTAAACTTATAGCATCATCATACAAGATCAAACATTAATTTTGCTTTCTGTTCTCATCATAGACAAATATTTTCACGTAAGTAACCACATTCACATGCTGAATGCCAAACGAGTATAATGAATATTAGCTCTGAGGATACCTGTCGAAAATTATAATGGTGACATGATAATTGAATTATTGTATATAATCTAAACTTTTCTGTGGATCCGTTTTGCAAATGGAATTATCTTATTCCAAACTTCTGTGGTTGACGGGATGAAAGGGTGGCGAGGATGTGTCATTCTACATGATGGGATGACACACATGTCTTAGTTTCTAATTTCATACATAATATAGTCACCAACAGTCTCAGGGAGTTTTTTTTATGAGAAAAGAGTGTGTACATTCCACATTACATTTTATGCTATATTGTTAATTTTCTCCTTTCTATATGTTTTGACAAATTTGCCTACCTAGTTGTATTTTGGTAAACCAGGGGCAATACCGCTGGTTCAAGTTTCATTTGGTTTCATCTCAAACACAGCATTTTCAGATTGTGGCTCATATTAACTTATCATCTTAAAATTTCGTATTACTAATTTGTCGATTTGCTTATTCCCTTGTCCATCACCTGAACACGTCACACCTTAATGCCAATGTTCATTTACTTTCATGATTTCAAAATACAGATTGATTTCAATTGTTTAATATATAACATGACAACCACTGAGGCAGACATCCTTTCAAAACAACACATTTCCAATTTACACATTTACTCTATATGCCATACACGGACGAAGGCTTTTGAAACAACACCAAAAAAAAAAAAAAAAATCCTATATTGCTTGTCTGATGATGAATGTGTATTATAATCCATTGTCCGTAATCAAACACTTGTTAAAATGCATATGTTGAATAACATTATTTACATAGGCGCCAATGACACAGAGTGGAATTAACGACACCCTTCTCACAATTGTACAACTCATAATTAATAGCTGGTAACAATTATATTCATATTAGTAACTCAGGTTGGGTACTTATATGCTATTTGCTAAAAGTAGCGCCTGACATAAACATTCGTACAAACATAACAAATGGGATTTGTTAATATGATTACTTATTTCATAGTTATATCGAGCTTTATTTGAGACCATGTCTGTTAAAGGTGGTTAATACTTAAGAATATCTTATAGATTACCCCCAGTTTATCAGTAATGAAGCGGGTCACCAATGCGAAGATACACCGACCCCGTTTCTGCTGAACTTCACTGACAGCGGTCATCAGAACATTGTACAGGGCCAGGGTTTACCACGGCAGTGGCACAGCTCCATGGATGTTCTTATGACACAATTGAAATATTATCCCTCCCTGTAGAACTTTCTGGAGAGATGTGTCACCGAATTGTTACTGCTTTTTTAAAAGGTGCATCCATTGTGTTTCATAAAATTGTATTTGGCTTTAATATGTTCCAATTCACCATATGTGTTGTTTACAGTACAAATAAACTCACTTAGCTTGCTTATTCATCCCCAAGCTCTAAATATATCGTAATGACTAGTTTCCCTTTTAAATCGATGAACATCATTATGCATGTGTAGAAACCGAAACTACACGTCCCATTTACATGCACAGTAGTTATATGACCTATTAAACACTATCAACCCAAATTTGTCATTCTGTCTGTTATAAATAAGATTCCAAAATTACATTTGACTCATTGGCGCGCGTCAAACGCGATGCATTATCCGGTTTTCGATCAGAAATCACCACTTTAAGCTTCATATCGTCAATATACTAAGTTCACTATCACCAAGATTGTAGTTTTCGGTAACAGTCGGTACTTCTCGATAAAGAAACACCATTTATAGCGTTTGGAATATGTGACCCCTAACAACACAATGGGTGTGAACGTGAAGATGTGAACTGACAAAGTCATAACACAGTGTTAAAGATTAACACTGATGATACGAGCTTGTCCACACAAACGTTTCTGTCAACTGTAAATGGCAGAATTTATGCATTGCAAAACCTATCATCTTACTGTGAAATGTTACAGAGTCTCAAAGGGCAAACGTACGATAAATGCTGCACAAGAAGTATCATTTCAATGGATTATGAAATATACCCAACAACAAAGGCGATCGCCCCAATTTTCACTGTAATAACAAATGTCTGCGTCCCAGTAAGACACAATTTTTAACATTGAAGTACCTTGTTTTGTTTTGGCAGTTTATGGAGTAAATAAAATCACTTTAGACATAACGAACTTTCGATTAAAACTACATGGCATGATATGTGTTTGACTGATTCAACATAATATCGCATAAACAATTATGGAGGCAAACGCCAGTTAAGATATACATCTGCACAAAATGTTTAAATTTGAAAGGCAATAATTATCATTGTCGATTTGTAATCATCACCTCACTCACTTAGTACGTAATACTTTATTTGTACATGCATGCAAATGACAACAGTATTTAAGATAATTAAGTTACTAAAAATGATTTTCACTATGAATAAATGTAGTAACTTATTCTTATTTTAATTCTAAAACAAAACCTGTAAATGTTATACAGACAGTCATCTCCGTTCCAAGTGACCATGACACTACACGTATTTGCATTCATTTTGATGAAGTCTGACAGTCACTGAGAATCCTGCCATGCTATATCTCCAATATATCTACATGTAGGACTTCATACTAAATAAATTATAAAGTCAGTCAAAGGCTCCAAATAAATCAATTAACAAAATTGCAATTTTGTTTACATAATATCAAGATATTAACACATGAGAGTACGCGATTAGTGTCTTACTTGTGAATATAATATCAACGATAACTCAATCTGTCTAACCAATCAGGTCAGTTGCATGTAATCGATTGTATTACCTGTAAGATCAAAGGCGAAGTAACAGGTGTGTGAAGCGTCCGGTTAATCTTCAGTTATCACCTAGCGACTCCTGGCTGTATATAAGGCCGTCATTTGTTCACTTAGGCATCTTACTTTTACAGCAAAGGTCTTCAACAACTTCCAGGAAAATGTTTGCTTTCGTGGTGAGTACTTTTTCAGTCTTGCTGAGTTTGAAGCGAGGATATTTGGCAAGACACATTTTATATCAGTAGGCCAGTGACATAGCTCAATCGTTAATTCATTATGATGCTTATATATCATAATATAAACTTGCTGATCAGAAAAGATAAATTTAATTATTAGAATTCTACTTTACTAAAGAGAAAAGTGTGGACTACCAGTGTAAAATCATAGCCAAATCTAAAAAAAGTCTTTCGAAAGATATATTATTGAGAACATGCAAGACATTAGGGATGATCCGATAAACTTGTAAAATGAAACTGCAGATTTTACCTGCACAATCCGATATTTTAATTATGCAGATCCTCGCTGCCTGTCTGGTTGCTGTCGCCTCCGAGACTGCCTACAGGTGTCAGTGCGATCCTTGCTGTGTAAGTGTGACGTTATTTAAATTTGTCTGGTTTTGTCTCTAAGAGATTGACGTATTATTTCAACTGAATCATTGGTTTCAACCATATCTATAAAAAAAACAACCTTATAAGTATTTTATTCCAATGACACGCTTTTAAATACATGCAAAAGTAAATGGATCTATAATTGCAAAACATTGTACGTGCGCTTCAGTTTCGATATCGATGAAAAGATATTTGAAGGAAAGTCACCTTTTGAAGTTAATAAAACCATTGAGCTATAAAATACACAAAGAAATGCATGGTACTTGAATTTGAGACACTCTGCAGTTATAAGTCGTTTCGGTCGTCATCTACAATTGTGAACTTATCTAACCCTTGTGTTCCAGGACGTGACCTGCACTGCTCCTCAGGTGTGTCGTGTCCGTGGTGACAATCGTGGAAGCGCTGGAGTAGCTACGTGTATCGACATTCCTCATTCCAGTAAGTGTCTAGTTTCTACTAATTATTACAACATGACATATGCTACACCTATACTGAAACGTGTACTACATCTATAGAACAAAGATTAGTTCACGGTTTTCCAATTTAAACAAACGTGGTAACTGTATCGATATGCCTCGGTTAAGTGAGGTACTCGCTCATCGATATCAGTATCAATTTTCAAGAATTTCTAGATCAAGAATGGCAGTTCTAAGAGTAATGGCGATGACACGTTATAGAAACTTAATATAGCTACAACAAGTTTTATCCGTTTGTTGATTATTGGTATATTATTACTAATCATTTGGTGAATTTGGGTCCTTTACAAACTGACAAGCATTTGAAAAGAAAACCAGTGGAAAGTTGATTTGTTTTTTCAATTTTTTGTATACACCTTCAGTTTAATTTGGCATACTATGACAATATTACAATTGTAATTTCGCAATTCTCAAATTTATCTTTGCAAATCACATCAATTAAATCAAATAAAATTGATCGAATTAAAATAAATATCCAATAGATTCAAATAAATCAATGTTAAATGTTGTATCTATCAGATGACCCCAGCTACTGGCTGACTGGAGGTAACCCCTGTGGAACAGGCACCCCTGCTGTGGATCTGAACAACAAGCAGATCGACTGTACCGGAAACCTCTTCCTGTGTCCCCTGACCACCACGTGTACCCCACTCTCCTCCAACACCACCCAGTCCGTCTGCTGTCCGGAAACCACCAACTGTGGTACGTATCGGAACTTATAGAAGGATTCCTTCCCTTGAAATACTTGATTACCAAATGACCTAGTACATTATGCATCTCAGCGTGTTACTATTACTGGCCCTTTAAATCATTGATACCCTCAGGGCACTTTGAAGCAATTTGATAAAACAAACAAACATGATCTTGAACACATCATACTCTCAAAAGAAATTTTAAGATATTCGATTACCTAAAATCTTACCTCCAGATTTCATTGCCAGTTTTAATCAATCAAAAACTAGATTTACTAATATTTCCATTGATCCTAGACAGGATTGTACACAGAATACTAAGGAGGGCTGATTATGATCTTTATGTATTTAACTTGTTTTTCAGAGAAAGTCGGCTCCTGCCCCGACGTATGCAACAGTCTCAGCACGTGCACCTTGGACAGTCAGTGTCCCGGAAATGATAAATGTTGTTCCGTCGCCGGCTGTACCGGAAACAGATGTCTCCGTGTTGTTCATGTCGGCAAATAGGTATACCAAGAGTTGACTGTGCCTAAGTATGATGTAATCTTGTTACTGAAATAAATCATTTTTATGAAAAAAAGTTCTTTTGTTTCATTGAATTGTTTGATGACAGTGGTTCTGTGCAATATCAAAGAATTTATACGTTTCATCCATGTTGGTGTGTCTACAAGATCATTCGAAGCATGAAATGAGTACTTTTTTTGAGCTGGTTACATTCTGAATAAATTCAGCAATGTGGGTCATGGCCTTAGTGTATAAAGCCTTCAATACATTACAATGTACATTCTGAATCACAGTATTATACATATTCATCATTATATTGGCCATTGGGAATGAATACATATATGATGCATCCCGAAAGTATGTTCACCCATTTGCGTGTGTATATGTACAGTAAATGGTACAATTTGAAAACGACACCAATAATACACGCTATGCACACTTTGTCCAGTATATAATAACTCCATTAGATTCGTATACAGAAGACAGGCGGATGAAAGCTTGTTTATTATTCAGAGTGATAAAGAACTGATAGTGCAATCAGCAATATGCTATCTCAAGTGTATGATGCTTTATTTCTGGTTCCTGTTTGAGTTTTGATTTGAACATATTTTAATCAAAGAAGAAAAGGGTTAGGAACACGTTATCCAACTCGCATGTTGGTAACCTGTTATCAGAATTATAGAGTTTTAAAACAAACATGAAGAACAAAGTAATATAAATAAGTAATGATCGAAACAAATTTACAGAAAAATGAAAACGCATGCAGTCAAGAGAAATATTTGTTATTATTGCTATTTGCCTGGTTTTCAAATATTTCTTATTGCCACTTTAAAATTAATCTAAATTTAAAGCATCATCATTTGCATGCTGGTATAATTTTACAGTCCGAAAATTTTCTTTCTGTTCTCATTATAAAACACATTTTCACACATACATAACCACATGCATGTGTTGAATCTGACTAGATGTCAAACAAGTATAATGAATATGTACTCTGTGGATACCTGTCGAAGAATATGATGGTGCCATAATAATTGATTTTTTCAAGTATAATTTAATTTTTTCCGTGGACCCGCTTTCCCAATGGAATATTATTCCAAACTACTGTGGCGGGATGAAAGAGTGACATTCTACATGATGGGATTACACAACGTTTCTGAAGTTTATAAGTTCATAAGTAATATAGTCACTGACAGTCTGAGGGAGGAAATGTATGAGATAAGGGGGTGCATTTCCAAATTACATTTTATAATATAATGTTAAGTTTCTCCTTTCTATATGTTTTGACAATTTTTCCTTCCCAGTTGTATTTTTGTAAACCAGTGACTATAGTGCTTCATCAAGTTAAAGTTATTTTAGTTGCAATTATTGTTCTAATTTATATTACAGCCATCCCAAATCTCACAGGCATATACAGATTGAGGCTATAAACATTATTATAAATTTTGTTCAAGATATGCCTGCTTAATAGGAATTCCAGTTTACATATTGATTTTATCATCTTAGAATTTCGTAATACTAGTTAATTGTCGATTTGATTATTCCATTGTCCATCATTGACGTCACACCTACATGCATGATTGTGTTCATTTACGTTTATAATTTCACAAATACAGACTGATTTCAATTGCTTAATATATAACTTGATAACCACTGAAGAAGACATCCTTTCAAACCAAAATTTTTTAAAATTCATATGCTAAATAACATTATATACATTGGCGTCAATGACAACAGAGTGGAATTAACAACATCCATGTGTACAACTCATAATGAATAGCTCGTATGGATACTATTCCGATTAGTAACTAGTTGGGTATTTAAGGCTAGTTATTCGTTAAAAGTAAGTTGAGACCATGTGCGTTAATACTTGGCATAAGATAAGCGGGGAACCATCCTGATGATTA
The DNA here is from genome assembly GCA_936450465.1 of Gibbula magus. Taxonomy (NCBI): domain Eukaryota; kingdom Metazoa; phylum Mollusca; class Gastropoda; order Trochida; family Trochidae; genus Gibbula; species Gibbula magus. The sequence continues at coordinate 36,538,190 of OW388293.1, forward strand.
TCAGTCATGAAGTGGGGAACCATCCCGATGATTATCAGTCATGAAGCGGGGAACCATCCCGATGATTATGAGTCATGAAGCGGGGAACCATCACGATGATTATGAGTCATGAAGTGGGAAACCATCCCGATGATTATGAGTCATGAAGTGGGGAACCATCCCGATGATTATTAGTCATGAAGCGGTGAACCATCCCGATGATTATGAGTCATGAAGCGGGGAACCATCCCGATGATTATGAGTCATGAAGTGGGGAACCATCCCGATGATTATCAGTCATGAAGGGGGGAACCATCCCGATGATTATCAGTCATGGAGCGGGGAACCATCCCGATGATTATGAGTCATGAAGGGGAAACCATCCCGATGATTATCAGTCATGAAGCGGGGAACCATCCCGATGATTATCAGTCATGAAGGGGGGAACCATCCCGATGATTATCAGTCATGAAGCGGGGAACCATCCCGATGATTATTAGTCATGAAGCGGGGAAGCATCCCGATGATTATGAGTCATGAAGGGGGAACCATCCCGATGATTATCAGTCATGAAGCGGGGAACCATCCCAATGATTATCAGTCATGAAGGGGGGAACCATCCCAATGATTATCAGTCATGAATGGGGGAACCATCCCGATGATTATTAGTTATGAAGCGAGAACCATCCCGATGATTATTAGTCATGAAGCGAGAACCATCCCGATGATTATTAGTCATGAAGCGGGGAACCATCCCGATGATTATCAGTCATGAAGCGGGGAACCATCCCGATGATTATTAGTCATGAAGCTGGGAACCATCCCGATGATTATCAGTCATGAAGAATGTCACCAATTCGATGACACACCAACCCCGTTGCTGCTGAACTTCACTGACAGCGGTCAGCTGAGCAGTGTACAGGTCCAGGGTCTACCACCGCAGTGGCACAGCTAGAGAGATGTGTCAACGAATTTATGTTACTGCTTTGTTTAAGACGTGAACTGACAAAGTCATAAACACAATGTGAATGACTAACAATGGTGACACGGGATGACCAGCCATGATTTCTTTTATAACTGTAAACGGCAGAGTTTCTGCAATGCAATACTTGTCATCTTAATATGAAATGTGACAGAGTCTCAAAGGGCAAACGTACGATAAATGCTGCACAAAAAGTAGCATTTCAATGGATTATGAAATATACCCAACAACAAAGGCGATTGCCCAAATTTTCACTGTAATAACAAATGTCTGCTTCCAAGAAATACACCTTTTTCAACATTGAAGTACCTATATCAATATACAGGTTCCTAACAGTTAATATTCATGATTAAAGAATCACTTAGATATTACATACCGGTAATCACCCGTAACAGATGTTTTTGCAGTTGATCAAAGAACATTTTACAAACCATTAACTATTGTTTAAATACTTGTCAAATTATCATTTTAGGTCAATTCGGTAATAAATCATCATTGTCGATACAATACACATACAATTAAAGCATCGATTTCATTAAAGGAGATAGCTAACCTTAAACCAATACTTTAATTGAAATGAATTTACGTCATTTCAAAATGCTTTGACAGTTTTAAACCATAGGACACCTGAATATGTTTTGATGTTTAATATTGCTGTACTAAATAATATTTTGTTAACAAATTTTCATTGTAATAAAATAAATCAGTTAGGAATTCATGATAATACAGTAAACAATTCTGCTAAATATATAGAGGAATCTGTCTTTTTTTGACTATTACCATGTTTATCTCATCGAGTGAGGTAGAAAGGTTATATTTTCACGAGTGGCGCAGCCACGAGTTAAAATATTTAGAGGATATTTGGCTTTTCTTGACTAATACCATGTTTATCTCATCGAGTGAGGTAGAATGGTTATATTTTCACGAGTGGCGCAGCCACGAGTGAAAATATATAACTTTTCTACCTCACGAGATGAGATAAACATGGTATTTGTAAAGAATAGACGAATTTTCTATTTATTATATGACCAAATCTTTGCATATTCACCGAAATAGACTTGCATTTACGTTAAGTCGGCTCCAGAATGAGCCTGTCGCCTCAGCAACAATGTGACGTCATGAACGTGTCATGACGTCGGAGCATTGTTTTATGACGTCAGGTCATTGTCATATCAGTCACTAGTGACTGATAACACGTTCCATTGTTATTTTCACTAGTGACTGATAACACGGTTTATTTTCATTGATAGATCCCGGTATTTCACCTGCAATCATATAATAAATGACTTTTCTACCTCACGAGATGAGATAAACATGGTATTTGTCAAGAATTGACGGATATTCTATTTATTATATGATATTATCCATGTAATTACGTCCGAAAAGGGTCGTTTTCACGCCGAGCGGCCGCTAGGAACAGCCCGTCACCACAGTAACACTATGACGACATTGTTTTATGACGTCAAATTATATCAGTCACCGTTCGCAGTGAAAATATAAGTTATTTTCACTGTAGCCTGATAAACAGTTTATTTCACTGATAATTCCCAGTATTTCACTGCTCGTCATATAATAAAAACTAATAGGTAGGCCAAAACCATGGTATACATTTGAACAAAAGTTTAAAATCTAAAAGACAATAATTATCATTGTTGATTTTAATCATAGCTCACTCACTATTTACGTATTGTTAATTTTTAATGCAACCAAATACAGAAGGATATTAAAGATGAAATTAAGCCAACAGTATTTGAGGTAATAAGATTACTAAAAATGATTTTCACAATGAATGAATTATTTTTATGCTCATTCTTAAGTAAAATGAAAGTATGTTCTATTTCCACTGTAAATGTAATGTAGACACTCAACTTTGTTCCAACTGACCACCCGACTACGTGTATAAGCATTCCTTTGGGTGAAGTCTGAAAGTCACTGTGAATATGCTATGGTGTATCTCCAGTATATCTTAGCATTCATATTGAATTAATATTTAGTCATTCAAAAGGGCCGAAATTAACTAATTATCAAGATTTCACTTTTACTTACATAATATCAAGATATCTACAATTGAAAAGTGTCTTACTTGTGAATATAATATCAACGATTACTCAATCTGTCTAATCAATCAGGTCAGTTGCATGAAATCGATTGTAATACCTGTAAGATCAAAGGCGCAGTAACAGGCGTGCGAAGCGCCCGGTTAATCTTCAGTTATCACCTAGCGACTCCTGGCTGTATATAAGGCCGTCATTTGTTCACTTAGGCATCTTACTTTTACAGCAAAGGTCTTCAACAACTTCCAGGAAAATGTTTGCTTTCGTGGTGAGTTACAATTCAGTCGTACTGAGTTTGAATCAATTACATTTGACAATACATCTTATACTCAACTCACTTTATATTAATAGTTAAATGATATAGTTTAATCGTTCATCCAATCCAATGCTCATATAAAATTAATGATAAAATAATTCATTTGATTTGTATAATGCCAGCTTACAAATTTATTTTATTCAATGTCTGAGTGTTTTATAAAATCAGAGCCAAATATGAAAGTTTCATTTCTAAAACTATATTATTGAGAACATACAAGACATTAGGAATTACTTGAAACTGCAGATTTTACCTGCACAATCCGCTATTCAATCTGCAGATACTCGCTGCCTGTCTGGTTGCTGTCACATCTGAGACTGCCTACAGATGTCAGTGCGACCCTTGTTGTGTAAGTGTGACGATATTTATGTTTGCATTTCTTAGGTTCCAAAAGATTTACGCAATATTTCAACTAAGATTTGGCTACAACAATATTTTACCAACTTTTATTTCAAGAACGCGGTTTTAAGTTCATGCAAATATAAACGGACTATAATGGCAAAATATTATACGTACGCTTTAGTTTTGATATTGCTGAAAGGATATCTGAAGGAACATCACCCTCTGAAGTGAATGAAACCACTAAACATTATCATTAACTATAATAAAATATAATAATAAACAATTCCGTCGTACTTCATTTTGAGACAATCTGAAATTCTACATCGCCATGGCATTATCTACAAATTATAAAATTATCTGACCCTTGTGTTCCAGGACGTGACCTGCACTGCTCCTCAGGTGTGTCGTGTCCGTGGTGACAATCGTGGAAGCGCTGGAGTAGCTACGTGTATCGACATTCCTCACTCCAGTAAGATTCCTGTTTCTACTAATAAATACACATGAAATATGCTACACCGTATACTGAAACGTGTAAACCGCATTTACAAAACAGAGATTAGTTCATGGTTTTCAAACGTAATAAAGTTGTAAATCGATATGCCTAGGTTAAGCAAGTTACTCGCTCATTGATTTCAATATAAATTGTCAAGAATTTCTAGGTCAAGAATGGCAGCTTGAAGAATCATGGCCATGACCATGTTATAGAAACATAAGATGGCTACAACAGGTTTGATCGGTTCGATGACTATTGGTATTACTACTCATTTGGTTAATTTGGCTTCATTTACAAACTACAAGCATATGGAAATACAACCAGTGAAAAGTTGATTTGTTACGGGTTGCCAAACTTTTATACAATTTTATATTAACTTTGCGTTGTAGGACAATATTACACTTTTAATTTTGCAATTTGCAAACTTGCTTACCTGAATCAATTAAATCAAATCAAATTGATCAAATCAATCAAATAAAATCAAATTTAACCAACCAATTAAAACAAATCAAATTGATCAATTCAGTTAAATCAAATCAAATTGATCAAATCAATTAAATCAAATCAAATTGATCAAATTGATATCAATATTCAATACAATCAAATCAATGTATCTCAATGTTAAATGTTGTATGTATCAGATGACCCCAGCTACTGGTTGACGGGAGGTAACCCCTGTGGAACAGGCATCCCTGCTGTGGATCTGAACAACAAGCAGATCGATTGTACCGGAAACCTCTTCCTGTGTCCCCTGACCACCACGTGTACCCCACTCTCCTCCAACACCACCCAGTCGGTCTGCTGTCCGGAAACCACCAACTGTGGTACGTACCGGAAGTTATAGAAGGGTTCCTCCCCTTGAAATAATTGATATCGCAGATCTTCTGGCATTAGACTCGTCCCCAAATTAAGTACAAGAAGTTGAACTGAAACATAAAGTGTGTATCTCAAATATAACAATGTTGATTATTGATTGTTATAAAAGTGATTTCTCCAGAATATACATAAAAGAAGAGAACATTCATTACAAGGAAAGATGCTTCAGAATTAGTCCTAAATCTTTCACGAACACTGTTTTCACATTCAATTATGATTTGTAAAGAACAAGTTGATTTTTAGATTTCATTCCCTATAAAATGAGAGCGATTGTCGTTTCATGATATATATTATGTAATTTCTGATGTTTCAGAGAAAGTCGGCTCCTGCCCCGACGTGTGCAACAGTCTCAGCACATGCACCTTGGACAGTCAGTGTCCCGGAAATGATAAATGTTGTTCCGTCGCCGGCTGTACCGGAAACAGATGTCTCCGTGTTGTCCATGTCGGCAAATAGGAGTACAAAAATGCTCTAGCTGGCTATTTGAAATAAACATATAATTAATAGAAACGATTGTATTTTGATTTTTTTGCAGTAACGGTGCTTATTGAAATATGATTTTGTTATGATCTTAAATACCCACATCCACATAACACAACCCAGAATTATCTTCACACCAATCAGTATGTATCCAAGGCTTTCATCCATCATTTCAACATGAATCATCTCGCCCTGTTTCTACAAAATAGAAAAATCAAGATTCAATTAAGAAGCTATTGACAACTGTAAATAAAGATGGCCTAGAACCATTATGATAAACATTATATATATATATATATATATATATATATATATATATATATATATATATATATATATTACGATGTGGATGGTAATTAACTCTATCCTGGAGTTATATATGTAGAATTCGAAAGGAATACATGCTAAGTAGTAACGTGATAATAAAGTAAAGAAGCAAATACACCCTCTGCCATCAGTATGTGTATCCTCAAAGCTACTTCAGTCCCCTGAATGTCATCGCAGCTTTTACCTCGTATCGCTGAAGACCCACCATGATTACTCACCACGTATAGCATGTACTTCGTCAGCTGATGAATGTTGAAGTTTGAAAGTTGATAGTCATTCTCATTTAGATGATACATAATAAAATTTAAAATGAATATTTTTTCTGGTATAAAGAAAGTATAATTATTAAAAAAGATGTATCGTGTAAGTTTTCCATCTAACTAATACTGGCAAAGACATGGGCGGAATATTTCATTAATAATACCAATATCACTCTAAATGAATGTTTTTCGAGGTAATCGTGTACATGCATGTATGGCGTTATTTACAAGGGAAACAACTCCATAGGTAATAGCGGCCTCCAACTCACACCGTTCGAGTGATTATCTCCCTTCAACCATCAAATCCCAAACGAGCATTATTTCGGGGATATGAAGTAAAAATGAGGTTGGTAAATGATGTCACTCTATTGTGTTAAAGTCATTGGTCATTTTGTCAAATATTACATCCTAGCGTACCTGAAGTAGTATTGGGTACTTGAAAAAATATCATAACAAATATTTTAGCAATCTACAATAAACGGTTCGAAGCTCAATATTGAGAGTAAGGCAACAAACATAAGTCAGGAGATTGCTGCAACAGTAAGAGGGTGAGAGACGTAGGTCATACCCCTCATGCATAAATGTGTGACTTACCAAACTTACCAGTCACTTTAACGAACTTTTAAGAATCAAATTGGTATATTGTTTTGAACTTTTCAGTAATGCGTGATGCTGTTATATCGGAAAATGATATTTAAATATCTTAAATATGAAAATAAATGTATTCGAAGATTCAACCAATCGCTGTTTCAGTGTGTTATTCATAAGGCCAGAAAGGGAAGTAAGAGAAGTTATGATTGTCAGTAAGAATGCTGCTATCTTCTCTTGACGGATAAATTGTGAAGCGCACGTAGAGAACATGGGTAACACAGGCTGAGCACGTCCAATGCAGGATATTGGCTTTCAATCAAACTTTGAGTTGAAAATATGCGCTGCACGTGGATGTATAAATCCATTTCATGAGGGCCGTAGGTTCGTTTCCCATACCCATTGGATGTTATAAGTGAGTATCAAAATTTGCAATATACAAATGAGATATATCTAAAACGTAAAAAAAACACAATTGCGAGTTTCCTGACGTCATACATGAATTAAGATTGAGGGCGCATTCCGAGGATTTTGAGTTCATTTCGATATAAGCACAGTTGCTCGTGATGCAGATCACCGACAACTAGCGACAATATTCAGCTAATGAAACAGAGGTAACGAAGGAAGATATGACTAGAGTAATCCATGTTGGGAGTGAATGCATCCGGTCGTTAATTTGACCATAAAATACTACTGTACCGGTAAGAAATGAATATTTACAACATCTATACCAGGGACTCAAATCAAATGTTTCCATATTGCACAATGTTACCAAAACATGATTGTTTTTCAAAATAATAATTTAAAGAGAGGGTTATATCGGGACACTTTCGCGGAAAATAAATTCAAGGGGACATGCTTATAAATCAAATCCAAATCCAAGGTGCATATACAAGTTTTATTATTAAAAAGATAAAAAAAGTTATTAAAAAACATAACGTTTTATTATTACACGTACAATCTAAGAAAAACAAATAATATGGCGAATACTTCCGATAGAACTCGCCCTTTAAGCAAAAAGCTGGAACAGATCGACATTGTAAGTGTATTAACATTATAACATGGCGAAGAGTAAATAGATCTATGCTTTTCAATTTTCAGTTTAAACTCTTTGCCCTGAACATGCAAAGCGGTAAGAACCTGAAGCCGAAGTGAGTGATGTGGATTTATTTTGGAAATGTGAGAATTTTCGCTCAGCATGGGTTGAACATAACTAAGCCAAGTTAAAGTAAGATTAAAGGGACAGTTTTCTATTTGAAGGGGGGAAACAGGAGGGAACATAACCTTTGGAGAATTGAAACCTCGTGGTAAAAGCGGAACAAGTCATATGTTTACAATGTGTCGCGTTACCTACATAAGCGAGAGGTAGAGAGCGTTGGACCCTTTGTCATATTTACTCAACACAGATAGACTAGGGACTGGGGACCATGGATTATATAGCAGTATAGGTGCTGAGGATTGGGGGATTATCTTCCAACAATGCGAGTCAGAGCAGACTTAACTTACATATATCTAGGGAGATATGTCTTCCTTGGCCTCTTTCACTAAATGATCTTAACACGGAGAAACCAGGGACCAGCGCCCATATTTTCGAAGCTCTCTTCGCGCTAAGATAGTCGTAAGCCAGTGTTAATATACGGCATCTACGACTATCTTAGCGCTAAGAGGCTTCGAAAATATTGGTCCTGGTACCCCGAGTGATTGGTAGGGTTTTATGTTTTAACAATATTATTCAAAGTCGACTTACGAACATATATGTACGGAGGCATGTATTCTGGTACCGATTTTATTAAGCCTTCAACGTAACAAAGAAACCAGGGACCAGGTGGATGGGGGTTGGGGGTTGGGGGTTGGGGTATATTTCGCAACAATATGTTTAAAAGCCGACTTAAGTATGTATTCTTGGAGCCCTTTCACAAAACCATCTGACCACAGAGAATCCTTGATGTATAAGATGTGAGTAAATCTGATAATTTAATGACCATCTTCAACAATACACGTCAGAGTAGACTTAACTAAACAACAGACGGATTGGGAAATTATCTTTCAAAAATACAAGTTTAACATACGATATGTAGGGACACTTTGGGACACTTCCACAAATAGTTTTATCTGTAATGTAATCTCAAATCACTATCCGGTAAATATCCCAAGTTTTTTCACATAAAATATTACCCACCAAGTGAATTTAGTCTATTGCGTTACTCACCATCTTTTAACGTCACACCTGATTATCATATTCATTAATCACCACTAATCAGGGAACACTAACCATAAAATCTTACTCATATCTATAAGATCAAGATCAAGATTAGTTTCGCCGCAAATGGCTGCGATACTGCCAAGGTTCAAGGTTTTCAAGTTTTTTTTATTAACAATTTACTCAATTCCACAATCGGTGGTACATGAGCATAATACATACACATTTATATACAGAATAAACTGATCAAGATGGCATATGCTTATAAACATGTCATGCAGATACACGATACAAGTAGCGAAGCGGCGTTAGACAATAACTCACCCACTCAAGATTAGTACATTGTATTGCAATGAGAATAAGAAACATCCCATCCTTTACCGTTTACATCGAGGCAATACACTTAACCGCAAAACAGGTCTACATTGTCAATTTGCTGAACCTAACTTGTTTAACGTCAATACAAATTGTAGCCGTATTGCCAATTCCTGTAAATGGAACCTTAGTTACCGTTTATTTCAAGTCTACATGTAAGCCCCATTCTTTAACACTACAAAGAGATACTGAAGCGCATTACACTCCAATTTGAACGTTATGGGTCCTTAAATCTCTTAAATGCAAAATTAATGCTAATGTTTTGTCCATTTCAGATATCGCCCAGTGACGAAATGCGTGTAATTTCCTAACCGGAAATGCTAATATCTTTGATAAGGCGGAAGTTAAGGTCTCAGTTTTTACCCCTATCGACTTCAAAATTGTTTTGCAGAAAATTTATGATGGCGCCATACTGACCCTTGACCGGCTTGTCAGTCCTAAACACAGAAGGAAAGTGTTATTACACTGCTACATTGTATCTGCAACAACACATGAACAACTGTCATTAAGTACTATTGTCATTTGCGAGCTACAACTAGTTGGAAACAGGCCTCTTGAAATACACACTTGGAAAACCACCGGAAGTTACCAACATCCTGTTTTAAGTTGATAACTACACATGCAGAACGGTGCGTGCTCTCTAAAGATTGAAATGTGTTGCACTATAACCTGAAAAACTCTTCAGGATAACGAGACCGAGTGGTAAATCTGAACTATTAGTGACTACTTATCCGGAAGTGCCGTCGGTTGATATGTCAGGGATGCAGCAGTTATTACTATTATTTCTTTGTTAAAGAATATCCCCGGTTTGTGTTATTGCATCTTTATTTTAGGATCGCTACTGACCTTTGACTTTAGGAAAGGTGACCTCAACTTTCATGACACAAACGACACATGCAATAAGGATTCAAGGAAATGTTCATGAAATGAAGGACTGTAAATGTTATTAACATTAATGAATTGTCTTTCTTCATGTTTTGAGGCTTTTGCACTAGCTATGTAGAAAGTCTTTTGGGCGGAAGAGGTGACACATGGTTCTTCTATAAGCATTATAGGTGCAGCACATTTGTTTATGTTGCCACACTTAAATCCTACATTATCGAATAGGACGAAGTGGGACACTCAAGATTCTTAAAAAATGCACAATGAACCACAAAATGCATGGTAATGGTTAACACCTACCTGTCTGAAAACGCTGACGTATTCAATGAACCAATCAAAAACATTTATGAAATTATTTAGAACGTTTGACACTGTGATATGATCGTTGATTAGTTTGCTTATGTCCAAAGGATGAATTTCAGCAAAAGGCACGATTTACAAATTTGGAAATAAAAACAAACATGAGGTAGGTTTGAGCAAAACTTTTCCTCTGGGCTTGGGTTGCCACTACAAAAGATATTTTTACAAGGGATCAAGCACAAAGGGAGAGAGAACTGAACGGGAGCGCCAGTCATGAGTCAGCAGTGTTGATGAAACCAGACACCTCTCTTCATACAATACATTACATCCAACAGGCCAATGGTGTTAATCCCCATAGACGTTTATTAATGACTATCAAATATTAAAAAAAGTTAAAGATTAAAGGGATGTGCAACCATCGTTATGGTTGAAACGACAATACAATATCGTGAAAAAACTTTGAACTTCCTAGAATGAGCGTTATGTTTCCCTCCAAGTTTTACTGGTCGAAGGACATACTCCATGTTTATCAATAAGTATATATTTGTTTATAAAAGTTATATACGTATAATGATAATAGTTCGTGCAACATGTTATATAAAGAACCTATGAGGGCAGATATGCCTGCACAACATACGACACCGTATGCACAACATACAACATCGTCTGCACAACATATCACACCGTTTGCACAACATACAACATCGTCTGCACAACATATCACACCGTCTGCACAACATACAACACCGTCTGCACAACATACAACATCGTCTGCACAACATACGACACCGCCTGCAAAACATACGACACCGTATGCACAACATACAACATCGTCTGCACAACATATCACACCGTCTGCACAACATATCACACCGTCTGAACAAAATACAACATCGTCTGCACAACATACAACATCGTCTGCACAACATATCACACCGTCTGCACAACATACAACATCGTCTGCACAACATATAACATCGTCTGCACAACATACGACACCGCCTGCACAACATACGACACCGTATGCACAACATACAACATCGTCTGCACAACATATCACTCCGTCTGCACAACATATCACACCGTCTGCACAACATACATCACCGTCTGCACAACATACAACACCGTCTGCACAACATACAACATCGTCTGCACAACATACGACACCGCCTGCACAACATACGACACCGTATGCACAACATACAACATCGTCTGCACAACATATCACACCGTCTGAACAAAATACAACATCGTCTGCACAACATACAACACCGTCTGCACAACATATCACACCGTCTGAACAAAATACAACATCGTCTGCACAACATACAACACCGTCTGCACAACATATCACACCGTCTGAACAAAATACAACATCGTCTGCACAACATACAACATCGTCTGCACAACATATCACACCGTCTGCACAACATACAACATCGTCTGCACAACATACAACATCGTCTGCACAACATACGACACCGCCTGCACAACATACGACACCGTATGCACAACATACAACATCGTCTGCACAACATATCACTCCGTCTGCACAACATATCACACCGTCTGCACAACATACATCACCGTCTGCACAACATACAACATCGTCTGCACAACATATCACACCGTCTGCACAACATACAACACCGTCTGCACAACATACTACATTGTCTGCACAACATACAACATCGTCTGCACAAAATACAACATCGTCTGCACAACATACGACACCGTCTGCACAACATATCACACCGTATGCACAACATACCACACCGTCTGCACAACATACAACACCGTCTGCACAACATACAACACCGTCTGCACTACATATCACATCGTCTGCACAACATATCACACCGTCTGCACAACATACAACACCGTCTGCACAACATACAGCATCGTCTGCACAACATATCACACCGTCTGCACAACATACAACACCGTCTGCACAACATAGAACATCGTCTTCACAACATATCACATCGTCTGCACAACATACAACATCGTCTGCACAACAAACAACATCGTCTGCACAACATACAACATCGTCTGCACAACATACGACATCGTCTGCAAAACATACAACACCGTCTGCACAACATACAACATCGTCTGCATAACATACGACACCGTCTGCACAACATACAAAACCGTCTGCACAACATATCACACCGTCTGCACAACATACAACATCGTCTGCACAACATACAACATCGTCTGCACAACATACGACACCGTCTGCACAACATACAACACCGTCTGCACAACATACAACATCGTCTGCACAACATATCACACCATCTGCACAACATAAAACATCGTCTGCACAACATACGACACCGTCCGCACAACATATCACACCGTCTACACAACATACAACATCGTCTGCACAACATACGACACCGTCTGCACAACATAAAACATCGTCTGCATAACATACGACACCGTCTGAACAACATACAACACCGTCTGCACAACATATCACACCGTCTGCACAACATACAACATCGTCTGCACAACATACGACACCGTCTGCACAACATATCACACCGTCTGCACAACATACAACATCGTCTGAACAACATACAACATCGTCTGCACAACATACCGCACCGTCTGCACAACATATCACATCGTCTGCACAACATACAACATCGTCTGCACAACATACAACATCGTCTGCACAACATACGACACCGTCTGCACAACATACAACACCGTCTGCACAACATACAACATCGTCTGCACAACAAACAACATCGTCTGCACAACATATCACACCGTCTGTACAAGATATAACATCGTCTGCACCACATACGACACCGTCTGTACAACATACAACATCGTCTGCACAACATACAACACCGTCTGCACAACATACAACATCGTCTTCACAACGTATCACACCGTCTGCACAACATACAACATCGTCTGCACAACATATAACATCGTCTGAACAACATACAACATCGTCTGAACAGCATACGACACCGTATGCACAACAAACGACATCGTCTGCACAACATACGACACCGTCTGCACAACTTACGACACCGTCTGCACAACATATAACATCGTCTGAACAACATACACAATCGTCTGCACAACATATCACACCGTCTGCACAACATACAACATCGTCTGCACAACATACGACACCGTCTGCACAACATACGACACCGTCTGCACAACATACGACGCCGTATGAACAACATACAACACCGTCATGCAACGGCTACGGAAATTGCAGGACATGTGTCGTTGAGGGAAGATTATCAGACCAAGGCATCAGGTACCATCTAGGTGAGGCAGGAGTCCGTGCACGATGATCTGTAGTTGGTCCTGCAGTTCCACGATTACATCCACGGCAGTGGGTCAGATGAAGCTGTTCAGCGATGAATTCCATTGTGGACGCCAAGGTGTTACCGACGCGAAAACAAACGTTTCGCATCAACTGCATTAGACAAGTCGACAGATTCGGTGGATGGATTGTGAGGCATTATCCTACAATCGTAGCTCTCAACTGGTCGTTATCCACGGAATCTGACGACAAATCGTTACATTGGTCAAGTTAACGTTCTGCGCCCCTCAAGCGAACATCTACATTGGAACATCTAAGGAACTTCTCCAGTCTCTTCCGAGGTGTCGGGCGGTGCTAGCAGCACATTGAGGCCATACCAGGTAATACATTCAACGACCTCTTGTGGACACAACAAGTGAAGCTGAGCTTACCATGCTGAACGGAAGCGCAATACATACATGTCCATTCAAATGTTGACTTTCTACCTGTATTATGCTTTTGTTCACATGCTCTTGCTTACAATAGTAAACTCTCAAAGTGTTGCCTATTTCTTTTCTTTTTTCTTGACGAGTGTATTATTTATCAATGTACTGCAATGCTGCACACAGGAAAGAAAGAAAGGAAAGTTATGACGTCAATGTTATTTTGAGGAAATGAGTCTTCATTGCTGACTTCCACGTATACATAGTAGATAATAAAATCACACATATGTTGAGGTAGTTGATTCCTCGCTGTTGACCTGTAAACCATAGATGGATGATGTCCTTGTATAAAGCATACTGATATGTTGACAATCAGCGAGAATCAGCGAGATAGTAAGGGGTAGATCCAGAGGAACATGGGGAGATGAGGCAAAATAGAATAATGGATTGAATGGGATGCTGCCATCGTTATGGCTGAAAAGGACAATACGACTTCTTGAAATCATCTGAAGTTAGCGACAGGTTCCCCTCAGCTCATGTATGTGAGATAATGATTCTGCTTCACACGGAGGATAGACGTTATCTTTTAGTATCAATCAATCATATAGCTCGTCGTGAAATAGCTTTATAATATTTCTGAGTTTGGAAGCTTTCTCCATCAAGAGAATTGCCACTGTATGACTTGAAAGACATTTATCAAATGTAAGCCGTGTTAATATTATATTGCTGAACACATTAGGCATTGTCGTTCTAGAACTATATTCTTTTCCAACTTTCTCAATGCATTTCGAACCTGCGGAGCTTCGCCATAGGCTAGAGGGACAGAAAGGAAAACTCGGAATACGTGAATGGCAGATCAGCAAAGCAGAGACTAGCGGATTCAGTAAGAAATCATGAACAGTTTCGATAAGAATTAGGTTTATAGACAGATTAATACATGAAATGAGACAGTTTGCTTTTGCCTGCTTGGAGAGAAACGGGTGTACCCTTCTGAAGACACTCGATTACAGAAATAGCAAACAAAGGCTCTTGCATAGCGGATCCAGGAACGAATCTTGAACATTTGCATTTAGAAAACAGGTTGATAGACAAGATCGATAGATTTTGAAATGTGACAAATTGGTTCTGTCGACTTTGAGGGAGACGGGTGTGTATAGAGAGGTTATGATATTCTAATGACACTTGTTTCTGAGTCTGTTTAGAACTTTTTCAATCACTCTACGACATTGAGGGCGGATCTCATTTTGAGCGTTCATTAATTTTAATGATTTTAAACTATTGTTTTATATCGGGTGACATTGGAAATATTCTAGCCAAGCAATCATTATCCGATACATATATTAGTCATGCAATAATGCAAGATAATTTCGTTGAAAAAGCTAGTCATATATTTGTACTTAATTCGACAGCGTGTACAACAAACACCAAGTCGGTTATAAAGACAAATTTAAACTGACATCAGTTAATCAAAGATTAATCGAGATAAAGTAAATACACATGATTCTTTCCAAACATGTCGAGTTTATAGACGAGTAATTTCACATTACCCGTCGTGCCTTGCACGATACAGACCGGATGTGGATATCTGTGAACGTTTCAGTTGGCCGCTGGTCCGTCTACTGCGCATGCGAGTTTGTTTGCCGACTCTAAAACATCATTTTTCACTTTCTCTGGAAAACAAACACATTGAACAGTGTTTGACAGTATCTTGTTGTCAGGCCCAGATCGATTGCCAACGTCAATCTTCTAATCATTTCATCTCGTCATTTGAAACCCTCGACGCTATTTGATTGTCGTAAATCCAATAGACCTTTTCTTTAAAGGCGAGATCGTTCTGTTATTTCCACGACAAGAAAAGCACGCATTTTCCAGTCAAATCAAAACAAATAGAAAACAAAAGTGTCGTTTTGATTCATCCAGGTATGTTTCCGCTCTGCACTCTAACGTACAAGCTCACTCAATTTGTTTCTACTAGACCAATATCGGTAGGAAACTGGCGCTCACAAGTCTTTGATACGCTGTCAAAAGTTCCAGTAGGCCTCTCCAGATTCTATAGACAATATCAATGGCTTTCCTGGCGTTGACTTTATGGCGGGGAAAATTCGATACGTGAATTAGACGCCGCTGAGCGTAAAATTGTTGCATGGTGAGCGATTATTTCACAACTCACGTTTTGACATGACCGTTTGCCATTGTAATCCTCGTTACACTGCCCACAGAGCAACCGAATTACCAGATAACATGGAAACGCACTATTCAATGTTCACGGTTTTGTCTGACTTAAGTGTCTTTGAAAATGTTAATGAATATGTCTTAAGTTGTTTTTCAGTTTGGAAAAAAACAGTTAATGCTGATCAGAATAAAATATTTTCTTTTAATATTTTTCCTCAAAGTGGATTTTAATTGTTTCTTTAGATATGTTAAAAAGAATGAACAATACAAATAATTTTATCATGTTTTCCATGGTTACACGTAAGAGTTGTTTGATATATATATTTATTGTTTATGTAGATATTAATCAAGTTATATTGCTTCATTGGCACTGTTAGTTTATCCTTTTTCATTTTGAGCGGAATGTCTTTAATATTGGTTATGACAATTACTTTTTAGAAATCTCTCTTTCAATTTTGTATTTTTACTTTGAAGTTTTATGGTTTTATTGCTTGTATAGTTTTTCAGTTTCAGCAGAATATGTTGGAATACTCGGAATTGAAAATGAGGACAATAATTCATTTGTAAATATATAATGTCATTATTGAAAAATGGTTGTTAAACGAACGTTTCGAATTATTTCATGTTGAATATCCATGTGTTGTTTTTGCTACTCACAATTAAAACATTTATAGATAATATTTTCATGATATTTTAACTGCTTTAAATGGATTTTATTGTCTGTAATTATCCAAATTTATAAATAATTACAATAATATATTATTGCGAAGTACCCGGCAGTACCTAGGTTTACTGTGATGTTTACATTTTAAAGGGGCAGTAGCACGTTTTTTGCAAAATTTATTTTTTCAAATTTACCATTTATAATGATAGTTTATGTCATTTAAATGAACTTTAGAGGGTAAAACATCTTATTAGACAAACCAATAATCTGAAGTGGTAAAAACTATGTTGCGTATAAAGCAAAAATTGCATGGCGGCCATTTTAATTTATTGTGAACACAATTTATTATTTTGTATTACAAAAACGATTCCCATGGCTTAACCAAAACATGCACACTCATTTTAAACTTTATTTTCCTAAGAGAGAAGGATGTTTTATTATTGGTGAAATTATTTTTCAAATACATTTCATCAACTTATTTGAGCGAAAAAACGTGCTACTGCCCCTTTAAAGGCGATATAATATAAGTTATTGTAACATGCTTGACAACTTAAAGGCGCTGTAGCACGTTTTTTGCAAATTTTATTTTTTCAAATTTCTCATTTATAATGATTGTTTATGTCATTTATATTTACTTTAGAGGGTAATACATCTTATTACACCAACCAATGATCCGTAGTGGTAATAACGGTGTTGCGTATAAAGCCAAAATTGCATGGCGGCCATTTTATTGTGAACACATTTTATTATATTCGAATGACAAAAAAAATTCCCATGGCTTTACGGAACCATGTACACTCATTTGCAACTTGATTTTCCGAAGAGAGAAGGGTGTTTTACTATTGTTGACATTATTTTTCAAATACATTTCATCGACTTATTTCAGCAAAAAAACGTGCTACAGCGCCTTTAAGACTCGTGTAAACTGAAATACATCTAGGCGATAGAGTTACGTCTCATGGTGAAATTATTCTCAACAAACTCAGATGAATTTATTGTAAGTAAAAGGTTAACAAAACAAAACAAGATTTTCTGGATAAGTGTTGATTGTGAAGATTCATTACGTTTCGGAGTAATATCTACTCCTTCATTAGGTGAATTCATATTCCAGTAAGCATATACTCGAAAACGTACGTTAAAAATAAACATACCTCGAAACGTCGTGTATCTTCACAGTATAGCAGTCGTTATCTTGAATTTTTTTATTTTATTTTCCTTAATTACCTACGAGGGCAATCATATCGAGCTTAATACTTTTCATACGATGCCCTAGGGCAAACTATCACTTTGTCATGGTGAATTGACGTCATAAACAATGATGTGGCGTCACGCTTCTGTGACGTTGCGTTCTAATGTGGCGACTTCGATAATAAACAGAATATTATATTCGTTTTTTGTCATTTTATATTAACGACACTCGTGCCTGAATAGTTGTATATCCCCAGCTCTCGCTGGGGAAATACTAATATTCAGGCACTCATGACTTAAACATAGTATGACATAGACACTCATATAATATCCTCTATTTGTATTCCACTTCTAAACGTCCCTCAAAGATTTGACACTGTGTAAGCTTCACATTTGTACACATGTATACACTACGATTGTAAGTCCCATCAATCTACAGAACGCGAACCTGAATACATAAAATATACATTTATACATATATACATATATTCTGCTAATAATTCCACAGTATAATTTAAATATATGTTTATGTTTATAATAATAATAATAATAATAATAACAATACTTTATTGTATTATATGTATATAATAATAATAATAATAATAATAATAACTAGGACTGCAGACTTCTGCTTTGACCTTCACTTCCATGTTTGACTGAAGAATGTCATTGATACTGTACTGTCATTTCTACATTTGTAACATACATCTCTCATGCCAACAAAACTGTGAAAGTTCAGGAATTTCAATGTAAATCAAAATGGCGGGAAAACCGCGGGACCTACGAGTTTGTCATGATTGACTTTTTTCCTTGCATTGTTATTATGGATCTTCTAAAAAATGTTTCAAGTCGCTATGTCAATTTTGAAAATTTTCCTCATGTTAAAATTCGAAATCGTGATTTTCTGTCATTGTTCAGCCTTAATTAAACTGTACGCGAGCGATGTTATAATCGATTCATAAAAACACTATATTGTTCTAGTAACCCTGAAAATTTCATGCAATTGTGAGATCGGGAAGTTGGAGTAATGTCTCCTTGTAGTAGGTCCCGTGTAACAAGTCGCCGAACTTTGAAAGGTCATTGTGCAAAAAGTATTAATAGTACACTCTTGAAAAACAACACCATGTATTCACCAATGCCTCAGCTACACATATGTATAAGTTTCAGATTCATGGTGCAAGTATCTTCAGAGGAAAAGATTGTCAAAGGTACATGGGGTCGGACAATTTAAAAAAGTGACAAAATTCAAAATGGCGTCTAAACCACGTGACGTACGAAATCGGCATGATTTACTTTTTTGCTCGCATTGTCATGTTTTGTTTTGAAAAAAATTGCAAGTCTCTAAGTGCATTTTAAATTTTTTTTCCCATGCTAAATTTTGAAACTTAGAATCGAACTGGACCTTTAATGAGGAAAAAAAAAATCAAAATTCCGCCACGACACAAGTCAAGATCTTGATGAATTCTACCATCCCAACTTTCATACAAATCGGACCAGCCGTTACTTCAGAATCTGTTACACAAAAAAGTACAAATAATAATAATAAGAAGAAAAAGAATCTTGACAATAACAATATAGGTCTTTCAGACTAGTCGTCTGAAGACCTAATAACACTTTATAGCATCGACATGGTACATCGGAAATTTGTTTTGTGCATTTCGCACCGGGCAGCCACAGTGCAGCGCCTTCAAGCGTTGTTCTGTCCTTATAATGCTGAGTGTCAAGCGAGGCAGTAACAACTCCCATCTTTTAACGTCTTTAGGTATGACGCGACCGGGAGTCGAACCACGGTCTTCCGGATGATGAACGGACACTCTACCAACTGAGCCACATCCCCTGATTTATCAAATCAACGTAGGAAGTACATTAATGAACCAAATAGTTATACATTCATTTACAAAAAAAAACCCCAATTACATGACCACTGCAACTGAAATTCGAATGTAAGTGTGATATACATAACTATATCAACAAAACTAATGCATATCCTTATATTCAAACTAATGAAGGCAATATTAATTACTGTAAAAATTATTAATAAATATTGATATCTGTCTCGATATTATTGAAGGCCCGTTCTCACGGTACGATTTGTGGTTTCAAATTGTTGTGTCAACATGTACCATCGACATGGAATATTTCAATAGATGATGCGACCGAGGCGTGCCCTCCGGAAATTGTCACTACAAGTCGTACCTTGAAATCGCACCTTACATGTATATATTATCAATGACGTTTCAAGAGATATTGCCGATTCCAGAAGCTCGTTTTTTCGATGAAATAAGTCGATGAAATGTATTTGAAAAATAATGTCACCAATAGTAAAATAGTCTTCGTAAAATCAAGTAAAATAAGGAGTGTACATGGTTCCGTAAAGCCATGGGAATCGTTTTTGTCATTCGAAATAATAAATTGTGTTCATAATAAAATGGCCGCCATGCAACACCGTTTTTACCACTAGGGAAAATTGGTTTGAGTGATATGCTGTTTTATCATCTAATGTAAATATAAATGACATACATGTACACTATCATAATAAATTGGAAATTTGAAAAAAAACAAAAACGTGCTACTGCCCCTTTAAGGGGTTGGTATCTCGTAGTCCCTTTAAGTTTCAGATTCTGATCTTATCAACACTATATACATTGATCTACTGTGCATTAATAAAAAAAACCCATTAGTCGTACATAAAGTCACACTCGATCGCTTAATTGATTTCTCGCTGTCTCGCTGTCTTACATCTCTGTCTGTCTGTCTCTCCTTTCTCCCCCTCTCTCTCTTAAAATAATTTTTTTCGGCATGTTAAACCTCCAAGGAATTCAATTCCTCCTTGAATTACCAAAATACTTCAAATTTCTTGGTGTAATTTCCGGACTTGTTGCAGTCAGTAAAGACACTTGTAACAGTTTGTCAACCCGTCCGTTACAATCCACACATTAGGCCAACATATCTTCCTTAGACTTTGTGACGATTGTTCCCGCTAGAGGGAGCTAGGAGGAATTCTTGCGTTACAAAGCCATCCTTGTGTGTAACGTGGGAAATCCGATTGCTTGGACATCAGCAAGCAATTATGATTGCATATCAAGCAGGTTTGTGTTCCAAGCACACAGACCAGACAAGGAGCTCTTTCTCGACCCCCGTTGTTAAACAGTGCAACATGGATTCTTGTTGCTCCAGCGCCCGGAGCCGTGTTCACTAAGTCTCTTGTGCTATGGTGTACCGTTAAAATCTGATTCACTGCTGTTTTATATATTGAAGTGTATCTGGATTGTATTTGAACAATTCTAATTACTTGAGTAAACTATAAAATAACAGATGTTCATAATCACTGACAGGCAGATTTTTTGCTTTGGAATACATGGTAAATATAACGAGGATTTAAGGCAATGTATCTGTTTTAATTGTTGAAGGGAATTTAAATGTTAATACAAAGTATTCGAGTTTAAGAGTGAATACTACTACCTAATGGGGAAAGCAATGGCGCTGAAGTTTACAAATGTTGTGAGAATCCCAAAAGATATAATCTACAAATGTATCTTGACATTTTCTTTAATGGGGTAATTTTACAATCGCCATTATCATAACTCAAATTTTAAGTATATTATTCCAAATATATTACAATTTTGATTTTTAAAGTGAAATTAAAAGTGCTTTG
This sequence comes from Gibbula magus, assembly GCA_936450465.1. Taxonomy (NCBI): domain Eukaryota; kingdom Metazoa; phylum Mollusca; class Gastropoda; order Trochida; family Trochidae; genus Gibbula; species Gibbula magus. Next base: position 36,560,049 of record OW388293.1, read on the forward strand.
AGAAGACAAGGGTTATTTTGACTTTTGGTAATTAGTTTGTTTGAAAAGAGCGTAAATGTGTATAGTATAATAGGAAATAATAGGAATGGATATGGAAATAGTTAAAGTGGTTTTCAAATCATTATTATTTTAATACATGAGAGGGATTTCTTTTATCAAGTTCCTGGAAAAAAAATCGTTTGATAAAATTAATTATATTTTACGAAATATAGCTATGTTCGATATTTCAGTTTTAATATAATAACAATTCGAGGCACTCTCGTGAGTTGTTTTCCCTCAAGCAATTGGATTTCTTTCATGTGAATTTGATGAAAAGGCGTTTTAAAATTATTGTTCAATGTTTGGTAAACTTGCAAGGCGATAAAATATGTTGAATGATTAATAGTTTTCTTTTAATGGGGAAATTGTTCTTTTGTGGAATTTGTTTTACAAATGCAACCATTTTTATAGTTGCTGTAAAACATGTGTTTCCTTTGCAACTTACCCTTAACGAATTCTTGACTGATTTCTTAATGAGGTCATCATAATGCTTGGCTTGTACAATGGAAATTGACATTGTCAACGATAAGTCGTTAACTTTGAAGTATTTTATGTAATTAATATTTTATTAATGATCATTGTTATAATTCATTATGAAAAATGAAATTCGATTTACAGTTGAAATTAATAATCTAAAACGATGTTTAAATCCATTCAATTTGTCTTCTGAAAGAGAAAATTAATTTACTTCCAAGTTTTGAAAAATACGTGAGACTTCTATTCGAAATTATGTTCTTTGTGTCTATATCTATTAACTAATCAATATATGACAATTATCAGCGCATGGGTAACCAAGCAATTACCAAAGAAAAAGAAAAGAGGAAAATGTCTGCAACAGCCCTGCTCTTAACACGCATAAAAGAACTTTCCTCCGAGACAAGAGAGGAATACAGGGGAGGTAACTCTTCACAGGATGTGGTGCGAGAAATCACCAGTTTGTTAAAACATCAAAGGAGTCAGAAGGCAGCCCTGCATGATCCCACTCGTCATTTCGCAACTTCTATTGCAGGCGCTGAAGCAACTGCAGCGAGGTAGATTATATCCCCAAATTCAAATTCATCCGAGTAATTTTCTCTAGTATTTGACGGCAAATGATTCCTGCGAACAAGTCAGCCTTTTCCTATAGGACCATTCATCCGTAACGCTAATAACAGTTTCAAAACTGCCTCTGCCCGAGCTGCCTGATAAGACCTTTTCAGAAACGCGTCAGAGCAATTTTTCGCATGGGGAAACTCGAAGGTGGAGATAGTCCTTGCTTATTTCGCAGATCAAATAATGCACTCGAAGGCTGACTGAGCGACTAAACGAGAACATGGCGGAGCAATCACTGCGAAATGGGGGACAAAAGTTTGGGGAAGAGGCGACAAATCGAGCCAGCCATCCGGAAGAGCCTGTGATTGTAAGGGCCGGACTAAAGGTCAAGAGATACCTGGCCCATCGCTTATTAATTTCATATAATATCATTGTACCCCTCGTTAAAATGTTATTCCAATGCATTTCGCTGGCTTCTATATGGCTTGGGATTATCCATATTACGTCAACTCAACATCACTTTTATATAATTGGCATTTGATTGTATTTTTTATTGTATTTTTAACGAAGCTTGTTGATACAAGAAGAAAAGCTTGTAAGTTGGAGGGAAAATCGTTGAATGTATTAATTATGTGATTTCATGAAGGAGCATGTCACCTAAAGACAAGGTAGTTGCATAAACAACTATTGTCATATAAATATCTTGACGAAGCCAATTTTAATCTCGAAAAAATGCTACCCAGAGACGCCAATGTTGAAAGGTATGTTGCCTATTTACAAAGCAAGTGTTGTCAACTATCTCCCATACAGGGCAGATTTGATTGGAAGTAATAGCTGGAGGGGTGTAAACTCATCCAGGCTCTAGTGTCATGTGTACTGCAGTGTTAAGGCAAGAAGTAGGTGAAGCCAAGTTTTCACAATCCAATGTTTCTTCAGCAATCTGAGATACAAAGGGTGTGTTCATTCGGAAGTCTTCCCAGAAAATTTCTCCCTCGGGGAAAGAGTGTCAAAGCTTAACTAATTGAAAAAAGGACTCCATTGCAATAAGGCTAGAATCTACCCTGGCTGACAATCGCTGACTTCTCAGGCCATGTCGAAATTATTATACCTAAAGAATGCAAAGGGCAAACAGTGATCCGGCTTGTAAAACGGAATCAACCGGGGACAAAGGTGACAAGGATTTGATTGGCCTACATTATAAGGTGTTCTAACTAGACACCCAAAACTCTTAATAGGACAGACTGCGCCACTCTGGCTTTTCAATTCCTCTTTCATTCCTAGTAGTAGTTTGACAATGCAACCTAATCTGCTGGAGAGAAGTATTTCCATTGCTTGAGGCTGTTGCTTTAATTATAGCAGTTAAAACGTTTTCTCAACTGAATCTGGTGGAGACACGCCCACCAAGACTAACCTCTGACTTCAGGTGAATTGAATAAATAACCATTGGGAAATGTTATACACCTTAAGAAAATTATTAAATTTACATAATAAACTCGCAGGAAGGCGTTTGTTTGCAGAAGACTATTCGAAATTGGCCGAAGAGAAACATTTCGTTTTCTAAAGTAAATGTGCTTGTAAATGTACAATGAGGTTTTGTGAATCATCATTTCGTGTTGAAAATTGTACTTGACATATTTGTTGTTCTGCTTTCCATAAGAAAAAACGCTCTGTGATCAATGACACACACCTGCCACTAGTCGATGTAATGCTTGAAGGCTTTCTGTGAAAAATACTTGGCTGTGAATTGGATATATTATTTCTTTGAATAAATGTTATTTCTAGTCACAATACATGTTATCCCACTCATTGGGTAAAGCATTGTTGTTATATTGTTCCTTTAGCTATTCTTCAAATCGTTATTGAAATTTTCAAAAATAATTCACGAAAAACTGCAGTGAATTGAAATGTTATTCAATCAACCGTATGTTATTTTTAAGAAATTATTGGTTTTTTTTGCAGCAAAAAAACTGCTTATTATAATGTGATTTGAAAATGTTGTTATTTCAACTACTTAAATGAAGTTATCGCATGATTTAATACTTTTATGAACTAAAGCAAATTAAAATTGCCAATATTATTTCAGTATTTCAGTGTAAATAATCAACAGTGGGTATATTTGTTGACTTTCGGCGTTATACATCTTAACAAATATTTCATTCCACTCCATATAAATTTCATATAACGATAATACGAGTGATAACTTGAAATTTTATATCCAGCTTATTGAAACTTCTCGTTGAAGCAATGCTGTCAATTTTAATAATATACCTGTTCATATCGTAAACATATATTAAACATATGTGCCCTTCTAAAGTGATTCAGAGACATTGTGAGACAGAGACAATCTTAAATCCAAATAAAAAAATGAATAGTACAATTGTTGGTTGCTAAGTATAACATCGATAAAGCATAAAAACCGACATACATTAAAAACAGGTCAATCAATGCCACTTATATGTACGAGCCCGTACTTGCAATAATGTTTACTTTACAGACTAAGTTGATGAAATTTTAAACCTCGAAACGCTTATTGTAAAATTACATATAAAACAGTCCTTATTTCATACTTCATATTTCAATGAATTAATACACATCAATCGGAATTATATTATATATAGTTATTTCACAAGCTATGCTATGCATTGATGTATAGACAATTACATATTATTTGAAAGAATTATTAAAATTAATAGATTTTAATTGTTTTGTGTGCATAGACCGTATAATATAATTACGGATGTGATCATGCCTTTATTACTAAATTATTACCCATTTTATAAACATACCACTTGCCAGTTATACATTTTTAAATTGCTATATGAAGACGATATTACTCGCCTAAAGACAATGGTGGCAATACAAATAAATACAATAAAGTAATATATTCACATGTCTACGTATACGGAGAGGTACATTGGTTTATATAAATAAATGTACATTGTACACCAAATGGGCAATACATTTTTATTGTACTAATTTTAGAAGTGTCCATGCATGTTGTTCACTTATGTATATGAACCTTGGGCAAAATACACAATTTGTAAAATTGTGTATCTGAAATAAAAAAAAAGCAAATTAACGAAATGCTATTTAATTCACTAAATGTATTTTATGGAAAAAAACTTATAAAACCCCCCGATGCAGTAGTACTTTATAACCGTGTAAATAATGTATGAATATCAAGAAATGGTGAGACATGTTAGAACATAGTTTTGTAACTGAAGTGGGTTCACCATATATCAGTTAATACTTTTTCAAAGCTTGTTTGAACTGCGGATTTGTCAAAGAGGCGAACCTATACACTTTCATAAACAGAAACGACTCATTTCTCCTGCATCGACGAAGTGAGTGACATTCCGACAACTTACGAGACTTTCTATACACAAGTTAATCTCGGATTATAGGAGGAAAATCAGGCTTAAAAACAGCGAATTAGCCTGGTCAGGTCACAGACGCCGAGGGGGTAATACTTACATATTTACAATCATACTTTCTTATTTATCATTGTACTTACCTATTTGCCATTGTACTTATTATAACACCCCGTATATACATTACAGTGACTCGTGCCACTAACATGTTGTATTGTTAAGATACACATTATCGAGTAGAACGAATAATTCCTGTGTAATATGTTTTACTGACACTCACTGTGTAATTTGTTGAATCTTGTAAATGAATGTACATAGTTAATATTGTTTATGTTTATATTCTCAGGCACAGTTTATATTGCCAACGGATATGAAGTATGTTTTGGATATACATAAACATTATAAATGGTGTTATTTCATCGGGAAGGACTTACTCCGGAACATGCTTAACTGTCAGGCAAAAGAAAGTACTCACTTCTGTTGATTTTATCATCTGTACGTGTGTGTGTGTATGAGTTTCAATTGCAAATATCTCAAATTTTCGATGTCATAATCTAAAACTGAAAAGTACAGGTGTTTGTCAGCAGTCAAAGAATACTTCTACATTTTTTTATTTAAAAAAAACTATGAAATTTCCCAAACAAACATTTTTGATTATATACAAATGTTCATCCACATTTGATTCTGATATGATACTGCGCACATTTACAACATTTTAAACATGGTAGGGGACATGTTGATGTGAATTTCATTTCTTACCCCTGTCTTCATTAAACAAAGGTATTTTAACTAAAATTTAACCATTGTCAACAATTAATTTATTCAAACTACTGCAGATAAGTATTATTGCATCGTGCAATAGTCAATGCATCTGATGTCTTTTAAATATAGAATTAATCGAAACCAACTGAGGTGAGTACTTTCTTTGCCGGGTAGTTTAGTTGATTCTCTATAGATGAAAGTTGATCGAAAACCGGACAATGTACCTTGACTGGCGCAATTAGTCAATTCTATATTAAACAGACGATTAGACAAATTTGAGCTGGTAATATTGTATTGGTCATATAGCTACTGCATATGTTAATATGACATGCACATTTGGTTGCGGTAACGTATACAGATAATGCTCGATTTGCGTTGAAACCACTCAATATCATGTATTGACGATTGGGTACATGTAGTAATATGCAAATCGAGTGAAAGAACATAACTTAAGTTATATAACTTGACTTGTGATAATTATATATATATATATATATATATAAATATATTTTTTTTATGAAAAACACTAAATGTCCTCATACGCCTGAATATAATACATGTATGTTAATATTTTTATGCTGTACTTAGTTATATATATTCTGTATATGTACATGTGTTTTGGGACATTATGCCAATGATGTATGCATAAGCCATAATTTGTTTCTAAACGATTCAACTGCTTGAGACTTGTCGTCATTTTCTACGCAACATTCCCGACTACGTGTACATTGTATGTACTGCCTCCAACCAGAGAAATACACAGCAGACCAGATATATATCGTATATGTATATGTCTTAACATTACAATTAAAATGCAAATTACAATGAACAAATGTAAGTTAATTGTGAACAAAATTATAGTTCACGATAAATATCAACTTTCATTCGTGTTTAAAATCATAGTCAATGTCCAGAAGCTAAACTAGTGTTTAATAACAAATTATAAAGATTTATTCAAATTCAATTGCAGTTTGTATTCAGAGTAATTTGTGAATCCGTAATTATTTGGAAAGTCGAAAGGTGTAACCTTGTTGTACAAGTGTTGTAATAATTATGTTTGTACTTTAGACCACGTGGTCACAGCACGTATTTTATCTCATGAATTTATGGGTATAACGTGCTAGAATTTGATAATATATGATTTTATTCACAAGGTAATTCGTTTGAAGAAATGTTTATCCATGTTGAGCAGGGACAAGCTATTGTTCATTTTGAAGTCATGTATTGTGTGGGAAAAAATCAGTTATTTTTGGTTTAGTATATGTTTTAATACGACGTTATGAATTATGAATTTAAGTCAAATTTTAAACAATTAAATATGAATGTACATGAATATTTTAAAGCGTAAACGGTTATGAAAAGCGAAAAAATGCTGTGATTAACTGACAACATTGAATAATTGAAGTATTTTAACGATTTTTACATGTGAAAATATTTTCTTTTAGAAAAATGACAAATCATCATATATAACAGTGAAAAGAATTAAGAAAGCAGACTGGTTGTTTAAACGTTTGGAATTATTTATTGACAATAAAGAATAAAAATAAACGCTTAATGCAATCAGATCTAATAATACATTCAGATTTTTCTCTTTCAAAAAAAATTAAAACAAAGAGATATATGATTATATAAAATAAATTCTTGCCCAATTCGGAAGTTTTCTATTTAAAGAACAACACAATATTTATCGTCTAATGTCAAATGATTTCCCCATATTCAACCCTGTCTCCCCAAGTAAAGAAGAAAATAAAGAGATACGTGTTGAAAATTTGTTTGGTCTCGGATGTGTCCTTAATACAGAGAAAACTCCCTCTAAACCGACACATTTGTTTGGTCTCAGATGTGTCCTTAATACAGAGAAAACTCCCTCTAAACCGACACATTTGTTTGGTCTCGGATGTGTCCTTGATACAGAGAAAACCCCCTCTAAACCGACACATTTGTTTGGTCTCTGATGTGTCCTTAATACAGAGAAAACTCCCTCTAAACCGACACATTTGTTTGGTCTCGGATGTGTCCTTAATACAGAGAAAACTCCCTCTAAACCGACACATTTGTTTGGTCTCAGATGTGTCCTTAATACAGAGAAAACTCCCTCTAAACCGACACATTTGTTTGGTCTCTGATGTGTCCTTAATACAGAGAAAACTCCCTCTAAACCGACACATTTGTTTGGTCTCGGATGTGTCCTTAATACAGAGAAAACTCCCTCTAAACCGACACATTTGTTTGGTCTCAGATGTGTCCTTAATACAGAGAAAACTCCCTCTAAACCGACACATTTGTTTGGTCTCTGATGTGTCCTTAATACAGAGAAAACCCCCTCTAAACCGACACATTTGTTTGGTCTCTGATGTGTCCTTAATACAGAGAAAACCCCCTCTAAACCGACACATTTGTTTGGTCTCGGATGTGTCCTTAATACAGAGAAAACTCCCTCTAAACCGACACATTTGTTTGGTCTCAGATGTGTCCTTAATACAGAGAAAACTCCCTCTAAACCGACACATTTGTTTGGTCTCGGATGTGTCCTTAATACATAGAAAACCCCCTCTAAACCGACACATTTGTTTGGTCTCGGATGTGTCCTTAATACAGAGAAAACTCCCTCTAAACCGACACATTTGTTTGGTCTCAGATGTGTCCTTAATACAGAGAAAAACCCCTCTAAACCGACACATTTGTTTGGTCTCGGATGTGTCCTAATACAGAGAAAACTCCCTCTAAACCGACCTATGTATGCGTCTCAAGTGATGTCGGTTTGGAGGGACGGGTTGTGTCACTTGCCTATCAACAGTGGTTACATCTACAGTACAGGGAACCCTCTCACTCGCTGCAATTATACTGACGATCTCCTGACCCTCCGTTATCGAACTCGCTTATAAACGTCTATCAAAGTAGGTAAACTTAGTAGTTGTTTTAACGAAAAAATGACAAAACATGATTTATAATAACATGTTTATTGCATCATACATCATATATGAATGTCACAGGTGGTCCCGTGTAACGTGTTTATTTACAGGTGATTGTGGGGCGGCATGTATTGCACTCACGTGGTTGTCGATAACAAATTAACACACACAGACAAATGTACATAACATAAACAGATGAGATTCGGTACACAAACAGGTTGTCGAGAAATGAACAAAGCGATGTCAATTTCATAAAACATGAAATGCATTACCTTAACTTGGAATCAATCATTAAAAACGAATAGGAAGAGTCGAATCACTTGTGTTACTTCTTTGTATATTTATCCTGTTAGTTTCAAAAAATATTTTTTTACAAACATTTGATGAAAGTGACTAAAATATAGAAACACAACAAACAAATGTGTGAATTCTTAGTATTCAAATTTGTAGATAACGGTTGTATTTCGACCTCATTGAATTTAATTTAAAGAATATGAATAAGATGAAAATAATTTAATTTCTTGTGCTACTTTTACCATGCATTTTTATTAGATCATTTTGAAAACACAGTATCAGGTATTCTAAAAATATGAAACAAATTAATATGAAAGAGAAGAAAAAACATTTTAAAATTGTTCTGACAATGTGTACTTCGTTATCTATTTAACTCTTAAATGAAATCCATTCTTGTTTGTATTATTAGTCTTTTTATTCATAAATCAGCCGAAAATGATTCTGAATACAACTGGAGATTTTAAAGGTAAATACTGATCTCTAAACAAATTATGTTCGAAGTATTATTCAGTTCTTATTGTCTATCTATTTGTTTTATTATAGACGACAAATTGTAAGCACTCGTTCAATATAAACAACCAAAACAATAATAGGCCATGACAATCGTAAACAATAAATAACAAATAATCAATTTATAAACAAAATGAAATCAAATGGAAGCACAAATTGAAATAAAATAATAAAATAAGCACTTTATATTCTATCATAACTTTTTCTTGCACCAAGATTAAAAGAATGAACCTTCCCTTAGCACAGAAAGATCGTGGTAACAAACGCCTTAAAGGGACAGTTTGGGCAGGGTATTTTATGTGGAAATTTATTCGATGGGATATCCGTTTGGGTATTTATTTAGATTTTGAATTCATTACATTAACGCACATTCAAATAATATCCTAAGCAATAATTTATAAGAAGATTGTGTTTTAATCACTCCGTTACGACATAAACGAGAGTGTTCCTTCGAATGTATTTAATAAATATCCTTGTCGACATGAACCTTTAAATGATAAACCGTAAATCATTTAAGGCTATTTCACTTCAAAATTACAAACGGTAGCACTAAAACCTAGGGGCGTTGTCCATGTTGGCTGAGTCGGGGATGAATAGCAGAGATTAAGGATTTCATTTTATCGGAGCGAATCTGCTTTTTTCTGAGCAAATATTCTCAATATCATGCTGAACAGGTGTGACAATAATTAAGCAATAATGACATGTGATAACGTTTGCATTTGAATCGGTCTTAACGCTGGCGTTCTTTTGTGACTGTTTAAAAACCTTCTTAAACGGTTTCAATAACACAAGTCATCTGGTGGCTAAAGATGCCTCCACGTACCTCGTTTTACCTGATAACGATATCAAAGAGAAAATTGACTTTTTGTCATGGTCACGTAAATCTCGGGTTACCGGATAAAGATAGAATTTCCTCTGGGTGTGACACATCTACCCCGACCCCGGTCTAGGCACGAAGTAGGGGGTCAGGTACCCTCCCAATGCTGACATCCCTAACAACAAGCCAGGGCGGAGAGGAAACCCTACCCCCTCAAACCCCTTGGTGAAAGGTGTCGACAGCTTTTTCTCGGTGATAGGGTGTCAGAGGTGTTCCGAGGTGTTCCGAGGGCCGCCATAGAAAACTAATCTATCTTCCATAAGGCAACATAATATGACTATCAGTTATGGTACAGCCTCTACAAACAATCTCTGCTAAATTCAAACGACATCGACAGACTGTTCTGTTAAACATGTGTACACGGCGAGGTAATTCTATATTGAACTATTGGTATAAACCAAGCCGCTTAGACGTAAGAGATAAATCACACGGGAGGGCTGTTATGTGCGCTGACCCTTACAGCTCTATCAGGGCTGGGTAGAAATATCAAATCTTACAAATGTAATCATGTAATATATCTAATGCATTATTTGTAATAAACACGTCACTTTTACGCGTGCTGGTTTTCGGTTTTCTGTGACATATTTGATGATGTTGTGGGAAGAGGCCTAAAGGTCATGGGTGTTTTGTTACGAGGTAGTTCAAGACTTGATAAATTATAAGCAGTAATCACAGACGACTTGCACCTACTGACCTGCCTATAGACACCATAATGTAGTGTTGGATGACTTGGCAAAGTTTCTCATAGTTTCATGGACATGTGTCTTTCATCAAGACTAAATACTAGAGTTGTCGTTCTTGACACCTTCCAATACATAATTTACATAACATTCTCAACCGAAGCATGCAACAGTTCAATGTCATCACAGACAATAGCTGAGTCTTCATTTCCAACAGAGGGGAATCGTGGATGAACTGTTCCAAATTCTGATTTCTTCCGTCCTTGACATTCAGAGGTATTTACGGTCACCATCGACAAGACTTCAGAAGTCACATAACCAGCCTTTCTGACTGGTAGATCTGATGCGGGTACGATGTTAGTGAATTTCATGTACTTTCTTCTTCCGTCCTTGACCTACTGAAGCATTTGACCTTGACCTCTTGATCAGTCCTGCCATACTGAGGTATCTGATGTCAATCGTTAACCTTGACCTCGCGTGGACTGACATGGTCAGTCTGTAATCTGGTCAAGACACAGAAGTCAATGACAGGTAGAGGTCATGTATAACATAGTTATTTCCAATCGAGTGACCTTGGCCATGATACCTTGACCTTCAATCATCAACAAGAGTCTTCGTTCACCACAAACGATGACACGCCCTATCAGAAGTCACTAGATTTAAACATGTCCACAAGTAGACGTTCTATGGGGATTTGTCCTATAGTCTTTCGGAAGAAGATTTCCTCAATTGTGACTGATGACACTGATCTGAGTGATGGAAGCAGGAGGAGTAGCTTGCCGAATCTGAAGGGTTGAGTTGGGTAAGCCGTCCTGATGTAGTGGTTCAGGGTGAGCTGCGCCTGGTCCTGCAGTGTGGCCACAGTGTGGAACTCCCGGAGAGTCTTCATCTCCGAGTTATTGCTGGGGAATACTGAACAGAGAAACAAAACACGTGGTCACACAATGTAAAGAAATAACCTATCGAGTGGCTGAGGAATACTACGAAGAGATACAAAGCAGAGGATCACAAAATGCAAAGTAATAACGTTTAGAGTGCCTCGATAATGTTTCTACCAAATTTTAGTTTTTAAAGATCCACAAACCTCGACCTTATCAATTTTCGGTTTTTATTTAAGCATATTCAAAGATGACGAGGATTCCACTTCATATATGTCAATTCAACCAATAAATACCTTTTATAACGCCTTTTTAGAACGCCGCTCAATTATGCCTCGTAAAACTTTAGCCGAGAGCGAATGCCGCGTGCTAGGCCTTGTGACGTAGTACACAGAATCCACTAAAATTAGCCTTACATAACTGCCTAAATAACATATTTTACTGTGTCCTCATACAACAAAATTACATATATACATGACCCGTAAAACGTACTACAAATGGCAGCAGATGTCAACACTGTTTAACACTGGATGTGCCCATTGCTGGACCCGTAATTCTGCGTGATGTGTTTTGGAACAAGTATTACCATTGCCCAATATGGCGGCGGCACGCATGTCAGATGATGAAGATGTTCAAACGTCACAGAGATCTATTACACATTTCATACGGATTATAACGGTTTTAACACGCCTCATTCATTGACTCATGTGTATGTTGAATAATTTTTGTTTTCACATTCGTCCATTTGCGAAATAACAAAATATATTTTCCATATTTTTGTTTATCAATGTAACGATATGTAATAATATTAGTTATGTAGGTGCGTTATTGACACTAACTTAGATAAATATATAATATAAGAGGGGAAATTTGAACATCCGGCTCCAACAGGATATTGTATCCACAAGGTTACTATAATACTCTGATCCTGTAAGTAACTAATCTCTCGCATCGCGCTATAAATAATCAGCCAATAAAATGACTTCAAATCGACAATAAATCGACCGGTCCCGATAATAGCCTAAATTAGAGAAAGAAGGTACTGATGTGATCAGGGAGTTGAAGCAGTCACGTGGATACAAATACTCTGATTGAGCAGGTTTTTTTTAAAAAGACCTACATTTTATAGTTTATGCAGATATTTATAAAGAATTTAAAGAATTTCGTATTTAAGACTTGTGTCTTTCCTTGCTAAGGTGTGAGGTTTTGACATTTTAATATCTGTAACAGCATGTTCTATTGGAAATTATATGACTAAATCCTGATCAAAAGGGTAAATGAATTACTAGCGAGGGCTTCTTGTGACTGTTTAAAGTTAGTTTTCGATGATGAACGTGTTTGAAATCTATCTTTTTATGTCATGGATTATAGATAAGAACCCTTTTCAATTCGTTGACATTACAAGCAATTAAACAGTTGTTTCATATAAATCAGTTTTATATTTTTACTTATATCTTTTGTTATATGATTGTGATCGCTGTCACTTTGAATGTTAAACATAAATCATTTTATGAAAAAAACGAGCGTAAATTTATTTTGAAATTACTGATTCGAAAGAAAATTACATATTAATTTAACCTTTTCCTTGTATTTCTAAAAATCCACATCAGATAATTAGAACGGAGGTAAATTTTCAAATTGAAATTGTCCTCTTAAAATCAAATTTTCCTCTTAAAATCATATTTTCCTCATGTTAAAAAAACAAAGTCAAAGTTATCCTCATCCTACCTGATTTGAATAGAACGATCCCTTTCAAGCAGGCGTATTCAGTGGGATCAACTTGAATAGCTTTGAACTTGGCAATGACATCTTGAAGCCCTCTAAGCTCAGTCATCAAGGCAACTATCTTGTCTGGGGCGCAATTTTCTGCAGTGAAGCCTAGAATGAATAAACATTATTAGAAAAAATTTGATTTTAAAATTAATTCAATTTCTTCATAAAATACATAGACAGAAATTACACACATGCAGAACATTTCATTCACATTGTAAACATTCACAAAAAGTGCCATTGTTAAAAGCATTGCTTGGAAAATGTTTTTATTCATTTTGACAGGATGAATGTGATTGGAAGTGTGATGATCATTTGGTTTTCATTCAGTAATAACATTGTCAGGATCTATCACGAATCTTCAATGACGTGCACTGTGTTAATAAATGTAACTTCAAAATGCGTGTTTTACAGGACAATGTCCATACACATGACTAATTCAGCCTATATATGTGTTACCAATTCCAGTATTCAGAAGAACCAATAAACACATGTTTGATTTACTACATGTCCATCTTTCATTTGCAGGGCAATGTTGCAAATGTTTGTTTAAAATTTGTCGAAGGGTATAAACCATTTTCCGTTTTTCCATCAATTTAAGTTGGACCGTTTCAATTTTATTCTGACCTAGTTTAAACGTCTTTCACTTCTCATGAACCCCCATAATTTTAACAAAAAGGTATCAATAATCTAAAATCTTGACATCTTATCTTATTATCCAGCATTTTTTAGCTGAATAAGCTTAGGAACACACATCAAACGTCATCTCATTTACCTGCGGCAGCTATAAGCGGACCTGCATCCAGGGGGATCTGGAATTGTGCAGAACCAAGGACAAATAACTCTCTCCAGCTCTCCTCCAGGAGAAGAACTTGGTCCCGGAAGGGCAGACTGAGGAATGCTGGGACGGATTTAGCCCATTTGACCGCCATGAATAACAGCCTAGCTGCAGCCTCACAGACTGCTTCCGGGTTGGAGAAATAGGCTTGCATCATCTCGTGCGGGTACTGGAATGAGGAACATTGAATTTATACGTTGAGTTCTATATACATACTCATGATGCCATTATACATTATACATACATGAAATAATACTTGAATAAACACCGTTGTATGTTCATCTAACTCATAGATTTACACTTATGTATGTATATGCACTATACTTTGAAGTATAAGGCTGCATAATGTAGCCTAATGGGCCCGAATAAACGACATTATCTTGTGACTGAGCCGATCGCAGCCCTAGCCATTAAATTAGGTATATCGTTAAACGTTGGTTATGATTCACAGTAACACTAAATTGTTCAGTAGAAACTGACCGATCCGATCCACCGAACGAATCTTAGTTTTCGTAAGCCCGTAATCTCGTCTTTATAGATAGCTGAAGATTATCCCTAGTGTTAAGATCGATGCTTACTGGACAGGTATCATATCATTCAAAGCCAGCGTTAGAGTAATAAAGTAAATTACAAAGGTATATACGCGCACCTGTGCGGGTTTGAAGGTTGATACATCTGTACCCACCTTTGGGACAGGTTGCATGATGACCCCGGGAGTACCTGGACCGGAAGTGGGCGGGGGGTCGACGGCAGATACCGTGATCCCGTCGTTTACGTGTTCGTAACCTACGTATGCGGGCAGGAAGGGTGACCTGTACGGATTAGCAGCGAGTACAGTACCCAGTTCGCTTGTCTCCTTGAGGTACATCGCCACCTGGCGGCGGATGGTTGAGTTTCGTGGTCCTCGTTCATGTTGTACAGCTGGAGAGAAGAAAAGAGTGTGTGAACATTTTAAAAATAATTCAATCTTTTATTTTCTGGCTACATCAAGATGACGTGGGTGCAACTATGGGCACTTAACAGAATATTTAAAAGATATCTAAATGTGTCATACTATTCGTAACTTTCTATCCATTGAAATGAACATTTGAAAACAATTGATATTTTATGAATCCATGGCAAGGTCAATATGTATATAAAGGTTTATTATCAATATGGTTGAAAATAACTGAGTTAATATTATTGAAATTATCATATGTGCACAGATCAAATTTGCCTAGCAAACATTGTTTCACAGCGTCTTCCCGTATTTCGTCGTCTGTGACGTCATAAAACGATTGTTCGTGACGTCAGTATAGCTTGTCGTCGCAAGAGAAGTGGGTCGTTTCCTGATCACTTTTCGCGAATAGAATGGGTAAATTATTACACATATTGGCAATGAATGTAAATGTTTAACCCTCGCTCTCGCTCGGCCAATACACAAATTCACACTCGTTTCGTAAAAGTCGCATGACACACTTTCTCTAGTAATTATCATACGAAACGCTATGTCTATATATAAATAATTGTTAGAACACATATCAAACAGTGTCTGAAAAACAATTAACTCTTGGTACAAACCTCGTGTACAATACAAGCACCCGGTGCATCAAGAAGATATGTCACTTGATGTTTTTCAAACGGCATATCAAGATGTTGCACTAACCCTTTCAATTTGAAAATGTCTTCATTAACATAGCGTACGTATATGTATATTTCACACCTCCTGGGTGATCCTACATGAATAGACAGCAAAAAATATAGGGATTAATTCGCTCAGACGTTGGTGGGATTTTGATGAATTCTCTTCTTTGTGTGTTTGACAGTATGTGTAATGCCAGTGAAGCATAAACATGACTTTAACAGGGCACGCCTTGGATGCATTACTCAGAAAGTAAGTCAAATACTTAGTCATATCTACATTGCGCTTCTATACCAGAACGTTTGTGTTTAAACGGGTACGATGCATTAATTAAATTACATGTATCTATAACTGTGTTTGTAACCACACAGCATATATTAGTGAGATACATAGTCATGTCTTTATGGTGTTTACTTATACCAGGACGGACAGGTTTTAGAAAACACAAACATTTACTATATAAATGTAGTTAAATACTTAGCCATATTCAAAAGACGATTCTATAACAAGACGTTTATTTGGGAAAATGCTACTGTAAGTCATATAGGCCATACCTACATGGCGCGTCTATACCAGGATGTTTAAAACATTGACTGAACACGTCATTAAGTGAACACGTCGTATTTAATCAACAGAGGACAGGCCTCGATGTGTTGAGATGGGGACTCGTACTATGTATCGAGCTAACACGACTTCCTCGCGGTTCCGTCGGTGTCAGTGTTAGAGGGGTATAACAAGCAATTACAGGGATATAGGAAAAGATACTCCAGTCTCAGGACAAACACCCAAGCACTGTACGACCCGAAAAAAGTATTGACTCCTGTAGGTGTCAAGATGAAAACCATGGATAAGTCTTTGAGTCAGAGACTTGAAGAAGTGGAGGTTGGGTAGGATTTGTAGTTTGGCAGACGTGTCCTTTCCTTTCCTATTTACCTTCGAGGCCCTTATAGGCTTTCACTACATCGCTCATTCAGCCACCACAAATACCTCCGAGGTGCTAACACCAGTCGGCTTTAGACAAATCATACCCTATATCGTATTCAGAAAAATCAAAAGTTTCTCTGTTTGAAGAACCATCCCCTCTCCGTGCTCATGTGCTAGGCAAATACACATCCCCTTGAGGTCGACCCACTGCTGCCCGCTTCACAATGTACGATTTCAATAGACTTCTTAACAAAAGTCCGAACTGTTTGATTGGCCGACGGAAAGGACCATTTTAGACTTCAACTGAGAAGAGTTCTAGGGGAAATTTTGTGTGTGTCTACAAGAAAATAGGGGGATCCAGGTATTTTGTTTATGCTACGTATTTATACAGGTGTGGAAAGAAAAGGGGGACAATGATCGTCTGAAAACCCCCAATAGAAGCTCCGACATCTTTAACCCTGCTTCAGATTCAGTCACTGCTTTGACTTATGAGAAGCCCCACGTTAACATGCAACATAAAGCAGTCAGTTTTCTCCAACTTTTTGTGTGTTGATACCAGCTAGATAGTTTTGAGATTGTAAACAAAATGATTTGATTTTCGTTCCTTTGTATGTGTTTGATTAGAAAATACCAGTATGTTTAGAATCAGGTTGAAGAGGAATAGAATGACGTCGAAATATATTTAGGGTTTGGATAAAAAAATGTGCTCAGTATTTTGTTTTGAATTTTGATAAAATTAAATTCGATAAAACATCCAAGTTGTATATATTAAAGTCAAATAACACAAAATGATAGGTATGTAAATACGATTTATTTAGTTTGTAAATTTAGAATTAAAGCAATTGAATGTAATTGTTGATAAAAGAAGAACTTAGTTATAAATTAATCTCTTTCGAATTAATATTACAAGATTACCCACATGTCATTAAATCAAACCATGCTTGACATGTCTGTATTTAAATGAACCAACATACATTTTTTGTATGTTCTATTGTCCAAATTTGGCGTGACAATTGTTAAGACACTTCCGTAATCCGCCCATTGAGATACGCATTATAGTCATTCTGTACACCAAAAACCGTAAAATTTGAAGAATGTAGGGGAGGTAATTGACAAGAGCCCCTTACTTCCGAGAACAACTCTGTTATCATAAGGTGACATTTCATCCGTGTCAGAGAAAACGTCGATAATTTCAGCAATGTTAACACGAAATATTTCACTGACCGAGGGTAACAATGGTGCTAAGATGGGGACAAATGTATCATAAAACTGGCAGATTTTACCCCATCCTGTCCCCACCCCCAGGATTTATCATCCCTGCCCCCTTGAGCATAATTGCGCTTCCACAGGTTAACTACGTGCTTGGCGATACACGGAAGCCCCCGTCCACAATGGTCCGGTAATTGACTAATCAAATGGTTGAACGCAATTCCGATCAAGTTACAGCTTTAACATTTCGCCCTATCGTCTCTGTTTGGCCATCGCGGGCTTATTTGTCAACCGGGCCCTTGCCGATTGCCGCGAGTCAATTAATGCTTCACGTACGACCGTGCAAACGGGCTCTCGTAGACGTTCGTTTTACTCTTCTTACGACCAACCATTGACAAGAGCCTCATCAAATTTGAGAACCTCATTAAAAGTTGTTACTTCGTGATCGAGGCATTATCAGCATATTAAAGGATCCCCGGCTTCACCCCTCTAACCACAATGGGCGGGCGTCTGGCGCATGATTGGGCAGAGAATGTCTCCTTGTAGTATCACTTTCTTTAGAGCGTTGGTCAATCCCTTCAATTTGGGAGCTTTTTAATTCAATTTTAAATAGTGGAACTATATTTTATTGATAGTTAATATGGCGGGATCCTTCCTGAGAGTATTGGTCGATCTAGTTGGACGATAATGTTCATGAAGCTATATCAATGTTGAAACAGTTTCGTGATGTTTTATTCAATTTTTTAAATTATTAATAAACTCGATAATAAAATTAAGTTAAATGTTTTTGTTTAAAATTCGTCACATATGTTAACATATTTAATTGTACATAATGATATCTATTGGTACCATGACGTTTTTAAACACTTTTTAAAAAAAAAACCCACTAAAATTCATTAACTTACTAAAACTGATATAAACTCAGATTATATTAATATTCAATATGCAATTAAGAAACGCTTCACAGTAAACAAACCTATCCATTAATTTCCATAACTGAATTTCAAATTGTAAAAATGGAATATAACAGAATTTCATACAACATTTTGACTTCACATGAATCCCCTTGTCATAGACGAGCTCATTCAATAACAAAGCACATGTTAATCATTAGCATGAATATTTCAAAAGTTCAACTTCCATTTTACAAAATCACAATGACTGGTTGATAACGTACTTTTAATCAAGCTGTTACTTGTTTCAATAAACAAAACAAAGTTGAACATTACCAATTACAGTTTGGATATGCGGGTCCCATTTAATGAAATGGGCGTTGAAAGCTATGGTCCGCTTTACGTAGCTTTGAATTTATAATGTAGTGTATTTATGTCAATGATGAATACAAATACAGATAAAACATTTGAAACTTTTCCATGAATTCCTTCTCAACTCACATGGAGGTATAGTATTATTTAGAATTGATTCCTTTGCTAAGTGTGAACAATTATCAAAATTGATAAAACCATTACAGCTAGATGAAAATGTGTCCTAGCTACATCACCGTGTCCCCCGACAATAGTACTTGATGAGGGTGTCAAATGTTTGTTTTGGCGAGACCATTTTCTCGAGTCTAATTGTAATAGGTGTGATCTACAATAAGGCAACTTACTCTACTCAATTATGCTGGATAAAAAACATTGCGATGTGAATGCACTACAATTACTAAAATCAATGGAGCCAATGGCAAAATCAGGCACTATTGGAATAACCAGCGAAGAGATGAAGCGTTTTATTTGACTGCAACGTCAAGCAGACTGTTAACACGACCACAATCGATAACATATGAAAGGTCATAAACCCACTAATGCGTTAAAAAGCATCATTATAAACGCCAGAAATTGGGGGAAAGTCTGCAGGGGAAATGGGACGCTAGGGGAGCTGAATGGGAGGATAAACAAACCACGCCCCCTCCTCGTCCTCCCCAAAACCTCCTCACCTGCAACATGTCCCCTTCTACTGATAGCTTGGAGAAGAAATAAAACGCATTATTCGCGCTTAAGTGCTTGTTTTGTGCAAGAGACAAAGCTCTAAGGCCAACTCACCATCCTTGTTCATGCCCGCTTCCACGCATTTCTTGAGGCGACAAGCTCTGCACTGATTACGATGAGTTTTGTCTACTGGACACGTCCCCTGTCCTCTAGACTTGCAGATGTACTGTCTGTTCCTTCTGATAGACCGCTGGAACACAAAGGGTGGATTTATATAATTTATATTGCATGTTCGGCTGAGAGACATCAGGTAACATGAAAAGTATGTTTGGCTAAAAGAAAACATGTAAAATGGAAAGTATGTTTGGCTAAAAGATAGCAGGTAAAATGGAAAGTATGTTTGGCTAAAATATACTAGGTAAAATGGAAAGTATGCTTAAAAAAGATATCAAAGAGAGAAAGTTCGGCTAAGAGAGATCAGGTAAAACGGAAAATATATTTGACCGAGAGACATAACAGATAATGGAGAGTTTGTTCGGGTGAGAAAAAACAGGTAAAAATTAAAGTGTGTTCCGGTAAGAGAGATCAGGTAAAATGGAAAGTACGTTCGACTGAGTCCAACTTAAAAATTAAGTTAATCATAATATAAAATAGATTGCAAGGAGTTAAGTTGTACGGAGAAAACAAAAAGTCCTCGATTGCCATACACGTACAAGGACGACTTATCGTAAACAAAGAAACGGTTCCTTTGATCGGCATTGATTTTTAATTAAGGGCCATTTAGTCAGATAATTGACGACTTTATCTAGTTGATCGTTCAGAAATACGGACATTATTTATTCACTGTTTATTTCTTGCTAATCTTGATAAGCAGAACTGATAAGATGTTACAAATTGAAGAATGATTAAACAATTTATGAGATTTAATAATAGATGGAATCTAATGAAACATATTGAAGAATATTGCCAGTATTTAATCACGATTGTGATTGCACGGAAACACAGGCGAAAATAAAGAGATTTAGAGCATTATCGAGAAGCATCGAGAAGATTTTAGTTTTTCCGATAACCGACGATTAATTCTTGCAACCGAAATATTTTGTATGTACCCCGGTAATTATCTCTGTTTTAAATATGATTTTATGATACTTTATATTTATATACTTTATATAAAGTTTCTATTTAAAAATATTTACTTGTATATTTGTAACGCTCGACCATGTATGTTTTAATTTCATACTGCACATTATTTACTTTTAAGGGAAATGAATTGTTGTCATGGAAACTAAATAGGTAAATTTATGAACACCATTTTAAAGTTATAATCTTAATACGGATGGTAACACTGAAGTCACTTTTCAAAGTTAAGATTATTGGAAATTGTTATTCCATTGACTGCTTATCTTTTTTACGTTTTTAGTACATGAAGTTCAATGCCTTTCAAAGATGATAAATAAACAATTACAAACTTAGGCCATAACGTTGAGCCAGTTTTCTTTTGATCTGCACCGAGACTCATGGTGAATTATTGA
Source organism: Gibbula magus (assembly GCA_936450465.1). NCBI lineage: Eukaryota > Metazoa > Mollusca > Gastropoda > Trochida > Trochidae > Gibbula > Gibbula magus. The sequence goes on from OW388293.1 coordinate 36,581,226, forward strand.
AACAATTCTATATTTTTTTGAAAACAAATAGTAAAGTCTTTCACCTTGAGGAAATCTGACGTTAAATGCTGGAACATCTTAGGGTTAAGACAAACATGTTGTACACACGTGGATAGAGTTAAATATTCTCAGTTTATTCCTCTGCAGACATTTGATAGCAGAAGAGTAACGGTCGCTGCCCTCAGTATGCAGAGGCTTATTTTCTCTTCAGTGACGCAACAATGTCCTGTGAAGTGAAATCTCGTTTGTTCTCGTCGTGATCTCGTGTCGTGCGGTCAAATCAATCGTTTGGGAGCAATCGCTAAAGTCACAACTCCTAAAGCTTTTGATCAACAAATCTTTGACAAGTTTTGATCTAACTGGCTTGGTTAAATACCCAAGTTTACAAATCATTGTAATCTTCCCTCTGCGCTGTGTGTGAAGTGTTTCAGAAATGTTGCGAGTTTTTGTCGCTGGTTTGTGTGTGTGTGTCTCCATGTTGGCCCACAAGCTCTGAACAAACCTGACTTTGGAGGATCAGGTTTTATCCCGTATCGGAAATCTATGAAATGTTGTGTTTCTGGGACTCGGCGAATCCTCCCTGTCCCGCCAGGTCTTGTATTGACACTGTATCTCTGCCTGCTCTGCGTTTATCGACAAATTGTAACAACGTTTGCGCTATGTTTTTACCTTAAGGTTTAATTCCGCGGTCCAGGGATAACCCAAAATCCTGCTCCAACCCCCATGAGCTGTGTCGTATAAACTAAATATTGTTCCAAACAGCAGTAACCACGAGCAAGTCTTTGAAGTTCGTGTACCTAGTCGCTTCGGGTGGGTTTGGGTAAGAAAATGCTAAACTTTCTAATCGGGAGACTTTTGTTCTAGTAAACACGAGGGTTAAACCCTGATCCGGATAGAAACGTTGCCAACACCGAACACGGAGTCAAAGGGCCAACTGTTTTGGGGGAGATGGGGGAGGGAGACTTTTGCTTGATAACTCTGCAATGTACCCTGCATTTAACGTTCTACCAAACAGCATCCCTCACCGTCGACTCTTCCCATAGACTTGGACAGGAAGTGATACAACATTGAAAAAGTTTAGTCTCTTTTAACTGTGACTCAAAGCTAGACAGTTTTATATATTTAGAATCTGAAAGGAGGCAGATAGACATCAATTACTTACCTTAAAGAATCCTGCACAGCTGGAAAGGAAGAAAGGAAACGATTAGAGACGTTAATGATGACGTCGAGATAAAATTTGTCACAAACTGGAAACCCTGCTAAGTTTGTACTTTGGATACTCTAAAGTGCAACCATCACTCGACTGCAAGATGCATATTAATTATTATTTTTTACAAATGAGAGTTTCTCATAATAAAACATTAGTTTATATGTCAATAAAGAAAAGGAACAATACTGTTTTATTAATTTGTTATGTAACATACAATTAAGAGATACTGATCTTATATCTTCAAATCAATTTAAGTATATTATTTTAAAATATGTGTTTAACTTAGGTTAATATCAAGTTAATCTTTATAGAATGAAGTTAACTAAAATTTAACTCGTTATGTAATAAGTATAAGGTTGAATGGATAATTTTTTAAATATATTTTAGGTGCATGATGCGTTTCCATTTATCAATCAAAATGCACCAATCATAATGAAACAATCATAAGGAATTGATTACAATGGAAAAAAATCACAAAATGCATTAATCACTGGAGTAGATCTCTGCGAACAATTAGCTGATCTATCTACACAGATTTCACTGATCGCCTATTGACTATGAAGGTAATGACCAAGCTGTGACACCGGCCAATAAGTCTGTATAAAGCCAGTGCTGATAATGAATGTATGAAGTCTGAATAAATAGTCTTTATCAGCTGCTTCCGAGTTTTCATGAATTGCCTTTAGTTGCTAAATTACCCCATCTTTAATGAAACATCAGGAAATTCAATATTGTATGCGCAGAACATTTACTAATTAATGATTTAATGCAGAATTGATGAGCAGCCCGGGATAACACTTTGACTTGACGAATGCGCTGAACACAAGGTAATGACTAAATTGAAATTCGTGATAGAAAACTTTGATTCATTAGATGTTAGAAAATACACAAAAGTCATAATCGAAAACTTGGAAATGTCTTTGAATCATATTAAAGTTATAAATATTCAATTAAAAGAAAAGTAAATGAATTTTTTAATGCAAAATTATATTTCGTGAAATGCGAATATTCATATTTCATAATGACATCCGTTTGGTCATACATAATTATTTCATATGATGCCTTAGAAACACCAGCTTTACATATTTATCCATGTTCGAATTCTATACACAATATATTATTGTAATTTGATATGTCAACCTTTTAGTTCTTATTTGAAAATTCTAATAACCATGACGATGGGAAATATTGATGGTAAAATATATGGTAATGCAAAAGTATTGGTCAATGTTTGAGGATTGTTGTTGAATGATTGTTTCATAAAATGATTATTGTTTTATACAAGATCAATATTGTTCTACAACTGATATCAATAATTATCAATGAATAGATAATGTAAAAGTTGTATATTTATACCACACGTTACTGTTGTTTTGAATGAAATTAATATTACGTAAATTAGTGAGAATTTTACCTTAAACGACAACAATTCTTATAACTATAATTGCTTTTCTCAAGAGAATCAAATGTGGACATTTTAAAGTATTATTTGAATACTGTTTATTACTTAATTGTTTATTTTGTTTTTGCAATTAACTTATTTATATTTTTTTAATAATTATGTTTTAAAAGCACTTACCCATCACAGGCATAGATTCCATAATGTTTTCCTGACGAATGGTCCTGGCACACTTTACACGGAATGTCAACAAGAATTCGACCTGAAATCATTGAATACAAAGAGTATTACTATAAGTACATTTAAAAATGCAGAACAAGTTGAGACTTTGGGAGGATATCTAGGTATCGATGATTTCCCAATTTTTTTTTTTAAGTAAGTGTGTGATAACAGGAATTTCCTGTCTCTGATGAAATACCAAATTAAAAGCAGCTCGAGAAAGTTCGCATGCGTAATTTCAGAAATGGTCTCTTTACATATAAAATGTTTATTTATTAAAAAAAAACCCAAGAAGGTCTCAATGACCTATCGACAAAGTACATGAACTAATGATGGGGAAAGTTCAACATTTGAACATGCCTATCCAACAAAGAAGTAACCAACCCGGACATACTATTTATTTCCAGACACAGATGTAATTCAATGCGGATACTTCAAAACGAAAATTACAGATAAATATAACTTCAAGGTATTTTACAGATAATGCTTCAAAAGCATTGCTCAAAGCACAAGAACGTCCTTTCAAAGTTTCACGTTACTATGTGTACACGTTTAAATGATTTTGAAATCAAATTGGCAGATTTCCTTTTACCACAGTGGTTCCATGGGAATTTTATCGGAATGTTGCTTATGGCAAAACTTTGAAAAGAGAGACTCCACCTTGAATATGTAAGTCTCCCCAGGTAGTATATGGATAATTACAGGTGTAAACGAGCGTTCTGTCCAGGTAGCCCCAGGTCCTCCTCCCCTTTAAACCCCCATTCCCAACACCATTTGTTTTCCAAAGGTCAGAAGGGTTAGGGACGGGGTCAGCCATACAACAAATACACTGGACAAAACGGGCCCATTAATTTACACTGTTCGGCTGAAGAGGGGTGAACAGCGCTAAACAGAAGCTAAAAGATAGGGACAGACTTGCTTATGTAACCGTGTACTAAAGGCATCATTGCTACCGGAGACTACAGGGACTCAACAAGGTGTTAATATGGCCTTTAAGCCTCTCATATTTATCACATGTACTCTTACCTTTAATGATAATCATATTGTTAGGAGGGTATGATTGTTACTTCCATCTGTCTTATCTTATTTGCGTTCGGTTTGGTGTACATAAGTAAGTGTATGTACCTGGAGAAGGTGTTGTGTAGACCATGTTTATTTAGGATTAATATCGAATATCGTTGTACCAAAAGGAACACGATTATCATCAAGTCATTTAAATGAAGTAAAGAATGACTGGAAGACAGACTTTATATACATAAAGATAAACTTTGTTATTGCTTTTGAAATGAGCATATTTTGTGTAAATAAATTTACTTGAATGAAGGGGTGTAATCAAGAGGGAAGAATAATACAGAAATGAATTGAATAAATGCTAAAAAATTAATGAATGAAGGAACGAAAAAACGAATTAATAAAAGAATACATGTTGAGTTAACAGGGTAATTAATAATCAACAGGGAGGTAAATGACTATTTAGGAGATATAATCACGTCTCCATTTACGGATTGTGGTAATCTCCCTCCCTTAACTATCTTCATCTCCGCTTCTCATTCCTCTCTCTTTCTCCCCTTCACCCATTCCCAGCTCAACATTCCCACTGATGTAAGAGGGGTGGTCAGTGATGATTCAATAGCCCGAGACATCTCAATCTCTATTACGATCTCTTTGTGTAAATAGACGGTGCCCCGCTACCAACTACCCCCTTTAACAACCAGCGCTTATACGTCCCGTAATACGACTGGCAAGTTAATGAGGGTGATGTATTAATATCCCAAAGAGATAGGTCCCGAGCAGTAGCCACTAGGACTATCAATGTGATATAAAACAGAGGAGGAGTTGGAGGGGTGACAGTTTCCCCTCCACCCTCACTAACAACGCTGGTATGACCCCTCGCCATGTCATCCTTCTTTGTAGTTGTAGTTTTATTCGGAGATGGCTGGAGAATGTGTATGGGAACTAAGTTCGTGTGTGTTGTTAAAGGGACAGTAGAAGTGAGGTATATGTGCATTGGGATGGAACTCGAAGGTGTGCATTTACATGTACGTTGTTGGCGCATGGTTAAAACACGTCCATTTGAACATACAGCTTATGATTTTATGTTTTGACATTAAGGTACAAATGTCTAAAAAGAAATAGCTTGGAGCTACTTTATCAATTATCTGTTTACGATACTGAGAAAACGATGTATACATGTATGTGTGTTACACCTGTGTATTTAAAAGAAATTAAGGGGTACATATGTTATAGATATGTTAATATACTTTCCAGGGTGGTAGAACATTTTTAAAAAAAATGATTTTTTGATGAGTGTGTTACAATATGTAAAATAATTTGTTTAGAAAAGTCTATGATATATTTCTAGCATATGAACTATTAACTAAATAATTCCATTATGAGGTCGTTTATATCTGATGCTGTAAAAATAACATTAACATTTAAATGTATAGAAAATAGAGGATTTACAAATCATAATTGGACTTTGGTCAAGTCAAAATAAAAAAGCGTGAAGAAAAGTTGCTCTTTGGGAGTTAGTCCTTATCAACAATGCAGTATGCATTTGGGTTTACTTGTAAACTGTTTATATGTGTGTTAAGTTATATTATAATAATAAAAAAACAAAGAAAACAGAATGGCAGTTTAAACGGTGTGAACATTTGTTAAAACTTGTTGATATGTGACGTTTTAGGAAGTTCAATAGATATTTTAACGTACATGTTATTATAACTTTGTTGCTTTTCTTGATAGTATATTTTAATTAAGATTTTAATATTTTTATTGAAAATAATATTGTAAGGCACATTGATATATATATTTAACACTTATTAATGTATGTTGGTATTCATAAATTATGCCTCAGGAAAAAGTTGAATTTTGCAATGGAGAAGAACACATTGTTCTCATACTCTATATTTATATATCAGTAATAAATGAAATGAATCGATTTCCATTATAGCTACAAATAATAAACAGTTTTAGAAGATGAAACGTATTGTATTAAAAGAAAACCTAAAATCAAATATTTTGACAAAACAAAATATCTTAATAAAAACAACAATATCAATGCTTCAAAGATCAACCATCGGATGGATAAAGGTTAATCAAAGAACATAAAACATATTCAAGCATTCTAGCAAATCTATTTACAATGTACCCACACGTATGTATATTGCACCTTTGTGTCATTTTCTCTGATCGATATTGCAGAAACAACAAGCTTGATTTCACTTTAGTATCTGGTATTGACTGTCCAGAACAATCACATCGAGATTCGCGAACATCCGAATTGAAATAAAAGGTGCCTTGTGTAGTTCGCTAGATACACTAATGCGCAAACAAGAAAATCAAAGATTCCGGCCTTTGCAAACGGTCCCCAACATTCACGTGTTAACTTGTCGCATCCAAGTCAACAGGGTAGCAATTAAAAATCGATATCCATACAAACAGAGCACTCTCATTGTCACGCTGCCGGCAATTATCCTTTAAGCATTGTCTTTCGAACGCTCTTCTGGTAAAGATATGCCAATATCCGACGTTTGCTGTGTTTATTGATGTTTTAGACAAACATGTATTAAGATAGAGTGCGAAATGATAGAATATGGCTTTTTAACAAGATATTATTGTTCTCAAGTCAGAGAAGCGGTTGTCAAAGGGTTTGATAGAAGTTCTGCAAATGAGTATAGCAAATAACTGCTGTGACTTAGATTCAGTTCACTTCTCTGTCAATAGAAGGGCTATTATAAAGCCAGATGGGACTCAAAGCAGTCACGATGATAATTATACCGTGTGTTTTATTAGCAAACATGAGTAAAACGCTCAACAAGATGAATAAAACATCGCTGAAGGAAAAGGCGTATGCAGAAGTTTCACACCAGCAGTAACACTTGTTTTGAAATGAACGCGTTTTTTCTATGGTAAGATCTTATTGTAAATATATCCTTATAAATTGATATGATAATCAAAATCGTTGATATTATAGTTTTTAAACAATCATATTGACTGCTCGTACTTCCATGTGATTTTATATATCTATTAAGAGTATGAGAAAACTCAAAAACCGTATACTATTTTTAAAGATAAAAACTGTATGAAATAATCATTATTATAATTGCTATGTCTACGTTGATGAAAATTGTGTTGTTGTATATATGTTAAAACGTATAAAGGTTTACAGAAAGCGCAGGGGTAATATAATCTATTTGATAGCACTACAAACAGAAAAGAATGTGTATGTACATATCCAGATACAAATTAATGAAAAATACCATTATTTTGTAATCATGACAGATTAAATAACATATTTATATCACCTTATTCACAATACAACTACCATAAAGTAAAGTTCATATTTAAATAAAGTAAAATAGTATCACCTACATCATAAAATACGTGCAAAAGAATGAGAAGTTTATTAGAAACATATACAACAACTCTGGCGTCGTTGCTAAGTTACATAAATATCTTATTTAATAACCGTGATATCAAGCATTCTGGAAAACATTTTATTAACTTTTTAATGAGGAACCTTTTACCGAACTACCAACCATCATAAAGCGACAGACATTAATAACGTCATATCACGTACATGCATGTGCAATATCAACCGTAATACCCCATCCTTTATCGGCTAATCCACGCTGATTTGCCTCACACGTGACGCTGCTACGATGTAGGTATCGTTAGAGGTATGTTAGACAACCGTCTTTGACAATCAACTTCTGTCATTGCGAATTTTCCCCACGTGGGGATTGAGGATGAAATTAACTTGCTCCGGAATCAATTGAGAGTGGTCCCAGAGAAAGAGTAAAGAGTTGATTACAAGATTATATGAATGCTGAAATGATTAAGTAAGTCAGGTCCCAACTGTGACACTTTGCAATCAATGACGAAGCCGAATAGATCTATAAGCCGTAAATCCACCAGATACTTGAGTTTTCTAAACACGATGGATGCTTTTCGTTTTTATAGCCACTAATCTCACACCCCCGTCTTGACGGAGTGTAATCAAAGCTGGTAATAAATGGAAGTCCTTGCCTATATGCCTTCTCTTCCGAAGTTTAATATATCGTGAACGTGTAATAAATTGTTTACCTTTTCAGAATGTTATTGAAGTTTTGTATCTGATTTCATATTAATGGCTTTTAATCACGTTTTGAAATACTGCTTGCACTTTGATGAGAATATTACATGGAAATGATTTTACCTTTAAGCATTATTCAATACACTGAATGCATTTGTGTCAATAATTTCATGTGTGTTTTAAATATTGGATTTATCATGATGTACATTTTAAATTAATACTTATAATATTAGTCAATTTATCTCAACTTGGAAATTTCCGTAATATTTGCATTTGATGAGATAATGGTATCATCTATTTTTTTAAAAGTTGGTTTAAAAGGGGAATGAATGTTACAGAAATATTATAACGACTTTAAACGATAGTAACTAAACTGCATTTAACTAAGCATATCCGACGTCATGGCAAATTTTACGCATAGTTATTTGATATATTTATCCAAAACATACAATATGTATACACACAATTACCACTGCATAGTAGGTATTAAGATATTAAACAAGATACTATTTTTCAAATATACATACCAAGCTTATTTCACATGTATATGTATTTGTTATTAATTATTTTATATGTATATTATTTAAGGTGTCTTTACAGCCTGGCAATTTCATTAATTTTTTATTGGTTATTTCTGTTGTATGCCAGAAAGGCGTAATGATGTGTCATTTATGTGAAATGTTGAAACAACAAAAGCAAATTATACAATAATAATCTTGTTTATTTACAAAGAAAAGATAATGTAGTCAAATGAATAGTCAAATGTGTCGCCGGTTTGTTAATATTTGAAAATCATATGTAAATATGTTAGTTAAAACAAACACCATGAAAATGATTCAAATACAACCAAACATGCATAAGTCTTTCACAACTCTATAAATAGCATAGCATATAATAACGAAGGTCGTAGGATAGATCCCTACCAACAGTTGTAACTGATATGCCATGATGTAAACATCGTTTTAATTTTTAAATAATATATACTCCTTTCAAATGTTTTTAGATTTTCAAATAATGTAAATTGAAACCAAACAGTTTATCTCAGAAATATATATTCCTCAGTTTTATTAAACATGTTTGTTACACCACTTCAGTGAATTGAATGAAAGATTATATTTAAAATTTAAACAAAATAGTTACTGTTATCCTTAATTCCTTTATTATATGAAAATCGTGTGAAATATGACTTGTAAAATATCAATACATATAGTTCATACTATAATTTATTCTTTTACAATACAATTGTCATGATATGAAAACTGACAATATAAGTAGTTTCATATGTTATGTTATGAACCTCTTTAAAATACGTATACATTTAGTATTTCCGAGTATTATATTTTTGCTAGTGAAAAATTGTGACTTGTCATTTGTTTGGCATGCCTTGCCTAATGCTAGAAAATCCCTTTTCGGATTCGAACCCGCCTGAATTTCGTTGTCTCAGCCCCATAAAGCCTAAACTGTGTGTTTATGTATAAAGCTGCGTTGCTGTCGTCTTGTGATGTGTTTAGTCGAGCTGTATGACAAGTCAGTCGTAGGAATGTCCAGACGGTACCGCGTCAAGTGGGAAAAGGATGCCCCTTCCTGGCAGAAGGTCCCCGTGGGATGAACAATGTTTTTCTCATAAGGAACTGTCAAATATTAGCCAGATCTTCAAGCGATCTTAAGCAAGTAAAGTTAGAGCTCGTTTGGCTTGAGGATCAAATCGGCTTCTCATTGAGACGGGCTGACCACGCACCTTGATCTAACACACAACATTTGGCACTTGTATCAAAAGCTTAAGGACACTTGTAGCTGTGGATTTGGGGCCCAGTGCCCGCTAAGATTAAACCTCGATTCTTTATTGTCGGTCACTTCAAGTCGCCGGATCGACAACAAGGTTAAGAACGATTAACTTGGAGGTTAGGGTATTTCCTGTTATTATAGTATTATTTTCGAAATCTTCGCAAAAAATATTTCAATAACAGTGACAAACCTTCCAAAATGGTTAAGAATATTTTAGGATTACATTGACTCATAATAGTGTTTAACATATAAAATTAATTAAACAAAATATTAGTAATGCTAATGTCTATAGCTTAGTAATATCCAGATATTGATATGATTTAATGCCAATAAAACATTAATTGTTCTTCAGATAAATACATTGCAATTTACCTCTTAATTCATATTGAACAGAAACATACGTTTGATCAGAATAGCTTCAAGAGTTACCATTATTTATAAATTCGAAATAATTATTAAGCTATACTAAACACGATCAGATAACGCCAATAAAAATTTTTAATAATATTTTCAATACATCATTCAAAACGATGTTCCACATAAATCCACAACAACAATAACTTGATACATAGCTCTTCAGAATCACCATATCGCACGAATCCCTTTAGATTCCAATGACTTATTTATCACTCTGGGCCCCCTAACCAGCGTCTGCTTGTCCCTGACCCCCCGTCCCTCCTTCTTGTTCCTCCCCAGGAACCCAGCGACAAGTCAACTCCTCCCATACATCAACGGAAATGTGCCTTTCGTGCATTTACCAAATAAGCGAGAGTCAATAATTACGCCTATACATTATTCAGGAGTCATTTTAGAGACAGCAGACGGAAGATTTGCAATAGACATAAACTACCGACCAGCCCTTATGATCATCCTTGTAACTAGCTTATACCTACAACGGAGGAATCTTCAGTAGGCCTTGTCGTAAATATAAATACTAATACCAAAGCATAGACATAATGTGTTGGCTTCAGAAAGTAATTACCTAAGCACACTGTACATTATCCCTCCAAATATTAACTTAAGCACAGTAAAGTTGTTTATGAGGCTATTGTAAATTTAATCATGTTGTAATTTTACTTTATTTTCGATTAAAGGGTTAAAGGAATTTATACCTGTCTCTCTTATGTTTTAACACGTCTCGCTTTAAATCGTTTTAATTTATTGACTTTACTAAAACATATTGGGTTACCTTAAATTTAATTTTTGTCATTTTCCTTTTTCACAGTGAACTATATTATAATAATTTTAAAAACATATTCTGATATAGAAGGAAAATAACAATGCCTAATAACAGATATTTACATGTTCACATGGACACTAGCAGTTTGAAGAAATGACAAAAAAGTTTTGAGTTTACGTCCCAAATCTGATGTTGTAAACTCCAGGATCAACGCGGTTGTACAGTATGATAAATATACGGAAGTGATTCATTACATAGCTTATAACGCCTTGCCTGTGAATAAAGCTGTTATCTCTACACACAAGAATTAACACTCAACACTTACTCGAGGTTCCCGAGGGTCGATTCATCTTAATCCACACTCCTCTATCCCCCGATGCAGTCGACTCGATGGAACTTAGACTCTGTGAGATAAATCCAGTTTTGACCTGAAGGTGGCCAGCCAATGAAATCACGACGTCACAGGAGAAGACCCATGCACCATTTGGCGCTTCCCTCACTAGATTTCCACTGCTGGTGACAAGTCAACCTATATGATCACTTACTCACGACCAGCCAACCTTCGCATCCGCTGATTGGCTGCAACTAACAATGGGCTTCATGCTTAGAGCGTTGGGATAAAGCCGTGGCGTTTGGTAGGCTGGGACTTAGCTGTTTAGTTGAAAAGTGGAGAGAATCATGTCACTTGTATTGGAATTCGTCAAAAGGTTACCCCTCCCAGCTACCTAGACACAATTAGTGCTACAGAACTGATCTCAGCTAGACTGATGATAATAGCAGTGGTAATGTAACATCTCCCTGTCGTCTCCCAGTCTCCAGTCTCTTAAACTGATAGCGCTTCTCTACATGTGGCCTCCTTCTCTTATGAAACTGTCCTGAACTCAAGAAGAAAATGTAGTACATATATCACTGTATGATTAACGATATATGATTTATCTAAGGAACAAAACTTCGAAAGGTTCCTAGAGGTATACAACCCTCGTTTAATATGAATCGGAACTCAATGCTCATATGAATTAGTTTCTCTTAAAATTAGGAATATTTAAACATTTCTGATAAAAGAGATCGATGGAATAAGTTATCATATTCCAATAAAGCTATTTCAATTTGATAACTTTTTAATTTTGGAAAATAGTTTTTCAATAAATTTTATTACAATTATAAACGTTTACAACATATAACACACGCTTTCAAATAAACACCATGGTGCCAATCTGTTTTTGTTATAAACATACATGTACACGTGAAGCTGAATAAAGTGGAAAAGATGTTCAAATAAATTAATTCCAACTTTTCAAATGTTGATCTTGACTACTGGTTTGTTTTGTGATCTGGACGACGTGCTTATATAATAAAACAAAGTGATAATTGAACTTGATATCGTTTGTATGAATTGACAGTTCTATTAGCTGTGTATTAAGTGCAATCGATATATGAACCTTTGTTGGTACACTGGTACTATAATAACTACACGTGTTCAGAGATCTTCATCAGATTGGCATCTGTTATCTTAGTACATCTATACATTCAATCAACGACACGAATTACACTTGTTTGCAAACATTCATGTATGTCCAAACTAAAGGTTCTAACGTTAGAGGGGCAGTAGCGCGTTTTTTTCGTTGATGAAATATATTTGAAAAATAATGTCACCAATTATAGTAAAACACCTTTCTCTCTTCGAAAAAAATCAAGTTAAAAATGAATGTCTATGGATCGGTAATGTATTTGAATCGTTTTTGTAATTCGAAATAATAAAATGTGTTCACCTTGAAATGGCCGCCATGCATTTTTTTAATTATTTTTACGCAACACCGTTATTACCACTACGGATAATTGGTTTGTGCAATAAGATGTTTTACCTAAAGTAAATATAAATGACATTAACTATGATTATAAATGGGAAAGTTGAAAAAATAAAATTTGTAAAAAAAACGTGCTACAGCCCCTTTAAAACTAAGAAATTGATCTAATTTGAACCTGCCTTATGTCATGCATGAGGCCGTCTTTATATTTGAATAAATAGTTTGAAAAGTGAGATATTTTAACAAAATTATAGTCACATTGAACATGTGTTATCTGAAATTACGTCCTTTCAATAATCTTGGTGATTTTATAAGTTCAACCTGATATGAATAAACTTTTTTCTGTTGGAATAAAATATGAAAAGGTATTAGGAAGATAACTTTAACTTATTGTAGCCATTTGCCGTTTACAATGAGTTATTGTAAACTGAAATCGGGACAAAACGTACGGATCACATTTTCTTTACATTATATGTATGCATTGATTCTAACAAATAATATAATCACATTCTTTTTAAAATTGTTAAATTCACTTTTATCATGATAAAAGGAAAATAAAAAATGTTGAGCAATTTGAATAAATGCTAAACGAGAACTGATGTTTTTCACAGGTGCAAACTCAACGCATTGTACAAGGAGATAAGCTCTCTAGTTCACAGGAGAGAAAATCACGGCAAGAACAATATGTAATAACATGACAACAAAGTAAGTCAATTTAATGCAAACAGAATGCCTACCTTTAGTGTGATACCTGAGAAGACAAGAATGGAAGGGGGACCTTTCTTCTCGGAGCAAAGGAGGCACATGGGTCTCCCAATGTTTGCTTACTGTTGCTTTGCGAGTTTCATTTCAATCGGATGGCACGATTCATGTTCAATGATATACCAAAACCAAACAAAACTATGCCTACCCCGGTGTCACTGTGTGATAGTCCCGATTTGCCTTCTTTAATCAGATTTTCAAAGTTGACATTGATAGGGTGATTTTTAGCACATCGACAGCCACTCTATTCTAAAATGTTGTGAGTGGTATATGCCTCATATTGACATACATTCACTTAGTCTACAGCAACCGGGTAGGATTTACGTATTAACACAAAGCCCTAATACCTAAAGCCAAAAACAAAATATGAATTTTACTTTACTATTTGGACATGTTTGCAAAACGTATTTTCTCTGTCAAACTTCTAAAAGGTTTACGAATAGTTGACATTCCAAAATAATACACAAATGCAAGTGTTTTTTTTTTAATGTATAGGTTTATTTATTGACAATAAGAACTATGCCATTTATATTGCGCTGTCTCCATGCGATGAACGATACGCTCAAAGCGCAAGACCCAAAAAGGTATAGCAGAATCGATTGAGTTTTTCACAAGGTTGTTTTTGCATATTTAGCAGTTTTCTGTCATCTCAAGTTTTGGTTGGTTTATAATGAAAAATAGCTTCGTTCCATTAAATTGAAATTTCAACTTGTGTAGTCTGTGTGTGCGTTTAAAACTAAGGTGTAAGTTTTATAATGTTTAACAGAAATATTCTAACAAAGTGAATTTAAACGAATACATTTAAATACCTTTAACGATTGATGTTACAAAAAGTATTGCTTAGTTTATTAAGCGCAATAGCAATACTTGTTGAATGTATGAACAATTAGTTGTCACTCATGTGTGAAGAAAATTTATGAATTTATTTTAAGTATTTTAATCTCCAGTCTTTTATTCACATGCGCCATGTAAAGTTACTGACAGGAAAGTAATGAGGAAAACACCTGTTTCGCATACATTAATTATATTACGAATCGAGTTTTGTCAGAAGGCATGTGATTATTTAACGCATGTTGAGAGAAGGGCATAACATTGTAATAATTAAATTCTAAGTCAGTTAACACTGGGTTCTTTCAACAGTTTTCACATAAAATATTGCAGTTAATATTTCATAAAATTGTATTACATGAAAAAATGCTTAATTCTTGTTAAAAAAAACCCCAATCAAATCAAATGAATTAGTTGAAGAATTGATGAGTTAAATGATAAGATCAAATAATTGCTTATCATTATGTCACTTAATACAAACAAACATATCATTTTTAATTGCTTAATGAAATGGCGAAATGTTTTCTTATTGGTAAGGTAATTTAATAAAAATGTGTTTTAGTTTTGAATTTTAATGCTGTTAAAATAGTTATAAAAACATAATATAAATTTAAAATGTCGTTACGGAATACACATATTGTATCAACGTCAATTGAAATCAAATGCAATGTGTCGTTAAGAATTACATACACACATGTAATATCAATGTCATTGTGTATTGCAAAATATACGTCTATTCAAGACAATGTCGGACGCCACAATGATAACAAACGGGTTGTAATATTTTAAAGTGAGGCGAGTTGATTTGGGTTACCGTTGTACCTAGGAGTATTTCCCTTACATCTTTAGTGGTGTCATTGCAGGGTGAGCATTACATTGCAGTGGAACCTGCGAGCATTGTTGGGAACAAGCGAACCATGGTTGGCTAATGCACTGAATTTCCGTGTAACATTGCATCCAAACCTTACACATTGCAAAGCCTTTGGTGAGATTCAAACTCCGAACCGCTTGTCCGGTAGCAGACAGCGCACATAGCTCATAGCTCACCCGTTCGATAACCGTAATCGCCATACCATTAACATCCATACATAGTCATTTAAATTCTGTAGTTCCAGGAATAACGATTATTCCTGTTTATTCTAATTGAATCATTGGTAACACTGATGTATAATCATTGTTTATTCAGTATTAAGGCCATATGCCGAAGTAAAAAAAAATCAACGAAAATAATCATTATTGTGATACTAATCGTGTCTTTCAAATTTATGTTATATACTCCTGTATCAAAATCAACAATGTCAACACCAAAAAGTTCAAAATTTTAAAACCTGCCAAAAAACACAAAATCATAAGAAAGATAAATCGTGACTAAGTTTACATAACACGGACATGGAATTGGTAAGCGACTCCTGTTTGCGCCAGCCCTTCAACGTTTTTCCTACATATATAAATGGCAGAAATTCTGCAAAAATGCCAAACTCTAGATTATAGAACTGTTTGAGAGGCATTTTAGAAGTTGGTGTTATGAAGAAGACAAGGATATATATGGATGAACACTTGTAATTATAAATACAGAAAATGAGTATCAATATATTTATCCTTGTCTTCTTAGATTATAGAACATGAATAACAAAGAAAGGTTATTACATTATTTTATGTTGAAATAAATAAGTACAGACAAAAAGTTAAAACGGTTTACATGGTGCAATTGGACAACCGTTTTTCTTTTGCTTATTGTGATTTTTAAGTAAATGATTCAAATATGTAGAATGATTTCTATATATAAAAAAATCGATATCCGTGTAATCAGTTATATACACATCGTTTAATTGAAAACATACCATGTATTCACAAAATATCATAATTTTCTCCTTTTAGTAAGTCGTGTTCCTGTTAATGTTTTACAAAGTTTTTCCAATTAAAGAGCACATGCGTTTCTGACTACATATCTTGTAAATTTAGAGATACATAAGAAGTAGAAACGAACTTATAAAAAACAATAATATCAAGTTTATTTATGAATACGCCAAAGACCACTTACAGAATAGAATATACGTTTTTTCATACACACAGTCTTTGACTTTGTTTGAAATAGATACTACATTTACTACATACGTTCCATTTCCTCTTGAATGCATGGGCAGGTCCATACATTTACATATACGACACACTTAGTCATGGTGTGAATGTCATAATTGTCAGACTGTGAAATAGTATCATACATTGTATATTAATGTTAAATCGAATAGAAGCGCATTTATTCTGCATCAGTGTTTTTCTACTTCCAATCTGTGTGCTTCCAGTCTGTTACGAACCAATGACCAGTGATATAATATGCATGATTTTCAGACCGCCAATATCTGCTTGGTTGACTTTAATCAACTCCCAGGTGACATTCTACTGCTATAGATATTCTATCAGCATAAACAAGTCATTAACTCTCCTAGATTACAAATGTATACAGATATGCTAATCCAATATGTTCATTCATTTCTCTGGAAGTAACTTATTTTATTATATGACGAGCAGTGAAATACTGGGATTTATCAGTGAAATAAACTGTCTATCAGACTTCAGTGAAAATAACTTATATTTTCACTGCGAACGGTGACTGATATAATTTGACGTCATAAAACAATGGTCTCGCGTGGCGATTTGGCTTATGACGTCACAGTGTTACTGTGGTGACGGACTGTTCCTTGCGGCCGCTTGGCGTGAAAACGACCGTTTTCGGACGCAATTACATGGATAATATCATATAATAAATAGAATATCCGTCAATTCTTGACAGATACCATGTTTATCTCATCTCGTGAGGTAGAAAAGTTATATATTTTCACTCGTGGCTGCGCCACTCGTGAAAATATAACCTTTCTTCCTCACTCGATGAGATAAACATGGTATTAGTCAAGAGAATCTGCTGATCACATTTGAACTATATTGAGAGATATTTTGCAAACTGGTGAGATGAGCGGTTCTTAAAATTTACATTTTCTATCAAGAATACTTACAATAAAGAAGTTGTTAATCCTCAGAACTTGTTTTCTTTGATGGAAGTTCTCTAATGTTTATAGGTTTTGAAAATCATTTTCTATGTTAAATATCGACATATCCTTAACACACGGAAAGGGGACTATTTTAAAGAATTTCCCCAATGTTTCTTCTTAGAAACTCATTTAGAAAAATACACTGTAAACAATGGCCCTAAACATACTATGACTAACATGCCCAGTATCTAAATGTTAAATTAGTATGTGTTAATCCTATGAGGATGTCCAATAGACTTTCAGGATAACTCGTGTAAGGCAACCAATAAACATTTTGGTACTTTTAAGGGCACTATAAACGGTTGGACTAGTTAGTATTAATGGGAATTAAATTGTAAGTAGGTGTTGTGCGTGAGTTGACAGATTAGAGTGGGTTTCAATTCTCCTACACTAAAATAATTAATTACCATGTTTTGCTTCAAAGACCTTCATTTCGAGAGATTGTACTGTTAAACACAATATTGCTTCAAAATAGCATTTTGAAAAAAAAGACAAACGGAAATTTTTAAATCGGACAATTAGGCAAATAATTACCTCGTAAACATTTAAAATTGCTCTGATAAACAGAGATTTTCATGTAACAACAGTTTCTCATGAGAGAAATGGTTGAGCTTGACTTCTAACGCAAAACTTTTAACTGCAGGAGAAACGTTGAAACGTTGCAATTACGTTTGAAGAAAAGTATTTTAATGTCAATGATGAAGTATTGAAGATGTTTTGTTTTTATTTTTTTTTCACATCAAAAGCAGTAAAATTCGTCAATTTGTCATAAGTCAGGTAATGTCATAATTTAAACGCAACAGAAACATATTCAACGAGTCCTCAAATCATAGTTTAATAGAAATGATTTGTATATTTACAAAAGAGAATACCTTTAACCTTCATATGTGGTAGATTTTAGTTGTTCATTGTATAAGATTAGAAACATTTATTCATAGGTAAACTACAAATACAAATAAATCTGTGTAGATATTTAACAACATAAATCATAAATTGCTAAAATAAATCGTTCTATGTTTTCATAAACATAATTTTCTTGATCTTTTTTGATACTTTCTGACTGCAGTTAACGTTTGCACTGATGGAACATCTTTATAACATATTCATCAATACATCACACAAAGATCAGTATGCAAAAGCAGTTTACTGTTGTTTGCATATATCCTGTTTCTACAGCTAGATATATCATGAAGGTTGGCAGATCTTAAATCTCCTTCTAGTATCAGAGGATAAAATGCAAATTGTAACGAAAAGCAAAATATTTTCGCAAATTGACAAATTGTAAACAACACAGAGGTCAGGCTTGCCTAATATCCATACACAAGATGGGCTTCATTCGTTCTTTGATGTATGCCACGAATAAGTAAGTTTAATCGTAACAGAGAGATTGATGCATCTTGCATTGTGTGGAGGAACCAACGTCTCTGTCATCTGATCACCAGCTAATGCACACAAACATGTGGAATTTGAAAAAAAATGTAAGAGGGTGATGGGGGTAGTAAACTGCCAGGCAAAAGAAAGTACTCACCTCAGTTGATTTTATCATATGTATAATTTTCAATTACAAATATCTCAGGTTTTCGATATCTTTATCAAGAACTGAAAAGTACAGGTGTTTAGTCAGCAGTTAAGGTATACTTGTTTCTTAATTTGTGTAAAAACCCTGAAACTTTAAATTTCTTCAAGAATTATTTTTGATGAAACACAAAATATTGACATATAAGACGTATTCTATTTGAAATTAATAGATGTGCCTGATTCTGCACACATTTACAACATTTTAAAGATTGTAGGGGTCATGTTGGTGTAAATTCAATTTCTTACCCGTCTTCATTAAACACGATATGTTAACTAACAATTACCCACAGTCACCAATTAATTCATTCAAACTACTGCAGATCAGTATTGTATCGTGCCAAATGTGAGTACTTTATTTTGGCTAGCAGTTCAGAAGGTAATGGGGATAGGTATAAGGGTGGGACGCAGTTATAGGGATAGGGAGATAGATAGATAGAGGAGAGATGAAACTTGAGGATTCAGTGAAAGAGAGAGGGTTAGGGATAAGGGGGGGGGAGAGAGAGAGAGAGAGAGAGAGAGAGAGAGAGAGAGAGAGAGAGAGAGAGAGAGAGAGAGAGAGAGAGAGAGAGAGAGAGAGAGAGAGAGAGAGAGAGAGAGAGAGAGAGAGAGAGAGAGAGAGAGAGAGAGAGAGAGAGAGAGAGAGAGAGAGAGAGAGAGAGAGAGAGAGTGTGCGGGGATTGGGGTGACACGTTGGGCAATTGTGGGCCAGGACGTCTCATTAAAAATCATCTCTTGAAGAAATGGACAGAGCAGGAGAAATAAAGAATAGCAGAGAAGTATGTATGTAGAGTGATGGAACATAAGAAATTCGTAGGGGAAGTGAATTAAGGATTTGGGTCTTATTGAATTGGTATGAGGATGAAAAAGGAAACGTTAAAAGAGAAAAACATAATATATTAAAGAAAAATATGTATCAAAAATATCTAATATACTTACGATAAGAAATCAGTTTTGACATGATACAGATGAACAAGAACGATGAAAGTTGGAAGGGACATCGCATATCGTAAACCATTGCTTTGCGCAGCCTTTTAGAACAGACGCTTATGTTATACATATATTGCGTTTTAAATGCATATATTTATACATATATTTGAAAGAAATATTCAAAACATTTGTTTCATGGGATAGTAGGGATGTGTTGCGATAACTCGAGAGAGGGGTCTGGTGTGGTTTAAGAACGAGGAGTGGGATGGACGGGCGAGGAAGGGAGGGTGGCAGGACGTAAGGACGAAGAGCGGAGGGCTGGAAGGTCGAGGGGGTGGGGTGGGGTGGGGTGGGGTGTGGGTGAAGCTGGGTGGAGTTGCAGCCTATATTCATGTCGTCCTAAACCTTATATTGTTAAGCCGTATGTAAGTGCAGACGATGCTCGACGACGTAACAATTGAAATAGAAGGCAATGCTTTACTGACAGCTTTCCAGGGTCCTTCGTCCTTTGATCTCAGGTGGCTTTTTATCTCAGGGTTAGTTTGAGGAGCTGGCTAGTTGTTACGAGCGTTGACTGGGACGAATGGTATGTGATGGGGTGGGGAGGAGACGACGTATCGTGGTGGGCTATTGTCGAGTTAGACTGTTTGTATACGGGTGGCGAAAGTCATCTCCCTTGCCTGAGACCAACAAAGCCATTCGCCGGATAGCCCGAGTTGTCAACGGTAACTGTTTATTATCTAGCTTTCCAGCTCCGGTTTCACCATTGCTAGTGAGACCCTTTGGATTTTCCTTGAGCAGTATGTGAAATTGATGCATAGTAAGCGGGTAATAGAGTTGCATACCGATGTATTGTTGGAGAGTTTGCATTTGTTTCCGCTGATTTGTCGCAAACGGTGTAAAGTCACGGAAAGCAAATAGCGGCAAAGGCTTACACCAGCTGTCTTGGAAGAGGAGTCCGCCCCGTACAATAGAAGCTTTGGGCTCGGGCGTTAGAAACTGTTGCCCAACAATCAGTGGGCTGGCACATGGTACGCCAAAATATCGCCGTCTTCTCCATAACGCACAGGATCCCGTATCTCCGTGTCTTTGATGAGCAGAGAAACCCGATACGAAGCATCACCAAGTCTTATTTTTCCTCAAAACACATTATCAATGTTTTGCCAGGACATTAAGCGAAAACGGCACGGAACTTGCAAGCACAGCCTATCATATTTAATGATAACAAACCCCAGTTTGCATCTGTTTAAGTACGGAGTATTCACCGAAGTGAAGTTATGGATAAAAAATATGTTTTTGGACTTCCAAAAAAATATCAACTTCACCAGTAAATGAAATAATGTGGGATAAAGTATTCAATCAAGTCTATAAAAATGAGTGCAGTTTACGAGTGAGTTATGTGAGCATAGTTATTATGATTTAATTTGTTAGCATCAATGCCATCACCGAAAAATACTGGAGGTGATTTGAATTTTCATTATCAGTCAAATATCCCTCTTAATCATATTGAATAAGAAAGTTATAACGATATAAAAACAAGCGAATGAGAAAAGTGTGAACTTGGAAATGGAACAATACATTGTTTATTCTATTTGCGAAAATAAAGTTTTAAAAGTATGAAGGCAAAACACAATCAAAGTGTGATTAGTTTGAATAGAGTTTATGAGAGACCTAAAGAGACATATGTTGAGACGAAAACGAAAACAACAATCCGACTTTTTGTTTTTAAAACAAAGGCGCAAAAAAGTTCTGATAGCATCGGCGGCAGGATGTTACCGGTGAGATACTATAATATAACATAACTTTGTGATGAAACACCATTTTGACGCAAATGGTCGGAGTCCATATTTAAAGTCATCTTTTCCAGGTGAACGTTATTCCACATGACTAACTTGTACAGGGTACATAATAGCATTGGCCACAGCTGGAGCTCCGTTGGTTCGTACACTGAGAGCAAAACGGCTGTACTAATTGATAACATTCAACGACTACCAACAAAGGTGCTACAGACCGATACCAGTAAAGTATCTCGGAAGACAGTATTTCAAAGCACCCCGGGATCAGGGACATCGTGATATCAATCAAGAGTAAACCAGGCTGGCACGTGTTGCGTTATGCTAATTAGGTACGATCGTAACAACTGGAGAGGAACGGTTTACTTCCAACAAATGTCAAGGATGAAATGGTGATTGATCGCCTCCCACCGCCAGTTGTCACCCTTACCCCTTAGTAAGGCCTTACTATCATGCTAGGCTAGCTACACATTTGAGTCCTTTTTTACAGTCTCGTGACCACTTCACTCTGACACCCGTACTACCGCACATACACAATGTAGCAAAATGTAGCCGTCCTTCCTCATATTTCCCCACTGACCTCACACACTTTCTTCACTCACTTTTACACACAGCCTCTCATGTCTCAACCCCTTTCTAAACCACCATAGCAATCACACGCATTGCCTCGTGTAGGCTATACTCTTCCTTTGCCTATCATATCCACCTTCTCTGACCCACCCTCTCCACACTCTGTATATACATTCTGTTCACAACTCCTTCCACGCCATTCCCCCCACTCTCTTCAGTACCCATGCTACTCTTCCCTACCCCTTTCATGTTTTACAACGTCGACCTTCGCCGATTACTCTGGTCTCATACTAAAAATCCTCTCCCCCTCTGGCCCACTTCCTGTCTACACTCTCTATATATTTATGTTCACAACCCACTCCACATCAATCCTACATCACCTACTCTCCTCACCACCACTATACTCTTTCCCTGCCTCTTTCATGTATTACAAACTTCATCGCTTACACACCGACCCCATTACCCACCTGTACCTAAGGCGCTTTAGCAGATAATGTTTTCTCAAATTTGCCATTTATTATTAAAGTTTATGAATATATTGTTACGTTAATGGGTTAAGCATCTCATTTCACGAACAGATAATCCGTATCCATAGAAAACGGTTATCCCTATTGGAAGAAAACGGTGGGACAGTGGTGTGGAACTCTTCAGTGTGAGCGGTAGATTTATAGGTACCATGCGAATTTGAGAGTTCAGACAGTAAGATGGTTGACCATTCCATCATTGTACCATATGTAAAACTCTTCTCTGAGTGTTTAGGTATCGCTACATCAGTCAGATTACTTGAACTAAATTCGAGTGGCCATTTAAATGTCAATACTTAAAAATGGTCGTTCGATGGGAAATGGACTCGTACGGCCAACCGTACCATGTACATTCGTTTTAGAACTCTTTTTTTTATTGATTCAGGAGTATTATTTAGCCTTTGTAAATACATATTTATGTTTTTGAGTGAACACTTTATTTTAGTAAGAAAATCGTGCTACAGCCCCTTTAAACACTGCACCTCCTTTCAGTACCCCTCCCACACTCATTATACGCACCTGCCTTCTACAGCCGACTTGCTCGCCTCTTCACCCACCCTTCTCCTTCGTGTTTACTACCTCGTTCCTATCAAATTGGGTAAACCACTCCTCCCCGACCCAGCCTATCCTTACCTCGCATACAGAGTTGATGCACTATCAAATCTCATATATTACCCTCAGCATAAGTTCTCCTTCCTCGTTATCAACCCAGATAATCAACCACTCTTTGCCGGGATATAAACAGGATTTTGTAAACAAGAAAAGACAGCACATTACGTAAGCAACAGATTCAATCATCAGTCGTCCCTAATATATTTAAGAGAATCACCATAAGTTATTTAGATTCAAAATCTTTAATGATAAAACTCACAATACCAATGATAGTAATAAGGTCACGAACAGGCGATTTTCATTTGTATCACCTGTCCTCTGGAACAATCTGCCCATGTCTCTCAAAGAATCACCTTCCATAGCATCATTCCAGTCCAACCTTAAAACTTTCCTATTCAAGAAGCACTACAATCTCTAAATGAACTCCTGTTGTAAATATATATATATATCACAGCGCCATGAGCAACCACTTGGTGATTTGATTTAAAGCGCTATACAAATGGACTTATTATTATTATTATGATTATCATTACATACACAGTGTCTAAAATGTTTAAAACAGAGAGTAGTTCTAATACTTAACAAGATCAATACAAAAATCTAACAACAGTTACATATAGATAAACTTCCTCATTACATATACCATTAAAATCCCCCGGGACTCCTTGACTTTGCTGCTCTACAGAAGGAAGAGTTACTCCAAATTCTACATGTACATATTGAAATAAACACCCCACGTTTTTTCACCAGCAAAAGTAAAAGTAACCATATGAAATAAGAGAGTCATGATCTAGCAGTTTAAGAAAGAAATACAATTCATTCAGATGTCGTTTCACTTCTTGTGGATATTTCTATTGTAAAACTTTGGAATTTTGGTCTCCAAAACATGTCACGTTATACTGAGAAATGAAAGTGAATATTGGTTGCTGTAATGTGAGTACATTCCATTCTTTCAAGTCAACTGGTCAAACTTTCAAAATCACAAATTTTGAAAAAAGACAATTTCAATAAAAGTTTAAAGAGTTTAATTAACGGTTTTAACTGGAAAAATTAAATATGCATTAGAAAGTCGAATGTTATTGTATTTTTACCAAAAGTTGTCAATAATTGTTGAAAAATGGATCATGACATTTCACCAACCAGTTACTTCCTTATTTTGCAAAATAAAATATGTTTTGATGTGTGAAAGTCAACTTGGTAACAAAATATTGTTTTTGATTTCTGAAACCTCAGGTAGTTCAAGCACAAAGTCAATATATAATTGTGATAAAAAATCAGTATCATTACAATTTCAGTCCTCATGTCTTAAACTGTTACTTGAGTCTTGTTTCTTTGAAGAAATCTGTCACAAAATCTCATTTTCCTATGTAGAGAGTGACTAATTCACTCAGATTATCGTTACGCTCACATATATAGCATCACATTTCAGTTTTGAATATTGGGGGTGCTTAACTTTTTTCCATATGTATAATATATCACATGTACGCTCGAGCGTGTTCAATTGATTCACCTTGTCGCGCAACTACATTCAGTCAAATGATAGCTACATTCGTTTGAATGACCTCACAGACCGAGAACACATTGTTCATACACCGTGGTAATAACAAAAGTTAACAGATCAAATGAACATCTGTGTCCATAGTAAGAATTTGAATAACATCTGATTTTATAATGAATAGAGATGATGAAGCTCAGATAGAGATACATAACCTTCGACGCCGATCATAGGAATAAATCACTTTTATGACTTGCTGCTAATGTGTATAGAGGAATAACTCTATACTGTTAATGTAATTCCGTAAGCAGTGATACCCTGCGATAAAACAAAAACTAAAGGCTAATAGTTCCATTACATCGTAACAGAAAGAAGTACTATCGCATTTTTTGATATTATATTTATCATATAATCTCATGACTCATGCATTTACGTGTTTATGTGTGCAAAACTGAATGCAATTAATTTTTAATACTAAATATTTTGATCTAACACATGCACTAATTGTTTACAGGATTTGAAATGTTGGGATGTGTCCGTCACAGCTTAGTGTTAAACATATGTTGCATAAAATTAAAATGTAGTTGTAATTGTACGTAATTTGAACGTCTATTGATTTATTAAAATAATTTCGAATAATAAACATAGTTTAATGCGATTCGCATTACATCTATCTGTGTTCACTTACAAAAAGTATTAACAAATTTGAAGACAAGTTTGATGTTGGGTAAGTTCAGAGTTGACTCTTTATTTTGGTAATTTTATGGGACTTGTTCTCTTTCACCAACATGTAGACTTAAACATCTCATACTGATGTGTATCATGACTTCAAATCAGGAAATGCAATCCCTAAATAATTATTATATCCCGACGTTAGGGTTAAAAAGAGCCTAAAGTCCATAGTTAGACCATTTTCTTCCCACAGATTGCCGATCCTAACCTCTGTTCTACATGGCCTGAATTTTTAGACTTCAGCAAAAAAATGGGAACCTCATACTGTATCCCTACTTTTCAACCAATGAAAACTCATCTTTCAGCGGCCATCGTCGACCGAGTGATTTCAAAGATGTAGGCATTTGACTCTTAAGGACCTTGCTCATTAGCATATGTCCTTCGAATATGTCTGATGTAAATAACACAAATGAACTATTTTAGGTATTTGTCATTGATTTAGTCTTCATTATTTATCAGCATGTTTATGATCAATTGTCTTCACAAAATAAAAAAAAGCATATTTCGAGGAAAACAATTTAAACGAGAAAACGTTTATTTTATCATTATGACATTTCATTGACAAATGTCACTTCTACAACGCCGTCGCTGATTGCACAACTAGATGAAATTGCTACCAATCAGGACACTCCATTTATTTCAAGCGATGTAGAACAGAGGTTGGTATTGAAAATATCTAGGGAGTGGGAAGAGAATGTAGTTAGAATTGAAAACGTATAATATATATCCCCTTACTTGCTGTTCTGGTATTGCAAATGATTGGACAAATCTATTACGTGATTCAACTGATTATGTGGTAAATGACGTCAGTATCATTGTGATAGGAACATTGTTCTTCTCCAACCCCTGAAGAGCATTTGAAACGCAACATTTCTTGAGAACAACTTCTTTCTTCACCACTTAAACTTCCAGAGAGGAAAACAGCTAAAAGGAGTCAAATATTCAACCGGTATGGAGGATTATAACTAAGGTTCATCTTAAAGGGGCTGTAAATTCCCCATTAATACTGATAATTCATGTCATTTATATTTACTTTAGATGGTAAAACATCTTATTACACAAACCAATTATCCGTAGTAGTAATAACGACGTTGCGTATAAAGCAAACATTGCATGGCGGCCATTTTAATGTGAACACATTTTCAAATTACAACAATTATTCCCTTGGCTTTACCAAACCAAGTACACTCATTTTTTAAACTTGATTTTCCGAAGAGAGAAGGGTGTTATAGTATTGGTGACATTATTTTTCAAATACATTTTTCATCGACGTATTTGAGCGAAAAAACGTGCTACTGCCCCTTTAAAGGGAGACACTTCGGGCGAATTCTGACCGCCGCTAACGAGCCCATTACGTATTTGATTTTATGGCCAACACGGTCACGTGACTCAAACTGGGCTTCTGCCGAGCGAGCTCGTCAATGTCAAGGCGGGGGATTTCCCCTTTCGACACGCGATCGCTGATTGGCTGTTTCATCTCACTGCACACCGACATGTACACCTTGTCCTGAGTTTTTCACGCTTCTGATGTCGTATTTGAAGAGTAAATGTTTATACATTCTATAAATATTATTAGTAATGACAATATTTAACATCTTGAAACGAAATTAATAGAAATATTTTCAACTCGAAATTATTTGACAGGTTGTTGATACAATCTTTCGGAATCTACTTCTACATTAAAACTTCACATACGGGATTAATGTAAATGTAAGAACACGTATATATTACTTTAACGGCATGTATTTCAAGATGCCGTTAAAAGATGTCAAACAGGGTTACAGGTACACACACACATTTATCATTGCTAAACTGCATGTAATGTTCGTCCAGGATTGTGATTTCAACAAGTTTGTTACAATATTTCATAGAGAGTTACCAAGTTTCTGAATACCAATAAATAATAATATAATTTAAATGCTACTAAATGATTTCATAAAATGCATTAGAGAGGTGAAAATATCATGGTTACGACTCACATTTCATTCAACGTTTCTTTGTTGCTGTCACGTTTGATATCAGTGACAAAGTATATCCAAAAGTGTAAGAACATAAACATAAAAGGTTATTTTAATTCAAGTTTGTCGATCAAAATATTGTTTAGACCCCTATATGATGCAATGCAATGCAAACCATTTTCACTTGCTATATGAGTTTTATGAAATTTATTTCATGTATAAATGCATGAACTGGATTGGTCAACAACTGAACAAACTCACTGAATTTTACATTCAAATTGTTGCACTGTACTTGCACACATATACATTATGATTATTGTGTTCATAAATTTATAATCATTTAAACATGATGTATAAATGTGAACCATACATGCGTTGTTGATTGGCATTTACAAAAGTCATCTAGACTTGTTTTCCAATTCATTTCTTCTCATTGAATAAAATACAATTAAAAAACATTGTGATTATACACATTTATAGACAACGAACAAGATCGAATGAAATCATTTTTGTTACCAAACTTACTGTACATCTTGTAAATGAAAACGACACGGATCGGTAAATACGCTGATAGAATTTACTTGCCGCTCCATATACAAATGATCAGTTTCGCGTACCATATAGACGCTTCTTCAAGATCAAAGAGGGGAGAAGTGTTGTTACAGCAAATAAGTTTACGTAATTAAGCAGAACAAAGTCAAATAAGCTTAGTATAGGTGAGAAAAAGGGAGGAGCCTCGAGTGTAATTATTATGTTTTTACAGTTAACAAGTTTACTGGACCGGTTCTATTACACAACAACTGGCATCTCGGTGACCGGCATGTCAATAGACATGTTAATTGTCAAATGTTCGGTCTTGGTGACACAATGCTGATCATGACAACAAATACACATTAATGCGACATTCAGTCTAGATATTGTCAGCCAATCAAAGTTAGGAATATTTATTCGACCAATGGAATTTAGGAATAGGATGATAGTTTTGTATTTTGTTTGTTTGACACTCATTTGAATAAAACCATATCATTGGACGATTACTAACGGTCACTATCTCTGAACGCAGACGTAAAAACGTCAGTCCAATAACAATTAGGCAACTTAGGGTGTTATACGACGATGTGCATGGATTACCAAGCTCACAGGTTCGTTATTCTAATCACACATTGAAGATTGCTATTCGCATGCGAAATATTTGCAAAATAATCACAATTGTATTTTGGTTATATTTACAAAAATGATATAATTGGCCTGTTCGTCGTGTGTATGTTTTCTCTATACTTTCATATATGTATAAGACACTCGCATCCGTTGAGTATCGCGCTTGTACGGCAAGTAGTGGCGAGTAGGCCTCTGCGCAATGAAAACACCGCTGAGTAGAGGGAGCGCTGATTGAGATTTCCGCCTCGCTGTGAGCTAATTAATTAATGCCTTCCACAGCTAAATTCGCCGAAGTGTATACCTTTAAGTCCCGTTACGAGAGGTATTTTTTGACGTTGAAAGACATAATATCAATATCAATGTAATACAATTGCATCTTTTCCTTCCTGGATTTGATAATATACATTTATATCTATTTTGTGCATAAATAGGTGTCACCTAAATAATTAGTTTTAAAGGATAGATATGACATATGGTCACATTCGGATTAATAAAAATTGAATGTCAATTTGACAATTGCTCGATTTTAAATTTCTGTAATAGCCCCATAAATTACTTATATGTGGCTTTAAAAAAACCCCGCCTAATTTAGCCCCGGCGACCAGAATGAAAATCTGCGGGGGTGTGGTTCCTGACGGGATGACTCCTGTGACGTCACTGGAGTAATCTTATTATCGGCGATAGTCATAATTCAAAGTAATTTCGCAACATTTTGATTGTTAATTGCACTATCAAACCTTCAACAAAATAACTTAACTGTTCCATATATCGAATGTTTAGATATCCAACTAGATAATTCCGCAGATGACAACTACATAATTATTGCATAAACATGTGTTTTTGACGATTTAACACACCTCATAAATTCGTCTAGCGGCAGTGATTAATGAGTCTCCACGGAGCGGGTTGCAGACGACCCCTTGTCTATGGTTCACAGTAACGCCTCAATGATTGTCTTCAAACGGATCCCGGCGCTGATCGCGGCATTGTTAAAATGGGTATAATAAAATCGTCTTAATAATCAATTGCATGTGTATATTGTCTCGATTTTATGCTCAATTGATTCCGATCTATAATGTACGTAGAGGTAATAATCTGTCATTCTTGGGAAAAATGCATTTCAAGTGAACTTTAACAGAACAAAAGTGTGGAAGCGAGCAGGTATAACAAAGTATATGTAGTAGGCTAAATCTTTACTTGAGAGGGTAAAACAGCACTTTACTGCTAGTGGCCATTTTAGTGTGAACACCTTTTAATACTTCGATGATGAGAAATAGATTGTTGCTTAATCGATTCATAACATTTCGTTATAGAACTCTATTTATTGATTGAGGGGGAATGTTTTGCAGTTGGTAACATTTCTTATTTAGTGGGATCTCTTTACTTCCAATAGGAAACGACTACAGTTCCTTTAATTCAAATAAAAACCATAGGAGTAGATGTGTAAAGTTGGATGATAGTGGGCTATAGTCCTAGGTTTACAATTTCAGAGGTGTTTCCATTGTTTTCCACTATTCTATTTATTGTCAATCTATTCATTAAGGAATTGTGGTTGATGTAATCCTACCGTCTCAATATTCAACTAAAAACGCATGGTTATGTGACACTGTGGTTTTGATGTTTCCCTGGGAACTTACCATAGTGTATTATCTATAAGGTTGGCATCCTGTCTTTTCGTTTCCATATCAAATTAATAGATGTAAGTACAGTTTTGGTGATATGCTCCCAACAAATGACTCCCTTAAAGAGTCACTGTTCAAGTCTTGTTTCCATTGGAACCGCAAAAATAGTAATTTATAGGCCTAACCCTAAACAGACATTTATAGGAATCATGCGAAGTTTGATGAAAATTAACATGTACAGTTTGGGATACATGTATATGCTCATGACAAAGTTTCAAATCAAAACAACAGATTTTCCACGACAGCTGTATTGTTTTGTTAACAATTATTTCCTCTCCAGGGGCATACTTCCATAGAAGGAAGAAGAGACAAGTCACAGTATTCAGCTGACGGAGTTACTCGTCACCCGTACGTCTCCCATGTTGACCTGTGAGCTCCACCTCTATTACGCGAGGCGATGATGCTGATACAGCATTACGTCAGCACCACTGCAAGGAGAACAGTCTCCAGGCTCGCGATAAGAGGAAGTATTCATCAGACATTCCTCGCTTCCAATCGGGCGAAATGACGAGGTGTTGATTTTAGGGTTTGCCGGTCGAAAGCGTCTATGTCTGCTTGACTGTGTTGAACAAAAAAGAGCATTTTCTCCGAGCTGGTATTTGCATGTGTTGGGCGGATCCAAAAGTTATGCTTGAACACACGTGTCAATTACGAGACGGTGAAATAAGAAATGAGGATTTTCATCAAAGCATCTTTCCCTTGCAGGTGTTTCGTCCAGGCTTTGTGCAACAAATCACCACATTTAGTTGACTGTATTCTAGCCATTCATTCAGCTCGCCGTCTTGTAATGGGAAGTGAAGAGAGTCACGTTCGCTAACACGCAGTCACCAATCTAATCATCACTAATCGTCATGTCACGCTGGATTAAGGCGCATCTTACACCTGTAGCTCTGCCCTACTGAATACGTAGACTAAGCACTTCTTTATCAGATAAACTAACGTTTACCTGTTACATCGCGGGGGAGGAAGTTCATCTGGAAACGTGATGTCTATTTCCTTTAAGAAAAAACGAATAACTCCAGATGTGATAAAGTAATTAATTAAGGATCGCAATGGATTCTACTGTTAAATCAGCATACCTGTTTACGTATTTTCCAAAGAGTATGTTTTGCTGAAATTATCACATTTGTATGTTGGCATGTGCTTGTAAGCACTGCAATACTATATCGTCCCATGAGAACCACGTTGTTAGAGTGTTCTGCTCAGAGTACCTCTGGTGGTTTATTCTGTCTCCAAAGCAAGTTTCATGGCAGAAACTTAGAAGCTTAGAAAATGATTTTCTTTGTATTTTCTTGTAACTCTAGATATTTATTACAATTGCGCACATCCAAAGTGTTTTATGAATCAAAGTGTCAACAAATCCAATAGCAGCCTTTGATCACGTGACCTGGACATAGAACAGTTTGGAACTAATGATATCTTCAAAATTTATGGCTATTTTTTACACGCTTATTTCAGGTCAAATATTGAAAAATTGAAATGTAAATCCCCCTATAAACCTGTATTGAATTCCAATGAGTATAACAAAAATATTATGAACATTAGAATTTTGCAATGGCTGTAGTTACAAATACTACTTTTCTGGAGTTGAAACAAAGTGCTTCTCATGGGATGATATTGTTCATGTAAATACGAAGGCACGTTAATTATATTTTCAAAGTGTGTTTAAACAGAATATTGCACAAAGTTATCTCAAAATTTAAATGTAAATTTCAAGTCCATTGCAGTACCTCATTGTTGAATGATGTTCAATATATTCATAACATATATTAATATTAATTCACTTGAATAACCTGAACCTGGACACCATATGCCTATATATGTTAGATAATATTTGTAATCAATAATTTATTTCTCTTTACACCTTAGTTCAGCCTTCCACAAACCGGAACTGGCGTATGTCGTTGTTCAAGGCAAGCCATCATCACATCTAAAATTGTCATATGACGTTGATAGGTCTTAGATAGACTAAATACTTACCACTACAAAAGAAAATACTGCCAAAACTATAATCACCTGAGATTACAAGAGGTCACCGCATGGTTAACGAACTTCCCACCATTGAGGAGAAAGCATGTTTGTTTTGACCCCAATTCGACTACCTGTCAAATATCAATATGATTATGAGATCAGTTGATCAACAAGTCATGTGGATTTGAGATAATCCCAAAGAAATATCATACAGTAATCCTCTTATGTCATCCAGGTAATAATAAAATTCCCTTACCTTAGCTTCACCTTTTCACCTTTCCTTTAAGGCAAACGATGGATTGACCTAATTGTTTGTACTTACCTGTAAAAGGTGTATACAAACTTGTAACAGTAGGTAGTTGGCTAGGTAAGAAGATTGAACGTCAAAAGAAAATTTGCCGATACATTAAACAGAATGGTATTTACTTGACGCTTAGTAGTGAAACGGTGCTGATATTACGTAGGTTAAACTAAGAGTCAAATAGGTTACAAAACGAATTCATAACTTGTATAAATAGAACTTGAATAGCTACGGCGTAATTTTCTAAAACGTAGAAAGGCAACGTCTTGGTACATATATGGAAACCCTGAAATTCCCGGGTATCCTATTTCACGAAAGACTTCGAAGATACCTCGATTAAATTTTTATTATTTTCAAAGACTAATGTCGTATTATATTATGCATGTAGTTGTACCTTTATGCTGATAATAAGTAACTATGCATGATAATATCCAAAGTCGAATAATTCATTGTAAATAACTTTAGAACGCCATATCGTTTTACAATTTCTTAATGGCTCCATGAACAACAACACTTAATAATCAATCAATAATAACTATCAAATGTATTGCCTATACTGATGTGACCATGGCTATGTGAAGAACACAGCTAGGTGTAGTTACTTCCCCCTCATCAATCCTTTGAATGTGGTATTAACATTTCAAGAATTATCTGAAAACTAGGAAATTTAGGAGAAGCATTTATATAGGCTAGTGTAGCCTGTTTGCTCATCCCTTTTTCCAATTTAACTTCTCATATTGCATGTACGTTATGTGTTATTTGGAAATAAAATACTGTTTAAATCATAAAATCATCTGAAATCTGACACTATTTCGAATGTATAGTTTGTTGACCTATTTTATGAAGAAATGAAAATAAAATCGATATTCTTTGACGAACATGTTAGAATTTGTTAAGATGAATCAAATACAACTTGTGTGTAAATGTTTTTACAACTTCTTTACAGCAAGCGATGTGCCAGAAGTGTTCTGTCAAGTGAGGATTCATGTGAAATAATCGGCGAAAATCAGTGTCAAAAGCGGGTAATTGTGAACACAGAAACATGTGCGACCTTACCGGTAGTACCCGCCAACATTATTTATTCTGTATGTATCGTTTAGCTGATTAACATAAACTCATCTAGGTTAAAATAAAAAAAAACACGGCAATGTTATTCAAATGTGACAACATATACAATGCTACTTTGATATGCATTTTAGAAGCTGTTATTTTAGAAAAAAATGTATTGTCATTCATATAGTATGCTTTCCTTTTCGCCACTGTTAAAATGCAGACACTCCCCTGTTTTCATAAAAGTCGTAGTTCGATCCACAAAAAGTATCAGTCCGTCAACTGTAGTTCAAAGTTAATACCGCGTAAATAGAGTAAGCATTGAGAAATGATAACGTGGACATATCTCTGTTGTGAATCTTGCAGAAAGGTCATAGTATGAAGACTTCATACCTCCAGGATTAGGTACCAAGTCTGGACAAATGCTACCTGTCAACTGTTGATTTGTAAATTAATGCTTATTTACTTGCTTGCTGACATTTTGTAGACTCTTTGACAGGCTGTCATGTTAGAAAATGGTATTAGTCTTGATGTCCAGAAGTCGGGGTGGACAGCGGGCAGTGTTGGTGTAGATGACCAATCAAGGTATGGATTGCAATCAACAGGGAACTGGCATGTGACTTGGAGACGTCTTCAGGTAAACTCGACATACCACGGGTCTCCCTCTTACCCGAGGGAACCACCTGGAAATGCAAAGCCACACCCTTTTCAAACGATTTTCTTACTGACCAGGTAAAGTGTTAATTCGAATGTCAACAGTCAGGTAGATCTTGAAATTGTCGGCCTAGCATGGAATGTCGATACAGCTGTCTATAGTTACAGGTAAGTCAAGCAATTAAGCTAGCTCACATGTAGCACCTGAACAAGGTAGGTAATTTGCTAAGCTGTGTTTGAAAAGTCAAACGTTGAGCATACAAATCTGTGTAAATTGTGTACGACTTTACTAGATGCATTAATTGAGGAACAAACACATGTAAAATAATGTATAAGAGTTTGCGTAGACCAATCATACCAATTTCCTGTAGGTCAATACATGACTGGCAGAATTTGGTTATATTACAACTGTCTGACTGTTCAAATCAAGTCCACGACTAAACGCGATTCGTTAGGATAACCCTTTGAAGTCCTAACCTGTAGGACACCTCTAGTGTGAATACCTACCATAAATTTATCATATACATATGTTTTAGATTCAGAAATGTCATATCACATATGTTAGAATAATTAAAAAAATGCAGGCAGTGATTTTTTAGATTTCTAAATAAAAGCAGAAATTTTATCCAAATATTTCCCTGCAGGTATCAAGCTGATGGACAAGAGGTGAGCTGCTCTCATTAGGATCACCTTTCCGAGACCTCAAAGCAAACGTCTTAGCGGATTAACATCTTAATCAACAGTAGAATTATATAAATAGAAAATACATCTGCATTCCTTAGGACGACTATCAGAGCTGACAGTTCACAGACGAACATACTTCGATGTAGGTAGTGCTATGTGGAACCAAGGATCATTGCCCTAAGGGTCCTCATTCTTTGTGCAAGGTCTTTGAACCGACTTTGATCTTACCACTGTATAGCTGATTGACGACTAATTGGCCGCACTGACCAAGGGTTAAATAAGGGTTAGCCGGCCACTGACCACTACCTTAGCCTGAGATACCCCCACCTTGTTTGTCCTTGGTCCAGCCTCAAAGAGGAGACACTGGGAGGGACTCTCACCAGCTATTTGTATGATATGGTCATTGGGTATAGAGATGCCCCTCGAGAAAGATTATACTCATTATAGGAGCACCTTTGTTGCCTGGAGTGCTCAGACGGTTTTTGCACCTGTAACATATGCTTATCTTCCCATAGATTACCATTTTACCTATCTCATTTGACTAATGCCCCTTCACCTGTTAACCCTATCTTTTAATGCAGGCCTTTTGCTTTGTCCTGTCCACTGAGACATGCATTTGTTCACATTGATCATTTGCTTCAGTTTCTCAGATTCTGTGTTTGAGCATATACTCGTTCTTTAGTATTCTTCTTTGATGTGTTGAATGTTCTTTCTGTGAGTCACACCCGTGATGTGAAGAGGTCTTTCCCGTTCGAATTATCTCAAATAAAAATATGCCTATAATCATTATCGAATTATTATTTTACATTAGGCATTGCAATTAATCGACGAAAACCAAGTAAAAATTTCACATTTTACGTAGTTTAATCAATTTCATGAACATGTCACATCCAACAACCAACGTATAACCAACGGAAGCATAAAAAAACGTTATTCGTGGTACTTGCGCTCTTTTGCATTTTAACTGAATTGCTGAACGTGCAATTATGACAAATATATTTGTGATACTTCTGCATGACTTCACTGTCTTTTTTATTCACATTAATTCAATTCTAACATGAAACGTTGACTAAACATCATGAAACGATAACCGAAGACAGTGGACATATATTTACATTGTATGTACATGTATACAATTTATCCACATTTAATAAGCTTATAATTCCAACCACAGCGTATCTATAATTGATACCTGCATGCTCATCTGATATGAACATAAAATACAATACATCTAAACACATCAAACTATTTAATATCTAACAGTTATTAAAGCCCCCGAGCTGAACACATTGTCATTGCTTCACAATACGTGTAAAGTTCTAGTATTAAGTTTCAGTTTCAGCAACATATGGATGTCGTGGTTCAACTGATGACAGTTTAATATTTACAATTGTGTCGAATTAAAAATGTATTATATTTCTTCATTTATTGTAGAACAATTGAGGACATCATTTGAGACAATAACACTGCGTGTAAAGATTTTAAAATACACTCATATGAGGGCAAATGGATTTTCTCCCCTTAAAAATACTTTCCCATCTGTTGTCTCGTATTTGAACCCGCATGTTGTTTGATAAAAACTATAATTAAGGTTTTTAATATATTTTGTTTATGAACATGGACACATAGTTACATGTCTTGGACATATCTAAATGAATTTAGTTAAAACAGCAATTAAAATATCTTTAACTTTATGCATACTCATATACATGTTGAATTATAATTGTAAAATTTATTATTGAAAAACTAAATATATCTCAAACAAAAGTAAAACCACTAGCAACTATTGACATTTATTGAAATATGATTCTCAGTGTCAAAAGAAAATTGAAAATTATTGAAACAATAAGAATAAACATATTACATATTAACTGTAATTAAAAAGAAATAAACTACATCGATGAATGAAAGAACATTCTTAATAAATTGTTTAAAAACATATTTTACGAACGAGATTTTTTTAAAACCAAGGTTTATTTCAGAAAAAAACGATCAAAGTATATTCTTATAAAATGCAATTGCATAAATGTAATTCGTGGTAATCTTCCACGTGGGTACGAATCAATTCAGCACGGCGCTGATAGTTTTATTGCATGTTTAGAGTCACGCCGGTGATAGTCCTCTTACAGTTCTACAGGTGATTTACAAGCCCCTATCAATAACATGGTTGCCTCTTCGTCTCCCAGAGGGAGAAACTGCCGCCCCTTTTCACCGCGCTGTGCCATATCATTTTGAGAATTTAATCGATCCTAATTTGTTGGAGAAGAATACCACAGTAGAGATACGGCTAGACTGAAGGGGCATTGAGCCATACGCCTGACATGTACGCTATCCTTGCCATCTATAGACCGATTCTAAACCCTGCCACATAAGACGAAAATTACAGGTAGACTGTCTCCAACCCACGGGACAATTTGTCATCAGCTTTAACGGAAAGTGCTAATTGCGATCAGGGGACGTCAATCTGGACATAATCTCGTCCAGGAACACAGGGGTCACTCGGTGGTCAAGCCTTGAAAAACCTAAACAAGCCCCCGGGCCATGATCATTACGTTTCGTTGAACCTTGGGTCGTTTTAAAATTGTAAACAGAGCCCTGAATAGGTCTTAAGCGCTCAACAGCCCGTGACCGACCAGAACATGGACTGAAGAAACTCCTGGAGGATAAACGTCCATAAATCACCCTAATCAACACGCTGCACGTCCTTCCTTCTATGGGCGGCTTGAGGTCCTTGTGATCAACCTTCAGCTACATGGGAAAGATGAAGTGGTAATGCTCACAGATACAATGCTTAAGCCGGAATTAACGATCTGGAACTGTAAATAAGTCTCACTACCTCTACCCACAAGCGGGAACCATGCGGTTTGAGGATAGGCAAGCACATATAAGATTACAGTATCGTCTTGATATCTGAATCCATGGTTTAGGATGAAAAATTGATGTATTATTTTCATTTGGTTTTGTAATGAAGAATTCAATATGACTGTGCGTACACATGCAGTTTAAAATACCAGACGTTATTTTCAATGGCTTTGCTTACATGACAGACAGACAATTGAAGATTAATTCAACCCGATTTATCTAATCTAAGCTCAGGACCAAGACCACCAAGACGTTCCTCTTATACTAATCACAAGTTACAGCACCACTAGCGTCTACTAGTGGTCATTCTGGACAAGACACATCGAATAAACTCTTAACTTCAGATACATTTATTGCTTGGTCAAGCCCATTGTCTGCTGTAAATCCTCGATTTTGCCTCAGTTACAGATATACCTATTATATTGTTTTCTTTCCATCAAGCCCGCTAAAGCCTATCTCGATCCCATCTTTGTGGCTATCACATTTCCCCACCTCTCACGTCAGGGCAGACTGACAGAAGGAAAGCCAGGCATCACTAAGGCAGCGTAGGGATTACAACTTTGCAAAGTCTTGAAAAGCTAATAGATATTTTTAAAAGGCAGCTTCAAGTGACAGACATATAAGACCGCCCCCTGCCTGTGTAGAGGTCCCTCTGGCGATGCTGTGACATCTCTTTTCCATGCTGATGGTAGACCACCCATAATGTGTTACTGAGCGGCTCTCATCCGCCAACCAATATTTCCAAACAATATGCCACTAAATGTGACATCTCGGCTATTTCCAAATCTTTACAAATCGTAATTGGTTCTGCAATTAAGCACGAATCGTTTAGTGTTTTCACGCCTGATAGACACTAAAGTAACAATTCATGTCACTGCGCCTAGTCACTGGAAACAAATGAGCTGACTTAGTGAGCTTAGCAAAGTAATCACCTGACTTAGTAAAACGTTTTTACTGTGTCGCACCTTTACAAGATGGTATTTGTGTAAAAAAAGGATTGTAATTATATATGAGGGTAGATGAATGTGCCTTGTCGCTATTTGATTTTCACTTTCACGTTTTTGTTCTGTTCAGTGAGAAATGCCATTCGATTTCCTGTGCACACGTGTAATTGTGGTGTTCGAGAGTTTTTATTATTTTATTTTTTACAAATAATTTGTATAATTATTTCATATTTTTTCAAAATATATTTTTTATTCATTTATAATATTTCAATGTGTATGCTATTTTATGTTTTGTATAATGATAAAAAATCTCTTTCGAATGATGTGTTCTGACCAAACAATATTAAGCTGAGCTATTAAAAATGAAAAATACGAATATCACAATCAATGATCCCAAGTGGTCTGGTTTTAATAATTTGTATAACATACTCATGTTTATGCTCATGTTTAATTTGTATTACAGCCTCAGTTTATGTTTTAAAATGCAACTAATGACTATACTATTTAAAGTCAAACAATTACGGCTGGTAAATGTGGTTATAATCCTCGTTAAGACCGTTAAAAAGAATGATCAATAAACACAAATTTTACCTCTATATTATCGTGTAATGTTGCTACATTGCAAAAAACTTACGAATATTCACCATTGAAAAGCATATACTTAACTTTGTATAAAGGCTATAAACATGATATGCTTGTTAACGTTATTCATCAATGCCTTATACGAATAATGAACAATACAATACATCGTTACAGTAAATGTTTTTTACGATTTATGTTTTAAAACGGCTGCAGACATATAAAATGATATAGTTGTACTACTAAATAAATTTCACGTGCGATTATTATTTCCATGTATGTTTATATTCTTAAATACAGGTATTAACAAATTCATTATATAACTTGTTCCAAATTCATAACCAGATCACTGAACAAGAATAGAAGTAAGATAACACAAGCTCTGCTGCATAATAACACAACAGTAGACGAGTGGTCTTCTTTAAATCGACATATTATGGCTGTCAAGTCAACTTCTTTATTGCGGTTGATATTTAGGCCTACTGCCTTTAACAACATAGAATACAATATTATTACAACATTCTGCACACGTGTAAACAATACAAGAATGGTGTTTATGGAATTAGAATATTTAGAAATATCATTGAATGGTATTTATATACATAGACAACTTCCTAATGATTTTAGATATATTATCTATTGAAGCTATTATGGCTGTCATAAAATGTTTACATGATAATAAAAATTAGTCTGTATCATAAACAAATGATATTTGTTCAGTAAATTTACCAAAGTACTTACGACATCGATTGTCATCCAATGTGTTATTTTTAAAAGATTGAAAAACACTTAAAAATCAAGGATTTTCTTCGAAAGATATACATCGTGTACTTGATGTTAGAGTCGTAAAACGTTTTAAATGCATACTCCTTCAATGAACTAATTTACTCAATATATGTATACATATTTATGATACTTATTCAATTGAAATAATGACATCTACATGAATACATGTAGTTTATATTTCCAAAAATATATTTGAAGAATTTTTATAAACTTTTTAAATTCTTGATTTTCTTGAAATACGGATTGCCTCACGTATATTAAAAGGTCATATGTTCACAAAACATGTGCTAAAATATGTTATAATTGTATCATAATCCCAATGTTGCATTCATAACGAAGTGACATCTGACCCCTATGTTTTTAGACATCGCTATGCTATAAACAAAGTATGAATTTCTTACTGTAATTTCTGCCCAGTAAATTGCTATTTTCAAAAAAAAGAATTAATTTCACTTGAATAATTAACTGTATACTATATGCATAATATAATTCACCCGTGAAGGACTTTTCAAATATCTCACACTAACGCCCTGTCTGTAATTATAACAATACGACAAAGCGTTAGTGACCGCGTGTGACCAAAGAATTATAACTCCACAGAAGAGTTTAAGCACACACGGTCTAGTGCTTCAATTCATGTGCTCCCACGCACGTGCTTTGCAGAACAAATAGGCTGCCATAGGACTCACGTGGTTGCAAAGGTCACATGATGATGATAACAGATGCATCTCAAATTGGCCAGTGAAAACAAATATCCGCCAACACATAGCACAGGAGTGTTAGGGACAAACTTAGGCTCCAAATATCAAATCATAAAAAAGAATGGAAATCAAATTAGAAATCTGTGGATATTCATCGTATAATGTTTGATGTTTTAGTAGTTGCATTTCAAATTTGTTGTCATTTAGTTAACATCCAAATTAGTTGGAATCCTTCGGATGTACGTTTATATTTGATGATGTATTAAAGTAAATAGCAACAAAATTGCAAGTGTAAGCTATAAATCTGCTGAAGTGAAAACATGATTATTTACCCTGATATTTTAAACTTTGATTAAAGCAATAAAAATGCGTTGCAATTTTTTCCAAACAATTGTGATGAGATTGTTTAAAATTAAATTTAATTTACAAACGAATTTATATTTGATAAACTGTGTTTTAAAACAATATCTAAAGAAAATGTACGATCGGATATCAGCCTTATGCTTTCGAATTCTGTAAACTGTATAGATATGTATTATTTTAATTACTTACTTTTACTTACTTACGGTGTCAACGCAATATGAATATGAATATGAGAAAAGTGTCATAACATGTAATGAACTGGTTAGATAATCTCTTATTGAAAATCCACTTTCCGAAACAAAATATCTAGTGCTAAGCTTCAGTTCAAATAGTCTTGGAACATTTATTATGCAACTTGATATGGAAAAAGCTGTGGTCATATTTTATGATCAGTATTGGAGACTATATGAAATAAGTGATGAATGATTTGAAACAATTTGCTACATTATTCATATATTATACATAGTTATTAAAAATGAGATTATTAATAAAGACCTTGATATAAAAGGAATACATTTTTACTAAACCTTTAGAAACCAGTCCAAAATATCTGGTTATTGATAAGCGCAATAGCCATATCAATTGATGGTACTTTGTAATTAAATGCTTTATTATACAATTAAAATACGCCAGCTAGAAGATTTTGAATTTTGGAAATATTTTGTAAATGATATATTGATAACAATACTGAATGAAATACCCTAGTTTAACTAACCCTTTTAACGGACGCATACATGTGTATATTTATCATGTTTTCCTCTATTAATCAATTAAACTCTTCTGATTGAATAAGTCAAAATTACATTTTGAGTTGAATATATATCTATATCTTTTATTCAAGTATAAATGCCCCTGGGCCTATAGACAGGGATACACAATTCAGATACATGTTCAATACAATGCAACAAATTTACAAAATTTCAAGAAGTAGATGGAAATACATAATCAATCACATACTGATTCATTTAGCTTTTACCACGTTTAATGATATACGCAATAAGCTTAGCTTATACTGAGAAGACGGTCCTCCCTTCAACCTGTTCCAGAGAGATGTACTGAAGTCCAGAAAACCTCCTGGATGGATTCTCCTCCGCTTCTTCAGCAGATCAATAACCGGCATTGCTTTTCTGTTTAGCCCCATTATCTCCAGGCTTGTCAAATTTGAACGGTTTGGCCCCTAAATATTTATCCCCGATATTATCAATCAAATGATAGGAGAGGAAATTAGAGGGTTTAGAGCTGAGAAAACCACACAAATCAGACCTTAGATAAACTGCAGATGAACCACTTCCTTGACGAAGCAACCCGTAGGACAATCTACCTATTGTACTGGTGCTATGCAAACCATGTTGGAAGGGGAGGGAAGTTTGCACTGTCGCTAAGTCGTCATAGACAGGCATTCTGGGCAGTGGTGGGTCCAGCTTCAGTGACTTGTGGTAAACGTTTGAGATAGCTGCGGTTGAGTTCTGGCTGGGACGCCAATGAAAGGTTACATTGATGAACACAGGGGAATACCTCAAATACACGCTCAAACAGGCTCGCGGGGAGAAAATCTTCAAATTCCACACTTTCTTGAAATAATTTAACGGTTCACATACTGTGACCTTACAAATAAAGCAAAATGTAAACTCCTCCCACGCGCTTTGCTCAATTAAATTTCAAGAATTCGATTTATTTATGGCAGAATTTAAAAGTTCTTACACCGTTGATAATTGGTTGAGGGGCCAAGTACCTGCATGAATATATCAAATATCAAAATACGTTAACAAATCATAATATTTTAAGATAACTTGATAAAGATTAAATATATCAAATCGTAACTTCATTTTCACAGTTCAAATATTTTAATTACTAACATATCCACATGAAATTTAAATACTTATAGCATCAATCTTAAGATACATAGTTTTAATAATAATTATTATTAAGTTTTTAATTATCCAGTATTAGTATAAATTAGATAACCTTTACGAAATGGACATATCGTGAAAACAATAATGATATAGTTTTCATCGGTTATTTATTCCAAAATATGTATGTATATGCTGTACAATGAAAATATCGATTATAAGTATATTATATAAACTGAAGAACAAAAGAAACTTCACACCTCAATTGATTTCGATTAATTCAATATTTTAAAAAAATTAGATGCATTTGATTATGGCACGATACAATAACACCTTTTGGCAGTAGTTTTAATGACTTAATTTTGGCTGTTTTTATTTTTATATTGCAATATCATGTTTTAAACTAGACAGGGGTTAGAAATGAAATTTACACCAACATGACCCCTACCATGTTTAAAATGTTGTATATGTGTGCAAGACGAGGCAAATTTATTGATTTTCACACAGAGTATGTGTTATATGTCGATTAACAGTTGTGTTTTATCAAAATTAATTTTGGGGAATTTTAAATTTAAAAATTTTGATTTTCAATTATTTTTTTTAAAAAGACGTAAAACATTTCTTTGACTGATTTAATATTTTGGACTAATTTGCAAAACTATTCAGTTTTGGAATACGACGTCTAAAAGTCGAGAA
The DNA here is from genome assembly GCA_936450465.1 of Gibbula magus. NCBI lineage: Eukaryota > Metazoa > Mollusca > Gastropoda > Trochida > Trochidae > Gibbula > Gibbula magus. The sequence continues at coordinate 36,625,008 of OW388293.1, forward strand.
ATTATACATATGATAAAAACAACTGAGGTGTAAATTAAGTTTCTTTTGTACCTCAGTTATATATTCGCTTTAAGATTCATAGCAATGATACACCATGTTGAGAAGGTTAATGTCATGTATTATCTTATATAATGTTAAATATGAAATTCAATAACAATTATTTATCGTCTTTTGTGTGAACACATCATATGCATGAATATAATGTACATGTGCAAAGTTTATTTTGTATGAAATGTAAGTAATGAATTTCCCTATCCCGTTATACAGGTCAGGTGTACAGGTGTTTATCGTATGATGCGTTTACATATTAAAGATATTTATCTATTACTTATGCATTGAACCTGGGCGACATATTAACCAACCCAGATGTATCAGATTATGTTTTGTATACAAAGATAACCTTATTGAAAACTAATTTAATTTAAGATGGTATGTTAATGTTATCAAAACATGTGTGTATTTACCATTTACATTTTATTTAAATCTCTATTCATGTTGATCATTGACAATCAATATGTTGAAAGAAACTTGGCCATTGATGTATACAATGTAGTTGATCATAGAACTTCATTTCTACGTTACTTGTAACATAGAAAATGCATAAACATTATGTAAATTAATGTATTGTACATTACTTTGAGTCATATACAATGTATGCATTTAATACCCATGTGGTTGAAAATAACCGAGGTAAAAGGAGGGTTCTATCGGGGTATCTTTGTTGAAACGAAATTCGGGAGGATATTCCTGTTTACACATAAATGTTATTAATACATGATTAAAACAAACACAGTGAAATTGAAAGATACTAATGAAGGTAACATTTTGATGACTTTATATTCCACAACTTGATAAACACAAGCGCACATTTGTTGAAAATTAAAACAATGAGAACTGAAGCCATTCATCCGCGCTGCGAGTGGGGAAAACGTAGCTACAGCGTAACAGCAAATTGTTTATTAGTTTCATGACATGTTATGTGTTACTATGTGAATACTCAGTGTATGTCTTTAGTTATTAAAAAAGTTGCCAAATTAGGTACAATATAGCGTGTTTTCGTTTCACATAATGCAAACAAATACAATATGGCGACAGAACTCGCTCTTTAATGTCTTCAATACAAGATCATGTGCGCATACACTTTTACCTTGCATTCATTGTATCCTGCATTTCGTCGTCTGTGATGTCATAAAACAAGTGTTCATGACGTCATTATTGCTTTCAGTGCCAAGAGAAGTCGGCCGTGCTTTGGTTATGTTTAAGTGGAATGAATTGTAAAGAAATTATAACAATCGCAAGTATGTCATATCGGCCATACGAAACTCGTGCAAACTTGTGTATAACCCTCGTTCTCGCTCGGGCAATACAACATTGTACACACGTTTCGTAAAATTCATATGACACACTTCCTTTGATTATAATCTTATTGTTACACTTTTATGTAAAGCGGAATTCTAGCCTCGGAGAATGGATCGACTTCAAAATTGATATAGATCGATTGACATATAACTTTATTAGTTTCATTCCCCACCTTTCAAGTTTAGTTGTAAAAATTATATATTGAGAACACTTGTAGAAACACGCAATGTTAGACACTATCGTTTTCTCTTAAAATTGCCTTGTGCAGTCAGGCATTACATGTCTACTGATACGTAACATTCGACCATCACGAAATACCATTGTATTCAAAAGTGACCAACTTCCCTTCCAACAATCGTATTCGGACATCACAATCAGTGGCGATTTGTCAAGTTTTATGGTCGATTGAAGTATTTTCATGGATGGCTGCCTTCTTGATCGATCTGGTTTTATGTGAGTTAACCCGACGAGCATGGCTTGTACAAAGTCTGCAATTTGTTCGTTAAGTGATGTGATTATTTAATGATGAACATCCTGCGACTCAGTTGGTTTTATTTACTGATGTTGCAGGCAGGATTAATGGTACAATTAAACTGTGTGACAGCCTTTACAAGCCGGATATTGGCCCCAGTCAATCACAAATAGTTAGCTAGGCTTCTAGTAAATAATTCACTTCTTCCCCAGGAACAAAAGGGTACATTGCTCGTCTATGGATGCAGAACGACTTTGCAGATTATTCAAGCAAAGTCAGTTGGTGCAGAAGTGGATGACATTTTCAGTTTGGCTGACATGGAATGCTATATTGAAAATTTATAGACACTGCATGTTTCTGATTGGCTGATTAAAACCAAATTGGTGCATATCGTGACTTGCTTCTCTTAAGGGACAAGTCAATACGTGCAGAGAAATATCAATATAAAATGTAATAACAATAAAAAGAATCTTTACGTTGTTTTAGGATTATACACGCCTTATTTAGCTTAATTAAGTTGATAAGGACAAATCGTTTGTATCATAATGTACTCCTTCCCATAGATGTACTTTAATAGTTAATGATATGATAGGTTTTCTTTAACCTGGAAACAAAACAAAATTTTAACCCAAAATTACAAATATTATTTTACAAAATTATTGGAATACAAGTCGTTTGGATTGATTTAATAAAAGTTAACACTGAGTGTTATGCTTCAATAAATTTATTAGAAGTTCTTGGTTGTGAAGAACTTTGTAAAACATATGAAATGATGTTGGTGAAAAACATTTCCCATCAGCACAAGAGCATTTATGTAGCAATATATTGAAAGTATTTGGATTTCATAGCCAAAATCAAACAATTAAGCACAAAAAGGACATACTATCCACTAATGTAAGAGTATTTTCGCTATCGTTATACTCTTACTCAGTATATATCAATAGGGAGATTTTGGTTCTTATAGTTATTGATAAATAAAGAATAATGTTTTAAGGACACATTGATGAGAACTTTAATAGCAAAACTGAGATCTAATTATTTCCATATTATTAATGAATACGAATATGAAATCACCATTCATGCCATTTCATCACCATTTCATTATGTTATGCCTGTATACAATGTTTACGACATATCAGAGCAACGTGAAATTGTTTCAAATGTGGACTATTTTAATCATAATAAAGATAATAAAAAATTACTCTGTAATTTTTACGTTTTCTATTATGTGGTATAGTGGTATAGCCGTTTGATATACACATTTCCGATTTGATAAAGCATATTGAAACGAAGGTGTGAAAAGTAATAAGGACATATCATTTTCACTCAGTTACGATACCCGAATATATCCTTATACATTATTATACATAGATATATTGTTTTAAGATACATTTTCATCACCTTTATTTATATCATTTTAAAAACTATTTTTTTCTGGATAAAATGGCTTAAAATATATCTTATATTCAATTCAATAGAATGTGTATTCAAAATCACGAAGCTAAAGATGTAAAGAATCCGAATGTGTTTGTAAAACGATAAAACACCTATTTGCATGTACACCACCGGAACGCAAATTTGTATAAACAGGAAAACATTACAAATCATACAAGACACTTTTCATTTCCTAGACTAAATTGCTTCAAAGTCTGTCAAAAATTAATCTTTGGAATTTGAAACAATTTAGTTTTGTTCTTTATAATATTTAATTATAAATATCATCTGGTAACTTGCACTATTTTCTCAACAAAAAGGTAGGAGATAAACAAAGGACCGAGGTGGACCTCAGAGAGCGTATCATTTTGATACGGCTGTAATGTAATTATATCGGTCCTATAGCATTAAGATATCACGCCGAGGTATCAACATAAAAGCCCTTGTGTAACCAAAGTAATTGTAGTTAAGACAACAATTTCGGTGGCACTAGTAGGGTCGAACGTGGGAAGTGTACTATGCACTGGTATAAGTGTTACAGAGAGAGCCCTAGAGGTCAAAACACGTGACTGAGAACCTTTTTCTGATACAGTAACAATGACCAACACACTAGGGGACCGGCCAGTGTTTAGCGACAGTTCATCTTTCACTGTAATTAATAGAACCGGACCAATGACAGCGCCCTGACACAGTGTCAACTTTCTGATATTACAAGCGTTCAACTGGCCCTGGGGTCGAGCGGTGATCACGTATTCTACCCCTTTCTCTTCATCAGACTTAAGATAACTTTAAACTCACAAAGAAACAGCTTTCACCAATAGACTCGTGCATGTTCGACTTGACCATCGGCTCATTAAAATTGTCACTTTAAATGGAAAGCTACTGTTGCCAGTGGCACCTCTTCTTGTGCCAATTACCACCAGTCAGGAACTCTTCTCTCTAAGAATAAGAGCAAATATTGTTTCCCCCTAGCTTTAAGATGACCATTGTCCCCAGGACCGGATGGTCAGTAAGTCCAAACGTCCAGTCCATTGTCCGAAGTACCTGCCATATGGCCGGACTGGCGTTGTATTCCACACTTGTAACTCTAATTTGTTGACACCAATTTTACTATAGGGTTTTCAAAGATGAGCAAGGCATGTTTCCCATTCGTCGAACACCATGTCAAAGGTTAAGAGGTCCACGGTGATTATAAAATGAAGCATGTCTCAGTGCCCTAGAGTAAAAATTTACACGCCTTTCTTAACATATTGTCGTGTTTTGTTTGATTAAGGAAATTTGAATTTCGAACATATGTCATCACATTCTCACAAATGTTACTCTAAAAATATTTGAGACTGTGACTCTGAAAATGATGTCAACCATCAATAGTGTTGACCACACCCGGAAACATCGCCTGCCATGACAGTTCTGACTTCCCTGATAATCCATGTGTGTCCTTAATTCATAATAAAACGGGAAACACATTGTTAATGACTATATTTAATATCATATTATTAATATCAAAGTGGACAAACATGGCATCTCTGACCATACTTTCCCTTTAATACTTTGGGAATTGATCGTATTCATATACAGTTTATATAAGGAACTTAACTAACACAAATTCTATCCCTTCATCGCCATAACAATAACTACTCAAAACTATATATTTTTGAACTTTCAAGTGAATTTGAAGACATTTACATTCAATAGACTCCAGTCCTCTTTGTGAACGTAATAACTACATTAAAATGAAAACATGAACACATTGTAAAATATATTGACAATAACATTATAACTGTAACAGATGAAACACGTGGACCATATGAATATGACATATGTTATGTGATACTCATGTACATTTGTAGTGCAAAAAGCTAATAACTAAACAACATACGTACTTTTGAAACGGATTTGATTGAATTTACATGATAAAATACAATAGACTAGGTGATGGCTGACAATAACACTTTTTGTCATAAAGTATCACATCACATTAAATGAAATTCGTTCATGAGTGAACACTTCAATACAAATAAAACAAATATAGCGTTTCGCATTTGATATTATTGTGTGCGAGTGTTGTACAGCTGCAGTGTAGTTCCATTGATACTATTCAACATATGAGACTTAAGTAATATACAATGAAACACGGAAACATCTGATACGTGTACAGCCAGAGAAAATAGCATCTTTATCTCCGTTTCAAGGCATACATAGACATGTAAGAACTTGACTGTTTTGAAACATTTTCAACAAATGAGTTTAACATTGTGTCCTATACTGTTCGAGAGGCATTCTAGAGTTGTTAAAGAGAAGTTGGTCATCCATAAATATCAATGTCTTATCTATGATGTACTTGCAATTGCATATCAACGATGTTTCATATTGATAATAACGTGACAAAGAGTATTGTTTACACAATTTTATCTGATACGTGCAAAATACTATTTGTGCTGATTTACGTTCAAATCGTTCGATTCGACTCGCATATGCATCCCTCAAGGCTTTCAATGAAAATCGAGTAACATCCTCATTCAAGCGCAGACGCTGAATGAAACGTCCGATTTTACAGATATGCTAGTTAGATGACATATCAAACACAGTCCCCGTATTTTTATATGCTATAGAAATGTTCCCAATTTTGGTACATCTACAGTGCCCGGTTTATGATAAAAAAGCTTGATTTTTCACCTTTATATATACTGTAACTGTAGTGAGCTGCTTAGGATTGAACTGATAGTTTTTTAATAATTACTTCTCGATACAATACGTGACTCCATCAACTCCCTCTAATATTAAAATATCTTTGGGAAGATTTTGGTAAAAAATGGATTATTAAAAGAAACTGTTGTTGCATAAAATATATTAGTAAAAAATACTTAAAATCTTAAAAATAACCGACCTTGACAAACAATTAAAGTCTCGTTATACTGATGGTGATGAATGAAAAAAACATGCCAAGATCTTCTTTAATTGAAATACTTTATTATATAATTATCAAGCAGATGTACTCGTAGCGACGTCTACGTGACAAGAAAAAGAACTAATATAAGCTGTATTAATAAAATGATGTTACTGTTCGTCTCATTAAACATATTTCAAAACCAAAACTCCATGAACTTTCACAATAAAGAGTTTAAATGAGAAACAGTTTAACACAAGATAATATTATATACTAAAGTCGGCCTTTATTCTTAATATCGAAACACGCGTTTGGAGTATTTAATTATGAATACAGTGATACCTTATAAGTATATAATAATATATTTCTTCCCACTGAAAAAACCCCCCATACAACCTAAATTCACAATTTTATCTGTTTGAAACTTTTCAATAAAGAAAATAAGACTTTTAACAAGATGTTCTTGTATAAGTAAAATCTTCATCATTAAAAAGGAGGAAAGTTTTTGAAGTGTGGACACGTTGTAGATCAATGTGGGTTTGTGAAGGCATCAACAGAGCTTCTATTATACTGTGCTCAGGAGCGCGTCACGGTGGGCAACACAAAACACAAGTCTTATAAAGGAGTTGGATCAAAGAAGACAGTCAGGCCCAGAAAATCAACACAGGGCAATAACTAATTGAATACACGACTAATCAGGGGGATGTCTGCAGTTTGCTTCTCTCCTTCAGTAACAGATCACCTCAACTAACTTCCCCGTCAAGTTTTCTGTTGACTGTCACTGCCTCTTGACGAAGCATTCCTCATCAACTGGAGCTTCACTTGTAGGCTTGACTTACTTACACAGAAGGGAATGGCAAGCATGAAGGATGTGAAATAATTTCGTTCATTTCCTTAACTTTTTAAAGAGTTGATTATATTTGAAACGAAATATTAATAAATGTTTTTAAAAGTCTTTCAACGAAATTGAATTTGAAATCAGAAATATAAAGGAACCTAAACTTCCTCGTAATGATTACTGTCGACTCTTTCCCCCTTGAGAACATTCCTCATCATTGAGCTTCACCTGTAAGCTTGGTATACTTACACAGAATTACACAATGACGGCTGTGAATTTGTGTCCTTGACTGTTTTGAAATAAAATGGAATTTTTAATTAGACTTGGCTAACATACATTAAAGAGAATACATTCATGTTTGAATGTGATATCGACAGTTTCCTATTATGCGTAGATTTGTCTAGGAATATAAAAAAAATAAAAAAATTCAATGCTTGTAATTTTTCGCTTTCAAAGAGGACCATTTGAACTAAGTCTCCAGTCATTTGACATGACAGGGCATGAGCTTCACCTGTAGACTTGACTTACTTACAAAGAAGGGAAAGGCAGGGATGGTGGCTGTTAATTAGTTTCGTTTATTTCATCGACTTTTCACAGGGCAGACTTCATACTTTACTTTTAAAACATTTTAATCAAATATTGAAATTGGATTTAAATCTGAGTTTGTTTCATAAAAATGAAGCACAAATTAAAGTATTGATTGTTCTGTAATTGTCCTGAATAAAATTAAAATTTATTAAATACATTTAACTTTCCTGACGTTCAATGTAAACTAAATTATGGTAATTCATTCAAACGTTTTGTGACTTTTCTGATTTGTTAATTACATACACTTTCTCAAAGGGTATATTTCTATATAATATCTGTTATATAAGATTAAGTGTGAAGGCTTTTTTTTGTTTTTTTGGGAGAGTTATAGTAGCATTCCTTATTGAATGAAATTATATCAAGTAAGGTTGCAACTTTGCTGAGGATACATGTACAACATGATGGGCAACGACGATTTAGTGAGTTTAAAGTAGCACTTGAAATGAATTATATCTGGACAAAAAATCAAATCAAATGTACAATCAGATACATGAACTTCATTTAATTTTAAAACACTAATTTGTGGTATACATGTAACATGGATCAGTATGTCTGACTGGTCTATGTCTAGCTGGAGCAATCGTAAAGATTTTCCCTAATTTGGAACATTAAACGAATTAATTACGGAATTAAAGAAAGGAAAGCCACAATTATTTTTTTCGTAAATGTCTATGTTTTCTAAAAGTATATGATTTAAAATTTAGAAGTTTGAATTCTTCACCTTAGGCCTGCTGAAATGATTCATGAATTAAAATATGAATCTTGAATTGCCTGAGGCTTTACTAATGGAATGTTTGACGATAGCTTACTCCAATTGGTTAGATAACTACCTATCATAAGCACTTATTTCACCTAATGTTAATGTAAATGATCTTGGATAATGTGTTCACATATCTTTATATTATTTAATACTTCTTGTAAATGGTATAACATTGAGTTTGGGTTATGTCAACAAATCCAAAAAGAAAATGTGAAGTTTGAACACGCGAGAGTATGATCTGCAGGATAAGATAACTTAATTCAATTTATGTTAGGATTTGATCACGGATAATGATACAATCCAAAAGCCCGTCATTATAATGAACTTCAAAGGTAGCAGGAAATGTGTTGAAAAGAACTTGTGATCTTCTCTATGTAAAACGTTAATGTGTAATGTGAATGTTGATGTTTACACATTCACAGAAAATATAATACAAATGACATATTTTTAGATTCAGATTGCACAGTAAAGATATACACATTTTGTCAGAATTTGATAGCATAACAGAATATATAAAGTAACAGAGTCAAAATCTTGACAAGCAGCAATTGCAATAATGTATAGAATGTATAATTCAGCACTCAGAATTGGTTACAAGTTTGAACTAGTTAGTCTTTAAACAGTAAATGTAGTTTGACCAGAATGTTATAAATGTGCTGTAGTTGCAAGTTGAGTAAGCATTATGTTTGTCAATGTGAAAATGTGCTAAAAAGAACTTATAATCTTCCATGTGAAATGTTAACGTGTTATGTAAATTTTAATGATTATATATTCATAGAATATATTACACATATTAAATTGAGAATATCCGTTGGTGAAATTAGATGATTATGTCACTGGATTTTTTAATGTTAAAAAGATGTAGCTGTATTATTGAATAATAAATTAACAGTTGTTGTTGTTGTTGGTTCCATCAATATAATATGTATGGATTTTTTGTGATGTGTGTTTTAAAATACAAATAAACCTCTAATTAGGTTTTGATCATTTTGTATAAAATTAAAGCGATTAAAAGAACTTGCCATGAATGTTTTGCAAGACAAAGAATAAGTTTAAAAAAAGTTTTCCCCGCAGTGGAATTGGACAATGTAAGAAAATCACTGTATCGGATAATCAATATGGGCCCTGTCAAGATTACATGTTGTTACAGTTTCTCTGTTTTCGGGGCAATATACGACGCTTCAATCACTTTCCCTTGCAAGTTCAATGCCAAACTTTCGACGAACATGTAGTTTTACAGTGAATATGTGGAGATTTAGATTTCTATAAATTTTTCACTTATGTGTCTTTCAAAAACGTTCTACAATGTCTACAATAATTTGAAACAATTTTTTATCGGAATAGAAATATGCAACTTGTAGATTGCTTTAATAATTCTAGTATGGCAGTATACAAAATATCTTACCTTTGAGAAAATATACAAACTAAAATACATTGTATGCCATTCCATACGGTTAAATATCTATAGTTTCATAGACGTGGTTTCAATGATATAATTAACATGGCACTGGCAGGCAAGGAATAATATCATTTTGTATGAAGGATTTCTCCTCTGAAAATATTGGCTTACAAAATAAAAATAGATGTTTCTCAAAACATGATTATACATGTACATATCATAAATAATATGAAGCGATATTGTTGAATCATTTCATCAATGTTTGACAGCTTCATTAGCTTCTGTTCTGGATTTATTACAAATACTAATGTATTCATGAACTAAGTAATCCACAATTAAGTAAAACCATCAATGTACTATCATATTTATTGCAAATCATAATTTACATGGTTTTTGTCTAAAAAATGAATGACATGTGTCAATTTTTAAAATGTATTTTCTGCAAATAATTAGACATAGGGACCTTTTTTCCACTTCATATAATTCTTTGCAACAAGAGAGACCAAACACGGGTTTCCAAATTCAAAAGAACCCGTATTTCCTGTTTACATTGTAGACTTCCTTCGTTACATTTCCTGACACGCCAGTTCCTACATATACAACTGGTGACATTTACCTGCATTATATATTTCAGACATGATTCAGGTCTTGCCAAGGTAGGTAATCTGCACCACGTCCTGCAAACACAGATGACCAGCTGAGGATTAGCGGAGTTAATTTAATACCTCTGGCAGTTGTACACGTGTGACCACAGAATCTACATATATACATGTCACGACTGTCGTCTCATTCACAGTCAATCCCAGTAGAAATATTTCAGCTTTCGTGTATGTGGTAAATCTAGGTATTTCTTGAAGGCCTGCAGCCCGTGGGTCTGTGACGACAGAGAGCAGTTCTGTACATAGGGTACTTCATTCAACACCTGTTACTGGATTTGAACAAGCACGATACATTCTTTTAACCGACTGGTCATTCACAGGCACTGGTAGCGTTTGGATAAATGTTTGCAATGTGACCGAGCGAGGTGTGTTGTAAATTAGTGGTAAGACACCCTTAATCAGTCAGCAAACACGATTCGGCGACTCAGGGAATCGGAGTTTTCCTTCCGTCTTAACAGGACCAAGTCACAAGTCGAGCAAAGGGGTTTCAACAATCTTAAGGAGGAAATTCTCGGGTAATTTAAAGCGGCTCGTTTGCTGGGCTAGAGTGTTGAACAGCGAGTCAAGTGATACCCACCTCTAAATCTAATGATCTCCGCGATTAACACTTTAACGATATTTTCTCAACTTCCCCAGCCATCAGCATTTACTTAAGTGTACGCTTGTCAGTCTCTCCGGCTGAAACTGTGTTAAGCTTGTCATGTCAAGGTGAAGAAGGATAAAAATAACTCACATTAATCAGAGACAAACAAAGACAGAGACAAAGACAGAGACACAGATTGTTACGGAAACAGGGAGATAGTTGTGGAGGCACACAGACAAAGTAACACACATAACGAGATACGCATACATTCTACACAGACAAATAAACTGAGAGACAGTTAGAGAGATATATAAATAATATAAGAAAACCATATTATATAATGTAGTAAACAGAGACACAGAGGCAAATCACACATAATGAAACAGAGGCACAGAATCACATACACAGAGACACAGACAAAGACACAGACAGAGGAACATACGCAGAGACACAAACAAAAAATATATATACAGAGACACATACGTAGAGATACAGACAGAGACATACACAGACACATTCGCAGAGATACCGACAAAGACATGGACAGACACATTCGTAGAGATACAGTCAGAGACATACACGACCCATTCGTAGAGATACAGTCAAAGACATGGACAGACACATTTCATAGATATACAGGCAAAGACATGGACAGACACATTCGCAGAGATACAGAAAGAGACATGCACAGACACATTCGCAGAGATATAAAGACATGGACAGACACATTCGTAGAGATACAGACAGAGACATGCACAGACACATTCGCAGAGATATAAAGACATGGACAGACACATTCGTAGAGATACAGACAGAGACATGCACAGACACATTCGCAGAGATACAGACAGAGACATGGATATACACATTCACAGAGATAGAGACAAAGACATGGACAGACACACTCGTAGAGATACAGACAAATACATGGACAGACACATTCGTAAAGATACAGACAGAGACAAACACAGACACATTCACAGAGATACAGACAAAGACATGGACAGACACATTCGTAGAGATACAGACAAAGACATGGACAGACACATTCGTAAAGATACAGACAGAGACATACACAGACACATTCGCTGAGATACAGACAAAGACATGGACAGACACATTCGTAGAGATACAGTCAGATACATACACGACCCATTCGCAGAGATACAGACAAAGACATGGACAGTCACATTCGCAGAAATACAGCCAAAGACATAGGCAGACAAATTCAGAGGGATTCGGACAGAGAAACAGAGAGATGCAGAAATGGACAGAGACAGTGTATATGATATTATCAATATGCATACAAATAATGTGTTCAAATTCATACTAAGGTGAATTTTAAATTCTAACACATACTCACATATATATTTCTAGGACGATCTAAAGTGCAATAATTCTTCGCATGTTGCTACACATGTATATGAATTCTATAAAGACAATTTTAATACATTCTGATTCAATTGCCCGCATTCGTATCATATTCATATTATAATGTGTAACACCTTGCAAATCAGAGATGATATACATGTACACCAAATTATTTCTCCATTGAAGTACCATCGTATCCAGTGTTCAATGGAAATGTCACATTTATTATCATGCGGGTCTCATGATAGTTTATACTTAACAAACTATTCGATGAGATAAACCATTATAAATGTTGAAACTGTACCATACATAATTCTGGTTATCCGACAATACATTTGCGTTTCCACCTTTCTGGTCTAGTACAGTATAAGCAAACACGCATGAACATTTCTATATAAATTAATATATGATCAATAAAAACATTATTATATTTTGAGCTATTTCAGGATATTTGACCAAGCCAACATGTCTGAAATGTGTTCATACATTGTACTCCATACGTATTATTTCGTGATCGAGTACATGATAAGTAAACATTTCTAAACGTTTTAACATTCATGATCGAGCACATTATAAGTAAACATTTCTAAACGTTTTAACATTCGGGATTCAGTACAGTATAAGTTAAAACGTCTGAAACGTATTAATACTCGTGAATCTATACGTTATAAGTAAACATGATGTGATGTGAAGTGATACGATGAGAGTAAACACGTATGAAACATATTGCTATTCATGATCGAATACACTGTAAGTCATCACGTCTGAAACGAAAGAATAGTCTTTATGCATTACATTATAAGTAAAAATAAGCATCAAACATTGTCGATCTATCATATGATAAAAGTTGACGTTTGAAATGTCCTGTCTAAACCATAGATGTCTAACAGCATGGAATTCTTAGTGTTGGAAATCGAAAATTAATGAGTCTATTAAAGGGGCAGTAGCACAAAAACTCAAAAACGTTGATGAAATGTATTTGAAAAATAATTTCACCAATGGTAAAACATCCTTCTCTCTTCGGAAAATAAAGTTTAAAATGAGTGTACATGTTTCGGTAAAGCCACGTGAAACATTTTTTGTAATACAAAATAATAAATTGTGTTCACAATAAAATGGCCGCCATGCAATTTTTGCTTAATACGCAACATAGTTTTTACCACTACAGATAATTGGTTTGTGTTATAAGATGTTTTACCCTCTAAAGTTAGTTTAAATGACACAAACTATCATTATAAATGGGAAATTTTAAAAAATATTTTTTGCAAAAAACGTGCTACTGCCCCTTTAAACCAATGTGAAAAATGTATATAATTTATTCATTAAAGCTTTGTTCACAATATCATAAGAGTAAATTTATGTATAAAAAATAGCACTGTAAAATCCCGTACAAGCTCTCTGTTGCGATTTAGGTTGAAAATAACATGCATTTGGCATTATCAATTATCATACAATATGATGTTGAGTATAGAAGTATGTTTCACTCATAAATATCCACTATTCCTATTTTTGTCGACCAACTTTTTTTCATTAAAAAGATGTCATTGTATGATCACCTGACAGTTTAAAACACCCGATTTTGTGAAAACGTCAACGTTTTTCAATCTCAAACTACTTTGGTTAACCTCAGCTGAAACAAATCGATTGATATCATAAGGTCGATACAAACTATAACTATTCCAATTCTACGAATTCGTATCAATTCTTTGAAAAAAAATGTTTTTGGGCCAACACATGGAATTTTGGTCTAGGAAATCAATTGTTTTGCCAACAATGTAACTCTCCTCTGAAAATTCACAGAGTTATAAACTTGCTGAGGGGAAGTTATAGACTGTATAAAGGCTTCCTACTAGCACTTACAATGTTTTGGAGCCAACACTTGGAATTTTGGTCTAGGAAATCTATTGTTTTGCCAACAATGTAACTCTCCTCTGAAAATTCACAAAGTTATAAACTTGCTGAGGGTAAGTTATAGACTGTATAAAGGCTTCCTACTAGCACATAAAATGTTTTGGAGCCAACACTTGGAATTTTGGTCTAGGAAATCTATTGTTTTGCCAACAATGTAACTCTCCTCTGAAAATTCACAAAGTTATAAACTTGCTGAGGGGAAGTTATAGACTGTATAAAGGCTTCCTACTAGCACATAAAATGTTTTGGAGCCAACACTTGGAATTTTGGTCTAGGAAATCTATTGTTTTGCCAACAATGTAACTCTCCTCTGAAAATTCACAAAGTTATAAACTTGCTGAGGGGAAGTTATAGACTGTATAAAGGCTTCCTACTAGCACATAAAATGTTTTTGGGCCAACACTTGGAATTTTGGTCTAGGAAATCAATTGTTTTGCCAACAATGTAACTCTCCTCTGAAAATTCACAAAGTTATAAACTTGCTGAGGGTAAGTTATAGACTGTATAAAGGCTTCCTACTAGCACATAAAATGTTTTGGAGCCAACACTTGGAATTTTGGTCTAGGAAATCAATTGTTTTGCCAACAATGTAACTCTCCTCTGAAAATTCACAAAGTTATAAACCTGCTGAGGGGAAGTTATAGACTGTATAAATGCTTATTACTAGCACTTACAATGTTTTGGAGCCAACACTTGGAATTTTGGTCTAGGAAATCTATTGTTTTGCCAACAATGTAACTCTCCTCTGAAAATTCACAAAATTGGTTAGGGGAAGTTATAGACTGTATAAAGGCTTCTTTCTAGCACAATGCAGATCCAGCCATCGCTTTCAATAATATACTAAATCGAAATAATCAACCCATTGACAAATTTTGACACTACGCCAACTAATCTGAAATGCGGGCTATAAGTTACATACGTGATGAACTCCGTAAAATATCGATGTGATGCCGGTCTGTACTGTATTTGGTGACACGTGTAACATTAAACACTAATCACAGACAACTTGACATTCGATTGATACTATTTTAAATGGCTTTTCAGAAATGGTTGTACCTCTTAGTATCCAGGTACAGTTATTGAAAGTGCAAATCTATATATGGGTTTTTATTTAAATTGTACATTATAATATGGTCAGTAAAATATCTACCTGAATGAATTAAAACTATTTTTTTTATTATTTAGTGTTTCCGGGATGCATATTTCTTGAGTCTTGGCTGGTTTAAAGAAATCTGTCTTTTTGGCAAACGAATTTGTGATATAAAATAATTCTAGATATCATATTTTGATATGCATTTTATTATACAAACATAATGCACATCTCCATTGTAGATTGTGTACATTCAATCATAGACATGTAAGAGCAAAAATGTTAATGCATTACACATTGTTTATATTATTTTAATATTCAAACGATAATAATTCATGTTGAACGGTTTGTTTTCCTTTTTGATGAGAAATGTGATTTGTTGTTGGATATAGATATAGACTTATATATAAAGATAGGGTTTCTTCACATGACCTCCAATTTGTATGTCGATGTCAGTGATATCGATTCAATGGATAATGTAACTCGTTCATGAAAAAGTAACACTATAATTAAGATCAAGTGACTGCAATTCTTTTCCTTACATACGAAATGTTCCCTTATCAATTCTATGTTATCAATTTGAAACAACAAACTTTGCCACTCAAAATGCAAACAAAAATGAAGTAAACTTTTCATTTTAATGAATTTCGTTTTTCATTTTCCTCCCTTTCAAACCAAAAAGTCGTATTTATTTAACATTAAATATGTACAGGGAAAAACACCTCGACTTCAGTAGTTTCCTTCTTATTGTTGTTTTAGAAAATAAGCTTGAGTATAACACGAACAGTCACTTTTGGACTTTCGCTTTCATTTAACTGCATGAAAGACGACTAAAAGAAATTACAGAAAGTAAAATATTTGTTTCAGTCAAACATTGACAAATTTTAATTTTCCTGGTAACGTACTTTGTATGGACGTTATCCCAAGTCTCTATCAAGTGTATAAGGTGGAGGTTGATACATATTTATTTAAGATGAGGAAAAAATAGTTCTGACTTTGAAAAGACCACCCGAAATTAAGTTGTCATCAATGACAAAAATATTCGAGTTCTCTGTTTGTGATGAAAACCTAATGCAAAGTTACCGTTCTTTGATAAGCAATGAATACGAGAAACGTTGCTCGGGACATATTTGCACGGTGTTCATTATTTTGTGACCTTAAGCCCGTCCCTGCCCTTGTCATAAAAGTATTAAGCTGAACAAACTAAAAAGAGTTCCCAAACACGGTCACCGATACAGACTTCAGAAAAATAAAAACATCTCAAGTCTATCAGCGACGGGCTATGCTATTTGGATACTTTATTTGCATTTCATTTCTGATATTAACTAAATGATTCATCTTGAGTTGAGCATGGCGACGCCACGTGGCAACAGTGACGTTAACAATGGATGCTGACGTTGACGTCGCAAAGCCTTTGAACGGGTAGAGGGTCAAAGGGTTCTTAACCAAAAGGTAAATTAGTAATCAATAAGAAGGGTATTAAGTCTTGTTTAATTATGGAAATAGGGCCATGTGCTCTCACAGAAAAACTTAACTTCAAATCTCTTTTAAAATCCAGTTGGCCATTTTAAATAATGACGTCGTGCAAACAGACGCGTTGTCCCGACAGCAAATTGGTTTGTAAATACTGATTAACTAGCCATTTAATACTCCTTGAGATTTTCAAGGGCAACCATTGAAACTTGAAACAAAGTACACATTATGATACATTGTATAAATCTTTCCTTTTTGGTGTATCATTATGTAAAGGAGTTAATAATATTTATTCACTATAAATTTTAAATTATAAAACAATCATCAGGGCCTTTAATTTTGAACTGAAATTATAGCCATTGTGCCTGAGGAAGTAATGGGGAACTACTTTCATTGTTAAGATGATTGACATAATTAGAAAGTCCCCTTTCAATTCCAAATATGTGAGGCACACAGGTGAGATTAAGTTTAAGTCAAATAAAATGTGAATTCATTTAATTTCTTTATGAAAGTTAAATAAATATTAAATCATCCAAACCATTTTGTTAATCGACATACTTCTTAAACAAACATGGTTGATTTCATTGTTCGAATTCAGCAAACTGAAAGGTCGTAAGTCTAAATATTTAAAGCATATTCGATAAAGTTAAATGAGAAAATCCTCTGATGGTTGAAAACAATTATAAATTTATAAATTAATCATTATTTTGCCAACAAACTTGGTTGGCGTATTACAACGATTCTATTCTTTTATAATGAACCATATGATAAATGGACCAAATAAACTGTTGTCATTAACTGTATAATCCAAATAAGATTTAGAATCACTACAAGGAAATACGTTGATAGCAGTACTTAGTAATACTTTATTAAATTATTTTCTTACCAATAGTATTATCCCTTTGAAATTGGCATCTATCTTATTGAATTGCAAAGAGACTTAAATTCATCAACAAGGGGTCATGTACATTAATACGTTTTAAGCAAGATTTTAAGGTATGATAAAAACTAAGCAAAAATACATATTTCTTTTATATACAGTCAGAAATAACTGACCAAGAGAAACTAAATTAGTCAACAATATACGTCTGGAATATATAATTTTCTTCACATTTTCTATTTTAAATGTCGACAAAATCGAAATCCCATTTATTTACAGAGCATTTAGACGTACAATAGGCAACAAAAGAGACACAGATAACAAAAATAAATCTATTTTCTTACTCCCAACACTTGAATTAGGGAAGGGTTGTTTACCAGCACTAATACGGGTAGATGTGGGTGAGCGTCTATCAAAGGTCAGAAATAATGTCTGGAAGGGGCATTTAGCGAATTGACAGTTGTCATCCACGCTTGTCGCTTACATTGTAATGTAATAATTCAGGGCCGTCAACACCAAACCGTCTTCTAAAGAAAGGCCTACCCCAAACCATACACGGTGGCATTTTTGTTATTTTAACCATTGGTTGACATTGTGGAATCAGGAAAATAATATCCTGGGTGTATGAAAGGCCGGGGGCAGAGTTGTATAGGGGCATGGGGCTCGTCAGTCATCAAGCCTTATCGCGACTGGTACCAACGCCGCACCAGCGAAAAATATGTTGGAATTTCTCAAGATTGAAAAATTAGCCGTAAGATGACGGTTTGCCCGTAACGACCACCCATGCCGTGTTAGCGATCAGCAACGATCGCCACATCACTTCAAGTCGGGATAATACAGACTAAAGCCAACAATAGTGTTACGAGATATCCCAAAACAGCGGGCAATACTCCCCGTACTTTCTCCTTTTTGTTTCCATGGTGTGATTTCACGCTTGGTCGGGGCTGGTTTGTGATGGTCGTCCGAGGCAGCCTGACATATACACAACGTCAGGAGAACTTCAGCAAGGGTCAAGTGCCCCTACTCGGCAGTCTGCACCTCCAAAAGACACAAAACAATGCATTACACGATTACACCCCTATAGAGTACAGCCCACTACCGATGGAAAGAAAGGACAACAAATGCCTAGCTCCCTCGTCATTATATCGCCCTTCGCTAAGGTTTCTATTTCAAGGGGCCCTTATAGGAGCTTATCAACTCGGGGTATATTAAGCCAAAGGGCCAAGTGCAAGACTTCAGTTGTGTCTGTGGGAGCATACCCAGGTGCGGGACGATCCTATTGACACTCGAGGCTCTTGAATTAGTGAACATCTTCACTTAACAAACGAGTTGTCCGGCAAATATAAAATGACTGGTGACACTGGCCCGCACAGCCAATTGTAGCTTAGAATACAGCACCGGCTATGCCAATAGACTGCCCTTCACGCTTAGGACGACTAATTGTTGACACCATTTGAATTTAAAACCTTGTCCACTTCAGGTACATCAAATAGATACATCCCTACCAGAGGCAATTGATTTTCATGAAAAAGGTTAGATCGACTAATTGTTGAATTTATGAAACTGTCCACTTGAGGTACATCATGTAGAATTGATTCTAGTGAAACCTTACACTGACTAAATGTTACCGCCATTTGAGTTTTAGGTCTGTCTACTTGGGGTAAATCACATGGACACCAAAGGCAATTGATTCTGGTAAAAGGCTGTACCGACTAATTGTTGCGATAATGTACATTTAGGGAACTGTCCTCTTGAGGTTCATCATAAAGAATAGGTTTTGGTGAAAGCTCCCAAAAGGCTAATTGTTGATCTTGAATGTAAAAGATACGTCACCACTGGTCTTTTATCCACAAATTGCTGACGCCATTCAAGTTTGAGGAACTGTCCTTTTGCCATCTATTTTCAACAGGGGTGATTAGAGCCTGTATCCTGCTTCATGAACGTTCTGCACTACATGTTAATGTTCATAACACGTCTTTGATGGGATTTTAGAAGTGAAATAGGGACTACACGAGAAAAACAAGATTTGTGGAAATCATCAACATGCAAAATAAAGGCATACCAGCATACATGTCCACGACATTTCAAAGTATATGGCTTCTCCTACACCAGGTGGAATGAAGGAGTAAATATGACCATGGACATCTCTTTTATGTCGATAATAAAGCGAAATCTTGATTTTTATTATTCATAACGGCAATGCCCATTGTTTATTGGAATAGCCAATAATACAACGATGAACTCATGTTGAACACAATATGAATGAAATATTCTCCACATTCTCATCGTACATTAACCAGTGTTAGACGTGTTAGTAGTTTAAGCTTGTCTCATACTCGTGTATGTTTAACATTGTCAACGAAGAATAGGACAATTTGTAAAGATCGTGTTGTCATTTAAATGTGAATGAAATAGGTATCCGATTTCATGTAAAAACATTGGTGTTATGGATTTAGCACACTGGTTGTTTCTTCCGTCGATGCCATTACATGAGCTATGCACTTCTTTAAATAATTTTGTGGAAATTGACATGTGTTCTCGTAACAGGACATACATACAGAAATATTTGGAATCAAAGGGCTCATTGCAATGTCATTGGTTAGGAACTTATCGTTTAACATTTCATCTTACATTACAAGTACATTGGAACACTTGCTTGAAGTAATTAAAGTGTGATAAATTCTTGCTTTCCCTCTTGTCTGGGGAATGTGTTGACAGGGGTCAGAGACAAGGCAATACACGGACACTCAATCCGTCAATTATCTGCCTGTATTACGCCGTTTATCCCACTTGATTAACAAATCAAGCTCATCTATACGTGCAATTAGTAGTAACAAACTTTCCATTGTCTGCGTGACATCTCAGTAACGTTACTGCGAGCCTCGTGACGGACCAACGTTAACGGATATTACATGAAATCTGTGTTCCAGGGTAACACTAGACGTCAGGTATTGTCCGCACCAACACAGGCAATGCTGGGCCACTGAAAGCCTGCCTATCTCGTCTTGAAGACGACGTGTCTTTCCTCTGAAACCCAACCCAACGCCTTGGGGCGCGCCGCGGGGAAGCTTTAACTTCTTAAAGTTTACACCGTAACCATTGATGTTAACTGATTTATAATTTTCGTGTCCATTCAGCAGACAGTCGCTTGCTGAAACGCAACCTCTGAGGTTGGCCCCGACTCCAACTTTTCTATTTCCTATCAATTAGTCCTCCAATATGTCTGGGTAATCACAAAATGATCGTAGTATCAGTGTATTTGATCGGAACAGAGTATTCCGGAAACCTGATCGCTTGTTTCCCCCTCGAGCCAGAACGGTTGTGCTTTGACGTTGAATAGTCCAAATGGACACACCCCTCTTCATTCGCAACCGACTGTATCCCTCGACGTCACAGGCTCAGCCGACAATGAAGGCCAATTATAAATCGTTGGCAAAAGCTTCGCCTTTTAAAATAATCGCAGGGCCACGGTTTTGGATTACAAGCAAAAAGACTACTTAATAACCAATTTGACTCCAAGGGCTGCCAGTCACATTGCTTCAAGAACGCCCAATAAAGGACCTTGTCAGCTTTGACGGCCCTGCTACCTTTATGAATTTCAGGTATCGTCATGGAGTCTTTATAAGGTGTATTCTGCAAGTACTGGAGATAATCTCTACTAATATAGACCACACATGTCTGATTAAGCGGGCCTCAAATAACGCCAGATCAAGTCGCGCTTTGATTCCACCAGGGTTTACCTCTGCTGATCTTCAGGTAACAATTAACTTGAAGGAATCTCGGCCTCTGAATGACACTAAACTGGGTGATAGACGGATCCTGATCCCAGTGATTTGTCAATGTTCCGCATTGAGATCTCTCTTGTTGGAAATCTGGCTTTCCAAATACAGATCTTATTACAGTTCGACCAAATTCATATTTCCATAAACATTGATAAGCTGTCCGATGACATGAACTACGTTTCGAAAATATTTTCTCAGTGTGAAATATGTGGATCTTTTTTCCCAGTGACTTTTAAATATGGTATGTGTGAATGAATATTAACCACTTAACAAAAAGTCATAAACCGACCACTGATTGACCCGAAAATCTTCAACTTTTAGTTTGGATAACAAAATAGATACTCTTAGGGGGTAAATATGAAGTGAAGTACACGGACAATACCAAAGACCCCTACATATACGTATGGGGGACACTGTCTATACATTTATGCATACACGCAGAAACATCTAAGCCAATGTACGAAAGTCAATAGATCGAAAATGTCTCCTTGTACCAAGCAACCAATGCTGATTATGGTTTTTAATATCCATAATTATTATCTATAAACATAAGTTACGGTGACAAGATACATGCAAGATTGGCAGTGATGGGTCAGGACAGTACACCTTGTAACCATATTGTTACCAACAAGATCCAGGAATTATTAAGTTTCCACTCTTACAACAGTTTATAACATTTAACGAACGATGGGACGAGTGGATTGAGCCTTTACCTATATCCCGCTTCTTGATTTCCGGTTCAGGGGTTTAAAAAGTGAATCAGAGAGTATTTTAAAATATCGCAAGTATGTAATGTCCATCCAGACTACCTACCAGTCATAATTAAGTAAGAAAAGGACAGCTTTTATGTGGGAAAATGACAACTTCATATTTAAACCGTGATACATCGAACAGAAAGATTAGACCGTTTAAATGAATGAATCCTAGAAATAATATAAAACATGAGATTAATATTCATAGCATATATTGTTCACTCGTCTATATATTTATTATGTCACCCACGTGGAATAAAGATACATGCAGTGTACGCTCAACCGTAAAAGAAACGGCGCCATACAAAATACAATATATCGCAATCCACAGGTAATGAATACGGCTAAATAAGAGTGACACCATGTGTTCAGAGGCCAACGAAACTAACTTTGAATTTTTAAAACATTATCTGTTCATATTTGTGAAAAACACGGCTTTTGAAAACAAATCGTTGTTTGGAATATCCTTATCTAGACGAAACCGTTTACTTTATTGTCTAGATAAGGAGATTCCAAACAACGATTTGTTTTCAAAGGCCGAAAACAAAAGCCGTGTTTTTCAGAAATATGAACAGATAATGTTGCGATCCAATCCTAAGTTGTACCGACCGGACACTTTATACGATTATAATTTGTTGACTTAATTGCCAATACCATGTTGAAAATACGATGTCAGCACCTGAAGTGTATTTGAACTAATATAAAAAGCGTCATACTCTGATGTATGAAGATGAGAGTACGTCTTTACACAACATGTGCCTACCAAATACATTCAAAATCAACTTTCTCCCACAGAAGTATGTCGTGTTTTACTGTGTTGAAGATGAGGTGACGCTTCTTTTGCGGTTGAGTGTACGTGCAACGCTACTGAATGTAGTTGTTTGGTTTGTGTGCGGAAAGCAATACTATTGTGGAGTGACGGGGTTTCTTAGAGGGTATATACAATGACAACACTTTATGAAAACAAAATTCACTTTGAAAATGTTAAAATTGTTATTTTCCTCAAACGTGATTTTGATAAAAATAAATAATTGGATAACGATACTTTTCAATTCAAATTCTCAAATTTGAAAATAGAACTCTCACATTTTCATATTAATGCATTCCCCTATTTGCACAGATGCTTGAAGCAAGGGGTTTCAATTGGTTGGAAACGACGACCCCAGTTTAGGGTCATCGGTTGTGTAAAGCTTTCTTAGCTATGGCGTCACTTATGTATTAAGTGAAGCCAATTATACACCGATATAAATTTTCACAAAGCAAATTTAATAAGGTAACTCTTCAGTCAATGTTATTTTCGTCATTTTGGGGAACACTTTTCATTAAAATCTATTATCGACTCAATTTCTAGCAGAGGCTATTGAAAGTTGTGTGAGGCAGGGGCGATGTGTTAGCCCCGCTCTCTTCGCCAGTCAGATTTAATCAAATCGTGTTTTCTCAAAAAGCAAGGCAACATGTTCAGAGTTTGGATGTTGACATCCTGGTCCGGAGACAGCCTCTCAACGTTACAGAATCGCTGGAAAGCGTCAAGTCTCCTGAAAGCTGTGTGTCTCTATGTTTTCGAGCCTCGATGCTCTGCCCAGAATTTCAATGAGCTCGTAGTAGCAATTAGCAGCAAGCTGGCAACTTCCCTACATGACACTTGATTCAGCTCTATTGTACACCGATGAAGTGACTCCTTTCAGCTCTCAGTCAGACGGTGTGAGCTCTACATTCCTCTTTACTAGCCTGTTGACACAGGTGTAGGGCGCTGTGTGGAGCTTCCACATCCCACGTCCCCCTCCCTCCCCGGGTGAGCTAATTGTCCGCCATTGCGGGTGGACAGTTGCCTTCGTGACATGGTGAGAAAGACGGTCTAGGAAATCTGATACCCCTATCATCCTCTGGGTAAACATGAACGACTTCTTCTAGCTTATGTTATGAACACAGAAGTAATTATTTTGTCATGAGGTAATTACATGGTGTGTTTCAGTTGACATATCAATTACTTTCAGTCTGTGTATCAGAATATTGAATTTTCAACAATAAAGAAAAAGGCATGTCATTATGTTTGATTTTTATTCGACATGACTCTTGCTAAAAGCTTTTGCTGGCCACTCAAGCATAAGTAATCAGTTTTTTTTTATCTCTTCTCTTGTGGAAAGTGTTTTCATCGCCTAACCAACTTGCTTTTGTCTCATGGTTTTGTTCAGTATGTAATTTAACATTAACACAGTTTATTAAATGCGAAACGATGAAAGACTGAGTTTTAAAAAATTTAAAAACGTGATCATGCAGTGACATATTGCTATTGAATCATCCAGAACTGTATAGTAAGGACTTGCAGGTTGTGTAAGATTAAGCGATACAATGTATGTCATAGGAGATATCATTTTACAGACGATTTTGCATAATGCTCTGACATAATCATCAATAGTGCTTTGTCATTATAAGTTGCAATATTATGACGTCCAAACTGATGACGTTACTATGTTATGATCATGTTGAACAGCATTGTTCCAAGATGACAGTTTTCTAAGAAAGCGAACATCGAGTTTAGAAAATAAAAAAACCTCTGCCAAATCAATTGTATGAGCGTATCAACAGTATAATTGTATCAGCAGAGTGGATGTTTTGCGAAATTTGTTTTCTTTTAATCCGTTTTTGTTACCAGCCTGAACTGTAATGTAGTGTCAAACTCACACGGACTCGTTTCCCGAGTTTAGCAACTTGAAAAAAGAAAACGTCATAACTATAAACCAGACGTTGTCTGTTAAAGTTAATTCCGTTCGTATTTGAAAGCATTGCTTTCTAACAGTTTAAACAATAGGTGACAATAACTATCACCAACATATACCGCCCAACCGTTGGCAGTCATTTCCTGCTGAAATAAGTATTAGTTTATGCCATAAAGACGAACAGGTTGTCGTTACATAACCATGTTGTAAGAGCTTCTAAAGCTTATTGTTTATTTCATGCACTTTAAATCTTACTTCATTACTTTTTTACTAGACATTTTCATCAATGCTTTTATTTACATAATGCTGTGATCATACTTGATGTTTAAAGAGGGTATTTTCCCAAAAGTGTTATATAAGACACTTATCAAATCTTAAGTCTAATCATTCATTGACACGATGCCGTATGCCTTCCCATGGTAGCGTTCAAGAATGTACGTCATTCAATAGTATCAAGGAGGTTTTGATTGCATAATCATGAATGCCAAATCATATATATGTCAAATATTACAGCTCATTGTACCTGATTTAGAAAGATAACCATACGAAAGTCATAAACCATCTTAACATGTGCACACATAATTTCAGTTAATAATATAACTTATCACATATAAGACACCACATTATAAGAGCACTAATCTGTTTATAATTGCAGATCGTTTCAAGCATAAATTCTCATTAGTAACGACAGTTCTGGGCTTCATTTCTGGATGAAAAGTAGAAACGTATTCAATTTATATTTTCATGAAACTTTGTATAAGTATCAATCAAGCAATGTAGATCTACCTTTTGTACTTAGGAATGTCAAATTTGATTTTCACTTTTCCAAGTATTCAATGTGAACTTAGACTCTCAAACAGGGTAAACATTGTTTTCTGATCAGAAGTAAAACGTATTCCAATTTTGAGTTTATTTCCACGGCAATTTCTAGATGTATGAATCAAGAAAGGTATGTGTACCTTATGAAAATGACAAAGGTTTTTTGTTTCACTGGGAAAAAAAGATTTTCTTTTCCCGATCAGAAGTAACAATATATTTTCATAAAATAGTGTACATATGTGACTCTTTAAGTGTGGATCTGCTATTTGATTTATCGTTATAGAATTAGGAATACTGAACTTCCAAGAACAAATGTCGCAAGTTGATCTCTAGACTGGGGAAGGCTTTGCTTACATGTAGGTAGGTACATTGTAGGTAGGTACATTGTAGGTAGGTTTGATTTGCTGGGCTTCTGTCAAGTACCCAAACATATTTAAACATATACAATAATACAATTTTGTTATCTCCGATTAATTTGTCTTTTTCAACTTTTAAAATACTCCACAATAATAAAAGCGTTCGTTTTTACTGTTCATATATATTTTGATTTTTAATCATACGAATACATTACTTCATCTACAAGGGAATTCGTACTGTTTACCTGTGTGAACCAATTATCTGTCAAGCAGTGAATCTTCATCGTCCGCTGATATTTTCTAAGCCGTACTGCACCAAATACTTTTATTTACATCTTGCTATAATCCTTAATGGTGCTAATAATTATAAATGATTTCTTGTATCTTTGTCGCTAGCATAAAAATAGAAATGTACTTTTGTTCTTACACAAATTTGGTCGTTATTGGCAAGAAATAACGACACAGAAACATATATAAAAAGAAACGACCAGAATAGCCCTTTAAAAGAAGTATCCATTCAATGACAGCGTCGAGGACAGACGATAAGTGGTTTGTTGATAAAGATGAAGATGAGGATTCTTCATCAAGACATTGATGGGCCCAACTCTCCTCGTTTCCTTCTTTTTCTTTGGATGAATATAATACAGCAGCATCCCAAAAGTTTCTTCAGCTTCAATTGCGTATCTTAGTTTATTACCTACATTTGTCGGCCAAAAGAAACGCCTACTTGATTTTCCTTAAAAAGAAAGGGTGAAATAATTTCTGAAATATAATTAATGGTGGTCTGCACGTTTTGCTGAAACAATAATTAATATGAAAGTCCATTGAAATCGTGGGAAAACTGTGATTCGAGTCAATAACATTCATGAAAACCACGCCCAATGAAGATAGCTATTTCCGGTTGATTCACTTGCGCATCGTAACCACGTACATCTGTAGCGTCATCACCACTTTATTGTTGCTCGTGGCTGTATGAAAATCTGTTTCAAATGTTTTTCTGATCAAACACTGATCGAAAACTGAACAAGTCTGTTGTCTCATTTCAACAATCGCCATTCTTTTGTGACACGACAACTTCTGAACTTTAAATATATTATGCAGAAATTGTGCAACTTCATAATGCTATACTATTGCTAAACTGTTCATTATAGTTTTTACGAAATGTGATAATACATCTGATAGGCGTTTCTTGTTGCCGTCAGTTTACGGGGGCAATCCTCTCGGGGTCGATATTCTTCATACGATGCCCTAGGGCAAATATCACTTTGTCATGGTGACGTGTCGTCATAAACAATGCCATGACATCACGCTTTATCTATGGCGTTGCGTTCTAAATATTATATTCGTGTCTATGCCAAACTTTGTTTACGACACTCGTGCCTGATTATCGGTATATCCCTCGCTCTCGCTCGGGAAATACTAATATTCAGACACTCTTGTCGTAAACAGAATATGACATAGACACTCATATAATATCCTCTATGTACATTGTAAAGTGTGATATCTTGGGGGCATAGAAGCATGGTACACATGTATCTGATAATTTAGCAATTATGATTATGATTGATTGTACCATCACATCATCTTATTTTAAACTTTACAGCCAACTGTAATAGTTTTGGCAGCTCGTTGAAGTGACTCGGGTCGATATTTCGAAACTCCAATTTTTTGTCGAATAGGTGATCAACATCCTCAAACATCAAGCCATGTCCTTAAAAATATACGTTGAATGTTTTTGCTATGGAATTGTTCTAATTAAATCGATTTGGAAAATTCCATACTAAACTTCCAGAAATCGGAAAAAAATGTCTACTCATCTGGCTTTGAGTTCGAAAACTGTCGGTTAAATTTTATTTTTGAGAATGATTGTTGTGTAGATGGTCAAATAGTGATACTTTGTCAGTACAGTTGAAGTAATTCAATTGACGCACACATTACATGTATGTCCTATGATATTTGCACTTAGCTGCACAAGTAGGTGAACACACTTTCGGGATGCAGAACAACATCTAATGTACATTAACATAAAATATTATGAATTCCAGTATTCTATCATTCTTTTGGCATATAACTTGAAAGTTGTGGAATTTGTTGAGCAGATTACTTGGGACTAAACTAAATTTTGCATTTCTGCATGACTTTATTCATTTATCATGTTCTTGCTTTCTTTGTCTAAAAATGAGACGGGCGGAATCACAATAATGTCCAAGGCATCACAAACTGGGAAGTTTAAACTACTGAAAACGGCACTTGAACACTTAAAACTTGAAACACTAAAAACTGGACACAGTAAAGAGGCGCGTAGAAGGAAAGGAAATAGGCTCAACTCCATAAATAGATCTTTGCGTACACATAGTTTCATCAATGGACGCCTTTTGATTTTAGAACTTGGATAAAACAAATATTTCCGACATACATTGTACGGACAGACCCTCAGACAGGCTGACAGACAGATGGATGGAATGAGAGTCCAATTACTATATGTAAATTACCAAGCTTGACAATACAGAATGCTGATGTACAATAAAAACAAAAAAAAACACTTACAGAAACTACCCCACTTAACTACATAACGTCACAAGTTGGCCAACGCCAAAGTTGACTCCCTCGTGGCGTGGATAGTTGTCCCCGGCTTCATGACGGGGTTACAATGCAGGACCACACCCTGTCCTGAGAGGGACAAGACCTCCCTTGTTCTGTTCCTGGGAACCTTCAATATTGTCCTTGCTTCCTAACAGGGAAGTGGCAAGCCTATCAGAGTCCTCGTGTTATACACATCTCCGTAAACACCAGCTTGTAATGTTAATGTTTTCATCTGGCCAACAAGCGCCTGATTCTGAAACAGTGTAATGCTATACATTAACCTTAAAAGAAATCAAATGACTGCCTGGAAGGGTTGGAGTGTTTGGTTGAAATGTGTTACTGGCCCAGGAGTTGACACTCTGCTGCACAAAAAAGAAAATAGAGGCTTTGTTAACCGAACAGAATTTGTCAAGAAAAGACAGATCTTTTACAAATTAAATTATTTGTCATTAGTGACTTCTGATACTGTTTATTTACATTGATAGTCACCTGGTAATTCACCAGCATTCTCATATGAAGAATTTTTCTGGAAACAGAGGCCTTATTAATAAACTTTTATCCAACTTGGTACCATGCATTGTTATTAAGCAGCGACATGCCTGATACCCACTGTACAGTGAAAGCACATTTAAGAAAATGTTACGTCTTTCTCTATATGTCATGTTTAAAGTGATTTAAAAATGATATGCACTGAATTGAAGATAGGACATTTCTTAAAAGAGGAAACCCAGTCTTTCTCAACTTAGCGTATAATATGTTATTCAAATTGTTAAACGAAACAAAATTAAAAAGTCTATTATACACTGTGAAGCTAAAGTAAAAAAAAGTAAAAGTAAGTCACTTTGTAAATAAGTATGTAACGTCACTATGTAAGTAAATTTACTTACCAAATTAATCATGTTATCTATTCATGGCTTTACATTATGAATCTCTCTTCCGTGACCATACTGAATTTGTCTTGCATTCATGCATCTAGTTATAAAGCATGTTATTTCTTGATGTTACATCTCCTCATTTATTATTCCATGTTAGTTCATCATAAATAAATGTCACAGCTTCTTTTCATGCATTGCGTTACTATTTGACTATTAATGTAGTGATAATTTGACGCCTTACATAGTAATCATTTGACGTGACCGAACAGTCAATGTTTTTTCCCCTTCTACCTTTCAAGATACCTCACCACACCTACCAAGAAATGAAAGACTCAAAACGGACCACTATGCATGTCAATTTTGGCTTTTTGTCATTATGAGAAGGGTCCTACACATATGTATTACCTTTTCAGCCAAGTCTATCAAATCGATGTTTACATTTCAAATTACTTTTATTGTATTCGGAACAAAAAATTCATATTCATCCTCGTGATGCTTTCAGAAATGGACAAAGGCACAGTAGGTTTGTCACATTGAGAATGCGAGGACGGCAAATCTCTGTTGAGGTACACCACGCCGTATCAACGCCTTTACACACTTAGTTCAACATGTCTATTGAAGGTTGACACTTCTGCTCAATAACATTGGCCACAAAAGATCTCCTTGCGGAACATCCCAGCCACCCACAGTCATCCAGAATCAACGGCTTGAGACCATCGTGGATAACAAGTGTCACATAGATATAGAAGCCCACTGTCGACACGTATCCCTTTCTAGACTAACCAAGAGATCAGCAAATATTATCCCATCCTTGTAGCTGCTTCACCTGGAGGCGCATTTGTCAATTTTCTGTGGACTTGGCAAACAGCAAAATATCTTAAGTCTCAATTACTGGATTGTATAGGCTACATCTCTCAAAAGACGATTGTTGGGCCTTCGGGTGTTTCAAATAACTTCACTTCTTCCCTCTGCTCAGATTGGAAGACTTGTCGGCTTTCTAAAGTTTTCCTCGACTTCGTTAGAGTGTCATTTTGTGGAGACAAGAGACAGAGACATTCTATTCGCACCTGTGACTGGTAAATAGAACGGTGTCAATTCATCATCGGTCATCATAATTCTATCATTGATGTTTGTCAAAAGCCGGAGATCTTCCTTCATCGAGAAAGTAAACAGTGTCATACATTAAAGCCTTTATGATACATCCTCATGCCCATCACGGAATTCATGTGTGCCTCTGTTTAACATATTAACAAGGTTACACATTGACAGGTTGAAGGAAAATTCCCTATTAAATTGTCGTGTTTCCTTTCCATTTAAAATACCCATTGCTTGTTGAATGGTACTCCATAATTATTGTTGTCAAGTGTATTTACTTTTTAACTTGTAAATGTTGGATGAAATTTGAGTTATACACAACACGTCAACATAGGACTAAAGAAAAATTTAAGTAATTGGCGAATTTAGAAAAAGCTACGTTACTTCTCTGGGTTTGGTATGTAAATCATAAATTCATTAATGCAAATTTCGTTAACAGTTATGTTTTTCACAGAACCAAATTTTAACAGATGTATAAACATATTTACATAATAACATTTGAGAATACAGATAATATGCTAAAAGTTTGCATCACTAGTTTATGACTGGGACAATCAATCAATAGAATACACGTACATGTATCAATTCATGTGGTTGTAGCACTGCAGAGACTCTATAAAATTTGGACTTTTATCATTTTTGTGCTGTAAATCTTGCTTATAGCATTATTATTAAATTCCATCTTAATATTTCGAACTGTTAATCATTTCCATCCAATCCTTCCAAAGAATCCCCAGTAAGTGACAGAAAATGTACTTACATGATTTTGGAATTGTATATGATTCAGTTATCAATAGCCATACGTGTTATTATACTATATAATATATGTACAAAATGCATATAAATAATATGAATCCCTTAATGTTAAGTTAATAGACTAGGGACGTGAAAAAAACCTCTCATTATTATATAAAATTATGTCTTCAATAATACGGTTTAATTACCTTTAACATTTTTTTTATCTTATTGTTTAAATCATTTATCCACACATGTGCACTCAAGGTTAAAGGGACACTGCGTCGAGAATAAAAATAATATTATAAAGTTTTGAACGAACAATATTGTTCTGTTTTAACATGTAAGTATTTGATATATCTAAGCTTATAGATGAACTTGTCTTGTGGCGATCATTTCACACACCCACTCTTGGCATAATTTGAATATGAAATAATTGAGAATGTTTATTTGTATTTACCAACATAAGAAGTCATTCTAAATTGTCATACTGAACAAATTTATCGATTGAATTAATTTGAGTATTTAGAAACGTTGGTTTGATGGATAGAAAACATATATTTGATCATTTGAAAGAGTCATCGAGTATGTTGATAAAGTTGATAAATATACACTTAATTTTTCCGAGATTTCGAGAAATCGTACAAATCAGTAAAGAAGTTTCTCTATCTAAAATAGATCGAGTCTATTCAAATACGCAAACCATTGTGGTCATCTCGCACACTGTAAACAAACAAATGAGAACAATGTTTTATCAGTACTAAGAAAATGGAAATGTTATAGATTTTGGCGTTTTTCTATTAATCATTTGTTTCAGTTATAAAGCTCCTGAAATTGAAATAATGTTTTTCCCCACCTGGTTATTAGCAGCCCCGGCTTAGTCAAAACAAAGTCAATTAGCTGACCAATCACATCAATTTTAAACGGTCGCCGTTTTGAAAGCATGCGACATGGGTATCATTCGTTAACATGTTCTTCATGTTACTGAAACAGACGTAAGGGTAGCTGTTGCATACCCCTCGCTTCTCGCACCGGAACATGTTTGAGTTGGGTTGGTCTTGCGGTTTGTTAACTGAATTGCGTTAAAACATGCGAGCATAAGGGCCATCATCAGATATGAGTTCGTATCCCGATAGATGTACTATTTTGCAACTTTTATTCATTACCGGTATAATCGCAATGATTTGCGTATTTACCATTTTAAAGGATAGATGCAATGTCATATGGTCCAAATCGGATTCATTAAAATGGGATGTCAATTTGACAATTGCTCGATTTTAAATTTGTGAAATAGGTCCATAAATTACTTATATACGGCTTTTTAGAAAACCGCCTAATTTAGCCCCGGCGACCAGAATGAAAGTCTGCGGGGGTGTGGCCCCTGAAGGGATGACTTCTGTGACGTATCTGGAGGAATATGAGTTTCGGCGATAGTCTTAATTCAACGTAATTACGCAAAATTTTAATTGTTAATTTCACAAAGGAATCTTCAATAAACCAACTTAAATTTCCCATATATCGAATGTTAAGATATCCAACTAGGTATTTCCGCAGATGACAATTACACAATTATTACATAAACATGTCTTTTGGCGATGTAATACACCTCATAAATTCATTTAGCGGCAGTGATAATCATCATTAATTAAGTAACGAGACTCGGCGGAGTAGGTGTCTAGCCGGCCCCGTCTGTCGCTTATCACAGTCACGCCTCAGTGAGCATTTTCAAAATGAATTGCCTTACTAATAATTGCGGTAGTGTAAAATGGGTGAATTAAAATCGTCTTAATTATCAATTGCAAGTGTATATTGTCTCGATTGTATGCTCAATTGATTCCAATATACAATATACGTATAGGTAATCATCTGTCATTCTTGAGAAAAATGCATTTCATCAGATCTTTAAGAGACATTTAACACATATAAAATGCACACTTCGTCACAATCAGCAATGAGTGACAAGATTAATTAACATGCAGCGAAAAAATAGTCGAGAAAATCAAAGTACACGTGCGCTGTTATGGCGACTGTAAAATTGGCCAAATAGTCGCCTCGAAAACCCTTGTTACTGTGTTCTACGTTATAAATTACGTCCAATCACTGGCGCAAGCTAATCGAGATGATACTAATAAATGCTATTTAATCAGAATAAAGAGAAAAAAAATCCTATCTCTATTGAAATTTGATTGAGTATCATTTTTAATTCTCGTTTTTTTTTTTAAGAAAGTCAACTTCGATCTGAATTTTGACGTTCTGGTTCATAACAAAAATAAATTCTTTTTACAATTCCCAAAAGATATTGCTCGTTACAAAATCAAGGCGTTTTGTATTAATTGATATGTCTGTAGCTAAGTGTACCTCCTTGTTTCACCTTACAACGTACATAATTCATATATATATATATTATATATAACATTCAAGCAACAACTTCATATATCAAAAGCTATAACGAGGACTCTTTATTAGAGATGTTCACCATATATATACATGTATGTTACAATATTGATTCAGATTAAATCAATGTCTGAGTTCATGGATGATTTATTGACGCTTCAGTCACATTTAAATGGCGCGTAGCCTTTATGGACAAGTTTCAATCAAGGGGAGGCTACTCATCTGTTTCCTAAGTACGACACCATTGGATATATTTAAACTTACACTGAAACACTTGCTGACGTTCAGTTCCACTTATTACAATATCTTGACCAATAAATAAGTATTATATTAACTGTGTACATGCACGTGGAAACTAAAAGTGCACCAGCACGAATATTATATTTATAGACCGGTTGATCGTACATTAATTTTTATGAACAATAGAAGCGGATTAAAATATCTGACTGTGTCTTCTTCGCGAATTCATATCGACCTTGGATTAATTTTCGAAATATCGTTTATAAATGAGAAAACTGCTAATTGTTTGACATTATTGTTAAATTCTACACACCTTGAAATTTAAGATTCCTTCTTGGACTTAATTCGTTGGTCTGGGACCTCATGCAACACTTTCAAAACGTTCTATTTCACTCTCCAATCTCGCTTAGTTATGGATACAACAAAATAAATAAGTTATGTGCAAGTATATATGTTTCATAATAACTCCTTCTTTGACATAATTATAATGCACATTTGCAGGGGCGGATACAGATTTTTTTTAGTTGGGAGAGGGGTAGTTAATATTGCCTTGCTCTGACGTGTCACAATATCCCCTCAGTTGTTATAAGTTATCATTTTCTACTATGCTTCGAAATCTTTTTATTATATTTGGAACTCTCTTGGGGGACCCCCCTCTGGATCCGTCAATTATTTGAAGCTCGTTTCTCTTGTACATCCAAAACTGTCCATTCTGGTTCCCTGAATATGTTGCGCTGCGCAAGTGGCGACTGGCTTACATGTGGTTAGGAACCAGATTGAAAGCTGTCATACAGATAGTCCTTTTACAACTTGCTGTGACGGAGCACATCTTGCAACTCCAACCATCCAAAGGCTTCAGATTATGTATGACTCCAGTGTATATAATATATAAAATTGAGGTTTTTCAGCAGATCTGGAAAGTAATAAATGTTTACTGCTGCCTTTATTCCTCAAATGTTCAAAAGGGTTTTGTATTCGATAGTTCTGGAAAAGGAGGGTTCTATCGGGATATTTTTTGTGGAAACGAAATTCGGGAGGATATTCCTGTTTACACATATACGTTATTAATACATGATTAAAACACAGTCAAATTGAATGATACTATTATGAAGGTAACATTTTAATGACTTTATATTTCATAACTTGATAAACACAAGCGTACATTTGAGAACAATGAGAACTGATGCCATTCATCGGCGCTGCGAGTGGGGAAAACGTCGCTACAGCAGAACAGTAAATTATTAGTTTTATGACATGTTATGTGTTACTATGTGAATACTCTATCGTTGTATGTCTTTATTTTAGTTACTGGGGGCGGGATAGCGCAATGGTTAGCGCGTTCGGCTACGGATTAAGAGGTCCGGAGTTCGGATCCCGCCAGGGGCACGGCAACTTTGTCTGCAGTAGAGAACTGTTCTAAATGTAGTAAGGTATGGGTGCAATGCTACACTGAATTTCAGCGTAGTACTGCCCATGGTTTGCTAGTTCCAGCCGATGCTCGCAGGTTGCGGGCTTTATCCCTGCCATGACACAAGCAGCCGTCATATAAGTGAAATACTCTTGAAAGCGACGTTAAACCCAACCACACCTCTTTAGTTATTAACAGTTGTTAAATTAGGTACAATATATATATATATATCTATATATCTTATATTTCACTTAATGCAAAATGTCCAAGATGGCGACAGAACCCTCCCTTATAACTTACCTCTTCCTGTATTATATTGTTAACACAAACTATTCTTTAACAATCCAGTTTTCACAAAATATCGGTTTCCCATCAATAATGATGTGCAATGTTACAATGAACTACGGAATATGGTTATATTATACGGCTGCTTCAACATGTCCCGCGAACAGTAGTGATAAGGTCACGTGTCACCTGCATGTACTTGTATGAATACAAATATACACTTGCTGAAATAAAATGAATACCAAATTTTAAAGTGCATACATACATGTATATGTCTTGCAACGTATTTCTGTTAAAAATATGTCATAAACCCAAAACTTGTTCTCAGCTCATGAAAACTGTGTGATATTGCAGATTCAAATTCTGTTTTGTTTGACAGCGTCTTCTCGTAGGCAAATGCCTCTCTTTGCTAGAGGGTGAGGATGAGTGTGTTATTTTTTTTACATACCGACAAAAAACAAAAATAAACAAACTAACGGGAGTGCAGTTGTCTCAATGTTTAACTGCAGGTAGTCCAAGTAAATTAAAGCGAACATAAAATATCATGGAAGGTTTCTGACAGCAGAATACTAACTAATCAACCCTTCGTGGTCTAGTGGTAGAGCATTGGGCTACAAAGCGAAGGGTTGCGGGTTCGAATCCTGCGATGATTATCTTACTAATGGGACTTACACTATCTTAGATGCAAAGAATTGTACTTGGAGGGCCTTATACTCGATATACTCGATAGTACCTTCTTGGAACATCTTTGAGAGGCATTTTAGAAGTTGTAGAGATTAAGAAAACCAAGATATATGGATAGTCAACTTCTTTATTGCAATGAATGCGACGTTTCGGTGTAGATACTAACACCGTTATCAAGCAAGTGATACATGAATATGGTAGGAGGAGAATTTATATAGTATAGTGAGTATGTACAATTAACAAGTTGATGTACACTGGATTCCCAATTATATATTGAGGGGATAAGAAGATTAGGTTGATGTACAGGGGATTGGTTGTATAAACAGATTAACAAGCGTTTGTACCCTTGAAGAGGTTGATGTACACTGAGATGTTAATTAGTGATTAGCTTAGTGATTGCAAGAGAGTGGCCTGATGTACAAAGTGATTTTAAGAGAGTGGCCAGATGTATACAAGTGATGATAACAGGAAAAGTTGTTGTAGATACTCTAAGAGCATGAAGCCAGATAAAGTACTAAAGACTGTCTTTGATAAGGTGATGATAAGCCGAAGGGATGAAGTAGCCTTGGTCGCGGTTCATGGCAGGATGGAAGCGCTGGATTTTTATGGCTTCAAGGAGTTTTCTGATCTTGTAGTCTGAACGGTTGACCTCCAAGGTTGTGATGTCATTCCAGCAGATTGTGTGGTCAGGGTTGGCTTGAGTATGGTCAGATATGGCAGATTTAGAGTCTTTCTTCAGGACTGAGGCTTGGTGTTCTTTTATTCTGAGTGGCAGGGGACGTGAAGTTTCACCTATGTAAGAGTCCCCACAGTCACAAGTAATCTTGTAGACTGCTCCTGAGGGATCATCCTTCATTGTTGATGATGGCTTGCCTGTTGCCTGGAGGAGGTTTTGGAGTGATTTGCCCTTCTGGAAGACAACATCTATGCCAGCTTGCTGCTGTAGGAGACGTCTTATCTGGTGGCTGACTGCTGGGACATACGGAATACTTATGAGGAAGGGGGTTGATTGTTGACGGGGTACCTTGTCTCTTGGGTTGAGGGTGGCTCTGATGACGTTGTTGACTAAATTCTGTGGATACTGGTTGTAGTGGATGAAAACATGCCGAAGGTGTTTTAGTTCAGTTTCGAGGGCTTCTGTTGTTGAGCAGATGTTCTTGGCTCTTCGGGTGAGGGTGGAGATGATGCCTTTCTTGATTTGAAGCGGGTGGTTGGATGTGAAGTGGAGGTATTGGTCAGTGTGGGTGGGTTTCCTGTAGACTGTGGTGGATAGCTTGTTTTCTTCTTTCTGTACCAGGACATCCAGGAAAGGGAGTTTGTTGTGGGATTCTTCTTCCATTGTGAACTGCATACGGGGATGTTGGGAATTCAGGTGGTCTAGGAGATGCTCAGGGTCATCGTTGTGGTTGAGGACTACGAAGGTGTCATCTACGTTCCTGTACCAGCATATGGGGGTGATGGGGGAGGTTTGTAGGGCTTTCTCTTCTAGTTCTGTCATGTAGATTTCTGTGATGATCGGGGGGAGGGGGGAACCCAATTTGGAGACCATGAGTTTGCTGGAACTCCACCGAATTCTGCACCAAAGTCAGCTCCATCAACCACCCAGGAAAATTAATCAGCTACGATGTCATAGACCTCTTCACCAATGTCCCAAGAGAAGAAGCCCTCAGCATCATACGAAGCAAACTTGAAGACATCCATCCCAACCTAGAAACCCACCTCAGCAAAGACAGCACCATCAACCTAATCAACTCCTGCATCAGCTCAACTTACTTCACCTGGTCTGATAGAATCTTCCAGCAAACTCATGGTCTCCCAATGGGTTCCCCCCTCCCCCCGATCATCACAGAAATCTACATGACAGAACTAGAAGAGAAAGCCCTACAAACCTCCCCCATCACCCCCATATGCTGGTACAGGAAAGTAGATGACACCTTCGTAGTCCTCAACCACAACGATGACCCTGAGCATCTCCTAGACCACCTGAATTCCCAACATCCCCGTATGCAGTTCACAATGGAAGAAGAATCCCACAACAAACTCCCTTTCCTGGATGTCCTGGTACAGAAAGAAGAAAACAAGCTATCCACCACAGTCTACAGGAAACCCACCCACACTGACCAATACCTCCACTTCACATCCAACCACCCGCTTCAAATCAAGAAAGGCATCATCTCCACCCTCACCCGAAGAGCCAAGAACATCTGCTCAACAACAGAAGCCCTCGAAACTGAACTAAAACACCTTCGGCATGTTTTCATCCACTACAACCAGTATCCACAGAATTTAGTCAACAACGTCATCAGAGCCACCCTCAACCCAAGAGACAAGGTACCCCGTCAACAATCAACCCCCTTCCTCATAAGTATTCCGTATGTCCCAGCAGTCAGCCACCAGATAAGACGTCTCCTACAGCAGCAAGCTGGCATAGATGTTGTCTTCCAGAAGGGCAAATCACTCCAAAACCTCCTCCAGGCAACAGGCAAGCCATCATCAACAATGAAGGATGATCCCTCAGGAGCAGTCTACCAGATTACTTGTGACTGTGGGGACTCTTACATAGGTGAAACTTCACGTCCCCTGCCACTCAGAATAAAAGAACACCAAGCCTCAGTCCTGAAGAAAGACTCTAAATCTGCCATATCTGACCATACTCAAGCCAACCCTGACCACACATTCTGCTGGAATGACATCACAACCTTGGAGGTCAACCGTTCAGACTACAAGATCAGAAAACTCCTTGAAGCCATAAAAATCCAGCGCTTATTCGGCTTATCATCACCTTATCAAAGACAGTCTTTAGTACTTTATCTGGCTTCATGCTCTTAGAGTATCTACAACAACTTTTCCTGTTATCATCACTTGTATACATCTGGCCACTCTCTTAAAATCACTTTGTACATCAGGCCACTCTCTTGCAATCACTAAGCTAATCACTAATTAACATCTCAGTGTACATCAACCTCTTCAAGGGTACAAACGCTTGTTAATCTGTTTATACAACCAATCCCCTGTACATCAACCTAATCTTCTTATCCCCTCAATATATAATTGGGAATCCAGTGTACATCAACTTGTTAATTGTACATACTCACTATACTATATAAATTCTCCTCCTACCATATTCATGTATCACTTGCTTGATAACGGTGTTAGTATCTACACCGAAACGTCGCATTCATTGCAATAAAGAAGTTGACTATCCATATATCTTGGTTTTCTTACCTTCTTGGAAGGTTATTATTATTGTTCAAGGCCCTCCCAGTGGGGTATTATCCAGTATAAGGCCTTCTGAATAGGAATTAATTGTAAGGCCCTAGTTCCTTTCGTAGGGGAGTTATCTCGGAAAAACAACTGAATTCAAAGAGTGTTAAATGGGCCTTGAGGTATATAATGACGTTTATAACATACCACAAGTCAATGTTGCTGAACATACTCGGCTGAGATTTATTTGAGAACAGACTCAAAACATTTATAATTTTAAAATTTGATTCGATCTCAATTGAGTCTATACAATGTACATTTGTACCTCGGCATACACGAGGCATGAATAAATGCGCTGCATAATTCCTGCTACAATAATTACATGAATGTAACAGAAGTGATTGTGAGATCACCTCCCGTGGAAATCGAACCCGGGACGTCCGGGTGACAGTCCTGCGCTCTATCAGTTGAGCTAAAGGGATATCCCACTAGCCGAAGCCAGTAGGAACACTTTCTTCTCACCCTGCCACATACACCCCCTCCACAAAGTGACTCGTCCTCGAGTCAAACTTTTGCGAGTTAGCAATTGCAAGCACCTCAGTTCGACGTACTCAGGGTGTAGTGAACACTAGGGCGCCAAATGTAACAGAAGTGATAGTAAGATCACCTCCAGTGGGAATCGAACCCTGGACCTCCGGGTGACAGTCCTGCGCTCTACCAGTTGAGTTAAAGGGGTAGCCAGTAGGAACACTTCCATCTCACCCTGCCACATGTATATTAACACATTCTGGCTGTGTTTGTTCTAAGTGACATGTTCAGACATTTCTATAATACTGGCGCGATGTCAGTATTCTCCGGATATGCTAAGCGTGGCGCCGTTGGATTCACTGATGACGGCTAGAGCATCTGGTTATGTCACTATTTCACTATCACTCTTTAAAATAAACAAATATTTATCAGTTTGCTTTTCTAAGGCTTTGAAAATGATCTTTGTTTTTACTTTTGACTGTCATGAACATGGTGATGAAAATTATATTTGTGTGTTTTTATGTTTCCATACTCATTATCACAAACAATGACAGGTTAATGTGATTAATAATATTTGTGATTATTTTCATTATTATAGATCTAGTTATTTCACTGATGCCATGAAATTTGTTTTTAGTGGCCTTTTAAAAAACAATAATATTAATACCTGAAATTTGTAGAAATACATGTACTAAAGTAATTCCTTTAAGAGCATATATCAGGGCTTTCTATGACTATGTCAGAATGTGTAATGTTGAAGATGAAAATAAAACAAAACATTGCTTACCTTTGTGAGTTTTGAAGTTCTTTGTAATCATTAAATTTACTCACTGCTAATAATTAAACATATTTTGCTCATGTCAAATTTGAAGATATATGGACTTACGGTATACATGTACAATGTAGTGTGTCTTAGTTTTTTGGGGTCAAAAGTATTCCATTTCTTAAGCTACTTTGTGGTCAATTGCATATGTGTGTCATCAAGTTATTAATTCAGCCGGTAATGTTTGAGTAGAACACATGATGCTTATATTTGTGGTTTGTGTTTTGAAAAATTCATGTACATGTAGCAAATAATTGGTGCACTGATGCCACTTTTCTTTTTAAAATTCACATTTTCAGACTCAGTCGGTACCTCTAAAGATGACCCCGCCATTTTACACTTGTGCTTTTTGAGCGGATTATTTTGGTTCGTTGGACATATGGGATCTTTAAATGTTGTAATAAACATGTTTTTTAATGATTTTGTCATAATTTTCAAAACCTTGAGCTTAGCTACCATTTTAAAAATCTGAATATTCCTCATAGGTTTTGCCTCAAGTTTAAGATGTGCCGAATTTTACAACAAATCAGATTTGCATAAATCACAGATAGTACCAGGGGTTCGGGACTCAGGTTTAAACACCATTTGCTGGTTTCACATTTAATTTAATTGAATGCAAAATTTTGAAAATGAATTGTTTTAAAACTTGTCTCAAATGTCAAATGAATAAAGCACCCCTTGTTTTGAGTAACGGAGCAAAAACAATGAAAAGCGTTCTTATATAATTCACATGACTAAAACATGAATAAAACAGACACTTAATCAGATTGCAAATACAGCATTTACAATAAGGTACAATAGGGTCACACAGATACTACTAGATACAAATGTCAATTGAAATGTAAATATAAGGCCCTGAATGTTTCCGATGTTTCCTTATTGCAGATGAGGTTTTGACAGATGCAGAAAATCCAAGTTGGTATGGCATAAAGCTAATTAATGTAGAATCTAATAGCGTTATGTCCAAATATGAGCTACCCGTTTCTAACATTCCTTTATGTAGGATAACTAATTTATTTAAAAGGAAATGGCTTCGCCATCGATCAAAACATTGTATGTGAACAGTCTAGTAGATCAGCGGGGCAGTTTCCGGAAGGGAGGTAAATCCATGTAGCAGATATTTATAATTCTTTTATTTGAAATTAGAGAATTTAAATCCAGGTGAACCTAACCACAGGTGAAGTTTAGCGCAAATATAATGCACAACAGAGATAGACGACCAGTTTTCGCTATGCGCGAACGATGTCACTTCGTTCGCGCATAGGGAAAACTGGTCGTTCATCTCTGTTGCGCAACACATTTACGCCAAACTTCACCTATGACCCAACTAAAGCTTTTATGATTAAAATAAAACGTAACTTGCTATTTCCAGGAGGAGTCCGTTGTGCAATTCAAAGCCACAGCCTCAGTCTGGCACGCATCGCCAAAACTGACTGTACCAACAGCCTACAGTACCAACAGCTTACAGTACCAACAGCTTACAGTACCAACAGCTTACAGTACCAACAGCTTACAGTACCAACAGCGTACAGTACCAACAGCTTACAGTACCAACAGCTTACAGTACAAACAGCTTACAGTACCAACAGCTTACAGTACCAACATCTTACAGTACCAACAGCTTACAGTACCAACAGCCTACAGTACCAACAGCCTACAGTACCAACAGCTTACAGTACCAACAGCTTACAGTACCAAGAGCGTACAGTACCAACAGCTTACAGTACCAACAGCTTACAGTACCAACAGCTTACAGTACCAACAGCTTACAGTACCAACAGCTAACAGTACCAACATCTTACAGTACCAACAGCCTACAGTACCAACAGCCTACAATACAAACAGCTTACAGTACCAACAGCTTACAGTACCAACAGCCTACAGTACCAACAACCTACAGTACCAACAGCTTACAGTACCAACAGCTTACAGTACCAACAGCTTACAGTACCAACAGCTAACAGTACCAACAGCTTACAGTACCAACAGCTTACAGTACCAACAGCTAACAGTACCAACAGCTTACAGTACCAACAGCTTACAGTACCAACAGCTTACAGTACC
The DNA here is from genome assembly GCA_936450465.1 of Gibbula magus. NCBI lineage: Eukaryota > Metazoa > Mollusca > Gastropoda > Trochida > Trochidae > Gibbula > Gibbula magus. The sequence goes on from OW388293.1 coordinate 36,668,056, forward strand.
AACAGCTTACAGTACCAACAGCGTACAGTACCAACAGCTTACAGTACCAACAGCTTACAGTACCAACAGCTTACAGTACCAACAGCTTACAGTACCAACAGCGTACAGTACCAACAGCTTACAGTACCAACAGCTTACAGTACCAACAGCTTACAGTACCAACAGCTTACAGTACCAACAACTTACATGTATGTACTCGCTCTCCGATTACCTCAATGATGAAATGTATTACGTAAATAAATACACTATTATTATACCATAAGACGTTTAACATTTTCCCCAGAAAGCATATATTTCACAAATGGGTAAGTATAAAACAATCGATACTTGCGTATACATGCAGCAAGGACAGCAGCCCTCATCAAAAAGTGTTTCTTAGTACAAAAAAACGACGAAGAGGCATCAGAAAGAAGCTATTTCATACAGTTCAATATATGTTTTAAAAGTAGTTTTAAGAATAAATATCATTTCGCTTTAATGACCGAACATGTTCGACTGGAACTTATTGTGTCAAACGTCACAAATATCAGACTCATTTGTGGATACATGCACACGTTGTAAAACTGAATGTGTACTGCCATACAAGTATATCAAACCAATAAATATACATTGAACAACATACTGCTGTCATAACAGTGTCATAAATATACTTTACTACCATATCTTAATGTCAACAGACACGTTTACTATGCAAGTAATAATATGAATAGACTCTTACATTATCAGAATAATGACGCTTTACATTTGTCTAATTATAATTGTAGGCTGTTTTTTTTATAACTCAATTTATTTACAATATTACGAACAAGACCAGAAGATGTTAAAATCATTTCATGATCAGTCATGTCTGACAGTTTAATGACCACAACGTCAGACACTATGGCTTCACACTTTCACACATGTACACTGTACACACTTTTTATTATATATTTGACATTTCAATGGTTTATCTGTGCACTTACAAGTACGTTAGCTAACATTATTTATGAATTAATTTATTTTATAAATTGCTACGATATTGTATATAAGGATGATTTTTGTAATGTCTCATCATCGATTTGTTGACGAAACAAAGACTCCAAAATGAAAACCTTTCTCATCATTGTTGTTCTTGCTGCTTGTCTTGGTAAGTAAATTTGTTACATTCGTGTTGATTACATTTCTTACATTGTATATATTAACTTAATAAGCGCCTAGGATCTCCCAAAATTCTTATCACCGAGTTCTATTAGGTTGATAATGGTTAATAGTACATTCAGGAGTGGCAAATACTGATGTGAACATTTAAATTGATAGTATTCACTAATAGAAGTATATTTGTTATCAAAGTGCCACAACCACCAGTTACTTACATCGTAATGCAATATGCAACATTGAAAACAGTATATAAAATATTTCCAGCCACAACGAGATTAGTAACTATTATTTACGATAAATGAAGTCAATGACCAAAATATCGTTTAAAATTAAGGGCACACATCACATTAAGCAGTGAACGTTTTGGCTGTTCCTTGAAGTGACCAGCATCAGAATTTTGAAATCTTGTTTCACTGCCTCAACACCCTCCGAGGTATGCTCTCTTATACTTGTGGTGAGGTGAGGTGCGGTGAGGTGAGGTGAGGTGAGGTGAGGTGAGGTGCGGTGCGGTGAGGTGAGGTGAGGCGAGGTGAGATGAGGTGAGGCGAGGTGAGGCCATTTGAGGTGAGGGGTGTGTGTTTGGGTTTAACGCCGCTTTCAAGAGTATTTCACTTATATCGCGGCTGCTAATATTATGGCAGGGAGGAAGCCCGCAACGCACCTGCGAGCATCGGCTGGAACTAACAAACCATGGGTGGTACTACGCTGAAATTCAGTGTAGCATTGCACCCCTCCTGCAATGTGATGTTATGCTCGATTACCGAGCGAGCTTGAAAAATTTGCGGTTATAAAATGTTTTTCACCTGGCGTTTATGATATTTCAAAATTACAGGTATATAATCCCTTTTATGTCCTGTGTATGAGTATGTTTGTATGAGCAATGAATAGTGTCCATAAAGATAAACTAGGATTCCAAGTCATTGCATATGAGAAAGTCCAAAGCATACTACGTGTACATGTACTAACATCACAACCCTAACTCTTTGCTCTTAACGCAAAGCTTTAGACATACTGAAACTGTCACATCTATTTCCTCAGCCTACAGTGCAACAGAAGGTTGCATATGTACAAGGGAATACAATCCAGTCTGCGGTGACGACAACAATACCTATGGGAACCCCTGTATGGCCGGTTGCGCGTGAGTAATTTATCAAATATTAGTGTAAATCTTCAGTATGAAATACATTTAATCAATATTCCCACTCTGTACATCTGTGTACATCAGCTGTGTGTGTTACGTACGTCTTAAGAAGTTCTAACTCTTGAAAGTAGTCGAGAAAAGTGCATGCCTGCTGCAAAGCTGCTGACGAAAGGTTGGTTCAAACGCACTTATAATTATTCATTTATACATTTATACGAATACATTTATGAACGATAAGACAAAGGTAAACTTACTTTTATACATCGATTTAACACTGCTTAAACTTCGTCCTTATATACACAGTATGAACAAATTTTGTACAAATGGGCAAATGTACATTGGTCCAACAAATGGTAACACGACCAAAGTCGACAGGGATCGAATTTTGTTGAATTTTTCACAATACTACTGAGTTATGTATTGATACTAATTTTGAATTTAGTATCTTAGGATATATTTGATTTGTTCGTGCTTTTGCAGTGTGCTCATTAAACAAGTATGAACATGTAAGAAATGAATTATATCTTTGTCATACAGAAGTTAAATGAAATGTTATATGGTAATTCATCACCTATATTTCAGGAATGCAACTGTTGTTTCTGAAGGTGCGTGTTCAACAAGCAGAAGACGCTAACTGGGGACATTTGACCACAACAACGTGTGTTAAATCTCAAGTAATAAACTAGATCAGCAAACATCATCTTTGTCCTCTCTGTCTTGAATCCACATAATTAGAATGCCATATATATACTCATAGTAATTACATGCACGATATCCCTTTTACTAAGGAACCATTTTCATCGTCTCTTACGTTATTAAACTATTGAACGCGACGTCACTAGAGAATATCACAACACTCTGCCATGAATAAAATGGTTAATATAGATTTATTACGTTCGCATGAGTGCCATATGACTTTACGAAACACTTGCTCAACATGTATCTCTAAAAACATCAATCTGGTTTTGTAATAGTGATATGGCACACACATTAGACATCAATTCCATATTGTGCTGTGCTGCTCACTGACTCCGAAAGGCCCAGAAAACTCACTATTCAATATGGATGTAAATTTGGTTAAAGTTGTCCAACCTTTGTCCGTTATTGTCTACATTGAAGAATAGCATATCAATTCCAATTGTTCTAATGGATATGAGATAATTATTGAACATATATAAATCTAATATTTGATACTTCATTTCACACGATTAGAGTAGTGACTAACACCATCGATGGTAACATATTAGCATGGCTGAATGTTGTCCAAAACATATTACAAATGAAGAATGAGGTAATGAAGACTATGCAGGCCAGACCATATTCACAATGAGAGTCCTTATTTTATGTCCATTTGTAAGAACCGACAGACAACACGTTACTGACATCTTTCTACATATATACATATTGCTTCAAAGCACTTTGTCGAATGTTATGAACTCTAAAACATTTACATTCATTCAAATATCATTCATTTAAACATAATATGTAGAGGAAACAATATAAGTGTCTTTGTCATACAACATGTAAGGTCATGACACGAGTGCCTGGTTATTAGTATTTCCCGAGCGTGAGAGACGATGTAAACCCGATTATAATGTTCTATTTGTTACTGAAATCTTTTGGAAAAAACGGAAACTATTTTCTTTCAAGTAAACAGTAATGTCAAAATGTAACGCCATTATACATGTAGTATACTGAACCGCAGAAGAAACGTCACCTTTCAGGAATTATATATATTATTATAATTCCAGAAAGGTTTCAGGTCGACTTAAAACTGATATTTAGACATATTGCAATGTTGCAATGTGTTGAGATCAATATTTTCAAAAATTCGAAAACAATTCGAATTTGAAAACAAAATTGAACTGAAAAAGTGATCACGCTACGCCGTTTCAAGAGGTATTCATGAAATTGAATGTACACGTGCGTAACTTGATATCCTTAAGAATGAATTCCTTCAATGGATCTAATCCAAAACCTTTAATACGGACGGAAAGCAAAGGTTGATGCAAGTTGAAGCAAGAGATGTAGCCCCCAACCATGGAAATTTGGATGCTGGTCAATCAGCAGGGTATATAATCAATCATATCGATGCTGATATAAGAACATCTTTTAGATTGCAAATATGGCATCCGTAGCAGCAACACTAACAATGAGTTCCAAAATTCCACAACGTGAAGACCGGAACGCCATTTTCATTCAACGTCAATATCGTTTTTCAAATGGTATTAAATTAACATCACAACCATTAGACCTTTGGTGGCACAGAACCCTGACGCTTGAACGATGCTGTCACATTGTCCATTTGTCAAATTTCAATTTCTAAACACAACTGTTCATCGACATACAAAACATTTTTTATGTGAAAATCAATAAATGAGCTTCTTTATGCATTCCTTTGCAACATTATAAACATGGTAGGGATAATGTTGGTGTAAATTAAATTTCTTGCCCCTGTCGACATTAAACAATATATTCTAACTACAAATTAACCAGTCACCGATGTTATAATTCATTCACACTACTGCTGAAAAGTGTTATTGCATCGTGCCATAATGAAATGCATCTCATTTCTTTTAATTTTTTTTATATTAATCGAAACCAACTGAGGTGTAAAGTTTCTTTTGTACTTCAGTTTCTCCCATTAGGAAGATAAAGGTTTTGAAACACGGTCATTTTAAGTATTCTAATTATTGTTGTGTTATGGATTTTACATTCAAATTATAACGTACACCAATATCAGATGTATCTCTCAGAAACATGGATCAGCATAACAGTATCGTCCCTTACAAAACTAATAGTCTAACATATTACATAAATCACATCGCCATATTCACCTTATTTATGGTTAAATACGTTTCATCTGAGTCATCAACACACTGTAATTACTGCTGCAGTAAATTATAAGTTTTAACTACAATACTGATCATGATACACACTGATTCAAACCCGGTCTCTTCACCTTGTCCACCAATAGACACAGTAAGTCAACATGAAGACCACTCTTCTCGTCCTCCTCGTTCTGGCTGCATGCATTGGTAAGTTTAGAATCTACTCTGGGCAAGTCATCAGTGATTTGATATCGTAAATTCGGTTGTTTCCTAATGTGTATGGACAATTATCAACTTAAACCGAAAATAACCAGTTTAAGGACAACAAATTCAGTCTAACAAAATACAAACATTCGTGGTCATGATCGAAAACCGGACAATGAACCTTGGTTTGCTTAAGGCAATAAGTCAATCGTAATTTTGGAGACTTTAATACAGTAATTAGGAAGACAGTATTGCTTCTATAGCGTTTAATATGTCTTATAACGAGTACATACATGACGTAGAGCCATAAGTGTCGGCTACTGTACACATGCATGATACCATTCCTTGGTTTTCATTAAAACGTAATAAATTATATATTTGATATATTATGCATTTGGGGGTGAATATGAAAGTCGATTAGAAGATATAACCTAAACCAGCACCTATTGTAATTTGGTTCATTTTAGAACCAAATAAGATTTCATGCAAAACTGACCATGCATCTTTAACGAAGGCCTATAGGACGTGGAGGAGGTAATAATTTTACAAAGTGCGATAATTGACAATATAAGATAATCGTGGAAAGTAATCAAGGTATAACTTCGGTCACACTGTTGTCACTGCAGTGAAAAACATGACTTTCTCCTGCTTTCGTGCAAATACAGACTATATGTTCATTATATAATCACATACTCCATTACTAACTACGAGGGTCAATCAATGACATAGAAAACAAGATCAAATTGCCACTTTTTGCATGTTATTTTTCCACATTGTCTCAATTGACATTTTCATCATTATTTATTATTCCTGTACAACTAGGCATCCCGGGTCTCAAGAAATCTCTTCACGGCACCAAGTAAATGGTTCTTCAGATTGAGAAAGTGGAAGAAGTCCGATGGTGCCAAATCTGGGGAATAGGGTGTATAGGGAGGTAGCGGCAGTGACATATATCAACCTGTGCTGTGTGGACGGGAGCATTGCTTCTAAAGGAGCACCATACGTTTGACCCTTCTCTTTGCAGTCTATCATGATGACACCTGGGTATCCCAAGAAGGAGAGGCCATCGCCTTTCCATCAGATGCAACTTACTTGATTTTGTTTGGGGTGGGGATTGACATGCTTCCGCTGTTTACTTTGGGTTTTGGTTTCAGGGTCAAAGTCATGTACCCACGTCTCATCCTGAGTCACTATTGTTTCAGAAAATCTTCGCAACTGTGGAGTAAACAGGGATGTCATCACCCAATGTATCAAGCATGTCTTCATGGATTTCCTGTACAGACATTTCTTTCCTGAATTGATGACTGCGCGTTTTTAAACATCATTCATTTTTCCAATTTCTTAACCCCTATGCACCTGTAGGGGTGGATGTAACAGCTGGAAAACCACACTACGGAAGGTTGTTATATTTTGTCAATAGATTAAGAACAGATAATTGCTTTCCAGGTTTATAGTTTATTTGGAAGTATTGGATTGTATCATCATGCTTATTCTACGAACGTTTTGATTGACCCTCGTATACAATAAAAAAATTTAAATATAAATCTTCAAAAAAGAATATTCATCGAATTGTTCCAGCACTACCTATGACCGTTGACTGGAAATGTTCTAGATGTATATATCTGAACCCAGTCTGTGGCGAAGAGGAATATACCTACAATAACAAATGTTCGGCAGAGTGTGCGTAAGTAGAAAACCTCTTGCTTTGTCAATTTTACTGCTTTGTCGGATCTGAATAATCACTTTTAGAGATGAACACGAACCGTTTGCCTGGATGATGCCTGGAAAATTTCGTGAATGAATCATGTTGGCAATAAAATCTCAGTTGAGCACTTTGGAATTTGACAAATAGTACATGTATATACAGTATCAACAAGTGTCTTTCTTAATTGCTGTATATCGGTTTTAAAACAAGCAGTCAACTAGTGACACTACATTATGCATACATGTCCATGGGCTATTGGCGACCAGTGAATGATGGGTAACACATGGTGTGTTTCCTTCTTAAATTGAACATCAAAATATTTCAATCATTTCAGTACGGTTGCGTGTCAAAACATATTTTAAAAAATAGGTCAATACATCATCATTATTGTTTTGGTTTTTTTTGTTAGCGGAATGACACGAACCAATACGTAGTACTTCACCTTCTTCTACATATTTCGGAACGAATCCCTTACGAGTTTCGAAACCACACCCTCATAGTCAGGCACAGTTGGTGCAGTCAGTGCTGGCGAATGGTGCCTCTCTGTGATGGCGTGGGTTTATATCCCGCTAAGAATATAAATAATAAATACAAGAATTTTTACTTGTGCAAATATACACTTGGAAATTAATTAAGCAACACCCTAGTTTTAAAACTGAAACCTGGTGCTCTGGGATTGTTAGGATACATTGAATGAGTTTATCACCCAAGACATAACAATTGGTTAATTAGCCATTAATTCATTGAAATAAAAATCTACCATATGCAAAATGAATGGAAATATGAGGAAAAATGTGATGGAACTGAATTTTTACCTAAAATAACTATTATCCGTGGAGAGAAACTACACTTCAAACTTTAGAATTGATTCATTGTAAGCAACATTGTTGATACCATGTTGACATTCACTCACCAAAACATCTTATATCATGCACGATAGGAAGCAAGACAGACATTAAACTTTCAGTCCCCTTTTTAACGATATTTGAGAAAAAACCTACAACCATATGATCTTTGAATACATTTGAGATTATTTGAGTTCAATCTGTTTATGAAACACTTCTTCTCGCTAAGCCAATACTGTAAGTAGTGACCATATTTGTTCATTAAAACAAATTGATTTTGACAGTTAATTTTGTGAGTTTGAAAGTGCATACTGCTCTAACGAGTAAGGTTTGTTTAAAAGTCAGTTAGTAAAATGTAATCACTTCACTTGAAAGAATGGACCTATTCGCATTACAGCAACAAATGACTTTCATTTCCCTCTGTAAACGAACTTGGAGTTTGACAACAAAATACCAAATTATTGAAAAAACCGTTATGCTAAAGACAGTGAACTGTTATTTAAATGACCTTTCGTTTCAACACTGCTTTGTGGTTGGTCTACCTAAAATCACTAACTGCTCTCCTGACATATCGTCTTTTCTCAATTTGGAACGATTTTGCTGTTAAAAAAATGGGTGTTGCCTGATTAATTTCTTTGTGTATATACCAAATGCAATTTTACATCTGTTCACTATCTAAATGGCATGATTTCTGAAGGAATATGATGATTTATTTCCTGAATTCTTCATATTTATTTCAGAGGGGTGGCAGTTCTTGATAACAGGATATGTGAAAAAAGACGGCCCATGAGCATATCGTATGAGGAATAGTTTGTGATTGATCACAATCAATGATATTGGATACAGATCAACAATACAAGTGAATAAGAGGCAAACAACAATGTCAATTACAGAATAAACAATTAAATAACAATAACAGTGAAGAAGAATCACATCCGTAGTGGTGTCCCCCATTACCCCCTAACTCTCAACTCACCTACAATGTACACTATTTTTGGGCAAACGTGTAGGGGATTTGAGGGTCTTAAATAAACACTGTTGATGATGTACCCCCTCAAATGTGAAATGTAAAGAAACAAAATACATCAACTAGAGGTGTATTGATGAGCGTTTGGATATGTAACTGTATAACAGTTTAAATGACTAAATAGTTTTTTTTAGAAAATAAATTGAAATACTGTGAATATTATAAATGCATTTTAACATTAAATGAAGAATGCAAATGCATCAGGTCTTCTATCTGTGTAAAATATAAACATTTTATAAACCTCACCATCGTCAACGACTAGAAACTCCCGTCCATCAGATACTAAAGTTCATTCTCTCTCAAGGTTCACATGTACAGACTCCTGAGGAAGCACTGGTGCAATGTTCTTCTGTGTCTGTATAACATGTATAAGGCACTGTCGACACTACGGAATGATGGAACATGGTTCCACGTCCAACTGGTATATGCTTTGCAATGGAGTCACTTCACCCCGGGCTCGTTTCCGTAGATTGCTCAGTTTGATCTTGGTTTCTGATTCAGGCTCATGTGTGTGAGAAGACTCATTTCAAGACTCATCGTCAAGAGTAGAAAAGCTTGCCGGTACAATTTGACACAAACCAAATTCCAATGAGTAGCTATTTTCCTCCCACTATACAATACTTGTATTCCACCTCTCTGTGATAATGCATATTATTCAACTTGTTAAATGCCTCTAAATAGCCTACATTCTAGATAGTGTTAGAAAAGAAGCGAGAAGCTATTTTGATTGCACATAAATAAACAACCAATGGTGCTCACGTTCACTGTTACATAGTCTGTAATCATCTTGATTACCTCCCAAAACTTCTACATGCCAACATGTCTAAATGAAAAAACTCCAACTAAAGGTCAGAGCGGAATTATGCAATTGCCTATTTTATAATGGAACAGCCCAAAAGATGATTTGATAAATGTAATTTGTTGCCTTACTCTGAGGGCGTGGGTTCGAATCCCACATGGGACTCGGCCCGAAAAAGTACAAGAATTTGTACTATTGAAGGTAGTGTTATCCCAAATATAACCATGTTATAAGTCAATTATAAACAATTTCTTATACCAATAACTGAATACGTAAATTAAACAATTTAGTACAATTTATGTACATGGACATTAACAAATGTAAAATACGAACTTTATACTGTTGTATGCTAACAGATAAGACACTTTTTCAAATGTTACTTGTTTTCTAAACTACTGGAAACGTTTGCTAAAGTCAATGAATGTGCAAACAGGATCCACAAGTTTCAAGTTGGTCTCATCAGATAAATCATTGTTACCACAGTTGTTGGCTTTAATACTTGACAAAGTAACACCGCTTATAACGTTCGGAATATGTGACCCCAACAACAGAATGAATGTCTCACCATTTCTGCATAATATATTTAAATTTCAGAAGTTGTCATGTCACAAAAGAATGGCGATTGTTGAAATGAAACAACAGAAATCTGGCAGTTTTCGATAAGTGCTTGATCAGAAAACCATTTGAAACAGATTTTCACATTAAAATGATGATGACGCTACATATGTACGTGGTTACTGTGCGCAAACGAATCAACCGTAAATAGTGGTCTTCATTGGGCGTGGTTTTCATGAATGTCATTTACTCGAATCACAGTTTTTCCACGATTTAAATGAACTAACATATCAATTATTGTTTCAGCACAACGGAAAGACCACCATTAATTATATATCAGAAACTATTTAATCGTTCATTTTAAGGAACATCAAGTACACGTTTCTTTTGGCCAACAGTGTAGAATTGGTTACTAAATAAAATACCACATTGACGTCTTAACGGCCGGTGACATTTTCTTCTGAATTTCCAAGGTTTTTATGTAAATTTACGTGATTTAAACACTGTAAGATTGCAAATTTCAACATTATGGAAAACAAATACTTTTTGCCGTAACCATGTCATGAATATAATTTTAAGCCACGTCTAAATGTTAACAAAAAAACCCTTCTGTTGTAAGTAATACTATGAATATAAACCTATATATCATAATAAATTACCCACAGAATGCTTTGTTTTAACATTTGTCTAACTGTAATTGCGGGCCGTATTTTATATTACCCAATTAATGTATAATATTACGAACACGACTAGAGGTGATTACACCTAATAACGATCAGTCATGTCATCAATTTAATGATCATAATGCCATACACTATGACTTTTCCCGAAATAAAATGTAAACCCTATTTAACTTTATTGTTTTCTGTCTTTTTTATATTGGTTTGGCATTTTCATGGTTTGCCTGTGCATTTAAAAGTACATATCGTAACATTATGTATAAATAAAATATTTTAAAAAACATTGTATAAAAGGAGGAATTTTGTCATGTCTCATCATCTATTTGTTGAAGAAACAAAGACTCCAAAATGAAAACCTCTCTCATCCTTGTCGTTCTTGCTGCTTGTCTCGGTAAGTAAGATCTTTAAATTCATGTATTTTTTATCTATCAACTATAAGTTAATATCAGAAAATCACGGTTTGCCAACAGTTCTTATCCTTCAGGTTTATCAAGTGTAGAAGAATAAACAATAACATGGTTAGTAGTATATTCAGGAGTGTCAAATAGTGGGATGAAGATTTAGAATATACACTCAAAGAAGCATGTTTGTTATCAAGCTGCCGCACTCGCTAAACTATTTTACCTACAGTACAGGGTACTTCGAGCCACCGCGATATTTTACATCATTTGAAGATAATAGATATAAGAATACAATATTATGATCAATCAAGTCAATTGCCGAAAACGTTGCTTAAAATCGTCAGATGAAAAAATTCATAATTTGCACGTATATTTTAACTAAAAACATTTATATTTTAAACAGCTTCAAATTTAAAACAAGAGTCATCAGAAGATAATATATCCCACCGGTTCCACAAAATTTGTAAAACACATCTTTGACAGATACTTGTGTATCTACTACCGTTCTTCAGTTAGTGGGTATTACAGATGCTGAGTTTCAGGTATGTTAAGGGTTTTAGACTTCTGCTCCAGAAGCAGTCAAAATCAACAACAACCATCATCCCTCTCATGTTTCTATGGAAACAGAAACAAATAAAATGTTCAGAAATCTGAAAATATCCAAAGGCACCACTTCAGTTAGTGGGTAATACACATGCAAAGTTTCAGGAAGATATGATGAACGGTTTTGGAGCTGTGCTCCGGAAACGAATCTGTCTCTGACAAAGTCCAAATTCAACAAGTTTCTATGGAAACGAAAAAAATTGTTTTTTTTAAATCTGAAAATATCAAAAGGCACCACTGCAGTAAATGTGTAATACATATGTGAAGTTTCAGAAAGATATGATAAATGGTTTTCGAGTTCTGCTCCGGAAACGAAATGATTACGGACAGACGGACGGGGCGTTGACTATATCCCACGGTATTACATACCGGTGGGATAAAAAGTCATAAATAAAAATAGAATGACATTTTGAATTAATCACGAATGGCATACCTCTCTTACCATTTATATATGTGAAAATATTTGCAAAAACCTTGTTAACCTGCCATATCTGCAGGTATGAATATACTGTCCGGTTTTGTAAAGGATTCCTAAAAATCATTAGTACAACCTGGAGAGCAGAGAAATTCTATATAAATATTAAAATAGTGAATTTCAAACAATCAGTCGTGGTTAAAGGTTAATGTACGATTACAAATACACTGGAAATTGAAATTTTGTGTTGACCTACTTCTGAGTCACCTGCCACTCAGTGATGTCTTGGCGTTATTAAAGCATAACGAAAACTAAACCAATCCGCTTGTCTTTTCCTTAAGAGACGAGTTTGGTATTACATTCTCTAATGCCTTACCTTACACTACGACGTATTAGCGGCTCGTTGAAGTGACTAGAATCAGAATACTGACATATTTGTTTAGTTATCTATTTGAGGACCAACTGCCTCAAAAACATCTGTGGTATGATCTCTAATACTTGATGGCATGGTATGCCCTCTTAGTGAGTCAGTGTAATGTATGCCATCATCAGCTATCCTAGTCCTGAAGGAGCTTAGAGACTCTACGACCAATGTTTTTTACCACTTAAACAAAATCACAACATCAGTTGTAATTCGGCACTACAACTCTCCTAGTAGTGTAGAAGCTTTCTGCAAGGTATAACAAGAAGTGGATGAATAGTTTCTCTATAATCGGTCTGCCCAATATATGTCTTTGGACGGACGGACGAGCGGAAGGACGGACGAACGGAATGAATCCTTGGTATTACTATACATGTATTACCCCGGACCATTGGTCGGGAGTATCATAATGTCCATAAAGATTAACTAGGTTTCTATGTTTCTGTATATGAGATACTGCAATGGACGTTTAAAGGAAATGCAAAACATTATGTATGCACTAAGATACATAACGCATTTTTCGCAATTATTTAATGCAATGTCTTACAATTAACTATTTCATCTGTAATTATCCTCAGCCTACAGTGCAACAGAAGGTTGTATATGTACAATGCAATACATGCCAGTCTGTGGTGACGACAACGTAACCTATGGGAACGACTGTATGGCCGGGTGCGCGTGAGTAATTTATCAAACATTATGTACCTGTAGATCTGCGGTATGACAGAATGGTACTAAATATTCAATTTGTGAATTAAATCAGCCTGGTTGGTTGCGTATGTCTAATGCATTTCTGACTTAAAACCATTCCGGAAAAGTGAATAATAATGATAATAATAATGTGGGTATTTATAATGCGCTACCTTCAGGTACTAATACCTGCTCATGATGCAAGCTGACGAAAGGTTGATTAAACCCGCACGAATTATGATTTCTTTTATGTTAAATAGAAAATGAAAGTAAAAGTTGAGATACATTTATAAATGGTACAATAACATAAACTTACTTATCAAACATTGATATAACACTGGTTTAACACCGTCCCTATGCACACAGCATGTTCAAACGTTTTGCAAAAGGGATTCATCTATTCTGACAATACGAACAAGTCGACAAGGATCGATTTTTTAAAATTGGATTCTTTTTACAATATTTGTTAATGCTTACATTGTAATACTTCAGATGCATTAATCTTATGATACATTTCATTTGCTCATGTATTTCCGGTGTGCTATTTTAAAACAGATTCTCTTATAAGAAATGACTTTGGCCAAAAAAAACCAAACATGTTCTGGTCTTTACAGGCTAACAAAAATGATACGATGACGCGAATTTTTTTTACGACATGTTTTTTTTTCGAATGAAGAGATAAATTCCATTTTATACAAACTTAGTTACCAGTTAACAAATTTAGACTATTATTTACATAAATGAAGCACAAACGCTCTTAAATATGTGTTACTATTCTAAATGGTCAATGATCTCACCCCTACACTCCATTTTCAATATCCAATGTTTTTTGAGGCTACAAAATTAGAGTTATCTGCCCCTTACTTTTGTTAAAACCTAGAGAGAAAAAAAGACCTGAGGCGTGGGTTTGAAACTGATGCGGGCTGAAACCAGAAACAAATTCTTTTTTTTTGGCCTTAAACCTTTGTCCTACAGAAATTTAATGAAATGTTAAATGGTAATGTATCACCTATATTTCAGGAATGCAACTGTTGTTTCACAAGGTCCGTGTGCAACAAGCAGAAGACGCTAACTGGAGATATGTGACCACAACAACGTGTGTTAAATCTCAAGTAATAAAGTAGATCAGCAAACTTCATATTTGTCCTCCTTGTTTTAGATTTACAAAGTGAGAATGTCATTATCATTTTATTTCTCTTAGATATGCGGAGTCTTAGTTATCACGTACACACATTTACTTTGGAATCACTGTTGAATTCCGGTATTTCTTCGTCTCTGACGTGATAAATCTATTGAACGTGACGTTACTGGAGAGGACTTGCTTGCCCATGTCATGAATAAAATGCTTAATATAGAAATTATTACATTTGCAAGAATGTCAAACGATCAGATGGTTTAAAATTGTTAACAACCCTCGCTCTGGTAATACAAATTCACACTGGTGTCATTAAAGTCAAAAGTTGTTATGCTAATGACTTCGATACGCCCACCAAGCTTACCATTCAATATGGTTGTAAATTTGGTTTAAGTGTTGTAACCTACAGCTGCGTACCGAAAGTCTGTTCACCTCCACGTGCATCTTAGTGCAAATATCATGTAAACTGTCTTTCATTATACTATTAATACAGTTACATCACATACACTGATAATGAATCATCATATATCCATGAGTAACACAATCATCCTTAAACATTTATACCGTCACGGCAATGGTGTATGTTTATGTTATGGCATAATGAAACAGACAAGATTGGTCCAATTCTGAACATTACAAATTTCATTAATATTAAAATAAAAGTGTTTATATTAACTAGATGATAAATAATTCCTCACAAATACATTGAAAGATTGTAAGAGGAAATATATGAAGTGTGTTATACGCAAGTTTTCACTTACTGAATGATTTACAGATTAACATTTTTTTTAAAAATGTAGTTTTGTAAATTTTGAGATATCAAATCAGATAGTGTTATTGAAAATTAAACAGTCTTACCCTCACTTTTCCGTGCTAAGATAGTGGAGCGCTGCATCTGAAATGCATAGCCGACTCTGGTATTCTACCTCGGAAATCTTAAGGAAATGCGACAAGGCTTAAATCAGTCAGTTATGGAGACTGGCAGGAGCTATACCTTGCGTGTGGAAGTTGGTTTCTGATACGACTGTATGAATATTAGTATTTCCCGGACATTTTCCGATATTCAGGCACAATGTTCGTAAATTACAGAAAGACGAAGACAAGAATTTGCTAAGTGTTTATTGCCCATGTCATGAGAAAGTCTCAGTTTGCTCAAGGGCATCACATGAAAAATATGAACGTTGACGCCGCTATGATTGTCCTCGTAGGTAATAAACACGTATTGAATTGTATAATTTATATAACACTCCCAAACAGAATTAATTAATTAATTAATTCTGAAACATATTCATTTTAATAATAAACTTATTGTTGTATTATGGATGTACATCTAAGGAGAGTGTACACCAATATCAACTATATCTCCCAGAGATAATAATTATGCAGCGTGATTGTCCTTACAGCAACCCATAGTATCATATAAATTACATAGCAAACAATGTTCATCTCATTAATTCTATTAAATGATTTTCCAACTGAGTCAGCAATATTATGTCATTACTGCAGTAGTAATACCGATAATTCAACATACATGGCACTGACTTTAAACCCTTGAAACAATATAACATGGTTATATTTGGGATAACACTACCTTCAATAGATCAAATTCTTGTACTTTTCCAAATTCGGGATTCGACCCCACCCCCTCGGAGTAAGGCAACTATCGGCAGCATTGACTGTACCAACAGCTTACCACGCGACCATTTCGCCTCGACTTAAACAATGTTTACACTTTTTGAGCAGTCTGAAAACCATTGAACTTGTCATTTTGTATCATATGATATCTTGAAATTTCGTTCTCTGAACTATACCATCACGTTAAAGTACAGGTGTAATGCACTTTTGTCAAAAATGATATATTGCCGTACATTATATATGTGAATCAATTGAGCATTAAATAGAGACAGTTGCAATCGATTTTAACAATGCCGCAATCAGCGCGGCGATCAGACAGCTTGTCCCTGGAGTCCCTGAATTAATTAATGAATGACTATAACTACCGGTTGATTTATTTATGAGGTGTGTTGAATCGCCCAAAACACATGTTTTTGCAATAATTATGTAACCTAGTTGGATATCTAAACATTCGATATATGGAAAATATAAGTTGTTTTATTGAAGATTTGTTTGTGAATCAAAATGTTGAGAAATTACGTCGAATTATGACTATCCCCGATAATGAGATTACCCCAGTGACGTCACAGGAGTAAACGCTTCAGATCCGCAGATTTTCATTCTGGCCGCCGGACCTAAATAAGCTGCCTTTCGAAAAGCCATATATAAGTTATTTATGGCTCGATTTCAGAAATTTAAAATCTAGCAATTGTCAAATTGAAATCCCATTTTAATGAATCCGAGTGTGATCATATGGCATGACATCTGCCTTTTAACGTTTCGTTTGAGATTCAGAATGTCAAGCAAGTGGTGACAATGACAACGCCATTATAACCTATGTCGAAACGTCGCCTTCAAAGAATAAAGAAGTTGTATATCCATAAAATCGTCTCTATTCTTCATAACAACAACTTCTAGAATGCCAATCAAACAAGGTTTGAGATTCAGTATTTTTTATGACGTCATATAAACATGGCGAAGTGCTATTTTCCCCTCGGGCTTAGCGTAAATAAGATGAACCCGACATGATTGCCCTCGAAGGTAAGATGTACTCATGTGCATAAGTTTAAATAACACTTTTTAAACTAGTAAAACTAGTTAACTATTAAAATAATACTCATCTATAAAAAGGTTTTGAAATCTTATCAAAATGCGCATTAAGATAAACTCTGTCTCTCAGATACATGAATTATTATGATCCTATTGTCCCTTACAGTAACCCATCGTATCTCACAGTCACATTCAATAAATCACACAGCCATTCCCACCTCATTAATTCTAAAATTATTAAATTCTTGTCATCTGAAACACGCTATAATTACTGCTGCAGTAAATTATTTTAAAATTATTTTAAAATTATTTTAAAATATATATACTGATAACAGCCATATAAAAGGAGGATGAAAACCCGGACTCTTCACACTGTCCAACAAGAGACACAGAGAGTCAACATGAAGACCACGCTTCTCATTCTCCTCGTTCTGACTGCATGTCTTGGTAAGTTTTGAATCCACTCTGGAGAAGTCATCAGTGATGTGCATAAAGTAAGCTCTGGTGATTCTTATATGTCGAATATGGAATATGCTGAAGATTTCCGTTGCATATACATGCTTCATGTCGAACTATTAAATATTGGTTAAACCTTAATGCAATACTTTCTGGCAGGATACCAATTGCAACAAAATCATATAATCTGTTTGTATTTCTAGATATTGGACAATATAAATACGCTTCTCATATTCGAAGTTAATTGTTTTCACAATTGTTCGTATTTGTGTAGTCTGCACAATGTGGTTTTGATAAAAAGGGTTCACTTACAAGTTCTTAATTAAAGTTGTACATAATATGTTCAGTCTACATATCTTGACATTGTACCTTGTTAACAAATCCCGCAACAATTTGAATGGAGAATATAAGAAGTTCACGTTCATGAAACTAAGTTTTCTACATGTATCCAATATAATTTATGTTGATTGTTTATATGTATACATGTATTTGGATACAGCTGCATACCGAAAGTTTGGTCACCAACATGTGAATCTTAGTGCAAATATCATGTAAACTGACGTTCATTGTAAGGTCAATAAAATTACACCATATGCAATCTATGAGTAAACCAATCATGTTTACACGTATTCTGTGACCATGTACATGTTTATCAAATTATACATAATGAAAAATACAGAGGATGTACAAGCGTACGTCAAAATTCCAAATTAATTAATTTTCGAAAAGTTTTCATATTGACAAAATTAGAAGAAGAAATTTATCACAAGTACAGTGAATGATCAGTATAAGAGAAAGTATATGATGTATGTTAGCCTCAGTTCACCACTTAGTGAATATTTCACAGAAGAAAATAAAAACTGTAGTTTTAAAAAGGTTGACCCCTAGTCACTTCAAAGAGCTGCCAAAAGTTAACCGCCTATTTTTAGATATCAGATCAGATCATGTCTTGGAACACTCAACTGTTTTTTATAATGCAAACAAGTAAAATGATCGGTATAGATTTCGCAATGATACGATACTTCAAAAACATGCTAAATTACATGATAGTCGCACTAAAATACACCAGTGGGTGAACACACTTTCGGTACGCAGCAGTATGGACCTGTAGCCTTCTTGCATAACCAAGATATATACACCAATGTCCAATGTATTTATCATTTTGTGGTAAGATTAAAGTCATAGTACTTTCGCTACATATTTGACCGGCCATTTCTACCTAAGTTAATCTGTTCAACAGGTAGATAATTTCTGTAAGATGTAAAGGATATTAAAATCCAAATGGGATAACATAAAACCATCTTCTCCATTAAATCCGTAAAAACCCTAGTGTGTTTATATGAACACTAATTTGTTTTCTTAGAAGTATTTTATCTGTAACATTGATTGTGATTTGCGATAATTTCTTCTTCGCATATCAATTTCGTCTGTAAAGTTGATTTACATTAGTTTCTGCTCACATGTTATTGTCTGTAACAATTTCTACTTCAAAGGTAACCTTTTTTCTCCCCGGCAACAACAATGAACCATACAAATATATCACACATCGTTGCCATGAATATGAATCTCCTAAAAAAAATAATATATCTTCTCAATGTCCCAGCTCAATCTGCTGTGATGGCTTATGACACTTGTGGCATTGACTGTTCTAATGAGATAGACCCAGTCTGTGGCGAGGACGGATACACCTACGCTAACCTGTGCACTGCATGGTGTGCGTAAGTAGAAAACCTCATGCTTTATTAATCATTATTGTTTTGACGTGATCCAATTTATTACCTATAGATATGAACGTGGAACAATTTGCCTGTCTGATGCCTGCAATATTTCCTAAATGAATCATGTTGAAAATAATTTCATAATTATTTGAATACTTTTGAAAAGGAAACATATTTATATGTCCTGAAAATCATCAACTGTGTTTTACATATTTTTTAAAACATAGGTTGTTTACGTATAACATGCAATGGTACAACATCATGCATGTCAACATGATCTTTTAGCATTAAACCATTAGCACTAAAACTCGAAACCACACCCTTAGAGTCTTCTGATGATCTATTTATTCATTTGTTCATATTTATTTCAGAGGGGTACTTGTTGAGGATTTCGGAGAATGTGAAGAAGACGAATCAAGTGGATCGCTGGACTATGAATAATAATTTGTGATGTAATCACGATCCATCATGGAGGACAGAAACTGATGTAACACTTCAAATATATATGATAACCCATTCATTTGTCCTTTTATTTTCAATACATATTTTATAGTCAACCAATTGAGGTCAACTGAAGTTGTAAATGCTATGTATTCCAGAGATTCATATCTCTAATCATAAAAATAAATGTTTACACACATATGTTGTCAATCATAAATATTTAAGAGTAAAGCCCGTATTTCATACAATGTTATAAACATAAAAAATTATATCATATTTGAAAGATACTAATTATTATCTGCCAGATGTATGAGCTTCCAGCACGTTTCAACTCATTTTTGTCTAATGGTAAAGATCGTACAATTTGAGATGTCTAAACAAGACAGATATAAAAATCTTTTATATTTGACTCGAGAGAAAGTTCCATGTATAACTGTATACAGAAATATTTATACCTCGTAGTTTGTTTGTTTTATCTTAGTAAATAATAGTACATGATGTAATTGTAGCATCTTAAAACTTCATCATTATTCTTGTCTGTTGAAAGTAATTAGTTATTGCTTCCTTTCTTCTTTCCTTCCTTTCTTCTTTCCTTCCTTTAATGTTGAGCCATTAAAGAGGCTGCAGCATTTATAATGATAGTTTATGTTATTTATATTTACTTTAGAGGGTAAAACATCTTATTACGCCCACCAATTATCCGCATTGGTACTAAAGGTGTTGCGTGTAAAGCAAAAATTGCCTGGCAGCCATTTTAATGTGAACAAATTTTATTATTTCGAATTACAAAAACGATTTCCATGACTTTATCGAACCATGTACACTCAAGAGAGAAGGGTGTTTTACTTTCAGTGACATTTTTCAAATACATTTCATCAACTTATTTGGGCGAAAAGACGTGCTACTGTCCCTTTAACATAGTCACGTGCAACTATCATTATAGATTGAGTCTGAAAATCATCAGTGCCTTAGCTTTACCAAACATTACATCATAAAGCTTTCAGCATATACATATATTTTTAAATATTAACTTGAACAAACATAGTCTTAATGATGAACATTTTAACCTTGAATAATACTTAAACTATTTGAGAACATTTTTATATCATTCATAAACTGAAGCTTTACTCCTTACATTTATCTAAAAGTATGCTTATATAAAACAAAAGCATACTATCAACTAGATGTATTTATGCTATCGTAATGGTACATCAAACATGACTTTATTTTAACTGCATTTGAAATAAACACTCATTTTAATAAAATACTTCAATATTTACATTTCAAAATAATAGTTTCAAAGGGGAAATTAGCATATGAAATATTTATGCTTTTATATGAAGCAAAATGAATACACACGATTTAAAGAAATGTAAGTACATTGGAATGTTTCAATAAAACGTATCTTCGTTTTAAAGCACCTTTTACAAACAATTTAATTTATTTTGAATATCGTGGCGTGAGGTAAAGGTACCGACAAGTTGGTGTTTTAAACGATTGTGTTTTAATATGCATTCAAGAACATCATCAAAATACCACAAAATACCACAAATCGTACATTTTACACATAGTTATCCTCATCAATGATTTCGTCTGCAAAGTCATCAGGTTCGCCATGATTGTTGGCCGTGTCGTCTTCTTCTTGATTGACTGCTTCGTCAGTGTCCCGTGTGTGACCACCACCACAGGCACAGAACATCGTGCAAGGAAGTTGACAGTTTGTCCCTTTACAAGGTAGCTGTGAAGAGCAACCACATTTGACCAGCTTCAAGATTTGTTCAGGAGCATAGGGTACTCCTTCTGTCATATTTCTTGGGATGAGACACTTATTTGTTTCATCTGCTTCCCAACCATAATCCACCGCATTGAGAGAAGGTGGATCTCCACTAAGGGCTGTGTACCACTGAGCAGCCTGGAAGTGTGCTCTGTAAACATTTTGCTCAAATGCTTGAGTTGTTGGTGGTAAGCCACAGAGTTTTGGTGCTGCAGTTGATGTTCCTGTTTTCTGTGCCCACAGCTGCTGCCTGCATTCCGTCATGGAAGAACATGGTGCTTTACAACCATAGCATGCAGCCATGAACTCAGTTGATTGGTTGACCACGTTGGTGAGAGTTGCCGTAGATTTACCAAGTTGATCAAGTGTGTGGCCTTGTCTTATCACCTTTACTGCTTTTGTCTTCCCAATTCCATATGTTGCTGCAACTGAGTCACATCCAGTAATGGCATGGAGTGCTAGGATTGAGGACATGATGTCAGAATGTTTGCGAGCAGTTTCCTTTATGTCAATACAAGCTCGACCCTTGACTGGGGACTGCATAGTCATTGGTGACTCAAGCTTCTCACTCTAATAGAAGTGCAGTAGCAAAGCAAACACATCTGTATCATCAGAAACAACAGCGACTCTTGATTCTGGATCCTCCTTAGCAATGTGGATGGCTTGTTGGGTGAGGAAGATGTCTGCTTCTTCATGAGATGAAGAGAGATCTTCACGAAGAGTTGTTTGTCCTTCAGACACTTGTGTGGGCTCGGACTCATCTGCTGTAAGTACTAGCTTGTGATACTGAGTTGATTGAAGCAAGAAGTCAACATCACTTAGTATTTGCTCACAAATAAGTTTGTTCAACCGTGCCTTGTTTGTGTAGTTCTTGAGCACTGTATCTCGAGCAGGCAATGGAGTTGTCAGTGTCAGATGATGGATACGGCTACTTGTTGCTCTGGCAGATCGGGTATTACTTTTCGTTGAGTAGTCATGATATCTGTTAAAACACAAGTAGACATAAGCTCCAGACAAAAGCAGAGAGAGCTATGCCTTGAATCCAGATATGAAAGTCGCAACAGTTCCCTGAGCAGGCCAATCAAGTGTCCAAATAACAGCTGACACATCCAGCACGATAGCAGTTGGGCTCATTGTCAAGCGTTGTGAGACATCGACTTTGATGTTCTTCTTCAGTGTGGACTTTCCGGTAGCAACTCGCATTTGGCCATCAGCATGAAACATGGAAGGTGGATAGGCTGTGAGTTCTGTAGCGAGGACTTCCTGAAAGTTGAATGTCCTCTGACTGACTAGGAGGCCAATGACGCGGGCATAGATGGCTTCTTGGTCAATCACAGCATGTTCTCCGACAGTCAGATGTTTCTTCTTGGTGTTGAATCTGACGACTTCTCTTGAGAGTGAAGTGTAGAAACCTTCTGGCCAGGATTTCTCGAACTGGATCATTTGATCACCCCCAATGTCCAAGGCATTGTCAACATTGACATCTGGTTGGGCTACTTGACCAGTCCTGATGTTGAGCAGAGATCCACTTTCATGACTTTCTGGATCCATGGGATTGATACATGACAGCAGTATTTTGCACAACGACTGACGATCATCCCCATCCCGATTGATTCGACTTGGCGATTCTTCCTTGTGGGTCATTTGCACTGCCTCTACATTTCCAGGCATTTTCTTGAGGTCTCCGGTCATGGTCATGGTAGCATCCATACTGTACACCCATGTTGCCATGGTTTGAGGGCTTTCTGTTGTTCCAATAATGCCACCTGAACCCTCAAACTGAATCACTGGTGTCACCCATGGTATTGGGTGTTTCATATCCTCTTTTGAGATGCGTGGAATGGTTGTATCAAGTCCATCTAGTTGATCCAGATATTTCCATTGTGTTGCCAGTAATGCCATGCAATGACAGTCAAGACGGCAGTTCTGAGAGCTGATCACTGCATCAAAGTTGTCAATTATGATCTGCACAAGTCCACCTTCAGCGACATCTCTCATTCCTGGTAGTTGTGTGTTTGCTTTTGAGGATTGAACGGCTGCTGACCTTTTAAATCGACGGACTTCATCATATGAGCAGGAGACATCATACTTGTAAAGTTCCTCAATGAGCATCTTGTGATCTCCTAACAACACCCCTATGGCTATTTGCAATGGTGTTGGTTGACATGTAACCATGGAGCTGATGATGTTACCTATCATTAGCGTCTGCAGTGAGGTTTCAAATTTTGGGCTGATTGATGACAGTAACTTTATCAGTGTCTCACTTATACACTCTGATGCAATGTCCCTGTCAATACGTTTGTTGTACGATTTGAAGTCACGTTTTAATGCCCTAGACTCCTTCATGATTTGTTTGCCAACTTTCTTCACACAATCATCCATAAAACTATTCTCTTCATCATCCACAATTCTAAGATTCTTGGCAACATGCTTCCTGAACACAAGTAAAGTTGCCATTCCAGGGGAATGTAAAGGTAACATTTCTACTCCAAAATGTTGGATCACCTTCTCTACCAAGATACGTCTAGACATATCCCGTCCACCCTGGTCCGAGTACACTGCTTCAACATCGAGAGAATTCCAGATTTTTGAGGGATCAGCTTTCAAAACCATCAACGTTTCATTGAATGCTTGATTGTCAGTATCAGTTCTGCTGTCATCATTAGTCTTTTGAGTACTACCATGGAAAGCAGCACTGCATTTGCGATGATACCTGGCGTCTGCAGCATGTAAATCAGCCTGTGTTCCAACAATACGACCGCGCACTATTCTTCCAAGCTCATCTCCACGTTTATCACATACATCTAAAAGATGCTGTTTGTAGAATGTTTTACCATCAGCCATTAATACAGTTCTAACCATTGAGGCAGGCGTTCTGCGTTGTTGTGGTACCCTATCATCATACTCATTGGGGAGTGTACAAGGAGAAACATCATAACAAAACAAGCAGTATTTGCGAAAGTCAAAAACAGCACTTCCAATACTTGAGCGCAATCGTTTTGGTGGAACAGTTTCAATGTCAGAAGTATCACCACTAGGTACACGCTTGTTCAATTTTTGTAGTGCAGAAGGAGACACATACTTGTTAATACAGTTTTTGTGACATTTTACAGTTTCCGAGCCTTCAGAAAGTTCTGGTCTTAGTCCAAAATTATCTTGACGGATTTTACTGGCTGAAAGAATTGTGTCAATTCGTTATGAGTCCATCAATCTTCCATCACGCTCACTGCAATTGTAAAGTTTCTTAAAGAGACACTCCTCTCCTTCTTCTGCTTCCGCCATGTCATATGAATTGCAGAACCTGCAATAAGAGAAAGAGAAAGAGTAATTACTAACTTTTTCATTTAGGTTGTCATGAACATTGTAGTGGTTGTTAATCAGCATGAGTAGAATTGCTTTTACAAAGAAATATTTAGTTAGTCCCTAAGGTCCATTTTTACACCATTGAACATTTGTCAATAACCAAAGTTTTAGACAACATATGCACATTATTAAATGTTGTATTCAATAAAAAATAATTATATCACTATTTTAAGTTAACTTTGACAACCATGTAACAATACAAGGAATATATACTCACCAAAGAAGCAGAAAAACAGCAAACATCAGTAGTGAAAATTTAGCGTCTGCTTACAGGAAGACATGTTGAATGGCATAAAGGGAGACAACTCCCTCAGGGTTTCCTCACAACTTATTGGAAATGTTTGATTCAATTCCAGTCCTCAGGTGGATTTAAAAAAAAGAAATTGCTGATGAATTGTTGTACATTGTTTGTGATAAATTAGTTGCATTTTGTATTTTGTAGTGTAAAAGACATAAGATATAATTTAGGGGGAGTGTATGTGTCTTATCACATGAAAATGATATATAAACAAATATGATTAAAAACATATTTCATTCATATATCAATTTCAGACTAATAACGAATATGTTTAAATAAGGAATATGTGTATTAGATGTTTTAGTTAAGTCTAAAAATAGTTAATCTTAATATTTGCAGCCACGGTTGAGATATAGTAAATTTTAGGGAAACATGACTCAGCATAAATTATACATAACTTAACCAAAGCGATCACACCTGCATGGTTTTTCAATTAGAAATGGACATAAAGTCTTGTGATGTCTTTAACATGAATGTTACATAAATGTAATATAGTTAATAGCTATTGGAAGAGGTAATGATTGTAATATCAGCAATCACGATTCAAAATTATATCTTTTCTTTGCGTTTTCTTTTGTATTTAGCGGCCATCTTGGATTTATTTTCGCAAAAAAATTACCCAAAAATACTAAATTAACATTGTTTGACAATGAAAGGTTAAAAAAATCATCAAATATGCCCTTCTACACAATCTAGAACAAATGTATGAAGATATTTTGTTTATTTACGTTCATGGCAGCCATCTTGGCGGCCATCTTGGATTTTGAAAAAGCCACCAGGGTGGCGAGCGGCCACCCGGGCTAAAATTCATCAAGACCCTTACTGCTATGTAAAAAAGCAAAAAAACACTTGTTAATAATCACAACAAGGTAATTTGGCCCTGCCTCTGGACTATAAACAATTCATGATTGTATGTACCATAACAATTAACCGTAACAGTTTCTTTGCAACTCGTTGAAGTGACATTAGATATATATATTCACTTATCTAATTCCCAAAGGGGTAAATTAAAGCAAAACTATTTTCCTTACTTACATCTAATTTGACAGAGATATTTGAGGATATAGATATGATGTTCCGAAATAACCAATGCATTTAAATCAGTTACATAAGTACTAGTTTACAAACAAATATTTCTGCATTTATATAATTATGTTGACTCAAATCAAAGTCAAACTTCACACAATCTGGTTGATGAATGTAATGCTTTTTCGTGGAAAGTCGACACTAGGACCGGTGAACGTACCTCACTAGTGTGGATCATGCACGACAATGGACGTGTAAACATTGTTATTTGGGACTTAGTGCCACATATATTTGATATCAGAAACACAAGGATGACTTTATCCTATATATCAGTAATCAATATCCTTGATTTATTAGTATTCTATGAAACACGTACGTCTATGTACACGGTACTGCCGTCATACTTACAGTACAGTACAATGAGACCTTAAAATTGGGACGTCATCCATAGCGTTTTTAGCTTTGTAACAATCTAGTTAAAACTAGCTGTAATGTTATGACGGACTTAGGGGATGTTAAATAAAGAAGTTGATCATTATATATCCTTGTCGTCTTCATGTATATGTTTCGAAAATATGTATTAACTACTTCACTCGGTGTGATACTTTTAATTTAAATTTGTTAAAACATCGATGACTTGCTGGAATCGCTATATCAAGAGTTATTTTTTGAGGTTTACATTTAACTTTATAAAATATGAATATTAAGTTAATAAGTTAATAATAATGTTCATTCTTGCACTATACTTGTTTGAGTCATCGTTTTGGTGAGACGTTATAATCTTCCCGAGTTTTACAGGGCGTGTTTTTAGAAACATAGGTGTCATTGTTTAACGATTATGTTTCAACAATGGAAAATTTAGGTCATCTTGTTGTTGATGGCGTTTCTTTTTGAGACTACATGTAGTTTATCAACAATAAGGACACATATTCTTTGCATGCAGCTTTTCTAACCAAATAACAAGTCATTGCTATACGATATAATATACTATGTTGTCATGGAAACGTGACGTCATGAAGACTACTACTCTGTTACGTTTCTCCTTTGGTGGCAGTTGATCAGTTTGAAAGTGTATTTTAGTCTACATTGTAATTTGACTTCCCACGGTAATAAATGGAACACACAGTTCAGTCATTCAGCCATAATCAGCACTTATGCCTGAATATCGGTACATGTTACCCATCGATCTGTTAACACTCACTTTAAATGGTAAACTTAACGTGGCACGGACACTAGTGTATCCTCTGTTATTTGACAACACACTCCATCAGTTTATAAACAGAAGCACTGACTCTTGGTTTAATAATTTTATTTCAAAGATAAAGCTGTAGCGCTATGTTCATTATGCTGTGGTCCGATCTCTTCACATTTTCTACTGCTCCAATTGTATGTCAAGGTCGGGTGCTCTTCAATGGTACTGAAATAGATTTATGTATGATTCTCTGTTACATGCATTAATAACATTTACAATATATTCTAACAAAACCATTCTAACATGTCCATATATATGCAAACCGTGCAACTAAAGCTTTACATCGAAGGGCAATTGAAATGAAATGCATTGTCAAACACTGCATTAGCTAGAGTCAAAGACAACAAACAAATCATTAAAATAATGTTTGCTTGATTGTTTACCAAACGGAATTCTATCAGACAGACTCAAGCACAAATACTGTTCCAATTGTATTTTTTCATTTAGTTTCATTAATTCACATCAAATGTAGATGAAGATATATAAAAAGGCGTAGTTTTAAATGATACTTCCCCATGTGTGTTTTCATCATTTCGACAGTATACAGAAAGGTGAACAAACTTCCGGGATGATGTTGTTAAGACCTTTGTTACCATGATTGTATTTTCTTTTCTCAAATGAGATTTTCGTATTACATGTCACTCCCGAGTGACAGACATTTGTTTTGCTCAGTGAATATAAAAAAGTGTTACCAATGGTTAAATAATAGTCCTCAATCAATAAAAAGAAGTCTAAAACGAATGTACATCGTTTGGTTAAGCCATGCGAGTCCATTTCCCATCGAGCAGCCATTTAAATGTGTTCACATTAAAATTGCCGCTCGAAGGTAGTTCAAGTGATCTGACTGATGTAGCGATAACTAAACACCAAAGTAGAGTTTGAAATACGGTACAATGATGGAATGGTCAACGATTTTACTGTTTGAAATCTCAAATTCTCATGAGACCTATAAATCTACCTCGCACACTGAAGAGTTCCACACCACTGTCGCACCATTTATGCATGTGCAATTATGCATCGCATGTTTTAGTCATTTAGTCATTTCATTTATTGCATAAACTTTTGAAAATAAATAGCAAATTAAAAAAACCCATAAATATGAAAAAAAACGTGCTACAGCGCCTTAAGGTTGAGATTAGAAAAAGATTACATTTTTCCCGTAATGAATTTTAACTATAATATATAGTGTTACCCGCATGGGTTCATGGAGCACTTATTTCCACGGACTTTTCCCTCCATGTCGCATATTGGAGCCCATTCCATAGTGCAGCCACACATCGAAACGTCTACTCCTTCCGTGTCTCTCTTCACTATTGCTATGGTAACAATATGATAAAAAATATATCAACTATATATATATCAATTTTGTTTTAAGTTTAAAAGATTAAATCATTTATAACTGTATTGTATTTTGGATGACTCTAACTACAAAAGTACAAATACTTGAACTCACTCACCAGCCTAATCGGTTCGGTCACCAAAACCCGACAGCACGATGTCATATCTGTTCTCATATTATCACAATGACATTATCATTTAATTACACAATACAGTTTTCTTAATACCTGAAAGCAACGATCATTGATGGTACATTTGTTCATTCATTTAAAAAAAAGATGATTTACTCACATGCCATAGCAACGCTCAAACAGGCAAGAATAACAAGGAACTTCATGTTCACGTCTTCTGGTGCGAATTACTCCTCGGTTCCTACCTTGGAATGGAATATCCATGGTTTATTTACTATATATAACAATACCCACTACTCATTAACATGTCCGTGTGATCAACAGATTATATTTATTAAGCTTTGAACATCTATTATCATTGCAGTACTACTGATAATATAAATAATCAAATGTGATAACCAGCGACAATTTCGCCAAAGAATTGATGTGTTAATAGTGACCTTTGCATATATATAATATAAAATTATCTCTGTATGAACTATTTATATCACAACCCTTTCAACCATCATTACCTTTTTATTATATACTTGCTTTGTTGAGTATGTTATAAACAATTAATTACATTACAAATGATCTGATAAAATATTGGCATTTCAGAAAAGGTTGGTATAATTTTTCCAGGACATAATGTAACACCTTCAGGAACCTTTTTATGGCTCTGTTTAATCGAGGATGATATTTAAGATATGTAAGTGATAAAAGTATGACAATATTCATTGTCTGTAATTACATAAAAAAAAGTATTTAATACGAATCACAACATACTTTTTGACAGCTTCAACGTATTATTTTGTATTTGATTATTTGCTAGTTCGGCATTTACCTTAATAATTAGATTCAGTTCGAAAACAGTGATACGGTTATTCCGATTTTTAAGGAATAGAACTCACGATGTAACCACATAGGATGGGATCCAATTTTAAACAATATTCAGTGAATGATTCTATTATCCTTATTTCAGCAGATTAATTGTAAATTTAGTATTAACCAGAATAGTTTAAAATCAATACATAACACAATTGCATGATTATTATCTTAGAATACGCACATGAATTGCATACTTACGAGATCTGTTAAATATTACAAGAAGAGTTCCTACATTCGTCTTAGTAATAGAAAAACAATGTCAATGGCAAAACAAAGAAATATAATAACAGTTATATGAAGAACCTTTTAATCAGAAAATGAAAATGAAAAGGCGCGTGAAGTGAAATGAATAAGATGCAGACAATGAGTTGTTCACAGATGTGGACGTGTACAAACTATAGTTTCTTCTTCGTGTAATAAAGCTGCAAATAGACTCCCACTTTACTCCCTCTCCTGAGGTAATACTTCCTTCCATGTATGTTCCTCTCTCAAACCTCTCAACATATGCTGTCGGAGATCCGTCCACGCGCCTTTCCATCAAGCATATTCACATATTCACCTCCACTTCACACCTCATGTTCCATCTACCCTGGTGCCCCCAAGCTTTCCTTTATAAAGGGTGTTCTTGTTCAGGCAACAAATGAATGTGAGTTTCAAATCTCAAGATGTTCATTTGTGATCTTTCCCAATGGAATTTCACACACAATCGTTTAATATCTTGTCTATTAAGACATAAATATGCAAATAAATACACAACTAATTATTACTGTTTAATTAATCATATTAGACCGTAACTGAAACATTCACACAGTGTAAGCCTTTCTAAATTGTAAATGCATTTTGGCAACGGAGGTAATCGTTTTTCTTTTACTTTCTTTATAAACAAGGCGAGTTAATGCTGTCAAGCATTTTCGTATTTGGCAACTGTTTCATCATGAGACATTTTCTTAGTGAAAAAGATAATAAACAACGGATCTATCCATGAATGTTTAAATTCTTTCTTCAGCAAAAGAAAGTCAAGTAAAACAACAGTTTTGCCCATCTTACATGCACATTGATAATTATAAGCATTGAGAATACGTTTTGTAATTTTGTAATTTTGTTGTGTGCCTCCTCTAGAGTTTACGTACTCTTAAAACATCACATGAACTAGCATGCAAAAGAAACGATTCTAACCAAAATGCAAGATAGTTTAATCTATGAATGATAAATACACATCATAGTTACATGTTGTGACCAGAAGTCAATAAGTTTAACATTTTTGAAACGTAACATAGGCGCCAAGTTTGCACCAAGTTTTTAAAAGTTTATGCCCTCATGCCTTCATGCCTTCCATGAACTTAATAAAACTTAAAGCCAATTCTTATAAATAAATATACTCGTACCTTATGTTTTGAAAAGGTTCATTGCTCCAAATACACACATTTGCATCAATTAGAGATGTACTATTTACGAGTAAGAATTAAAAGCTCTAAGACACAATTTGTCAAACCAAAACGTCATTGGATTATTAGCCCCGTCTACAACTCGTTCATCAGCCATCATCAGGGTCACACAATCTACAATTTAGAATCCCTATTGGCCAAGGAGTCTGCACGCTACTTTTCAGCTCTCTTGACCTTTTGGAACTTGAGAAGACGATGAAAATATTTTTTTTAAGGATGTGACCCCTGTGACCCCATTTTGGGTCTCGGGGTCACACAATCTACAATTTAGTATCCCCATTACCCAAGGAGTCTGCACACAACTTTCCAGCTCTCTAGACCTGTTGGACCTGGAGAAGAAGACGAACATAGGTTTTTAAGGTTTTGAACCCTGTGACCCCATTTGGGTTCATGGGGTCACGAAATCTACAATTTAGAATCCCCATTACCCATGGAGTCTGCACACAACTTTTCAGCTCTCTAGACCTATTGGAACTGGAGAAGAAGATGAAAATAGGTTTTTAAGGATGTGACCCCTGTGACCCAATTTGGGGTCACGGGGTCACAAAATCTACAGAATCTCCATTGGCCAAGGAGTCTGCACATAAAATTTAAGCTCTCTAGAGTCGTTGGTTCTGGAGAAGAAGTCGAAAAAGCGAAAAGTTTACAGACGGATGGACGGACGGACGGACGGACGGACGCCGGACGACATGCCATGCCATAAGCCCATCGGGCCTTTTAGGCCTGATGAGCTAAAATTGGAATGAAAGACATTCAAGATGGGACTTTTTCTGGCGGTATTTTTTTGTATTGAAAACTTGGTGGCGGTTCTGTTGGGCACTAGTTCATAACTAGTTATACGTACATACATATTTTGATATGTTTCCACAGGGAGCTACAGGCGACTGAATAGGTCAGCAACGTCACTTCCACGCGTGGAAAGAAGAATTCACGTTACAAGACGCAACCTAACTGCTGTAGATAACGTATCCTTTAGGTATTTTCACGTTGAGATAAACATACACAGTTCACAAAACGGATAACTCCACTATCTCCGACTCTTTTCGCTTCATGGAATGATCCATTGGTATCTGGAAATAAAGGAAACAACATTAAATTGTATTTAAAAGATAGCAAATTTGTTCTTTTGCCTAGCAGGTTTTAGATAATGAAATAATATAAGGTTTACAATTTAATCTAGAAGCAGTTACTACACTTTACAATCCGTATTGATATAGTATATTATATCATAATCCCTTTCTGCCAAAGTGTACAGATATTTCAGCTTTCTAGTGGATTTAGATATTCAGAAGACAGATATTGGTTGTCGAGTGGAGAAACCTAAAATTAGACCAAAGAGTCATCAAATCTACAATTTATAACCCCCAATGCCTAGGAAGTGAGTACACAATATAAACTACCGGGCAAAAGAAAGTATATCACTCAGTTATATTTATCATATGTATAATTTTCAAAGTCAAATATCTCGAGTTTTCGACGTCGTATTCAAAAACGGACTAGTTTGTGAAATTAGTCCAAAACATTAAATCAGTCAAAGAATACATCTACGCGGTTTGAATTTTTAAAAATTAAAAATTTAAATTTAAATTTGAAATTCCCCCAAATTATTTTGGATAAAACACAACTGTTCATCGACATACATGTATAACACATACTCTGTGTGAAAATCAATAAATGTGCTTCGTCCTGCACACATTTAGAACATGTTGAACATGGTAGGAGTCATGTTGGTGTAAATTTCATTTCTTATCTCTGTCTACTTTAAATAGTGATATTTTAGTTAACAAAATAAAACATTCACCAATTAAGTCATTCGAACTACTGGCGAAAGGTGTTATTGTATCGTATAATCAAATGCATCTCATTTCTGTAAAATATTGAATTAATCGAAAACAAGTGAGTGTTATACTTTATTTTGCCCGTTAGTTTAGTAGATTCCTTGGGAGTTTTGTTAAAAAAAGATGATCCGCAAAGGCACTAAATCGCAGACGATGGATGGATGGATGGATGGATGGGATGGATGGATGGATGGGATGGATGGATGGATGTATGGATGTATGGATGTATGGATGTATGTATGTATGTATGGGACCGACAGCGTGCTTTATGGTACAATATAAGATACCCACGGCAATAAATCAAAACACAGGCGGTCAATGGGACAGCGTGCATTATGAGACAATAAAACATGCTCTTGTTAGACGTCAGTTAGAGAGTTAGAGAGTCACTTAGGAAATGACGTCATATTTTACGTCACTTTGATTGTTCAGTTGCTAGTGAATGTGTTCTACGACGGGAGTCATTACTATTTTTTTTAAATAGTTTATACAAGCAACACAATCTCTCCACGGTTTTTATATAAAAGCCAGTAATTGTTATATTTTGTCATATAAAAATAGAAGACTCGTTGTTGTGCCTCATCGCAGAATAAAACAGGTTTTTCCTGACTATCAGGGTCTACAACCTTACCATATCCGAGGTGGAATGGTTTCTCCATATTATCAACCGTTTTTAAGTGTAAAACAGGCTTTTTAATTGTTATCGCGTTATATTGAGGATCCCTGGCTGATATCAGCCTGTTAACTGCCGCGCTATATGAGTTGCTTTTGTACCGTGAAATCTCTTCTGCAAAACATTTGCTGTTCATATTCTGTCGTAAATTAAAGAAATTTTTCAAAATTAGTCTAAGTTAGTTTCTTCATATCTTTACTTTCAAGCCGTCATCTTAGCAAATATAACGGGGTTTACAATCATTATAATTCCTTCTAACTTCTCATGTCTGTGTAAACCCTCCTGGAGGTACAATGTTGTAAGTCCCTCGTACCGGGTGATACGGTTTAGAAAGGTCGTTTCAAGTATCACGTTATATGGCTAGTAATTTGGTAATATGTTTATTTAAGAAATAGAAGACGAGTTGTCGTGCTTTATCGTTGAATAAAACATAGCTGGGAGCAAAAAAACAGGAAGGGCGCAGCCCTGAGTGTTTTATGCTCTCTGCTATGTTTTATTCTACGATAAAGCACAACAACGAGTCTTCTATTTTTTATATGAGATGCCCTTAAACAGTTATTCGCTTTTATATAAAAGCCGTGCAGATATTATGTTGTTTGTATATATTATTTTTTTGAAAATATTAATGCCTCCCGTCGTAGAACACGTTCACTAGCATTGAATAATCAAAGTGACGTAACATGTGACGTCATTTGCTAAGCAACGCTCAAACTGACGTCTTAAATCACGAGCATGTTTTATTGTCTCATAAAGCACGCTGTCGGTCCCATTGACCGCCTGTGTTTTATTGCCGTGGGTATCTTATATTTAACGATTAAGCACGCCAACTCGTCTTCTATTTCTTAAATAACGTATGTATAGTGATGTAATCCAATACCATTGCGATCCTCTGCCAGGAGAGACAGGGATTAATGGCGGATATATACACCAGTTTCGTTTTTTCCGTTGGGATCGGGTTGGGAATGTTAACACCGTTTTAATATTTCTTCTGTCCGTCAACACATTATTGATGTAGATTGGTCCTGTCAAATGTCGATGTGATTTTCAAAAAGAATCGGAATCCCATAATATCGCAATCTCGTCAAGGACAACAGAATATATTTTCCATGAAGTGCAATTGTGTAACCTCTAAACGTACATGCTGTAGACCGTCACCGTCTGAGCTGACAACAGCATAGTCCACTTTCTGCTTTGTCCTGTTAGGACCTGGACAGAACCTTTTCACTATCGGATGTAGGAGATTGGGATCAACGTCCACTTGCTTCCCGTAACCTGAAGCAGATGGTATCCTTTGTAGGTTAATGCAAGCCTTAGCTCAGTCAGTATAATAAATGTAACATTGTATAAAAATTACTACTCGGGTTGTGATTTATTTGTGTTAAACAAAACAATCACGACGTCCGTTAAAATCAAAACTGAGTGTTTCGTGAGTACAGTGACAATTTCATAATATTCTATCAAATGTCATTTAGATAATTATAAAGTCAGGATCAGAATACATATAATCAGTGAACATTAAAGTCTTCTATAACGACTTCTTCTATTACGTTACGGTAACACTCCTGCAAATCCACTGGTCGGTGGTCTTCATTGAGTTGAGTAGATGACGTGTGGTAATATTGCAAATGCAATAAACAGTGATATTTTTAAAGGGTGAGTGGTACAATATATTTTTCTTTTCTCCTTTCTCACAATAGATTATTTTAGAATTTGTCAATTTGGTTGATCGCTCCATGAATGCCAGAAACCGATATAAAAACCCACTGTCGCATCTGGTAGTCACTTCTAAATTCCTAGGGAATGTCGAACACAATACTAACCAAGTTATAAGTGTCCTTTGAAACAGTTTGATGCCTTTTCAGTGCCTTTTAATATTGAAAGAAAATCAAAACTAGCTCAAACAAAAATGATGTAACAAAGTCCACATCTGGAAAAGAAATTGACACATCACAATAATCGGTTAAAGTGTACAACCCGATCATAGCTCAATGATTACCAAATAAATGGAAAGAAGACTTTTAAAATCGCCGCTAGAGACGATGTCATCGAACGAAAACGGCATCAGATTGCATATTTACAGTTGATAGGGAAAAAGGTATCTAAGGATACTTCTTCAGATGCATAAAGGTGAAGGAGTAGCACATATTTCGAAACGTAAAATGTAGTGATCCCGTTTTTCTAATTATGATAAGTTTGAAATTGAACTCACATTTCCTCAATATGAAAATGCTATGGAACTAGAAGGTGTTGTTACTCGTAAAAACAGATGTCTCCCCCTTCCCCCAAATCAATTTCAGTTATTACCCTTTTAAAAGACAAAGTCCAAACTGTTGCCATGGAAACAGAAAGAAATTAAAATTTAAAAAATCTAAAAAAAACCCACAAGGCACATCTACATATGGGGAGGCAGCATACCAAATTTGATGAGGATATTTAAAGTAGTTTTAGAGATCTGCTCCGGAAACAATGGGAACGCCGACGCCAACGGGAACTCAGCCAAAATCAATATGTCTCCCGACCCTTCGGGGGAAGACATAAATAATCACCTGTGATGCAGCTGGAGATATATCCGGCAATGACGGTGATCATAGCTCCCAATGGCGCGTAGTAGAGGTAGGAGAGGCCGTAAATGATTAGGAACCCTTCACTGTGACACATAACATTACAATGTATAAGTGGAGGGTGCCATCGGCTGGTCAAAACATGTTTTCTTATTTACTCAGAGTTATTTTCATTAAGTTCATTAGCTGTACCTTCTTCAATGTTTTAATTAAATTTATGTGATTAATTTAGTAAATGCACCTGTCTACGACCATTTAGCAGGTGAGGTCAACATCGAAGCGTGTTGTCTCCGTAGTATCTGTCATCACGTCACCGTGACAAATTTGACAGTTTCCTTCGAGCATAATGAGAAATATGAGCCTCAATATACCGGCTTATTGTAACTGTAAAATGAACTTTGTAACCAAGACAAATCCTAAGACACCGTGGAATGATTAACTAACTCTATATCCGACTGTGTATTCAGTATTCAGTTTCGTCACATGCCCAAAGCAATGACGACAATATAAAGAATAGAAAAGCTAAAGCAAATCTAATACAAATGTACATGAACATAAAGACCACTTAAACTTTACCGACATGTGCTAAATGACAGCTTATATATCCCGATTTATGAAATCGAAACATTTTACTTACGCTTCGACAGCGGTTGTATTTACAGCAGGAGACGTTTGGACCTCCAAAGTTACATTGTTGCAACCATCCATTGAATACTCGGCGACTGGAGATGGCGCTCCATAAAGGAATGAGCCAATGCCAATCCACAGCATACAGGTTAGACTGATGAAATAGCCTATGATGGTACCCTGAAAAGAATATCCGATATTGAATACTGATTTGGAAATGCAATGTTTTATCATCAAATGGTGTTGAAGATGTTGCAGTATTTTATACTCATGATCATAAAGGTTGTCGCTCCTTCGCTAAAGCAACAGCGAATATTTGGCTGTTTGCTCACAGTTAATATACCGTAATTCTTATGAAAAGTCATAAACCACCCGGACATGTCGTCAAAACACATCTTGTAAATTAGGGTATTCACATGTTCCATGGCTTGCATGGAAATTACACCTTTTGAAATATACATTCACGAAATCGGTATCAGAAGAATAGTTTTGCAAATCTCTGTAGGTGACATTATTCATTATCACCAAGAAAGCAAACGTGAACACGTTTGTAACCAACGAACAACACTTTAATCAACACCAACAGCAATTCGACATCATACACTCGCAATGGAGTTGACGGGCGTCACAAATGACGTGTGCTAATCACTGTGCTGTAAGCAATAGAACTGTGCAACGGATAGAACACACAGAAACAATAATGTAATTTGACCCATTTGACCTCTTGGATGTCATCGTCTTTTTAACGCCAAAGACTTGTTTGGAAAGTCACTTTGTGACAGTTTGGGGTCACGGATAAATCTAAAACTTTCTTCGGACACGGTTAATACGTGGTTACCTTACAAGAAGGCCTCCCAGAGGACTAAAGTTGACGCATGGACACTAGCTCCTACCTGTACAAGTACGTTATCTGTAGGTTGTACAGCACCGCAACATCAGATCGAAACGTTATTTTTTACTGACGACTATCCTTTCCTCCTTCATCGAGATGATGGACATGTGAGAGTGTGCATATAGGAAAGAGAATATAGGTTCAGAGATGAGTGTATAAAAGGTGTCGTTGCCTAAGGAGGCGATTCGGTGATGGTTTGGGGAAATGTAAATGAAAGAACCTATCGCAAGTTTCGGCGCAAACGTTGATTCCCCATGCTCGTCATTCTCTTCCCACAGAGGTTACTCGCTTCAAATTTCCGATCAAAACCTCTGTTCTACATCGCTTGAATTGTCTAGACTCCAGCAAAATCCCATAACGGGGAAAGGGAACCTCATACTGTATCACTGCTTCTTAACCAATGAAAAATCTTACAGCGGCGTAGTCGACCGAGTGACTTAAAAGATCTAGGCATTTGACTCTAAGGATCTTGCTAATGAGCATATGTCCTTCGAATATGTCTGATGTAAATAACACAAATGAAGTACTTTTTATATTTGTCTCTGATTTGGTCTTTTTTATTTGTCAGCATGTTTATGATCAATTGTTTTCACAAAATCAAATAGCATATTTCTAGGAACACACATTAATCGAGAAAACGTTTATACTACGTTTATTTTATCATTATGACGCCATCGGCAAATGTCACTTTTACAACGGCGTCGCCAGATTCAATTGCAACCAATCAGGACACTCTATTTTGGTCCTCGGATTCAGGCGATGTAGAACAGAGGTTAGGATCGGAAATCTGAAGGGAGTAACCGCTGTGAGAAGAGAATGCCCCAACACAACTTTTGAACTGATTCAACGCAGCAGCGGTCTACGTAACAACTACGTGGGTCAACTCGTTTTTCAAGGTCACAACGAGAGTTACTGTTCAAAGGTTATTATTATTCAGGACAATGTCGAAAATCTCAATGGAGGATTGTTGTTCAAATATTACATCATGACATGTATGTGGCATCATTAAACTAGCTCATTATGGTAACATCATGTCCAAGACCCAATCTAAACCGCAGGGGTGATTTCTTTGAATGATGGCAACAAAGGTGAAATTAAAATACAGTCTCAAAAGTGAGTAGTGTCTATTGTGTTCATATTATGTTTGTTTATCTAAGGACGTCTGCAGGACGTAATTGTTAATCTACTTTATAATATTACAATAGAGACATGTTGCGGAAGGTAGTAGCCACGTTAGTTAGGAAGCATGTGCCATTTATTATTTATTCACCATAAATACTCACAGAATTGTTTGCTCTGGTGGAAAACAGGCCGAGAATGAATATTCCAAAGAGAGGACCATCGAATGAACTGATCACCGTGTAGGACACCTACAACAATAATATAATTTCATCTATCAACTTACCTTGCAGGTGAGACACCGGACACATCTCACTGTTCTTCATCATAATTACTTAGTACCTATTGTTATAGATAAAACCTTAAAAAATAACAGTGTAATGATTAGGTGGAACGGGCAATTCGTTTTCAAAAGTATAGCTTTTACTGTTTCACAAAAATGTAAAGGTAGACGGTATTCATTACAAATAATTGTTTTACACACTAGGATGAGCATAACACGTTGGAAGGTCATATTGATTACCATAAACGAAATATAGCTAGCATGTTCTGACGTGGTACATTACAAATGGTGAATACTGTTGTCAGTAGATAATTCACAATGACATGTGATGTAATATCAGACATCACATTGCGTATCTGTTTTTACTACGAAAATCTAATTAAGTTATTTCAACTACCTGAAGAATGTCTCCCATCTTTGAAACTACAAATGCCATACCAATTGTGAGAAGGCCAAACAGAGCGGCTGAAATAAGTATCATTTTATTAGTTACAGATCGAAATTCTCGTGTGTTTTATGCTCGAAAGTTTTTTTTCACAATTCGTTAAAGGCGTTAAATATAATTATTTATATATAATTTTCAAACAGCTTTTCATCAACAGCGAACAATTTTCGGAAAGGCTAAATAAATCTACAGGATACAGAACAAAGTCTTTGAAAATGCCGAGTTAACAATATTGACTAAAGGAATCACGGATTTTCTTCTGTAGTTTACTATTATGGCTATGCTTAACATGTTACTAAAATAATTTAAAGCTTTAAAGATTAAAGCTCCGTATGAGAGGTTATACTTTACCTGCTACTTTGGTGATGACAGTCGCATGGAAGTCACTTACTGGCCATGGAGAGTAAGGCCGGATGTAGTCTTGAAGAATAACAGCTGCCCAGGAGTTTATTCCAGAGGAAAGAGTGCTGAAGTATAAGACACTACATAATAGTTAAAATACGATTCATTCGTATGCACCTTAAGGTATAGACATCCTCGTATGTCCCGCACTACGGCGCGACAAGGTATTTTTAGGTGAAAAATAAAATCGCCATACAGTCCTGGTTCTAATGCATCCCTGTATTTAATTTTATGTTTATGCCAGGACGGATTTCCTGCCCTATAATTTTCTTCGTTTCGTCGACTACCCGCTGCGGCTGACAAAGTTCCCCCTATGAATCGACTTCTCTTCGGCTAAAATATCCTGTTATCACGGATTGTTTTTATACCCTCAAACAAGTGGTTGTTATATCTATTAACAGGTCGCAAAGGAATGATAGACCGATTCCCTGGCATAGTCAACAAGACCATTTCGCCTCGACAGCTTGTGGATACCGAGGCACTGGAATGCATCTGTGTAACAATCAGCTAACCTCTACCTGAGATTTGACGGAACAAGGTGGTCGTAGCTACACTATAATATAATTAATAATATTGATCTGAAACATCAAAATTTAAAATGATTTCCCGATTACAACGTAACATAATTTTCAGGCCAAAAGCAGAATTGATCATCTTGATGTATACCAGAATATACATGCATATCGTCTGGGGTTACCTTACGTAAACTGATAAAAGAAGCAATCATTATGCCTAACATCTATTTCTGCATACATTACATTACATTACGGTTTTTTTTACCACAGCGACGACATTCTAATAAATAACGAAAAGAGTAATCATAACGTATCGATAGTTGTCAGCCGTACTCTTCCACTATTCTTATACATTCTTTCACCCCGATCCTTTCATTGACGAGGAGATCTGCATAGATCTACAGATGACGTCACCCCTATCCTTTCACTGACGAGGAGATATGCATAGATCTACAAATGACGTCACCCCGATCCTTTCACTGACGAGGAGATCTGCATAGAACTACAAATGACGTCACCCCGATCCTTTCACTGACGAGGAGATCTGCATAGAACTACAAATGACGTCACCCCGATCCTTTCACTGACGAGGAGATCTGTATAGATCTACAAATGACGTCACCCCGATCCTTTCACTGACGAGGAAATCTGCATAGAACTACAAATGACGTCACCCCGATCCTTTCACTGACGAGGAGATCTGCATAGAACTACAAATGACGTCACCCCGATCCTTTCACTGACGAGGAGATCTGCATAGATTTACAAATTTGTGACCAACCAAATTTTCGAAAATTATAAATTGCTTACCTTAAACTTCCACTGAAGATACAAGACATAAATATTCCTGGTAGTCCATCCAGGTGACTGAGAACGTCCATGACAAACAATGGTAGAAGCTGAAAGTTTTAGACAACGGTTTCAATCAAATCAACAACACACGTATCAAGGTGCGTAGGTTATATATTTCTAGTAATGCTACTTTTATGTGAATGCACACACGTACTAATATTGATAGTCTCTGCACTATTTGAATTATTTATTCGTTCTACACAAAAATAAAATAATAAATGTATGTCATCAGCAGTCTATATGTCAGCGTCATATTTCTGATTTAACTAAAAGTTCACACATGACATATACATGAACAATCAGTTGTGTATGTTTTACTGAATATCAGTCCGAGGTAGTTGTCACAATTATTACAAGACGAACAAGATATGTTAAACAATGATGTCTCCGTATATAACCAGAGTTTCGATTAAAATATCCGAGTGTTTTCAAGGTGAAAAAATTACTACTATTTCTACCTTATGTGAATGGTCAGGTTAAGCATCAAAGATTAACTATCAATTTAACTATTAATTCATAAAAAAAAATATGGCCACGGTTACGGAAAAGGCCCCATGTACCACGGTCAAGGTCACAAGGTTATGGTTCATCTGAAAGGTCTCATTATAAGGAATGAACATGTCATGTATCAAAGGTCTATTGCTCACCACTCAAAAGTAATGCTTGTTTTTTAAAGGTTCCCTATGCCACGGTCAAGGTCACAAGTTAA
The DNA here is from genome assembly GCA_936450465.1 of Gibbula magus. Classification (NCBI taxonomy): domain Eukaryota; kingdom Metazoa; phylum Mollusca; class Gastropoda; order Trochida; family Trochidae; genus Gibbula; species Gibbula magus. The sequence goes on from OW388293.1 coordinate 36,710,334, forward strand.
GACTTATGACCTTATCTGAAAGGTTTTGTCCATCTGGAAGGTCTTGCTACAACAGATGCATACATCAAGTATCGAAAGCTAACCATTGACCTATAAAAAGTTATGGCCACGGTCAAAGTTTTCCTAAAAGGCACAAGGTCAAAATCACTGGTCTCATGACAATGAATGCACATGTTAAATACTGAAGGTCTATCACTGACCAATCAAAAGGTTGTGACCAAAGTTTAGTTTTGTCGAAAACTGGTTCCGGCGCCAATGTCAAAGACACAAGGTAAAAATTATTACCTCGTCGGAAATGTCTCTTCACAAAAGATACACATGCCAAGTATCAAAAGTCTATCACTGACCAATGAAAAGTTATGGCCAAGGTTAACGATTTTCTGTCAACAGACAGACAGACAGACAAGTGAAAAACAGTATACCCCGGAATCTCCGATTCGGGGGCATAACATGTCAACCGGGATCACAAGGTCGATGTTGCTTTGCTATTCTGAAGGCTCTTTGACCTGAATTAACAGGCATCAACAATCCAACTTCATAATTCTCCTATCAGAAGACTTCAAGTCAGTGATTGCTTGGGTACAAGGTTAATAACAGTATGGTGTTCAAAGGACAGTATAAAATGACTACATTCAATCGCAAAAGAAACGTCACCACATGTTCCACAGTGTAAAAGCCTAAATACTGTTGACGGAGAAAAAATATTTTGAATTTATTTGATAGACACATGTTTTGTAAAGAAGAACTCACAACTTTATACACAAAAGTATTAAATGTTTATTTTAAATGTCTGTCCAAGTGCACTTGGGGGTGCTGAAATCGCTTTTTTAAAATGGGTTTTTGCCAGTATGTTTGGGCATTTAAATTCATAAAATGTAGAAATGTAATTAATAAAAGATGTTATTGACATTAATAACCTTCTTGGAGTTAAATTTGTTGACGCGGCTGTACAGTAGGACGTCATAAAACAAGCCAAAAAAGCCCTTTTTGACTCTGCGATCTCGCCTTGTTAAGTTGATACGAAAACGACGATTTTTAAACGTTTGTTACTTAGAAAAAGAAGCGGGTAATGTTTTGTAATTTCAAATGTTGTTCTGTTTGCTTGTGAAGACATGACGAATCTCTGTTTCAATCGGGTTTATCATTCTGGGATTGAGTTAACTTGTAGTTTGTATGGTGACGTTTCTTTTGCGGTTGAGTCTATGGTGTTTTGCAGGATCTGACAATCGTTCTTAAAGATGATGACGCAGACTGACGATGAGGATGTAGTGTAAACGAAAAAGATTATTCAAATATTTGACCTTTTGACTGAGGAGTTATTGGGCATGATGCTTCAATGTTCGATGAAATGAAAGGTCGATTACCTCATCTGTGGTGGTGATGACGTTGTAGTGTAAAGGATGACAGTTGCTGTAGAAGGCAAACATGAGTACCCCGATCATAGAGCACAAACACACAACACACGCCAGGAATGCTGCGGTGCTCCACATGGCTCTGGAGAAATATAAAAATCCTCGTAAATATATGACACGATACCTGTCCGGCTTCATTTATCCAAAGGGCGATGGATAAAGTATTACATTTGTCAGCTACTTTTAATTCCTGGGTCCCGTTGCACCAACAAAATAAGGACAACTTAACTAAACGACCGTTCTCCAAGGAATAAAAGTTGCAAAATTGTGCATCTACCGAGATACCAACTCGTATCATTCGGAGGTTTCCTCGCCAAACCGTCTGCCCGTAGGCTCGCGATGTAGTGACGCTATTCGGGAAGCCAATCACAGGACGTCCAACAAAGCTTTCGGTGCGAGAAGCTAGGGGCAAAAATGGTTTCACAACGACGACCGTTAAAACAATGATATGATTGGTCAGCTGTGAGACTTGGTTAAACTTTTGTAAATGTCTGCAATAAACTGGTACAGAACACTCGCCCATACGGAATCTACAGAACGTGTTCGTATCCCGGTAGATGTATTATTTTGCAAATTATATTCCTCGGAACAAGGTCGATTTTTAATCAGACTGACTTAACCACTAAGGTAGCCTTAGTGCAATGTTAGTGGATTTCACTTAGGTTAACCTAAGTGTTATGCAACAATCACCAGGAGAGCATATTCCCACGGTATAAGCGGGGTATCTGCATGCGAATGATACATCGCCTTGATATTTTATTGTAAAACTTGATCCTTGGCCACCTACTTCATGAACCCCTGGTGGCAAAATTTTCCTTAAAGCAAAGGCTCACGGGAAGATATTCAAACATGAAATGACATGGTTGTTTTGGCGATGTTTTGATTAGTAATATCCGATCATAAAAGCTCTGACTGACTGAGATGGAGAGGCAGGTGGCCTTGCCGCATATGCAGACTTTTCTGGCATTGAACCTACATTTGAACTTTCTTCACGGAAGGAAGAGCTAAAAGTCTCTGGAACTGAGACTGGTTGACCGCAAAGACGGACATCCACGTGACGCCTCCTCCGATAACAACCGACCAGAAAGAATGGGTACTTCCTGGATCCGGACTGAAACTGGAAAGGAGCAATCGAATTATACAATCGTGATGTTTTAGTATAACTTATAATTTCCGTCTGATTAAATGAATGGCATATGCGACAATTATTGCGCAAAACAAAGCTTACTAAATGACTGTTGTAAGTACACTGCCGGCCAAAAGAAACGCCTACTTGATTTTCCTTAACATGAGAGATGCAATAATTTCTGAAATATAATTAATGTTGGTCTCTACATTATGCTGAAGCAATAACTAATATGAAATTCCATTGAAATCGTGGAAAACTGTGATTCGAGTCAATAACATTCATGAAATGAAGACGGCTATTTTCGGTTGATTCACTTGCGCACCGTAACCACTTACATCTGTATCATCATCACCACTTTAATGCGAATGCGTGCCTGTATTGTTGCTCGTGGTTGTATGAAAAGCTTTTTAAAATGTATTTCCGACCAAGCACTGATCGAAAACTGAACAATTATTGTTTTCTCATTTCAACAATAGCCATTCTTTCGTGACATGAACTTCTGAAATTCAAATATAGTATGCAGAAATGGTGCAACTTTATTATGCCATAATATTTCTAGTCTGTTCATTATAGTTTTTACAATATCTGATGAGATATCTAGTAGGCGTTTCATTTGGCCGACAGTGTACGTTGATCAGTGTCCACATGATTCACTGATCTGCTTAAATTGTCAATGACCATTGAAACATGATCCCTGTCCTCAAACAATAATCATAATGAGTGTTGCTTTGTATAAAAAACGCATATGTGGATATCAAGATCAAAAGGCGTTACCGGATTAGTAGCCTGGTCCTACACAAGCTGACAAATAGGCGATAGAGGGTCACGACAATATTAGCTTCAACATGACCTATTCTTCAGTGAACCTAGCCAATGTGACAGCAACAGGTTACAGTCCTTGTCTCAATGTCTCTGACTCTTCAAAGTGTCAGATTATCCAGCATTGAAGGGGATCATCCACTCAGTGATAAACCGGGCCTATTATTGCTGAACATCACATATAGTGGCCAAGTGAACAAGGCACAGGACAACATACTGGCATAAAAAGAACTACGTACTTATGGAACATGATCCTTGACCTGTTAGACGCGATATGCCAGGCATTTGAGAATCCACCAACGACGATGCAGCCTTGAATGAATACAGCAAGAAGACCAACGAGGATCAAAACGGCCTGGTAACTGTCAGTCCACAGCACTGCCTTCATACCACCCTGGAAACCATGGGTAACGACTAATTACTTCAAAAGAAAAGAGAAACAAAGACGAAGTTTGTTAATTTATTATATGTCAAGAAAAACATGATCCAGTTCAATTCACTTGTATATATCAGTTTGATTGTTGATTTTTTAAAAATATAATAAAAAGAGTATGTGCTTACATGCTTAACATGCTTTCGATGCTTGATAAGTTTTTTGTAACCCTAATAATAATTTATAGATCTCCAAAATAGAGTGTTCCCCGTTTTTTTATTTTGTAGAAGCTTTGTGTAAGAGAATTCACATAATTTTCCGGGACTCGTGGTCTCTCCGATAGGTAGACGAAAGGTTTCTCAAGCGAGTTATATCATTCATACGTCCAAAGACAAATAATTTGGATTAAAAACATAAAATACTCAATGGTTCTTTAAGTGTAAAATCTAGATGTTGTTTGATTTTACTCAAAACAATTTCCATATTGATGAACATAAGAACAGCACTTATTTTGAATTTATATCTGCAGGTGCTTAACTTGTCTACTGGAAAGGAGTACTTATACAATGTACTTCTCTATGTCAACGCATTGCAATAACCCTTTATCTGTACTTTCATTCAATACTTACTATTGAAGTGTAGACTGTTACAAGACCTCCAACTGTTAGGATAGAGACCCACAGTTCCATTCCAGTCACTATCAGAATATTATGGCAGCATTGATCAAGTTTATTTGGAACATGAATGAGACACGTGTATATTTCGTGAAAATCTGCAACCTTTTACAATGCAGTTGCTTTCTATCTATTAAACATTATTGAGTGAGACGTGAATTCATTTAGGAACATCTGAAACACTTTAACATACAGATGAATGTATCTTTTAGGTAAGAATGTCTGCTTTGGATCTTAAATAACTCATGCATTAGAGGTTAATACATTGTAGTCTATTTGCAGGTGTTAAGATGATGGACTTGATGATACATAATATTGTCCAAAAAATAACGTCCATCAACAACTTTCCAAATTATATCATTTAACGACATCGACATTGCTATTGGTGAGCTTTACCCATTCACACTCAAATGTTTTCAGGGATATTCAAAATCCTTGAAAATCGTTATATTTAGGAACGTTTCGGTATCTCTATCGTTGGTTTAGTTACCTGATTTCAATGCCAAAGACGGCGCGTAGAGGACAAGCGCAAGATAGAACAACTACAATACAATCAGAATCAAGTGATATAAAACATAAGTAATATAATTAAGCAGTATACGTTTTAGTAATTTTAATATTTATAACAACGGAGTTGTCCGTCTTTGTTCTCTTCAATAACAATTTATCAATAATAATAATAATAGTAAATGAATGGTTTATTTGTAGAGTGAAAGTATGTGTTTTTGTCACCGAGTAGTCATTTACACTGTTGGGCCAAAGAGATGCCTACACGATACTTAATGGTTAAATTTGAATTTTGAAATTTAAGTTAACGTTGGTTCTAAAACTTACGCTGAAACGCTACTTAATATGACAGTCTATTTAAATCGTTGAAAAAGTTAAATTTTTGTCAATACATTTTAAGAAAATCACACCAAATGAATACCACTACTTCCGGTTGATTTACTTAAGCTGCGTTTTCTCTTATCAAACATTGATTGAATACGAAATTGTTAACCTTGTTCCATTTTTAAAATCGCCATTCAACTCTTGAAACTTCAAAATGTATTATAACAGAAATAGCGCAACTTCATTATGTTATAATATCGTTAACATGTTCTTTATAGTTTTACGAAATCGGATAGAATATCTTGCAGGATTTTTTTCTGCCAGGTAGTGTGTGATTAAGTAAACAATCAATAACCTTATACTTACTGTTGACGTCATCCAGTTCAAGGAGGCAATAACTCCCATTTTCTTACCAAACCTCATCTCAAGGTACTGAAATACAAATCTTAACGTTATATGTAACTTTGAATACTATTTATCTATCAACGGACCACACCTCCATATTCACTGTTCATTACATGTAGTCAGAAGAAAACAAATAAACTACATGTAGCATAAATTTCTTCCCCTTCAACCGTAATATGTTGTTATTAGAGGCGGTGCTTTTGAGCTTGTCACTTACGAAATAGCCACATTCTAAAATATGCCTGGTCAACTGATTGCATAAATGATTGCGAATTGGAGGCTAAAAAGGAAACGTCACGGATGGAGATCTAGTGCTTTCAAATCTGTTACGTATAATAACTCATAACACTCTGATCGACACAATTATTAAAGGTTCATCCATTGTGTTTCATAAATTTTTATTTGGCTTTAATACGTTCCAACACACCATATGTGATGTTTTCAATACAAACAAATTTACCTAGCTTGCATATTCATCTCCAATCGCAAAACATATCATAATTACTAGTTTTCAATTAAAATCGAGTAACATCATTATGCATGTGCAGAAACCGAAAGTACACGTCCTATTTACATGCACAGTAGTTATATGACCCATTGAACATTATCAACCCAAATCTGTTATTTTGTCTGGTGTAGATAAGATTCATAAATTACGTTTGACTCATTGGCGCGCGCCACACGCGGTGCATTGTCCGGTTTTCGATCAGAAATCACTAGTTTTACCTTCATATCGTCAATATACTAAGTCGAGTATCACTAAAATGATTGTTTTCGGTAAAAGTTGGTACTTCTCGATAAAATAAGACCATTTATAACGTTTGTCATATTTGACCCCCAACAACACAATGGGTGTACCTTTAACTTCATATAAAACCTCATATAAAACAGTGTATGCTCTTTAAACATTATTTTATTTAAAAAAATCATACATTCGAAACTAGTAAAACATTATTTATGCCGATGATATATGTGTTATAAAATATTATGCTTATTTTAAGGGTACATACTCGGATAACCTCTACAAATCACCATTGTGTTTGTCTTCTTTTGGTCAGAGAATGTGTAAAACGGTTAAAGTCTCTCGATTTGAACATATTTAAAAGGCTTTTACCTCAATATATAGTTGTTAAAAGACAATACTGGAAATGAATATTGAATTCATGAGACGTTGATTCATTTAGTCATTCAAAACAAAAGTAAAAATCTTTAAACAGTGATATGGCAATTACGTATTTCATGACACACTGAAGAAGTATACAATTGTGTCGAACAATATTGAAATCATATCGACTGTTACTCTTCTTTTCGCCCAGGTTTTCCATTGCAAATGTTAATCCTTACAAGATCCATTTTGATGGCAGTATAAGCTTACCTCATATATACTGGTGATGCCCATCTTGTAGAATACAGGGTTAAACACATGGGCTGCCCCCGCAATTGCCAGAACCGTGCCAAGAGCTAGCCACCAGAACATCGTGTTGTAGTTGTAGATGTCTGCCGGTAGCCCCAGTAGGGTCAAGGCCGACAGAAAGGTCACGGCTATGGACAGTGAAACCGGAAGTATGCCCATTTGCCCTCCAGCGGTTAGAAACTCTGTCGGATCGTTCACATGTCTGTTCTTGTATGCATAGACAATCCCGATGAAGAGGGAAACACTCAACGTTACTCCGAAAACAACAAAGTCTATAGGTCCCAACTGTTTGCTTTTTCCGGTATTTATACTGTATGAAACGTCGTCCATTCTCAAATGTTATCTGAATTTAAAAAAATGCCTTGAAGTATTTCGAATTCTATACAAATTGAACATTGATATGAAATGGCTTACCGTTCTTAAATTATTGGACGTTTTTTTGTAAGTTGATAGCACGATAAATGTAAGATTCACACTTAATACGAGGATTCAAGGCTCTGAAAAAGTGAAGTATTTATAGTGTAAGCATTTATAGCATGGTAACTTCTGCCATTAAGACGAGGGAAATGCCATGAGTACATTTGGAGTCTAATAAAAAATAAGATATATTTAAACTTTAGATGACTTCGCAGGGTCACTGCCCAAAACTACAACTTTAATTTTTCCTAAGTTGACAATGAACTTCCAATCATTATAGGAATGAAAGGCATCAGAGATGTTAAAAAATCACGTATCACTAAACAGAACTGTGTCATCGGTATATAATAATAATTGAATCAAGAGAATTAGCCTACATGGGTTTCTGATTAATTCTGTATTTTTATAACCTGGCAACGACTGTTTGACCATGAAGAGAAAAGAGTTGCCATTCAGTACGAAAGACTTCTGCTTAAGAACAATGGATTCAACATGAAGAAAGTCCAACAAAACGTGGCAAATCTTACAAAGGCCGGGGCCAGCTGTGTCACTAAACTCGCAGGTTTTGGTAACTCTAACAAGCCGTCTAACATGTGTTACGTGCTATCTAGATGTGTCATATGATTGATACAAGATTGGAAAAAAGATCGTCTATTAGCTAAGTGTAAAAAGATCGTCTGCTAGCTCAGTGTAAAAAGATCGCCTACCAGCTCAGTCTAAAAAGATCGTCTACTAGCTCACTGTAAAAAAAATCGTCTACTAGCTCACTGTAAAAAAAACGCCTGTTCGATATAAACATGATCCAATAATGTTTACATGTAACAAGCTGTTTCACGAGATATTTTAAGCACACACGTCCAACTACCATCCTTCCATATCTTAATGTGACTCCGTCTAGAAATATAAATATTACAAACTGTTGAACATCCAATAGATCCCCAACCCCTTCTTAACGTCTTGTGTCATACAAGGGCGCGCTTAGTACAGGCGGTCACGTAATACGTCATGTCAAAAGACGGTCCACATACGACCTTCATAACAGGTCATGTGTGACCATGACAAATAAGCACTTACAGTTCCAAGCATATGAGGAATGATTGAATTCAGTCACACATCCCACCTATATATTTGAAATGACAAGATAAGCAAACCTAGTTTGCATAGCGAAAACGACCCCGTTCAAATGTGACATGAACATGATTTCTGGTTAATTTTCATGATTAATAATAATAATGTACAGTTTAAATCACCTTATATCCAAATACAAGCACTGTTCACTGGCGATACATTATTACCCTGAAGGAATTGTAAACTAGTGTCCAAAAGAAACGATATCACGTCTTTGAGCGTCACTACAGGAAAACTTAACGACACAGAAATTTAGAATTGGTAATATTCTTTTGAGATTTCGTTCATTTAACATGTATACAAAATTCATTTCAATCAGTAATTTGCATTCATTGGTACATGTCTGTATTGACGTCACAGGACAAAAAGTGGTGGAATCCATATGCCGGGTCCTTCCGGATTCTCCCAAATGTCGACGGATCCTGAAGAATCCGGAAGAGTTCGGAAGGATCCGGCAAGCAGACTCCACCACTTTTTGTCCTGTGCGTGAGGGGTCTGAAAATGAAATTTCATTCACACAAATGACTGAGACAAATGTTGAAAATGTCAAAGAGGCGTCACTAAGATACATTTGTATTCGGTATGTCCATCCCGAGCGTCAGTACGGGCTTGTACACGTCTACGGGTTGATGACGTCAGACGTCGGATGACGTCAGAAGATAAGCTTTGTCATTCATCAAGGAGGCAATGGCCTGACTTGATGGACGCAATTCAGAGCAAAAAGGTCACTAATTCTTCGGTACACACGCTGTCTACCATTGTTCTTGAAGATGCAAAATCTGCTCCCATATGAGAGCATGACCACTGCTCAGTCTCGCTGTTGCCAACGTTGAATTCGTCTGTTTGTTTACTCGTTGTTAAGGCCCCAGGAACGTTTTGTGGTATGGACGACGTCTTCAGATATCATGAGTCTTCAATCTCTTTTACCAAGTTGTCTGCTAGTCGCGTGTCTCAGTGACGTCTTTGACGTTAACGTCGTAATGATGAATGGGTTCTGGAGATTAAATACCCGGATGTGGCGGTCTTCAATAAGCGTAATCACCTTTTCTCGACCTGCATGTTCTCCGATCTCTTTTACGTAACCGTTGCGTTAATCTGGTGACTGCTGTGCCCGAACCTTCTGGCGTCGTCGACGTGTGAGACTCGCTTTGTGACAATTCCAACGGCTCTCTAACTCTCAATGGCTGTCAAACCCGATATTTTCTTGTGTGCCCTTTGTTGCTGTGATACCAACGTGTATGGTCAGCCGTTTTTACACTTTATCTGCAGTTGCAAACTGCCTACCTAACTGCTACCTAAAATAATGTCATTTTCACAAAGTGCACCAATTCTCCGGATGTGATAAAATGTTCTCGGTATTTTCGATTGAATACGCTGCATTTGGGATGTGGGATGCGCAAAACCATGTGTTCATACGAAGAAAATCACTTTGTAAAAAGATATTTAACCAAATAGATGGTATCGTTTATTTTGGACACTAGTTTAAATTCGGTGCAGCTACTTACCGATCCGCGCGACCATATAGGTCCGTACTTAGTCCTATGTTCATGTACCCATTTAAACAGCTGGGAGGACTGAGTTCAATGTGGATGAAGTGCATTGCCCAGGGACACAACGCAAGATGAGACCCAGGTCACAAATTTCTGGTGTCTCCACCGGGTTTCGAACCTGGGCCTTTGGGGTGAGAGGCCAGCTACACCACTGTGCTCCACAAAGACGGTTCATATAACACGAGCTATTAACATCCAGTATATAAAGTCTTGATCCAGCGGGTTGATGGCATCTCGTCCCTTCATGAAAGGAATAATGTATATGTTAGTGCTATAGTGATAGTGATAGTGAAGTCAGGCATGTAAGCCTTCATATTTTGCTCAATGTCGGACTCATTTCAATAAACCCGCGCCGACTGCACCATACGATCTACTTTCTCCAGAGCGCCTCAAAATGTATGCGTATTCATGTGTGTGGGGTTGAATACGGCATATATACAAAGCAGATATCAGCAGTTTTGTGCGAGCTACAAACGAAATGTCTGGTTTGTCACTGTAACATGTTGTGTTTGTTCACTGACGTGTAACGGTTTGAAAAGTGCAAGTTAAATTGATATTTAAATGCCAGAGCTTGTCGACGGCATTTCTAACTTGAACTTTCAAACTGTGTAGTAATCATTTATTTTTTCAAGTGAGCAAGTTTGTCATGTCCTTTATAAAAACAATTAACACAAGTTGGGGTTCACCGAACGTTTTCATCACTTAAACGTCATCACTTTTTGGATATACATATGTAGGCCTAACTCAATAAACGTAAAATTTCGACGTCATGAAAATTTAATTTTTATCGCTTCAAATGTAACTTTGACAACCCGTGACATAATTATTATTATAGAAACTAAGAAGATAGAGTGGAAAAACAACTTCCAGTTGATAATACAATTCAACGTTGTCGTATATTTAAGCGTTTTATGTCAGTGTGTGAATATAATGTGACCACACATAAGTAATGCATTATTTCGGATATACATGTATATCAACAATACGTTGTTGTTATAGCAAAAAATCTCTTCTCAATCAAATGTCAAGATAGGGGCACTATAGTGCATTACAAGAAATACCACAAATTCACACACGAAATTTTACCCACGTGTACTTCAACAAATAAATTGTTGATTTTGATTAAATCAAACCTCTCGGTGTCATAAAAATGTTTCAATTAGTATTATTTTATATATATAAGTTGTGTAGGTGTAGGTGTTTACGATTTCGGTTGTTTTTTCATCAATTGCGCATGCGCACCGAACCGGAAAGAACGCTGCAATCATGACTTGATCTCTCAAGAAAAACAAATCTCCCACTCTAAGGCTAATAATTTCGAGTTTCAAGACTGGAGACAGTAAGAATCCATTTTGAAAACTAAATCTTTGTCGTAATAAATGAAACATCGATTCAATTACAGTTGTTCAAGCAGTGACAGTTGACAGTTGTAGAGAAAACTACGAGATATGGGATGTCAAATTGACCCAAACTCAACATGTGCTTTTTGTAATGACACTGTGTCAACACAGTGCTCCTTGATTGTCAACAAACCCAGAAATTATTCCAAGTAACATTATCATGTGGTATTTGATGGGAATTAAATGTGACCATAATTATATCAAAATGTAATTGAGTACTGATTTTATTTCCAGATTAAGTGAATATTATTATTTCAAACTTCATTTGATATTTATATCACAATATTCATCATAAATGTATGTTATTACAGAAAGCCAGTTAAACTCAATGTGGGATACAATAACACTTTATTACCCAAAAGGGAATTCTTTTTACATTATCCTAAGGAGTAAACATTGTGGAAAGAGAATGACATTACATTACCAAAGACAATAATTAAATTTATACATTACCATGACATAATCACTATTGTTGAAATGTCTTAATGAACTTTTATAATTACATTTAAAGAAATAAATGTGTTTACATAGTATTAATTAACTTAATTTATTCATCCATAAACTCAGTTGTTATCAACAGATACATGCATGTAAGGGGCGCTTTTGTTACAATTATCAACGCATTGCTCATATACAATATACACTAATCTTTCATGGATTAGTAAATTTATGCTAAAGTTTCTTTGTATTTCAGTTTGGTTTATATTTTCTCGACAAATTTCCAAATTATTGTAATATTTACAGATATTAAACTGCCGAATAGTTTTCACATTGAAACTTGCTATAATTAATTAACAATAAAATTGTGAAAATAAAATGGAATTGATATACATGTATTAGGTGGATATCACTTCATGAACAATTGTTTCACTTGATTTCTTTTGCTTTTTCATTCTGCAAATGCTGTCACCAGCTTCAATGATACTTAAATTAAGATTTACTTCTCCTAAACTTAGCTGTATTTCAAATTGAATACAAACAAAATTGCTGTAATTTATTAGGACACTAAGTTATGTTTGAAGTTCTTGGAAATGGGTGTACATCTACACTAGAAGAAAGGAAAGAGTGACATTAACCACAAAATCATGTACTTTGTTGGCTATTCGTTTGACTGATTGTAACTCAGATGTTCTTATATATCTGGGATTGATGCATCACAAAACTGTGGAGAAAATGAAAGTATGAAGCAGCTCCATCCAAGCAACAGCCTGTAACACAAGACTCCCTGATTCAAGTGAATAAACTTAGAGGGAAGAACATTGCATACCATAACATTTTCAGAAGCTGAATGAACAAATATATTTAATCAACATTTATATTTTCAGGACACTTTGAAAACCCTGAATTTGAATCACAATTGACTGTTAGCCCGGAAACTAATTTACTATTCTCAAACTATAGACACATATAGCTGGTGTTGACTGGTATGTTTTATATAAATTATATAAGTAACAGATTACAGTAGTATCTTAATACTGAAAGCAAGTTAAAACTTCAATGAGTTATTTCAAGAACTGTTCTTTTTAAACACTTCAAAAATGTGCATGCCTATTAATTTAAATATCGAATGTTATGTTGAAAATGATAGTCATAATCAATGAAGTGAAAGCCCATGCAAACTTGATATTTGTTCACAATTGATTGAACAGTAGACTGGGTTATTTGAATAAAGTAAAATATGCAATATATTATAAAATATGGGCACTAGAACTAGATCAAAATACTAATACTAATTCATTGCATGCCTACCTACTGAATGAAATTATTTGTTAATTATTTATTTTTCACCTTTGTCAACAGTTCATTGCGCTTCACTTAGCTAACAAATTTGCATTAATTTCCATTTAAAATATCTTTCAATTTTATAAATATATAGATCTACCATAGGCTAGTAGATTTGACTTTGGATAATGTAACTTTTAATTTGCCTGTAAAAAATTGCAGCGACGTCCAGCTGATGATAGAATCTGCAGTGCGCATGCCCAAACTAACTTTGCAAATGGCGGACGTTTCAAACAAACAAACTGGGATCGCTTGAAACAGTTGATGCAGTATATGCCTCGTTAGCGTCATGATCTAAATCTCCTAGTTAAATTATCGTCATGAACGGTTTGGATTTTATTCGTTTTTGTGCATAAGAATAAATAAGCGCTTCATTTGAGAAAATCACCCTTTATAGATAGGACGGCACCTCGTTGTGGGAACGGAGGTTTATCGGAGTTAGTCACGGCGAGCATTACATCGTCTAGAGATATACAAAATAAATTAAATGTAACATAATTCAGTTTAAAATCTTAATAGTGTCACATTCTTCCTCATTTGAAATCTAACTTTTGTATAAGACACCTGCTCTTCGCATGCTGTGTGTCACTGTTCAACAATTGAATCTTCTTACACAGTTTATTTGAGGAAAAGCTCCGTCATATTCATATATGTATAAAATGAGATTAATTCAATAATAGAACACATATATTTCACGGTTTTTGTAAAGAGGGTATACATCGATTCTTATTCTGTGATTTTGAAGTCAAGTCATTGTTGTTTGCAAGTACCAAATGCTTCTACTGTAACTATGGCAGAGATTTGGTCAACTGACTTTGTAGCTTGTTAAAGTAGTCCAGCATTCCGATGTCTCGTGTTTGCCTCAATCTCACTGAAATTGCCGCTACTGTTTATCACGATTGTGCAACATATCGATATTTATATTATAACTTACATGTGTGTTCAACACATATGGATACTAACATCATTTATTCTGACACATCTCAGACACCTACGAAATCACCGCATCCCGTACACAGACACGTACTTAAATGCCATCCAGAAACGTTAACATGCTGCAAACTTGGAATGAACACTGATATTCTTTTGGCTTTACGAAAACATGAAAGAGTTGTCAAATTCGCCGCAAAGGCAACGGAGGGTGGTATCCGCTTGCCGGATCCTCCCGGATTCCATCCCTGTTTGTGCTGTGTCAATTGTTTAGTTGTGACAAGTGTTAAAATCAGTACACGTCTCTAAAAAACTTAAAGTGATATTTGTGTCGCACTCACCCAACATCCGGAGTCTGCGCACAATATCCTGTCTAACAGATACTAGCATACTATAAGCGTCAACAGTGTGCTTCAGTGAACGGTTAGGGGTTGGTACAGTTTAACCAGACTGAACGGGTGACTTTTAGGGCAGAGTGTCACGGGCTACCGCTCTGCTTATGAATCAATGATAATGTTAGAAGGGATATCGCTGAAACAAATTTTACATTCTAAATTTTCGTCTCAAAATACCAAACATTTTCTTTACAAAACCGGTTTTAAACATCAATTTCAGCACCCCCATGTGTGTTATAAGATATATCATATGTCGACTTTATCCAGCAGATATATTTTTGTTTGACTCTTTTGCCCCTTAGTGTAGTTAACGTTTAGCTCCGATGACCTCCAATTGATTTCCTACACTTTGTTAATGTATCCCTAGATACGGTAACCAAAGCTTGACAAATAAGACAGGGGTCGATCGCTTAGTACCCTTAGCACTTCTTCTGACGCGTTCTGACGCGAAAATTGCCGCTTTGTTACGAAAATATAGTCAAATTTGACGAACAGGCATTGTCAGCTAAAGATAAATTATATTCGTCCCAATATGAGAAAGGTATTTCAAGACGATTACAGCTGTTGACATGAACTACATGTGTGTTAAGTCGGGTTGTATTCTCCAACCATTCTTTACTGTTGTTGGACGTCGTCATACAAGTGTTCACATCCACGACTGTGTATGACAGACTATTGACTCGAACCGTTCTATGCTGTCAGTCTGCCTGGCAAAAGTTGTCTCAAACTCTATGCACAACTCGAACTTCATAACCTCAACTTGTACCGTTATTTCGAGAAAGCTATCCGAGTCGACTGTGGTTTCATCTCGTATCGCTAGTTTAAAGGCAATAACCCGTACATGGACGATGGGTATGGATACAGGGTATCTGTTGTACTATAATGTGAATAGTCTCCATACATCAATTTAATGACAGAGCCCTTATATTAGTCGAATGCGAGTTTGAGTTCATAGAGTGTGAAGTGTTTGACGGCACTGACTTGATGATAAGGTGTCCGGAAAAAAGTCCTCGGAAAAAAAGTACCGGAAAAAAAGTCCTAAATTCAACTAGGAAAAAAAGTCCTCCGGAAAAAGTCCTTTTTCAGATTTTAGGTAACAGAGTATGACAAAGTAATAAACTTTTGTTGTAATTCACTTTATTCAGATTCAACAATGCAATAATCATTAGCACTGGTAACACATTGTTTATAGATACAATACATAGATATCTTTATTCAGATACAACAACATTAATTAACACTGGTAACACATTGTTTACTGATACAATACATAGATCTCTTTATTCAGATACAACAACATTAATTAGCACTGGTAACACATTATTTACTGATACAATACATAGATCTCTTTATTCACATGAGACTCACATCACATATATTCTTGATTGGTGCTTAATTAATCCCTGATTAATCCTTATTTAATATAACATGTGATTCAATAGATTGAGATAAACTCACATTTTCTTAATTCTTAATTAGTCCAAAATGCCTCTTAAAGTAAAGTCTTAAAGTTAATTATCCATATTTAGATATCACAACATCCTTCTTGATACCTCAAGTACAAACAATTCATGTTTTCTTAACAATATCTTTGATGTTAATGTCTAGATTTAACCTGTTTTTATAGTAAAAGGACTTTTTTCCGGAGGACTTTTTTACCGGTACTTTTTTTCCAAGGACTTTTTCCAAGGACTTTTTTTTCCTATAATCGATGATAACGGGTACTACGGCTCTTTGCATAGTTTCCCTTAGCACCCATGCATGAACACATGTCGTAGTGGTAATTGTATACGTAATACTATATTTATGTTTGCTCTCTATAGTTGCTCTCTATATTCTCCTTTTACCTTAAAAGTATGTATATTTCATTTATCATTTATATTTTTGCCTTTTTATACCCGAACGGTTGTATTAGTAATTTAATATAAATTATATCGATAATAATTGATTTTCTTGTTTCTCATAATTACTAGGCAATGGCTTGTATATTGTGCAATTTTTTATTAATGTAATGTACACAAGGGAAGACGTTAATGAACAATCTATCTGTCTTCAAGAGATATGGGCTGGTGGATTATCATCTATTCAAAAATGAAGTGAATTCTGTTCAGTCTACCTTGTCTATAACTGGCATTATCATACTGATGATGAGTGACCTGTGATTGTGATACATGTCATTTGTATTTGATGTGATATATACATGGATTCCAAAATAAAAATCAACTGTCATCGCTAAAGTATGATGGCCGAGAGGGGATATCGCTTTTTCGCCCTCTGGTAACAATGCGATAATGCGATAAAGTGATATGACAACACGACAAAGCGATATAGTCACACGACAAAGCGATATAGCAACACGACAAAGCCATATGGCAACACCACAAAACGATATGAAAACACGTCAAAGCGGCATAGCAGTTATCCATAAATCCCTTGTTCTTGCAGTCATTAGGTTATCGGTAAAACACATAATACAATCAAATGTGAGTGTAATGTTTTAATCTACCCATCCATTATGAATCTCATCATGTCAAAATTACAACATAATTATATTATATGAGTGGCTGTATTTCATCAAACGATATGTTCACACGGGTTTGTGACGACAAATTTATATTATAATGTTGTTGATATCTGCCCAAATGATGACTTGTGTTCGTTATCTTTGACTTACGAATATCGTCAATTAAAACTGTACAGTATTCCCCGTATAGAAAAAAAAGATGTCTGTCATGATTTTTCACATCTCATCATAATTTTTTTTGTCGGTGTTTGAGATACTGGGCTAAGTTGTTTCATAATGACTCGATAAAGTTCAGGAAGAAGCGGGCTCTGTAAACTGGGCTTCACATTTCAAAATGTTGTTATTTCAAATGGGTTATTCATATGCTTGGATTTGTCCCACTTCCTTAAGGTTTCTTTCTTAACCACTGTTATAATTGAGCCATATTTCTCGTTTAAAGCGAAATACCCTAGCGGTGAAAAAGGGTACATGTACATTATCTTTGCTTTTCTTACATCGACTTCATCGACGAAGTTACTTCACAGATCGTAGCATTTGACTGTAAAGGGTCTCATCAATTAGCACATATCCTTCGAATTTATCTGATATAAATAAAACAAATAAGATATTTCTGTTTTTGTCTCTGATTTTATCTTCTGTGTTTCTCTGCAAGTCTATGGTCAATTCTTTTAACAAATTCAAATAACATACATCGAGGCAAACACCATTCTCTTCCCACAGAGGTTAGTCCCTACAGTTTTCCGGTTCTACCGGAAAACTGTAGGGACTAACCTCTGTGGGAAGAGAATGGGCAAACACATGAAACGAGAAAACATTTATCCTACTTGTATGTTTCCCAAAATAGCAATATGACGTGTCATTGGCAAATATCCTCGTTGCAAGGGCGTCGTTGATTACACAACTAACTTCCAATGTAACCAATCGGGATTCTTCATTTTTAGCCATGGCGATTAAGAGGAGATAACAATCGAAAAGCTGAACGGGGTAACTTCTGTGGGAGAATGGGATTTGTGAAGAACGTGGCTATTTATCTATATTTATGTTTGTTGTAACAGACCTGTATAGATTTAGACATTCCATCATGGTATGGCAAGGTAGAGTCCTTCATTTCTCCTTTAATGATGTTCCATGTCATAGATGTTAATTATTATTTTGAAAGAGAGATTGACAATTTCCAAGGGAAATAATATTATAACAATATGTTTGTAATACATTTAAATCGTTTTGGAAATTTGTATTATCGGTCTTACATGTATATGTAGTTGAATCATGTGTATTTTTTCATTAACATAGATCAGTCCAGGCAAGGTGAAAATGTATCGAGATCTGTCCATTTTTTACCTTGCCTTCAACCTAGCCAGAGGTGGTGAAACGAATCAGCGACACCTATTGTGATCACGAGTTATGTTCCTTACCATCTGCTAACATACAGCCAATGAAATCGCCGTTTACATTCGGAAACAATTCAAAATAAGCAACGATCGACACAATCACAGAGGCAATACAACTGTCTTCTGATTGGCTTATTCGATTAGCCTGCAGTACGTTTAAAATTTAGCGCTGAAAATGCGAGGGTTGAGGTCAAGGGCGGAAGGAGAAGATATAGAAATATTTTCGTAACGCCTGTGACGTTCTGAAGATGACTCAACTGTAAAAGATGCAGTCACATGAGTAATTATTTATCTAAAGCCCCGTTTATACGGCGAGCTTTGCATATATGTAATATTGCTTATGGTAGTTATATACACACGTGAGTAAAAGTAAATTTACTATGCGTTCATACGTGTTTAATTTCTGTCTAAGCAAATTGGCTTCCAACTCTTTTCATACATGAATAGAGTATTCCTAAACCATGCCAATTAATATGTATTTGATGTAAACTAAATGCCATTAATGTATATAGGTCTACAGTGGTTTGACTATATCGCCTTAATTATAATGAAAATCAGATAGTCAGATGGATTTCGAAGGTCATCGCGTGCACGAAAGAGATTATCCTATATAAAGAATTTGAAGAAAAAAAACAATGTTTCGAGTCTCTAAAGTTCTCTAATATAATTTCTCAACCTGTGTGAAGTCACTATGTCTGTATACGACGAACTGTTACTGGAAGAGTGAAAATACCATATTTCCTCACGGTAGTATGTAGACATTTGCACCTGCCCCGGACTAGTGCCAAATTGCTTACGGTAGTAAAAAATTTGCCTACGGGTGTAAAATAAACATATGACTTTGTGCAAATGCGTCCATACGGCGAATTTTACTCATATGAGCAAATATTATGTGTCATGATTTATTCATATGCAAACGGTCGTATAAACAGGGTTTTACACAGACTAAGTAATCAGAACATAGTGTCAAGTGTGGCGCATACATTGCCACAAGATGATAATCATGAAAGGTGACATGTTCTGACAGTATGATAAGAGTATCAATGTCATCTTTGAGAATATTCATTACCGAAACTTATCGTCATGGAAAAACTGGTAAATTTTGTGATAAACACTAGCCAGGAATATGATGACATTAATTTATTGCATTGGCGCTATCAACTTAATGAGGCATACAATGTACATTCAGCAAGATATCAGACATCTTTCTGTCACCTCCTATCGGTCATATGGATAGAATAGAACAGTCAATGTACGAACATAGCGAATGTGCTTTTTGCATTAAATGTACTCGAGGGTGAAAAAGAGTGTACAATCTTGTAAAAGTTATATGTCATATTACTTTTTTGATTTCACTTTAAATAAACAATGTGAAATTATGGTGTTCACAGCCTGTTTGAGCGACGTAACTTTCATTTGTTTAGTTTGTTTGTTTTTCATGAGAGTGGTCCCAACAACGACCTTCAGTGAGTCACACAGTGCTCTTCCTGACCTGTGGATAATTCGGCGCGATAAAAATTAATATATTCGGTTCCAGAAATGATCTTGTCTCCAGGTTTATTTTATTCCAGATTCTCTTTGATTTAGCAATAATTACATATATGTACATATGTGTACCCCAGAATATAATTGATGTTATATTTTAATTTTAACACTAACTAATTAAAGACTATATGACATTTTAGTTAAATGCAAATTGATGTAAACTATCGTCTTGCTCGACAGTTTGGTTCAACTGTTCCAAGCAAATATTTCATAATGTAATTATGCATTTGAGACAACATGATTATTTAAATTAATATTTACTTATCAACTCGCCAATATCGCCAGTCTGTCAAATACGTGTGATAAAAGTACTGATTGACAAATTCATAAATTATGATAGCATAACGTAAATGTAGATATATTCGTGAAATTGATATATGTCAACTATAATTCAGATATGCATCATCTATGAACTTAATATGTATATTTCAAATGGTATATAAATGGAAATATCTTCAATGATATTAATGAAATAGCATATCACGTCTGCATATATATTAACGCTGAAAATGTTTGCAAAATTTCTCTTTGTTTCATTTTCTTTGGTTGTCATTGAACTCACCGGTAAGTTTTATGTTATACTATACTGAAACTGTTTTGTTACAATTGGATATATGTACGCCTACCACACTGTCTGAAGAGAAGTATTGAACAAGTGTTTCAATTAGTTACTTATTACTCCTCCCGAAAAAGGAATAAGAATGCGTTGCTATTGCAAAATGAAAAGTTCGTCTCAGTAATTCGGTGATAGCTTGTAAACGGGTCAGTCGTTGACTTGGCCGAGTCATCAGGGTTGTTTTAGGGAAAAGAATATTCATGGAAGACGAGATCCGTCGTACTGCCTCAGAGGTGTAGTTGAGGTTATTTCAAATTAAAACTGGATAGAACGAAAGTAAAATCCATCATGGCGTTTATTAAGAGAATGCGGATACTGTGAGCTTACTTTTGAATGCAAGTACATGTTTATGTAACTTTAACATTTCTTGGAACTGATCAAAGCTATTGAGAGGTTCACTAAATAAGAAACCATGCTTTAGTGAATAAGAAAATGTGTTTTGTGAACATACACGACGTTTCGGAGTGTACACTTATTTCACTAGATTGATTGTAGCAAAGTCCCACACATGATTATTATATGCAGCATGTTGTGCTTAGCTACGAAAACAAGTTACAATTTTGAAGTACAAATTACTTGAACATGTTATATAATGATGTGTCAATATGAACATAAGGGGATACGTAATCGGCTGTTGGACAGTTGTCTGTCGGCTTTATTGAAGTGGTAGACGTATAGTAGTAATCAAGGCTGATTGGTTATAATGGAGTTTTCCAAAAGCAACTGGTAAGACAAGCAAGAGCCACTGACCAGGAAATCGATTTCCACGAATTACAAGGTAATTATTAAGTTAAAGTTAGTTACACGTTGTGTGGTTTCAGGGGCAACAAATGAGGGCCACCCCGAGTGCGCATGTCCTCATAAGTTCGAGCCAGTCTGCTCAACCGACATGGAGATGTTTCCAAATAAATGCATTTTGGACTGCTACAGGTGGGACTGTTATATCTACACGTGTTTAGGTCTCGTAAGTCTCACGTGATTGCTTCATCTTTCTAACCATCGACTTTTCATCATCAACGTGAATGTACATGTATTTGGCTACCTTTAATGTCTAGCAGAGATACATGAATAAATATTTAACAGCACGCTATGTAATGTATCCGTTATACCGTGTCATGGGAGTGTTAACCACTTATGAACGCTTTCTTTTGTCATTCACGAAGTATGAAATTTACAAGGGTTATACGTTTTCTACACTGTTTAAAATGCAACTTCAATAATATCTTGAGCATTTTCAAGAATTTATTTTATAAACCCTGCCTTTAAATGGTGTATTAATGTAAGTTTTATGATTTTCAGTGACAAAACTCTTTCGGAAAAAATCAAATATAACTTTGATAAAAAGAGGTGCGCATGTGACTGTCCGTCCAACTGGAACCCTGTCTGTGCAACTGACCAGTCCTCGGAAATGAACATCTGTTTCTTGGAATGTCATGGGTAAACAATTTAGACGTTCATATTCATAATTTTAAAGGACGTAGTGCTTGCATTCAGGATGAACGCTTTATCTAAACTCTTTGCACCGATGTTTACAAAGCAAAGACTCCAACAGACAGTGAATTGAGCCTGCTTGTAAACTGAAAAGTCAAAATATAAACATTTATTTTGTTTCAACATTCTAGATCATAATTCTAACTTAGTCAAAGGTACTTAGTGAATGTATGTTTTATATTTCTTGTTAACATGACAAATTCATGAACAATTCCTAAAACACTAAAGGCAACGTTTGTAAGGCATATACATGTAGGAGAAATGTGATATATTCGAACTGCTTATTATTCCAAACAAACAATTAAGAGATAATTTATATTATATGTAATATTTATAATTTATATGTAAATATGTTTATAAAATTTCAACTCGCAAACTTCTTGTTTCAAAATTATCCACCGTTGTTTACAATGAAAATGTATTCAAAACATATATAAAAATATGTGTAAAGAAAAGGCGCTATCGGGGTATTTTTGTGGTCAAAACGAAAATTGAGGGTACATTCCTGTTTACACATTTGTTATTAAACGTAATTATTGTACAGTTGAAGCATATAGTGTTTATGTTTGCAACAATCGGTCAAAACCTTATACAGTGTTGTATATTTGATTTAGATATATGACGTTGCCTCGCGTTCATAGGCACTATCAGCTAGCAGACGACATATCTTAAGTGCCCGTCGGACACATGCAGTTATCAGGGCCATGTTCAAGACAGGTTTAAAAGTAATCGCTCAATTAGCGATTACTTTTAAACCTCACTTGAACGCGATTGCTCAATGTAGCGCTACGTAGCAAAGCGAGCAAACCTCGAGGAATCGCACCGTGTCCTTCAGGAGAAAATGCGCTACATTGAGCGATCAATGAGCGATTATAAGCGCTCGCTGTTATGGAACGGAGCCCTGATGAAAGGTATTCTATCCAAATTAACTCAAATGTATATGGATGCTAAAGTGTATAAAAGTAATATTTATTCTAAGATTAAACATTCAACATTTTAATTACCCTTACTTTTCCGTTTTCATTACTTCCCATGCATCATCAAACTTGTCTAGGCTACTGTCCATAAACTATGTATTGTATCTTTTCCGGTCTGATAAATTCTCACTGTTACATCGTTTGGGAGATGGTCTTCAAACTTAAAATATTCCTGGAAACTATATATTAATCCTGAAATGAAATTACTTAGAACTAATGAACGTATATAATCTGATTTACTCAGTATATAAAGTGCTAAAATGTCAAACCGATCTTAGCATTTTTAAAACAACTCCTAATTCTTTATATCCCGCTTATTTCGTTTTATATTTAATTATTCTTTGTCAATTACGATTTCAACACAAGTCAGTTTATCCATTTTTGATGTTGCTTAGTTCCAGTTCCATTAAAGTTAGTGTCCAAGATTGAAGATCCAGGAAAATAATTTGTCGCGATCGACATCATAGCGATTGCCGACAGTATATGTGTGATTGTTTCGCGAACATTTATGAAACACATTTATAAGTTATATCTGTCGCCATATGATAGTGCTGTCACCAATATAATTCTCAACTAAAACTACAACCTGTTAAAGTAGGCTTATCATGTCCTCCATTCTCATATGCATCAATGTTGATCAACCTCCCATTATTTTGCTAACATATAAACGATAAAGTTTAAATCTAGTTTTTCAATCCATTTTACGTCAATATGTCGATACAAGATAATATTATTTACATTTTGATATATCAGCATATTATCAATTGTAATTTATGTTACGATATCATATAAAGATGACTCTTTAATGTGAAAACTAATTATTAACGTCGATATCCCATTACTGGCCATGGGGTGTTAAATGCAGTCGCAAATTCAACTAATTGTCGACATTAAAACAAATATATTTGCTATTAATCCTGCTTGCAATTTGCAATTAGATTTTATTTTCCAATTTATACTTAACACTTACTACTTCTAAATATATACAGGAAATATACGTGAAATAATTGCACTTATGTTTTACTTTTCACAGCAAAGTTCAGGCCTTTGACTACGTGTTCAACCTTGGGAAGTGTGAGATGAAGATGGAAAAATAATCCAGAAAATACTTTCAGTATTTGACAAGAACAAGTTGTCGGATTCTGTGAAGTGAGAGAAATATACCATTTAGTATTAAACATTCCTCAATAAAGTATGTGGAACGCTCCATATTAGTACTTGTCTTTCTCAACGAAAAACTAGGGGTCAATAAGGGGTTTGAGGACAATTACACACGTACGGGCATGTATACATAGATTACAAAGACGAGTTAGTTTTGCACATATCCAAATAATGCAAAGAACTATTTCTCTACTTTTGATTTATTAAGAAGCAAAAGGTAACCTAACAGGAAATAATGAATTGATCATTTAAGGGGCGATAAATTAGTATACTGCTGCACTAAAGTTTCTTGAACTGCTAGTGAACATTTTGGGATTCGTTGACGCATCATTGGAACTCGAAAACTAAACTGATACAATCAACCGAGTTCCAAGGAGTAGAAAGTTCCAATATTGACTCAAACGGGATACCAACTATTTTTGGAATTTCCTTTACACACGGTCTGACGGCGCTCCACCTGGATATTAACCTAGGGACAAAATAAACGATATTAACGTATCAACAGAACTGCTTCTGCCATTTAAAGTTTTTTTTAATGGTGAGGATATATTTCGTTAAGAGAAATACAATATTTCATTTATGAGAGTATGATATACGATGCATGTGTAAACACACATGACGTACTGAAAATGCTATTTCAAAGGAATTTTGTTGACATAACGTTTGGTCAATAAGGTAAAATTCTATGAAATGTGGAAATACTGTCAGAATCCCATCAGTTCATTCTTGGACTTAAATTTATGACGCATCATTACTGTAGGTGGTCAAATACAACCCAAAAAAAGCCTTTTTTGACTCTCCAGTCTCGGATAGTTAAGCAGTTTCGACGATTTCCTAAAAGGGGTCTCTCTTCAAATATATGAAGTTCAACAGAGAATGTTGTTAATCTTAAATTGGCTTCTGAAGACATGATGTAACTCTATTTCAGTTACATGGATCGCTCGTGAATTGAAATATCTTGTGTTTTGTATCGTTTCTTGTGCCCCTGGATGTAGTGCTATGTTGGGAACAGGGTCCATTATAATTAGACTACGACTAACAAAATACATGTATGAGCTTGCAAGAGGGGGAATTGCATATGATAACATAGTCTTGTGTATACTTCGTTATTGCCGGTAACAGTATTTTGAAGCTCTTTGAAATGATCTGGGATAAAACTCAAAAGACTCCAATCATATATTCCTTTATCACATCTTAAGTAATGATCATATTGAGAGTTACCAAGTGTGAATCAATAGTTTATCTCCGATACTCATTTAAAGCTTTTGTGATATTGATCTAAATACATCCTTATTGAAAAAAAATATTCCTAAGATAATATCATAAATGAAACCTTCGCCTTTTTCTATGCATTTAACATACACATGCACATGAGTTTCACGAGTACGGTGACGAAGGCAATATGCTTTGAGATGTTAAAAACACGATAAGGTTATTCTTTGTCGGCGCAAAATACAAACCGATTTTCATATGAAATCAATCCAAAATAGAAGGACCTCTAGCGAAACTTGTCAGTAGATGAGATATAGCTGTAGTTTAAAAACTTAGAGGGATGATTTAAGTACGACATGCACAGCACTTACTTACACAGACATATTTACATCTGGAAAAATTCGACAAAATAAAATAATTCTTACTTACTTACTTACGGTCCTCATTGATATCTAGCTCAAAAGATAGAGCATGTCAATGTGTATTTTTGTGAGAAGAAAAGAAGGGAAATGTTCCTGTCCATTTGATGAACATATTGGCTAAATGAGTACGATAGTAGCAGTCATGCGAATGTTTGTTTCCACAAAAAAACACCGATCCAGCGCTTCACACAAACTTATTTTAGAGTATCATAGTGTTTGTGACATTCTATTAAGCACACCTGCTCACAATAAATCAATTCAATGAATATTTGAATCATATCACGGGGCCTTAATCTGACATATTCTAACACTGAACGAATAAAATTGAACCTATTGACCTTAAAATAAATACTCTTTTTAATTCAGAAAATACAATATATGTTAAATCAAACCAACATCATCGGGAATAGTCCTGTAATAGAAAACTCATCATTATTTTGTCAAACTATACATGTATGTGTTCTTGAAAGATGATGATAAAACATATGATGATTGCCTTCAAATCATCATAGATATGTTATACAGTCACTGTGTCATTCATTTGAGGCTTGAAAAATCTTTAAATACATTTTGTCTGCTTGATAGTCTGGATATCTCAATGAACAAGCACAACGAAATCATCATTCTAAAATCCTGCTGGAATATTTTCTTTTTGAAGTAGTACCCTTCTGTAGTACCCAGAACAACGGCTTAAAAATACTTACTTTAAGATTTTTGGTACACATTAACCCAATACATTGAACTAAGTTGAAATTCTCATAAATTAATTATTTTGTAATTTTATTATTATATAAATGTATTAAACATGTGTTTTCAGGAACGAAAATACACCAATCTCAATTATGGTTAAAAATAACATTAAGTTGAAAGTTTAATGAACATTCTTGCACTCTTCTTAACACTGTGAACTTACTCCTACATGTGTGACCACCTCTTTGTCCAGTGAACGACAATTACATTGACATTGGTTCCGAATTCCCGTAGATAAGATGATGCATTGTTCCATAATGACCCCTGTCAAGAAGATAATTGCTTTAATTGGGACAGTTTAGTGTTTGATTGTATGACATATCAGGTAGAAGTAATCTCCTTTGAAGGTATATAACCCTGGTGGAATTGTTACTCAAGCCATAAACTACAGTGTAACATTACCCCAGGAACGGACAATTCAGCATCTAAGTTCTCAAAATGAAGTGTGTTCCTGCTGCTTTGACCCTGACCGTCCTTGCTGTTTCTGGTAGGTGTAGTTACTTTTGAATAAAATATATTTTCAAATCTCATTTAACACTACATGTATTAATTTAGGATATCGTAATCAGTGAGACATAGTGGTTTTTCTATGAACTGTAAACTTATTTTTGTTTAAGTCATATGTAATGTTTATCCTTCTAATGAGTTCACAACCCCTATGGCCTCTCATATATATCAAGGTTGTGTATTTACAAATACTGTCGAATCTAATGATGAACGACCAGATGGTGACCATATGATGAAACCAACACCTATGGTTGAGCATACTAAATAAACTAGGTGACCAAGCCTAGTTGCTTCTAGTGGCTGCATAAACTGATGATTCTGTGAAAAACTGAAATCAAAAGATCAAAGTCAAACATAGAACAGTTGGTCTAATAAATAAGGTTCTATGCCATTAGGGTAACATTATCAATGTCAATATTGTGATTAAAGCGCTTTACTTTCTGCATGTACCTCGATTTCAGAATTTGACAACTTGTTCCCCTGCTTAATCAGTACCTGTATACTTCTCGTATCTTCTTTCAGCACTTGCGACCGGGGAGAAGAAGCTATGTGCTTGTCCCAAAATTTACCGCCCAGTGTGTGCCACTGATAGTACCATGTTCCCCAATCTGTGCACCTTGATGTGTGACGAGTAAGGACAATTTCATCGTCATCATCTTTATACATAATTTAGTTCAAAAAATCAGATTAAAAATACTTATTTTTTACAGTCTAATCACTCCATGTTGACTTACCAACAAATCGTAATGTATGAATAAGGGAATTGTAACAATTTATTAGCATTAAATATTTTTTTAAATAATCAAATTGTCTTCTGTAAAAATCTTCTGTATGTGGTGGCACGTGGTCCTGTGCATAGCTCAGTCGACCGCTATCAGTGAAGTTCAGCAACAACGGGCGTGGCTCGCTTGATGGGTGGGTTACCCGCCTCATTGCTGAATACGATCTGAGAGTTTGAAGGGTGATTCCCTGCCCCATACTGAGACATGAGTTGAGAGGCTCGTTGTGTCACCTTGGACAAGGGACTTTATTCGAAATGTGCCTCTGTTCACAATTGAGTACCTGGTTTGGAAGTGAAGGCAATGTTAATTGGTAGCCCAGGTTGCATACTCCAATGAGAGTTGAAAATGAAAAAAGGAACGATATTGGTCCTTATACCAGGGTAATAATGTGACTTTATAGCGCCACTAAGCATCTTGATGGTGGATATTAGGCGCTCTATAAATGAATTATTATTTATTATTTTATGTTGATCATGGTTAAGGTTTCATGCGGTTTCCTCTTCTTGTGACCTAACCGCGTGTCTCATTCTGTATTATAATTGACAACTTTAAAAAGACAAAAATTAAAAACATACTTTTCAGAGGGAAAGAGTTGGCAACTAACAAAGTCTACAACCGCAAGACCGAAAAGTGTGAGAACCTGTGTATCTGCACAGCTGACTGGAGGCCCGTCTGTGCAACTGACAACACCATGTTCCCCAATGTCTGTTCCTTAAACTGCAGCGGGTAATTAGTTTTTTCAAGTAAACATGTGTCAACCTGTTTCTATCAAGATATGTTTCAGGTTTCAATCGCATGATCATTCATTGAACAAAGCATAGTTCAATTACTTTTGAATCGAGTATACATAGCATGTATTATAAACATATTTTAGAAGTAACATTGTAAAATGTATCTTTTAATTGATGAGATAATTAGATAAAGAACCTGATAAATACATATGGACGAATATTTCTATATTTCTTAATCTATCGTAGTTACATACATTACCTATTGTCCTTTGAATACTCTAACAATTATTTTATGTACCACATGTGAGTGCAATTATGATAGTTGTTTTGCAATGTATTTTAAATATCTACACACGCACTCCATACCTTCAGGGGTTACTCAATTGCAACGCACATCTTCCCACTTGTTACAGAGATTACGTGGGAAACTATCAGTTGAGTAAAGAATATTGTGTATGTGGCAATCATGTTTAGTAAGGTTCTTTTTTCTCTATTTTAGCGAGAAGACACTTGATGAGAACAAAGTGTACAATCAGGAAACAGAACAGTGCGAGGAGGCTCAATAGGAAGCAACATGCATAATGGTCATTTTGATGTACAGAGTTGATAATACCTTATATACTTCTTGTTGAGAATAAAGGAAATATGTGTTACATTTTTGTTGTATCTTCTGATTACAGCGTATGAATGAACTTACATACAGTCATTTATGTAGAAATCTAGTATGTCTATTAAGTGAATGTACTGTACCGTTTCTCTAGAAACATATTTTCTCGAAAACAGTGAAAATCATAATGGCAACATTGATGGTTACTTCATATAAAAGAAAACATATTCAGTCTTCTCTTTATTTCAACCCAACGAGATAGTCTATGTATATAGTTGGACTAAAAAGTGAATACTACTATGCTATACAACTAAACCCATATATAATTGTATAGATAATGCTATATAAGAATAAAATATAAGAATCGTTAACTGGGTCGTACAACCAGTAGAAGATCATACCAGTGGAATACTCCAGTTGTTGCATTAACATAACATTTAATGCAATATGCGTTGAAAGTGTATCAATAAGTTGAATACTTGTAAACATATCATCTCCTCAAATAGAAAAAACAGAGCAAGTTAAATTGCAATCATTGAACATGTCGATAATATTATTTTCATAATAACACTGTTATGACATTACTGCAGATTTCTCTATGAACTGATAGGGTATCAACCATATCAACATATCAATATATCAACGTTAATGACATTTAAAAAAAGACAGGTAGGTTTGTTCATAATTATAAGGATAACATCATCAGCGTCTCATACTTGTTACATGACGTTTATAATTAAAAGTGGGCACAAATTAGCAGTTGAAACATGTATTAGTATCTATATGTTTTATATCTAAATCACACACAAAATGAATAATAAAATCAGCGAAAACATAATATATCTAAAAATTAGGTCGTCGATGAGATTGACCATATCTTCAGGATCAATCGATTATGTGATTGAACGAACAATTGGTTCATCGATAATTATCAATATGAAGGATGCATGTATGTCCTTGTGGAACTCTGATGGATATTAGCAGGGTGAGCCCTTGTGCGATCTACAGTCTTAGCGCGAGATTCAACTAACATTGTTAAATGAATTTATCTTTGAATAACGTGTACTTAAAACTGAATATGTATTTCAGTTTTAACGCTTGACCGTATGTTGATCGACTTCAGTCAAACATGTACATGTACATAAACAAGTTCAAAGATGTTTTCAAAAGACTGAGCTGCTCGTTTAAATAATTTCAAATAAGGCCATGGACCGATGACATGTTCAAGTTTACAACCAATCCCTAACAAGACCCTCACAATTATTAAAATCAGCACGACCAATATATATGCTTTGCAAAGGTCAAACCACATCGTACCTGAGCAGTGCATAGTATGTAGGTACACTAAAACAATAGAAATTATTACCAGAGCATGTGTGTCATATGACTTTACATAATATTCTGCCACGTCTGATCGAGACTGATAGCATATACCTGATGCACCCCCTACAGCGATAGTTCCTTTTTCATAAACACACTAGGATGTTATTATACAATATATGCAATATATAAGAAGAAGCGACAATTGTCAAATAAGTCAAAATGTAGGAAGAGAGACATTTTTGTAAACACTTAGAACTCAGGGCATTACTTTCGTACACGAAACTAGATTTTAATAGAAAAATAAACCATAAATGCATACATTTTAGGACGACATTCGAACCTGAAATGACATGTTGATGATCATGATAGGCCAAAGATATTTATCAAACACTCCTTCATGCTAGATTTTCAAAGGTTAGTACATACATGTATGAGTTAATTTTAAAAACGATAAAATAATTCAACAAGTTCTATTGGCTTATTTACTTAATAGTGTTACCTGCTTTCTACCAACAAGAGACAAGAAGCTGCAGCTGTAATCTTGCAGGATGTAGTTTACAACTTTCCAACACCATTTATGAAAGACATTGTCATACAAATATGAAAATCAGACGCCATAACATGTTGAACTAAAATTTGATTTTAAATCAAGCAATCTAGATTAATTTAGATCAACAAGTTTTATATATTATGTTATACCGTGTTACCATAATAAAGGACAGTCGATCTAATTTTATTTATAGTCATATAGCTCCAGCTTCTTTTTAAAGAACTACTAAAGATGAGAACATGGAGCTCCACCTTGCAGTTATCAGAGATGTAATTCAATGGTTGTTTTTCTATGGTCGAATACATCCCACTCAACTACATGTATCTTATGATATGGGACTTGCCATCAAGTCATCCTTTTGTTCACAAGCACTTATCATCAGGAGAGTTTGTAGTCAAGATGGTTGAATTCCTTCTTCTTATACGAGCTACTGGATAATGAAACTAGGAGTACCATCCTGCAGCAACCAGACACATGATTCCATGGCGTTTTTCCACAAGAAGAACCAATGAGAAGATGGATCCTCAGTCCCCCTCAAAAGGCAGACCTGCATTGCTGTTGGACTTAAACGTTTGATTTGCGGACTTCGAGGCTCTAGTTTGAACATCAAACGCTTGTTGTCGGCCAACTCGTCTCAAGGGTAGAGATAGATGTACTCCCCCATTTTTGCGAGAACAACTCGAGATGTGACATCACATGCATTATGGGTGTATGTAGTGTATATTCCTCTCCAAACGAGTCACACATATTAATTATGAATGAAATATCACATTTTATTACATTATAGATACGTGCTAATATTTAGTAAGGTTAGGTTTTTTCAAAGGAAAAGTTAATTTTATTGTGTTGATAGCTGAGGTGAATTATGGTGCTGTGAGTCAAGTAACACTACAGTCCTGTTCGATGCGTTTTATTTGAAACATGAACGCGCATGCGTCGGCTCGATCCTAGTGTTGTTAAATCAAACGCAACCAAACAGTTAACGAAAGAAGACGAACCTGTGGTAAGCAGAGTGTCACAAAATATATCAGTTATAACAGTGCGAAACTAACAAATGTAAATGTTTCAAAGCTGCCGTAAAATTTAACAGTTGCTTCCACGAAAGCCGCCCCTGTCCACAATACGATACTCTCATATGCCATGAATCAACAAAATAATTATAAAAAG
The DNA here is from genome assembly GCA_936450465.1 of Gibbula magus. Classification (NCBI taxonomy): domain Eukaryota; kingdom Metazoa; phylum Mollusca; class Gastropoda; order Trochida; family Trochidae; genus Gibbula; species Gibbula magus. The sequence goes on from OW388293.1 coordinate 36,742,749, forward strand.
GGTAACTTATTTAGCTATTTAAATTACCTTGTGGCCTCTATTTTAAACGTGTAATTTTATTAAGAGATTCATTTACTCTTAAATTGCAAATTTGGAAGTTACAAAAATTGATATTATAATGTGTTTGTTCACTGACTAATAAAGGGCTATTGTAAGATCAATTACAACTGTTGTATATATGATGACACAGGTACTAGCATTTAAACAAGCTTTACTTTTATAAACCATTGAACAAATATATAATCAACTCTACTGCTGGGACTATCCATTGTTATTCTCCTAAAATACCAAGGTTCTCTTTGAAAATTTTCATAAATTCAAATCCTGACAAACACATCTCAATATCTTTATGCTGACAACTTCTCCAGGACACTTCCACTATGATCATGGCTTTCAAATAGATTGAATACACATATGATCCAGTTTCTAAGAAAGAATGTATGTAGATTAACGTTAAATACGCTTCAAATGAGGATATGTATAGTATTACTGAGAATAGGTATAATGCATTTGATACCTTGACTCATCAGTGATCAAAGATACATGTGGGTAATACATCAAAATCGTATTTTTTTTGTCACTGAACCTTTCACTTCAATATACGAGGAAGAGAGTATTTTAACAATCTAAATTATGTACGAATAAGGAATTAATTAAAAGAAATAAAGTAAACAATGATGAAACGCATGATTGGAGATCACTTAGGTAAATGCGCAACAAACAAACAATTGTCATGCGTAACAAACATTTCAAGTCATTACAACAGAACTCATATCTTTACATTTTAAAAAGTTTGATTTTAATTATACTAATAATGAGGGTACGTTTACCACATTGAACTCCACGCCACGAAGAGGCACGCTCAAAGCACCCGGACATAATTTATTACCGCTTATTGTTATACTATAACGTACTTTTAATTACCATGAATGTTTTTGTGCTCATTTGTAATTAAAATCCAATTTGAAACATTATAGCTAAGATTGCCGATGGACAAAGCAATCAAACGTTAAACATAGATTCAGCAAAACCAGAGAGGAATGTGTGTACATATGTTTGCAAACCTTCTAGGAATGACAATTTCTAATTATTTGCTTTTGTTAAATTGGTTGAGCGTTATATACTTTCAAACTAAGTGAAGTTAAAAATGGGGTATTGTTTGGCCAATAGTTGGACTCCTATACTTCAAAATGAAGCAAAAAATTATTCCCTACACGTGTGACCAGTTCCTTTCAAATTTATCGCCAATCAAATTGATATATGATCTGATTTATGGTCGATAAAATGATGCGTCATTCCATAATTATCCCTGTCGAGAGAGTAAGTGCTTTAATTGTGACAGTAACGTTTGATTGCATGATAATTCCTTTAGATGTTGTCTCCCTTGTAGTTATATAAGCCTGTTGGATTACTTACGGCAGACATACACTACAGTACATTCAGCTCCGGAACAGAAGTTTTCAACATTCAGCTTTTCAAAATGAAGTGTGTTCTTGCTGCTTTGACTCTGACCGTCCTTGTTGTTTCTGGTAGGTGTAAATGTCCATGTTCGAATATTCGTTAAAACCATAATTTATCATTTAACATCACAAAACGTAACTTTGTCAAATGTTTTGGCACATGAAATTGTTTCTTTGAATTGCCTGTGAACCACATATGTAAAGATGTGTAAAGTGGTCATGACATTGAGGAAGTAACAGTGTTAAATATTTAGTGCCTGCTATACAGTGTCAACTGACATATATTTTGTCTGATCGGCATTCACAGTGCAGCGCCAGTGTTGTTCTGTCCATATAGGACTGAGAGTCAAGCAAGGAAGAAGCAACATCCTTTCGAATTTCTTAACTTCTCTTGGTAGGACGCGAACGGGAATCCCGATTTTCCCGAGTGCTAAGCATGCACTCTAGCAACTTCCCTGTGTACTCAAAGAGTCATCCAGTATGTTAATAGTGGAATACATTTATTTTCAAACTTTACTTATGATATCAGAAGCTATAGAGATCTTTCATCTACAACATGGCATATTGGAATTAAATGTCATATCACGACAATCTGATGAAATTGGATTCAGTAGCCTGCACCTTTGGTATACGTAGAATTTTATGTCATTAAGCATAATAATCTTTTAATGCATTCTACGTAGTACACAACATCAAGGGTTTCGGAGTCATGCATACTTGTCATTTTTACAGTCGTCATAGCAACCAGCTTTTTCTGAACTGTTTTCGTTCTGCAGGTTATCCTTGTCACACATTCTCAATGTGGCGATTCCTATATTAACAAGTTTCTAAATATCCGGTGAATATACAAGTTATCGGCATTTTACCTGTTAAATGGTATTCTTTACTGTGAGTATACCAGCAAACTACGACACATACATTTGTAATGTGGCAACAATAATGTAATACAGTAATAGTCAATATAACCGGGAAAAAATACTGTAACTAATATACAAAACCACCAAGCTCTGAGTAGATACGTACCTGTGTATAGGATCAAGCAACATGCATTAGCTGCTTATCGAAGATAAAACTGAAATCTGATGATCGAAGATCCATGTATGCGATAAAATTACATTAGCATTGTCATTCTTACTATTTCGGTTACAAGCACCTCCATTTGGACAATCACAAATATTTGTTCCGTGATCACCTGATCAGTATATGTAAACATATTTTCTCACCTTTCAGTACTTGCGACTGGAGAGAAGAAGGTATGCGCCTGTTTCTTTATTTACCGCCCAGTGTGTGCTACTGACAACACCATGTTCCCCAACCTGTGTACCTTGCTGTGCGACGAAGGGTAAGCAGAAATTCAGCGCCATGTTTCGGCAAATGATTCACTTCAAAATATCGGATTGAATTAATTTAATTGAATAATTGAATAAATATTATTAATATTTCAAATAAGATTATTATTATTGGCTTAATAATTAAAAACAATGATTTTATAATAATTGACATACGATATACGATATTAGCATTTAATAGTTTTTCATTTGAATAAAATGATCTACTGAAACTATTTTTATGTAAAATTGAAGTCTCAATGTGGTGATATAACTGACGACTTAAATGATGTTTAAGAAAACAAAAATTTTCAGAGAGAAGGAGTTGGCTACTGACAAGTTCTACAACCGTGAGACTAGGGCGTGTGAGGCGTGTATCTGTACTGCTGACTGGAGGCCCGTCTGTGCAACTGACAACACTATGTTCCCCAATCTCTGTTCCTTGAACTGCAGCGGGTAATTACTTTTGATCATTTTAAACATGCATGTACAGTTGTCAAACATAAGGCATGTTAAACTTTATAATTACATGCACAGCTGATTGTTTGATTTTATGACGTTAAGTGGATATATGGAATGCATTTTTTAAATCTCTCTTCCTGTATAATGCGATTAAAAGTTATAGTATATAAAGTAAACACGATTCTCATCACATATATATAATACAGGTGGGTTAGTCTGGCATATATTAAAAGAGAAGTGGCTTAAAATATAAGAGAATGTTAATATGATTTTACAGGTATGGCCAACTTAGTGTTTAGTTGTGTTAAGTCAAGATGAAAATAAGAAAACAATTTAAATAACTTTGCTTATTCGAATTGTCACACAAACACTTCATAAATACGATGATAGGATAATAAATTTGCCGCAATGAAGAATTCATTTAGAAATCTGTGCTTAGTTAATCCATCCGGTGTCTTTCCACTGCGTAGCTTTCTTATGGTTAATCTATTTACTATAGGTCATAATGGCACATAACCCCTAAATATCTGCACGAGATCGTAATGAAAAATTATGATTGTTTAAAATTTTCCAAAATTGAAAAGTTTACATAGAACCTCCACAAAGTCCTTTTTCTATATCATGTCTAACAGATGCTATACTGTATCTTGATCAATCTGTCATTGGAACTATACTCTTTGTGAAGAAGACAAAATATTTTATGGATGATCAACTTGTTTATTAACAATAGCGACGTTTCGGTATAGATCATTATACCGTTATCAAGCATATGCATAAGGATCTATACCGAAACGTGGCTATTGTTAATAATGAAGTAGATCATCCATAAAATAGTTTGTCTTCTTCATAACACCAACTTCTAGAATCCCTCTCAAACAGTTTATACTAAATGTACTTTCAATATCCTTAATCTTATCGATCACGTTGTTCCTACGTTAGTTGATAATTTTACACATGGGACATATTTTGTTGTTTGGTAAATCATGTTATTCATTTCAGCGCCAAGACAGTTGACGAGAGCAAGGTGTACAATCAGGAAACAGAACAGTGTGAGGAGGCTTAATGAGGAGCAAAATGGTCCTTTCTGACAGAGAGGTTGATAATATCATATCAACATTTTGATTATGAAAACATGATGTATCACACTTTTTTGTATCATCTGAATAAAGCACAACAGTGTAGAAATCCTTGGTTGTTAATATATTAATAGACGAAAATGTTTCCAAATGAATACAAACAGTTGTCTAAAGCAGTGAAAAACACCAAGTACAGAAGCTCATTTTCGAATCTAAAGTTATAGTGTACGTGAAAAGAAAACAGTAGAAAGTAGTATAAAATATACAGCAATGTCTTATATTATAAGTTGCCATGTCATCATTTCATATATACCTCAGAAAAATGATCTTCATGTCAAACTCGTGAACACATGGTGAAGCATATACACTCTTTCAAAAAAGAAACGCAACCCCTGAATTTAGAAAGTGTTTATATAAATTTTTAACTTGTTATAACACATGTATTATTAAAGATAACACAATGAAATTTGACATGGTGAAACTTATGTCCACTTATGTTTATCACAATAAACAAAAATGCATATTCATATTGCGCTAAATCCATGCTTAGCATGCTCTAAGCGCTACACATATTATCACCCTGAAGGATTTGTACTTTCAGACTGCTTCTAAGCGCTCCGCGCGACCAGATAGGTCTGTACTCACCCGTGTTCAGGTACCTATTTAAAGAGCTGTGTGAATGAAGTGCCTTGCCCACGGACACAACACAGTGTCAGGCCCAGGTCACATATTTTTGGGAATCAACCGGGATTCGAACCCGGGTTTCTGGCGTGAGAAGCCAGCAACCACAACACCACTGTGATTCTTAGGAATCTTATTGGTGTTTTGCAAGCACTCGATTTAAACTAGGGGGCGTTTGCTTCAGTCTCTTGTATGAGCCCCACGAGCTGTATTCACTGCATTGCACCTCCTTGGAACAGAAGACAGAAGACGAAGAATCCTTCCTGGGGTATTGCTCTCCACTCCTTCTGTAGTGCTGTGGCCAGTGCATCCAACATTTGCGGTTGAGGTGTACGTGCACGAATACGACGATCAAGATGGTCCCATAAATGTTCGATAGGGTTAGTGTCATGCGATCTGGAGGGTCATAGCAAGATGTTGACATTTGAATTCCATCTGTCCTTTTTAAACAGCTCCCTTTGTTGGTCGATTATTGGCAGAAGATGAGGTTGTAAAAGTCTTTGATGTAACGTTGGGCTGTCAAATTTCCGGGAATGATAACCAGGTGTGATCGATGGTTATAGGACATGGCTCCCCATACCATGACGCTTGCTCCTCCAAATCTGTCGATTTGTCGAACGAAGTTCCGAGCAAAACGTTAATTTCCTACTCTATAGACACGTTGCCGGTTAAGTAATAAACAACTCGTCGCTAAACCAGACTCGTTTCTTCATCCTAACGTTATTGCACCACGTGAGACGTTGGCGTCGATTTGGCGTCTCAGGACGGGTCCGACAAATGGTTTTGGTGCATGTAGATTGGCCTCACATAAACAGTTCTCCTCAAACCAGGCAACTGTGTTGCAGTGACGGTTGGTGTGGCCTGCCGATTACGTAGGTGGAGGAACCGAATGTAAAGATCCTACACCGGTGTGGAGATCCTTGGTCTTCCTCTCATGAGACGGTCTTCAGTTGAATAGAACTGTGTATATCGATTTCAGAAAATCTAGATATATCTAGATGGCGGGCACCTGTTCCAAAACTTTACCCGGGCTCAATGCGACCAATGGCAATAATTCGATCTGCTGTTCTCAATTTTCGATCTGGATTTTCGGAGTGAATGAAATGAATGAATTGCCAAACTACGTGTCCTTTTATCGACCTCTACATCAACTGTGTTTGCCTTGATTTGCACGTGTAACCGAATTTTAGCATTGCTAATATCACTTTTTCACAAATTCTCAAATTCTCAAAAGAAAATCGGGGGGACAAAGGCTGTGTTTGAGAGCTAATACTAATTATGAGAGACAACATTAAGAGTACATGACAAAAAGTTATAATTTTATGCTCACTATTTTTGTTCAAGGGATGTTGTCAGATATTGAAAAAGGGGAAGCGTTTCTTTTTTGAGAGTGTTTATATCGATGAGCACCCTCGTTAAGTGCTTTAAATAAGGACTGAAAGATTAGGTTGGTTACAAAGGCGGCTGATCAAGTTAGTGTAACTTTTCTATTCAGGAATTTACAAACATAACATTCATACCATCCATATACATGTCGATAAGTATAGCCTAGTACCATGCAAGAATAATAGTTGGAAATTGCAGATTATAATTATCATTATATTATTATAATTAGCTTCTTTGAGCGGCATTTTATAGGTTGGAATGATAAGAAAAGTGAAAAAGTATTAATGATATACAATGTTTCGACACAGATTATTGTGTCGTCATCAAGCTTATATATGATCTATGTCGAATTTGTGTCCAAACTTCTCATATCATGAATTTAGAACTACTTATCCATACAGTATTCACTATTCTTGTCGCAAATTAACCAAACTACAGAGTAATGAGGATATTCCAAGGTTTTGATTGTTTGGTCACATGACCTCATGCATTCGCATGCTTATCTCCCTTTGCTTATGTGGACTGTACCTAACACGGGGAAATTAGGCCAAAGGCGAGGAAACGTCAGAGTTATTCTTTTCATCACCAAACACTGATGTTGTTGATGTGCTTATCATTTGTTGATCAAAATGTATTCACATAAATAATCCTGTTATGTATGTAAGGATTATATAATTGTCGCTCAAAAGTGGCTCTGTTTACTAAAACTTTCCACACAAGTATATCCTTTAATATCGTATAACATAATTTTCTTTTAACACGTACATTGTTTTTCAAACTCTATCCGTTTTCAATTTGAAGTGTGATATATGATAAAGAGGTTAAAACATGACACGATTATAACATACCTCATTTATGCCCTCGACCCATGTCAGCCGTTACTTAACCGACCCACAAGACATGGGTTGAGCATTTGTAATTGGTTGTTTAACATTAAAATGACCATTCCTACCTGGTGTAATTTTAAAATCGACAAGATACTTTTATCTCTTAACGAGATACTGATAATTGAGTCAAGAGAAAACTTGTTATAAAGGTGTTCTTTCATGTTTTGTGTAGCTATTTCAGCCGCAATGATTCATATTTAATTGAATGAAGTTCTTTTCTGCGGGTATTTGATTGTTTGGGCAAAAACCAACGAGGTGGTTCCTGACACTTCTGCATAATACGAAGATATACCCTTTATATGGGATGCAGAAAACTCGTACCCAAAACGAACTCGTCCCCACCGGGAATTAGTACCTACGGATAACTCGTACCCAAAAGAATCGGAGAACTCGTACCCACTTATTTTTTTATAGATAAGTAGGAGAGGCAAGACAAAAATATTGCTTTTGTATGATGTTTATTGCATAGTTTCGTAACATAACATAATGATATAATATAGTATATCCGTAAGATGTTTTGCGACTATAGACACTGTATATTTTGTGAAATACGAAACTATGAAATAGTATGAAATACGTGAAATACGAAACTAGTTTTTATAAGTTTGATTGGTAGATCTTTCCTTTATGAGATGTTTATTAACGATGTTAACGACCCCACAACAAAAATATGTTGTTCCTATATTAAACTAAAGCGACTTAAAGTTTGTATAAAAATCGTTTGCTTTTCTCCCGCGAACAACATACGAAAAATGGGGCGGGGCTTAGAGGGTTGGAAGGTAACCGGAAGTGACGTACATGAAGGGACGGGGTGTAAACATTCGCTTACTATTTACAATGGCAGCACTGGGGAATCGGTCAAAAAATCTGTTATATCTACGATTTGCAACAATGCCACATCACTGTTCTGCTGTGAACTGTTCGAGGAATGTTGGTTACAAATGTCCCAAAATATCGTTACATATATATATTTATATATAATATAATTGATATGAATATTGAAAGACGGTGGATTCATAGACGTTCGTAGACATAAGATCAAATAAATGCTAATGAGATTTATGATGACAAAATGAAACCAAGATATGATAATATGAACGAAGTAAAGTTGAGACAACGAAATCAGATATTCGGTGTTGTTGTTATTGTTAAGTAGGCCCTACGGTAAGCCATCGACAATCAAAGCACATCACAACATCCTGATTTTTTAACGTCGTAATTATACCCACAACCTAATTTACTAACAGTACATTACAACAATGAAAGCAACTCACCACATATTTTAAAACACCAAAAGAAGTTGGTTATCAACGATAATAATATGTCTACGAATCCACCTATGTAAAACACCACATCCCAATGTTACATTTTACGATTTAGTTATCACTTATTAACACATTCAGAATCTAAAAGATAATAAAATAATATTTTCAATAACATGTGTGGTTAATCATATTAAATAAACATCGTATTATATTGACATTTCAGCAAAAGTGTCAATTAATGTAAGAAACTTACCTTATAAATTATCCAAACGGACAATATGAATATCAAAATGCATAATAGACACAAATTGTAAACCTATAAAAAAAAATCAATGACAGTACTTGGAAACAGAAGATGGTCAAATACTAACCCTCTTTCAGCAAAAGTCTTTTCGCAAATGGCAAGATAGAAAACCAAATACTTATGATGATTTTACACTAAAAATAATTCCATTGGCACATTGGTATTTAATCCAAAGTTTTGATTGGATAACTGGATAGAGATATGTTCCTTACTTTCAGCATTAAGATGCTACTGGTAACATAATTCTTTCATTTGATAATGTTCGTTGTTTATATCAATCTGTGTTATCATAATGTATATGTTTGCGAGTACAATGGAGCAATCTTCATGTTAATTTCATTGAACTTGTTGACCAATCCAGTTAATGTATTTATTCATTAAAGTGAAGTGAAAATGGTTTGCATTGCACTACATCATATATAGAATATTTTAATTTACAAACTTCAAATACAGTAATCTTTTACATTAAATACACAATGTTATTTATAAATCTGCAATGTTGTCTCGCTTGTTTGAACAGCGAATCGTTCAGTGCATATGCAATTGTACCTACCATATTACTTTATTTATTTATACATACAAAATAAAATTAATCTGCCGATTATGCAACATAATGTGATCAATTGGTGCTACTTACTCTCTCTACGCCTCTTCTTCCCTTGTGTCAATGTCACTTGAACTGTCATCGGGTTCATGCAGTACAGGTAAGGCAAGGCATAGGCCACTTGAAATGATGGAGCTTAAAGACAAACACTCCATGGAAAGTGATATGACAGCAGTTCCGCGGCTAATTGCTACAAACATACTATACATAAGCGCAGAATGCACTCCAATACAGCAGGCCCCAGTCGTTGTAACCATATGAAATCGCTAGTCGAATAGTTAAGTTATCCGTTTATCGAAAATGTGGGTTGTTTCGATGAAGTTTTCTGTCGTATATGAGCAGTTTAAAAATTGTGAAAACGCGTTAAATTAAGATTAGCGGCCATAGTGAGACTCCTTCACGTACGTCACAGCACGATACGTTTCAGTGACCACCGCCCGCCCACTTTCATTCTGGTCGCGGGTCTTAATTAGCCACTTTAAAAAAAAAGATGTATATAAGTAATTTATGGGTCGATTTCAGAAATTTAAAATCGAGCAATTGTCAAATTGAAATCCCTTTTCAAAGAATCCGAATGTGACCATATGTCATTTCATCTAACCTTTAACATATTAACCAAGGGAAATATCAGATATCAACATTCCATCACGTCACATAACCTTAAAACATTTATACGGGAGTGTTTTTTCAAAAGATACTCGAGGCGAAACCGACGATAATATTGACACTGACATGTTTTTAACGGAGGAAGGATACTGAAGTCGAGGCGAAGCCGAGATTTTCAGTACCTGGACGAGGATACATTATTGCAGGTGTGACGTCATCAGAGGTTGAATATTGCATAACTCCCTAGGTCGATATGACCATATGTACATATCAACCTCTAATGACGTCATGTCAGGTTGATATGGTTTAGAAACAGTTCTCCGTTACAATGGTCATATCATCCCTAGGTGTGAATCTTTTATTACAAGTAACTAATAACCCAGAATTCGTTCATATTACAAGCATCATCAAGTGTCAAGGAAGATGCATGCAAAGGACATTAACATTGAACTGGCATCACAACAGAGTGTGTATATATAGAATTTATTTAGCAACTGAACATGAACTGACGTTGACATGTGTAATAATGATTAACGGGGCAGTGCGACCAGGTTATATATTGTGAGGAGGAACACAAGAGGGGATACTACACAGTGTTTTGAAAGGGTGTACTGGACTGTAAGACCCTTGTAGATTTTGTATTTCCTGGGCGCAATTTACAAGGGACTTCCCCATATGCCCTTCCATAACACTATTGTACAAATTTATTACACTTTAGATCTATATTATTATTTGCACATAATTCCTCTCATTTCCGACTAGATGTATACATTACTTTTGGTCATGAAAACTATGCGCACTGTGAGGTATAAGGGAGGTAACTCTTTGACTAAAACATTTAAATAATACAAGAGAGAGACGGTTTTTAATTTTTTTTTAATGTATTGATGTACTCAAAATCTAAGTAGACATTATTTTAGAATGACTTGTACTTTTATCCGACTATGCTAAAATTTATTACACTTTAGATCTATTATGTGTACATGATTCCTTTCATTTCCGATCAGATGTATCCATTACCTTGGTCATGAAAACTCCGCGCACTGTGAGGTATAAGGGAGGTAACCGTATGACTAAAACACTTGATTTAAGGTTAAGGATAAACTAAAGAATATAAGAGAGAGACGGCTTTTAAAAAAAAGTATTTATTGATGTACTCAAAATCTAAGTATAAATTATTTTAGAGTTACTTGTACTTTTACCCGACTATGTTCTCGTAGTTTAGGTTCAGTTTCAACACGTGACTGTATGTGGTTGTACCCCTGGCAATATGAAAAACGTTTCAAAGTCTAAGTACTTGATTCACCTCACAGTGTTAAGTTAATTTATTATTGAATTATGTGTACTTTAATCTTATCATTTACTTGATCTTTTGTTGTTCAATTTTCATCATACCCGTTCATTGAAAAAATTGAAAATTTTGTAATGTTCATATCTAGGTGTTCCATGTCCATGTTTTAGGCGAAGGAAGAATTCTACCATGACATTGAATACATTATGACGTAAAATTCTAGGCCAAACTATGTCATTGAATAATTATAAGCATGCTATCAGTTGTCTTTGCTTTGCGGTTTAAACATGTTTTCCTTCTACACAATTTAATCTGTGGATCTGTTTGGACGATGTTTTAAACAGTGAACAACAGCTGATCACAACAGGAGTCAACGTGGTTTCTGGGCTGTGTCGTTCGGAGGTCGCTTCAAACAGTTGCACACGAGTAGAACACCGACACTAATGGCCTACCTTCTTCACCAATGCTTTTATTACACTCTTCTACTAATTCAAGTGACCTGATCGCATTCTTATTATGCTAGTATCTGTCAAAGAAAACATACATATTTCAAGCGGCACACACTAACTGCAAGACCGCGATAACCCGAGAGCGAACCAGTTTACGTTCGAATGTAATAACGTCATAAACTCAATCAGTTACGACGTCACAGAGTCAGTTTGACAAGTGGTGGAGCACATAATTTGTGAAATGTTAAGAATTCCTAACCTAAAGGCTCTATTTGATTGAAATATATTTCCATCACTTAACCATCATATTCTAATATGAATGAATTGTTAATTACACTATTTATTAAATTTCTACCCCATCGAAAACAACGGAAAGTGATCCGTCAGGTATGTAATCAACTCAGTTTACCTCCGCAGTGTAAAAGAAACACTTTAAAAATACGCTGATAACTCGTCATGGTAGAATGAAGATAAACCTACTGTGTTTTTAACTTGTTGTCAGTCTAACGTAGATTCGATACCAATTTATTTAATTCGAAGCCTCACACTGATACGTAGGGGTTTTCAATAGTAACTAACAAATGTAAATGTGTCAAAGCTACTGTAACAACTGTTAACTGTAACAATTGCTTCCAAGAAAACCGCACAAACACTAGTGAACAAACAATGTAAGCAAACAATGTCAACCGATGCCTTTTACATGTTGAAATGTTGAATCGGTACAGTAAATATTACTGGTACTGGGTGATGAATCAAGTCACCAAAATGTGCCTTCATATATATAAACTGACTTGCAAAAGAAACGCAACCAAAACATTTTTGGTCCCAAATCAATTAAACTCATATTATAATAGTATGTATCGAAAATACATACAATTGGAAGGGTATTTCAGTAAAAATAACCATTAATTGACGTGACGTAAAGGGTCAATTGTCCAGTTTTCGATCATCTTGATTTTTAGAACATTGAATAGAATAACGATATTTTAAGCTTAATTGTGTAAGAAGGCTAATAGACACATGAGGAAAAGGCCAAATCTCTATTGTTAATGGCCGAGGTTGGAATTGCAAAAGTTGTTCAATGGGTGACAAGTCAGCAGATCAGTCTTTCTACGGAGTGGATAACTTTGGTTTTCCACTCCGTGGCTTGTACGCAATGCTGTCAGTTCGTCTGTAAATTTAGCCAGTCTGGCTATTGTACACTTGATGCAATCCATGATTAGGCAACTTGGTTAAGCGTCGCTCCAACCTGCAGGGTGCAAATTGTTCTCTCTTTTTCTGTAGCACTTTAAATCGCTTGAAATCGTATAGTTTAATGCAAAACCTCCATTCTGTTGATGTTTTGTACCCGAATTTCATTTGGTTAACTTTGTACACAATCTGAAAGTGTTGACCAATAAGTTCATTTTTCTCGAAAATTACTACGAAAACTTGCATTTGTGACAGTGAATGTACAGGTTACATTTAGAAGACATGTTTAAAGTAATTTCAATCGGTAGGCTTCGTTCCTCGAAAAATAATAACCTTTTGTATTCTGGTGGCGTTTCTTTTGCAAGTCAGTTTATGTATATGCATAAGCTGTTTGTCTACTTTGATTCAATATCATTAATGTTAATGTCCTACAGTGGGAATTGATCAAAGCAATACTAAGTGATTTATGAAAAAAAAGATCAAATAATGATGATATGATGCACTAAATGACATGTTTGAATAATATAAGAATATATATCCCAATTGTTCTTCATAACTGTGAATAGTAGTATTTCATTTCTTGCGTTGTTCGAGGAAATTTGCCTTGCACAATATATTTGTAAATATGTGTATTGAAATAATCCTTGTGATAATAGTGAAAGTAGATCATCACATATGATTGCCCAGAGATGCAATAGCAGCACAAAAATATACGCTTTGCAAACGTGTTACAAGCAGTATTTCATAATCATCCATGAAATAGAAATCTGCATTTCTTGATATAACCAATAAGTGACCATAATCTCAAGTTTGCAATGGTAGATCTTTTGACGGAAATATGTTATGAAGATATTGTAAAAGTATGGCAACACATCATTATGTTTTCTCAAATATGTCAACTTGTTGACATTATATATTTGGTAGTATTTTTCAGCCATATAAACAAGTAGTTCATGTAAGAACCACCCAAAAGGCATATATTCATGTAACTAAATTGCATATCACAACTATTATGAAACTGACTGAGAATCTTACTTATGTTAATACCTTACAATATTTCTCTCACAGTTCCTTTTTTTTGGAACAAACCCTATTATAGGCAACGAGTCAACCTTTTATCATAGAAGAGGTTAATAAGCTCTTTAACTACTTTAAATTTGTAATTTAATTAAGGGATTGAATGTCTGTTAGATTGAAAATGTTTAATCAACAAGAAATACATGTAGATATTACAATATGTTTGTTACCTGACTTATAAACGATTTGAAAGATCAAGCTAAACTGTTATAATAAATGATGCCACAAGCTCAGGTATTTATACAAGTTTAACTTAAGTTTAACAAAAGTCAGTGAACAAACAAATTATGAAATCATTTTTATGGAGACGCAAGTGAGACTATCCCTTAGTATTCTCCTAAAATATCTAGGTCCCTTAAATATATTAGAAGTGCATAAATTGATATCCTGAAAAACACCCACACTGCTCACGGACTAGAATTTTTCAAATTTAAATCATGTACAAATTAATCTGTTATTAACAAATGGAAAGAATTTGCGATTAAGTTTTCAGACTTTTAAATCATTCAATTAAATGTGACAAAACACATGATTAGAGATCAGTTTCATGATTAGAAAATGTCATGCACAACACACATTTTAAATTTGAAGTTCTGCATTCATGCTGAAAACCTACTAGTCAATTTCAATTCTAAAAACTCCCTAAAACAGAAATCATATAATCTTTACATTAAATAAGAAAGTATGAATAAAACTGATTTTACTATTACAGTATCTGTGCCTATTTGTAATTATTATCTGAAATGTTGAAAATGTAGTTTACCGTTGGACCAAGAACCTCATGTTAATATCGGATGAGCAAAGATTTGTAAACGTTTTAGTGATGACCATTTCTAATTGCTCATTAAAAATAGTAACCAGCAAAATGTAGAGATTTGATACCGGGCTGTTTGATGTTGGACTCCTATTTACTTCGATATGAGGCTCGAAAATGATAAAGCTGCACGTGTGACCAGCTCCTTTCCAATTTACCGCCAATTATATTGATACATGTTCTGATGGTTAGTCGATAAAATGATGTGACATTCCATAATGATCACTGTCGAGAGAGTAAGTGCCTTAATTGTGACAGTGAAGTGTGATTGCATGATAATTCCCTCAGATGTTGTCTCCTTTGTAGGTATATAAGCGTGGAATACTTACCTCAGACATACACTACAGTATATTAAGCTCCGGAACAGAAGTTGTCAACATTCAGCTTATCAAAATGAAGTGTGTTCTTGCTGCTTTGACTGTGACCGTCCTTGCTGTTTCTGGTAAGCAAAAATTTCCATATTTGAACAATAGTTTTATTTAATCGATTGATCAAAACGGAACTTTGTACATAGATGTTTGATAATCATATAATTTCTTTGAATGGCATGTAATCGATGTGTGTTGAGATCTCGTACAAGTTATATTGATATTACCTGGCCGTAGGGAAAACGAACAGTCTAAAGCCCAGGCTGTCCTTACATTAGGTCGCGAGATCGAATTTTCAGTGATTGGATGTTTTTCTATTGAGTGTAGTGATTGCAGAATCACAAATTA
The DNA here is from genome assembly GCA_936450465.1 of Gibbula magus. NCBI lineage: Eukaryota > Metazoa > Mollusca > Gastropoda > Trochida > Trochidae > Gibbula > Gibbula magus. Next base: position 36,758,346 of record OW388293.1, read on the forward strand.
AAGTGCAAATTACACAAGCGTGAGTAAAAATATCAACTTCTATTTAGTGTATGCTATACATTGCGAGCGCAAGTATTGAAATGTTCCCTGTTTACTTAAATGGACCAGTTTGTTATAGATGAACAAACACAGGATATAGTAATGTTCACTATAACTGGACAAATACTGAAACCAAATGTCTAAGACTACCCAACTGAGAATAGATACATTGTACATCATGAAATAATTGCTGATCCTTGTGAAAAAAATGAAATACAATGTTCGAAGGCAAATGATGCTTCACAGATGGCATTCACTTAACAGTGTCATCATAAACGGTGTACTTCATTCCTCGAACTTCAAATTTGACAATAAATATTATTCGTAACGCGATCACCTGATGTTTATATTAGAATCCCTTCTCATCTTTCAGCACTTGCCACCGGGGAGAAGAAGGTATGTGCTTGTCCCTATATTTACAGCCCAGTGTGTGCTACTGACAACACCATGTTCCCCAACCTGTGTACCTTGCTGTGCGACGAAGGGTAAGCATAAATACACTGTTTGTGTACATGATTCAGTTCAGCATATCGGATTGAAGATCAAATTTAGCTTAAGATAAGATAATTCCAGGTTGGCTTAACAATTAGTGATATAATAATTAGGGGCATGCATATGTAACGATATATGAAGACTATAAACATTACCACGAGAAACAAATTGTTTGCTGAAACTATATATACAAAATAGTTGCAATGGTCACCATGTTTTAAATTTCATACGATTTTCGTTTCTCACGAGCTGTGACGAATTAACGAAAACATGAAAAACATCGTTTTCAGAGAGAAGGAGTTGGCTACTGACAAGTTCTACAACCGTGAGACTAGGGCGTGTGAGGCGTGTACTTGTACATTTGACTGGAGGCCCGTCTGTGCCACTGACAACACCATGTTCCCCAATCTCTGCTCCTTGAACTGCAGCGGGTAATTATTTTTGATCATTTTTCAAACACACATGTACAGTTGTTAAACTGTTATGCTGATGAACAATTGCCTGTTTGATTTCTATGGAGTTAAATGAATATCTAAAATAAAGGATATGTGTAACAAATATATCATTAAATGAAGAAAACAAGAATCGCATCTCATATTTCCAATACATCTGTGTAAACCTATGTAATTGTTGTCATAGATTGATACGGCTGTGGCTATTATAATATGGCAGTAGGATTTTCAATTTGCCAAAATGAAGCTTCTAAATAGGCACAGTTATCGTGTTCATCTGCTGTAAGACCATCTTAACGTAAACTGTATAAACGTCAGTTCTTTAGGATCTCATCTCACCATTGTCTTAACATTTTTCAAGACAACGCCGTAGAACATCATAATACTGATTAGTTTAACAAGCTTGTCAAAAGAAACAAATAGTATGTTACATGTATAATTCACTTTAAAACGTTCTGATAACATCAAGCAACAACAACAGCATGCAGTATTTACAAGAGATAACAATTGATGTTTCTAGTCATTCAAATGTATCTTGATCAGTGGAGAATGTCTTCAGAACTACATTAATTTGACTTTGAATATCCTTATCGTTATTAATGTATACTATTTATGCACTATGTGAATTGTGGAGGCTTTTAACTATGAGTGTGTATATTTTCACGTGGGAATTCACTTTTGTCCATTTCAGCGCAAAGATGCTTGACGAGAGCAAAGTGTACAATGAGGAAACAGAACAGTGTGAGGACGCTTAATGAAGAGCAAAACGATCCTTTTTGATTGTTATGATGTTGATTATATCATATCAAACGTTTGGTGATTAAAACATGACGGATTTCCACTTGTGTTATATCGTCTGATTAAACAATGTAAATGTAGAAGTCCTTGTGTTTTTACTTGAAAGAACAAAGACGTTTCAAAAGGAATACAGATAGGTGTATAAAACAGGGGAACAACATGGCAAGACAATGGTTACAGACAGTCTGTATTCAGTAAAGAAGCTTTATGCTCACAATACAGGCAATATCATTTAGCAATATTACAGCTTAACATCCTGATATTTATAATTTTTTTAAAATGATAAAGAAATAAGGCAACATTATACACACCATACTGAATATTTATTATGGAATATTTTGTAGATTAAATGTTTTGGTAATTTAAGGCACTTTTGTAAGTATTTGGTTAAAAGATTATTATAGGATATGCAGATGAATGGTACAGGAAATGCATTTCCTATATAAACTGGACCTGCAAATTTATAGAAAGGATATACAGTCAGGCCTCGATAATCCGAACGCTTCCGTTTTTCATCAAATACGTTCGGATAGTGAAATGTTCGGACTACTGAGTACTGAGGACTACTAAAGAGATTAGTTTGGTTACATCTTCCTACCGTTCGGAAACTGCGAGATTCGGATTATCGGTGGCCGGATTATCGCGGCTTGACTGTAGTCTTTATTTGTATCCAATTCAGTTGTATCTACCGCATTCAACAGCAGTGTTAAAGTTACTACATCTGAACCTAATAGCAAGTCTTTATTTATTCAATGTCCAAAGTATTGACTAAGCCATATTGAAACAATATTTTTCTAAGCTCTATTACACAGGTATTATAACATCAACTATATAATTATCTTTATTCAATATATAAAGGACACAGGTATGTAGTAGTGAATGCAATGTTGTTTGTTAGGGTCATCGATGCCCACCTTGTCTGAAGATAATTATCATTTAGCCTCTGGGTTATTGAAAGTATAAATCGGTTTTGAATAAATATCTTGGTTGTTCTTGATATGGCCAAAACCATAATTTAAAAGTAGTTTTCTTACAACATTCACCCTTTACTATCATAAACTATTATGGCATAAACTCTTTTTAATTAATCTGTAGGAGAGTTTGTCAACGATTCTCGGTATAGGCCTACAATATTTTTTATGTTTGCATATGTTTAGCCGTAGTCTTACACTCTGACAGTATCAAAATATTTTTCCCCCATAAAATATCACCATTTTATTAAATATTTAAAGAAAACTGGATGCTTCTTTTCAATATTTAGAAAAATATGGTATTCGCAGAATAAATACTTAGTGCTGGACTTACAAAGAAATCTTACACATTCCCCATACATCATCAGACTAGATGTGTTTATCTTAACTCCCAACTACTATGTGCACGCATGTACAATGTAAATAGATCCTTTCTGCGTCAACTAAGTGGTGTAAATCCCATATGATATATTATTTGTGAGTATCTCGTTAGCAACCTTTTAATAAACAAATTGGTATGAAATGTTTCCTTAAACGTCTTATATATACACATAAAAGTTTTGCTTGAATAGCAGCTTGATTTAAATGTTTATACCATGACAGATGCCCGCAAAGGGAACACAATTGTATTTAAGGTGACTGTGTGTATTGTTTCTCCTTTAAGATACCAATGTTCATTACTTGATAACTGGCTTCCATTTTGACATACAAGATTCTTTTGTTTATATTAATGTTTACGGTTTAATTCCATTTATCACAGCAACATTTAATTTAATTAATTTGACTCTGCAAACCTTTGATTGTTGTTGAGAAAAAGAAAATATCATCTGTCAACAAATGTAAAAAACTGAGTGCCATAAGTTGATATTTAATTGTGCAGCTAGTTCATTAATGAACAAAGTAAAAATAAATGGAATTAAAACACAACCTTGCCTCACACCATACTGATTGATAAAGGTTTTCGAAATCTCATTATTATTACGTACAAAAATACCTTTACAGTTTCATAAATTGTACCCGATATATAGTGTATGCTAAGGCCATGGGATCTTGAACCTTTCCATACATTTGAATGAATACTTTACATCTCCCGAATTTATTTCGTTTTTAAATCTTCACATTCTGCATCATACCATTTAGTTTGGTTAGGCCCTGCAGTTGCAATGTTCTTTTTCATGTTGGAACAAGCTAATTGCTAAGCATCTACTAATTAATACTTTCAACAGCATTCGACAATACTGTATTTAATTTAATTTGTTAAGTTAATTCTGAACATAGTCACAAAATAGCTGATCTCTAAAAGTATGTGCCTTGTCAATATCCCATACTAACTCAAATGGTTTATTAGCCTGACCATTCCTCCATTTGGAGGCTGGTATTTTTCATGTGTTCTTAATTTCAAAGTTACTGGGGATGAGTCGAGTCTGAAAAAAGTCTACAACATAATAAAAATAATGGAGAAGACTCTATAATGTAGTCAACCTATTAACCCAATAAATAAAATATAAAGAGAAATAATAATAAATAAATGTTTTTATCTCTACCACATTTCCATTCATAATCGGAATATTCAGAGCTGAACATAAATCCGTTAAACAAGTTCTAAAGTTGTTTACAATTTTGTAAAGTGAAAAACGCCTTATATTGAAGTATTCAGATATGGATTATTAATTATCCAATCAAATGACCTTAACATGAAATAACATTGATGGTCAGTCTATGAGGAGTAAAAGAAAACTTGCCCATCAACTTTAGATCTTATGAGAAGTCTGTCCTGTCAATCTCATTTAAATCAGATCGAATGTAATTCGTACCTCGCTGCGTTTCTGATCTGACTTCTGCACAAAAGAGGTTATGCCAGGTGACCTTGAATTCCAGCCAATCAGCAGTGAGACTAGAAAACCATCTTGACTTGATATGTGAATCGAAACACCACATTCAATGTAATATCAAGGCATATGACTGGTTGAAGTTATTAAAAGTGAACGATCACAGTGATGGTCACGTTACATGACCTCTGCGGGGTAGTGCACGAGTGTTAGGTTCGATCTCATTTCAGTTCAGTTCGGTCGCGTAAGCACGCATTAAAAAGGATTCGTTAGATGGCATATCAGTAGTATACACGTTTAGATACCACAAAAATGACGTCATCATTTCCGTTGTTTCCGCCATTTTGAATGACGTCAAGGAGGGGCTCAGGTGACCTTTGAATGTATAGTCATGGGATCTATCAAAACAAATTTTTAATTTTTGTGACTATGTCATTTTGAAAGACATCATGGGATTCAGGTGACCTTTAGTTCACCTTGGAATGGGATCTATTATAACACATTTTTAATTCCTATCTTTCCGCCATTTTGAATGACAATAGTCATTTCATAGAGATCTTCCTGCCATGTTTGAATGACGTCAGTCATTCAAATATATCTTCCCATCAATCAAATCCCTCCATTTTTGTTGTCATCAGCAATTCATATTTTTTTATCTGTCATATTTGACCAATGTCAACAATTCATAGATTGAACTTAAGGGACAATGGATTTGACAGTTGTCATTAATGGAACAATATTTTTTAACTATTTTTGATTAAGAGCCATCTTGATTGATGTCATTGTTACCTGATCAATAGAACTCTAAATCGTGGCCCCATCCTAAGCCCCCCACAGTAGCTGTAGAACCATCATCATCAGAACTATCCTGTCCTGGAGGTATTTCTGTAGCATGGGAGAGACTTGAAACTCAACTGTGAGCCACATTTGAGAATAGTGTAGGCGAGAAGGAGTTTGTAGCCACAACCATGTATACCTTACATGGTAATCGGGGAAGATTGGCGGATTGTCTTGGTGAGGAATCTCATAGTTTTCATAGAATTCCATGTTGTCCTCGCTGTTTCTTCTTGGCGGACCGGCGCACCTGCATCAGAAACATACAATCATATTCCCTATTCATTGGAGTCCAAGGAGACAGGTTGTTAAAATCCTTTGGTGTCCCAGAAATTGGTTGCAATAACCTTCGTGGTGTTCCTAGTCGCTTTGAACGACTTTGATTCAATTCAATCTTCATCATATGGTACAGTTCTAAAAACAAGATTCTCTGGGTTGGCGTTGTACGAGTTAGCAACCCTGGATAGTTTCATACCGCCATCACTATCACTAGTGGCTCAGTGGCAGTGTTTTCTTGACTGGTACTGGTTAATACGATGGTTGACCTGCCCGGGGGTTATATGCTACACTGGGGCTGCGTTCGTTTTGACTCACTCGAGTGTAGTCTTTCGCATGCTCACTTGCCACTTAGCGCGAACGACTCGTACTGCTAAACCGAGTGTCATACTTGGTTACCTGGCTTCCAACAATATGGCCGATAGAAGGAATTATATAGGCTCAGCATTTTGATGAAGTCAATTTTATTTATTTTATTTATTCATTTGTTTAATTATTATGTATACAAAAAGATTACCGAATCCAAACACGGTAGGTCCGATCTACAATCGTCTACGATTCTATTGTTTAATTCATCAATTCACCGGAATTATACATCAGTGAAAATGTAACATTGTATGATCGCCGAATACACCTATTAGGCCAAACCATATTTGCCATTCGCCCAAATAAAAAAAATGACGTATGTAGCCAAAGTCGGAGAGTGAGGATATATGGAATATAGAAGAAAAGAAAAAGAAGAAGAAGAAGAAGAAGAAGAAGAAGAAGAAGAAGAAAAATAATTTATTCAGGTGTCTAGCGATACATGTACATATTCACACAAACATCACACATGGCTCAATCTCCCGGCCATATTGGGCCTATTAGACACCAAATGTCATACAATGTTAAAAGCACTAGACGTGCTAAAATATATATTTATAAAAGACTGGTTTATACATTTTATAAAAGTAAGTGATAAAATATTATACTAAAATATCACTAAAGGCGGGAGTGAATAGTCTACGTTTAAACATGTTGATAATGAGTGCAGCTACGGAATTAGATAGATCGTCGCACTGCATAATAAATGTACATTGGTCTGGAATTGACAAATTACTGATATTAGGATGTCTAGAGGAGACATGATCAAATATATAGACGAACCTCCCTGGCAGGTTTTTTAAACGCCGCGTCAAATGACGTACTTCCGTTACTCTCACGACCACCCTCCTCGATTTAGCAAGAGAGGCCTTGAGTGATTCTAGCGTGTACACCAAAGTGTCACTATGGTCGTTCGGTTAGGAATTCCATCGCACGTCCGACACACTAAGTGCAAAACGAACGCACCCTGGGATTCCTTCACCAAGCATTAGGTGGTTGCAATACAGGGGGAAGTATGCCCATAAACATCAGTCAATATTCAGCCTGTTTAGCATTATGACCATCCTGGACTAAAAACTGTATTAGCGCTCCACACTCCAGTTTTGTCTAGTTTTTCATCTCACTAAGGGTATGTCTCTTTTGACAAAGTATTGTGACTCAACCGTTGCAGCCAGCTCCATGAAATTGACTCAACTCAATCGAATATTACCGTACGTTGAAGGACGTCAGGTGTCCAGCATTTAGCCTACTAGCCAACCAAAGATATTGTTCAAGGCTCTACGATATTTACATCCCCTCATACGCACATTCAGTCTGATTAAAATAGATTCTTTTCCGAGGAATAAAAGTTGCAAAATAGTACATGTATCGGGATACGAACTCATATCGTTCACAGGTTTCCTTTCAAAACCGTCTGATAACAGCCTGTTGACTTCCATGTTATGACGCAAATTCAGTTAGCACCACAGGCGGAATCTATAGAACCAGTTCGTATTCCGATATGAACTATTTTGTAGATTTAATTCCTCGGAACAGGGTCGATTTTAATCACACTGACGCACATGGAACTATCACCTCGACATTCAACAAAACTACTAGTACTGTAACTTTCATTGTGGGCCTTAGTTCAGAATCGAAAAGCTCTGAATAATGACATTAACGTCAAAGAGGACACGATTCTCAGAAACATAGCGGCTACAACTCGAGTAATTATTTATATGTATTACCGTATAGGAACTTGAGTGTGCCCGAACTAGAGCGAATTTTATACACATAACTGCTGCTATGACATATTTCCGAGTGTTATGTTTTGTTCTTTATACTTATCCTTCATTTCATTTCACTTAGTTAGAAACAGATCACTTATATCACTGATCCCTGCTATAGTGACGTCACAATCGGTATACTACGAGAGATCGTGCAAATACATCACAATGCCGAAACTATGTTCACATTTTGCGTATCTAAATGCAAATTCACTGCTGATAATAATGGTTGTCACCTCCTGAATACTTTACGATTTGTTATAGGTATGCAAAGATATTGTAGTTTTTCTCTTGATAATTACAATAATCCATGAAGAAAGTATTTCTAACAAAAGTTCAAGGTGATAAAAATCGTTCTCACTACTCATGTAGTTCACGTGTTCACAATCGTGAAAAATGTCAGCAACACTCTCGACTCTTAACTGACTTTTTGACCGGCTGTTGAAGGCATTTCATTGTCTTTAAAATCATAGTAAATACTGTTTATATCTGGTCCTACACCAACTGCAATACGTTTTGTACAGGGTCAAACGATCGCATCATTACTGCTAACTTTCATGTTAGTGTAAGAACTGTGCAAAGCATTTTTTTTTAAATTTGAGAAGTCAACACAATGTACTATTCGACGTATGGATAACCAACCTACTTACCTGCTTGAACTATCGAATAGATGGAACAATAAGCTAAATTGGTTGAGCATTTTACATTTGCAAAAAAACTGAACAACAAAATTGATGAAATATGATGAAATAGTTGTACTCTTCTTTACTTCGTATAATGCTCAAAGCTACACAAATACTGCTACATGTGTGACCAGCTATTTCCCCGTTCAACGCCAATTACGTTGGTTCCGATTTCCGATTTCTAGTGATACGAAGATGATTTATCCTACCATAATGACGCCTGTCCAGAAGATAATTGCTTTAATTGTGACTGTAATGTTTGATTGCATGATATGGCATCTAAACGTTATTTTGTTCGAAGGTATATAACCCTGGTGGAATTGTTACCCCAGGCATAAAATATAGTGCATAATCAAATCCAGGACGAAATATTTCAGCATTTAACGTTTCAAAATGAAGTGTGTTCTTGTAGCCTTTACTCTGACCGTCCTTGCTGTATCCGGTAGGTAAAGATGTTCATTTCTGAATAACATATATTTAGAAATCTCATTTAACACTAAATGTATCGATTTAGCAAAATATTATATCCATTACGTGGTTTATACCACATCTGGTAAGAATTTGTACCGTGAGTATAGCATTGCATAGCCGTGGGGTATGGTTTAAACATTCGGTATTCCCAGACTAGTAATCACACGAGCTTGAGGTCTCAAACTCGAGTCCACCACCGGATGTTAGAGCCTTTTAGTGTGTGAAATATTTCATATATTGTAAAGCGCATGAGCCTATGTAATAATAACTGTTTATATCTTTATTCATGTCTACATTAGACATTTGCTTAGTGCAGCCGGTGTCACGGAATAAAACCGCCTCCGGTATAAAATCTCCCCCCGGCGATTTTATACCGGTACAAAACCGCCCCACCTCAGTATAAAATCGCCCCCCCCCCCCCCCCCCCCCCCCCCCCCCTTCCACTATACAAAATCTCCCCCCAGAGTAGAAACGCCCCCCCCCCCCCCCCCCCCCCCCCCCCCCACCCCAAGAAATGAAGTATAAAGACAATTTCATCATTACTTCCTCTTAAAAAGGGGGAAGTGTTTACCCAGAACCTCAAGTTTGACAAATTATTAGTTCTGTGATAAACTGATCACTATATGTGCACATCCCTCGCGTCTTTCAGTACTGGCGACCGAGGAGAAGAAGCTATGTGCGTGTCCCTATATTTACAGCCCTGTGTGTGCCACTGACAACACCATGTTCCCCAACCTGTGTACCTTGCTGTGCGAAGAAGGGTGAGCAGAATTCATCGCCATATTTCAGTAGATAATTCAGTTGAAAATATTTGAATGTAGATTTTTTTAAGAAATAAAAGCATTCGTTTTGGCTCAACATATATGTATGTAATAATTGTGGATATGGAACGATGTATAAGTACTTTGTCACCTGAAATTACATATGTAAACTAGTTGGTCATCGTGGTTTAGATATCGGTTACCCCGTGTCTTAATTAGTTAAATGAAAGACATTTTTATTTCAGAAAGGAGTTGGATTCTTACAAGTTCTACAACCGAGACACTGAGACGTGTGAGTCGTGTCTCTGTTCAGCTGTTTGGAAACCCGTCTGTGCCACTGACAACACCAAGTTCGCCAATCTCTGTGACCTGAACTGCAGCGGGTAATTAGTTTTGATCATTATTCAAACATACGTGTACTGTTGTCAAACTTAGTGTATGTTACAGGTTACAATCACATGTCCATATTTTTATGGTTTTCAAATAAGATTCAATTTTCACACGGATTGCTTTTCTTATCAGCCTATCGCGTGTTTCAATGTGTTAAAAATACTTGACAAAATTGTACTAAATCTTCAAAATTGTAAAGAAAAACTCATTTTCAGCACGAAAGAGTTGGCTACTGACAGGTTCTACAACCCATTGGCCGGGAAGTGTGAGGCGTGTGTCTGTACAGCTGACTCGAGGCCCGTGTGTGCAACTGACAACACCATGTTCCCCAATCTCTGCTCCTTGAACTGCAGCGGGTAATAACTTTTGATCATTTATTAAACGTACAGGTACAACCTCAAACTAAGGCATGCTACAGGTCACAAGTACAGACTGCCTTTTCGAATTGTATTTCAGTTAAGTGAACTCATGAAAACAAAATAGTGTAACTTTTTCTTCCCTATCTAGCTTCCCAATCTAGCTTAATTTGAGCGATAATTACATTTATTACTCAACCGTGGTGAGATCACTCATTAGATAACAATGAATTGGTTACACACATGTGTGAAACCACCGCGTGCTGCCGTAACGTCATAATCTGTGCGTGACGTCATAGTCGTTTTTGGTTGATGTCACAATGTTAGCCGCGCGACTGCAATAGCAGGGGACCTTTTTGCAAGTGAGCGTCAATAAATGCTATTTTCTTGCAATTCAGCGCTATTTACATCATTGAGTAATACATAAAATACTAAACTCGGTCCCGTTTGATAACATGTTTATGAAACTCGTGAATGGCATCGGTATTAGACTCGCTTTCGCTCGTTAAAATACCAAACCATTCACTCGTTTCATAAACATGTTATCAAACGGGACGTCGTTTAGTATTCTATATATATTTCATCGTGACCCTTGTTTATTCGAATTGCCATACATACACTTTATACATATGATGACAGGAAGTTAAATTTACCAAACTGAAGATTCCACATACATGCAGGAACTCGTGCACAGATACGCAATATTGTGTTCATCACTGAGTGGTTATATTGTTGAATTTACAATTTATATGACATGATTAAACATTAGGATTTTACTTAGGAACTCGTGTGATTTTCACGATCAAAACATATATAGTTGATGAGTTGCATGGCTATGGTTCTCACTACTGACTTGACAAATTTCACGACAACGCCATGGAACATCATGTCTCAAGCTTTCGGTTTCTCGTGATAATTTATTCTCAATTTGATTTTAATAAAAATCAAACTATTTAGGAAACTGAATAGTTTACCAAGTATTTTGTTAAGACGTCCAGAGTATGTTAAAATTGTCTTAAAAACACAAATTAACAAAACAATGTATTCTGCATGAACATGGGATTCTTACTATAATAGTGATGTTTTATAGTCAGTCAAATGTTTCTTCATCAATCAAAAATGTCTTTGGATGTCAATTAATTTCACTTTGAATATGAATTTCGTACACTATGTGTATTATGAAGACTTTGAACTATGTGTGTATGATTTTACAGAAATAGTATGTTAGTAAATAAATTCCCTTTTATCTATTTTAGCGCCAAGATGCTTGACGAGAGCAAACTGTACAATGAAGAAACAGAACAGTGTGAGGACGCTTAATGAGGAGCAACATTATCCTACTTAAGGAGGTTCCTTACAATTGTTTCTGAACATCCTAAGTTGTCAGATTCAGTTAGGCAGTGTGGCCACACAGCCCTGTAGCCTTCATGTACACTTTCAGTAACAGTGTGCGTCAAGCAAATTAGAAACTTTAATAACTGTCTAGAATTATGATAATAAAATCATTGTATCATATTGTGAAATATAGTATTTGTTTTATGATAAAGATATGTATTTTGTATTTTGTTATTTTGATCTATAATCTATTTTAAGGGGAAACGGTCGTAGAAATGGAATAAGAGTTGTATTTTTGTCAAATTGATTTTTTCTCCAGAAAATCTTGAGATTAATTGATATTAATATTTAACAGAGAACAATACAAATTTGAAAAATTTCAAATAAGTTTAAAAGCTTCAAAATAACATAATAACAATAATTTTGTTCTTGCATAAAGCTGTATCTATAAACCTTTTATTAAACAAACGCCATAGTGAGTGAGTGAGTGAGTTATTGTTTAACGCCGCTTCGGCAGTATTGCAGCCATTAGCGGCGAGATATTTAATTTATTTGCCTAATTTAAAAAAGAAAATGAAAATTGCAATTGAGAAACAGAACACGGCACGAAGGCCGTAAAAACATCAGCGTATTATCACAAGTTGATTAAAAGCTGATAATGAAAAGTTAAAATTTGTCAATAAGGTGTATAGCCTTTAAAAAATCTAAAACACGGTGCTCACCGAAATGAGTAAAAACTTGATTGATTGAAATAGAAGGATAAAAAGTTTCCCTGATATGTGCAGTATCCCAACACTCACATAGAATGTGTTTGATTGTGAGAGGACACTGACAGGGTATACATACCGGGGGATCTTCCCCCTTTAAAAGATATGAGTGAGTAAGATGAGAGTGTCCAATACGACATCGTCGTAGGACACAAGCTTCCTGCCGGGTAAAAGATGATAGAGATTTGTATCCTAAATGAGGTTGAATAGTGTGAAGTTTGTTATGATGTTGTTGGTCCCATTGGGACTTCCAACGTTGTTTAATGTAAGATTTAATGGCTGGTTTAGAATCCGTATATGTAACTTTAGTGGGAGAAATATGTTTGAGGTTTAATGCTGATTTAGCTACCGAGTCAGCTTTGTTATTACCTCTTATACCCATATGGCTTGGAAGCCAGCAGAAGACGATGTCGCATTGGAGACAAGAATTATGAAGTAATAAAATATCCCTGATAATTGGATGATCACTCTTACAGTTTTTAATTGCTTGTAGGCAAGAAAGTGAATCGGAAAAAATAATGTAATTATTAGGGGTTGAGTTTTTAATGTGATGGACGGCTTTAAGGATGGCCTTAGCTTCTGCAGTAAAGATGCTGCTGCCATCATGCAGCCTTGAAGCATATGTTGTTGAAGGAGTCACAGTTGCTGCTGCAACTGTGGGTCCATCTTTAGAACCGTCAGTGTAAATTGGTTTATAGTCTGCGAAAAAATCACGTAGTTCAAAAAATGCCTGTTGAAATATTAATTGGTCTGTATTTGATTTTTTATGAGTAGATAGAGAGAGGTTTACACGGGGCCTGACCAGCTGCCATGGCGGAGCGGCAAGCAGACCGTGCTCTGCTATTGTTGTTAGGTCGATATCAGAATCTTCAACATGTTGTTGAAGTCTGATACCGAGTGGTGGAATTGCTTTAGGTTTTAAGTTATACAACTGCTGGTATTCAGGATTGAATACGCAGTTGTATGCAGGATTACAAGGGTTGGCTTTAAGTTTGGTGATATATTGTAGTGCTAGCTTGATGCGCCGATCTTCAAGAGATGGCTCATCAGCTTCAACGTAAAGGCTTTCAACAGGTGAAGTTCTGAAGGCCCCAAGACAAAGCCTGAGACCCTGATGGTGGATAGTATCTAACATTTTGATGTAAGAGGGGCGGGCGGAACCATAAATTATGGATCCATAATCCAATTTGGAACGGATGATTGATCGATAGAGATGAAGAAGAGTTTCTTCATCTCCACCCCATTTATTATTTGAAACGACCTTTAAAAGGTCTAATGCCTTTAAGCACTTAGCTTTAAGGCTTTTAATATGTGGGATAAATGATAATTTACTATCAAATGTGAGACCAAGAAACTTGGCCTCAGGAACGACTTTGATTGGAGTTTTATCCAGAAAAAGTTCTGGATCTTGGTGCATTTTGCGCATATTGCAAAAATGCACACAAGATGTTTTAGCTTTGGAAAATTTGAAGCCGTTTTCCAACGACCATTGATGGATTTTATTGAGGCAGAGTTGCAATTGGCGCTCGATTGATGGCATATTTTTGCCTCTGCAGGAAACTCCAAAATCGTCCACAAAAAGTGAACCATCTGTATGGTCATTTAAGACTTTAGCCAAGCTGTTGATTTTAATGCTAAATAATGTGACAGATAAAATGCTACCTTGTGGGACACCCATTTCTTGATCAAAGAAATCAGAAAGGGTGGAGCCCACGCGCACTTTAAATTGGCGATCATGTAAAAAATTGGAAATAAAATGAGGCATACGACCTCGCAAGGCAAATTCAAATAAATCTTTTAGGATGCCATGCTTCCATGTAGTGTCGTAAGCTTTTTCTAAGTCGAAAAAGATAGACACAGCATGTTGTTTGTTAATAAATGCATCACGAATAAATGATTCTAAAGGAACAAGATGATCAGTGGTACTACGTTGTTTGCGGAAACCACATTGAATATCAGTTAGTAATTTATTAGTTTCCAAGTACCAAACTAGACGATCATTGATCATCCGTTCCATAGTTTTACATACGCAACTTGTTAAGGCTATAGGACGGTAGTTGGAAGGGTCTGTATGATCCTTCCCAGGTTTTGGGATTGGCACAATAGTAGCATTGTGCCAACAAGATGGAAATTCACCTGTTTCCCATATATGATTAAATACCTGAAGTAGAACCTCAAGGCAAGGTTCCGGTAAATGTTTTAGAAGCTGATAATGGATTTCATCAAGGCCGGTTGCTGTATCTTGAGCTTTAGAAAGTGCAGTTTTGAGCTCTGACAAGGAGAACGAAGTGTTCATTATAATCTTCTCCATTGTCAGATTTGAAATTAAGTGGTCGTTTTTCCTGTACCTTTTGGTACTTTTGGGAAGCAGGGACATAATTTGCAGATGAAGAATTTTTAGAGATTGTTTCAGCCAACTTATTGGCAATGTCAGATTTTGATGTGAGAAGGTCATCATTGACCTTAAGATGTTTTATTGTAGATTTAGAACCTTTGCCTTTAATTCTACTAATCATATTCCAGACTTTGCTGATAGGTGTTCTGGAATTGATCCTAGAGACATAGCCTCTCCAAGATTCGCGTTTTTGTTGGTTGACTGTGCGTCGAGCTTCAGCTCGTGCTTTGCGACAGTTATCTAAATTAATTCTTGTAGGTCGTTTACTGAGCTTGCGTTCAGCTTTTTTACGTGCCTTAATGGCAGTATCGCAGGTTTCATTAAACCATGGCTTGTGAATGCGTGGATTTGCCGAGGTTTAAGGGATAGTTTCAGTTGCTATTTCAATGAGACCTTTAGAAAAGGCCTCAAACGGATCAGTTGCATTGATTATTTCATCATATATAATATGTTCACGGCAGAGGGTAGAAAATGTACCCCAATCAGCCTTGGAAAATTTCCAACGAGGATTGTGCTCCTCGGGAATAGGTGATGAGGGTTCTAATACAATGGGGAAGTGGTCACTTCCACATGTATCCTCATGGACTGACCATGAAAAGTCATGTAATAGGGATGCATCAGTTACTGATAAATCTATAGCTGTATAAGATCCTGTAGCAGGATGTAGATATGTGTTTGTGCCATCATTAAATAGACACAAGTCATTTTCATTGAGCAAACTTTCGAGTCTTTTACCCCTAGTATCTAGAGTATTACTACCCCAGAGGGGATTGTGACCGTTGAAGTCACCCATGATAATAAAAGGTTTAGATAATTGGGTAACAAGTTGATCAAGATCTTTTATATTTAGATCTTGAGATGGTGGAATATATAAACAAACGCCATAATTATGGAATATGATTATTGATTTATCATGATGATAGTGTGAAATGATTATGAAAAATGTATTTGTTTGCGCACCCCAACCTACATTGGGAACTTATATCTAAAAACACCCAGCATTGTGACCCCTATTTTTTAAAACAGAAATTAATGAATTTAGCATACATGTATGTTTTTCATGTAAATAGTTAAATATGAGCAATTTTGAGATATATGTAAGGAACCTCCTTTACATGTACATAAATATCGTTAACATCAACTATTTTATGATTAAAAATGATGTATCACACTTATCTTGTATCATCTTGTTTAAGCATATCACTGTACATGGAGAAGGCCTTGTGTTTTTACCTATTGAATTAACAAAAACGTCACATATTATAAGTTACCATGTAACTTCATTCTTGTTTAATATAAAACTCGGACACATGGTACATTTCCAATTCAAAGCCGTGGACACATGATACATCTCTATATCAAACCCGACGACACATGATAAATAACCTTCTCAAACCCGTGTATATATGATACATCGCCATATAAAACCCATGGAAACATGATAAATCTCCATATCAAACCCGTGGACACATGATAAGAAATACCTTTTGTATTTGGGAATTTCCAAATTTACTGTTTCTACCGCCGTATACAGCTACAGCCCGAAAGTATGTAACCTACTCGTGTGTCTTAGTGCAAATATCACGTACATTGACTTTCATTGTAACTTCAATATAATAACATCAAATACAACGACAGTCATCCAAAACTGTTATGGTTTACTATCATGTATACAGTTATATTATGTTATACGATTCAAGACGAAAATTTACGAATAACACAAATGTATCACAAGATTTCAAGGATTTGATTGTTTTGTCACGTGACTTCATGCCTTGGACACGTTCTAACGTCGAAAGTTGTATACCGAAAATGCCTTTTATGAATACCAAATATCCAAGAACTCGTTCATATCACAAACAATTTATACCAGCCTATCTGAAACTTTGTACTCATTACCGAGGTCGGATCAGTACTATCTGATTCGACATACCAGGCACTGTAAAGCGGCCTTAGAATCTCTGTCATGGCCGCAACATTAGAATCTATGTTATGGCCGCAACATTAGAATTATGTTATGGCCGCAGCACTAGAAATATCTGCCATGGCAACGGCATTAAATCCTATGTATGAACCTCCTTTGATGGAAGGAGCGAGTACATGCAAAAGACATACACATTGAAATGGCATCACAGAGTGTGCAGGCATATAATCTGTATATAAACATGGACTTAGATTGTCATAATAAAAACATTAACGAGAGAGTACGACTAGGCGATATCTTGTAAGAAAGAACAAACGAGTGGGATACATGTACTCTCGTTTGCACATTTGTAAGAACATCATACTTGTGCATTTGGATCGTTTGTATTGGACGAGAAAATGTCATGGAAGCGGAGGAACAACGAGCTCGAAGATCAGTTTTGAGTTCAATGTAAAATATCGAAATGCACAGGTATGATGTTCTATATGCATTATATACTCTCTGTTTGGGTAAATTAGCTTACCCATAAGGTTAAGGGCGACTTACCTCTTGCTGTACGTTAT
The DNA here is from genome assembly GCA_936450465.1 of Gibbula magus. Taxonomy (NCBI): domain Eukaryota; kingdom Metazoa; phylum Mollusca; class Gastropoda; order Trochida; family Trochidae; genus Gibbula; species Gibbula magus. The sequence continues at coordinate 36,775,811 of OW388293.1, forward strand.
AGTACGTTTTCGAGTAAACGTCATTATTTATCCTCACCGTTGATAACTCAACGGTATGTTTTTACCCGGTAACAGAGCACGTGTCGGCCTAATGATGCCCTCATTGTTGTGACCGTCTCATTCCGTGATAATATATAAATCAGGTAGGTGTTGTTTCTTCCTGGTAACTTGGTTGAGAGAGCTACCCCACAGATAACTTATATTCTGTAGAAACACAAGTTGTCTTAAAGGCGCTGTAGCACGTTTTTTCGCTCAAATAAGTTGATGAAATGTATTTGAAAAATAATTTCACCAATAGTAAAACATCCTTTTCCCCTCGGAAAATAAAGTTTAAAACGAGTGTACATGTTTTGGTTAAGCCATGGGAATCGTTTTTGTAATACAAAATGATAAATTGTGTTCACAATAAAATGGCCGCCATGCAATTTTTGCTTTAAACGCAACATAGTTTTTACCACTACAGATAATTTGTTTGTGTAATAAGATGTTTTACCCTCTAAAGTTAATTAAAATGACATAAACTATCATTATAAATGGGAAATTTGAAAAAATAAATTTTGCAAAAAACGTGCTACAGCGCCTTTAAAATTAAAAAATGCTTCTATTATGTTATATTCTTATCCAAGCAGGCACAGATATGCCGGGTATTAAAGTTTCCATAATGATCATGGGAATTACAGTTTTTCTAAATATAACTTGCGTTTTGATTGGTTGACGGAACTACTTTGCGCTCATTCATGAATTGTTTAGCTATCCCGTTTAAGCTAAATCACATAATTGAACAATTTCGAGTATACCTAATTAAAGTCACACGTCAGTAAAACATATTAAATATAAATTAATGTTCAACCCAAGTTTCCGAGACCGTAGTTACAGTACTAAACTTGCAAGGCGAAGCAGCATGCAAGAGTCGCCGGCTGCACTGCCGTGACGTCATTGCTGTATGACGTCATTAACCATGACGTCATTTGGTGAGGTAATTTCACTCCTATCTTACATTCAAACAGTGTGATTGTTAGTTCACGTTTTTACTAATTTTCTCTCATTCTGCAACATAGTTTACAATATAAACGAGTTGTTTACTACGTCAGTAAACCGTTTTGGCAGTAAAAGTCAACAGTTACTTTAGAATAGTTCTAAAAAAAACATAGCAAGTTGCAAACTATTTAGATATGCGCATCTTGAAGGTGTGAACGAGTTTATTATGAATGACGCATGACTACAATTTGTATTTTACAGTCTAATCAAAGATCGTGAATTGGGGTCTTGTTTTTCGATTTTTACGCATTAACATGATCTTGGGTAAGAAAAAGAATAACCTATATCCTATATCCTTATATTGTTGATGTCTGCAATCTGCAGATTGTTTAAACAATCTAGGAATGGTGAAACATTCCTAGAGTGTTGGAAAAATCGGCAGATTGTGATTACTCGGAACACATGTACCTCGATTTTCTCTCAGCCTTTGTCCCTGACAAAACTTTTTCCCAAACACCTGTACTCTGTATTATTCTGGGTCAGAAAAACTTGTTATTCTCTAGTATTCATCAATCTTAATACAAAAAAATGTTATGTTTTAAACGGATAGTTGCATTTTATTTCGCCGGAAACGTAGCTTTAATAACCCCAAAAGAGTAAGAATTTTACTTTGAATTGAAATTGTGTCTGCATTTTCAATTTCAGGAAAGCGACAATAGTATGATAACCACGAATTGCGGCAAGTTGAACAGATACATAATGCATTCAATATCAATTGATAAACCCAGCGAAATTGTTTTAGAAAAAGGTTTGAAGAGAACCATTTTTACACGAGTAAATTTACGAGCTCTACCTCGTAAAACTAATGACTAAACGTGGCATATATTCTCGTTTTTCAGCGAGATCAACCAACAAGGCTTACAACTATGACACTGGGAAGTATAACAACCTTTATACAATGAAGACTGGACCTTGTTCGTGCATCTGACAACACCATGTTCCCCAATCTCTGTTCCTACAGAGCAGTTTTATTAAGAGACAATAGATGCATAAACACAATTCCAAACTTACATCGACAGGAATGTTTTAAATATACACTAAGTCTTCAGTTAGTCCAATTGCTATTCGTTGACAAGTCGACTGACATGTAAACATTTACAGGACTCAATCCACCGATGAAGTAACAGCAACAAGACCATTTATACTCATCGAACAACAATTTTAAAGAGAATTTTACTAAAATTATAGAACAAATTATCACATTATAAATAACGAAATCTCAAATAATAGTTTCAAACAATTAAACGTGTCAGTCAAAACATTTCAATGATATGAATCAATTATAACTTTTGAACAGTCAAAAACTTGATTTATGATTAATGATTTATATAATTATTATAAAGAATATTTAAAATTGATGTAATTCACACCAATTCATTTGAGTGTGGTTAAATCGTCCACCAGGTACATCATACACACATACATAAAGTGACATGACGTGGCAGTTTCTCAGATGATTAGAGTAGTCCCGGTGTCAGACAGTTGGATTTCCCCCCGAGGTAAATTTCCCCCCGGAAAACGTGCTATATAGCCAAATTTCCCCCGGACAACTGGCTGTACAGCAGAATTTCCCCCGGAAAACTGGCTATATAGTAATGCTTCCCCCGGAAAACTGGCTATATAGCCATGCTTCCCCCGGAAAACACACTATATAGTAATATTTCCCACCGGGAAAATCCACTATATAGCCAATTTTCCGCTTTATAGTCAGATTTCCCCCTGTAAATTGAAGACTTTAGGATTATAATAGCAAAAGTCAACCACCGTCCTTGCACATTTTGTAATGCGGTGGCGTAGTGGTTAGCGTGCTGGCCTGTCACGCCGACGACCCGGGTTCGAATCCCGGTGGAGACACAAAACATGTGTGATCTTGGTCGAATACTGCGTTGTGTCCTTTGGCAAGGCACTTCATTCACATTGCACTCAGCTCACCCAGCTGACAATTGGGTACCTGAACAAGGGAGGTACGGACATATATGGTCGCGCGAAGCGCTTAGTAGACGCATCGAAGCTTACCATAAAATCAGATTACAGGTGTTAATGTGGTTACTTGTGCGAGAAAGAGTTTCGTTTGAGTGTCATTTATATGATGAACACAGAAAGAAAATCTTCAACCTTTTGAAATGCATATGCCACTAAATTAGATTACGTGCAACTAATAGCAAAAAGCCAGGAAATAGTTGTGTAAAATCAGTCAATATATTAAGCAGTTGAGCAATGTATGTTTAACAGCGTTTTATCTTACTTATTTGCTCTGTAAATATATTATACCATTTTTGTATTATATTGATAATATTACTTGAAATCCATGTAACATGTATATTGTTTTAACCCTTCCATTCTGTACGTGTACGTGGTAAAAGGTTATCCTAATTAGGTAACTTGTTCCATAACCCACTCTTAATCGAATAAAACATGTTTAAATATTTTTTAAATAAGTTATAACCTTTGCGTTATGCACAAATATCTTTAAAAGTACCTTAGGACATATACATATTTTTAGTGTGTATTCTTAAATTAGTTATAATGACGCTGTCGGAATTCGAACCTGTGATCATTTTATCTTCAGTCGATGAATGAGTGAAATCTTCAATATCAACAAGACGATAGACTCTCTAAACTATCACGTTATGGTTAATTTCTTCATTGTTAACATACAGGAGCTTTCATGAGATAAGATTGATTCATTTGTACTTCCAACTGGGATGGTATAAAGCTTATTTATGTCCTAAATCTGCTATATAGCCATGTTTCCCCCCTTCTGTAGAGGGGGGAAAACGGACTCTAAAGCGGAAAACGGACTATATAGCCATATTTCTCCGGGGGAAATTTAGCTATATAGCCAATTTTCCGGGGGGAAATTTGTCTAGGGGGGAAATCCTACTGTCTGACACCGGCACTAAATGAACATTTCCGTTAAACAACCAATCAATGTTAAACACAGTTGTAACTCCTTTGGGACAAACAGGAAAAATACTACCTGTGTCCATCTTTCTAATGTGAAATTCAATATTTCACTCAAATAAAAGATTAACATTCACACCAGCGAGCATCAAATTCCAAACAAAATAATTGTAACATTGAAAGAGAACCCTTTCAATTGAGGAAGGTAAACGTAGGTATCGCTTGTTTAAAAGCGTCTCCTATGATACACAATGTTATGGACCGTCATGTAGGGATAAAACAGGTTGACAGCGTTGACTTGTAGTGAACACTGGATGGTTGTGATCAATACATTTAGATAGACAGACTTATATTATGTTATTACAGTCGATCTAATAGTGTCCCAATGAACTCTGACATTTCGCCGCTCAGCCAATCATTAACAATGCCTTATCTCGCTTGAGCTAATTTATAAGTACGAACACGGTAAGGTCCTCGAATGGTGCACAGAGTATGGCTTCATTCGAAGTGGATCATGCGACCAAAACCACCATATCACGCATCGAATAGATAACATTAAACACATCCCAAACTATTGAATACTGTGAACAGACTCAGTAAGAACGCATCCATGTTTTGAATTCAATTTAAGAAAACTTGATATTCATTTAACATATGTTCGTAATTTCCTTCCGCTTACTATGTCAACGACTTCAACCACTGGAAATAGTTAGGCCTATAATAATAATAATAATAAATTTATATAGTGCCTAATTATCCAATCAGTGATTGCTCAATGGCGCTTGAAAAAAAATTAAGTTTATGAGAAAGATTGTCTGAACATACATGTAAATGTTTTGAGGGCTGTTTTGAAAGTGTCGTTTGTGCTGATTTCTCTGAGGTATAGAGGCATATTGTTCCAGAGCACAGGAGCTGCAGATGCAAATGCACGGTCTCCCATGGTTGATCTTGTAGATAGCTGGGAAAGGAACATGACACAAGATGAACGAAGAGAACGAGTGGGTACATGGCCATTGAAGAGATCTTTCAAGTACTCAGGAAATTCACTATCGTGTATACAGTTGTGAGTCAGGAGAAGAAGTTTGTATTGAATCCTGCTCGAAACAGTCAGCCAGTGTAGGTTTCTGAGTGTGGGGGTGATTGATTTATAGCGAGGCACATGGTCGACAATTCGAGCTGCAGAATTTTGAATTCTTTGAAGTTTGTTGGGGAGATGGGCTGGCATCTTGTAGTTAGAGAGTTGCAGTAATCTAGTTTGGACAGAATAAGGCTTGACATGAGAAGTTGTGTTGTGCTTTTGTCAAGGATATCTGGATATTGTAGATGTCGTAGAAGGAAGCTTTGCTGAGTGCTTTGATCTGTTGTTCAGGGGACATGGAAGATTGGGAAATCTCTCCAAGATTTCTAGCTGTGTTTGATGGTTTGATGGTGTTCTGTCCAATGCTGATGGTCAAACTCTCCGACTACTTTGAGAGTTGTTGTTGTTCGTCAAGATCTCGGTCTTACCGCTATTCAACTTAAGGTAATTCACTGTCATCCACTGTCGGAGAACTAATTGATGACAGTTCATAAGTAGGTTATCTATTCGCAAAACCCATGTCCACAAATCACTCGAATAACCGGACAATAGTATCAATGGATATCTTTAAATTTCCCATTTCTCAACGTTTTACTAAACATTAGGTCATACCAGTTCTAGTAAAAACCTACTCTACGCGAACTGAAAGATACATTCTGGAACAAATTCATACGATATCTACACAGTATTCGATTAAAATGAATTGCTAGTTAAAAGACTTACGATAAAACCGGACAACAGTATCAACAATGTCCGTTTAATGGAGGCATTACTTGAAACGTTAAATTTCCTTTTTCTCCAAAGACATACATTTTGCATAAAATATTAAGTCATACCAGTTCGAGTTAAAAACTATTCTATGCGATCTGAGAGAACACATTCATACAATATTTTTTTACAAACGTTGCTTTAGATGATTTCAAGGGAAATGACTCGTTGTGCCACTACTTTAATTCAGCGTCGAGGGTTAAGTGAGGTCTTACTCCTTTGTTGTTTTGGTCTATTTGATACGCGGAACATGATTGGTCGATATGATCTGTACCCTTTTTTTGCACACGAAAGGTTAACATGACGACCTCGCATATGAGTCACTGTCAGATCGACGGTAAAACATCATATGAAAGTGTCGATCTAAATGACTGTATGTAGATTGGGTTGTGACTGTATTAATCGTCTAAACAAAATGACCATCTACTATGATCGCAATGAGCTCGTGGTATTAACGAAGATTGATCCAGCCACAGCTATCTGATGTTTACATACATCACGTACACAATTTACATTTGTATGATATTTTTTTCGACCATTATCGCTTACACTGAACTAAGGACCAAATCTCCAGTTTAAAAGTTAGTAAATAAAATGATAAAGACGAATATTATTATTAAGGCTGTGAGGATATTATAGAATATGTTAAGTAATAAACATTGCGACAACGGCCTTCTTGGTAAGCAGAATAACAATAATGTGTGGAGTTTATTATTTTGATTTTAAAACATACAACAGATATGCTCAAACGGACATATTTAGCTAAAATCAATCGATGTTAAATATCGGCAAAGAAAGCCTTTTCATACGCAGTCGAATATGTGATAAAAAAAACCACTCACTCTCAAGCTGGTTAAATTACATAAATTACACCAAGAATGTACATGGTCAGGGAAGTTGAATCGTAAAGGTCCCACTTGCATCTTTATAAAGGGCACGATTTTAGTCATAACTCAAAAAAATCGCTGCTACTTCAACAAATTATTGTGTGCGTGCGCGGATATGCATTTTAGTGCAACCTACACAGCAAGCAAACCATGGGTAGGGAATTGAAATGAAATGAGGGAATTCACAAAAACCTTAACGTACAAAATGGAGTGAGATACACGTATACATGGATATAATCTAATTATATGATTGATGCACACCTGTGGTACCTGACAATGCTACTAAATCTAAATGATGAGAGACAGGCAGGTGTCACGATGAGGAGGAGTATGCTGATATCAGGCAGCAGTTGACGGCATCACGTCATTTAGCCATCAAATTCTCAGATAAGAAATCTTATTAAGTTCCAATGAGGTTCAGGTGAGTACAACATTACCTGCACTTTGACAGCGTTGACGAGGTGATGATATTGATACAATCTGACGTGGTATTGTCACCTCGGTGTATATAAGGTAAGGTTCGTCTACCAATGCAGTACACGTGTCATCATCACTAGGTCAATAAGCAGTACCGTTGAATCCAAAATGAAGATTGTCATATTCGTCGTCGCTTTTGTAGCTTGCGCTATTTCAGGTACGTTATACATAACTTTTAAATAATAATCGAATTATCGAAAAGAATTAGTTTTTTGCTGCATCATCTTCCTTTATGAACGTATCCTTGGTACATAAGTAATTCTTTTTTCGCTGAACAAGTTTGGTATATATGTTATTATTGATACAAACGTGTTCTAAAAGATTTTGTGTAACTATTCGTCAATATGTTCATTAGTAAACCGATGCAATTATAAAGGGAATGCTAGGTGGATCTATACTTCGTTGCGAAAACTTTTTGTGAGTTTAGGTAAATGGGAAGTTGAACATACTTTTGGACCAATAGCACAACTAATTCTGCCTTCTTTTTTTCATTCTTTAAGTTAAAAGCATAGTGGTTTTACAACTGTTGCTATATTATTTATTTAGTTCTCCAGGCCTTAAAGACACGATGGGCTTATGACATGGCGTCCGTTCCTCCCCAAAACGTAAAGCTCCAGAATGTTTTGTTATGACTCGTCAGATATTGTGGATTATAAATTGTATATTTGGTGATCCCGTTGCCCCCTAAAAGTGCGTCAGATACATTATCGTAAAATTTCATATGTATTTTCATCTTCTTCTCAAAAAGCAAATGCCTAGAAATGTTGTATACACAATATTCAGCCAATAGATAAGATAAATGGTATATGTGCTTCAATGGTCGCGCCCTAAACACCTATTTTGCCGTCTTCGTCTTAAAAAAAATTGATGAGTTACAGAGCCCATGCCTAGACTTTTACGATCAAATTTGATATGGTATGGTTAAATCATTAATCGCATATCACAACATTTCCAACTATTGCTTTTGAATGATGCATCGGAAAATAAAATATCGTGGGAATGCAAAAGTCTAATTTGTTTCTTCAAAATATAATATTGTCCAAACATATGTAGCGAATCGAATCTCTGAAAGGCAACTATCAAACTGTACATTAATGTTCCCTCGTTTAAAACACTTTCAGGATGATATTGCTAACAGTTTTGTTATTCATGTACTGCAGTGAATTATAAGTAATGATACCTAGTAAACGGGGACGTCTTAAACATTGAAACAAACTTCCCTCGAATCAAAATTTAAGATTTTTACCATCTGAAGATGGTTAACGTGAGCCATAAATGTAATCGCACTCATTTGCGCCAATCACTGAAAACGTTGTCGCTCTTTGTTTTATTTTGTTTTAACCCAGAAGCAAGTTTTTGTGGTGGCACTGATACAAACAAGTTAAGTCCGCATTCGGTTAGAATATTGTAGTAACTAGTCTAAAAGTAGCTAAAGGCATGAGTTTGTGGGTAATTTAGGAGCCTTGTTTTGATGAAAAGAATTACACATAATAATTCCGTATTGGGCATGTGCCTTGCATGTGGATGTGTCCGTACCCTTATTATTATTATTAATAATAATAATTCATTGTTGAATGTTTACAAAACCCTGAGTCAATAACATTTTTGTTTTCGTCTTCAGGAATGGAGGTTGAAGAAGAAACACCATGTGCCTGTACCAAAGACTTCAGACCGGTTTGTTCTACTGACAACGAAATGTTCCCAAATCTCTGCACTCTTTTGTGCGACGGGTAAGCCTTTCTCAATAGGTTTATAACTGAAACCTGTCAAACCCCTTCTATAACCGTACACATGTTTTTCCCTTTATCTATGTGAGTGTTTAGTTTTACTTATCATATTTTCATTATGAGAGTAAGACAATGTTTCCGTAACATTGCGTAGCCTTCCTTGTTACACGTTTCTGTGTGAGCTGTGCTCCACTTACTGTTAGCACGTGTATTGATGTTTTGTTTACTTGGACGATGTACATCTGTGTCCTCAAATGTTGTGTTTCTTTGAGTTGTATACACGTAGATGTAGTCCATGCAGGAACATATCTTTCTGTATCCATTAGTTGATTAGTTGTTACCAACATTATCTGAGTGCACATGTGCCCAGACGTTGTTTATGATACCGGTTACAACCGATAACAATACCTATATGGATGGATCTAAATAGATCTCGATATAAATTATGTAAATATGTTACTTCGACAGGTCACTCAAGTTTTAAGGCATGAGATGTTATAGATTTGGAGAACAATACTGATGTAAATTTTTAAACATCAGAAAGGTTCTGAATGTGGGGTCAATGTGAACATTATAATCTTCTATGGGTCGAAACCATGTACTCAAGTCGCCTATAGTTTTACATTAACTTATTATAAATGTGTGTGGCAAGGTAAATAAAAAAAAAAAGAAGTTACTACTTTTTCACCCTAATACGGAATATTTAATGTTCCCAGTGACAATACTAGACTGTCATAGTAGCAAAAACATTACCTTGGGTTTTAATGATAGAAAAATATGAAATGGTACTACTCGGCATTTTGTATTCCCAATGTTCAAAGAATATTATCTGCAGAAGCTACTGGTACGCGTTATAATACTCATATGTTACCTATTATATCAAATCTGAAATGTATATTGTCAGGATATCATGGTCATGTTTTTTTTAAATGACCTGTTAGTCTGGGAGAAAGGATTTACAGATTATATGACACCAGTCAGTAAGGCACAATATAACTATAAATAGCAAATATAATGTTAATAGAAATTGTCAAAGGAGTGATATTTTGTATGTTAGTGATTTCTTGAAAAAAATGGTGAAACATTTACCTAAAATTTACCTACATTAAATTTGTTTGTAATATATGTTCATCTTGACCTTTTCATAGAAACATATCAATAATACATGTAGTAAATATAGGGGATATACGAATTATATTAATTTTATTGATTGCAAGATGAATACAGCACGCTCTTAATCTTTCCACTCTGGCTTGAAATGTTAGCACTTTTTAACTATGGAACTACACGTTTTTAAATGTTTCAGCACAAGGATAATATTTATGATAGCTGGGAATCATAATTTCATGTTTTAAACAATCATAATATACATCCATTTATGAGCTTGTTCTCTGTTAAATCTCATTATCGTACTATTTTTTCTGGGTTTAAAAATATATATATTATCCAAATACTTTGCAGATAAATTATGGATCATGCATATTTCCAAATTGTGTGTAAACTATCGATTGCCCATACGGGACATGAAAATAAACAGTCCAAAAAAGCATACATGAATGACCTATATTTGTTTCACATGTTTCATTTCCAGAGACAAACAGCTTGACTTGCACCGGTTTTACAACAGACAAAGTGGAACATGTGAACAACTCTGTTTCTGCACTTTGCTTTGGAGCCCAGTCTGTACCAGCGACAACGTGATGTACCCTAACAGATGTGTCCTTGAATGCAACGGGTAAATATTGAAATGACAAACACTATATGGATATTCAACTTTAATATCAAACTTTAACGCAAAAGCTATGTTTCGTTACAGAACCTCATGCCTTTTTCAACCCTTGAAGATATTGCTTTCAATAATCAATTACGATAAAAAGTCGAATGACACTTTCTTTAAATAAAGGGCTAATGAGTAAAACGATAAATACACATATTAAAAATGAAATGAAAATAAGTGCAATATTTAAAAAAAATTATGTCAGAGTGAAGGCGACATTTCTTAAAATAATACCCATTAAACATGACAGCAGTCATTGATACAAACAGTCATCAGTTACCATGAGAATACCAAGTGGTAAACAGTTGAGACGCTATTAAATTGAATTGAATAAAGAAATAGTTTTACCGCAATTTGTTAAAGCACACGAACTGTGTTAGATGTACAAATGCAATTCACACATTTTCATCAGCATTAGCCAAGGTACTTCATCTACATGTACCGTATTGAAACAAAACTTTACTAAAGTCACTTCAATCCGTGTAAATGATATTTCTTTGTGTTTTAAAAACGTCATGCGATACACTAATTGAGGACACTTACGTTTATTTGACAATTTATTATTCCTTTAAACGAAAACATGTTTAAAATCCTAAGGGACATTTTAAAACTAATAACATTTAATAGACTCAGTACATTTTAATCCTTTATTTCAGAGACAGGACCGTTGACGAGACTAAAAGATATGACCAAGATTCAGATGCATGCGTTGAAGTTTCCGCAGAAGAAACCCCCTCAGAAGAAACCCCCGCAGAAGAAACCCCAGCAGAAGAAACCCCAGCAGAAGCTGCTCCAGTCGAGGAAATCCCAGCAGATGAAACTCCAGCAGAAGAAGTCGTTGCCTAATTTTAATTACAGTAATATATGTCTTACCAATAGTAGATGTAAGGATACAAATTTAATCATTTCTCAATTACGTTTGTAATAAGTTGAATTGGAGAGCAAATAAAGCCCATAAGGCAAACACTTACAGTATTTGTAAAGAGCATTAATGTACTCAGGTAATTTATTATCATTATTTTGGTATTATTTTAATTTTGAGAATTTTGGTAATTTCGATGACTAAATTTTTTTAATTCGACATCACAATTCCTTAAAATGATTATTTTATGTTTATGTAATTTATATATTTGAAAAACTGTATTTCAAATCTTTAATACAATAATTAGGAAATACTAGTTTATCTTTTAATTATAAAAACTACATCATACAACTACATGTATTTTTGTTAATAAACAATAACTGAAATAATTCTTGAATACCCCAGTGATATAACCCTACCTCACCTTTTATCTTATCCAGTTCTTCAAATCTTCAAGCATGTCTTGCATGAACTAGTTCAATCACAAGTACAATAACAGCCGCTAATACTAGTGCAGAACAAACCAACCCAACGGTCTTCAGATGGTCTAGTTTAAACCGAGGTTGTTCCTTATCTTCATAACAAAGTTTCGGTTTGGGTTCCCATTTCCTTAATATCTTGTTAATAATGCCGTGGTCCTTGAGGCTGAGCAGTCTGTAACGATATACATGGTATGGATATTATTCAACCTTAAGAGTTGTAGATATCAATCAATAAAAGACTTTATCCGTATTTTCAATGATGAAAACTGGTTTGTTGTGTTGATTTGAACTTAGTTTGGTACATAATTTGGGTAACAGGCGCATGTAACGTACAATGTTATTCATAATTGCTTAAAATATTCTAATTAATAAATTTTATTTCGATGAATAAAGCATTTTAGTTGAGCTATTAGTTATTGCGTAAATGTATCATCACATTCCTACAGCACCACATTTTCGTTTTTCAAATAGGATTTGGCTTAACTTACGTCCAGATGTATATCTGTAAATGCACACTGTAGCTGATTCTTCAGGGGTTTCAAAAGTCTTTAAAACTGGTTTAATGTTAATATGCAATAAGGTTGCGTTTTTCAGGGAGACATTTATGCTAGTTTCTGTTTAACCTTCGGTATCAAGCAAGCGTAGTAATACAAAACGAGCGAGGAATTCACACAGCCAAGTTTCCAATCATCGTGTTCGTGATACAAGTTTCTTGTGTGAAATGGATGCATTGACAGTAAAGTTTCCGTTGCTTAAATGTTAGACTTGTAGTTATACCTGTTTGATAGGCGTGTTGGCATCTATACCGACACAATGTAATCTTTGTATCGCCTGCTTGATAGGGTTCTTGGCATATATATAGAAACACTTTAATCATTGCATCACCTGCTATATACAGTTATTAGCATCGAAATACTTCAATAGTTGTATCATCTGCTTGATAAAGGTGCTAGCATATTCATGTATATCGAAAGTACACTTTAATCGTTGTATCGCCTGCTTGATATGATTATTATGTATCTATATTGAACACTTTAATCGTTGTATCGCCTGCTTGATATGATTATTAAGTATCTATATTGAACACTTTAATCGTTGTAGCACCTGCTTGATAAGGGCGCTAGCATTTATATAAAAATACTTAATTCTTTGTATCATCTGCTTGATAGGGTTGTTACACAGTTTAATCAGCATTAACTTACTCTCTTTCAAAGAGTTCCCTCAACAGAGATTTGGGAGGGAAAATAAATCCGCTGTAAAATGGAAAGAATCTTTGTTTCATTTGAGCTGCGTCGCATGTTTTTGATCTGATGATACTTCTGAGTGGCGTGGAAGTGATCAAAACAAACTTGTCTTCTATCACACGCTGTACTACGGTGTCTGTATCAAGCTTTCCAATCGCGTCGACTTGATTTCTTGATTCCAAGACTTTCTCGAAAATCTTTTCAAGCGTTGAGTCCTTTGATAACTAGAAAGGATAACACCAAATGTTTTTCACAGTGTTTTACATTTCAAAACTAACAAAACAAAACATAATACTTCTACTTATAAATTTTGCTTTTCACAATTTATCAACAAAGTTGATTATACAAAACACACATAGGTACAACTGCATCTCTGAAACAATTAACTAATTGTGTGGGATGTATTTAATATACAGCAGCAAACACATGTCTTAAAGAGTTAGACTGTGTTGGTTTTATCTTGCCATTTCCAAATTCATTTACATTTAATGTTTATTTTCAAGTAAGAGCGATTGATAATGGCTTGTAAAATCTCAACCTTCCCTAGAATTACATAAGATATGAATGCTAATGTGTAGAATGGAAATTATTAACCAAAACTACCGTCCATATGAGATATTGATTGTGCTTGCGATATCTCCTTCGGTTAGTTTTGACAGTCTGTTTTGCGCAATGCCCTGTCACCGCCTACCACAAGATAAACAAAAGTGACTTACGATGCCATGACATCACAAACGTGATGACATGACGGCATGGTGGCACACACATGATGATGTCACACTACTATGACCACATTGACAGCCTACAATAGTGCTATATGTACACATGTTTCTTTGACAGTAATGAAGAATCGTGCTTGATGATGAATATAATATCGTCTTCTTGTCATTTGATATCAAATATTTTAACACACTTTGATAAATGTAAAATATACTCTGAAAGCCTTGGCTATTCTATATTTGTATCAATTTATGAAGATAGAGGTTGTCACACCATTCTGATGCAGTTTTGGATGTTACATAAGATAACATCGATTAAAGGCGCTGCAGCACGAAGTTCTTCCTGAAATTATGTGATTTCCAAAAAAAGCTAAATGAGTGTTACAAATGGCTAGATAATACTCCTGAATCAATGAAGATAAGTCTAAAAGCATGCGAGTCAATTACCCATAGGATGGCCATTTTAAGGTGTTCACGTTAAAACTCGAAGGTATAGCAATTCAAGTGACCTGAATGATGTAGTGTTACCGAAACACTCAGAGTAGAGTTTTAAATATGGTACACCTATTGAATGGTCAACCAACTTGATGTCTGAACTCATAATAGGATGAAAACTACAGAGCTCGAGGTACCCCTAACACTGAAGCGTTCCACAAAATTGTAGCTTTGTACGTGGCATCATTTCTTCTAATGCAGATAACCGTTTTCTATGAGAAGCCTTATCGGGCCATGTAACTAAATGTTTTACCCTCTAAAGTAACAATATATTGTATGAACAGGAATATTTTCTAAATAACAACTTCTTTAATGTGAAAATACACGACGTTTCGGAGTACATACTCACTCCTTCATCAGGTGGAATGTTAGGAAACTCAATAAAGGAGATTAACATGCATGAGAATGGTATACAATGGGGATTTGTTATATATTTATATTGTAAAAACTTTAATAATAAGTAGCAAATTTGAGAAAACATAATATGCAACAAACGTGCTACAGCGCCTTAAAGTTATTAAAACCGTGAAACAAGCTCTAACAAAGAAGCTGAATGTGACCATGCATTACCCTCAACAGCTCATCTCCGTATGATCCGCTAATTGTCCCTACTGCATATTCCGTCTGTTGGGCAAGGTCCTCTAAATCATTAAAAGGATTTTCTTCTTTCATAACGGTGGCAAAGGCAACGAGGTTTCCCATGTAGATAGTAGTTATAAGGAAACAGAATATACTCCAAGAGAATATCATTATCTTTGACGATGCTCCAAGAGCTACATTAACTATTCCTGAAATGAACGAAAGGCAATTTATGAAGAAAGGCAATGATGTAGAGAAAATTAAAGTTATTGACGACTATTCTTTAAAGCTCGGCAGGCTATAAAGCATTTAAATCAAATTCTTAACAAGTTCAGTTAATTAAATATGTTGTGGACATTATGTACCTGCTTTACTTAAATTCTGTGACGCATCATAGCTGTTGCATGTCATACAAATAGCAAACATGTTTTTATAAAACTAGATTTGCGTTTGCGGGACACTACAAAAGCAGATCAGTCCCGAAACTTAGGGTCTTGCCTTTCCCTGTTCCACTTTCTCAACATCAACACAAAAATGGGAAAATTGGATCAAAGGGTTAACATGACCTTAACCAATATTTCATGACCTTGACCATTGACATTTGACCTTCAAGGTCACAAAATCAAGGATCACTTTTCATTGTGCGTAGCAATCATGTGACCTTGACCTGTGACGGATTTTAACGAAAACGAAATCTTGGCCTTTCTCCATAGTTCATAGACACCAAATAAGAGCCTGAAAGCACACATATTTTTCGAGCTATCGTGTTTCCAAGGATTTTTTGGGAACTCGTGACCTTGACCTTTGACCTTGAATGTGAACAATGTCCAAAAAAATAAGTAGGACGTTATGTATAAGATTTCCTGAAACCTAATTGGAAAAACAGTTATAGTGAATGATATGGAGCTTGCGCTGAGAGGCAGCTCAAATCAGCTCTCCTCACATATGATGGTTTTCTCTTGTCTACATCTTGGATATATCATTGAAACTAAGCAAGCAACTTGGATAGTGATCAAAGATCATAACTGTGGAAATAACTGCAGAAATGTTGAAGTTATTAGAATTTTTCTGTGTAATTCTGGGAAAAAATACAAATATTTCCAGAGATAGGCCAGTCACCACTCAAGCTCAACATCACATCACAACAATCGACCTGTGTAGGACAATAGAAGGCAATCAACATCGCATTGTCTATACCCGAGACAAGCTGGTGGTTATTGGAAGCCTAATAGATGGACCAAGGTCACAGTCTCAAACAAGCAATTGTGTTACATCAGAACCAATCGAGCTTCACTCAGATGTGTTTCATCTATTGAGAAAGTTAGATATATCAGCCACCAAGTGGACGAAGCGAGGTACAAATTAAGACTGGAAGAAAAAACAGAGACCAATTACCGTATTACACAATGTATTTGACCCCATTAAAAACTGAAAAGGACAAAAACCAAGATGTTGTATGTCGCAAAAACCAAGATGGTGTATGTCGCAAAAACTTATCAAGATTTGACCTAAACCAGACTCACCGTTGTTGAATGTTGGACTGTGGAATACACAGTCTGCAAGAAACAAAACACTCTTAATCTATGATCTTATTTTGGACAAGGAATTTGATATATTCTTTGTGACAGAATCTTGGTTAAGACCCCCTGGCTACAGTTGTGTATATGCTCCAAGGAAAAACTCTACGGGTGGGTGTATGGCTGCCATCTTTCTTCAAATCTGACCCTTTGTTCTGAAAATGTTGTTGATTTTAACTCATTTGAAGCATTACACGCGAAAGTTCAGACTGACTCTGTGTCTATGAAGTTAGTGTGTTTATAACGTCATCCACCATCTGGTAAAACAGGTTAAAACAGAGCGATGTTTATGATGACTTAGTATCTCTGTCTTTATTGGAGATTTCAATGTTCACTGGGAAAAGAAAGACAATTCTGAGACCAAAAAGATTTTAAACCTTTAAAAGCCCCATGGTCAACTGGTTGAGGGTTCTACTCTTAGATCTGGACACACTTTAGACTGTATCGTGTGTCGCAGAACTGCCTCTTTTGTGAAGGACATCTTCGTTGAAGATTTACAGGTTTCAGATCATTTAATCATTAACATGAGATGGAACATGAGGAAGTTACGGACTCCCTTGATTGAGATTGAATGCCGTAATATCAAGGGCATCCAAAGTGAAGACCTTCGATCAGATTTGTTGGACTCCTCATTGATTTGTGATCCACCAAATGATGTGAATGAACTGGTAGACTTGTACAATAAAACCCTCAGTAACGTACTAGACAAACATGCCCCCCTCACTACTAAGAAAGCAGTTATAGGAAGACAACTGATTGGTATGATCAGTGTATACTCACAGCTTAGAGCGAATGTCGATCAGTAGAACGTCAATGGCGTAAATCGCGCCTTGAAGTGCACATAATCATGTATAGGACCAATCGACATGAACTGCACAAGGTCATGTGTGTTGCCAGATCTGAGTACTGTCAGAAAAAAATTAATGACATGTCTGGAAACTCCAAGAAGTTCCATACATTAATTAAGTCGACAGGAAGACGCGCCCCAACATGATGACAAGATTGCCTTAGCTGATTCATTCTCTGATTACTTCATTCAGAAAATAAAGTCGATTGTTGACAACTTACCCGTACCGACAGATCCTACGCCTCTCTGGAACCAACCATCCCCTAATTGTGAAGTTCTTTCAAAATTCGAACCACTTATTATTGATGATGTCCTGAAGATCATGAATTCATCAAAGAAAACGACTTGTGTCTTGGACCCGGTGTCAACGACGTTCCTTTTCCAACTTTTGGACATATTATTGCCAGTCGCATCTTGAGGCTGGCACATTCCCTGATAGCATGGAAACAACAGTTGTAAGGCCACTTCTGAAGACGAACAACCTTGATCCTAATGAGCTCAAGAATTACAGGCATGTATCAAACCTGCCCTACCTCTCAAAGGTTGTTGAGAATTCGGCCAACATGAGACTGAAAACTCATCTCTCAGATAATAAGTTGTTGGATGATTATCAATCAGCTTATCGTACAAACCACAGCACTGAAACAGCATTGCTGCGTGTCGTCAATGAGCTGCAATGGCAAATGGACAAAGGCAACGTGGCATCATTGGTGCTTCTTGATCTTTCGACAGCTTTTGATACTGTCAACCATGAACAGCTCATCAAGACACTTCAAGACGATATAAGATTGAGGGTGCAGCTCTAGACACCAGCTGGTTAGAATTGGGCAAGAACAGTCTCAACCAATCATGCTGTCATCTGGAGTTCCACAGGGTTCAGTCCTCGGACCGTTGCTATTTGTTTTATACACCAACTACTGTGGACAGATAGTCAACCAACACAATCTTCAACATCAGATGATATGCAGCTCATTGACAGTTTTAAACCTAACAAGATCACTCAGGCCCTGACTCTTACAACAGACTGTACATCAGATTTTAAGTTATTGATGATGGCAAGATGTCTGAAATTCAATGACAGCAAAACTGAAGCATTGTTGGTTGGTTCAAAGCATCAACTTCAGTCGGTCAGTGAAAGTTCAATAACTGTTTGACAGTCAACCATCCATTTCACAGACGACGTGATGAATCTATCAGTCTAAATTGACTCACAGCGCACAATGAACAAACATATTGACAGATTGTGTAGATCCTGTCACTGCCATCTTCGAAGTATAGGCCAAATCCGTCATCTTATCTCCACTGAAGCAGCATAGACCTCTTAGTACAGTCACTGGTCCTCTCAAGCCTGGACTATGCTAATAGCCTCCTCTCTGGAGTCAATAAGGTGAGGTGAGGTGAGATTGGGTTTAACGCCGCTTTCAAGAGTATTTCACTTATATCGCGGCTGCTAGTATTATGGCAGGGAGAAAGCCTGCAACGCCATGTGGCTTTGCATTGCGGTGAAACCTGCGAGCATCGGCTGGAACTAGCGAACCATGGGTGGTACTGCACTGAAATTCAGTGTAGCATTGCACCCAAACCTGACTGCGTGTAGAACAGTTCTCTACTGCAAACAAAGTTGCCGTGCCCCTGGCGGGATTCGAACCCCGGACCTCTTGATCCGAAGCCAAACGCGCTAACCACTGCGCTATCCCGACCCCCTGGAGTCAATAAGACATCTATCCAAAGACTACAGAAGTTGCAAAATTCAGCAGCAAGAATGGTATCAAAGGTATCAAAATACTCTCACATCACACCAGTTCTGATGGCACTACATTTGCTTCCAGTGGAGGCGAGAATCAAATACAAAGTTTTTCTTGTTTTTCCCGAACAATGATGAGTCAAACCATTATGAAATGCAAGCTTTGAAAAACCTATGACATATATCCATTAAAGATAAATTAGTATCCTTATTATCAAAGACCATTAACATACCTGCATCTTGTCGAAGTGGAATATTGACACCAATTTCAAATAGTTTCGACTGTTTATGATTTGGGTCACTACAGCAGGGCATCTTTCTCAAAAGGTAACTTAATCCAAGGACTAGAAGCCATACCGCAGTTCCACACAAATACACCGGCCATTGAAAACAAGTAACAAGGGCCAACCATTCGTGTGTCTCATCCTTTCTTTGTCTATAAATTGCACCATATTCGTTTGCAAGAATCGGATATGCGATGTCAACAAACTTTTCTCTTTCACTGCTTATCCCATAAGGTACGATGCAAAAATCAGCTTCCTGAAAGAAAACAAGGAATATTGGAATAATGGAATAATTTTCTCCCCACTGTCATAACATATGTAACAGGTGGGCCATAATACTCGGTTCAAGACACATTAATTAATTACGCGGCACCTGATTCATATGATTTCGAGTACTTTTAAAATATTTGGATGTTTTAATGGTGTACACTGTACAGGTTTTATATGCGATATGGGAATTTAAATTTCGGGGTTACACACATGATGCGAACACAACAGGAATTTATGAAATTTATGATAGCCATTTTCCTGAAAAAGCACTTTCAGTTGAATGAGACAGTAAAATGATGGGAAATGATTGGCATGTACAATGCAGGAATGTCATCCAGAGCAATTAGTCATCAACTGAACATTCATCACTCTATCATTAACAGATCTACACCTGATGCAACTCATGCATGTGAAGGATCATCCAAGATTATGCCGACCCAGGAAGACTACCAGAGTGGAAGATAATGTCCTTGACAATGCTTGTGTAACGTCGTCCCTTCACCAGTTATGGTTTGTACGACTGTACACTGGATCTTTACACGATACGATACGAGGAAATTTCAATGGCGAACAATACATCAAAGACAACCTCGCCCCTATTCTAATATATCATTAAAGATTTTGACAAACATGCATTTAAAGCAGCTCGCCATATTTTCATGGATGTTAACGTTTGGTCTTAAAGTTCCTGCAACCTGGTACGAGTCCAGATTTGAATACCTTGGAACATGTATTGGACACCATTGGACGTTGAATCCAAAGAATGGGACCTAAATTACATTATTGTACTGATTTGGAGGCTACATTGCATCGTGGCGGTGAACACTCGCTAATGACACTTTGTCTCAATTAACAATTATGTTTTATGTTGATGTCTTAAGCTGCACGTTTGTTGAAGAACCATTTCTATCAAGATGCCTACATCCTTTTATTATGAACCAATCAACACTTTCCAAATCAAGGAACAACTGTCTTCATTTCTGATCCGCTACACGTTATGATAGCATGGGTACTTATACTCTCTAAAGTCACTATCGAAGTTTTTTCATCGATATTTCTGTTCCAGTACGACAGTTTTCTTCAGTTTTTCTCGTCAAAAACATTCTTTATTTTCCCTCAAAGGCCAGATAGCCTATGATGCGCCCACGCAATGTAAGCATACTTTTATAGGACAGGGATAATTACAGTATTTCAGCTTGCAAATATTCGCCGCGAGGGATGTTAATGAGAAAACTGTTGCCTGAGAAATACCATACTACTTTATTTCTTTGACTTACCGCTCTGTTAATTTGTCCTATAATTCCTTCAAGGGTTATATTTTCAACTGCCTGCCCCCAGTTCTTCTCCTTTGGTTCGATGATTTCATAGCTGAACAAAAATAACTGTTGCGATTAAAACTTTTTAACATATTTTGTCTTTAAACAAATAGTTTAAACATTGTTTCAGGGATCGAACCATTTGCTAAACCTAACATCGTTTAGTAAATAATAAATAATTGCATGTCTTACATATTCAGGTTTTGATTAACATTTGTGAATTTCATCAATAGAGATGATTGTTTTCCTCCTCGTATATTATTATGATTTCTGGTAAAATCGTTGTTGTCTCAATACAAGTAGTTTCATCGCTTGAGATCTCCATTATAGATACAATATAAAGAGAGGGTTCTATCGTGTTTTTGGTTTAAATGAAATTCAAGAGAAATTCCTGTTTACACATTTATGTTATCAAAAGATTATTATTTATCAAACAATCCAATTGAAAAAATATTACTGATGTTAATATTTTGATGATATTTGCCAATCTGGTAATTTAATCAATTTTTAAAAGATTAGCCAAATTCTGTATTGAAAGAAACGAATTCATCAGCACTTTGAATGTGAAAAGCTTTGATCAGTTGAATTTGTTACTGTTTGGTGTCTTTACAGGATATTACATTTGTAAAAAAACCCAGCGTATTTCTCATTTTATGTAATGCAAACAAAAACAAAATGGTGGATACTTCGATATAATCCTCCCTTTAATGTGATCTCTTTTCTTAACTACATCATCAAAATTAATAACAATTACACTTAAATAACTTTTTTTACTTATCGTTCAAGGGTGGTTCATTATAGAAATATCCGAGTCATTATTTCTTTTGTGGAAGCAAACATACCTGAAGTTGTATTTTTCAGCAATAAGATTGAATATATCGACCGAGGCACCTTCATAGTGAACTTTGTTCTTTGAAACATATCTCATTGTAAAAGGCTGCCACTGAAAATAAATTTATTTATTTTTTTGTTCAAATAATCATTGGGTACAGAATACTTTTCATTTTGTTTAATGACTCTTTTGTAAAACAGTTATTAAAAAGGAGTTAAATTAATTAAGTTAATTTCGTTAAAGATGACATATCTGATCAAACCTCCAAAGCAGATGCTATCAGAAGTCTTCCATTGAAGCCTTTCCTTGTATTTGGAAACACAGCTGAACGACCAATCTGCTCCAGGGGAACTCCCCTCCATTCTCTTCTTCCGGGCAGCCACACTAGAGTCTGCAGACTCTCTATCAGGACGTCATGATTTGTCTGATGTAGAACACAACAGTTGTTTTTGTGATTGAAAGAACGTGTGTGTCAGTGTAAATGACCTGTGTGTCAATGTAAAGTTCCGTTTTTGTACATATGTATGCTTTACCTACATCTTGTATTCCCCCAGATGTAAAAGGAATAGGCAGTAAATATGTTTTTTCATATATCATCAGATTACTTGGTTTTGACAACACTGACATAAATATTTCACAGCATCATTTAAACGAAGTTATTGTAGTAAGTTAAAAATTGGTAAGATATGTCTAATAACGATTCATTTAATTTCCCCATACCTCAGTATGCATATACATGTAGTTTCCGATGTAGGCATTTATTGATTGCTTCCTAGGTTGTTGAGCAAGTTTTATCCATGCAATGTTGTCAAAGGTCATGTTGTAAGTAATCGGATAACCATTGGAGATTATTAACCAGGTTGAGAAATGTCTCAAAAACACACCGTTGTATAACTGTTCATCGAGATCAGCAGTCTGAAGTGAAAATATGATAAATATATCATCATCGTCATCACATGTTCATTACCACCATCATCATTTCATTATCAACATCACCATCATCATCACATCATCTTTATTAGAATTCCTCCTTCTCTCATAATCTCTATCATCAAATACTACATCTTATTAAAATTATTAATCACATATTTCCCAGTTACAGGTCCGAGGTCCTTTGTAGTGGCACAAGACGAAATAGAGAGCCAAAACAACGATCCTAGGACCTGCCAATATGGAAATAATTGATAATTACAATTCTATAACCACGACGTGATCTTGAGTATGTTGTGTATGTAAATGTTAGGAGATAGATGGCGTGACATCCCCATGGATATACTGGTATATATATTATATAAATAAAGATATATACATGTACTTAAATGAATTATTTAATATAAAATGTTTGAAATAGGAAACCTTCTTTTCAGTAAGTTGGCAATATACTTTCAATGCGATATGATATCGTATAGCAGTACATAAATAGCATGTAACCTTCGTGCATTCTCGCATGTATCACAAGACCTGTATTTATGAATATAGGTCAGTTTCCTTCACTTTCCTGTTAAGGAATATGGAAACATGAATGCTTAACAAAACTAACACGCCAAAGATCTCCTGATGGCGCTACTGAAGCGAATGCTTAGATGCGTTTACAAATGACCCGAAAGGCTCCGATCTCTTCCGAATTCGGAGCCAGATTCGTGTTCGCTCGCTCAGTGCTTTTTAAAATAGTACGTTTTTGATTAAACGTAGTTATTTATACTTACCTGTTGACTAGACCTACTGTGCCTTACCTCCTATAGGTATTGCTATTTCAACCTTACCACAGACGAACTTGAAGAGTTGAGAAGGGGTGCGTAAAATCCCTTATCCAAGGGGCGGTAAGTCTAGGTGGTCTCGTGACGTCACTACCTGTTCATGTCACTCTCCGAAAGTCCCAAAAGGCAAGACAGACCAAGTGGGGAGGATGGGAGGGCCTAGAGCGTAGGTCTAGTCAACAGGTAAGTATAAATAATTACGTTTAATCAAAAACGTACTATTATTTAAATACCTATCTGTTGACTAGACCTACTTTGCCTAAAATCCCACCGCAAGGAGGCGGGTCAGTAGATACATGGTAGTGACGAGACCAGCGACTAGCCCTGAGTGTAAGCTAACCTACGAGTCCTCCACCCTGTGGTGAGGACAAGGCACAGCCCGGGAGATACCATCTCTACCGCTAAGCGGATCGAAGAGATAACCCTGCCACTCAACTTCCGATCAACACACTGCCCCCCAACCCCAACAGGGAGGGGGGTGTTAAAGCGAAGTTAAAGAAAAAACCCAACAGACACGAGAGCTAGAAATGTAAACCATGTTTATTTACAATGAGGCTTAAAGCCCCCTTCTTGGTCTGGTTGGGGGGGGCCACCTTCGCCTGAGCAAAGATCTGTGGACCCAGCCTAGAGATGACTTCAAGATCTGCTGTTGAGCAGGACATCTCGTAGGTAATGGTTGGCGAAAACCTCTGATGAACGCCAAAAACATCCTGCCATGACATCCGAAACCACGATGTTGCAGTGATACGCCATCGTGGCTGATCTCATGAGGGTTTGAACGCGAAGGCGGAGGCAAATCAGCGGCCTTGTACGCAATGACAGCCGACCTCAGATACACGCCCAACGCTCGCTTATCTAGCTCCTTGGTGCTTCTAGGCGAGTGAGGCAAGAAAAGACGACGTCTGCCATTTCTCAGTCTGCGGGTACGCTGCGTGTACACCCTCAAGGTCCTCACCGGACACAGAGAGAGGTCCACCTCCCCCGACTCAGAACCCAGAGCCGGGATAGAGAACGTACGGCCAGCCTCATCAGCTGCCTGGTTCTTACAGACAAAATCAGCAGCCAACCCAAGAGAGGCCGAACCCCCCTCCCTAACCTCAAAACGTAGAAGGTCCGCCTGAATCGCATGGATTTCAGAAATCCGCGCTGCGGAGGCCATGGCCACCAGAAAAATGACCTTGATGGTGAGAGGGAGAAGGTGTACGTCGGAGAGCGGTTCATACGTATCAGAGGGAAGGTGGTTGAGCACAACCGCTAAGTCCCACTCAGGTGGACTAAGCCTTGACCTGCCGTCAACCGAACGGAAGGTTTTAATGAGGTCTTTGAGGACAGACACATCCAACCCTTTCGATCTCTTCCTGAGCACCGACAGGATAGCTGACATGTTGGTGTTGATTGAAGACGCCTTAAGATGCCTGGTGTTGCGTAGGTACACCAACTACTCCGCGACCTGAGGAACCGAGGCCTCCGCCGGGATGAAATCCCTCTGAGCACAGAATGAGGCGAAGGCCTGCCACTGGAAATCATAGAGTTTTCTAGTGGTCTTCCTATGAGAGGTAGCTATGGCATTGGCGACGCACTTGGAGTACCGACTGCTCCTTAGCCCTCTTTTAATACAAGCCAGGCGTGAAGGGAGAACACCTGAGGGTTCTCGTGCAACCTTCCGCTTGGCCTGCTGATGAGCAGATCTCTCCTTGTCTGAATCGGAACCGGTTCCCGATGACAGAACCGTCGGAGAGGAACGAACCACGGTCGGGCTGGCCACCAAGGGGCGACCAGAAGGAGACGAAGAACCCGAGTTGCTCCTATCTTGGCTACAACTTGGGAGAGGATGGCCGGCGGTGGAAGAGCGCGTCTAAGCCCATTGCTAGTGGGTCTGGCACTGGAGAGACATAGGTTGGCAATTGGTGGTTGAGACACGTCGCGAACAGATCTATCAGAGGCGTGCCGAACTGGATACACAACCCCCTGAACACCACCGGAAAAGTTGCCACTCCGTTGGGGGAGGGGCATCTGGTCGCGACAACGCGTCCGCTAAGATGTTCTTGGCACCTGGAATGTGGACTGCTTGAATGTCCGGGTCCACCTCGTCCACCAGCTCGAAGAGCTGGAGTGACACGTGTAGCAGAGACTCGGCCTTGGTGGACCCCTGCTTGTTTATCGACCAAGCAGCAGCTGAACTGTCCGTGTGGACTAGCAGACACTGGCCTCGCAAGAGGGACTGCCAGTGCTGAATGGCAAGACGTACTGCATCCAACGAGGACGTTGATGTGTTGGTTCCGATCTGATGGGGACCAGACTCCCGCCACCTGCTCGTGTCCCATATGCGCCCCCCACCCTTGACTGGAGGCGTCTACGAACAGGTGAGCTGAGGGGGGACGAGGACGAAGTGGGACACCGGCGAACACACTCTCGTCCACCCGCCACCAAGCTAGGAAACGATGGAGGTCTGGGGTCAAAACTATACTGTGACGGCAACGCGCCTCCCTGATATGGGGATTCAGGAACACCTGTAACGGGCGAAGGAACAACCTCCCATTGCGGGTCAGGTCCTGAGCTGATGTTAGTAACCCCAACACTCTTTGCCACTGACGTAGGGAGAGCGATGCGTCGAGCCCGTGATCCATTAGGCGATCGTAACGAGACATCCGCTCCCTCGTGACGAACCCGCGGAACAGCTGAGTGTCTAGGATAGCCCCTAGGAACTTCAGACGAGTCGCCGGAACCAAGTCCGACTTCTCTAAGTTCACTAACCACCCTAGACGACGGAAAAGGTTTATCGTGAACCTGAGCTGCGCCTCAAGAACGACCGGAGAACGGTTGTGAGCAAGCCCATCATCCAAGGGTAGGAGCGGTTGAATACCTTCAGGTCGTGGATGAGCCGCCATTTTTTTCGAATTTCTTTTGGGTATGATGAACACTGGGGAGTAGAACCCCGGAGTTAGATGGGGGGTCAGGACCTCCTTCACCGCCCCTTTGGAGATTAAGAGCTCCACTTGATCCAAGGTCAATTGGAGCCGGTCCCCTGCCAAGGGACGCTCCCTTGGAGCACAGGTGAGGGGCGGAGGAGACGAGACGGGGATGCGGAACCCCTGACCCAGAATCCGACAAACGTAAGGGTCTAACCCTAACTGTACCCAGTTCCTGACAAAATCTTGGAGTCGACCCCCCACCGAACCCTCCAACACCGGAACGAGCGGAGGGGGGAGCAGAGGGGGTGACCAAGAGTCACTTCCTTCGCTTCCCATTCTGAGGGGTACGACCTCCGCCGCCGGGACGGGGGGACTTGGGGGACTGACCGGTGGATCTGCGGCCACGACCTCCCCGCCGAAAGTCCGTTTTCGCTTTCTTAGGGGAAGGTTGGCCTCTACCCTGACCTTGGCCCTGACGATAATTGGTATCGTGCCGCTTCGGTGTTGTTTGCCTCTGACTGACGAGGCGATTGGTGAGGTCTTGCTGCTGAGCTTCCTGTCTCGCTCTCAGAACCTCGGGCATACGACCCCCAAACAGAGATTCAGAGTGAGCAGGGGCCTGTCGCAGAAAAGATTTCTGATCGGGGTTGAGACCTGACCGTTAAAGGAAATTGTCTCTGCGTAGCACTGTGACCCCCGATGAGATCCGAAAAGCAGATAACATGATCTGCGCCATTTCCGCAACCACATTGCCGAATGCCTTAAACAACACCAGTTCACCCGACTCCATGACCGCCTGCTTGGCACAGGCAAGCATCGCCTGACAGGTGAAAGCCCCGTTGTTGCCGAAGCCTATCACTGTGCGAGCCTCTCTGTCGAGATGTGTAAACTGCGCATCAGTAACGCGAACAACCGAGACGCACCCTGACCCTGAGTGGGCGGAACGAGTTGGAATGGAGCCGGATACAGAGGCAGTTGCCGTCTGCGCCTGTCCGGCACCACTAAAGTCGGAAGCAGACGGCCGGGAACCGCAGCCGAGATGACCTGCTCCATATCCTCAGTGGCGTCTAGCAGATGTCTATGCGGCGGAAAGGCGAGACGCGCGGGAGGTGCGTCGCCTTCAGGGCAGAAAGAAGCCCTCCTGGCTGCCGACGACCGAGGATCCGCCACGCTTACTTGACTGAGTGGTACCTCCGCGAACGAGGCCAATTCCGAAAGCATTGCGATTGAGTCGATCACTGGCGGATCCTCCGGTGACCCCACATCCTCCCCCTCCGCTTCAATACTGATGAACGGAGGGTTCGATACGTGGTAGGGATGTGAGCAGTACGCGAGGAGGCAGCGGACCTGGAGGCCCTAGAGGACCTGAGTCACGAGGTCCGCATTGGGTTCATCCGGTAGCATAGTAGTGTGAGTAGGTACAGTCAGCGGACCCAGGCGAGCGTCGAGCAAAGAAGAGACCATATCCTTAACGGATGCAAGGAGGAGGCCCGGATTGACTTTGTCAAGTTTGGCCTTCTTGGTCTTCTTCCTCTTGCTCTTGGGCGTTGGGGGTGCGCTGACCTTGAGCCTAAGCAGAGACATACGCTTGTCTGGCGAAGGGGGGGGGGGGGGGGGCGGGGGGGGGGGGGGGGGGGGGGACAACACGCGTGTCCAGGGAAGAGCACGTGAACGCGAACGCGAAGGGGGAGAGAGCGAATCTTTCAAACCCCTAGCGGATTTGGATACGACGGGCGACTCACGGTCGAACTCATCCGCCCGTTCCGTGAGGACAATGTCTACCCCCTCCTCCGGAGACGGATGACGAATGGGAGAAACCTCACGACGTTGAGTTGACAACACACGTTTCTGAAACGAAGCCCTATCGGCCACGGACTTTCGAATGGCGTTGACATACGCCAGGAAGTCTGACGCGCAGAGAGGTGCACACTCATCGCAACGTTACTCGTCCTCGCGAAGATCCTTACACTTCCTACATAATAAGTGCGGATCCTTGGTGGCAGACTTCCTCCCTCCGCAATTAGTACAAAAGGCGGAGTACATGGCGGAGTAGCGTAACACACGTGACGTAGGTGAAGGGTAGTGACAGCTGAGTCACTTACACAGTGCGGCGAAGGACGAGACACTCGCACGCGTAAGGCGATGGACTAGCGAAGCGAGTGACTGGCGTAAGCTAGACACTGGCGGGTGGATGCAAGTCAAGTAGAATCGAGCCAAAGGGGAAACTGTCGAAGGGGGGTCCGCCGCGTAGCGAGTCAAGTTGATTCGACCTAAGGCGATGGACTGGCGAAGCGAGTGACTGGCGTAAGCTAGACACAGGCCGGTAGATGCGAGTCAAGTAGAATCGAGCCAAAGGCGAATGGTAGGCGAAGCCAATAACTGGCGAAACGAATCACTGGCGTGACGGAGCGAGTCAAGTTGATTTCAACCTAAGGAGATAGACTAGCGAAGCGAGTGACTGTCGTAAGCGAGACACTGGCGAGTAGATGCTAGTACAGTAGAATCAAGCCAAAGGCGAATGACTGGCGAAGGGTCCGCTTGCGTAGTGATAAGCTAGGCGAGTGACTGGCGAAACGCGTAGGTAGTTGATACGGACCGAAGGCGTATGACTGGCGGACGCGAATGACAAGCGAAGCAATTCACAGGCGTATAGCGAAGCGAGTCAACAACCAACAGTCGAAGGTGACTGGCGGAGGGTACGTCTTACAAGGCGTGCGAACCGAAGCAGTCAATGAAGACAGGTGAGAGAAACACAAAGACACGAGTTGCACGTGCAAGGCAAGCAGCCACCTCTCGGGCAGACACACATCCAGTACATGTCAACAAGGCCCTTGTACCCCAACACCTTCTAAAACAGATTGTTAAACAATCTGCTAACGACGAATTGTAGATATAGCAGTTGAAAATATCCCTCAAAATAGTAAGAGATAGCTAGCATGTTAGCAACAAAGTCGCTAAAAATACCCAGTCTCAGAACAAAACAAACACGTCTGTCTTGCTCTGCAACTAATAGGAGAGTGACATGAACAGGTAGTGACGTCACGAGACCACCTAGGCTTACCGCCCCTTGGATAAGGGATTTTACGCACCCCTTCTCCACTCTTCAAGTTCGTCTGTGTTAAAGTTGAAAAAGCAAAATAGGTAAGGCAAAGTAGGTCTAGTCAACAGATAGGTATTTAAATAATAAACAGTTTTACATTTTCGTAGTTTGTTTATTTCCTCCAATATATACTCACACGCAACAAAATATCCCGAGTACACTGCTTTTCACAGAATATCACAATGTTAAGGTAACTGTGTAGATATTGAGAGAAACCATTTTCAAGAGTCGTCCTCAAATCGTCCTCAATGAAGTTGATAAAGGAATTACTATCGTATAATCTGTGTAGAGAACTGCTTATATTCTGTGTCACAGTTATGTTGTAATCTGAAAAGAAATATTGAGTGATTCTCTGAAGACTATAATTGACATGTACTTACAATATTCCATAATTACATAAGTGTTATAAAAATTACTTGTGTATGTCGATGTTTTCGGTTTCAGGAATTATGAGAGTTCAGTTAGTCATATTATTATTATATCATATACCTGAAAATGATGAACATATTCGATACGCTAGGAACCGTACAATATTTTAAAAATATTTTTAGCATTTAAAATACCATCAACTATTTGCAATACACTGTGTTTCTACTGTTTTG
This sequence comes from Gibbula magus, assembly GCA_936450465.1. Classification (NCBI taxonomy): domain Eukaryota; kingdom Metazoa; phylum Mollusca; class Gastropoda; order Trochida; family Trochidae; genus Gibbula; species Gibbula magus. The sequence continues at coordinate 36,806,089 of OW388293.1, forward strand.
ATTGGAAACAAAATAACGCAAGGCTACAAGCAAAATTACACCTGATATATTTCAAACAGAAAAAATACAATTTGTGATTTCTTGTTAGCAAATAATGTGAGGAAAATATGACGATTATATCGAAGACATAAAATACAATTTGTGATGATTAAACATATTGTTTTATTCTTGTAAGCAAATATTGTGAGGAAGATATTACCATCGATATCAAATACATATACTGACGTTGAGTTTTCAGTTGCCATGGTGAGAATCTCCATCAATGTAGGATTACCTGAAATAATGATGTAAAATAAAAACAAGAAACAACTTGTAAAATATACGAAAATCCATTTGGATTCATCAAAATACATTTAAATACTTACATAAGCCGATATTACACATCAGATCGATATTTTAAGTTCGTTTCTCCCAGAACATGCGAATGCAACTACATCCCAAAAATTTGTTCATCTCTTTCCTATTTCCAACCCGTATTTTGGAAGTCAGCGACATATAATACATTATCATATACCTATCAATGATATGGGATGTTTTGCATTTGTGATAGAGGTAAGGACACACCACCCATATCGCTGCCCTGTCTGCAAATCCATATCACTTTCAGCCCGGGTGACGTTAGGTAAGAGTGATCTCCCTTTGCTTACAGGCACGCTAACATTAGGTAACATCACAAGTGAAGCAGTGTCAGATAAGTTTATTTCAGAGTAGTCTCCAAAAAAGGATGTTGTTGACGCGTTTATCTTACATTCTTAATAACATAATTAAATATACTATTAATTGGACAATTGAATAAGAGGCATGGCGAAAATTATTTTGAACAAATTATATGATGGAGGGTTTGTCTTGTAGACCCTTCATACACATTTTTGCACAGAAATATCGGTTACAAAATGTCATTTTTCATACCATACACTATATCAGCCTGCGGCCTTCGTGCTGATATGGGGGAATTGGGTTGATATGGGGTTTGGTATGAAAAATGACATGTTATAACATCTAAATATCAACCATAACAGACAAAGTTTTTGAGAGCCAGATAAGAACAAAAACTCAATATATAGTTTAATACTTGAAGTGCGACCGCATGTTTTGAGCTTCAGTGTTTCGGTGTTACATTTATTTAGTTTTACATGATTACTTACATAACAGCTTTCTTAAATTTTCGCGCGAGTTGATGCACCAAGTACTGGGATTTGTAACTGGTTGACTTTTAGATGACAAGATATTTTAAACGATTTCATATATTTTTCAAACGATGTCTTTATTATATTGCCTGGGCTATGCTCGTGGCTCACTTGTATACTAGAAGTTAAAACACTAAAAAGCATATGCTATATATGTAAATAAGAGTTCCATGTTTATGTTTTATGGCTTAATTGAAAGAAAACTGAATTGGCTGTGATGTTGTATATAATATTGAAGGATTATATAATGACAACATTCTGAAATATAATTTCAAACGGATATGGGGTGTTTTCTAGTTACTTCTCTTTACCTTTTGTTGTATAAGGGCCTGGATCGTCAACTTTATATGTTTTCTAGTCTCTAGTGTGTCGACAATACAAGCCCCTTTGATTGGTCGAGCAACGTTAAACAATAACTCATAAACTCATGTATACACTCAACCGCAAAAGAAACGTCACCATACAATATACAAACAGGGATGCATAATGTCTTTAGAAGCCAACAAAACAAACATCGAAATTTCAAAACAGATTTCGTTCATATTTCTGAGAAACAAATGTTTAAAATAGTCGTTTTGGTATCTAGACCCTTTTCTGACCCTTTTCTGCTTGTTTTACGACATCCTACAGTAAAGACGCCTCAAATTTAAGCCCAAGCAGGGTATATTTGTCGACAAAATCTTTTATTAATAAAATTTCTACATTTTAGGAATTTAAAAGTTAAATCGTAAAAATTCTGGCAAAAAAAAAAATTTTAAAAAGCGATTTAAACACCTCAAGTGTACTTGAATAGACATAACAATAAAAATATAATACTCTGACGCATGAAATTTGGGGTACCAATTTGTACATATCATGTGCCTATAAATAGAATTCAAAATCGACTTTCTCCGCCAGCAGTAGGCCTATTTACTCTTTTACACCATTGGAAGTGTGGTGACGTTACTTTTGCGGTTGAGTGTACATATGACATACAGCGATATCCATCAGACTTGGCCTCGAATATACAATGTATGTTACACATGTATTTGTTATCAGACACCGAATGCAAGTCAACGTTGTCACACAATGCAATTTCAATAATGACAACATTTGATAATAAATCAACAAAAAAATTACATTTTGTAAATTGCTTTTGTATGGCTATTTTGACTAGAATTTGGGGCCATTTTCAGAATTGGTATTGCTTAGGGATTTTGATGTTTTTTAGACTCAACTTTTGGTTTTATGACTCAGCTATTTTGCGACCTATTTTTACGGGTGGGCATTTTTACTATAACCTCATATGACTAATTGGTGAGGTTCAAAGTGTAGGGAATTCTTGGAAAGAGTTTATTCATATATGTGAAGGCAATTACGTGAAAATCAACCATACCGAGTGAGCATAAAATAGGACACTGAATCTGTCTGATGATGTCTTATATTTGTTTTGTGTATACACCGATACTCTGATCGAATAGGAAATTGAGGTCGTCGACGCTTTCATTATGAATGTGAATCAATACATCTTTATTCAGTAATATTTCACAGACAAAATGGGAGTACATTGATCCCATTCATCAATTATTCAATGTATTATTAGCTCAATACAGTACCTTCATTATTGAAATAATCTCCCCCTCAATTCAAGCAAATCAAATTAGTATTGATATAGAAAGATTGTTAATATTATTTAGCAATTTGAAAATTAACATTGTAATAATAAGGTAGAAAATAGGTTTCTGTTTCCAAAATTGTACATACTATGTACATTTTGCAAGCACAGATATGTCCATTTTAAATAAGGATTCAGTCCTTTTGGCGACACGACAGTGAAAAGGAATCATGGATTTTAAAAAAACCCAAAAGAATTGCTCTTGAAAAAAATTGGAAAAACAATATGTTTTAAAAATAAATACAAAAAAACTTAAATATGCGCACTTTTAAAGCAGTGAAGCACGTCGAATACATAGGACTAGCGGTTGCGGCGCCATATTGGCTCGTTTGCACTTTTTTAATATTTTCTACACCAAATGCACCACTAAGGCCCATCACAAAGTTTAGGATTTTGCTGCTGATAACTTTGGTTGAATCATTTTATCATCGCTTGCGACTATATTTCATTTTAAACTTTCGTAAATTCTTCAGATTTTGGGATAGTTAAATGATTTGAAGGGTGGTGACTCAGCAAATACATGGTATTTCTATACAGATTTACGTAAAATGAGACTTCAATTCTAAAACAAAAACTAACTAATTTTGAGATAGATTAGTAAGCTCTAAACCATATGTTACTTCGTTGTGTAAGTCATTTGTAATTCAATACATGCATCTAAAATATAATAGGTGTCCGAAGTAAACAAGCTTGAAAAAACTCTTACCGTATGATCAACTGTTACTGAGACGTAGTATTACCATGGAACTCAGTTAATGCAGAAGTAACTTCACAATAGACCCCGGATGAAACCTCTGGCCATGACTACCTCTTCATAGCGAGGTATTTGTAATTTTCAAAATGCAGCTTATATACTTGTAATCTAAGAGTAAAATGTAACTCACCGCATAAAGCATTATCCACAAGATGTAGTACTCCTACGAACATGTATAAATAAAGAGATATGTTCATGGTGAACTCCAAAGAGACAGATAACGTTTCTACTGCATCCGTCTCTGCTACCACTAGGTACTTTAGTATTTGATCCATATAATTGATTCCTGTGCTGTTTTTCTCCTTGAAGCAAAGGAATAAGTGGGTGTCTATTTACATACGTCATTTTCGAGAGGAGAAGAAAACAGTTGATTCAAGGACGTATTATATAAATGATACCCGTCTGAGGCTGAAGTATTCAAATTTGAACGGGTTTGTGTCTTTTAGATGTTTAAGTAAACGTAATGTGAAGATGAAATGCAATGGTTCATTTATACATGTTTAAACGTTTAGGATATAGATTATGTGTTGTTCTGTTTTAGGTGATTGAAATGCATTGTGGTTCAAATCTCTTTTTTTTGCTGACCACCATTCACATATTTAAAAAGACTAACGTTAGTACATTTTCCATAGATGCAAATAAATAGATGTGAATGAACAAAGAGTAATAAAATAAGTAATGGAATTATGAATGATTTGGATCTGTTAGTTATTTGTTAAATAATAAGATATAATTACAGTAAGTAAAAGTAAAGTGGGCATAAAAACCAAATGGTTCAAAGTCAAAATTATAAGTTTTGGCTGGATTCCATGTTCCAATATTCATTGCATCTATTTGATTATAGTAAAGCTGATTACTGTTCTTGATGTGGTTTTTAGTTATCTCATTTCAACATATAGTTCTTTACTCAAAATGTAAACTTGTTACTAATTCCAAGTTCACATAATTATCCATTTCGGAACTACACTCAACCGCAGAAGACGTATAGGGACATGATTAGTTAAGAGGTACCCCAAATTCCATACATCATGTGTATAATACTTTAAATATTTATTTCTGTTCAAGGACACTTGTGGTGTTGAAGTCGCTATTACAAAATTGTTTTTGGCCAGAATGTTTTAGAATGCGTTTAAATTAAAAATTTAGAAAAGGTAGAACATTAATTATGAAAGATGCAGTCGACAGTAATTACCTTCTTGAACTTAAATTTGTTTATGCGTCTTTACTGTAAAACCAGCAAAATACCCTTTTTGACTCTCGTGATGTAACGGACATTTGAAAACTACGTTTCGTAAAACGCGTGTATTTCACAAATATGAACTGACAATGCTCGGAAATTTCAAATTGAGTTCAGTTGGTGTTTGGAGACATGATGTAAATCTATTTAAGTTATGTTTATCACTCGTGGATTGAATTATCTTGTATTTAATATGGTGACGTTTCTTTTGTGTTTAGGAACTGTGAATAACGTCATTCAACTGAACACTCAACAGAACCTTATATTCAGAGGAACTCGAGAATATCCTAATTCACTGCTTATCTTTCTATCAGTGAACTACTGGTATTGAATGGGTGACGGTCAATATATAAGCCCTCGCCTAAAACTCGAGAGTGGTACATAAACCCTATTACCTATTACATCTTATATTTTACAATGTAGATAAACGTATGATAATCTCTGATTATCAAAACGAATGAACAACACTCAGACTGGACTACATTCTTGGTTTATTTCTTAAAGCATGAACAGTCTGTAACATCGAAATAACACTTACTTTTTACCTGACAATTTGACCGCTAGACAGATACTGTGAAATCAACTGCAAATGAAGCATGACCATATACAAAACTAGATATGTATACCTACAGAGAGAGTTTATTTCAGTAAAAGGGCCACAAGCCCATAATACAAAGCATACAATGTGCACATTATCGAAGCGCCAATGAAATCATAGACACGTGTGTTAGATCTCAAGATATACACCAGGATAAAGGGGTGTTACAGACACAAGAAAGTATTAGTAATACGTTTCTTTCTGGCTAGGTACAAATATTTCCCAAGACTATATATGGTGGATAATTTCTCTGACATGAACAATTGGTATAACTTCTTATATGAAGGAAAAGTGTGATAATATGATGCGATTATAGTTCTGTATAAAATGGACATTCAAGACAAAAACTGTATTCATTTTCAATAGTAGGAATTATGCAAAAAGGACAGAGACGGTCCTTTCGTTCAAGACCAAGTCGCCTACCACATTCAATCATCAACATATGATTGGAACTTCGGAATATCTATCAGCATAGTTGTAACTTTTAAATCCGTTCAAGTAGATATTTTCGTCAACACCAAAAGAAACAATATGAACACGAAATGAAACCTGATACCTAAAATCTTTGTTTTCAATTTTGGTCTGTTAATTATAAATTCTTCTTCTGTTAATGACGTTTTTTTTGTGAAATCTGTTCACCAATCAGAACGTCTGTCTTTCTCTCTCGTCTATCATTAATAACCCGATACTTGAGCAAATCTTGCCCACTTCCAATTACTATAATCAGCGGTGAGTCAGTTTCCATGTGTACATGTATAGATATAAAGCACGAATGATGTCGGGCTGGATGTTTAACAATGTATCAAAGATGTCCATGGCCACTGCCACTTGTTCTGACAATAATACAGGGAAGGAGATTATTTATATCTACATGTACATTGTATATTTACTCTCCTAGAAAGTGCGTATTCTAAATGTCCTTTCTAAACATTATGATTACTGAAAGTTTTCACCTTTAATTCCAAGCCTCATACAATGTACATTGTCTCGAAGAAACAGAAACTTTCTTACTTTCTTGTGCTTTCTTTGATTTGAAAGTTGAAGCTCACATCATTACAGGGACAATAAACATCAATTCATTTTATTTCACAAGTTGCTGATGGTACCTAAAATGAATGTAGATATGCAGTAAGGTACTGACTGTTTGATGACCATGAAAACTTTGCAAGGTGAAATAACGTAATTACTTTTTGAGGATGATATTTACATTACGAAGTGAAATATGGTATAGACTGGTTAGGATGTTGTTGACATAACAAAGTGAAATATGGTATAGATTGGTTAGAATGATGTTAACATTACGAAGTGAAATATGGTATAGACTGGTTAGGATGTTGTTGACATAACAAAGTGAAATATGGTATAGATTGGTTAGAATGATGTTAACATTACGAAGTGAAATATGGTATAGACTGGTTAGGATGTGGTTGACATAACGAAGTGAAATATGGTATAGATTGGTTAGAATGATGTTAAATTACGAAGTGGAATATGGTATAGACTGGTTAGGATGTTGTTAACATTACGAAGTGAAATATGGTATAGACTGGTTAGGATGTTGTTAACATTACGAAGTGAAATATGGTATAGACTCGTTAGGATGTTGTTTACATTACGAAGTGAAATATGGTATAGACTGGTTAGGATGTTCTTAACATTACGAAGTGAAATATGGTATAGACTGGTTAGGATGTTGTTAACATTACGAAGTGAAATATGGTATAGACTGGTTAGGATGTTGTTAACATTACGAAGTGAAATATGGTACAGACTGGTTAGGATGATGTTAACATTACGAAGTGAAATATGGTATAGACTGGTTAGGATGTTGTTAACATTACGAAGTGAAATATGGTATAGACTGGTTAGGATGTTGTTAACATTACGAAGTGAAATATGGTATAGACTGGTTAGGATGTTGTTAACATTACGAAGTGAAATATGGTATAGACTGGTTAGGATGATGTTAACATTACGAAGTGAAATATGGTATAGACTGGTTAGGATGATGTTAACATTACGAAGTGAAATATGGTATAGACTGGTTAGGATGATGTTAACATTACGAAGTGAAATATGGTATAGACTGGTTAGGATGTTGTTAACATTACGAAGTGAAATATGGTATAGACTGGTTAGGATGTTGTTAACATTACGAAGTGAAATATGGTATAGACTGGTTAGGATGATGTTAACATTACGAAGTGAAATATGGTATAGACTGGTTAGGATGTTGTTTACATTACGAAGTGAAATATGGTATAGACTGGTTAGGATGTTCTTAACATTACGAAGTGAAATATGGTATAGACTGGTTAGGATGTTGTTAACATTACGAAGTGAAATATGGTATAGACTGGTTAGGATGTTGTTAACATTACGAAGTGAAATATGGTACAGACTGGTTAGGATGATGTTAACATTACGAAGTGAAATATGGTATAGACTGGTTAGGATGTTGTTAACATTACGAAGTGAAATATGGTATAGACTGGTTAGGATGTTGTTAACATTACGAAGTGAAATATGGTATAGACTGGTTAGGATGTTGTTAACATTACGAAGTGAAATATGGTATAGACTGGTTAGGATGATGTTAACATTACGAAGTGAAATATGGTATAGACTGGTTAGGATGATGTTAACATTACGAAGTGAAATATGGTATAGACTGGTTAGGATGATGTTAACATTACGAAGTGAAATATGGTATAGACTGGTTAGGATGTTGTTAACATTACGAAGTGAAATATGGTATAGACTGGTTAGGATGTTGTTAACATTACGAAGTGAAATATGGTATAGACTGGTTAGGATGATGTTAACATTACGAAGTGAAATATGGTATAGACTCGTTAGGATGATGTTAACATTACGAAGTGAAATATGGTATAGACTGGTTAGGATGATGTTAACATTACGAAGTGAAATATGGTATAGACTGGTTAGGATGATGTTAACATTACGAAGTGAAATATGGTATAGACTGGTTAGGATGATGTTAACATTACGAAGTGAAATATGGTATAGACTGGTAAGGATGATGTTAACATTACGAAGTGAAATATGGTATAGACTGGTTAGGATGATGTTAACATTACGAAGTGAAATATGGTATAGACTGGTTAGGATGATGTTAACATTACGAAGTGAAATATGGTATAGACTGGTTAGGATGATGTTAACATTACGAAGTGAAATATGGTATAGACTGGTTAGGATGATGTTAACATTACGAAGTGAAATATGGTATAGACTGGTTAGGATGATGTTAACATTACGAAGTGAAATATGGTATAGACTGGTTACGATGTTATTAACATGACGAAGTGAAATATGGTATAGACTGGTTAGGATGATGTTAACATTTCGAAGTGAAATATGGTATAGACTGGTTAGGATGTTGTTAACATTACGAAGTGAAATATGGTATAGACTGGTTAGGATGATGTTAACATTTCGAAGTGAAATATGGTATAGACTGGTTAGGATGTTGTTAACATTACGAAGTGAAATATGGTATAGACTGGTTAGGATGATGTTAACATTACGAAGTGAAATATGGTATAGACTGGTTAGGATGATGTTAACATTTTGAAGTGAAATATGGTATAGACTGGTTAGGATGTTGTTAACATTACGAAGTGAAATATGGTATAGACTGGTTAGGATGATGTTAACATTACGAAGTGAAATATGGTATAGACTGGTTAGGATGATGTTAACATTACGAAGTGAAATATGGTATAGACTGGTTAGGATGATGTTAACATTACGAAGTGAAATATGATATAGACTGGATATTATGATGTAAACCGAAAAGAAAAGTATACCACTCACTTCTTTTCGATTCATTCAATATTTTAAAGAAATGAGATGCATTTGATTATGGCGCGATAGAATAACGCCTTTCAGCAGTAGTTTAAATGACTTAATTGGTGACTGTTTTTTTATTTTTAAACCAAAATATCATTATTTAAAGGGGCTGTAGCACGTTTTTTCGCTCAAATAAGTCGATAAAATGTATTTGAAAAATAATGTCACCAACAGTAAAACACCAGTTTCTCTTCGGAAAATCAAGTTATAAATGATTGTACTTGGTTCGGTAAAGTCATGGCAATCGTTTTTTGTCATTCGAAATAATAAAATGTGTTCACAATAAAATGGCCGCCATGCAATTTTTGCTTTATACACAACACCGGTATTACCAATACGGATAATTGGTTTGTGTAATAAGATGTTGTACCCTCTAAAGTAAATATAAATGACATAAACCATTATTCTAAATGGGAAATTTAAAAAAGTAAAATTTGCAAAAAACGTGCTACTGCCCCTTTAAAGTAGACAGGGGTAAGAAATGAAAGTAACATCAACATGACCCCACAGAGTATGTGTTATATGCCGATGAACAATTGTCTTATATCAAAGTTCATTTTGGGGAATTTCACAATTTAAATTTGAAAAAACCGCGTAGAGGTATTCATATTTAATGTTTTGGTCTAATTTCCCAACAAGTCAGTTTTTTAATACGAGGTAGAAAACTCGAGATATTTGACTTTGAAAATTATAAACATATGATACAACTGAGTGATATACTTTCTTTTGCCCATCAGTGTAGAATATATATATAAAGATTAGAAATATTTAATGGATGTTAGACAATGAATTAATGTAAACAGACATGTACAGGCTACATTCAATGTGTTAAAATATTTAAAAGTAGAATACGGATGTTTGTTTAATAAAGAATAACGTTAAAGGTGCATCCATTGTGTTTCATAAACTTTTAATTGGCTTTATTGTGTTCCAACTCGCCACATGTGCTGTCTACAATACAAATAAATTCACCCAGCTTGCATAATTATCCCCAATCGCCAAATAATTACTCGTTTCCCATTAAAATTGAGTAACATCATTATGCATCTGCAGAAACTGAAACTGGACGTCCCATTTACATGTACAGTAGTTATGTGACCTATTAAACATTATCAACTCAAATTTGTCTTTTTGTCTGTTATAGATAAGATTCCAAAATTACGTTTGACCAATTGACGCGCGCTTCACGCTGTGCATTGTCCGGTTTTCGATCAGAAATCTACTACTTTTACCTTCATATCGTCAATATGCTAAGTCTACTATCATCAAAATGGTACTTTTCGGTAACAGTCGGTACTTCTCGATAAAATAACACCATTTATAACGTTTGCAATACATGTATGTGACCCCCAACAACACAATGGATGTACCTTTAAACGTAACTGAAATCACATAATTCTATCTTACATTTTTTTTATTATCTTCAATCATGTCTTGCATGAATTAGTTCAATCACAAGTACGATAACAGCCGCTAATACTAGTGCAGAACAGACCAACCCAACGGTTTTGATGTGTTCTAGTTTAAACAGAGGTTGCTCCCTATCTTCATAACAAAGCTTCGGTTTTGGTGTCCATTTCCTTATTATCTTGTCCATGATTCCGTGGTCCACAAGACTGAGCAGTCTGCAACAATATACATGATATGAATGTTATTTCAAATTAGAAGAGTAGATATCCATCAATATGACACTTTATCCATATTGTGTACAATAAAAACTGGTTTGATGCGTTGATTTGACTAGTTTAGAGAAAGCCTTTTGTTTATGACACTAGAAACGTACACTTTATAGTAAACAAAGACAGTATTATTATTCAGTAGCATCACAGAAAAACATGTCATTCATTATTTCTTAAATTGGTCTGATAAATAATGTTCATTTCAATAATAAACCGTTTTAAAAAGAGTTATGAGTCATAAACTAGGTGTATGATAATATTCCTACAGCACCACATTGGTAGTGTTTTAAAGGGGCAGTAGCACGTTTTTTCGCTTAAATAAGTCGATGAAATGTATTTGAAAAAAATTTCACTAATAGTAAAACACCCTTCTGTCTTAGGAAAATCAAGTTTATTAGTTTTCAGTTTATTAGTTTACATGGTTCGGTAAATCCATTGGTTTGTGTCATAAGATGTTATATTCTTTAGAGTAAATAAAAATACATTAATGACATAAACTATCATTATAAAAGAGAAATCTGAAAAAATAAAATCTGCAAAACACGTGCTACAAACCCTTTAAATAGGATTTGATTTAACGTCTGTCCTAGTGACATCTGTAATGGTATACTTTAGATGCTTTATGGGGTTCACATATATATAACAATATCTACACCATTATATGGCACTCGATCCTTGTTATTTGCCGTCAGATTGCGGTTTTCAGGGACATTTTTCCAGTGTCAGCATCCATATCGATTTAATCTTGGTACTGTCTGCTTGATCGGCTGTTAGCATATAATGCCGGTGTCACGAAATAAAATCGCCCCCGGTATAAAATCTCCCCCCGGAGATTTTGTACCGGTATAAATCCTCCCCCCTCAGAATAAAATCTCCCCCCGCCACGAAATAAAATCTCCCCCTGGAACAGAATCGCCCCCTCCAAAATAAATGAAAAATACCGTTAAATTTGTGAAATAAAATGAAAAATATTGAAATAATTACAACAGATTGTATAAATATTAGTTTGCAAGCATGTTTGTAAACTATTTCCGTCAATTAATTGGTAAAAATAATAACATTCTTATAAACGGTTAATGCATACTGGGTGGGTTGAACAAAGGTTGAGACAGTTCAAGTGGGAATATCTCAGTGAGATTTGGTGTACACATATCTCTGTACACAAACCTCTGAGATGTAGAGTGGAGGATCTATACTGGTTGTGAGCTATATACTTATATACATGTAGAGGGCACAATTTAAACTTTGTATTACCTGCTTGATAAGGGTGTTAGCATCTCTTGGGACACAATTTAATCTTCATAAGTGTGTTAGAATCTGTACCGATTTAATCTTTGTATCACCAGATTGATAGCTGTGTTAGAATCTATTGCTACACAATTTAATCTTTGTATCTTCGCTTCCACAGGGGTGTTAGCATCTATACCGACACAATTTATGGTTTACTTACTCTCTTTCAAAAAGTTCCCTCAACGGAGATTTGAGAGGGAAAAGAAATCCGCTATAAAATGGAAAGAATGTTTGTTTCATTTCTGACGTGTCGCATGTTTTTGTTCTGATGACATCTCTGAATGACCGAGAAGTGATCAAAACAGACTTGTCTTCTATCACACGCTGTACTTGGGTGCCTGTGTCAAGCCTTCCAAGAACGTCAACTTGTCCTTTAGATTCGAGGACCTTCTCAAACATCTTTTTAAGGGTTGGGTCCTTCGATAACTAGAAATTATAAAATCAAAATTGAATTTTAGTAACATAATACTTTAACTTATAAATTGTATTTGGTTTCACATTGTATCACAAATAAACATGCACAGGAAAAGCTGTATCCCCAAATATCAATTATTCGATGCATTTGATCTTCACTGGGAAACACAAATCAAACCTATCCTTTAATGAGTTAGACTGTGTTATTTGTATTTGTCATTAAGGAATCCTAACAAAATTAAATGTAGAGTATTGTTTCAAGTGATCATGACGTCATTAGATTGAACCTCCCCTCGACAGAGAATGTGTTATTAAGCCATCTTCATATTGTTGACTTGTTTTTCAAGGGCTGTCATTGGTTGTCTACTTTTAGATTGTCCCAGTGTAGGGTTCTCATCAAGGGTAAGATTATAAGAATAATCAACGAGCTGCGAGGAATTACGAGTGATAAACCCCGAGCTTTACCAAGGAGTTTCACATATTAATTCACGAGGGACAGATACTTACGACCACAGAGTTGGTTATTCTTGGTCTTACCCAATATCATTTTAATGTGTAAAAACCGAAAAATAAGACGCGAATTCACGATCTCTGATTAGACTGTGAAATACAAATTGTATTCATAAACTCTCGCACACCTTCAAGACGCGCACATCTTAAATAGTATGTTCTTTTTTCAGCAGTCTGATTAAAACCGACGGTAACGCGCGGGAAAAAATGTCCAAAATAGTGCAGCTACCGGGAAACGAAGTCATATCGTTCAGAGGTTTCCACGCCAAACCGTCTGGTAACAGCCCGTAGGCGCCCTTGTTCTGACGCAATTCAGTAAACTAATCACAAGACGTCCAACAAAAGCTTTCGGTGCGAGAAGCTAGGGGCAGATAACTCCAAACACCTATCATTTTGTCTGTTCCGAATGCTTTCAAAACAGTGACCGTTTAAAAACTATGATGTGATTGGTCAGCTAATTGACTGGGCTTTGGCTGCGCTAAACTGGTTCCGAACACAGGCCTATACGGGGTGTTCTCAGACCTTGTGGCGAGGAATCTACAGAGCCTGTTCGTATCCCGGTAGATATATTATTTTCCAAATTTTATTCCTCGGAACAAGGTCGATTTTAATCAGACTGTTTTTTCAGAAAATTCTAAAGTAACTATCGAGTTTTACTCCCAAAGTGATATTCTGACATAGTAAACAATTCGTTTATATTATAAACAATGTCGCAAATGAGAGAAAATTAGTAAAATGTGAACTAAAAATCTCGAATGCATGAAAGGAGTGTAATTATACGTCACTAAATGAGGTCATGGTTAATGACATCACAAGTCAAAGGCGTCACAACAGTACACGCGGCCACTCTTGCATGCTGCTTCGCCTTGCAAATTTAGTACTGTAAATAGGATCTCGGAATCATATATAGATTGATCATAATTTTATATTTTACATGTTTTACTGACGTGTGACTTGAAATAGATATGCTCGAAATAGTTGAAAATGGTAAAGCTTAACAATTCGTGAACGGGTGTAAAGAAGTTCCCTGAATCAATCAAAATTCAAGTTATATTAAGATAAAACTGAAATTCCCATGACCATTAGGAAAACTTTAATACCCACATATCTTTTCCGCTTGGGTCAAACACGAAATAACTCCTGAGAAATGTTGTTTTGATTGAAGATTTTGGCTCTGCCACTGTCAACCACATGGCATAAAACAATAATTTATACCATCAAGTTGTACTCGTTGATCAATCAATTTGTTTTATTATATTTTATATGAAAAGACATTTGGGTAAGATTCTTTATTTTTAACATATGAACAAAACTGGTGCAAAGAGAAATAATAATATATTAAGGAGATAAACAAACTTTACATTTACACGGAATTATTATAGTTCTACATTTTATAATTAATTTGAATGACGGAACTTGAATGACGGAACTTGTTTCAGGACCTCGGAGAGCAGTGAGAATTGCCAAATGCCTTAAGGGAACTCACTCTATTCTGTAGACGATAGCGTTTCAAAACTGACCTTGACATTCAGGATGTTTTGTGCATTTTTTTTTCAAAATTGACATCGGTATTTACCCTTAATAAGTCATCTGCATACGATCCGTTGATTGTCCCAACTGCATATTCGGTCTGTTGGGCAAGGTCCTCTAAAGAATCAAAAGGACTTTCTACTTTCATAACAGTAGCAACGGCAACCAGGTTTCCAATGTAGACAGTAGTTATAAGGAAACAGAATATACTCCAAAAGAATATCAAGATCCTTGACGATACTTTACGACCTGCAGTTATTATTCCTGAAATGAAAAACAGGCGAGTATTATCGTTTATTTACTTTAAGCTTCGGGTCTCCTGAACCTAATCTAATGGGAAACCTTTTAAGTTTCATATGGACGATAATAGCTAAGCGTAAAAGTAATCGTTTTTTGGCAAACGCATTTATATGGGATAAAATTAACAAATAAATTAGAACCTTTGAGGATACAAAATACCGGAATAATACTATATTTAGTGTTTATCAATTGCTGTGTTGAAATCGCTGCTTCATAAATGTTTTGGACATAATATTTGACATTTCAGTTTAATTCTAGGAACTAAATTAAATATAGTGTGTTCATAACACACATGTTTGACTTTAATTCATTGCGGCTTCATGTCTGTTACGTTTCGTCCAGTAGTTTACTTTAAAGATTATAAAATTAAATATATCAAAAATAATATATTAATTGTTACAAATGTCTAATGTTACAAAGGACATAAACATACTGTACCTGCGTCTTGTCGAAGTGGAATACTAACACCAGTTTCAAGTATATTCAGCTTCACGTTTTCATGTTTTTGATCACTAAAGCTCGCTATCTTTCTCAATAGGTAACTCAATCCAAGGACTAGAAGCCATGCCGCAGTTCCACACAAATACACCGGCCATTGAAAACAAGTAACAAGGGCCAACCATTCGTGTGTCTCATCCTTTCTTTGTCTATAAATTGCACCATATTCGTCTGCAAGAATCGGATATGTGATGTCAACAAACTTCATTCTTTCACTGCTTATCCCATAAGGTACGATACAAAAATCAACTTCCTGAAAGAAAACAATGAATAATGGAATCATTTATAATTATTATTTTCACTTATACTCAAGCCATGTCTCGCCACGTAACTGTGTAACAAGACGGTCATATTTACAAAAAATACTCAGAAATTGCTCTGATCACTTTATTCAATTCTGATATGCAAAATTCTATTATTTACATACTCTATTTGATAACTCACCGTAGCCATTGAGTCTCCCTCAATTAATCGATTTTCAAGTTAAATGAATAGAATTACCTCCCTTTACCCTTGGTCCCCGCTAGGTGGCTTACCCCAGTGACGTCATTTCTTTCTTTGTTGCGATCGAGACTGGACACCCATTTTGCCAGCTCTCAGAGTTTTGCAATATTTGATTAAATACCCTCGACCGAGATGTTATTGTTCTCTTTTGAGTGTTTTTGATGTGTATTTGATGTTCTTCTTCCCCTGCTTGGGTTCCAACAGTTGGGTTCTACAGTGTGCTTCTCCACTGTAGTGGGTTATCTAGGTCAGCGCTTCTCACTGTGTTGACTGGAGAGTTGTTCATTGCTACTCATGCGGCACGTTCAGGCTCGTGCGGGACTGTCGCTACTCGCTTGTAGCATCGGTTAGGACTCGTGTCGTCTGACTTTCTCACGTTCGCTCAAACGCTCTGTCGTCTGTCCACTCTTTCGCCTTTCCTCCGACGGTGTTTCGGGTCGATATCGTGGAGGTTTGACCTTCGTCGTCTGAAGGATTGGCAGGCGGATGGAGTGTTTTGTTATGACACTTCGGTGTTCGGCCTCCCCCTGTCAGACAGACAGAGTCGAAACGACACCTGCTTGATTGTTAGTAGTTAGTAGTGGCCTCCGCCCTTCGTCGGACAGAGCTTTAGTACTTGCCAGTATGACTGGGTTTTTTTGCCTTAGGCTTTGACTTCACTTAGTCGGGTTGGTGTCGGAGGGTCCTAGGGGTCATTCAGACACTCCTAAGAAGAGGAAATACGGACCCTCTCAATCTCCACGTTGTGGTAAGACAGGTAGCGTGTATTTTCGCCAGGGGGGTCGACCAGACAAATGTCGCGACTTCCAGGCCGGCCCCAACCCGAAAAGGAACAACAACAAACATCAAGGAGGTAAGGGGCGAGCCTAAGGAGGCACCTCCAGGAAATCCTGACGTGTGGCGCCTTCCAGTTCTCCCTCCACCGGACGTAGACATTTGGGATGGTCCCGTAGGGGGCCGTCTCTCCCACTTTGTGGCCAGCTGGCGACAGTTTGTCCTGGTCGAATTTTTTTGCAAGGTACTGGAGCGTGGGTTCCATATTCACGTCTCTTCCCGCAGGTACCTCCGATTCATTTTGTCAGGTCGCCACTTACCACTGCTCTCGGGTAATCTCGCAGCCCACCTCCTTCAGTAGCATGCTGGCTACGGTGAGTTATCAACCATAGTATGTAAATAATAGTATGTTTTTGATTAAACGTCATTATTTATACTCACCGTTGATAACTCACCAGTATATATACCCCTCCCACCTCCCCTCCTGCGAGTCTGTGTGCTACCTGCTTCCAGGCTCAAGGAGCAAAAAGTGACGTCACTGGGGTAAGTCACCTAGCGGGGACCCAGGGTATAGGGAGGTAACTCTATTCATTTTAACTGTGTTAAATTTGGTCGAATGATTAATTGAGAGTGACTCAATGGCTGCAGTGAGTTATCAACGGTGAGTATAAATAATGACTTTTAATCAAAAACGTCTCTTATAGCCTGGATACTCATTTTGTCAAGACAGGGGTCACTAGCTCTAGTTCTTGCTAAGATATTTCTGTTCTAAAGTTTTATTTTATGTGCGAATGTGATTGGTTAGGTTTGAGTTATTTATGCAATCAACAACGTTCTTTTTTTAAAAGAAACTTCGATACGATAAGCTAATTCTTCATTGCCTGTTTGAGACTTTGCTTGAGTAAGCATAACACAAACTTATGCTTATCTTTATATAATAAATGCATGCAAAAAAGTTGATATAGAATTATGAAAAATAGTATAATGGTGAGATTGTTATTGGGTAGGAAAGAGATCATGATTTTGAGTTACACATTTTCACGACTTGGACTATTAATGAGATACCAGTGAAAACTTCTGTCTATGAAAGACGTTACATAAGAAACAACAACTTTTGGGAGTTTGGGAGAGAATACTGGAAAACTATGATACGTGATTAAAATCATTTTAAGCATTCCAACCAATTTGTTATTGATAAGATAGGTTTTGATCCTTATGGCATTTTGTGTAGTATTAACTCAATGTCTATCACAGTCTTGAAATGGCATTACATATGCACGAAACTGCTATATTTCTTACCGCTCTATGAATTTGTCCTAGAATACCGTCAAGGGTTATATTTTCAGCTGCCTGCCCCCAGTTCTTCTCCTTTGGTTCGATGATAGCATAGCTGAACATCACAAATGTTGAACTTCGATAATTGTTTTGAATGTTTATCTTTAAATCTCAATGTCATCAACATGAGTATGTATAATTTACATTTATACACATTGTTCCACTGAAAGTTAACCTTACAAAGTATTTGCATAAAATATCATGTCAAATTTACATATTCAGTATTGGGAGAAATATTTGTGAATTGTATCAATAATTGTGTTAAGTTTCATATCCATATATATTCTTAAATTTCTGCTAAAATCACATTTATATTTCAGTCTATAACATCTATATATTCAATCAACATGCATATATTTTTCATCACCCAATATCTCAATTTATAGATATACATTAAAGGGAGGCTTCTATCTGGCATTGTTTGTGGAAACGGAAGTCAACAGAACACTCCTGTTTACACAATGTCATATTAATATTAAAAACTGATTTTAACACAATCCAGTTGAAACATATTACTGAAGTTAATACTTTAATGTTTTGATATTTGACAAATAGACAGTTAATCAATGTTGATAAGATTTTCCAAAAAATCGAAATAATTATTTTATTTTATTTGTATAATAAGTTTTGGTGGTTCAGAGTAACCTCCCCTTTCACGCTATCTCACGTTACCTTGCTCCTCGTTGCAAATGGCCGCCGCCATGCTTTGTCGTTTATTCTATTAGTATTCTCAAAGATTTTAGATTTTAGAGAACATTTTTATTTTTAAAAGAATGCACGTTTTTAATGCCTCTACCTTCATCAAAATGAATAACAATGACACTCAAATACATGTACATATAGCATATACGCTTGTGGGAAATGATGTTTTCAATGCTTCAACCTTAGTAAATAATTTTATTCGTTTTTAACTTATCATTAAAGTGTGCTGCATTCATTAGTCATTATTAGGGTATGTTGTGGATGTGAAAATAATACCTGAAGTTGTATTTATCAGCAATAAGATTGAATATATCGATCGAGGCACCTTCATAGTGAACTGTATTCTTGGAAACATATCTCATTGTAAAGGGCAGCCACTGAAAGTAAATAAATTCGAATTTTGTTTTGTATAATTAACCAACATATATAGATATATGTTTCTCTTTTTGTCAAATGCATTTTTGATAGGATAGTTAATAAAGAAGTTATATCAATTTTGATTAACCAAAACACACACACACACACACACACACACACACACACACACACACACACACACATATATATATATATATTTCTCTTTTTGTCTAATAAAATGTTAATAGGTTAGTTAATAAAGAAGTTATATCAATTTTGAAAATATCGTTTCTATACATGTACGTTCACAATCTGGATTTCATTAAGTTGTTAATGGCATCTGATCAAACCTCCAAAGCAGATGCTTTCAGAATTCTTCCATTGAAGCCTTTCATTGTATTTGGAAACACAGCTGAACGACCCATCTGGTCCAGGGGAACTCCCCTCCATTCTCTTCTCCCGGGCAGCCACACTAGAGTCTGCAGACTCTCTATCAGGTAGTCGTGATTTGTCTGATGTAGAACATAAACATTGTGTTTGTGACTGAGAGGAGAAGAAATGTAGTGTATGGCATTGTCCAAATTTCGTTTTTGAATATATACATATATACCCACGTGGTACTTCGTAAAGTAATTTGGCTTCCGATAAACTTTGACACTACCTGGACTACTTTATTCATTTACAATCAAACGAACATGAATTAATTAATGAAAATACATCATATTATTTATCATCTCTTTCTTCAGTCAGTTGATTATTCATTAAGTCGTACTCGCAACAGTGACTTATTTCAATGGATGACAATAAAACGACTAGAAAATAGCACAAGCTTAAATTGAGGATACAGCAGGAGTGTTGGACTGCTCCCACTCTAAATGACAATTGAACATCATTTGCAGTCTCTTGATGAAAGCTCTTGATGAAAACCCGAGGGTACAATATAGTTTACTTACATTGTACATCAGGTATTCACCAAGATGTAAAATGAACGGCCAGAAATTACTGTTTCCGTTTATCGTCAGATTATATGATTTTGAAAACACTGCCGGAAATATGTAATAGCTAGCATTGTTTTTGTTGAAGTCATTTTTTTTTAGCTGTAGTTAGTGGTTAGATATGTCTAATTACATTGCATTTCAGTTTAATGCTTGACTTCACCTTCATGAAATACTACTTTATATGCTATTGTTATGTAATATTTGTATAGCATGTAAATGTACCTCACCTGATTATGTAAATAGTTTCCAATGAGAGCAGATATTGATGGATTCCTAGGTTGCTGAGTAAGTTTTATCCATGCAACGTTGTCCATGGTTATGTTGTAAGTTATCGGATCACCATTGGAGATAAGCAACCAGGTAGAGAAATGTCTCAGAAACACCCCGTGGTATAACTGAACATCAAGATCAGCTGCCTGGAGTGCAAATATGATAAAAATATACATGTATCATCATCAACACAATCATAATCAGCATTACATTATTATAATCTCATGTTCATGACATATCCTTATCAAAAAGTAACACATTGCAAAGAGTTTTGTCATAATTATTATTCATGTTTTACATTGTATAAGTACTACGCGAGTAAATTGCGATTTTATAAAAGTGATATCTTACACCACTCTCATATTCTTAAGAAGTTATGGAATGGGGGTGATTTATTTTCGCTTGATGAAACAAATAACCAAAAATTAACGTTATACTAAATCATGTTCATGTAATACACTTCTTCTTCGTTATGAATGATCTGGTTACAATTGTGTTCGCTCTACTGGTCCTAATTCATTATAATTAAGTCATTTATGTTAAACGTATTACCTTTTCGGGGTTTGTTTATTATCTCCTATGTATACTTACACGCAACAGAATATCCTGAATACACTGCACTTTACAGAATATCACAATGTTAAGGTAACTGTGTAGATATTCAGAGAAACCATTGTCAAGAGTCGTCCTCAAATCGTTCTCAATGAAGTTAACAAAGGATTTACTATCGTATAAGGTGTGCAGAGAAGTGCTTATATTCTGTGTCACAGCCATGCTGTTATCTGAAAACAAACATTAAGTGAGTTTCAAGTGAAGGCTATATTATAAATATGATAAAAGTTAATTGATGCGTTATGAGCCTAACCTTTTTTTACAACTTATTTGCATTTCAAAAACTACAACATATTCGCAATACATGGTATATCTACTGTTTTAACGGAAATCAAGTGATTGAATGGCACAACAAAATTAAACATGATGCATTTCAAATAGAAAATAAGAGCCTTTCGCTCTGTATCTCATTAGGCTTTAGGGGGCACATC
The DNA here is from genome assembly GCA_936450465.1 of Gibbula magus. Taxonomy (NCBI): domain Eukaryota; kingdom Metazoa; phylum Mollusca; class Gastropoda; order Trochida; family Trochidae; genus Gibbula; species Gibbula magus. Next base: position 36,827,599 of record OW388293.1, read on the forward strand.
TATAATTTATAATGACCAATGTCTAAAGGGTATGTACACAACATTTCCTTTTCTAGACCTTTCCGTTCTGGAGAAGATGATGAAAATAGGTTTTAGGTCATGGCCTGCGAGACCCTTTTTTGAGCTAACCGGGTTGCCAAATCTGCATTTAAGTTCTTTAGAAGAAGAAAACGGTTACAGAGGAGCAGATGGAAAGACGGACGAACGGATGCGATGCAATGGCATAAGGCCATTGGGCCTTTCAGGCCAGAGGAGCTAAAATTCCAATTCATGGTAATTTTATATTCTGTAATCTTGTAAACATAATGTTGTGGGGAAAATACTACCCTCGGTATCGAAGACATATACTGACGGTAAGTTTCCAGTTGCTATGGTGATAATCTCCATCAATGTAGTATTACCTGAAATAATGATTGACTGTGTAGTGAACAAAATGGCTCTATAAACAAATATAGTAAACAAAAATGCACTTAGTTCCATCGAAAATGCATTTAGCTATTTTCATCCGCTTGTATTACACATCAGATTGATATTTTTACCTCTCCATTTCACATTATTCGTATGCACTGCATCCCAAAGGTTTGTTCATCTCTTTTCGGATCCCTTTATCAAACCCGGTATTTTGGAAGTTATATAACATATTGCTTATCATTTTAATTGTAACACAATCCTCATTACAGTTATAGAGTCTTGATGTTTTATATGTAGGCCCTAATGACAAAACTCCCCCTTTCTGTTACCCTGACCCTGTCTGCCTCTATGTACCTCTGTCTGTCTCTGTCTCTGTCTCTGTCTCTCTCTATCTCTCTCTCTCTCTCTCTCTCTCTCTCTCTCTCTCTCTCTCTCTCTCTCTCTCTCTCTCTCTCTCTCTCTCTATCTCTCTCTCAACCTAGTCTATCATCTATCTCTCTTTATCTCTATCTTTATCTCTATCCCCTCTCTCATTTATTTTATACCTCTGTATATACACTAATACTCTAGTCGAATAGGATATTGAGGTCGTCAAAGATTTCATTGTGAATATGAAAACATAAATATTTATTCAGTAATATTTCACAAACAAATTTGGAGTACATTTATCACATTCATCAAGAATTCCTTCCTGATTGACACATTTCCCTCTTCAATCCATATAAGTAGTATTGATATAAAAGGATTGGTTATATAATTTGGCAATTTGAACATTAAAAATGGACTATGTTTAATGTTTAAAAAATGAAAAATTGTTCTTTCCAAATTGTCCAGACGTATGCATGTCCATTCATATTCATTTTTAAACTTTAGTAAACTCGTCAGTTTTTTTATACATGTAGTTCAATTATTTGAAGAGTGATAATTAAGCAAAATAATGCATGACATTTTGAAACACACTAGCGTGAATATGAATTCCAAAAACACTTGGGAATAAATAAAATAAATTTGGGATAGTTTAAGTAAGTTCATTTCATTATTTTAAAACAAAGTTCAAAATAACATGTGACAATATATGTAGGAGTCCAAATTCGCAATGATTGAAAAAACACTAGTACCCTTACGGCATGAAACTATGTCACTTAGACCAAATAAGTAAACGAAGAAGTGACTTCATGATAGACCACCGTGATATACATGCACTTCTGGCTGTAACTATCCCTATGTAGCGAGTTTTATTTTTATTTTAACTATGTGTTATCCAAGAGTAAAATGTAACTCACCACATAAAGCTTTATCTCCAAGATGCAGTACTCCTATGAACAAGCATAAGCGGAGAGGTAGCTTCATGGTAAAGTACAGAGAAGTAAAGTACAGTTAACGTTTCTACTGCAGCTAGCTCTGCCTGCCACTATGTAATGTAGCGCCCGATCAATATAATCCATATTCATGTGCTGTTTTTCTCTATGAAGCAACTAATTAAGTGGTTGTCTATTTATTTACAGTGGTATCGAAAGGACAAGAAACCCATTGATTCTTGGAAGTATGTGTATAGTAGATGTCAGTCTAATTGGTGCAAATAATAGTCACTATGGAGATATTGGTAAACTTACGTATGACCATCTGCATCACAGAAGTGTATTCAGCATATTTCAAATTTCTTCAAAAATCTATATATTTTTTTATTCCCTTTAAACATCTTGTACAGAGCCAATTATGCATGCAAAATTTACCCCTAACGATTTTACTACTTATTCCTTAAGTATTTTAAATTTCAGTTTTGTTTAACATTTGCGTGTTTTATGGACTGTATAAGTAAGTTCAAATAATTAAATGTGTACTTAGGCTACATATAACCCATTTACATGCAGCCGTATACATAGTTTAGTTTACGAATTACTATATTTGCCCCAGTAAGAATTTTGATATTTTCATTTAATTATGGAGCAGAAGTTATATTATCAAAGATGTGAACGGGGACATTTTCTGGATAATAGCTTCTTTAATATGAAAAAAAACACGACGTTACGGAGTATGTACTCCTTCATCAGGTGGAATGTTCTTATGTATACCAAGAACCTTATCAAAGATGTTTTTTACAAATTATGTGGGATATGTCATGCTCTGATTATTAGTGTTGAAAAGATAACACGTATTAGGTTCATGGCGTGGCACCCGTGACCTCTAAATTGGACAATAGAGTCACGAAATCTGAAGCTGAAAGGAGAAGTCTCGTCGTTGCTTTTCTAATAAAGTGTGCATTGTTCCACCTGTAAAAATACATTACATATGTTGCAAAATCTGTAACACTATACAGTCCATGTACTCATGAAAAAGAAATTTTCGAGCTGTATAAATACTTATTTGTATTCTGTAAAATGTAAACGGAGTAATATGACTTTGTTTAACTCAGTTGTGTTGTGATGTCAAATTTCACGGAAAAATATATGGAAACATAAATAAATAATTTATTAATATAATGAAATGACGTCCCTATTTGGTATTTAAATGTCACTACTGAAAATAAAATCGGTTTCGAATTTACTTACATCTATAGAGCCTAATATCTTTATGGACAATAAATGTACAAGACACTTCCCCTTGAAAACAACATTTTATAGGTAACTGCATCCTCAAAATCTGTTCATCTACTTGAGTATCTTTGTGCATTGACATTCATTGCAGCGTCAATAAACTTACATCAAATACAATGACAATGAATTTTTCTATATCTATGTGTAAAACAATCATTCTCAAAAGTATAATGTGATCTTCACGTCAGTGGTGCATGATTTCGAACGTTGACATAATGAAATAGACAGAAGAATAGACAGACATTTTAAAAATACAAATCGAATTAATTTTCGAATGATACAAGTTTTCATATACATTAAATGAGAACAAATTCATCATAAATACATTGAATAAGTATATGAGGAACATTTAGGAAATACGTGATTAATATGTGATCCGGTGGAACGTTTTCTGGATATTTCACATAAGAAAATAAAATCGGTACTATTGAAACGTTTGACCCCTGGTCGCTTCAAAGAGCTGCCAAATTTGCAATTGTTTACTATGAGTTATAACATTAGATTATGTTGTGGAACATTCAAATATATATCAAAATATTGCAAAATTGCAAAATGATCGGACTAGCTTTCGCGTTGATACGATGCTTAAAAGAGATCCCTAATAACACAATATTTGCACTAAATACACAAGTAAACTTTTGAGATACATCTGTTGGTAAACAGACATCTCGGATACACTTGCACTTTCTGTAAGTACGGTGGAACTCGTGTACATACAAAACATACATGTATAGATAACGTACACTCGTAATATTATGTGTATTTTATCATTATCGAGTTACAGTGGATAGGAGTGTGGAGAAAAAACAAAATGCCTAATCGATAACCGTGCAACTATACGTCAGCTCAGTGGACCAAAGATAGAATACCCGTTTGTTTATTCACACATATAATATTTCATCTCTTAATGCTCTTTTAAACAATCGACTGTTCAAATGTGTACGACAATAAATGCTCTGTGTGGTAAGAAATTCGATGACATGTGAAGGTGAAATTATTTGTCCATTTATACATGTTTAAAGATTCAGGAGACAGAATCGATATCTGTGTTTGGCTTTTGCAGGTATTCGCTATTAACCCTAATTAAAATCCTTTCCTCGCTCTGTGTTCTTTACTGTCATTACTAAGCACAATACACGTATTTTAAAACACTAACGCATAAACAGCTTGAGATACAAATTAGACGAAGAGTAATTACAGATAACTAGATTGTTAAGGTATTACAAACAGTGTCTCCAGATTTTTATGACAATATTTGGCATATTCTACTCAAGGGGTAGAACACAACATTCTCAGACTTTCTAGAAATGCACGTTTACACACTAGTCACGCGTATCAGTTTTAATACTACATGTATGTACTCAACACGTTTAGGATAAATCAACGACATATTAACATCTTTGAAGTTTACCATGCATGGATGGCACAGATCAAACCACACACAGAAACTAAGGAAACAGGATATACTACTTCTTCTTTGATGTTGAACAGGAACCTCTTTGTTTTGTTTTTATGGATTTTGAATTTGTATATAAACTCGTATAATAGGATATATTAGGAACATTCATAGGAAACCGGGAATATCCTAATTTAATGTTGATCTTTCCTTACAGTAAAATACTCGCTTTGATTGGCTGACGGTCGATACATTTTTCGTTATTTCTTCTTTGTACCAGTATCATACATCCCTTAAAGGTACATCCATTGTGTTGTTGGGGGTCAAATTTGACAAACGTTATAAATGATCTTATTTTATCGAGAAGTACCAACTGTTACCGAAAACAACCTTTGATGATACTCGACTTAGTATATTGACGATATGAAGGTAAAAGTATTGATTTCTGATCGAAAACCGGACAATGCACCGCGTGTGGCGCGCGCCAATGAGTCAAAAGTAATTTTGGAATCTTATTTACACCAGACAACATAACAAATTTGAGTTGATTATGTTCAATAGGTCATATAACTACTGTGCATGTAAATAGGACATGCACTTTCGGTTTCTGCACTTGCATAATGATGTTACTCGATTTTAATTTGAAACTAGTAATTATGATATGTTTGGCGATTGGGGATGAATATGCAAGCTAAGTGAATTTGTTTGTATTGTAAACAGCACATATGGTGTGTTGGAACGTATTAAAGCCAAATGAAATTTTATGAAACACAATGGATGCACCTTTAAGGTTCGGGAAAGTTTACATCATCTCGTATTACCCAAAAGAGATGCATTCGACTTATATTATACAATGAAGATGAATATATCCACACCTCTGATTACCAGAATGAATGACAGCGGTGATCTTACATAAGCCAAACAATACACCGACTCAACTACATTCGTGGTTTATTTCTCAAATCATAAGAAGCCTGTAACATATGTTATTACTTACTGTCGAATCCTTATTAGGTTTCATGCTAATCGTTCATGTACACATGTTCTCGAAGTAGTACTTACTTTTGTGAAAAACTCGCCGACATAATATTTTACCTGAAACTACTAGTTTATCATCGCTAGACAGATACTGTAGGTGTGGCATCAGCAACATTGTAACTTTAAAATCACTGCAAGTAGGTTACTTTCTTTAACCTCAAAATATATAATAAGAAAATGAAATGAAAACTGATACCTAAAGTACTTTTGGTCTGTTAGATATATATTCTTCTTTACTTATTGGGAGAATTTTAGCCAACTAGAAATCACTGCTGTGTACACGTACCTCTCTCGTCTTGTATTGCTATTTACATGCTGAATCGAAGTGTCGGTTTATCATGAATAAACCGATACTTTATCGAATATTGCTCTCTAACGATTACTATAATCATCGGTAAGTCAGTATCCGGATGTTTCTTTAGAGATATACAGCACGAATGGAGTCGGGTTGGACATCTGACAACGTATCACAGATACTGACTGACTACTATAGAGGGAAGGAGAATATGTATATCTACATTGCATAATTATAGGTTATTTAACGAACTTCTCCTTTCATATCAAGTTTATGTACCGAGTTAAATAATTGTGTTTTGTTCACGAGGGGGAGAAGAACTTAATATGAAAGGAAACGAGATGAGTAGCCAATTTATTTCCAATTTGCATTTCACACAATTAATTGATATATAAATACAATGTGTTGTCCATATAAAGCAATAGTAAGATGAAGTTGAAAAAGCAGAGGTTTGCATTTCCTTTTTATCAGCGTAATAATTACACTTTTAGATAGCGTGTGTTCTAAATGTCCCGTGTCAACACCATGACTAAAAAACTTTTCACATTAAATGACAAATCGTAAACATTGTTTCGAAAAATAAGGAAACTAATGTACTTTGCTTTCTTTTATTTAAATTGAAAGTAAAACTTCTCTTTCACGTCATATTTTGCCTTTGCTTCAATATGGAATAATGGATTCTTGAGGCTCTTCACAGCGTCGATTGGCCCAGTTGTACTGCTTAGTAGGGTGTTCTGGTACCTCCCTACAACATTAAACAGCAAGTAAGTCATTTCATTTCACAAATAATGTACATGCCATATGTTATTGACTTTATTATAATAAATTAAATGTAAAATATCTTTACCGGGTGAAATATTGTAATGAATGTTAAAAAATGATTTATAATCTATAACAATTGCTGGCTATATCACATTTTATTTCTCAAAAATTGAAGTAAAACACTTTGAGAGGGAGTTAGATCATGAAAATCACCATGTAAATAAAATTTAGGACGCTATGTTTGTGCTTACATGTTATATCACAGTCGCAAGTTGCCATACAACAGGCAACGCACAATTCTCTCCACACAGAGCTTACTCAAGTCACTTCTTCCCACGTTAAGATATCGATTTGAGTAAACTATGGTCGGAGAGAATGACAACAAATATGTTAAGACAAGTTTTCTAACATTAAAACAATATTTAATATATATTCTCAGTTAATGTATTTTATATATAATGTATTCGTTAAAGGATATTTATTACAAAATACATCTACCAGATATCATTTGTGGAACCTTCTCGTAACTTTTATATGTAAAAGCACTCAGTTCATAACTTCAAGCATTTCTACTGCGCATTTGATTTATCACTTACAAATATTGTAAATATAAATGTATATATAATAGATAGTTTGTAAAGGCGTTGATGCACGCTCTTCTCATTGAAATAAAGTCCTCTAATGAAAAGATAAACTAAGTGTTACCACTGACTGACAAATACTCCCAAGTCAATTCAATGAAAGTGAACAAGAATAATAGGAGTAAGAAGTTATAGGTTTCCTGTGCCAATGTGGTGTTAATTATCTTATCTCAACTTCTAGTTCCTTATTCAAAATGTAAACATTGCTCCTGATTCCCAGTTCACAGTTCCAGATAATACTCCTGAATCAATTAAAAAAATAGTTCTAAAACGAATGTACATGGTTCGGTTAAGCCATGCGAGTCCATTTCCCTTCGAGGGGCCATTTTAAGATGTTTACATTAAAATGGCCTCTCAAAGGTAGTTCAAGTGATCTGACTGATGTAGCGATACCTAAACATTCAGTGTAGATTGTGGCACCATGATGGCATTGTCAACCATCTTGCTGTCTGAACACTCAAAATCGCTGGATGCCTACAAATCTACCTCTCACACTGACGAATTCAATACGGATAACCGTTTTCTATGAATAGGGCTTATTTATGAGATTTAATGAGATGCTAACCCATCTAATGTTACAAAATATTGTATAAACTTTAATAAGAAGTGACAAATATAAGAGAAAATAATATGCAAAAAGTGCTTCAGTGCCTTTTATCATCCATAGACTTGTGCCATATCTATCCCCATGAGGTACCAACGATTACACTTGAAATATTAATATTAATGTATTTTTTAAAGGTAGAGAATATCAAATTCAATACATAGTATTCGTTTGGGTTTTAATCCACGTTGTCCAGTAGAGATAACAAATACTTACTGACAGCGTCGAATGCATGCATTGTCGTAAGCCACGCTATCGTCTCCACAGGATGGAAAGAGGATTCTCGGGCATGGACACGACTTTTCTGCCATTGAACCTACAGGGTTACAAAAAATAACATTAATTTTATATTCAATTGTAATATTTCTATCTTTTATGAAAATTACAGAAACATAACATTGTATACTTCGTTTTGAAAGGGAAAGCTTAATATATATTTAAATGATAACTACACGAAAATATTGATGTGACTGGTATGATTTATTACGAAACGACCGTGATTGTTGTAATCCGAGTCAAAGCACGAGGATCTTCAAAGTCGTAATGTAACTTTCGACTGTTAAATGTATTGTATTATGCATTACATTCACACAGTGAAGGGAACTGTTAAAGTGTGACATTCTCTCTAAATTCACACGTGCTCTATCTGACATTTGTTTTCTTTTTATCTTTACAATAGTATTCATAAACTGTACTCATGTCATGCTCATGTTCATATCAAAGCTGTACCTTTTAAATGATTATGATAGATATATCAGCAAATCACCCGTACAGATGTCTGTTTCGGAACAATAAATATGAACCAATATCGTTCAAACTATACACACCTACTAATAACAATTTAATTGACGCTTTCACGTATATGAGCTTTATAAACGTGATACGAATCTCTTAGAATTTCACTCAAATAATTTCACTACATAAAAGTATCATCTAAACTGCCCAATCTGTCCAGAAATATCGCTTGAAGACATTAAAGGTACATCCATTGTGTTGTTGGGGGTCAAATATGACAAATGTTAAAAATGGTCTTATTTTATAGAGAAGTACCAACAGTTACCGAAAACAACCATTTTAATGATATTTGATTATTATTAATGATTATTTGTATTGTAAACAGCACATATGGTGTGTTGGAACGTATTAAAGCCAAATAAAATTTTATGAAACACAATGGATGCACCTTTAATATGGTTGTGATAGTCACTACCTTTCAAATAATCTTAAGATAAATATTTCAATAGCTATGTTCCTACACCAATATTAATGTGAAGGCGCGTATTCGCTTCCTTATGTACAATTATCATTTTTAAAATTCACATCACCTTGCCCTCTTTGAGAATATACATGATGAAGGATTCAGGCCATTAACAAGATACACACAACACACATATGCATAACATTAGTACCAACAGTACAAATTACATTCAAGTGATGGTAAGTGATTGTGTCAATTTCTACAATCTATATTAAATCTCTATTAAAGAAAATAAAGATGATTCATTACAAAATAGGATGGATGATTCATTAACCACTACACCCTGAACTATTATGGTTAGACTTGCCTGTATATATTTGACGTTCACTATATCTATATATTATGTTTATTCAAGCATTTCCATACAGATCATATATTCCTCAAGTTTACACGAATTATTATAAATGATATGTTTTACAAATAATAGACTCACGCCATCCTAGATGTATCAACTGAAACAATATTTCAATTTTAGAAAGGCAAGTTACTAAAGTACATGTACTTACCACAAACAGTGGCTGCCACCAGAATAAGCACTGCGATCTTCATCATGTTTCTTCCTCAGGCGTTTGTTGTGAAGTAAGGGGTTTCTCTTTTGTTTTTATACTTTTAAACATTGTTGTTGGCCCATAATTACCACCATTATTCACTCATTACACCAATCATACTGTCACTGGTCAGGGAGTTTCTGTAATTTTACGTATTTTCTATGTTTTGATTGGATAAATAGGTCTATAATGGGTATATCGGTATATTGTTTTAATGTTTTTATTGTTATATAGTTGAGGTGTACCAAAGGCCAAATGTTAAATAGTTGTAATTATATCTCCTTTATGTGATATTATTTCTAAAGTTTGCGTTTTATTTCAGTTTAGTTCAGGGTGGTTGACATTTGACAATTAATAGGTCGTAAAGCCTGGACAATATGTGTCTAATTGACATTAGGTTATATGGACGTTATCATGTATTATCGTTGTCCAGTACTCATTAAGTCAAATGTCGGGATTATCATTGTATTTATGAACTAGCGAGTTACATTGACATCTTGTGTGTAAAAAGGTTTAACTTACCAAATCTGAATTGAAACTTAAACCATATTGAAACATATTACCTTGTACGATAGTGAGTTATCGGTATGTTGCCAATTGGCATATCACACGAGACAAAATAAAGATAAACAAAATAATTGAAAGAAACTTTAGAATATAAACAAATATCCTTTACTACGTGCATGTTCTATAATAAAATTAGCAAACTAATATTGAAAGGGATATAGGAAATTCTTAGCCCATATTCCTTATAAGGTAAAGTAACGAGGTATGTATGTTGATTACATGTCTTACATGTAGGTAATCGAATAAAACTGTTTAGAAAGAAGTCAAAATGATCGAAGATTTTATCAACAACAACATTATAAAAACTAATTTTTAGAAAGAATAGCATTTCATTTCCTTTAATAAACGATAGGAAATTACATATTTTGCACTGAAGGATTCAATATCCAAAAATCCAATGTCCAATGATGTATTGTCGGGCTCTATATATTTTCTCTAATGATTCACTTCTTGAAGGCACAGAAAAGCCTTAGAGACAAACGACACTGTGGTAGTAAACATGACAAGGGCAACATTGGACAAACATTTATGAGGCCACGTGGCATAAATACTTCAAATATCGCAAATTGGTTATAAAGGTATTTTGACGTGAAGTCAACCCCAAATAAGTAACCTTACATAGAAATAGGTGAACACTATAATGATATGTAAGTGAGAAAGAATAATGACGCTGACACTAAGCTGACTGTAAAACTGTCAAATATATTTTCTGACGAGGGCGTCTATATAATAGGACAATAATGGATTTAGTTTCAACGAATTACTGGATAATTTGGAGAGATCGTATTCCAGGGGAAGGAAGAAGAGACTTCACGCCACTAGTCTATTCCTCCTGAACTATATCATGTCCTGGACTATACCGATCTTGATTGCAACTTTTTCTCGTTTGTTCATCGATTTGAAACTATCAATGACTAAAATGTCACGAATCATTACAATAACAAATTACGATATGTTGCTTGCGTCTAGTAAGATGTAGCATTTCTGTTTCCTTTTCTTATCATTGGTTGTGCATATGTATCAACCAAAATCAACCAGAAAAAGCTGTTGATTTGTTTCACAAATTCAAATTGCCAGAAATTTAGTTATATAAAACGTAGAAACTGGTATCATATGTCATTACATTTGCACAATTAGTGTATGTGTTATAACTTGAATTTGTGCAAAAAGCAGATTTATACAGTGGAGTTTGTTGTAGAAAATGATGAAACATTTACATGCAATTTATCCTTATTTTGCTCTTTTCTATATATAACCTTACTTCACGTGAGAAACGACTCATATATATATATATATATATATATATATATATATATATATATATATATATATATATATATATATATATATATATATATATATATATATATTGTATTATATATATATTTTCGAAATGCAAATTAAGTTTTTCATAAACAAAACAATAAAATTCAGAAAGAGGATCACCTCCTGGAATTTGTTTCCACAAACTTACTGTCCCTTTAAGTCTGACCTGATCACAACCAATCCAGTTTCGAGGGAAGATGTGTATAGGTACAGTTGGTAATAAATCGTTCGCACGAATGCGATATAAATCTACGTCAACATATCTGATCTATCACGTTGTCTTTCCATAAGACACAGGGTATATATCTTCGAGTGTAGCAAACAGCAGCTATAGTGGTGTAAGTAAGGGTAACTGTGTTGTACGTAATGATGCTAATGGTGTAAGTAGGGACAATAATGTCATACAGAGAACGTAATTCATAACGGTAAGAGGTGAATAAATAGAAATACATTGTGCTTTTACAACCACAGGGACGTATCTAAAACGATATCTTTTTTTAAAGTAAAATACATCTTTTTAAATGTTACTATGAGATAAATTGGTAAATAGCAGTATGATATAACCTTGGAAAGGAGAGTAAACGATAGTCATCTAAATTACTGTATGATATTCCTTTTTGTAAATAGTTGTGTTCATGGCAGTAATCTTCGTAAATAGTAGACTAAATAGTATAATAATCTTTGTAAATGGCAGTTATTTTTATATACAGTAAGAGATATCTCTGTAAATGACATTGAACGATTTTTATGTAAATGGCAGTAAGAAGTAATTCAGTAAAAAGTAAAAGATAACGTTGTCAATGGAAGTAGAGGATATCTTTGTAAATGGTAGTATGAGATAACTTAAAGTTTGTAAATATAAGTAAAGGATATATTTGTAAATGGCAGTAAGGAATATATTTGTAAATGGCAGTAATGGATATTTTTGTAATAAATGGCAGTAAATAATATCTTTGAAAATAGTAGGAAGAGATAACTTTGTAAAGAACAGTAAGAGATAATTATGTAAATTACGGTATAAGATATCTTTGCAAATGATAATACGAAACGCCAGGACGATAATATATATGTAAATGACAGTAAATGGATATTTATATTGATGACTGTGAGATACATCTGTGTAAATGGCAGTAAGAGATATCTTGGAAAATGACAGTAAGACATCTTTATACGAACAGTAAGAGAAAAGTATGTAAGTACAAAGGAGAAGGTTATGTAAAGGACAGTAAAATAAATATTTGTGCGTGACAATAACTTTGTAAATGGGAGTAAGATATATCTTTGTAAATGGCAGTAATAATTAGCATTAAAAGCATTAAAATAAAATAGCGTCGACAATAAGAGGAGGTCAAATGCTATTATAAATATGAGCTCTGTAAATTGCATTAGGAGTGTTTTAAGCTGCAATGTGTTGTTCACATCGTATGATCCGAGATACAATGTAATTTCGTTATCAAATCCATTCCATCAAAGTCACTTTGTATCACCAAAAATATATAGAGGATATCTGTCTTTCCTTGACAAATACCATGTTTATCTCATTGAGTGAGGTAGAGAAGTAGGTATTTCACGAGTGGCGCAGCCACGAGTGAAATATATTACTTTTTCTACCTCACGAGATGAGATAAACATGGTATTTGTCAAGGAAAAACAGATATTCTATTTATTATATCATTATTTCTGTGTTTTACGTTGAGTTGGAGTGATTTCAACGGCAAACGTACAGCCTTCGCAAGCTGACAATATGACGTCATAACATTGTCCTGATGACGTCACGCAAGTGGTGATAAAGTTTATCGTCACTCAGTAGAGTGGTGATAAAGGTTATCACCACTGTAGCTTGATTCACTGATAGAACCGAGTATCTCACTCCAAATTATGTAATAAAATAGGTCGACATCTCAAATTGGAAGATTCACTCAAAATTACATTGAAATATAAAAGTTTGAATCTTGTCAAAATCATTATTTATATCAAAACCATCAGTTGTTATCAAAAGCAAAATTTGAAACCCTATCACATTTTGGGAGGGCAACAAGCACTAAAGATGCGAAAGAACCATACTTTGGGTACAACACTAACCATTTAGAAAAGTACAGAATATTGTGTCTAGAAGTCTGGACGATCAACACGATTTCAAAGTTAGTAAATGCAATATATAATATTATATTCATAAACCTTTAAATAAGTTATACAATTTGTGTTGTCTGTCGTCGATGGCGTTTGCTGTTGGAGTCTTTTTTTTATTATACTCTTTTGTATAACTTTCTATCCGCTAAAACTATTTATGTAATGTATTGTATTAGATTGACTGAATATTGCATTGACGATGTAACGGAACATTACGGACATTATGATAAAATGATTAACATACAACTGAAGAAACGACGTTGTGTGTGTCAGTTTACCTGGTGGTGCATGGCCTGGATACGTTAACTTTGACTGTACGTTTGCGTTACTCGTGGCCAATTAATCACGATCAATTAATGACTTAACTATAGGATATCATGTTAAGTACCAAATATGTTCATGTACGACATTATCTGTCAGCCCATTGGTTCGTGACCTACGGAGGAACCGTCCACAGAGGATTTATTGTAATCTTCTCTGATAAGTATTAAATAGCTTCTGTAATTATCATAAGTTCATCCTAAGGAGACGATGGTATTTCACAATGACAGGTTCTCTAGTTCACATATTCATACAACTCGGATATTTGAGTGGTTTATTGTATACAGTAACGGTAAACCAAGCTCATGATATGCCCCTTTTAATATATCTGCTATTTATGGTTATATACATTTGTGTATTTCAACTTGGTGAACTTTGGAATCTGTTTATATTATTTGATTGCAAATGCAGATGAAAAGGCAATTCTTTATTAATACTTTATTCATACCTTAAAAAAATTAAGTTGAATACTTATAATCTTTACTTCCTCCTCATGTTAACATTTTGTTATGTTAAATGTTTTGAAACGCTATTGCAAAATGATAAATGCCATACTGATATGGCAATGGTTCTATTATGACCTTAAAACTGACATTCAGGTATATGAGCTGTTTTAATTTACGCAAAACAATTCTCTGAATATATAACAGTGAAAAATGGTTGATGGTTAAAATTCGAATATAAACTTATATTTCTTATACATATAGTTAATTATATATTAAGTTAATATGATTAATCACATACAATCACACATACAATCACACATACATGTACATACAAGCACATACACTCACACACCCACTATGTACATAGTATCCCACCCACGCATACACACACACCCAAGGCCATCTTTAAAATTTCAAAATGATCAATGCTTTATTATTGTATTTGCACATATCGGCAAGTTTTTTGATGTTATATTTGAGGCCATGATTTTTTCAGTTTATTTTCGTACATTCTAAAATGTTCATGAACCACGATTCCAACGTTATAGCAAGATGGTAAACACATATTCGCAGCTACCTTCACATGTATCGATATTTAAGATATATAAGATTTCTTTAAAAATTTAAAGAAGCTTAAATTCATAATTTGGTAACTATCCTACTAAAATACGTATACTGTACTAAAGAATTTGAATATCTATATATAAAACTCATTCCGTAGTTTTTATAATTTAGCAAGAGAACTTCCATTTCGCATGTAAGAGAACGAGAGGGTTGTCTATAGTAGTTTGATGTCATTTAGATTAGGGTGATAATAAGTATAGATGCTGTAGGTCATAGGGTTATAAGTGACCTTTCTTGCTTGCAACAACGCAGTTAAAGCGGGGGTGAGGTGAATTGAGGTTTAACACCGCTTTCAAGAGTATTTCCCTTATATCACAGCTGCTCTTGTCATTGCAGGGAGAAAGCTCGCAACATCATAGTGGCTATGCATTGCGAAGAAAACTGCGAGCATCTGTTAAAAGTTGCGATACATGGCTGTACACATTCAGTGTAGCATACAAACTGTAGTTTCCAAACATAGCACAATTCTCTACCGCAGGCAAAGATTCGAACCCCGATCATCTTGATCTGAAGCCAAACGATCTAACCACTGCGCTATCCCGCCCTGTTCCTCAGTTACTGAAGACCTGTATTACCTTCTGACAGTGAACATGTATCATGTTTACAAATAGGTAATGACATTCCGGAGACAGTACGACGTTTCACACATGAGAACGTGTCAATGTTAAACCTCGCCTGACAACATCTTCGTCATCAGTTGACTGAATACAATGTTCACGTCGACCCATCTTACCTGGTGTAATTGAATACCATAATATATGATATAGTTACACCACCTTATCTTTGCCTTCAGATATCTGTAAACAATCAAAATAGTTTAGCATATAAACAACATTACATATTTATTTTTATAGTTTGCTTAGAACCAAGAAAATATCAAAATGCATTTTGAGTTTTAATAGAATATCTCTCAATATTTGTAAATAACAAATCATGTTTTTGTGACATACAAGCGATCTGATATGGGTGTAAAAATTACTTAAATGTAAATAAGTCAATATTGCTTGCTGTAAACACATTTGTCAGTGTTCTTCGACAGAGGCGATTTTTAAACTGACTAAATGCATATTCATAAATATTTTTAAAAGCAACATTTTAAGATCATGTTTCATACACAGAGGAGAGAAAAAAGGCAAAGAGCACGAAGACAATCACGATTTGCTTTTATTTGCTTTAAACCTGTCACTTCTGAATTGTTTCATTGGTTCAAAACAAAACAATACTTTGCACACATGTCGGTGAAAAAGAAACGTTGAGACGAAACGTACGCAAACAGTCTCAACTGTGACGTCACGTTCAACCTTTGCCCTCAGACCATCCAATGAGAATCTCCTCCTACATTCTACTCATTTGATTGGATGAAAAACCTGTGTACTTGGGAGACAAGACTATATAGAGACAACCGTCTTAAGGTTGAGGGGGAATAAATTTATTTATTTTATGTATACTATTAATACTGTTATTTATAATACCATTTGGAATCATGTGTTATTCAAGTTTGTGTATATTTCTGGTAAGTGTTCTTTGTTTTCTTTTTGGGTAATCGTATTTATAATTGTTATATTTTTACATTAATATTAAACCCTTATATTTCATTAATTTATTATATTATTATTTATTATACCTCGTAATAATATATATTTGTTGATAATATCCAGGTATAACAGAATATGTTAACAGCCAGACGTTAGTACTAATATTCACGATTTTGTTTCAGTTGTGATTTATCCTGAAATAAGGCTTGCGTGAAGCAGTGTCGATAATACCTTGTATGAATTGACCAATGGCACTGCAGTCGCATTCACTTGCCAAAGTGCACTATATATACTTATTTCTGTTGTTGATTTAGATGAAGGAAATGATAACAGTTTTGCAAATGATGCAAGAAGCAAGTTACATTATCATACATGTCTTGAGTGGTTTGCATAACATTTCATGTCGGTTCGTAACTTGTACACAAATACAAATATTTCATTAAAAATATACGTTTTGCTAGGTTTCTTTCCGTGTTTCCAGCAACTGAAAGTAGCTTTCATAATGAAATACGTGACGCACATATTTGGGTGACGGGTGAAACTGACACGATACGTCACTCTTACCGCTGATGTGTTCACCACGAAGACATACCTTGATTAACGAGCTCTGTGTGTCCAAATGGAGAGACAATGCGGGGCCGTGGGGCTTGTCCTGCGCTAAACTTAGTGTCTAATATCCTCCATGTCAGCACTGACTCATCGCAAACTACATTTATATACACGTTAACATCTTTATAAATATGAGTATTATGTCACTCAAAAAATGCTTAAACTAAATGTAGAAATAAATATAATTTCTGTTTATGCATGTATGCAATCTGCATAATGTTGTTGTGTTGTTTCAATGCGCAATACAGTTACAAAGCACCAACATAATAACCTTTATTATAGTGGGAAATCATGTCAGATTCTTTACACAAGTCGTCCTTGACTAGTTTTCTTGTAATTATGATTTTGTGCAGGCAACCATAACGTCACTCACATAATGCATATACCGGTATGTTTAAATGTAAATACATGTTGCACACCAAGATATCCCTCGTTGCTTTGGGGCTTTTAGGTTTTCTTTAAACAATGTTTTAACTCACGAACAACTGTTTTATGTTGATAACTTGACGTGTTATACACACAAATACATTAAAATATATTACACCTCGCTTAGAATGACATTTTAAAGAGCAGATATTTAAACTTTTAAAAAATAATATGCAAAATGGTTTTGAAAAAGGGTCTGTATTTCCGTTTCGTAGCCTCATATGCTAAATTCATCATGAACGCATTATCATTTATGAGGAGTTGGCAAATTTTTTATTCAAACTAAAAAGTGAATAGGAAAGGACAAGTACAATTAATGTTTGACAATAATACGTGTCTCCTTAAACTATTACTACTCAAACCTTCCACTGTAAAAATGTCAAGACCAAAACGCTCTCATCTGAAGTTTAAAAGCAAGGTTCCTGCTCTTATCATATACGCCTTTCATAGACATATAACTGTAACTGTTAACTGTTCATGAACATCACATATATTTACTAAAATAAGATAGTTCAGACGTGATTAATTAGAAAATATGACGTATTTTACGTAACCTATACGTTTAGTCATTCGTATAGCCTACAAATGTTCGCTTTGAATATATGAGTTATATTGTGGAAAGGAAGTGTTATGGATTCGAGTTACGTATATGGCAGCTTGAAGTTTGACTCTTATATGTTCCAATTTCAGAACTATATATATATATCTGCATATAAACCTACAAATCAATGCATGTCGATTTAAGATTTTACATCTCTATGTATCTGGATATCGATGTGAGGAATACGTATAAGGAATTTGTTAGAAAATTAAGATATCAGTTTAAGATTTCAAAATCTAATGTCAATTTCCCAACGCAAGGCACTACTCTCGCCAGTCTCTGTAACTGATTCCTTAAGGTTTCCGCTACTATGCATTTCAGGTGCAGCGATCTACTATCTTGGCACGGTATATTAAGTGAGGGAAATACTACAATTAATGGAGAGCGGCAAGAGTTTGCCTTGCGTTTGGGAATGGTATCTTATATGAGAGAACGTGTTCCACATAAAGCATCTAAATCAAACTGTTTTTGCATTTCACTCACAGCTGCTATCTATATATTTCAGGTGACTATCCCTGTCGTTATTTCACAAGTAATAAGAGACCCGTGTGGAGATAGGATAGCCCAGGTGAGTACAATCCACTGTCCCGACTGTTTCAACATCACACTATTGATCATGAAGAGACTTATAAGATAATATAAAATATTGCATAGCCAATACCATTTATATATTCCAACCCAAATTCAACTAATAACCTTGAAAGATTAAAAGAAAGTTGCATTTATAATTTAGTTATATTTGGGGCCACACTATCTTCAATAGTACAAGTTTTGGTATTTCTAAAATCTTGTTCACTTTCTACAGTTTGTTAATGGCTATTTCGAATGCATTATTGTTGGTGACGTCCTATTCAGCTACTTACGAAACAGAAGTTTTGATACACGGTAACACATCCGGTATATGTAAATACCAACAAGCTATCACGCAATGTTAGGGTTGTGGCTAGCTGATACTGACATGTACACATGGTCTAGTTTATTTAATGGACAATCAACACGTTTTCAATTTTCAATATCAACTTATCAAAGGGAACTAGCAATATTATGTCACCTACACCCGGAAGTTGTTTCTTGAGACGTTATGGAATACCGGTACCACTCAACCCAAAAAGAGTTTTGAGAAAACAACGGACTATAACTTCGTGAAGTTGCTGCTTCGAAATGCGAAACTTACTATTGCGAAAATATCAAAGAAAAATAAACCGCCCATTAGTTAGGATTGTGTTGGCCATGCAAGAAACCGACAACATAGTATTTTTTCTATGAAATGACATTGAACGACGCCAGAAGGCATTCCAGCGAACACCTAAAGTCACTTATACTTTTACATTTCGCGTATTGAATAATATTATGCTTTTTAATGTCACTTGGAATATGTCGGGTACATAGATATTTCGCTATTTTCAATGGAGTTGACTGAATGTAATGGCGTATTGTTTTCTTGACAGGGTTTTCCGTGTTATCATGGTCAAGAGTGTCGACTGGTTCAACCCAACTTCTGTTTCCAGCAGCCCTGTAAACCTGAACCTATATGTGTTCGTAAGTCCATCAAGTTTAGTCTGTGATGTCAAATAGATAAGATGTTTTGTGAAATGCTGAAAAAAGAACCTAAACATTTAATAATGAAGAAATACAATGTACGTTACAACTGCATCCATTCTGATTCCCATTTTTTTCAAAGGGAAGAAATATGGTATAACCGCTATAAATGCTTACAGAACATGTACATATTTAATCCCGAGAATACCATACATATAGATAAGTAGGTAAGGACATTATCGATACATTTCTAGAAACTCTCTTTCATTCAATTTCTCTTCTAGAGTTGCCACAAAACTAACCTGGCAGGCAAAAGAAAGTGAACACCTCTTTTAAAACCACTATGGTTAAAAAACTAAAAAGGGAAAAGTTTGAGATGAGGTACATTGGATAGTTCATTCTTTTTGGAAAACATCAAAATCCTTAACTTTAACGTTTAATTAGCCAATTTTGACCATAAGAAATCCAAAAGATGTAGGGGTAAAAAAACACAACCAAAACACGTTAATTTTGATTCGTTCTATTCCCTTAAGTCGTTAAATTTGTAAAATGTGCCATATGGGTGCCAAAAGTGGTCGATTCGTGTGTCAGGCATTGTGAAATGCACTGTCTGATCGAGAATTAAAAATGTCTAATGACGTCACCTGACAGCTGTTTCTGTGTTCATGCAAAACCTGTATCGACTGCGATCTAACGCAAGCAGGTATCAGCCTTCATGGGGCAAAAAGACCATTGTTTTTGTGTTCTTGGATTGACAAATGTCTCCCCAACTCGGCTGTAATGTGACAACACATTGACATTAGAACTGCAGAAACAAATACAATATTGTAGCTTTGGTAGCCTTTGCCTAGCTTTTGTCAAATTTCTGAAGTTATCCACGTTTTTCTTGTGTTACTTTTGACGGGTTTTAGGTGGGTCTTTTTACAGATGGGATGACCAAAGTTAATAATGTGTAGCAATTTTACCTATGTGTTACGTGATTTTACACCAGTATGAAGGTCACGTGATTATCAATATTTTCCAATGTTCTCCAAAATGTGTTAATCTGGTTTCAGTTCAACTTTAAAAAACAAAAGTTAATGTTTAGGCCCTGCGTATCCGATGTTTACTGTAAACATCAATAATATCAATTATATAAATTTTCCATAATTTCATTTTAAAAAGTGTATACTTTCTTTTGCCTGTAAGGTTACATGTTCTATCCTGACCATCAACGAAACATCAGAAATATCTACCTATAAGATTACTATGATCTACATATTGTCGATTTCAGAGAAGTTACGCGATCTGCGCACTTGTCGTATTGGTGCCCCTGTGCTGGATGTCAACAATCGACCTTTGACCTGTTTTCGCGGTCAAAACTGTCCACCCACCACAACGTGCAACACGGAAGTTATGGATGTCCAGGCCACGTGCTGCTGGACGCCACAAGGAGGTTAGTACATACATACATACATACATACATACATACATATAAAAATTTGTATAGCGCCAATATCCAGCTAAGCTAAGCTGCTCAAAGGCGCTCTGTTTGCCCCCGATCATTGGATGTCACTGTTTAACGACACTTTTTGTCAATCTCAGCTCCATAGTGACCACTTTTACACTGTAATCATCAGAGTTCAGGTTCTATTAATTCAAGTTCTATTATGTGAAATCGGGATTTAAAAAAAACCCCAACAACATTCTTAATTGTTTGTTTAAAATGGTTTGCATAAATTGATTGCATAATTTCAAAAACGGGCTTAACGCCTCACATTTCGTTTTCACGAAAAAACATGCTTCCTTTAAACGTTAATATGCATCGTTTAATGCTATAAATTGCCATGTAATCAGTAGCATAGGTTTAAATGTAATGCTATGTTCTCAAGCTAGTGAAAATCTAAGCAATCGTATTACAGATCACAGGTCTGATATTTTTTTACACTGTAAACTATGGTGAATGGTTGACCTTATCAAGAAGCAAATGGTTAAAGAGACATTGGTTAAACAGCAATACTTAAGAGACATTGGTTAAACAGCAATACTTAAACAGACATTCAGTGTGTTGTTGGACTCACATGAGTCAAACGTTACAAACGGTGTTATTCTGTCGAGAATGGACTGTTTCGATAAATTACAGTATTAATTCTAGACGATTCAGTATGGTAACGACATAAAGGTGAAAGTAGTGCTTCTGACCAGAAACCAGAGGCCCACAACTGATTTGCTTCCAAAGAGATTGTTTACTTTATTTAATTCTTTAGGTCAGCCTTTCTTTCCCCCGCCGCTACCCCTACTGCCTCCACAGCGATCCAACCAGTGTACCGTGAGTAGCTGTAATTCTACATTTTCTATTGTGCAAAAATGTATATATTATGCAGGCCCATTTAAATGTATCTTGAAGACCTAAAAGTCACAACACTTCCTTTTTTAAAAAATATCTTATTATAAACCGAATCATGTCAATACATGTCAATATCATCACAACAATAACCACAATAACAGCTTGTGAGCATTTAACTTTAGAGCCAAATATTATAGTCCATAGTTATATTTGAACTCTGTTTTTATACATATTTTGACATGGGGGTGGGGGTTCTAATAAAACGTACTTTGACAAAAAAAACGTAATATAATTCTTTCCATCTGTATGCATCCACATACATACCTGTTGATAACATACTGCTTCACAAATGTAAGTGATACGTCTTTACTATTATGCGTTATTTTCATGTGTAGGACGTGTTTTGTCGTGTTGGTCAAGTCTGTGAACTACGACCATCGATCAACTGTTTCCGCCCCCCCTGTCTCTCAACGGGTGTATGTGTTGGTGAGTAGAGGATCACTTGTTCTTTAGATTCTCTAATGAGTTCCCGAATGGCCATGTTTCATTTAGTCATAGCTATACTAAAAGTTCACCAGTATGTTTAAAATCAGTTATTGGCAGTATAAGGCCTTGTGACAAGGTTATATCTAACAGTATTACTCTTTCCTAAACATTCCTAATACTGCAAATATCGTTAATGAAATATACAAACTAAACTTTATTTAATGATGAATTTATAATTTTTAATTATTTAAATAACTTCATATAATATATGTATCCGGGCTCTTGAACCCACCAGAACGGCAGAAGTAGGTCAACTCTATCCGGATAGTGGCACCTGTATAAGTATGGTTATTTGAGATGCTAAAATAATAACATTTGATGGAAGGTGGGATATAGAACTTGAATTCGTGACAATTATAAAACAATGTATTTAATGCAATAATGATCCACATCCCTGTAGAATTTTTGCATTATATTTCTAACTGTAATGCAAATTGAAAGTTTGAATCCCTCACATTGCCATCAACTGTCCACGATATGATGTAGTGTGCTATAAATCCCATTAAAAGCCCAGATTGATTGATGCATGCACAACATGTACTTGTTAGGTGGAATGTTGCGTGAAAGGTTTGTCAACACGTCAGATGTGACAGCTATTGACAAGATATCGTGATTTACGTCCTTACCTTCAATGAAAAAAGGTCTATTGTTTAGGAACATCTTTGTTTGAATAATTTGTTGTGTTCAAAAACAGATTGTTTTTATCAATGTATCTGGTGATGTCAACGCAAATATAATTCTAATTTTAATTTTATTACATTTATATTTTTGAGTAACTAAGTGTAGTATGGAATAAGCTGGCGGCTTAAATGTGTATTTGCCAGTTGAAATATAATTTGTTTTTGAAAAACCTATAAAGATTACCAGGAAAACAAGTTAGATACACGTTACGGACAGTCAGACTCACAGGTTGGTGGGAAACTGTTGATATAGGCAATATACTATATGTATAACATATATAGCATTTAAGCCATATGGCCATATCCAGGCTGGGGAGGAACTATGGATATGGGCAATATCTTGTCTTTATAGTATATACAGTAGTATACAGGTAAAGCGAACAAACGGATATATAGAGAACACATTTGTCAGTCCCATCAAAAGATCTATATATAATATGCCAAACGCGAACAGCGAACAGCGGATAAAGCGAACTGAATTCTTTGGTCCCTTGGAGTCCGTTATATCCGGTTCTACTGTATACATGTAGTATACTACCCATATGGCCACATCCATATTTCCTCCCAAGCCTGTGAATCTGACTGGCATTATTTCATACACTGATTAAACGAAAACATCCATATTTTCAAATGACATACGAAAATTCACAAAGGCCTTGAGATATGGTAATTGTTCTTTATGCGTAATTTAGGCTAGGCAAACGTAATAAGTGCACATGTGCTCATATCAATAATATCAACTTGGTTATTTTCAACCATATGGGTAATAAATGCATGTATGCGTCAAAATTTCATTAACAGACCAGTTCAAGCAATCATTGTACGCCGATGCTCAAAATTCATCAAAGCGAAAGTATTATCATTTATACAAAACTTCGCTCACTTTAGAACCATATCTTTTAGATCTCCCATCAACATTGCGAACTTGGATGACAAAGCTAAGAATATCTAATCACAGATTACCTATTGAAACAGGAAGATGGTTTAATATCAATAAAGAAAACAGAATATGTACATTGTGTAAAATTCCTGTTGTTTGCGACGAATATCATAATATTATCCTGTCCATATCGTAATGATAAACGTAAGGAGTTACTTCCACCCTATTTTGTGATAATCCATATATTGATAAAGTTATCTCACTTATGAAGTCGGATTATACTCCGCTCTTATTCAAATTATCACATTCCGTTAAAGCTGTACTTAGTTTTTTCTTAACCATATTATGTAAAGAATGAATGATTATATGCATGTTCTCTATATCATTGTAAGAGACATAAATAAATAAATAAAATGATGTTCTGTTCTGTTCTGTTCTGTTCTGTTCTGTTCTGTTCTGTCTAATTAGATAACATAACAGTATAATTAAGCCTCGTCTGTTTCGCTGTCACATTCATGAGTACCTCCACATATGTAAATGAAGGATGGCTTATTGTGCGAAATAAGTATGATTGACAATTTAACCAACGTCCCTTTCCAGATCAAAAACCGGTAGGCCCCGGTCCGGTGAACCCATTCGGGCCTCCTCCTCCCCCACAGCCACTAAATCCACCCGGACCAGCGAACCCATTCGGGCCCCCCGCGCCCCCACAGCCACCACAACCACCCGGAGCAGTGCCACCGTGTCAGGTACACAGCGTTATGTAAATAACATTAACAAATAACAAATGCAAAGGGATAAGCATTACCACAATGATGCTTCTAAGGTTTTAAGTTATCGATGTGATAATGTCACTGACAGTTTCTCATAAATTTTATTCTACTGTAATACTGAAATTGATATAGTTGATCCAACTGGTGATGAGGGTTTTATTCAAATGATCTTGAAGATATGTTGACAAGCTTACAATTGATCGTTATAACGCTGATATTTCGATTACACCATGTAATAAACATCCTAGAAATACACTATATTTAATGTAAGACATTGACGAAGATTTAATGCTGGCTGTGAGCAGGCGATTATTTTCTTATCTATGAAACAATGTGTTCCATGGGACCTAATGATGGGCGAACATTAATTTAAAAGTATGCTATAAGTGGAGGTTGCACGCATTGACAATATAAGAAGCCATGTACATGTATATTCATTGATATAATGTTTTGATGTCCACAGGTAGCCAAGTGTACCGCTGGCTATGAGTGTAAAGAAGTTCCCTCCAAGTGTAATAACCCGCCCTGTCCTCTCACTGCTATATGCGTCAGTAAGTAACTTTCTGTATACGTCAATTAAACATAAAATGGCTGAAGGCGTTATTCACTGTGCTAATATGCACCGGTGTGTCGATGGTTATAATGCTGATGCAGATGCTGATGCTGATGCTGATGCTGATGCTGATGCTGATGCTTATGATGGTTGTGGATCATTATTATGACGAGGATGATGGATATGAACGATACTGTCAACCTGATGCTGCTGCTGTCGCTTCTACTGCTGGTGATGATAATGATCATTATGGCACTGATGATGATGAATAAGGAACTGGTGATAATGATGATGATGATGATGATGATGATGATGATGATGATAATGATGATGATGATGATGATGATGGCGATGATGATCATCTCAAACGTTTATTTCAGTTCAGTGGCTTATATGTATAAACGGTTTGAAAAGTGTGTGTGTAACTATTATAAATGCCGGAGCTTGTCGTTGTCATGATAAAACATGACCTCTATGATGGTCATGGTTCATGGTTTTCACTCCGTATGTCTTGCAAAAATAATTCTACATCTGAGCGTATGCTCTCACCACTGTATGCTCTCACCACTGTATGCTCTCACCACCGTATGCAACCTCCCTAACAAGACATAATTCTCATAAATGCTGCATTTCGTTACCTTGTTCTGTGCCAGCTTGGCAGCTCGCCCTATGAAGTTTATATTTGCAGCACGCTGATATGCTAGAACAGAAAAGTTAACTAAATCCAGCAGAGACCGGTGCGAGTTGTGAGTTGTTGGTTAAGTTGCACTATAATATATGTGTCAGTGCGTATTTATGCTTCTGTGTAGTCATTAATGAATCAAATCGTAACTCGCTTGCAGGAGATTTTCTTAGATTCACCAATTCGGGATTACACAGCCTGCATCTAACGTAGAGCCCATACAGATATCTTTTATATTCTTATATGTACAATGTGAAGTAGTTAAGCTTTATGTGATTTAAGAGTGATAACGTCGATGTTTCAGAGAAACCCACAGCCCCTACAGCAGCTCCAAAAAGCCAATGTCCAGTGATGAAGGGTCCACTCAACTGCGACTTCAACTGCGAGCTTGACCAGGACTGTGAGTTTGGAGAGCTCTGTTGCAAACACAAATGTGGAGCTATGTGTGCTCCTCCATCTAATGGCAGTGCAGCAGCCTCCAGTCACCCCTGTGATACCGTGGTAGGTGATATATATTTTATATATATGTTTAGCTCGGGTTTCAGAGGTCAGTGCAGTTTAATGACAACGTTGTCAATATGGCCCTGGTCAGTCTGAGTGTAATAGACATGTACAGTTCATCTATGTAAACATTATCAAACTCTTTTATAAATTGAATCAGCGCATTCAATGTACAATGGTGATGCCAAAAAGATTAAGCTGTTGGGACAGTATGCGCTGGTAGTTGGTGCCTGTTTTGTCTTTTAAATGGTATCAGATAATCTAGTGCAGATCATGTGATCCGAAACTCTGATAATCCATAGCGAAAATTGATTGCTTTTAGTTTAGGGTATGGGGTGTACGAATTTTAAATTGATGTCAGATCGACCTTGATTAAGTGTCTTAAGTCAGATAAACAACGTGAAAGGTAAAGTTGTGACAGTTTTACATGTATTAGAGGTATATTCTGATATTAAATTAATCCCTGTGGTTACTTCTTTATAATCAGATCTATGTAAATACCGCAATTGCTCTCTAGGAATTCTTTTATCAGGTTTAGAATGTGGTAAAATATTAAGACTTAAATTATAGAATATCGTTGGTATATCATTTATGTTAAGTTTGCTCTAAAGTGTTTTCTTCGTAGACTTCAAACGCCCATATCGAGTCAAACTTTAAAAAATCTAATTCGAGTTTTACGAAAATATACTAAACTTTGTTTTAAATTATATTTTTCGGGAGACATTTTGAATATTTTCGGACGATATTTTCATAATAATACAAATTACCCATGTTTATGTTAAGAAATAGTTCAGTCTTGTAATGTTTTGAATAGAAATGAGAGCATGATAATTTATTATGAAAAGTATTGCATCAACATAAAGTACACGACCTGTTCCTTGTGTTGCACAGACATGTTCGGCAGGTAACGAATGTCGACTCCGCCAGGTGAACTGCTTCAGATCGCCCTGTCCCGCTACAGCCAGTTGTGGACGTAAGTATATTACCTATATTATCAGTTATACTTTTTTAGTTTGAGAACATTTTCAGAACATGGAAAGCTCATAAAGGGAACGAAATTTCGTATTTTTTTAGCATGTCAAAGCAAATGAATTTTTTATTTTTTCATTTTGAATGTACATGTACATGTGCATAGATTGTGTTAATTGCTGAATTTACATATTCTGTATTTGTTAAATGAATTTGTTTCAATCTTGTTTTGATGTGTGCTACACGTAAATTAATTATACTGTATTAAACGGGGAGTCATATATATATTGGCATAACCTTGTTTACTAACCTCCCCCTTTTCCTGTACCATCTGAAAATAAATACTGTTTAAATCAACGGGCAACATCTTTAGACACTGGGAAGGGGTCTTCACCGAAAGGCGCTATTGTATCCATTGGTATATTGACTACTGAGTCCTCCAACAGTTCCCTGTGATATCAGTGGTGTGTTTATACTCTTCCAGCAAGCCTCCCCAAAGCGTTGGAACCTAAATGTCCAACAGGTTTACCCGCGACGGATACCAGCAACAAAGAGTTATTCTGTGGACGTGGATTTGGTTCTCAACCCTGTCCCCAAGGCACTTTCTGTAATGTTGATCCTCTTGATAGATTCGCCGTGTGCTGCCACAAGGATGGTAAAACACATTTTAGAATATATATGAAGATTTTGATATATATGCGCTATCACATTTAATACTATGTAATTAGTCTAAAGGTCGCATCTCCTGAAATTGTAATCAAATTTATTTATTTATTTATTTATTTATTTATTTATTTATTTATTTATTTATTTATTTATTTATTTATTTATTTATTTATTTATTTATTTATTGTGCGTAGTTTAAATATAATATCCGATTTTTTTCAAGTTTATCAACTTATCCCTCTCCATAATGTTTTGTGCATTAGAATGATTAATGGTATTTTTTTGTAATACATACATTTGCAACGTTTATTAAATTGGTAAATTGATAAGAAAGAAAGTAATAAGCTGCTAATCTATTTCGTTAAATCATCAGGACCTACTATATCACCAGTGCCACCTCCAGCCACAAACCCGTGTGATGTAAGTATCAGCCGTCAGTTATCCACCATGAAGATGTTTCTCTTCTGTTATATGTAGTTCACTATGAAGTATTAAGTCCCATTACAACGATTAAAGGTACATCCATTGTGTTGTTTGGGGTCATTTATGCTAAACCTTATAAATTGTGTTATGTTATCGAGAAGTACTGACTGTTGCCGAAACTTGTCATTTTGATCTTAATCAACTTAGTATATTGACGATGTGAAGGTAAAAGTAGTGATTTCTGATCGAAAACCGGACAATGTACCGCTTGTGGCGCGCGCCAAATGAGTCAAACGTAATTTTGGAATCTTATTTATAACAGACAAACTGATAATTTTGTGTTGATCATGTTTAATAGGTCATATAACTACTGTGCATGTAAATGGGACGTGCAGTTTCGGTTTCTGCACATGCATAATGATGTTACTCTATTTTAATTTGAAACTGTTAATTATGATATATTTGGTGATTGGGGATGTATATACAAGCTGAGTGAATTTATTTGCACTGTAAACAGCACATATGATGAGTCGGAACGTATTAAAGCCTAATAAAAGTTTATGAAACACAATGGATGCACCTTTAATGAAAATAAAAATTCTTATTCGTGCGATAAGGTTTACTTCACTCGATTAGATAATATACATATTAGACAGAAATATCAAATATCATATTTTAATTACTGTCCTAAATAATGCTGAGGCGTCAGGAAAAAGGGCATCCAGATCGCATCTTTGAATCATGTTATGTATTATAATATGTATTACTGAATTTTTGGCATCGATGTCGACATATATGAAAATGGAAGAAAATGATAATACTATAATTCCATTCAGTTAAATGAGTTAAATTGATGCTTGTTGTGTTTCACTATTTAAAATATGAAGTTGTTTTCCTAACAAGTGAACATGATGATCAAGTCGGGTATTTTCATTTGAATTAATCCAAAATTGTTGTTAAATATTCTCAAAACATATTTTCTTTAGAAAAGATACAATTTCGAATAAACTAAAGATGCATGACTCCATTTAGTGGACAGTCAATAAATTAGTCAATGTATTTGTTATCGATATTGAATATTTGGTTCCTTTCAATTGACGAGAAACATATGTCAACGAATTCTTGTTTATGCATTTATTGTCAACGTGATAATTTTGTGTTCAGTTTCTGTAAACTACCATTTGCATATATCAACGATTATAGTGTGCTCTGGTTATTTTGGAACACGTGATTGTAAAGAAGAGTAATATGATATTATCAAGAACCTGCCCTTGACGACAATGATTTACTTTAATTTTGGTACTCAATTCAATATGCTTTTCAGTCTTGGTCTGGAGTAAATACGATTTTATGACGACGTTCTTTTGACGACCTCTAGACCAATCAGATCACCGATATTCTAACAATGGTATTATACATATCGACACACTAAGAAATGTAATGATTCATGTAATGTTCTTCCAGACCAAGTACTGTCCAGTGGGCCAGGAGTGTAGAGTGGAAACTATCATGTGTGTGACTCACCCTTGTCCTGGAGACACGGCGGTCTGTCGTTCAACAAGTAGGTTGACTTTCGTTTCGTCCTACTTAGTTATAAGGTATAACTTCATCATTGGTCATGAACAATAAACCTAAAGAGGGTTCTCAGTTACCTTCCCTTTATTCATCGTAAGTTTTACACATTTGCGTTCGTCTTCCTGGAGTCCTCAAGTGCATGTCATTACATACTGTTAAGAAATTTATATCTATGGAAGTGCGTATTCGGTCGACCCTTTTAGATTGATTTTTTATTCTCTAACGGCATGAGTTCATCCTTTAAGATTAATTTATGTCATGCAGTCTTAAGGATGACATTTGTTCCACAGTCAATTTGTCTCACAAGTTCACTACTGACTCTTTGCATGCATCACGTGAGAACAGCGATATGATGCCGAGTATCATGTTATAAACAGTGCTAGTTGATAATTAAAAACGCTGTACATGTAGCACGTTTTTTGCATATTTTGTTTTGTCAAATTTGCTATTTATCATTAGAGTTTAAACAATACATTGTTATGTAAGAGGATAAAACATATTATTCAGGACTGGATATGCTGTATCAAAAAGAAAACGGTTATACGTATTGAGAGAAAATGATGCGACGTATGAAGCGACAGTGGTGTGAAACTCTTCAATGTGAGAGTTCAGACAGCAAAATAATATTGACCATTTTATTCATCAATTTTGAGTGTTTAGGTATCGCTACAGCGGTCAGATCACTTGAACTACCTTCGAACGGCCATTTTAATGTGAATACTTATTTACCTTTTCGTGAGATCATTTTAATTCAGAAGAAAAACGTGCTAGTACATAATTTGATACTCACTAATAACATACACTAAATCAATTCCCCGCAATGTGTTTACAGACAAGCAAGGATTATGCCCGACAGTTCCCCCAGGGTTCGGAGCTTGTGTTGCTAAGTGCACCAACGATGCCGACTGTACAGGAGACCATAAGTGCTGCGGAAGTTGCCCCCGTCAGTGCACCGCCCCGGCCCCCAACTTGACCCCAGAGACACCGGGCACCTGCCCTCCTCAAAGCCCCTTCCCTGGGATGTGTATTGCCGAATGTTCCACAGACTCCCAATGCCCGCCCGGCAAGAAGTGTTGTGGTAACTGTCCACGAAGATGTCTTGACCCCCTGCCGTCCAGTTTACGTGAGTAGTTCTTGTCATGCTTCGTTGTTATCCATGCAGGTCCCTATCTTCACAGGTCCTAACGCATCTTTTCTATTGCCAGCTTAAATCTGGTCCATCAACATCTTACAACATGCTAGTAGATATAGTTTATTACACTAATTCAGTCCACATGCAAATGCACGATATATATTTTTGACACATTTGATATCATTGGAACATCAACATTTTGTACGAAATGTTATTTTGTTGATCATTTCAGCTCCAATACCAGGAATGCCAGCAGGAAACCCGTGTGCTGTAAGTTACAAAGAAAATTCAACTTGTAAAGACAAACATGATAAGAAAAAAAGGTGGTAAAAAGACGTGACGAAGGAACTTGGCTTACTATTAATTCTTCTCAATTTCAACCTCTTCGCAAACACATCATATGTTGTATGACCAGCAAAAGAGAAGCCTATAAAAGCAAACTTGTGCCAAACTCCTAAATTAAAGCATAACCCGAATAGCAAATATTGCAAAACGTGTTACTTAAACGAAACATCGGCAATCAAACCTTGTATTTGTTATGAAAGATAATGCTGTCTTATCGCATGTAGAAAAAGACCGGTGTCTGGTGTGACGGTTACATGTTCTACCTTCTGCTCTTCCAGACGATGTTCTGTCCTCCTAACACCAACTGTGTAGTGAAACATAACCCTTGCTTCCGCCGTCCCTGTCCTCAACGAGGCGAATGCGTCCGTGAGTAGTCTAAATCTATTCTTCACTTCGAACAGATCCTGATATAATTGAAGATGTGCCGTATTATCATCCCTAAGATTTTATAGTCTGTGTCGTTACTCAATCTGATTACTACAGTACACGCATTAACCACACAATGAATATTAGTTTGATAATGAATTACCAATCGAGTTTTCGTTTATCATGTCATGTCTAAGGATCAAAATATTGCTGTCAACAACGACAACCAAAAAGAGAAAACTCATCAGCAGTTTCTTGAAATAATCCTTTAAAACTCCTTCTCTACAACATCATAATGTCGTTAAATATGGTACAGAAGACCCAATAACTGAATTACAAAATAAATTAAACCGACTATATATATATAGCTATTTCTTTCAATAGCAAATGCACCACCAACGAAGCCTGTGAGCAGACCCGGAATCTGCAAACAGCCATCTGGCTTCGGAAATTGCAGGAACACGTGTTTCGGCGATAGTTCTTGTCCGGGAAATCAGAAGTGCTGCAGCAATGGTTGTGGTTCCTCGTGTCAGGATACTATAACCGAGAAAACTGGTTTCTGTCAAATAAATACGGCACAAGGAAACTCCACCAACTGTCAGACACAATGCAAGGGAGACTTCAGCTGTCCCTGGGACCAGAAGTGCTGTACACAAGGTTGTACAAGTTCGTGCACGCGGCCCCTCAACAGTGCCCCTTATGTTGATTCGGATCCTTGCAAGAGACAGGTATGTGCAAATGATGTTCTGGTCAAATATTAGTAAGATGCCAATGTATCCTTGAATGAAACAGTTGAGAGAAACTTTATCTGGCATTTTTGCAGGATATGCTAATTTTCGGCAATACACACATTGGACAATACAGTATTTAGTTCATATGCACAGAAGGGGCGTGAACAGAACAGAACAGAAATGTATTACACTTAGGTTCTTCGCCATATGAGGTACACCACATTGACAGAACATGTATACTTGGGCTGCGTTCGTTTTGACTCACTCGAGTGTAAGCTTGCGCATGCTCACTTGCCACTTAGCGCGAACGACTCGTAATGTTAAACTGAGTGTCACACTTGGTGACCTGGCTTCAAACAATATTGCCGACAGAAGGAATTATATAGGCTCAGCATTTTGATGAAGTCAATTTTGATTTACCCGATTTATTCATTCATTTGCTTAATTATTGTGCATACAAAATGATTACCGATTCCAAACACACAGGTCCGATCGAAAATCGTCTACGATTTTACTGCTTAATTCATCAATTCACCGAAATTGTACATCAGTGGAAATGTAACACTGTATGATCGCCGAATACACCTATTATGCCAACCCATATTTGTCATTTACCCACATCAAAATAAGTACGTATGTGGCGTAAGTCGGAGAGTACGGATATGGAAATCAATATAAACGAACATCCCTGGCTAGGTTTTTGAAAACGCCGCGTCAAATGACGTACTTCCGTTACTCTCACGACCTCCCTCCTCGATTCCTCGAGTGACACTATGGTCGTTCGGTTAGAAATTCCATCGCACATGCGACATACTACATTTGTAAGTGCAAAACTGAGGCAGGCATGGTTTTAGCGGGTAAGTGATAACCCGGAATATTGGAGGTAACAATATCAACGTTGCCCCTCGAACGATGAAAGACGATACATCTCATTGTTTGAAAAGGATTTGAAAAATAATTTATTTAGCTTTCAACTAACTTCTTCGAGATTTTAGGGCCGCTTCAATATATATTTACAACCAATATACGTGTCACCAGCTCAAGAACCCAACTGGAGTGAAACCAAATATACTCAGACAGTGTAATAAAAGACAGACAGATAGTAAAGACAAATGAACAAGAAGTAGACAAAGTGTTTATTACTGAATCAACAATCAGTTAACGATATCAAGCTGGTGATACGCATCCGTTAATATACACTAGATAAGATATTGCTTATCAGTTTGATAACACCAATCAAGAATATGATTAGAATGTTCCGTTATCATTCTTAAAAACATTACTGTTTATTTCAGGTGTGCAATAACAACCAGGTATGCAAACTCAAACAGACGTATTGCATCAGACCTCCTTGTCAGCTGCAGCCAGAATGTCTTGGTGAGAAATGTTCACTTCATCATAATTTCTGTTTCCTTTTAAATACAAATTGGATCCATATATGCATAGCACGTTAATATACAACCTTAACGTTTTTGGATATTAACATGATGTCAATTTGACTTTTTAAAATTGATGTATGTTTACTTATATCATGGTATATATGATTGGATATGTTAAATCAATACGTGAAATCTTTTCCAGTAAGGATTTAACTTACAGTTGCCACTTCAATTAAATCTGCTCTATAAGTCTTTGTGATTGCTTATCTTATCGGAAATGTTCCATCATTGTCAACATAATGCATATATATGGTTTCAAACGAGAGAGTAGGATATGTAATCGACGATACAATCTGTACGTCTACAAATACTGTTTTAGCAGTAGAAGTTTGAATAAGATTGGCACATGCTAGCCATTTGGTTTCAACTATTCAAGCCCCCGTGATTTTCAACTACAAAATCATCGTGTGAGATGAGCATCAAAATTCCATCCTTTGTTTCCAGCTAAAACGCCGACGGACTCCAGCACGGTCTGTGCCTCGGGGTACCCAGTGATCGGGATGAGGATGGGGGTGTTCACGTGCAGCTCAACCAATCCGCGCTGTCCTGCCAACTCCGTGTGTACCAAGGGCACCTGCTGCTGGGATACCAGTAAGTAGAGTGTTCATCATAGACGATAAATATATTATAGAAGGGTTTGATATCAGTTTTCTTTGAACAGATTTAGTATTAGATGATATTGAGAGGAACCTTGAAAGCCTGCATATTTCCTGCATTCGCCACGTTTGGTCGTTCCACCAGCATTTCGATTTTCTATGGTTAATGCTGTCATAACAGACAAGAAGTTTATTTGTGTATTTGTGTAATTCTAAAATAGTGAACGATCTAAAGCGCTCATAAAATATCACCTTTCTCTTGGTTTTGCAAGTGCTCTTTCCGCACCTTCCTTCCCTTTAATGATCTTTTCATCTTCACAAAATCAACTCTGAGATGATTACTCAGGTTCTTGCTATTAAAATATGAATATGAAAAATTAATCACAGGGGCTTGTATTGTCGAAACTAGCGATTAGGAACTCCAAGCATACAATGGAAGAAGTCGACGATCCAGTCCAATATACTGTACCTTTTTTTTTTATAGTATATGGGGGCTAAATCGTCGACTTCATATGCTTTTTTTTGTATAGTAAATGGGGCTGGATCGTCGACTTCATATGTTATTTTTATAGTATATGTGGGCTGGATCGTCGACTTCATATGCTTTTTTATATAGTATATGGGGCTGGATCGTCGACTTCATATGGGTTTTTTTTATAGTATATATGGGGGCTGGATCGTCGACTTCATATATTTTTTTTTATAGTATATGGGGCTGGATAGTCGACTTCATATAGTATATGGGGGCTGGATCGTTGACTTCATATGCTTTTTTTTATAGTATATGGGGGCTGGATCGTCGACTTCATATGCCTTTTTATAGTATATGGGGGCTGGATCGTCGACTTCATATGCTTTTGTATAGTATATGGGGGCTGGATCGTCGACTTCATATGCTTTTTATAGTATATGGGGGCTGGATCGTCGACTTCATATGCTTTTTTATAGTATATGGGGGCTGAATCGTCGACTTCATAATTATGCTTTCTAATCGCTAGTTTCGATCTTTCGACAATACAAGCCCCAGTCAAATGAATGGGGTTGTCAGCTTAAAAGCGTTAGTGACATTGACTCAACAACTTTAACTTGTTTAAGGTACAAAAGTGAAATAATTGAATAAAGTATCAAAGGCATTAGCTAACTGTCGGATTTTAAACATACATTTTAGTAAAATACCAGGCGGGTTGTGACATACCTTTTAAGAGGCTCACAGGACCAATCGATACAGCATACCAATTGGCTCATGCACATCAAGGAGGGTAAGAGATGTATTTTATTGTCTCTTATGAAACATGACAAGGGTGATGAAGTACTGCAGGCCGGATTACCGAGGATGATTGATGAATAAATCACATATGTTTTACATTTTACCATCCCATACTCGTATGTTTGGTTACAGGTACACCGACGACGCCAACTGTCCAACCAGAATGTCCCGGGCTTCACGACAGTAGTCTGTGGTTTTTCTGCAACTTCTACACGAAATGTACAAGTCATGCTGGGTGCCCCCAGGGACAGAAGTGTTGTCATGCTAGCGGATGTGGGAAACGCTGCATGACACTTAAAAGCAAATAGATGTCCTCATTGCATTACAAATGCTTGTGAAAAGAGAACAAGTTCATGGAAAATCAACACCTGTATTGCAATAGATGGGACGTCTCGGTGCAGATACAAGCACCGTTATCAAGAAAGTGAAACGCCGCGTCTGTTGCAATAAAGAATTTGACTATCCATAGAACTTATTCTTCTTCACAACATCAAGTTTTTAAAATGCTTATCAAAGAAATGTATGTGATGGTATGTGTGAGACAGAGAAATTCATGATAATCTATACGTACAGCTAAACTTGAAATTTAATTAATGCAAAGCAATGGCTGTGGCTTTTGTCATCGATTGCAAGTTTTAAAGGAACAGGGTAATCGAAACGACTTGATTTGAGCATTTATTTAGTCAACATGTCTATATGGAGTTTAGTTAGCGCATTAATAACATGGATGAAGATCGAATTTTCTTACCACTACCAATGGTAAATACCTATCATATATTATACTACGTCTATCTTAATGTCCATTTAAGGCCTCTTTTGTGTTTCAATCTTTCGTTGCGTTACAACGGACATTCACTTACACTCTTATTTTTTATTTTGATTCAAAGCCTATCTTGAAATCTAGTCATGGCATTTTTAGATATTCGTACAAAATTTGGGTTTAGTATGTATTTTATGATTAAAAGGTTAAAATTACCCCAGTTTTCGATGTCGACATATTTTATCATTTAAATTATGATCCTCATCATACTTAAAAGTTATATGTTAACTTATCATTTTGTGTATCATAAATATTATAACACAGACAACAACCGACAACACATACTTCAATTTCCTTTTCATATATAAGGCCACTGATATTGTTGACGCAATTTCCTACATGATTACAGTAATGGCACTTTGACATTATATTTATTTGATTTTCTTCTCAAAGGTGTCCTTTATATCTTTGCTTTACAATAATTTCTTCTTATTTTCCTTACTTATTTGCTGATATAATGTATTAATTCATGATCAGATATCAATGGCCAGCTAGGTCTGGTCGATACAAGCAGGTTTCCCCAATGCAAAGCAACAGTGATGTTGCGGACTATCTGCAGTAATACTCGCTGTTATAATAAAAGTGAAATACTCTTGAACTTGTTAAACCTTCAATCACCTCACATATGCTTTAATTTGTTATTTCCTTAATGTTATTTTCATAAAAACAAGTGTCAAGTTTCTCTATTTCATGGTAAAATTATCTCCGATACCGCTGCTTCTATGCCTAATGTATTTCGCTGGATCAACAGTCAGTCACACAGGGGAAATAAGTGTTCACCAAAGATTGTCGCCTTCCATCTTTCTTTTAAATATTATCTTCGGACCTCGGAAATTAATACATACAATTTAAGTTATGAATCCCTTGTCGATTATGTCATATTGGTGTGTGGATATATGTATGTTTCATGTGACATGGCATTGATGTCAATTTTGATGTTGATTGTTGTAACTTGTATAATGAATGTTTCATGCAATGTTTCATCAGTAATGTAATTCAGAATGAAGTGATCGCTAACAATTAAGTTTTCACTTGTTAATAACTTGTGGGGTGTCAATATGACCGTACCGTTTGTATGAACATGAAGGCATTTTCATGATGCCATAATGTTTGATTCACGGGTGGAATGAAGTTTTAAATTCATAAATTCTTCCAAAATTAATGTGGATAAAACACAACTGTTCATCGACATATAAGACATCTGCTAAGTGAAAATCATTCTCATTCTGCACACATTTACAACATTATAAACATGGTAGGGGTCATGTTGGTGTAAAAATTATGTTATACCCCTTGGTCCTTTCAGTGACTCTAACTCTGCCTGTTTGAAAAAAAGAGTATGATTGTTTGCCGAATCAGTCAACATTTTACATTAACTAATATCCCGGTTCTATCATATCAATTTGTTTTGTTATTTTTACTGTATGAGTGAAACAATAGGGTGTAAAGTTTCTTTTGTACCTCAGTATGTCTTGTAACTTAAGTATAAGACGTATTTATCAATATAATCTTTATTAGCATTGTTACTAATTCTATTTTATCTAATGACGTAAACCAATGTCAAGATATCATGATAAATACATTTGAATAAAATTATATTATTTTATTGTATTGATCATAAATCTTTGGAATGTTATTGAAAGAATACAAATAATGTTTGTTTTTTATTAACTTTGTATTTGTGGGGCGATCCAGCGTGTTCGACATTTGACCAAAAGGTTTGAGGTTCGAGGGCTCTTCACTTGTTGTAGAGACCTAGACTGACAGGCAAAAGAAAGTATACACTTTTAAAAATGAAATTATGGAAAATGGATATTATTGGAGAAAATTGAAAAATATTGATAACCACGTGACCTTCATACTGGTGTTAAGTCACGTGCTACACATTATTAATGTTGGACATCCCATCTGTGAAACAAACACCTAAAACCCGTCAAAAGTAACACAAGAAAAACTTCTGAAATTTGACAAAAGCTGGGCAACGGATACCAAAGCTACAAAAATCGTCCTTGTTCCTGCATTTCTAATGTCATTGTGTTGTCACATTACAGCCGAGTTGGGGAGACATTTGACAATCCCAGAACATAAAACAATGGTCTTTTTGCCCCATGAAGGCTGATACCTGCTTGCGTTAGACCACCGCCAACGCTATCTCTGAGTGACGTCATTGACGGCGACCAGCATAGATCGGCGTGTCACTATGCGCACGTGCACCAGATGACCTTGAACTGGTAGAGTCGAAGGTTTTCGACTGCTCAATAGACAGGTACTGACCGCTGAACTTTGATGTGCGACTAATGTCATTATGGCTGTGACAACGTCGGTTTGACCTGCAACGTTACAGCTTTACAATAATTTCTATTTTCTCAAGACTTGTTGCTGATTGAACAACTGTCAGACGGTCCACAATGGCGTGTTGAATCAAACCACACCCTCCAGTTAATGAACAAGCGTCGATACAGGTTTTGCATGAACACAGAACAGCTGTCAGGTGACGTCATTAGACATTTTTAATTCTCGATCAGACAGTGCATTTCATAATGCCTGACACACGAATCGACCACTTTAGGCACCCATGTGGCACATTTTACAAATTGAACGACTTAAGGGAATAGAAAGAATCAAAATTAACCTGTTTTGGTTGTGTTTTCTTACCCCATACATCTTTTGGATTTATTGTGTGCAAAACTGGCTAATTAAACATCAAAGTTTAGAATTTTGACGTTTTCAGAAATGAATGAACTATTCAATGTACTTTATTTTAAACTTCTACC
The DNA here is from genome assembly GCA_936450465.1 of Gibbula magus. Lineage (NCBI taxonomy): Eukaryota > Metazoa > Mollusca > Gastropoda > Trochida > Trochidae > Gibbula > Gibbula magus. Next base: position 36,867,314 of record OW388293.1, read on the forward strand.
CTATTTAGTTGTTTAATTATAGTGATTTAACAAGAGGTGTTCACTTTCTTTTGCCTGCCAGTTGACATTTATTCTACTTTTAGTAAGGTTTGAGTAAAATCTTATACACTGCATTACATTGCAATACCGCGCATAGTTCGCTAGTTCCAGTCGAATCTCGCAGGTTTCATGGAAATATGGCGTGCGGGATTTATTTCTATATATAAGTATACCGATGTCATATAAGACATCAATTCTTAAAATCGGCGTTTAACCTCGTATCGCTCACGTATGGGTTAATGAGTGAAGTTTGTGAAATACGTTACACATAACACAACACTCACGTTTTCTTTCACGTTACTGATCAGTTTAATTCCGTAAACAGAGCACATCACATTTGTTACACCTCCTCATTTGTCTTCGGCTAAATAAACATTAATATGTGATATGTCACAGCCGCTTCATTGGTTCGTTGTGGAAATGGGACGATGTGACAAACATCAATCAGCCTATAGGCCTAATTATAAATACGTTGTTAATTAATGACGTGCTCTCTCTTGTGTACGGAACTGAGCCAAACATCTGTCACTTCAAGTGGAAAAAAACTCATTTCATTCGTATTTACTATTTAATATATGAAAGCGCATACAGGTACTTAGAAATCTTACATTATATTACAAATTAGAAGATTATAAGTCATGGTTATACTAGGCTATTGTGTCCAAATTTTTAATTAGTTTGATCAGATCATTCAGTTTTTATTCCAACTAATTATGACACGTGCTGTCTTATTTAGGAAATGGCAACGAATTATATAATTACTCCTAATTAGGACATAAGATGCCATTATTGTATTAGTTCATTTTACCGAAATTAGGAAATATGTTGTTGGTCGTTAGACGATATTCACCTTGTTAACTGGTGTTGTTGTGAACAAGTAAGGAAGTAACACGTGACATGTAATTAGAACAATTATCTCCAAATTAGGCAGTATTATCTTTTTGTCTGCAATCACTCTCTGATGCGTTTGTGGATTGCTTCTGTATACCATAGTGAGAAGAAGAGGAAATATATGTATTTGATTATGTGGCACATCCTGTAGTTACAATAAATGACAATTTGATTATATAAGTCAAGTTTAGTCAAATGCAGAATCCACTCGTATGAGACACACAGAAACACGTCAACAAGAAATTCTGCTGTTAGGTTTTTTATATTTTCTATTTGGATCCATTCTCTTCCCACAGTGGTAACTCCCTTCAGATTAGTTAAGATCGGACATCTGAAGAGAGTAACCTCTGTGGGAAGAGAATGATTTGGATAATTTCACTGGCCATTCAAATCTTCTTCATGCATTAAATGGATCATAGTTTTCGCAAAACTACCCTTTAATAGATATATCATAATTTCCTCATTAACATCACACACGTCTTCAAACTTCATCACTATTTACTGGAAACCCTTTAATAAGGGGTTTATATAATATCTTCCTCATAAAAAAAACCATTTCGCTCATTAGAATTAAGAAACTTAAAATGTTTTTAAAATGAACAAACAACAAAAACAAAGCTCGCCGCTAATGGCAACAATAACTCACTCACTCACTCATTAAAATAAAGAAAAATATTTATCAATGTCAAGGAAGACGAGATATTGACGAGATTAATTTGTTCCACAGAGAATGATAAAAATTCGTTTAAAACTGTCGAACTTGTTATTTCGTTATAATGTCATCTTGAGGAAAACAGTGCTAACTCCATGCATTAATGCATCCCATTACTCACCCAAACTGACATTTTGACGACTTTCCTGTGTCGAGATCCGGATCCTCTTAATCCTGATTGGCTGGCATTACGTGCAAACATCATGTGACGTAAGAGTGTGTATATAAATACGAGATAACAATCGTAATGGTATTATCCAAACTATTAGGACACACAATGTTTCTTTTGGGAACCTTGTCCGTATTGGTGAGTACAATACGAATATTTTATCGATTCGTTATTGTCTTTGCAATGTTAAGCATCAGGTGTATACTGATGGAGATGGGTTATATCAAGGATATATTTCAGTGAATGTTCCATTCAGAAATGTACTGTGAAAATAACTATATCTCTATTAATGTGTATTTCCTCAAAGAATTACAAATAAGTTTTGAGACCATTTGTCATTACAAATGTGACAAATTTCTCTATCAGTTATGGTGGATAGCAAAATTGTATCACACATAGGTACTTTTATCAAAAAGGGAATCTTATAACAATATGTTTCCTAGCCTGTTGCAATACACAATCTCAGTACTTAGAGAGTAGTGATCGGTAATTGATGAACACATGCCCCTGTGAACAATTGTAAGTAAAGTTTGACGGATTAGATTGACTATATGCAATGCCATAACGACGTTTTAATCCCAGGAGCTGCACAGTAGTGTTTCAAATATAACAGTCATGCTTTACTGGAGATATGTGACCACCATGTCGACAATCATGTTATACATGTAGAAGTGACGCATGGGGTTCAATTATATATCATCAGAATGTGCATGAGTTTATCTTTGAAACAAAACTCCCATTGCTGAATTGTGTGTTGTAAGTTTATGTTGTTTAGCAAGTACTTATATTTTGGAATGGTTAAATCATTCCATGTACGTTTTGATGCTTTAAGCTGTAGTGGTTATGGGATAAGTAGAGGATACTAAACGACCTTCTTTACCATTGTTATTAAACGAGTTAATGATTTTGTATAAAACGAGCCAAAGCGAGGTTGATACCAAATCATTCACGAGTTTAATAAAAATGGTAATATTAAATGGAAGGAAGTTTAGTATTCTGTTTAGTACTCGCCAACCTATAATCCAGCGAAATAGCCGACGTGGCTCTGAAACTATTACTCCCGCAAGGCCGAAACCAGTGTGACGACGTTACTCCCATTGTGGCGTCATTACAGCAAACTATTATGACGTCATACGTGTGGCGGTATTACACTAGTTTAATATTGCCGTATAAATATTACACTGCAGTATCTTACACGGCCGAGTGTAACACACTATCTCAAACTGAGAAAACTCAGTCTCACATCGCTAAGCATATAATAATAGTTACGATTATGCTTATATAGATATATACATGTATTTTCGATGCTTGTAATGTCAATTTTATATTTTTTACAGTTCATAATTACTTTGCTAGAACAATATTCACCAAGTGTAATGAACTGGCTGGTTACACATTTTGAACTCTACATCACACAAGACACATGACCTCATAGACTTGTACACGACCAGACGTCATCCGTTCTCTCATCAACTAAGTTGCTCCAGTCATTTCGTCAAGAGTATACCTTGTTATAAACTAAAAGCGTTCTAGATCTTGGCTAGTATTGGAAATTCCTGGTTTGTTGCATACAACGTTAGATGTGTAATCAGCGACATCAGTTAAAGGCGATCATTTGTCAATGAAAGTTAATGAAACATAAAAATAAAAAAAAAACAATAAAAGTTTCCAATTTTAATTTGAGATCCAAGATGCATGCAACTTTTGTGAAAAACAAATTACTTATATATACATCATGATAAATATTATAGAATATCGAATCCGAAACGAAACCTCAAAATAGTTTCGTTGTATAATACATACATGTATCCGACATATTCGAAGTGCAACAAGTACATTAGAAATATCAAAGTCAAAGATTAAAACATATGAAGTAACTCGGTTGATGTAAGTCAATGTAAGACGTGATTGGATAGAATGTTAAGAGAAAATTCATGGTAGTACGATGTTTGCCGAAAGGTGGTTGTGTTAGAGATAACTTGGGACGAAATGACTAGAGTAACCTCTGTGAGGAGAGAATGGAAGGCACTATGACAAAGTGATATTTGCATCTTATGCAGATTAACCTCGGTATCTGATAGATAGAGAATCTCACCCAAGTGTCTTCTGATATCAAATATGTCAACGATTTATGTATTTATTCTATTTATCATCCAAAATCATTCTTATTACGTTTAATGCAAGTAGTGTATATTTTAACGTCATCATGATTACGATGTCATAGCATTGTGATGTCATTACTTGATGATGCAAAATCACTTTGATGTCATGTAGCTGACGCCAACAGCGCATTGTTCAAAATCTACTGTCAAAAGTATATATGCTAGGAGATATTGCTTGATCTCATACAAGCGTCATCATGATTACGATGTTATAGCATTGTGATGTCATTACTTGATGATGCAGAATCATTGTGATGTCATGTAGCTGACGCCAACAGGGCATTGTTCAAAATCTACTGTCAAAACTATATATCCTGGGAGATATTGCTTGATCTCATAAAAGCGATATCTCCTGTGAAACCCATTTTTGGATGATAAAACAACATAACACATCTGTATGTTTGATAAACATTAAATATTTCAAACACGTGCAAATGATTATGTTATCCAAATAATCGCTTATAGGCAACAAAAGAACTAAATATATTGTCTAAAGGATCAGTGATCAATAAATATTTCAACACCCTGAAACTCGCATTACAAAATGATTTATGTGTTTACGTCTGAACGACGTTAACATTCGTATGCGACACGTGCATGAGGCGACACAGCTGTGGTTTAATGAGCTTCGATGAAAGCTGTTTTGTTGATTTTGGGCGAGAACAGTGGTGTATTGTGTGCAGGTCCGGTACTAGACTAATGAGCATGTACAGTATAGGAACACTAGAGGGTTGTTCCTTATGAGTGACTATTCTATATGGTGAAGGTGATATTTAGATATAAACCTATTGAGGGGGATGAGGATAATGTTTTAATCGAAAAAAATTATTGCGAATGAGTTGAATAATATACGTGGTCAAGTTCAGAAATATGTAAGTCATGTGATGTTGGGGATAGGCATAAAGACTCCAGGTGAACTACTTGTATATATTACCTGTGTGATAGAGTTGATCTAGGCTTATTGCATTGTAAAGGAAACATTAGGATAAATAAGCGTTATGACATTACTATATATAAAGATTCATCGATACTTGAGATAGAGTCTAATTACCTTTCCGATGTAGATGATATTTAAATATCACATTTCATCTGAGGATGGAGTAAGTATATACTCCTAAATGTCGTGTGTTTTCACATTAAGAGGTTGTTATCGAGACATTCCTCCTTTTCCAAAATATTACACCTTTGAGGGGATAGAAGCATAGTTAATTATATGTATTTGAGAGGTCAAATGTATGTTATTTGATATTAGAGAAAGGAGAAAAGCAACCGGGATATTGGTTATCATTCGAATAACAGTTAAACCAAACTTAAACAATATAATGACGTTGTAATCGCCTTTAAATCTTTTCCCTGCAACTTTATACGATATTATTTATTATTATTACAAGGGTAACATTGATTAGTATATTTCATGTAGTTGGACTGAAGTAAGTAATCCAATGTCAACATAAGTTGTACACAAACTAGTTCAGTGAATAGTTGTTTCGTTTATTTCTAATTAAAATCACATTACGTCTTTGTAAAAACAACATTCGAAAATTTACATTTGAAAACGATTTCATATAAAAATTAAGTTGCTGCATGAATAGGAAAGACATAAAAGAATGTATTTACTTTTAAACGGTGATATTTGTGCAGTACATTAATTAGTTTATCAATATTAATTAATGGTTCTTGTGTTATTATAATATGTGAGACTTCAAGATATTCTATGACACGAATTCAATTAATCTCATACAACATATGCACGTATGTCGCTATCTGTAAAGACGTATTCCACTCAAAAGCCTATTTCAGCCCCACATCTCCTCAACCCCTCACTACCTCACTCCCTCATTCCTTCACTCCCTCACTCCCTCATTCCTTCACTCCCTCACTCCCTCATTCCTTCACTCCCTCACTCCCTCACTCCCTCATTCCTTCACTCCCTCATTCATTCACTCCCTCACTCCCTCATTCCTTCACTCCCTCACTCCCTCATTCCTTCTCTCCCTCACTCCCTCATTCCTTCACTCCCTCACTCCCTCACTCCCTCATTCCTTCACTCCCTCACTCCCTCATTCCTTCACTCCCTCACTCCCTCATTCCTTCACTCCCTCACTCTCTCATTCCTTCACTCCCACACTCCCTCATTCCTTTACTCCCTCACTCTCTCACCCTCTCATCCGATGCCAGTGTCCTTAAGAAGACTCACAGTAAAGAACACTTTCAACAATATAGTACGTTCATGTAGTGTCTCGGGAATGTTTTAATAGACTGATGCAGCATACAGCTGTTACCTTCCTGTACTATAAAACGTCTATCGTTCATGACGGAAATTAAAATCGAGTTTGTCAACTTAGACTCAATCTCTCCTGATGCCACATGGACTTCCATTATTTACCATTTATTGAGCTTCACTAAAATTAAATCAAATATGTATATATCGTCAGAAATCGAAATCCTCGTCACGTATCTACATATTCAGTTGAATTCACACATGAAGATACTGGATATGCATTTATGAAGGAATATTTCATTTTTAGGGAACCAAATGTCAATTTCACAAATTAAAATGTCGGAAATGGCTCCAAAACTAATTGAACTATCAGAAATCGCCCCTTCAGCGCTTGCTAAACCACCAATATCACATATTTCAAACACCAAAAGCATTTGAAGCCATACATACATCTGGTGACTCATATTAAAGTATCGACGTGATATCCACTGAACATGTGTTTACTGTAAGAATGATTGCTTTTTTTTCTTGAAGTTAATTTTTTTTATATCGAAACGAACGAAGATTAGTAGATCTCACAAAATCAGTTAAGAAATAAAGCCAAACTTGACATCAGAAAATGATTATGAAGTGGGGACTGAATATTCTGTTTGACACCACACCAGAACATAACATTATAGTTCAGGTCACACTGAACTACTTTGTCAGTTAGACCCCGCGTAGACGCTTTGTAATGTTCAGTGTCAGGGAGATGTAATGTGCCCTTGAACGAATTATTTGAATTTCGACAATAAATGCGATATGAATACGAACATAAATGATATATTTATCCATAAATATTTCGAAAAATGATTCATTAACATAACCTTACATGTACTAAGAAGGAGGCAGAGTGTATTTATCAGTGCGTAACAGATTGTCCATGTCCGTCACAGTTCATTGAATAATATGTCACGATTCATGTTTCGTTTCCTTCCAGACGTTCATCCCCCAGGCCGTTTCATCTTACGTTCCGTCTAACATCCGGGACCCATGTCAGGTAAACATATTATTGACCAATCAAATGGCAGATTAATCCTTATTGGTCAATACATTTTCTGTCAGCATCCTGTCAATATATTATACGTGTATACACATTATACATCATTTTTCAGCTTTCCCATTATGTTTTCCCTTCTTAGGAGACACTTTCACATCAACTTTCCCCGCCACTTCGCCTAAGGTAGAAATTCTCAGTGCGTCGTATATTAAAGAGTTTTCTTCAGATTACACTGAATGACAGGTGTGCATGCAGGTGATACATTAGGAAAGTACATAATCTAAGGTATATGTCAGAATCAATACATATTCATGACATGAATGAATTGTATTACGCAGTTACATGTATATTCGGTTCATTTATTGCAGCCTCTCCTACAATTTACCTGTGCGTTTTGTCCCATCATGTCCTGTTACTGTTGGACTTGTTTACATGTTCCTGAATTTAAGAACTCCTTCACACTTAACAAGTGTATGTAACAGGACAGTGTATATAATTAAAGTGTCCTCAATGCGAGTTGCCATCATCAAAAATAAATGCGGTATACATGGATTGAAAATTAACATATAATAACAGTACGTGTCCGGCTACTTTGTACTAAAAGGCGTATATCCGCCTACCACTGTTATTAAATAATCTGCTTATAGCGGATCAATTAAAAACCAGGCCACCTCGAAAACATTTCTCCGACACTATTGCGATAGGAAATAAATTGTTCCCCGTCAACCATTCTGCGACATGACCGCAGACATAATCCAATTAAACCCATGACTTTTGCCGTACTCGAAAGAAAGAATGGAGACATCTTAAAGGTACATTGTACATCCATTGTGTTGTTGGGGGTCACATATTGCAAACGTTATACATGTTGTTACTTTATCGAGAGGTACCGACTGTTACCGAAAACTATCATTTTGATGATAGTATACTTAGCATATTGACGATATGAAGGTAAAAGTAGACTTAGTGATTTCTGTTCGAAAACCGGACAATGCACAGCGTGTGGCGCGCGTCATTGAGTCAAACGTAATTTTGGAATCTTATTTATAACAGACAAAAAGACAAATTTAAGTTGGTAATGTTTAAGTGGTCACATAACTACTGTGCATGTTAATTGGACGTGTAGTTTCGGTTTCTGCACATGCATAATGATGTTACTCAATTATAATTGGAAACTCGTAATTATGACATATTTGGCGATTGGGGATAAATATGCAAGCTAAGAGAATTTATTTGGATTGTAGACATCACATGTGGTGAGTTGGAACGTATTAAAGCCAAATAAATTTTTTATGAAACAAAATGGATGCACCTTTAATTACTATAAACAGACGTTGCAATTCATGATATCTTCACAATACATAGTCTTTTAAATGCCTCATAAGAATAGCATGACTGTGTTCCTGTAATTATTAGGCTCTCATTATGAAAATATGAACTTAGTAACTTCTCCATTTCAGATGACTAAAATGTAAAACGATGTTTCCAGGAAATGAGAGATCAACATTCGTTTCGGAATTTAATGTGTATTAGGTTCAGTAAGACGACATTTCCTTGGATGTTGGCGAGCGCTAACAAACTCTCAGTGTTATTGTAGGTTACTCACCCTCACCCGCAATTCATAACTCGCACTTGCTTAGTCAAGCCTTGCTGCATTTCGTTGCCTTTTCTGTTCTGGCGTAGCAGCGAACACAACGCTTGCTGACTTCAATTAGCCAGTGATGGAGACTGGCGCGAACTACGACTTGCGGGAGAATGCAGTATCTCTCATATTCATTTCGTTTATTCCAACATGCCAACATATCAATAATGATAAAAAGAATATAAATTTCAAAGTTGTATTTTGTATTACAGACTATAAAGTGTAGAGCAGGATTCTACTGTGAGCTGCTACCCACTCCTTGTGTTCCCCCTGGACCCTGTATACCAGTACCTGTTTGTGTCAGTGAGTATCATCATATTCTAATACACTGCTTCTCAACAGTAAGTACCCTGGAACAACGTCTCGCAATTGTAGTTATGTGTTCCTTTTGGATGAACTCGCATTCCTCACTGACAATATGATTTTACATAAACAACAAGATTAAGAGATAAAATTTATCATTTTTCATGACATTTTACTTGACGTCAAAGATACCTATCAAAACACGACTTATAATGTCACCATACTGAATAGATTAGTAATACTATATAATTGTAAGCAACATTCAGTAGTTTTTGATATAATAACACAATTGATAACGTTCGGCATGTGTGATTCAAAACTGAAAATGGCGTTTTAGGTTCTCTATCATGATTTCAGTGATGACAACAGTGATTTCATTTGTGTTCAGAGAATAAACGATGTAAATTGTGTGTTGGGATAAAAATAAGTGTGGCCAATGTTAATGTTGCTTGCCTATAGCTAAAAGTCATTTTGCAATGAACATTTCTTCAAATATAGCCATTGAAACTGGTTTCGTTGAGAGCAAACAATAGTTGATATGACCTATCAATACGATATATTTGAGACAGGTGACTATTAAAAGATAATACATATTGACAGATAGTTGACTACCATTAAATCAGCTTTATTTATGGAATAAAACAACACACCCTTGGATACACTCGAGATAAAATAAATATGCCCTTCAATCCACAGAGGAGCCGCCAAGTAATCCAGGACAGTGTCCAAAACTGACCGGACTGTTGAAATGTAGCAATGACTGTGCGAGAGACAACGATTGTGGTCCAGTTTTAAAGTGCTGTTCTCACAATTGCGGGAGGAAATGTGTTAAACCACAACCAACAGTCCCGCCACGACCTCAGTACCCCTGTAACCATGTAGTGAGTTAGGTTTTGGAAACTTGTTACGTGATGTTGAATTTTTCAATTCATTTCGTTTCAGTATCTTAATTCCTAATAAACGTCCTCCAACCCCTTTTAAAATCATGTAAATCTATATGTTTTCCATTTTGTTTTCTGATTTGATCCTTGACATTGATTGTGTAATGACATTTGCTTGTTATTTTCGCCGAATAATTTTAAAGTCTATATGATTAGTGAATAAATTTGTTTAAGACTTGCGGGACAATATTATTTCTCTTCCTTTATAACAACATATTATTGATGATTCTACTGGCTTTGTACTCGTGTTAACACTTATTTAATCTAGATACATTAAATATCACATGTGTCAACAGAAGTGCTCCCTGGGACGTGAATGCCGTCTTCGACACGAGAAGTGTTCCAGCAGAAACTGTCCCGTCAACCCACAATGTGTTCGTAAGTACTATTTGTAAACACTAGTATGATGATAACACAAGTGTATCGGCCTGCTATAGAAACAAAAATGACAACAAAACATGAGACTATATGTGAAAAGAAATGGAGATATTTATATCTACATGTATGACAAGAAATGTATTAGTATTTTGTTTACTATAGCATTAATTCCGTAAAATATGAAGAGGGTATTTTTGTATTATGTTTGTACATATTATATAATATTATATTATATTATGCACCTTTTTAGCTTCCTCGCTTCCACCTACCAAGCCAAGATGTAAAATTGGTCGTCCTGTTCTCGACCATAATAACGCTGAGTGGGACTGCGGTAACAACACTAACAGTCGGCACTGCCCTGGAGACACTGTGTGTAACATTAAATACGGGGTTTGCTGTTTCAACGACCAGACTGAACCAGGTGAGATATATGTTTCCTGAAGGATTGAGTATTATTTAATATTCTAAATATCATATTGAAACTCATGTTGTATAAGAGATTTGTATCCGAGATGGTTATATTAATATGCTAAATGTGTCTGCATTCGAATTTATTGAAACAAATACATATTTTCAAATACTTTTGTAATCAAAGATTTGGTAAAGTTATTGAAATGAACATGAAAATAAAACTCGTGATTGTTCCTTCCAGGTCCAGTAAATAGGTGTAACGTAAGTTTTATCTTTATTCATTTTGTTGCAATCATCATACAAGTAAACAGTACAGTACATGTATAACCCCGTGAAATTAATGCTATGATTATTAATCTAATAATCGCTCATTATGAACCACTGTGATTGTGATAAAACAAATTCGTACACGTTCGTACGCTTTGTTCAGTGATGTTGTAGGTGTGTATTTGAAACGCTGTAAGTACATTTGAAAGATGCAATCACCTAGAATGATATCACCTCAAAAATACCCGAGTCAAACCCCAGTTTACAAAATCCATTTATCATCAAAAACTGGCTCCGACAGTAGATCAAGTATTATCAAGCGATATCTACGAGCGATATCTACATCGTTCCAATCAAATCACTCGTTGGTTAAGCCTCGGGTATTTTTATATTTAATCAACTCGTGTTGATATATTTGATAATTGGGTGAGATTCTCCATATAATGTAAATTCCACCCTGAGTACATATACACACCGTTACTGAAATACACTTATTAGAGAACTGTTTGAACGATTATTATTTTAATCCCTCTTGTAGGGAGTTAAGTGCCCACGAGGAGAGGAGTGTCGGGTAGACACGATATTCTGTGTGACCATCCCGTGTCCTGAACCACAACCAGTCTGTCGTGCTACAAGTAAGATATGGAATTATTGTGTCAACTACCTGTTGAAGAAGACTGTATCGTTTTGTTGCAGCACAAGAATTGCCGAAGATCGGGCGACTAATTTACGTACATGTGTATAGAGATGAAGTAACGTTGGTGAAATAATTAATGAGAAAATTCATAATGTCATAACCATAGAATTAAAACACATGGAAATATGCGTAAACGATACATGGATACAAGGATACAAGGATACATGAATTGAAAATGCAATTAAAAAAAGAGGAACGAATCAGTGATACGCAGACCTGACATTGTTAAATATGTTCTGCAACATATCTACTTGTAGATTGTTATTTGTTGTGTTATGTAATGCAAGACCTATCTGATGTCACCTTACAATATCTGACGTCGGTACAAAGTTCTCAATCGTGATTTCAATTTGTTGTTTTTTTGCATTCAGATAAACCTGGATCCTGCCCGGTAAATCTCCCGATTTTGAGTAAACCCTGTTTGTCTAAATGTACCAACGACGCCGACTGTGGCGGAACTCAGAAATGTTGTGGAGGTTGTCCAAGGCAATGTACAGTTGCAGCACCGCCTCTTCCGAAAGAAAAACCTGGATCCTGTCCAAAACCTCCTCCCGGTTTAATCGGTATCTGCATTGTCAGGTGCACATTTGACTCAGATTGCGAAGGTGATAAAAAATGCTGCGGAGGTTGCCCAAGAGAATGTAAAACCCCTGTAATCCTTCCACCCAAAGTAAAGCCAGGTTCTTGTCCAAAGGTTGCTCCTGGATTAATCGGCCCCTGCATAGCTCGGTGCACATTTGATTCTGATTGTTTAGGGGATCTTAAATGCTGTGGCAACTGTCCGAGACAATGCACTGCTGCAGTAACTGCACCTAGAGTGAAGCCAGGATTCTGTCCAATTTCTCAGGACGGTAGAAGCAACAAATGCATAAAGCAGTGCACTGATGACTTCTCCTGTCCACGGGACTCCAAGTGCTGTGTGTCTGGCTGCAGGAGAACCTGTAAGAGACTTCTCCTTGAGGCTCCATATGCTGAGTCGGATCCTTGCCAGAAAAAGGTAACTCTTTTAGTTACAAGTTAATTGAATAATGGCTGTAATGTTATGTCCAGGAGGTGTTCATTTACAATGGTGACAAAACCATTGATATAACAATGATTTACCAATAATTATACCAATTATATACCAAATGAATGATATTATAATGATATACCAAAATATTTACCAAATTAAATTAGGGTATACCAATGACATACAAAATTAATTATATACCAGAGATATACCAATGATATATTGGATTGACTGTTTCGTTCAAATTGGTTATGTTTTATGTTCGTATGACTGCCATCGTGATTGTAAGATATTGATGAAAATGAATGAGGTATCCTAACTGATATGTACTAATACGATATTTCTGTATCGTTTTCATTTTTCTTTTATCTATTTACTTTCGTCGCTAGACGTAAGCTGATGCTCTTATTTGTTTTTTGTTTAATTATTATATTTTAGGACCTAAATTTGCATCATTGTTTTCACTTCCGGTTGATATCAGTTTGATTGTACACTATATATCATTATTGTTTAGTATAGTTATTATGTTTTATTTAGTTTTCGCTGCACAAGAAAGGTCAACATTTCGCGAATAATGCGTGAACATTTCGCGAACTTAATTGTGTATGTTAGTGTAGTGTATACTATTTTGTTTAGTTTAGCTTTTATTTCAGCTGTAAAACAAATGATGGATACGGTACCCATGATAATGATTAATTCTGACCCTGTACGTGTAGGTATGCCAAGACAACCAAGTATGCAAGCTCCAGAAGGTGACTTGTGTTCGAAGACCGTGTTATCCTCAACCGATCTGCGTCGGTAAGACATTTTTTATTTAATGCATCCAATAAGTTCAAGAAAATAGTGCCGAATCCTGTAACTAACCGTGTTTTAGGTTGGACGCAATTTGCATAACAGTATAAATGATCGGTTAATAGTTTGCTTTCGATTAAACAAATATATCCACCATACTGTAACATGGTACGTTGTTTAAAAACTGACGTTGAATATGCGTACGGGCTACAACTACATATCGTAATCTAAACCAAGTGACGAATACACAACCGTAACTTCCATTAATTCTTCATGCCAATATTCACAATACCCTCCCTATAAAATCAGACTTGAATTTATAAATCAATGACAAGTAAATGAAATGAATGATACTGTAAATGATATGACAATGAGGCGTGGGGCCAGCGCACTGAAATCACTTAATGAGTGTAGAGCTGAATCCATTAATAACGTTCAGTACTCACCTTGCAAATATAATTCAATTTGATATGTCCTTGTAAGCATATCCGCGAAACATTGCATTGTGAGCACAATAAAGAAAGTGTTATCACGACATTCGACTATTCTTACAACGTATTCATTCTCTCTGAATGGCCAGTAAACGATCATACAATCAGACCCGTTTATCCGCACGATGTGGTTACAGCTGAACATCGTCCGAAACGTGAGTCGTGTAGAGAATCATCATTTGCATAGAAATACATAGAGACGATTTGAAATACTTTCATGCGGATGGGAATATGGCCGCGTTTTCGGTTTCCGGTTAAACGAGGTAAATACAATTCGGATAATGTTCTGCTAGAATGTCATTAGAAATCTCAGGTCAAGTGTTTTACATTGTCTTACAGCCAAGAGACACCAGGACTCCAGCAGTGTGTGTCTGTCTGGGTACCCGGCACTAGAGGTGACCAACCGGCCTCTGTCCTGCCTCAACTCTGCGTCCTGTCCTGCGGGCACTACTTGCTTGAAGCGGTCATGTTGTTGGAATAAAGGTGTGGTCAGCTGAACATACATAATAAATGATCACCACATACATCGTTCTGAAATAATGATAACGGTGCATATTATTATGCTCATATATGCTCATGGCGTTACACCCTGGTGTATGGACAGTATAATGTCATTTGCTTCTCAACTTCCGGTAGAATGTACAACCGTAGTTGTCGGTTAGCAATATATGGCAATATTCTCTTCAAACTCAAGTAACCAATACTAAACACGTAATCATTGTCCTGTGAATTGACTGAATCTTGTTAAACAACGTCAATTGTCTAGATGGCTCAAGTAATATTCAAATGGTCCTGTCCAGTCATTGTTCATGTATATGTTTTGTTTCTTGGTGTATATTTATATAACATTATCATCTGCCATTTTTGAATGGGTGAGAAATAAATTTATTTTGTCTGTCCGGCAATAGTTTACAGAGGTCATTAAGTCCAAAGCTTCAGTAATGCCATCCGTCATTGGAGCCTATAGAGTACCATTTAGATAGGGGGACAGTATATTCAGGAACCAATTGCATAACATCTGGATTGACCCAAATATACGATTCTGTATATACTGACGTGTACACAAACGGTTTCAGGATGATTATGATTCGACTCAAAATAAAATCGTTTCCCATCACAAGTGTTGTCGATCCAAATATCTCTAAGATTACGAAATACATCCCATATATATACCCAAATACCTTATATGTAGACCAAATTACATCTCTGTTAGAACACAAATCTCACATACGTACCTAAAAACGTCTCAGACATATGTAACCACATACATCTCAAAATACGTCTCAGACATATGTTACCACATACATACCAAAATCTGCCACGGGCTAACAAAAAAGAGTTTTGGGATACCAACATACCACAAACATAGCCACATCCACACCTATATGAGCAGATGTCCAATACGGACTAACATACCTTCCACACACACCATTATTTACTTACCAAAACACGCCAGTAATATTGCCGGAAATGGACAATCTCCTATTTTCTGTTTTATTTTCAAATATATTTACAGAAGTTGAGCCAGTCACACCACCCCCAGCACGTTGTCCAGTTATCAAAAGAAGTCGACGACAGCACTTCCTATGTACGAGATACCCAAGATGTCAGACAGACCGGACATGTCCTTCCGGGCGGAAGTGCTGTCGAGTTGGAAGATGTGGCAAGCGTTGTTTACAAGTTAAAACTTGATCACGTCAATAAATGTACTGACACTAGAAACTGAAATGTAAATAGTTTTCTACAAATTAAATATTATTCAAAATAACACTGTGTTCGCCCTTTTTAGAAATACTGCTTGTATATACGTGACAGATTATATATATATATACATAAAACTTATTGACAATAACGAAAACTTAATTCACAACACATATGTGATAAACAACTCTATATGCCATTGAAAAGATTATTGCTTGTAAGGACAACAAATACAAGATTGTATTTGATAAGAGATGGTCTCCACACTCAAAGGTCATGCAACCAGGGAATTAGATCTAATTCTGTAGACATGTTGTCGATCGTCTCACCATAATATAGTGAACCCAAATTGTACCATGAGCTTCACCATTCATACCCATGCATGTAACTGTACATGCTCTATGCTGGAATAACACTATTGGGAAACTAACTGAGTCTCAATATTTTTAAGTGTTATTAGAAATTCAATGAATGTTTTCTTTAATTGATATGAAATAAATAACTTAAGTAATTGTTTAGAGGTCATATGGAAGTTTTAGTAAGGGTGAATTTGAACGCTCAGTCACCTCCCTGGAAAAAGATTTAAGATAAGCTGTTTGAAATATGGAGTTACCTCCCTTGTCACTCAGCTGCAGTGCCTCACTTACTCTAATATTTAGACTCTGGAAAAAAGGTATTGATAAACAACATGAAGAAAGGAGCCTCTTTTATGAAAATATTATTTCTCATAGTCTCCTTTTCAATATTTAATGAAATGGTGATATTTTCAGAATAAATCCGTAAGACTGTACCTCACTGGTAATTTGGGAACCCTACCGGAAAGTTCCAAAAGCTTCAGTTACGTCAACAGTTGCTATATGTTTGCAGAGATTTCGGGAAAAAATATATTTGTGGACCAGGTGTCAGTATAATAGGATGTTAAGAAGGTACTTTTAGACGATTGGACCCTTCTGCCATCTCCATTTTTGTCAAGATGTAGATACGTATATACATGTACACGTGTATACATGTACAGACAAACGAACATACAAATAAAGAATACACACACAGATTAATGATTACAATTGAATGTCGGCCTATCATGTATGTTGCATTTGTAACGACTCGCATGTAATAGAATGTTGGGCCTATCACTCTGTTTTCAATACATTGTATAAACATTCAAACAATTAATCAATTCTTAACTAATTTACTCCCTAATTAGTACCAGTGGCGACTCGAAAAACTAATTGTTTAACTTTCTTTGAATATCAACCCTTTGATGTGAGAAAATAGATTTTTTTTTCGCCAGATGTTGCATCAGCTGATTGTATACACATGTTGTGCATGTTGTTTGTGTACGAGATTGCGTCTAAAGCAAAATGACAATTTCAAGCATGACGTTAACATTTGTTAAGGTTTATAATGTGTTAAAGGGACAGAAGCACGTTTTTTGCAATTTTTATTTTTCCAAATTTCCCGTTTATAATGATAGTTTATGTCATTTATATTAACTTTAGAGGGTAAAACATCTTATTACACAAACCAATTATCTGTAGTGGTGAAAACGGTGTTGCCTATAAAGCAAAAATTGCATGGCAGCCATTTTAATGTGAACACATTTTATTATTACGCATTACGCATTTGAGTGAAAACAAACGTGCTACTGTCCCTTTAATATACCGTATGTTTGTGGCAGCATGGGTGGTGACGTGGTAACGTCAAATTAGTATGCCCATTAGTCATACTTTACTTTGTCATATAGCAAATGTGACATAAGCTAAAACGGCCACATCAATATACCATTTTGCTCAATAGGGATTCGACCGTTAGTTAGAAAGAAGCAAACTCCTCACAGTGCTGCTACGTCTCTCCTGCGTCAAGCCTTTATATCAACGCTGCATTCGGAGCCGTGACCTCGAACTAGCTCAAGTTGACCCAGCGTTACCAATGACACTTTCGTATCATTTTTACAGAATATCATATACTTATCTTATGTACGTAAACATATCATTTTCAAAGTTAAATTATCGATGTTTTATATACAAATGATAAATTAAAACGTTTGAACAAATCGCGTTTCACGCAGCAAGATCGTCAGTAAACCGAGTTGATAGTTGACCAGACCTTGAAGAATAGAAGAAAGTTATATTATTAACGTGGTACATGCTGTATTTATAATACAGTCATATAAAACATGATTACAAAACAACATCGACCCATCAGGTTTACGTTTACAATTCGGCATAAACATTCCTAAACTTCATGATAAAGCAAATAACTAATCACCTCTCCTGTTTCAAGGTCAAGATAATGTTTATTTCAAGTTAAAACGAATACGGTTTTGAATTCTGACAAAGAAATTAACTTAAATTTAGTTTCAGTACAAAATTGCGTTGTGACTTGTGATATGTGACTTATGATCGTTCTTCGTGCTAGAATGATGTAATATTTGTAGGCGCTGATTTCATTCATTATGATATATATGTCTTCTAGTCATATCTTTAAAGAGGGGAGATAAAACTTAGATGCTTTGATGCTCTCTTGAAGGAAGGTACTCAACTTGTAGAATCTGAATCTCACTGATGTAAGTTTGCAATACGTTACAGTTCCAGTAAAATTCCCAAGTGGTGAATATTTGTATGGCGGATGCCGTCCTTTTTTATGAAAAAATGATCTTATATCTCCGATTATATTCTTGAGAAAAATCTTCAGGTATAAAATCAACTTCTTGGTGGTACTGGAATACAATACTCAGTTTGACATATTCGCTTAATAGTTGAGACAAGAAAACTCTCGAATAGGAGCGGAGGTAACGTAGGAAGATTACAGATTTATTAGGAATATTTTAAATGAATATTGCATCGGGTAGAAAACACGTAAAAACCGAATTTTCAATTCGACACATGTTATTGACAAGTACAATCGACGAATTGATGCGTGACCAAACACTAACTCTGAATTGATTCTTACAATAAATAAAGGTCAGTTGGTGTAAAAGTTTGTTTCCGATATGGATATTGATAAATTATGTATTGTATTGTGTCATCTGTCCAGAGCTAATCAATCAGATGATTAATTGTTCAGACCACCGAGTTGGTTATTGTTTTACTTAAACAAGAACATTTTTTAAAATATATTATATTAAAAACAAGGAATGATCTTAGATGAAACTGTCTCACCTTCAAGTTCGCAGCATAAACTCTACTTTCATTAAGTTAATTCTTTAACTAACTGCGTTTTTTCCAAAACGAATTTTTGACATACTATAAATTTCGTACTTAATGTAAATTTTGAATGACAGAAAATAAGTAAAACGATCGATATGTTACAATGCAATGTAGGGATCCAATTACGTCACTAAATGAAGCCTTGCTTCATGACGTCACAAAGCCTCTAAGTACGATTTTCGCGCACAATACTGTTTCAACTCACATAGTTAGTACTGTAAGCATGGTCTCGGAAACATCGATTGAGCATGAGTTTCTATTTCAAGTGCTTTACTGACTGGTGATTTGAAATAGGATGCAATATATTTGTCTATACTTTCTAATATAATAAAGGTTTGGTTAGGTATACACTGTCGGCAAAAAGAAACGCCTACTTGCATGATTTTCCTCAAAATGAAAGATGAAATAATTTCTGAAATATAATTATGGTTGTCTCCACGATGTGCTGAAACAATAATTGATATGAAAGTCCACTGAAATCATGGAAAAACTGTGATTCGAGTCAATAACATTAATGAAAAACACGCCCAATGAAAACCACTATTTTCCGGTTGATTCACTTGCGCACCGTAACCACGTATATATGAAGCGTCATTACCACTTTAATACGAATGCGTGCCTGTATTGTTGCTCGTGGTTTTATTTAAATTTGATTCAAATGTTTTTCTGACCAAGCACTGATCGAAAACTGAACAATTTCTTTTGTCTCATTTAAATAATCGCCATGAAAATTATATATATTATGCAAAAATAGTGCAACTTCATAATGCTTTAATATTGCTAAACTGTTCATCATAGTTTTTACGAAATCTGAAAAGATATCTTGTAGGCGTTTCTTTAGGCCGACAGTGTATGTTCGATAAATCATTATATTTATTATATAATGAGAAATGAAATGTTGCGATTTCACAGTGAAATAAACTTTATATTGACCAGTGACAATACGATCTTTTTGTTCAACAATTTTTTATTACACTTCCCAGACCTGTTTAACAATTACCACTACTTTAAATCTAGCTAACGTATTGTAAGCGATATGAACACGCACCTGGTGGATGGAGTTTAGCACATTAGAAATGTACTTATTACTGTATTATTACTGGGCCGTAGCCAGAACTAATTCCCACAAATGAGAGTGTCTTAACTATGCGCAATGATAACATATTATTCTTAAATCATATAAACAAGAGAATACTGAGTGGATTTCGTTAATCACTAGGTTTATTCACCTCGTGACATAAGTAATGTTGATATTTCACTCTTGGGTGTGCTGTAAATATCAACGTTACCCTCTTCATTCGATGAATAAATCTGCTATTTGACAAACTCCATTACATATTTTCTATATGTTTCATACGAATGTTGATTGCTCCCCTGTGGTGCTGTTCTAGTGTTAAAGTTTCTTGTATGTACGTGTACGTCTAATGACGCCATTGCGGCTTGTTTAAATGTACGAATCCATGTTCAAATATCTGAATACAAATCTGCTTACATCAAGTTACCATGTTGAAATTTAAACCACAACATCAACTGCACATCCAACCACTCCAACGTTGGACATCCCTGAATGATTATAAAGTTTTTGCCACCCGCATATCCCACTATATTGAGCATGATATTAACGCCCTTCATACAACGTTGGTGGTAGCACCTCGTGGTTATAAAGTGACAGTTCAGGTACGTGATTATTATTAAGGACATGAATTTAATATACCGGTAAATGTCGTCTCAATAGTGCGTCTGTTTACATCACGTCTCGAGTGATAACACGGGATTCACGACCCTGCATAAGTATAATTAATATAGGAATTGTGAGATTGACCCACATAGCTACTGAACCGCATAATTGTCAAGGCTCATTGAACATGAAGTGTTGTTTTTATATGATGAATTAACTATAGCAATGATAACGACGTAATAAATAAGTACATGCATGTAGATTACATTTTTAAAATATGACAAGCTTCGTGTACGTGTTACATTCTCCATGTTCGCTTGTATCCATTGATTTATACTGTCAATTGACTATTTACTTTCATATCCGCATGCTCTTGGCTATAGATATGAATTATTGATGAACGATTTGCCTCCAAACCGTGTCATGAGCATTTAGCCTCGAGTGGTGACATGGTTTTTCATGACCTCACATTAAATTAACTCGCTCAATCTCATAACTGTCAAACGTCATCAAAAATGAATGTTTTACCTTCATACACTACGCAATCCCCTACGTATCCCAATGACTTACATTGTAGATACCCTCTAAAATCATGCATACTTTTAAACTGTATACGAACAAGCAGTACATACACTAAGTACTAGATATACTGCACATCCAAATGATTTTGATTTTGTTCGAAATACATCATCATTAAATTTTTCTTCACATTAGAAATATGGTGAGACCCATGCATATATAAACCGTATTGCGTAATTTGTCTCTGGCTTTTTTGTCTTTGGCTTTTGATAGGGGCAAACAAGAGAAATGTTACCTTTCAAAACATATCTTTCTAATTATAACACCTGTGCATTTGCCTACGATTGTGAATCAATAAGTAACGCGTGTTTCAAGTAGTTTCATACATGTGTGCATGAATTTTCAGTTTTAAATTCATATCATGTAACCACAAATACTACCTTGACTTGTTATTTGGATTAAATTTTCTAATTCTTTCCTCGTCAGCAACTGGAATAGTAATTCATGGATGACATTTTACGACTTTATACGCGTAGAAACACTTATATTGACTGTCAAGGCAGTACTGACAGGTTTCCAATAACAGCGATTAGTAGCGCTCAATTGAGCGAGCGCTCAATCCCCCCTGAACGACATGGAGCAATAGAATTGTAGCATTGTGACATCATAGTGGTTTTGACGTCATAACATTGTGATGTCATGTGCTCGTCAACGTTTGCGACGTCATATGCTTGGCACAGTTTTGGATGATCAAACAATATAAAGCATAAAAGTAGATGGTAGATGACATATCATAATCTCTTGGTCACAATCTAGGAATCGACCCCTTTAGTCTGCAGATCAGATAGAAAAACTATATGAGTACCCTTCACAATCTAGGAATTGACCCCTACAGTCTGTATATACACTATCATAACCCTTTACAATCGACCCCTGTATTCGGCAGATAAAATAGAGAAATATTAATTCCATTTGTATTAAGGTAGACATGAAATGAGTTGAATATGCTCACAATCTACAACATATTACTGCAAGGAAACACATTCTTAGATTATGATCATTCTTAGATTGTTCGGGTCTCACAATCTGCAGATTGTTTAAACAATCTAGGAATGGTGACACATTCCTAGACTAGATGGTACGAACATTCTGCAGATTATGAACTCACGAACTGCAGATTGTGATGATTCCTAGATTGCACAGAACAGACACACCACTCATGTATATATTTGTTTTGGTAAGACTGTAGGCACATTCGCATTTGAAACCTGCAAATTTTTTACTTAGAACAACATATAGTTATGATGTATGCATAATTTTCATTTGCAATTTGGTGTTATGTTTGATGCGATGTATTTCTAAATGAAAAACAATATATAGAAAGGGGTTTCTTCCAAGGGTGACAGGATCGAAAGGTACCTACAGTGAAGGCAAGGTGGAAATGAAAATACACCCCTCTTAGGCAATGAGTATGGCCTTTATTTAAGTTTGTTAGTAGTTGTGATATACAGTTAACTCGGATAAGTAGATGACCCGTTTGATAGGTTTGGTGGTTCTCAAAATTATCTCTATTGCTGTGAAGAATTACCATATATCTAAAGGTCAACAAATGCAAACATATTCTTGGGCGACAACGTAAGATTAGTTTTCACTTCTTCGCAAAACATACATGTTGTGCTGCAATTACAACTTCTTTTTAATCAAACAATATATGTGATGATATATCAATAACTGAAAAGTAAAATCTAAATACTCATGTTAACAAATATATTACGCAAAGCACATCTCACAAGAGAGTTTATTCGATCTTGATAATTTAAAACTTACCACAACAAAATTATTCATTTGGATATTTAATTGACAACCTTTAAACCAACGAAATGTTTGAAATGCAAGATGAATATCTATTATGATTTTTTTAAACTTTAGAATAGAAAATCAGTTTTAACACAATAGTTTGAAATGATAAATTAACAAATAAATACCGAACATTGCATTAAGTATTTTCTAACAGTAAACACGTATAGTAGTAGCAGTAGTAGCAGTAGTAGTAGTAGCAGCAGCAGTAGTAATAGTGGTAGTAATAGTAGAGTTATAGTAGTGACAGTAGTAGTAGTAAATGTAGTAGCAACAGCAATAACAGCAGAGAAGTAACAGCAACAGTAGTCGTATCAGTAGCAGTAGTAAAAGCAGCATCAGAATAGTAGTAAATGTATCAGTAGTAGTAGTAGTAGTAGTAGTAGTAGTAGTAGTAGTAGTAGTAGTAGTATGAAAATTACGTTTATTCAATATATTGCTACATGTATGTTATCGAAATGCAAACTCTTGGGACGTCATACGTGCAGTAATATTACATTTATACATTTTAACAAACATGCCAGAAAAGGTACACAATTTGAACCTAGAAGCTGTATTTGATTTATGATAATAAATTTACCGTTTTTGGATTGTCCTTTCTGGACTATGTCTGGCACAAGTGTCAGATAGGGGTGAGATGATGTTGGATTGAACGTTGGAGCGGGGGAAATCATAGTGCAACACATGCACATATTTCTAGTTAATATATGACCTACGTCACTTGAGTTCAGAAGATTTCATAATATGTCCCTTTGCATGCGCACGAAGTTGACTGAGCTTTGGCAAATTCAACATGCACCCTTCAACATTGGAATATCAACTAACTATTTTGTAGAAGAAAACAACTTATTGTGAATAGTTGTATTACCCTGTCGGAAGCCTGGCTAACATTCAGTCAATTTATTCTTTTGCCAGACAATACAATTATAAACGAGCATATGGGCATACCTGCAGGATTGTTGCGTAAAAACAATTCCCTTATCATTGCGTTTCCTGTATACTAAAACATGATAGAATACCTCGACGGCTAGTTAGGTACTCTAGGTACATTTACATTAATTAATGTTTGTATTGTTTGTACAGACCTGTGACAATACCTTAATTTACTCTTCATGTTAGAGTTAATGAACTATGTAGGGATTGCAGAACAAGACAACTAAATTGATTATATATTTAAATAAATTAAATAGTAATAATTAGTAGTGAAAAATGTAAGCATATTTTAAAACATAGATAATTATTTACGACCAATTTTACTCAAAAGCACATTGATTCTTTTTTTAAAAAACCATTACACTTTATATATTTTCCTAAATCATGTAAAATAACTATTTCAATATAAACAACGAAATAATAATAATAAATAAGTCGAAAATATATGATATTATAACTTATGATTCGACCTTAAAAATCGCATCATCTCGGTCAAGAAACCATAATCAACCGTGTACACTTCATCTCACATTTACATGTTGTAATCTTCCCATATCCTAGTATTTTTAAAATGATTACACAATTTGCTTTCAATTATATATTACCAATTAAATCCCGGTATGATATGAATATTGTCTACCTTACTTTTATTATTTTGTTTAGTTTCCATAGCAGTAAATTCAAGCCTTCCTATTTCGTAAGGGACACAAAAAAAATTAAAATAGCATATTCATTTAGATTATAAAACTGTCGATTGTTAATCTTACACCCTTTGTATCCATCGAATTCATAAATACTCATTTTGATTAATTTTTTTTTAAAACACTCATTATTCATTGTTATCACTGATGATGTAAATGAACTACTACTACAAATGACCTTGGTGAGTGTAAGATCATGGGGTGTAGCTAATTGGCTAGAGGCTGATACATAACAACCTTATACCAATGTAACATGTGTCCTCATGCAAATACTGCTGCAAACCGCCCTGTACACACATGCAGTAAACAACACATGTCTCGACTCAATAGTCATCAGCCTTTATTCTACTGACCGTTTATTTTGCACACATAATGTGTATTTTCATACTTATAGATCTTTAAATTCGACGTCTTTTCGTTACCAGGACCATGTTCAATAAGCGTTTAAAAGTAATCGTTCAATAGCGCTACGTAGCAAAGCGAGCAAACATCGAGGCTTCGCATCGTGCCGAGGAGAGAATGAGCGCTCAATGTAGCGCTCAATGAGCGATTATAAGGGCTCACTTTTATGGAACAGAGTCCAGGTGTTGATATATAGTCTAGCCAGGCTCCGTTCCATAACAGCGACCGCTTATTATCGCTCATTGAGCGCTCAATGTAGCGCATTCTCTCCTGAATGACACGGTGCATTTCCTCGAGGTTTGCTCGCTTTGCTACGTAGCGCTACATTGAGCAATCGCGTTTAAGAGAGGTTTAAAAGTAATCGCTCTTGAACATGGCCCAGGTAATGGACTGTGTATTCCTGTCTAGTCAGCAGTTCTTGAGGAGAGGGGATAGCAAAATATCGAATTGGGTAACATCTTGAGACTATAGTCTATAGTTGTTGATTAATCTAGAATCTATGCACGTTTGATTGAGTGAAGGTTTATTCGATTCGTGCAAGGGAAAATACTTCCATTTATCAAACGAGTTTATTATAACGGTCGTTTTATGACAGGCCATAAGCATTCGTCATCTAATGTATAATGTCAATATCTTTAATATCACAAGTAAATACATGTACATATCTTAAAGGCGAAAAACTAGTTTTAGAAGGTATATCTTAAAGAAGAAGTTCAAGTTGTGAAAACCTTCAGTGACCAAAAGCATGCATGGTTTGTAGAATTTGATAGTTTATTACCGTAGCAAATCATATTACGAAGTTAAAATATAAGTGTTAGCGAAACCTCCAGTTGATTGTAGTAATGCTGTATTGAAAATGTTCACATGAATTTCAAGTTGAAGAGAAACATATGTCAAATACCGATACTGAACATTCCGAATCATCATAGTTTTACCCTAAGTGGTATATGTGGGATTGAGTGAAGATCCGGGGGTGATTCTGAAGGCGGACGTTTTGGTGGGAGCCTTAAGTAATTCACGAATGTCCCGTCCATAACTGTCTTTATCAATTCTATCTGCTCCCCCCCAACCCCCGACATACGATACGAAACATGGACCTCATCCTAGTCTTTCCCTACAAACCAAGTTTCTTTTCAAAATTTTGGCGAATTCTACTGGCATATTTCCCATGTTAATATTACATTAGAAAAAAGTTCCAATGTAGAAATATTCATTTGGAAAAGCAAAGCCATTGGAAACATTCCATAATAACTGCATTAGAAATATTTTCCAAAATTGAAAATACAAGTTTTTAACCTCAATTTATGATATTTGTGTACACAAAAATTTTTATAAGGTAATTTTGTCACGACTCGATCGGATTTCCAAAGATAATGGGAAGCCATTGGTTATTAAATGTCGTCTCATCTTCTCCCTCTCTCTCTCCCTTTCTCAATCAAAGTAAAAGTCAAAAGAAGTTTATTGTATGTAAGGCCTCCGGCCCATATACAGAAGAGTATATTATTACATATAAATGACAGCAACATTCTTGATAATACATACATATTTAAGAATATACACTTTCTTTTAGTAAAAGTTCTCGTTTTGATAATGCATGTTTTACAAACAAAGACAGTTGAATAATAATATGGTCATTCTTGGTTTGTAACAAACAAATATATCCATCCCTTGGTTGTTTTTCTAGATAATAATGAGGAATATATTTCTTTCTTAAATCAGAATAATAAGGACAGGAAAGTGTGAAATGAATTTCATTTTCTATATCAAGGGCACACAAAGGACAATATCGACTTTATTTCTTTCTCTATAGAGGTTTTTCTTCCCTCATTAACCATTAACGCTAACAAACCCAAACGATATTTAACAAATAGTCTTCTAACATTATAGTTTGTAATTACTGATAGATATTTTTCTGGTTGTAGTAACGATTTAAAGGTCCTGTAATATTCATAACGTGAGCTTGAATCTAGGGTTGAATTCCATTCTTGATTAAACATGTCTACTGATCTGAGACGAAACTCATTAATGAAACTGTTGATATCTCCAATTGTTCCACACAACCATATAAAACCGAAACCATGAGAAAATAAAAAGTTTCTAGTATCAGTTGTCCAAGTATGTTTACCAAGATTATCAAGATTTAAAAGCATATTATAGGCTAATTTAGGCAGACGTTGCTCATGCATATTTATAATCTTAAACCAAAATCTTAAACATTTTATTTGAGAATCAATATACAACGGAAATCTGCCGCATTCCCCATAAACCATGCAGTTGGGTGTCTTGGGGCTTACATTAAGGTACTTTTTGCAGGCTAAAAGATGGACTCTCTCAATGCAATCAAAACGCTGGAAACCCCATATTTCAGATCCATACAAAAAAATGGGTTGAATCTGGGTATTACAAATCTTTTAAAATGTTTTGGGTGACATGGTTCCAACTTTACATAAAACTGATACAACTTGTACTAAAGCTTTTTTTCCACGTAGGGCTAAGTTATTTGTACATTTATTTAAATTCATTCTATTCGAGAACAAGAATCCTAAGTATGAATACTGTTCTGATACATTAATCAAATTACCATCATAATACCATTTTTCCCTTTCAGCCACTGGACCTCCTCTCCTAAATATTACAATCTCGGTTTTACTTAAATTAACTTGCAACTTCCATTCCTTAGTGTATCTCTCCAATATATTTAATTGGTTTTGTAAACCGACTACAGTATCTGAAACTAAAATCACATCGTCAGCGAAAAGAAGGATTAAAATTTCTACAAAATCTGGATACATTTGGATTCCATGCTTACCACCTGCAATAATATCATGATATAATTCGTTTATGAAGAAAGAAAACAATATTGGACTTAAGCAGCAACCTTGCCTTAAACCCAACGGACAATCGAACAAATCTGTTACACCATCTGTGCAACGCACATACACTCGAATGTTACCATACATTGACTTCAGAATGTTAAACATTTCCCCTTGTAAACCTGATTTACGTAAACATTGCCATAATTTTGACAGAGTCAAAAGCTTTTTTAAAATCTACAAATGCTATGTACAATTTATGCTTACGTTTTGACAGTGCTTTTTGAACCATTGCATACAAAGTAAATACATGGTCTGCAGTGGAATATCCCTTTCTAAATCCGGCCTGGGATTCTGGAATCTTATCTCGCATATTTGCCCAATTTGATAACCTGTTGTTCAATATAACATTAACAACTTTTCCCATGATACTCATTAATGATATACCCCGATAGTTGTCTCGGTCATTTCTGTCGCCCTTTTTGTGAAGTGGTATAATTATGGAACTTGACCAACTACAAGGGAAAATTCCGTTTTCAAACAAGTTATTGAAACATTTCATAAGAAACGGCATAGTTTCCGATTTAGAACACTTTATCATTTCTATAATTATATCATCAGGCCCGGCCGCCTTTCCGTTTTTAAGATGATTAATAGCATTTGATATCTCCTGTTCAGAAATAGAACTGTCCAATACAAGTTTGTCTACTTCAGTATAGCAATCATTGCTGACATCTACAGTGGAAATGTCATCATCAAATGCCAAATCTATTATTTTACCGTTTGAAAACACATCTTTAAAATGATTTAACCACTGACATTTTGTGATGTTGTTTCTAGTCATGTTTCGTTTTTGGAGATGACGAATATTTTTCCAAAACGCAGAGGGACTGTTTACAGATCGTTCTAATTGTTCTTGGTTGCGCATTTTCAAGTCGAACTTAAATTTTCGACAGCAAGCTTTATACTTATTTCTACTATCGCAATATGTTCGTCTATCGTAGTTGCTACGGGTGACTCTGAATCTTCGAAGAGTTTTCCGTGCATTTCGTCTGGCGTTTCTACAATCTGTTATAAAGTACATGTTCGGGGTCTGCAATTAACTTCAGCGAATTCATTAATGGCTCTGTTGACATCTGTTTCGATTATATCAAGAACTGTTCCTCCAATCAAGTTAAATTTGTCTTGTATATTCAATAAAAAGGTATTTGCAGAATTTTCATTCCAAACAAAACGCTTTGTGTCTGGGGACCCGATATCATCATTCATGTTATTATTCATGAGCGGAAATGTACAAGTTAGTTCAAGAGGTAAATGATCGGATTCAAGCCGATCTCCAAAATTAAACATATCAATATATTGAAAGAAATCAGGTGAACATATAAAATAATCGTTCACACTGGCACCTTGACTCGCACAATAAGTATATTCCCCTTGCAGGTCCCAAAATACTCTACCATTAATAATAAACATTTGAACTGCGTAACACATATCTAAAAGTTTCTTCCCAAATCTGTTTATAGTTAAATCCTGAGATTTCCGATTGTCAATTTCTACATCATAATCTTCGGGGAAAGGAAAAAGTCTATGTACATTGTCTTGCTGGTCGGTCGGATTATTTGCATTGCCAGTTCTAGAATTTATAGATGACCGCACAAACATTGTGGGAGTCTTGAAGATCTGGCTGTCTATATAACATAAATTCCTCAAGTTTGTCTAAATTACAGTTAGTATCAACATGATTGTAATATGGCGACCCTTCGGGTGGTATGTATATCAATCTATTCTCTCTCTCTCTCTCACACACACACAAGTTTCCTACACACTACATAATATACGCCAGAATATTTACATAATATATACCTACGCCAGAATAATACACCCTACAAACATGACACATATAAATTTACATTACACGAATATCCCACAAACCACACACGACTTGATAACCAAAAACACTATACACACAAAACAGTGTATTCCACAATACGAATAACTTTCGCACTACACACAACCCCCACACACCAGACTGCACACATCCCTAACAAACTACAAACAAAACGATTGCTTCGCACGCTAGACAGAACCCCTACACAAAACCAGCTCACAGTACACACTTTAGGAATGCCCCGTTCACTACACACAACCCCTCACACTACACACAATAGGAATGTCCCGTCCACTACACACAACCCCCTCATACTACACACAATAGCTATGTCCTACAAAATACATACAACCCCACACAACACACAACACAAGGATGCTTAAATACACTACACACTGCAGGAATGCCTGGCATGCTGCACTCCTAGCGGATATACATGTACCATATTAAACAAACTACACCAATATCCCACACACTAACGTCCAAAACACTAATATTCCAAACACTAATAGCCAACACATTAAATGAATACCACACACATATAGGATATATGTCTATTCTTGACCAATACCGTGTTGATCTCATCGATCGAACCACGAGTGAAAAAATATAACTTTTCTACCTCACGAGATGAGATAAACATGGTATTTGTAAAAAATTAACGAATCGATATTCTATTTATCATATGATGTTATCCTTGTTCGAAAAGGGCCGTTTTCACGCCGAGCGGCCGCTAGGAACAGCCCATCACCTATGACGTCATAAGCCAATTCGCTGCGTCAGACCATTGTTTTATGACGTCAAATTACATCAGTCACCGGTCGCAGTGAAAATATAAGTTATTTGCAGTTGAGCTTGATAGACAGTTTATTTCACTGATGAATCCCAGTATTGCATTGCTCGTCATATAATACACTGCATTAAATACCATTAACCCAAACACCACACCAATAGCGCACTCACTACTGCAAGAAAATTAAGCACACTACACCAATAGCAGACAAGAAACATCTTACACGATGTGTTACGATAAGCTCGATAATCTCCATTGCGCTTTTGTGCGCTCTAATACGCTCAAATGCACTCTGTCCCGATTATAACGCTCTACTACGCCCTACCACGTTCTGAAACGATCACTAAAAAATCGGCATGATCGTGGCACAATATTAAACATGTTAAATATTTTGACACGATTATAGAGATGCCTCACGATCATTGAGATCCATTGCAATCACCACGAGTTCTATCTACGCTCCCCAAAGCTTCATAAGTTGAGTTGCGATTTAAATGTTTTTATTGAATCGTGGCCATCGTGGCCTAATCGTGGTCTAGTGTAAACGAGGCATTACTTCAAATGTCCCCACGATTCTAACAACATGTATTGCGCTCTATTTCGATTGTTTTACTATCTTCTGCGTTGCGTCACGTTGTCTACATTATAGGCATGTTTACGGACGTTTTAGCAAGCTGTACTACGAAAACCGTTCACGCTCTACCACGCTGTACCTCGCTCTGTTACGCTCTGTCACAATATATAACGCTCTCAAGTTTTGCACTACGTTCTCTTGCGTTGGGATTTTCCCTATAAATTGTCTCACGCTGCCAGGCGACAACCATTGTGATCTGTCAGTGGCATTACAAGTATCGTCATTCAAGACACATCATGGGACCCAAAAAAGCAAAGGGCAAGGGAAAGGGCTCCCAAATTGCCAACGTTTCCCGAAGGCATGAGAACGATGCATCTTCTAACCCAGACACCATAGAGAGGAGAGTTACCAATTCAGACAATGCTGTCGCAGTTGAGACAGTTGAGACTGTCAGTCAAAATGAACCTCGTCCTGCCAAAAAGAAGAGAGTCAACACAGACTTCACTGACACTCAGAAAGAGGATATAAACAGACAAAAAAGTCCTCCTCATCCACATCACATGTCTCCATGTTGAACTCGCTGAATGAAGTGACACAATATATACATAACATGTACTTCTTATACTAATATAAATAATCGTGTAATTCGTGCTAGTAATTGTCACATAAAAAGCAACAAAAGGCAACTGATCGTTGTGAACGTATCAAAGCGCGAGAAATCTCAACAGATCGTATGATGGAATCGTAATGATCGTAAACGGTCGCTATAGATCGTCAAGCATTCGTAACACATCTTCTCTGAAGGGCAACACGTCGGATATTAACTCGTACTAATGCGTACTAGGTCTAATTGCAACGCATCAAAACGTAACAGAACGTTCAAAAACGAAAAAATAAATAAAAAGTGGCACTATCATAAAGATCTACTGCGATAATTGGTTCGTATCAGATCGGTGTAATCGTGGCCTAATCGTGGTCTAGTGTAAACGAGGCATAACACACTATACACTTTATTAGCCCACTAACTAAACGCTACAAAAATTAATCTGGCACACTACATGTATACACTACATCGCAAACATTACACCAATATCCCCGCACTACATACATGCATGTATATATTGAAAGTCTTCACACAATAGCAATAATAGCGCCTTGACCATGCTTTCGAGCGTAGATATGTGCGCTTTATAAATATGCACGATTATTATTATTATTAAGACCAATAGCCAACATACATGTACTCTACAAATAGCTCACACACTAATCATTGCACGCTACAGTAATACGAAAGCAATACACATACCACCATTAATCACTTAACAACACACTACAAGACTATTTCACAAACTCCAGAGTACAACAAAATCCCACATATAACAAAATAGCCTACACAGGCTACACATTTCGCGATTATCTCCCAAACTAAACAATAGTACAATAGACCACATACCACACACTCCATGAAGAGCATGCACACTGCAAGAATGCCAAATACACTACAGTGATAGCTCGTATGGTGTACAATCAGCCACCTCGCACGAATCTCTTAAACACGAGGCACTGCAAGAATATCGAATAGCCAACACACTACAGTGTACACAGGAATGTTCCATACACCGCTCACTACACAAATAGCCAACACTACATGAAAAATATAAGCGCACACATTGCACACTATACCAAAATAGTCCACACAATACATAAAATAGCCCAGACACCACTCTATATGTAGTAAATAATGACCCGGTGCCGAGCGGTTATGGCATATAAACTCGCGAGGGCGTCAGCCCGAGCAGAGTGTATTGCCATAACGCGAGGCAATCGGTTCATTATTTGCCTTACACTCCCGCGAAACACTATATTTATAAAATAATTGTATATGCATTTGAAAGGGGTATTTTGTTGATGTATACGTCATGATCAAAATATATCGATGAAATATTCCCGATACACTCATTACTGACTCGAAAGGAAGGTTTCAAACTTAACCCTTCATTCGATACACAAACTAGAGATAAATTGGTACCTATACATACATAATTTTATTATGTATATATAATACTCGAAAAAAATATCAATACAGTCATGACACAAAAGAACAAACACTCATCGGTATGGATCCGAGGTAGCAAAATTGGTAAAGGCGCTGCTCGACTATATAGGGGTCCAGGGTTCGAATTCCACTTTCGTTACTTACAACATTTTAGTATCTAATTTGACACAATTTCCAAATTTTACAAGTCCATTTGTTTCCGTAGGTTGAATATCTCATAACCGACCATGATGGTTATGAGATAACCAACCTGCGCAGAATGTGGTTATGGCATATAACAAAAAAAATAACTTCCAAAGGGGTGTAAATTACTCACACTACACCGAAAGTCCACACATTACACATGAATAGCCCAGATACCACTCAGTAGTCTTATATCCCTCGTACTACACCGATAATAGCCCATACATCACCCGTTTGTCTTATATCCCTCGTACTACACCGATAATAGCCCAGACATAATCCATTAGTCCTATATCCCTCGTACTACACCGATAATAGCCCAGACATCACTCATCAGTCCTATATCCCGCGTACTACACCGATAATAACCCAGACATCACCCGTTAGTCCTATATCCCTCGTACTACACCGATAATAGCCCAGACATCACCCATTAGTCCTAAATCCCTCGTACTACACCGATAATATCCCAGACATCACCCATTAGTCCTATATCCTTAGTACTACACCGATAATAGCCCAGACATCACTCATTAGTCCTATATCCCTCGGATTACACCGATAATAGCCCAGACATCACCCATTAGTCCTATATCCCTCGTACTACACTGACAATAGGCCAGATATCACCCATTAGTCCTATATCCCTCGTACTACACCGATAATAGCCCAGACATCACCCATTAGTCCTATATCCCTCGTACTACACCGATAATAGCCTAGACATCACCCATTAGTCCTATATCCCTCGTACTACACCGATAATAGCCCAGACATCACCCATTAGTCCTATATCCCTCGTACTAAACCGATAATAGCCAATACATCACCCATTAGTCCTATATCCCTCGTACTACACCGATAATAGCCCAGACATCACCCATTAGTCCTATATCCCTCGTACTACACCGATAAAGGCCCAGACATCACCCATTAGTCCTATATCCCTCGTACTACACCGATACACGCCCAGACATCACCCATTAGTCCTATATCCCTCGTACTACACCGATAATAGCCAAGACATCACCCATTAGTCCTATATCCCTCGCACTACACTGATAATAGCCCAGACATCACCAATTAGTCCTATATCCCTCGTACTACACCGATAATAGCCCAGACATCACCCATTAGTCCTATATCCCTCGTACTACACCGATAATAGACCAGACATCACCCATTAGTCCTATATCCCTCGTACTACACCGATAATAGCCCAGACATCACCCATTAGTCCTATATCCCTCGTACTAAACCGATAATAGCCAATACATCACCCATTAGTCCTATATCCCTCGTACTACACCGATAATAGCCCAGACATCACCCATTAGTCCTATATCTCTCGTACTACACCGATAAACGCCCAGACATCACCCATTAGTCCTATATCCCTCGTACTACACCGATACACGCCCAGACATCACCCATTAGTCCTATATCCCTCGTACTACACTGATAATAGCCCAGACATCACCCATTAGTCCTATATCCCTCGTACTACACCGATAATAGCCCAGACATCACCCATTAGTCCTTTATCCCTCGTACTACACCGATAATAGCCCAGACATCACCCATTAGTCCTATATCCCTCGTACTACACCGATAATAGACCAGACATCACCCATTAGTCCTATATCCCTCGTACTACACCGATAATAGCCCAGACATCACCCATTAGTCCTATATCCCTCGTACTAAACCGATAATAACCAATACATCACCCATTAGTCCTATATCCCTCGTACTACACCGATAATAGCCCAGACATCACCCATTAGTCCTATATCCCTCGCACTACACTGATAATAGCCCAGACATCACCAATTAGTCCTATATCCCTCGTACTACACCGATAAGAGTCCAGACATCACCCATTAGTCCTATATCCCTCGTACTACACCGATAATAGACCAGACATCACCCATTAGTCCTATATCCCTCGTACTACACTGATAATAGCCAAGACATCACTCATTAGTCAGAAATCCCTCGTACTACACCGAAAAGCGCCCAGACATCACCCATTAGTCCTATATCCCTCGAAATACACCGATAATAGCCCGGACATCACCCATTAGTCCTATATCCCTCGCACTACACTGATAATAGCCCAGACATCACTCATTAGTCATATATCCCTCGTACTGCACCAATAATAGCCCAGACATCACCCATTAGTCCTATATCCCTCGTACTACATCGATAATAGCCCAGACATCACCCATTGGTCCTATATCCCTCGTACTACACTGATAATAGCCCAGACATCACCCATTAGTCCTATATCCCTCGTACTACACTGATAACAGCCCAGACATCACCCATTAGTCATATATCCCTCGTACTACACCGATAATAGCCCAGACATGTTGTCTGGGCTATTA
This sequence comes from Gibbula magus, assembly GCA_936450465.1. Classification (NCBI taxonomy): domain Eukaryota; kingdom Metazoa; phylum Mollusca; class Gastropoda; order Trochida; family Trochidae; genus Gibbula; species Gibbula magus. The sequence goes on from OW388293.1 coordinate 36,903,178, forward strand.
TCGATGTAGTACGAGGGATATAGGACTAATGGGTGATGTCTGGGCGTTTATCGGTGTAATACGAGGGATATATGACTAATGAGTGATGCCTGGGCTATTATCAGTTTAATACGAGGGATATAGGACTAATAGGTGATGTCTGGGCTATTATCGGTGTAGTACGAGGGATATAGGACTAATGGGTGATGTATGGGCTATTATAGGTGAAGTACGAGGGATATAGGACTAATGGGTGATGTCTGGGCTATTATCGGTGTAGTACGAGGGATATAGGACTATTGGGTGATGTCTGGGCTATTATCGGTGTAGTACGAGGGATATAGGACTAATGGGTGATGTCTGGGCTATTATCAGTGTAGTACGTGGGATATAGGACTAATGGGTGATGTCGGGGCTATTATCGGTGAAGTACGAGGGATATAGGACTAATTGGGGATGTCTGGGATATTATCGGTGTAGTACGAGGGATATAGGACTAATGGGGGATGGCTGGGATATTATTGGTGTAGTACGGGGGATATAGGACTAATGGGTGATGTCTGGGATATTATCGGTGTAGTACGAGGGATATAGGACTAATGGGTGATGTCTGGGCTATTATCAGTGTAGTACGAGGGATATAGGACTAATGGGTGATGTCTAGGCTATCATTGGTGTAGTACGAGGGATATAGGACTAATGGGTGATGTCTGGACTATCATCGATGTAGTACGAGGGATATAGGCCAAATTGGTGATGTCTGGGCTATCATCGGTATAGTACGAGGGATATAGGACTAATGAGTGATGTCTGGGCTATAATCGGTGTAGTACGAGGGATTTAGGACTAATGGGTGATGGCTGGGCTGTTATCGGTGTAGTACGAGGGATATAGGACCAATGGTTGATATCGAGGGATATAGAACTAATGGGTGATGTATTGGCTATTATCGGTGTAGTACGAGGATTATAGGACTAATGGGTTATGTATTGGCTATTATCGGTGTAGTATGAGGGATATAGGACTAATGGGTGATGTCAAGGATACAGGACTAATTGGTGATGTCTGGGCTATTATCGGTGTAGTACGAGAGATATAGGACTAATGGGTGATGTCTGGGCTATTATCGGTGTAGTACGAGGGACATAGGACTAATGGCTGATGTCTGGGCTATTATTAGTGTAGTACGTGGGATATAGGACTAATGGGTGATGTCGGGGTTATTATCGGTGAAGTACGAGGGATAAAGGACTAATGGGGGATGTCTGGGATATTATCGGTGTAGTACGAGGGATATAGAACTAATGGGCGATGTCGAGGGATATAGAACTCATGGGTGATGTATTGGCTATTATCGGTGTAGTACGAGGGATATAGGACTAATGGGTGATGTATGGGCTATTATCGGTGTAGTACGAGGGATATAGGACTAATGGGTGATGTCGAGGGATATAGGACTAATGGGTGATGTCTGGGCTATTATCGGTGTAGTACGAGGGATATAGGACTAATGGGTGATGTCTGGGCTATTATTGGTGCAGTACGAGGGATATATTACTAATGAGTGATGTCTGGGCTATTATCAGTGTAGTACGAGGGATATAGGACTAATGGGTGATGTCTGGGCGTTTATCGGTGTAGTACGAGGGATATATGACTAATGAGTGATGTCTGGGATAGTATCAGTGTAGTACGAGGGATGAAGGACTAATAGGTTATGTCTGGGCTATTATCGGTGTAGTACGAGGGATATAGGACTAATGGGTGATGTCTGGGCTATTATCGGTGTAGTACGAGGGACATAGGACTAATGGCTGATGTCTGGGCTATTATAAGTGTAGTACGTGGGATATAGGACTAATGGCTGATGTCTGGGCTATTATTGGTGCAGTACGAGGGATATATTACTAATGAGTGATGTCTGGGCTATTATCAGTGTAGTACGAGGGATATAGGACTAAAGGGTGATGTCTGGGCTATTATCGGTGTGGTACGAGGGATATAGGACTAATGGAGGATGTCTGGGATTATCGGTGTAGTACGAGGGATATAGGACTAATTGGTGATGTCTGGGATATTATCGGGGTAGTACGAGGGATATAGGACTAATGGGTGATGTCTGGGCTATTATCGATGTAGTACGAGGGATATAGGACTAATGGGTGATGTCTGGACTATTATTGGTGTAGTACGAGGGATATAGGCCAAATTGGTGATGTCTGGGATACTATCGGTGTAGTACGAGGGATATAAGACTAATGGGGCATGTCTGGGATATTATCGGTGTAGTACGAGGGATATAGGACTAATGAGTGATGTCTGGGCTATTATCGGTGTAATACGAGGGATCTAGGATGTCTGGGATATTATCGGTGTAGAACGAGGGATATAGGACTAACGGGTGATGTCTGGGCGTTTATCGGTGTAGTACGAGGGATATAGGACTAATGGAGGATGTCTGGGATATAATCGCGGTAGTACGAGGGATATAGGACTAATGGGTGATGTCTGGGCTATTATCGGTGTAGTACGAGGGATATAGGACTAATGGGTGATGTCTGGACTATTATCGGTGGAGTACGAGGGATATAGGACTAATGGGGGATGTCTGGGCTATTATCGGTGTAGTACGAGGGATAAAGGACTAACGGGTGATGTCTGGGCGTTTATCGGTGTAGTACGAGGGATATAGGACTAATGGGGGATGACTGGGATATTATCGGTGTAGTACGAGGGATATATGACTAATAGGTGATGTTTGGACTATTATCGGTGTAGTACGAGGGATATAGGACTAATGGGTGATTTATGGGCTATTATCGGTGTAGTACGAGGGATATAGGACTAATGGGTGATGTCGAGGGAGATGGAACTAATGGGTGATGTATTGGCTATTATCGGTGTAGTACGAGGGATATAGAACTAATGGGTGATGTATTGGCTATTATCGGTGTAGTACGAGGGATATAGGACTAATGAGTGATGTCTGGGCTATTATCAGTGTAGTACGAGGGATGAAGGACTAATAGGTTATGTCTGGGCTATTATCGGTGTAGTACGAGGGATATAGGACTAATGGGTGATGTCTGGGCTATTATCGGTGTAGTACGAGGGATTTAGGACTAATGGCTGATGTCTGGGCTATTATTAGTGTAGAACGTGGGATATAGGACTAATGGGTGATGTCGGGGTTATTATCGGTGAAGTACGAGGGATATAGGACTAATTGGGGATGTCTTGGATATTATCGGTGTAGTACGAGGGATATAGGACTTATGGGTGATGTCGAGGGATATAGGACTAATGGGTGATGTCTGGGCTATTATCGGTGTAGTACGAGGGATAAAGGACTAATGGGTGATGTCTGGGCTATTATTGGTGCAGTACGAGGGATATAGGACTAATGGGGGATGTCTGGGCTATTATCGGTGTAGTACGAGGGATATTGGACTAATTGGGGATGTCTGGGATATTATCGGTGTAGTACGAGGGATATTGGACTAATTGGGGATGTCTGGGATATTATCGGTGTAGTACGAGGGATATAGGACTAATGGGGGATGTCTTGGATATTATCGCTGTAATACGAGGGATATAGGACTAATGGGTGATGTCTCGGCTATTATCGTTGTAGTACGAGGGATATAGGACTGATGGGTGATGTCTGGGCTATTATCGGTGTAGTACGAGGGATATAGGACTAACGGGTGATGTCTGGGCGTTTATCGGTGTAGTACGAGGGGTATTGGAATAATGGGGGATGTCTGGGATATTATCGGTGTAGTACGAGGGATATAGGACTAACGGGTGATGTCTGGGCGTTTATCGGTGTAGTACGAGGGATATAGGACTAATGGGGGATGTCTGGGATATTATCGGTGTAGTACGAGGGATATAGGACTGATGGCTGATGTCTGGGCGTTTATCGGTGTAGTACGAGTGATATAGGACTAATGAGTGATGTCTGGGCTATCATCAGTGTAGTACGAGGGATATAGGACTAATGGGTGATGTCTGGGCTATCATCAGTGTAGTACGAGGGATATAGGACTAATGGGGGATGTCTGGGCTATTATCGGTGTAGTACGAGGGATATTGGAGTAATTGGGGATGTCTGGGATATTATCGGTGTAGTACGAGGGATATTGGACTAATTGGGGATGTCTGGGATATTTTCGGTGAAGTTCGAGGGATATAGGACTAATGGGGGATGTCTTGGATATTATCGCTGTAATACGAGGGATATTGGACTAATGGGTGATGTCTCGGCTATTATCGTTGTAGTACGAGAGATATAGGACTGATGGGTGATGTCTGGGATATTATCGGTGTAGTACGAGGGATATAGGACTAATGGCTGATGTCTGGGCGTTTATCGGTGTAGTACGAGTGATATAGGACTAATGAGTGATGTTTGGGCTATCATCAGTGTAGCACGAGGGATATAGGACTAATGGCTGATGTCTGGGCGTTTATCGGTGTAGTACGAGTGATATAGGACTAATGAGTGATGTCTGGGCTATCATCAGTGTAGTACGAGGGATATAGGACTAATGGGGGATGTATGGGCTATTATCGGTGTAGTACGAGGGATATTGGACTAATTAGGGATGTCTGGGATATTATCGGTGTAGTACGAGGGATATTGGACTAATTGGGGATGTCTGGGATATTATCGGTGTAGTACGAGGGATATAGGACTAATGGGGGATGTCTTGGATATTATCGCTGTAATACGAGGGATATAGGACTAATGGGTGATGTCTCGGCTATTATCGTTGTAGTACGAGTGATATAGGACTGATGGGTGATGTCTGGGCTATTATCGGTGTAGTACGAGGGATATAGGCCAAATTGGTGATGTCTGGGATATTATCGGTGTAGTACGAAGGATATAGGACTAACGGGTGATGTCTGGGCATTTATCGGTGTAGTACGAGGGGTATAGGAATAATGGGGGATGTCTGGGATATTATCGGTGTAGTACGAGGGATATAGGACTAATGAGTGATGTCTGGGCTATTATCGGTGTAGTACGAGGGATATAGGACTAATGGAGGATGTCTGGGATATTATCGGTGTAGTACGAGGGATATAGGACTAATGGCTGATGTCTGGGCGTTTATCGGTGTAGTACGAGTGATATAGGACTAATGAGTGATGTCTGGGCTATCATCAGTGTAGTACGAGGGATATAGGACTAATGGGTGATGTCTGGGCTATCATCAGTGTAGTACGAGGGATATAGGACTAATGGGGGATGTCTGGGCTATTATAGGTGTAGTACGAGGGATATTGGAGTAATTGGGGATGTCTTGGATATTATCGGTGTAGTACGAGGGATATTGGACTAATTGGGGATGTCTGGGATATTATCGGTGTAGTACGAGGGATATAGGACTAATGGGGGATGTCTTGGATATTATCGCTGTAATAGCCCAGACATCACCCATTAGTCCTATATCCCTCGTACTACACCTATAATAGCCCAGACATCACCCATTAGTCCTATATCCCTCGACATCACACATTAGTCCTATATCCCTCGTACTACACCGATAATAGCCAATACATCACCCATTAGTCCTATATCCCTCGTACTACACCGATAATAGCAAATGCATCACCCATTAGTTCTATATCCCTCGTCATCACCCATTAGTCCTAGATCCCTCGTACTACACTGATAATATCCCAGACATCCCCCATTAGTCCTATATCCCTCCTACTACACCGATAAACGCCCAGACATCACCCGTTAGTCCTATATCCCTCGTACTACAGCGATAATATCCCAGTCATCACCCATTAGTCCTTTATCCCTCGTACTGCACCGATAATAGCCCAGACATCACCCATTAGTCCTATATCCCTCGACATCCCCCATTAGTCCTATATCCCTCGTACTACACCGATAATAGCCAATACATCACCCATTAGTCCTATATCCCTCGTACTACACCGATAATAGCCAATACATCACCCATTAGTTCTATATCCCTCGTCATCACCCATTAGTCCTATATCCCTCGTACTTCACCGATAATAGTCCAGGCATCACCCATTAGTCCTAAATCCCTCGTACTACACCGATTATAGTCCAGACATCACCCATTAGTCCTATATCCCTCGTACTATACCGATGATAGCCCAGACATCACCCATTAGACCTATATCCCTCGTACTACACCGATAATAGTCCAGACATCACCCATTAGTCCTATATCCCTCGTACTTCACCGATAATAGCCCAGACATCACCCATTAGTCCTATATCCCTCATACTACACCGATAATATCCCAGACATCACCCATTAGTCCTATATCCCTCGTACTACACCGATAATATCCCAGACCTTCCCCATTAGTCCGATATCCCTCGTATTACACCGATAATAGCCAATACATCACCCATTAGTCCTATATCCCTCGTACTACACCGATAATAGCCAATGCATCACCCAATAGTTCTATATCCCTCGTCATCACCCATTAGTCCTAGATCCCTCGTACTACACTGATAATATCCCAGACATCCCCCATTAGTCCTATATCCCTCCTACTACACCGATAAACGCCCAGACATCACCCGTTAGTCCTATATCCCTCGTACTACAGCGATAATATCCCAGTCATCACCCATTAGTCCTTTATCCCTCGTACTGCACCGAAAATAGCCCAGACATCACCCATTAGTCCTATATCCCTCGACATCCGCCATTAGTCCTATATCCCTCGTACTACACCGATAATAGCCAATACATCACCCATTAGTCCTATATCCCTCGTACTACACCGATAATAGCCAATACATCACCCATTAGTCCTATATCCCTCGTACTATACCGATGATAGCCCAGACATCACCCATTAGACCTATATCCCTCGTACTACACCGATAATAGTCCAGACATCACCCATTAGTCCTATATCCCTCGTACTTCACCGATAATAGCCCAGACATCACCCATTAGTCCTATATCCCTCATACTACACCGATAATATCCCAGACATCACCCATTAGTCCTATATCCCTCGTACTACACCGATAATATCCCAGACCTTCCCCATTAGTCCGATATCCCTCGTATTACACCGATAATAGCCAATACATCACCCATTAGTCCTATATCCCTCGTACTACACCGATAATAGCCAATGCATCACCCATTAGTTCTATATCCCTCGTCATCACCCATTAGTCCTAGATCCCTCGTACTACACTGATAATATCCCAGACATCCCCCATTAGTCCTATATCCCTCCTACTACACCGATAAACGCCCAGACATCACCCGTTAGTCCTATATCCCTCGTACTACAGCGATAATATCCCAGTCATCACCCATTAGTCCTTTATCCCTCGTACTGCACCGATAATAGCCCAGACATCACCCATTAGTCCTATATCCCTCGACATCCCCCATTATTCCTATATCCCTCGTACTACACCGATAATAGCCAATACATCACCCATTAGTCCTATATAACTCGTACTACACCGATAATAGCCAATACATCACCCATTAGTTCTATATCCCTCGTCATCACCCATTAGTCCTATATCCCTCGTACTTCACCGATAATAGTCCAGGCATCACCCATTAGTCCTATATCCCTCGTACTATACCGATGATAGCCCAGACATCACCCATTAGACCTTTATCCCTCGTACTACACCGATAATAGTCCAGACATCACCCATTAGTCCTATATCCCTCGTACTTCACCGATAATAGCCCAGACATCACCCATTAGTCCTATATCCCTCATACTACACCGATAATATCCCAGACATCACCCATTAGTCCTATATCCCTCGTACTACACCGATAATATCCCAGACCTTCCCCATTAGTCCGATATCCCTCGTATTACACCGATAATAGCCAATACATTACCCATTAGTCCTTTATCCCTCGTACTACACCGATAATAGCCAATGCATCACCCATTAGTTCTATATCCCTCGTCATCACCCATTAGTCCTAGATCCCTCGTACTACACTGATAATATCCCAGACATCCCCCATTAGTCCTATATCCCTCCTACTACACCGATAAACGCCCAGACATCACCCGTTAGTCCTATATCCCTCGTGCTACAGCGATAATATCCCAGTCATCACCCATTAGTCCTTTATCCCTCGTACTACACTGATAATAGCCCAGACATCACCCATTAGTCCTATATCCCTCGTACTACACCGATAATAGCCAATACATCACCCATTAGTCCTATATCCCTCGTACTACACTGATAATAGCCCAGACATCACCCATTAGTCCTATTATATATCCCTCGTACTACACCGATAATAGCCCAGACAACACCCATGAGTCCTATATTCCTCGTACTTCGGCGATAATATCCCAGACATCACCCATTAGTCCTATATCCCTCGTACTTCACTGATAATAGCCCAGACATCCCCCCATTAGTCCTATATCCCTCGTACTACCCCGATAATAGCCCAGACATCACCCATTAGACCTATATCCCTCGTACTGCACCAATAATAGCCCAGACATCAACCATTAATCCTATATCCCTCGTACTACACCGATGATAGCCCAGACATCACCCAATAGTCCTATATCCCTCGTACTACACCGATAATATCCCAGACATCACTCATTAGTCCTATATCCCTCGTACTTCACCGATAATATCCCAGACATCACTCATTAGTCCTATATCCCTCGTACTACACCGATAATATCCCAGACATCACTCATTAGTCCTATATCCCTAACATTACACCGATAATAGCCCAGACATCACTCATTAGTCCTATATCCCTCGTACTACACCGATAATATCCCAGACATCACTCATTAGTCCTATATCCCTCGTACTACACCGATAATATCCCAGACATCACCCAATAGTCCTATATCCCTCGTACTACACCGATAATATCCCAGACATCACTCATTAGTCCTATATCCCTAACATTACACCGATAATAGCCCAGACATCACTCATTAGTCCTATATCCCTCGTACTACACCGATAATATCCCAGACATCACTCATTAGTCCTATATCCCTAACATTACACCGATAATAGCCCAGACATCACTCATTAGTCCTATATCCCTCGTACTACACCGATAATATCCCAGACATCACTCATTAGTCCTATATCCCTAACATTACACCGATAGCCCACACTTTACACATTAACAGTCCATAAACCACTTATCACGCTAATATCCATAACATTATTCATGAATATCTCACACTACACACACTACACCAATATCCAAACACATTATTACTACAGTTGTCCATACATCCAAATATTAACTCACCTCGTACACTTGTAAACTCGTGTGCAAAAGATACGTTGCCAGATTTTCAACAGATTCAAAAACAAAACACTGCCAATGGAAAAATGTCTTTGATAACCTTATGTTTTGTTAAGAAATATTAAAATGTGTAATCATGGTACGATACTTGTTCTGTTTTTACGCGCGTTCAAATTTAAACAGCAATGGGGTATTAATTGCTATTTGAAAAAGTTGGGGACAAAATATTGAACATTTATTTATAAAATCCATGAATTATTGAAATAAACTTAATATTTTTAAAAAAAAATGGTGGCATAAGGTGGCATTTTAGACTTTTATTCGTTGACGCGTCGTTACTGCAAGACTCGTGAAACAAGTTTTTAAAAATGCTTCATTGTCATATAATTAAAGCTAAAGAGATTCCAAATTCCGATTTAGGTCAGTTGGCTTCTTGACACAATATGTTCATGTAATATGTTTTAGTGGTATTAATCATTCGGGGATTAAACTTTCTTGCTTTTTTGTTGGTAAAGTTACTTTTGGACACTTGTATATCTCTAGATCTGTTTACGTGTACATTTTTATATCTACATCGTTTCATCGTGTCGTCATGGTTGTTATTCAAGCAAGATGTTGTTCACACGGTGAATTAGTTCATCACTCAATAGCCCTGTCACGTATGGGTCTCTGCTATTATACCTACTGTACAATAAACACGTTTATACCTATTATCAGGTGAAGCCTACTTTTCATTGGCTGTGCAGTGTGTTTGACTGAGGGGCGAGTATTTAAACGTGCAGTATTGACAAATGACACTCATATGAATTCAGCCTATCCTGTAGACACGCAATACGATCTTCTATCAAATTGTGGGACGACCTTCAGCGGTACAAAATGTTAGCCTCTCGTTTGAGTGCTCTTTTGGTGAGTATTTTGCTTTAAAGATTTATTAGAAAGGAAAAATAATGTCGTCATTTTTAACAGCGTTGTGTCTGTGATGTTTGTGTTTTATTCATATTTATTTCTAGTAATGTTTTATCATTACACCAGTTTATGTCATTGTTAATATTGTTTTACAGTGTATGTGCTTATTTTATTTCGCTTTGCATATATTCTGTAAAATTCTGTTGAAGTTTTATGCATATATAACATATTTATTAATAAATGTTACATTTACACCTAAGGGCAAAAGAAACGATACCGTACAAATAAAAGATATCAATGAGCTGTACATACGACTAAATAGAGCCAACGAAACTAATATTTGAATTTTCAAAACGTTATCTCTTTATATATTTGCGAAACACACGTTTAAAAAATCGTTTGGTTTGTTTGATGACGCCCTACAGTAATGATGCGTCAACAAATTTAAGTCTAATAAGGTACGTTATCATCTTATACTATTTCGATATTTCATAAAATCTTACCTTAAATACCAAACATTACGTTTGTTTGAACAGATATGAAATATCATACTCTCATGAATGACATTTTATATATCTCTTTACTAGATATAGCCTCATCATGAACATTCAAAATCGACTTCAGGCAGAAGTATTCCATATTTCCTTGGTTTACGTGTCATGTATAACCTAATATTCAATATTAACGCATTTTATATTGTTAGAGTCATTCGTAGGTCACATTAACCAACAAATTATGTTATGTGAATTCTAAATATCAGAGAACAAAGACTCTTATTCAGCACATTATATACAGGTATACATGTATGCTTACATGTATTGAGATCATTAACTTTAAGCCGTATCTCCGTACAATAGATGATCAAGCATTTGGTCACAGCTTTCTGACTATTGATTCTTGAGTAAATGTTCCTTTCATTTCTCACAACCATCAACAATACTTACAAGTATACTCTTACCGGAAATAAACATGTTATGTTATTGTACTGGGATATCATGATGATATAGAAAATATAAAATGTTTGGTAGGAGGGTATATAGGTGTCCTTCCATCCGTCTTATTTTGAACATTGTATATCTTTATTTTTTGTCGAGGCGAATTGGTCGTGTGGTAAGCTGTTGGTACAGTCAATGCTGGCGATAGTTGCCTTACTCTGAGGGTGTGGGTTCGAATCTCACATGGCACTTGGCCCGAAAAAGTACAAGAATTTGTGTTATTGATGATAATCACAAATATAACCATATTATTGTATATCCGCAACAGTTTTATCAAAAAATTAAGAATACAATCTTTTTGGATCCCGTCACAAATCGGTAGTCCTAGGAAGATGATGTTTGTTGTTGTTGTTGTTGATGTTGTTTGTGACTCCGTGTGACAATTCCTTCGAATTGGGATATTGAACGTTTATTTTTATATCGCAATGTTACAATCATGTTCAATGTGGATAATATGCAGTGGGTACAAAGTGCTATAGCGCATAGCTTATGTAAGAAATACAACACTGTGCGTCATGAAGAAATACTTACTCAAGCTAATATTAAAATGTATGAACAAATGATTATTGATTATCGCTCTATGTGTTCCACACGGGCGTACATTTACATGTCAGTCTTTGTAAAGCTGCTAATGATTCATTGAAACGAAAATGAATCATCAATCATGATACCAACATAGAAATCAATTAAGATTTTTATTTTTCCAAAACTTTTGGACTTGGATATAGCAAGAGAAACTCGAGACACTCCAGAGTCCATTGTAATTTCACGAGTAATTTCCTAAATTTGAGAACATTAATGCAGTAAGAAGAACCATTCCTCAATAACTTCAAGTGCCTTCGACAAATTAATCTAAGGGATTCACAATTTCAAAAAGGATAATTTGACACAGAGGGCTAAGTATGACAACCATTTGCCATCGATCTACTTACCCACGGTAAGGACCAGACTTAAATTGGTAGTTTCACAATAATAACCCTGTATCAGTTATACCCAGAAGTTCGTCACAACAGTATTAGTGTCCATAACGTCGACCGTAACAGCTTGAAGAGGTTTTCTTGCTTATAGTTAATATTCATTAAAATCTTGTTGTTTATGTTTGGTGTTCATTACTTGTGTATAGTTCATTAAGGGAATGAGGAGATTTTACCTCGTCTTATATGTGAAAAGTAGTGTTTTACGTGTTAGAAGTAGACTTGTACAAGGAATGATGGAAATAAACATTGACATTAGTCACGGGATAGACACGACTGGAACATAGTTACACGTATTTCTAAAAGCTAAACTACATGTCATTATCCGTTCATCTTTCTGAAAAGCATTAAAAAGATCGTCGTTTTAGGATATCCATAACCAGGCGAGATACAGAGTGAAATGTGGTTTTCTTGCTTGTTTTATGATACCTTACAGCAACGATGCGTCATCGATTTAAAGTCAAAGGAGGTTCATTATGTCGACAACTTCTTGTACGAACATAATTTCCTTATTTCATAAAATTACACCATAATTACCAAACTTTAAGTTTTTCAAACCCTTTGATATAGCTATTTAGCCAAACTAAACCTCATTTGTAATTTTTTGTAACATCCAAAGTTCATAAATGTAGTTGTGAAAACACAGATTTTAAAAATCGTTGTTTTGTTTTAATCTCATTTGCTGGGCGAGATAGGAGAGTGATATGACCTTCTGACTTGTTTTATGACATAACACAGCAACAATGCAACGTATGCCGACAATATCGTCTGCTAACATAGTGCCTTATTTCATCAAATTGCACCTTAAATACCAAACATAATGTTCAAAAGCCACTTCGCAAAAGCGTGTTTGAACAGATATCAAATATTAAGTATCATACTCTCACGAGTGAAACTTTGTAACTCTCTTTACGAGGTACATCCTCATTAAAGAAATCCACCATTGACTTTATTCGGCAGAAACATTTTGTGTTTCACTCTGTTAAACATGTGGTATCGTTTCTTTAATCAGCAGCCAATTAAGGCGCCTCAAGGTGTTCTGTCAACGTCCAAGCAAGGTCTTGTATGATTGGCGATAAAAATTGACTCAAACAAATGTTTCCTTCGGAATAAAGCAATGTACGTTTATAAATATGTTAATATGTAACGGTGTTGCAGGTGGTGCTGCCCCTGGCTGTATCCGGTCTGAGTATAGCGCCCCCTATGGACCCCTGTAAGAAGTGGTACATGGACGTAAGTTGCCTTGTGATTCATCTTTAGCCAGTCAGTTGCAAGATCGTATCACAATTAGCTTCTCAGCGGGGTATTCATTCAGGCGTAAACTTACATCTTGTGGCTTTGTGTATGTCCTTGTTTTTCTCGTTGAGACGATGACGAATATTTGAATTATTCGTTATAGAGTAATCTTGAGTAAGAAGTCACTTCAAGCGTTAACCACGTGTATTGTTATTTTTTATTATCCATGATATTGTATCTTACCTCACAGTAAAATACTTGATTCTGATTGGTTATTAGCCAGGATTTTTCTATTTGCCGAACTGCTTAACATTTGTCGAACTGCGTAGATTCTACTCACGGTTTGTTTAATTTTTTCGGTAGGATAAGTTGGTTGTTAGACGGCACCTCGGGGTAGATGACAGGGTCTGGAAACTTATAACTATTGTGACCAGGAGGTCTAAATGTTTTTAAAATCTTCCACCATGTTTCTGATGGTTTATTCTTAACTCCCTAACTCAGATGCGGGCTAAGGAAAAACAAAACCTTTTACTTGCTGGAAGAATTAAGAAAAAAATCTGGTGCTAAGTTTTTCTCATTTATCGATAATGTGTGCAAGGATCAAACACCGGATTAAAACTTATAAGATGATCATCATATTTTCTGGTAACCTATATTGAATATCTACTTCTAGAAACTATCTCAGATCAGGGACTTTCTAAGGCGTAAATAGAGCCCATGCTTAACTGATTGTGAAATATTGTTTTGTAGAGATGATAAAATTGTAACAAACGTATTTCAACAAATCCCTTTTCCATGTCTGTTACTAAGCTGCCATCTTGTAGAATGCCTCTCAAATAAGTTATCTTGTTTCGTTTTCAAACATTACAGTCAAACGGGGCATCTTTTTCCTTAGTCCTGCTCCATGACTGTGTAAAACTAAGAGCCTTTAATACAGTCTAGATCTTTTTCAGCAAGTCTAGATAAACTGAATATAATCAAAAAGATGAAGGTTCAGTAATTATAAAAAATCCTTAGACTAAATTTCAGTCTACATTTTCCTTTAAAGAACAAGATATTGACTTAGACTCTTATCTACCATAATATAGTCTTATGTCTTATCGTTTCCAGCCGACCTTACATTTGTCCCTACAATGTTCATTCATTTATCGTTATTTCTTTGCTTAGAAGGGTTGTTTGTCAAGGTCGGTAATATTTACCGTAACCCCAAGAATAGACTCAGGTGTACTAGGTTAACGGGTTACCTACTCGTTTCTAATGTAAATACCAGCGCTTTACAAATTGTACTCTTTGCACAGTAAGCAATGCTTCCCTAGCAAACGTATACTGTCAGCACTTATGCCTCTATTGAACATGGTCTAGGTCAAGCTAAAGGGTTGGTTGACATGTGAGCTATGGTTACGTTCTACGGGATCCAATACTATTGGTTTGATGACAGTAAATATATATTATCCAAGTTGGTTTCCACAGCATTTATAACACTGTCTTTACAATATCTGAGATAAAATTATGAAGACAAAATCTATTAAAATTATTAAATCTATCTAAAAAAAATTATGACCAATTGGTTCATTCCAAATGACACTTTGCTTTAAGATATAGATATAGACAATAGACTCAGACTCAGACATATTGATAAGGTTTTTAAAGTTGATATTTATTAACCCAACAATAAAAGTTAACAACACCCAAAACAGCATTCAAGTATTTAAGTATCAATAAGATTTTGAACACTGTAGTGGCACTAAATTCTTTTGCATATATATATTAAGAGATTCAACCTACTTCAATTGCCATGCAGAAGCAAATGAAACTCCGGTGTTACATAAACTGTCAATAAGCAAGATATGATATTTGAACCTTAGACAGCTTATTAAATAACTGCGTTTGAGACTTAGATGGTCTCGGGTACGTGACGTGATTTTTCATTACACCGCGACATAGTTTTGACTATGGGTTGAAATGTTGTGCCTCACTTCGCTTATAAACAGTGCCCTTGAAGCACTATGTCACTTTCTTGCGACACCTGAAAGTAGGTCTGCTTCATATAGCCAATAAAAAGGCACTCGTCAATGTACAGAGAGACCTACTGAAATACTCGGCTCGTTGGACAATTAACAACGACGGTTGCTCCTGAGGATGCCGGCGGAAAACACTAAATACTACCAAGGTACTCGTTGGGCCATCCTCGGTTACCCATTGTTTAAATATGCTCCGTTACGCTCCACTATATCACCCATGGGAAACCTTATCAGAAAAATATGTACTCAAATTACCCGCCCTTGGCCGGCGTGAGCCAATCAAACTGCTACGCAGCTTGGACCTGCGAACCAATGACAATTCATATCACTTCGTTGCAAAGCACGCAAGGTCATTTTGTTGGGTCCCCGTCACCGGTTATCTCCCTTGACCATTTCCGTCTTATCGTATTGAGCATTTTCTTTGGTTACTGACTTAGTCACGCCGGCCAAGGGCGGGTAATTTGAGTACAGATTTTTCTGATAAGGTTTCCCATGGGTGATATAGGAGAGTAACGGCGTATATATAAAACCATGGGTAACCGAGGATGTCGTTGGGCCTGGTGTGCAGCACACTTATCACAGGAACGATTGAAACAGAAACATTAACAGATTCATTGTCATGATGTTAATATCTGAAATACGACCATGAATATGTATCTGTATTTCTTTTGTTACCGTTTTAGAATCGGAAATTTGAAAAATTCGTAAAGGCTAGAAGTAACTCTTTAGGCCTTAAGGACAGAAGGATGTGGTGTATATGGTTTTATGTTTTTATCGAGTGAAGATACCTATTTTGTGCAATTATTAATTAAGCTAAGCTATTAATAATAGGAACTGTTACTTTTGTAAAACTTTCAATGTTGAGTAAACTCTGAAGGGTCATGTTCATTACCCAGTTAACCATCATGTTTTCCGCCGATCAATCATGGCAACAAATCACAAAAGGCGCAACCAAAAATTCTTTTTTACAATACATGTAGAAAACATAAATATAAAACTAGTTTGTTTTATTTTTGAAACATTTTGCTCATGATTTTGAAATGATAGAAAAGTAGTTATGTTTAAAAATAATTATTATGATATAGCAGTTCCAAAATATGTACATTGCGAGTTGAAACCGACCGAACACGGACTTTACGCCAAGGTAACAAAGTCAGTTGGAATCACATATTGATTTACCGAACTTCCATCTTCCATACACGTGACTTGTGAAATGTTAACTTGAGAATTAGCAGCTAAATATCCAGGTTAGTTCTCATTGTGATATGTGAGTCGCCATATGCAACCGGGCGAAGGGAAGCAACTCGAATTCGCTGTAATGTCGGTTGGTACCTCAGTCGACCGCTCCAATCGCATTGCTTTCAAACAAACAATGTTTTCATCAAATGACATTTTTATTACAACTTAAGCATGTTGATGAATATTTGAACGAAAAAAAAAAATTCATGCACGAACTTTTAAAGAAATGTTTTACCAATGCTGCAGCATTCTGCCATAGTATTCGCCAATGCTGCAGCAAAATGCCATGGCATGTATACAGTGTTTCAGCAGAATAACATAGCATATCTCATTTTAATGTTAGATGTAATTTCAAAATATGAGTTGCATCATATTTTTAAAATACATTTTCCATTGAAATATTTCAGAATATAATATATCAGAATTTTTCAGTGGAAATATAGTTTATTATATAACTAGCAATGAAATATGTGATTAAACGATTAAAATATAATCCATATTTGCACATAAGCAGTTGAAAGTCATATTTTCACTGCAGTGAAAATATAACTTATATTTTCACTGCAGTGACAAACGTTTGGCCGGAATTACTTTTTATGATTGTCTCCTTTTGAAATGAAATTACCCCCCTTTGTAAAGTGATTACCTCCCTTGATTTCCACGTCTTACGGTGAACGCCAATGTTGTGATGTTTAAGTCAATGACTGTTGTCCTTTTGTAGTGTTAATATAAAATTCAACATTCTTTAACACTCTGAACTTGATTTATTGTTGATATGTTGCATAGTAGTTCTTTTACTCGTGAAAAACTTGTTGAGGCGAGAGGTATGTGACAGACAATGACGAACGTCACTCGCTGTATGATGTGTATCACTTCGCGTTTGAAATAACGACACAACTTTCGTTTTTCAATGTCTTAGGCATCTTCACTTGACTAGATGGTACTGTAAATAAACATTCACAACAGATTTATTTTTGTAAAACATTGTCCTGTTTTACATATCGACTTATTTAAGTCGAATTATTTTCTCACTGCATTTACCGTGAACGTCTAACGAGGATTTGTTAGGATTATGACAATCAAGACCGCTCTCACCTTTCAATGACACGTTTTTATGCAGATTAAAGTGATATAATAAATAGACTATCTCATTGTTTTTGCCGAATATCATTTCTATCTCATCTCGTGGAATGAGAAAGTGACATTTTCACTCCACTCGATGAGATAGAAATGATATTCGGCGAAAACAATGAAATAGTCTCTATTTATTTCAGATTCAGATTATGAATATGATTATAATAAGATTATGACTTTGTTTAAAATATCTTCTTTGTTTGGAATTTAGGTTTAATGAAATGTTGATCTTGGAAATATTAATTGAATCTGGTGAAGTTTAACTTTGGTGATATTTTAACTTTAAAAAATTAGGATTACTATGAAATGTTAACTTTGGAAATATTGATTGACTTTGGTGAAGTTCAACATTAATGATATGTTGACATGAAATTATATATATTGACTGAAATGTTGACTTATATGACAAACTATCATATTGGAGATAGTCATTGACTTTGGTTAAAGTTTAATCTTAATAAAGTTATCAATTCGGTGAAATGTCACCAAGATTAACGATGTATACACAACTGAGTTTGATCACTTGCTAACTTTGATATAGATAAACTTTAAATTTGGTGAAATGTTGACTTTGTAAATATTGTATAACTCGGGTATAAGTTAACGTACATGAAATGTTGCCTTTGAAAAAATCTTTTGAGTTTAGTAATATGTTGACTTTGAAATGTTATTTTGAGTTTATTGAGTTTATTACTATTCTTAATGTATTTCTGTTGATATTAAAACAAGGAACAGGCATCGTGTGAAAAAATAATATTGATTGAAAATCAAATTTCAATGAGAAATACAAGTGAAATCTTCAAATACAATTTGAGTTTTATTTCAATCATATGTTAAGATATCAGAAAATCTTGGTTTAATTTGAGTATTAATTACATTCAAAACAAAACGTTTATGACATTGATGAGACTTGTGATAGTTAAAATGTAACAATAACATACCAATTGCTGTCAAGTTTGTGAGAAGAAATACATTCTTCCATGTTCCACGTGCCTTGTTGCAAATCACTTATAATTAATCAAATAGAAGCAAAGAATTAGAACGGTGACAACCACTTAAGAAGGGCGTGTGTCCTATCACAGAATAAGAAACCAATGACGTGTTAATTGGAGTACAGCTTCTTGCTAAATATTCAGACTAGCACACTTTCAGACCCTGGACTTTGTGAATACCATGATCGCCTATGAATTGGTATCACTGTAGTACTTTTTTACAATAAATTTGACAAACATAGCAAAAGGAAGCTTCTTCTATAAACAACCTTTAGAATTATACTTAACACCAGGAAGAAGGATTTAAACATATGTATTTCCATAAATCAATTGTGAAATAGTAGGCAAGCTATGAGATATGATATCTTATCGGAATACCACTCCAGGATACAGAGACATACAGATAAGTATGTAAGTAAGTACATTACAGATTAAAAAAACGAAACAATATTACAATTATTGATAAATGTATATCTAATGGGTGTAAACTATTGCTGATACTGAGAAACAAACAATTCAAATGTGAAAGAAACACCGTTATGGGATGGATTGTTTTCCAAATTAACGTATTTCCTCCCATTACTTAGGGGGTCCTGATATTGATAATCAGAAGTAGAAAAGTTATGTAATTGTACTCATTGAAAATGTTGAAATATGAGGGATCAGAAATAAACAAGTAACTCTGAATAATATATTATTTATGTGAATTAAATGGAATGTAGTACAATGGTAGATTATGAACTACCATATGAGCAACATATTGCTATAGATACACACCATCTGTTTGTGCTTTACTCTGATAGTGTGGGTTCGAATCCCACAAGGGTGCTTTGCCTTCCTGCCAATTATATAAATCCCATTTAGACCTCGTTGCCCGTAGCAACCATTCATAAAAGTGTCCTTTTCATTATCGATATCAGGACTGTTTCGTCCAAACAGTCCTGATATCTGATACAGGAACACTTTCAAAAACATTTGTAAACAAAGTAAGTTACAGTTTATCAACGCCAATGACATAACGATTGAGCTTAACGTTTGATTCACTAAGATCAAGGCGTAAAAAAATGTTTATTTGATGTAATACTTAATACGTTGTAGGAGTCAAATACATGTGTATCAGCTGTGTTAATTGACCTGAACTTGCAATTCAGTTAAGCGAAATACTTCTAAACATTTATTTTGGGGCTGATCATAGACGGGAATCTCTTGTGGACACCTTTACAGAAACTAGAGAACATTCACGATAATACACTTTTCATTTCAAATCAGCAGGCATATGGTTACCCTTGTCCTCATGCTTTAGGTTGTAATATTGTTTTGATAATTAGATAAGTTACCTAGAGCTCAATACCTGTCATACCAGTCCCGTCAGGTTGCACATTGACTGCAGTCGGCTGTAAATCGACTCCAGTTTGATCGCTGCCGACTGCATTCAGAATATACTCTGATCGTGACCATGCCTGCCTTGCGGAACAGATTGTTTTCTAATCGAAGTCGACCACTATCAAAATTCACAAAAGACGTACTTTATAAATTTAAACAGATGTCCTATAATCAATGTAATTATGAAATTCAGTTATACTACGGCTTGTATGTTCATTTCGTTCTAATGGAGAAGTAAAAAGGGAAACGAAGTTTTCGTTATTATTCATGTATTTATTTATCAAATGAGGGATGAAATGACAATTGCATGTAATCTGGACATGTTATAAGGTGAACGAAAGGTAACGAGGTAAACTTTATTGGATGAATTGCCTAAAAGAAGTATTAGATACGTTCATTGCTGGTTGTTATTTAGTCTTCATATGTATGTCTGACAAAATTAAATAAAATATACTCATGGTAAAAATGGTTGACACCCCTAAACAGAAAATGGATTTCAGCAAATTAAATGCTTGGACAATTAATATTGTTCGATATTGTGGTATTTTCGAAATCAAATGGCACAAATACATGCTTTAAACTATATAGTACTTGCCATGTATGTACTGTACGCTATGAAATATTTTGTGTATATTTGGGTACAGTAAAAAAAGGTTTTCAAATAAAACTTTTCATTATTTTTTAGAACCAAAATGAGAACACTCAAACACTGTAACAATATACAAATGCCAAGATCTCAAGACACAAGGAATCAACTCTTTTGAATAAATTTATTTTTTCTTATATTTCCTCTTTCTTTGGTATTTTAGAGTAAAAGTGGAGAAATAGCACATGCTCAAAGACACTATTCACAAAAAAGACATCCAGCAATAACATTTTTTACCAAAAATATTACCGAAACTGACACGTTATGTTGTTTATATAACAGTTCATTCCTATAACTATTAAGGGGTGTCAACCATTATTACCATGAGTATACTTGAGTTCAAAACTCAAACGTGTCAGAAAGTCTCCAAAGGTTTATTAATGATAATGAGGCAAAGACGTCGGGTTTAATTAATATCTTGTGTAATGTTGATAAGGGTATCCGCCTGCTATTTAGACAGTCGTGTATATGAACGAGGGACATATTATTACATATTATTACATAACATAATACACAACTATTACTGCTTCATTAATCCGGTGGTTCATCATAAGCGTTCGGGTAATCCCCTTGACAAGCGATAACCACACTGATTGGATCGGTAAACTTCAATGACACGGAAGTTGAGCGTGTCAATAGTTTGTGATTTTAATAAATTGTAATGTCTTACACCGTGTGTCGGTAGTTTGTGATTGTAATAACTTAATCATATTCTGTGATAGTTTTAAATATCCAGCGTGTCAAACTTATGTGGTATTCTAAATGTATTCTCGTCTGTCTGTAGATTCAAAGCGAATCAACTCCATCTTGTTTGGTTCGTTTCAGTAGTCCGAACATTTCACTTTCCGGGCGTTTTTGATGAAAAACGGAAGCGTTCGGATTATCGAGGCCTGACTGTATTTGATAAAGTGATTTGCAACAAGGCATGTGACACATATAAGACTGTCTGTCTTATGAATGTATTTCTCCTCACAAAATTGACAGAAAGTGGTATGCTATTGTTACATTTTAATAATCACAACTCTCATCAATGTAATGAACGTTTTGTTGTAATGTAACTAATACTCAAATTACCACGATTTGCTGATATCTTAACATATGAATTAATTAAATCTCAAAATGTAATCGAAGATTTCACTTGTATTTGATTTTCAGTCAATATCATTTTTCACACGATGCCTCTTCCTTGTATTATATCAACAGAAATATAAGGGGCAGTAGCACGTTTTTTCGCTGAAATTAGTCAATGAAATTTGAAAAGTAACCTCACCAATAGTAAAGCACCCTTCTCTCTTCGGACAATCAAGTAAAAAATGAGTGTACATGCTTCCGTCAAGCCATGGGAATCGTTTTTGTCATTCAAGATAATAAAACGTGTTCACAATAAAATGTCCGCAATGCAATTTTGTGTCATAAGATATTTTACCCTCTAAAGTAAATATAATGACATAAGCTATCATTATGAATGGGAAATTTTAAAAAATAAAATTGGCAAAAAACGTGTTACTGCCCCTTTAAGAATAGTAATAAACCCAATAAACTCAAACTATCATTTCAAAGTCACCTATTACTAAACTCAAAATATGTTTTCAAAGATCAACATTTCTACTAAATTGCCAACAAAGTAGATAGTTTTAACAAAGTCATAATTCTCTTTTAACCATATTCATAACCTAAACTCTGGAAATCGAACCAAATTTCCATTGAAAAATTCTTATGAAAATATTTAAATGGAGAGATGTAAAACATAATATTACGCTACTCATATTTTGAAATTACATTTTACCTTAAAATGAGATTAGTTATGGCATTCTGCTGCATTTCTGCGATATTCTGCTGCAGCAATGATAAATTTGCATTTTGTTGCAGCATTATTAAATGCCATGGCATTTTGCTGCAGCATTGGCGAATACTATGACATTTTGCTGCAGCATTGGCGAATGCCATGGCAGAATAATGCAGCATTGACAAAATGCCATGGCAGAATGCTGAAGCATTTCTTCGTAAAGTTAGTTTGCATGAAAAATAATTATCAAGTATTCATCTACATGCTTTAGTTGACAAATGTAATCTGATAAACAAAATACAGTTAGACATCTATTAAATTTGAGCGGTCGACTTAGGACTCTGAGATCTATGTAGTACTAAGTTGTACCGATCGACATTCTGTCCTAACGTGAAATAATTTTCATTTGAAAAACATTGTATTTTGACACGTATTAAAACCTTGACCCGTATTCTTGGGTTGCAGCTGATCTCACATCTTCAGTACTCGGAAAACGAATACTTTCGAGTGTTTACTATTTTCCCAGTCTGATCAAAATCGACCTTGTTCCGAGGAAAAGAAAATTGCAAAATAATGCATCTATCGGGATACGATTAGGTTCTGTAGATTGTAAAGTCTGAAAAGACCCCGTATAGGTGCGTGTTCAGTACCAGTTTAGCGCATTCAATGCCCAGTCAAATAGCTGACCAATCACATCACAGTTTTTAAACGGTCTCTGTTTTTGAATGTTTATCCTTACAAATATAAAAAGATTGATAAGTTCAACAAAAAATTGAAGGCACTGTCAAAGTATCTTCATATTGTTTCTGAAAAGTTAAAATGAAATATGTTATCACCATTCTTGTCTGTTTATGTAATATATAAGTTTGTTTATATTCTCTTGTACCACTGTGGGTGGTTTTTGAGGAATACAGATTGATTGATTGATTGACTGAAAGCATTCGGAACAGTCGACAGGAGAGCTGTTTTGAGTTATCTGCCCCTAGCTTCTCGCACCGAAAGCTTTTGTTGGACGTCTTGTGATTGGTTAACTGAATTGCGTCCGAACACGGAAGTCTACAGGCTGTTAACAGACGGTTTGGCGTGGACACCCCTGATCGATATGAGTTCGTATCCCGGTAGATGCACTATTTTGAAATTTTTAGTCCTCCCAATACCGTCGATTTTAATCAGACTGCCATTTTCCATTCCATATTGTAGATGCCGGTTAGCCGGTACAACCCGGTCCGTAGATGATAACTAAGTATGATGCCTTGCATTGTGTGTGTATTATTCTTGACTGGTTTGCAGACTTTGCCTTTATTGATTGAAAATGTATCCTGCTAATGGACTTTTTGTATTTTGTATCACGTATGCTGTATATACAGATGAAACGCTGTGAACAATACTTTAAAAAAAAACATAGGGTATATGTCAGTTTTTCAACATTTCTCAGATCTGCGATGGAAATATTTTTTGCTATGTATACAGACAGCACAGTAGAAAACACGAAACTCCATGAAGATGTAAATAATGCTCCCATGCTATTTTTCAGGGGAACACATGTACAGGCAATGATGTTTGCCGTCTCGTGCAAGTCCAATGCATTACAACTCCCTGTGAACCTGTGACTTCTTGTGTCAGTAAGTACAGGCTCCGAGTTGTCTTACTCTATAAATGACGAATAAATAAAACTGTATAATCTATCGTCGAAAATCCAAGTCGAAATCTATCCTCAGACATGTTTTAAGAATATCAAACACATTAAACATAATTCTCTTCCCACATTGATTACTCAACACAAATCACAATGACTCAAACTCAAGTTGATTCTGTGTTGCAAATTGTAACCGCTTAGGAGTTAGCGAGAACTGAAAAATAATGACCCAATTGTTACAGGTAACGTGGGAAAACATGAGTTGGGTAAGAGAGAATGATAAGTCATGTGACGTGAAATTTCTTAAATGTCCTTTTACTTTAAATGATATAACAGCTTATATTCATCATTCTTCATATTTATGTTCATTTAGCTTCAATACTTTTACATGAATTCAGATCTTTAGCAACAGTAGCATAAAGTTACAGGAGGAATATATTTTTTTTATAAAAAAATGCCACGATAGTCGATACCACGGATGTCCTACAAATTTAAGTTAAATATTATACATACACTATAAGTTGTATGCTTCTCACGAGGGTAATACGGTCTCACGATACTATCTCTGTACCAGTGTCTTCAGACGAGGGATGACACTGGTACAAATATGGTACATGAGAAGTAATCAACGTATTCATCTTTCCGTCACGTCAATAAAATAAGTATTATTATAGTTATTGCGTTTTGACTGCCCATGACTGATCAGCTGATATCGCTTGAATGACCTTGACCCTAAACGTTAGCAAAAGTGTGTCATCCGTCTCGACTGAAATGTTAAAGGTCCATCCATTGTGTTGTTGGGGTCATATATTCCAAACGTTATAAATAGTGTTACTTTATCGAGAAGTACCAACTTTTACCGAAAACTAGCATTTTGATGATAGTCGACTTAGTATATTGACGATATGAAGGTAAGTGTTGTGATTTCTGATCGAAGACCGAACAATGCGCCGCGTGTGGCGCGCGCCGATGAGTCAAACGTAATTTTTTAATCATATTTACAACAGACAAAATAACAATTTTGGTTGATAATGTTGAATAGGTCATATAACTACTGTGCATGTAACTAGAACGTGCAGTTTCGGTTTCTGCACATGCAAAAAGATGTTACTCGATTTTAACTAGTAATTATGATATATTAGGCGATTGTGGAAGAATATGTAAGCTGAGTGAATTTGTTTATATTGTAAACAGCACATATGGTGAGTCGGAACGTATTAAAGCCTAATACAAATTTTATGAAACACAATGAATGCACCTTTAAGTCGTAAAACGTATTATCAATTAACTATCAATGTTATGGTACGTATACGGTATTTACGGCCTAGACCATATGATTCGACAACTGAGCCAGTACGTACAAACTGGGCCAATACGAGACAAACTGGGCCAATACGGGATAAATTGGGCCAATATGAGTCTGAGCATGCTCAGTCGCACATTTCGTGACCTATGGTATCTTTTCACCAATCTTGTTTATAATTATTCTTTCAATATAAATAAGATGTTTTGTGTTGTGCAAATAAATAGTCATTATTTAAGTATTTCCGTACTAGCTTCGTCTCGGGCCAATACAACGGACCTCGGACCTGTAACTCGGCCAATACGGAAATACTTAATTAATAACATCATATTACTACAAGCGTTTAAATGCCTTTGAACGAGTTCATGCTAGTTTAATTGAGTGTGCAAGCAATGCAAAACCAAGCAGAAAATAAGGCGCAAATAAGTTTGTAATTTATAGACCCGTAAACAACTGATCGGGATAAGTTGTATTTTTTTTAATTCACTTATCTTTTTCATTATAAACTGGATTGTTTGATCAGTGGATTATTTCGGGGTTTCACTCAGGTTCCCCCGCCCCTAAAGGTGGCTGTCAATATGGAGACCCGGTGATTGATGCAAGTGGCAATACAGTCCCGTGTTCAGGGTGCCCGGGCTCAACCAAGTGTGAAGGTGACAATACTGTGTGCTGCTGGCAGAACCGTAAGTATTGGGTAACAGTTCCGGAATATTCCGTCTGCCTCATCAGACTTCATTCATTCACGAATTCATAGAATTTGGTAAATCAGCTTCAGTAACAAATGCAAAGGTACACAGGCATATAAACTGAAGCACAAAAGAAACGTTTCCCCTCAGTTGTGTTTATCATATGTATGAGTTTCAATGTCAAATTTCTCGACTTTTCGACGTCGTATGAAACATCTTAATAGTTTGGGAAATTAGTCAAAAATATTAATCAGTCAAGAATTCCTCAACGTGTTTTTAAAAAAAAAAATTAAAAATTAAAAAAAAAATTGGAAATTTAAAATTTAAAAAACAAAACTGTTCACCGACATATAACACATACTCTGTGTGAAAATCAATAAATTTGCCTCGTCCTGTAAACATTTACAACATTTTGAACATGGTAGGGGTCATGTTGGTGTAAATTTCATTTCTTATCCCTGTCTACTTTAAAAAATGATATTGTAATAAAACAAATGAATAAAACAGTCACCAATTAAGTCATTAAAACTACTGCTAAAAGGTGTTATTGCACCGTGTCACAATCAAATGCATCTCATGCTCATTTCTTTAAAATATTGAATTAATCGAAACCAACTGAGGTGTGCCGTTTTATGCTTCAGTTTATATGTTACACAAACATGTTTGACAAATAATTCTTGAATTCTAAAACCAAGACACTTTTTCCGACTACAAATATATGTTTCTCATAACAAATTCCATGTTTTCTCACCTAGTGAGGTGATATAGTACTAAATATTTCAGGAGTGAGGTTGAGTTTTAAATAGATTTGGGATCTTGAAATTCATAACTGTTTTATGGATTCAATAAAAGAATATTGTTCAATGTTGTTAGATCGATGAAACTTTGAAACTAAAAGACAACAATTATTCACAATAAAGATATGTATCTATATTTCATTGTTTATGACTATTGGCGACGATATGAAGCAATGTTGGCATCGCCCCTATTGATATTACACAAGTTTATGTCTATGCTAACGGGGAATTTTTGATAAAAAAAGAAGGTAAATGAAGTTTATCAAATTTAAGAAGTCTTAGACCATATTAATGTCTTCTTCAATCATGTTCAAAGACGTTATATTGAACTGCTTTACAAAAATAAGACTGACTGCAACTGCAAAAGTGACAATTATGAGACCGCCTACATTTGTATGTCTGATAATATATGTTTGATAAGTATCCTACCGTTCTTTTTTCAGCTCCCCTACCCCCTTGCATTGTAAGTACTCATACGTGTATTCTATTCAATTGTTATTCTTTTTCAACATGATATAGTACAACTGTATACTACGACACTAAGTTGTTTAACGTTGAATTGCTTTCATCTATCCAAATGAAATTTTAGTAAATATAGATGGCGCTTTGGTAAATAAAGACATCCCTCGACATTTAAAAATCATTATGCAAGTCTGAATTAGAAGTTGGATATTTTGATATTGCTGTACGTAGTGAGAAGCATGGGTTATTTTGTGAATAAGATGGTTCGTTATGTTGTTGAAGTTACCACCAGCATGATTTGTATGTCTTTCTTACAGGCGAACTTCTATTCCTGTCCTGGCGGCACCGAATGTGTTGAGTGTCAAGATTGTCTAAATGGATTTACATGCCAAAGTAAGGTTGATAATGTCGACACAACTTTTGAGGTATTATTAATGGACAATTGAAGATGTTATAAAACAGTATTTTGGATTGTTATTAACACTCCAATTTTAAGAAGACTGTAAATATAAGATTTCTCCACCATGGGTACATGGCTATTAAGGCTGTCATAATTTAATTTATGACCCGCAAACATCGCCATACATGTCTTGCCAGAGCACAGTGCCGCCGCAACATTCGACTAAAATATTGGAGTCATTAAATCTTGTTCCCAGCTCCATATGGACCGTGTCATTAATTCGATCTATGGTTAACCCACCTATCATCTATGATTGTATTTTATCAGACACATTCCTGAGTTTGACATTTTATTATAATTTACATAATTGTTGTTCATTTTGAAATCGTTATTCAATATTGGCTGAGATGTCACGCAGTCCGTGCATTAATACGTATTTTTGCCGCCGCCATACAAGTGCTCGTATGTGGAACACTCATGGAGGCGGCGTTAAACCACATTCGTTTCATCTCATCCACGATACCGTATCTATTGTCCAATACAAGGGAACAAAAGCAAAACAGGTCAATATGAGTCTTAAAACTGCGTCATTACAGGGTTGCGTCAATAGTGAGAGGTTAAACATCAATTCTCTGTACTATCACCTTTTATCAAAGGTGTTGATCGAATATGCAATTCTATATGGTTTGCGTATAACACTGATGATGATGAACTCTTTCCAATTTCAGAAACAGATTATGACCCTTGCAAGGTAAGACATTACATTTCACGTCATTGTAGTGAGATTAACAAAAAGACATTACAACTCTTACCTAACTACCATAAAATAACAAGGCAAGTTAGACAGTGTATCGAATGATACCCTACAGTTCTCCACTGTAGGGTATCGTTCGATACTAGAGGAAAAGTATGGGTATATCTGTCTTATGGCACTTACGGTCGAGTGTAAACGGATACTATCTCATGATATTTCTAAACAAATACAGCTTTAAACAAGCTTGCGTATGAAACGTACAACCCAAATACTGCCTCATCTGTGACAACTCCCGGGTACGCTCAGCCCGTGCTGCGTTGTATGGTTACCCATGTTCGGGGCTCGAAATCTAATTGATATTGCCAAATGATGGTACTGTCAACGCAGACGCACGTGCATCAATGAAATGTACAGCTAACACCATTAACTGCATGGCTAATGTCAATATGGCCAAACTTAAGAGAAAACAGAAGCAAGTTTAAGTATATGTGTATATGTTAAGACATTTTGCACCAAAGATTAAAAAAACAATCATATATAAAAAGAAATACAGAAATGTGTGATATTATATCACGCAGTATAAGAACCTTATTCATTCAGTCATGAAACAATGTACAAAGTTTCAACTGGCCTCGTGGTCTAATGGTTAGTTCTCTCGGCCAGAAAGCAACAGGTCACATGTAGTTCGATCCCAGGTTTCAAATGAAACAGTTGTTAAAAAGTGTACATATATTAGAGTAGTGAAGGTATATCAGAAAAAGTGTAGGTGTATCGGCTAATACACCTACACTTGTTACAAGAGAAACCATAGCAACGAGACTGAGAGGGTATAACATCGGCTTGGTCAAACTTAAAGCTTTTGACTGTAAAGGGTCTTGCTTATAAGCATATGTTCTTCAAATATATCTGTTGAAATAACACACATTACCTTTTTTCGGTTTTTGTCTCTGATTTGGTCTTCTTTATTATCAGCATACATATGATCAACTGTCTTCACTAAATCAAATGGTTTATCGAGGAAAACACATTTACATTTTCTGTTTCCTAAAATAGCATTATGGCATGTCATTGGCAAGTGTCACTTTACAACGGCGTCGCTGATTTCACAACTAGATTCAAATGCAACCAATCAGAACACTCCCTTTCAGAACGACAAAGTCCTTACAGTAGAACACAAATTAGGATCGGCAATATGAAGGGAGAAACCTCTATATGAAGGGAATGAAATATTCCTCACAAAAGGACATTTTTTATTTTGTTTTCTTAGACACACAATTGCCCTGACGGGACTGTATGCGATGCTCTTCCTACACCCTGTCCCGCGGGCAGCCACCCATCATCATGTTATGAAGCAGCTTGTCGGGGTACGTCTCCTAACAATTCTCTCATATGAAATGTTGTGTACAGACTCCTTATCAAATGGGGATTCTAAATTGCAGATTTGGTGACCCTGTGACCCAAAATACCTATATGTCATACCTATGATGAAGACTTCTGGAAAATTTTAAACATTATTTAGTTTATTGCTTAAAACCTGATGAAGTGACCACAGAGCCAATGGCTCTATTTTTGTTTATCGTATGCAATACGAATCTTAAACCTTATTTTCCTACTCTGATTTAGATTTTAAGATTGTGCATACTAGGCTTAACCTTTAACCCCTAACATAAGTCGATTCAATTTAATCTACATTCTAAGTAGTAAAAATAAATATATTACCATGAATGTTGTTTACTTTCTTAAATGTATATGTAAAACTAGAGCTGGAATTTTAAATTCATAAACCTGTTAGCTTTTATGTGCGCTTGTTTCAAATTTGTAATGTTATTGTATTTTGGCCTTTATACTGAATACAATGTCTGTCATAAGTCGATTCTTCAATATGGCTTTATTGAAT
The DNA here is from genome assembly GCA_936450465.1 of Gibbula magus. Lineage (NCBI taxonomy): Eukaryota > Metazoa > Mollusca > Gastropoda > Trochida > Trochidae > Gibbula > Gibbula magus. Next base: position 36,933,718 of record OW388293.1, read on the forward strand.
TCCACATTAATTTTATTTATTTTTCCACTACATAGACATATACATATATAACAGATTTCATCCACAATACACAGGTTGATCAGCAGACTGAACGTGAACTATTTTAAAATGTTGTTTGGGCCGTTATTTCAAACCAGTATATAACAATTAAACATATCTCTGTGGCAAGTTTAATATTTTGCTACCTCTTCGGCCACATCGGAAGGATGAGAGGTAATTTCCACATCTATAAAAATCAAAGTCTCTACATGTACATTGCATAAACTATTATGAATAGAAGAGTTCTAACAAAGATACATGTACATGTATATACCTGCAAAAAACAAAAATAATTTTACAGTGAAATTCTACTTTTGGAATAACATATAAATGAGTTTGTTATTATTCAAAATTACATTCATTTCTCCAAATAAGTTTCTCATTAATTAGCACCATTGTTTCAAAATTCTCAAAACATAAACTTGTTAACCGTCCCCGAATTATAAAACAAACGGTTTTACATACTTGGCATTTTCTTAGATCTAAATTTGTCCGACCAGTTGCTGAAAAACCAACCAACCGATTCTTTTCAAACTTTGCACCAATATTCTATATACTATACTAGGAGAGGTGCAGTGCCGAATTACAAGCGATTTTATGAATTTGTATTTTTTTTTACAAATTTCTGTATGTTTTGTACTTAATTGTGTTCTCAAATCTAAATGATTGACCGATTGCAGACATGTATTCAGCCTATTCTTCTCCAGTTTTGCCCGATCTTCGAATGAAATAATAATAGCATATACTAGAGAGGTACATTGCATAAATACAAGCAAGTTTGTGATGTTTTTCCCTTTTCATTCATGTTATTACCTCCTAATTGTTCTTAAATCCTCCCTTCCTTTGATATGACGGTGAGACAAATATGTTTTAGATTTTCGTTGATATTCATTATTTAAATGTATTAAGCTGATGGAGCTATGTGAAATCAGGTAAGACTTATTTTGTTATGATACAAAGAGATCGCACATGACGGGTAATACATGTAGGCCACGCTCACTTTTATGCTTGATTTTGCTCTACCTTTATACGAAACGTTGCAGTGATCGAGGAGCCGACAGAGAAGCCCGGTTCGTGTCCTCCTGAACCCCCAGGATTCGGAATCTGCCCAGTGGAATGTGCAAACGATTTTGAATGCACTGGAAGCAAGAAGTGCTGTAAAAGACAGTGTGGGATATTGTGTACAGACCCCGTGTTTACACCGGAACCTATTCCACACCCGTGTACGTTAGTGGTAAGTTGAGTTGAGACAATAAATCGTACTATCGCTAAGCATGACAAGAGTTTGGACAACCATGGTGTACAAGGCAGGGTCCAGGCAGGAATGAAGTAGGATACCGCTTTGCCTGCGTCTTTCAAGTTAACATCAACTCAGCAATTTTCCGGCATTTGATCTGGCTTTAAATCAACTCTGTTCCGCTTAATAGTCTTTTTCGCCATATACCAATCCGCATGAACTATTCAACGGGTTGACTGTCTTGTATCACTCTCTACCACATGGGACAGTCGTCATTGTAAAGATTTGCGAATGTAGCTCGATTGTAGTACTGGATATTGACTGCGTGTACGTGGCCCGCGAGAGGGTAATACAGACTACACGTTGTACAGTTGTCGCAAAGATCCGTTGCAAATGAGCAGGGAACCAATTAGTAAATGCAATCATGGAGTCTAGTCAAACTATGCAAACTATTTTTCGGCCGACCTGTTAGTCAAACACCGCCATGCTACAAAACATATATCCCGTTAAATGTGCATCCATTGTGTTTCATAATAATGTTTTGGGCTTTAATACAAATGTACGTGCCAACATGTCATATGTGACTGTTGATTTCAGTTCAAATAATTTCACTCAACTTGCATATTAATCCCCAATCGACAAATATTTACTAGTTTCCAATTACAATTGAACAACGTAATTATACATGTGTAGAAACCAAAACTACACGTCTCATTTACATGTACAGTAGTTATATGACTTATTAAACTAAGCAATCGGTCCATTCGAAAACGCATTTTAAAGATCGCGAAATTGGTCCGAAGTTCGGACTCCAGGAACAATATTGGAAGTAGGGTCACAATCTTTGTCGTGCCATTTTCTGGGCGTTTCATTATTTCACCTTGCCCATGTCAATAGAGAAGACATCCTGTGAATGAATTCCTTTCACCATTGTCTTGCCTTCCTTTGTGCATCGGTACTTTGAAGCAAGTTTTACATCGAACCTGTATAACTGAATTTACAATCTAACCTTCTTTAGCTCCCGGTAATTTTCCAAGTGTGTATATGAACACTTAAACTAAGCCCGGTGCTCGCTGTTAAGAAAGGTCTCCCTCTTGTTAAAAGTGTCAAACTCGAAAAGTGAAAACTCAAGAAATTTCCAAAATTTTAGTCGAAAGCTGAACTTTCTTATATCATTTCTTATTCTTAAGGCGGATGAGATACTTAGCCACTTACATGTTCACCATATACAATATATCTGATAATTTTTGGTGACATTTTGACTTTTCTACCCATGAAATTTTAAACCATTTCTGAAAATGATGTTCCGTAGGATGTCGTTCGCATTCTCTGTATATCTGTTCTCAGGACTGTGAAACCGGCACTGAATGCAGGCTGCAACAGGGGGGATGCGAGGAGGGGCCATGTTCCGTAGAACCTGGATGTGTGCGTAAGTAACCAATAAGATACATTTAAGAGTGTATTGCCTGTTAAAGTATTTCTTATAAATTCAGTTCAGTGTTCTTTATATCAATTCAGTCCGTCCGTGTGTATGTATCATCAAATCGAGGTTACATAAAAAAAATATCATCACCCTTTCAAATACATGTGTTTGACAGACAGATTTAATTTGATTAGAATGTACTTAATTTCCAAAAATGATTGATTTTAAAGATGTATACCTCTCTTAAAATCTATACCTTTAAATATAAATGTTTAAACAATTTGAAAAAATAAACATAACTTATGTTGTGACTATTGCAGCGAATATATATATATATATATATATATATATATATATATATATATATATATATATATATATATATATATATATATATATATATATACATAAGATGAGTTGCTTCTATATATATATATATATATATGAAACTAACATGGCTAGAGACCAAATTTGCATAAATTTTCCTAATAGAACTCTGATGTTCATTTAAGGTGTTCAACCTAGCAAGGGAACATGCCCTGAAGGACTTCCGGTGGTGGACAGTTCCAACAACGAGTTGTCCTGTGGAGCACTTCCTGGCAATTCTCAGTGTCCGGATGCAACATTCTGTGAAACCGAGACAAGTGTTTGTTGTCATCGAACTAGTAAGTCAATTTTTACTCCACAGTGATAGTGTCATTTTATCGCATAAACGTGTCTTCGTAATCCGCAAGGCATGTATCTTTCTGAAGTACAAACAGTTGTCTGAACAATAGTTTTAAAAAAATTATTAAAGAGAGAAATTGACAGTTTTACAATATCAGTATTAAAAATAGAACAAACGTTGTTTTTTCACACCCCTAGAGCGCGGTATTGAGAATCCTGTAACTATGTCTCAATTAATCCACGCCCTTTTTATAAATTTTCTTTCTCTTGCTAACGACATTAGCACGATCTGTCGTTTACTGATTTCACAAGGGGAATTGCAGGTACTTTACGTCATTGCTGTGGACCACAGTGGTGTAGTGGTTAGCATGCTTGCCTATCACGCCAACGGCCCGGGTTCGAATCTGGGTCTTATACTGTGTCACATTGCACTCATTCCATCCAGCTGCTAAAATGGGTACCTGAACACGGGAAGACCTATATGGCTTAGTAGCGTCACCGAAAGTACCATTCCTTCAGGGTAATAATGTACCGCCATTGCTTGCTTGTACTAGATATTAGGCGTTGAAATATATATGATTATTTATTTATTTAAGGAGCAAGTCGTTTGACGATAAAATGTTCACAGTTCAAAATTTAGGGTTAGGAAACAAATTTGATTTATAACGGAATACGTGGTGTCAGCCATGCAACATTGTTTACCCTCATTGAATCGTGTACCTGCAAGGACATTATCACGTTAAACCACGTGTGAAGCCGATGTTGTACACTAAACGCCAAAAGAAACGTTACCTCATTTCTTTTTTTGATAACGTTTTAAGTATCAACGATATTTGAGAAATGAATGGTTCAAAAGAAAGCTGAATAACGTAGCTTTATGCTAATAACACATTTAAAAATCCTGATGGATTCATATTGTGGCAAAATGCAGCTTGTTTAAAAGTTTAAAATTGTCCGGTTTTCGACCAGGCTGGTAGTAACCAATAAATGTGAATTTGATGTCCAGAAGAAGTTGAAAGTAAACTTTTACGTTTGTGACTAGACAAAAAGTGTGTATGCTTTACATCATAACCCCTAAACGATGAAAATACTGTTATTGAGTAAGTTTAAGTGTGAAAATTATGAAATATATTTTTCTAGTCATTAAAGATGCATTTGCATGAACTGAATGCTTCTATAGGGTATAAAAGGTGCCTACTTTGCATGATATGGCTCTCATGTACGAAATCATGCCGCGATTGATCAGTGGGGAAAGAGAAAGAGCTCTGGTGATTAATTGTATTACCTGGAGATTATCAAGGATACGTCATGTATAAAACAAAACACCATTCTATGTAAAAACGAACTTTAGCATTGATAGAGTTTCACTAAACGTTAACATATGGATTTTCTTTTTCAAATCGATTTGAATTCAAAAGTTTTTCCTCTATATTTTATGTATAATTACAGCTTTACATCATTATTGCTAATTGAACTGTAGACTTATGAACAGATCTAGATCCGAAATAGAGATACATTGAGAATATCACCCAAGTGTCTTCTGATATCACATATATCGACTCGAGTTGCAAAAAGTTTAAAATATCCTAAGCTTGCCGAGGATATTTTACTTTTATCAACGAGAGTTATTCATTATTTCAACGCAAATAATTATTCATTACTTTCAGTGACAATTTTACATCTCTGAACACATCATTGCCATTAGACCACCAATGCGGTGATGCGATTATAGCATTATGACGTCATGGCATTAAAGTGTCATCAGCTTGTTTAGCCCTGAATCATTACTTGATTATGTAAAAGTGTTGAAAGAGTATGGAAATCTACTGTCAAAGCGACATATCCTAGGATATATATTATATCGCTTTATCTCACACAAGCGATATTTCCTGTGGATATCCTCCTTTTGGGTGATAAAAAACACTACTGTAGATTAATCGTGGATTGTCTTCTTACATGTGTAAGTAGATAACTTATCCTTGTCCTTCAATAACAGATTCATTACACCACACACATGTAAGATAATCCTATTTGACAAGCAATTTTGGCAATGTTGTAGCAATAACATAATTATTAATAACTCATTAACTTATGTTTCAGAACCAAAGCCTTACAACCCGTGCATAGTAAGTATGTTTAAATATTCACAGCGTGTAAGACATACATGGTTTTTTCCCTTCTGATTCACACATCATATGTATACAGGATTGACACGCATTACAATGCTCAACAAAACGCACATGTAAGGTATGCATTACGTGCCTGTACGAACGCACACGCTTAACCAGAACTGAAACATCCACTGCTTGAGTCGGTGTGTACATTATATATACATTACGAGGAATTAAGATGTCTACAGAGGTTATTAAACGAACTTTAACAACCGTTTAATACCATTTTAAGAGTTAAAGATTTAGTAATACACGAGTGTATGTTTAATATAAATTCTATTATATGAACTGAAGTTTAGCATTATTTTTATTTCTTGCCCAAATTAAGCAAACGAAATTGCCGACAGTCTGTTGTAACAATATTTCCTCGAGTCATTTACCATTGTGACGTCACATATGCACACTAGTATGACGTCTTACTTCCTGCAGCGATTTTATACAGTTCATATGGAAGGAAATTTAGTATAATTTTATTCTGTTTATTACTTTCCCAAATCATCAATCAAGCGAAATTGCTTTCAGTGTGCTAAAAGTAAGATTTCCACGAGTATATTACCATTAATTGTGATAACATGACCATTGTGACGTCACACCTGCACACATAGTGTGATAAATACAGCGGTATTACGCTAGTTTGATGTTGGCGTATACATGCCGCACTGCAATATCTTCCATTGGCGAGTAAACAAGTAGTATATAAAATATGATTTACCACTGTATGCTGTGTAATGCTAGCAAGAAGCTAGAACACACACAATTAGCTAATCCCGAAAGTTTGTTCACCCGTTTCACTGATATCCTATGTTCTCTGCATGGACCTTGATAAATGCTTTTAAATTACTAAAATTGTTAAGAGGTCTATTCTGACCTTTATTATGTCAAACATAATGAACGTTAATAACAATCATATATGCAACCGCTGTTCTAAAATATACACACATGTGCAGTATGTTAGCGTGTTTCTCAAACGTTACATTAAACCTAGCGCCTCACCAAACCTTCTCAAAACCGGACATTTATTTACCGATAATGTACTGCTACTCTATCTATCACCTATCAGAACACAATATAGAGCTTATTTTCACAGTTTACTTGTTAATATGAGTGCACTTCAATTTTTATATTGGCTTCGGCATACATTTTCTACCACAAGAGTCAAACTATTTACTAGGTCAGTCGAAACGGAACGGCAATAAGAAAAACGACCACACGTTATATTTTTTTTATGAAGAAAGTAATGACCAAACGTGTTTTCTGTGTCCAGGCAGCCACCTGTCCAAGAGGATACACCTGTGAAGCTCGCACACCTGAACAGTGTTTGAACCCTCCGTGTAAAGCTGAGCCAGTTTGTATACGTGAGTATCTTGAATCAAAGTTTAGCGCAAATATACCTGCGTTAGCGCATAGAGAAACTGGTCGTTCAGCTCTTTTGTGGAACATATTGCGCTAATCTTGGCCTGTGTTTGAATGTATACACCATTCTGCGCTGGGAGAAAACCACCCTCACCCTCACCCTAGTGTCTTCTGATATAAAATAAATCAACACGAGTTGATAAAAGTTATAAACGAGTGTTGATATATTTGATATGAGAAGACACGAGGGTGAGATTCTATTTGTCATCCAAAATCATTCTTCATTAGTTTTTAATGAAAAATACAAAAAATATCTGAAAACAAAACTGCCATTTGGCTTCCAGTGCTATGTGTGAAAGCATTGTGACGTCATCGTTATTATAACATCATTGTATGTTGATGTCATTACTATAAAGTCAGTGTGATGCCATGTAGCTGACGCCAACAGGGCATTGTTCAAAATCTATTGTCAAAACAATATCTTTTAGGAGATATTGTTTGATCTCATACAAGCGATATCTCCTGTGGAACCCAGTTTTGGATGATAAAAAGTGATAACCTCCCGTCCTGTCTTGCTGCAGTATGAACCATTTGTTCATTTCACTCTGTCAGCTATTACGTTTTACCCTTTTATAAAGTCACCGTCATCCAATTAAAATACCTTTAGATTTACTTTCTTTGACATCCGGTAGTACGTTTGAGCAAGGCGTAGGAACATTAATTGCTACATTAATATCATCCACACCTAAGATTGAAAAGTCAAAGAATTTTTTATACGAGCAAAACCGGTACCAGTATGGTAGCTAGTGACGATACTATATTTGCAGTTTTCATTTAACTAGTCCAACTTTGGGTTTGAATGAATACTGTGCGGCTATTTTGATCGAGGATAAATATTTTACAACAATGCTTTTGGTAGTACTATGTTATACGATTGGAAGGTATGGTTAGAACTTTAAAACCAGCAAATTGGAATAAAATCTACTAACTTGGTTTTCGTCTTAAAAGGGTTTTATAAGTACGTGCAGCAATCAATGTTAAGATCCGCTCTCAAAACAACGCAGTACCCTACGCTATACACACTTTTCTTTTCTATTTGTCCTTGAACTGGATTCTTGAATAAATTATTGGTGTATGCCAACGCTATTTTGTTAATCATTTAAACTTGTTACCGTGTGCACAGTGTGAGATAATCCATTTTTCACATGTACCTTCTTATTTTCGTTTTCAGCTCCAGAGACTGATCCATGCCTTGTAAGTTAAACGTCATCAATTTGAAATTGTTGTTTTAAGGATATACCCGTTGCTGTATTTAATTTTTCATTTTCGATTTTTTTGCTTGTCACGCCTGAAAGGCCCGGTTGGCTTATGGCATAGCATGGCGTCCAGCTTCCGTCAGTCCGTCCGTCCATTCGTCCGTAAACTTTTCGCTTTTTCAACTTCTTTCTCCAGAACCAATGACTCTAGCGAGCTGAAATTTTATTTACAAACCCCTTTGCTAATGCGGATTCTAAATTGTAGATTTGGTCACATCCTTAAAAACGTATTTCTCCAGTACCAAACCTTTAGAAAGCTGAAATGTTGTGTGTAGACTCCTCGGCCAATGGGGATTCTAAATTAATTGTAGATTTGGTGACCCCGTGACTCCAAAAAGGGTCACAGGGGTAATGACCTATAAATACCTATATTTATATTTTTCTCCAGTACAAAACATATCATAAAAATATATGATTGTGTGTACCGACTCCTTGGCCAATATGAATTCTAAATTGTAGACTTGTTGACCCTGTGACCCCAAAAGTGGGTCACAGCGGTCATAACTTAAAAAGCTATTTTTACTTTCTTCTCCAGTATGAAAAGCCATAGAAACTTGAAATGCTGTGTGCAGACTCCTTGGCCAATGAGGATTCTGAAATGTAAATTTGGTCACAGGGTTCACATGGGTCACAACCTAAAAGATCTATTTTTACCTTTTTCTCAAACTTCTTAAATGTGTTACACCTTTGATAAACTCTATTGACAATTTACATTTTTAAATTAATTTAGTTTATTGTTTAAAGCCTGATCGATGAGGTACATAGCCATTGGCGCTATTTTTAGCATTTATTATTTAAATAATTACTGTGTCAATCCATAAGACGTCATCGTAATAATAGAATGACGTTATAAGGCATACATCAAGGCGTCCATATATGCTCTAGTCATAAAATGAACGTCATTTACAAACTATACACACTTTCTTAAATCAATTCCATTCATTCATAATTTCATTCCAATAACATCATTTAAATCTTGACCAATACCTGCCATTTTCATATGAATGATATATACACTTCGATCGTAAATCTTACTTAAGTTGTTATTATTATTAACAGGAAGCCAACTGTCCGCGTGGTTACCACTGTGAACTAATTGCAACTCCGTGTGCTCGGAGAGACCCTCCACAACCATGCCCTCTAGTGGCTGAGTGTGTCAGTAAGTATGAAAAACAAACTGACGTCAAATAACAATGTGCCTTTACTGCTCCTTGTTCATCTCTAATGTACGAGTATACCTTGTGCAACAATCTAGTGCATTCCTTCGTCCTCTTTACGTATATATACTATTCCATGTGGATCTTTACCTACATATAGTAATTGTGCTTCTCCTGTGATTGCCAATGAACTCTGATATTGACGTACCGTATACCTTTGAAAGACCTTAAATTCATTTTCATATGATGATGATGATGATGATGATGATGACGATGATGATAATGGATAGTTATAAAGCACCAGTGTCCATCCACTAATGTTTGCTCATGGCGCATATGATATCATTCCAGAGGATCCAGAGAAGCCTGGAGTTTGTCCAGCTGTGCCACAAGGCTCCGTTGGGACGTGTCCAGAGCTGTGCAGTAACGATGATGACTGTAGTGGCATCAAGAAATGTTGCAGCAATGGTTGCGGCCATGTGTGCAGTGATCCCGCCGATTCAATTCGACACCCCTGCACTCTGGCGGTACGTCAATCACTAGAATCGTACAATATCAACATGGTATGGCTTCGTTTTGGGTTCACTTGATACATGTAAAATGTCCTCGACCTTGAACACATCCATGTAGAGGAGTTTACGTGAGTGTTATTGTGGTTAGGATTGATATACTGTTCTGTTTATTACCTAGGCCGTTAAGTTTAAGAAAATACACCACAATTTTCTAAATGTCGTCATTGGAAACGAAATGACCTCAAAGCATTCTTCATGTCACCACAACGTTATAACATTGGGGTATTTGCCCTAGAGCATCATATACACGTTATAATATTACCCGTGACATGTTTGCCTTTGTAAGTGATATTCGTTGAGCTACATGTTACAGGATTATGTTTATTAATTAACGATTAACTATGTGATCTAAATAGTCACTACTTTATTCTACCAATTCACCAACATTGGGTTTCGAACTTTCCTCATTGAAGAGAAATCATTTAACGTGAAGAACGTACACTTTCATCTAAATACACACTAGGCATTCTAGAATATTTATGGAGGTGTAAGTATAAACGTTTTCTTACTAAAATGTCGTGCTATAAGGTGACGTGCGTGTGAAATAATTCAGTTGAACGATCTAGTAAACAAATTAGATTCTCTTATTACAGAGGTGCGGTGCCGAGACTGAGTGTCGACTCCAGATGAACTGTGAGAAAGAGGTCTGCTCTGTGGGAGCCAACTGTGTTCGTGAGTATTCATCTCTACCTACATCTCTATGTAAAGGTTCTTGTCCGAGTAACTCTCCATTCCTTAAAAATAATGGAGCCAAGGCTCGAAGGGCCGAGGCTCATTATTTTTAATGAATGGAAGGTTTCGAGGTCATTAAGCTACTTAAATTACACTCAAATTATTACTCTTTTACCAACATTACTTGTAAAATTTCAAGAAATTAAATATATACTTTAAAAAGATTAAAGATGTCCATCACTGAAAAATAATGGAGTTAAAGAACAAAAACGTAACTAGTGTTACTTAACAGTCATATATGATGCTGAAGATAAGGATTTTCTCTAACCATAGCTATGAAAGTGTTCTTTCAAACTGGGATATGGGCTCCAATTATTTCATGGATATATCACTTTTGACATCGATATATAAATGCAAATGTCCAAATCCTTACACTGTCAACTCAAATGTTTCACATGTCAAGCATGTGCATTCTTGCGTTCCCCTTCTTTTTACTATTCAGACAAAAGGTAATGATCTTAAAAACTCACATTTTAGGCACATTTTGGGTCTTTTTAATCCCCTTCAACCATTGTTCTGTTTCCGTGAATACTCGGAACATTCCTTTATTGTAATTGCCCATTATAACAGATCTATTCTCACGTTTAGACGCTCTGATTCATCTATCCGCGAACATATATCATTTTTTCCATACTTATTTTTAATGAATAACAATATCTCACATCAAACTTGTTAAAGGGGTCGTAGCATGTTCTGATTGAAATAATTTAAAAAGATCTCGCAAAATTAAAAAGAAATGTTACCAATTGCAAATCAATCCTCCCCAATCAATAAATAGAGTTCTAAAAACGAATTAGGTTAAGCAACGAGGATCCCTATTTCCTATCCGCGAAGTATTAAATGGTGAACACGTTTTCTGCGACTACGGATAATCGGGTCGTGTAATGGACTGTTTTACCCTCTTAAGTAAAGATACAGTGCACAAACTTTGAATTGTAAAAAACATGCTACATTGCCTTAAACACCTACATGAATTAGTCCTTGCCCATTAAATTTAAACATCAACATAAATTTTAACTTAAAAGTGGATCTTTATCACCAATCATGACTGTCATTTATTTGTCTTCAAAATTCAAAATGTCTCTTTCAGCCAAAAAGTGTCCCTATGGTTGGCCAGTAGTAGGACGTTACAATGTTGCGTTGTTTTGTGGTAAAGGAGACAACAGAGTTGACTGTCCCAGTGGTTCTACCTGTAACACTGACAGTTTGGATGTGTGCTGCCCTGACGATGGTGGGTTTACATAACGAATTATCATACTCCATGCACGTGATAATGGCGAGAGTTTGTATTTCCCCCTATCTCTAGTAGACTGTTGTTTGCTGGCGCTTTATTTGACAGGGGTCATTGAATGTCTACAGACCCTTGTAGAATATGTCACCTGAAACCGCGGTCTGATTGCGTTCTGATCGTGGTCAACCGCGATCTGACTGCAATCTGATCCCGGCTGACCGCGGTCTGACTGCATTCTGCATTCGCGGTCAACCGGGATCCGATTGCACTCTGATCGCGGTAGGCAGCGGTAAAGTCATATGCATCCCTCTGTATATGCAATAGAATCATACAGCAATTACTGCCACTTGGCACCAGTTTCACTTTCAACGAATTAAAATAAGTTCAGCTCTTAGTTCATAATTTTACCCGTCGACTTTTAAATGAATGACTTCGGATTTGATTGAGTCTTAATACAACTGTATTTTCCCTGGAGCCAACGAAATAACCAATTTCCTGTTGAGTGTCATTTTGAGGATGGGTTATGGAAACCCAACTATCATCATGGAAGTCGGATAATAACCAGTTTTTATTTTGCATGCGTTTAAAATGACAGATCCAAAGGTAATGTCATGAACATGTTTCAATTACTCTCTTCGCCCTCGACAAACATTAATTTCAATGTATGATGGTGTAGAGTTATCGGGTTTGAATACTTATACAACTTGTAACACTTTAAACGAATTGGTTTTTGTTCATACACAGTTCACTATCGACACCGGCATTACTCAAACTAACACTCCCTCTTAGCAGACAAATGTGTTTATTCCCAAATAATAAGAACAGAACTTCTCCCTTCCCAAACACCCCTTTAAACGGAACCTATTGCTCAGTCCCAGGCAACAGACGGAGTTCTCTGTATACCGTCACTTCTTAACCTTATCTTCTGTCTTGCCTTATACACAAGCTAAATTAAACAATATGTACATAAAATTCTCATGTATATATCTTCCAGGTGTACCTCTCGTAGAGAAATGTCCGCTAGGTCTGGCGGCAGTGAACAGTGACAACGAAGAGCTATATTGTGGTGTAGGTCCCAACAATGTGAGGTGTCCCACGGGGACTTACTGTGAAACTGAAACTGACGTTTGCTGTCATCGATCATGTGAGTTTCGGGATATAAACAAAATACAGCCTTCAACGCTATGTTCTCACTAAGGTGACTCAAGTCATAATTTCCTGGAGAAGTTGGTACTATATGACTTAAGTAATCTTTGTGGGAAGAGATGTAATAGATTGGATGCATCATTTATGTTTTTCTGTGTTTTGTCTGTGTTTTACTTTGGATGCATCCTGTTTGCATCATTTTCGTTTGACATTGGATATGTTTTATTTATGGTGGATTTTGGGCGCATTCTCTGTCTTTTACTTTTTGGGGCATCTTCTTTGTTTTGCTTTTGGGGCATCACCTTTGTTTTATTTCAGGGCATCTTCTTTGTTTTGCTTTTGGAACATCATCTTGATGCATCATCCATGTTTTTATTTATTTGAAATGTCAAATATTGATGAATAGAATTCAATGACCACAATCTTCAAATGCCGCAGGAACCATAGCGTATTTAATACTACATTTCAGTGAAATAGACAAACAATTTCGTACATACTACTTGAATTATTGATAATTCATTATCCTTGAATCTTGTAACTGATCTTGGATTCAATATGTTTATGGTTGCTGGACCATCTGTGAACGTTGCATTTTTTTGCTGATGATTTTGCCTCCTGAGTATCTCCACTCCTACAGTCTCTGACCCATCCGTGAATGGTGCTGAAATTGTTTACCCTTACTATAACAGAAACTGATTCTTGCTATCCTTGATTATTGCTTGAGTTGTTGGTTCTTCATGTTCCTTATATATATATATATATATATATATATATATATATATATATATATATATATATATATATATATATATATATATATATATATATATATATAGCAGTCACTGAACCGTTTGTGTATGTTGTTTGAATTGTTGGTTCTTCATTATCCTTTATATAACAGTCACTGAACGTTTGTGAATGTTGCTTGAATTGTTGGTTCTTCAGTATCCTTAATATAGCAGTCACTGAGCCGTTTGTGAATGTTGCTTGAATTGATGTTTCTTCTTTATCCTTAATATAACAGTCACTGAAGCATCCTTGAATGTTGCTTGAATTGTTGGTCTTTTGTTGATCTAACTTTCTTTGATATAACATCCACTGACCATCCGTGACTTGTGTTTGGATTGTTGCTCCAATCTTCAATATACTTAATATATCATCCTCTGAACCATTTGTGAATGTTGCTGGAGTTATTGCTTATCCTGCATTCTTACTCCAACAGTCTCTGAACCATTGAAATGCCCACGCGGTTCCCCTGCAACAAATGGCAGCCAGGAGATATTCTGTGGTCGAGGCCCCACCAGGCAGGACTGTCCTGAAGGGACTTACTGTGAAATACACCCCACAGACAGATATGCCGTGTGTTGCCCTAGACCACGTGAGTTCCTCATTTGGTATTTTGAATAACATTGTCTCCCTACAGGCTACTCAAGCACCTTCTTCCCACATTCCCTCTGATCTAAAGTGCAGTTATCGTTTCCGATGAATTCCTACTGTGCAAACAGCCACATTAACGTGGTGTTTACACAGAGCAGGTCGTCTGAGACAACAGTAGGGGCGATTTTAAAATAGTTTTGATTAGATTAACATATCTTGGATATATGTTCGATTTTTTACCGCTAGCGATGTTATTGAGGAATCATCGGAATCTGTCCAATATTAAAACAGATGTAACGTGTCTGGAAATTATTTCGGTAACAGACGTGCATAGAAAGTGATTAAAGCATGTCATGTGTTCTCAACTCAGGTAGATGATACCTAAGTGATATATTTGATTGTGTGACTGGTAGGTCCGACAGGCTATGGTCATTCCAGCTCTTTCCATTCCATTTCCATTCTTTAACGTTCGTGAGATTCATTAGCTTCTCTATGTCACATTTCAAATAACAATTTAAACTGTCTAAGTACGTACGTTTGTTCTTTTCAAAAGAAAATATAATGCTCTCACTGTTATCTTATCTACATGATCATGTATAAAATAAAATACACTCGATGTTCACCTTCCCAAATTGATTTGTCTAATGTTTACTAGTTTATATATCTCTTCAATTATGTCATCTAACTTTTCATTTTTCTGAATGTTGTACATTTTCTCTCGTTTCAAATTAATCGCTCGGATATACAGCATGTGAGGTGAGTAAAGTTTCAACTTTTAAAACAATTTCTATAAGCATTTGTTTTTATCTTTAACTCAAGAACCAGATGTGATACGAAAGTTATATGACACAAGTTTATTTATAAATGTTTGGAATATAACCTTGGCAAGCGACTTGCACATGTTAAAATACTGTTTGATGACCGGCGAAGTTATGAGAAACAAATACTTACCAAAATATATTAGGGATGTTATTTGGAACCATGATTGCCTTCGAGTTGTGAAGTGAAGTTGGCCTTCTGTTAACCAAGCAAAAATGTTATACATGTTGTCAATCTGTGTCTGTTTCACTGGAAGCTGTTTTAAACCAGAACACACATTTTAGGGAGTTCGCAATCACTATATTTTATTTCAGTTGGCGTGATGTGAGGCAGAATACAGGTGTGAGGAGGTTGTCAATCAGGCCACACTTTTTTTTTTAACTTGGTTTACAAATCCGCCGACCCTAAAATTTGCTATTTGCTTTTTAAATTACCGTCGAACTTATTTATAAAATACTGAATAAATATAAATACAATATACTGACACAACCTTTCCATTTGTACCAAAAGGACATACTTCAAGTAATAAAATCTTGCATGTGACAACGTACAGGTGACATACAAACTCAGTGCTTTGACAGTACATTTACGGCCTTCCCAGATATCTATTTTTAGAACTGTCTCTTTGAGTCAACAGAAGAATTATTACAAAGTATTTTTTAAATAATAAGTTTCAAGAAAGTCATTATTTTGAGTAACAATAAGCTACAAATTTTAAAATATTCTACATAACCTTTGCTTGAAAAATATTTTATAAATATCCCCATGATCACAGACACAAATGGAGATGGCATATATTGATAGGGCCGATCTATTTTCCTTGCGGGATGATAGGTGATTTTTATTTATCAAAAATTTGTTTAAAATAAAAAAAAATCCCATAAGATTAGTTTATTTCATGATTAGGGACAATACTTGTGAAATAATGTTATTTTTTGTTATTCATCATGAAATAATTTTTAAAAATCAAGCAAACAGATTTTGACAGGATACTATTAAGAAATGCACTAACAACCTGCCTCCCCTATTCCATAATAGTCTAGTCCGATTGGCGGGAGAATGCTATAAATAGAACGAAATGATGAAATCTGTTTGAAGGCTAACATTTTGATTAAAATATTGGTTTATTTTAGGAATTTGTAAATGGATTTTGATGACTACACTGTACAAATTGAAACTTTTTCGGATGAAAATTTTGTAATTTTCTACACAGAAGAAGTATATAGAAGTGTATTAGTTTATTTGTGACATGTCATATTATATAGGCCTATACAAATATAAAACAGACAGGATTCTAAAAAATTTATTTCAATATTACCAAATAATAATTATTCAATATATACTTATAACAGAAATTCTCTACTCTTTATATTAGATTTGATATATTTTTCAGAAGATTCAATATTGTACTATTTAAAAATTGTTTAATAGTTCATGTTCATTTTATGCAAATGTTTTAATGAAAATTTATCAACATACAAGTGACAGTTTTGTCAACTTACTTAAAATCTATTTTGACAAATATCCTGTCAGATGAAAACTGTAAGCAAACATTATTACCAACAACAAACAGCTTTTACAGCAGTGATATTTTTTAACCAGCCTACTTTTAGTGAAAGCAACTTTGTGAAAAATAATATGAAATCCTTTTTTTTTACCGACGTTGAAATTCTTGTTGAAAATCCGTAAACCAAAAAATAAAAAAAGTCTGGCCTCAGTGTCTTATTTATTTTAGTTGGCGTGATGTGAGGCAGAACAGAGGGCTTTGTTCCATAATATTCATAACAGCGAGCGCCTATAATCGCTCATTGAGCGCAACATTAAACCTCTCTTGATCGCGATTGCTCAATGTAGCGCTACGTAGCAAAGCGAGCAAACCTCAAGGAATCGCACCGTGTCGTTGAGGAGAGCATGCGCTACATTGAGCGCTACATTGAGCTATCAGTGAGCGATTATAAGCGCTCGCTGTTATGGAACGGAGCCCTGGTGTGAGGAGGTTGTACATCGCTGTCTCGTTTGTTTCAGTTGGCGTTATGTAAAGCAGGATACAGGTGTGAGGAGGTTGTCAACCCATGTTTTGTTGCCCCGTGTCCTGTTTCAGCTGAATGCGTGTGTACGTATCGATACATATTGTACATTTTGTAGTGTCAAGAGGATATTCTTTTGAATAATATAATTTACATTTTCATTAAAATCGTACTACTTTGTTCTTTACATTATTTGGTATACAATTATTATGTTTTAGATGAGTTGTAATGTCTTCACCTTCAACATACACATACTTATTCTGTCGTGCAGATAGAGTAACTATGTATTTGTTTTATTCATAATGCGTACTATCTTAAGTATTTCTTGGCACTGACCTATTACATTACTTTTTAAAGGCAAAGAAAACGTTGTGCAGCATTTAGATAACAAGTACATTTGTTTATCTATTGTATTTATTTATTTACTAGTGGATAAGAACGGCGAATGTCCCGCGACTCCACTTGTTCAGACAAGTTCAGACCCGTGTCCTAGCAACTGTAGGGACGATGGGAGTTGTAAAGGAACTGACAAATGTTGCAGCAACGGATGTGGAGGGCGCACTTGTCAGAGAGCACGTGCCACATTTGTAGTCTCGGATCCGTGTAGCAAAAGGGTTTGTACACGATGAATTTCTATTGAGAGCAGTTGAACGAACCCTTCGAGTGCGGGGGCGGGTATTTTGCTTTCTTGCATTATCCGAAATACCATAAAACGCTGCATTCTTGCTAATCTTACAACTTTTAAAATATGTAACATTAATACGGTTTCAATATTCGCTAAGTAACAAATAATTAATTATAACATGGTCTTTTGTAAAGGAAAGGATTCCCTGCTATTTCCCCTCGAATAATTGCGTTAATAATGTATTGAATATATAATCATGTAATAACAATTATACCGCCTTGAGTTTTATCTGCGCAACCATACCTAGTCAAAGTGCCCCTCTAAAGATAATGATAGACTTCATGCTGTCACGATTATGACAAAGGATGCCAATACGAAATAGTTTTAGGTCAATGCAGGTCAATTACTTAATCTGAAGACTTCAACTTCCTTTGAAAGCAATAAGCCCTGACAGAACTACCATGTTTATTATTTGGCATACGCGCAACGTGTTAAAATGTTTTAACTTTTTCAGAAATGCAACCAAAACAAAGTATGCAGGTTAAAGAAGGTACGATGTGTCCGAGGCAGATGTTCCCTCAAGCCTGTATGTCTGGGTGGGTTCTACATGTGGATTTCATAAAGTTTACCTGAATACTTATTATTCTGTGGACAACCATTCTTTCCCACTGAGGTTACTCCCTTCAGGCCGCTGAGAGATGAGTTTTCATTGGTTAAGAAGCAGTGATATAGGATGAATTTCAGCTTTCCTCCGCTAGGGGAATTTGCTTCTGCCCCCGATTTCAAGCGTAAAACAACAGAGGTTAGGATCGGAAATCTGAAGGGAGTAACCTCTGTGGGAAGAGAATGGTGGACAAGGTCTTTGGCAGATCCAGCCAAAGTTGATAACAAGCTCAAGTTCTTCCTTGCAGTAATTCAAATCTTTTCCTGGATAAGTTTTCAGTCTGTTTAATACTCCTTTACAAAGTCAATTGTAAGGAAACTTCAGATTTTCACTTAATTGGCGGAATCATTAAATTTAGTATGTTTAATTTGTATATCTTTCAATCGAGGATTTCGTTATGACTAGATGTATGTGTATTCTTCCTACAGTCCTAATCTGCCTACAGTCCCAACCTGCCTACAGCTTAAATCAACATGTTAGGGTCCAATGATCAGGAAGTCAAGGTTATATGCTGACCTGTTCTACTTCTAGAACTTACTTCTAGTAAGACATGTACGTTAAATGTAAAAGTTCAAAGCTATAGAATACACTAAACTGCGTTGAATGGAGGTGTAAATGTACAATGTGTCTTTCTTTTTCTTCAGCTGCATCCAGTGTTGCCAATTCCAAACTATGTAAATCCGGTTACCCTCTGATCAACCTGAAAAAGAAAGAGATAACTTGTAATAAGTGCCCTCAAAACTCTGTGTGCGACAATGGCGTCTGCTGCTGGGATTCAAGTAAGATTAAAATTTACAATGCTTCATTACAATTATTAAAATTCATTGTCTTTCAGCATCCGCAAATTTAAAAATAGGGTCCGCATGTTATACACGGGGTGCCCCCTATGTGGATAAATGCGGTTGACAACCCTTGAAAATGACATGTCATCATGAAAACTTGACTTTTGCATAATCACATAGCGTCAACGCATCTAACTTGTAACATCTTATATACTGTTCATAGCATTCAACCTTTCATTGACATCTAACTTGTAACATCTTATATAATGTTCATATCATTCAACCTTTCATTGACATCTCACTTGTAACATCTTATATAATGTTCATATCAGTCAACTTTTCATTGACATCTCACTTGTAACATCTTATTAATGTTCAATTAGTCAACCTTTCATTGACATCCCACTTGTAACATTTTATATAATGTTCATATCAGTCAACCTTTCATTGACATCCCACTTGTAACATCTTATATAATGTTCATATCAGTCAACCTTTCATTGACATCTAACTTGTAACATCATATATAATGTTCATATCAGTCAACCTTTAATTGACATCTAACTTGTAACATCATATATAATGTTCATATCAGTCAACCTTTCATTGACATCTAACTTGTAACATCATATATAATGTTCATATCAGTCAACCTTTCATTGACATCTAACTTGTAACATCATATATAATGTTCATATCAGTCAACCTTTAATTGACATCTAACTTGTAACATCATATATAATGTTCATATCAGTCAACCTTTAATTGACATCTAACTTGTAACATCTTATATAATGTTCATATCAGTCAACCTTTCATTGACATCTAACTTGTAACATCATATATAATGTTCATATCAGTCAACCTTTCATTGACATCTAACTTGTAACATCATATATAATGTTTATATCAGTCAACCTTTCATTGACAACTTACTTGTAACATCATATATAATGTTCATATCATTCAACTTTTCACTGACATCTAACTTGTAACATCATATATAATGTTCATATCAGTCAACCTTTCATTGACAACTTACTTGTAACATCATATATAATGTTCATATCATTCAACCATTGTACTTTAACATTCATTTTACATCACGGTCATCAACGAATAACTCTTCAACACGAAAAGAAGAATTTCGGATTACAACTTCTTTATTGCGAAAACGATGTTTCGGGGCATACATTCTTACGTCTTCATCAAGGAATGGTGAAGAGATACGTTAGTATATACCTCGAAACGTGGTGTTTTCATGATAAAGAAAAATATTGTTTCCTGAAGTCCCAGTTTTCTCTAATGCATTCCGACGTGTCAATGCTATTCTTCATAGATGTTATTAACAAATGTCGTCATGATTCATATTGCTTCAACTAACCGCTTTTCATTGCACTTGTACTTGTATATAATATATACAACCGGTGATCATTGAATACTCTGAACTCACAAATCATCACAAAGACTCCGCACGCTACTAACCTTCATATCAATTGAAAAGGTGAGTACCCTTCTAACATGTATTAATCTATAATCATAAAGACAAACCACATATGTAAAGTACATTAACTTCAGGATATCGCTTCACAAAACACTAAGGTGACCTTAAATCTCTTAGGTAGCCTTAGTACAATGTTAAAAAACGGT
Organism: Gibbula magus; assembly: GCA_936450465.1. Lineage (NCBI taxonomy): Eukaryota > Metazoa > Mollusca > Gastropoda > Trochida > Trochidae > Gibbula > Gibbula magus. The sequence continues at coordinate 36,954,705 of OW388293.1, forward strand.
ACTTAGGTTAACCTTAGTCTTAAGATTGTTTTGTGCAACGACCCCCTGTATTCATATTTGTTATTGCCGCTATCTTACGGTTCGAAATACCGTTTTAAACATTGCGCCGCTGATCAAACGTATTGTTTTAAATGCGCTGTAGCACGCCGTTGTTACTGAATTAAACTGCTCTAACAATAAGATCATTAAGTGTTAAAAATTATACTCCTGAATCAATATGAGAGTTTTAAAACGAATGTACATGATTTGGTTAAGCTATGCGAGTCTATTTCCCATCAAACAGTCGTAAGGTGTTCATATTAAAATGGACGCTCGAAGTCAGAAGATAGTTCAAGTTATCTGACTGATGTAGCGATACTTTAACACTCAGAGTTGTGTTTTAAATATGCAAAATTGCATGAGACCTTAAATCTACCTCTCACGCTGAAGGGTTTTACAATAATGTCGCTTTATACGTCGCACAATTTTCTTCCGATACGGATATGTTTTTTCTATGAATACGGATTATCGGATCGTGTAATGAGATGTTTTACCCTCTAACGTAACAATTTATTACTTAAACTTAAATAGTATATGCCAAATTTGAAACAAATATGTTTAAAACGTGCTACAGCGCCTTAAAACTATACGCAAAAGAACTGTTTAAACACAACGCTACTAATCCAGAGGACTGTTTAAAACATTTCGCAACTGATCAAACGTATTAATTTAAACACTAAACCACTGATTACTGATCAAACGCACTGCTTTTAATTCTACCCCAATTATCCAACGTATTATTTTAGAACGTACTTTTAACTACTTCGTCAATGAACAATTTGAGATATATTTAAACATTGTACACTGTTCTAAATTTGTGTTTCAAAAATTTCGCAACTGACCAATACTATTGATTCAAGTACTGTGCCAAACTCAAAAGTACTATTTGAACACTGATCAAAATTACTGTTGAAAATACTACTGTTGTCAATAATATTCAACTTTTCAAAATTATAGAAGTAAATGCTCCGCCGCTGATTCTAAGTACTGTTGCCAAAAACGTAAAAATCGAAAAATGTTAAACTTAACGAATTTAAACGAATAAAACCAATAATAATAATAACCAAATTATTAATTTCGTATGATAATTTTAAAATATATAAACATTAAAAACGTAAACAAAAACCATCATCAATGTTGTGATTTTAACGCTCTTCATTATCTACACTTGCAGGTCTTCCTGCGGTACCTGCTCCAGCTCCAACTACGCCAAAACCGAAGAAGTGCCCCAAACGGGGTATACTGTTCTCGTTCGGTTGCAGGTTCTTGTTATCACCATGCATCAATAACAGTTCATGTGATGATGGATATATCTGCTGCAAAGGGCGAAGAAGGTGTGGGAAAAGATGCGTGAGGGCTTGAATATGAAAATACTGCAGGAGAAGAACATTTTGTTTCTGAAACTTAGGAAAATTAATAATGTAATGAGAAGAAAAAGCTTTCTTTCTTTGAAAATGTTGCCGGTATTCAAAAGTACCTTTAAGAAGATTGAAGACGTGTATACTACTTAATGAGGATATACATGCATCGTTTCGCTTCCACGACACAATGTCAACTTGTATAACTTCACTTTCAAGTTTATGTTCAACTCTTGTCTATTCTTTAAACTTATTTCGTTAACTTAAAATTTCGTTTTATGTTAGAAAAGCGTTGACAGATCTAAAGCTTGGTGTGGACGTTTCAAAATATTATTTTATATATCCATGTAGGTGAACTTAAAAACACAAGACAGAAATTTCTCGGAAACGGTTTTTTTTCTTGAAGAGACGAAATAAGAAAGCATTGCTGTTTTCACACTTTAGTATCGAGTTTTTCCACTTTTCAAATAAAATGTTTTCACTATGTCTCAGTTTTGTTTTTCATGAATGTATCAGTATCTGTATCCACCTGCACAGGGGTTTGTAAACCTTTTAGTGAAAACTGTTAATACTCGTGTTGTTTAAATTGACAAAATACTTTCAGCAAGTATTTAATAACTAAAATGATACCAAACGAAAATATAAAGCTTTAAACTATTTTTCAAATGCAGCACGAGCTTCGGATATCTTATACTATACTAGTATAGCATGGATACATTCGTGGTGCATGAACGTACCTTTACATAGATAGTGAGGTTACGAAGCTTTTGGACTTTTTGTATATGCACTGTCGGTCTGTCGGTCTGCTGGTCTGTCCATTTGTCCGAATTTAACCTTGGTCATACGTCTTGGATTTGTCAGTTATAGGCATGGCCTTGGCACAGGTACCATTTCCAAAAACTTTAACCCTGGTTATAACGTTTGATTGGTTAGTGATAGGCTGTTGATACTTCACATGTGCGTCCCTCGTGATGAGGTAGCATTTTCAAAAACTTTAACCATGGCCATACATTTTTTATAAATGAATGATAGTTAACCTTTAATACTTAACCTAACCATTCACATGAGGTTTAACATGTAGAAGTACCCTATTCACCCAGAGAGACCTTTAATAGTTTAATAAAAACTATAGCTATTATATCGGAGAGCATCTCAGTGTTTATCAGTTAACACATAGTGGGTCTAAGAGTAATTAAAGGCGGGGTAGTTAAAATAGCCATACAGTGCAACCGAACTCTTTAAAATTACTCAAATGAGGTTTTCCTGATAGCTGAAGTAATTAGATATACAGCAGTACCCCGAAAGTTTGTTCACATACTTACGTTTTTTAATGAAAATGTCATCTAATTTCGGATATCTTTTAAGCATCGTATATGAATGCGAAAACTGGACCGATCATTTTGCACTTTCTCTTGATAAGAAGATAATTGAATGTTCCATAACATGATCTAGGTTTATACTTAATTGTAAACAGTTACAGTGTTGGCAAATTTTTGAAATGACCAAGGGTCAATCTTTTCTGAACTGCATTTTTTATTTTCTTCTGTGAAATATAAAATATAAAATAAGCTATCCAATGGGTCAAACATGCATCATGTTTTTCCTTTCAAACTCATCCAATGTGTTTGTGATGACTTTATTCTCATTTAAACTTCTATTATTTTATTTTATGAACGTTGACCCCTTCTATGTATTTCATTATGTCAGTAGTGTAAGGTGAGCACGCACATACTCCTTAACCGGATCCAAACCGGATCAGCGTTAATGTATGCAGCGTAGCTCATTAATAGGCTAATGTATGCATGACGTCACGGGTCAGAAAGGTCGAGGAATCATTAGACTACACAATGCAAGGATGCTTCTGAACCTATCCATGAACATTAACGAGAACAATGGTCTTTTATAACACTACCCATCAAGTAATGAAGACCAGTCGAACGAGTTTATAGTTTGGCGCCAAAAAACTATTTGTAGGTATGACGTGTCACCCGTCCCCTCTCTGATTAAAATACACATATGAATACCTTATGTATACCTAGCGAAGCGTGAGGATTTGACCTGGCTATACAATACCGTATGGTTTTCTGAATATACACCTAGGCTTTTGAGCTGGCCATAAGAAGTCCTGACCTACTGCTTGTGTCATTATCATTAGTGGAGAACAAAGGCTTTTTTTGTAATGGTACCCCCTATTCTAACATCTATCACTCCAAAACCCTTTCAGATTAGTCAAAAGGGGGATTCCCCACAAGTGTTGAGTATAACTATAACTATGACGACGGATCTCGCAATACCTGCAGATAAGCGAGTTTACCCATCGTCACGGCTAGCCAATTTCTTTATGAAACCTCACAAAGAATTAGGATTTGAGCGGATGTTATACAAAGCGTGATAGCTTATATAAATAAAGGGTGCTTCTAGAAATGACATCTTAAATATAGAGGTCACCCGTGTTGTAGCAAGACAGATTTTATATGAAAATTTAATACTTACCTGAAGGTTTAGATGGTGATAGAGAAAGCAAGCACAAGTTAAACATCTAGTTTGATAATACTTATATCCATTCCAAAACATAGCTAAAAAACGAAATATTCATTGGAAGATCTTTAACATTTATGTGAAAAGTGAATAGGCTATTTTATTTCAACTTTAGATGGCTAAGTTAGAAATGTCTGTGCTGTGTATGTATATACATTAACAGCTGTCCCCCGTTTTCACTAATCCTATTTTGACATGTGTTAGCATTTGATATCTCCATCATCTAATAAGCTTCTAAGCTGTTTTTATGAAACTAGTAACATGTTATCATGGTAGTTATTACTGATATAAGGTGGAATGAAGGATGTCTCGTCAAAAAACCTATTTTATCATCATAGAACTCAAGCATGTTGAGCTTGACCAGTTTCATTCATTCATGGCTGTATGTTTGCCACTCCGAGAGGTATTTCATTTATTCAGTGAAGGACTGTCGTCAGGTCGCTGTTCTGCTTTTTATTGACGTAGCTTACCTTTAAGCGAGACGCTATGAATTAATTGTAAAGCATTCATGAGTAAGTCTAGGCACTTCCATTTCGCCTTCAATATACCGCTTCGCTTTCATATAGAATAGGTGTATTCGACTTACACCTTGATCTATGCACTATATCGGGGTATATGGCCCTCTCCATACATGATGTCACCACGTCCTATATCACGTGACCAGAGGCGGGGAATGTACAAAGTCTCCTGTCGAGTTTGATACCAATACATTAAGGGTTTGATACCATGACTCGAAAGAAGCTGAAAACTGACATCTATGTAGAGACAACTATGTTTGTGTTTTATACAACCATAGGTTTGCTGTTGAAATGATTGTATACGAATTATAATAGGTAAGTCTATAAAGCACGGGTAGTATTTGCTTCACTAGGTTTTACATATGTTCTATAACTCCCTGTCTGTTTCGAGTTTGAATATCATCCACATTGAGAACAAAACACATACATTCTTCTAACATATTTATTCAATCTAGGCACAAGTCATGATATAATATTGAGTCATTAAGTCATTAAATCATGATACAATTAAGTTAATCAGTCCATACATGTCAGGAACGCGTTTGACTTCACCTATTTCCGGATATAGGGTTTTACACAGGTAGAGGAAATATAAAATTGTCTCTTTTGGATGCATATCTATCCTTTTGGTCTCTATCCTATCCTTTAGTCTCTACCCTATCCAATGTCCGTCGTCCAGGCGGTCCTCGCTTGATCACCCCTTTGACATAGAGAGAAACAGGTTTTTTCTTATCGTTCTTGTGGTTCTGTCTTAAGAGTGGGTTTGGTGATTTCACCACATGAAGCAAGCTTCGTTTATACATCCTGTCTCAGCAGAGGTAAAAGACTGAACTAACAGTGAGTGGATGAGTCTACGCCTTCTGTAATAAATCAGTCCTGATCACTCTCCTCATCATCAGCGGCACTGCCATCTGTAGCCACGTCTGATTCCGTGTCAGTGTCGAATTCAGGCCTTTCCAGTCGAGTGAGAATGTCTTTCAATTTAGGATTGATAAAGCGTTTGATTTTCCCCTTCACCATGCTCTGTTCTGAGGACGGATCTATCTCATCCAGACTGGTGAGGATGGGTACAAACAGGGGAGCTTCTTTAAAATATTGAGTAAACTCGAGGACGCTGTTGAGACTGTCCATCAATTTAGTATCGCTTCCAGATACGCTGCAAGCCCACGTTTTGCCACTCCTCGGCTGCCATGTCGTTGATGGGTTTCCAGTGACGAGGTATTGGTTTTGAATCTTCGCTACCACTCCCTTTCTGTATGGGAAGGTCCCCATCCGAATCTTCATCGCTAATGTAGCGTTTTCGTTTTCTAGATGTCAATGCCTTGTCATTACCAGCTGGACACCACGACTTGATGTGACGTTGTAAATCATGCATGTTCTCTATGAGTACACCACAATCGGCGCAAGCTGTAGCCATAGTGAAAGGCCCCGATTCTTCACTGCTCGTAGGGGAAGCTGTTTCGATGGGGTCGTCGAGAAACGTCTGTTCAGCAAGAAGGTCTCGACCTGACTGATCGTCTAAGCCTGGTGGGATCGCTTTTATCTCTCGTTGGTGGTGGTCTTGAACTAACGTCCCACCCTGCTGATGACCTGTTGTTGCGGTGGTGGCTGGATGAGATGCCGAGATATTCACGTGTAACCTGTTCTTCTCGCTCGTACCAGGTTTAAGATCCACTGTTAAGTTTCCATAAGGCGTTTCCACCGCTGTTTCGTAAAGACTCATAAATTTAGATATATCCTCAGGGAATATTCTTCTCGCAAATACCTTAATCTGCTGTCTGTCCACGGGTGAATTAAATAAAGTCACATAATGAGAATTGAGAGCAATGTCACGAGATTCCTTACCCCTGGGGAACAGGTTTTGCAGGAGTAAAAAGATCAGTACATTTTTGTGATGTGAGGTTTGAGTGAACAGACGAGAGATTCGCTTGTCATTCTTGGCTTCAGCCAGGAAGTCGTCCAGGATCAACACGTTCTGCTTATGGGCATCGAAGTAATGTTCATCCTCGAGATTGTAAGGGAGTCCTTTCACAAACTGCACATAGGGTAAGACTTGAAGAATACGATCGTAGAGAGGTTGCCATACATTATAACACCAGGTGATATGGTCGGGCTGGGGCTTGATCAGTCCCCGTCGTAGTACGTTGAACATGAAGGTTGTCTTGCCCGAGCCACTCGGACCGACCAACAGACCGTTGGAGGGGATCCCAAATCGGAAGGGTCGTTCTAGAGAAGGTGTGTGCGGATGCTGTAGTGATGAAGTCACCGGGGATGTCGTGAACTCCTCCGAGGGCGGCGGCGGCGGCGGCAGCGTAGTGTACTGCACTGAGGGTGGCGGCGGCGGCGGCGTAGTGAACTGCACTGAGGGTGGCAACGGCGGCGGCGGCGGCGGCGGCGTAGCTGTGTTCAAGTGTATATTCCTCCTATGTCGATACATAACATCTTTTCTCGAAAAGGACTTCCCACAATCCGGACAGGTAGCCACCACCAACTCCATGGTGACCTAGAATGTATATGGAGTTAGTGTTTCTCAAGCTTCCTTTTATACCCTTGCCGGATCCGCTGTCGTTTCAAGGCAGCTATGGCCCTGTTCACAACGCCTTGTGTGGTCGAGATGTGTTTTATGTGAAGTCCAGTCGGTTTGCTTTGCTTACTCCTTACTTTAGAGGTAGCCTGTTTCGTTTTGATTTGTCTCTTCAAAGCACTCTTTGGTTTCCTGGGTTTTATGACCTTATCATGGGTACTGAAAATGTCCTTGGGTCTCACCACTGACGTTCTCTTCATTTTCATAGGTGTGATCTGTCTTCTGGTCAGAGAGAAATGAACGCCTAGAGCCTGTTGTGACCGCGTTTTATGCTGTCTTAGGGCTGTTACAAATACACGAGGGAATGTGACGTGATAGTTTTCTTTTCACGGTACATTTATCGCTGTGAACCAAGAAACGGTGGTATGTATATTTCAACTTTGTCCGGCAGTACACACAGGTAAAACATCCACTCACATCTTCCCCTTGAACATCAACGGGTAACAAGCCGAGACAGACAGTACATTGCAAGGACATCTTGAATCACACACACACAGATTCTCTCCCCCTATGGCGGGATAGTTATAGTTTAAAATGAAGCGCATGCGTCGTGTAGATATAGTTGGACGCATGCTCAGTTGAACACAGTCTTGTTTACTCTAGAAAGAAATCTCTGTGATGATTGGATGGGTTATCCACAAAAGACCGTTTAGCCGAATGTTGCCCTTCTGGAGATGGTCTGTTTTCGCCTTTGCGTTTTATCATCTTGCTTCGCTTTGGAGATCTCTTAGTCTTTTGGCCTTCACGAGAGTTCTCGTCAACATTCGCTGGGGAAGTTATGGTGATGATACGGGAACCAGGTTGAGCTTTGCCTCCTTTCTGTTCCTCGCGTTGACGCTCAAAAAACTTTATAAACTTTTGAGGATCTGCAATATACGGTTTCCTCTCCATGATAAGTTGAGAACTGCGAACACCTAGTGATAACTGATCCGTTGTTGAACTATGCTGGAAATGAACTCAAAATAGATGTCACACACAATTTATATAGATCTCAGTTGACCTTGTTGTGCTTGTATAGATAATAGGGTTGGTATCTGCTCAATGTACGTCTCCCACTTGTATCACCACACTTTAAACACAGAAAGATAGGTATTTTAGGAGGTTCTCGACCACATCCAAACCAATTTTCACAAGTGCTGCATTCACATGAACGGCTTTCAAGCCTCTCAACCATACCCTCAACTTGACAAGTAGGACAAGTACGTCTTTTTCTCATAGTGTCCCTTGCGTTTTGATAGAGTTACTTTACACCTTCGAAGGTATACACCTTTCTGCCTCGATACATTTCAACCGTTTTCAGCTTCTTTCGAGTCATGGTATCAAACCCTTAATGTATTGGTATAAAACTCGACAGGAGACGTTGTACATTCCCCGCCTCTGGTCACGTGATATAGGACGTGGTGACATCATGTATGGAGAGGGCCATATACCCCGATATAGTGCATAGATCAAGGTGTAAGTCGAATACACCTATTCTATATGAAAGCGAAGCGGTATATTGAAGGCGAAATGGAAGTGCCTAGACTTACTCATGAATGCTTTACAATTAATTCATAGCGTCTCGCTTAAAGGTAAGCTACGTCAATAAAAAGCAGAACAGCGACCTGACGACAGTCCTTCACTGAATAAATGAAATACCTCTCGGAGTGGCAAACATACAGCCATGAATGAATGAAACTGGTCAAGCAAACATTAAATTGACAAGCCGAGATGTAGTTACTTGGTTAAAGGTCTCAACATGCTTGAGTTCTATGATGATAAAATAGGTTTTTTGACGAGACATCCTTCATTCCACCTTATATCAGTAATAACTACCATGATAACATGTTACTAGTTTCATAAAAACAGCTTAGAAGCTTATTAGATGATGGAGATATCAAATGCTAACACATGTCAAAATAGGATTAGTGAAAACGGGGGACAGCTGTTAATGTATATACATACACAGCACAGACATTTCTAACTTAGCCATCTAAAGTTGAAATAAAATAGCCTATTCACTTTTCACATAAATGTTAAAGATCTTCCAATGAATATTTCGTTTTTTAGCTATGTTTTGGAATGGATATAAGTATTATCAAACTAGATGTTTAACTTGTGCTTGCTTTCTCTATCACCATCTAAACCTTCAGGTAAGTATTAAATTTTCATATAAAATCTGTCTTGCTACAACACGGGTGACCTCTATATTTAAGATGTCATTTCTAGAAGCACCCTTTATTTATATAAGCTATCACGCTTTGTATAACATCCGCTCAAATCCTAATTCTTTGTGAGGTTTCATAAAGAAATTGGCTAGCCGTGACGATGGGTAAACTCGCTTATCTGCAGGTATTGCGAGATCCGTCGTCATAGTTATAGTTATACTCAACACTTGTGGGGAATCCCCCTTTTGACTAATCTGAAAGGGTTTTGGAGTGATAGATGTTAGAATAGGGGGTACCATTACAAAAAAAGCCTTTGTTCTCCACTAATGATAATGACACAAGCAGTAGGTCAGGACTTCTTATGGCCAGCTCAAAAGCCTAGGTGTATATTCAGAAAACCATACGGTATTGTATAGCCAGGTCAAATCCTCACGCTTCGCTAGGTATACATAAGGTATTCATATGTGTATTTTAATCAGAGAGGGGACGGGTGACACGTCATACCTACAAATAGTTTTTTGGCGCCAAACTATAAACTCGTTCGACTGGTCTTCATTACTTGATGGGTAGTGTTATAAAAGACCATTGTTCTCGTTAATGTTCATGGATAGGTTCAAAAGCATCCTTGCATTGTGTAGTCTAATGATTCCTCGACCTTTCTGACCCGTGACGTCATGCATACATTAGCCTATTAATGAGCTACGCTGCATACATTAACGCTGATCCGGTTTGGATCCGGTTAAGGAGTATGTGCGTGCTCACCTTACACTACTTATGTCAAAGTTCGAAAATTCTTGATAAACATCCTCCGGAAGTGTTACAATCGCAACGCTCTCGGGTTACATCCCCTTTATATAATGTGGACATAATCCAATTTTTAAAACAATCAGAAACGCATTGATGAAAGAAGATGGCGCAAAACCCGACTTGAGGTACATCGCCAAATCTACAATGCATAAAAAAACAAGCTTAATCATCTCATTGTAACAACAAAAACAAAATACTCAAATGATAAGATTATGGAGAATCATAGAAATCCGAAAATGTTGTTTTCACATTTGCACTCATTACTAGCCAAGGCCAGAAATACTGTTCTTCCAGCGATTGTCAATTGGCATCAGATTTCAGTGATAAGTTTCATTCTAAGATAGAAAATATTCGTTCCAAGTTGGATCGCACCGCTACCACATGTGATATTGAACATCAGGATTTCCAAGGTGCGCCCCTCTTGTCATTCTCTCCTTTGTCAACAGAAGAGGCTTTCACTATCATGAGGCAATCAAAACCAGCGGTTTAATTTGTGACCTCGATCCGATCCCCACAAAGTTGCTTTTGGAACATGTGGATGTGCTACTTCCGGTCATTACCCGCCTCGTCAATATGAGCCTGGAGACAGGAGTTGTCCCTTCATCTGTTAAGAGGACTATCATAAAGCTTTCATTGAAGAAACACAACGCAAAACAGGAACATTATTTATGGTGTACCGCAGGGATCAGGCCTTGGGCCCGTCCTTTTCTCACTATGTACAACACAACTGGGCAAGGAGATAGAAAATCAGGAAGTAGATCATCACCTCTACGCTGATGATACTCAGCTCCTAGATACCTTCAGTGAGTATCAAAGCTCAAAACTTAGATCTGAACAAGCCTGCACAGAACTGATAGGATCATGGATGACATCCAACCAGCTACAACTTAACAAGTCCAAGATTGATGCAATGCTAGTAGGAACTTGTGCAATGCTGGCAAAAGTTCAACAAACACACCTTTCAATTGACCAAGAGAGCATTTCATTCTTGCCAGTAGTAAAACATCTTGGCATTTTCATGGATTTCAACGTTACCATGGAAAAAAGTACAAGAACTTTGCAAAATAGGTTCCATCTCAGGAATATCAGCACATAAAACATTTGATAACCAGAGATGTTGCAGCAGCCTAGGTCCATGCGCTGATATTTGCACTTATATTCTCTCGGCTAGACTATTGCAATAGTCTATTGTCAGGAATATCCAAAGAATCTATTATAAAGCTCCAACGTTTGCAAAATACTGCATCACATAAAGTGACTTTTACACCCAAACTATGCCACATAAATCATGTTCTAAAGTCTCTGCACTGGTTACCAATCCAAGCCAGGATAGACTTTAAAGGGCTTACACTCGCATATAAATGCCTGAACAGTACAGCACCATCATACCTCTGTGAGCTAATCCAGCACTATCACCCAGCCAAATCACTGCGATCTGAAGCTCAGTCTCTCTGTATTGTTCCAAAGTGGTGACTTAAAGGTTTCGGACATAGGCGATTTTCCACTCAAGCTGCAATACTCTGGAATTCTCTTCCAGAGGAAATGAAAATTTCACCAACCCTGAAATTGATCATATCTGATCTGAAGACCTTTCTCTTTATGAAGCATTATTACTAGAGGGCAGTCACATTTGTAGCACCATGAGCACATCAACATCCGTGGATGTTGGCTCTTTATAAATGGACTCATTATTATTATTATTAAGCAGGTAAAGATGCTTACGGGATGCAGCTGTAGCAAGATATAATACATGCAATCGTTGAATTTGGTTGCAGATTGTAAATTCAGATGGGAATTGGGTGATTTTAAAAATTTGGTTGCAGTCCATATAGGCAACTGCAACTAATTGTATACAGTATGTATACAGAACAGTCTTGACAAAATGTGGCTCGCCGCTGCAAAACGAAAATATTATGTTATCACGAATGTTGGAACAACCTTGCATTTTATTTTAATATAATATAGTTCGAGGAAACGTCTTTGAGATCGCTATCGAGTCGCTATGTTGCTATCATTTATTATACTTAAGAAAGTAACTACTCCCTAACATTACGTAATTGAACATGTTTACCATAAGGCATGTCTAAGGGGATCTTTTAATATAATTTGTTCTAATAAATGCCATAATTTCCATTTTTGTTTACACAGTGGCCCCGAGATGCATTCGAATTGTTGTCAGATACCTTATATTTCAAAATTCTTTTGATAGGAAATAAATAGCAAAAAGTTGTTTTAATAGTTTGAATAGTTGCTATCTAGAAGAAACGTGAATAACAGCAAGTTATTTTTAATAGTTACAATATCTTATACGAATTGTGCAAATGCGAGGATGCGTTACATACAATGATTTCACAGATTGATTAAAATAAGCCGTTTTTTCGAGGAATAAAAGTTGTAAAATAGTATATATACCGGGGTACGAACTCATATAGTTCAGACGTTTAACAGCCCGTCGGCTCGCATGTTCTGACTCTATTTATACTTAGTCAATTACAAGAGCTCCAACAACAGTTTTCGGTGCGAGAAGCTAGGGGCAGGTAAAAACTATCCTTTCGCCTACATGTATTTCCGTAACACGAATGAGACGTTAACGAATTTTTATAAAAGCTTTCAAAACGACGACCGTTTAAAAACTATGATGTGCCTGGTCAGCTATTTGATTGGGTACAGGACGAGCACCTTTTCGGAGTGTCCTCAGACCTAGGGGCGAGGAATCTGTAGAACCAGTTCGTACCTCGTTATGAACTATTTTTCAGATGTTATTCCTCGGATTAAGGTCGTTTTTTTATCAGACTGATTAAGTTCATTACATCACACATTAGCGAGAGTGAACCTGCCTTAATCAATTATGATTATTTCTTCGTATTTTAGTCAAATTTAGTAAATTTGAAAACTTCTGCAACCAAACTGGTCAGATGTGCTTGTAAACACACTATTTTATTCTCTGAAACCAAATAATTATTAGGCAATATATGAATAATGATGAACTTCTTGCTGTAACAAATTATGGTTCATATCCCTATAGGGGACTTCAATTGGACTCGCAACATACGGCGAGATGTTGGATATGACCTGTCATATTAGCTATAATCATCTCTGCTATTGTGCTCACTTTGTATGATCAGTTACTCTTACGTCAATTGTATTTAAAAGCCCCGTCAGTCGGACTTTTTGGCCACATCTCGAAAGCCGCTGTGATGGTACCCAAAATCAGTGTTTCGGTTGTTTATCTTCAAGTATTCGAACAACTGTGATAATTAACAAATTACAAGAGAAAGTCCCCAGGAAAACTAGCCAAATGAAAACAAACACGTATTATTATATTGTCGAATAATAAACTGAATAAAACAATGGAACATGTTAGCCAGTGCCATGGGCAAAATTCCTGGATCCGTCACTGTAAGCAGTATGGAGTGAGTGAGTTATTGTCTATCGCCGCTTGGGCATTTTTTCAGGAAAGTAACTCGTAACTGTTGACAGTTTTGGTAGATACTCCAGATCATATGTTGAAATAAGAGACCATATGATCCAACTTCTAATCAAACTGTTATCTTTATCACAGAGAAACCCTTTCAAATCTTTAGATTCAGTAGGTCTCTGAGTCCATATATTATTGGTCTTAGTTTATTACTGCATATACCTCACATTTGTATAATTGGAAAAATAAAACCATTGAATCTGAACATAGAAATACTTTTCCACCAGGCTATCGGGTCCAACCTGCAGCCAAATATTTTATTTTATTTTATTTTGTTTTAATATTTTATTAATTATTATTATTATTATTATTATTATTATTATTATTATTATTATTATTATTATTATTATTAATTATTATTTATTATTTATTATTTTTATTCATTATTATTTATTATTATTTATTATATTATTATTTATTTTTTTACAGTGGAAATTTCCTTGATAAAGAATGCTTAGCTAGCACTACAGTCTGATCAGGCAAAATAATAAATATGTTCTAAATACAAATCTTCAATATATATTTAATTCTTTGGCCGAGTAAGGCTCCAACGGGGAAAGTATAGGGTATCATTTGATACACGAGGAAAAGTATGGGTATATCTGTCTTATACCCCACTTACGGTCGAGTGTAAGCGGATACTATAATTTAATAATATTTCTAAACAAATACAGCTGTAAACAAGCTTGTGTATGAAACGCACAACCGAAATAAGCCTCACATGTGACAATGCGGCCCGTGCTGCGTTGTATGGTTACCCATGTTTGAGGTTCGAAATCTAATTGATAGGGCCCAATGACGGTATTGGCAACGCAGATGCACGTGCATCTTGCTGAAATGTACAGCTAACGCTATATAATGCACATCCTCGGTTACCGAGGGTTTAATATATGCTCCGTTTCTCTCCACTATATCACCCATTGGAAACTCTGTCAGTGAAATATGTACTCAAATTACCCGCCCTTGGCCGGCGTGACGTAGTCAGTAATCAAATAAAATACTCAATACGATAAGTCGGAAATGGTCAAGGGAGATAACCGGTGACGGATGGCTAACAAAATGACCTCGTATGCTTTGTAACGAAGTGATATGAACTGTTATTGGCTCACAGGTCTAAGCTGCGTAGCGGTTTGATTGGCTCACGCCGGCCAAGGGCGGGTAATTTGAGTACAGATTTCGCTGACAGAGTTTCCCATGGGTGATATAGTGGGGAGTAACGGAGCATATATAAAACCCTAGGTAACCTCGGATGTATACTGCATGGCTAATGTCAACGTGGCAAACGTTTAGAGAAAACAGAAAAACTTTCAGTATGCTAAGACATTTTGCACCCAAAATTAAATTAAATTCTTATATAAAAAGAAATACATAACTTTGTGATATTATTTCACGCATTATAAGAACCTCATTCATTTGGTCATGAAAAAATGTTAATAGTTTCGTGGCGTAATGGTTAGGTCGTTCAGCCAGAAAGTAACAGGTCACGGGTTCGACCCCAGGTGCCTTTTACATGTATGTTCATTTATAATCTGACATTTTTATAAAGTATCATCACTTATGCCTTTTTACATGCACACTTTACTCCCAGGAGTATATTTACTCCCAGGAGTAAAAGTATATTTACTTTACGTTCCATTGGAAGTTAAGGACCCTTAAGTATATTTGGTTTGCTTACAGCTAAAACTGCTGGTGAGAACTAATTATGAGTTAACTGCGTATCCAGAAGTGAAGAAGAGATTATCAATGTGTTCTGTGAAAGGCTTTGAGCTTGGTCTGTTAACTGACAAAAATAAGTGGTCGAAGCATTCTCAAATATGGTGAAATGACAATGTAAGGAGGAGTTTTAATGATGAAGAGTGAAACGAAAACTTTAGCAATGACAAGAAAAAGATTTTATGTATTATGAAAAGAATCGAAACATTTTTTCTTGAGAACCAATAGGTCTACATCATAATGTTGCTATCTTCCTGTATTGGCTTGCATCTATTGCTTAAAATCGAATTATCAGTAACCTATTTGGAGTATTTGAATCTTCTCCATAGATATGTTACTTTCCCAAATGGTGTGATGAGATGAGATGAAAACCCTTATGACGTGCAGATAGAACCTTAGGATAGCCCAATGATGCTGATGGTTACAATAATGAAGACCCGTTGCTTGGTGCTTAAAGTTCATCTGTAATGCATTTTTCTCAAGAATGACAGATTATTACCCCTACGTACATTATATAGCTTGTCCGCGGATCCTCATTTATTGATTATTGTTCAATCGCCAAAAACACAAGTTTATGCAATCATAATGTAAATGTCATCTGCGGAATTACCGAGTTGGATATCTAAACATTCGATATATGGAAATTTAAGTTGATTTATCGAAGATTTGTTTGTGAAATTAACGATCAAAATGTTGCAAAATCACGTTGAATTAAGACTATTGCCAATAATGAGATTCCTCCTGTGATTTCACAGGAGGAATCGCTTCAGGGACCATACCACCGCAGATTTTCATTCTGACCGCCGGGGCAAAAGTAATTCATGGGCAATTGCCAAATTGAAATCCCATTTTAATGAACCCGAATGTGACCATGTGGCATGACATCAAACCCTTAGAGCCTGCGTAACCACTTGGCTGCTTAATTTGTCTCAATCTCAAAACGGCATGCGTATACTCTTTGAAGCAAACTAATGTTATTACTATGCCCTGTTATTGTGTTCAATGTGAGAATAAAGTTCAAAATGAGTATTTTTGTTTTGATATGCTTCACCTAAAATAATGATAACTATTAACAATGAAAATGCAATAAACTCTAAGAACAAAACACTTGCTAAAACTATATACAGTAAGTTACTGATAGGAATTTGAAATGAACGTTAAATGAAATCGAACACCTAAGACACATGTATTAATTAGGAACCACATCACACGCGCCGAAATGAAACATGTTAATATTAAAATGGACACAATTTTATAAAAACAAAAAGTATAAAGCTCACAGAAACTTTGTAAATACAAAATAAAAGACAATGACAATGAATAGTTAATTTACAAAGTTTTAAATTATAAAATGTCCATGGATTATGTCAAATTCTAGAATGTTGAATTCAGTTTGCTTATAGGAGTAAACAGAAAATCTGTTTACATGACACGGTTACTTACAGGAGTAAAATACTCCTGGAGTAAATATACTTTTACTTTACCTCTAGAGGTAGAGTATTTTACTCCCAGGAGTATATATATACTCCTGGAAGTAATTTTGTTTTGGACTGTTTACATGACACGTTTACTCCCTGTAAGTATATTTACTCATAGGAGTAAATATACTCCCAGGAGTAAACGTGTGCATGTAAAAAGGGCTTTAGATTTGGAAATTTAGAAAATTGACTCTATTGTTTCTCAGTTTTTAAAAGGTGTAGGTATATCAGAAAAAGTGTAGGTGTATCGGCTAATAACCTACACTTGTAACAAAAGAAACCATAGCAACGAGACCGGAAGTGGGGTATAAATCCACCAACACCTCTGTTTATGTACGCAGCGCTGTAAGTACGTTTGTATGAGTGTGGGTATACATATCTAATTTGTTTATATCTATATTTTTACACTCCATTGTTACCCATATTCGTTTATAGGTTTGTAATATAATGTATGTCTGTAAGGTTTTAATTATTTTACAAGTCTCTCATAACCTAACCGGTGGTTTCTGTACTTTTAAACCTTGAACTTGTATTTTATATTCGTCGACTATGTACAGAAAGAGACTCAAATAAACATTATCTCTCTCATTTCACTTCAGAAATCATAATCAAGGATGGTGTTTGTCCCAACCGTATTGCCATTCCCTCTGGGTGCCCCAATGAGTGCGCAAATGACAACATGTGCTCAGGTGCACAGAAGTGCTGCAGTAAAGGGTGCAGTCGAACCTGTCAGTATCCTGTAACGCTTGCATCGTACCATGCCTCGGATCCTTGCAGCAAGAAGGTTAACTATTTCTATTAACTATTTATATTAACTATTTCTATTAACTATTTCTATTAACTATTTCTATTAACTATTTCTATAAACTATTTATATTAACTATTTATATTAACTATTTATATTAACTATTTCTATTAACTATTTCTATAACCTATTTCTATTTACTATTTCTATAAACTATTTCTATTAACTATTTCTATTAACTATTTCTATTAACTATTTCTAGTCGTGCTTATTCAATGCCAATGGTTACGTTCAATATGTTCAATGCCAATGATTCAGTTCAATATTTTCAATGACAATGATTCAGTTCAATATGTTCAATGCGAATGATTTAATTAAGAAAAAGTCAATGCAAACTTTAATGAATCAGTTTGAATAGTTCAATGCGAATGATTCAGTTCAATATTTTCAATGCCAATGATTCAATTAAAAAAATGTCAATGCAAACTTTAATGAATCAGTTTGAATATTTCAATGCGAATGATTCAGTTTAATATTTTCAATGCCAAAGATTCAATTTAAATATTTCAAACGTCAATATTTACAGAATATATATATTTAAAGTTACTGTCTGTTTTCGAGTCAGTTTGTCAATGTCATGTTTTAAAGTAAAAAAAATCAATGTCTCGTTTTCAATGCCAATGTTTTCAACAACAAATTTTATTTTAGAACATTCTTTATGCCTTTGTTTTCAATTATGACATGAATAGAAGTGTTCTTAATTAGAATATATTCATTCGCAATTTATTCTCGATTTAAACATTCCACTGCTTTGCTTTCAATGGCGATGTTTTCAGGGACAATACTTTCAATGCTAATTATTTCACTTTGGATGTCTTCAATTTAATTTCAGATCATTTTTCAGTATCCATGTAAAATATACATGTATCGATTCGTTTAACATCTTCTTTCAAAGATGAAGGACACCATTTATACATATTGAAATCTTAAGCTTCTCTCTTTTTAAAATATATCTTTTTAAAAATATGATCATAAGCACATTGCCTATGTCGAGTTCCAATGACAAAGTTGGAACAAGTTTTTTTTGACAGTTGTACATTGAAGGTATGCTTCTTTTATATTCCAGAAATGTCAGCCACATGCGGTGTGTCAACTGAAGGAGAGGCGCTGCCGGGACATACATGCATGTACCCCAAAAGCAATATGTGTCAGTAAGTTCCGTTCACCTGAAAAACGTCAACTTATATAGAAATTATAATCATTTTTACTTGGAATGACTTATAATTACATAAATAAATGGGTACTTATAACTATCCATAAGTTCACCTACATGTACTTCTGGTTCTGATATAATATCATTTTATTTTAGTTATATTTGACCGTCCATTACATTGCAATCAGTTCCCTGACAGAGGGTCATCGTATGTCAATATGTACCTTAACTATTCTTGGATTACCATGTAGCTGTCCGCGTAAGATGTTACTATTACTGTGATGTATGATATCAGACAAACGTATGGCAGTCAGCAGTCCCTGCTGTAGCGAACACTAAGGCGGATTGGTTGAGTATTTGTAGCATTGATACTTTTATTATCCCCCGCCACGAAGTGGAAGGGGGATATAGGTTTGGGCTCCGTCCGTGCGTGCGTCCGTGCGTGCGTGCGTGCGTCCGTCCGTCCGTCCGTCCGTCCGTCCGTCCGCTATAAAGGGGACAGCTTTTCTCAAAAACTATTTTAGATAGGACAACCAAATTTGGTGTGTGGCTTGTGGACATAAATACCTTGATTGAGTTCGAAAATGAGAAGCACACAATTATTCTTTGCGGAGTTATTGCCCTTGTTCCGTATATTTGGACTCTGTTCAAGGTATCTCCAAAGGGGACAGCTTTTCTCAGAAACTATTTAAGATAGGATAACCAAATTTGGTGTGTGGTTTAAGGGCATCGATACCTTGATGGAGTTCGAAAACAAGAAGCATGTGATTATTTTTTCCGGAGTTATTCCCCTTGTTCCGCTTTTTCGACTCTGTTTCAAGTATCCAAGGATATAGCTTTTCTCAGACATTGTTTAACATCAAATCAGTTGTGTGGCTTGAGGATATCGTTACCTTAATGGAAAGAAAATGAGAAGCGCACAATTATTTCCTCTTGAATTATTGCCCTTGTTCTCATTTCTTGTGTCTGGCGGGGGATGTTGATGACTATGTCTTCTTGTTTATGTCGTCACGAATTACATTACCATTTGTGAACACACTTTCGAGATGCAGTTTTACAGTGTCTTTAAATGACGTTTATGTTTTGCAGGAGTACTGCTTAGACAGAATTCGGTTTTTTCTAATTCAATTATGATTTATAACAACTTATTTAAACATTCGAAGTTTAATTACTGTTATTGTAACATACATTAAAGATAGGCGGAATATTGTTTCACGACACGACTGATTGAACATGGTTTCATCCTAGGAAAATGTCCTTTTTCTGACACACGATTGACGTTTATGCAATCGTGTTAAACTCTTTATGAGCCACAGCTTCAGGATGTCACATCTAGAAATACATGTATTAGTAGATTGATGGGTGACTATATATCTAAACCTAGGGTCATGCATGCAAGTTAGACACACCACGCAGCTTACAAGCTGTATAGACATATGCAGGTTACAACCTGTATGAACAAACCACGCAGGCTACAAGCTGTATAGACATATGCAGGTTACAACCTGTATAGACATATGCAGGTTACAACCTGTATAGACATATGCAGGTTACAACCTGTATAGACATATGCAGGTTACAACCTGTATAGACATATGCAGGTTACAACCTGTATAGACAAACCATGCAGGTTACAGCCTGTATAAACAAACCATGCAGGTTACAGCCTGTATAGACAAACCATGCAGGTTACAACCTGTATAGACATATGCAGGTTACAACCTGTATAGACATATGCAGGTTACAACCTGTATAGACATATGCAGGTTACAACCTGTATAGACATATGCAGGTTACAACCTGTATAGACATATGCAGGTTACAACCTGTATAGACATATGCAGGTTACAACCTGTATAGACATATGCAGGTTACAACCTGTATAGACATATGCAGGTTACAACCTGTATAGACATATGCAGGTTACAACCTGTATAGACATATGCAGGTTACAACCTGTATAGACAAACCATGCAGGTTACAGCCTGTATAGACATATGCAGGTTACAGCCTGTATAGACATATGCAGGTTACAACCTGTATAGACATATGCAGGTTACAACCTGTATAGACATATGCAGGTTACAACCTGTATAGACATATGCAGGTTACAACCTGTATAGACAAACCATGCAGGTTACAGCCTGTATAAACAAACCATGCAGGTTACAGCCTGTATAGACAAACCATGCAGGTTACAACCTGTATAGACATATGCAGGTTACAACCTGTATAGACATATGCAGGTTACAACCTGTATAGACATATGCAGGTTACAACCTGTATAGACATATGCAGGTTACAACCTGTATAGACATATGCAGGTTACAACCTGTATAGACATATGCAGGTTACAACCTGTATAGACATATGCAGGTTACAACCTGTATAGACATATGCAGGTTACAACCTGTATAGACAAACCATGCAGGTTACAGCCTGTATAAACAAACCATGCAGGTTACAGCCTGTATAGACAAACCATGCAGGTTACAACCTGTATAGACATATGCAGGTTACAACCTGTATAGACATATGCAGGTTACAACCTGTATAGACATATGCAGGTTACAACCTGTATAGACAAACCACGTAGGTTACAACCTGTATAGACAAACCATGCAGGTTACAGCCTGTATAGACAAACCATGCAGGTTACAACCTGTATAGACATATGCAGGTTACAACCTGTATAGACATATGCAGGTTACAACCTGTATAGACATATGCAGGTTACAACCTGTATAGACAAACCACGTAGGTTACAACCTGTATAGACAAACCATGCAGGTTACAGCCTGTATAGACAAACCATGCAGGTTACAGCCTGTATAGACAAACAATGCAGGTTACAGCCTGTATAGACAAACCTTGCAGGTTACAACCTGTATAGACATATGCAGGTTACAACCTGTATAGACAAACCATGTAGGTTACAGCCTGTATAGACATATGCAGGTTACAACCTGTATATACATATGCAGGTTACAACCTGTATAGACAAACCATGCAGGTTACAGCCTGTATAGACATATGCAGGTTACAACCTGTATAGACATATGCAGGTTACAACATGTTTAGACATATGCAGGTTACAACCTGTATAGACAAACCACGTAGGTTACAACCTGTATAGACAAACCATGTAGGTTACAACCTGTATAGACATATGCAGGTTACAACCTGTATAGACAAACCATGCAGGTTACAACCTGTATAGACAAACCATGTAGGTTACAACCTGTATAGACAAACCATGCAGGTTACAACCTGTATAGACAAACCATGCAGGTTACAATCTGTATAGACAAACCATGCAGGTTACAACCTGTATAGACAAACCATGCAGGTTACAACCTGTATAGACAAACCATGCAAGTTATAGCCTGTATAGACATATGCAGGTACAACCTGTATAGACAAACCATGTAGGTTACAACCTGTATAGACAAACCATGCAAGTTATAGCCTGTATAGACAAACCATGCAGGTTACAACCTGTATAGAAAACCATGCAGGTTACAACCTGTGTAGACAAACCATGCAGGTTACAACCTGTATAGACAAACCATGCAGGTTACAACCTGTAAAGACAAACCATGCAGGTTACAATCTGTATAGACATATGCAGGTTACAACCTGTATAGACAAACCATGTAGGTTACAGCCTGTATAGACAAACCACGCAGGTTACAACCTGTATAGACAAACCACGCAGGTTACAACCTGTAAAGACAAACCATGTAGGTTACAATTGGTTCCTTGAGTATAATCTTGATGTTCCATGCTTGGTAAAAAGAGCATATGGGCCATTTTCGTTAAACGATTATATAACAACAAGCCTAATCCCAGAATCGGTAGGGCGATCTGCAGAAGGAATTACAATAACAGCATTATTCAAACTCATATTTTTTTTAGAACCTCACTTTTATTGCTAAAAATAACAGTAACAATATCATCAGCGTATACATTTTTCTCAATCAAAACATTACGCTGAAGTCAAAGTTCAGTATAAATACTGAGTATGGTAGGGTGCCCTAAGTTCGTTAGTATCCTAAGTTCGTGACGTCATTTACACATGTGCGCGCTCCATTATGACAAAATATCTGAAACGCCCGGACTATTGTTTCAAAACACAAACAAAATTGATTTATACAACTTGCAGTAGCATTTAACCAATTAAACATTTACAATGCCAATTTTGTCAACAAATATGCTCAAAATCACTGTTTATTCTACCTCCAAAATGTCTTGATTTTCAAAAGTCGATAATTTTTTTTCAGAATTATGTATGAATTTCATTTCATGTCGTCTGCTTTCCAAAAGTAGGTCATGTGGCAGTGTGCCAACAATCAAATACTGGTCGTCACACAACTTATTTTATTAAGCCAGAGAAGTCGTCTGTTGGCTTGTCAAAATATTCATAGAGATGTTAAAAAATAATAATTTCAAAATAAGTTACTTGAGAAAAATATTTATCATTATTTAATTTCATATTCATTTATTTGAGCATTGGTTATTTCTTCACATGGTGTTGTCAGTCAATTAATGTATAAAGTTGTTTGTGAATAAAATATTCTCAAAATAAATGTTAAGCAAGTTTGTCATAATTTTTCTGGAAAATAAATACATTAAGAGTTTTCTTACCTCTACAATGACAAAATATATTAAATTGTATAAAGAATGCCTTCAATTCTGAAAGAAAAATATGTCAGGTCAACAGATGACCATACTTGACTAATCACACATAATAAGTCTTGAAGAAAACAGCATTAAATCAAAGGTCACGAACTTGTGTCCCAAGGCCTGTACACTCGTTTTTTTACAGCAAATGTTTCTCCTTGGTCAAAGCTTCTGCTATAATATAAAATATCCACCTGATCCTGTCAGGTAATTCATAAAATGTTATAATTTTGCTGTAAACTTTCAAACTAGGCTGACATGCATTTATTGAAGAGAAATTATTGATAGATGCTTAGGGCCACGAACTTTGGGCACTCGAGGATATTTAACCACAGCACTCTGACATTCTGCGTCATTTGAATACTATATCAAGCAGAAACAGTTTGGCACCTATTAACCCGTCTGGAAACACATTTGCATGGACTGCACGCTATAGGAGAGTTGTATTAACCCAAATTCCAATCATATTGTTCATGTTGAATAGATCTGACATGTTTACGATGTACAACATTGATGATTTACAAAATAAATATGTTTTAAAAATAGAATTTGCATATTTAGCAACTATCATATTCTCTCCACGATGGTTACTCAAGTCAATGTCCTAGGTAACAGTAACAGCAACTTCCCAATGCAAGGCATAACTCTTGCCAGTCTCCATTACTGGCTGATTTAGGCCTTGCAGTATTTCGTTAAGAAATATGTGCTTAGAAATCCAGGCCCACTATGCATTTCTGGTGCAGCGATTCACTATCTAGGCACAACAAAGCGAGGGAAATACCGCAAGGCAAGGCCAGTAATGCAGACTGGCAAGAGTTATGCCTTGCGTTATGAAGTTCCAGTAACAGAAGTTAAAGGCACTTAAGCACGCCGTTCTAACAAGTGCTCTCACGAAAACGTAGACAAGGGTTACCAATGATTAAATAACAATCCTGATTTAATATATATTTCTAAAACAAATTTATGTGAGTGATGACCCTGTAAGAGAGTGATGACCCTGTAACTAACGACAAATCACTTGTGAGTACAAATCTTCATGGAAACGGGTCGAACCAATAAAGTTTTCATAATGATAAATTTAACATTATTGTAAATCCAGCACATCTAGTGGTCGCGTTGTTGTATTTGTTTAATAACATACATAAAAGGAAAAAGGCTGCTTTTAGTAAGGATTGAAGAACTGAGAAGAGTAACGTTAACGTGGAGATATTAACAATGTTGAGAAAATATATTTTGCAATAGGTTATTTCTAACGAAATTCTTTTTAATGTGCATTTTATATGTTTGTCAGTTCATTTTTCCAAATGCATATTTAGATAATTAATCACTCAATATCAACTTGATATATTCCGAGTTTGCAGTGTAAGCAATTTTATGACGATTGACTACCAATGGTTTTCACAAACAAGAACATGATTGTTAAAATGAATAATCTCCAAACCTTTACGTTTACATAAAATAATTGTCCTGACTACTGCATCACTGTCATAATGTACAGTAACATGGTTTGTCTTTTTGTATATATATATATTTTATTCAAATGATGCATAATGTAGTAGTTTGGTAAACATTTGACATTTGATATTAAAAAAACTCTTAGAAATTAATAACTTAATAACTTAAATCATCTTTCCCATGTGCCACCACATGATGAATTGTGAGCGAAGCTAAGCATCTAATCGAAGACAGGTCAAAGTTAATACATCTACATACGGTTGTGAATTTTATTAAGGTATTCAGACAACCCTGAAACTGGTAAGTTTGAAATAATAAGAAGTAGATTTCCTAATATCATTTAATCCATTTTTGAATGAGTACAACTTAACAAGATATTGTACATAGAGAACCCTACCCGAGTGTATGTTGTAACTTCATTCCCTTCACAAGTTTGATCTGACTTTACTAATAAAGTAGCTTCTGTGGACACTTCTCCACAGATTTAGTGACTTCTTTCTTGAGTAGACTGTATCTAACTTTAAAGGACTTTTGTATAACTCGATGAAACTCTACATGTCAGATTACAATAATAAACGGGTGATTCAAAATGGACTTTTTAGTAGTTGTTGGTCTTGAGACTGTGTGCTTACACCAGGGCTCCGTTCCATAACAGCGAGCGCTTATAATCGCTCACTGATTGCTCAATGTAGCGCTCAACTAGCGCTCAAGTAGCGCTCATTCTCTCTTGACCGACACGGTGCAAATTCCTCGAAGTTTGCTCGCCTTGCTACGTAGCGCTACATTGAGCAATCGCGTTGAAGAGAGGTTTAAAAGTAATCGCTAATTGAGCGATTACTTTAAAACCTCTCTTGAACATGGCCCAGGTCGGTAACTCCCGTATCGGTCATTATGTAAGGCCTTCACATTTACTTATTATACTTTTTATGTGGTAGATTTGCTTTTGCCCATTAAACCTTCTGTCTGAGAAATAATAACTTACAATCCCAAGGGATATTTAACTTTTATCAACGAGTTGTGTTATCAAGTTTATGACACCATAATTGTAATGTCGTTACTTTTAAATCTACTGTTGAATTAATACCGTGTTGGAGATATTTAGAGGATACTAAACAACCGTCCATGTTTATAGTTAATGGTTATCAAACTCGTTCTCGCCCATTTGATATCAAAACCTTAGGTATACGTGTGTGTATATATAATATAATTAAAAGTTTAATATTGCTGTATACATATTACACTATATATTCCACCGGCGTGTAACAACACCTGACCCAAACAAGCAATATCTGATGTGTAACACAGTTGTGAGTGATAAAACGATATCATCTTTAGCGTGAAAAATCAAAATAATAGCATATCATCCCCTATCTTTTCTACTTGCTTTGCAGAACAGACGACAGTGTCTAACTCAAGCAGCTGTAAATCTGGGTACCCGGTATTGTACCGCAGGAGACGAGAGATCTGCAGCCATGGACACCAGACCTATTGTCCAAAAGGAACAATAGTCACCAATAGTGTATGTTGTTGGAATACAGGTGAGAAATTCTTACTTCTTTGAGTGATTACGTTACTAAGAGCCACCCACATCAACTGAGAGCCTTTATTTCTGTATTGGCGGCCTTTTGTTAATACATAGTAAATTTTATATTTAAAAAAGACTACAGACACAATTGTACATGGTGGTGTGGTAGATTAACCCCCATACATACAGGTATATCTTCAGGTAAATGGCTAAACCTTTAATTATGACATGTGTTGAAAAAACGTTTGCTATGTTAGATAGAGGAAACAATTTGGGAAAAGTTTTGTTCTACTTTCTTTTAATAAGTGGTGCAAATTTTTCTTCCGCATGAATGTTAGACTTAAATGATGAAACAGAATCAGATTTCCTGAATTCCTGATTGCTAAGAAACATGTGCACCTGTATATTTTTCGTATGGAATAAGAAAATTAAATGTTTTACACACACGGTTAAGATGCATGGCCAGCTCACTTAATTATGATTTATTTAGAATAAATGTAAGACATGATGCATGTTGTCAATGTGGTCATACGTGTGAAAATGTTTTCATTATTTCCTTGAGTGCCCCTTGTACATTGCGCAGAGTGAAATGATGTTTAAATCTTTAGAAAATATTGTTAGAAACAGAACAACAATAGATATTAAGCTTATTTTACATGGCGATGCAGGTCTCTCTATCTTTGAAAATCAGAATCTTTTCAAAATTGTACATATTTATATCTCTCAAACTAAACGTTTTGTCTAACTTACTCTTGTACATATCCTTACCACCTGTCCATCTCTTGTGTGCATTGTTGTGATATCAAAGTTGAAATTACCTGGAAAGGGCTTTTATAAGTTGGATAACGAATCCCTTTCTTGACTGAATAAAATATGTTTTAATCAAAAATATTAATAAGTGGGCAGACGAGACAAACGAGACGCATCTCAAATAGTTCTTTACTGTCCCGTTCATCATCTCAAATAGCTCTTTACTGTCCCGTCCATCAATCAGAATGAGCAGTCGTACTCAACTTTATGTGGTAGACATTTAAACTTCACGAATGCTTTTGTCAAATATCAACATCTGTACATAGATAACTTAAAAAATAAATTTATAGATAACAACTTCTTTATTGCATGCATAGCTTTCTGGGGCAGTTCCTTGTGACACCTTTCGTGTTCAGAATAGGTTTTAGAGGATGAATACATTTTGAGTATTATGATTCGATTTCCCCATACCAAGATTGAATATCAATATCTAACAAGTTTGTTTAACAAAGTTATTATTGAGATGACGTTTCCACTTTCTTCAAAAAATGGCATATAATGTACGAATAATATAATTTGTTTGAGAATTCTGCCCATTTCAGTCTGCCCTTTAAGCGTTAAACTTAAACGATTACAGTTTTTGTTATTTCAGTTCTAAAAAATAAACTTCTAAATTGTTATACTTCTAAGTTGGTAAGTCTTTAAATTTTTCAAAAAATAGTATTTAAAGTTAGTACATTTGAATAAAACATCAACATCCCGTTATATTAAAAAGTCAGTGAATGCCTTTCAGTTTCAAAACGTGAAATGTAAAACTTTTAGAATTTGATTTAATTTGAATTGAACCTCGGCATTCGTTTTAATATATACATATAGCATGGTAATCTTATATCCGCAAGACGGTACGTCGCAAATGAGCATGTAATCAAACTATCGAACTTTTTTATAGTATTAACTTTGTATTGGATCTGTGATAGTTGGTGCCCGAAACAAAATTAATCTTAGGAAGAAACAAATGTCATCTTACTTTTTATCGTAAGTACACAATGTATATGAGCACCTACATTGAACCACAGATACTTTATGTACATAAAATCAATTAACTTTAGGTAAGCCGGTGCCCACTCCAAAGGTTACGTTTGGGACATGTCCACTTGGTCCACTGATAGGCCCCTGTGTAGACTTGTGTACTGGTGATGAAGATTGCCCGCAAGCTAAGATGTGTTGCAAGCATGGCTGTGGTCGCCGTTGTAAAAATCCGGTCACTCCAACTTACCTATCTTCAGACCCGTGCAAGAAGAAGGTGAGTGTATTTTCTTAATTTCCATTGGTTATAGTTTGTTTATTGACTTTACATATTATTTTTCTCGAATTTTCTATAATGTTACGTCAGAGGGTATGTTACGACGTAAGATGTAATAAACGCGGTCAGATGTAATAACTGCCATAATTGTAATAAAAATGTTGTATGATGTGTTACTGCGGTAAATTGTAATAAAAACGCGGTAAAATGTAATAACGATCAGTGCGGTTAATTGTAATAAAGGGATGCGGTAAAATGTTACTAAAAAGTGTGGTAAATTGTAACACACTATGCGGTAAAATGTAATTACCTGCCTTACTCTTTGATAACTGTATTTCTACTTTGACTGTCAATTTTAGGTCTTGCTTGTACTTGTAAGAATGTATTGTAATCTTTTAGCCAAATCCAGTCTGTCAATATCTTAATATTCAGTTTTCTGAGGATATATCCTGTAAAACAATGAATGTCATATATATTAACACCAAATTCTGAATTTTGATGATTTTAGTTCACTCGCATTTCTCCATTACGAAAAGAAAGGTTTATAGCATCAACAGATAAGTGTTGTTGTTATTATTTTGGAAAATGCATTATATTTATACGCGAAATGGCTGACTTGTTGAACAAAATTAAAATAGATTATCCAAAATGGCTCAATGTCACACTCTTGACATAAACTCGTAAATGTAGATAAGCATTACATTTTTTTACTTTTTTATTTAGATATTATCATGCTTTATTATACCCCCGACCAACGGTTGGGGGTATATAGTAATACCAACGATTCCGTCCGTCCTTCCGTCCGTCCGAAGACAATTTTTGTCCGATCGATTACAGAAAAACTATTCATCTCATCCTTTTTAAATTTGGTACATGTCTTCTTCACCACTAGGAGAGGTGCAGTGCGAAGCTTAAACCGAAGTGGTGATTTTTTTAATTTTTGGCGATTTTTTGTATTTTTTAACTTATTCAAATTCTGAGCATTTTTGTCCGATCGATTACAGAAAAACTATTCATCTCATCCTTTTCAAATTTGGCACATGTCTTCTTCACCACTAGGAGAGGTGCATTGCAAAATGTAACACGATTTGGTGAATTTTTGAATTTTTGGCGATTATTTATATTTTTGTACTTTATCATAGCTAGAATGAATGAAGCTACTTCTGTGTTGTGATTTGTTGACTTCATCATTTTCTTTTTCATGTAACTTTCATCAAAAGCTACTTCTGTGTTCTTGTTGATTTTACTATTTAATATTTCCACTGGTTATATTTCTTTCCTTTCGGCCATAAAGCGCTATATATCTATCACTGTGCCTTCAGGGGTGTGCTTCCATGTACCTGTTGTTTAAAGTCACTCGAATGAATCATTATGATGGATTAATTTCCAAAATAAAGTTGAAATCAGTGGTAATAGCAGTAGTGTATTATGCTACCAATACCTTTTCAAGTTACTTTTATTCCTATTTTGACTTAAACCACCTTTTTTACATGAAGATTGAGACTTGTCCTACCATTTTCACAAACAGTTTAATCTTAGCAATTACATTTCATAGCTTATCGATCCTTAGGTGTGCAAACACCTCTCTCTTTAAGTAAAATAAAAAATGTCAAACTTAAACAGTCGGGGGTATTAGTGAGCCACGCTCACTTTTTTGCTTGTTTTGTTTATAATTTTGTAAAATATTATATACAATAACTATAGTATTACGTCATGTTTATGTTAATCGAGGTCAGTGAAACTCATACAGTCTCCCTCTCCCAAATTTATACGTTGTGTTTTTCTTATTTCTGTGTATGTGTGTCTGACCCTCTGTCACTCTGTGTGTCTCTCTCACATACACTTCTTACTAAGTGTCTCTATCACTCTCTGTCTCTCCCGTACCTCATTTTACCTCAGTCTGTCTGTCTGTCTGTCTCTGTCTCTCTCTCTTTGTCTCAGTCTGTATGAGAATATATACGTAACATTTCGATTGCTGTTCATGCAAAGTGGCCTTGTGCTTTCAGACATGTTGGGGAAATACAGTGTGTCGCTTGAAGAGAAAAAAAAGGTGTAAAAATTGTCCACCTGTCGCCAAATGTGCTCGTGAGTATTGATCATTATATTCCATCACGCTGTGTCATACTGTTTCTCTTGTCAACGAATAGCAAATTATATATCCTATAATAAACCAAGTACATAATTGAAAAAAAATCTATATACTTCAACGCTTGATGCTTATTAATTCGATCCACATCCTGGTTGGTATTCATTTGAATGGCAAAACTTATAGCCGTATCATCTGAATGAATGAATTACACAGTTACATGGGTGGGATTTGATTGTAGACCTAGCTTTCTGAGAACTGGGTTCAAAAAAAAAATTGCATAGTATCAATTTGTTGTCCATGACGTGAACGGTTAAATAAGGTGGATGAGTCCAAAATAAAACAACTTCATTGTTCACATAACACTATTTTTACAGTAATGTTGCATGAAATTGTGTTTTTTCTCAGCAAAACAACATGTCCTTGGAGCTAAAAGTTGTTTATCTGGATATCCGGTCCAGGAGCTGGGAACATGGCGCCCTATCTGTTGTGAGGTCGACTCCAATGTCTGTCCGCCAAAGACTGTGTGCATGGCTGGAGTGTGCTGCTGGGATAGAGCCAATGATAATGTAAGATAGAATAAGTGATATCAAAACATCTGAATTGAGTTCACCTGCTATACGTTTGTTTCCTGTATTGTACATGTCCTCGAAGGTGTCAGTGGTATTCACGTCTTTAGTTCAATTTCTGGAACTGCACTGCGATATGCTGAAATGAACAACATTTATCCAAATTTTCACATTATCCTTTAACTTATAACACATAGAGGATATTATACATTTGTATGAATGTCTATGTCATACTATGTTTACTACACGAGTGCCTGAATATTTCCCGCAAGAGTGAGGGTTATACCGATATTCAGGCACGAGTGTTCTGAAAAGTGATAATTGATTTTATGATGTCAACGGTCAAGGTCATGTTAACCCTTTGATCCAATTTTGAAATCAGAAATAGGTTTTAAGAACAAACTTGTGTTAAGTGATCCCAGTGATGATTCAACTTGTTAGTAATAACTCTAATGGTGAACAAATGTTTAGTTAAAAGAATTCCCATTTTATTGTTGCTGTGGAGGGCTTCCAGGTGTTTCAGGGCTGCTCTGCTTTTAGTATGTTTTTGCATATCTACGCATAAGCATCTTTGTTTCACCTTGATATGATGCTGCATGGACATTCTGAATTCTACAGTAGCTAGACGAAGTAAGAGATGTTGATGAACGAACTTTCGAGACGCCTTTAGGAAATATCTATATATTGTATTCAGTAAATGATAACGTTAGTTGATAATGCTTACTATAAGCTGATTGGGGCTTTAAATGTGAATACATGTACTATTTTGTTCTGAAAAGGGTACCTGTGTTCTAAAATCAACATATCTCACACTTTTTTTTATTAATCCTTCAAAAAATGTACATGCCTTGCATTTACAGACTTATTATTTTGCTGTTAAGACTTATAATGTTCCAATATTAATTCAAATACTAACTTGCTTCTATTGTATTCTTTTCAATTACTGGATATAAGATGTATATCAAAATTGCAGTAGACCAGACAGATGTCTCCACACAAAAAATATATTTTCCATGAATATAGTTTCCTTTTATTGCATGTAATAATATACAATGTACAGGACTTAAATTTTCCAAAAGTTTGTATATGAATGTATAATGAATTCATTTAACTGTCAATAATGTATATATATTTAGATATTGGTTTAGTTCTAATATTTGTCCCAACTTATAAGTTCATAATAATCTGTGTCTACTGCAACATGCTTAAATTGTAATGTCCTTTTAGATAATTTGATTGTGAATTAAAGTTGTCTTTATATTTTAATCTCGTATCAATTTGTAAATTGTTATTGAAAATATGTTAATAATTGGTTATACTGGATATGAGAGACAAGCTGTGTGCGCAGGTAAGAAACTATTACTATTACAGAACTTATTTCTGCCCCGTGGATAACATCTTTGTGAAGGGTTTTTAAAAAAATAAATGTCCGGTGGCTAATTCATTATATCTTTAAAATATTAAACGTAAAACAAAATGTAGGAACACATGGACTTTATCCTCAACTTAATCCTTGCATTTGAAAAGACGTTCGAGTGGAATACATTAGACAAAAAAAATGTATGTTAATTTATGTCAAAACATATTGTTTTCTTAATTTTGTCAAATTTTAAAATCAATTTCAATATCAACTGAACTCCAAAAGAAATGTTACTCCTTTTTTGAATTTGAATATCATAAAAAGTTACGTGTTCAGAGGAATTTGCTTTGTTGTGTTGTTACACTCCATTAGTTTAGTGTTTTGTGCTAAAATAGCAGACCTGTAACTTTAATGCTAAATAAGTTATCGCCAGTTCTTCATGGGTGGGGTCAATTGTCCTATTTCCGATCATGCACAAAAACAACAAAATCGTAGCATAATCATTAGTTTAATGACAAATTGTATGTGATCAGTATCTTGTATGTCCGCCGTTGGCATTCAAACATGACATACGTCTCACAGAAAACGTCAGTCGTCTGATGAAAGCAGGTGGTATCTGCCTCCATTCGGCCTCAATGCAGCAATAAGTTGTTGACGTGTGTTTGGTTGGTGTCGACGTTGACGGATCCTTCGATCGATGTAATCCCAGAGGTAATCCCAGAGATCTTCGATGGGATTCAAATCGGGCGATCTGGCAGGCCAAGAAAAAAAACGTGGACGTTGTTGACGTTGATCATGAGGTATTGTAACGTCACTCTGGCTACATGAGGACGTGCATTGTCCTGTTGAACAAGGGTGTTCGGATGGCGTTGTAAGAATGGGAAGACCTCTGGCTGTAGGACCCAGTCAATGTACCTCTGCGCCGTCAGATTGCCGTCAATGACAATGAGATCGGTGGTTGCGTTGCCGCGTATCCCACCCCAGACCATGACGCTGCCTCCACCGAAAGGGATAACTTCCTTTACGCAGCAGCGTGCCTCCCTCTCAACCCGGCGACGGTAGACCCTCCTTCTCCCGTCTGCTACGTGCATCTGGAACCGACTTTCGTCGTACAATAACACTCTCTGCCAGTTTTGGTTCTGCCAACGTCGAACATTTCTGGCCCAAGCAACCCTGTTTTGTCGATGTCAGCGCCTCAACAGCATTGCTCGCATCGGCCGGTATGACCTTAGTCCATGTTGTTGGAGCCTTCTTCTCACCGTCTGGAGACTGATTCGGTGTCCAAATGCAGTAAAAGCTGTCATTGTGGCGGCTTGAAAGCGGTTCCTGGGATGCAGTTGAAGCAGGTACCAGTCTTCATTTGGGGTTGCAACTGGCGGCCTGCCGCTTCTAGCTCGGTCTCGAGTCGATCCAGTCTGTTGTAGACATCTACGCAGCCTAAGAATGGTGAGACGATGACATCCGATTGGGAAAGCGGCTTCTCCATCAGTGGACCCACTCTGCAGCATGCCGATCGCTCTTTCCCGCTCTTCTGTTGTTAATCTCGGCATTGTAACCGAATTATGGTGTGAAATAATGAATACAGTGGCCTTTTATACCCGTTACCAACTGATTTCACGTGCATTTCATGCGTGGTAAAAATTCTATGGCTACGTTTTGGTGACATGATCCTTCTGATGAAAACCAAAATGTTTAAGAAGTTTAATATTTAGAAAGATTTAGAAACAAATCTAGTCCGGAAACATGTGCCAAATCTTCCTAAAACAGTCGAAGCACATTTTTTACAAACACGTTTTCTTAGAATCTTATGGTTGTGTTTAGTATAGAAAAATAACAAATCTCAATATTTCTTCATTTTCAGACAAAAAAAGAATAAATATTTCCAAAAACATAACTAATTTCCTTTTTATTAATGTGCATTCATTATCAAAGAAGACAAAGTCAGTTTGGTTAATTGTCCAACCATTTTTACAATTTCCCCTTCAATTATTGCATGATCGGAAATAGAACAACAAAGCAAATTCCTCTTAACACATAACAGTTACAGAGTGTGTTCGGTGAATTTGCTTTCTGAAGTATTGGAATCGCTTTAGTCAATAAGAAACTAAATCAACAATGTGTAAGTTAGTGTCATGAAATCATTCACTGTTGCCATAAATAATAGTTTTGAAATTGGTTTAAATATATTTTATTCATTAAAATGGATTGGCAAACAAGCTGAGAGCTTATGTCAACGTTCAATAAAAATTACAAACGTGACATAAAAGAAGCAATTAATACGATGATAGCGAGAGAAGGTATGAATATGACGTTTTAATCAATTGCCTAATACATGTAATTGCTGCATCGAGGCATGGTATTTTGGAAAATACCAATGGCCGTTTTGTCAAAGAACATGTATTTTGATTTTCGTATTATTAATATTTGAATATCTCGTAAAAAAGTAAAAAATCTAGAAATTTCTAGAAATTACTAGTTACGCACTAGAAAGTTTCTAGATACGGGGTATGTTTATTTGTTGGTCACCTGTATGTCACATATACGTAAAACTATGGACAAGCTATGAACGTTGACAAAGTCTAAGAATCTATTATTGATCTTTGGGAATGAAAATAGTCTTTGGTTGGATAGAACATGCACGTCATTATTTCAAGTTGAAGATTTCTTCATAATTGCAATGATATTGACTATTCGAGTCCGCTTTATATTCAAACTATTAAAGCACGTTTTATGTTATTTTTTTCACAATTGCCATTTATTATTAAAGTTTAAAAAATATGTTGGTACTTTCTCATTACATCTCATTACATGATCCGATAATCCGTATCCATAGAAAATGGTTATCCTTATTCGAGGAAAATGGAGCTACGTAAAAAGCAACAGTGATGTGGAACTCGTCAGTGTGAGGGGTAGATATGTAGGCCTCATGCGAATTTGAGAGTTCAGACAGGAAGATGGTCGACCATTCCACCATTGTACCACATTTAAAACTCTCTTCTGAGTGTTTAGGTATCGCTTCATCAGTCAGATCACTTGAACTGCCTTCGAGCGGCCATTTTAATGTGAAGATAATAAACTGGCTGTTCGATGAGAAATGGACTCGCGTGGCTTAACAGAACCACGTACATTCGTTTTAGAACTAGTTTTATTGATGCAGGAGTATTATTTAGTCATTTATAATACTTATTTTTATTTTTATGAGAGCACTTTTTATCTGTAAGAAAAACGTGCTATCGCGCCTCTAATACTTTCAATTTGATATTTTTCAGCTGAAAGGATAAACATATGTTGACTGATTGGGCAGTTGGAGTTACCCGGAACTTCAGAAAACAATTGGCTTGGAGCCAGATTCTCAATCACGGAAATCCGGCACTATTAATCCAGTCTTGTAAATATGTTAAAACAACTTTTAAGTACGAAATATGATAAATTATATATGAAACACAATAAAATGATAATGTTTTTTAAAATTTGTTATCTTATTATTCATCACCACAACGAAAGAGTATACAAACATGACCGTTGGATTTTGAGCGACGTGACTTGGCTTGGCACATTTTGATGTTTACCATGCGATAAATCTCAATATCAACCCCGATGATACATGGTAACAAATTTATCTCGACACTTTCAATCGGGACTGAAAGACTGGGCTGACCACAATGATGGCCTACCATGTTAATGTAATCAAACACTTTAAGACTTTACAAACTTATTTTTACCAGTACATGAGGTTTCAAAAGCTGTACAAGAAATGAAAAATATTAAAAGCCAAGCTATTTATGGCTAACCCCTATCATTTTTCAGGTTTTTCTTGAAAGGACTCAAATTCTGGGTGCACAGATTTGTCACAGAATCATTTAATAATGTACATTTGAGTGTTACTTTTAACAGAGGAATACTAACTTGTTTGTCAAAAGGGGATAACTACAGGAAGTATCTTAAAGATTGGAAATTTTGCTAAATTTCCTCTACAAGATTCTCAGCTCTAATGCTGACACATGTACGAAATCATGCTGCGATTGACAAGTGGAGAAAGAGAAAGAGCTTAGGTCGACCAACAGCGATGTTGCCAATGCCTTTTGATGTCACCGTATGACCATCATCAGGCCTTATCAGCGGTTGCTCCGGAGTCGTATAATGGTCATACAGTGACATCCAAAGACATTGGCAACATCGTTGTTTGCAGACCATTTTTCCACATACTATAAAACTACCGCTATGCTTCAAACAATCATTCCCTGATGAAGCTTCGATACAAGAAGCAGAAATATGCATATTGGGATATAAAGTATTGATTATGAAAGTTGATATACGTCTTCAGTGTATTATTTAAATTTACTTATACACTTCTCCACGTTTGACACTACATACCTATTCCAATATATATATATATATATATATATATATATATTTATATATATATATATATATATATTTATATATATATATATATATATATTCTTTAAAAATGACATACTGAAGATTAACTTTCATATAAGTTTATTTCCGACCGGTTTTCAGCATAGTGTTCATCAGGGAAACTTATACATTGTGTTGCTTATGGTGTAGCGTCAACAATGACAAGGGACTTTTTAAGAATATCTAAAACATAAACCATGAACTTTGAACTTCCAATAGATAAGGGCATATACCACAATTGCCTCTTTTGCAATTTCCCACAGTTGGAATGGAAATATTTTGTACATTTGAAATAAATTAAGCTTTTGTTAGAATGCTTTTCGGGATTTTACTTTGCCTTTTACTGTTTATAATTCTTCTTGACTCCAAAATTGATTTCATTTTCACATCTTGGTCAGGGATATACATATTTGATGGGTATGTTGATAGATATTAGGATTTCGGGGCTTATATGGTTATTTGGTGCCTAATTTGATTACCAGTGTGTCCAGAAAAGCTATTTCATAATCGTTTGCATCCATAGTGAAAGTTAAGTTGTCGTTCATATTATTTAAAAGGTCGTAGAATATGTAAGGCATATCTTCAGAAAAAGGCCATATCGAAAATCAATCATCCAATAATCTTAAAATAAAGTTCGACATCCTCCCCAAAATTCGCACAAACTTGTTGTTCAAGTTTTTTTTTCTAAATAACCTTGAACGAGGTTTGCATATGTTGGCGCCATGAGTGTACCCATTGCCGTTCCTTTGATTTGTTTGTAATAACTTCCGTCAAAATATAATGTATAGTTCTTCAGAAGAAATTCCACTTTTCCAAAATAAATGACTTGAAATCTCTCAGGAATAAGGTCCTCACAGTGGTCTAACCAATATTCTCGTGCTTTCAGTCCCAGACAATGTGGAATTTTAGAGTAAAGATGTTTTACATTTGTCTAGTATCATTTCTGGCAGTGTTGAAAAGGACATGCATAGTATCATGTGTGAAACTTTTAACACTTGGTAACGAAGGTTTAAATAAAATATCCATAAATTTGCTAATCCTATGTGTTGCACAAATTGTTCCCGCTATTATTGGTCTCAATTTTAACTCCGTTTCAATGTAGCCGTTTTGGCATGTTTCACAATTTTCACTAATTTTCTTGCTTTATTTAATTTTCGGTAACCCTAGAAATTGCTAGATTTACAGTCGACACAATATATATATTATTGAAGTAGTAATTTTCAAACATTCATTGTTACCCTGAAAGACATTTTCAAGTTGAAAGATACACACATGTAGGTTGCTAGAATGAATAGCCAATCAAATCAATTTATGAGAAAATGGCTACCGCTACTAACTGTACTTGACTGATTGTATACTCATTATGTGACAACAACTATGTTCAAGGTATCGCACACTGTGATTCTCACTATTATGCATTGTGAATTGATGTGACATGTATTTGAATGTACCTACTCTTGTTAATATAAACATATGAGAAAAAATTCCCTGATTTTTACCACTGTTATAAGTACAAAACGTACTGTCGAATTCAGTACCAGTTTCGACACGAAAATAGTCGATTTACACGAATCTATCACACTACTGTGGAAATTCCTTGTTTTGACTCCATCTTGAAATATTATTTCGTAAACAACCTATCGATCTCATCTTATCTGAACCTCAACAATGCACTAGTAACAAAGTCGTTATCATTTTATTCCACACGATAGATCCAGTAAAACGGCCTTAGAATCACTAATAGTCATTACAAATTGTATGAAATGAAGGCGTACAT
The DNA here is from genome assembly GCA_936450465.1 of Gibbula magus. NCBI lineage: Eukaryota > Metazoa > Mollusca > Gastropoda > Trochida > Trochidae > Gibbula > Gibbula magus. The sequence goes on from OW388293.1 coordinate 36,993,253, forward strand.
ACCTTGCGGCTTAATATATAGAGAATAAGTGTAAACTCGTCTCGCCTCGCCTCGCCTCGCCTCGCCTCGCCTCGCATCGCAGTCTGTCGGCTCGGTGTCGAGGCTGTTGGCCTAGTTCCTAGCGACAGCTGACGTTGTTTTGTTGTTACGGAATGTCATTAGATATTACCATTTACAAGTTTTATATACAATCTACTGAAAGAATGAAGCAACAGTGCCCAGGTTTTAAGTTTGGATGAACAGCAACAACCGACGCATTATGACTGTAATCGTGGCTTACTAGGTAGAGAGAACAATCTGATAGTGACGGTGTCGACGGTAGAGAGAGAACGACTCGCTATCGGCATGATGTCAACATCGAAGGGCAAGGTCAACGCAGAGTGACTATGTTTGACTTTGACTAGAAACTAAGTATCATTGCTATGGAAGGGGATTTGTGCCATAAATGAAGACATGTTGACTTGTAACTTGTAAAGTGTAACATGTCGTTCTCAACCATACAAGTCTTGAAAAGACAAGTCCAACCATGCAAAACTTAATCCTGTCAATCGTAACTTTCCATTCTCAACATTACAAAGTTGAAATGTAATTCTAGAAATCGTCAAAGTCGAAAAGTCAACTTGACATTTTTAATTATTAAATCTAAATAATATACACATTTTGTAATGTTACAAGTTACGTTTGACAAATGACAAATCAGGATTTGATTTATTATCTAAGGTTGAATATCTAAGTTATCTCAAGTAATACATTGTTAACAAGCAAAAAATAGGTTTTTAGATCATGACCCCTGTGACCTGTATTTGGAGTCACAGGGTCACCAATCCTACAATTAAGAATCACCTTTGCCCAAAGAGTCTTTACACAACTTTTCAGCTCTGTAGACCTTTTGGAACTGGAGAAGAAGACGAAAATAGATATTTGGGGTTGTGATCTCTGTGACCCCATTAGGGGTCACGGGGTCATGAAATCTACAATTTAGAATCCCCATTGGCCAAGGAGTCTGCACACAACTTTTCAGCTCTCTAGACCTTTTGGAACTTGAGAAGAAGATGAAAATAGGTTTTTAAGGATGTGACCCCATTGACCCCTTTTGGGTCACGGGGTCACGAAATCTACAATTTAGAATCCCCATTGGCCAAGGAGTCTGCACACAACCTTTCAGCTCTCTAGACCTTTGGAACTTGAGAAGAAGATGAAAATAGGTTTTTAAGGATGTGACCCTTGTAACCCCATTTGGGGTCATGGGGTCACGAAATCTACAATTTAGAATCCCCATTGGGCAAGGAGTCTGCACACAACTTATCAGCTCTCTAGAACTTTTGGAACTGGAGAAGAAGATGAAAATAGGTTTCTAAGGATGTGACCCCTGTGACCCCATTTGGGGTCACGAGATCTACAATTTAGAATCCCCATTGGCCAAGGAGTCTGCACACAATTTTTCAGCTCTCTAGACCTTTTAGAACTGGAGAAGAAGATGAAAATAGGTTTTTAAGGATGTGACCCTTGTGACCCCATTTTGGGTCATGGTGTCACGAAATCTACAATTTAGAATCCCCATTGGCCAAGGAGTCTGCACATAAAATTTCAGCTCTGTGGAGTCATTGGTTCTGGAGAAGAAGTCGAAAAAGCGAAAAGTTTACGGATGGACGGACGGACGGATGGACGGACGCCGGACACCATGCCATGCCATAAGCCCATCGGGCCTTTCAGGCCTGATGAGCTAAAAATGGAAAATGAAGAGTTGCAAAGTCAGCTTTGTAAAACGGACTTTTGCATTTCGAGACTGACATGACTTGTATAGTTGCGAATGCAATGTTTTAAATTACATCTCTATATGAATTCGCATTGACCATATTTGGAAGTTTCCCGAACATTGCCGATGTTTTCCGAAGACGAGAGGCATTTGCAAAAAAACGAGACCTCCCTTGCCACTGTCCCAGATGGGGAATTCTTTAGTCTATTTTGAGCCCAACGCTGGACGAGTTGACCACGCCCCTTGAAATCAAGGGACGTAACTCTTGTTATGTCCTACAAACAAACGCACGTTGTCAGTTCACGGAGCGCTACTGTCATTTACATTCCGTGTGATAGTGTCGCTTAGTAATTAAATGCCAAACGAAAATACCAATTGAAACTTAATTCTTAGGTATTCTAATTATTATTTCAATAAATTTTAAGGACACTTGACAAACAATTATTTTGTTGCAACGCAAAACGAATGCGGAAGTAATGTAAATGTGGGATGACACTGACACTGACAGCCATATACAGGATCGCATAGCTTGATTGGCATTGATGCTATGATAAATGTATCCGATCCGTTATCACAAAACTTCTTTCACTTACATATAAAACTGCAGATTTACAATTTGAAACCATATATAGACATCCTACACCCGAAAATATTAATTACTTTCTGTGCGTTCATTTACACATTATCCTCTCTCAGTTAAATCATGTCAACATTCACTTTTTTATACTCCAATTTACGTGTATTCAGTAAAGCCTTTTGCATTCAGAAATGAATATCCAAGTTTTGAAAAAAATAATCTTGATATTGAAAGTATATAAACGTTAGTGGGGAAGAAATTGAAAGAAATACATAAGCCAATGTTGACAACTTTATTATTAATTTTAAAATATTTTAAATGTACCACAAAGCAATGATCTAAATCAGGGAACTTCATATACTTCTTTAAAATTTTTTATAAAAATGCATTTCACTTTCATTATAACTGAAAACTGTTCTGAGCATCAATACTTCTTATTCTTACAGACAGATAATCAAGGGGAAATGTTCTTTAGCTGAGTTCAATTTATCTCTTTTAATTAATTTACAAACTTTTCTCAACTTGTTTAAATTATTTATTGGTTTTGAATATGTTAATTTATCTATTTTAATTTACTTATCAAGCAACCTATATTTTTAGTATTTGTAGCAGTGAAAAGTGTATTGTTGTCGGACAGAAATATATTTGTCCATGATTAATATGTCCATTAATTCTATATAAAGAATCAATTAAATTACTGAATTCAAGTATGAAATGTAAAGATCAGTTGTTTCACACTTTAAACAATAAACATTCAACTTCTACATGCCAAAACATGAACATAATTATGAATAAAGAATGCTAACTGAAAATAGAATTGTATTACTGGTAATTTAAAAAATATAATTGCACTGTTGAATTTAAAAATTGAATCGACTGTAACATATACAGGATATAAACAATTTTTTAAAACGTACAATTTCAATAAATTGTCATTCATGAATACATTGACATGCGTATTGTTTTCAATAAATTAAATATATCTTTTATTAACTCATATGAAACGATGATATTTTTTATTTAGATACAAATTCCGATAATTAATGTTTTACAAATTATTTCCCCTAAACATACGTCTTTGTCGTGTCTATTTAACACTTTGTTTGTTCGTCATTAATGTAACAAACTCATTGTAGTAGAAATATATATCAAATTATTAATTCAAAAGTTGACAAGAAATGTTCATTCCATTAATGTGTTATCAAGGAGAAACACAACACAATCCGGCCCGAAGTTGCAGAATGGGCTTCTTTATACACATATTTAAAGGATTAGTGTGTTTGAAAAGTCCAGAAACTGTACTAAGAGTGTGACATTTTTAGATGTTCAGTATATATTTATAAATAGAGCAATCTACACAAGAAGAGAGCTGCTAAAAATGAAAATAAGTCATTCAAATATTTGTTCTTTCTGTAAATCTGAACCAGAAAGTTTCCAATATGTTTTCATAAATGTAATCACGTAAATGAATTTTAGGGGAATCGAAAGTTTCATGAACAATCGTCTTTTATCACCCAAAACTGGCTCCCTTCTCGTGTGAGATCATGGGATATCGACAAGCGATATCGACATTGTAGATTAGTTCTGCCCCAGAAAGGAATCCAAGTTGCGTTTCCATGGAAACGGGGAAAATAAATACCGAACTGTGACCAGTGTTACGACGGTCCAAAAGCTGAGACAGGAATTTTGTGGACCCAAATCAAAGCAGTCCGTGACTGTGACAGTAATTTATGTTAGAAAACCACTTGAAATTACGTTAGGTTTATTTTGAAACTATTTACCATCATGTATTTATTTCCAAAATGTCGATAAATTATCTAACTATAATCGAATGTGAAAAAATGTCCCGACCAACTTTTTTTTCTTTTTTTTCTTTTTTACAAAAGACGCAATTTTTTCTTTATACCCAATTGATAATGACTGTCCTACTTATGAAGGTATTAAACATGTAAACATGCCAACACATTATACATGTATAGCTATCATTATACCCGAGTGTAAACTGTGCAATCCTGTATACCCTTTTACAATAAAATGCAAAAAAAATAATTTCAACACCCTTCTGGGTCACAAGAAAATGTACGATCTAATATTTGACTCACACATTTTAATAAACTCACTTAAATGGGAATACGTCACTGATTCAAAATACAATGATCTGGATTGGGAGTGTTTTAGTTTATACATATACAAATGCACGATAGCAAGAAAGGATTTACTTCAACTATCTTGTATATATATTTTAAAAAAGCATACATTACAATAGTATAATATCACAAAATACATACATGTATATATTAATCTTGACCAGGAAGCATATTTCTTAAAAGTGTGTTATTTAGAACTGAATACTAAATGAATAGACAATTTACAACTTTTCTCTAAATGTGTTCAATTATTTATGTTGATTCCGCTTGCATTTTGCTTGCAAAATTCCTGGATCCGTCACTGACAAACATTATAGGGACCAGTAATGCTGCCTTTAAAATTTGTTAGAAATCTATATATATATATATATATATATATATATATATAGTTACTTTATTCTGTCCATATGATCAATCTGATGCTTGCCAAGGGAGAAGTCGTTGTTGAACATTGTGTTTATCGGATCGGGATTATTCGTTCCTTTCCGCTAATTTCCGTAATATTCCAAATATGGTCAATGCGAAATCATGTAGAGATGTGAATTGAAACATTGCAATCGTAACTATGCAAGTCATGTCAGTCTCGAAATGTTAAAGTAGGTTTTACAAAGCTGACTTTGCTACTCTTCATTTTCCATTTTTCATTTGTCAAACGTAACTTGTAACATTACAAAATGTGTATATTATTTAGATTTAATAATTAAAAATGACAAGTTGACTTTTCGACTTTGACGATTTCTAGAATTACATTTCAACTTTGTAAAGTTGAGAATGGGAAGTTACGATTGACAGGATTAAAATGTTAGTTTTGCATGGTTGGACTTATCTTTTCGAGACTTGTATGGTTGAGAACGACATGTTACACTTTACAAGTTACAAGTCAACATGTCTTCATTTATGGCACAAACCCCCTTCCATACATTGCAAGCTGTTCATTCCGTTCTTGGTGTTGATTAGGCTAAATGATGTTTGCATTTGACATTCGCCGCATTGGAAACCTTTTGACACCGACAATGAATGTGAAATGTGTCCGCATTTCCACACAACCCTTGAACTGTAAGTAAATACGGTGCGTTTGCCGATAGTTACAGCTATTCGCGATATCAATGTTGCATACTGGACAAATGTGCAACTTGACAAACTATGTTGACGCATATATCTAGCAAATAAAGTAATGAAAATAAAATGTTACGTGTTTGTTTGTTATTCAAAAGTAGTTCCGTTTAAACTTGACCCTAACTAAGAGGTCATTGGTTATCCAATCAGATCGTTGGAATGCGGGGTCACGTCGTTACGACACAGGTCAACGTGATACGACACACGTGTGACGTACGAGATTAGTATGTCACTAGTTGTACGTTCACCACATGTGTAATAAAGAGGCGTATTCAGGACCACAAGTACTCGCCAGTACTAGCGAGAACCCGCCTCTGAACAAACGCGGGTTCGTGCGTACTCGCGAATACACGCGTGACCACTTTGGAGCAGTCTCGCCAGGCAAGTTTTCACGATCCAAAATGGAATCGCGTGTCACAAAGTTTGATTACCTCATTTTTCTTTCTTTTATTACACCCTGAATTGACATTTGGTCTATTGCTATTTGCAAGGCACCTTTCTTTTTTCCAAAATGGTGATGATATCCAGAAATTATTTTGGGAAGTTCTCGCGACCTCATTTTCCGTTCAGGGGCCGTTTGCCGGGCGGGTACGGGCGGGTACGCGCGTTCACGCCAAGCGAGTATACTCGTGCTTCTGAACACGCCCCAGGTGACGGACACATTCAAGACATTGAACTGACTTAAAAAATAGGTAGAATTGGATTTTCAATTAATTACGAGTGAATACCTTGGCTAAAGGAAGTATATATCTATGAATGTGTTCACGCAGATGCTCCATCATGCAGATAAACATTCACTCTGTGAGTGATAGGGCCACTATAGATAGTGATCAGATTCAAATATTGTGACTGTGACTGACAAATAATAACCATAAACAGTCAACTTCAGCTAATCATAATATTGAATTTAAAGTATTTTACTCGATTTTTAAATAGATATGCAGAAGTGCTTTATATTAACCCAAAAATAACGGTTTTAGTTTCGTAGATCAACTCCCACGGTGTTTAGGTCTTAAACACAAACCTCAACACATTGCTTCTCCTATTTTTAGACGCATGATTTCTATGAACATTCTATTTTATTTCTATACACATTCCGGTTTAGAACATTGTGGGAAAATGTTTTGATTCTTTACGTGTTTCGTACGTGGAAAGAGCAGTAGCGGTATTTATTTGCAAATGTACTGTCGTCGACTCACATACACTGTCAGCTGTTTAAAAAGGGGACTTTAGACCACTTTGCGACAATTATTTCCTCACATATTTACAATGACAAACATTCGCGCACCTACAACTATTTGTATACATTAAAAAATAACCAAAAATAAATTTAACACAGCACTTTGATCCAATTAAACAACATAATATGTTGTAACATACATTATTGCCTTCATATTTATGATATGTATACATGTATTACTAATAAAATCACTCGATTTTACTTGGTAATAATTATTTCTTAAATACAATGTATTTAGTGTTTTAGTCCAAACACGTTATGACAAATGAAAAGACATGAGTTTAGCATAAAACACTTTTCAAAACATGAAAACGACAAAGATATTTATGGACGCTTAACTTCTTTGTTTAAGAATGGCGACGTTTCGGTAAAGATCCGTATACCGTTATCAAGCAAATGGAAATATGATGAAACAGCAGCTTAAACAGGATACATGTTGGTATGATAATAAGATAACAACGACAGAAGATGAGATAACAATTACTTTAAAGGCTGACACAAGTAAAGTTATGTTAACAGGGAAGAGATCAACCTTTCATTGTCACCAGATTGTATTCTCAGTCTAATATGCAAGTTTAGGCTTAATTATATAAAGATAAAGCTGTAACGTCGACTAATGTTACTTATGGGTTTGACGTTACTGTAGCCTACAGTATACATGTTATACACTGGTCTAATCGAGTTCTATCGTTAAAAATGCGGCCTGGGAAGAGAGAGCCAATAAAAATGTTAACTTCCACAACCCCAATGAGAAGAAGACCAGCTGTTGTCTAACTTGTAAAACTCATAATAATTATGGGTTAGATGTACATCTGAAATGAGAGAAGGGAAAACGAAAGATAGAATTATTCAAAATATCGTTATTCCGTTTGAACTTGCATATACGTGAAAACGTTACAGCTTATGGTGACAGGTAAGGAACAGTCTTAGCTATTTTTGTAACGTAGTATTTACAAATTATTCGAATACAAGGTTAATATGTAGGCTACGTCCTGTCATCATAACAACGTGTATTTCATGTAGCCAACATCGGCTCCCATGCACCATTCATGAATCATGATGTGTACCTACTTGTTTCATATATGTATTATTATTAATATAATTACAAAAACCAAACAGGTTTTGTGTATTTTGGCCTTTTTGGAGAATGGAAGAGTCACTTGAAAATTGCCCTCAGGCATGAAACAATGTTGTAGTGACATGATTTTGTAGAAAAATCTGACTTTATTTCCTACATTTTTTTCAGTCAACACAGCCCAAAACAAACTTAAACAGCAGCTCAAAAACGCAGCAATTCCAAAAACACCAAAAGAGTTATATTACCTCCGGCAATTATCTATAATAATTAAATACAGTAATAAAACGACGCACAAGAAAGAATATGAACATATGAAATTGTTTATCTAACATAGATGCAGTTTGTCACAAAGTTGGATTTTTGTACACCAAATGAGTGTTGTGAATCCGTAATTCCATGCGTACAAACTGTTCGCCCTGAAATCATTCTTTAACACAAATATGTATCCTTATTCAAAAGCATTTTCCAGGGCAAAAGTTTTGTGTAATAAAACTTACTACTGCTTTTTAATGTTTTCAGTAAATTGTTTTTTGAAGTTATATGCCTCTAAAATAATGTCTACTGAGATTACGCTTACAAATATCTTTATTCAAAATAATTTTCAATGAATTCAAGAAGTGTTATTCTTTAGGGTGTCAATACATGTTGGAATGGAATCTCAGGTTTCCATAATTGAATCTTAAGTATTATACGTCACAGGAATGACCTTGCAGCGACAGCAACTGATAGTGTCAATCAGTTAAAGCGAACTGAAATGCAACTGAAATGGAACCATATTTAAATGAAGCACTGTTGTGTTTTAAACGTATTTTATTCCATCAAATGGATCGGTTTGGATCGGCAAACAAACCTGATAAATACCTTAACCTTAACAATATATATATATATATATATATATATATATATATATATATATATATATGGTGGATACAATGCCTTATTTAGCGAGTAAACACACATAGCTGCACTGTAAAAATGGTGTTTAGGATCTAAACATAATACTAAGCGCGTATCTTGTCCTGGTTTTTTTACACGGTTAGACCCCTAAACACGTTTAGCTGTCATATTGTGTTTAGGAATATGTTTAGCATCCAAACACATTTAGCTACCTAAACATGTTTAAGAATGTGCTAAGCAAATAAACACGTTTAGCTATCTTAATATGTTTACGAATGTGTTTAGCATCTAAACATGTAAAACAGGACAAGACACGCGTTTAGGATTAAGTTTAGCTTTTCAATTCACTTAAAAACCAAAACAAAATTATACTCTCCAACACATGTGAAAATGAAAACATTGCAGCCATGCAAAATTATAGTGAATGAAGACCAGTTTTATATCTTGTAAAGTAAAAAATCATAACATTATAACAGTGGTTGTTGAAAATAGTTACAGATTTCAATGTTTCACTGATAACTATCATGAAAAGTTCAAAACATTTATTTAAATGCATATAATAACATATAATAATAATAATAATATATAAGTCTACCATACAAGAAATAAATTTGGTTTGCATAGTCCTTAATGTAGAAAATAATAACTCAAAATAGCAATTTCTCAAAATATTTTATTGACATTCATGTATAAAATAATACATAAATAATGACAGGCATGTGACCAAGTATTGCATTTACTTGTTATTCATTATCACAATAAACATTGACAAGAAGGTATTTACTAAATATGCCTGGGCAATAATCAAACTAAACTTATTATCCAACTTTTATTCTTTATTAGCCAATAGTCAACATTATTGACTTTCTACCCATCAATTAATTACTAACTAAATCCTTTAAAGTAAGTTGATATGCCTCCTGCTAATATTCAATCACTTTTCTCTGATTTTTTGTTTTACAAAGCCCTTATTGTTTACCCTCTTATCAAACATCTGTATAAGTGTAAAAGTTAGAACCACACTTGAGGTTCAAAGGGTCGTTTTGTATACTGCATGCTTTTTCCTTTGACATCCTTCACCTGAAATACGAATGAAGGATTTTTTTAGTTTGCCATCGAATTGAAACATGGCAAATTTTAACACTTTATATGTATATAGCATGTCTGCTGAAAATACTTAAACAAATGATGTAATGTATGTATGTTATAGTGTTACTCATTTGGGTTATGACAAAAGGTTTTGAAATCAAATTTAGTGATTAAATCAGTCACAACTTACATGTACTTGGAAGATTTATTTATTTCTTACAATCAGAGTAAAACATGACAGAATAGAATGACAGATACCAGCATGTTTTGTATCAGTCACACATTATACTTAATAGTTGTGTTCAGGGTTGGGGTCAAGTATATTTGAACATTCTTAAGTACAAGTCAATCAAATTTACCAAATACAAGTACAAGTACTGTTTCAACCATTTTACAAATACAAACAAAAACACTGACCACAGTATTTAAATTTTTATAACCATCGGCTTGTCACATAAAATCTAAAGGAATTCAATAAAATCACATTTTCTATGTTGTCCCTCAGTAAATAATATAATGAGAAGTTGTTCAAATGAACTCAGAGGACCCTTCATTCCCTAATCTATATATAATAGAACAGTCTGAGTAATACAAGGACAAATGAAGTGAAGTGAATATAATCCTGCAAGTTACTTCAACATTTAGACTTTCAAAATGCTTGTGCCATTCATTGTCTGTTTTGTAAAGTCGTGTGCATCACCTTGTAGACATTGTTATGTTAAAACTATAATAATTTATTTCCATTACACCTGATACACATAATTCTTTCAAATGTGCTGTTGCTTAGATAACATCAGTCAATGTCAACTTAATGATAAAGCATAAGTTATAACCTTGTTTAATGACAACAATGTCTACATCACAACAATCACAGTCCTAACTATTGGTCAGTTTTAGGTCATTTATCAATGAGGAAATACCACCATAACACTAAATTACAGTTTGCTCATTTGTTAATTTGATTATGTCTTGAAATGTGAGGAGTGAATGACATAAAACATCTAGATTTCATTTACCTATAAAATATTTAAACCTCCAGTGACCTAATTACAATACATAGAGAATCCCACCCAAGTGTCTTCTGATATCAAATATATCAACACGAGTTGATAAAAGTTACAAATATCCGAGGCTTGCCGAGTATAATTTTAATTTTATCAACGAGTGTTGATATATTTGATATCAGAAGACACGAGGGTGAGATTCTATTTATCATCCAAAATCATTCTTATTACGTTTAAGTGAAAATAGTGTACATCTCTGAGCACATCTCTGCCATTTTACTTCAAGTGCGGTGAGGTCATAGCATTGTGACGTCATCATGTTTATGACGTCATATCATTGTGATGTCATTACTCGATGATAGGGCATTGTGATGTCATGTAACTGACGGTGACAGGGCATTGTGCAAAATCTACTGCCAAAAAGATATCTCCTAGGAGATATCGCTTGATCTCATACAAGCGATATCTCCTGTGGAACACAGTTTTGGATGATAAAATGTGTGATCATCCAACTGTATCGACCTTCATTAAGCCCCACTATTGTTCATGTATACAGCTAAACATGTGGTCAGCGGGTGTATCCTGTTGAAACAAAGGCTGGATCAACAGTAGGTTTAGAATTCTCTGTTTTTGTTTATTTTTTAAAACCTTTTACTTATATATATATGTCCATTTATTGCAACTGAATGTCAAATGACTACAAAACCAAGGTAGCTATGAACATTTCAATCATAATGCAAAGTATGTTTGTAAAAGTCTTATATATCAATAATATAAATGAATGAGAAACAATACATATTTAATAGAAAGGAGACATAGACATTGTTACAGTGATTGTTCTATTAAACAAAACTCTGTAACTTAGTAAAATACTTGAAATGTACTTGTAAATTCAAGTACACTCACTTTGTAAAAAAATACCTCAAGTACATTAAAAATTGTACTTAAATACTAAAGTAATTGACTACTGTATTGTACTTGACCCCAACTCTTTTATGGTAGTCTATATAAATTACTTAATCAAATACACAGTTTATTTGTGATTTGTAATGAACTTTGTTCAATATTTACTCACCACAGTCCAGTCAGTGCTTATGGTTTCTTCTATTTCTCCATCACAGCCTTCTTGTCCAGGCATTATGTCATCAGGAAACCATCTGCACTTGCATAACACATACATCTAAATATAGCTACTGGTCTGGTCTATTGAGCATCATCCAAGTATTTGCCGAACAAGTTACATTAATATGCTGGTCCAGCAGTGACATAGACAGGAATTATTGTTTTTAAATTTATTATTATAATTAATTATTTTAGAATTAGCTTAGCACATTTTGTGAATACATCATCTGTCTTGCAATAATTTGCTGGTCCAGCAGTGACATAGACAGGAATTATTGTTTTTAAAATTATTATTATATTTAATTATTTTATTATTTTCCAAGAAAAGGTACAATTAATGGCCTAATATGCAAACAATTTCTAAAAAATATATAATTACAGTCATAAATCTAAGATCAGTAGTTGAATTCAAAATTTTGACTACAATTTAGTTTAACGAAACCAAATCTATCTTTATTTTACAAATAAATATTGTTCAACAGATATTGCTTTTCAGAGTTTTCAAGTGGGGAAACTGTCAACAAGCGAAAGCGACCTTCACTTCTGCTGATTTCAGTCCTTCGCTTCCTAGGTTTTTCTCACTGAAAGGGGTAGAGCTCCACTAGATGATAATTCGTGAAATAATTTTAATCACATGTTATTGTTAAGCTGAAAACATTATGGATAATTATAATTTATAAGCGAAGGATGTTGAAAACGTGTTTCTAAACAAAATGATAGAACTCGATCGCTCTATTCGCCGCCTATATTAAACAGTCGAAACAAAACATGAGTTCTGATAAAATATGCTTATGGATTCTAAATTTATAATTTATTTTTAATATTTATATAATTTTAATCTACAAACATTTGACCATGTGACCTTGACATTGATGTAGGATCCATATAACAATGAAGAAGCCCTGAACTGAATTTAATCATGCACATAAGATTATAATAAGCTAACAACGTTGTGAGCATTGCTACTTATATTTATTGCTTAATCGAAGTATGCTATGTTTTAATAAGATTATAAAAGAAGAAAAAAAGAAGGAGAAAAAATATATCTGTGTGTCACGTTTATATTTGACAATGAATTCTGTACATGAGCTATCCTAAGACATGTAACTTTCAAAAAGTACGACCCTCGTGTATTCATGGGGTACACGAGGAAACGCCTATATGATGGGCGGTGGCTAAAACGATATTGTCCATATCCAAATGTTCAGCATGCTTAATCGACATGGCAATTGTTTGTGTATTGGATATATGACCAGCGTAGGCTACTGTTAGTTTCACCATGTCCAGCTGGAGGAATACCACGCTGCAGTCGAGCAGATGGATTTGACGACTGGTGATAATATGTTTATCATTTGTGTATCGGGGATAAATTCTTCACCCTTAAAAACGTTACATGATGTCCAGCTTAATGAGAATGAAACACCACTGGTTGCTGATACACGGGACTATAGCCTGTGATATGTATCTAATGTGTGTTGAAGTCAATCCAACTTGGGCTGCTTCTAATTACAGAACGTGACATATACAGCAAACGGGCGTATACATACATATATATGTGCCGCATTCGCATGTGTTTGTTTGTTATCAGTATATATAAGATACCCACGGCAATAAAACACAGGCGGTCAATGGGACCGACAATGTGCTTTATGCGACAATAAAACATGCTCGTGATTTTAGACGTCAGTTAGAGCGTCGCTTAGCAAATGACGTCATATTTGACGTTACTTTGATTGTTCAATGGTTTTGAAAGTGTTCTATGACGGGAGGCATTAATATTTTCAAAATATAGTTTATACAAACCCCATAATATCTGATTAGTATTCTCTCAGGCCAGCTATCATAAACAGGACACATCTTATGAATTGTTAAATCGCTTTGAAACGCTTATAAAGAAATGAACTGATTCGAGCATTTTCTGATTTATGTCTTTATCCACGTTCACATTTCCAAATAACACACTTCTTATATCGAAACCCTTTCTGTAAAAGTAAAAGTTGGATCTCAGTACAGAGTAGTTAGGACACGTAAGAAAGAAATGAAATGCATCTTCATTATTGTCACCACATGAGCAGGCAGACGTGTCATATATACATCTCTTAAATTTGTCTCCATTTAAATCACCAAAGCCGAGCGAGATTTTTAAAAGATACAAAAGATAATTTTGTTTTGTAAAACCCGTTTGAAATCAAGGTTTGGTAATGAAATTAAAATGGTAGGTCTTTGATATTTATTTATTCTTGATCTGCGCACCCCATTTAACTCATTAAGGTTGTGACATCTACATGGCTCAACGCTTGGCTGAGTGACCACTGCTGTCGTGACATTAACCATAATTCAGCCCCTCATTTAGCGAGAGAATTCCAGTCTAGACCTGCGTGTATATTTGTCAATATTTGTGTGAATTATGTCATCAAGACATTGGGAAGGGAAAATGTGTGAATACATGTTATAAATTGCGTCATATTTTGTGACTGCACGTGCACGTGCTTATAGCACTTGGTTACCCGGTTATTATACCCCCGACCAATGGTTGGGCGTATCTAGTAATACCATCGATTCCTTCGGCCAGTCCGAAGATATTTTTTGTCCGATCGATTACAGAACAACTATTCATCTCATCCTTTTCAAATTTGGCACATGTCTTCTTCATCACTAGGAGAGGTGCAGAGCGAAAGTTCAACAGAATTGGTGATTTGTTTTAATTTGTTTTAATTTTTTTTTTTTTTAACTAAGTCATATTTTGAGCATTTTTGTCCGATCGATTACAGAAAAAGTATTCATCTCATCCTTTTCAAATTTGGCACGTCTCCTTCACCAATAGGAGAGGTGCAGTGCAAAATTTAACACAATTTTGTTGATTTTTGGCATTTAAAAAAAATGTTAACCGGGGTTCAGAATGCAGTCTGGTCGCGGTAAGTACTGGTAAAGATATCTGCATATATATATGAAACGTGGAACAGAACTGTAGTGATAGAATATGAGACTGTAGAAACTACAATAAACCTTTCTTAATATATATATATATATATATATATATATATATATATATATATACATAATATTTTTTCAAATGCATAGACATATATAGCATGTTTCATTCATAACACGATTTACAATATAAATACGTACAAATAATGACACAGAACTACTTAAAGACAATGTTGCAAATTAATGAAACATTGAGTTGAAGTTAATTTTGACCTGGCATTTTCATACGGACACGGACACGGAAGTTGCAGAGAGGTTATTGTATACAGAAATTTGCTAGTTTCGGATAATTGCTATCGCGTCCTCGGGTCTTCCCTAGGGCAAAGACCTCTCTTTCCTAGTACGCCCGAGGATAAGGACGTTATCCATTACATAGCGATGGTTGCCTAACCTTCGGTTAGATCTCATACTGCCTATAGTCCCAATATGCCTACATCCCACTCTGCCTACAAAAAATAGTGTAGGCAGTTTGGGAAATGATTTTTTACCCATAGCATAATGGAACAACCCATTTTTTCCAGTTACTAACATCACGACAGAGTCACACTCATACAGAAACAGTTAACCTGTTCAGGATAATGGGACGAAATGTGGTCACACCGTCAGGGGATTGTTGGAGCAGTCAGGCCCCGTTTATCTGCGCGATTTCGTTATCGTTAAAATCATCCGGAAAGCCAGTCGTGTGGTAAAGCAAATCATCATTTACATAGAAATGCATTGAGAAGATATACTACCCTGCGGATGGGCGGGTTTTCGGATATTCGGGGTCAGGGTAAATAAGGTCTGACTAAACAATACAGAAAATCTACCCTGATGGATCAGGATACACATGATTTATCATTGGTTGTGCTTCTGCCAACAGACTAGATTAAATGTAAATCACTTATATTGTGTTATATATATAATATAATATTTAACCAATGAATATTTCACATGCTTCTGGCTAATGTAATTTATGTAAAATCCCCATGTTCCAAGCCAGGAGTTGTTTCAACAAAGAAACAAAATGATAATGATAATAAGGATCTTCAAAATGCTTACTAGCGTTCATTCAGATCAACATAGTTTGACAAGATTAAATTTGCATTAATTAGATATCAACAAAAAAAGCCAAAGCTTTCCCAATAATTACGTCTTTGATCTCACAACAATGCAAAACAAGAGATGGACAGGTGGTAGGCATATGAATAAGAGCAAAAGTTAGATAAAACGTAGTAGTACTTACGTGCATTGCATTACTTAGGTCAAAATTTCTGTACTAGGTTTAGGCCATGGCTTAGCCCTAAAATCAACTGAAGAATAGTTTACCATAGGATAAGTCTTGTCAAATTAAGAATATACTCATTCATTAAGAGGTGAGGTGAGGTTATTTATGGTTTAACGCCGCTTTCAAGAGAATATTCATTTAGAAACTAAACTCAAAAACAACAATAAATCATCATTTATGATTGTTGACATTGTTAGGAATTTAATTCTTAGCACTAGTTCTGAAAAAGCAGATGGTCAGAGTCCTATTTGAAAAACAAAATAATATTATGATTAATGCTTGGTTAACGAGACTCAATTTTAGCTCATCACATCTGAAAATTTAAATGTTGTTCAAAGACTTCTTAACTGATGGATTATAAATTGTAGATTTGGTGACCAAAATAAAGGTCACAGGGGCCACGACCATAAAACATATTTTCATCTTCTTCTGAAAAGTACTAGAAATGAATACTACTTGAAAATTTAAATTTGAACATTATAAAGTGTATTTTTTTTAAATTTGATGCAGATCTACTGAGCCAATGGCCATATCTTTATTGATTTTAGGGAGGACTTTGATGACATCAGCACACAAGAATTGCATGTAACTGGACTGATGCAACCCGTCACAAACTAAGTCCCTTCACTTTCATGTGCATTGCATATCTCTAAAAGCATGTTGTCACAAACTTAGGATGTTTTACAAAAACAATCACTCATTTGCCTTCTTGTGCTTAAAGACGTTTTAACTATGTCCGATGCATAGCTTATGCAAAACTTAAAACTGTATAAAAAGAATATGGACACAAGTGGATCTGAAAGTGACATTTCAACGGTTACATGTTGATGTAAGAAACATCTCCAAAAGTGTAAAAAGTTATTAGATTAATTATGAACTGCAGGATGGGACTTATATATCAATATTGTGTACTGCACATCCCCTTTATTATGAATGAATATGCACATCTTTCATATTTTGGTAAAAGAGAAAAGAAAATATGTCTGTTGTGAAAAGAAGCAGATGCCAACGAGATTCATTTTCTTCGAAATCTTTGCCCCCGAGTATCGATCGATATTGACATGTGTATTTGTTGAAGATATCCCTGTGTCGTGGACCGGTAGGTCCGGGGTTAGATTCTGACCGGACCTATTGTAACCCCCATTACAATAGGTCCGGGGGTTAGATTTTGACAGGTCCGTGTGCAAATAGGTCCGGGCATTAGATTTTGACTGCGATGTGATATATGAGAATTAGGAAGAAGAAAATTATTTTATTTGTGTGTCACCAGGTTGTACAATAAACGTTGGAGCAGTGATAAAACAGATAAAAGTACACCTGCCGGCCTCATAAGGCCTACGAGACACATACTATACATAATACACATAATATACATAATATATTAAAATACATAACAATAATAGATTAAAATATAAAATATAGGACAAACTAGTGTGTGCTGAGGGATTTTCGCCGCTTAAACATTCGTAGTAATAGTACGGCTAATGATTTAGATACATCAGATGACATTATAAGGTTAAATTGGTCTACAATAGGTAACTGTGGGAAAAAGGGATAGATAGTTTTCATATAATTGATAAAATCATACCTAAGGTCAGAATATGTTTCACAACGAAGTAAAAAGTGCACCTCATCCTCTATATGTCCATTATTGCAATATTTACATTTTCTATCCATAAGTGGTATTACAGGACGTGTAAATCTACCAAGTTCAATTTCTAATGGGAGCGTTCCACAACGTAGCTTACTAATTATACTTCTTTCAGAACGGTCTAAATTACAAGTGACATAAGTTTCTGCTTGCAGCACAGTCTTAAAACGACGATATGTTCGCAATTTGTTACCATTAATCAAACCTTTATCATTCCATAAATCAGCAAGCCAATTATTATTGTCTAAAAATAACAACAACTCTTTTGCAACATCAAAATCAACATTTGACAAATTAAAAACATCTGTAAATGGTAAGTCCCATTTGGTAATCAAATTTAAAACACGGTTATACCAAGAACTCCTAAAACGGCGTGACCATACATTAATGATTGATACAGTGTTACATTGCGACGTTTGTATACGACGCCAAAATCTAACTATTTCAATATTCTGTTTTGTAAGACAAGATAACCAGCCCATGTCACCACGGACTGCTAAGTTAGGGGTTTTACTGCCAACACCCAAAAAGAATCTGCATGCACGATTCTGAACATTATTGATACATCTAAATTGCTTAGTTCCCCAAATGGCTGAGCCATAAGATAGGATTGGCTGGACAAGGTTTTCGTACAATTTGTTAAAAATACTATAAGGTAAACCACCAACTGCTTTAGACTTACAGATAACAACTCCTAAGGCACGACTTGCCGATTTTGCCAACTCTTTAGCAGTGTAATTCAAGTCAAGAAATTCATGGAACCAAAGTCCAAGATATTTGTAAGCATTGCAGTAGTTAATATTATCACCACAGACAGTAAAACTGAAGTGCGATCTTGGTCTAGAAGGAACCCGAAAGTGAACAATCTTAGTTTTATTAACATTCACTTGAAGGTGCCATCTATCACACCATTCACCTACGCAATCTAACATACGTTGCAGACTCTGTTCATCAGGAGCCATTAGAGCAATGTCGTCAACATATAGAAGCAAGCTGAGCATATGCTGGTCAATTTGGATTCCACAGTTCAGTGCATTGATTTCATCAACAAGATCGTTAATATAGACAGCAAATAATGTAGGAGATAGCACGCATCCCTGACGTACACCAGACGAAACTTCAAATAAATCAGTATAACAGTCATTGACTCGCACTGATGACCGAGTGTTCAAATACATAGATTGAATTGCACCAAGGAATTTACCTTTAATACCTAGGCATTTAAGTTTATACCATAAGCAGTTTCTGTTAACTCGATCGAAGGCTTTCATAATGTCTATAAAACAGACAAATGTTGACTGTTTAGAGGATTTTCTGTTCCTTATAACTGAATACAAGGAGTAAAGATGCTCCTGCGTACCTCTTTTGGAACGAAACCCGTTTTGTTCGTCTGCAAGTACGTTGTTGCTTTCAAGCCATAAGTTAAGTCTATTATTCAATACATCAGAATATATTTTACATGGGATAGAGAGAAGGGATATACCTCTATAACCTAAAGGGTCACGTGGATTTGCATCTGCCTTCCTTATTGGATTAATAACACTTATTTGCCACTCATTTGGACAAGTACCGTTATCAAAACAGAATGTGAACAACTGAAATAGAATGTCAATACATTTACTGTTCTTGAGTGCCTCTGCTGGCAAGAGATCGGGACCTGCTGCTTAACCTCGCTTCGCACGTGCAACCGCACGCTCAACCTCTGCGCGTGTAACGGCACAATCTAGGTCACTAGTGTCAAGCATTGCGTCATGTGTGACCTCGTTCACTGGGTCAACTTGAGCAACTAGGTCACCGGAACAGTTAGAATTCACATCTATTTGACTGTCCGCATACAGTGAACTATAGTCATGTTTCCATTTATCTAAAACTGCACATTTATCGACAATAACAACACCATTTTCTTCAATTTCCCATGGAATATTATTAGATCTATTATTTGCCACACCGAGTTTGCCAATTGTCCTCCAAAAGGAACGTGAGTCTCTGCTACTGAACTGGTCAAGCAAGCGTTGCTGTTCGTCACGTTGATAGGATCGCTTACACTTCCTTAACAGCTTGTCAAACGATTTACGTTCAACAATATACTCAGCTTTAAGGTCCTTCTTGTGACGAGACTTGCACTCAAGCCAACGACTCTCACATGCACGAACCTTGTCCCATTGCTGCTGCAGAGACTCGTTCCAATATGGTTTGTAGAAGGACTTGGACTTTTGATTGCAGGGTCTGCGACCAGCCGGCATGGCCACCTCGTCCAGCTCGGTGTACATGAAATCATGGAAATCACAATAGGCAGAATTGATGTTCTTATCGACATTTAAGTCATGCTCAAGTTTAGTTATTAAAGTTCTTACTTTGTCAGCAACATCACTAGATAAAAATGAATTGGTGATTTTACTTTGATCATACCTTTTTCGACTCCCGTGAGACCCAGGATTGGGACAGGAGCCGGAATCAACAGAGGGACCAGATACAGGAGGTGCAGGAGCTCGGATCTGCCAGGTCAGGATGGAGTGGTCAGGAATGGTGTCAGGAACGTTGTTACCATGTACCAGGGAGGATGTCCGGATGACGTTGAAGTCGGTGTAGAGATGCAGGTGTTCATGTGGAGTTATGACGTAGTCCACCACAGAGCATCCATTCTTCACATATGTGAAATCTTGAGATCCTATTCTTCCGTTTAAGATGCACATGTTCACATTCACCAGGAAGTCAATAAGCAGATCTCCATATGTATTTTCAAGAGTATCAATCACCTGTCTATCCGGCACGTCGTCCACTCCCTGGATATAGTCACATTCATCACCCATTCTAGAGTTAAAATCCCCAGCAATGCAAACTATGCCTTCGTGTTGGTAAGTATACAGTTGTTCTAGTAGTTTCGAGAAGAAAGCCTCGCCGTCATTAGCTCTAGAAGAACCAGCCGGTGGTAAATAGCATGTGCATATGACTAGTTTAAAATCTGGGTCAGATCTTGACACACACTTCAGCCATATAATATCTTCTACAGAGTCATCAAGAACTTCTATGTGATATTCGCAAAATAACGAATTTCTAACTAATATTCCAACACCTCCGGATCCCCTTTTGGCCCGTTTGTGAATCAGTTTTCGGTTATTCCCAAACCAGGTAAAACCATCCATGTTTATAGTGTCATTGCCTGTTAAAAATGTCTCACAAACACCAAAAAAGTCACAGTTGAGATCTTGAATTACAGATTCTCGAAAGTTATTATTTGCTGTATCCCTCTTACCCCAGCTACATGTATTCCAAAATCCTAGCCGTATCAGATCCTATTCTTTCTTAGAAGCAACAAGTCTATTATTATTATTATTAGGTATATATATGAGGTGCGCTTTACTTTGAAACCGTAATTAGTACATGGTGATCTTCTGTAGGGTCCATAAAAGTATTTTGGAGCTGCAGGAAGATTTTACATTTTTTTAATGTAAATAGGCCTATTTCAAACGTAGTCGATGCCCCAACTTGGCAAGAATGCGCGGGAGAGACTTATGTTAGCCCATTAATTTGGCTTGTTCGCACATCCTATTTTCAAGTTTATGCAATAAAATGCGTTTAAAACGTTTATAAACTCAGAAAAGCCTCAAATACAGGAACTGGCCAGTTGACGCTACATATCCATAACTTCCATTGTATATTTGGATGATAAGAAAGAAGATTGCTGCTATTTCAACCAAAAATCGATTATGGTTATATAATATCGCGTCGGTTGACAAGACGTCATAAGCATTCAGGTTTGACGTCACAATATCGGCCTTAGCGTCGCGGCTGCCATGAAGAGAGTCATATACGCAACTGTATTGAAATTTAGCTTCATGTCAATCTTCATTTAACAAGTTAACTACCAAATCCTTCATTCGTTTGAAATTTTCATTAAAAAATGTTATTAAACGTGTTTTCTCTATGTGGTCTCTCAGGGTTTCTTTTGGCATATATATATATATATATATATATATATATATATATATATATATATATATATATATATATATATATAGAAAAGAGTAAACATCAGATGGGTTTGACTGGTCTCTATATAAACTCACGGGCAAAAGAAACGTCACCACATTTTGTAAACAGTATAAAATGAAATATTGATGTCGGAGAAAATAGATTTTGTATGTATTTGTTGGCCACATGTTTTCTTAAGAAATATTCACAATTTCATACATCAGAGTATGCAATTTTTATTTTTACATCTGTTCAAATGGACATGGGGTGCTAAAATCGTTTTTTAAAGATGTTTTTGGCCCACAATATTTAGTATTTAAGTTTAAAACATTGAAAAAGTAGAAATTTAATTAACTTAAGATATCCTCGACATAAATAACCTTCTTTGATTTAAATTTGCTGACGCGTCTTTACTGTAGGACGTCTCAAAACAAGCCAAAACTGGCTTTTTGAGGCTTCTATCTCGTCTAGTTAAGGAGATTCCAAAACGACCATTTCTTAAAACTTGTGTTTCTCAGAGTTATGAATAGATAATGTTTTGAACATTCATATTTAGTATTGTTGGGTTCTGAAGACATGGTGTAACGCTGTTTCAGTCGCATTTATCGCCCGATGATTGAAATATCTTGTATTTTGTATGGTGACGTTTCTTTTGCCCGTGAGTTTATAACCTTACTTCACCTTATATATATATATATATACAAATGGAGTCACGTTTATATATACTCACATTCCAACTAAAAGTTTTGAAATTTGGAATAGCCTAGTTTTGGTAAAGCCGGGGGGGGGGGGGGGGGGGGGGGGGGGTATTTTGGTTATGTTTTTTATTTAATTTTAGATTAATGTTTTGTGGTGGGGTGTTGTTGGCTCTTAGAGTTAGGTTGAGTTTTTAGCGGAAGGCCGCATACTGTGAGCATTCTGTGAGAATGTGGTGGATTGTTTCTGATTGCGGGCAGTGTGGGCATGTGGGTGAAGCTTTTAGTTTGATTTTATGGAGATGGGAATTAGGGAAAAAGTATTTTTGTTTTTGAAGTAAATTTTGTGTTTGCCTAGTGGTTTAGGGAGAATTTGTTTGGTATGGTGAGCATTGGTGGAGTTTGAATATTGTTTATGCCATGCCTGTTTTACATAAGATTTTGAAAGACTTTTTGCCTCTTGTTTCGAATGGTAAAAAGGAAGTGCATTTGGAAGTTTAAGGCCCTCCTTTGCTGCTTTGTCGGCTTTTTCGTTGCCAAATATGCCGACATGGGCTGGTACCCATAGGAGTTTTACTGCCTTACCCTGATTGTTAAGAGATTGGATGGTATGAAGAATTTTGGAAATTAAACCAGGACGGTTTTTGGTAGATTTGTTTTTGAGTGCTTCTAAAGCGCTGAGTTAGTCCGAAAGGATCAGAATTTTGTCCTGGTATTTAAATTGTGATGGCTTAAGGCAATTGCAATGACCATAAGCTCAGCAGTGTAGACCGATTGGTCGTTGGGAAGCCTATTGGAGTATGAGGAAGATTGTGGATGTTGGAAATGTATGCCTACACCTTTTGTGCGTGCTTCCGAGTCCTTGGACCCGTCTGTGTAAATGTGACACCAGTCGGACAAGTGTTCCTGTATGTAGTGAAGTGCGGTTGATTGCGCGAGTTGAGGGTTTTGTTTAGAAGTTATTTTGCTGAGATGGAGATTTATTTTGGGAGCCGGAATTGGGGGGAAAGGGTGAAGCACCGTATAGTTTGTGGGGAGTTTAATATGGCCCATCTCAGCTTGGGATATAAGAGAATTTACGCGATGAGAGATTGGTGCGCGGAGTGGGTATTTATTGAATAAAGCTTTGAAGAATTTAGAGGGTATGCTGCTAAGCATATCCCTTATAAGAGGATCCTCTGAAGTTCCAGCCCAGAAGTTTAAGGTGAGTTGGTCCCGTCTCGTTGCGAGGGGAATTTCACCAGTTAGGGCTTGGAGTGCTTCGAGTGAGGTGCCCTTTTGAGTGCGGGTGGCTAATTTTAATGCCTGGTATTGGATAGAATTAAGGGAGTTGATGAGAGTATGTTTTAGGGAGTTATATATAGGAGCGCCGTAGTCCAATTTGGACCTTATTAGGGATGTATAGAGCTGGAGTAAGGTTTGCCTATTTGCTCCCCAGCCTGTGCCGAAGATTGCTCTCATGACATTAAGGTCTTTCGAGCATCTAAGTTTAAGGTCTTTGACATGAGCTCCCCGGGTGAGATGCTCGTCAAAGATTAGTCTTAAAAATTTAGTTTGTTTTGTTATTTTTGAGGTTTATTTTGTTATTTTTGAGGTAAAGATTGGGGGAGGTAGGGCGCATATTTTTGTGTTTAAATACTACCCCTATTTTTTCCGCATTTAGTTTAAAGCCCCATTTGTCGGCCCATTGGTCAACTTTATTTAGTGAGGATTGGAGTAAGGTGGTAGAAGTATGGAGGTTGTTACAACGTGCCCATAGGGCACCGTCGTCTGCATATTTGGAAGTGTTTGTTTTTGGTGAGATGCCTTCGAAAAGGTCATCAACCATGATATTGAATAAAGTGGGGCTAATAATGCTGCCTTGTGGGGTGCCATTTTCCAAAGGAAATTTTTCAGATTTTTGGTTTTCGTTCCCGACAGTTATTTGCCTATTGTGTAGGAAATCCTGGATGTAATTAATTATGTTGCCTGAAAGGCCTTTTTTAGTTAAGTTTTGGATGAGGCCGTTATGCCACACCATATCGAAAGCTTTGGAAAAATCCAGGAAGATTGCGAGTGTATAGTTTTTGGGTTTTTTTTGCCTACTTTAATATTTTGCTCTAGGCGAGCAAGATTGTTTAAGGTAGAACGACACGGAGTGAAGCCACTCTGGTCGTTGTTGAAGGGATTGGTGTTTAGGTGAGATTGGAGGCGATGTTTTACCATCGATTCCATTACTTTACAAAGGTTTGAGGTTAGGGGGATTGGCCTGTAGGTCCCGGGAGGGTTTATTTGGTTTAGGAATTGGGATAACTAATTTAAAGCTTCCTTCCAGTTGGTTGGAAGCTTGCCCTGTTGCCAAATGGTGTTATATAGATTTAGGAGAATAATGAGGGTGGAGGTGGGTAGTTTCTTAGTTATTTGGTAGGAAGTTAGGTCTAGCCCTGGGGCCGTTCCCTTTTTCCTATTATTTAATACAAAGTGAAACTACTCCATAGTGAATGCTTTGTTGATTGGTTTGTTGTCTGTTGGTTGTTTTGCGGTGCTTGCGGTGTTATGTTTGTATTGTAAGAACTCCGGAGAGTTATTACTATTGCTGCTTGCTGTAGCAAAGTGTGATGCAATTGCGTTAGCTTAATCTTTAGGTTTTTTGAGATTATTTATAGGTGGGATTTTGCCCCTGCGTTTACCGCCACGTATGACTCGGGAGTTTATTCCAAATTTCTTTGGAATTGGCCCTGCCAAACAGAATTATCCCAGTGTTTGGGTTGTTCCCGTTTTCTTTGAATTTTATACCAAGTGAGGTATCATCGGCAAACAGTCTTGTCGTCCAATAAGATCATCATTAACATAAAAAATGAAAAGAAAGGGGCCAAGCACTGACCCCTGAGGAGCACCTGCGTCTAGTTTTCGGGGCTTGGATAACGCTCTATTTACAAACACTTGTTGGCTTCTACTACTTTTATAACTCGCCAACCACTCTAACAAATTTAGCAG
Source organism: Gibbula magus (assembly GCA_936450465.1). Lineage (NCBI taxonomy): Eukaryota > Metazoa > Mollusca > Gastropoda > Trochida > Trochidae > Gibbula > Gibbula magus. The sequence goes on from OW388293.1 coordinate 37,018,831, forward strand.
TTACTGAACGCATTCGAAGTTTGCATAAACTTTAAAATCTGGACACGTGCAATTTATACAATTAAATCCATGTCGATGTATGCTATGGCATGTGCCTAGACTGTTAAGTTTTACGTGGTTTCGCAAAGCTTGGTGAGCTAAATACATTATTGTTTACTTTCTTGATATATCATATTTACAATCCCAAAACATACAAGCCTGATAACCTCTTTATCATACAATGTTATTCTTAATTCAGTGTACGCTTAAATGTTTCACAACATTAATTTAAAGTTTATGCTTCTAGTTCTAGAAATACATGCATTGATACATGCACGGTAATCCCATGACCTAAAATTTAAAATGTTTCAAAATACAATCATAATTTCCATATTTACAGGAATTAACCTTTCTACGACGAATTCGAACTCGCGTTCTTCACCTTCATGTCATCAGGTGGGCGAGTCTATCCCATTTAGCTTTTTCGCCAAAGTCAAGACACATATGTATGTGGAATTTTGAAGACTCAAACTGCCTGGGGTACCTCATTCTCTTCCCACAGAGGTTACTCCCTTCAGATTTCCGATCTTAAACTCTGTTGCTGTACGCTTGAAATTGAGGGCAGAAAGGGAGTGTTCTGATTGGTTGCAATTGAATCTAGTTGTGCAATCAGTGACGCCGTTGTAAAAGTGACATTTGCCAATGACACGTCATAATGATAAAATAAATGTAAGACAAACGTTTCTTCGTTTTATGTGTTTTCCTCGAAATATGCTATTTGATTTTGTGAAATCTATTGATCATAAACATGCTTGTAAATAAAGAAGACCAAATCAGAGACAAATACCAAAAATAGTTAATTTGTGTTATTTACATCAGACATATTCGAAGGACATATGCTAATGAGCAAGACCCTTAAGAGAAAAATGCCTCAATTTTTTAAGTCACTTGGTGGATATGGCCACTGAAAGATGAGTTTTCATTGGTTAAGAAGCAGGGATACAGTATGGAGATTCCGCCTCCTCCGCTAGGGGATTTTGCTTCTTCTCTCGATTTCAAGCGTAAAACAACAGAGGTTCGGATCGGATATCTGTAGGTAGTGGGGTCTTACCGTTTTGTCGACCCTGAAAATGCCTTTGATGTGGGATGTTGTTTTTGCCTTGTTGTAACAAGGGATTACCGCCTGGGAGTCACAATACGGTAATGAACCTAGGTAGTAACCTCTGTGGGAATAGAATGGGGGTACCTGTGAGTAAAACTGCTTACTCGGTAGATGTCAACTGACATGACCGTATTTTGGCACTGCCTGATCATAATTTATTTTGTCACACAAGTTCGTTTTGTCATTTTTAATTTATTTTGTATGTAATATATCATATGTTTGGATTCAGCTCCCTGTTGTATTCTAAATGATAAAGCACGTGACGTTATTTTAATTTTTAAAAGAGGTTCCGTCATCGGTATCCTCATATGACCCTAACGGTTATCAAAAAATGCCCTTGCTTTATCCTGTCGAGAATACCATCCATTGCATGATAAAGTAGAAGACCAAATAGGGTAATTTTACCAGCAATGTTATGTACCTTTATTGGCAAAATACATCGTATATTTTACCATTCACAGTATGGGATAGAATGCACACAGTATGGGATTTTAAATATTAAATGAACCTAGCATCAAATAACATGAGAGACAAGTTCCTTTTCTGTCATCGTTATTTATTTAACAAAGATTTCGCTTCGGACAAATTGTCCCTATATTTCCCAAACTCAACTCTATGGCTTACATTTTATTTATTTATGGGTTTTATACTGTTGTTTCCTTGGGCAAGGCACTTCATCCACATTGCACTCAGGTCACCCAGCTGTACAAATGGGTACCTGGACATGGGAATGTGTGGACATATAAGGTCGCGGAGCGCTTTATAGGCGGCCCCGAAAGTACGATTCCTTCGGGGTAATAATTGTGTAGCGCCTTGAGCATGCATTGTGCATGGATATGTGCCCATTATTAAAAAAAAATCATGAAATGAAATGAAAACATTAAAATGGGCATACGTGACGAGATGTAGTTGGCACTTTTCAATTGGGATTCAACTGGTCCTGCAATGTTATATTTGGTATTAGACGCTCAAAACAATATCTTAATTAATGATAACAAGAAAAAATGTCAGAACTCCAACCATCCACATTCTAGAATCCGAAGGTTCGCCAACGCCTATGAGCTTGCTGTTAACGATGTAGGTAATTGAACATTCATCATTGTCGTCCCGCCTGCCTCGACCCATTGCTCTCTTGCTGTTTATGTTGGCATGATGTAAAACCTCGAGATCACAGCTGGTGGGTGACTGTCTGAAGGCGTACTTGACACTGCAATTTTACACTAACATTTAGTCTCAGAAATAAGAAAAATTTCAACACTATCAACAACACTATTTTACAAACAGTTCAAATGGAGCCCTAAATATGTCTTAATTGATTCCTAGAGAGCTAAGGAATATGGAGCATATTTTCCCAGCCATCTGTTTGGTAGAGAGGCGATCATGTGCTATTGTTATCATGACGTCATTGGGTTGTAGTTCTGCATTTTATTGTTCTCGTTTCTGTATTAAATACATAATAAAATAATTATGGACTGCTGAATTCGATCAATACCTGTTTTATGGAACCGAGAAAAAATATTGACTGTTCGTCCTTGGTCAATATTGTTTTCTCGGGTCCATAAAAACAGGTATTGACCGAATTCACCAGTCTATAATTGTATATTATCATAATTATCATATACTTGTTTTATTCCGTATTGAATACGAATAGACATACTTGTTCTTTGATATGCACGTTTCATATGGCGAAAGGATTGTCCCGTTTTGATGGGACGGCACAGCGGCTTCGGATCAATACATCCAGATCGAGTTCGAATCCCGCCAGGCAACTTATCTGCTGTAGAGAACTGTTCTACGTGCAGTCAGGTTTGGGTACAACGCTACACTGAATGTTAGCTCAGTACCATCCATGGTTTCACCGCAATGCAGGGCCACCATGGCGTTGTGGGCTTTCTCCCTGCACTAATACAAGCAGCCGTGATATACGTGAAATACTCTTGAAAGCGGCGTTAAACTCCAACTCACCTCACCTCCCGTTTTGATGACGAGCATCGTGTTGTTCCATTGCCATTCGTTTGGATGAAGTCAGTGGTGGTATTATATATTTTGTAATGGCAATAAATAATTAACATAAAAAGTTAGATACTGTTAAATGAAAATAACAGCCCTTTTTTAAGAGAATCCATTCTATTAAGTTAAAAACTATTTCTATCTTTTTGCTTTCGGAAGGTATTCATGTGTGTCTTGAGGTCGCACATTCATAGAATCCACTGATTCCGTAACAAACAACATTCTGGAATGTTGGTGCTTATTATGACTCACACGAGCAATGCTCGCTTGACAGCTCCATTAAAACATCCCCAGACTGTGATTAGAACACGTAGCACCAGACACCTAACGCCAAACATCATAAACCAAAGGATAGTCACCGCTAACCTACCAGCCAAGAGCCAGCCAGCCAACAGGTTTGAAGCTGCGGTGTTGCCGTTAGTTGTAGCGGTACCATTCGCTTGCCAGGAGCTGCACGTCGCCATCAGACGAGTCACGTGATCTAAACAGTCCGCTGTTTCCTGTCTCGACCAATTGCTTTTTATCCACAGAGATTAGGTTGAGTCACACAGTCACATGGACTATCCTTACCCTGTTTACAGGTACGTGCTTTTGAAACTTGACAGGTCATTTGATATAACTGCCGAATGTACTCGTTACAATTTCAAAATTGGTTTTAAATTGTGGTATTATCTGAAAAAGTAAAAATACCAATCGAGTTATAGTCATTAGGTGTTGTGATCATTTAGAATGATGTTAAAACTGATTTAATAATAATACAACCCTTTCAAAACACGGATATAGCGGACAAACGGATATAGCGAACAAATGTATAACGTGGTGGTGCATTTTCATTAGAAATAGAACTTCAGATTCTTCAGATCTCAGATATGACCTATTTTAAAAAGTTAGTATGGTTTACCCAAATTTCACCCAGTTATCAGATATTGAAAAGGCTTGTTTGATTGGCATTCTAGAAGTTGATGTTATGAAGGATAAAGACGATTTTATGGATATACAACTTCTTTATTCTTTATTCCCGTTATTCTTTGAAGACGACGTTACATCAATCTCTTATATTATATAAACGATAATCCTTCATGCAGTCTCTGTACATCACATAACTGGCTTCCACTCAATTAGCTATTCAACCTTTGTCCATCAACTATATTTATTGTATAAACAACTCATCTCCAATCTCTTGTAAAAACAATTCATGTATATAACCCAGCTGTTTTCCCACCTGTGTACCACTAGCTTGACAACGACATTAGAACCTATGTCGAAACGTCGCCTTCAAAGAATAAAGAAGTTGTATATCCATAAAATCGTCTCTATTCTTCATTGAAAAGGCTGCATTCCTTCTACAAATGGATTGATATTGTTAATCCACTGGTCGCATTAGTTAGTTGTATGTATAGGCGTAAGCTATAATCTCAATGATCAAATATATGTTTTTCCAGTCCTCCCAAATGTGTGATATATTTGTATGAAAAGTTGATGACAGGTATATCAAAACATATATTATTTGCCTGTTTTAATTTTTTTTGCAGCGGACTTATACTCGTGGAGAAAGCATATACGTGTAGTTTTGTCATATAAAACTGTATTGTGTTGCATGTGTTAAACTGACATTGTTTGACACTGTTGTATTCATCATACCTGGATAATTGTAAAATGTTTTCCCCTGTAATATAGCTACGTATATTTTCGACGAGTACATATAGGACATATTTAAACAAAGATAAACTCGCATATATAGTGACTTGAAATAACTCGATTTCGTTGATATTTGGTATAACCCACCGCAACGCGTTAATTATATATGCATATCTCGGCGAATATCAAAGGATGTTCTCTATAATAACACATGAACATACTTCCCAGTAAGATGCCATGTGAATATAGAAAGATAAATAATAGTTTATTTTTGTGTATCGCATAAAACGCACAGATTTGGTACAATGTCAACGTTATAAGAGTACATGTTCAGCATAAATTGCACATATTACAGGTCTAAAAACATTATATTAATATAAATGGCGAATAAAATAAAATTATTAAGTGTAAAATTAAAAATGTGTCAGACGAAAACATACTTTATTTTACAGGACCAACATGCTTCAATCCGGTTGCCGGATTCTTTACCTATATATAAAGAAAAAGAAAATAGAGACAATATACACTTGCAATTGATTATTAAGATGATTTTAATTTACCAAGTATAACAATCCCGCAATCAGCGCGGCGATCCGCTTTGAAGATAATCCATGAGGAGTGAGAATTATTAACCACAGTCTGTTACCCGCTTGACAGATTGTCCGTGGAGCCACATTAAGTAATTAATGATGATTATCACTACCGCTAGATGAATTCATGAGGTGTGTTAAATCGCCAAAAACACGTTTAATATGCAATAATTACGTAATTGTCATCTGCGGAATTACCTAGTTGGATATCTACACATTCGATATAATGGAAAATTTAAGTTGTTTTATTGAAGATTTGTTTGTGAAATTAACAATCGAAATGTTGCGCAATTACGTTATATATCTGTAGAAGGTGCTATCGGGGTATGTTGTGTTTTAAAATCTATGGGACACTTCTGTTTAAACATAAGTTATTGAACATGATTATTGCACAATCCAGTTGAAATGTATTTACTCTAGGTAATATTTTGATGAATTTACATTTGCAGCACGGTCTAAGTCCGTATATGTACTTTCTTATTTGCCTTGCGTTCACAGGTATCATCAGGTAGCAGACTACAGATCTCAATTGGTTGTTACGTATAGGCCCTTGGGTCATTGCTTTTCACACTATTAACACTTAATTTGCCTTTCGTGTTTTTTAAAAATCATTCAACCTTATTTTGGGGCGGTTTCCATAGAAACGGAACTTATAATTAGAATTTCATTTCAACTAAAACGTGTAAGGCCTAGCTCAACCAAACATAATATATTCAACAAACATCATGTTTTCAACTTCTTCAATCTATATTTTCAGCGGTTTCCATGGAAACATTTAGACTTGCGTTTCCGGGCCAGTGCTAAACACCTGTAAGTCCTAGCTCAATACAACCTGGTATATTTAACAAGCATCGTGTGTAGATGTGCCTTTTGGGGTTTCAACTTCTTCAAATGTTTGTTTTTGAATTTGTCCATGGAAACGTAACTACCAATTCCGATTCCTGGGCAGTACTCAAAAACTGTAATTCCTAGCTCAACCAGACTTGGTATATTTATCATTCATCATGTTTCAATGGGTAATAAACTATTTTATACGGAGAGTATGAGGGTGAGTTAAGATTTGTTTTAGAAATATAGCATGGTTATCATTGTTCTATATACATTTTATTTCACACTTTTTTCCTCTGGTGGAGTATATGACTGATTCTGTTTCTATTCATCCAGCCTTTATATGTGGGTTATTCTCTGTCAAAATGTAATTTTATTATTGCTTATTACAAAGGCTAACATCATTCGAGATTTGTTTTATAACAACCAATCTGACCACATAAGTTAATTATTTATCGTAGCAAGCATCGGTTCGTGTATCCAGGTTCGTGTATCCAATCCTAACATCAAGTACCTACTCTTCACTTGATGTACATTATAATCAAGCAAAATTGCTTTGTCAATATCAAACTCATATTCCTTAAACAAAGTTCAGTTAAATATGAGTAAGCGATGCTTTTTTTGGAATGGCAATATGACCGTGATCCAACAGGTACGTGATAAAAATAGTCTGTTACCCGCTTGACAGATTGTCCGTGGAGCCACATTAAGTAATTAATGATGATTATCACTACCGCTAGATGAATTCATGAGGTGTGTTAAATCGCCAAAAACACGTTTAATATGCAATAATTACGTAATTGTCATCTGCGGAATTACCTAGTTGGATATCTACACATTCGATATAATGGAAAATTTAAGTTGTTTTATTGAAGATTTGTTTGTGAAATTAACAATCGAAATGTTGCGCAATTACGTTATATATCTGTAGAAGGTGCTATCGGGGTATGTTGTGTTTTAAAATCTATGGGACACTTCTGTTTAAACATAAGTTATTGAACATGATTATTGCACAATCCAGTTGAAATGTATTTACTCTAGGTAATATTTTGATGAATTTACATTTGCAGCACGGTCTAAGTCCGTATATGTACTTTCTTATTTGCCTTGCGTTCACAGGTATCATCAGGTAGCAGACTACAGATCTCAATTGGTTGTTACGTATAGGCCCTTGGGTCATTGCTTTTCACACTATTAACACTTAATTTGCCTTTCGTGTTTTTTAAAAATCATTCAACCTTATTTTGGGGCGGTTTCCATAGAAACGGAACTTATAATTAGAATTTCATTTCAACTAAAACGTGTAAGGCCTAGCTCAACCAAACATAATATATTCAACAAACATCATGTTTTCAACTTCTTCAATCTATATTTTCAGCGGTTTCCATGGAAACATTTAGACTTGCGTTTCCGGGCCAGTGCTAAACACCTGTAAGTCCTAGCTCAATACAACCTGGTATATTTAACAAGCATCGTGTGTAGATGTGCCTTTTGGGGTTTCAACTTCTTCAAATGTTTGTTTTTGATTTTGTCCATGGAAACGTAACTACCGATTCCGATTCCTGGGCAGTACTCAAAAACTGTAATTCCTAGCTCAACCAGACTTGGTATATTTATCATTCATCATGTTTCAATGGGTAATAAACTATTTTATACGGAGAGTATGAGGGTGAGTTAAGATTTGTTTTAGAAATATAGCATGGTTATCATTGTTCTATATACATTTTATTTCACACTTTTTTCCTCTGGTGGAGTATATGACTGATTCTGTTTCTATTCATCCAGCCTTTATATGTGGGTTATTCTCTGTCAAAATGTAATTTTATTATTGCTTATTACAAAGGCTAACATCATTCGAGATTTGTTTTATAACAACCAATCTGACCACATAAGTTAATTATTTATCGTAGCAAGCATCGGTTCGTGTATCCAGGTTCGTGTATCCAATCCTAACATCAAGTACCTACTCTTCACTTGATGTACATTATAATCAAGCAAAATTGCTTAGTCAATATCAAACTCATATTCCTTAAACAAAGTTCAGTTAAAAATGAGTAAGCGATGCTTTTTTTGGAATGGCAATATGACCATGATCCAACAGGTACGTGATAAAAATATCCTGAAGAAAAAACCCTATCTCAACAGAAACTTTCTTTAAAAGGGTAGATGTCCTGCGATTGCAGAAACAGGCCTCATATCTACACTCAATTTGACTGTTTGTCAGCTGCAGTAAACATGATACATATGTCTGCCCACTATGATCCCTTGGGCCAAGAAATAACGTTTCCGTCGAAACATGATTTAACCTGTTGCTGAATGAGTTAGATATTAGTTTGCCCAGAGTATCTATATCCGTGTATGAGACTTAAAGCAGTTGATAAGTAAAGATCAGGAATCATAATTGTGTCATTGACCCAGTTTGTCTTTTCATTTCGTCATATTCGCAACATATTTAAATACTTTGAGTATAATTTGAACATCTGAAGACCCGTGTGATTTTGGTGTAGATAGACAACTGAATAAGTCGATGAAGTGACTCACTTGGGAGCACACTATACAATATCTTAATAATACCCCCTTCCATGGAATGAGTCCATTGTGGAATCCGAAATGCCCCTGAATGTGTGATGAGTCAGGTTTAATGTACAAACAGCTTATCCACTCGGCTACCGAAACCTCGACAAAAGTGAGTTTCAACAACCGGGAGTGAAGCCTTATTAAGATCGACCCTGCAAAATAATTCATATCAGGATACGAACTGGTTCTATAGATTCCTGGCACAAGGTCTGAGGATAAGGTCTGCGGGTAATTTGAGTATATTCTCCTGATAAGGTTTCCCATGGGTGATATAGTGGAGAGTAACGGAGCATATATAAAACCATGGGTAACCGAGGATGCACCGAGTCCGATATCAACCTGATATCCTAAACTGCCCGCACGATATCAGATATCACAACCGAGTAAAGAATCTATCTTCAAATGTATTTATCTCTGGCTGGAATCGAACCAGCGAACTACGGATGTGTAGACTAGAAGCTTGTCAACTGCGCTACTGCGACAGTGACGTCATATGATTTTTAGACGGGTGAATATTGTTACTGTTAAGACTGATTTTAAAGAAATTTTACGAGGATTTTACATTTTGTTTTATTGGAAAAAATGTATGATAGGTATTGGTATACATTTGTGTTTTTATGTAATTATGATTTGATTGGAGAATACATATTTTAAAAAAGAAACCGCTTTTTAACCGGCATAGTAATTGCTTATGGAAATAGGACAATTGTATTACCTAGCATGTATGTATACATGCAGGTATGTGTATATGTATTCGATCATTTCCCGGTTACATGTGCGTGCATATGTGTGTGTTTGTATAATGGATGTATTTTATAATTTTACTGCGTGTTATAGGTCATAGATGTCATAAATAACTGTTATATTTTTAAAGGCGTTATTGCACGTTCTACTTACTGAAATAAAATGCTCTCATAAAACGACAAAAAAGTGTTACCAATGACAGAATAAATCTCCTGAATCCATAAAAAGAGTTATAAAATGACTGTGCATGGTTCGGTTAAGCCATGCGAGTCCATTTCCCATCGTAGACTTTTAAATATGATACAATAGTGGAATGCTCAACAATCTTGCTGTCTGAACTCTCAAATTCTCATGAGGCATACACATCTACCTCTCACACTGAAGGGTTTTATACCACTGTCGCTTAATACGTCGCACCATTTTCTTCCAATACGGATAACCGTTTTCAGGATACAGTTTATCGGGTCATGTAATGAGATATTTTACCCTCTAAAGTAACTATGTATTGTATAAACTTTGATAATAAATTCATAAATGGTAAACTTGATAAAACATGATATGCATAAATTGTGCAATATGTTATACTGTCACTTCTCTGTCTCTCTTGTTTTCTTTGTGATATTTAATGTTTATATTCAATTAATACATGAACTTAAATACATAAAAAATCTTATATATCCATACATAGGCCTAGACATAGCATGCATACATGTATGCAGTCATCCATTCATCCATCCATGATCCATCTATACAAACATACATACGTACGTACATACATATATCGTACATTCATACATACATATGTTCGTACGCACGTACGTACCTACATACATACGTACGTACACACATTCATACATACACAAATGCACGCATACACGCACACGAATACACGCACACACATACACACATAAATACATACATGTACATACATACATCGTACATACATACATACATACATCGTACATACATACATACATACATACATACATACATACATACATACATACATACATACAAACATACATAAAATTAATATTTTTAATTGATATTGATAACTATCTGCAGTAAATCAGAAATAAATTGATGACCTGTCCAATAACAATCGTTTTATATCGTTACATCGGTCCGATACTGATAAACATGCTCGGCAAAGCCTTGCATGTTTATCAGTATCGTACCTCATGAAGAACTTTCCCCTCTGTTGTTGGATACACAGTATCCGTATCTGGCCTCTAAAATTGATAAAATACATGTTGTTTCTAAAACTGCCTTTCACCAGCAAACTGATCACACTTGTACGACTATATCAAATTATAAATTGATATCGTTGATATCACGTATTAAATCGTAGCTATTGCTGACAAAGTTGGCCTTGTTGTGTATGGCAAATAGCGACCCAGCACTCTACGTCCGCTGTGATATCACGACGAACCCCTCGTGCTGAGCTCGCTATTTCACCCATATCAATTGTAATCAACGATATTATAAAATGGCTTTTAAATTAATTCCGTCGAAAAACATTGACTGACATTTGGTTAATTGACCAGCTGTTGAATCACGAGGACTTTGCACATTCCGATAATGTTTACAGTTCGTAATACATGTTTGGTACGCGCAGTAAGTTATATGTGAATGTGCAAGACCTGACAGGTAAGTTTTCTTTAAGACTGATAATTTATTTCAGTTACCAGTCTGGCTGTCTGGCTTAGATTTTCGGGAGTTTTCTACAAATATGCATGTCCTAATTAGATTAACTATTTTAGAAAAATATCCCGTTCTTTCAATGAGTCTTTGTACTGAATCCTGGTCGAGATAGACCCTGATCTGATAAGGATTTTACCACGGTCAAACGCGTTCAGACTACAATCCGATCGCGGTCAACCGGGTTCAGACTGCAGATTGATCGTGGTATACTGCGTTCAGATTGCAATCTGATCGCGGTAGGTACGGGTAAAGATACGCAGCCCTCTGTACTTATGTTTATACGAATCAAATGTTCGTATAAGTGCAACAAGTAGGTGTACTATGCCACCATGCTACTTCACTTCCATACAGCATATATTCCAATTTCACCATCATTTAAAAAATCATTTGAGACCCCGAAATCGTCAAAAAGCGACAAGCTAAGTAAAGCATGGTGTTGTTTACATATAACTATTGCTGCTACGAACATAACGTTTGTCTTCCACATTTGACGTCACATCCGGTACATAACGGATGATGCTGTGGGAACACAAGAACTGCTCAAAGCTCTTTATCTTCGAACCTTTCACCGAGGAGGAGTTGTTTTAGATTCAAATCCAACTTTCTGTTGTTTGAATCATATACCAACAAAGCTAGTATTAATTCACTTAGATATCCTTCTCCCCATCATAACCAAGTTAATCAATGCCAGCTTAGCTTCAGGTCAGGTCCCTCGTTCTTTCAGACAGTAATTAAACCTCTTTTGAAAAGAAAAGGTCTGGAGGCAAATATTCTTCAGATTTATCGTCCTGTTTCAAATTTGCCTTTTCTGTCAAAGATCTTCAAAAAGGCAGTCAAAGTCAGACTGAATGCCCACATTGACAACTTCGACCTACAGGCAGTTTTTCAATCCGCTTATCGAACCGGCCATAGCATTGATACAGCTCTACTTCAGGTTACAAATGATCTTCTCTATCTGTGAAGCGGATAGAGGTAAAGTCAGCGAAACTTTGAGAATTTCGAGATGAATCTTCACTGGATTTATTTCATATCTTACATAGTCACTTATCTGCTACACATTGACGACCATCAGCTCAGAACAAACATGATCTGCTCTCATAAGAAAGGAGGACACCTGACCAGATTTGGACTTGCCATCGTCGAACTTACCTTGCTCACTCGAGCCTGTTGCGTCGGTGGTGTTGCGTCAGTACTACTCTGTGGTAAGGACGCCGTGCTCTAATACGCCGTTCTCGTAGTCGCCTCGATACTGTCTGTCAACTGATACGACGTCCGAGCGCCGTTGCTGCCGTTTCTGTTGGAGGGAGGAAGCGTTTCCCTCGGATAGCCGACCTCCTGGGGCGTGGTCACCCGTGACCTCCCATCTATCTGTTGTCTGTTGAAACAGCCTCGTGATGCATTCAAGGGTTCAGCCAAAGATTCTCGCGATGTGTATACTTGAAGCTCTTGTCGAACCATTCTTATGCCCCTCTCCTCTCTGAACTGCTGCGAGGCGTGGGTATTATCTAGGGTGCTTCGTTATTCTATGATAATGACTCGTGTATCCTGCTGGCTTTATATTGTTTTTCTGAAGGTGCATAATTATCCTTGAGCACGTGCTGGGAACTTTGAAATTTGAGCGGCAGTGTTCGAAATTTCAAAAAGTTTATGACAACACATTTACATCCAGTACCTAGTATTTTAAACAACAAATATATTTGGTATACTTTCTTTTGGACATCAGAATACACAATTAAGACGATATAATTAAGAAAATATTGTTGTTTATGTATTCCACTTATAAATGCCCAACAAACACTAAAATCGTATTTCAACTTCATCCTCTTTATATGTAACCATATATATATACACTCTACCGACAAATCCTATGAAATATATTCAATAATGAAATTGAGCAGAGACAAATATTAGTATACATCTGCTTATATATCGTGAACAAGTTAGTTCAATTTACGTCAGAAGTTATTACAATTTAAAATGTTTTACAATTCACGTCGTTATTACAAAATTATTTATGTCGTAACATGCTGATTTGATTTGGTGAGCGAACGTTTCGTCATGTGAACTTGCATGTTAAGATTGTCAACTGAAAATCTGAAGAAAGTATTCTCCTCGTATTTTACACACAGGAAGGTTTAGTTGTTTTGGATATTGACATTATTTTCAAGGACACTGTAAAACATTGAATTGGCGCCCCTGGAATCGATATGTTAGGCTTCTCATTGCTGCACCATGACATTGCTCTATCAAGTTCACCATTGTTTTAATATGTTTGAGATTCAACAACCACATTGAAACATTTGAAAACCGAAACTACACATGCATAATGTTGCTTTTTGACCTATCTTTGTGTCTCTTGATAATTGCTTGTCGTATTTAAATTGGAAGTTTAATATCAATTGACCGCGTACTAGTTTACAAGCTAGACAGTTGCAAGAGTGACAAAATATAAATGATGAAATAATAAAGCGAAATCTATTGGAGCTAAAGTATCATTTGAAGCAACTGAAACTACCAGGCCTGACAGATTCTAAAATTAATTTTGCTAACGAAAGCGCATCACATATATCAAAACGGCACTAAAAAGCTAAAACACGTGTGTTTTTCATTAGTTGTGTTCTCCCACAATGTACTTTGTGGAATAACTAACAAAGGGAAACGACACTGTGAATTATCTACAACAAAAGTCCTTGTTTCTCAATTATCCCTGCGTGCTCTTTTTCATTTCGACGTGATGATGAACATAGTTTCAGGTTTGTTTTTATTATATTTTGCATTTCGTTAATGAAAATAGCTTTATACAGAACTAGCTATTTAAATAATAAAAGATATTCACTGATAGAATATTCTCATAATCACACATGACGTGACGATGAATAGCTTAAATTTTTATTGTTTTTATTTTTCAACAAACGTGCATAATTTGTTTATCTAGTCGTGAAATATAAAGTTATCAAGTATAACCTTAATTAATACTTTTTTAATTTGTAATGTGTTTAATCATGTATTAATAGCACTCAGATAGAACCATCCTTTTAAGGAACACATATTGAACTCCACCAGGTTGTATGTTTAAAGTTTGTTAAAATTAAATATCTTACGTAAATTTATTATGTTAAGTGTAGATTATTTATCATATAAGTATCAATGTGTCACTCCCACACTAATTATGTCTCCCCCCGAAGGATCGGGAGACATTGTTTTTGGTTGACTTTCGTCACATGTAGATGTGCCTTTTGGCGGTTTCAATTTTTTTTTTTTTTTTTTTTCTGTTTAAATGATCCCAATTTGGACTTTATCTATTTGAAGGAGCAGATCTCCAAAACCACTTGGCCAATATTCACCGAATTTGGTATACAGTCTCCCAATATCGTGTAGATGCGCCTTTTGGGGGTTTGAGCTTTTTTTAAATTCGAGTTTTTTCAGTTTCCATGGCAAAAATTTGGACTTTGTCCTTTTAAAGGGTAGAGTTTGTTTCCGGAGCAGATATCTAAAACTGTGTGAACTATCCTCACCAAAGTTGGTACACTACCTCCCGATATCATGTAGATGTGCCTTTTTGGTGTTGTAACTTCTTTATTTTAATATTTTTCTATTTTCAAGGCAACAATTTGGACTTTGTCTTTTAGAAGAGTAATAACTGAACTTGAATTTGGGGAAGGGGAGACATCTGTTTTTACGAGTAAAAACACCTTCTAATCATTTATGCTATTATAGTGGTTTGTCATTTACTGTTGGACTAAATACGTTATCAACGTAGGTTTTAATTTTCCGTTTTCAAAAAAACTTCACGTGTTGACATTTCCATGGCGAGGGCAGTGCATGCGCATGAAACCCTTATTCTCCTTTAAAAGCACTTATAATAAACTATCATTTTTTATTTCTCCAACTGCCAACATAATGTCAAAATAGAAATTAATGTTGTATCTATATGTCATAACATAGTTTCGTTCGTAGTATACTATCTATAGCTAACTGTTTAAGAGGCATTCTAGAAGTTGGTGTGATGAAGAAGACAAAATATGTTATGGATGATCAACTTCTTTATTAACAATAGCGACGTTTTGGTATAGATCCTTATACCGTTATCAAGAATACCTATAGCTATGTCCATGCACAATTTGTTTTCCTGTGTAATATATTACCAATTGTTTTTTTAATCATAAACATATATGTCAAAGGACAATTTCACAATTTGTTTTGTAGTTTACCCTTATTTCCTAACAATTATAATATGTTACACCACAAACGTTTACTACGGTACAATTTACTTTCCGATGCTCTCCAGTCGACAGGAAGGCCCCCAATATATACTTTTAAAAACGTAATATGTAAATGATGACACAAAAGAAGTGAAATATGAGAAAACTGATAAAGGGCAGCAGTCTTAGCTTGTGTGTGTTAGTACCCTATCCCACATTAGTCCGGGTTCACATCTTACCCCAGGTCAGAGACACCAAGATCATTGTTCAAAACACAGCAGTTGACATATCTCGCGAACGCAACAAGATAAATGAGCCAGTGTCTGCATGTGCATTCCTTGCACTTGGGCCTTTTAAAAGCCACAGCAAATTTGGGTGTCTGACAAGTTAACCATGCCTCAGCTCACTGACGAAACCAAGCCATTGGGATGCTGACGACGAGCTCCTCGCAGGGAAACGTTGCTCGACACTTTCATGTCTATCCATCGACCTTTGGGAGACTGAACATCCGTTTCAACACCACCGGAAGAGTTGCTGATTCTCCTCGAAAAGATGCATCTCGTGTGACCACGCCTCGGCAAGACCACAACATCTGCCGACATCACGTGCGAAATCGACTTCAATCAGTTGCTGCTACAGCGAGAAGAACAATTGGGCTTCGACAACGTCATATCAGTCCAAAAACTGTGAGAAGACGTCTTGCTGATTGATGGGGTCGACGACCTCTTAATCCAGCGTTTTAAAAGTTTAATGTTATTACTTTTAAGCTTCATTTGTAGAATACCTCTATCAAGTCCTTTAATATGACTTTGAGTACATTTGTCATTCAGAATTTATAATCTGGATATGTTGAGACGAAATTGAGAAATGCTATTTTAGAAGCTTTGTGTACAGAAAATATTTTCAGTTCTAAACTTATCAAAAGTTAAATTTGATTTTATGTAGGACGTTTACGAATAATATGTCTTAATTTGTTTCGTTTGTTTACATCGAATTCAAACAGCAGAGGTATTCAGTTGTATCCGGATATCATCGAAGTTTTCTTGTTACTCTTGGCAGATGATGTTGTCCATGTTTCAGACAGTGTAAATGGTTTACAGAAGCGACTTGATATTCTCCAAAGTTATTGTGAGTCCTTGGATTTAACAGTTAATAGTGAGTGAGTGAGTTATTGTTTAACGCCGCTTCGGCAGTATTGCAGCCATTAGCGGCGATTACAGTTAATATGTCAAAAACCAAAATAATAGTCTTTAGAAAAGGCGGCAGATTATCTCGTTTCGAGAAGTGGAAATATTGTGGTGACTCTGTTCATGTAACCACTTACTATAATTATCTTGGTTTAGTTCTTACAAGTCAATTAAGTTATTCTCAGAGTTGCTATTTTGTCTTTGTTAAGGCGAAGAAGGCTTTATATGAGGTCTTGCAGACGATGTATTCTTATGGCCAGTTTTCCTACAAGGTCTTTTTCACAATATTTGATTCTCAGACTATGCCAATTTTGTTATACGGTTCCGAGTTGTGGGGTTTCCAGCGTCATGAGTGCTTGGAAAGGGTACATCATCTTGCTTTCAAGCGATTTCTCAGTGATGGTAAAAGGACTCCGAATGTTTTAGCTATGGGAGAATGTGGCAGATTCCCTGTGTATCTAGCGTCCTTGTTAAGGTGTATTAAATTTTGGCTAAGAATTATTAGTTTGCTAACCATTTAAGGCATATAAAATGTTATACTCTTTAGATAGCGTTAATCGTCATACATGGGCTTCTTCGGTTAAGAATGTGCTTTTTAGTTACGGGTTTGGCTACGTATGGTTGTTTCAAGGAGTAGGGAGTGTGGAATTATTTCTCTCGGAATTTAAACAACGGGTTACTGATATTCTAACTCAGGAGTGGAAATCCGCTTTGCAGTCTAGTAGCAGGTATGAGTATTATTCTGAATTTAAGCTGAATTTAAAACAGGAATTGTATTTAACTCATAGTGATTGTTCCCTTTACCGTCGTAAAATGACGAAACTTCGTATTGGTATGGTAAGACTACAAGTTGAACTTGGGCGATATTGTAATGTTATAAAATCACTGCGCTTATGCAGAGTATGTAAACTGGATCATATTGAATCATGAATTCCATTTTATTATGGTTTGTCCAGCCTTTGACGACTTGAGATTAATATATTTACTGCCTGTCTGCAGGCCATATGATTGGGGGTGAAGATGACGTTGAATGTTTATTTTGTATACATTTTGTAGTAAGTCTGTGTGTGAGGAATGGGGGTGAGCGGATTTCCTGGTGGGTGAGAGGATATATTGCTCGATGTGTAGTGCATATTGTGTTCGTTTGGAGTAAAATATATGATTGCAAGAGGAGCTAGGGTGCCAGAAGTGCTGTTTGAGGTGTATGCATGTTGTGTTGATGGCAGGGTGTTTGGTGTGTCCAGGGGAAGGGAAGTGGCTGCGGATGTTTGTATGGAGTGTGTATTAGACTAGTATGCTGAACGTGTCTTTTGTTATTGTGTTGTTTATTTAATGTATATTGTATGGAAAAGGTCTCCAGTAACCCTTTTGGGTGGCCGATATGATAAAAAAAAAGGGTTTTATATTTTATGTATTTGTATTTTGTATTGTATTGGGCGAGACTGTAATAAATAATATCTCTCTCTCGCTCATAATGAATATGTATTTTCAAAAATATAAGAATAACTATATAAAAAGTATAGTAATAGAGAAGGGTCTATCCATTGTAGGTATATGTCCTTCAAACGTTATTTCTAAGCGATTCACGCCCCTGTGCACTAGTGAGTGCCTCGAAATAAGAGTCGTCAACATATGACGAATCAACCCCATATCCGACACATTCGATTAAGTGTTTCAGAAATACACATTCGACAGAACAAAAGGACAAACTAGCAGCATTGCACCAACTCAAGTAAGAACAAAATTGAAAGTCAGACGCTGGTGTATTCCCTTAATGGCACTCTGGGTTTTATTTTAATTTGTTTGTGTGTGTCAATTGCAATTTCAACACAAGCCTGTTGATTAATTTTGTTATGATATGGTACTTAAGATGACCTAGTACCTTTGGTATCCAAACAAAGGGCCAGAAAAATAATTGATAATACTTGTCTTACCGAATCACAGTGTTGGTCGACGACGCGTTTGCTGTCAGTATTTTTGTGGTTGTTTCACCAACATTTATGAAACGTATTTATAAGCTATATCGGACAACCGTGTGTTTCTTGTCACCACATGTTAGTGATATCATCAAAATAATGTTCAACTACAAACTGTCAAAGAAATCCTATCATATCTTCCATTCTCATGTGCCCCAATGTTTGGAGATCATAGACAAAAAGTTTTTTTGTCATGTTTGTCAATCCATTTCAATCCAATATCACGATTCTAGTAAATATTAGTTAAATTGTGATTTTTCAGCATATCAATTGTATACACGATGTTATAAAATGGCTTTTAAATTAATTCCGTCGAAAAACATTGACTGACATTTGGTTAATTGACCAGCTGTTGAATCACGAGGACTAAGCATATTCCGATAATGTTTACAGTTCGTAATACATGTTTGGTACGGGCAATAAGTTATATGTGAATTTGCAAGACCTGACAGGTATGTTTTCTTGAAGACTGATAATTTATTTCAGTTACCAGTCTGGCTGTCTGGCTTAGATTTTCGGGAGTTTTCTACAAATATGCATGTCCTAATTAGATTAACTATTGCACCTTTTAGGGGGAAAAAACTTCCTTCTTTCAATGAGTCTTTGTACTGAACCTTGGGCGAGATAGACCCTGATCTGATAAGGATTTGACCACGGTCAAACGCGTTCAGACTACAATCCGATCGCGGTCAACCAGGTTCAGACTGCAGTTTGATCGTGGTATACTGCGTTCAGATTGCAATCTGGTGGCAGTTGGTACAGTTAAAGATACGCAACCCTCTGTACTTATGTTTACACGAATTAAATGTTCGTATAAGTGCAACAAGTAGGTGTACTATGCCACCGTGCTACTTTACTTCCATACAGCATATATTCCAATTTCACCATCATTTACAAAATCATTTGAGACCCCGATCGTCAAAAAGCGACAAGCTAAGTAAAGCATGGTGTTGTTTACATATAACTATGGCTGCTACGAACATAACGTTTGTCTTCCACATTTGACGTCACATCCGGTACATCACGGATGATGCTGTGGGAACACAAGAACAGCTCAAAGCTCTTTATCTTCGAACCTTTCACCGAGGAGGAGTTGTTTTAGATTCAAATCCAACTTTCTGTTGTTTGAATCATATACCAACAAAGCTAGTAATAATTCACTTAGATATCCTTCTTCCCATCATAACCAAGTTAATCAATGCCAGCTTAGCTTCAGGTCAGGTCCCTCGTTCTTTCAGACAGTAATTAAACCTCTTTTGAAAAGAAAAGGTCTGGAGGCAAATATTCTTCAGATTTATCGTCCTGTTTCAAATTTGCCTTTTCTGTCAAAGATCTTCAAAAAGGCAGTCAAAGTCAGACTGAATGCCCACATTGACAACTTCGACCTACAGGCAGTTTTTCAATCCGCTTATCGAACCGGCCATAGCATTGATACAGCTCTACTTCAGGTTACAAATGATCTTCTCTATCTGTGAAGCGGATAGAGGTAAAGTCAGCGAAACTTTGAGAATTTCGAGATGAATCTTCACTGGATTTATTTCATATCTTACATAGTCACTTATCTGCTACACATTGACGACCATCAGCTCAGAACAAACATGATCTGCTCTCATAAGAAAGGAGGACACCTGACCAGATTTGGACTTGCCATCGTCGAACTTACCTTGCTCACTCGAGCCTGTTACGTCGGTGTTGTTGCGTCAGTACTACTCTGTGGTAAGGATGCCATGCTCTAATACGCCGTTCTCGTAGTCAATACTGTCTGTCAACTGATACGACTCCGAGCGCCGTTGCTGCCGTTTCTGTTGGCGGGAGGAAGCGTTTCCCTCGGATAGCCGACCTCCTGGGGCGTGGTCACCCGTGACCTCCCACCTATCTGTTGGCTGTTGAAACAGCCTCGTGATGCATTCAAGGGTTTAGCCAAAGATATTCGCGATGTCTATACTTGAAGCTCTTGTCGAACCATTCATATGCCCCTCTCCTCTCTGAGCTGCGGCGAGGCGTGGGTATTATCTAGGGTGCTTTGTTATTCTATGATAATGGCTCGTGTATCCTGCTGGCTTTATACTGTTTTTCTGAAGGTGCATATCCTGGAGCACGTGCTGGGTACTTTGAAAGTTTGAAAAATTATAACAACACATTAACATCCAGTACCTAGTATTTAAAACAACAAATATTTGGTATACTTTCTTTTGGACATCAGTATACACAATTAAGACGATATAATCTAGAAAATATTGTTGTTTATGTATTCCACTTATAAATGCCCAACAAACACTAAAAGCGTATTTCAACTTCATCCTCTTTATTATATGAAACCATATATATATACACTCTACCGAAAAATCCTATGAAATATATTCAATAACGAGATTGAGAAGAGACAAATATAAGTTTACATCTGCTTACATATCGTGAACAAGTTAGTTCAATTTACGTCAGAAGTTATTACAATTTAAAATGTATTACAATTCACGTCGTTATTACAATTTATGTCGTAACATGCTGATTAGATTTGGTGAGCGAACTTTTCGTCATGTGAACTTGCATGTTAAGATTGTCAACTGAAAATCTCAAGAAATTATTCTCCTCATATTTTACACACAGGAAGGTTTAGTTGTTTTGGATATTGACATTATTTGAAAGGACACTGTAAAACATTGAATTTGGCGCCACTGGAATCGCTGCACCACGACATTGCTCTATCAAGTTCACCATTGTTTTAATATGTTTGAGATTCAACAACCACATTGAAACATTTGAAACCCGAAACTACACATGCATAATGTTGCTTTTTTACCTATCTTTGTGTCTCTTGATAATTGCTTGTCGTATTTAAATTGGAAGTTTAATATCAATTGACCGCGTACTAGTTTACAAGCTAGACAGTTGTAAGAGTGACTAAATATAAATGATGAAATAATAAAGCGAAATCTATTGGAGCTAAAGTATCATTTAAAGCAACTGAAACTACCAGGCCTGACAGATGCTAAAATTAATTTTGCTAACGAAAGCGCATCACATATATCAAAACGGCACTAAAAAGCTAAAACACACGTGTTTTTCATTCGTTGTGTTCTCCCACAATGTACTTTATGGAATAACTAACAAAGGGAAACGACACTGTGAATTATCTACAACATAAGTCCTTGTTTCTCAATTATCCCAGCGTGCTCTTTTTCACTACGGCGTGATGAAGAACGTAGTTTCAGGTTTGTTTTTTTATATTTTGCATTTCGTTAATGAAAAAAGCTATATACAGAACAAGCTATTTAAATAATAAAAGATATTCACTGATAGAATATTCTCATAATCACACATGACGTGACGATGATTGGCTTCAATTTTTATTGTTTTTATTTTTCAACAAACGTGCATATTGTGTTTATCTAGTCGTGAAATATAAAGTTATCAATTATAACCGTAATTAAAAATTTTTTAATTTGTAATGTGTTTAATCATGTATTAATAGCACTCAGATAGAACCATCCTTTTAAGGAACACATATTCAACTCCACCAGGTTGTATGTTTAAAGTTTGTTAAAATTAAATATCTTACGTAAATTTATTATGTTAAGTGTAGATTATTTATCATGAAAGTATCAATGTGTCACTCCCACACTAATTATGTCTCCTCCCGAAGGGTCGAGAGACATTGTTTTTGGTTGACTTTCGTCACATGTAGATGTGCCTTTTGGCGGTTTCAAATTTTAATAAAAAAAATTCCGTTTAAATGGTCACAATTTGGACTTTATCTATTTGAAGGAGCAGATCCCCAAAACCACTTGGCCAATCTTCACAAAATTTGGTAAACTGTCTCCCAATATCGTGTAGATGTGCCTTTTGGGGGTTTGAGCTTTTTTTAAATTTGAGTTTTTTCAGTTTCCATGGCAGCAATTTGGACTTTGTCCTTTTAAAGGTTAGAGTTTGTTTCCGGAGCAGATATCTAAAACTGTGTGAACTATCCTCACCAAAGTTGGTACACTACCTCCCGATATCATGTAGATGTGCCTTTTGGGTGTTGGAACTTCTTTATTTTAATATTTTTCTGTTTTCAAGGCAACAATTTGGACTTTGTCTTTTAGAAGAGTAATAACTGAAATTGAATTTGGGGAAGGGGAGACATCTGTTTTTACGAGTAAAAACACCTTCTAATTATTCATGCTATTATAGTGGTTTGTCATTTACTGTTGAACTAAATACATTATCAACGTAGGTTTTAATTTTCCGTTTTCCAAAAAAATTCACGTGTTGACATGTCCATGGCGAGGGCAGTACATGCTAATGAAACCATTATTCTCCTTTAAAAGCACTTATAATAAACTATCATTTTTTATTTCTCCAACTGCCAACATAATGTCAAAACAGAAATTAATGTTGTATCTATATGTCATAACAGAAATTCGTTCGTAGTATACTATCTATAGCTAACTGTTTAAGAGGCAGTTTAGAAGTTGGTGTGATGAAGAAGACAAAATATGTTATGGATGATCAACTTCTTTATTAACAATAGCGACGTTTTGGTATAGATCCTTATACCGTTATCAAGAATACCTATAGCTATGTCCATGCACAATTTGTTTTCCTATGTAATATTATGTCATATTACCAATTGTTTTTTAATCATAAACATATATGTCAAAGGACAATTTCACAATTTGTTTTGTAGTTTACCCTTATTTCCTAACAATTATAATATGTTACACCACAAACGTTTACTACGGTACAATTTACTTTCCGATGCTCTCCAGTCGACGGTAAGGCCCCCAATATATACTATTAAAAACGTAATATGTAAATGATGACACAAAAGAAGTGAAATATGAGAAAACTGATAAAGGGCAGCAGTCTTAGCTTGTGTGTGTTAGTACCCTATCCCACATTAGTCCGGGTTCACATCTTACCCCAGGTCAGAGACACCAATATCAAAACACAGCAGTTGACAAATCTCGCGAACGCAACAAGATGAATGAACCAGTGTCAGCATGTGCATTCCTTGCACTTGGGCCCTTTAAAAGCCACAGCAAATTTGGGTGTCTGACAAGTTAACCATGCCTCTGCTCACTGAAGAAACCAAGCCATTGGGATGCTGACGACGAGCTCATCGCAGGGAAACGTTGCTCGACACTTTCATGTCTATCCATCGACCATTGGGAGGCTGAACATCCGTTTCAACACCACCGGAAGTGTTGCTGATTCTCCTCGAAAAGATGCATCTCGTGTGACCACGCCTCGGCAAGACCGCAACATCTGCCGAAATCATGTGCGAAATCGACTTCAATCAGTTGCTGCTACAGCGAGAAGAACAATTGGGCTTCGACAATGTCATATCAGTCCAGAAACTGTGAGAAGACGTCTTGCTGATTGATGGGGTCGACGACCTCTTAATCCTGCGTTTTAAAAGCTTCATTTGTAGAATACCTCTATCAAGTCCTTTATTATGACTTTGAGTACATTTGTCATTCAGAATTTATAATATGTATATGCTCTAAACTTATCAAACGTTATATTTGATTTTATGTAGGATGTTAATGAAAAATATGTCTTAATTTGTTTCGTTTGTTTACATCGAATACTAATTTGCGCTCATATGTATATGTGGTTTATCCAGTTATTAGATCAACTGGCCAGCTTTGGTTATAAATAGAGAACATAGTGTTTCTATTTGTGGTGTTAAAGAACCTGGAACCTCTTTTTGTATTCTATTTTAATCAATGTATTCATACAGACAATACTTTCAACTGTAAGTACTGAACATTTGGTGTTGATGGGTCCTCTCATTAACGGGATATTAATGTTCAAAGTGTGTAAATATTGGACTGCTGAAGAACTCAACCGCGAGAAGACCCTAAAACGGGTGCGCGGGCCTAGCTCTACTGCGCATGCCCGAAGTAGGCTGGTGACGTCATAGTCAGAATAGAACTATGGATAAAAGTGATATTTTGTGTTGTAATCGGTGACATTCCTCTATGTATCCATAGCAAAGGAGCAATCCCTTCTACAATCGTTTCCTCAATTTAAAGACAATGTTTGGATTTTCCTCTCGGAGGAGAAAAGTTTTGGAAAAATATAAAACAACGAAATGACGACAGTAACAAGCAGGTCGGACTGCCGTGCTTGATCATTGATGTTTCCATCAACAACATCATAATTTCTACAATCGACGTCCGGAGTTTTTCATAAACTGTCGAGTAACATCTTGTCATTTAAAAATTTTCTTTTTTACATATGACACTTATTTGTATTTGTTTCAAGAGCCGATCAACTACGAAACTGGAAGAATTCAAGTCAAGGGAGCGAATTCCGTTGTTACCCGTTAAACGCTAAAATTTGGATCGGGTCGCAGAAATAGGATTTAAGATATTTTTCAATTAGGACTTCCCATCTTAAGATTGAATCGGGTGCATTATTTATTAATATGATATGAAGTTAAGTAATAAAAAAAAATATAATACTAGCAGCCGTGATATAAGTGAAATACTCTTGAAAGCGGCGTTAAACACCAACTCACCTCACCTCACCTCAATGTGTCATGTCCATTTATTTGACTCCTTCACCTAGATTCATCTGTTATCCGGTTTAAACATATTTATTTCACAAGAAGTTGATTGGTAAAAAAGCTGCAATAGCTTATCTGAATACCGCTCCAGAATACAAAATAAAAAGGATATATCATGGTGAATTTACAATACATAATACATTTACAAAAGCCAACAACAATACAAGTTATAATGAACTCATAATACTTAATCAGATTACAATATTTGTTAAAGATCCACAAACCTCGACCATATCACTTTTTAGTTTTTATTCAAGCATATTCCAAGATGACGAGGATTTCACTTCATATTTGTCAATTCAACCAATAAACACCTTTTATAACGCCTTTTTAGAACGCCGCTCAATTACGCCTCATAAAACTTTAGCCGAGAGCGAATTCCGCTTGCTTGGCCTTGTGACGTAATACACAGGAGTCGTTTGGCGTCTAATGACAGAATCCACTAGATTTAGCCTTACATAACTGCCTCAATAACATATTTACCTTTGTCCTTATTCAACAAAATTACATATATACACGCCCCGTAAAACGTACTACAAATGGCAGCAGATGTCAACACTGTTTAGTACTGGATGTGACCATTGCGGGACCCGTAATTCTGCAATGTGTTTTGGAACAATTCTTATCGTTGCCCAATATGGCGGCGGCCCGCATGTCAGATGATGAAGATGTTCAAACGTCACAGAGATCTATTACACATTTCATACGGATTATAACGGTGTTAACACGCCTCATTCATGTTGAATAATAATATTATATATATATATAGATAATATATTATAAATAACAAAATATATTTCAGTATTTTTGTTTATCAATGTAGCGATATGTAATAAATGATGTAGTTGCGTTATTGACACTCTAACTAAGATAAATATTAAATAAGAGGGGAAATCTACACGACTGAACTATAGCCGGGGTAATATTTTTTTTAAATTGAGAACCAAACAACATATGTACACACGGCCATGGTAGGTTGATCAAAGTTCTATAGTTCCAATACTTTCATTTGAAATTAGGAAAGATACATTTTCCATATTTTTATCCGAAGTGATTTAAACATTATTTTATTTCCACAAACATATGAATTGACCATCAACAACTACATGTAATATAAAATACAAGGCCTTTTATATAACATGCTAGGAAATTGTAGTGGTATTACACTGAATCTAAGTAATTGTAAATGTACACGACTATAGATTTAAAGATAGCCCGAATATGTTCTTCTAAAAACTGTAAACCAGTAACATTGATGAAAATTATAGGATTTTCTTAGTTGTAATGAAACTATTCTATTAGCAAAATAAAGTGACCATGAGAAATATTGACGCAGTAGATTTCAAGCTATAGACACTCTTCAAACACAAAATCAAGCACATCAAAAATATTAACTAATAATGACGTTTATGATATTTAAAAAATTGCATGATCTTTTTTTATTTTAGAATTGTCAGTTATTCATTTCAAAACATATTGTAGCTTATAAGATAACATAACACTCCACTCGATTGGGAAAAGAACACATCTAAAATCAGCGGTTGAATATCGAAAAATGCTCCTAAAACTCCGAAATTACTCCCTACGGACGCACAAATACCCATTCTATCGGAAACTTGTAATGTCAAAACGTTCTTATTATGTTTTAAACGAATTATCAACGAAAATCGACAAATCGCCTAAGGATTTCATTAAGCAACTCCTGTGTATGACGTCACATCGCTAACGAGGGTTATGCTACACTGAGGGGCCGCGGAAAACTGTTTCAAGAATGAGATAATGAGGAGGCAAAATTTACTCACTTTGAAGGGCTATATCTTGATAAGTAGGTGACGCTTCGAAATAATCGTTTGTGTTTTGCTTACTTGAAAGTATTGTCTATATGAATAAACGAATTAACCTCGAAAAAACAAAGAGATGATATTATCTTTAAGAAAACTTTGAGCAGATGCCATCAATAGTCATCAGTTAATAATACCAGATATATAATCTTATTAAGCTAGTTTTTAAATCTGCCTGTTAAATTTATAAAAGAATGTATTGAAATTAAACGTTCTTTATTTAAAGTAGAGGAACAATTTTGATTTCTAAATGAAACCGATTTCAAATCAAATCCTTTGTTGTAGAAAAACATCATCATTTAAACCAACTGAAACTACCAGGCCTGACAGATGCTAAAATACATTCTGCTAACGAAAGCGCATCACATATATCAAAACGACACACAGAAGCTAAAACACACGTGTTTTTCATTCGTTGTGTTCTCCCACAATGTACTTTGTTGAATAACTAACAAAGGGAAACGACACTGTGAACTATCTACAACATAAGTCCTTGTTTCTCAATTACCCAGCGTGCTCTTTTTCATTACGGCGTGATGAAGAACGTGGTTTCAGGTTTGTTTTTTTATATTTTGAATTTCGTGAAATGAAAAAAGCTATATACAGAACAAGATTTTCAAATAATAAAATATATTCACTGATAGAATATTCTCATAATCACACATGACGTGACAATGAATGGCTTCAATTTTCAATGTTTTTATTTTTCAACAAACGTGCATATGTGTTTATCTAGTCGTGAAATATGAAGTTATCAATTATAACCTTAATTAATATTTTTTTAAATTTGTAATGTGTTTAATCATGTATTAATAGCACTCAGATAGAACCATCCTTTTAAGGAACACATATTCAACTCCACCAGGTTGTATGTTTAAAGTTTGTTAAAATTAAATATCTTACGTAAATTTATTATGTTAAGTGTAGATTATTTATCATAAAAGTATCAATGTGTCACTCCCACACTAATTATGTCTCCTCCCGAAGGGTCGGGAGACATTGTTTTTGGTTGACTTTCGTCACATGTAGATGTGCCTTTTGGCGGTTTCAAATTTTAATAAAAAAAATTCCGTTTAAATGGTAACAATTTGGACTTTATCTATTTGAAGGAGCAGATCCCCAAAACCACTTGGCCAATCTTCACCAAATTTGGTAAACTGTCTCCAGATATCGTGTAGATGTGCCTTTTGGGGGTTTGAGCTTTTTTTAAATTTGAGTTTTTTCAGTTTCCATGGCAGCAATTTGGACTTTGTCCTTTTAAAGGTTAGAGTTTGTTTCCGGAGCAGATATCTAAAACTGTGTGAACTATCCTCACCAAAGTTGGTACACTACCTCCCGATATCATGTAGATGTGCCTTTTGGGTGTTGGAACTTCTTTATTTTAATATTTTTCTGTTTTCAAGGCAACAATTTGGACTTTGTCTTTTAGAAGAGTAATAACTGAAATTGAATTTGGGGAAGGGGAGACATCTGTTTTTACGAGTAAAAACACCTTCTAATTATTTATGCTATTTTAGTGGTTTGTCATTTACTGTTGAACTAAATACATTATCAACGTAGGTTTTAATTTTCCTTTTTCCAAAAAAATTCACGTGTTGACATGTCCATGGCGAGGGCAGTACATGCTAATGAAACCATTATTCTCCTTTAAAAGCACTTATAATAAACTATCAATTTTTATTTCTCCAACTGCCAACATAATGTCAAAACAGAAATTAATGTTGTATCTATATGTCATAACAGAAATTCGTTCGTAGTATACTATCTATAGCTAACTGTTTAAGAGGCAGTTTAGAAGTTGGTGTGATGAAGAAGACAAAATATGTTATGGATGATCAACTTCTTTATTAACAATAGCGACGTTTTGGTATAGATCCTTATACCGTTATCAAGAATACCTATAGCTATGTCCATGCACAATTTGTTTTCCTATGTAATATTATGTCATATTACCAATTGTTTTTTAATCATAAACATATATGTCAAAGGACAATTTCACAATTTGTTTTGTAGTTTACACTTATTTCCTAACAATTATAATATGTTACACCACAAACGTTTACTACGGTACAATTTACTTTCCGATGCTCTCCAGTCGACGGTAAGGCCCCCAATATATACTATTAAAAACGTAATATGTAAATGATGACACAAAAGAAGTGAAATATGAGAAAACTGATAAAGGGCAGCAGTCTTAGCTTGTGTGTGTTAGTACCCTATCCCACATAAGTCCGGGTTCACATCTTACCCCAGTTCAGAGACACCAAGATCAAAACACAGCAGTTGACAAATCTCGCGAACGCAACAAGATGAATGAACCAGTGTCAGCATGTGCATTCCTTGCACTTGGGCCCTTTAAAAGCCACAGCAAATTTGGGTGTCTGACAAGTTAACCATGCCTCTGCTCACTGAAGAAACCAAGCCATTGGGATGCTGACGACGGGCTCACCGAAGGGAACGTTGCTCGACACTTTCATGTCCATTCATCGACCATTGGGTGGCTGAACATCCGTTTTAACACCACCGGAAGTGTTGCTGATTCTCCTCGAAAAGATGCATCTCGTGTGACCACGCCTCGTGTGATGACATCTCGTGTGACCACGCCTCGGCAAGACCGCAACATCTGCCGAAATCACGTGCGAAATCGACTTCAATCGGTTACTGCTACAACCAGAAGAACAATTGGGCAACGTGTCATATCAATCCAGAAACCGTGATCGCTTCGGCGGTGGTGGTTTGATGGTATGGAATGCCATCTATCAGAACTTCCGTTTCCAATTGGCCATCTTTCAAGCCAACTTGAACGCACAACGTTGCGTCGCTAACGTTCTTCGTCCAGGTATGCTCCCACTCGTGGTTCAAAATGGCGTCGCCGTATAACTCCAGTATGATAACACCCGCCCACACACAGCAGTACAGAAGAGAGACTTACTGCGACAACAACATATTCGTGTGGTGGATTGGCCAGCCGTATCGCCAGGCATGAACCCCATTGAGTATGGAAGGGGATTTGTGCCAGAAATGAGGACATGTTGACTTGTAACTTGTAAAGTGTAACATGTCGTTCCCAACCATACAAGTCTCGAAAAGACAAGTCCAACCATGCAAAACTAACATTTTAATCCTGTCAATCGTAACTTCGCATTCTCAACTTTGCAAAGTTGAAATGTAATTCTAGAAATCTAGAAGTCAAAAAGTCAACTTGTCATTTTTAATTATTAAATCTAAATAATATACACATTTTGTAATGTTACAAGTTACGTTTGACAAATGAAAAATGGAAAATGAAGAGTAGCAAAGTCAGCTTTGTAAAACCTACTTTAACATTTCGAGACTGACACGACTTGCAAAGTTAACATTTCGAGACTGACACGACTTGCAAAGTTAACATTTCGAGACTGACATGACTTGCATAGTTACGATTGCAATGTTTCAAATCACATCTCTACACGATTTCGCATTGACCATATTTGGAATATTACGGAAATTAGCGGAAAGGAACGAATAATCCCGATCCGATAAATACAATGTTCAACAATGACTTCTCCCTTGGCAAGCATCTCCCAGCATCTACTATAACACATATTTTAAAGTTGCATACTAGCATTAGCATACTGTTGACAAAAGCACATTGACTAAAACATTAAAGGACACCATCGCATTTTACTGTGACAGAAACAACTGCCCGCCCGAACGCCCGAGACGCGGTTATTTCTGTTGCGAGCTGGCAAAAAGTGAACCTTACTGTGTTACACCAGCCAGATGGTTGGGCACATATTTAATGTCACATTGTGTAATTATTACCTCTTATCTGTGCTGAAATTCATTGCTGATTTTGAAACAAAGCAAGCTGGAATATCTTATTCAAATATAATATATATATTTAGATTGATCATATGGACAGAATAAAGTAATATATATATATATATATAATATATATAGATTTCTAACAAATTTTAAAGGCAGCATTACTGGTCACTATAATGTTTGTCAGGGACGGATCCCGGAATTTTGCAAGCAAAATGCAAGCAGAATCAACATAAATAATTGAACACATTTAGAGAAAAGTTGTAAATTGTCTATTCATTTAGTATTCAGTTCAAAATAACACACTTTTAAGAAATATGCTTCCTGGTCAAGATTAATATATATGTATTTTGTGATATTATACTATTGTAATGTATGCTTTGTTTGGTTTTTTTAAATATACAAGATATAGTTGGAGTAAATCCTTTCTTGCTATACACGCAGTTGTATATGTATAAACTAAAACACTCCCAATCCAGATCATTGTATTTTGAATCAGTGACGTATTCCCATTTAAGTTAGTTTATTAAAATGTGTAAGTCAAGTATTAGATCGTACATTTTCTTGTTATCCAGAAGGGTGTTGAAATTTTTTGTGTGCATGTTATTGTAAAAGGGTATACAGGATTGCACAGTTTACACTCGGGTATAATGATAGCTATACATGTATAATGAGTTGACATAATATAAAACTACATGTTTAATACCTTCATAAGTAGGACAGTCTGTATCAATTGGGTATAAAGAAAAGATTGCGTCTTTTGTAAAAAAAAAAAACAACAACATTTTTTCACATTCGATTATAGTTAGATAATTTATTGACATTTTGGAAATAAATACATGATGATAAATAGTTTCAAAATAAACCTTACGTAATTTCAAGTGGTTTTCTTACATAAATTACTGTCAGTGTCACGGACTGCTTTGGTTTGGGTCCACAAAATTCCTGTCTCAGCTTTTGGACCGTCGTAACACTGGTCACAGTTCGGTATTTATTTTCCCCGTTTTCATGGAAACGCAATTTGGATTCCTTTCTGGGCAGAACTAATCTAGAAATGTAGATATCGCATGACCTCACACAAGCACAATCTACTTAGGGAGCCAGTTTTGGGTGATAAAAGACGATTGTTCATTAAACTTTCGATTCCCCCAAAATTCATTTACGTGATTACATTTATGAAAACATATTGGAAACTTTCTGTTTCAGATTTACAGAAAGAACAAATATTTGAATGACTTATTTTCATTTTTAGCAGCTCTCTTCTTGTGTAGAATGCTCTATTTATAAATATATACTGGACATCTAATAATTCACACTCTTAGTACAGTTTCTGGACTTTTCAAACACAATAATCCTTGAAATATGTGTATAAAGAAGCCCATTCTGCAACTTCGGGCCGGATTGTGTTGTGTTTCTCCTTGACAACACATTAATGGAGTGAACATTTCTTTTCTTTCAACTTTTAAATTAATAATTTGATATATATTTCTACTACAATGAGTTTGTTACAGTAATGACTAACAAACAAAAGTGTTAAATAGACACGGTAAAAGACGTATGTTTAGGGGAAACATATTGTTGTAAAACATTAATTATCGGAATTTTTATCTAAATAAAAAATACCATCGTTTCATATGAGTTAATAAAACACATATTTAATTATTGAAAACAATACGCATGTCAATGTATTCATGAATGACAATTTTAGTGAAATTGTACGTTTTAAATTTGTTTTATATCCTGTATATGTTACAGTCGATTCAATTTTTAAATTCAACAGTGCAATTATATTTTAAGATTAACAGTAATACAATTCTATTTTCAGTTTGAATTCTTTATTCATAATTATTTTCATGTTTTGGCATGTAGAAGTTGAATGTTTATTGTTTAAAGTGTGAAACAACTGATCTAGGCTTATGATTTACATTTCATACTTGAATTCAGTAATTTAATTGATTCTTTATATAGAATTAATGGACATATTAATCATGGACAAATATATTTCTGTCCCACAACAATACACTTTTCACTGCTTCAAATACTTAAAATATAGGTTGCTTGATAAGTAAATTAAAATAGATAAATTAACATATTCAAAACCAATAAATAATTTAAACTAGTTGAGAAAAGTTTGTAAAATAATTAAAAGAGATAAATTGAACTCAGCTAAAGAACATTTCCCCTTGATTATCTGTCTGTAAGAATAAGAAGTAGGCCTATTGATGTTCAGAACAGTTTTCAGTTATAATTAAAGTGAAATGCATTTTTAATTTTTTTAAAAAGAAGTGTATGAAGTTCCCTGATTTAGATCATTGCTTTGTGGTACATTTAAAATATTTTAAAATTAATAATAAAGTTGTCACACTGGCTTATGTATTTCTTTCAATTTCTTCCCCACTAACGTTTATATACTTTCAATAACAAGATTTTCTTTTTCAAAACTTGGATATTCATTTCTGAATGCAAAAGACTTTACTGAATACACGTAAAATTGGAGTATAAAAAAGTGAATGTTGACATGATTTAACTGAGAGAAGATAATGTGTAAATGAACGCACAGAAAGTTATGAATATTTTCGGGTGTAGGATGTCTATATATGGTTTCAATTTGTAAATCTGCAGTTTTATATGTAAGTGAAATAAGTTTTATGATAACGGATCGGATACATTTATCATAGCATCAATGCCAATCAAGCTATGCGATCCTGTATGTCTGTCAGTGTCATCCCACATTTACATTACTTCCGCATTCGTTTTGCGTTGCAACTAAAATAATTGTTTGTCAAGTGTCCTTAAAATATATTGAAATAATAATTAGAATACCTTAGAATTAAATTTCAATTGGTATTTTCGTTTGGCATTTAATTACTAAGCGACACTATCATACGGAATTTAAGTGACAGTAGCGCTCCGTGAACTAACAACGTGCGTTTGTTTGTAGGACATAACAAGAGTTACGTCCCTTGATTTCAAGAGGCGTGGTCAACTCGTCCAGCGTGGGGCTCAAAATAGACTAAGGGATTCCCCATCTGGGACAGTGGCAAGGGAGATCTCGTTTTTTTGCAAATGCCTCTCGTCCTCGGAAAACATCGGCAATGTTCGGGAAACTTCCAAATATGGTCAATGCGAATTCATGAAGAGATGTAATTTACTACTAATTTGAAAAATTGCATTCGCAACTATACAAGTCATGTCAGTCTCGAAATGCAAAAGTCCGTTTTACAAAGCTGACTTTGCAACTCTTCATTTTCCATTTTTCATTTGTCAAACGTAACTTGTAACATTACAAAATGTGTATATTATTTAGATTTAATAATTAAAAATGACAAGTTGACTTTTCGACTTCTAGATTTCTAGAATTACATTTCAACTTTGCAAAGTTGAGAATGCGAAGTTACGATTGACAGGATTAAAATGTTGGTTTTGCATGGTTGGACTTGTCTTTTCGAGACTTGTATGGTTGGGAACGACATGTTACACTTTACAAGTTACAAGTCAACATGTCCTCATTTCTGGCACAAATCCCCCTCCATAATTGAGCACGTGTGCGTGATCAACCTGTGCTACCACGTAATGTTGCAGAGTTGACTGCAGCCCTTCAACACCACTGGCAGACCATTCCACAACCCGTTGTCAGTCATTTGTGTTCTTTCATGCCACGACGATAACGTGCATGTGTTGAAGCTCAAGAAGGACATATCCGATACTGACCCACATTGACCCCTGGTCTGTTCTGGGGGAGACTGACGTCACAGATCTGCGTTTAATTCAAACTGAGAAATAGTTGTTCATCTATTAAAATGTTGTATTACACTCGTTAAACTTGATTAATTTCATTGCAAAATAATCATGTTCATGCGCTTTAGTTTTGTTGTCGTTCGATTAGCGGTTGCAAATAAGTTATTATAATTTCTCATTTGTAGCCCTTGAGAGTTAGCAAATATTTGTAGTTTGTTTTACTTAAAATCACTTAAATAGATTCATTTTGCTATTTTTTTGTCCGTTTTAAAAGTTTATTGTAACATGATTTCGTAGGATCCTTGATTCTGATTGGTTGATTTGCCTATGTTGAATGACAATGAATACCCGCAAATTCCTTTGGGCGAATCACCGCGAACATATACATTATGTTCACAAGATCCGGCCTGACTCCAAATTTTATATTTTTATTTCTCTTAATATGTGCCCCTTACTCAAATTTGACAGGTGGCATTGTCATTTTCTAACTTGTGTATAGCAATATAGGTAACAAATAACTCTCAAAATTAATTAGTTTCAAGTAACTTAAATGTTTTCAACTAGTAAGATTTGTCTAAGTTTGACGCCTTCTTCCATGCGGTTGTGTTTACCGAATGCCGTTGCCGAATGACGTCACAATGCTAGCGTCATTGTCACAATGGGTTAGGGCGAGTTTAAATTTGTGTTCCTAGGTCTTTTGCTGTGTTGATGTTGTAGATAAATGTTTATCGCCATCTAAAAGGATAAGTGAATATTGTGAATTGAACATAGTTGAGTGACACTGTTTGTACTTATGTGTAAATCGTGCTAATGTACATATTACGCCGACTATTTACATTTGTTTTGACCTGACCACACCTCTTACAAAAATGGAAGAAGTCCTTTTCACTCAGATATAGGTACGCAAAAAGAGATTTCGTTTCAAAACGCCTGATAACTAACGGTCATGTTACAATATCGATAAATAATTGCCTTGTAAAATTTCGCCGTCGATTTTAAACTAAATTTGCGGGTGTTGAATAGCAATGAATCCCGGAAATTTAACCAACGCAACTATTTATCTTATAAATGTTATTACTTTTAAAGCTTCATTTGTAGAAAACCTCTATCAAGTCCTTTAATATGACTTTGAGTACATTTGTCATTCAGAATTTATAATATGGATATGTTGAGACGAAATTGAGAACTGCTATTTTAGAAACGCTTTGTGTACAAAAAATATTTTCAGTTCTAAACTTATCAAACGTTAAATTTGATTTTATGTAGGACGTTAACGAATAATATGTCTTAATTTGTTTCGTTTGTTTACATCGAATACTAATTTGCGCTCATTTGTACATGTCGTTAATCCAGTTATTAGATCAACTGGCCAGCTTTGGTTATAAATAGAGAACATAGTGTTTCTATTTGTGGTGTTACCTGGAACCTCATTTTGTATTCTCGTTTAATCAATGT
Source organism: Gibbula magus (assembly GCA_936450465.1). Taxonomy (NCBI): domain Eukaryota; kingdom Metazoa; phylum Mollusca; class Gastropoda; order Trochida; family Trochidae; genus Gibbula; species Gibbula magus. The sequence continues at coordinate 37,054,828 of OW388293.1, forward strand.
ATTCATACAGACAATACTTTCAACTGTAAGTACTGAACATTTGGTGTTGATGGGTCCTCTCATTAACGGGATATTAATGTTCAAAGTGTGTAAATATTGGACTGCTGAAGAACTCAACCGCGAGAAGACCCTAAAACGGGTGCGCGGGACTAGCTCTACTGCGCTTGCCCGAAGTAGGCTGGTGACGTCATAGTCAAAATAGAACTATGGATAATAGTGATATTATGTGTTGTACACTCGTTTCCTCAACGATGTTTGGATTTTCCTCTCGGAGGAGAAAAGTTTTGGAAAAATACTTTGTAAACAATATAAAACACCGAAATGACGACAGTAACAAGCCGGTCGGACTGCCGTGCTTGATCAACAACATCATAATTTCTATAATCGACGTCCAGAGTTTTTCATAACTGTCGAGTAACATCTTGTCATTTAAAAATATTCTGTTTTACATGACACTTATATGTATTTGTTTCAAGAGCCGATCAACTGCGAAACTCGAAGAATTCAAGTCAAGGGAGCGAATTCCGTTGTTACCCGTTAAACGCTAAAAGTTGGGGACGCCGATGATACCATCTGGTAACCTCTTAAGCATCTCATAGCTGACCATATCTTCACCTGGGCAAGTCGCTTTTCTGTTATGAATGGCGTTTTTGAACTCTTCTACCGTGAAGCTGTAGTTATAAGATACTTGAGTCTTGCGTTTCCCCCTTATAGCATGTACCTTTTGCCAGACAGTCCTAGAGTTAGTTTTCTCATTTAACATGCCACAGAATTCCTGCCAAGATTTTATCTTGGCTTTAGAAATTAATTCTTTGACTCGTTGCATCGTCAGACATGCTTCTCCTTTAGCAGATCGGTCACGTTTAGCTCTGTTCAATGCTTTTATCCTAAGTTTTCGCGCTCTGGCTATTTCCTGATTCCACCAAGGGACCGATTTTACTCTAAATCTGTCATATAGAGGACATTGGAGAAAATAATGGAATGAATCCTCTCGAATATTGCCACAGGAACAGGCACGGTTGTCAGATAAACATCTATCAAATAAATGAGAGTTTAAGTCACTGCAGCCAATGCGCAAGCGGCAAAGGAGAATTTGGCAGCGCCTAAGACCAAATGTTACATACTTTTGTATCCCCCACGTCTAATCATGAACCTACCAGACGCAGTCTTTGGCTAAGTCTTTTGTGGCAATAGCGAGGTCTATGGCCGACCATGTTCTGTAGTTGACACAATGTCTAGTAGGAGTACCATCATTCAGTATAACGAGTCCCTCGGACTCGACCCAGTCCTCCACCATCCGACCGTGGGGTCGGATCGGGTGGTGCTTTCACCCCACAAGCTACTGTGAGCGTTGAAATCACCTAGGATTAGGCCCGTACTTCCCACCAAGTCACTGAGTTTTTTAAGTTCAGTAATTGTGTTGGGTGTGGATACCCTGTGGTAGACATGTGCGATTCGGATTCTGTTACTATTTGCCAAAACGACTAAGATGACTTGGGTTTCTAGGTTTCCAACCTTAGCCTCATTATGAGTGGAGGTACAGTTGTTTGCAACCAACGTTACCAATCCACCACCCCTATTGTCTCTGTCTATATCTTTTCGGTACGTTATGTACACAGGAATCTGAAACTTCGCACTCTTTCCCAATTTAGCCTCTTGTATAAGGATAATATTGGGTTTCAGAACCTGCTGTCTGACTAAGGCGTTGAGTTCGTCGCCGTTTGATCTCAGTCCATTGGCATTCCATTGTATTAGTTGCATGCCATGATGACTTATTTGAGCTTAAATTGAGAGCTTAATAATTGCTTATTTAAGCTTGAGGGCCTTCCTCATATCAATGATTGAGTGCGGGTATGATAGGATATTAGTGGCAAATTCCCACATAAGTAAAAGTGTCTTGTCAATTTCACTATCATCTTTTGTTCCTAGTTTGATTAAGGCAGCACAACAAAATTCGACCATTTTTGGGTGAAAATGTTCGCTCGCACAGCTCTCAGTGTTATTTTTAACAGCCTGCCTTTGGACTGTTTCCCTATTTGGTTTTGGCTTAGCCTTGCCCCGGCTTTTGCCTGCGTTACCTTTGCTAGTAGGTACGCTTGTGCTGTTCGCCTTAGCACTAGGGGGAGTTTCCTTTGCCTTTGGAAACTAGACTCTAAAACATAGAATATTTATACACTAGTGTGTGTTTTCTTATTTAATTGAGTAAACTCAACTTATCTCAGTTGAGAACATCCAATCGTTAGTTTAAATAACTGGTGACTTTACTTTAATAACATTCGTTTATATGTTTCATTAACAAACTCTGAGCATGCTTCACTACAGTCAGTTAAGCTAATACCAAGCTCTTTAATTAGAGGGCTAACCCATTGAGATATTAGGGTATTTTGGTGGTGTTGTTTTAGTTAACATTTCATTTACTGTATGACTAGCGGGACGTATGACTAATGGGCGTAGGACTAATGGGACATGACCGTTGTTTTAGCAATACACCCGAGACGGGGTCTAATTGATGTTTATTCAATGCTGGTTGTTAGTTGTCACGTGTCTAAGTGTCTCCATAAATCCATTGTCTTCTTCATCATACCAATTTCTAGAATGCCTCTCAAACAGTTTAATTTTGAATTGATTTTTATTTTAGCATTTTAATTCATATGTCAATGTTTGTAAGTTTACAATCGGTCTTATCCTATGAGGAAGATATTTGTTATGGAGAAAGCGACTAGATTGGAATGAATTTGGTGCTGTGTTCTACTGTGAATATGCAATAGCAATAGGTGTTTGTCCATTCCATCGCCTTTGTACAAAGTAAACTTAAAAGTTACCCTTCCTTCGTGTTCAATTCTGTCAACAGATTACCCTTCTCCCACGAAATCAGTTACCCTTCTCCCGTTCAATTTTCAAACGCAGATAATGTTGTATTTACACACTCCATAAAGGTTAACATGGCATCTACAAGTTCCTTGAATAAATGACCAAGGCATGCGCATGAATAATATGTAGCACATTACCCTAGTATAGATGTGAAATGGATTGAAAGAAAATCTGCGATCAGCCATTATTTGACCAGCCGCCATTTCTACTCACGGATGTGTCAATTTCATACAAAAACAACTCTTAATTATTTTATGAAGTCTGCACAAACAAACAGAAACTCACCTACCTCAATTTTCGTAATCTGATAAGTACGTACCAAATCTTCAAGCGGCTGATTGCATACGCAAACAATGTCATGTAATGTAAAAACATATCTTTATTCATCTTTATTCATCTTTATTACATCTACAATTAGTGCAAGTGTGCACGCTTCAGAGCCAGTGTTTGAGTTACTAGACAGTGATGTCACCGCCATAAAAGCCGACTTCCCAAACTGTCATATCATTATAAAAGGTGACTTGAATGCAAGAACTGGATATGGAAGTCTAAACGATTACATTGATAATGATGACATTGCATATCTTCCAATTGAAGATGAAATCAATTATATTGAAGATGATACGTTTATGACTCGTACATCGCAAGATAGTGTTGTAAACAAAAGAGGTAAGCTGCTGTTAGATTTCTGCAAGTCGACAGGATTACGGATATGTAATGGCAGAATAGGGGATGATGCACATCGAGGCAAAATAACTTGTATTGGTAATGAAGGAAAGAGTGTAGTCGACTATGTGCTTGCCACTGAGCATTCTTTCTCTTTCATCTCATCCTTCACCGTGTGTGACCAGGTAGATGATGATGATGAGTACGGGGATTTTACGAGCGGTTTTCAGCGGAGCTGTTCTCCCACTCGGGTTGCAAGGACCATTAATAAAGTTCCAAAAGTTCCATAAAGAGGATAATTTTGAAGCCAGGCCGAAAGGTGGAGGCAATTTTGAAATTTTGAAATTTGGAATATGTAAATTACCTAGGTTAGGTTAAGCCAATGAGGGGGGGGGGGGGGGGGGGGGGGGGAGAGAGAGAATGAGAGGGGGTAGGTTTAATTGTTGATTTTGGATGGTATTTGGTATTTTTAAGTGTGTTTTAGATTCGGTCCAAAAGGCCCGAATCCTTTATATAAGTGCCGACCGCTTGGAAGGTACTGTGATTATTGTGTGGGTTTAGAATTTGATATATGTTATTTGTTTGGATATTGTTGGCCCTTAATTTTAGTTTAAGTATTTGGCGGAAGGCCGCATACTGTGGGCATTCAATAAGGATGTGGTGAATTGTTTCTGCCTGTGGGCAGTGTTGGCATGTTGGGTGGATGTTTGCGATTTTGGTTTTGTGGATATGATAGTTTAAATTTGTATGCCCCGATTGGAGCTTTATTATTGCCCTATCAATATTTTTGTTTTTGGAATATATTTTTTGTTAAGTTAAGGGTTTGGAGATAATTTGTTTGTTGTGGTGTGTTGTTTTGGAATTTGCATATTGCAGGTGCCATGCTCGCTTTGCATGAGATTTTGATAGGCTTTTTGCCTCTTGTTTCGAATGAAAAAGGGGTAGAATTTTAGGTAGTTTAAGGCCCTCCTTGGCAGCTTTGTCGGCTTTTTCGTTGCCAAATATACCGACGTGCGCTGGTACCCATAGGAGTTTTACTGCCTTGCCTTGGAAATTTAGATTTTGAATAGAATTTAGAATTTTGGAAATAAGATCAGGGCGGTTTTTTGAAGATTTGTTTTGAAGTGCCTGAAGGGCACTGAGAGAATCCGAAAGGATGAGAATTTTGCCCTGATCTTTAGTTTTAGGGTGGGATAAAGCGAGTGCTATGGCCATAAGCTCAGCAGTGAAGACCGATTGGTCGTTAGGGAGCCTATTGGAGTAGGAATGTTGAGTGGGGTGTTGAATGTGTAGGCCTACGCCTGTTGTGCGTGCATCGGGGTCACGTGACCCGTCTGTGTATATGTGACACCAGTCGGACCAGTGTTCTTGTATGTAGTTAAGTGTGGTGGTTTGAGCGTGTTTTGGGTTTAGTTTAGAAGTTATTTTGCTAAGATGGAGATTTATTTTGGGGGTGGGTAAGGGGGCAATAGGGTGATGCACCGTATTTATGGGGGGCAGGTTGATATGCTCCATCTTAGCTTGGGAGAGAAGTGTTTTTATGCGGTGGGAGATTGGAGCCCGTAAGGGGTGTTTATAAAAAATTGCCGTTTTACGTTTAGAGGGGCCACTAGTAAGTAGTTCCCTGATAAGGGGGTCCTCCGAAGATCCAGCCCAGAAGTTTAAGATGAGTTGGTCCCTTCTCAGTTCGAGGGGAATTTCACCAGTTAGGGCTTGGAGAGCTTCGAGTGAGGTACCCATTTGGGTGCGTGTAGCTACCCTTAGTGCCTGATATTGAATAGAATTTAGGGTTTTAATTTGGGTTGGTTGGAGGGAGTTATATATAGGTGCGCCATAGTCCAGTTTGGACCTTATGAGGGAGGAGTAGAGATGGAGAAGGGTTTGCCTATTTGCACCCTAGTCTGTGCCGGAGATTGCTCTCATGACATTAAGGTCTTTCGAGCATCTAAGTTTAAGTTCTTTGACATGAGCTTCCCATGTGAGATGCTCGTCAAAGATTAGCCCTAAAAATTTAGTTTGTTTTTGGAATTTAATTAGGTTATTTTATATATATAAGTTAGGGGAGATAGGGCGCGAATTTTTATGTTTAAATACTACCCCTACAGTTTTTTCCGCATTTAGTTTAAAGCCCCATTTATCAGCCCAGCGGCTGATTTTATTTAATGCGGTTTGGAGTAAGGAGATAGCGTTATTTGGGTTTTTACAACGTGCCCAGAGGGCGCCGTCGTCTGCAAATTTGGAGGTGTTTATTTTTTTGTTGATACCCTCGAAAAGGTCATCAACCATTATGTTGAATAGAGTGGGGCTAATGATGCTGCCTTGTGGGGTGCCGTTTTCTAAAAGGTGGTTTTCAGATTTTTGGTTTTCGACCCCGACAGTTATTTGCCTATTGTGAAGGAAATCCTGGATATAATTAATTATGTTGCCTGAAAGGCCTTTTTTAATTAATTTTTGGGTGAGGCCGTTAGACCAGGTAGAGTCATCTCATCTACCTATATCCTTCACCCTTTCTACAAGATCACCTTCTATTAAAGGAGGTCTATGGGGGCTAATGAGCCCGCTAATGGCGAACGTGTTGCGTGCTGGTGACATGGTCACGTGACTCGGACTGGGCGCAGACCCAGCGATGTGGTCATGTTTTTGACAGGGGATTCCCCCTTTTCACAGGCGATCGTTGATTGGCTGTTTCATTCTCGTTCTTGTTTTGGGCCCCGCCATCGCTCACTACAACGATTTCATGGTCCATGACCAGGTTCGAGACAACACAGCCTACAGACACCAATCCCACAGACGATTTAATTGTGTTGCAGAGGTTTGGACGTCATGGACAGACGATTTTACTGGAAATCCGGGATCGATTCCTTGATCCCCAAGGGCACTACACTGGGTTTATCGGACTTTAGATGTGTAGATGTGTGGGGGTAAAACGATTACAATAAGAAAATGCTAACATGTATTACTATTAATCATTTGGTATTCTTCAAAAAGCAAAACTATTTTCGTAAGGAATGACATATATTTCATTTAAGAAACCATTGTAGTTAAATATATGTAAAATATGTATTTTAACTCATAAAACATGTCAAACAAGTTTTGTAGGTAACAACTTCAATATTGTAATAAAAAAAACCCAGCATTTTTCATGTCACTCAGTCTCTATGAATGTACATCATACATACTGGACAAACACAGTGGCATTTTGAAATTATTCCATAGTGATATATTTATTGATAGTGATGTTTTAATCCTGAAATATATAAACCCCAACTTGGACATATAAATATACCCTGTCAATGTCAATAAATATACAAATGTGTTTTGACATAGATTATCCCGACAATGTTGAATACATGTTTTATAAATGTATTGCTAAACAGTCATTGAATTGTTAATACCGTTCACATAAACCTTCTTATAACAAATTAAATGTACAATATATTGACATGCAAGTCGTGTGTCATTTATCTAGTCAGTAGTGGACTGGAGACAATTGCAATGCGATTTGGCAATAGAAAGCTTACATATAATGCTTTGAAGTTTCATCCCCAGGGTTCTACTTGAGTCTATGTACAAATAACAGTGTTCAATACACATTGTCTGTTATTTCAGCAGCATTTCCTGTATATTGGCAGACACCTGCGGTTGTCGTCTCCACTGACACTACCAAATACCACAATTATGTAACGTCGCAGATTATGATCACATCATGAATTACACTGAGCCAGATACCTTTCAATTAACATTCAATTAGCATTGCTATGTCCCTGTAATGAAGTCTTTTGGTGAAATTTCCATTTCTACCACATTTTAAAATATTTGATTTTTTTAATAAGTTACGCATATAGCTGTAGAAGTCGCCCGAACTTCGGAGACTTTTCACTTCCAGCTGACGCTTTAATATCTGCAATAAATGCAATCTGTTTGTTTCCAAATGTTCCTTATTAATATGATTTATTTGTATTTTCTTTTTATGAATTATTGATAGTTTGATATATTTTTGTTTTATCAAAACTAGCAATTGCTTGAGGTTCAATTAACGGTTTCATGAAAGAAATTTGGACACTATTACATTTTCTTTGTAACCACTTGTAAAGTTTAAAATGACCGCGGAAAAATTATGGAAATATGTAGAAATATTACATTATCACATATGACAACAACATTAAGTTAATTAATTAAAAGTTTAGCGCTCACATCGTTTATGCAGCAGCATACCTGCGAAAATGATTGCGACGTCATTCATTCTAACAAAGTATGCGGCAGTTGCTAAGAATTTAAATAGGAAAGCATGCTCTCAATAAATGACAAATTACTTCAAGCAATTTAACTAGGGATAATTTATTGTTCCTGGACTATTATCCATGTGTTTAAGGATATAAATAATCAGTTTGGTGAATAGTTTAAACCACTGACGCATGCCAGGAACATTTGGGTTGTAGGGTCCGAAGTAAGGTCAATCTTGTCCGAACTGATATACGCAACTTTAACCGTTTTTTATTCGGTTAATCTAAAGCAATTCTGAAATATCTATGTAAAATCGAGTAAAATACTTTATATCCAATATTTTGATTTGCTGAAATTGACATTTAAAGATTATTATTTATTATACAGTCTTTCAAATTTTTTTAATCGGATCAGTGTCCAAGCTTCGGTCAGTTTGCGCTACTCTAACCGTTTATGTCTTGGGGTGAAATAGGTTTAATGTAGTTAAATATCAGATAAGCGAACCAATTTGATATAATTCTTTTATTTTGCGATACACATATGAGTGGGTCTAGGACAAAAGCCTCCCGGACAAAAGCCACCCGGACAAAAGCCACCTGGACAAAAGCCACCCGGACAAAAGCCACCTAGGACAAAAGCCACCCAGACAAAAGCCACCCGGACAAAACCAACCCAATTTTTTAAAAATATTTTTTAAAAAAACAACAAAAATACTGTAGTACTGATTATATATGTATTTCACTTTCCTTCATTTCTTTCTTCAAGTCTTTGTTTCAATACATGTAAGTTCAATTGTTTCATGTCAAAAAGCAGTAGTCATTGCAAGTCAAATTTTTTTTTAAGACAATTCAAGCACTTGACTAGACACTGATCATACATTCATAATACATTTAAAGTGATATTGGCTCTGACCTTCTGAACCTTAAAGAAAATGACTTTATTAGAACTAAATTCATAATTTATAATATAATAATAATAATTTTCGTTAATAATAATGTTCTTTAATAATAATTTCTTTAATAATAATTTTCTTTAATAATAATTTATATAATTTATTATATAATGTACTCGCATACCTCGGACTGAACTTGGTCTGGAGCATGTGTGTGTTCATGCAAGATGCCAACACACAGGCCATCCAACACCTTCATGGACACCTTGCACTCTCCCTTGCGTCGCAACTCGCAATTATAGCTTACAACTCCACGGGACAGGTTCTTATGTCTAACATAACGAAATCCTCGGAAATGCACTTTCCCAACTCCTTTCTGCGAGGTGACGTATTCTACTTGGTTATCCATAGTGGAAGTGAATACAAAAAATTGGTAGAACTATTTTATAGGGTATAGGGCCTAATTGAAAAAATATTTTCTTGAGAAATTATAAGAAAATGGTTGGTAAATGAATATTATGACTATATAATATCACCCAATATAATTTTATATTCATTTTATTAGTATTTTATTAACAAATAAATGGGTGGTTTATGTCCTAGGTGGCTTTTGTGCTAGGTGGATTTTGTCCTAGGTGGCTTTTGTCCTAGGTGGCTTTTGTCCAGGTGGCTTTTGTCCGGGTGGCTTTTGTCCGGGAGGCTTTTGTCCGGGAGGCTTTTGCCCTTTTTGTAATAAATATAAGCTCATATCAGTTTATCACATTGGAACTTGGTTCATTATGGGCTAATTATTATTATTATGAACACAACGCAAAAAGGTAAATAACGCTATTATTACGAGCTCGAATTATAGACACTCCGTTTCGCCGTTGAGTAAAGCGAGAGAGGGGTCAGACGCGAGAAGATTAGGAGCGCGTCAGATTGCGCAGACAAAACTACGCTGAGTAGAGAGAACGCTTATTCAGATTTCCGGCTCGGCACGCTGTGGTGGTAATTAATCGTGGATCGTTTTAATTAGCTTCCGAGTGCTCCTTTAACATCAACGAAACACAGAACCATAGGATAAAATACATCTGGACAGAAAATGCTAAAGAAGAATACGTCTCTAAATGGAATAATGAGTTGACAAACTCGTTTAGGGATTTTCACTATTATCTACAGTTAACTGACATAGACACGGCAATCGATTTGTTTACAAACACCATGAAGACCTGTGCAAGCAGTTGTCAATCGTCGATGAGAAACAAGGCGTCGTCTCCTACTAAGGGAGGCAACTGGTATGATAGAGAATGTGACCACGCACGTGCGGATGATCGTCGCTGTCTTCGCAGATATCACCGGAGCAACACGGACTTTGACAGACAGCTATATACACAAGCACAGAGACATTACAAAACAGTGTGTACAAATAAAGCCAAAGTTGCCTTTTATGCCTTTATTGAGAAATTAGAAAATGCACTTCATGATAAAGACAATACATTATTCTGGAATCTTTTGTCACATAAATCCTTTATTTCCAGGCCAAATGACATTACAACTGTTCAGTGGACACAACACTTTCAGACTCTATTCTCAGACATTGGTGACTATCCGAACTGTGCAGAACTTTATGCTGAGATTGACTCTTTTGGTGATTCTATTTCAGATGAACTTGTTTCAAACAGTGTTGACAATACTTCGCTTCTTGACAGTGATATAACTTTAAATGAACTTTTAGATACACTAAACGATATGAAACAAGGAAAATCACCTGGATGTACTGGAATACCGATTGAATTTATCAGTAATGCTCCTTCCCGGTGTCTTGAGATGTTGTTAAAACTGTTCAATCTTATATTAATATCTGGTAAAAATCCATCACAGTGGACTTATGGTATTATCCTACCTATATATAAGAAAGGTTGTTCTGACACTCCTAGTAATTATAGACCTATAACATTGCTAGAGTCGGCGAGGAAGTTGTTTTCTAGAATACTTTGTAACAGATTAACTCTCTGGGCAGTTTTCGAAGGTAATATTAATCAGGAACAGGCTGGTTTTCGCAGAGGTTTTCGAACTACAGATAATATTTATATTCTTAACACTCTAGTTCAAAAGTATTTATCATTTAAGGGTGGAAAGTTTTATTGTGCTTTTGTTGATCTCAAGGCAGCGTTTGATTCTGTTTACCGCAATGGTCTGTTATTTAAGCTCTGGACTAATGGTATCAAGGGAAGGCTATATAAATTGATAAGTAATATGTATAAGGAAGTCAAATCATGTGTACTGATAAATAATAGTTTTACAGATTTCTTTGAGTGCAAGTACGGTTTACGGCAGGGCTGCCAGTTATCTCCCTTTTTGTTTACATTTTTTATAAATGATATTGTAGATTCCATAGGTAGTGATGGGCAAAGAGGTCTATCGTTTGATTTGGTTGAAGTATTTATACTCCTGTTTGCAGATGATATAGCCTTGTTTGACTTTACTCCGTTTGGTTTGCAAAAGCGTTTGAATAAATTGTCGGTTTTTTGCAATAAATGGAAACTAAAGGTCAATATAGATAAGAGTAAGATCGTTGTCTTCCGGAGTGGTGGTCGCATCAGTAAATTTGAAAAGTTTAGTTATCAAGGGGCATGTCTGGAATGTGTTAGTTCTTATAAGTATCTAGGGGTGCATTTCTCTTCATCAGGCTCGTGGTTTGTAACCCAGAAGACATTATCACAGCAGGCTTGGAAAGTAATTAATATGATACGCTCCAAAATTCCAAATTTTAGCAATCTCCCAATCAATATACAGTTTAATATTTTTGATAAGAAAGTATTACCAGTTTTATTATATGGTTCAGAGGTATGGGGTTTTCACCCAGCTCCTGATGTTGAGAATATTCATGATAGGTTCTGTAAAATTGTATTAGGACTTAGTCGTAATAGCCCCAATTTGGCTGCTAGAGGAGAGGTTGGTAGGTTTTCTCTAAAGGTATTTCGGTTAAAAAGAATTTTGTCATATTGGCTTCGTTTGATAACCCAACATGGGAATACATTACTTCATGCAGCTTATTTATTCGAGTACAAAAAGCAGAAAGAGGTATAAAGTGCTGGGCTTTTAAAGTAAAATGTTTACTATTCAACTATGGTTTCGGTGATGTGTGGCTCCATCAAGGTGTATGTAATGTAGACATGTTCCTTCACGAGTTTTTACAACGTTGCAAGGATATAGATATGCAACAGTGGCACGATAGGGTTATTAACATCTCAAAGTTAGATTTTTTCTGCCATGTAAAAGCTGCTTTTTGCACCGAATTATATACATCTTGTGTTATAACTGCAGATTATAGAAGGGCTCTGTCAAGTCTAAGATGCTCCGGCCATAACCTCCTGATAGAAAAAGGCAGAATGCTACATATTAAAAGAGCCCAAAGATTGTGTCCTTTATGTGTAATCCCATATGTTGAAAACGAGTATCATTTTTGTCTACAGTGTCCATTTTATGACAGTTTAAGAAAGCATACCCTACCACCGTATTATTGTATTAATCCAACGAAACAAAAACTTCTACAACTATTTAATAGTAGAAATCCTTTTATACTCAATTGTTTGGCAAAGTACGTATTTTTAGCAAGTAAGAAAAGGCGCTTGTTCTTGAAAATGTAATACTCTGCGCTATGTTATGCTTTATCTTATATGACATGTACATGTGAAGTGGGCCGGTGGCCTGTTTACTGAATAAACCACATCTCACATTAGTTTCACTTACAAACTTACATCAAGCATCAACTATATCTATCATATTACAACTGGGGCGAGCCGACCCTGGGACGAACCGGTTTTGGTACGAACTGATCCGGAACCCTTTACAAACTGTATTACATCAAGCATCAACTGACCCGGAACCCTTTACAAACTTTATTACATAACTTTGCTTGTTTGCCGATTTTTTCAGTGAATAAATACGTTTGGAATCATAGACAGACAGACAGACAGATATTTTATTTCAGTCTCACCTCATAATTACAAAGTAAAATACAGCATCTTGGTTAAAATTGAGACACTCCGTGCGGAGTTATGAGAGACTATAAAAATATGATATTAAAAAAATATATCACAATTTATGTACATATATAACATCTTCTTAATTACCATATCAAAACTGGGGCGAACCGACCCGGTCGAACCGACCCTGGCACGAACCGGTTTTGGTACGAACTGACCCGGAACCCTCAGATGTGGTCACATTTTCCTTCTGTCACATTCAGTACACCCCGGTGCTCAATGTAGGTTCAGTTTTTTGGAGCGTGCATGGACTTTGTAAAGGACATATACACAGGGATTATTCGTTTATTTTGAACAGGTGCGTTGTTTTCAACTGTTATGTGTAAAACGAAATTAACATTTGAATATACACTTCTTGCTCCAATTTCAATATCGGTTATAAATTATATTTGCATCTTGAAATGAACAACTTACAATATGCTGTCTATATCATTCTAGTTCATCCAGTTTTAATACTTTTATCATTAAAAGAACCAATTAGATATCGATATAATTTTTCGGTTTCATTTTGATTTTCATGAATTATATGTATTTATCCAATGGATATTTGTTTTAATCAATGGGTATCTTGCAATGAATGTCGGGTAATAAATCGTATGTGTCATTTGCTTTTACCCTGTTTCCATCATGTGGAATAAATTCGCTCCACTCCATTTCAATTTTGGACATCGTAGAAGCCATTTCGGACTGGACACGAAACAGTATTTACCTTGAAAAAGACACATGTGACTTCTAAACATTATTATATATGTAAAGTGTGTTGTATTATTTTCTTACAGTGCTCAATAAGATGCAATGCAAATAAATTAAGTCTATTTAGTAGTATTTGTTAGATGTCTCAATGCGAGATCGCGAAAATCTAAATACATTTCCTCGGCATTATCTTAGATGGGATGCGGTGATTTCGTAGACCAGACCGGTTCGTAGATGCGACGAATTCGTAGACGCGGTAGATTCGTAACCTTAGATTGCCCTTAGATTAGCCTTCAAACACACATGTTCGTAACAAGAAAAACTAATGAACTTAATGACGTTATGTGTCTCGACTTTGTTTAACTATTGACATAACTTAGTAATTGTTATGACAGGCACAATCAGTGAAAATATGTGACCCCTTCGATTCAATAATGTAAACAATAACACTAGCGAGACGCTCGTTTGTAGCCCAGGTGCCTAAAGCGTGGCAAGGCGTGATTGGCTAATAGAAACGTGTGCCGACTGTTTTCGTGAGGTACATTTAAAAAGCTATTTTAAGCTATTTCCGATTTGATTTGAACAAAATGAAGTGGTAGTGTTATTAACTGATGTCATAATAATTTACGTTTCGTGGAAATGATTCTGACAACAGCAAAGAATAAAGACACAAAAGTATTGGATTAAAAATCTACCCCAAAAATGAAGAAAACATTTTAAAATACTTTAGTAACACAGCCGCCAAACGTTTCATTAGCCAGTCAGTTTCTAGCAGAGGTGCGACATGTTGCTATTAATGGAGACATGGGATGGATTCCTCCAATCGTTAGACAATGGATGTGTAATTTTAGACAATATTGTCGTTTTATTAGGATGCCTTTTAGACTAAATAAGTGTGTTTTTATGTGGTCGGAGAGATGTACGAGTGGACGAGTGAAAACTTGGAATTATCGAGTGAGGGCTAAGATGAAAGAATGGAACCTGAATGTGGAAGCTGATGTGAGTGTTAAACGTGTCTGTGAGCGTGTGCGAGATATCTGTATGCAGAAGTATGTAGTGGATGGAGTGAATCATTACGTCAGCCAAGCGGTAGAACGGGAGGTAATAAACTAAGAACGTATAGAATGTTTAAGGATGTGCATGGTTGTGAAAGTTACGTGAGTATGAGTATGCCCCGTTCATACCGCTCTGCCCTTTCCAAATTCAGATCAGGTACTGCTCCTCTGCATTTGGAAACCGGCAGATATACAAATAAGAATGTGAATGAGAGAGTGTGTTTTCAGTGTAGTGAGAGTGTTGAGGATGAAAGACATGTACTTTTACATTGCCCTTTATATCTTGATTTGCGCGCGAGTTTGTATGAACATGTCTGTTTTAGCTATCCCAACTTCTTAAATCTTAGCGATATCGATAAATTAGTTCTACTTTTTAAACACCATGTATATTTTACCGCCAAAACCTGCTTTTATATCTTAGAAAGAAGAAAACTTATTTTATATGGATAAATTATGATCTGGTATTGTATATATGTATTGTTTACATCAATATTGATTTTAGTTCTTGTTATGTAGTCACTATTATACTTTATAGTCTCTAATAACCCTTATAGGGTGGCTCGCTTTAATGTTCAATTTTATATGCATATACTTTTTACTGTATTTTATGTGAGGTGAGACTGAAATAAAACATCTGTCTGTCTGTCTGTTACTCGGGGCTGCGTTCGTTTAGAACTTAGTGTGTCGCAAGGGCGATCAAAATCCTATTCTAACTACCCTTGTGTCACTCTCGTGTGCACTCTTGAGTAACTCGAAGCCCCTCCAGCTAAATCGAGGAGGGAAGTCGTGAGAGTAACGGAAGTACGTCATTTGAAGCGCTGTTCGTCTATATTCTTCCTAACCCTCCAACTTAATTATATATATGAACACATTCGTAATAAGTCGATTTGAGGTTTTGATTTGGGTAAATGCAAAATGTAGGTTATATGCATGATAGGTGTATTCGTACCATACAATTTTATAGTTTCGCTGATGTATGATTTTGGTGCATTCATGGACGGATTGAGCAGTAAAATTTTAGACGACTGTTGATCGGGCCACTCCTTTTTGAATTAGGTTATCCTTTTCAACCCAGAATAATTGGGCAAATGATTGAATAAACTAATTAAGAAGGTAAGTATAACTAAATTTTTATCAAATACTGAGCCTATAATAATTCTGTCGGCCATATTGTTTGACGCCGGGCAACTAAGTGTTATACTCGGTTGTCGTTCGCGCTAAGTGGCAACTGAGCATTCGCAAGTTTACCTTCGAGTGAGTCAAAACGAACGCAGCCAAGGAGTCATGCCCTAACTAGTATCTGGCTTATGTTATAATACACTCGTAAAGCCGTCTGATTTAACTTGTCAAAACAGCCTCAAAATGATCAAAGCTATTAGAAACAATGTCGGCATATTGGTCCTGCGGTTCACTACCGGGAAGCAGACATTTGTGATGTTTGTAACAACTAAGGGCGTCACATCGACTGCATTTGAGGAACAATGGCATAATCTGTGATGATAAGCATGCGGTTAATGCCAAATTCACAACCAAATTTAAGTTCATTTTTGAAAATGTATTTATTCATGAAAAATACATTACATCTTTCAAACATTTATTCAATACAAAATAGCACTGCTTCAATTAATCGATACAATAATGGCATATGTATTCAGCACATTGTTTACATATTTCATACATATTTATGACGATGTTTAAATCAACAATTTATTTTGGATGGACATTAAACATGTTTTAATTTAGAGTTCATTGACGATTCAATAGGTAGGAAACGGCATCTACTAACGCCAACACGCTCATTCCTCCTGCAGCCAGGTCAGCCTTCAACCTGTTGATTCTTGAGGTTATTTCATTTTCACCATAGTGGACAAGGCGGATTGCGTTCAGCTTCTGCTCTTCTCTCAAGACACGTTTGTATATTATTTAAGATTATTACAAAAATAACAAGATGTGTTTGTTAAACACGGATGCCCCCGGATATACAAAAGTTATGGCCACGGTTAACGTTTTCTGAATATTGTCAACTGCGGCAAGGTCAAGGTCACAAGGTCAAATATGATAACCTCATCTAAAAGGTCTAATCACAAGGTATGCACATGCCAAGTATGAAAGCCGTAGCTCTGAGCAATCTAAAGTTATGGCCAAGGTTAAAGTTTACTGAAGATGTCCACTGCGGCAAGTTCAAGGTCACAAGGTCAAATATGATGACCTCATCTGAAGGTCTCATCACAGGGTATGCACATGCCAACTATGAAAGCTCTAGCTCTGAGCAATCTTAAGTTATGGCCAAGGTTAAAGTTTTCTGAAAATGTCAATTGCGGCAAGGTCAAGGTCACAAGGTCAAATATGATGACCTCATCTGAAAGGTCTCATCACAAGGTATCCACATGCCAAGTTTGAAAGCCCTAGCTCTTAGCAATCAAAAGTTATGACCAAGGTTAAAGTTTTTGTGGACAAACACACAGACAGACAGACGGACAGACAGACGGACAGGTGAAAAACAATATACCCCCGGAATCTTCGATTCGGGGGCATAAACAATCCATGTACATGTACGTAAATCGTTTACTGACACCAAACGTAGAACAGCAGCACGCTGTAGGTGACACGTAAAACGTTCTGTCACCGTACATACTGTCTGCTTCACACAAATGTTTATTTTGAAATTCTAACCATTTTCCTTAACCACAAACCTCTCACCGATGTCTCTTTCATGGACAACTGCACATCCCAACCTAACCACTCCTCCCCAACCCCTCTCCATAACCAAACCGAGTCCATGGACACGGAAGCTCCAACCTCTCCCAACCAACCCCTCTCTCCCACTCGCATGCCTCTCCCCGATACCCCTCTACCCACTCCCACCTCTTAATCCACGCATGAAAACCCTCCATCCTCCCCTAAAGCCTCACCTCTCCCTCAACCCATCCCAGCACAACCCTTCTCCCCTCTCCCCGAACCTGGCCCAACCCACCCACAAACCCGCCGCAACTACTCCTCTGAATCCTGTACCAAATCCCCATTCTTCCTTACTTCTAAAAACCCCAAACCAAGACCTCTCGCATCACATCACATCAACAGCAAGCAAACACTTCACCTCGTGGCTTTTATAGGGGAGAGCGGGGTGCATTGGGACAAAATGTGTTCTTTGAAGCCTACCATCCACTGTAAATGTAACCAGAACAAAATAAAAACATTTTCGTTTGAACACTTTAATGATGAACAACTAACCAAGTATAAACTTTACAAACATAATATTAATTGAGCCAGAGCCGTTTTTAAAACAGGAAAAATTTGTCCCAATGCACCCCAACCGTGGGTGCATTGGGACAGACGTTGGGATGGATTGGGACACCCAAAATATCTGAACAAAATACGGATTTAATTGATCAACGAACTTAACATAACTTTCAAACCTTACAAACGTTTGATAAATCATTCCAATTAACTATTTTCCAAATGATCTGTCTGACACTCAACTAATCAAACTTATTTTGTAAATTGTGATTTAATTTCAACAACAAACGGCATACAAAAAACATAATACTGTCATTTTTAGTAACAAAATTAACACATTTGATCCTAATTATTGATGTATTTGTAAGTCTAAATAATAATATAATTGTTCAGCCTTAGATGTTGCTTCTATACCACACACCATTAGCAACTAACGGCATAAGCAAAACATAGTTTACAAGTTCACTTTCCTCACCATCTGTGAAAATCCTACTGTGATCGTAGGCTGGTGTCAGACGCACATAATCAATCCCTTGATCCTTGGCCATAGTTACATACCTTTGTAATGTGGACTTAGAAATGTCATACTGTTTGGCAGTTTCACGGATACTTATGCCACTTAAAACCACCGAAACAGCTTCTTTCATTGACCAAGCAGTTGCATGTCCGTGAGGTTCAGATTTACGTGCTCTATTGCGAGGCGTGATTAATGGATACTTATGCCACTTAAAACCACCGAAACAGCTTCTTTCATTGACTCAGCAGTTGCATGTCCGTGAGTTTCAGATTTACGTGCTCTATTGCGTGGCATGACTAATGGATTACAATGTTCAAATCATGCAGCTCATGAATCTGTTTGCAGAGTCTTATACCCTCCTCTGTCACAGAGCTTCCGACAATTGAGAGAAATTTGATGCTTCCACGTTTGAAGTAATACGCTAGTTCATCAAGAGAGTAATCATCAAGACATGCAAATGGTGCATACAAGGCAATATAATGTTTTTTGCGCATCCAACAATGCAAGCAATTCCATCAACATCAATAACAATGCCATCTGTGTCAAGAGTGAGTAGGGATGGTGCCAGATCAACAAATTTTAAAATGTTCTCAACCGACAAGTGACCTGACAGTTGTAGAAGTTCAAGAGAGTGCAATTCAGAGACAAGTCCATTTGTCACCTTCTTTGTCAGTGCCACACAGTCCATAAACTGCATTTCCTTCAGAAAATGTTTTCGACTTGCTTGATTCCATATGTAATGTAAGTCTTCACCACCAATGAGTGTACCAATTAAATTCAGTCTAGTGATGGATTCAAACATGTAGGAAAACTCCTGGAAGACAGTTCCACTTTTAAAAGTGCAATGATGAAGACAGAGATTTTGGAGAACAGGTTTGTTTGTCTTCTGTAGCAACACTCCAAATGAAAGGTCACTCAAGTCACTGTCGGACACATCGAAATATCTATACGGTGATGGATGTAGGACTATAGCCTGCAGGGAACGACACACCCTCTCTAAGCATAGAAGACTCTAGACAGAAAGATATTGGGCGATGAGCTGAATAAGCTCTACAGGAAGGTCCAAGAGTCCCGTCATCAAGTCTGAAATAAAATGATCTTATTATTATTCATTTATGATTTTTGAGAGATCAGGAAAAAGTTCACAACTGCCAAAGCATTACACTTTCAATTTATAACAATGATATTATGATGATAAACTATAATCAAAATTGTAGGGTGCATTGGGACAGGCGTGGGTGCATTGGGACGCGTCCCAATGCACCCAAGTCAACATGTCCCAATGCGCCCACACCTAACCTTGCATCTTATTAATGGTTGCATGGCATAACCATGTGACAAATGGATTGTATATTTTGGTTGAGTATTTCTAAATAATTACTGTTTTGTGTAGTATTCATGCATCAAAAGAATAATGAAACAGTTGTTCATAAATAGCTTTTTTAATAGGTGTCTGAATTTTACAATGAGGTGCAAAAATCCAAGTTTACTTACCACACTGCTGAAATTGTCAACTGCATCCACTGTTGATACAAAAAGTGCCAGGATGCATGATGTCACATCCTTTAGGGTCTATGATCATGTGATTGCACATCTATAAATAACTGTATTGTGGGGTGTCCCAATGCACCCCGTGTCCCAATGCACTTCCTCGGGCATTAACCTACGCAAACTACACAACATGGCCTCAAAAGCCAACCTCATCACATGTAACTTAAAAACTTTCTCTATCTACCTCAATAAAATTAAGCACTAAATAAATAAATATACACAATACACAATAATTAATCTTTCCTTTAACCAATAATGCAGCTCAAAATAAATACCATCTTTATCTACCTTTACTAGTTTTTCCTACTTTTTACATTCATGCAAATTCTCCAATGGAATGCTAATGGCCCTCGGCGCACGGCCATGAGCTTAAAGCTTTAATAAAACTAAACCAATTAAACCCCTTATAATTACCATTCAGGCAACCCATTTCGGCCCTAGATCAAATTTTAATATTCCAGGATATAAATCGCTCAGGCACGACCGGCCCAAACTCAATCCCGGTTGCTCCTCAGGAGGCCTAGCTATTTTTTCAGGAACAACTAAACTTTTCTACTCTAAACATAGATTTAAATTCATTAGACGCGCATGCCGTAACTATTAAATATAATAACGAAAACCTAAATATTTTTTAACTTATACAATAAACCAGGTCTACTTTTCCAAAGAGAGGACGTTCACGTCCTACAAAATTCAGCCCCCAATCGTGCCATGTACTTGGGCGATTTCAATAGCCACCACCCAAATTGGGGAGTAAATGATACGGTCGATACCAACGGCAAACTAATTGCCATTGGGTCATAAATAACGACTATGTAATCCACAACTCTAACATTCCAACTAGGTACGATAGCTACAGGGACACTATGTCCGCTATCGATTTAAATATCACTGCCCCGGACATCGCTAGTAATACTGAGTGGCAGGTATATGATGATCCGGTCACTTCCCATACTTATTACCCTTAATAATTTCTTAACACCAAATAATTCAAATGTTGAAAATTACCCCCAAAACCCTAAATTCCATTACAACAAGGCTGACTGGGATATATTCAATGCACTTTGCAAACAACTAAAACCAGCAGACCTTGAAAATAAAGACCCAGAAACCTTTTCCAACAACTTCACTTATGCTATCATAAATGCTGCCAAACAATCCATCCCCTTCTCAGCCCCCAAAATCTCTAAACCTACAGTTCCCTGGTGGACTGAGCAAATTAGAGTTGCTCGCAAACAGCGTAAAGCGGCCTTTAAAAAGGCAAAGCGCAACACTTCAACATTACCTTATGCTGGGCAATTGAAAATAAAGTAACCTCTCTCATAAAACAAACCAAAACACAACACTGGGAAAACTTCTGCGAGGAGTTGAATGGCAGGGCCAATTCCAAAGAAATTTGGAATAAACTCCGAGTCATACTTGGCGGCAAACGCAGGGGCAAAATCTCACCTATAAATAATCTCCAAAAACCTAAAGATAAAGCTAACGCAATTGCATCGCACTTTGCTACAGCAAGCAGCAATAGTAATAACTCTTCGGAGTTCTTACAACACAAACATAACACCGCAAGCACCGCAAAACAACCAACAGACAACAAACCAATCAACAAATCATTCACTATGGAGGAGCTTCACTTTGTATTAAATAATAGGAAAAAGGGAACATCCCCAGGGCTAGACCTAACTTACTACCAAATAATTAAGAAGCTACCCCCCTCCACCCTTAATATTCTTCTAAATCTCTATAACACCATTTTGCAACAGGGCAAGCTCCAACCTACATGAAGGAAGCTTTAGTAATCCCAATTCCTAAACCAAATAAACCCTCCGGGGACCCAAATTCCGGACTCCAATCTCACCTAAACATCAATCCCTTAAACAACGACTAGAGTGGCTTCACTCCGGGTCGTTCTACCTTAAACAATCTTGCTCACCTAGAGTAAGATATTAAAGTAGGCCAAAACAAAAAGCACTATACACTCGCTATCTTCCTGGATTTTTCCAAAGCTTTCGATATGGTTTGGTATAACGGCCTCATCCAAAAATTAACTTTAAAAGGCTTTTCAGGCAACATAATTAATTACATCCAGGATTTCCTACACAATAGGCAAATAACTGTCGGGGTAGAAAACCAAAAATCTGAAAATTTTCCTTTGGAAACTGGCTACCCACAAGGCAGCATCATTAGCCCCACCTTATTCAATATCATGGTGGATGACCTTTTCGAAGGCATATCAGCAAAAATAAACACCTCCAAATTTGCAGACGACGGTGCCCTATGGGCACGTTGTAACAACCTCCATACTTCTACCACCTTACTCCAATCCGCACTAAATAAAGTCGACCAATGGGCATTACTCAAACTCCACCAGTGCTCATCATACCAAACAAATTCTCCCTAAACCACTAGGCAAACACAACATATACTCCAAAAACAAAAATATTGAAAGGGCAATATTTAAGCTCCAAACGGGGCACACTAAACTAAATTCCCATCTCCATAAAATCAAACTAAAAGCTTCACCCACATGCCCACACTGCCCGCAAGCAGAAACAATCCACCACATTCTCACAGAATGCCCACAGTATGCGGCCTTCCGCCAAATACTCAACCTAACTCTAAGGGCCAACAACATCCCATCACAAAACATTTATCTAATTTTAAACCCAAAAAATAACCAAAGTACCTTTCAAGCATTAGGCATTATCTTAAGGATTCGGACCTCCTGGACCGAATCTAAAACCTAAACAACTCAACTCCAAACCTGAACCAATTGTTCACACTTCCCCTACTCCCCAGAAGCACTCAGTGGTATAACACTGCATCTAAGTGATTGTAAATGTACACAACTATAGATTTAATGATTTAACTTTTTTCTAAAACCTGTAAACCAGTAATAATGAAGAAAATTATATGATTTTTTTTATTTATAATGCAATTATTCTATTGTCAATAATGAAGTGTCATCATGAGAAGTATTGACGCAGTAGACCTCAAATTATAGGCCACTTCAAACACAAACTCAACCACAACAACAATTAAAATAATAAAGACGTTTATAATAAAAAATGAAAATAAAAAAACATTAATGATCGTTTTTATTTTTTATTTGTCAGTTATTCACTTCAAAACATATTGTAGCCTATAAAATAACCTAACACTCCTCTCGATTGGGAAAAGAACAAATCTAAAATCAGCGATTCAATATCGAAAATTGGTCTAAAAACTTCGAAATTACTTCCCACATTAGCACAAATACCAATTCTATCGGAAACTTGCAATGTCAAAAGTTGTTATTATGTTTTAAACGAATTATCGACGAACAATCGACAAATCGCCTAAGGATTTCAATGTAAACAACTCCTGAGTATGACGTCACAGCGCTAACGAAGGCAAGGCTCCACTGATTTTCTATAAGGCTTCAATCTGTACTGCAGTGATCTTTTGTTGCTGACGACTCAAACTGATCCTGTACAACTTTCAATGAATAAATTGTGAAAAAATTTACGATCATTGACATTCTACATTCTATATCATGAACCATTTTACAAAAACAAATCAAACTACAAATATGTACCTTCTCTCGCTATCATCCTAATAATTGCTTCTTTTATGTCACATTTGTAAACTTTATTGAAGCGTTGAGCTCTCTTCTTGCTTACCAATCCATTTTAATGAATAAAATATGTAATAATGTATAAATACAGTCCACGTCATGGAGAGCGATATGTATATGACCATTCATACAGGACAATAGCAATGTTTATCAATCACTTTCCATGTACCATCTGGGCATAGTTTTTTTTTAAATCGCTAATATATGAACGGGACAAGGTGAACTTGACCTGACCTTCATCCTTGGAAACATGACAATCATAACATTGTTTTCATCAACCCCAGGGGCAACAGCTAGACCCCGATGTTGCATCAACTGTTTTACTACATTTAATCATCCGTTAAATCATGGTGACACCTGAATGAAATAAAACATTATGTGTCATTTATAAATTCGGAAAGATCGTCACAGTAAGGTGAAATACTCTCATTATGTAATGGAGAATGCATGAGGAGCCGTGGATTCGTTAAAAATAATCAACGAGCACCGAAGGGGCGCGTTGATTATTTTTAACGAATCCACGGCTCCGAATGCATTCTCCATCTTAATCCATGTATGTCGTCACGAAACATACATATGTGATTATCTAGCATAATAGACAATTCATTTCAATTATGTAACCTAAAAAAATATTATTTTGCAAATGTCGGTGCCCATTCATCGGATATGGTACACGTAGCTTCGACCGTTATGAAATGGATTCTCCCACTCACGTGCATGGCGCAAATCTTCCACGCAAAGCGATTTGACTGACAGCCTAACTCCTGCATTTCATGTGTTTCAGCACGATCCCCATGCGTTTCAGACTTTACCAGTCTTGTTTAGAATGCAGGGATCTTACCGACAAACAATCATATGATTACCAGCAGGCCTGGTAGCCTAATAGGTTAGGGCGCTGCGTAACAGTCGAAGGGTTACATGTTCGATTCCCGGGTCAGACATTACAAAAATAATCAGATATTTTAAGATTCTAATCAGATATACTAAGACAAATTACACCATTCTTGAACAAATTACTTTGTGAGCCATTACGAAAATGTCAAAACCTGACACCCCTCCTGACTGGATTAGTCAATGACCAGCAGATTCTTAAAAATAATCCACTGTTAACACAATAGAGTGACGTCATCACCATGGATTAACAACAACGAAAACAATATAATAGGCCGTGTTCATTGTATGTTCATGAACAACAGGTCACTTTATAAAATTGATGGTATAAAAAGGTATAAAAAGGGCGTAAGTACTAAATCCTGCGAACCAATGTTCTTGGCGTTTACAATGTAAAACACTATTTCACTGAGATTAATGTTATCGGCTTAGCGGAATTCGAGAAATATATTAAGTTTGCCATATTTTGAATCCTTATTTGTGAGTATATTTTTCAATTGAACAATAAATGTGTCACTTGAATGATGATAACAGTATACATGTAAGTGCAGGTAGCAGAGTATGAATGTGTTTGTTCCAAAACTGATTGGAATTATACCAAATATTTTTTATAAAGTGACTGACTTTGATTCATTTGTTGTTACTTTCTACATATGGACAGAATCAATATTAATAAATCCGGAGAGACTCACTTATGCTAGACGATTTAAAGAAGGGGTGTATAACTGAAAGAGGACATTTTACCACCTAATGTATTTTGAAAATGAAGTATAACATTTTCAGTAAGATGTCATCTTGCTTATTAGTTAAATGTGTGTGCGTTTATTTCTAGAGATTAAGTAATGAAGGAGTTGAGTAATGAATGTCAAGACATAGGAGCAAGAATGAGCTAAGAAACTTCGTATTGTAATTGATAAAGAAACTATAATCTCTATCACACGTTGTATAACCTACCGAATACTAAATGCTCATCACTCATTTAATAAGAACAATTTTACGATTTCCCGTTTGCCCGTTTTTCTTAGTCTAACAATATTGATACAAGTAATGAGCCTACATGATGTGTGTATTTAGATCCAAGGTTAATTGCCTTTTCAGGTTATTAAAGTACAAGTTCTGATAATTACACCGAGTCACGCATACATTTTCATACTTTATTATTTTATTCACCTTTGAAATTGTGTTCAACTTTAATGGGGACATTTTGATTTTTGTCCTGTAAACCAGAGATAATTAGAGCTTAAAATTAACCTTGCGTAACCAATAGTTACTAATGAACTGGTTGTGGGTGGTCAGCTCGTTAAAAGAGATAAAACACAGAGGCCGCCAAAGAGTTTTACCAGACACGCGCATGAACAGCAATGTTGCAATGTATTTCATGAAGAAGAAGAATATTTTATTTACGTGTCACATGCCGTACATAAATAATATTGACATATAAAACATGACTAAACAGCACCCAGCCCTCAGGCTTACGAGACACGATAAAATATATCAATTCACACGAGAATAAATAACCCCCCCCCCCACCCCCCCCCCCACCCCCCCCCCCCCCCCCCCCCCCCCCCCACCCCCTCCACACACACACGCGCATACACACACCATTATCCCAACACATGTTCTCATTCAAACACCACATAAAATAATCCTATTCACTCCCGTACCCATTCAGAGCATACATTCGTCGTACTTCGCCCTTCAGTTTCATGTAGGGCAAACTGACCGAGGTTCGGACAGTGTTCCGATCTAAATACTTTCGCTCGTTGTATTTTCAATATTTGACTCTTTAACAGCCAACAATAAGTGGTGAAAGTCGAGAATGGGATTATTGTTCAAAATTCCAAATACTATATTCGTTAATTATATGAATAAATATGTAATTTAGCAGTTTTAGGCGAGTATACCAATTCGCCCAAGGTTCGGACAGTTTTGACCTTGGTTCGGACAGGGTCGCCCGAAGTTCGGACACTCCGTTACCAACCCTGCATGGACACAGAAAGGGTGACAGATAGACTGAAGTGAGATATTAGTTTCAGCCTAGAATATTCTTTTAGTAGTTTAGGAAAGTAAATGGTAAGAAAGATAATTAATTACATCTATTCTGATGCAGGTAAGACCCTGTTTGTGTCGCCTGTAAGAGCTCTGAACGATAAGAATAGCTCACGTTTTCTATTTATTCAGAAAAATATTCACCTTTACAATGGGCGTTGTTACGTTATCATTTGGTTACTACTTGCTTACAATGTAATACACATGCATATGTTAAAAACAACTTTCAGAGCACCGTAAACCTATCGTAACTACATCGAATGATCAATGAGTCTGAGCAGGCTGTCATTGTGATTTTAATATACGACTACGATAGGAAGCAGCGATTATAAAATTTTAATTCGGTTTAACCGGCGTTTAATCAAGGCAGGCGTGTATTGTTTTCAGAAAGCCCTGTGCAAGGGCGTCTATTCAAGGCAGGCGTGTAATTAAGGAAATACGGTAAATCATAATCAGTGTACAGCCGTGTGTATCCCGCCTTCCTGATGCGCTTCATATTTTAGCGTTTGTGGTTCAAATAGATTTATCTTTTTTAACTGTTGCATTTATTACAATAAACTCAAACAACAGGTTTAAGCGGCGGTAGCACGTTTTTAGCTCAAATAAGTTGATAAAATGTATTTGAAAAATAATTTCACAACATTAAAACACCAATCTCTCTTGGGAAAATCAAGTTTAAAATGAGTGACTGTAAATGGCTCAGTAAAGCCATGGATGGGAATCGTGTTTTGTAATTCGAAATAAATTATCAT
The DNA here is from genome assembly GCA_936450465.1 of Gibbula magus. Classification (NCBI taxonomy): domain Eukaryota; kingdom Metazoa; phylum Mollusca; class Gastropoda; order Trochida; family Trochidae; genus Gibbula; species Gibbula magus. The sequence goes on from OW388293.1 coordinate 37,081,873, forward strand.
TATAAATGGAAAATTTGAAAGAAAACGACAGCCCCTTTTAGAAATTTCGAACAGTAAAACAATCAAAGCATATATGCAGGTAATGGTTCAAGTAATTAATGTAATAGCAATTCAATGATTTATTGTACTCTAACCACGTTCAGACGTAATCAAACTTCTAAGGGGTGTGGGGACCGGGAGGGGTGTGCTAACGCACTCTTCATCGCAACAATGTTCTACATGTGTATTTATTCTTCAATTGTAACTCTTTTCATATGTTATAAAATACGATAATGCTTAGTAAAAACTACAGTGTATCACATTGAAGTTATTAATCCTAATAGATATAGTGGGAGTAGAAGATACACATTATTCATCTGTAACACATTTAGATAACTTGGTATTCTTTGTTACATTGAGCCAAACAAAACAAGAGAGACAAGTGGGTTTTTAAGACAAATATTTAATCAATCATTTCATTTCATCTGGGTTTTTTCTTGTCTCTTCTTCATGCGTTCAGCCTTTTTTCTCTCTCTTTCTTCTCTGACAGCAGCAGCTTCGACTTTAGCCCGGAATGCTGCGTCTGATGAAATAATAAAAAACTCCGACTTCTTCTTCTTCTGTGGTGGAACGTAATTGATAGCATCAAGATGTGGCACCTGAAAAATAATTTAGAAAGTTTAGAGCATAGCCTACCCTTTCGTTTTACATCGTCTATAATTAATGACAATTAAGAGCCGTTTGAGACATTATGGTCCTCATGAATTCCTTACTCAATGGATTGGTAGTCAGATTTGGTCTACAATTTTATATATATTGTAACTATAAATTGTAATTTTTAGGATAACACACATGTGCGATACAACACACATTACAACAATGTGCAACAGTAACATTCTATGACATTTATTCGGGCCCTGTCATTTGCACTATTCGAACCCACACACTCCGAGTCAGGCAACTATTGTCAACACTAACATGCATGTACATTGTATTTCGAATGTTATTTATACATACTTTACCTCATGTCTGGGAAGGGGCTCTTCCTGCATTTCGATCTGTATCTCCGTGAGCTGGTCCGTGCTCTCATCCTCCTCCTCGGGCTCCAGGTCCATAGGGGGGCTGTTGTACACGAGGTCACCGTTGGGCAGCAGAGACACGCCCAGATCCTGCACCGTACTCCCAGCAGGTAGCACCTCTCCTTCCCTCGGGTCAAGGTCCAGGTCCAGGTCCAGGTCCAGGTCCGGGTCCACTTCCAGTTCAAGGTCCATTCCCCCCATGTCAGACTGGGTCACACCGGCTTCTCCTCCTAGGATCAAATCCATCACCAGCCTTAGGTCATCATCATCGTCTCCCGTTTCTGATGCCACATCTGTATTTACATAAACATATAGGCTATATACATCAATGATTCATGTTTATAACATTAATATATTAATATAATAGTGTCAATTATTGGTCAGTTTTACTGTCCATTATGAAACTCCCGCGTAAAACTAAAAAATGTTCCCGCCATTTTGTTCAGTAGCCGGAAGTGTCCGAACCTTTCCACTATCCACTTTGGTCTACTTGTGTCCGAACCATGGTCAAACCTGTCCGAACTAAGGTCATTTTGACATGTTATCAAAATCGCAATTCTAAACCAAAGAATAAATTTTATAGTACTAAATACAAATTTAATCGACTACCTAATTGTTTCTTCATGTACGTGCATTTATTTGAAACACTATAATCGCTTCCTTCATTCCCTGAATTGTCACTCAAAATTTACATTCACACACATATTTCGTGGATTTCTTTCGTGAAACCGGTATTTGTACCACTCGTTAAATTTCGTTTTTAAAATATATCTGATAGTCAGATATTTCTCAAAAGAATCAAGTATTGTCCGATATTGAACAGAAATATTTCGAAACCAACGGAGTGTTACACTTTGCTTTGTTTTTGTGTCAGCTGTAACTTGAAAGTGTCCGAAGTTCGGGCGACTTTGGGTGGTGTCCGAGCTTAGGTCAGTTTGCCCTACATGTACGCATAAAACCACACATTCTAAAATCAATGTATGATAAAATACTAACATATTTTACAGTTGATACATTTTACTAATAGTAGCGGCTAAACATTTACTGAGCTTATTATTTTGCATTAAGTAAATTACTTGATCAGTTGGGCTAAGTAAAGGAAATACACTGTTTAAGACTGTAGCTTGCTTCTATAGTCCTGAACGGATATCCTTATATAGATGAAAATCTCCAAGGACATGAATTTCATTTTCCACCACATATGAATCACACATTTTACACAAGCGATCATGCAACGGGGTAGGCGGTCGGTTAAATATGCAAAGCTCCACTTCTTAGGGTAGCGTTCCACATCTCAATTTCGCTAACAGACTACGATGTTGCATGACGATTATACACTAGAATGAGATACATTTCAGCATTAGGACCAGATTTAAACATGTTGTATATCCGCAGCTTGTTATCGTTAACTCAACCTCTGTCGTTCAATATCTCGTACCACCACTTTTCGGTGTCCAATGTAATTAATCGATCCTTAAGCAGTTTGAAATCCCGTGAAGTTAGATTTTTAAGGTCTATTATATTCAACTGAAGGGACTGTAACCAAGTTAGGATGGCATTATATACCAGGATTTACGCTACCTTGTTGACTAGTCTTCCAAAATCGAACCACTTCTATACGTCGCAACGTTAATGATGATAACCATCCCATCTCGCCTCTCACTGCCATGTTTGGGGTTTTACCCCCTACACCAAGAAAAAACCTGCATGCACGATGTTGGATATTGTTAATACACATGAATTCCTTGAATCCCCATATATCGGCGCCGTACGTCAGGATTGGTTGGACAAGGGTACCGTAAAGTGTGTTAAAAACTTCCACTGACATTCCTCCAACAGATTTGAACATTCCTATAATTACTCCTAATGCTCTGCTTGCGGACTTCGCTAGTTCTTTAGCAGTGATGTTTATATCAAGATTTTCATGCAGCCATAGTCCCATATACGTATATGGGTCAGTATATTGCTCACTTGCTCTGGTATTTCCTTTTATATTTACGTAATGATTTATTTGGTCTTAGAGTTACTTTTATGAATAGGCGACTTGCATCGTTACCATGCGCGTTCGGCTTCTTGCGAATTATCCCATAGCACCTGAAGTTCGTCACACCAATAATGATTGACTGTTTTTACCATTTGATAAAGACCTGTTCTGACCTGCACACTTTTCCAGTTCTGAATGCATCAATTTTAAAAACTCTGTATATGCAGAATTGATATTTCACTCACAGTTAAGATTCCTCTCGATCTTATCAGTGGCAGTGGCACAGTTTAGTTCAGTTATGAAATCCTCATTACACAATAATGAATCCGTAATTTTATCGACTCTGTATCGCTTGCTTTGTTTACCTGAAAAGATGCTTGAACTATCAGGGGGGTTTAAGGTTGCACTGCTTGGTGCTGCAATCGCCCACATTAGGACTGAATGATCTGGACTAGTGTCTGGTACAAAACCTGCATTAAAGGTACATCCATTGTGTTGATGGGGGGTCACATATTCCAAACGTTATAAATGGTGTTACTTTATCGAGAAGTACCGACTGTTACCGAAAACTACCATTTTGATGATAGTCGACTTAGTATATTGACAATATGAAGGTAAAAGTAGTGATTTCTGATTGAAAACCGGACAATGCATCGCGATTGACGCGCGCCAATGAATCAAACGTAATTTTGGAATCTTATTTAAAACAGATAAAAAAACAAATTTGGGTTGATAATAATGTTGGTCGGTACAACTTAGGATTGGATCGCGGAGTCCTAAGTCGACCGCTCAAATTTCATCACTTTCAAACAAAATTTGTTTTACTGATGCATGTAGATGAATATTTAATAATTATTTTTCATGCAACCTTACTTTAAGAAAAAATGGCATTCGCCAATGCCATTGCATTCAATAATATGATATATGAAATAATATTCATTATGAAATATGAGAAGTGATATATATTTTTTACATTGTTCCATTGAAATATTTCCATTAGAAGTTTTCAATGGAAATTTGGTTCGATTTCCAGGGTTCAGTTTTTGAATATGACTATAAGAGAATTATGACTTTGTTTAAAATATCTACTTTGTATGGAATTTAGGTTTAAGAAATGTTGATCTTTGAAGTATTAATTGAATCTGGTGAAGTTTAACTTTGGTGACATGTTAACTTTAAAAAATTAGAATTGCTATGAAATGTTGACTTTGGAAATATTTTTTGACTTAGGTGAAGTTCAACTTAAATGATATGTTGACATGAAAGTATATATTGAATTTGGTGAAATGTTGATTGAAAAAGACATGACTTTGGCAAAAATGTTGAATTGGAAAAATTTGACTTTAAAGAAAAGTGGACTATTAAATATATATTGAGTTTGGTAAAATGTTGACTTTGATATAAAAACAATAATTTTTTGTGAAATGTGGACTTTGGAGATATTTAATGACTTTGATGAAGTTAAACTTGAATGAAATGTTGACTTTGAAAAAATATGATATTCGAAATAATTATCGACTTTTGTGAACGTTTAATCTTAATGAAATCATTTAATTCGGTGAAATGTTAACTTTCAAAGGATATGCATTGACTTTTGTGAAAGTTCCATTTAAATGGCATTTTGACTCTGACTTATAGACAACTAATGTCTATCTTAGGGTGTATGTTTCAGAGAGTAAGTGTTACAACAAAGAAAAGTACTCATTGACAATTTTTATTTTATAATTTCTTAAACAAAAATAGGAAGATTGATCCAGTTTGTGTAAAACTTCAGGATTTTGATTCCCGGTACTCACTAACTAAGCATCGCAAATAGCTAGGTACGAACACTTTTTTTGAACCTTTAGTTATATCCTTCCTAATGATAAATAATAAACAGATTTTGAAAAATATTTTGAAATTATTGCACTGCGGTCCCTTAAGAAAGCCCGTGCACATCAATGTAAAGTTTTCTCAGTTTAAAGGCACAAATGCATGCTTCTCGCACTCTAATAAGCTATTTTAGGTCATACGAGGGCATATGATCTCACTTTAACTTCTTTTCGGTGCAATAAAATACTAATCATTTTTTACAATTAAAATGTTGAGACGGCCGAAGTCACTCAGGGATACCACAAATAGTAAGAGTCGCTGATGTGCAAACTGGAAACTATAGAGTGTAGAAAACGGCTGAACTAGGATTTTATTCAGCTGATTGAATAGTCTTCATGAAGGAGTATCACAGTATGTGCAGGAGGAGAGTGTTGGGCATCAAACATAATAGTGTATGAGTGTATCATGTTAGGAGAGTGGTGCCTTTATTTATTTATTTCCGAGATAGTAATGGTTGTGTGCGCAGTTGTGTGCGTGCACGTAGGTGCAAGGCAATTGTATGTGTGTATGTATTTGTATGGTTTTTAAAAGTTAAATTGTGTCTCGTATTTTATACTAAAAGAAATTTCAGCGTAAATTTATATCTGTAACTTCACCTATTTGTAGTACGCAGTGTATGCATTGTTGTGACATTAACCATAGCGACTGCCGTTTTTGGTCTTCGGGTTGTGTGCAATATTTAAGTATTGCTAATACCGTAGTTAATTCATGCGGATTTAATGCAACGTTGCCTTAAGTACTTCCGGTCTTTAAAAGTTACCTTTAAAACCTAAATACGTATACATATTGTCCAGATAACTGATATAATGCATTACCTGAGGACATATCATTGTAGTATCGAGAGTGCATTATCTGTGCATTATTTATATTTTAAAGCAATTGGCGTGAAACAGTGCCTTTAAGACTAAAAACGTTGTCCCCAGTTCAGACAGGGACATACTGGGGAAGGACAGATACATACAGGCATAGGCCATGTTCAATAAGCATTTAAAAGTAATTACTTTTAAACCTCTCTTGAACGCGATTGCTCAATGTAGCACTATGTAGCAAAGGGAGCAAACCTCGAGGCATCGCTCCGTGTCTTTCAGGAGGGAATGAGCGCTCAATTCGCTCAATTGAGCGATTATAATCGCTCACTGTTATGGAACAGACGGATGGAATTGTGTGTGTGCATTTGTGTTGAGATAAGAACGGACTCTCTGTTGAATAGTTTATCAACAGGTGTGCAGAGAATACTGTGACCACATTTATCCATGATATTATTATATCACATTATTAGTCCACAGTTTATTTTGAAAACTATCCTTGAGTTTCATCAACCAAACGTAAACATATTATTGACAAGTAAGTTTAACTATTTCACATTTATATCCACATCTAATTTTCTATCACAAAATAAATTACCTTTGATTTAATTTGAAGTGATAATGTGCTGCGTTATATCATGTACAATGTACCTTAGTGACAATTGCCTGTCTTTATATTTCACAATCAGTGAGTATTATCGTTTATCTAAGTAATTATCCCTTCATTCACTTGAGTAATGTTTATAATTTAATTGTTTTTTCGTCTATCGTTAGTAATACGTATTTATGGTGTTAGAATGGATTCAAGCATGTTTGTTTTGTATGTTTGTATATACATAATATATTTGACTGGAACAATTTCATCATTTATCACACTCGGTTTATCGTTTTTAGGCTGCGTAAAATAAGTTTCTTGGGCACATTTGTTTTTCAAAAAGTGACAGAACAGAACAGAACAGAGTTTATTTCTCAAAATTCACATCAGTGACATAGAGAAGAGTAGGTCATAAACCACACAAGTTATGTACACGGATTACATTCGAACATATATTTACATATACAAATGTCATAGCTAAGTTAGTTTGTAATCAAAAGAGACATAAAACTTCTTTAATGAATTTTGATAATTTTTAAAAAGGGGTTTATATGTGGTTTTCATAAGGGAGATATATTTTTAATTTGAAGGATATTTACAAGTCGCCATAACAACACACGTGCTGCACGTGCTTCTCTTGCAAGTTATCCTTGTCACCCATTAATGAATGTGACGATTGCTTTATAAACAATGTTTCTAAATATCCTGAGAATATATAAATTATTGCCTGATTAATGTATTTTTATTTAGATAAGACCAACAAATTATGAGAAAAAAAATTACTCTCACTAATTATAAAATTCAAGAAAAATACCTGGTTGCGTAAAACAATTATTCAAATATATGTAGCAAATGCATACTTTGATGAAATGGTAAATAAATAAGCGCCAAAAATTATATTTTTCAACTCCTTTAATTGCTCGTCAACATTGTTATTCTTTCGTGTCTTTGTATACAGTGTGTGAGTAAGACCACAATGCTTTGCGTTTGAAAATAATAGACTGGATCTATATTTAGACTGGAAAACACCTTTACTAATTAGTGCAATATTTTGGGCTTACATTGGGTCGTTAAAATCTGTGAACAATTAGGTGTATATGTTTCACGAAGATAGATGTTTGGCAATTTTCCTGTATGTTCATCAACATCCTTGATGGCTCTTTAATTCCAGTTTCTGCAAAGATTTCTTTTTAATTGTTTTTCCTGAGCCATTGTTTCACGTTTATACATGTATCTATCCTTGAAACGAGACGTGTCGATCGTCCTGTACAAAGGATGTGTCACCAGCGTACACAAAGTATTCTGTAAATGTATCTTACATATTTATTCCTTTTAGTTATTATTTTTTATAATCACTTTGACGAAAATGTGTACGTTCAGTAGAAATACATATGATTAGATATGACTTCCTTGTCTGCATCCCTTTGTCTATGCAATTTGAGAGGAATTTATTTGATATCCATACTTAGTATTTTATGTAACGCTTTTACAAGCTCGTTATTCCAAATTAAGACACAAAACATATTTTACTTCTTATAATTAAAATTATTTTGACTTAGGTAATACAACTCATTTTAGAGTTTTCAAAACTTGATAGACAATTCTTCTCACGCACTTCACCAACCGATTCAGAAAAAAACTGCTGCTTTCCCGTTTTAATATTCAAGATAACTTTTATTTATATAAATTACCTTTGATACAATTTATTCATAATCAATCTTGTATGTGGTGTTCTCTCCTTATCTCCCACAATACATCTTGATAACTTCTCAAAATGTATTATTTTTGTATGTTTTCCTTATCTCCTTTCTCTTTTCATAAAATCTCTCTCACCCCTACTGTGAGCCTGTCTGTAAGTACCCCTTTTGTCATTCGTTAAATGGTCGTTTCCTTAAATATATATATCTCCCTCCCCCTGTTCGTTGTAGTGGACATGTATGTATTTGGCGATTTGCTTGAATATAAGTGTCTATAATGTCAGCGGAAAGAAACATCAATGTCCTTTTATTATCACCTTTGATTTGTTAGAGGAATGCTTACACACCTGATGTGGACAAAGGTCAACATGTCCACTAGTTCGCTTGAAAATACAAACACAGCGTGTGATGGTTCCGTATCGTTGAACTCGTTTCACTGAATTCCCGTTTCTCAGTTTGAGACAAGGGTGTTCTGTTATTTGACGCCATTTTACTGGCTTGTGTTGCTGTATCAGATTGAAGAGGCGTTTCTAAGTCATCCATAATAATGCTCATAAATCTAATAAAGTTGGTTTGTTATCATTTTATCATCGGGATGTCATTTTGGAGCATGAAGCGTATCAACTGCTGCCCTTCCCAATGTATTGCTAAACGTTCTTCAATGGAAAATGGATTCTATTTACTGATAATAGTAGTATTCGCTTTGTACAAAGTAAGTCTTGCAACCGTTGCAAATAATGCAAAAGTAGAATACATAAGAAAGTCACTTTTAATGATGACGTTTTTCGGAGCTTCTACCCTTTTATCGAGTGAGTTGACTCTGGAAACATGAAGTAGAGCTTCTTTTATTTGTTTCAGAAATGAAGTTCGATGATTTTCTCTGCGCTGTGGGTGAGTTTGGGAGTTATCAACGTCGTCTGTACGTGCTCTTGTCACTGCCGGCTGTTCACAATGGACTTATCATGATTCTACTTGTCGTCTTCCTCTTCGCAGCTCCTGACCATAGGTAAGTACTATGCTTTTATTTAACCCCCGACCAACGTTCCGGGGCTTTTCAGTAATACCAATGATTCCGTTTGTCCGGGGACATTTTTGACCGACCAATTACATAATAATCATGACTTGATTCTTTACAAACTTTAAACACATCTTCTACACTACTAGGAGAGGTGCAGTGCAGAATAACCAACATTTTTGATGTTTTGTTTCTCAGTTTTTTCACTATTTTCCTGCTTTTAGCTTATATTTGACCGAGAGACGTACATATGTATTTCTAAAGGTCTAATGCTAAATGTCGGTACTAAAAGTTGCTACAGTGTAAACGTTAACAGGCTTTAAAAATCACAATTACATTTCCACTTCAATAAAATTAAAGAAAATGCAATAATTTCATCAAACATTGTCACATTAACCTTCAGGTTAATTACCATTTCATTGGTCTCTAAAAAATCCGGAGGCATATTTATATAAATTTGTATTTATTATATACGCACGCACGCATATACGCACGAGACCGAATGTCAACACGTGAACCAAAGGATGGCGCAATGACTGATCCTACTATTAAAAAGCGTTGAATTTCAGTTAAAGTTAAGACCTTATAAACCTAGGTCGGATTATGTCTGTTGTTTTGTAGGTATCTTCTTTTCTTGGAATAACCTCTAATGAGGTCTTACTTCCGAGAATAACCCGGTATGAGGTTTTACTTTTGAAAGTAAGACCTGAACCTGAGGTTTTTTTGAAAGTAAGACCTGGGAATGCACTTAGAATAATTTTTCAGACTTGCAACGCAATAGCCAACAAGCAGCAATTATTATCGAAAATTATACAAAGTTACAAATTTCCTAGTTGAAATAGCTGGTTTCGAACCTGGCACCCTTCGCTCTCTAAACTGGCGCCTTAGACCGCTCGGCTATACAGACCGAGATGATGAGTGGAGTTGAATTACTCCATTTATAGTCATACCTTCTTTGCCTCGATATAACGCAACCGAGGGCGACATACCCTTTATAAAAACACGATTTGGGAATCAAAAATTATAAAATGTAAATTTTTACATTTGACGTTTATAAATAGGAAGAAAACATTCCTCCTTCGTCTTCTGCTTTTAAAATGGTCTAAGCGGAGGAATTAGGCCCTTTTAGCGTCCGAAACTATAACTCGTAAATTTTGATAGTTGACGGTTTATAAGCTGGAGAAAACACTCCTCCTCGGTCTTCTGCTCTGAGAATAACCTCAAGGTCGGGATAGCCCCTCGGGGCTTTATCCCTCCCTTCAGGTTATTCTCAGAGCAGAAGACCTCGGAGTCATGTTTTCTCCTTAACATAATATATTATGATCATGTGTTATCAGTGTAATGTTTAAGATTTTGAAAACCTCAGTAATTACCAGTTTTCCCGTTTGCAATTTTGCGTATGTTGCACGTACGGTTCTTACCTTATACCGATCGCGACGTGTATATTGTCTCTTAGTTACTGAACTGAAGTGTAGCGATATATAGAATTTTATCTCGAAAATGTGAAATTGTGCCTTTAAAATGAATACTTCCAATACATCATTGCTGAAAAATTCACAAACGATGCATGTTTTTTGCAATACAATATTTATGTTGTTTATTTTATTTGTGTACGCTTTGTGCATATCGGAGATTTATCATTACAAAATTGCAAGCTCACGAATCAAAAATGCTTCTTTTGATTGAAATTAGAAAATTACTTCAATGACTTTCATCTGGGACGATGATTGCATCTTCCTGGGAAATTAGAAACCCTAACTCTTTGACAACGAACAGAATCCATTGGTAAAATGTGGATTTCATTAGTAAACTTAACGCATCAACGTACGACAAGGCAAGACCATTGGGGATATTTCCTTTATGCATTTACATGTATGAACAGTCATAACAAATAGTACGTTTTGAATATATATGAAATATCTTTTTTTCAATTCTAATGTAAATTGAATACGGAAAGTTTAGAGACATAACCTTTTATATATCTCCGTTTTTGCATGCTAAATATGTATAACTACAGCGACTCGTTATGTTTCATTCGACCAAAATTAATCATCTAATATGTAATTAGATAACAAATATCATTACCTATTTTTGAATAAAATGTCAGATCAAATCACTGCTTGGGATCCAGTTTAAAATATATATTTAGAAATGTTTATCAAGAAATCTTATTGAGCTGTTTTAACCAGTGTGATAGCAGAGTCGTCAAAATTTTACCAACTTCGTCAAATTATCGTTTTAATGTTATTTTCATATTTCTAAGTTCATATTAACAAAACGCATATAGCGAAATATCCATTAAAGATCTGATGAAATGCATTTTTCTCAAGAATGATAGATGATTACCTCTACGTATATTGTATATCGGAATCAATTGAGCAAAAAATCGAGACAATATACACTTGCAACTGATAATTAAGACGATTTTCATTCACCCATGTTAATACTACCGCAATTAGTTTTAGCAATCATTTTGAAAATGCTCACTGAGGCGTGGCTGTGATAAGCGACAGACGGTGCCGACTAGACAACTACTCCGCCGAGTCTCGTTAATTAATAAATGATGATTATCACTGCCGCTTAATTAATTTATGAGGTGTATTACATCGACAAAAAAGATATGTAATTATGTAATAATTATGTAATTGTCATCTGCGGAATTACCTAGTTGGATATCTAAACATTCGATATATGGGAAATTTAATTTGGTTTATTGAAGATTTCTTTGTGAAATTTACAATCAAAATGTAGCGAAATTACGTTGAATTATGACTATCGCCGAAAATCAGATTCCTCCAGATACGTCACAGAAGTCATCCCTTCACGGGCCACACCCCCGCAGACTTTCATTCTGGTCGCCGGGGCTAAATCAGGCGGTTTTTTAAAAAGCAATTCATGGACCGATTTCAGAAATTTAAAATCGAGCAATTGTCCATTTTAATGAATCCGATTTGGACCATATGTCATTTCATCTATCCTTTAAAGCATGATTGGTGACCAGATGGCCGACCCGCTTCATGATTGAATTCTGGGAGAGTAGACTGGGTTGAAAAACGGCAATATATAGCCTATTTCTTGCTATCATTTTCAGATGTGCCATTCCAGGTCTCTCAAATGATACGTACGCCATACAAGACGAGAACCACGCCAGTTTGGTCAACTTGACCATTCCAATAGTGTCTAGTGGTCAAGGCAACATGCAATATTCGCAGTGTCAGATATACTCGAATTTTAATAGAAGCATCTTCACGAATGCAACTGAAGAATGCAATTCTTGGGTCTACAGTAATGAAGTATTTACTTCAACTATTTCAGAATCGGTAAGTGTTTTTATGACACCGTAAAACATACATTTTGTGATCATTAACCCTTATAGATAGTACAGTCAAAATAGCAGTTTCATCTAGACAAAATTGCAACAGAAATAATTCATTCACCAAATGATTTTATACATACCTATGAATGATATACTAAAAGTCCTAAAAAGTCCTGTTGGGGGAAGTTATTTTAATCAGCTATTAAAATCTAATGGCTTCGCGGTAAAAAAAATCGCAGTTAGTTATGGGCCTTGCTGGCCTTCATACGCAGACTATGTTGACATCCGGTTCGCGGACAATATGCTGAGCAAAAAAATCACAGAAGTTGGATACCAAACAACACATGCACCCGCAGATGCTGACAAGCTAATAACTCTGACTGCAGTAGAACACAGCTCCGAGAGAACAGTGGTCGTCGTTGGCGAGGACACATATTTATTGATCTTGCTTCTTTACCACAAAGATGACAATGAAGGGAGGGACATCTTTTTCAAATCTGATATTGTAAGAGGAAAAACAAAAGTATGGAACATACAGAAAACAAAATCGATTCTTGGATCGAAGATCTCATCTGTTCTCCCAGTGATCCATGCCCTGACAGGTTGCGATACAACATCAAGAGTCTTTGGATTAGGGAAAGGTGTATCTCTGAAGAAAATTTCCTCCGACCAAACTCTTATCAACATGTGCACCTCCTTTCTCTCTCCAATGGTGAAGGAAGATGAACTGCTACAAGCTGGTGAAGGCATCATCAGTGTTCTATGCGGAGGTGACATCAATGAAAACCTTGACCGACTCAGGTTCCGCAAATTTGTTCAGAAAACAACATCATCGCTTGTAACAGTTCAGGTTCATGCACTGCCACCCACAAGAGACTCGTGTAGGTTTCACTTGCTGCCGACTTATTTCCAAGTACAGGACTGGATACAGCGAGATTCTTCCTTGGAACCGGAGGACTGGGGATGGCAGAAGACTGAGAAGGGACTCCTGTCAGTATGGCAATCACTACCACCAGCACCGGACTTCCTGCTCAAAGTGGTGCATTGCAAATGTAAGCAGGGGTGTGAAACAAAACGCTGTATGTGCCGGAAACATGGACTGAACTGCACTGATTCCTGCTCAGACTGTCGAGGAAGCTGTTCCAACTCGGTGATGTGTGAGATTGATGCTGAAGATGACTGATTCATACAGTTGAGTAACAATAACATGTACATTTCAAAGCCAGACTATGGTTCAAGGGGAGATAACTCTGGTGAAGGAGTAGTGAAAACATTGCTAATTATTCATTTACTAGTCATAAATGTGAAAACTCTCTGAAAAATCAACTGTTTTTTGTGTAATTTTTACCATATAATGAGAAATAAGGATGTTATGTTCCCCGTTCAATACAACAAAATGGCAACAAAATAAACCCTAGGGTACCCATAAAGATGACATTTTTTAAATATTTCCCCTCATCCCATGGATAAGGACTTTTACTTTGTTAAACTAGGGACATTGACCTTACAAAATAACCACAAAAAAATTCTGTTGCAATTTTGTCCAATCACTCTGAAAAAATTGGCTAAATTGACTGTACTAAGATTGCCTCAAGCCCCGTGTTCCCTGTACAATTTGTAACTTGTAATACCACGCCTGTGTGGACTGCATGAAATTCAACGCAATTCAGATGTCAATGTGATTGTATTGACACGATTTATATAACCTACATTGTAACTGTGTTCAATGAAAGTAAACCATACTATCTATTGAATAATATTGAATAATCGCACAGTAAGAATGGACTATACACTCCTCTACAATGTCCAGTGGCGAAGTCGTTGTATTATAAAATATTGTCAACATGTATCATGTATACAACAAAATTGGTAATTGAGTGATTAATGCAAAGCATAAAACCAAAAGCCAATCGTTTGTGAAAATCTGCATGAATTAATGTTAGTAACTTACTGTGCACATATAAACTCCCGCGTCTTTGAGTGTCTTCAAAACAGCATATGTTTATGTATGGTCCGATCAAAAGACGGTTTACAGATCTCTATTTGGGATAAACATCTATGATAATGAGGTCCCTTGGTGACTGAAGTTCTATTCGGTAATACTTTATTAAAACTTCTCCTTTCACAGATGGACTTTGTCTGCGAAAGAAAAACTTACCAAACACACGCAAAGATGCTTGGGATGATTGGCCATCTGATTGGGGTCTTGATTAGTGGTCCCCTCTCAGATCTGTAAGTACTGCATACATGTCAGCTTATCACACCGTTCAGACCAAACCATCCTATATGGATAGTGACTGACTATACTGGCAGTAATCTCTCTATCACGCCTCTTCGTATAATAATGAGAGGCGATGTTAGTAACTGGCAAAATGCGAAATGAAAAATTAATGTTAACATTGAGAAGTATCAGTAATACGAAGGTTGAAGTTGGTGAAGTTGTGTTGGGTAACCTTCTAGCGATGCCATTGGCCACTAGGTTAAATCAGGGTAATAATACGAGGAGCACATTCAGTATACATGCGATGACTGTATGTGCGTTATATAAGTATCACCATTGTTATAATCATTAATATGATAATGTTCCTCGTGTTAGGTTTGGACGTCGGACAGTGATTCTTGCAGGGATGGGTACAGCAATATTGACTAGCATTGGTTTGACATGGGTGCCCAACTTCAGCCTGCTCATACCTGTCGTCATTCTTATAGCTGGAGGATACAACACCATGTACCTGGCTTGTTTTATCTACAGTAAGTATAATTTTTTATCTATCATTTGCATGATATCTTTGTTTGGATACGTTGGAGACTGATTGATACATTTGTGACATTAACCCATGTCAACTGGATAACTTTTACATAACGTCATTTTCTCGTCCTAAAGTGCCTCTTGAACAAAGATTATGGTGATTTTGTAACAGTATTAGTATAGAGGATGAAATTCCCTTTCTCACTGTTTGTAGTTTTTACTCAGATTTAAAGGCGCTGTAGCATGTTTTTCTTATTTAAATAAACTGATCACACGAAAAGGTAAATAAGTGTTACTAATGGCTAAATAATACTCCCGAATCAATAATATATGTATGTATATATGTATGTTTCGATTTTATGCTCATTTGATTCCGATTTATAATGTACATAGAGATTATAATCTGTAATTTTTTAGAGAAATACAGAAATGCATTTTAATGAAACTTTGATTTATTCCGCCAGACATGGAAATGGTAGGGCCATCAAAGAGAGTATTCACTGGAGTTGCCATGAACTTCTTCTGGAGTGCAGGAAACATGGTTGTCGCTCTCGCTGCATTTCTCCTCCGCGACTGGCAAATCAGACAACTTGTCCTTGCTGTGCCAGGAATATTATTCATATATTTATTGTAAGTATTCATTCCTGATACCGATCCCTTTTCATCTTCACCCACAAATCGTAACCTGCGCCAGTCTCCATCATTATATAATTCAAACCATGCTTCATTTCGGTAATTGTTACATGCTAGTGTAGCAGCTCGTTGCATCTGAACTGCATAGTGCGCCAGTGATTGAGACTGAGGCTTGCCAGTGATTGAGACTGAGGTTTGCCAGTGATTGAGACTGAGGCTTGCCAGTGATTGAGACTGAGGTTTGCCAGTGATTGAGACTGAGGCTTGCCAGTGATTGAGACTGAGGCTTGCCAGTGATTGAGACTGAGGTTTGCCAGTGATTGAGACTGAGGTTTGCTAGTGATTGAGACTGAGGCGGCGGAATTTATCCCTGTTCCTACCGTTACGATTTGTTCCTAGCTTAAATCCCATTTGTGTCAGGAACATTAGAACATTAAACATTGCAAGCAGTATACCTTCTTAGATACATTAATATTGTATAAGATATATTCCAATGTAAATGTCTGGTATTCTTACAAATTATAAGTATATTTCAAATAGACAATTGGACTCAAAACATATAAGACTCCATTTACTCGTTATCGTGTACTGAACTCCCGCTTAATCGGCGTCCCTCAAATACGACATAAGAGAGAGTATATTTATGCAATATGAATACATTTTGAAGATGATATCAGTTCAAACACACAATATCATTGTGTGGATCTGTTTAGGTCGACAAGAGAAGACATTTTATCACTTGATATAATCATTTTCTATTATATTATAGCACCATTTTACATATCCTGCAAGTTCTAACAATCCATGCAAACAGTTTCTTGCCAGAGTCTCCTCGCTGGCTTCTCTCTCAGGGGAGAAGGACGGAAGCACTGAAAGTGTTACGCAAGATGGCTGACACAAACAACGTAGTTATCTCCCCTGATGACCTTGACACCATTGATGCTTTAGATGACACGAGAAAGGAACCATTCTGGCATTTACTACAGTCATCAATAATGAGAAAACGGCTGGCTATCGTCTGTTATAACTGGTAAGATTTTTAGCAGATATGATCAGACGTTAATTAGGTCTACTATGTGCTTCATGATGTAGTAAGCAGCTTGTTATTGCTGTCTATTATTGTATATTTGAAGATGCCATCCTGTATTATTGTTTATAAAAGGTTTCATGATAAAGGAACATAATAAATGGAACATTTAGAAAGACTTATACAGCTGTATCCAAAGATCTGTTCACCATTCAAATGACAAAACACAGACCTGTCTATAGTTCATTGTCTAGGTGCTCATTGCTTTACAACCGCAGGAATTTCACGTCATCCTTGCAATAGTATGTTTCACACCTGCTAAATAAGAATGGTTACTCACGATAAAGATGATGAACATAAAAATGTATTAGTTTGTCTCCTTTGAGTACTGTTTTTAACATATCTTGAACAGTGTATTCAACGAAATCGTTTATGTATCATTAAAGAGCAATTGTCTATTTTTATAATTTATTTAGCTTTCATTCGTTCGGAAAGACCACATGTGCTGATTTAGTTCAAATATTTCACTTGATTTGCACTTTCACACCCTATCGCCAATATATAATTACATGTTTCTAATGAAGATCGATAAACAGCCTTCTACATGAACAGAAACTGAAATTACACGTCCACTATATATCTACAGGAGTTATATGACCTATTAAACATTACCAACTCACATCTTTTTGTTCGTTATAGGTAAATATCTAATATTAGGTTGGATCGTTTGGCGCGCGTCATTGTCCAGTTTTCGATCATAAATTGCGACTTTCACAGTTGTATTTGCCATTGTGCTGAATGTACATTGCATTAAAATTATACCTTTCGATAAAGTAACACCAATTGTAACGCTTTACATATGTGACTCCAGCAACTACTTAATGGTTCTCTAAGGTAATGTTTCCTCAGACACAAGGGTTCCAATAAGTCCGTCACAAATAGGAATAACTCGAACTCGAATAAATCTTAGCAGGTTTTATGGATTACAACTTCATTATTGTGACCATACATGTACATGGTGTTTCGGAGTATATACTTACTCTTTCTTCGGGTGGAATGCGGGTTATAACAAGGAGAATACCTTTGTACAGAATATGAACAATTGTAAGTCAACCGTGTCAAGGAGAATAAAATACACGAGTATTTTACGATGGAGATTTGCAGCATGAGTGTGTTATACAATGAGGATTCGCAGACGAAATCGATCATAAGAGAGGGTAAATACGTGAATCATAAACCATCACTGGCCAATAGGCTTTATTGAAGTGTTGGATACACGGTTGGTGGGGTTAATTAGTTTTACAATAAGGATTTACAGTACGCGAATCGGCTTTATTGGGAAGGTAGAATGAACGAAAGTCAATACAAAGTAAATATGTTACACACAGGCGTTCCAGTACGTCAATCACACAAGCTTGGTCGTTACACACAGGCATTCCAATAAGTCGGTAACACAGGCATGGTCGTTAAAAACATGCGTTCCAGTACGTTCATCACGCAAGCTTGGTCGTTACACACAGGCATTCCAATAAGTCGGTAAGACACTCAGGCATGGTCGTTAAAAACATGCGTTCCAGTATGTTCATCACGCAAGCTTTCCAATAAGTATGCCACACATGCATAGTCATTACACACAGGCGTTACAATAAGTCAGTTACACAGGCAGGGCCGTTTCAAACATGCGCTCCAATAAGTCCGTCACGGAAGCTCTCCATTAAGTCCGTCACTCAAGTTCTCTAGTAGGTTTCTCACACAGGCATGATTGTTACACACAGGCGATCCAATAAGTCAAATATACAGGCACGGTCGTTACAAACATGCGATCCAATAAGTCCGTCACTCAAGCTCTCTAGTAGGTTTCTCACACAGGCATGATTGTTACACACAGGCGATCCAATAAGTCAAATATACAGGCACGGTCGTTACAAACATGTGATCCAGTAAGTCCGTCACATAGGCACGGTCATACAGGCGCTCCAATACGTCAAGTACAAAGATAAGGCCGTTACACACAGGCATTTCAGAGAGTCCGTCACACACAGAACGAATAAGATATCACTTTCATGTTGCAGGTTTGCCATTGGTATGGGGTTCTATGGACTGAGTATGAATGTTACGAACCTCTCCGGTAATATCTATCTCAACTTCTTCCTCTTTGCCCTTGTCGAGCTGTGTGCATACGTCATCTGCATCGTAGTCATCAACAGGGTGGGCAGGAAAGTGATGTTATGTACTGCCATGCTGTCAGCCGGGGTAACGTGTGTCCTGACCTTTGTACCCTTCATGGTATATGATAATCGTGAGTATGTCAAAATCAGCAGTATGTTGTTAATACTTTGTGATATAATATACAACGTATGTAATATCTGTATCAACAGGTACGTGCATGTTTACATATATAATATTCCCTAGCATCTCCCGAGGAATTTTGAATCTCTTTTTTCAATTTTACAACATAAAATGTAATATATGACAGATCTGAGACATCGATGTTTCACTCCAATGACGCTCTATATCACGCACAGCAAGTATAAGCGTATTGTATTGTAACATTCATGTAGGACACCTACATGTTCAACACAACTCTCTCCCTACAGAGGTGATCTTCTCCACGAGACCTCTGTTAGTATGTGATCGCTTTTCTGGCTCGTCATAAATGATCCTGATTGGTTGCAATAGATATTATATTCGTGCCTCAGCCATACCATGTGCCTAAATGTTGGTATTTCCGAGCAAACGCGAGGTATATCCATTCTCTTCCCACAGAGGTTACTCTCTTCATATTTCCTATCCTAACCTCTGTTCGAGAATGCCTGAACTTCAAGGCTGCAGCAAACTTCCCTACATGGGGAAAGGAGAACCTCACACTGTATCCCTGCTTCTTAAACAATGAAAACTCTTCTTTCATCGGCCATGTCGACAGAGTGACTTCACAGGTCTGCCATTTGACGGACTAAGTACTAAGTATCTTGCATATGTCTTTCGAATATGTCTGATGTAAATAACACAAATGGACTAATTTTGGTATTTTTCTCTGATTTGGTCTTCTTTATGTATCAACTATTTATGATGAATTGTTTTCACAAAATCAAATAGCATATTTCGCGGAAAACACATTAAACGAAAAAACCTTTATCTCACGTTTATTTTATCATGACATGCCATTGGCAAATGTCACTTTTACAACGGCGTCGCTGATTGCCTAACTTGATTCAATTGCAACCAATCAGGATACTCCATTATAGCAGGCGAACACGAGCGCCAAACACATTGCACATATTCGTCATTGAAACTTACAAAATCTAAAGATAACCCGACACCTCTCCTCAGCCGCCTCCTGGATAGTGAACACCCTGGCGTGTCTTGGTAACACCTGCGTGTCTGCTGGTTTCGCTGTCGTGTACGTCTTCTCTGCTGAGCTACTGCCCACCACGTCGCGAAACTTCGGAATGGGTCTCAGTTCCCTGATCTGCCGGGTCGGCAGTCTCCTGTCTCCCTATATAAACGACTTGGTAAGTGACAACTCGGAAGGGACATAATTCGGAAATCCGCTTTGTTTTCCCTAGGTCCTAGTTCCCTTCGTAGGTAAGTAAAACAGACTATTAAATGGGCTTTGAGGTATATCAAGATCCATCATAACTTGTCCTATTCATATATTTTAAAGGTGTAACCTCTATTGTTTTGTTCCCATTACAGGCTTGTACAATTATACCGCAATAATATCGAAGATTATTTCACCCCTCCCTGACCCATGGTTCAATGTGAAGAACTAACTCACAAAGCCATTTAATATATTCTGAACCATTCCCTCTTCAAATTAAACCAAGCCTCCTCTTAAACCAGAACTGGGAGACTTTTAGTATTCCTGCCCCGTTACTGTGTGCAAAATAGCTTTGATACAGTATATGTCTTCACTCACTGAGCCTTACTCCCCACTGGAACTGACTGACCAGCTGCTATGCAGTGCACTGTGGAACATGAGATCAGTATACAACATGTAGCTCTGATTTCAAGTGATTTCAACTTCACTGTATACACATCTATATGAGACACTCCAATCTTGGTCACCAAGTCAGCTCATATTACGACAGACAGGACAGTTTGAGTGACTGGCGTAAATCTGGGAACTGGCAAAGGAAAAGAAGTAAAGCTGTATTTCAGTTATATTTTCTGTCACAGATGCAAAATTTGGTGCGCTTGAAGGGTGATTAACAGTACTTTATGATAAATGTCAACAATTAATCATAACACCTAAAAGGGGAAAAACATTTTGAACTTCTGCCACACCCTTATTTCTAAGCTTAGGCTAATGAAAATTAAAAATATTAAACATAACCCATCAAAGGTCATAGTTTCATTGTTCATACTTGCTAGCACTGCTGGTTCTTGAGAAGAAGTCGTTTAACGGTTTTAGGGTCTTACGTCAGGCATTCAGTATATGGTACAGTTAATTAACTACTTTTCAGACACTTCATGTGAGCGGCAAATATAGTCAGATAATTCCAATGTTGATATTTGGAGGTGTTACGGGGTTGGCTGGTCTTCTAGCTCTTCTGCTTCCGGAAACTCACAAACTCAAGCTTCCGGAAACTATAGAGGAGGCCGAAAAACTAGGAAGGTAACATCATTATATTACATTACATTACAGGTCATTACATTTGCCAAGCTATTCAAATTATAATGTAATGAATTGAATCACAAGTTCACTTATTATCCCAATCTAATACCTTGATTATCATCCATGATTACATTCGCTGCGAATGAAGACACTTTTGTCTAAGAGGCGTTAAACATTCTGATTAAAGTCGACGGTTTTCCGAGGAATAAATATTGCAAAATAGTGCATCTACCGGGATACGAACTCATATCATTCGGAGGTTTCCTCGCAAAACCTGATAACAGCCCGTAGTCCCGCATGTTCTCACGCAATTCAGTTAACCAATCACAAGACCTCCAACAAAAGCTGCGAGAAGCAAGGGGTCGATAACTCCAAACAGCTATCCTTTCGTCTGTTCCGATTGCTTTCATGATGTGATTGGTCAGCTATTTGACTGGGCTGTGTGTGCGCTAAACTGGTTCGGAACGCGCGCCTATACGGCTGTTCTCAGACCTTGTGGCGAGGAATGTAAAGAACCTGTTGGGAGCCCGGTAGATACATTATATTGCAAATTTTATTCCTCGGAAAAAGGTCGATTTTAAACAACAACCCACATGCTCATTCCATCCATTGTCCTGACATTTACTACAACCATTTTTTCAAAGTTCAAATCGACGTTAGCAGGTTTTTATTGCCATATTCAATGGCACTGTGGGCTTTCTACTAGTTGCTAAGATATAATTGAAGTAAGCATTTATATTTAAACGGAATCCATTTGCTCAAGTACTGTACTACATAGGTTTGTTTAAAAGATGTTGACGCATATGTAAATAAATGAAGCGCCGTAAAGTACATTCATGATTCATTTCTCGTTTCAGCAAATCCTCTTTCGACCCCAACCAGGATGAATCAAGCGATGCCGAATACAAGACAAACCCACAGCTCATGAGAGATGTACAGACGTAAATCTAGCTGTTGTTGCCATGCAGTTATACAATCCGCCGTGATGCAATTGAAATATTCTGAAACCAGCAAATCAACAAATCAGCTCACCTCTTTATCAATTCTACAGCATTGAGTGTTATAGGGATGTCTGTTCTGTTTATGGACGTTTTATTATTAACCCTCAAAGTCATTCGCGTTTTTAGATGATATTAGGCACAAGGTGGGCCTCGGAGGTCCAGGGGTATTACACATACAAATATGACACTACTGATACAATTAATACAGTGCTATGTACCTGCACTTGCTATCATACTCATGGAGAAGTTGAACATATGGTTGAGCTCAAAGGAAATGAATCCAATATGTTCTTAAATGTTATTTCTAATTATTTGGTGGTTTTTTTTGTATTTCGGTATATTTTCGCCCTTTGAAATGTATCTTTTCTATTTCTTTAAATTCCATGCACTTCAAAATGTTTGATTGTCCTTCACTACATGTTTTATGATATTGTAATTAATATATGTTGTTGTATTGCAATTTAGTTTATCCTCCCTGGACTGAAACATGTCCAACTATAGAATGGAAAAACCAGAAAGGATGTATACAGATATGTAAAACTTTCATAATGCAATGTTATTTACGTTGTCCTGGTACTCATTTAGAAGAACGACTGAAAATATGTATATTAGGTTACATTAATTATTTAATGTTGTCAAATGGAAAAAAACATTCAATTAACGCAATCATTATCAAACTGGCAACCATGCAGCGTTCAGTCTACACTGCCTTCCTGTCTTCTCTGTGTGCTACATGTGTCAAGTGCCTGGGCGATAATTTCTCCCTCCCTCTTCTTTGAGAAGTCCAACGGTGTGTCTAGCCAAGATCATCCCTCAGTAAATACCGTACCTGCTGGACACGCTGGCACCGCCAAGAACAATTATCTGAACATTCACATTTCTGCGTTTTAGCTTTTTGCATTTTGGCACGGTTTGGGAGATTCCATTATACTATTAGGGTTCAGGTGTGTGTTGTTTTAACAGTTCTGCGTTTTAGCTTTCTGCTTTTTGGGAGGTTACCGTTTTTTATAAACACGGCTTTTAATTAGCGTTTTGAACCTCCTTAACCAGGAGAGTAAATATGATTTTCTGGTTTGTTTTATGACATCCTGCAGCAACGATGTGTCAAAGAAAACACATTAACCCGACATTATCTTGTACTATAATATCTTCGTATTTCATGAAATTATATACCGTACATTATGGGGGAAAAGCCTTTGAACTAGCAATTTCGGCACTGTGTGTTTGAACAGATATAACAAAAATATTAAGTAGCTTATTCTTGAGGATAAAATTGTGTATAATTATCCGCTATTTACGAGATATATTCTCGTCACAGACATTATGAATTAATTTATCTGGCAGAATAGTATGTGTGTGACTTTGACTGTTTTAAAATTTGCCTCTTGGTGTAGATATCGTGTTTCCTCTCATCAGCTCAGGTCGGTCGTACACGCTGAAGTGTAGCGCATGTTTCAGAAACAAATTCAATAAACTTGTATTTAAACTATTCAATTATTCAATTCATTTTACAGTACACTATACATTTATGTAGATATCTTTAACAACATAGACCTCAGAGATATCATTGGTTTAGATGATGAGGGTTAAATTAGTGTTCTTTTTGTATGTAGATTATTTATTTGATTGTACTGATATAGGTTCGCAGAGGACAGTTAGTGCATTGATAGGTATAACAGTTATATTTATATAAAATACTTAGTAGGTATTGTGTTTAGAGTCTGCTTGTGTCTCGTAATATCTGAATTCTTTGAACACACCAAAATACCTTATAACGGTATTCGATTTTTAAATACTTTAACATATATATTTATCTTGGTGTTCTTTTTAAAATGGATTCTCGTGGACAAATTGTACTCATAGCCATAAAGGTTGTGCTTTCTTTGAAAGTGTTCTAATGCTTCATGTTCAATGTTTAGCTCATCAGGCCTGAAAGGCCCGATCGGCTTATGGCATGGCATGGTGTCCGTCCATCCGTCCATCCGTCCGTAAACTTTTCGCTTTTTCGACTTCTTCTCCGGAACCAATGACTCCACAGAGCTGAAATTTTATGTGTAGACTCCTTGGCCAATGGGGATTCTAAATTGTAGATTTCGTGACGCCGTGAACAAATGGGGTCACAAGTGTCACAGCCTTAAAAAACTATTTTCATCTTCTTCTCCAGTTCCAAAAGGTCTAGAGAGCTGAAAAGTTGTGTGCAGACTCCTTGGCCAATGGGGATTCAAAATTGTAGATTTTGTGACCCTGTGACCCCAAATGTGGGTCACAGGGGTCATGATCTAAAAAAAACTATTTTTTGCTTAACTATGTATTACTTGAGATAACTTAGATATTCAACCTTAGATAATAAATCAATGAAATGCTGATGAGCTACAGAGCCCATGGCTCTATTTTTTATACTTAAGTCTATGTTATTGTGTTGATATATATAAGTTGTTGATCGGACAAAGTGACAAAGTTCGAATGGAGTCGCGATGAACCCTCGTATCAACTCTTTGAAGACTTTGAAGTGCATTTGGAGGTGGAATACATAAGAAAACAAGACTTTCTGGATAACAAATTCTTTATTGTGAATAACGTTTCGGAGTATATGCTAACTCATTCAACAGGTAGAATGTGCAGTATAACAAATTGGGATACGGCTACTTGATATTCCTTAAAATGAAAGATTAAATAATTTCTGAAATATAATTAATGGTGGTCTCCACTTTATGCTGAAACAATAATTAATATGAAGGTCCATTGAAATCGTGGAGGAACTGTAATTCGAGTCAATAACATTCATGAAAACCACGCCCAATGAAGACCGCTATTTCGGTTGATTCATTTGCAGATTAATTTGCACACCGTAGCCACGTACATATGCAGCGTCATCACCACTTTAATGTGAATGCTTGCCTGTATTGTTGCTCGTGGTTGTATGAAAATCTGTTTCAAATGTTTTTCTGATCAAGCACTGATCGAAAACTGAACAATTCTGTTGTCTCATTTTAACAATCGCCATTCTTTTGTGACATGACAACTTCTGAAATTTAAATATATAATGCAGAAATTGTGCAACTTCATAATGCTATAATATTGCTAAACTGTTCCTTATAGTTTTAACGTTATCTGATAAGATGGGCGTTTCTCTTGGCCGGCAGTGTACAGTTATACAGCATATAAATTATTGTGAGGAAACAATTAAGGAAGTTAATAAACACGAACTGCTTGAGTCTAGAACACAATGAAGATTTGTAATATAAATAAGAGTGAAGGTAAATACGTGATTGGAAAAAGTGTCCGTACGGTCAAATAACAGAAACAGAGACTGTTCGACTCCAATACAGACTAGATACGCAGATATTTGAAGGTTGACTGTTTCGTGATTTGGATATTCTAAACTTTTTTTAAACATTTGTTTTTTTTTATTTTCACTGCTAATGGTAGAGTTGTGATGATGTATCAAATTATCGTCAAACTCGATAACAATAAATATATCGATACGTCTTCCCGTACCGTTTACCATAAAATTGTTAATTTAATAAAATAACGCTTATGTCAAAATGCACACTGATACATGGATGCGTTATAAATGTCTATACTGGTCCATGTCTGACGCCACGATATATGCGTTTTGCATTTTAAACAATTATAATATTTCAATTATTTGAGAGAAAAATTACTTTGCCCAACCATCAGATTTTAGTCATTGCTCTTACAGAAATATAAATAAGTGTTACCAATAGCTAAATAATGTTCCTGAGTAGCACTCAAACTAGAGTTTTAAATATGGTACAATGATGGAATGGTCAACCATCTTGTTTTCTGAACTCTCAAATTCTCATAAGGCATCCAAATCTACCCCTCACACTGAAGAGTTTAACACCACTGTCGCTTTATATGACAAATAAACAAACTAATATAAACAGCTATGCATTGCTAAAATTCATATTGATATGATGTAGAGAACAACAATTGCTATAATTGATGCTTGTAAGTTTCCAAATATTAACGTTAATGTTAAAATTAAAATAAATTTGAAAAGCAATTTGATTTTACTGGATAAATCTATAATATTAATTAAACTCGTCTTTTAGACGAATATTACACATTGAAAATTAATGAAGATAGATGTTTAAGCCTTCTCTTCCAAGAAGGTTCACTCCCTTAAAACAGATTTCCGATCCTAACCTCTGTTCTCCTATGAGGAGATTCTGACATTTGCCAATGACACGTAAGATGAACGTTTTCTCGTTTAATGTGTTTCCTAGAAATATGCTATTTGATTTTATGAAAACCATTGAACTTCAACATGCTTATAAATAAAGACCAAATCAGAGACAAAAAAAGAAAACAGTTTATTTGTGTTATTTACACCAGACCTATTCAAAAGTATGCTAATTAGCAAGACCCTTTACAGTCAAATGCTAATTATATATAAGTTCTAAGGGCTACGAAGCCGATGAATTTGGATAGGAAGTAATGTAGAATGCATGAGGAGCTGTGGATGCGGATTCGTTCAAAATAATCAACTCGCCCCTTCGGGGCTCGTTCCGAATGCATTCTCCATCTTAATCCTTATATGACGTCACGAAACATGCATATAATAAGATTAGTTTACATTTGAAACAATACATTTCAATTCTGGGACACCAAAATCAATTATTTTGCAAATTTCGGTGCTCATTCATCGGATATGGTACAAGTAGTTGCGACCCTCATGAAATGGATTCTTCCACGCACGTGCAGCACAAAATTTCCACGCGAGGCGATGTGATTGACAGCTAAAACTCTGCCTTTCCATGCCTTCCGCGTGCGCTACCAGACTTGAATAGAACGCGGAATTCTTACTGACAAACAATCCTAAGGTTTCTAACAGCGTCTTGTGGCCTAATAGCTAGAAGCGCTGACTACCAAGCGAAGGGTTGCATGTTCGAATCCAGGTTCATGCATCACACTAATTAATTTGTCTAGGTGAGAGATATTTTAATATCATATTCAGATACACCAAGACAAAATCCATCAGTCTCGAAAAATGTACTCGATCAGCTATTACTAAAAATGTCTAAACCTAACACCTCTCCTGACTGGGACAGCCAATGACCAGTATATTCCTAAATAATAATCAACTGATAACACAACAGAGTGACGTCATGACCATGGATTAAGCAGGGATACAGTATGAGGTACTCATTTTCTCCGATAGGAAATTTTGACGGGAGCTAGATATATGGCCTAAAACAACAAGAGGTTCGGATTGGAAATCTGAAGGGAGTAATTAACCTCCTTTGGAAGAGAATAATGTTTAAGTAACTGCAGATCATTTTGATTTTATTATGTCAGCTGCTTTTTCTGCAACCATTATGACCGGGGCGTTTGTATTTCCAGTGACAACGTTTGGAAAAACAGAAGCATCCACGACCCTTAAACCAGATACACCAATCACCCTGGAATAAAGGAAATGAAACATATATTTGTGAATGAGAATGACAATATAGCCATTGAATACAACTCCTGTTTATATAATAATGAAACCTGAGGTGATACTCGTCACGAAAGTAATTACTACGCAAACGGAATCATTATAGTGTTGTACCCGATCCAAGTAATGGAGTAAAATTTATTACATTTTTCGAAAATAATAACTATAACTTTATCTCTTTGCACTTTGTTCTGTTTGAAGAAGTTTCCAAATAAAAACGAAACCAAATGACACAATGAGCTCACCGTAACTGCGAATCTACAACGGAAGTTTTGTCGTCTGCTGCTCCCATTTTGCACGTGCCAGTGAAATGGTACATCTGCGCTGTCAATCCCCGTATGTGACATCCCCAGTATTCGTCAGTATCGTACTGTAGGTGGGAGCAGATGGACAGAGGGGCTGTCTCCAGTCTCCCTTCAATCTCTTCGAATGCTTTCATCTTCAGAAGTTTCTGTACAGTCCTAACCCCTAAACATTTAGAAATACATCATATTTAGATGCACAAATGAATATTTATATATTTGGGATCACACAATCGATGGCAGTACATATTCTTGTGAGTTTTCGGATCGAGTCTCTTGCGGGATTCGAACCCACACGATCGATGTCGGACAAGGATTCGAAACCACACGATTGATGTCGGACAAGGATTTGTACTAAAGCATACACTAAACGCCAAAAGAAACGTTACCCCACTTCTTTTTTTAATAACTTTTTAAGCATCAAAGATATTTGAGAAATGAATGGTTCAAAAGAAAGCTGAATAACGTAGCTTTATGCTCATAACACGTTTAATATTCCTGATGGAGTCATATTGTGGCAAAATGCAGCTTGCTTAAGAACTTTAAAATTGTCCGGTTTTCGACCAGGCTGGTAGTAACCAATAAATGTGATTTAGCTGTCCAGAAGCAGTTGAACGTCAACTTTTACGTTCGTGACTAGACAAAAAGATTATATGCTTTACATCATAACCCCTAAACGATAAAAAATTTAATGTTATTGAGTAAGTTAAAGTGTGAAACTTATGAAATTTATTTTCTAGTCATTAAATAACTTTTCTCATAATTTACCATAGTGAAAACGAGTTTACTGTGTTGTCAAATGACTTAATAGTATTTAGGAAAACCGGCAATTATATATGTGAACATTTTCCCTTGAAAATGAAAACTTTTCGTTTTTTTGTTTATCACCCAAACGCATTATCACACAAATGTAGCAAAATTCAAGCAGCATTTGCATGAACTGAATGCTTCTACAGGGTATAAAAGGTGCCTACTTTGCATGATATGGCACACATGTACAAAATCATGCCGCGATTGACAAGTGATGGAAAGAGAAAGAGCTCTGGGGATGTACCGAAGAGAAGAGCAAGTCGGACTTCGAAAAATTGAGAGGTTGCACTGACCAGATATCCGCAAATAACATCATCGAGCAATGCATTGAGTGGAACACACCTCACTTCATCAATTTCATTTATTTCAAGAAAACATTCGAGAGTGTACACAGACAAACACTGTGGAGAATAGTATGGTAATCGTTAACCTCATCAAGCTCTTCTACCAAAACTATATGAATTCAGTATCATCCAAGGAAATTCCAAGTCAGAGTTCTTTGAAGTGAAATCTGGTGTCAGACAAGGATGTATTCTCTCACTTTCAGTATACCTTATGGTGAAAGGTCGGATACAAAAGAAAAACAACATCAGGAACGAAAGATAGCATCCAGTGGACAATGTTCAGTCAGCCAGAAAACCTTGATTTCGTTGGTGATCTTGCAGAAATGTCTACCACCAACAAACAGCTGCAATAGAAAACAACCATCCTGAACAAAGTATGCACCGAAAACTGGACAAAACATAAATGCCACCAAGACCAAAGTTATGACAATCAACATCATACCATCCTCGGTTACCCAGGGTTTTATATATGCTCCGTTACTCTCTCCACTTTATCACCGCTGGGACACTATATCAAGGAAATCTGGACTCAAATTACCCGCCCTTGCTCAGCCAGTGATAATTCATTTAGCAGCTCTCTTCGGTAGTTCATTAAACATGGTAGAGATATGCTTCAAGAAAATGTGCGAAAGATTTGAAATTGAAAAACTCAGTGAATTCTATCGAGCATTTCCATTGGTTTAATTCTGATTTTGTCACTAAGACCAAGCTGAAGATATACAACAGCGATGTAAAATCTGTTTCGTTGTATGGCTCAGAATGCTGGAGGATCACACAGAGCGACATACACAAAGTAGCAGTATTTCATCACAACAGCTTGAGACAGATCCATAGAATATTCTGGCCCAACAAGATTTCAAATGCAAGCCTACTAGAAAGGAGCAACTGCAAGAACATCGCAGGTGAAATCAAACAGAGACGATTCAGATGTCTTGGCCATGTCATGAGAATGTCCACAGAGAGAATACCAAAAGTTTCACTGAACTGGACACCAACAGGACGACGAAAGCCAGGCAGACTTCGCACCAGCTGGAGGAGAACTGTGAAGACAGAACTAGAAGATATGGGACTCACCTTGAGCCAAGCTCGACACATGGCAAAGGACAGGTAAGTGGCGATTGCTTCTCACGGTCTTATGTCCCACCAGGGATGGAGAGGATAAGTAAATAAGTAAATGTAGCAAACCTTTAATTAGCCAGTGATTGAACTGGCGCGAGTTATGACTTCCGGGCAAGGTTGGTGATTTATATGTACTTACAGCTTACATGCACATTTTGCAAATCAAGTGGTGTTTTGATTCTTTCTTTATTTTAAGAAAAGTTTGGTTTTGCGTTATAATGTAAAATTCAATGAGTATGTGTTTGATCGAGAATATATCTCATCCTCTTGTAATATTTCTCTGTTAAGTAAGTGTGAATGAACTATAAACTGTGTTATTTTAAAAAGAATATCCTGATATCACAAAATGCTTAATGTGTGAATTTCTACATGTCAATATAGACCACCTGGGTACTGTCACCTTGAAATGTCTTAAGAAGCCACAGATAATGACATCCGAAACATACAACATGGCACTTGGGTTGCAAGTTATAAGTAAGATATGAATGTATACATGATATACTTTAGTGATAATGTTTCCCCATACTGACACGAAATACCTTTGATAAGTATATTGACATCATCCGGGTCAGCCAGGTAGTTTGGATCGATGAGAGGGTACTCTAAGGGATTCGAACTCGTCAGTGTGACTCTCCCAATACTTTTTGGGTGTTGAAGACAAGGAAGTAGCACGAGACCATCTCCCTTCCACCACTTTGTTGCCTTTATAACCTACAATAATATTACAACGATCGACAATAAACAATATATTGCCATAATCCTCAACATAACTGCACAACACAAAAAGATCCTCACGTCAGCCCAAGAAAATTGTTTATTGTTCTTCTGATTGAAGAGTTTATACTTTTTTTCAGAACACAGTGAACAGTATTAACTTTGCAGAACTATGTACCAAATAGTATTTACATGTAGTTTGAAACGAGGAACAAGAAAACGCTAAGCCTAGGTTTTACCAATAGAAAGGGGCAGATAACTGTAAATATTTAACCTCCGAAAACATTGTACATGTACATTCAAAATGTCACTCGTTTCTGTTGAGAGAGATTATTGACTATTTGGAATAGTAACACACCTTTCAGAAGGTTTTCATTTAATTATATAAACAAGTGTGTACATTTTGTTTTAACGGGTAAGAAGTTTGAATAGAATGGCATGTATCTCTTTTTTAAAACAAAAATGTCTTTAAAAAATTCTCGTCATGACCACATAAACAAGTGAGATAAAAGAACTCTTTTGCTCTTGTTTCGATTCAAACATCGACTAAGAAACTGAATGCTCCTGAAATGAGCATACTACGTACAGTACTTTCAGTAGAGTTATGATTGTTCTGCACTCACGGGACCCAAATAAATAGCTCTCAGTACCAGTTTTAGTCAATCCACTTTAGACATGTGTTGAAACGGCTGGTTAGCTTTCTATTCTGTTTTATTATCCCACTAGTATCAACTATTTTATTATCCCACTAGTATCAACTATTTTATTATCCCGACTATATCCCACCGGTATTACATACTGGTGGGATATAGTCGTCGCCCTGTCCTCCTGTCCGTCCGTCCGTAATCATTTCGTTTCCGGAGCAGAACTAGAAAACAGTTCATGATATCTTGTTGAAACTTTCCATGTGTATTACCCACCAACTGAAGTGGTGCGTTTTGATATTTCTGGGGAACAAATTTTCGTTTCCATGTAAACGTGTTGGATTTTGACTTTGTTAAGAGATTGGTTCGTTTCCGGAGCACAGCTACGAAATTTTTTATCATATCTTCCTGAAACTCTGCATGTGTATTACCCAACTGAAGTGGTGCCTTTTGATATTTTCACATTTCTGAAAACTTTTTATTTTTTCGTTTCCATAGAAACATGTTGGATTTGGACTTTGTTCAGAGATAGGTTCGTTTCCGGAGCAGAGCTCCAAAACTATTCCACATATATTCCTGAAACTTTGCATGTGTATTAACCACTAACTGAAGTGGTGCCTTTTGACATTTTCAGATTTCTGAATATTGTTTTTTCGTTTTCATTAAAACGCGTTGGATTTTGACTGCTTCTGTAGTAGAACTCCAAAACCCTTATCATACCTGAAAGTCAGCGTGTATATTACCCCCTAACTGAAGTAGTTGATATACAATTATCTGTCAAAGATGTGTTTTACAAATTATTTGGGACCGTTGGGATATGTCATCTTCTGATGACTCTTGTGTACGTCATTTGATATCATAAAAGTAATAAAAGATGACCAATCCTATAAATTTCATGGAACGAACCTTGAAAAATCGGACGAAAAAAATGTAGATCAGAGACAAACTCACGGATGGAAGGGCATATTGATTCAAATATTTCAAACCAAACTTAACCAATAGTTAAAGGGGAAAATACGCAACACCTTAGCTTATACATAACTACTTCTATTTGTTTCCGTTTTGAGGTGGATGAACAAAAACTAATTATAAACTTAAAACAATAAAACTAATTGAGAGACATCTTGCCCTATGAGACTTGAGAACTTCACAGTGCAGTCTTGTGTTGTTGTACTGTCGTGGTCAAGCATTCAAAGGCGGGAGGAGATGAT
This sequence comes from Gibbula magus, assembly GCA_936450465.1. Classification (NCBI taxonomy): domain Eukaryota; kingdom Metazoa; phylum Mollusca; class Gastropoda; order Trochida; family Trochidae; genus Gibbula; species Gibbula magus. The sequence goes on from OW388293.1 coordinate 37,114,852, forward strand.
GTAAAAGCCTGCTTATACAACATCGGCTATATAGCAATGAGAAGGGTGTCTCTGGATGGCGGATGTGGCCGCTATTAATGGAACTTCATTCATGCTGTAGCAGGAAGAAAGTCTGCTATAGCAATGGAGTGGCACTTGCAAATGGTACTCGCAAACCATGAATGATAATGCAATGCATTTCAATGTACCATGGCATCAAATCAACTACAATTAATAACATCAGTTCATACAAACCTCATCGTCTAGGTTAAAAAGTCCTTTCAAATCAGGTGGTCCTAACATTACTGCCAACATCACTAGCTGTATATCGGGCACCTGTTGGTCTTGAGAGGTCTTTATGAAGGCTGTAGCCTCGGAGCCAGACCCAGCCATGTAGCCTGAAGTTCAGTCCAATCATTGTTCTTTATTTCCATATGTAGGCCATCAACCAAGGTACATTACATAATGATAATACAATGTTGTACAAAAAGGTCTCATTTTGAAGTATTATAATTAAATGGTGTACGAAATGACACTTCTCTATAACCAAGAGTTAATTGATGCAAAAGTAACACTTTACAGGGATTTATCTACACTAACTAGTTACATTGGTGCTGTATTTAGTGAATAGATGACTATAAGACTGTATACGACTGTAAGCATGATGCAAATATAAAAATAATAAAACGTTTTCGTTCACCCCTTCACCTCTTACACCCCTTACACCCCTTACACCCCTTCACCCCAACCCCACCGTTCACAAATTCTACAAATCTTTATACCTTCACACCTAATATAGTTCAATGTTATGTTATAAATATAATTTTCTATTCATTGGTGAAATTTTGAATTCAGAAACTTTTTTCAAAAAGCATTTAAATTTGTTCAAAGCATTCACCGTCATTGAAGAAATATGACGTTTGAACTTACGTAACACGATGTATGATAAGATAGTATTTGTCGAAGGATATCATATGGAAAAAAGAGGTCATGTATAAAGTACATCGTATGTTCATTTTTATAAGATCTCATAGAGGGCAACATTTCCTCTAAAATCACTATTCGGGAGATAATGAAGGCTGAATAAAAAATATAATGTTTTTCAGGCATCGGCACTTTTATTTGTGCGCGTAACAGCTTTTTAAAATCCATTTGTCCACCAAATATATGGATCCGAGGAATCTATGTGCTTCCGTTTCGTATACTTTTACCACTTCCACGCTATATTTTGATGGAAAAAATAAAATGTACTCTTCCCTCGTTATTATTTACCGTCCTTGTCACATTTTTTTAAAATGTGCCCTGCAGACTAAAAGATACGAATCGTGATCTATTTACAAATAGATTTTCCTCTTTTAGACAGGTACATGTATATGACAATGTGTGCTAAAAATTAAATTACCTGATCCGAAGAGATTATACTGAAGTAAAGTCCACTTTGACGCAAGTATTTCAGGAGTTATTGAGAGACCAGGTCTGGTAAATATTCTTAGAGGCACCCCAATGTGATTCTGGAAATTCTCTCCGACGGGCAAGTCCGCTTTTACTGCGATCTGTCATACAATCAAATACTGTCAGTCGTAAACATACGTTAAGTAATGTCCTTCAAATGCAGACTCGTTTACTTCAGAAGTGTACACATGTCAACGAATTTTAGGATGATACAAATTTAAACATGATAAGTCATTTTCATAATTCTTAAAGGAAATTATAAGGAATTGATTTCTCAAGTCCCAATTTGAACCTTGAGTGTCATTTTAGTGACAATTGTAGGCTCCAATAATCAATCGACCTTTGGCGGCCATCTTGAGTCGAAATTGACTTGGCCCTCAGACCAAATTTAATAACCAGACTAAAAGCTATCTTTGTGCAAAGTTTAGTACTTTTCACCCAAAGTTCACAATTGACTTCATTTTCTGCACCATTCTGCCTACCTATTTCTCTGCTATGGCGAACCGTAATAATGTGTAGGTATTTTAAGATATGATAAGGTATGTACCTGGTGTTGCTCCAAGACTTGTCTTGGTCCTATGCCAGAATGCATCAACAGAAATGGCGACATGACGCTTCCGGCTGAGATAACCACTTCCTTCCTCGCTGCCACCGTTCTCAGCCTATCATTCTCTAGATACTGGACACCCACTGCTATCTTCTTCTCTATCAAAACCTGAAAACCTTTTCTCTTTATCATTTGCCTACATTGTATCCACGTCCATTAGGACATGTGTAACATAAATGTAACTATGCAGTTCACTGTAAATCAGATTTCAGTAAGGGTGTTCCTAAGTATATACTTACCGAGGCCCGAGTGAATAGTGACTCTGAAAGTGACAAACTTACGGAAATATGCGTCGCTCCATTACTAGAAGGTACCAGAGAACAATAAAATGGCATCACAATAGTTACTTAACTGTAAAGAAATTAAAAAGTGATATATCCTTTTTTAGTTATATTTTTTTAAAATCCCGAATCGGATACGTTACTTGTACAAACAAATTAGTCAGGTATAAGAATTTTTTTAAAAACTGAGGGAAAGCTACATTTTTCGATTTTTCCTCAGGATAGTTTAGTTTGGTGGATAACAGTGTTACCCAAGGTCGCTTAAGCATGTATATTGAAGGTAGAAAGCAAATTAAAATCATATGAGGATCACCTTGGTAACCCGAGTTCTGACGGCAACATGCAGATTGGGTCGGTTCATGTTAGGCCACAAGAACGCCGATGATGTGCTCGTTCTCCTGCCGTTGTGAATGGTTGACTGGGCAAAACCAAAACCTGTATGATAAGAAATTGTGAGATACGACACTAGTCCCTAATGGGAAGTTTGAAAGTTTAGTATTTTAAAAAATAAGATGCCAACCTATAAACGTGACGATGCGCATGCCCATCTCTGTTGCAGTAAGGACATACATATCAGTTTGTATTGAAATGAGAACTTTATAAAAACTTGTTAAAAATGCACGAACAATTCACGATCCATGAACAATGGGGTCGACAACTAAATCTGGAAAGGAAGTTTGCTGTGAAAATATCCATTCACGTTATTGTTCTGCTTTCTGCTATCTATGATATTGAATATACCATTTCGAATTAATAACGTCTATGTAATCACTGCCTTGTTTAGAAATGGGTAATTACTACAGCATACAGAGACTTGCCCAGTTGTATAAGGGGTCGCTCATTTAAACTAATAAAGCACCACTGTATCAAATTAGTCCTGGAGCGAGTGGCATATTGGTGATGAGGAGTTTTTGTAACATGTACATAACTAACCGTCTCCGTTTCCATCGTTGTAGTCGGTGACGTTGTACCCAGCTTGTTCCCCGGCCCTCACCAGCGCGTCCCCCAGGGTTGTATATCTTAGAGCACTCACCCCCATCGGACCCGTCTTACCGTGGTGCTCTGCATAAATTCACAAAGGGTGTTATCATTGAACACGAAGTGTGTAGATATATGTGGAATACAAATCATTGTACAGATCATGACTAGATAACAATTTTCTTGTGAAGCATTTGGAGATGTAATAGGATGTCGATCTACTTGTATTGCACGTATCTTTATGAGATACATCAAGAATGTCTATAATACTACGCATTATATTATTCTAAAATAGCATGGCTCTTAAATCAAAACAAGATATTAGCTAGCACGCATACACATCCTTTCAGTTTTTAATTCTCGTGTTTTGGTATTTACCAAAAGTTGATAATTCTGGATCAGTCATCGATTCCGACTTCTTGAAATAAGGTAACACATCTTTGTAACTCCACCCCTTACAGCCATTGGCTGCCCAGTTGTCGTAGTCGTGGTGATGACCTCTGGAGTATGTCATGTAGTTTAGCTGGCTCGTGCCTCCAAGTACCCTTCCTGCTGTTATGTAGCTTTGCTGTCAATACGATATACGTGAATTAAGTGTCATTTATACCGGATGAGGCCATCTTTATGAAAGCTTGGCACCTCCAGTTAAACATAGAAGTTATGGATAAACCATGGTGGCGAGTTGGCACCTTCAGTTAAATATAGAAGTTATGGATAAACCATGGTGACGAGTTGGCACCTTCAGTTAAACATAGAAGTTATGGATAAACCATGGTGGCGAGTTGGCACCTCCAGTTAAACATAGAAGTTATGGATAAACCATGGTGGCGAGTTGGCACCTTCAGTTAAATATGTAAGTTATGGATAAACCATGGTGGCGAGTTGGCACCTCCAGTTAAATATAGAAGTTATGGATAAACCATGGTGACGAGTTGGCACCTCCAGTTAAACATAGAAGTTATGGATAAACCATGGTGGCGAGTTGGCGAGTTAATTTTTAGTTAGAATATCTTTGTTTAATGTAGACAGGGGCAAGAAATTAAATTTACAGCAATATAACCTCTACCATGTTGTAAATGTTTGCAGAACGAGGCATATTTATTGATTTTCACAAAGAAGATGCCTTATATGTCGATGAACAGTTCTGTCTTATCCAAAATTTAAAACAATTAAATTGTAAACTCAACATATCAATATTTCAAATAAATTTAAAAACCACGTAGAAGTATTCCTTGGCTGATGACTAAACGCCTGCACTTTTCAGTTTTAGAGTCCGACGTCGAATACTTTAGATATTTGTAATTGAAAACCATACGTATGGTAAAGCCAACTGAGGTTTGTACTTTCTTTTGTACATTAAGTCCAGTTTTTCTCAACCTTTCCTTGGTACCGATTCAAACAATTACACCCGACTTCCGGTCTCGCTGCTATGGTTTCTTTTGTAACAAGTGTAGGTGTATTTGCCGATACACCAAAACTTGTTCTGATATACCTACGCTTTTCTAATATACCTACACGTTTTAACAACTGAGAAATCTGCATAATTCAATTTCTAATTTCCAAATCTAAGTGATGATAGTTTATAAAATGTCAGATTATATATGAACATATAGGAATGTCCTGTTGCTTTCTGGCCAAACGAACTAACCATGAGACCTAGAGGCCAGTTGAAAATTATAATGCGTGATATAATATCACAAATTTCTGTATTACATATATGTATTAATATTATATAAACTTGGGTGCAAAATGTCTTAACATATTGAAACTTGCTTCTGTTTTGTCCAAAGTTTGGCCATATTGACATTAGACATGCTGTCTATGGCGTTAACGTGTATATTTAAGCGGGATGCACTTGCAGAACGATCTGCCAATGCATTCAAAACTCGCTGACGGCTCAATGGGCATGTCTGCGTTGACATATTGACCATATCAATTAGATTTAGAGCCCCGAACATGGATAACCATACAACGCAGCACGGGCTGAGGCTGCCCGGAAGTTGTCACAGATGAGGCCCAATCTGGGTTGTGCGTTTCATACACAAGATTGTTTACAGCTGTATTTGTTTAGAAATATTATGAAATAGTATCCGTTTACACTCGACTGCAAGTGGGGTATAACACAGATATACCGATACCTTACGGTTTTCCTCATGGAGCTTTCTCAGGCTGCGCCTCGGAAGGGCCCCACGAGGAAAAGTGTAGGGTGTCATTCGATACACTCGGAAAAGTATGGGTATATCTCTCACTTTCACGGGCTTATCAACAGGTCAGGGCAAGGTAACGATGTTAGTATTGATATCACTGATTATTTCGCATTAACGTCTTTGATTTTCCGTTTAATGTAACATATAAAGGGTTGTGACAGATTCTTGAATTCTAGCTATTTCATAACATAAAATGACGTTACAAAGACACTTTATAATTGAAAAGGCATGACTACATAGCGACTATGAGTAATTATATAGTATAATTGTTTCACGAAAACAACAAAACGAGAAAAATTATCAATATGAAATAATGAGTACTTGGTCTTTCATTGCTTTGAGGGCGTGCTTCTGTGGTTTTATCGGGAACCGCCAGTCGAACTTTGACCCCGCTAGTGAGGGAGCTGAAATGGGTGTGGTTAACTCCGGCTGGTTCAAATCTAATTCGCCCGCTTCTAGAAGTAGCACTGTGACGTCATTGTCTTCCGACAACCTCGCAGCAAGAACTGAGCCGGCCGATCCGGCTCCAACTGATAATAAGTAATTTCATAGATAAAATAATGAATAGCTGTAAGAATAAAAGTAAATATGATAGTGTCATAAATTTGATAAATATTATTTCTACAAATGCAAATAATTTTATAAAAACACCGATACACATATTTTATTGATTAAATGGCAAGAAAGCTTAAAGACTCGATCATTCAGCAACTTTATAATCGTATGTTGCATTAGCGCTATTTCTGAAACGTTTCGGGGTATATGCTTACTCCATCGTCAGGTCAGCATGTAATACTAAAATTGGATACACCATAAATACTTTAATACTTAGCAATAGACCTGACAAGAACTGCAAATTATACTCTACATTTACTTAAGGTTAATTCAGTATGTTGTTGGAGTCACATACGTCGAACGTTATCAAGGAGGATATCGTATTGAGAAATACTGACAATGGCTGGAAATTATCATTTTGAAATATTGAGTGGTTTGGTACCGTGGGTAGCGCGCCAATGTTCACACTTATCTAGAGCAGATACATATACATATTTAGGTTTGCATTGCATATAGGCCATATTTGTTGAAAAAACAAGGAAATAAAATGATTATATTTATTTCGTAAAATGTCGTTTTATGATAAATGCGGTACATGTATCTGCATGACCAACTCTTTTGTTGAAATAGAGGGAACGAAGTATCGTGAAAGCACCATTCTGTAATCACCGAACGTTGACTAGAACTGGGACAGTACCTTTATTTTTCAACCTACTTTTGTAAATTACGCTTTGCCGGGGCATAGCCCATATATCTAGTAAACATATGCATGTAAATGGGACGTGTAATTTCAGTTTCTGCGCTTGCATAATGCCGTTGTTGGGTGATCAAGTAAATGCCATATATTTGAGATTTGTTAATGCACATGCAAGCCTTGTGACATGTTTTCGACTTAAATTAGCAGATATGTGGTATTTTGGCTGGAAGAAGTAATTGTGATCATAAAAGAGGTCGAATGTTCCCATTTTCATACGATCCAGTTGTTTAAGAATATAAATTGAATTGATTAACGTAGACAGTCAAAATTGAAGTGTATTCATACGCGTGATATCCAGTTATGACGATGAAAGGCACCGTCAAATTAACGTGGGCGAAAACATTCTCAAGGCGCGCCTATGAATAATATATTTTCGAACTCGTTAGATACTAATCACATCACGTGATGCACATAAATTATGGTATATTGAGAACGGGATAACGTTTATTATTCACATTACTTGATTACTTAAAAGTAAATTCAAATGGTTTGTTTCTAATTGACTGACGTATGTCACCTTTAATATCACCATTTAGGTACAGATCCACATACCTATGATGTAGTCATAAGAGTTGTTGATTTCAGCCAGCGATTTCAGCGGGGTTGCATCAGGCAAGTAATATAATTTGAGGAAGAACGCAATGACAGCACTTTGTACCACTATCAGAATCACACAGCAACTCGGTACCATGTTGATAACGGTGATCGCTTACTGTCTTTCTGAAAATAAGAGAAAGTCGACTCTCAGTATCACTCTCAGTTAATCACTAAACGGGACTTTAATCGCTATTTAGTAAGCTTACTAATTGAATAAAGAGACGAAACGGGACTTTAATCGCTATTTAGTAAGCTTACTAATTGAATTAAGAGACGAAACGGGACTCTAATCGCATTGTAGTAAGCTTACTTATTCATTTAGTACTAAGCTTACTTATTCATTTAGTAAGCTTACTTATTCATTTAGCAAGCTTACATGTCTGAATTCAGGGGCGGATACAGCGGGGGTGCATGTGAAAAATCAAAAGTCAGAACAATGGTGTACCCCCTCTTCCGAGAGAGATGATGCATTTACACCATACAAAAACTCGGCATCAAGGAAGAAGATTCTCTCCCCCACCCACCCCAACGCTTTTGGAGTCCTATTAAAGTGCATTTTTTCCTTAGAAGCCGTCACTTATGATGGTAACGGAAAATTCATTATGTTATTTTCTTTTCAAATACCTCACGTAATATCCATTCTGCATCTTAACAGATGTCTATATTGATATACCCCTCAAAGATGAAAGTGCAAAAATAGAACGTTCAACTTATATTCGGCAAAATGTTAACTGTGATTTTGACACTATCGAATGCAACAAATACAAAGTATAAAACATACCAAATGTATATTACAAAAAGCTCTACTTACAAAGCCCCAAAAATTAATACATTTTACAAGTCACAAAAACATTATTTGCAGAAATAGTTGATACTGTCATAATGCCAACGTTGTTGAAACCGATGATGATGTGATGGAGGTATAGGAGACATTTGTTTATGCGTACCTTTAATTGCCATCTACACAGGGGCCAGAAGAAATGATACTAAATTTTCAACATAGTCTAACATTCGATTTTGAACATCTTTGATGAAGATATATCTCGTAAAGAGATATAAAAAATTGCATTCATGACAGTATAATATTTGTTAAACCATACATGATGTGCTGAAACTGCTATTTCAAAGAGTTTTCTTTTAACATAATGTTTGGTATTGGTGATTCATTACGTTTTTGTACTGATAAAACGCTGATTTATGATAAAAGAGGATGAACCCTAATCGGAGCAACATGCATGGTTTATACAATTTTATATGCACCCGTTACTGGCAATATACCGATAATTTATGAAAAAATATTACGTTTGTAGCAATTACTCTCTTCACGACGTTATCAGTGGTTATTTGGTCATCGTGAATTTAATTGTCACTTATGGATGCATGTGTTAACTGTCTGTTACTTCAATTCTGAAGAGCATTTTCGAGGTCTGTAAAACGTACACCCCCTTCCCCCTCAATTCAAGTTATTATCCTTCTAGAAGAGAAAATCCAAATTGTTGCCATGGAAACAGAAAGGCACATCTACATGATATGTATACCAAAATTGGTGCAATCTGAACGCTCAGTCACCGAAAACGTTCAAACATCATCCAAACCAGTGTACGTACATTTCACGAACATGTGCTGAAGGTGCAGCACGTACAACTATTCCTATTATAAAGCCCGTGTGACCTACATACCCACGCCACACGTAAACTATCGTTTGAGTTGGAACATTGCGGCAAATAAACAGGCTCAAAATCATGTAGACATTCAATAAAACATAGACTATTTCATTGTGATGTATATATATGACACCACATGCCGTCACCACTCACCAGTCTCTGTTTGATCTCCTAGGTGTTATTGTAGACTTCACATCTCGCTATCTGGAGTAGGACGACGTGCCATGCTTCACTGTATCCGTGATTGTGTACAATATCTTCGCATAAAGTCATGTCCTATTGCGTACATTAACTCTAACTTCATGCAACTCACATGTCGCCAAATGTAAGATCATGTTCAGTGGTGACGTGTAGGATTCACATTTGAAAAAATTGGTGAAGCAAAATAGGAAATCAATATGTATTATATCTCATGTAAACAAGATAACCTCGCGGTGGGGAGAAGGCAGAGTTTGAAACAGCTGCAAGGTGCTATTTTGGGATATGTTACGTAAACGCAACAGGGACAGAGGACGATCTTGGCTTGCCTCGTTTTCTATTCAGCTACGTAAGATTAGCTTATTAAGGGGGATATAGGTTTGAGCTCCGTCCGTCCGTGTGTGTGTGTGTGTGTGTATGTGTGTGTGTGCGTCCGTCCGTCCGCTATAAAGGGGACAGCTTTTCTCAGAAACTATTTAAGATAGGACAACCAAATTTGGTGTGTGACTTGAGAGCATTAATTGATACCTTAATGGAGTTCGAAAATAAGAACCGTGTGATTATTTTTTCCGGAGTTATTGCCCTTGTTCCGTATTTTTGGACTCTCTTCATGGTATCTCCAAAGGGGACAGCTTTTCTCAGAAACTGTGTAAGATAGGGTTTCCAAATTTGGTGTGTGGCTTGTGAACATAAATAGCTTGATGGAGTTCGAAAGTAAGAACCGTGTGATTATTTTTTTCCGGAGTTATTGCCCTTGTTCCGTATTTTTGGACCCTGTTCATGCTATCTCTAAAGGGGACAGCTTTTCTCAGAGATTATTTAAGATAGGATTACCCAATTTAGTCTGTGGCCTGAGGGCATAAGTATCTTGATGGAGTTCGAAAATGAGAAGCACACAATTATTTTTTGCGGAACTATTGCCCTTGTTCCGTATATTTGGACTCTGTTCAAGGTATCTCCAAAGGGGACAGCTTTTCTCAGAAACTATTTAAGATAGGATAACCAAATTTGGTGTGTGGTTTAAGGGTATCAATACCTTGATGGAGTTCGAAAAAAAAGAAGCATGTGATTATTTTTTCCGGAGTTATTCCCTTGTTCCGCTTTTTCGACTCTTTTCCAAAGTATCTTCAAAGGATATAGCTTTTCTCAGACATTCTTTAACATCAAATCAGTTGTGTGGCTTGAGGATATCGATACCTTAATGGAAAGAAAATGAGAAGCGCACAATTATTTCTTCTTGAATTATCGCCCTTGTTCTCATTTCTTGTGTCTGGCGGGGGATGTTGATGACTATGTCTTCTTGTTATAGCACAGAAATAAGCCACTGGCTTGCCTATGTTATAACTAGATCCCATGCTAAAGCTGCATAGTGACGTCACAGTCAAAATAAAAGATACTTATTAAGGTAATAGTGTTATTATTTATATTATATATATATATTTCACAACTTGAAAAACGCAAGCGCACATTTGTTGAAAAATATACACAATAAGAACTGAAGCCATTCAACGGCGCTGCGAGTGGGGAAAACTTCGCTACAGCATAATGGCAAATTGTTTATTAGTTTTATGACATGTTAGGTATTACTATGTGAATACTCAAGAAGTGTATGTCTTGTATTATCAAAACGTTGTAAAATAAGCAAACTCCAACTTTCCTGCAATCACAAGTCATTTATCTAGTTCATTACACATAGAAAGAGGTGGAGCAATTTGATGGATAATTGACGTCAGTAAAGGTCCCCCGAAAAAACTCCCATTTTGTCTCTGAATTAGCTGACCCAAACATAAACAATGGGGGTAAATCTGTGATATCAACACATTCAGCTGACAGATATATCACTCTGGGACACTTAACACTCTCTGTTTTGATATGCCACCAGTGATGTGTCATTGTGGCCCTAATTTGTGAAGCAGGGTGGCTGTTGGTGGCTGCAGTAGAGATACTGATAAACAACTGTCAGTTCTGTTTCAATTCAAATGTATACAAGTTATTACTTTGTTTACTATTTACGACAAAAGTTCCCTATTCCTAGAGGGAGCGTCTAAAAGTTTGGTCACGTGTCCTCTATGAGTAATATGATTGGCTAGCAGCATAACGTCTACTGGCTGAAGCCTCGGTGAAAGCGGGGCCACGGGAAAAGATGTTCATTTCATTTATGGTCTCCAGATCGTTGGCTGATTGGTGAATATAAAGAGTATATCTCATCGAGTGAAGTAGAAATGTATAGTTTCACGGATTTGTTTCTACTTCACGATATGAGATATTCATGGTATTCGAGGGGAAATGTCAAATTTCTATTTATTATATTTAACAAATTATGCATATTTCGTAAATGACGTTGACTTTATAAATGGAGCATCCTTGATCTTATGATGCCATCCTAATGTTACGATGACTGCAAATTTATCTAAGGGTAATAAGGGTACATATGTACCTCCAAAGATTTGTATTGAAAAAATCTACCTAATCACTGTTGACTGCAGTAAATGGATAAATGACATCACTGTTGGACCTGTATACACTCGTGTTAAGGTATTTAAAAAATACAATAAATAGAGATTATTACCCGAGGAAGTGTGTCATATTACTTTTACGAAACGAGTGTGAATTTTTGTATTGCCCGAGCGAGAGCGAGGGTTATACATAATTTTGCACGAGTTTCGTAAAAGTAATATGACACACTTTCGAGGGTAATAATTTCTTTATTACCCATTTTAGTCCATTTGTTTAGCGTAAAAATAGTCAGGAAATGACCCACTTCTCTTGCGACGGGAAGCTACAGTGACGTCACGAACAATCGTTGTATGACGTCACAGACGACGAAACAAGGGACGTCGCGGTGAAACAATGGTTGCTAGGCAAACGTGATATGTGCACATGTGCTCATATCAATAATATTAACTCGGTTATTTTCAACCATATGGGTAATAAACATAGATATACATCTCTGTACACTATATTAGATATCAATCTAAAAATACGAGGTGAATGGAATTAAGTTTGATATGTCCCCGTTATCTCCTCTGTTTGTAATAAGATATATTTATTGTACGAATGAGTAAATTGAATTTAAACAAAAATAATTTTGTTTCATTTCACTAGTTTGAAAGTTAATGATATACGTAATCATCCAAAGTCTTATTTTATATAATCTAAAGGGATGAACAGCCCCTTAAGAGGTTATTTCAAGAAAATCAGAAACCTTAATGGACGAGACGAACATCCTGTATCGGCCTCTGGCTTATACTTTCTTAGCTTATTTCCATGTGTGTTGAGTGAACGATCAGTTAAGTTGAAAACCTATAAAGAAGATAAACTCGCGGGCAAAAGAAACTATACCAATGCGTCGTTGGTGTTATCAACGTTAACAGATATATCAGATAAATAAATTGAGGTACATTTCAAATACGATTCATTTGACCATGTTTTGTTCGCAGTTTCACCAAGGTATCATGTTACACGTAACACGTGGAAGTGGGGGTATAAGTCAATTTGCAGAATTTTTTCTAAACAAAACAGAAGGCTCACATTTTTATTTTACGTGTCTGAAAAACGTACAGTATCTCTCATAATATCCAGTGCTCTGATTAAACTCTTTAACAAGTCGGTGAACAGAGTTTACTAGCCGCAAGATGACGTTTCTCAGGATGTCTCGAATGGAATTACTGTTTTTATGACTTAGTGATAGAGGAATTTTCCTCCTAATTTGCCAATGCAGATGGCCTAACAACTGCAAGAAGGGTGATAAGTCGGACAATCTTGCAAGATAGAGTCATTATTTGCAGATATGAAGTCTCCTGTGATCCTAGTTGTATAGGGTTACATTAATCTAGCATCATCCTGCAAAAGGACCGGTGGCACTGAATACCGTGTTCCCAAACAGGCCTAGTAACTGTATGCATACTTCTGCTGCCCACGTGATGTCAGGCCAAAGCTGTTGATGACGTCATAATGACGAAATGATTACGCAGATGTAACGTACGGCGGTGTAAATCTTCTGTGGCGTTGATGACCCTCGGTTTTCATATTCTTGGCTAGTCATTGGTACGGCCTGTTTGTATCCGTCCCTCCTGAAGCCTAGTTATTGTGGTTTGGTCACAGTCAATGATGCAAGCAACCTGGACACGCGGTGCTCCCAAATGCAGGGTACATATTTCCCTCTCTCGCTTTTGTGCGTGCAATGTTTGTATGCAAAAATTATGGTCATTAACAACGGTGTTGCTTAGCATGTTGATTGGTGGTTTTTATACCGCTTTGCTCCATCATGTCCTTATTTAGATGCATTTCATTTTTTAATGGAAAATCGTCGTCAAAGTAAATATTTCGAAAGATACATGAATATTCACTGGGCACATAAGTTGTGTTGAAGTGATGCTGTTAAATGATAAAATTCCCAGCTGAAACACTTATTTGATATTTTTGGAAAGGAAATTGTTTTTGTATAGTTTCTGTTGCCCGTGAGTTTATTATCATCTTTCAGTACAATGTCAGAAGTCACTATTGAATGTATAGTCGACACAGTGGCATGTGAAATAACGACAGGTACTACTTTAAGTTTCAATTATGTCAAGTTCATCCTTCAAATAACAAATCAACAATGTTTTTCTTATTTTATTAAAAAGAATTAAACAACATAATTATCAAAACGCTCAAGGACATACAGACTGTCACACAGTTCATACATTCATCATGTTGATACATAATTGACCTGTTTAGATAAAAGTATATACGTAATACTAAATGTACTACACACGAATAAGTTGACATAATTGGAGTGAGTGAGTGAGTTATTGTTTAACGCCGCTTGGGCAGTAGACTAAAATTTAGTCTATGAAATATATAATTTTTGAAATAAATAATTACATGCTTTTCAACATTTTTATTTCTAGGTCTCATTTCAATGTAAATTGCTGTAGCCTAGACTTGCTGAAGGAGAACCTAGGCTGTATTAAAGGCTCCTTTTTATTTACAGTCCTGAAGCTGGACTACTTCGGCAGTATTGCAGCTAATTGGAAGAGTTGATTTTAATCTGTTTATTTTGATTACGAATCAGTTCCTTGCAATTCACACACAACTATAAAGGCAACAGTCAGACGGCTTCCCTGTATATACATATTTACAACATTGGACTTTATCTTGAGCAAAATACACTAAAGAAAGTATACAAATTTACAGTAAAGGCAATATAAAGTTGACTTTGAATGTCTTTGATGGACATTTGTTTTATAATGATGTATACAAAATGTCATTTATTGTTGTATACGTACTACTTTTAATTCTTATGTCCGTTCAAACACAGATCATAGCTGTAGGACATCTTAATTAACAAGTAAAAATTCATAATTCATTCTGATATATCCTCTTATTAAAGGCGCTGTAGTACGTTTTTGGCATAGTATTTGTTCTAAAATTTGTCATTTATTATTAAAGTTAACTGTTTACACAATATTTTAAAACATCTCATTACATCTCCGATAAGTCGTACACAAAGAAAACGATTATCAGTATTAGAGGAAAATGGTGCGATGACCTAACGACAAGTGTGTGGAACTCGTCAGTGTGAGAGGTAGATTTGAAGGTCATATGCGATTTTGAGAGTTCAGACAGCAAGATAGTTGACAATTCCATCATTGTGGGTGTTTATGTATCGTTACATCATTCAGATCACTTGAATTACCTTCGATGGGAAATGGACTCGCATGGCCTGACCGAACCATGTACATTCGTTTTAGAACTCATTTTATTGATTCGGGAATATCATTTAGTCATTGGTAACACTTTTTACCTGTTTGTGAGAGCATTTTATTTCAGTAAGCAAAACGTGCTACAGTGCCTTTAAGTATATACCAGTATAAATATATTAAGACTAGTATATAACGACGTTGTAAGGCAGTTTTTCGGAGGGAAAGTTTCCAAAATTAAGACTTTAGTTGGCTTCTGTTCACATAATATACCACTGTTTCGCTGTATTTATTAGTCATAGATTGTTTTTGGTTAATTTAGTTTCTTTTTCTCGATAATATAGCAGTGTCCGTTTAAATATCACATACTGTTTTAGAATAATCGCCTTTACTCGTAATTCAATGTATTCAGATGGAGAGTAACATTTTACTGAAAACATATCAATTTTCCCTCATTAGTCCCTTTGCAGTTCTAATATAAAATAATGTGAACAAAATGTTTTGTTTGTTTTAGTGGTCTTGTGTGGACATTCTTTACTTTTTCTTAAAATACTCTTAATTACCTCTTAATTTGGAACATTATTTTGCTTCTTTATAAAATCTGCAGCTTTTTCGGCGATCATAATAACAGGAGCATTCGTGTTACCAGATACAATGTCAGGCATTATGGAAGCGTCTGCAACCCGGAGTCCTTCAACGCCTCGGACTCTGGAAAAGAAATCGAAAGGTCTTGTTACAGTAATTTTTACAGAAACAAATATAGCAGCATGTTTCTGGAATATCAAAACAGATATACGAGTACCAATCATAGAGACAAAATTACCACCAACTTCAAGCTCCGATCCTCTTGGATCCTAAACGGCCAAGTGGGGTTGGTTACCGGGTACATTCCAAGGAGTACTCTATAGTTATTCAGTTCCACACATGATCTTAAGTTTAACTTTCCAAATGGAATGTGCAATTTATCATACAGTATATATAGGCGCTGTGGCACGTTTTTTGCAGATCATGTCTTCTTAATTTTGCCATTTATTATTAAAGTTTATACAATATAGTGGTACGTTAATGGGTAAAACATCTCATTACACGCCCCGATAAGCCGTATCCATAGACAACGGATATCCGTATTCGAAGAAAATGGTGCGATGTATAACGCGACAGTGGTGTTGAACTATTCAACGTGAGAGGTAGATTTGTAGGTCTCATGCGAATTTGAGAGTTCAAACATTAAGATGGTTGACCATTCTATCATTGTGCCATATTTGAAACTCTACTGTGAATTGTTAGGTATCGCTACATCTATCAGATCACTTGAACTACCTTCAAGCGGTCATTTTAATGTGAACACCTTAAAATGGCTGCTCGATGGGAAATGGACTCACATGGCTTAACCGAACCATATAAATTTGTCTTAGAACTCTTTTTATTGATTCAGGAGTATTATTTAGATATTGGTAACCATTATTTATATTTTTGATAGGTCATTTTATTTCAGTAGGAAAAAACGTGCTACAGCGTCTTTAAGGCATAGAAACACAGATGTAAGTATCCCTTGGATTTTCACAAAAATACCATGGCCGAACTAAACCTTTAACTGACTTGACTTGTCATTACTCCTCAACTCTGTCTTCCTTCAATACACTTTCTCGCTTCTGTTTTACTTTTCAACATTATGTACAATAGGAAATATGTACCAACAGAACAATACGATTGAAGCAAATTGTAATATACACTAATTATAATCTTAATGACTTTCAAAAATTGAAATCTGTTGAAGAAAACCATAACATAGTTGTACTTAAACTAAATTTTAAAAAACTAAAACAATTCTTCGGGAAATTCACTTACCTTAACTGCGGATCTACTACTGTCGTTACGTCGTCTGGTGCTCCCATTTTGCACGTGCCGGTCGGATGATAGGCGGAGGAAGTAAATGCCCGGATGTGACATTCCCAGTACTCGTCCGTATCGTACTTTAGGTGGGAGCAGATGGACAGAGGAGATGTCTCCAACTCGGCACCGATTTCCCTGTAAGCTTTTGTTTTAAGCAGCTTTTGAATGATGCGTATACCTGGAAGAGAGAAGCAAACATCGTATCTTAGTTTAAATGAAGCGTGTCCATTCCCACTGTACGATTTGTAGATACAAACTACAATGCTCAACTTGGCATAGGTATTCCTATTCCACGGGAACTTGGATAAGATTCTATATACCCATAAACACGTTATCAAAGACTAATAAAATCATATTGATATATTTCAACCTCAAGGAGAAAAAACGCTACAAACCTCTGAGAAGCACCTTTACGTCGTCGGGGTGAGACAGGTAGTTGGGGTCTATCAGAGGGACCTGTAGCGGGTTTCCACCCGACAGACGTAAGGACCCAACGCTCTTCGGGTGGAGTAACATTGGCAGTAGTACAAAGCCTTCTCCTTTTCGCCATTTTGTATTCGTTACAACCTGAAAAGTAAACGTTTCATATTGAATAATGAATAATGAATAATGCCACCCTCGTAACACCCAGACACAGGTATTGAATATATTTTTGAATGGTGAAATTCATATCAGCAAAATCCATATTTTCACTGACTATATATATAAGAGAACGTGTTATTCTGAGCTCAGAAAAATACAATCATATGACATCACCGTTGACACCAATGTGTCTTCTATTTCTTATATGAGATGCCCTTAAACATTTGCTCGCTTTTACATAAAAACCGTTGAGATATTTATTAGTTATTTGTGTAAACTATATTTTCAAAATAGTAATGCCTCCCGTCGTAGAACACATTCACTTGCTATTGAACAATCAAAGTGCCGTAAAATATGACGTCGTTTACTGAGCGACGCTCTAACGGACGTCTTAAACCACGAGAATGGTTTATTGTCTCTTATCTTATAAACCGCTTTCAAGCATGAGTTGTCTATTGAAGTATGAAGAAGTTGATTATCCATAAAGATGTGTCAAATATGTACAATCATGATATTTGAATGCACTGAATAACAACAAGGGTTATACTATTGATAAATTGATTAAGCACTGATTCGAACGCAAATGGATTATGTACAATATATGGTCGCTTTGGTCTCGTGATACGTCTATTCACTGTGATGTTCCTCAACCAAGACTGACATGAGACGCACTGAATTATATTATGACTTTGTCCTTAGTTCTAAGTGGTTCTTGAATAACGTTTCGATAGTTGTAGAATATTAAAGGCGCTGTAGCACGTTTTTTGCAAATTTTATTTTTTCAAATTTCTCATTTATAATGATAGTTTATGTCATTTATATTAACTTTAGAGGGTAAAACATCTTATTACACAAACCAATTATCCGTAGTGGTAATAACTGTTTTGCGTATAAAGCAAAAATTGCCTGGCGGCCATTTTATTGTGAACACAATTTAATCATTTCGCATAACAAAAACGATCCCCATGGCTTTATCGAACCATGTACAACCATTTTTAACTTGATTTTCCGAAGAGAGAATGGTCCTTTACTTTTGGTGACATTATTTTTCAAATACATTTCATCGACTTATTTGAGCGAAAAAACGTGCTACAGCGCCTTTAAGATTGGCTTCTATACACCGTAAATATTTAATAATCACCATGTATCATATTCATGCAACCGATTACTGACACAGGAACAAGTCTAAAAGCGTTTTCTTGAACATAAAGGTTTTGCAAACGTGTCATCAGGGCCGTGTTCAAGACAGGTTTCAAAGTAATCGCTCAATTAGCGATTACTTTTAAACCTCTCTTGAACACGATTGCTCAATGTAGCGCTATGTAGCAAAGCGAGCGAACTTTGAGGTTTTGCACCGTATCGTTCAGGAGAGAATGAGCGCTACATTGAGCAATCAATGAGCGATTTTAAGTGCTCGCTGTTGTGGAACGGAGCCCAGATACATATCCTAAACATTAGCTTCAATTAAAAAAAATTAATTTCTTACATCCTTCCTTAGATTGAAGAAACTCTGCATTGCTGGCGGGTCCAGATTGAAGGCAAGCATCTCTATTTCAAAGTCAGGAACCTTGAGGTCCGGCTCAGTTCGCAGAAAGGCGGTCGCTTCAACCCCATTGGCTGTCAGGTAACCTGCATCAAAATCAATAACTCAAAACATAATTCAATTAAACAAAAGTACAAATGTAAGCCATCGGCTATGAAACTCATCAGGATTTTACTTGTTTTAATTCTGACGAATTAAATTTTAAACAGAAACCAATCTAATGGTCCTCCAGCGATAGCCCACGCCGTGACCTTGAAAATAAATCCAGGCCGGTTATGTGACGTTCACCCTTGTTGGTGCAAGCTAAAACGGCTTGACATTAATTTGGTCAAACTTATAATCGTTTTAAGCCAACGTATCTGAAAACAAGAATTCAGTCCCCATGATTTAATGTCGAAAAATGCGAAACAATTCCACCAGGTCCAAAACCCTTACCTAATGATTTTGATTCTTATACAACCGAGAAATATTTTGCGTTGTAATCCAAGAGAGACTCTATACCAATTGTATACTGTATTAGTATGTGAAAACACATTTCGTCATCTCACCGGTTTTGAAAACAAAGTACTGCAGCCAAGTCATTGGAGATTCCAGTTTTTCTTGGTTCAATGACAGTTTCTTCTCTGTAAATATTCGCACTGGAACGATCACGTGGTCCTGGAGGTGTTCTCCTACCGGCAGATCGGCTACAACGGGTATCTGAAAATTGTAATCCATTGGATCTTTATACGGACAAGTGTGTCGTGTGATTTTACGAATTGAGTGTTTGCATTTTCCGAGCGAAGGCGTGGATAACCAAACATATTTGCACTAATTTCGTAAAGGTGTACGATACACTTTCGACGTTGATGATGCTTTTAAATCTAGTTATTTTATTTTACACATCTGCGCATATCATATAGTTGACATCGAGTCTGTTGACCGTATGAGTAATAAATGAAAGTAAAAACCCGTTACCATTTATCACTGATCAAAAAATAGTAATAGTATCGACAAAGTATCGATGTTTTATATTTGTGATGATATGATATCCATATGATAGTGTATACTAGTATTCACTCTACGTGATATGGTTTACTATGTAAACTATAACAGCTAGCGTTATGCTACATGATTTATGAGCGAAAGAACGTATTACCCTCAAATTGAGGGATTGCCATTATTCAGATAATCACAATTGTTATGAGACTTCAGCTTTCTGTTGACATTAAATATACTCAAATTTAGTATATGTCTAAATTAATGGTTGAGGTCACGTTTAGCTGACCTTTGACGAACTTTGACCGACCAATGAAATAAGGTATAGGACAATCTGAATAAAAATCGACCTTGTTCCGAGGAATGAAATTTGCAAAATAATGCATCTTCCGGGATATGAACAGGTTCTGTAGATTCCTCTCCAGTTAACCTGCGAACGATATGAGTTCGTATCCCGGAAGATGCACTTTTTGCAACTTTTATTCCTCGGATTTGGCGTTGGCGATCAAACTGGCGTACAACCAATTAAAGGCGTGTTTACTCAGCATCTCGGCAACTGTCGTCAGTCCAGCATATTTACCAGACAAATACTTCTGTGTGGTTTCCTGATCTCGTTCGTCAATTTCCTTGCAAATTCGGAATAAACGCACAATACACGTATAATCGATCGACAATATGCAACACACAACAAGAACGGTAAACACAACTCATTGTCGATTGCATGAGCATGTCGTCTGCTGTGATCAATCGAGTCTACATTGCAACCAATGTTAAAATATAGAACTATGTTTACGATTGCGAAACACTCATGTGTTGTATGCATGTAGCATTACAGCTAAATTTAAGATTCTCCTATTAACTGCACCTATATGCTATTTTACAGATGTGTATGAGAAAAGATACAGAAAAAATGTTAATTTGAAGCAATGAAATTCATATGCACATATAACATTCACTAAAATTCATTAGAATTATAAAATGTTTTTACAAATACAATCATGGCGTCAAAAAGATATGGATTTATATTCAACATTCTGTTTCTTAGTTACATTCCATGTAAAACAGAGATAATTATAATTAAACTATCAACTTTATTTAATACACACCACAGTCAAGGTACTTTCTGAATCAGTCACATTAAAATCAAACCTAATTAGTTGCACTACGTTACACAATATACAGTCGTGTACAGATGTGTAACGTAGTGGAACTTAATTACGATATGATTTTAATGAGATTGTTTCTGAATCCGCGGGTTATCTCCATTCACATGTTGTATTTTCCACATACCTGTTTCTCCTCCAGGTGTTTCCTAGGACCAATCCCAGAATGCAACAGTATACTAGATGACCCAACAGTTCCGGCACAGAGAATAACTTCTTTCCTAGCTCTGACGGTTTTTATTTTGTCGTCTTGCAGAAACTCCACTCCAACTGCGCGTTTATTTTCCGTCAGTACCTGTAAAGAAATAGGCATATAAGGAAATACTCAGTTATGACTTTACGGCCCATGGATAATAGTTTCCCTAACATGCATATTATAATTAAAGTGTGTGTCTTGCCAAACTCACTTTGATAACCCGAGTTTTGACAGCGACATGAAGATTTGGTCGGTTCATGCTTGGCCACAAAAACGCTCGTGATGTGCTCATTCTTAGACCGTTCTTGACAGTGGACTGGGCGAAACCGAAACCTGTATTTAAACAAAAAATAAGACTCAATTGTTGTGTATAGTAAAACAATACGTATCTAGAAATCCATATCGAATCTTACCGATAAATGCCTAGCATCGTCGCTGATTGGTTAGTATTATATGAGATCTTAATGTATTGTCTCTTGTAGCCTTTTGGCGGCTTTTACATTTTTAATGTATGTATTATTGAAATATTTTTGAATGTAAGAGATGAGACAAAAATAAACAATTTCTCTCTCTCTCTCTCTCTCTCTCTCTCTCTCTCTCTCTCTCTCTCTCTCTCTCTCTCTCTCTCTCTCTCTCTCTCTCTCTCTCTCTCTCTCTCTCTCTCTCTCTCTCTCTCTCTCTCTCTCTCTCTCTCTCTCTCTCTCTCTCTCTCTCTCTCTCTGTGGAGAACTAACCCTCCTGGTCCCCGTCGTTTGTGTCCTTCTCCTTGTATCCCAGCTGCCTCCCGGCCCTCACAAACACGTCCCCCAGGGTGGTGAAGCGCTCCGTCCGCACAGGGAGGGGGCCCACTCGCCCATGGTGCTCTGCAAGTGTCATATGTCTATATTTGAATAAAAATTAATTGGGACGATGTCGAACAATGTCCAATGTCCCCCGCCGCTTACAATGAGTCAAGTAAAACGCATTTAATAGCTTTTGAGCAAAAGGTGATTCTTTATTCACTGCATTACTGGTAAAAAGAATATCACAAAACTTGGATGGATGGATATTGGATGCTACGATTTATGAGGTATAACATTATCAAGAATCGGAAAAAGTTATCAAAGAGTTGTGGTGTCCTTGAACATAAGGTATAGGTCAAGGTCACAAAATTCAACTGGTGCATGACTGTGTAATCTGTCATTATGGGATAATAGGTAGTCACCCAAAATTGAAGACATTTGGTACTTGTGGTTAAGGCCCGGGATATAGCGTCAACAAGAGTTTGAAAAGGGATGCTAGTGTACATGTAGAACCATTAACAGTACCAAATGCTCATAAATGGTATATAATTATTTTCTTACCAGCATTCATCCTAATATAATGAAATACACTATCAGGCAAAAGAACGAAAATACGAAGTTTTCAAAGGTTAAAACAGAAATACTGTTGCAAATAAAGCCGAATGTCTTTGATTAGCATGTGTTTAGTAAAGGAGTCTACAATTTTATTCATCAGGGGTGCTCAAAATGGATTTGGACAGAATGTTTGGCATTAATTTAACAACTGAAAACATTTGAATATTGGGATGTTTCTGACGTAATGGTTTATTTTGAACTTGCATTTGTCGACGCATTGCACTGGAGAGTTATAACTTCAATCTCCTGTCTCGCCCAGTTAAAGTGATTGGGGAAATGTCGTGTTTTTTTGTTTTAGAAAAAGAAAGAAAGAATTTTTCCAAAACTTACAAGTTTAGTTTAGCTGACTTTTTAGAAACTTTATTTTACTATTTTACATTCGTATTTATCACTCATGGATTATACTACCCTCATTGGTTTCTACAACGTTCTGTAGTCCAGTCAACTTCCAAATGCAAGGCATAACTCTTGCCAGTCTCCATTACTGGCTGATTTAGGCCTTGCAGTATTTCCTTAAGAAATCTGTGCTTAAAAATCCAGGTCACACTATGCATTACTGCTGAAGCGATTCACTATCTAGGCACAACAAAGCGAGGGAAATATCGCAAGGCTTAAATCAGCCAGTAAAGCAGAATGGCAAGAGTTATGCCATGCGTTTGGAAGTTGTAGCCCAGTTAGTATTTTGTAAGTGCATGAGATGACCTTCAGACTTCATGATTTTCGATAAAATCAAATACATGTATATTTAATGACATGTAATTTTCTTTTCCAAGTCTACTAAACTTACTTAATCTAGCAAAGTCAGGATCTTGCATAGCTTCTGATTTCTTGAAGTAAGGTAAAACTTCATCATAACTCCACCCCGCACAACCATTGGCTGCCCAGTTGTCGTAGTCATGGCGATGACCTCTGATATATACCATGTAATTCAATTGGCTAGTGCCTCCGAGTACTTTCCCTGATATCCAATAGGATTTCTGTGAAATAAATGAAGAATGACGCTTGTCAGTTGTATGATATTGTATGTAGTAAACATGGCAATGCGGTGTTTAAATATAACATTATAATCGACATATTTAAAACCGTATTTTGATAATGCATTAATAACATACATGCACAAAATGGAATGCGCCCTAGATTTATTTCCTTTAAACACCCGATCGTAATTCAAACTTGGGAAAATGAGAATGTTTCCAAATGGTGTACTTTAGTGTATTTTTCCCCATGGCCATATTTTTCAGCCACATTTTTTAACAAACATATGCAAATAAACCATTTAAAGGGAACCTATACTGATTAACTATCAAGGCCTAACGTGACATGAGCGAGTCGGGGAATAGAAAGTGAAGTAAAGTGGTGTGGATAATGTGTACATCGCTTGTTCAATAAACTATACGAGTATATGATATAATACTGTTCAATACAGAGCACCTGTAAAACATGAGTACACTATTACATACTATACCTGGTCCACCGCGGCTTTACAAGCATGTTTCTGTGGCACCGTGTAGTATTCCCAGTCGAATTCAGAGTGCATAGTTTTAGGTACAGCCATAGGCATGTCCAGGATTGGTTGGTTCTGATCCGACGATCCCGCCTCCAGAACTAACACGGTCACGTGACTGTCCTCTGACAAACGAGCAGCGAGAACAGATCCCGCAGACCCCGCCCCAACTGTCAATCAACAGAAATGAAACTCCTTAAAAGGGTATCGTTAGTATTGCGCTAACATCAACTTAATAATAATAATAATATACATTTTAACGCCTTATATCCAGTGCAAGCACTGCTCAATGGCGGTACAATTATTACCCTGAAGGAATTGTACTTTCGGTGCCGCTACTAAGCGCTCCGCGCGACCATATAGGTCCGTACCTCCCGTGTCCAGGTACCCATTTAAACAGCTGGGTGGACTGAGTGCAATGTGGATGAAGTGCCTTGCCCAGGGGCACAACACAGTATAAGACCCAGGTCACAAATGTTTGGTGTCTCCACCGGGATTCGAACCCGGGCCGTTGGCGTGAGAGGCAAGCATGCTAACCACTACACCACTGTGCTCCACTAGATAATGTCCATGACGTGCCTACAGTAAAATATTGATATTTAATCACAGTCAGTGAATGGTATCCACCTCCAGTCGTATGTCGTACCAAATGTACAGAAAGGAAATGTTTCTTTTCGTACTGTGCTAAATATATTACACGCGACGTGACGATGAAGAAAGGGTTAATAGGCGTTTCCAACCTACAATTTAGTCGTCACTGCTGTGTAGTGGTGTAAATAACGTCAGTTACGACAACGTCAAACTACTATGCACGTTAACGTGAAACTAACGGTTGGGAATGATACCCACCTTCAAGTGACAGGTGTACAGCTGCATCCCGAAACTTTGTTCATATCCTTACATATCTTAGTGCAAATATTTATGCTATTTAGGATGTCTTTGAAGCATCGTAATAACGCAAAAACTGTTAAATCTTCACTTATGAGAAGATGATTTTGTGATGAATTTGTTCTCATTTAATCGATTTGGAAACTTTTATTCGAAAATTAATTAAATTTATAATTTCAAAAGTTGTTACCCCTTCTATCTATTTCATTACGCCAAACTTATTATTACTTAAAACTTGTACAAATGACGTGACTATCAGTTGATAAGTTACAGAATGGTTATTGTATACGTGGATATAGGATGATTCATTGTTATTGTATTTGTAACTTTATTGACGTTACAATGACAACCAATTTACATGATATTTGCACTAAGACCAGACTTATAGTTATATGATGTGTTGAGGTAGCAGTAATGTCACTATACACAACGTTGAGCCTCAATGTCTGGTTGTGACAAAGTCAACGAACGTTACCCACCTACACAAGTCGGAAGTCTCGTTGATTTGAAGTGATGTCACCAACGTCAAACGTTATTGCAAGTGCCTCTCAAAGAAATGAAGTGAAGTTAACGTTGCGCACGACGTGGACAACTGTTACCCACTTTCAACACAGTTGTAATATGAAGTGGTGTCATCAACGTCAGTCACCCTAATGTCAAACTTCATATTGCAAATGACGTGGAGTAAACGTTGCACACAACATCGGCAACCATTACCCACTTTCAATGCAATCGTAATGTGAAGTGGTGTCAGCAACGTCAGTCACTCTAATGTCAAACTTCATATTGCAAATGACGTGGAGTTACGTTGCAAACAACGTCGGCAACCAATACCAACCTACAATGTAGTCGTAATGTGAAGTGGTGTCAGCAACGTCAGTCACCCGAATGTCAAACTTCATATTGCAAATGACGTGGAGTTAACGTTGCACACACCGTCGGCAACCATTACCCACTTTCAATGCAGTCGTAATGTGAAGTGGTGTCATCAACGTCAGTCACCCTAATGTCAAACTTCATTGCAAATGACGTGAAGTTAACGTTGCACACAACGTCGGCAACCAATACCCACCTATAATGTAGTCGTAATATGAAGTAGTGTCAGCAACGTCAGTCACCCTTATGTCAAACTTCATATTGCAAATGACGTGAAGTTAACGTTGCACACAACGTCGGCAACCAATACCAACCTACAGTGGTGTCAGCAACGTCAGTCACCCTAATGTCAAACTTCATATTGCAAATGACGTGAAGTTAACGTTTCACACAACGTCGGCAACCAATACCCACCTACAATGTAGTCGTAATGTGAAGTGGTGTCAGCAACGTCAGTGACCCTAATGTCAAACTTCATATTGCAAATGACGTGAAGTTAACGTTACATACAACGTCGGCGACTATTACCCACCTACAATGTAGTCGTACGTCTCGTTGATGTCGACTGTGGTTGTACGAGTTTCTCCTCCTCCCAGCGACACGTTGATATCCTTCTCAGGGAAGAAGTACGCATGTACAAACACTGCTATAACAGCGGTCTGCACCACCATCAGTATCACAGGGGCGCTTAGTGCCATAGTCGGTGGAGGTGTGTCTCTCACGTCATGGGAGTCTGGAGAAAACATTGTTATTGAATTTGTAAGCATTGGGGAGCATAACCCATGTCATATATATTATATTATTTGCACTTGTGCATATATCACTTTTCCATGCAACCATTGTATTGCCATCCTGTCTCATCAGTGTATTGCATCCGCATCACTGTTTTAACATGTGAAAAATTTAGATATACAATGGCTTGGCTTGCGTATGCGATGTTGTTTATTTTAATATGCAATTGTTATGATGATTTAAGAAAAAGATATTTTCAATTTCCAAGCAGACATAAGTTTAATGTTTTAAAGTCCTCATGTAATCATATCACAATCAATCTGTCAGCGACTTTCATTGTTAAAGCTATGCAGTTAAGAGCATCCATTTTGTAACACACGCATTATATATGTACATGTATATAGTGTATTATGGACCTATGGCCAAGAGAATAAACTCTCTATATATCCGCACGTCTACTATAATCCCCTGATTATGTACACGCCTTTCGCCTCGTATCACGAAATGAATAACAAGCCATTTTAATTGAGCAATGTTAGTAGCATCTTCACAACGACACGGTCGTAACGAACAGTTTTCAAACTCCTTTCGCTCCGAATGATGAAGAACTGAGAACTGCAACTATCAACATAGGCCAGTTGGCGGGAGACAATCTACAAATACATACTAAAGCAATGTAATATGACAAATTATACATTGATAAGTTTAGGAAGTACACTTGTAACTGTAAACAGGGACCTTCAAGATATGCGTTGGACCATGACGAGGGGAGCTCCGTGAGATAAAAGCTAAGTTGCTAATCTCTCTATAAAAGGTCCCTGGGTAAACGATTTGATTGATTTGAATAAACTTCTGTTCTGTTCTGTTCTGTTCTGATGAATAACATCAGTGAAAACTGTACCGTCCCGCTGATCCAACCGGTTACAATCCAGAGTGCCCACTTTTCTAATAAAAACAAGATTCACCCAGGCGAGGAACAATAGAGGGATTACCAAGCGTTACGAGGGATTAATTGGTGTGGTCAGTATGGGTACCAAATTGAGGAATACCTGATCCCGAGCTACAGCTCACCTGCAATATGTTGAAGTAAACTGAAAGTGACTAAATACTCAGTATTATAATTTGTGAAAAGAACGAGGCCTACCAATCGTTAATATTGATGAAGTTTAAGATAATATCATGGAACTTGTCAGGACACACACAGATATCATCCCGCCATGGCAAACGTTCAGGTAGACATTCAGTACAATGATTTAAACGGTATTTTTCCCCAGATGGTACATGGAAAGGGGGAATCGATAAACAGGGTTGTAAATGGTCACCATATAATTTGTTTCTCCCCGTGACGTTGACAGGATTTATACATTATAACATGTAACATACATTATGCGATTAATAAATTTAAATACGAATAACCGAATATGTAAATCCAACAATTAACACAATCTACATACAAGGATATTCAAAAA
The DNA here is from genome assembly GCA_936450465.1 of Gibbula magus. Taxonomy (NCBI): domain Eukaryota; kingdom Metazoa; phylum Mollusca; class Gastropoda; order Trochida; family Trochidae; genus Gibbula; species Gibbula magus. Next base: position 37,143,032 of record OW388293.1, read on the forward strand.
CTGAAAATAAGAATGTTATGCTTGTGCATGCTTACACATATGACATGTGTTCAAATGCATGTGCTTTCTAGATTACTTAAAACGTTTGCAATAAATGTACAAACATTACATGACATAAGATGTTATACGGTGTTTTTTCACATGTGTGTGTCATGTCACTATATGATATATTACCTAATACCTAATTCCCAATTTTCCAAAAGTGGGCACACTTGGGGCACGCCGATTCAATCAGTTGGGAATTGTAACAATACACCGGTCGGCATGGTCGACTGGTTCACAACAAAGGGTCGCTAATGTTTATGAACTCGGAGGACTACCCGGAAGTCATGCACACCGAATTGGATATGCGTTCATATGAGTGTACTCTACAACCTATAGTTTCATTGGTTTCTACCTCTAAGAATACTTGTTTCAATCGATATAATTAAATTACAAATATCGACTTCTCGAACATTCAGTTATAAGGCCACGAGCTCATTATCAAGGCCAATCAACTCACCATTCTTCTGCTTGGCCAAGCTTTCACAACGTATGTAAAACAAACAATTGATCTAGTCAATTACTTCATAAAATGTTATAATTTGACTCTTAACATAAATGGCGTGCATTTATTTGAGAGAAGTCTACGTTGATGCCTACTTGGGGCAATCAATAGCGGCTTGCGTTTGGAGAATTATACCTCGAACATGGATTATAATATTAATAAGATCATTCGAGATATAAAGATCTGACATGAAGGAATTAACAACTATTTTGACAGGCACGTCCACGCTTGTAAAAATAAATATGACTCGTATTCTGTGAGAGTCGTTCGTATCTTTCACTCATTGATTTTCATTTTTCATGCATCTATCTGATTTATTCGACGCAATACGCATCCTATCTTGCTCCCTGCAATCAAGTGTATTTTGTTGTTTTATTCTTCTATGAACTTATTCATATATATCTAAAGACTTATCAGATTTATGTTACTTAATTGACTCTGAAATAATGTGGGTAGATGCACACCTTTTCCCAAAACACTCTCCTGTAAAACCGTCTTCAGTTTCTAGATACGTGGTAAAGTTGTGACGATGTTTCTATTAGCTAAGAGAACATACCTGTATTCCGTTCTCCCTATCGTTTCCACTACATCTGTCAGAGCTATGTACCGTGAATTAGCTATGTTTCTTTGTGTCTCGTTTACAATCAAATTAAACTTAACTCGGATATCACTTTAGTTTCTATTCACAGCATATACACAACTAGAGATCGTGGTCTCTGACAACTAAAGGTGGAAAAGTATCCGTCCTACAGTTTTGCCAGTGATTATAACGCTGCAACCTGTACTAGAAGTCTAAGTAGGGCCATATATATGCTAGCTGCTCAAGTCTACTTTCTCGGCAATCATATGATTATCTAGTATAAGCAAGGACAGAACTGCTTCAACTGTCTCGCTTGGAAGCTGGCACAATGTAGTGTATGTGTGCAGGAATCCCTCGATTGAGTGTAGATAATACAGAACACATACCAGCCAAATGCAGGACTACTAGAAGACCTAGCTAGAATTCGGCAGCAAATATTCACTGAGCTCATCGTCAATGGATTTGTAATTCAACCATATCCTGTATAACTGACTGCATCATCAATAAATTATTTCGGAAGCAGCATTCTACTTGCAGTCGAGATGTCGGCTGAAACCGTACAGCAATATTAGCATAGAATGACCTTAATCAATAATGACAAAGATGGCGGCACGAGTCCCGTTGTTAGCTCTCAGTGTCGTTATGGTTTGAAAAAGGTCTGTTTTATCGAATGAATAGCTCGGCTGACATTTAAAACTAACGCAGTTGAAGCCATTGCATTTTAGACAATGAAAACAACGAACGACTGTGAGGCATCACTTGCGATGACTAAATATGTACAGGTGAACTAGAACATGTATCTGCAATAGCCCAAAGGTGCCCAATGAAATGAAAACGTACCAACATCATCGCAGTGAACTCAAGAAAGTAAAACATGTTTCTTACCTTCTAAACGCAAACCAAACAATTTTTAGCAGACGACAAAATGGCGGCTCTCGGCTACGGTTCTCTTCACGCTCTGTTAATCAATATGAAGGACTCGGTTTTACCAGGGAATCTATCAATTCTCTCTCTAATTGGAGCGCCCCTGCTCTCACACAGCTGGCTACCCCACACTGTATAGTAGACAGACAAACAGACAGACAGACAGACCGACATATGTAACCCAGGTGTTTACCTGAGGACTGGGTAGGATGACACGTTCACAGGGGATATACTAGTAGTATGTTTGAAGTTACCCATAAGGTAAATTTACATTTACATATCCCTCGAGTACTATGGTACACGTACATGGAATTTAAGATTCGTATACACATGTATACTTATCCTTAGTATAGTCTGGAATACCTGTACGCTATGGGTTTTTTTTTAATAGAATACCAATAAATCAATTTTTATTAACCTTTGATTGCCTTTAATCAAATAAAATATGCTAAATTGTATGCACAATGATTAGTATATGCAAATCAGTTATTAAATAAACTCATTTTAAAGGTTTCTTCAGCTTCTTTAGATAATAATGTCGATTTAAATAAAGGATGACATTTCACTGGCAACTTTCAATAGTATATTCAAGAAAATATATTATGCTTCGAATGCCCTTACGTTATCACTGTGAAAACAAATGGAGAAATGACTAAATACCAAGTTAAGAACAAAATATTAATTTATTTACTCAGCGTAACAATAATGCATAAACAGCATTAGCAGAAAATATAATCATCACATCTTGTACATCCGAATTTGTGTACACGAAATTGATTAAATGACATAAATAAACCACACCTGCGTTATTTGCATAAGGTGGAAATGAGAAGTCAAATATGAAATAAGCAATACAAAATATAATGAAATGTTAAATATGCATTCATCTAGCAATACGCATGTATGTACATACATACATGCTGCAATGACATGCTACGTCACCAAATCTGTAATATTTACACGTTTGGTTTAAACATATTTTATTCACCAATGAAATGGATTGGCAAACAAGCTGAGAGCTTATGTAAATGCCGCTCCAAAATTACACAAATTCAACAAATAACATCCAATCAAAGCATACTCGTGACAACCACAAGGCTAATGTACAATCAAAACATTATCAATAAACAATATATGTATATATCATTCCAATGTATATAAAGCTAACATTTGTTCAATGTTAATACACGTAGTTATCAATGCTAGAAGAAGCGATGATGAAGAAGAAAACGGATTGTGAAAATTTTGAAAGTTTTCAGCTTCAGGTAATTCACGATTTCCATACAAAATTGTTTCCAGGTTATAGCCATTTTTGTAATATAATGAATCATTTCTTATAAAGGAGTAGTTTGTAGTTTTACACCTTTCAAATGACTATTCATTATACAAATATTCAAAGTTTTCATGGCTAAGTAATTTTGTAAATTGTTGTGTATAATGACATAATATTAAAAAATGTAATTCCGTATCCGAAAAAAATCAAAACGTTTGATAATGAAAATAGTTCATTATATTAATTAGGTAATTGTGTACATGAAATATATTCAAAATGTATGCTATTGAAAATAATGCATTACATAATTGCTTATAAGAAATATATCGTGTGACTTTAAAATTTACATTAATGAAACAAGTGCATTACGTAATTGCGTATACGAAATAATATTCCTTATATTCGAATAAAACGGTGAATTTCAAGTGAAATATTGGATGATAAGAAGTCAAAATTGGGTTTTCAAAATACACGGAACTGTACACATAAAAGTGAGCAATATTTTATATCATACACATGTAATCAAAGTTATAAAGAATAACCTTTTAAAATATGCATGCATCTCTCAAATATGAAAGAAACGCGTCTATATTCTGTAACTGTAGAATGTAGACCTGTAACTATAGGTAACTTTGTACACTTATTCTCTGTTTTCGATTCTCTTCACTGTTTGCGTCAACAATGACAACAAGAACATGTCCAACTTGGAATCGCAAACAGTATACACAAAAATGCACAATAATAACGCTATATAAAACAATATGTAAATATAAAATAACAACATGACCCGCAAGACTTTTCCAGTACAAGCGAAGTAGATCTCACTATGAAGTTGAGGTGCAGAGCGCCGCTACATTTGCACAGGAAAGTTAAGGAAATACGGCAAGTCTTAAATCAGCCAGTGGTGGAGACTGGAGGGAGTTATGCCTTGCGAGGAGAAGTTGATAAAGCAACTAAAGACACAATTTGATTTAGCCATTGAGTTATTGTACTCTGAACACATACTATACACTTTAACTGCAAACTATCGATTTACAAGTATGTGGCGGTTCCAATCAGCAGTTTGAGAATTGTAAAAACTATCAATGACATAATTAATACAATAAAGATACGTTCATAAAGTATGCTGGCTTATGGAGTGGGGTGATAGAACTAATGATAGTTAATAATATTGACTACGGTAATAAAACTTGGTAAGAGGATTAAAACATATCTGAATTAAATAAATGTCTATGGATATCAACATCTTTCCTTTGAAGTACACTTCGTTTCAAAGAACCAGTATATTTTCACCCTGACGAAGATAAAAGTATACTTGAGACAAAGTCAAAGTCAAAGAAGTGACTTGATACTTGAGACGTTATCCTATTGTCCCCTCGCTCCCTTATGTTGGAGTCATGTACAACTTCTTATAAACTTCAACTGACAGTAAACTATGGGAAATAGTGTAGCACTCGTATAACATGATTGAAATAGATCATGATAAATACTTCATAGGTCATCAATTGAGAGAAGTCAGTTTTGGAAATAATACACATTTTCTTACAAAAGAAGTTAAACTGTGATTTCATGCAAAAATATTATCTGGAAATCATTTCAACACATGACCAATATGTTCACAATATTGCTTTTTTTAAACGGCACCACTTTAACTGTTTACTTTTAGGTTGAGGGAAAAAGACCGTCTATATACAAACTCGATGAAATACTTTTATAGATATCACAGAACACACATGCCTTTAAAGCTCAAGCGGACAATGTTCGTTGCACGTCAGTACGTCTCTATAAAGGCCCTTTAAAAGTTTAAAGAACACCGCTGCACTAACGGTCTGGCGAGATGTCCACCATCACTCCAACCATGCTGAAGACGACAATGATGAGAAAGAGCCAGAAGAAGACTATATCGAAAGCGCGACTGACTCGCTTCCATGTCATCTCGATTCTTTCTGGTATCCGTCGAAAGTTTAGTGGTCTCTTCGTCCCGAAAGACATCTCATTTCCATTATGAGACATCGGCTCGTCTGCAGGGGACACTTGGATGGAAGATCCGGTCGGTTGGCGTTTCTTCTTGCAACATCTGCAGAGAAAGATTTTCTCAATGATTTCCACGATTCGGCCAAGCCTGTCCGAGATCCCGTGGTGGTAGTCGTCACGAGAGTATATGGTGGCCGACAGGATGCCGAGTAGTATGTAGAGCACACAGAAGACTTGTAACACCAGGAAGTAGTTACCGAGGGTCGAGGCCGTGTTCCAACCATCGGGCAGAGACTCTGAGATGTAGCTCATAAAGATGGCGTACCCTAGAAGAACTAGAACTCCGAACTGGATCTTCTCTCCGCTTTGAGATGGGATGAGAAAGATGAAGACGTTTAGAAGCGCCATGGTGAAGATCGGACCAATGACGTTGATAACGAACGTGCTGGCACGTCGTTGAAGAGCAAATTTCATTCTCACAAAGGGGTAAGCTCTCGTGTTGTTAACTCTTTCGGTTTTGGAGTCCAGAAGCTTCCACTCGTTGTTCTTCACGAACTCGTCCATGTTAATATTCATAGAATCAGAAAGGAGGAGATCGACTTCACCAGGGCTGGAACGCCAGAGGGTGAGGTCTATGTGACAGATATGGGTGTCAAATGGGAATTTTGCGACATCCATCTGGCACACCGTTTCAAAGACGTCCCCGGGATACCAGAGCACCTGTCCTCTCGCCGTCACAGTTGTGTACATGAAGTCAGCTCTGAAGGGAGTTGCCTTGTTCCTGGAATTCTTCACTGCCAGGGTAGGCCTCCATATCTTATTTGGATCTGGGTACAAACTCACAATCGCGCTGTAGTTTCCCGCATCCCATGTAAGGAACTGGTCAGTCCATGTGATTCCGAGGAACCCGGATGTTGACATCGTCTGCTCTACGTCATTCATTGATATTGACGACATCTTGAAGAATAAGACGGTGACGGTTGTTGCCGTGTAGCTGTTGGCTGACGGCCGTAACCAGGGATTGTTCACCTCGATGACGTCATTATAAAGTCGCCGTTGGTCTTCTATGTATCCACCGGAAGTGAGTAAGACGAATGAAAGAAGAACGAGTCCAATGTGGACAGCAGGGACCAGTTCAGCAAGAGCCATTTCACAAGTTTATATTACTGATATTGGCCACTTCAGAAAACTCCCACTTGAAAAGTCGCTTGTCAAATTTTCAACGTCCATATACTTACTCTTGAAGTAAACGTATTCCGTTATGCTATGTGAAGGAATATAAATGAACTCTGGATACTTCTAAGCCCTAAAACCACAAACGCTGATGTAGTTTATCTCCAAAATGAGTCCAAATGGCTAAAATACAGGGAGGTATAACACAGCCTTGTCGATGTCCAATCGCCCTCTCAACCGTCGATATACTGTTTCTCATTTGAATCTATTTCATCGTCAGCACAGTATTTGATTTTGATGCCAAGGTAACGATCACAACAGATTAAAGGATGCCTATAGACTTATGCCTCGGGCATCCTATACCTTGTAACAAAACAATAGATAATTTAGGAAACTGCCAATAGATATTTGCTCTTCATTGCGAACAAAGTGTGCATAATTCAGTCTCTACCATGCCTCCTCATACCAAACACGGGAAAATGGCTTTGTGATAAAAAGCGTAGTTATTTACTCAGACGACGATGTTTACTTCAAGATGACGTGTTACCAAAGAAACGATTGATTTGGAGGAGAATTCACACTGCATATTTAACACCGTTTGTTTGGTTTTGTCCCCAAATCGATACCTGGTCATATCTTGTAAGTTTTCATATTTAGATAATAACGCGTCAACAATGTACTTGTAGCATAGCAAGCAAGGGTTGATAATATTGATATTTGGGCGTGGTAGTATGCTATGGGTGAGCTTATTGTATTCTTTGAAAAATCTGAAAATTAAGCTAGATGTTATGAACACTAAATATGAATTCATATTTGATATCTTCAGCAGTTATGGTTCGTGTGTAACGTGAAAAGAATAATGCTTACACGGTTAAGGCAAGAATACATTTAAAACAAAATTTGATTTGCTGATGCCTTTAATGGCGTTAATTGTAGCGCGATTGTTTTACTTAGAAAAGGTGCTCTCACAGAAATATAAATATAAGTGTTACCAATAGCTAAATAATATTCCCGAAATAGTTCGAAAACGAATGTACACGGTTCGGTTAAACCATGAGCGGTAATTTTAAGGTGTTCGCGTTATAATGGCCGATCGAAGGCAGTTCAAGTGGTCTGACTGATGAAGCGATACTTAAAAACTCAGAGTAGAGTTTTCAATAATATTAATGATGGAAAGGTCAACTATATTGCTGTCTGAACTCTCAAATTCGCATAAGACCTAGCTTCGTCTCACACTGAGGAGTTCCACACCGTGGCACGTTATACGTCGCACCGTGTTCATCGAATGCGCGTACGGATAACCGTTTTCTATGGCTATATACGGCTTATCGGGTCATGCAATGACATCTTTCACCCATTAACGTACCAAAATATTGTATAAACTATAATAATGAATGTCAAATTTGAGCAAAACATAATATGCACAAAACGTGCTTCAGCACCTTTAATCTGTAAACTAGTAGATATGAGGTGTTTAACTCGTTCATTAACACACTAAAATTACAAAATATCTCTAACTTCAGAAATCATAATTCTTCTCTATTTAAATTGTTCATTCTTAATAATGTATAGATAGTTTTAATACGTAAAAAACCTATTGTTAAATGACTATTGCGATTTTTTTTGGGGGAAACGAAACATTTGAGGGTTAGGCCTACTAATGTAAGTTAAACTTAACGTAGATTTGCACAGAAAGACTGCTTTTAATCACGTCCTGCCAAAAAGCACAAACGAAATATTTCTGCCGATTACGTTTTCACAAGACATTTTAAGGTAATTAAACTCATTTTAAGCAATATGTTTTAAGTAACTGTATTATAATCATAGATTATATATTGAAAGGAACCAAGGGAATGCTCTTTCACAACAACCCCCATGTTCGAAAATTTACCTTACGTTTAACATTATAACTGAAATTACTGCATTACCTTAATTTAAAATAAATTGTTTATTCACTTCCACGTCAATTCAGCATCGACTTTACTTTCCTTGGTATTATATCACAATGGTCACCCCAATGCATATCAGTGTATCGGAATAATCTGGAATACAGAAAATACTGCTAGACACAGCCTTCCTCTATTGTCTAATGCTTACTTCGTACATACTGCCTTTTCAAAATTTAGAAACAATTAGAAAAAAATAACAAAATCTTAAATATACTTTATATTAATGATAATTAATTAATAATACTTTAAATTTGAACCCCTAAAAGTACAATAGAAGTTGTTTTGCTCATCGTGGTAGACTTGATTTATGTCGAGATGACTTTAGACGTTTAGATCTAAACGTGTTCAATAGTGCATAGTAACTAGGGATACCACCCTTCAACAGCCTATCTGACACGTTTATGTTTACTCGCACTCATCTCCAAGTGAAATGTCACTTATTTCGTATTAAACATTTGAGAGCTAACAGTAAATAGTCAAATGAGATATATGTATGCATGTATGTTGTAATCAATATTGCAAAATGTTTGCATTTTGTTTTTCTTTGCGCCCATGGATCTGAAACATGTTTTGCATGTTTTCCTGTACTTAGTAGACTGAATCGATCAAACCGCGGCATTTCTAATATGTATCGGAGAGTAATGTATTGCATATATAGGGTTGATAAAAAACATGGTAGACCCTAAATGAAAGTCATTTAAAAAAGAGGCGTTAAATACAAAATCAGTTCATGTAATTTCCGTCTAGACAAATTGTGTTTCAACTAAAAAGCGTTCTCTTTTGTATACGTTGTCATTTCATTGGCTCGCACGATGTATACATTATATCAATATATATCAAAACTTGCACGATGTTTTTTTTAAAATGCAACATATATCAAAACAACTTTACATTTTGAGGCAATGGTTGCCATAGACTTAACTATTGATATAATGAAGGTTAAATATAATCATTTAGTTAATTTTTTCAGGTAATTTGACCTCCTTCCAGGGCAGACACACACTTGTCTTATACTCGTCCTTGTTATGTGGCAGCTAAATGATCAAACTTAACATGTTATACAAGTTGTTATTAAATATATACTTTTATATTAGTCATCATTTTAAAGAAATTAACTAAAAATGAAAAGTGAAAATGTGTCCATTTAAATCAGATGAGGACCTCTCAAAAGTACCAAATATGACAACAATCCAACGAAAATAAGTCTGTGAAAAATACTATATTTAAATCACAGAAATAAAAACTAGAGTAGTCCTACGAGATGATTGACATCGCGAATGGGGGTTTATTCATTTATAACCAAGCTTAATTGTGATTATCATGCTGACATTATATTTTTATTAAATCATAATATTCTTTCATTTTATCATAATTTTATTTTTAACCAAAACTTGTACCTTAAAATAAAAAAAATGGAAACTTTTGGTCTCGAACCTGTGTGTCAATCTTCTCACACAGACAAGTTTGTACTTTTACAAAGGGAGCTAACTTTGCTGTATCCGGAAACAGGTGGCGCTCATCTTCAAAGCCGGCCACGTCTCTTCCGACACATCAGACGGTGTCAACTTGAATATTATTTTAGCGTTGTAAAAGTAAGTATTACATTTATCAGGTTTTATCCATAGGTTTTTCAAAATCGTTTATTCTAAGCTTTAAAACGAATAGTAAATGTTACTGTAGTTGATGTTTATATCAAACGTACACGGGCCTTTTTTATTTGACAGGAAAAATCTGGTTCTAAAATTTGCAAATGTTTTCATGAGAACTTTGTTGGGTATTTTGCTTTTGTTTCTCTTTTTTTTCATGCCACTTTATACTTTGATAGGTATGTCAAGATTTCTTGGAAGGGAACAGTTTAAATGTTAAAGAGGGAAGATGATATACTATAGTTTAATGCTCATCACTCAGTGAGTCCACTGGTATGTAACATTAACAGAATAATAAGAAGATAAACTCTGTTTAGTTATCATTTAGTTTTTATGAATTTAATTCAGAAAGGTTGAGAAAACCCCGAAATAGAGTTATAATATGTCAATTCAATGCTCGACAAATAAAATTTTACTTTATGGTCACGTCGGCCAGTGCCAACAAATGTTTACTGGCCAAAATATGATTATTGTGGCCAAAAGATAAAAGTGAAAAAAAAAAGAAAAAAAACTAATGACTTTGTAAAGTATCTGTATATTTAGTATGAGTTCACTTTTCCCCCCATATAATTTATGTTTAGCAATCATCATTGTGTGACATTATTCTTTGTTAATTTACTTAAATAATACTTCTAGTAGAGACGTTTATGTTTATAGGCCTAATTAGCTAATAGGGACCGCTAATAGCTAGTTAACAATGGTAGGCCTAATTTATTTTCAGATGTTTACTATTGGCAAGAACCAACAATTAAATGACAAGGAGTTTTTTCATTATGAATGAAACTGGAACATGTTGGATCCAAAAATATTTCATAAGACCTGAAGATGTACATGAAAATGTTTAACTTTTCTTTGATGTATTATTTATAATCGTTCAACAATTGAATATCCATAAATATCCATACAAACTATCATACGGTAGCTTCATTTGTTTGGTAAGTTGAATCTCCGAAACACAGCTCTGATTCATTTCAATCTTAATCTTTAGTACCATTTTCAATCCAACAGTACAATACTTGACAGGTATATCAAACTCACTCAAAACGAGGTGCAGCCAATAATAAATATCTTATAAATAATTTGGCACATCCACATTTAACGTTGTTGAACTTATTTGACAGATACTTTCTACATGATTATATTCATTTATTATTTTCAAGAAATAGATCATTTGATCTACAAAACCAAGAATGTCAACTTCAACGGTAAGAGAGGGAGTGTGACAAATAAAAAATAACTTTCAACCTTTTAGTCTTTCTGTGATTCAAATTCCACCACAAACCTCTTTGTTTGATAAGGTTTCACCCAGCGGTTGTAGATGCTTGTTGTGTGACTGAGTTAGAAACGGGATTCTCTAGTGATGATGCCTCTACTTTTGCACCATGTCAGATAATTAGTAACTTGTTTAAAATCTCCTTGCTACCAAATTAGGAATATTCTTATATCTGTGTCATACTTTCCAAGATTCAATCTAATTTTGCAAGGTAACCACCCCTAAAGGAATTAAAAAATCTGTTGTTTATTTGGCATTCGGTGATGGCTAAACTAACAATTCGAATAAGTACCGGTACTTGTAATTACTCAATACAGTTCCTGACTCGGTGCAGTGGTTTAGTAGGTAGTTGTGGGACAATGGAAGCTGGTGGAGGAATAAATTGTGGAATCGATTATTTTCAGATTTTCTTCATCCTTTCAGAATATTTTCACAAAATACTAATACTAACATACTAAAGATTTCACTATGTATATAAAAAATCCAAACATCAATATGTGACATTTCCCTTAAACAATTTTTCTTTTGAAAGACTTTAAGGTTATCTTTGATTACATCAAGAATATTGCATGATCATTTATTTTAAACACATAAATTACTGTTAAACCTTATTGAAAAGAATACAGGTCAACATTCCGTACAATGTTTAGTTGTACAATATTGTATAAATCATAATTTTGTGTAAGGATGGAATGACACACTTGAGCTTCTGTTAGGTATGTGTTGCTGTACGGGATACTTGTTTATGTTCGGTACAGAACCTAGATTGAGACAATGTTATATGCACAACAAACCACCCTTTTTATAAATAAAGTTTTATGAATTTGAAACAATTTGATAAACAAGTAACAAATTGTGATGTATGATATTGTATTGAAACTTCACTGCACTGGAAGCAAATTACTGCAGTTCGATGAATGTAGCTGTTTCACCCTTTCATTTATGTGAAAATTGTGTTGGAACAAATAAAGTTAAATAACGGATTTTTTGGATATATTTTCTTTGATAAGTTTGATCTAATCATAATGGACTAATGGTATACCTGTATACTTCAGCTTAGTAAATTAAGAAAGGATAGGTCTTGAGTAATTTTCACTTCATAAGGTTTTACTCTTCAATATCACCTGAACCAATGTTACCGGTACTTTCCTACCAACAGAGGCTATTCCTGGCGATTTTTTTCAAAAACATTTTCACCAAGACAAACATCATTATCATTCTCTAGACTTATCTAAGTTGTTAAATTTGAAAGCATGAAAATGAAAACAATCATGTCGATGGAAGTTTTGGTTATACTAACAATGAGTAAGGGAATCTTGTATTTCCCCATTGACATGGCTGAACACAGAATATTCAGTAATGGTTGATTTGATGTTTTATTTCAGGATAAAGGAGAGAAGATGTCGGACCAGGCGTGCTACACGCTTATCAACATACCGTCAGATGCTGAACCTCCCACAGAACTCCAACTCAAACAGGACTTGGGTAAGTCCACATCAAGCTTCAATAAAAACAATATTTTCTGAAAACATTTGGACTATCATAGTTTTATTGGCATGTTTGAGCAAGAATACATAATATTGTAAATATCCTAGACTTGCCAAAGTTGCAAATTTTTCAAGGACATGATCACATTGACTGAAGTTAGATATTGACCAGTTTGAAGGATTGGTTATACCATGGTCACGGTATATACAATGTTTATCACCTCTTCTATCATAATGAACCATGTTGAAAGTTTGTACATAGATCAATGAATAGTTAATCAAACAAAACTATACATCGACTCGTTCAAACGGACCCCGTATATCTGCACAACTCGCTTTCACATGATTTTCAACTGTAACCAAATCATGCAGATAAACAGGGTCTGACTGTAATTATAATTTTGTAAGGAGTAGATTCCTCAAAAAAGACAAAGATTTTTTAAAATCAAGTAAAAAGTAAAACTATTTTGCCTAAACGATTTCAACACGTATACATGTGAATGGAAATAATTTCCTATCAGAAATACAAGGACTACTAGCTCACTGAATTCCCCCTAAAATGTATAACCCATAAAATTGATTACTAAAATCTCCATCCTGCAGAACATGGCGATGCCAAAGCGAAGATCAATGCCCTGAAGAAGACGATACAGCAGATTCTGAATGGAGAGAAGATGCCGTCGCTGCTGATGACGATAATCCGCTTCGTAATGCCCATGCAGGACCACATGGTGAAGAAACTGTTGCTGATATTCTGGGAGGTTGTCCCTAAATACACCGGCGAGGGCAAGCTCATGCAGGAGATGATCCTAGTATGTGATGCTTACAGGAAGGTACGTCGTATTTAAATTATCCTATACCTTTTAACTTCAAATCTAGCAATATTCTGTTCTGTTATGCTATATATTTAGCAATGGCCAATTTTGGATTCTTCCCTAGGTTAAACAATTGTGATTCCTGTCAATTGACTAATCTGAATGTTATAGTAGCTAAAATGTTTTGTCAAGAGAGCATATTTAAGCTATTATTTGTATTCTTGTATTATGTATTAGTAGAATTAGTAGAAAACTATTTTGCCATCTAATTGAATATTGTATAATATTGAATATAATTTTTTAACCTGGAAACTAATTTTATAGAATTGATTAAATGATTCCTGTGACCTAAAGTTGCTTCAAATTAAATAAGTTGCCAGATACTGAGATAGTTTGTAGCACAGTTGGCAAGAGAGTCTGCTAATTACTTGAAGGGGCTGGGTTGGAAAGGACAATTTCTTGCTTCCTTGCTCTATCCTCATCTCTAAAACAGGTCTTTTACAAGGCTGAAGCATTATGATTTGGGCAGTTGGCATCAAAAAGTCTGACTTATCAATTAATGATTTAAGAAAATGACTAAAAAGCCTAGAAAATGCTTGGAATTTCTTTGCCTTTGTAGCAGTGTCTAATTGCAACACAAGTTTGGAGTTAGTTCCCTTGGTATTACATTCAGAAATATATCGTACATTCTGATTATTTCTGAATGTCATCACATGTTTATGCCTATTGTGACTGCCAGTGCCCAGTTTATTATTGCATGTATTTTCATTGTGTTTACTGGTGATAGGCATTTTATTTCGCCAAGAATAGCCTTGAAAACGTCTTAAATTTGTATCTTGAAATTCTGTACAAACCCTTTAAAAGTACAGAAGTGTGCATCAATTATGGGAGTGATACTGTGGCCATTGGTGCCATGAGCATGACGTTTCTGTGTATATTACATTGTGGACAGTACAAAATCATTATCATCGATTCAGGATATTAATCTTATATATTCACTCCCAGGATCTGCAACATCCCAATGAGTTTATCCGTGGCTCCACCCTGCGTTTCCTGTGCAAGCTGAAGGAGCCCGAGCTTGTTGAGCCTCTCATGCCAGCCATCCGCCAGTGCCTTGATCACAGGCACTCGTACGTCAGACGCAATGCTGTTCTCGCCATCTACACTATCTATAGGTGAGTTTGCTTACAGTTTGATATTGGTCACTTTGGGGATTGTTTTAGGTCAACGCCAGGGAGTGTGCACCTTGTCTATGCAAGTCCCAAGTCTCTATTACTGGCTTCATTAATCCTTGCAGCATTTCCTTCATTGTTTTGGAGCTTAGGTAGCTGAGCGCTGCATCTGAAATCGATGGGGGCTCTTGATTCCCTAGCATGGAAAAGTGAAGGAAATACTGCAAGGCTTAACTTAGCGAGTCTGATGCGAGTTACGATTTCTATTCAAGTCTTAAACAGCAAACAATATAAAACCTGATGAGTTACAGAGACCATGGCCCTATTTTTTGTGTCTTTCCCATCTGCTTTGAAATGAGGAACACAAGAAGAAACTGTTACAGGATCTTTTATATAAAATTTGTTTATATCAAATTGATGATCAATTTTGTGACAATTTAGTTTGAAAAATGTTTTTGTATGATAGCTTTGATAGCTTTATCTTGTACATCTGGCACCACTTCTGGTTGGTTGTAAATTCAGAAATACAAAAAGCATTATTTTAGTTCCAGATCAAAATTTCAAGGAGAAAGGAGATGCAAAGACATACAAAATATATTCGGTCTTGGTGATTGAAAGTAACTGATGGTAGATAGACTTATGGTAGACTTATATCAGCAGTGTTGTTCCTAGGTGATCTCCTGAGGGGGTCATTTTGGCCATTTCTGAACAAGTGGGACCATTTGCAATGGTATAACAGTGTTGGCTCTTGGGCGCGTTTTTGCGTTTTTGACGCATATGCATTGATAAAGGACGCATGATATATGTAAACAAGCGTTCACCCGGACGCAGCCTGTCATCGTGTGTATACGACTTCCGTATTTGAACATGGAAAACGAAAGCACAGAAACTGGTTTAAGAATTGCCATTACATTCACAGTTTACATTACAAACCGGTTTCGAAAGAAACCAGTATTAGAATTCCCTTTACATTCACAGTGTCATCACAAACCGGTTTCGTAACCTAGTTCTCACGCTTATGTCTTCGGCTTTGCATAATTAATGTTCGTAGTTACGTCTTGCAATTTGATTGGCCTTTCTTTTCGCTTCGTGCATAATTTAAACTCGGCAAATACGTTTTCCTATCTGATTGGTCGAAATGTATTCGTATGACCCGCGAAACTCATGCCTATATTTAGATCATTTGACACATAGTAAACTCGCAAAGTTTTTACCGTACTCGAAAAGTTTTGCAACCGCCTTATGATACTATGAAATGAAGAAAATACCAGAAAATGAAACGCCAATCGAGACTTACAAATTGGTTTGCTGATAAAGAGGATGACAGACCAATTAATGCTGACACGAACGGAACGAATGGCGAAGCAGCGAAAGATCGTGATACTACTACTGGCACCGATAGTAGTAATGGCGAACCGAAAGCGAAGGTAGTAAAAAATTTCAAAACAGAATGGCTTACCAAATATACGTGGTTGAGATGGGAGGAAGGAACGGGAATGTTTTGCGAAATTTGCATAAACCAAAAGAAGGAAAATGCATTAACTACCGGTTGTAAAAATTTTAGACATTCCACATTGGTACGTCACATGAAAAGTGAAGATCACAAGGCTGCAGTGCAAGCAGTTACATTACGAAAAGAGATGTCAACTGTTGTCTCAAAAATCATGAGTGAGAAGGATGATGCGGTTCATTCTGCAATGTTAAATGTTTATTGGCTAGCAAAGGAACAGATTGCATCCTCAAAATGTGCTTCATTGATGGAACTGTGCATTCGACATGGACTATCATTTCCACAAAAATTTAGTGAAAATGGATTACAATACACCTCACATTGCTCTGTGGATGGCATGCAAGATGCAATTGGAACTACATTAAAATCAACGGTTTCAGAAAAGATGAATGCATCTCCATTTATATCAATTTTGATCGATGAAAGCACCGACATATCTGTGACCAAAAAACTTTTGATTTATGCCAGATCTCTGACAACAGCATTAGATGTAGAAACACATTTCTTGGCAAATGTTCAAATTCCTGATGGCAAAGCTCAAACTATCTTGAATTCTGTCAGAAACACATTTGAGTGCCGTGGCATTCCTATGACCAAAATACTTGCTGTTGGATCAGATGGAGCGGCAGTCATGACTGGCCATAAAAATGGGTTTGTGGCGTTACTTAATAAGGAATCGGAAACTCCAATCATTGGAGTTCACTGCATTGCTCATAGATTGGCGCTGGTGACCAGCCAAGCAGCGGACAAGATACCATACCTCAAAAAATTTCAGAATGTATTGTCTGACATCTTTTACTTCTTCAAGAAGTCTTCTGTACGCCGTGAACGTCTCATTGCAATAGAAAAGGTGCTGGAGAGTGACCAAGTTACATACAAGGAAATACACAGTGTGAGATGGTTTTCCATCTATTCAGCTCTAGAAGCAGTTTTCAGGTAATTCAATTTCACTTTATCAATTTGTAATACATATGCAGTGATGTTATCACTTTTAAAAGTTGTTAAAACTTAAAGGAAAGGCAAACTGATTTGTATATTTATTCTTTAAGCGGCATTTAGAAGTTGGTGAATATAATTGTTTATTCTTGATTTGTATATTACCAAAATCACTGTTAATTTATATTCTCATTTTCTTTACCCTTTCTGTTTATAATTTTGTCAAATTATCAGTCAATTTTGCGTCTTTGTTACAGAACCTGGAAATCTCTTGCTCTTTTCCTTGAAAATGAGCGGGTTGAAACAAACAACAGCGTAGCTAAGGGCATACTTCAGCGCATTTCATCATACAAGTTCTTACTGGTTCTTCATCTGTTGATGGACATCATTCCGATCATAACTAGACTGAGTCTGCGTTTCCAGAAGGACAACATAGATCTTGCTTCTCTAAGGCCTTCAATTGACAGTGTCATACAGGTATTTCAGATATGGTGTTTTTCAAATAAATGAACAAGGTAAAAATTAAAGTACCTTAATGAGTTAATCTATAATCAAAGCTTACGGTTTGTAGAAAGTTTATCTTATTTCAGATGTACTGCTTTATTATGAATAAAACATTTTTACTTTCAAGATTGATCATGACAATGACTGCTTTTTTATGAATTTATCAGTAATTGCCTATAGTTACAGCCAGTACTTCTTAATCTCTTTTACTCCCAGCAACTGCAGTATTTGAAAAGGGAAGATGGTCCAGCCCTCGAAAGCTTCCGATCCAAGTGCCCTAAAGGACAGTCCACCTTTGAGGGGGTCCCCATATCAACAGAGGGTGGTGTTGATATTCAGTTTTCCAACGTTAGGAAGGCTTTCCTGGAGAACTTGATGGCTCAGCTTGAGCACAGATTCCCTGCTGTGACTACTGATGTTGTCACCTGCTTGTCAGTGCTGTCACTGCAAGGCCTTTCTTTCATGAGTGAAGGTATTTACTTAAAAGTTATATGTATTCAGTGACCTAAGTGTTATTGATGAGTGCTTTGAGAAATAGTATCTATTGGCTGATTGAAATGAATCAGCAAAAGCAAACATTCAGGTAATTGTGTTCCTTTAATTGTAAAATTCTGAACTTTAATTTGAAACTTCACCTTGTTTATATGTTGATTTGTTCTCAGGTCGTTGTTTATGGATGCCTTAAAGTTACCATTTTGTAGGTTCTTGTCTGCTATCTTGTTTATATAAAATAAAAAAACATTTAATGATCAATTCATGAAATATATTTTATCTCTCTTAATCTGGCTGAATGATCTGTTTCAGATGTAAGACAGAAGTGGGGTGAAGAACAGATTGAAAGGATCGTTGACTTTTACACAAGTAATCTGCAAAATGATGGTAAGGCATTCATCAACAAGGAAACAGTTTTGAATGAGTGGAGTTTGTGCAAACAACTTGTCCACCAGCAACACTACCCATGTGCAACCATACAAGGAATCTGGCAAATACTCTCTGTAAGGCATCCAGGTCTTTTCCCAAGTCTTTTGAAGCTGGCCCAAGTGACAGTTCTTATTCCCTTACAAACAGCTACTGTAGAGAGAGGATTCAGTGTCCAAAACATAATCAAGACTGGGCACAGAAACAGATTGTCTGCTGATAGACTGGACACATTGATGCAGCTGGCCTTGGGTCCACCCATTAAAGAAGTGGATCTTGAAAAAGCAGTACAAGTGTGGAAAAAACAAAAGAAAAGGAAACTGTTCTTAAATAACTGAATTATTGATGGACAAAAGCTGTGTTGAAGAGAAGGCTATTAACTGGTTATTGAATGTTAACTAAAGTGCAGTGCTTAAGTGTTCATACATTTCTGAGTTTGGAAAAAAACAAAAGAAAAGGAAACTGTTCTTAAATAACTAAATTATTGATGGACAAAAATTGTGTTGAAGAGAAAGCTATTAATTGGCTATTGAATGTTAACTTAAGTGTTCATACATTTCTGAGTTTGGAAAAAAACAAAAGAAAAGGAAACTGTTCTTTAATAACTGTGTTGAAGAGGAAGCTGTTAATTTTTTGT
This sequence comes from Gibbula magus, assembly GCA_936450465.1. Taxonomy (NCBI): domain Eukaryota; kingdom Metazoa; phylum Mollusca; class Gastropoda; order Trochida; family Trochidae; genus Gibbula; species Gibbula magus. The sequence goes on from OW388293.1 coordinate 37,162,350, forward strand.
TGTTTGTTAAATGTTCATAAAGTTTTGAGTTTGTCATATTGTGTCTATCGTTGATCATTTGTCTAACATGGACCCTACACATTCTTGTATGGACCCCAACTTTTGAAGTGAAGGGGTCCATAGGACCCCTTCATAATCATAGCTAGAGCCAGCACTGGGTATAAGTATCCTACTTCTCCAAATATTAAGGGACACCAAGCCAAAAAGGTGGGCAAATGTCCCCAGGACCCCCTCTAGGATTAACACCGTATCAGTGTCATATTTTACGTATGTGCACATTTGTATTTACATATATCACATTTACCTAGCAGCCATTGTCTTTGCACTAGTTCTTGTTATCTCTTTTGCGACCTCAAAAGGTTGGGATAGCGCAGTGGTTAGCGCGTGCGGCTGCTTATCAAGAGGTCCGTGTTTTGAATCCCGCCAGGGGCATGACAACTTTGTCTGCAGTAGAGAACTGTTCTACACGCAGTAAGGTTTGGGTGCAATGCTTCATTGAATTTCAGTGCAGTACCACCCAAGGGTTTGCTAGTTCCAGTTGTTGCTCACAGGTTTCACCGCAATACATAGTCACGTGGTGTTGCAGGCTTTCTCCCTACAATATTACTAGCAGCCGTGATATTAGTGCAATACTCTTGAAAGCAGCGTTAAAACCCAAGTCACCTCACCTTGTGACCTCAACAAGTAATTGTTTGTCAAATTACTAGGGCTGTAACGATTCATCGATACCTACGATACAATCGTAGCTTGGGAAATCGTGATTATTGTATCGTGAGCTTCCTGTATCGTGATACAGTAAAAATAAATTTCACTTACTTAAAAATGAAAAGAAAAACTAAGTGAACACTATAAAACCAGCTAGTGTTGTGCAGTAACAGTAACTACAGTAAGCATGAAGCAATCTGATTCATAAATAACTGTTTTTAGAAAGAAATTCTTTTTTTAATCTTCGATTTTCGATCATCTCATAACACAAAATTTCCACCATCTTGAAAATTTCACAAAATATGCATGAATTTATACTTTAAACAATGTATCGTGATACATTCTGTATCGCCTGTCTGTATCGTGATACATATCGTATCGTGAGATTTCCCTTGATACTCAGCCCTACAAATTACTGTAGCAGTTATCTGCATGAGAATTAAACTCTGACTTCTGACTATTTTGTAGCAATTAAAATTATTACTCTATAATAATAATAATAATAATATTATCACACATGATGATGTGATAAATTGTCTACAAATTTAATGACAAGTCAAAATCTCTTTAGTTGAATGTAACACTAGACGATTTCAGTAGCCTACGTTATTTCATGATCTTGACAAGAGAGAGTGCAATATTTGAAGAACTATTGATGTAAGTCTTCTATCAAACCATACAAAACTTGAAGAGGTACAGTGCCCATGGCTATTTTTGCAAGTAATGTTGATGTCTCTATGTTGTGTGAGATCAGGATGATATTTAGTGTCATTTTTAGATTTGATACATAGCAAAAGATTTGAAATGTTTTATGTGATAGATTTATCTGTATTCTAGAATGCAGTACACTATAATATGTTCGATGTTGTTCTGTGTAAAATAGATAAAGACAAACATGACATTTTTGCAACAATCTTTATTATTTTTAAAATCCTAAAGCAAAATGGCATAGGATAAAATAGATCTTCTGATAATAAAATGCCCAAATTCTATAAATTTAATGGGAACTCTTACATAAGAAATATTAAATGATCATTTCATATACAATCATAAAGCAACATATTGAAGTTGTTATATCCAATTTCATGCAACAAACAATGAAATTACAGCAAATTAAAGCAAACAAAACAAGAAGTTAGTTCTTGTCATTTATGAACCCTTTGTATTTAAAAATATGTAGACATAGACCTTTAGTTTTGTTACCTTTTTGCCAAACCCAAGTCAAAGTTTAGCATTTTTCTTAAATGAGGACTGCCCGACAAACTTCAGAAAAACGTAAAGTGATAACTATCCTGATTCAGGGTCTCCTAATAAATATTTAGGTCTTGTAACCAGGATAGTTGTCATTTTAGGTTTTTCTTAAGTTTATGGGACAGTGGTACCAAACAATTCTGAGTCACAAATTTACAGGAATCACAACCTGTTAACGAAAGGAAATAATCCTGGAATGGCCATTAGTATATTATATAATGAGAGATGAGCTGTTCTGAAATATGCCTGGGCCTCCTTCCACAAAGCAACTTTTACTAAGGTTAACCTTAACTCCCAACCTTTAACATTGCACTAAGATTACCTCAGTGACTTACGGTCGCCTTAGTGCTTTGTGGAAGGGGGCCCTGGTCCCTGGTGAAAAAGGGTTGTATGTTGAAGTCCATGACTTTCAGTAAATGCTGACTGGTTAAATTAAGTTATTTGAGATTACAAATCTTGCAGTTAGCATTCTTTGGTATTCCAGCTGGTCTGCTTCGGCCAGCTCCCTTTACTGGAACCATTGAGAAGAACACATCATGTGGATAGGTCTGCAGGAGATTTGATATATTCACATTTTCTGTGTAAAACACTTCAACGTGCAGTTTGGATGTGACGCAAATGTTGTTGGAGAAAGGCAGCATTGTCCGCCATTTAAAGAGGAATGGATTGTCATAAGGGTCAATCTGCAAGAGCCTGGATTTACAGAATACGTCGACGGCAGAACCGAGTTCTGTTAACACCAGAGTCACATAATGCACCTCGTAATGGCAGTAGAAGTCTGCGAAATACAGATTTGTATTGTCATGAAATATAATCTGTGCTGGAATGTGAAGACGTTGTTCACCATAATATGAAAACTCTGGCGGTGCCATCGTCCTTGTGTCGATCCCTGTTCCGAAGAACAAGCCATCTATGTTTCCGTTGATGGAAGATCCTCGATCTCCGTTGTAATCTTTGCAGTATTTCTCCATAATGCCTCGTCGATTGCAGAATATGTTTTCGTAATACTGACAAGGCTTGTTGCGATAGAAGTACTGTATGATGTGGACTGAATCAACGTTTCTCTTCTTGGGGACAAGTAGCATGGCTCTTTCATACAGAGTCTGCAATTCCATTTCTGAGAGGTCTGGAAATGAATAGCGGTAAATAATACTCAATTAAATCTTTCAGTAAAATACTGGGTATTCTCATTTTCCTGTGGTAGTATACAAGCTCACAGATTCTTATCTTTGATTATGACCCGTCACCCGTGTTTAAAATACTTTAACAAACTATATTTTTGTGAAGGTTGTAAGATTGAGATGGGCAAGTGGCTAATACTGCCTAAAAGTAACAGGGTTTAGTACTGGTTTACCATTCACAATGAAAGACTCACATGTTCTGAAGTGTGGAATATCTGAGGTCATGTTCACAGTGAAGAGCTTGAAACTGTCCGTGGCTAGAACTGGTTTGAGCCAGTACACTCTGGCGGAGAAGTCCGTAAGAGAAGGTAGTTCCGCCGGGATGAGAACATTAGCAGTAGTTGTACTTTTCAGAACCATAGTTTCCTCAAATGGTTCCTTCTGCTTTAGGATGATGAGGAATTGGTTCTTGGTCGGGTTTGATTTTGTTCCTGCCGTTGGCAGATTTGACACATAGTACCAAGATGGAGGCTGTTGTTTGATGCCGATAGTGAAACTTTCCTAGTTGTCATGGAAACAGAAGAGACAAAGTTACATTCCACAACAAAAGTGATTAAATATATATTGGATATCAAAGAGAACTTTGATAAATGTTAAGATTACTCACAAAAAGAAGGGGATGTTTATTTTCATGTACTTCTACAACTTTGAGAGACAACATATAAATGTTTAATAGGAGGTAAATACTTACAGTTTTTTGTTTGAGATCTGTACAGGTGACACTTTCTGTGTGCTTGGGGGAGAGTTCAAGTGAACACTTCCCTGAAGCTTTCTCTGCAAAATGAAGTGATTTTCCTTTTGTTAATAAAATTAAAATAAAATAAAGAGAACCAGAGAAAATGCACTCATATATTTATATAATACTGGTAAATTGCACTTCTGTCTGAAATAAGCCCTAAAAATAGCAATCCCGAATCGGAAAGCCTGGTTTTGTCAGTTTTATGGTAAAATAAAAGGGTCAATTATAATGCAGAAATAATGAACCAAAGTAATGTCATGGGCAATCATAACACATACAAGGTATAATGATAAATCTGTGGTCTTTTCTGAAAACTAAGGCAGAATTACCATACAGACAGCTTGTGCACACTGGTTAAAGTGTACCATATATGTGATGATAAAGAGGTGATTGATTACCAGCATTTTGCTGAGTGAGTTTGACAACCCCGCTGGCTGCAATGCTGTAGCAAGGTTCAAGTGCAGCGGGGTCCACAGTAGTTAACCCATATACTGCCAGTCTCACAGTGCCCGCCTTGGTGTCTAGTTGTAATGGGAGTTCGACCTCATTGTCCTTTTTAAGGTCAACAAACAGGAAGACCAACTCTCCAGTTTTTAGAGTACAAATTGTCACACACAGTCGACACAAAGTCTGCTTCTTAAGTTTCCAGCCAATTGTCAGCTGTTTGATTTTAGTTTTCGAGCCTCCAGGTCCTGAGGCAAATTTCAAGATAGCTTTCTTCATCTGAATCAAATGAGCATTATTTCAATTATAACAGTCTTTGCCCTGTGTATGTTTACCTTCAAGGTTACTGATTAAAAGATTCTTGTAGAATAATTTGTTTGATCAAAGTGATGTGCACAATTCTAAAATGAATATCATACAGTCTCATGTTTTTGAAAAACATTGTTTTAACATTTGTTTTTCATCAACACTAATTACCATGCCTCAAGATAATTGCTTGATAATATGTAATTGCTTTGCAAATGGCAATTCATCAGATCAAATGTATGCAGGATATCACATTGATTTTGAAAGCAATTGTTTAAATGTGAATATACTTATTTCATCAAAATAAGCCATAATAGTGTGAATTTATTTCCATTCAGAGTTTAAAATACATATATCTTACCGGTTTAGATGATGCCATATTTGTTCAAGTCATTTTAGTCCAGATGAATTCAACAGCAGAGACTTAATTATAATAATGTTACCTTCCTCATGGTATTACATAACATCATTACACTAGGGTATTTTCAGTTTCATACTGACGAAGATCTAAAATGTTAAAGTGATTCTGGTCTGCCAACAACACCCACTGACGTGGCTGAATTGAAGCGTAATCAAAAGAGAAAGGACTCATTTCTCGGAAAAACCAAGGCCATTGCCTCACTTCCCAGTAATCTATAAATAGCTCCTTTTATCAGCCAGCTGCCTTCTGATTGGCTGAGAGTGTCCATGTGTGTGTGATAGTATGTGGGTTCAATGGATAAACTGCTAGAGTTGCTTCGGGCTCTGATCCTGTGCATGTATCTGCCTGAAAAATATATTTGCTTTAAAGTTTACATTGTTATAAATGTCTTTACGCATTAGATGTAAATAGTGTCAATTACATTGTTATTTTGTAAGCATTTTTTAGTTTTCTTCTCTTTTACAGCCTTGTGTTATTTTCTGCACAAATAATTGTTATGCAAATAAAATAGTTTGGAAAATTATCTCAAATAATAGATAATTATCCAATATATTATCATAATTTTTAATGGTGTGTTTATTGTTTTAGCAGTATCTCTCCGATATTAATATACTAACTGTTCACAAAATCTCAAATGAATATCATATTTTGAAAAGTATTAAAGTTATAAAATTGAGTAATGAAGTTGATGTAAAATAAAGTCATTACGGATGAAATATTAAAATTAAGATTTTTTCCCCAGGGGTCTTTACAATACATGTTTTTCAAAGATCTAATATCATCCATCAATCGGTCAGGTGCTTTAATTAAGGTAGTGTGTCATGTCAGTTGTTTTCATTTATTGAATCTGCAAAATTTGACTAACTTTTTTAGACAACAGATAGATCTATAGATACAAAGGGTAGATCTATACTAAATAAACATGCAAGTGTATTGAAATTATATCAGATTCATAAAGTACAGGCAATGCCAAAAAGTAAAAATATAATATTTCATCCAGCTGAACTGATTTCTTAGAATGTCACTTTACCGGTAATTTTCAAGTTACAACAAACTACTGTACAGTAGAGGATCTGTTATATGACATGGGATAAACTGAAGTTTGAGAGCAGATATTGGCCAACTTATTTTCAAGAGCATGAAATGTCCAAAAACTATTTACCAAAGTAGGTTGCTGAATTAATAACTTATTGGAGACACAAGTTCTGTTATGCAATCTTGCAAAATAATTTTAAGTCAAGAATATGCGACAGTTAGTGTGTCAAAGAGCCTATTTTGGCGAAGCAACTACAGCTATGCGACAGTATGCTTTGTAAAGCCCCTATTCTTGAAGTCATCCAAGGGCTAAGATCCTTATTTTTATCTAAGGTTGATATGAGGATAAGTCTGTGATCTTATCTAGAATGTAATTCTACTGTAGTGCTAGGATATCCTGACAATTACTAGAATATGATTACTCAATGGAAATCAACATGTTGTGGAAGGATGCTTGTTTCTTCACCAATTCTAATGCTGGCAAACAAAATAACATTAAAGCTGCAATATCCAAAGTTTTGATGAGTTGAGAAGAGGTTTTGAATTAATAATATATATTTAATATGTTTTTATCGGCAATAAATAGATACACTTGTTGCAATACACAGGCCTATTCTTTAGGTCTACAAAAGAAGAATGCTCAATTTTTACCTATACGGGTACTTGGTTTTCATAGCCTTTTGTAATCACAACATAGCTCTCCCCTTGCCACAATGTCATTGCTTTGAAATATCAATGTCAAGGCCAACTTGATAAGGGAAGTAACTCCTGTTTATATTCATTATTGAGAATTTTCACTTTCTTAGATGCTGTAAAGTGGAGTTCAAGTCATCATTTGCATAAACTAAAATAAAATTATGTTATTCTTTTTATTTTGCATTTTTGACAGACTTTCAAACTCATGAGGTAAATAATATAATTTCCTTCTGTAATAAATATTGCTTTTGCTCATAAAATGTACATATAATAAAATGGCAAAAATGATCAAATATGTTAGAGAATAACACTGTCTTTATTTTTGGTGTATGGGACACTATGGGTTATTTGAATGATACTAGGTTAATAAAAGGTTTTATCCCATTTTCTCCCCCTTCAAAGATTAGGTCATTGCTTCCCCATTGCTACCTCTTTCACTATAATTGGGCCATATTTCTTGCTTCTAGCAGAATCCCCTGGTCGTATCACAACTTTCTCCCTTGTATCTGTCCAATGAAAAAGTGTCTGACATTGACAGAGTTACTTCAAATGTCTTCATATATACTTAATTTGAATATATCTGATATAAATTATACCAATAAACTATTTTTCTGTTTTTGTCTTGGTCTTCTTCATTTATTAGCATAATTATAGTTAAATTTAATTCTCAAATTAAACTAGCATACATCTATGAACACACAAGAGAAAATGCTCTTTCAGCATACCTGTTTCCAAAAATATCACACAAAATATCACATGCACAGTAGTTATAAGATACTATCAACCCAAATTTATCAGTTTGTATGGTGAAAATAAGTTTCCAAAATTACGTTTGACCAATTGACGCGTGCCACACACGGTGCATTGTCTGGTTTCGATCAACATTGGACACTTTTACCTTTATATCGTTAATATACTGAATTGACTATCATCAAAATGGCAATTTTCGGTAACAGTCAATACTTCTCGAAAGATTAACATCATGTAGAACGTTTGGCTTATGTGGGCAACAACAACACAAAGGATGTACCTTTAAACCCAATATTGACTCAGTTGACATAAATCAGGGTTTTAAATTTATAATGTGAATACGTCTAGTAGACCAATGGGCTTGCGTTTGATGAGAACAAATTTGAACTTCAGTTGAATTTGGAGAGCTTACTGATCAATTATGTTTTCCAGGAACTTTGACTTCCTGATCCCGGATGCCCCAGAGCTGATTGCCACCTTCCTGGAGGGCGAGCAGGACATGTCGTGCAAGAGGAACGCGTTCATGATGCTGATTCACGCGGACCAGGAGCGTGCCCTCAACTACCTCAGCAGCTGCATCGACCAGGTCACCTCCTTCGGGGACATCCTTCAGCTCGTTATTGTTGAGCTCATCTACAAGGTACCCCAAATCAGTTTTAATCTTGAAATCTTGCTGTCAACTTTGTGTAGTTTAACAAGGGTTAAACAAATCTTTTCCAATAATCCTGTTCTTAAGTCTGTGTCTGCAGTCAAAGACCTCTGAAAGTAATTTGATAGTTATTTTTTTGTAAAAATAAGAAGCAAGTCATTGACTTTTAAGTGATGTTTTGGAGGGGGGCGGTTGAATCAAAGGTAAATATGGTAAGTTAGTGACCTGGGACAGACATGTTTAGCCCTAGGTGTTATGGTGAAAAATATCTACGATAGCGGTTGTTGTTTGGGAGTATTTGCATGTCACAGTTTATTCTCATCAGTAACTTAAAAATAATTAAATACAATGTTACTTTAACTTAGCAAAGTTATGACAGCTAGATCATGTGAAAGATTTCTTCTCTCTGCAGGTCTGTCATGCAAACCCATCGGAGAGAGCGCGGTTTATCCGATGTATCTACAACCTGCTCAACTCCTCCAGTCCAGCTGTCCGGTACGAGGCTGCAGGCACCCTGGTCACACTCTCTAGCGCTCCCACCGCCATCAAGGTACATCAACTGCAAGAAACTATTATTATACAAGATTTTATGAGCTCTATCTAATGCAGAGCGTTATCCTTTCCTTGTCAGTATGTTGTTTGTGTTTCCTTGATTTGAAGGTTGTTTTATAGACATCAACTCAAATTTTCTCCAATATAAACCAAAATTAGTTAATAACATAAATAACATCTCAAATCTTTAAATCAGTGTGTTTTGATACTACAGAGATGTAACTCCAAAACTTGTGAGAACAGAAAATAACTTTTGAAAATGATTGTTTGAAATGAAATGAGTATATAACGAACACCAGATTTGCATTTTCTCCCTTTCTTCAGGCCGCTGCGAGCTGCTACATCGAGCTGATTGTGAAGGAGAGTGACAACAACGTGAAACTGATTGTCCTTGACCGTCTCATTGCCCTCAAGGATGTTGCTGCCCACGAGAAGGTTCTCCAGGTTAGTGGACATGTACAACATCTGCCAATGTGTTACTATTTAAGACGCTTTGCTCAATAAGTTATTTTATTGTTGTTAGCGCCCATCTCTCTGTTGACAAATCTGACTAGAATATTACCTGAATTTATCACTCTACAACAATATTTATCATCCAAAACTGGTTCCCACAGTAGATATCGCTTGTGTGAGATTGTAGATATCGCTACAATCAAATTGTCATAATCCAATTACATCATCAATTAATGACATCACAAAGCTTTGACATCACTGAGAACACTGCTGACAATGCTATGACGTCACAATGGTGATGACGTTACAATGATGTGATGTCATAATGCTTATGACGTCACAATGCTATGACCTCACTGAGATCACTGCTGAAGAAGCAAAATGGCAGTTTTGTGTTTCAGATATGTTATTCTTTGGCTAATAATTGTTGAAGAATGATTTTGAATGATAAATAAAATCTCACCCTCGTGTCTTCTGATATCAAATTAATCAACTCGTGTTGTTATATATATGTTTTGATGTAGAAACTTGATTATGCTGAAGTTTGTATTTCTTATCTCCTACAGGAGCTTGTGATGGATGTTCTCCGAGTTCTAAGTGCCCCTGACCTCGAGGTCCGCAAGAAGACTCTCAGCCTGGCTCTTGACCTTGTGACCTCGCGCACCATTGAAGAGGTCAGTAAGACACAGAAACAAAATAACCATCTACAACGTTAATCTTTGATCACCAACACGTGCACACGTGCAGTCATTTAAGTTTTCAGATATATAAGGTTGATATTTCATTGAAAATGGAGTCTTTTCTTTGCCACTGGTTATATAGTTAACTCTTCTAGAAGGACAAGTATTTAGAAATGGTTACTTATTTCTTCTGAGGGTTTGACATTTCTTGTATCCTTTTCATGAAAACAATTATATCAATAAGGGATCAAATGTTGCACACACGAGTTTTTTTAGAGAAGTAGTTATTCACTAACATAACAACTTTAAAGATGTCACTTAAGGAAGTTCAATCTCTTATGGACAGATGGTGCTGGTACTAAAGAAGGAGGTGGTGAAGACCAACAACACGGAGCACGAGGACACCGGCAAGTACCGACAGCTCCTCGTTAGAACTCTCCACCAGAGCAGTGTTAAGTTCCCTGACGTCGCTCCTGTCATCATCCCTGTCGTAAGTGTTGCCATTCAGTTTATGATTTACGGTCATACATTTCAATGTTGCAGAAGTTGAATTTGAAAAAAATATTTTTTACATGATTTCTACATATTTACTCTTGTTATTTTGCTTTGTAGTAAAACATTAATTGAAATCACTCTCTAGAACCAAGTTCTATCTTCCATCAATTCAAATTAAGCCTGTGAAACCTTGAAACATTCTATATGATGTGGTAAAATTACCAACCAACTTCTAAAGCCCATCAAGAACTATGAAAGGTTGAATAACAATTCCTACAACTACCTGAGAGTTATTCCCTGTCACCTTTTGTCACAGTTGATGGAGTTCCTGGGAGACCAGAACGAGCTGGCAGCGGCCGATGTCCTGGTGTTTGTGAGAGAAGCCATTCAGCGCTTTGATCAGCTGCGAGTCCTCATCATCAGCAAACTGCTCGAGGTCTTCCCCACCATCAAGGCTATGAAGTGAGTACAGATGTACTTTATAAACTGAGCTACAAACTGTTTATACAAGTTGCTCAATGTCTTAGGCTCTAAATAAGTAAACTCAAGTTTTTTAATCTCAGTGTTGGCATTTGATCTCCTGATCCTCTAAAGCCTAAATGGTTGAACTCTTTGCATGCTTAATTAACCCTTTATCTGTGGGGCCTGGAATATTCTTAAATGGCTGGTATGAATAAGACAAACAACTAAGGCCATGGGTTCTTCTAATATGTACTGTTTTGGATCTTTCTTTACAGAAATATTATGCATATTCTGAAGGTTTGTCCTCACGGCCAATATATCTTGCAAAAAACTCATCATTAAACATTTGATCTCTTCCCGCTCATCATTCGTTGAAAAACAAAGGGAGCATTCTGTCACCGGAAGTCTCGTTTAATATAATGGTACAAAAGAGAGTGGCTCATTATTTCGATTATGCAATCGAGCGAAAAATGATAAGTCTCAGCGGGGCACAAACTCAATCCAATGGCATATCAGTTGACAATCTCCGATTCTTCCCTTTGTCAGTGAGATGCATGTAAAATAAGCATTTATATGAATACATTATCTCTTCTGCTGTCTAGGATCCACCGTGCTGCTCTATGGATTCTGGGCGAGTACTGCACCAGCTCGGAGGACATTCAGCTTGTTATGACTCTCATCCGTCAGAGTCTTGGAGATGTGAGTATAATGGTTAATTGTGGAGCAACTACTATCTCTATCTGTGTTTGCTTTAAAAGATGCCAATCTCCACTAAGTGCCAATTGTTTGTAATTTTGAAAGACATTTTCCATTTGTATACAAGGAGTGCTCCAGTAAGTGTCTGTGTGCAGACCCCAGTGATATGGAAACCTAATATTATTGAGGTGTGAGTGGAAAAGTCTGAAAGGTAGATCTGAGCATCTTTCATCTTTACTATGATTTGTTAAATGCTTGTTGCAGATCCCTCTTGTTGATGACGAGATCAAGAAAGCAGCAGGAGAAGTAAAGGAGGAGGGTAAATATTCACCGCATAATTAACATGTGAAAATGCACATCTGTTTATCTGCGAATTGTGCATGAAACTATCTAATAAGCTATGGTATAATTGAATCATCTTATTCACCAATTGAATGTGAAAGAGTACTATCGAATGTTGTGATTGCAGTGATGGAGACTGGTACAGGAGTAAAGAGACTGGTGACTGCTGACGGAACGTACGCCACTCAGAGTGCATTCAGTTCATCATCCACCTCTAAGAAGGAGGAGAGGTTAGTAAGGGCAGTAACTCCTCCAACAGTATTAATTGGATCATGCTGACACGTTATATCATCAGGAATATTATCTTTAGCCCATGGCCAATCTCATTATATTCCTTTTGTTAACATAGTGTTTCTGTAATAATTCTGTGTATGAAATAAGTTTAAACCGTAGCCAGCCTAAGAGTGTTATTTTGTCAATTTAAATGGCAAAATGAAAGAAAACCTCAAAAAGTTGCCTGTCTGGACCAAAAGCTATCAGGTTTTGGGCTGTTGAACGAGCATTATTTCCTACACTAAAATATGTCACTTAAAATCGTGTGACACTGGTCCATTCAGAATCTAATTGTTGATAGAAGTTATCAACACTTTAATTTCATGAAAAGTCGCCTAAGAGATAGGAAGCCAGGTGTATTAAATGCTTGTTCTTTGTGTATAAATTCCACCGTTTTACTAATTGTTGGTTGATTTCAGACCGACCATGCGTCAGTTTCTTATGGACGGTGAATTCTTTACTGGAGCGGCTCTCGCCACGACTCTCACCAAGCTGACTCTGAGATACATCGGCATTGAGAAGGATGCCAAGCGGCAAAATGTGAGATACTTTTAATTTAAGGATAATAAAGACTTTCGTGGAACACTCATTTATTAAGAGTACCTTGCATTCTAATAATCATGTCTTAACTTAAAAAAATTTAAGAAATGACTTTTGAAATCTAGCAGTTAGTGGCAAATTTATGGAATCTTTGAAAATGTTTTTTAATTCATGAATTCTAGCCACGAGCAATCAGTATTTTTCTACTGTTTTTCTTCTTTCTTTTAACTTGGAGTTTCAAATATTTATTTCAGGCTTTTGTTGCTGAAGGCATGTTGATTATGACCGCCATCATTCATCTTGGCAAGTCAGGACTACCCACAAAGGTAAAATACTGAAATGTGTATTATGTGAAATAAAAAAAAAGAAGTTTTTTATATGAACTGTAATATAAGCTCAAAGTGCTCAAAATAAATAAAAAAAACTAAATTACACTATCAATCTTTCTACCTGAAACATCAATGTAGTTTCCCCTCTCTAATAGTCATTTAGAAGCTGATATCATTCATCACGAACAATATAATCTCATTTATTTCTTTTAATCAATAGGAGTCCTTTCATGTAACAGGGTTCTCTGTAATAAACAATATAGAATCTCAGTACTACTCAAAATGTAGTTGTATGAACATTTCTAACTACATTTTGGTTATATCAGTAATATTAATGATATACATATTCTCTCCAGCCAATCACGGATGACGATGTGGACCGTATATCGATGTGTCTGCGTGTGCTGGCGGAGAGAGCAGGCTTGATGGTGGACATCTTCAACAACGAGTGCAGAGAGTCGCTGTCTCTCATGCTTGCCGCCAAGATAGAGGAAGAGAGAGCTCAGCAAGAGGTACCTCTTATTAGATTACACAGTGACTTCATCCTACTGGTCTTTTGCTTCGTTAACTTGTTGGGGCGGGATAGCGCAGGGGTTAGCGCGTTGGGCTTCGGATCAAGAGGTCCGGGGTTCGAATCCCGCAAGGGGCATGGCAACTTTGTCTGCAGTAGAGAACTGTTCTACACGCAGTAAGGTTTGGGTGCAATGCTACACTGAATTTCAGCGCAGTACCACCCATGGTTCGCTAGTTCCAGCTGCTGCTCGTAGGTTACACAGCAGTGCATAGCCACATGGCGTTGCAGGCTTTCTCCCTGCCATAATACTAGCAGCCGCGATATAAGTGAAATACTCTTGAAAGCGTCATTAACCCCAACTCACCTCACCTCGTTAACTTGTACCTGACTAATCATTTGTAAGATGAGCAATAGTTTGGATGTGATTTACGAAGGCTACTTTCCAACAGCTACCCATTACCCATTATATTGAACTCTGTCAGAGTAGCCAATCCTAGATTAATATTTCCTTTGTTGAAGTGTTTAAATTACTGTAAATTGATTTCAACATCAAAAGCAATTCATACATCTGATCTGTAATGGGATGGAAAGTTACTTTGACATCAAACTATACATAAATCATAATATGGTTTTCAGTCTCACCATGATCATGGTGCAAGAAGGAGATGATATAATTTTAAGAACGAAAAACATCTGGTATTTGGCCAGCTTTAAACTTTAACAAATGCAGAGTATAAAAAGAAAAGATTGGAAAAAAGTACAGGTTTTTATTACCCATATGGTTGAAAATAATATTAATATTAGTTAATATTATTGATATGAGCACATGTGCACATATCACGTTTGCCCAGCAACCATTGTTTCACTGTGACTCCACGTATGTCGTAGTGGGCTGTTTCCTGACTAGTTTTAGGAGAATCAAACGGAATAGAATGGGTAATAAAGAAAGTATTACACTCGAGAGTGTGTCATATGACTTTTACGAAACTCGTGCCAATTTATGTATAACCCTCGCTCTTGCTAAACAAAAAAAATAATTTACACTCATTTCGTAAAAGTCATATGACACACTTCCTCGGGTAATAATCTCTATATATCAATATCTTTTATGTAATGACCAACTGGATATGGAATATGAAAAACATTAACCCTTTTCCTAAGAGTCCTGGAAAATTAAAGGGAGGCAATCTGTCTTTACCTTGAAGCAAGTCCTGCATTTGTGATTCTGTAAATTTGCTACACGGACAACAAGTTCAGCTGAAGTTTTCAATCTTGGTCAAAAATATGTAAATAGATTATAGTAATAAGTTGTGTGTTGTGGTTGATCTTTTATGTACTTGAATGATGACTGTGTTGCAGGCTGCCCAGAAGAAGGTGGTGAAGGTGCAGGCTGATGATCCCATCTCCTTCACTCAACTCATTAACAGGGCCGACCTAGGCACAGGGGAGGTTAGTACTTCATTGAAACAATGTTATCTTTTAATTTTATTGTGTCACTATATGAATTACCTATTTGACTATATCAGAGATATTGTAAATTAATGAGTTTACTTGTTTTCAAAATTTTAAATTGGAATATAGGATTACATAGGGTGACAAAATGCCCAGAAACTTAATTCCAAGTCTTGTTGAGTAAAACTAATGATCCACCCTCCTACTTGCAGAATGTGTTTGAACTGACTCTCTCCCAGGCTCTGGGCATGTCCTCCAAGAAGGATTCAGACCCTGTCGGTGCCTCCAAACTCAACAAGGTAAACACTTAATTCACAAATGCAGCCAGTCACCGCAAAACATAGCCACATGGCTTTGCGGGCATTCACCTTGCAATAATATAAGCAGCCATGATATAAGTGAAATACTCTTGAAACACCAATTCACCAAGTTGCCAGTTTTGAATGGGGTTAGTCGCAAAATGTATACCGTATATTACTGTGTATAAGACGACTTTTTTATACCAGAAAATAGGGGGTCAAAGAAGGGGGTCGTCTTATACACAAGGGCTATGTTTCAGAAGAAGAAATTTTGAAGCTTCATTGACGAACTCACGATGTTGAAACCGGAAACAGCAATACATGCAGAATATTGATGTTAACTCATGCTTACAAAATGGAAATAAACTATGCTTTTATTTTATTATGTTTTTTTGTATTACTATATGGAGTTAAATACATAAAATATATTTGATAGTTCATTTAAACGTAATCGGTTGACGGACCAAAAGTGGTACCAGCAGTCAAGCAAACGAATGATAAATTCAGTGACGTGGACCAATGAAATTCTACAACTTATCCATTCATTCATGACGTGGACCAATGAAATTCTACAACTAACCTATTCATTCATAAAACTTGACAAGCTTATCTCGATAAACACTTGTTATTGACGTAATGTTAATTCCAATCAGGGCAGTTATTCATTAACTTATCCGGTAATTATCTTAGCTTTGTTATGTTCTTATCAGTAATTGGTCTGTATATCCTTCTCTCTAAATAAACACGTCTTTAGCTTGAGAAGTTTACTGCATTGAGTGGCCCCTCGCCATAACACACGTTGGGAGCCATACTGACAGCCGCGTAATAGAGAATCAGCGGTAAAGCGAACCAGAGTTGGAATGTAAAATAATGGCTTGACTTCAGCTATCAAACATTACCAACCTTTCAAAAGCATTCTGCAGTATTAAATACAACTAGTTCAACTTAGTTTATAAGAAGGACAAATATTTACATCACTACGATAGAAATCTAGACATTAAATTTTGCTTGGCTTCGGGCATGCGCAATCAAGCTTGGTTATCAAAGCTCTTCGCACCATTTTTATCATATAAACACTGAAGCGACTTCTAAATCTGTGTATGGAGTATCGGCTTTGTTTAGATGTTATAATATTTACGATAGATTGTTGACTGTAGTGTTGCTAATCTCGCTTGAACTGACAAGAAAATGACATATCATTAAAATATAAGAACAAACACCGTAGGAAACCGTATGTATTTTTTATTTTGGTACATTTAAAACAATTTATTAAAAAAACAAACGATTATAACAAAACATTTATGTCATGTTACTTAAAAAATTACCGTATCAACTTACCGTTACCAAATCTTACCAACGTGTTTTCCCATCATGGCATGTCGACCTGTTTCCACGATTGCTAGAAGGGGGTCGCCTTATACATGAGATACATGGTTTTTACCTGATTTTAAGGGTCTGAGAAAGGGGGTCGTCTTATACACAGGGTCGCCTTATACATAGTAATATACGGTACATCACACGTGTCCGGCTTGTATGATATTTGACACATTGCATTGTAAATTATTTAGAAGGGCTGGTTGAATTTTTAAACGACAAACCACTCTTGCAATAACTATTAAAATATGTATCATACTTCTTAGCTTGTATGATATTTGACACATTGCACTGTAAATTATTTAGAAGGGCTGGTTGCATTTTTAAACCACAACCCCTCTTGCAATAACTATTAAAATATGTATTACGTCACATTTTATTCATGGTATTCTTATGGAAGATAGCATCTCAATCTTTTTCTTGAATTCCTCTGTTAAATTCAATTTCAATTGCCAATATTATGCTTAAGAATTCGCTACGTTTTGAGTATAAATGACCATAATATATTGTCTGCAGGTGACCCAGCTGACAGGTTTCTCCGACCCAGTGTATGCCGAGGCGTACGTTAATGTGAACCAGTACGACATTGTGCTGGACGTCCTCATCGTCAACCAGACATCAGACACTCTGCAGAACCTAACTCTCGAGCTTGCCACTCTTGGTATGTGCATTAGATTTGATGAAGGAATATGCCAAAGGATTAATGCCGTGATTTTGGAGAACGATTTTTGTATGAAAGCAATTTTTCTTTGTAGTTTATATTGTCATTATATTATTATTTATATATTTATTTAAATATTGTCAACAGTAGTTGAAACCTCTGGAAAACTCAGATCACAGGCACAGGTTTACCTTTTGTGAATACATAGTGTTTTTTTTTCTCGAGTTGCTACTTTTGAAACCATAAGGACCAGAAAACCTATAACAGCTGTTAATAGGCAAAACTCCTACAATGTGTGCTCAAGACTTATCACAACTTCTTCCAACTCCTACCTTGTCTAATGTATTTGGACCTTCCTGTGATGAGTAACTTTAAATGATTTGTGAAGTACTCTCTGTTGTGTGCAGGTGACCTGAAGCTTGTGGAGAAACCACAGCCCCTGACAATGGCTCCACACGACTTCTGCAACATCAAAGCAAATGTCAAGGTTGCTTCTACTGAGAATGGAATTATCTTTGGAAACATTGGTGAGTAGTTTGTCTAATCTAAATGTTAAAATAGAATTTCTTTTGCCCTGATGTTTATGAATTAGTTGTTATCTTGAGTCTTCTGTTTGACCAATCTTCTTTGATTGTCATAGATTGATACTTGGTTCTCAGAGATTTGAGATTTCAACAACATTCTCATAGTTATTCTAGGACAAGCATACCATCATGGTTACACTTATTGTACGTCTTAAGTTCATGCAAACATTTCTTCAGAAACGTTACTTAATAGTAGATACTCTTTTATATCATTAACAATTTGAATATTTATGTGGCGCACTGATCCACACTGAATGCGTGCATGCTCACTTAATTGATGTGTATGAGATGATTTGATTCAAACTCATGTTCTTGAGCAGTTTGTACACAAACTTCCAATAAGAGCTACTCAAGATCACATTTTATTCCAGTGTACAACATATATTGAAAGTTGATAGCTACAAATCAGTGGCAGTCTCTGAAATTAAACCAACCAACCAGAAATACCCAAAATCTCAATTCTTTTATTTCAGTGTACGACATATCTGGCGCTGCCAGTGACCGCAACTGCGTGGTCCTGAACGACATCCACATTGACATCATGGACTACATCGTTCCGGCTAACTGCACCGACTCCGAGTTCCGTCAGATGTGGGCAGAGTTTGAGTGGGAGAACAAAGTAGCGGTCAACACAAACATCCTTGACCTTCATGAGTACCTCCAACACGTCATGAAGACGACCAACATGAAATGTCTCACACCTGAGAAGGTACCTCAGCAAAAAGCAAGTCCAAATCTTTATATTAAGCACTGCATTGCATGGTTTTGTTTCCGTGGCGACCGCTTCAAGTCGACGTGGGTCCTGTTGGTATGGAGTCTTGTGTGGTAATGTAGCATCGGTGGATATTACCAGTCATTTCTGTGTAGGGCTAAAGAGTCATCATGAACAGTTTTTCAAATTATTTTATTACAGTTTTGTTTTCGACCAAAATTATTTTCAAATTACTTTAAAATTATAATGTTTGCTTATAATTTAACATGAAGTAATAATTGAGTTATAAATTCTCATGATACTGTAAAGGAAAACCTTTGAAAGGGTAGTTGGATGGCACTTCAAGAACGAAAAGTGAATTTAGCTGTCAGTAATACTTGAAATAGGAAAGACCAAATTTTAAACTTTATTTACAGTCAGTACAATTCATACAGAAGTTTTTCTTACTTTAAATTTATAATTCTATTGCACTCAATACCATGCTGCAATTTCAAACATTAGTATTAAGAATATCTTTCTGTTACCTACCCTGATTGCTTTTACCTTGTCTGTTCTATTATTTCTAAACTTGTTTGCTTTATTTCCAGTTTTGTGTTCACTCTCAATCCTTTACCATGAACAAGCATGCCATATTGTCCTGCACATTTTTGTTTTGTCAATTATTAGAGTTTTCATTGTAACATTGTTATATGTATGCGAACACTCTATCTGCAAAAGTAAGATGCTGGCTGAAGGAGTCTTACTCTGAGGGTGTGGGTTCAAATCCTGCAAGAGATTCATCCCGAAAAAAGTACAATTGTGTTGAACTATTGCAGAGAGTGTGATCTCAAATATAACAATGTTAGAGTTTTCTAGTGTCATATAGTTAATAGAGGAATGAGAGATTTCAGCTGATCAGTTCATTCAATGCTTTCTGGATGGACCTTCATCCTCTTCAAACTCTTTAGTTTTTCATCCAGGCTATTTGTTTTTTAATTGTCTTATTCATTATTCATTTCTCTATTAAAGGTTATATTTTTTATTTTTTTTAAAAAACAAGAAAAAAACACGAGTAAATGTGCTTGATTTTTTTTCCGTGTTTAACATTTCATTTTCATCACATAGAATGATGCATGATCATGTTGATCAAAAATGTTCTCAGCATGCTTATGTGTTATTATTTTACTTTTTCATGTAGAAACTGTACCTTTCATAAATGTATCCAGTTCGTTCATTAAAATCACTGCCACACCTTTTAGACAAATTCTCATTATCAATCTTCTTTTTCTGACAGGCTGTGTCAGGGGAATGTGGCTTCATGGCTGCGAACATGTACGCAAGATCCATCTTCGGAGAGGACGTGTTGGCTAACCTGAGTATCGAAAAACCAGCCCATCTTGGCAAGGAGGCGTCAGTACAGGGACATATCCGAATCAGGGCCAAGAGTCAGGTAAACAGTGGAATCATGTCACATATATCCTTAGGTTCTACGTTATCTAAACTCTTTGGCATCAAGCTAGTTTGTAGTCACTATAAGGCTCAATATTCTAGTATCTCCAGCAGAAGTAGGGGGGAGGGGGGCATAATCACTTACTTATTCTTCAAACAGAAAAACTAAGCCCTTCACTGTTGAGATAGTGAAAGTGGCTGGCATGGTTTTGGGATAAAAGAAAATTTAAAACCAGCATGGCCAGTTTTCGGTTCCTCACCCATCAATGTTACATGTGGTCATCCTCATTGAAGGAGGATGTTAACAGACTTCATTCAGCAAATATATTTATCAGCTGCTTGTATTTACTTGAACTCGCCGCTAATGGCTGCAATACTCACTATTTACTTGAACATAAACTTTAAACAAATAGTCTGAGCATCCTGTCTTGTCTCTTTAGTCAGTCACTTTAGTGTACTGTAACTATAATCCTTGAAACCTTCAAATTTGTTCTGTTATATTGATAACACTTAAGTGTCCTTGAACTAAGAGCTGTGATATTCTGATCTTTATGTGGTCTTCTTTTAAACTCCCAAGAATTGAGTCACAATGACGAAAGTATGTCTGCTGTTAACACACAATTTTGTCCAAAAAATCACATAATTCATTACACAGGTTTCTTTGCCGAAACAATATGGTAATTTCTTGTCAATTAATTCATGAAATGTTGTCACTATGATTCTAAACATAAATGTTTGATGCTCAAAGATGCAAATATATTCACATATTTATACAGCATTAGTTACCTATTCATTTACGATTGATAAATTTCTTTCAGGGTATGGCACTGAGTATGGGAGACAAGATCAACCTGTCTCAGAAGAAATCTCTCAAGCCCATGGCTGCTTGAACAGAGACCATGTCACAAGATATAAGTTATAATTGTACATCAACAAATTGTTAGGAAATTGTAGATAATACTTTGTGCTTTCAAATTATTCATAGCAGAGTATGTCACTGTGGGCTCTTTATCTATAATATATTATCTCACTGTAGCGATTGAGATGATCAGCTATTGCACTTTGTTCACATGCTATTGTAAGTGAAAAAGCCTGTGGTACATGTAATTTTTTGGGAGAACATTTGTCACCTAGTTTATCTAGAGGATTTAAACTTTCTCTGCCAATAAAGAACTATTCCAAATGCTCTAAGGTTCGGCTGCAACTATAAATGTGAATGCAAATGAAATTGATTGGATGTCCGTAGAGTACAAATTATGCTATTATCATTGTTCTCTGTGTTGTATTACACACATATTAAAACAAATTATAGTGCAACTTATACTTGCGACATTTGTGATGTTAAAATTCGTTTTTGAGTTATAGACAACTGTTTGAACTCATTGGGAATAAATAATTTCTATCTTATATTATCTTTTCTTTTTTATGAAAAAGGTATGGTTCATTCTTCTAAGGTGGAAAGTCTTGATATACAATCTTATGCAAGTTTGACATTACATTGATGATAGTAGTACCCCGGAATTAAACTGTGTAATGTTTGTAATGGCCTTTTGGCAGCATCGTAAGAAATGATCTTCAAAAACCAATACACACTCTAGGGACATCAGGCCAGTTACATTGAACTAGTTGACTCTTAAATGATACGCAGCATACTGAACATATATGTTGTCCGATACAGATGGTCAATAAATACACTTGGATCCAGCTTAGTCTTTTGGCAAGTTTGGATCAATGTCAACATTTAAAGTTGAACATGATACCATTTGAGTTTTATGAGATAAGGACAGATATTATAATATCCTAACCAATGGATGATGTTTAAATCATGTATTGATAGCATATTTACACAAATCTTATTAGTGCTCACCATTATACAAATATTCTCTTCTCACAGAGGTTACTTTAGTCATTTCTTCCCACATTACCTCTGCAGTCTGGTACAAGTGGGGCATCATTGACTGGACATACAGAACCCTGATTAGTTTCTTCACCTTTTCACCACAAGCAGATTTTGCTTATCACTATACACACAGATTTTTAAAAGCTAGTACATTCCAATGTAGATACTACACTGATGGGCAAAAGAAAGAATATGGCTCAGATGTATTTATCATATGTATAATTATATATAGCGGTCCGTCCGTCCGTCCGTCTGTCCATCCTTCTGTAAGGTCAATTTTCTCAAAAACCGTCCAAGGTACATCAACCAAACTTTGTGCAGTTGTTAACCATGTTCTTCCGATGGCGCAGACAATTTTCACTTAGTTTTAT
Organism: Gibbula magus; assembly: GCA_936450465.1. Taxonomy (NCBI): domain Eukaryota; kingdom Metazoa; phylum Mollusca; class Gastropoda; order Trochida; family Trochidae; genus Gibbula; species Gibbula magus. The sequence goes on from OW388293.1 coordinate 37,184,644, forward strand.
TGTGTTCAATGGGGACAAGTTTTTTCGGATACTGTTCAACCTAGGTGAATGAAATTTTTGTTGTGAGTACTCATGACCATACTCTTTATCGAGTTCGCAAACCAGTTCCGAAATATTATTTTTTACGGAGTTATGGCCCTTGAATCCGAAATTTAACTTAGTACCAAAAGAACTGTGATGCTCCAATGGGGACAAGTTTTCCCGGCAACTATTACATCTAGGTGAATGAAATTTAACATGTAGGTAGTCCAGATGATACTCTTCATCGAGTTCACAGTCCAGTTCCGAAATATTATTTTTACGGAGTTATGAAGCCCTTGAATCTGTAATTGAACTTGGTACAAATTACTGGTGTGATGCTCTATTGGGAAAAATTAAGTTACCTGAAAAATATTACATCTGGGTGAATGAAATTTTGTAATAACAGTCAGTTCCTAAAATTATTTTGGACAATATTATGATGCTTGAAGCTGTTTTTTATACATAGTACCCTTCACATCTATAATTCTCAATGGACGTATAGTGGATGGCGGGGGTATGTGAGCCATGCTCACTTTTTTCTTGTTTTCAAAGTCAAAAATCTCGACAGAATTCACATGATCAAGTGTACCTGAAAACACTTTGAAGGAATGAAAAAAGGGTACCAATGCCGACAGTGAAATAGTTTAAGGTACTATTACCGGAAATTTACACAAGGTATGCTTGACATTGTTGAAGAGGAATTCTCACAATCAAAATTTTCACATAATGGAATATAGAGCCTCTTTCTCTGAAGCTCATCAGGAATTATGTTATTCATTATCTCTAAGGAAAAGATTAAGATATCACATAATAAGGCATTGCCCAATCATCAACTTTAAAATGTATTCATAAAACCATATTCATTATAGATATTGTAGACCTTTGCATGTTATTGTTTTAGTCCTTATTTGTATTCTGGAAATGTCAACATTTATTACATTTTGAAAAGGAACCCAAATCTGTTTCTGAAAATCCTTTTCAATATTAAATAAAATATTGATATTTTATGAATAAATTCTCTTGAGCATCTGAGTGTAAGACTACAACACAACACAGAAGTTTGAAGTAACCTGAAACTTCTGTATGAGCCCTAACAGGAGTTATGCTAACTCGCTACTATTACACAACATACAGACCCTGGATTCACAACCAGTGAATTATATTTTAAATGTTGTTTTCCCCACACTTCTGTACTGGAGAAGAAGATGTGGTGTCATGATCTCATGTAGCTACTTCTAATAGTTTTATCTTATCATTTCATCACCAGTCATATTCAGTTCACATATCTCATGTAAAATATAAACAAATTCTTAAATAACTACTCTTCAATTTATTCCTTTGCGGCCTGTCACAATATTCAGTTCATAGGTTATTCAATAGTTCTCATTTCACATTGATTACATCAAACATGACCATAATATAGATATTAATCTTAAATCCACATATATTTCACATTATTATTGAATAAGATTAACAGCAAAGTTACTTTCTTTTCTCAATTCCTGCATTTCTCAAAGCACATGTTAGGACTAAAAAAGATGAGATGACTCTCCTTCAGGTCTTTTATTAGGGATTACTTTTCAAAACTTAAACAATACTGCCGAAGCGGCGTTAAACAATAACTCACTCACTCAAAACTTAAAGAAGTGCACATAACATCTCAAAAGTTTAAAGCTCTTACAACAGGCTTTTTAGACCCATATTTGGGGTCACAGGGTCGACAAATCTACAATTTAGAATCACCATTGGCACGAGAATCTGTACATATCATTTCAGCTTTGTAGAGCTTTTGGGACTGGAGAAGAAGATGAAGATAGCTTTTTAGGTCATGACTCCTGTGACCCTTCTTTTGGGGTCAACGTGTCAACAAAAAATCTACAATTTAGAATCCTATTCAGCAAGGAGTCTGTACATACAATTTCAGCTCTCTAGAGTCATTGGTTCTGGAGAAGTCAAATAAAGGGAAAAGTTTATGGCCTGTGCAGACTCCTTGGCCAATGGCGATTCTAAATGGTAGATTTGGTGACCCCCCAATGTGGGTAACAGGAGTCATGTTTTGTACAAACTCATTAGGCAATAGGGATTCTAAATTGTATATTTGTTGACCCTTTGACCTCAAATATGACCTGAAAACCTTCTTTTATCTTCTTCTCCAGTACAAAAAGCTCCAGCAAGCTGAAATGTTGTGTACAGACTCCTTGGCCAAAGGAGATTCTAAATTGTAGATTTGGTTAATGTATTACTTGAGATAACTTGGATAGTAAACCTTAGGTAATAAATCAATGAAGTCATTATGAACTACAGAGCCCATGGCTCTATTTTTATGATTGATATTTCAATAATTTATCAATGAAAAACTTTATCTTTATTTATGATTTCAAATTTTACATATAACCTTAATTATATTTTCCCCAGTAAATATCTAAACATGGTTTGTCAAATTGATATCACCTTGGTAAAACTCTAATTTAATTTCATAATTAATTCTACCAATAAATATCTAATTTAGTGTTCATCACATTATTAAAGATATACAACTTATATATGTGCTGAATTTAACCTTACCCAAAAAGGTGACCATCACTATGCTGAAAATCTTGGTATTCTGTAACTGAAGAAACTACCAAGCCAGTTTCTGGTTGTAAGACCGCTGATGTCATGAGCTCTCCCAAGGCCTGCTCCTTTGGATTATTGAGGTTTGTTCCGAACGTCTGGTACATGTGCGAAAGTGAAAGGAGTGTTTCCGAACACTGTTCGAGGCGTGCGGAACATGTTCCCTTGAAACCGGTGGTGCAAACCGCACATCAATGGAACATGGAACATGTTCTGCACACCCAGAACAGAGCCACTCCTTTCACTTCATGCTTGTAACGGATGTTCGGAACAAACTTCGGTAAATCAAAAGGAGCAGACCACCAGGCACCAAATAAATGTTACTGCCCTGTCACTTACAAACTGACAACATCTTCTGTTTATGGAATCAACCAATCAAAGCACAGAAAGAAATCCATGGGTAATTTTGACGTTTGCATCCCGGCCTTGAAAACAAATCAAACTCAATCATACTGTCGATAGCTTTTATTTACAAAATTCATGTCATAAACAAGATAAATTTTCAAAATAATAATGCTTATTACACATTTAATTACAATATGAAGAAAATATCACTGTAACATAGATGTTGTAAAAAGACTGGTTTAAAGTCTCTCCCATTCAGATAAGATGACTATAGGTGTACAAATATTAGAAATATTATATAAATACGGTGTAGTTCTTCTAACACTGACCTATAGTAGAGGCCTGGGGAACTGGTAACAGGCTTCACATTATTTTCCATCTAGTTTGTTTACTCGCAAGTTCAATCAGCACTAAAAATTTGTAAACACATGTATAAACAATCCATTTTCAACAATAGCACATTCATTGAATGCAAGAGTTCTCATAAGTTACCTTTGACATGAGTTTACGATGAATTGAATAAAACTTCAGACGTCTTTAAATATAAAAGTTCTTAAACAAACATACACATAAGACAATTACATAACCAACTTTTCTGATCTTCAGGGATAAAGGGTCTTCTATAAAAAGTGATACAAAAACATGCACGATATGGAAATATTAAATATTAATTAAGGCTTATACAATTCAGGTTGCTGTCGTTATAAAAGGTAATGAGGATATTGCTTTATTGCAGATTAATTACAAAGTAATGTCAAAAGAGCATTTCATGCTGGAATAAAAATAATTAATATTGATTGGCTAGAAAGTGCTAAAATTCAAATTGTACATGTTCTTTGTGATTGGAAAAACATTTCCAAGAATAATCACAAAGATTACAACTTAAGCATCCAATTAATTCTGCAGAATTCGGTGTTAATTTCTTTCATTGTTATACAGATACTTGGATATTCAATTATGAATTTTATTTTCAAATTATCGATCCTTGATTTATCATTTAAATCATACACCACATGCTATATAAAGAACGGCAGAATGTAAAATTTACGAGGTAAATAAGATCTCCCTCTGTTTAATAAAGTAGTATCTTTTATCATTTCTCCTGCATATTTGATAGTTTTTATTTTCTCCATATTTTTAGCTTGAGTAAGGTAAACTTCTGTTGAAATTGCCCATCTGTATTCCGAGTTCACCTCATAAGTGACTGTCTAACAATAGAAAGCAACTCAGAAATTGGCACACGTTAATCAATGGTTGCACTTTCAGTGTTGTAAAGCTGAGCTATGGAAGCAAACCTGCATTTAGTGACGAAGCATTTGCTGCAGATATCCTGTTTCAATATTGAGTCTTCATGATCACTGTCACTAACATCCAAACAAAATGTTTGTTTCAGAACAAAGGCAGCTGCAAAGCCCTCTGCTGATAGTTGCATTTAAGCTATTTCGAGGCTTGACCATTGCTATAAATAATTAATTTGAATCCGGTGGACGTAGCCCTCTGGTTGCCACTGGTTATTGACTAAAGTAATTTCGTTAGTGGACAGTTTTGTAAATGACCCAAGGGAAACTAATTTGAAAAGACCAACCTCTCCCAGGACCAATACAATAAAGCCGTGGTGTACAATGACATGAGGGGCTTGAGCTCCTACCACACAAGCATGTACATTGCTTTCAATCAGCGTCACCAAGCTTTAGTTATTACAGAATAAGCCATAGAAAGGTGCTCACCGCTTGCAAGAGAGGAACGTGCAGATGTCTTATATACATAGAAAAGCAGACACAGCAGTGTGACCATCCTCGATAATCTTCAGGGTATTCATTTTAATAGATATCTACTTATAACCTGAGTTCATTCTTTGGTAAATGACTTTATTACTGCTCAACATCTTCAATTTCACTTGCTGGGCTGACAGATATGTCTGATGATATTTTGGGTATACAACAGACCTTGACCTCCTAATTCTGGTATTAAATTGTTGACATACATTTTTGAAAACTGTACCTTCCTTGGTTAGCCCTGCCTTCTCATAGCAGCCAATTGGGTACAACTGAGATGGTCTGTGTCAAAGATTGTTTCCACTACTTATAACCCGAGTGCATCTTCTGCTAAATGATTTTATTACTGCTCAGCAGATCATCATACCGGTATGTTCAAGATCTTTTAAGTATACAACAGACACAGCATGAAAGGCAACGTCCTCTCTTTGACCTCTTAATTCTGATATCAAATTGCCGACTTTAATTTCTTCATACAATACCTCCTTGGCTGATCCTGCCTTCTCATAGTAACCAATTGGGTAAAGTCTGTACAACTGAAAAAGTATGTGTCAAAGATTGTTTTCACAGCATGAAAGCTGGTCTGAAGAAGCGGAAGTAATGACGATAGAGGCCTTTTGAATAGTACACTTTGGAATAGTACACTCAACATTCCAGAGTAGACACTGGATTGGATAAAAGGCCAGCCAAGGGAGGTAATAAATCTGTCAGACCAAGCTGAAGACCCATACAGGGTATTAGTGGATATATATCAGAACTTTTACCCTGGAGATCACCGAGGATGCGTTGTGACTAGAGTTCATTAGAATTGCGTTTTTGTCCAACATGGGATCCTTAAATAAATATTTCATTTGTTTTATTGAAAAAAAGATTATCATCATCTTGATAAGCCGAAAATCATCTTTCTGAAGCAGTATTCGGATATGCTTTTATATTCTTTACCAATTCAGTTTTTCAAAAGAAATAAAAATGCTTAAACCAAAATCATCTCAAATATTTATTTATTAATAACGTTTATTTGAAACTTTATTTACAAAACATTATAATTTTTGTATTACCAAAATTTAATTAGTTATGATATCCTAACTAAGATGATTGTGTTTTGGAGAGAGAAGAAATTGCATCATTTTCTGTAATTTCTTCTCACTTGAAAGCTTTCCTCTGATTATTTCATTAACTGTACAACAGAAAGGAAGTATTTCCTGGTTAGTAGATTTCCCTCATTCCGTTACTGCATTCACGATGATTCAAGAAACATTTTATTTTCTAAACCATCATACTTTGTCAATTAAATCACCATCTTTACTTATTTGATGCAAAAACTTATCTGAAATATTTGTAAGAGAGTCAAATCAGTTGACTGGATGAAAGCATGTTCTGATTAAATACCAATTGTTCTGTAAATATTGTTAATTATCCAAAAACGAAAAGAACAACAACTTTCACAAACACAATCCCCGAATTTGTATTTGATTTAAGAATATTAACATTTTTGTGCAACTGGTTTGCCTATTATGCAGGGAATACATGAGAAGTTTGAACACAAATTAATAAATATTCAAATATTTCACATGAATATAAATTTACAATGTGGATCATCATTAGCTGCAAGTTACAAAGGAAGATGTGAAGTAGTTTCTCAACATTTATTTATGTACAACTGTAAAAAGTTCAATTTATCTAAGTATAAAAGTTTTTATACCTGAAATACAAAAATACAAGGTGCATACAACCCATCAGCAGGTCACTAAATTAATTCTTATAAATCTGCAGATTTACTCTAACTTAAACACAATTTCTGATCAAATCTTAGTTGTGATGTATCTAAAAAATAAATTAATCTGTAATGTAAATTTATTCCAAATGAGTTATCTCCCTTGGTTCATAAAACCTCTTAAACATGATAATGATATCATTCATAAACAAATGCAATTGACATCAGTTAATTATCCTCATTTATCACTACTTGATTTACTTAAAATGTATGATGAATGTTATGATAGATTGCAACATTAACAAATTAAACTGGTTATTTTAATACCTGCTAAATTCAAATAAAGAGCTATGAACAACATCACTGTAGACAGAGTTGCATTCAGGAATGTGGGATTGGCAGATATCCCCTTATAACTGTCACAAAGGGAGGGGAATTTGAAAATAAAGAGGGAGTGTAATACTGAATTAATATACAAACATATATAAGCTATACTGATGCTGCAGAACAACAATACTAATCACTTTCTACATATCATGGTAATTAATCACAAATCAATTAGGGCTGGGACAGGTAAAATATTTCTTCCCGGATACCCCAACCCCTATTATCTTACCCTACCCGGATACCCGTTGTGAACTCTGACATCAAGTTTGTAAGAATTTGTTTCAAAATCTTCAAATGGTAGGTTATGGAGTATGAAGCTAGAAAACTAAAGCATAGAGCTCTATAGCTATTTCAATCAAATTTTCTTGAGTAACAATTGAATCTAATATTATGTTTAAATCCTCAAATATGATTATATTGCAATCTTTTAATTATGAATTAAAAATTTTACCATTTTACATACTGTCACATGACAATGGGTCAGGGTAAAAATGATGGGTACCTGGGTCCCACACAGTACCCACCGTCCCGGTTCTAGCATCAATTTGCTTTTTTTGGTAGGAGATAAACGTAAATAGGATAGAGAACTACCGGTACACAAACACAAAGCCTGGATGCAACACTGTTTGGTGATTGTAAGACAAGAGACTGTTGAAGTGTTCTAACAATTCTCTGTATAACCTTTAATGAAAATTTAATTCAGAATTTGTATTCTATACTTCTTATTCTATACTTACAGTCAGTGTAAATCTGGTATATTTTCATGAAAAAGTCAATAGTTTGACATTGTATATTCAAAATGAACATCAAAGCAATGAGCATTTAAGAACCCCTTAGCTACAAACAAACCAAGATTTAAAATTGAAATCTTGTTAAGACACTTGGAAAACTTCTTGCATACAAGAGGTGAAACAGTTTTTTCTTAACAGCCCTGAATGAAGAACTTGAACTGTAGTTGTTTTGACATGATTATATTTGGGATAAAGTCTTCAGTTGTTTTGTCAATTGTTAATATGTTGAGGCGCCTAAAGTGATTAGCTACACATTTTTTTAATAACTAAACTTCGATCAATGTTATGTTTCTGCCACAACCAATACCATAAATAAAGTTTGACAAATTCTACCAACCATGATTACCTTATTGAAACGATTTATGAGCATTTCCTCTCAGTTTTTGACACATCTGCTCATGACATTAGACTTAATGATATGATGTGGTGAGTAGAATTTTTTTTTTAAACTTTCTTGATCAACTTTCATGTGTAGAATTCTTTCATGTTATCTAATCTCAACATAACTGAAATGACCCATTTATCAAAAGTTGTAATTAAAATCAAAATGTACAAAATGTTATCACATTTATACTTAGAACACTTATAAAAATCAAACATTTACATAAAAAGAGTGATTGTTTAAACTAACTATTGTTGATTAGAAACTATACAATTTCTATTTTCTAATATGGAAATCTATCACAGATTTAAATGTACATCTTTTGGAAATGTATTGAGTGGTGTTTTTCTGAACCCCTTTATCTTCTTATCCAGTTAACAAAATCTAACGTACAAAAGTTTAAATTTCTATTCTTCACAATAAAAAACTTGATAGACATTCAGCAATCTTCCTCCCCCTGTTAGACTCTTGTACTGCACTGCTAATACCTCAAACTATAAAACAAACACTGAATGTTCACTTCTTACGATATGGTTCATGCACAGGAGAACCATTTGATAGGAAAGTCTTACACAGTTCTGAATGGGATTCACGAACCAATCTTAGTTATAGTTAATCTAAGCTTATCTTTTAAAGTTTATTTTGCGGAAGAGAAGCCAGCTCTTCAATTGTTTTAAGCTTACAGAAGAAATAATATTTGTACTTTCAAATATGAAATCAAAGAGAGTAGCCTCTGCAGCAGCTTGAACCCAAGATAATCAAGCTTGGTATGATATCAATTATTATTGCTACAGTGGCATGATCTCTGAAAACCATCCATAGCTTCTCCAGAAGTGATGTTACATCACTCTCCAGACGACCCCTGGAATATCATTGGTTCATTTCGTGTTAAATATCTCGTAATTTTATGAATAGGGATCACACATACAAGTGTGTCATGTTTTATTTAACGAAAGTAAATCATTTGAAATTTCAAACCCTCGTTTAGAGATGACTACAGAAATGCAGGTAAGACATTCCAGGTGTGGCACACAGGAGAATCTTTTAAGGACAGAATCAGAGTTATCTGACTCAGAAATGAACAATTACCTCCTAACTTTACCGTACCTTAGGCAACAATACAACATTCTCTGTCTAACGAAAGAAATACAAAATATAATAATAATAATAGTAAAACCTCTTCAAACCAGTTATCTGTCAATGTATATTTCAACTGACATAATAATTCTACCAGTACACAATATAACGTGTGGATACATCCTGGTGAAAGAATTATATCTAAACAAAACTTATTTCAGCAATACCTTGGTTAAAGTAGAATATACAAGTGTTTCCCTAAGTAAATCTCCCCTACATTGTGACCATACATCAATACACTCAAATCCCATGCATAGCAACAGGACAGGTAGAAAATATGATAGGTTCATACAAACTCAGTGACACAGTTAACACTTCATGTGATTTTTTTCCAAAAGACAAGCACAAATGCAAAAGGGGCTACCCCTTTTCGTAAACATCGCAGCTTAATTCAGAAGCATTTTCACCTCTCCCTTTCTCGCGTTCTATCTATTGGTTTATTCAAGCACCGCAATCATTCAGTTACCACGGCAACAGTCGCCCCGGTTAGTTTCCATGGCAACAGGTTTGAAATGCATCCACGATGTTAACTGTCGTCAAGGTAATATTATTGTTTAGCTGCTCACAAAGACTATCACAGTATTGAACATTTCTTCTTCTTTTTGCTTGGGGCTTTCATTGGAGGTCGTTCTTCAGCCTGGAATTTCCTGCAAAGGAAGCATTTCAACTTGATGAATATAACAAAATATTGTAAATGTATGTTCCTTACCTCCGTTTGAGAATAGACCACATACCAACATTATTGCTTTTCGTTTTTTTTCCAAAATGGATGGGGTATGCAGTTTTAATGTCAAGCAACAAAAAAAACTACAGTGTTTAGTCAAATTGTAGGATTCGACAGTAATTAATGAGAAACAACACTTTTTTTTTTAGATGTTATGAGGCTAGTGGGGGGGGGGGGGGGGGGGGTCCAAACACAAAGGTAACACGACAAGGAATTTATAGATTTAATGTTACGTTTTGCGGCTTCATCAGACAAAGATTACGCTGCTAAGGTATCAAAATGAGGTTTACCAATCAATAATGAAGCACATTTTGATTTTAAACAGCACCTCTTTCTCCTTGCCCACCCCTCTCTAGCCTTATAATTCTCCTTGTGCCGTCGTGAATCATAAAATGATTTCATTTATTTGATCCACATTTGTAACACATACCGCAGTCATGTATTGTTTACGTGGTTAGCACTTCCGTGCATGCTATTTTACATGTCTAATGGATTTACAATTAGGGACATAAATCTGTCGAAGAATATAAGCTTTTCTGTCAAAGATAAAACTACATATGTTATTTACTTTTACAATTGGTTACACATATTTGTAGGTTCTCAAAAAAAAATAATCTGTATTCTCAAGAAACCATATTTGAAAACCTACACTTATCTGTACTGTGTTTCTGCAAAGATATCAAATTAAACAACGTACCTGATATTTCGAACCAATTCATAAAAAGCCTGATCTACATTTGTTCTATTTTTGGCACTTGCTTCAATATAACTTATTTTTAAACTTCGAGCCAACTCGATGCCCTTTTCCTGAGTGACCTGAAACGAGACATGTGCATCTCATCAGACATAATTTCTAAAACTTACATTCTGGCTATAAACTTGCTAGTTATAGCACTGAAGTTAAATCAATCTCTGTAAACAATGATACACAATAATAAACATTTATATATAAGGAAACTATTTATAATATACACAATAAACTGCACTTCAATGTAACACATTAGTTTTATGCAAACTCTATTTTTTGAACAACAAGAACCTTCTTAGAAAAGCAACACATCTTCGGAAAAAATGATGCAATGACAAGATTTGTTTAATTCATTTACAACATTTTTTATTTTCGAATGAAGAGATAAAATCCATTATTATACAAACTGGTTAAAAAACAAAATTTATCCAATAATTTATATAAATAAAGCACAAACCCTCATAAATATGTGTTACTATTCCAAATGGTCAATAATCTTACCCCTTCACTCCATCTCAACAGAAACGAGTGACATTTTCAATGTTCAGTGTTTACTGAGACTAAAGAATTAGAGTTATCTGCCCATTTCTTTTGTTATATCCTAGAAAAAAAAGACCTGAGGCATAAATTGGTTTGAAACTGATGCGGGAGGAAAACAGAAACAAATTCTTCTTTTTTTAGGACCTTTCAGAAGCTTGCAAGTTAGACAGAATGGCTAATCAGTTGATGGAGTTGTAAGTTTAGTGTATACTCACATCTCGCTGATGTTCTAGATCAGATTTGTTGGCTACAAGAATCATAGGGAACTCGTCTCTATCTTTCACGCGTAAAATTTGCTTGTGAAACTTGTAAATTTCTTCAAAACTGTAAAAAAAGATAATACATATCAGTATGAATTACATATTGTATGATGGTGATTATATCTTTATAGATGCATACAATTCAGGAACTCTAATTAAATAAACAGGACATTTGTCCCCAATATCCTTCTATACTTTTTCTATACAATTTGGTGTCTTTGCACAAAAAAACTACATTAACCACGACTTCAATCCCATTTAGATTTTCCACGGGAGTTAAAAATGGGTAATTAATACGAAATTATAACACTTAAAGGTGTCAAGCAACATTCACGAAAGACAAGCTTTAACCCTTGCTAGAACTTAATATTAACTTACAAACAATTGGAAGGATCAGGAATATTCTTTGACTTTCTTAAATGAGTTGATATACCTACATACAGTCAGGCCTCGATAATCCAAACGCTTCCGTTTTTCATCAAAAACGTTCAGATAGTGAAATGTTCGGATTACTGAGTACTGAGGACTACTACCGTATTCTCGCGGGTATAAGACCAGAGGGCCCGGCAAACAAACATCTTGAAAACATGGGGGTGGGCTAGTATACGAGAGAGACCCCAACTCATGAGAACGAATCCAAGATGGCGGCTCGGAACTAACACAAATAGGCAAGGCATGTTACCGGCATAAAGAATATTGTACTTTGATGTTTCAAGTCTTTTAAACATAAACATGATATTATTAATATTCATTCATGTTATTTTTTATATATATGATAATTATATTATGCACTTAAACATCATTTTTGTTTTTCAGAATTCTATGATCGGCGACTGGAAAAAACATGACATCATTGCCTTTAATTTTTTTATTTATGAATTTTGTATGCCATGTGTTTGGTTTAAAATGGTGTACAATGAATAAAAAATATAACATTCTTGAGTTGCGTTGTTGATAGTTGTGTACGTAGCTGACAAAACAATTCAGAAAAATCTAAATGTTGGGAATAAAATTTAGCTACTCACGTCATCAAACATCGATGTAAGTTACACGTCCCGATTTGCTATTCATCATTACATAGCTTAATTATGATGTTGTCAATAATGTTTATGACAATTATGTACGTTATTTAGTCATAAATTCCAGAACAAATATCGTAATTTGCATATGAGCTATTTACAATTCAGTGTTGGAAGCGTCAATGCATGTCGACTGAAATGGCTTTTTTTTCAAAGGAAGTACATTATGATTGGTTGCTATATTAGTGTCGACCAATCAGAGCAGCCTATCGTCATTACGGAATTTCCTTCCCGCAAGCGTGGTGTCACTCTCTCACACACACGATCTGTCACTAGGCTACATCAAGTTGTTTAGGATATTGTTTTGATGTTTTACTTCATAACATAACATAAACATGATATTTATTTATGTAATTATGTTTATAAAATCGTAACTATATTCGTTTAACGCACAAATACATCGTGTTTGTTTTTCAGGTGAGTAGCTACGATCAGCGAAGCCATGATACTCGAGTTACTTTTTCTGTGAAATTTGTTATTGCCGTTGAGTTAAAAAAATTGTGTACCATGAATTAACACGATAACAATAAGCTGTGTTGTTGAAAAAAAAATCAACAAAATGTTTTCACTTTGAATTGATTATTCAAGAACGAGTGCAGAATATAACGAAACAGATGGCAGATTATTGCGTCGGAACGAATGGCTAATTACTTATGCGAACTCTCATTGGTGGATAAAAGGGTGTGTCATCGATTCAAAATCTCATTGGCTGATATATTTGGCGACTCATAGACATACGATGCTTACTTCCTGGTTCGAATCGAAGTTTTTAGACACTTCAAAATGATACGAAAAGAGGACAAACACAGCAAATATAACAAATATTTTATTTCACAACTATCTTCAAATCATTTCCCTCAAGTGATTGTTTGAAAGACAAAAGTTTGTGACGTTGTTCGCTCAAAGTATGGTGGTCATGACTAAACACGTGAGATACATTTTTGTCAGATATGTTTACAGATTCCATTTTCTACTTGAATGTTATAATAACTTGACTGCATATCTATATTTTACTACCATATCATAAAATGAAAATTCATTTAACCTTTTCGTTTATGGTGTTTGATATTTTTTTAAATAATTACGGTATCGTAACTGCACGAGACTTGACCGCTCGCAGGGAAGTACCAAGTTCATGTTGTGTTTTGATTTACGTAGGCCTACGCAAATATAATTAATGAAAGATATAACTCAAGTTATAAAATAATATTATAGATATATGTAATGTATCCAATTATTAAAATATATACGATAATTAAACTGTCACAATAAGAATATGAACACATAACACAAGACGATAACATGACAAATCAAACTTTATTGTATGTCCGAGAAATGAAATCTGTGCATGAATAGAGACATCGTTGGACCATGGAACATCTGGCAAATTGGGGGGTGGGCTATAACTAGGGAATAAGCCCAACCAGGACAATCCTCTAAAAAGTGGGGGTGGTCTTAGGCTCAAATATGGTCCTATACCCGCGAGACTACGGTAAAGACATTAGTTTGGTTACATCTTCCTACCATTCGGAAACTGCGAGATTCGGATTATCAGTGGCCGGATTATCGCGGCTTGACTGTACTGGCCACACACAATGACTTGACCTAATCAATTGAACAGTGGAATCAATTGAGTTGACAACGTGACAATGGTGAAAGTGGTATGACACCCTTGTTGATGTTGTAACAGTGAGGACCTCACCTGCTGATGTCGGTGACGGAGTAGACCAGCAGGAAGCCCTCCCCAGATCTCATGTACTGCTCTCTCATGGCACTGAACTCCTCCTGACCTGCCGTGTCCAGGACTGAAATACACACCAATATATATATATATATACATTTATGTTAGAACACGGATATAGCGAACAAACGAATATACCAAACAAATTTATAAGTCCCTTCAAAAGCCCTATATAATACGCCAAATGCGAATAGCGAACAACGGATATTGCGAACTGAAGATCTTAGTGCCAGAATAATTCCTTCATCAGTTGATTAATCAAATATAAATGTCTACCAGATTAATTACACATAGCACTCCCTCTAAACATGCAACTCTCCCTGTCAACAAACCGTTCTACATGCTCCCAAATGAGTTCTGATGACAATGAAAACTCTCCCTAATCCGGCATCTCTTGCAGCAGATATATATATAATCACATTTCCAAGTGGTTTCGGTTTGGTGGAAGTGCTTAGCCTAAATAATCTTACATTGCAACAGCAGTGAAGCATGAATATACATCTTTGTACCAGAATAATTCCTTTATAAATTGATTAATCAAATATACCGGTATATATCTGCCAGATTATCATGACAAATTTAATCAAGACATTATTGAATCCCAAGTTCCCAAATTTCACTGCAATATGTATAGTCTCAATGGTGTTGCGTGATTTATTTCTGGCATATATCTCTACTTGGGTCATAAACCTTCTGTTTTTTTCCATGAGTACCGGTACTATGTTTCATGTTTACAGGTTTTGTTTCCTTAAACATCAACAATGGTGTGGTGCAGGATTTCTCCAATCGTTTTGCTTCCTCATATCTAAGTAACATCAGTTCTATCTTGTGATATGATATTAATTGAGGATCAATATTTAACAGTCAGTCGGAAAAAATTTTCTTGACGACATATGTCATGAAACTTCATAATTTGATTATGATGTAAACAGTATTTAAATGCTCCCACATCAGAAGGTATCTACATGCAAACAGGAAACTACCTAGCTAATCCTAGATTGATACTGAAAATAACCTTCAAGACTTTAACATTTATATTACTTAATTTCTACAAACAACAAAACAAACAACTTCACATAATGTACACGCAAATAGTCTGTCATATATTTCACTTCCTCTTAGTCTTATCATAAATTTGATCGACGTGCAAAATGTAATGAAGGTTCATTCCGTGATATCACTTCAAATCAATCTCAAAATTAAATATTTAGGAGGAAGTTCATACCAAAATCATTTCTTTACAAATTCATCATTCCCCTTCAATAGCCACAAACAACAAGTACATTTGCCTCAACAGTGACGTAAAAAAAAATCAGGTTCGTAAATCAATCAGGTTCCTAGATGCTTTGCAAATAATGTTGAAAGAGGTCGCTAATGTGTGATGGGCACACTGCATGCTTGAATCACTAATGGGGGAAAGAGGGGGGTAAAAGTCTCATTTAGTTGGGTCAGAGGTCAACTTTCAGGACATCCAGGAGATGAGATACATTAAAAAATATGAATGACCAAATAAGGAAACCAGAATTCTGTCAGGCAAAGGGTTAAACCACTGCTTGTTCAAGAACTATATTTGTATAAACTTCTTATCTCAAAGCTAGTAAGGTCAGTGCAAAGGTCACATGACATCCACTGTATGCAAACTGTTAAATTCAGATGAGGTCAGAGATTCCAAGAAAAATTCATAAAATTTTGAGAAATAACAAAGTTAGACAGAAAGACAGAGCATTAAACAAGTAGGTTACAGATAGGTTGCATAAAAATGTGAAAAAATATTTCCCCCTCAAGGCATGGCCTATAAAATGTCATGTTTTGCCAACATTGCTATTTTTTTCTAAACAGCTGCAACTTACTTTCAAAGGCAGTGAAGGACACTCTCAATTTTGTTGAATATTCTTTTTAAAATTTCTTCTCATAATAAATATTTATTGTAAGAAAGAGGTAAGAGAAAAAGAACATTAATTTTTTGTTAGACAACAGATATTTTTTGGCAAGAATCCCTTGACAGACCTGTAACTACATATTACCTCTGACTTATCCTGTCTACAAATGTAACAATTACATTATGTAACTTATATAACTTTTTTACCCTTAATGCAAGAATATGTCTAAAAGAACATATGTAATCGTTTCATTTAATTCAGAAGAATTGAGAAGAATGTATGATTAATAATTATGTTATAGTTTTACCCTTAATGCAAAAATATGTCCAAAAGTAACCTATATAATCGTTCGATTTAATTCAGAAGAATTAAGAAGAATGTATTGGTATATATGCTTTTGTACCTGAAGTTACCAGAAACGAATCCTTCTCATGCAATGATGCTTCTGAATCCAACTAAACATTGACTTTCATCCTCTGGTTAACAAGTAGTCTAACACTTTTTCATAGTCTGAGTATAAGACTAGTTAACAAGGATTATGCCTTTAATGTCATGAAAATAGTTGTTCAGTTCAGGTCATAAACATGGTGAGGACAGCAAAACTGGTGACATTCTTAAGTAAAGTTATGTTCAAAATAAATATCAATGACTTTTATCATAAATTATGAATGTGCCTTTAATGGTATGTTCACTACATCTTTTAATTATGTAAATAAAAGTTATCAAACAAACATAGCATTTTCAATACACTATATTTTTAAGCAACGTTATGTTCAAAGAAATACTTCAAGTGACTTTCATGAAGGGTCCCTTTAATGACATGAATGTAAAGATTTTGAGATCAGGTTACAAACAAGGTAAGGATAGCACTCCCTGTACAGGTGAGAGTATGGGATCTAAAAACACTCACTGTACAGGTGAGAGTATGGGGTCTAAAAGCACTCCCTGTACAGGTGAGAGTATGGGGTCTAAAAGCACTCCCTGTACAGGTGAGAGTATGTATGGGGTCTAAAAGCACTCCCTGTACAGGTAGAGTATGGGGTCTAAAAGCACTCCCTGTACAGGTAGAGTATGGGGTCTAAAAGCACTCCCTGTACAGGTGAGAGTATGGGGTCTAAAAGCACTCCCTGTACAGGTGAGAGTATGTATGGGGTCTAAAACCACTCCCTGTACAGGTAGAGTATGGGGTCTAAAAGCACTCCCTGTACAGGTGAGAGTATGGGGTCTAAAAGCACTCCCTGTACAGGTGAGAGTATGGGGTCTAAAAGCTCTCCCTGTACAGGTGAGAGTATGGGGTCTAAAAGCACTCCCTGTACAGGTGAGAGTATGGGGTCTAAAAGCACTCCCTGTACAGGTAGAGTATGGGGTCTAAAAGCACTCCCTGTACAGGTGAGAGTATGGGGTCTAAAAGCACTCCCTGTACAGGTGAGAGTATGGGGTATAAAAGCACCCAGGTACACACCAAGATTCTTGACCCTCAGCTCCTTGCATTAATTTGTCAGGGTGACATGTCATTATCAGGGCTCCGGTCAGTAGATCACCGTCTGTCCTCAAGAGAAAACAAGCTTGACCCCTGGCCTTTTTCTAGTAAACATCCACTCCAGAGTATTTTGTTTGTTATCTTGACTGACAAACAGTCTGTTAGGTGTATTCTTCACGAGTTATATGGCTTGTTATATTTGAATTGACTGTCAGGGAATGTTTCATACAATTTGAGGGACTTCTTATAATACAGTCTTTAAGAAGTCTTAAATTTATTTTTAAAATAGAGTCATTAAAGGCGCTGTAGCACGTTTTTTTGCAAATTTTATTTTTTCAAATTTCTCATTTATAATGATGGTTTATGTCATTTATATTTACTTTAGAGGGTAAAACATCTTATTACACAAACCAATTATCCGTAGTGGCAATAACGGTAATGCGTATAAAGCAAAAATTGCATGGCGGCCATTTTATTGTGAACACATTTTATTATTTCGAATGACAAAAACAATTCCCATGGGTTTACGGAACCATGTACACTCATTTGTAATTTGATTTTCCGAAGAGAGAAGGGAGTTTTGCTATTGTTGACATTATTTTAAAAATACATTTCATTGACTTATTTGAGCGAAAAAACGTGCTACGGCGCCTTTAAAGTCTGTATCTTATCAGGTATTGCGTTATTCGTTATCACTGAGGTTACTAACTTAGACGATTTTTATTTTATTTTATGGTTTACGGGCCCGCCGACCCTAAAAACTCAAGAATCTGAAAAAATTGAGCCACTGGCTCTAGAGCTCATCAGGTATCATTTTATTAATTATCTCTAAGGAAAAGATTAAGATATCACATAATAAGTCATTGCCCAGTCATCAAATTTAAAAGTTGGTTACACATTAATCCATATTCATCATAAATAATGTAGACCTTTGCAGTTTATTGTTTTACTTCTTATTTTTATTCTGGAATTATCAACATTTATTACATAATGAAAAAGAGCCCCTATTTATTTCTAAAAATCCTGTTTCTCATAGGTTCATAGTTTCATAGGCTCCTTTTCAATATTTAATTAATAAATTCTATTGAGCATCTGAGTGTAAGACTAAATCAGTAACACAGCAGAGAAGTAACCTGAAACCTCTGTGTATTAGCTGCTGTATGCATCTCTGCCAGGGAGTGGTCACTCCCCAGGTCAACACCTGCAATTACACAACATGCAGACTCTGGACTTATTTATTTTAAATTTTGTTTTCCCCCTCTTTATTTATTTTTCTTTACTGGAAAAGAAGACGTGGTATCACAAACTCATGTAGCTAGTTTTAATAGTCTTATCTTACTTCATCACCAGTCATATTTAGTTCACATATCTAATGTAAAATAAAACATTTCTTAACTCTTTTTCAATTGTTTCCTATGCATCCTGTCACAGTATTCAGTTCACAGTCTATTCAATAGTTCTAATTTCACATTGATTACATCAAACGTGTCAATATTGTAGTACCAGTACTATTAAGCTGACATAATAATGAAGTGCACATAACATCTCCTTATGTTCACAGCTCATTAAAACAGCTGTTTTAGGTGGTGACCTCTGTGGTCCGTATTTGGGGTCACAAGATCACCAAATCTACAATTTAGAATCCTCATTGGCCAAAGAGTCTGTACATAACATTTCAGCTTTCTAGAGCTCTTGGGACTGGAGAAAAAGATGAAAAATGCTTTTTAGGTTGCAACCCCCTGTGGCCCTTATTTGGGGTCACAGGGTCACCAAATCTACAATTTAGAATCCCCTTAAGTCAAGGAGTCTGAACATAAAATTTCAACTCACTTGAGTCATTAGTTCTGGAGAAGAAGGTGAAAATAGCTTTTTAGGTTATGACCCCTGTGACCCACATTTGGGGTCACAGGGTCACCAAATCTACAATTTAGAATCCCCATTGACCAAAATTTCAGCTCTCTGAAGTCATTGGTTCTGGAGAAGAAGTCGAAAAAAAGAAAAGTTTACAGACGGACGGACGGATGGACGGACGCCATCCCATGCCATAAGCCAATCGGGCCTTTCAGGCCTGATGAGCTAAAAAATTAAATTTTCTATGAGGCCCATATTATATTACCGCCGACTGTTACATTGGTCAATCAGTAATAAAATAAAAACTGTAAACTTATTGAAGTTTTATATTCCCGCGACCAAGCTCCAAACATCACATTTAATCCCTGCTACGAGTTTCAGTATAAACCTCGCTTACACGCTTCCTGTTTTATACATTGTGTATGGTTTATAGAGTTTGTGTTGTTTGCAAAAAAGCAGCATGTCGCAAATTTGTCTCCAAGCTTCGGTAAATGACAATATTTAGGTTTGAAGTAAGTGGAATGAATACACATGTTATAACATCAATTAAATTAACAAGAATGACAAACAAATACATTTCAAAGAATTAATTTTAATAATTAGTGTTTGAATCGCCAATTTACTGTGTTGTGACAAACGAAATATGTTGGTCACATGATCAGTTTTGTACAGGCGAGCTAATCACATGACATTGTTGGCATTACGACAAGGCTTCCGAACCAAAATTTTGATTGTATTTTTCAACTTTTAAGATCATATACACAAAATCTACAACAGAAAATTGTATAATTGTTTTAAACAGGATATTTACAAAGTGATTTAGATTATTAGATTTGTTGAGTTGAACAAATCTGTGATCAGCGAAGGAAATGCCTAGCTATGGCTAGGCGACGAGTGTTTGGAAACTGTCATGTTTCGCGTTGTGGATGAATGTTTGATATTGAAATATATATAATAAAAAAAATGCACTGCCATATGCTTACATTTGGAAGACAGAAAAGTGAATAGATATTCTAATGTTAACCTTTTTTGTCAATTTTATTACGATTGATGCATTGTTTCACAAATATTTCATACGGAAGTAAATGCATTGTTCATTGACGAATATCCATTGTTACAACTTACAAATAACGTCAAAATTTTATAAATACAATGGAGATCGTATATGACAAGCTCTTGTTTTCTGGAAGGAAAAGACATATCATAATAAAAAAAATTTTAGTTTTTGTTCTGAACAAAATGATGTTAATATTGGGCTGCATAAATAACTATTTACAAAGCAATTTTTAACAGTTTGAAAATGCAGTACAATTTTAGAACTACTGCATTATTTCATTTTCGTCATAGACAAGTAAAAATAATATGAAATTGATATTTAAAAAATATTAATGAATGTTCTAAGAAAGAAACTCTGAAGTAACAAGTATATTTGTATAAGGTGTGACCTCTATGTTTTTTCTCTATTAGAGGCTAGTACAAGTTCACTCAAGGGTCTCACACGAGAACCAAACAGTTCAAATCCAGGTGGAGACACTAACAAATGTGTGATCTGGATCCACATCGCACTCAGTCCATCCAGCTGTTTAAATGGGTACCTGAATATGGGAAGTACGGATATATGGTTCCAAAAAGTGCTTAGTTGAGGCATCAAAAGTACATTTCCTTCAGGGTAATAATACAAATTGTGCACTTTGAGTAAGCTCATGCATGGAAATACCGCTCTACAAATCTACTTATAGCCTATTAGTCTGACAGACTGCTGTTTATAATATTTTCACCTTCAATCCAACCTCAGTCAAGATATGATAACTGTCGGAAAATTAAGTCTAGATTTGGGTCTCACATTCCTTTTTCACTTTTTCTTGGACAAGGTTATCAAAACTCATGTTTGTTATCTAAGTTTTAGTCTATTCTTACATGTACACTCACAAGATTGACAAAAAAATCAACGAAAGGTCAAATGCTGTAGCATATATATATACAATAAATCAAAATGAAATCATTTCACAACTTCCTTATACTAAGTAACTAACTGTGCTACATCAAGATAAGTTTGACAAAGAGGTTACGATTCTGAGACAAGCAGATTGGAAAAAAAATTTGAGTTAATTCATAAACATCATACTTAAAGAGACAGTAAGATCACAGTATTTTTGAAGGCAGCGAAATTTTACGACAAGATAGTCTTGTCTATCGTTCTTACCAACATGTCTAACATGAATGGAGCATAACAGAAAAAAAAGATGTTTTTGGCCTAGTGTAACAGAAAATGTGCCTGTTCGACATATTCGCACACATCTGAAGAAAACCATCATAAACAATGGCAGGGGCCTTTTCTTCATTTGAAAATTTCAGTAACATTTTAATTTGATTTAGGTAGGAATTATTTTTCTCTTTGTCAAATCTATGAAAGGATATCCATAAAAACATTATTTATTTTTTCTTCCCTGAGTCTGAGAGCCATGAGTGAGTCTATAGACACCAGTCTGTGTAGGTCTGTTTGATAGAGAGGTTAACAAGGAAACTGACACAAGCCTGAATGGTATTTATAAATAAACATGGTATGTGTATGCTGGTGACAGGCCTGGCTAATTATTCTACTCTTATCTCCACCGACCAGTCCTGTCTTAAAAGTCTGCTGTCTAAATAGCCTGGCCAGTAATAAAATATGTTTACGAGCCTAATAAGAAGGACATATTCCAGTTCATACAACTTGTTATGTACACTATCAAGTCTTTGAATCAAAGATGTTCAGGAATCTAAAAAGAGAGCATTATTGTACAAGTATGTATGCCCTTATCATGGGCTGAGTCACCAAATCTTCAATTTATAATCTCTATTAGCTAAAGAGTCTGTGTACAAGATTTCAGCTTTCTAGGGCTTTTGGTTCTGGAGGAGGAGACACAAATATATTTTTATAGTGTGGCCCCCAGGGTCAGTCAGCAAATCCCTTTCTCCAGGGTGCTTGCTTGTACATGTACATACAAGTTTACCTCTCTAGAGTCAGTGGGTTTTGAGTCAAAGATAAGGGAGGTTGAGGCCAGACGACTTTCACACCTGATGAGCTTTAAAGAAATGCATGATCAACTTGGACAAGTATTTCCTAAAAACATCTCAAACAACAAGTCTAGAACGGTCACAACTGCAGAAGTAGAAAATCCTGGCAAAAGGTGTTTTTGTCTGAGCAGACATAAATAAACTTACAAAACAGAAGCAGCACCTGATAACTTCACAAACGATTACTTTGAGTTTAAACATCACGCCATAGTGGCCTGCCTCATGGTTTACAAGAGTCTAGAATTGGCTGCTAAAGAACAACTGAACACTTGCTTCAAAATAGATGACTGACTAGTAAGTGAATGGCCTGGGGCAAAATGCATAAAGTCTCAATAGTATTAAGAGTACCCTCGCTCATAGTAGTAACAGTGAGCTTGAATCATCTTAGCTTATCAGAGTTTTGTGGGCTCGTGGGTAACATTGCCAGTATTTTTGCAAGAGGAAAGCCTGAAACATCATTACGCCTATGCACTGTAGAGAACCCTGCAAGAATTTGCTGAAACAATTGAATGATGTGAGGTGAGGTGGGGTGAGTTGGGGTTTAACACCGCTTTCAAGAGTATTTCACTTATATCGCGGCTGCTATTATTACGGCAGGAAGAAAGCCCACAACGTCATGTGGCTATGCATTGCAGTGAAACCTGCTAGCAATGACTGGAACTAGCGAACCATACAATTGAATGAATAGAAACTACTAAACAACTTCCTGTTAAATAACATATTTACGAAACGAGTGATTGATTTGATATTTGCTAAGCAAAAGCGAGTTAGATACAAACATCGTTCACGAGGTCAATAAATATGTTATTTAATGTTACCAAGTTAACTTTTTTATTTATTACTCGCTGATTTAGTTGCACGAATTCATCAATAATTGGGACACATTCCATTGCGACCACTGCATTCATGCAAATCTAACTGCATGTTATCCTTGGCAGGACCTGACCCTAGCTTCCATGATTCTAAGCACAATGCACTGCACTTCCGTGTCATGTAGTTGAAATAATAAACTCAGTAATGCTTCTCCCTTATATGCTTGTTGTAAATTGATCGTTCAGACACCTCGCAAAAAATTATAATAATAATAATGATAATTTTAACCGCTAATATTCAACGCAATGCTGTTCAGTGGCAGTTAATTATTAAACTGAAAGAATTGTATTTTCGGTGCCTCTACTAAACGCTCCGCACGACTGTTTAGGTCCATCCTTCCCGTGTTCAGGTACCCATTTATACAGCTGGGTGCAATGTGGATGAAGTGCATTGCCCAAGGATCCAACACAGTATGAGACCCAGTCAAAAATAGTTGGTGTCTCTCACAAAGCATCAGGCATCCTTATTACATTTTCTGTTTTTCAACTCATAGGATTGTCAGAAAAATTACTTGATTGAAGAGTTAAAAATGAATTATTTTTTTTTTCATTTCAGTACTAATTGTTATCCTTAGCAAATTAACAGTTCAGTCATGACATATATCATGATTAGATAAGTTTTTCAAATTCAACTTTGGAGGAATACCACTTTTTTGGCAATGTTATCATATTTTTTGTGGGTTTAATACAAATACTAGATTCTGCAGGCATTTTAGAAATAGAAATATTTTTAATCACTGGGTGAAAGGAAGTCCCGTTCAGTCAGAAGATGAGAAACAGGGAAGTTTAAAGGGATAGTCCAACAGTCAAGATACATGATCCCATTGAAACAACACATGAATCATTACAAGTCTTTATTAATTACTTAACTCAGAGCAGGAATATAAAACAGAAACTTTTAAATCGTTTCTTGTTCTAAAGTTAAGAGTAACAATTTAAAACCTCAACTTCCTAGGTTTAATTCATATCAGCTTCAAACACTTCCTTTTTCCCGCTCAGATAAGACTTAAATTATCCAGAATTTACACTTTGACTTGCAAAAATGTTAATTCTGTCACCACAAAAATACTGTAAACAACATTTCATTCATTTACTTTCCTTTATGGGGAAGATAGGGATAAGTTGTAAACATACAATAATTATTTAAAATCATGTTCGTTTTGCCATTTCACTAGATTTTAGAGACAGAAATTTTATTCAAATTTAAATGCACAAATTTCTATATGGGTCAGAATCCCCTGAACTTTGCCACTGTCTATTTTGGCAGTCCTGATAATTTTTCCGTTTAAATGACGAAATAATTTTTTGGGGTACATTTTACAAGACAATTTTATGCAAAAGAAAGGAATAATGATTTGAGAGACTGGCGACAGGCTAGCTGCAGACTCTAAGCTTGTACACTTGTAATACTCAAGAGTAGGAACACCTTGTAACCTTTACAACTGCCAGCATTCACAACAAGTACAGCAGTACCATATTAGATAGAACTTCCAGCTTCATGCAAGTGTAAACCACACAGAATTTTTTCCAGTCTCGGAATGATATATCAGAGCGAAAAAACAAAAACTGGAAAACAAGACTAAATTTCTTACGTATTGAAATACCTTTTGATATATTACTAATAAGCAAAACTTAATTTTTGCATATTTTATTCAAATATCTAGATTTACTCTATGAAAACTAGACTGTGGATAAGATCCTAAATGTTGACACATAGTCATTGAGAATTATATGGACTACTTGAAAACTTCCTCAACCCCAAAGTGTAACTTTATTAATTCAAATGCCAAGTTAAATTCACGTAACCATGATACTGGCTGTAAGAAGGGCTTTATTTTATATGCCAGATGTATTCAATTTTATGAGAGATCATAATAAGGCTGATTTTAAAAGTATTTCACTTGAATTATTGTTGATATATTATATATATATATATATATAATAAATTTAGCAATGTACTGTAGTGAAACCTGCCAGTGTTGATTTGAACTAATGAACTATTTGTGGTATTCAACAGGTAGGACTGAAACATGAATGTAGCCTACTCCTTAGTGTGTAGAACAGTTCTCTTCAGCAGTAAAATAATATAAATGAAATTTCTTGAAAATAACTATATCATACATCAGCTAATAAAAACCTACCCGGTACAAACCAAAACTGTAACTTAAGTTTTATCTCAAAATTTCTCATAACATTTTGCAGTTATAAGTGATATATAGCTTGCGCCAACATATAGAAAATTATAAAAATAAAATTTCATGATAAAAAGAGTTATAAAAGTTATAAATGATTGACAATTCTTGAATTCATAATTCATGGAGCTTCTCTTGGTACACTGTTCACAAGCGGATCCAGAGGGGGGGGGGGGGGGGGTGGATCCCCCCCTTTCAAAATTCCTGGATCCGCCACTGCTGTTACATTTCTTCTGTTCCATCTATAAATCCTATTTCTCTTATTTTGTTTGTACAGATGTAGACAATCGTAAGACTTGTGACAAATCTATATCTGGCTGTTTATTGTCAAGTTGGGCTGTTGACAAATCTATAAACATGTTTATTGCCTGCTGTATATAGCTGTCAGGGGCGGATCCAGGAATTTTGAAAGGGGGGGGTCCACCAATTGAAAAGGAGGGGGTCCACAATTTTTTTCCCATACCAGCCAATGCAAAAAATTTTGAAAGGGGGGGGGGGGGGGGGGGGGGGGGGGGGGGGGGGGTCCGGACCCCTGGACCCCCCCCCCCCCCCCCCCCCTCCCTGGATCCGCTAGTGGCTGTCAAACAAGAGTATCAAATCTTCACAAGTTTGCACTCAGAGATACATACAAAGATACACATTTATCATACAATGGATGGTGTTCTCGGCAGGATAAAGGCAACGGATATTTTCGGTATCCGTTGGGGCCATATACGAATAAAGATGCAAATTACAGAGGTCAAGTGACGGAACTTCTTTTGAAAATGACGTCACAAGCATTAACATTTCGAACGCCTGTAATAACCGTAACAGTTGTAATTAATAGCGTAATAGCTTCATGTAAATAGACATACTTCAGTCATCATTTCATATAGATCTACATTGATTTGAGAAATGGCAAAACAAACATAGTGCAATGCATATTACAGAAACAATTATTATGATCAAGCAGTGCCAAAACATGTTCATTGCGAGTCGAAAACTACAGAGTAAACACTTTATAAATACTCACAGGTAACAAAGGCAGTTTGAGTTACATATGCATTTATCGAAGGTCAATCTTCACTGTTCTATAATGTGACTTTTGTAAAGGAGATTTTAGAATTAGCTGCCTAACATTTAGTTTAGCTCTCAGTGTGGTGCGAGTCGCCATTTGCAACCGGGAAGAAGGGAAGCAACTCTCGCACTTCGTGATTCGCTTACAGTCATGGTTACACAAGCGGTAGGACGCCGTCGAGTTCGAATTCGCTGTCCTCACGTTAAATATTTTTCATTTTAAAAACGTATTTTAAAACGTATTAAAACATTGAAAATTAAGACCATGCCAAAAATAACAATTATTTTCACTGAAAGCATAATTTAGGAGGCGTTATTTTGTGTCAATTTACTGTGAGAATAGCACGCAGTTCATTTGCATGTATCAATACGCTCAGTTACAGTAAAGTCCAATTTTGACATAATATTGTCATGCTGTTTTGCGCCAAATGAATGAAGAATGACATTGTATGATAAAGAAGTTATCATGCTCGTGTGTTTTGGGATGGTAAATATCCTGCATTAGGAATAAACACAATGTATTTAGCTCGCCAAGGCTCGCAAAATACAATGTTTATTCCTAATGCAGGATATTGACCATCCCAAAACACACTCTCATGATAACCTCTATGTATCTTGTACATGATTGACTGTCGAGTTTCTCATGTCTACAATAATCAGTTTAGTCAATAGATACTCACTCACTTCAGCTACAATCATTGTACAATTTTCACTTTGTCAGCATTTCAAATGTCTGCAAATATTCAAGGTTACGTATCCCCATTCTCTTCCCACTGAGGTTACTCCCTACAGATTTTCTATCGTAACCTCTGTTATATTTAGGCTACTTTCTTGGCTAGAAATGGAGAATCCTGATTGGTTGCATTAGAAATTAGTTGTGCAATCACCGACGTTATTTCAAACTGAACATTCCGTAACTGTCAAAATGAGTAGAGTTGCTTCATATTGTTTACAAGACAGAATTTGGTCGCAGATGTAAAACAATGTTTGTTTGGACAAAGATAAGGTTTTTACCAGTGTCACAAACTTTCACTGCTAGGGGACTATGCAAGAATAGTGAAATATTGCCTAAATATAAAAGAGGTTACAACAGAAAACCTGAAGGGAGTAACCTCAGTGGAAAGAGAATGGGTATCATAAAAAAAAACCAAGATCACAACAACTAAATAATATGCACATGAAGAAATTAGAAATATTACCAATTTGCTGGAATATTCTGTGATTCTTACTGTTAGCTCTTTGACAATCTTTGATTAGTTCCTTTCTTATCATTCTGTTATAGCCACTGAGAATTGTTGGCCACTGACTAATTCAGAAGATCAAAGTTAAAATTTGCATAAAACCTTCCATAATGGTGAATGTTACACTATATTTATGTAGACGGTGCAAGTCTACGACCTATCCAACAGCCTGTTAATATTTTCCAACTTCCTGTTGGTTGGCTAGGACTAACAAATGTGCGTTAAGACAGGAGTTGTTATGGTTGCTGGACAATGTGGGGAGTATTCACGGATGTAATTACGTCCCAATATCTTCCTCGGACAGTCCAGTTCATGCTGTGACAAATAAATAACCATAAAACCAGCGACCGTCCCACCAAGACATTAACAGTCAACGAGTTCATATGTGTCAACTGACTACAGTGAAAGTAACAACTGGATTCAGAAAAAGGCATTACAGACATTTGTAGAAGAAATTGCCACATTTGTATATCTTTTGAAAGTATTTAACTGGTTCATACGTGTTTACACATGCACTGTAATCAATATATAGACAGAATTTTGAATGTTATAGTGCTAGGGGTGACTATTGACCCAAAGAGACTATTGCGATAGCGATAGTCTATTGCCACTTACTATTGCAATAGCGATAGACTATTGTAACTCACTATTGCAATAACTATTGCAATAGCTTTTTTATGTACAAATACACAATAATCAGCTAGATTTCTTATTATAGGTTTTAGTAGAAATGTTTAATTGATGTAAGGACTATGGAACCAAAATCAGTAAAGAAATCATAAATGCAAACACTTTTTGTTATTTTGCTATTTCCTATCTCCAGTTCTTCCCTTTTGACATTCTAAAATGTTGAATCAAATGCAGTGAGGCTTGCGTAAATCATTCATAATTAAGGGAAATTTAATAGTTTCGATAGTATCGATAGTTAACCTTACCATTGCGATAGCGATAGTGTTTTTGTATATACTATCAATATAGTACTATTGCCAAGCCAACTATTGCGATGCATTGATAGTTCTATATAGTGCACAGGACCATGGTAATGGAAACAGTCACCAAAAATATGTCAGGTTTCTGCAGCTGATTTAAAAAAAAATATTTTAATACCTTGAGGGTAACATGTTCAGTACTAAACAACTTTTAGTCTATTACGGCAGTCGTTTTAAATAACAAGATTAGTTATGAAGGATTAATTAGTTCAATAAAGAAATAATTATAAACAATTTTGTTCATAATTTTAGCTTTTGCCTAATTTTCTTTGATGATTTGGCTTATGTCTGCCACTGCTTTCATAAATAAATATCCCTTTTCTCATACCTAACAAATGTGACTAGTTTTCAAGGAAAGTAAAATTTCACGTAACAAATTTATGACCAGAAAGTAAGTGTAAGTACTGACACTGGAGAAGGCAGTAAGAGAACAATAGTTAAGTAGACCATAAGTGTCAAGTGCTGGCCATTAGTTGAAGCCCCATCATTGTGAGCCGATGTATTGTTCCAGGTAGGACCGAGGAGGTCCATATATACAACAATGGTCAACACATGCATTGTTGAAAATATTACACTGACCAATATGAATCTATCTAATATTCCATTGATCAATAGTAAAGTAACAAGTTTCTTTATTCATGTCAGCATATTTCCCAGCGATCTCATTGGTCAAGAGGCAATCACATGACTACTGACAGAAAATCATATTGACTCCATCCCGAGTTTTACCAAAAGCCATATTCAAATGGGTTACTAAAAATAAACTTGATGACATCAAACCAAATGAACAAATTCCCTTTTTTTACTGTATTTTATTGTTTTTCTTTCGTTTCTGTATTAAATACATAATCAAACAATTATGGACAAGTGAATTTCGTCAATACCTGTTTTTATGGCCCCAAGAAAACAGTATTGACCTCATCACCAGTCTTTAATTGTATGGTGCCACTGACGCTCATTCGAGAATGGTAACTGAACATAATATTACTCACTGCCACAGTAACTATCAGTATACCCGCCGAAAAGTATTATCACAAACAATCTGATCACATGGCATAATAAAATAAAATCCTTGATATTTGAGTTTTACAGATTGTATCTCTTTTATTTATCCCTATTCAATTTGAGGTGAGGTGAGTTGGGGGTATTTGCGGCTGCTAGTATTATGGCAGAGAGAAAGCCTGCAATGCCATGTGGCTATGTATTGCGGTGAAACATGTGAGCATCGGCTGGAACTAGCCTACACAATTTGAGCAAGTATGTGAAACTAATAGGTATGGTGATTTGCCCGCTGCTAATGTTGAATCGAGTAAGTTACATTTACTAGTTTTTGTCATCTGGTCAGAAGACGGTTGTTTATATATTGCATTACTGGTAAAAAGTGTCATGACCTTGACCAATGTCACCAAAGTACACAGGTTTCTGTAATCCAGCAATATTGGGCACTACACTTCATGAGATAATTACATTACAATGAGTGTGAACTTGGAATATGGTCACGGTCACCAAAGATGACTTGTGTTCAGGAAATATCCGTCAAAACAACAAATTTCCAACTCAAAATATAGATTGTCACCAAATTTGAAGTGATTGGGTGCTACAGTTCATGAGATATGTTAACAGAATTTGAAAAGTGATCAATGTGTCCTGGTGAGTGGTGACCTTAAAAATAAGGTCAAGGTTACCAAAACCATGTGGTGTCTGCGTAATCCGTCAATATACAGAGTGACAAAGTTTGAAGACAATGTATGCTACAGTTCATTACATATACCGGGTAATGTTAATATGAACAAGATGGATGTACATATGGACGTACACACAATCATACCAACTGCCACTGAATACATTGACCCCCATTTATGCTGTTGTAGCATATTCTTTAAATATGAATATATTTTGTATACAATATTAAAAAAAAAAGGATCCAAATTATTATAAGCTATTTCAAAGATTATAACAAACTTGAATCATTGAACCTATTGACCAAAGGGAATAAAGCTTAATTATCTTTTCATTTGAAAGAGAAACCAACAGTCAAGTGCTGTTGAATCTAAACGTTATCCAAACTGTAGCTTGTCATGCCAGGATTCTAAATTTGACACGTTTAGTGACAGGTTCATACATCAACATGCACAAGGCCTGAAGCAAGCTCAAATTCACAGTTAATTTGATTTGGCTTCAAATAACCTGTGAAATTAAGTCAGTATCCTGTAAATTGAGCCACATTTATCTACAATGATTGAAGTTACCAAGAAAACATGTTGATTAAAGATAGAGTCATTTAATTACTGTAAAAGTTCATTTAAATGTTTTTGCATTTAAATTAAAAACAGAGCCATTGACTCTGAAGTTCATCAGGTATTGCATTATTTATGAATTCTTAATGGTTATCAATAATAAGCCATTGCCTATGTGGTCTGTACTATAGGTACGACAAACACCAAATTTACATTTATTATTCATATTGGTCAAGGTAAGTCACACAAAATGTAATTATTCTTGATCTTTGCATTCTAAGGTTGTAGTAACAAATATTGGAATTATGCTACCCTTTACCAGAAACCTTAAGTATTTATCTAAATACTGTAAAGAAATTTTGTTTTACTTTTAAATTAATAATCCATGTCTTTTTTCAAACAAGCCTTTTCTCAAATTTGAAAAATCTTGATAAATAGCAAAACAGTATAATATGGACAAATGTCCATTTAAATAGCTGTCTGAGAACAAAAGTTACCAGTTTTGCACATTAAAATCTAAAACACCTTGAAGTAAGTCTAAGCCAATCTAAAGGCGTAGTCTTCACTGACATCAACAGCTTTAAGAGTTAGCTAGTGAACTTGGACAGAGCAATCTTGTTTGTAGAAACAGGAAGCGCCTGTAGTTTTCTGTTCCTGTAAATGTGTTGTGAATGCCTTGCTCGATGTTTACGGCTTGTGTGCATGTGCACCGCTAACTGATAGACTCCAGAACGGCAGCGACACATGCAGTTGATTGCAACAATTCTTATGACTGTTCAACTGACATTTTCTGTTGGATAGACTGTGTGAGACTGGGAGATTAGTTGTTGAGGTAATTAGGGCAAACCATTCTGACTGCTCAATTTACATGAATTATAGCTTATCAAGGAGGGAACATTTGGGGAATGGTAAAAGGTATAAGACAGACTATTCTAGAACATTCCACCACAGATATGGCTGTTTTTCTTTTCACTTAAAAATTATAATGGTAATGTTTTTAAGACTGTTCAAATGAAAATTTCGATAGGTTAGACTTAGTAAGTCTCTAATAATTATTCAGTTTCCACATCAGATGGTCCTGTTCCATGACTGTTTATCAATATTTAGGGACCTGCATACAGTCTGGGTCTCATTGAGAAAGAACAGCTGTCTCGTTACACATATGTGAAAAAGCAAGCTCAGAAAACAAAGATGAAAACGTCATGTATTCATTAGACTTAAACATTTTAAGTTAATTCTTAATGTCAGTTGAGATAGGTGCTGTTGAAGTTCTTATGAATAAAATGACATACTTCTGTCTTCAACCCTAAAATCTACAAACAGATGTGGTTAAAATCCTAATGAATTCAATGACATACTTATTGTGACCATAAGAACAGCTCAAAGACACAGTTCTTTAAATACTATCTCCAGTCTAGACTTAGGTTCTATTCTTATTCTTGATGATTGTCACCTAAAGGCATAATTCCATACTTTATAATAATGAGTTGTATATATTAGGACATATATATATTTACTGAAGATTCCCATTGATGTAAACATTATAAATGAAACTTTTATGACTTTCCTGTATGAATCATATTTATAAAACTTGACATGGAAAAAATGACAAAGAGGCATCACAAATATCGGCACAATTTTAGACTCATATATGCACAAACTAGAAAACAGAATTTGGAGGAAACAACTCAAGAGGAGATAACTGAAGGTGTTGAGCCTGTAAAGGGGGAACAATGGATGACATCCACTGCAATGGTTTCTGATGGGAAGATCTATTAGTGCAGATGCTTCAGTGATGACAATTTGGTTGTTAAAGTTTAACATTTTGCAGATGAGGCAGTCTTTGTGCATTTAGTGCAAAGTTGCATTAAATCATACAAACTTTGGTTCCTTCATCAAAATATGTTCACATTAGAATCAACTGATCTCACTGCTTCCCTGAAGGTTATTGGTTATCATGCATAAAACATGACCAGGGGCTGGATCCAGGATTTTCATTATTCTTTCATTTCTTCCAAACTTGACAACCCAAAAAAATGTTGTCTAAAAGCCATGGAGCCTTTTTGGACCTCTCTAGAGTGGGGGTGGATGTCATGAATCATACCGTATTTCCTCTAAAAGATGCCCCCAGTGTGTATAATTTCAGACCTACTTTATCGCAGCTTCTATTTATGTTTTG
This sequence comes from Gibbula magus, assembly GCA_936450465.1. NCBI lineage: Eukaryota > Metazoa > Mollusca > Gastropoda > Trochida > Trochidae > Gibbula > Gibbula magus. The sequence continues at coordinate 37,217,935 of OW388293.1, forward strand.
GCATATAAATCACCTGACTAAAAACATATAGAAAATCAATCTCATGACAAATTTTCTTGAATATAAATGTGTTTTGGTGATTAATTATTCATTCACAGGCATATTTTAAAAACTTTTCTCATCTTTCCACCCAGCGTCTGATCGAGACCCGGCGTCCATTTCACTCAAATGGTCATACCCCCGGCGTCTATTCAAGACCCGGCCTCAATTTAAGGCCCGGCGTCTATTAGAAGGAATACAGTACTTTGATCTCTCTTGAGTGGGGCTGGGTGGATGCACCCGTCATGTCGCCTATGGATTCGCCACTGGTGACAGAAGTTATAAGGAGGAATGCTACTACAGCTTTAAAATGACAAAATTATAACTTTGAGCTTGTTGACTCTCAAGCTTACTTCATAAAGTGTTATTAGAAACGTGTGAGAGACTTCTTGCAACAATCTTCAGTGTTGTTTCTAGGTGAGCAGCGGAATGTCTCATTTTGTCCATATGGAACCTTTTGAAATGTTAAATGTATCCAATTTATCACTGAAACTTAAGGGATACCAAGCCAAGTCAGAAATTAGGCAAATTTCTCTAGGATCTTTCCCCCATCTTTGAACTACTGACAATCTTGACACCTGTTTTTAAATGATAATCTGTGTTTCTCCTTTCTGTCCCACAGTCTCTTATAATGTTCCTATTCAGGAGGTTTGTTTGACAATGCAACAGATTGTTAAACCCATCACAGCTGTTGAGGAAATTTCTTTCATTCTTCAGTGTTGTATTACTGAATCTACCTAAATTTAATGTATGATGTGGATTCATCAAATTATAAATGTCAACAGAACTTTTTAAGTCTAGAATGTCTTGTCAAGTTAAGAATCCCTGAGGTTATCATTATAGAGTTTATACAAATCCTTTTTTCTTTTAACCGACAATATATTTCAAATTGCAAAATATCCAGGGCAAAAGCAAAACCTAAACATATCAAAGGAGCTGAGAAGTCTAGAATAATTCAGCAATATTAATTTCTCACGTAATTTACATAGTTTCTTTCAGAAAATACCAGAAATACATTTCAGGTTAAACTCAAAATTTCAATAGAGTCCAAATATTGTTTTAAAAACAAATATTCATAAAAGTCAATTTTCAGGTTCAATTCCTCACATTTACAAATGGGTTTCAGAATATTCAAGGAAGGCTTGTGGTCTATCCCATTTTATTTCCTTTTATTGTGAGTTGAGATTCCAGCAAACTGGCAACTCAGAATAGTTGACACTAATTAATTCACAATTAAAATGCTGATATCTGGACAAGAGATATTTGCTTCTAATCATTTCATTACAAGGAATTTCAATTTAATATCTTCAATTCAGGAAAAGCAAGATTTCAGTTTCAAATCTTCAATTCAAGGACAATTTTTCAGTATAGTGTTTTTAAAAATTGGTGAAATGTGTTTCTAATCTCATTACAAGGAAATTTCAATTTAATATTGTCATTTCAAGAAAAGCAAGTTTTCAGTTCCAAATCTTCTATTTAGAAGAGTCCAATATCAAACTGAATCTTATTTCAAGGAACTTCAGTCATAGACTTCTTACTCCAAGCATACAGACAAAGGTAGCGATGGTCTGACATTGTGTAACAAGTCTAAGCTGGTTAACTGAACATGATACATGAGTGACATCACTGCCAACTAACATCCATGGCTTATGGCTTATCAAGGTCACATCTTTGAAGGCATATAACCCTGTACAGTAAATACTTATTGTTCTATTTTAAAGAGGTATAGTTGGAATAGCCAGGGGTCAAAATTAACCTTTTCAATGCAGTAGCCATTCGGACTTGTTCATTTCTAAAAGTACTAGTCCAGATTCATTTCAGCCAGCCAAATACATCTCCATGATCATTTCACCTCCAATTTTAACTAGTCCTTCGGACTACCAGTTTTCACACTCTGCTAGCTCAGCTTCAATTTCACTAGCCATGGGCTACTGAACTAATTTCGAACCCTGAATGAAGAAAGCAAAAGCCTTCAAAACAAGTAACATCAAAATTCTTATCTTTTTGTGGATAACTCGGAAGCGTTGATGGAAAATTTATCTCTTTACCGATCTTTGAAAGCACATATTACACATATAATATATATATATATAATTAAACAACAGATTCTGTTTGCTCAGACACCATCCCTTGTCAGTTTTCACTTGCACTTTTAACTCTCATAAAATGTATTAAAAAATAAACTTCCTCTTCTAGACACAATAAGACGACTGCTTCGAGTTATGAACAACATCATCAAAAGTAAAACCTGTACAACTTGTGTGGGAAGAAATAATTCAACTACATGAGATTAAAGATCCACAGTCAAAGTTAATACAAGAAATTCAATGCAAATCCATAAACAATCAGCTGAATTTGTCAACCTTGATAACATCTAATGTATTTTTCAAGGTTTATAAAGAATTTGTGAAGGATAAATGAAGGATCTTCTTCTGGATCTAAGTAAGAATGAAGTGAAATGATCCTGGGCCTAATGTTATTTCAATATTATTTCACTGGTATTATTGCAGGGAGAAAGCCTGCAATACCATTGTGGCCCTTCAAAGATATAAAACCTACAATTGGAGAGTCAACTGGAACCAGTGAACGATCAATGGAACTGAAGTAAATTTCAATGTATTATTAAGTCCAATCTTAGATACTGCATAAGAACAGTTGTCTGAAACAATCCAAGTTACCAAGCAAATAGATGGACCTTGACCCTGAAATCTTCATTATTATTTAATCTTAAACAGTAATAATAGTAGATATATATACGGTATATAAAATTATCATTACTTTATAACAATAAGAAATATACAATTATTTGGCAAGAGCTAATTTCCTTTATTGGTAGCAAATTGTTAACCTTTTAACAGTTACAGAGGCAAATTCTGAGCATTTAGCATTCAATTAACTCCATCAAAATTGTTAATTAATGATTCAAGCTGGTTATATAATTAGCAATGACCAACTTAGCTAAACTGTTATCAACTGATCAAGCTGTTCCACACACTACAATTTGAATTGACAGAAATACTTACATCATGTGTAATAAAGATTTTGCCATGAAATGCATACCGGTACAGTCTAGCCGCGATAATCCGGCCACCGATAATCTGAATCTCGCAGTTTCCGAAGATGTAACCAACTAATCTCTTTAGTAGTCCTCAGTACTCAGTAGTCCGAACATTTCACTATCCGAACGTTTTTTGATGAAAAACGGAAGGGTTAGGATTATCGAGGCCTGACTGTACTTTTATCATGACAATAAAACAAATACTGTCCTTGACAGTGGTATATTTGACATCAAAATAACAAGTACTTTCCATGACAGTGGCATGCTTGACATGACATTGGCACAAGTACTTTCCAAGACATTGACATATTTGTCATGACATTGGCACAAGTACTTTCCATGACAGTGATATACTTGACATGACAACATTATGATTTGTCATCAATTGACACAAATACTTTCCATGACACTCACAGTGATATATTTGCCATGACAATGACATAAATACTGTTCATGGCAACTTCACATGAAATATGACAATTTCATGTCACAACATTGGATGCATTGAGACAATATTCTTCACGACATTGGCACAAGCACTTGTTTGCACATTGTGTTGGGCATCTTCTAAAGTATGTCATAATAGTATAAAACTTGCGTGACAACATGTGAGACAACCTCCAGATGCAAGATGTTGATCCTTTTATTTAAATTTTTTATAAATACTAAAGCTTCTCTTGTTAATTCGACCATTTTTTCCCAGTGATGAATAAAATTTTATAACTAACGGTTTACTGGTCAGTAACTATGTTGACAAGCTTGTTTGACTGACAAGCACTATTACAAAAGAAAAATGTACTCACTGTCTAATCTGGCCACTACTTCATCTATGACACATTGTTTGGTGTAGGAATCTTCTATTGTTGGGTCGTAATCCGTCACAAAATAGGACTGAAAAATAGGATTAAAACATATGTTAAAATGATCTGTATCCTTAACATCTCATATCGTGGAAAAGTTTGCAGAACTAATGAAACCAGTCCATCATTAGTCCTAGGGGTCAAGAGTTGACTCAAAAATAATCTTGACTTTGTGTCCGAAAGTTTCGGACAAATGCATTTTTCTAAATGTATTAGCTTCAACACATTACAGCTCAAACATGGGACCACGCGATCTACAATGGTACAACTTCTGGTATCTTTTCAGGACAGGCCCCTAGCAACTGGTGACTCAACCTGAAAAGTAAAATGATTTGTACTATTGCAGATAGTGTGGCCCCAAATATAACGTGTTAGATTTGTTCACTAGCATGCATTTCCTATATATGCTTTGATGAGAGTTTCATCAAATGACACTTTCACTTGCCACTTAATACTATTTTTAGGTCAGGATCAAATGTACAAACTTCGATTACCTAGGGGCGAAGTATCTCCCTAAAATTTTTAGCTTTGAGGGTATAGAGGGTGGAGGGAAATTTAAAATTTGGAAAGTTTACAGATGACAGACAGATAAGGTCCCAAGCCAATAGCCCCTTTGACTTTATAGAGGACCTAACAACAGTGTTGTTCTTTTAGGAGTCCTTGGAAAACTGATCTACTAATGTGATTTCCTTAATAATTGCTGCTCTTGTATCAATCTGATGACATTCATGAAAGGAAGTAAGTCTTTCGGGATCAACCATTACCGATTCCTGGATGTTCGTTTGACCTTTATCTTGGAATATGGGCTTTACATAATAAATAATGACAAAATAGAAATGCTTATGTCAACGTTTCTTAACAAAATACATTGTGTGTCACTCCAAGGTTACCTGGTAAGATTTCTCCAGACTGGCAATGTTTTAAGGTTTTGTTCAATTTACCGTTTAAATTGAATTTATTAAATTGATCTAGTACAAGACTGGCTACTTCTAAAGCTTATTTCGTACACTGAAAATTTTTACATTACAATGAAAGTGCTTGAAAAGACTTCATATGATGAACTATGGTCTTTGAAAGAGTCAATCTGTAAACATTGAAACATGTTAAACCTTTGTTATATATCGTGTTACATATCACAGCCAGAACAAAGTTTAACTCTTGTCTTGTGTTAATGAAGAACAATCATAACAAAAACAATTTTTTATAAATATTTCCGAAATGCATGAACATAGCAAATTGTGAATGATGTATTAAATACATTGTATTTCTATGTGCTCTTGTCTGACATCTGTCCCTTTATTTCAAATACAAATCTATGTCATTCTAACAAGTCTAGATGTCTTGATTTAGATTTGAAAATGAAGAGGTCTCAGGGGCTGCTTTTTAAAGTAGTTTTTTTTTTCAACTTTGGGCATTACTGGAATTTTGTTTTCATTTTAGAGACAAAGTGTCTATAAGAGCTTGAGATAAACCTTTTCCATATTTTTTAAGTTTACCAATGATGTCGGTATTACTAATTGAATGGTGCTGCAACTTTCCATCACAAGATAACTATATAACTAATTATTTTTGTCAAAATTACAAAATGCTTTGAAGAACATGAAATTATTTTTGTCAATACTTATTTTCAAAATTCTGCTCCAGCAGCGTATTTGTATCCATCAGTGTATTTGTGAGTGAGTGAGTGAGTTAATTGTTTGACGCCACTTCGGTAGTATTGCAGCCATTAGCGGCGAGAGTGTATTTGTACCCGCTACCCTACAACAATACCCTGAATCCCTGAGTCCAGTATCTCTTGTATGGCTATAAATAACCAGCCAATGAAGGAATTTAAATTTTAACAATATTGGCAGTAACAATGAGTAGATCATTAAGGGAGCATAGACATTCAAATCCTTACATTCAATTGGCTGAAATATTACTTGCTATGCTATTTAATGATGAGTGACCATCCTACAGCAAAACGAGGGTAATTTGGCTCAGGCAATCAGGGTATTGTGGTAGAGTAGCTGATATAAATACACTGATGGAGCTAGATGACTTTTAAAAACCAACCAACAAACATATTCACCTGTATTGAAATGTATCGCACTGTTGCTAAGTTTCTCAAGTGCTATAATGTTTATAAATGAACAACTACTACTTTTCTCTATGTAAGTATAGACTATGACTCAATAAACAGTGTAATATCTATTATTATATACCAACAATTGTCATAAGTTTTCCTTATTTTTTATTTCCTTCTTCAAAAACTTTTAGAACTACACTTCAAAACAGAAAACAGCAACGAGAGAAAATTATGCCTAAAAATATTCAGACATATATCATCCATTCCCTTGATTCTAGACTACTATTCTAGAATGTTTGAGAAACTAACTATAATAACACATTTAAATGAGGTTTTGAGAAACAGGGATGCAGAGATATTATGAATACAAAATTATCAACAAATGTTTCCTGGTTTGAATATTTAGCTTACAAATCGGTTATCAAGAAATTGCAAGAATTATCCAATAAATTATGCTTAAAAATTTTCACCAGTCTGATTAAAATCGACAGTATTTCGAGGAATAACAATTGCAAAATAGTGCATCTACCGGCATACGAACTCATATCGGTCAGAGGTTTCCTCGCCATACCGTCTGACAACAGCCCATTGACTCCCATGTTCTGACGAAATTCAGTTAACCAATCACAAGACGTCCAACAAAAGCTTTCGGTGAGAGAAACTAGGGGCAGATAACTCCAAACAGCTATTATTTTGTCTACTCCGAATGCTTTCAAAACGGAGACCGTTTGATAACTGTGATGTGATTGGTCAACTATTTCACTGGGCTTTGGCTGCGCTAAACTAGTTCGGACCACGCCTATACAGGGTGTTCTCAGACCTTGTGGCGAGGAATCTACAGAACCTGTTCGTATCCCGGAAGATGCATTATTTTGCAAATTTTATTCCTCGGAACAAGGTCGATTTTTAATCAGACTGGAATTTTCACTATGATATATTTTAAAGTTGGAGACCTCAAGCAAGTCTAGAGTATGGTAATACATAAACTAACCACTCACAAAATGCTTGTAGTTAGGATTGACTGCAATTCATTTCATGAGATAGTTAATTTTAATAATTGTGGATAACCTGGTTAAATAAGTCAAACCAAAGGTATGTAATTGTACACCATTATGGCCATAATGGAAATAAAGTGTAAAATATTCCAGTGCAATCAATCTTTCAAATATTGACTAAGTTTACATGACAAGCCCTGTCAAAAAGATATATCACCCAATAATAAGAGTGCTATCAGTGTGCACTGTGATCAACAGGATAGACTTGTACACAGTGACTCTGTGGAATAGGGTAGGTACTTAGTGAAGGGTCTCTGACACAAACAATTTATATGGGTTTCAATAAACACTGATTCAGATTACGTTGCCTTATTTAATGCTGCCTCACTGATAACGCCCCTTTTTAAAAAATCCAGGTAACTTAAGATAAAACCAAAATGACATTGTTTTCACTTCGTACTCATAGACAAACATGTTGGATCTCACATCACGTGAAAATAAAGTTTAGATTATGTTGCACAGTACCCCGTTCAAACAGTTTTAGCTCTAACTGCTAAACACCTCAGGCGCTTTAACCATTGATTACAGTATTAAGAAAGTAGACCCAGACATCATTCAATCAAAAAGAATAACAGCTTGTTGAAAGATGAATGTTTATCTTAATGTACTAGTCGATTTTATCATTGGGTTTTACAGTCTAATTCAGTCTATCAAATGTCATTGTGACCTGATTATGTTTAACCTTGACAGATGTTTCACAAAATGCTAAATCTCAGTTGTATGTATTATAATCAAGATTGTTTTTACATGGGTAAAAATTAAATTAGAAATATTGATGAACATTCAATTAGATTTAAAATATTGCACAAACCAATTTGTGCTGTTGACAGGTCTTGAATGTTTGATACATAATACTGAAAATACCCACACCTAAATCAACAGTTTTAATCCTGAGGTATTTCTGATGTAAATGTAATTTATGCAATAGATCAAGTTTATTTTAGCTTTTGAATGCCTGTGCAAACCAAAGCCAATTTAATCAAGTCTGTTTGTTTGTTTTTGTTAGTCATAAAACAAATAATGCAAATAATTTTCCTTTTACTCGTTTCTGAAATGACAATTATGATAATGAATACACTGACAATAACAGATAAATACACGAACATGTCTTATACGATTACTCATAATGTAATCCCCTACATGCAACTTGGCCAGAGACGTAAACATGTGTAAGTGAGACAAAATGCCAAGTGGGGAGTTTTTGGCATCGCCGGCTCAGCGTGCTACATGTGCGAATCCTACAACTCACCTGGATAAATTGAATAGTTAAGGCACTTTTTCCAACACCTCCACCGCCGACAACAACTAATTTGTAACTCTGATTATGTCCCCCCGAATCCGGATTGCGGGACATTGTGTACCCACCCAGTAGACACTGACCTCAGAATCCTGACGGATGTTTTCATAGACAAATTGTATGCTCCTCGCGACTAATTAGATACATTTGACGCCTGGGGCCGTCTGTCGTCTTTCTATTAAATTGTTGTTCTCTTGGAAACGCATGATGATTTTCAACTAAATTAAATGTTTTAAGACTACTCTGTGTTAAGTAGTGTAACAAAATGTCCACTTATTTCGAAAGAAAAATAGTGAAATCTTACTGAACGAAGAAAGAATGCCTGGAACGAAAATTACTTCCGGGTCATTAAATATCACGTACATGCTTTTCACCTCATTAAAATTCCATATATCACGCGTTAACCTTTAGACTAATAAATTGTCTCCGGTAAATAATTGATAATGAATTTAGATATATAATATTTGATATTTAATACAAAAAGGATCCCTGCAGTAAAAATCTAGACTTGCTCTTGGGTTTGCATGGTAGACAGGTCATCTTGCTACAGTACACATTATATCTGAGATATTTCTTTATTAAAAAGCATGTGCAAATCACACCGTTGACTATTTTTGCTTTTAAAGTTTGTGTCCTTTTATGTTATCGATCACCTAACAAAAAATTACTTCAATGACAATTTTAATTTGTGATATTCTATCCCAAAATCTTAATCTGCTCCTGATACCAAAGTGTAATGATACTGTAATCTCACCACTAATGGACATAAAACATTCATTTAAGTTGTCCTTTAATTGGGAACAAACTTCTTAAAGACATCCAACTCTCATCATCTCTAAAGACTCAAAACTCACCTATTTTCAAGCTATCGTCCATAGATTAGTTTATGCTTTTACCTTATTCAACTTTATTTTCTGTGATTAATCATATGCTTTAATTTATTATATTTGTTCATAGATGTTCATACAATACTGCTATTAATCACTTGAATTTTTAACATTTAATGCGCTGTGAGCATGTTCCTTGTACCAATTATTATGATTATTAGTATGACATGAATGATTAATCCATAGCGTATTACAAATATATAATCACTATAAGATATAAATCTTACATCATAAATAGCATGATAAATTACATCATTTATAAAATAACAGGGAATTGCTAGGATAATTTCAGCGGAACTTTGAATTAATCAATTCGATATGTCAATAAAATGTTGCAGCTTCACAATAGATGAAATATTTTGAAGCGGCATAAAATATCTTAAAGATTTTTTTGTGGTTGGTAAATCACAGAATGTAAAGAGTAACGCACCTTCCATGTGACCTTCACCCCGTATATTGTGGCCACGTTGCACGCATCGTCTAGATCTAGCTTGGTAATGTTACAAATTTATCTTGAAATGGTACTTGTATATTTCTTTATAGTCATAAACTTATAACTCTGTTGATTGAATTAGAGCGTCATTTCGATGTTTTACCCTTTTAAAGATAGCGTTTCACAATAAGAATATACGAATGTAGGCTATACGTAAAATGTACCGTATTCGTTTTAATAGAACGAATTTATATCAAATTATACCGTCTCTGATTTTTCACAGTAGCCAATCAGACAGGCCCGGAATTTGGAATTTGTAAGCTCGGGGGGGGGGGGGGGGGGGGGGGGCTTCATTGTATCAATTGTTATTCACATACTTAAAAACGCGATGTCACCTTGTTTTAATAATAATACGTACTTAAACTTACTCATCCTCAAAAAAGGTACATTGGGTAAACTTGTCTACGCAGTATGCATTATTATACTCAAACATCAACTTGCACTATCAGAATTTTCCAAAAATGGACAATCCTATCTTCACACAGTATATAGAGCCAGTTGTGTTTATTGTCATTGTCTATTTAGATACGTCAGACATATACTTGTAACTTACATGCACACGTACATCATCAGAATTTTCACTCACAAAGTTATTTGCAACGTCTTTCATGTTGAAAAACACTTTGGAATCCCTAAAATTTGTGGGGGGGGGGGGGGGGGGGGGGGGGGGGGGCTGAGCCCCCCTAGCCCCCCTTGTTGCTACGGGCCTGTCAGATACGACTATTTCTCAAAGTTATGGTAGAATGATAAATATATTGATTAAGAGTAAGATTGACATCAATTTTCGTTTTTTAATTTCAGAAGAAAACCCGTCTTGGAAAAACAAGCATAAATTATTTTCCTGAATTTAATTTAAAGGTCACCAAAAGTCCACCTCGAGTCAATTCAAAAAAGGGAGTGTAGTCTACGTTGTTCTCGTAAATGAAAAGGTCTATTCCCTTCTGCTAAATGAATTGAAGAAACCGTGAACCAGCAATTGCAATACCTATTTTCCATGTTGATTGACAGACCCATTCGAGGATCCCTCGATGAGTCGACGGACAATGACGACGGGATATCTTCACTTCCAAGAGTTACAGGGACTCGAGCAGTGCTCTGGGAAGCTGACAATGTAATGCATTGGTTGTAGCATCACCACATTTTCAAATCAAGCGGTGCTGGAGAAGTTGATGACAGAATCCGTAGTGATGAATAAATCGAGACAATGACTTCAAGAAATGCCAATGACTCATGCGGTCACGGGAAGTTGACATTGATGAACACTTTATTCACCCGGCCATCAGATAGTATACGCAAATCCCACCGCTAATGTAGACGTTGATGACAGAATCCAGAGTGTTAGATTCATGAGTCGGTCACGTGACATAACGACTTCGAGAAGTGACAATGACTATATTGCTTGAAAGTTGGCATTAGCCATCAAACGATATACTACGTATTATCCATCAGATACGCAAATAAACATAAGAAGTTGATCCATAGTGGTGAATGTATTGAGAAAAAGACCCCAAGCAGTACCAGCGACTAAAGTATGTGCTTGGGAAGTTGGCATTGTCCAATGCTTAGATGCGTCTACGTCATCCACTATATTTACAAATGCTGACTGAGTTCAGTTGGTGAAGAAGTTGGTGACAGAATCCAGACTGGTGAATAAATTGGGATCGTGACTTCAAGAAGTGCCAATGAGATGATACCAATGAAACATGTTGGAGTGAAAATGGCACTCTGTTTTTTTTCACTTTTTAATATATATGCTTGTAAAACTTCTCAAATGATGTCCATATGGACCCAGACTAGTGAATGAATTGAGATAAAGAATTCTAGCAGTACTAGCGACTCAAGTATTTGCTTGGGTAGATGGCATTGATCAGCCTACTTTATTATCCGCTATATTAACAAAGTTGGTGAAGAAGTTTATGGCATAATCCAGGCCGGTGAATAACTTGAGATATTCACTTCAGAATCAGGAGTATATCGATGACTGAAGCATTTGCTATGGAAGTTGGGTTGGACCCATGTTTGTATCGTCCATCAGATACTCAGTGATGGAGACGTTGGTGACAGAATCCAGAGTGGTGAATAAACTAAGATAATGACTTCAAGACGCCTACCAATGACACCAGCATTTGCGGGGGAAGTTGGGTTGAACCCATGTTTGTATCGTCCATCAGATACTCAAATCCCAGCAGTGATGGAGAAGTTGTTGACAGAATCCAGAGTGGTGAATAAACTGAGATATAAATGACTTCCAGACGCCTACCAATGACACCACTGAGCATTTGCTTGGGAAGTTGAGTTGGACCCATGTTTGTATCGTCCATCAGATACTCAAATCCCAGAAGTGATGGAGAAGTTGTTGACAGAATCCAGAGTGGTGAATAAACTGAGATAATGACTTCCAGACGCCTACCAATGACACCAGCATTTGCGAGGGAAGTTGGGTTGGACCCATGTTTGTATCGTCCATCAGATACTCAAATCCCAGCAGTGATGGAGAAGTTGGCGACATAATGCAGAGTGGTTTATAAACTGAGATAATGACTTCAAGACGCCTACCAATGACACCAGCATTTGCGAGGGAAGTTGGGTTGGACCCATGTTTGTATCGTCCATCAGATACTCAAATCCCAGCAGTGATGGAGAAGTTGGCGACATAATGCAGAGTGGTTTATAAACTGAGATAATGACTTCAAGACGCCTACCAATGACACCAGCATTTGCGGGGGAAGTTGGGTTGAACCCATGTTTGTATCGTCCATCAGATACTCAAATCCCAGCAGTGATGGAGAAGTTGTTGACAGAATCCAGAGTGGTGAATAAACTGAGATATAAATGACTTCCAGACGCCTACCAATGACACCACTGAGCATTTGCTTGGGAAGTTGAGTTGGACCCATGTTTGTATCGTCCATCAGATACTCAAATCCCAGAAGTGATGGAGAAGTTGTTGACAGAATCCAGAGTGGTGAATAAACTGAGATAATGACTTCCAGACGCCTACCAATGACACCAGCATTTGCGAGGGAAGTTGGGTTGGACCCATGTTTGTATCGTCCATCAGATACTCAAATCCCAGCAGTGATGGAGAAGTTGGCGACATAATGCAGAGTGGTTTATAAACTGAGATAATGACTTCAAGACGCCTACCAATGACACCAGCATTTGCGAGGGAAGTTGGGTTGGACCCATGTTTGTATCGTCCATCAGATACTCAAATCCCAGCAGTGATGGAGAAGTTGGCGACATAATCCAGAGTGGTGAATAAACTGAGATAATGACTTCCAGACGCCTACCAATGACACCACTGAGCATTTGCTTGGGAAGTTGAGTTGGACCCATGTTTGTATCGTCCATCAGATACTCCAATCCCAGCAGTGATGGAGAAGTTGGTGACAGAATCCAGAGTGGTGAATAAACTGAGATAATGACTTCAAGACGCCTACCAATGACACCAGCATTTGCTTGGGAAGTTGGCAATGTCCACTTGCTTGCATCGTCCATATTTAACAAGGCTTCCGGAGAAGCTGGTGATAGAATCCGGAGAGGTGAATAATTTGTCACTTGTAATACAGACTTCGAGAAGCTACATAGACTAGTTGGTTTTCAGATTCGCAAAAGCCAAATCCTAATAGAAGTTGATTACCGACGTCGGAGTGGAGAAATACAAAAGGTCGTGAAGTCTAAAAGGAACACGTGTGTACACGTATCCTCCTTTGTACAAATCTCTACGGTGATGGTTTGTTCAGATGATGAGTCTAGTGATGAAGTTTCACGAGACAATGCTGCATGTGTTGGAAACACGCCACATAGAGACTCTTAACAAGATGTTTGTTATGGACGAGATCTATAGCTAACTGTGTTCCACTGCGAGTTCAATGATGAAAATCAACAAGAAATTTACATTAACTGCACAATATTTGTACATATCATAAAAAACGATGATTTAGGTATGACAGCCAAAATATTGTTGTTTAATTCACATTAGATTAATTCTGTCGTGTTTTAAAGTGTAATTGTCGGTGCATGTTTGATTCAACACATCAGATTCTGCTTCCGAAACATCCATCAGTTAAGTTATTCATATCATATTGTGGAAGAAAGTAACAATAGAATTGACACTCAATACAAACGTAATTCCAATTAAGTACTAAGTATCATTTATCCCATTTACACAGTGAACAAACGTATTTGCAGAGTCAAGACCAGCAGAGGAATAGATATTAAGATGTCATTCAGTGCTGGCATTAAGTGACTGACTGAGAGTGTGAGTTCGAATCCCATAATAAACTCGTCCCGAGAGACAGACGTTTTATTATTACTATTGTAGATAGCGTGACCCCAAACATGGCAATACTGCGTTTGTAAATTGTATAGTTCTAATGCACTTAGCTCTGGGGGCGGTGTCACTTTAAATCTACCAGAGCGGTACTTAATGTACAAAAAGCGCAAGCTACCGGTTGTTGGGCCTCGTATTTGTGGATGTACTATTGCAGGTACACATGTAGTGTGGTTCCCAACACTTAGCATTACGTTTAGGACATTTCCTCGGAACAAAAGCCTTTATTTTGTTAACGAAGAATAACGCTGAGACTCAAGCAGATAGATAAGTTGTGATGTTTTGAAATGCAAAACCTTTCCTACCGGTACCGATATTACCCGTTATTCAGTAATTTTCAAACATTCATTATACGAATTTAGATTAAAACCGTTTACTTCCGTGAAGGGACCACTGACAGGTACATACATGCATTGTTGATCCTGATAGGTAAGTATAATAGATGTAGCGCTGTAAGATGAAACCTTTGGCTGCTAACAGTCTAGAAAAATTTAGAAGTATTTCTTGACAGGTAGCAAGTACGTATTTAGCTAGGTTTTTAACAATAGAAGTATTTACACGATGTCATTAATATTACTTGTACACATTTACAAACAATTGAGGACAAAAACGGAATATTTAGGGAGCAGGCTATACATCCCATTCTGACTACAAAAAAAATGTAGGCAGAATGGGAAATAATATTTTCACCTATGAAATAATAAAACAACCCATTTGCCAGTTACTTTATTTACAGTTAAATAGTCATGTCAGAGTAGGATTATTGTCAGGCTTGTAAACATTTGATTTGACTATGTTGTCAAACAGTTTGTCATCACTGTCTCAAAGCATGGGAAAGACTAGTGCTATTAAAGTACTGTGGGAAATATTTTTAAAAAAAGGCTTTTGTGGTTAACTTTTTTTCAAATTCTATTTGGTTTGTTTCCATCGTAAAAAAAAAATGACTTTGTCTATTTGATGGGTAAGATTTGTTTCCGGAGCAGATCTCTAAAACAACTTGACCAATCGTCACAATATTTGATATAATGCAGATGTGCCTTTTGGGGGTTTCACCTTTTTCAAAATTTATTGTTGTTGTTTCCATCGTATATTTGTCTATTTGATGGCACCCCCTGGAACCATGTACTGCATGGTTCCAGAGATAGTGATTTTGTACAGCGAGAGATGCAGTGATAGTGATCGGATTAGCGAGGATAGTTGCTGTATGTGTGTACAACATGCAGCTGTAAAGCAACATAAGAGTAATACCCAGTATATGATTATGACTGATGGCAAGCTGAATCTATGGCCCATTCATTAGTGTATTTACTTTAACCTTTTGCTGATACATATGTTGAAACCACATTGTATAAATTTGGGCGATATATGTGCTTATTCTGTGAAAGGTTATTGTTAAAATAGTATACTGTAATACCTCGCAGTGATCGTGATCAGAACAGATCAGTGATCGTGGTTTTGATGAATGTGCAGTGATCGTGATTTTCTGTACGAAATTAGTAAATACTTCAAATTGAGCATCAGAATCGATGATTAATTAAATTTCAAAAGAGGAATTTGTAATCAATTTCCGGTCAGGCATCGTAGAAGATACTGTAGGGTGCGGGTATTGTTCTGTAATGGGTACAGTCAAAGACACAATTATACAATTCCATAGAGATACTGGCTGTAAACTATAATGAATGTAGAGGCAGATACCTAAATTTTACTTCACAGACAGTGTGCCATGTATACCTGAAGAATCTAAGATGACATTTAGTTTTTTAATCGGCCAAAAAATAATCCATGAAAGACCACTTTACCACGTCAAATTGGCGATTTCACGCGTAATTAAGATTGATTTGAAACAACCAAAAATGTCATCAACCGATTCCAATTGAACTTATTTCATGCTTAAATAATCAAAATCAGTCATTTATTTTCTCATGCTCTTGCTTCTAAAGTTGCTAAAAAAAATAATTAAAAAATCATATTTGAAACGGGTTTAATGATCTTTTCGTTCGTTGGCCAGTGTCAGCAAAACTATTTACTGAAGAGATTTTGACATTTCATCGTACAGACATGTTATAAGGAATAGTTCATTAAATGATCAAATGCGATTTCATGGCCTGGCATGCTTAATTTGTCACCTTCTAACATATTCTCTGATGCCATTGTACAGGAACACATGATGGGTAGAACTGTTAATAACTTTCAATCTTTCAATAACAATCATGTCAACTGTTTATGTTGTCAAAATCATTATAAATGTACCTTTCTTCTCAACATTCCTCTGAATGAACACCGCATTATTATTACCACACTTAACAAAATAAAATTTGCTACACTTAAACGCATTATAAAGGTTTGATAAATGCAACTGAATTGAGTAATACACAATTTAAGCGTTGAAATAAATATTGATTTGTCAATAAATTGTTGCAGATCGTTTTGGACACTAATGTGGGAATTATTTCACTTAATAGGCAATTCTTTAGTTTAGTTTCAAGCATTTTGTTGTGTTGTTGTAAGTGTTTGACAGTATACTAAGCAGCTTCGAGTTGAATATTATGCCACACAAACATCTGAGCAATACTTCGTTATTATAATCTGAAATAGAACCTGTGTTGATATCATATAGTAGTAAATTGGTTAACAAGATGGCAAAATGGTGACAATCTAGGGTGGTTTTAGAACAAATGGCAGCTTGTCAAATGCACTTTTATGTTACATGAATGTTTGTGATGGGTGGCTACACATTGTGCTTCATGCTTGTTCTTTTCAATGGAATCAACTTCTGTTTCGCTTCCTTTGCTAACGAAGCTCATATTTAAGAGTTCAATGATAGTTATTTTAATTATTTTGAAGTCATTGAAGCATGATCACAGCAACCAAAAACACGATCACAGGAGGTATGTACAGAACATGTACAGTCAGACGATCACGATCACTTCATCAACTATTGTTCACAAATTCTCTAAAAGTATTGAAGTAAAGAACTAAAAACTGTGCCCAAATGATCACCGATTTTTTTTACAATTATGACTCTATTTTCTTTGGGTTTTTTAATCAATTAATATTTACATAATGGCTATATTTCTCTGTTTAACAGAATGCTTCCAAAGTAACTTGCCGTTAACTTTCTCAATTTTTAACTTACCTACATTAGAAAAAACACATAGGGATACACTGATGCCTCCACATGCATGAAATATGCTTACATTGTAGTAATGATTTGTTTGTGTCGATAGATTTAGATATTTTCATCAACCGATGCACAAACGTCTGTAATCTCCGATCACTATCACCGCATCTCTCGCTGACCAAAATCACTATCACTGGAACCCTGCAGTACCCTGGATGGGTAGAGGTTCTTTCCGGAGCTGATTTTTAAAACTACTCCATCAATCCTCACCGAAGTTTGTGCACTAACTCCCCACATCATGTAGGTGTGTCTTTGCGGTGTTTAAACTTTTTACGCTTTATTTTCTTCTGTTTCCATGGCAACAGTTTGGACTTTGTCTTTTAGAAAGGTAATAACTCGAATTGAATCGGGGGAAGGAGTAGACATCTGTTTTTACGAGAAAAAATACCTTATAGTTTTAATTATTTACTGCTAAAACTGATTATTCAACTTATATGTGGGGCCGGGGGGAAAGCCATCTCTCCCGATGGCTCTGGTTACTTCTGAGGGTAAAATAAGCCGTATCCATAAAAAAATCTTTTCTCTGTATTGGAAGAAAATAGAGTGACATATAAAGCGACAAAGTTGTGAACCTCTTCACTGTGGGAGGTAGATTTGTAAGTCTCATACAATTTTGAGAGTTCAGACAGCAAGATTATTGACCATGCCATCATTGTACCATATTCAAAACTCTATTTTAAATTTTTAGGTATCGGTACATCAGTCGCTGTTTATACATTTATTTAACTAAAGTGGTTTAAACATATTTGTATTCAATAAAGAATCTGGTTTGGCAAACAAGCAAAGTATTGCTTTTGTAAATACTGCACCATTACCGGACATTAGATAACTGAAGTTTGTAGTAGTTTAATTTACTTTCAAAGAAGAGTTGGTTATCCATAACAACACAACTTTCATTAAACCTAGAAATGTATAACCGTTAAAACCGTTATACAAAACTACATCGATAACGATAAGCCTTTCGTAGAACAAACATTATCCTGTTGAAATTAAATGATGACAGTGGCGGATCAAGAGCAACGGTCACCCCCAATGACCAACAGTAGGCCTGTCAAAGTTTGTTTTGTGTTTTACTCATGTATTCATCCACTCAGTTACAATTAGTTCATGAAAGTCACTGACTTGTTTTTAAAACAGTATATTTGAAGTTATATAGATAACATTATAATTTACTTGGTATTTGGATTTGAGATATTAAACAGAGCGTTTGGCAATATGACTTTCTAAAGACGCGGGTGTGTCGATGTCTGCTACTCAACCATCACCATCTAATAATACTTGTAAAACTTAATAATTTTCTCGAAATTTAAATACGTGTCCGTGTTCATTGTCTAATTACCCCGTCTATCATAGCTGCAGTGTCTAAATGATGCCAGCGCCGACTTATTGTCTTTCTGGCGTATTTAAAGGAAAGAAAGGAGATGAAAAGTTTTATTGACCAAAATCAGTCATTAAGAAGCTATTATTCTAACGATAATCCGCAGTAATTAAGGGTTATTAGATTACGGCGTGTCAACATTATGTACCTCTAATCCAGTTTGTTATCAAAGTTAACAAAAACTTTCACTAAGTAGATGGAATCTTGTGAGTTAATTAAATATTGTAATGCATCTAATAATAAGTTAAACTGTCATATGCTAACTATAGTACATTAGTACTCAACGCATCTTGGCGTTTGTTTCGTCTTTTTAGTGAAGCACAATGAACTTATCAATGTTAATTACTTTAGATTTGCTCAGCTTTTGTTTAAATAGTTCCTGTTTATCTTATATGTAGAAAAAGATGAGCAAGTGATATCCGTTCCTCTGTACGACACACCAAGCAACAAGTTAATTAAGTCCGTGCGGAAGGTGCAATTAAACCGTTTCTTATTATGAACGCTCAACTTTGACCGCCCTCTCTCAGAATTAAGAATTTAACGTATCACACGTATCGAAAATACATTCCTCAAATTTTAAAAGATGCCTTCGTTGTCACTTGTCATAAGAAATGAAGTATAACAATAACAATGTTTATCTAATTAAAAAATATGGCGAAGACTTCCGAAAACGTTGTTAAATATCAGGTCTTTGAAGGGCATTTAGAAAGTATTTTTTGTTTAAAAATATGTTTTAAATTATTTCAGGAATAATGACATTCGTCCAAATATCCAATCTGGTTTCACACCTGGAAAGTCTACTTTAAATCAATTAACATGTTTATATGAGTTTATAGCTGGAGCAGTCAATAAATATAAATACAGCTTTTTGTGATGTAAGCAAAGAGTTTTCTCATCAAGGCTTAGATAATACATGAAGTAAACACAAATCGAATAGGGTAATGTGTTAAGATGGTTCGAGAGTCCTCTTGAAAAGCGATAGCAATGTGTGGCCATTAATGAGTTATAAATATATAATTGACAGAGTTGTTGATGATCAAACAACAGAATTTCGTACAATCAATGCATCGTTCAAATAAGTTGAGAAAACTGTCAATGAGTTTAGTTATAATCTAGAAGGTTATGGATCATTATCTCTTTTATTGATGTACATAGGTATACTTTCAAAATACTTCTCACGTTAATCATTATACACTGGACGTTTATAGAGAAAATGAAATTCATCCTCTACATAATTCGATTTGCGTAAATGTTTTATAATATATAGTTCTGATACGCGATTATTGATTTCGAAATTGTACAAAATATAAGGAGGAAATATTATTATTCGTTAATCTTATTATTGGGGAGAAATTATTCCATAAAGAAAGCACGGCATATTATATATGTACATTGCCTTTGAAGAATTGCAGTTAGAATCATTGAAATATCCAAATTTGACGACGATTAAGTCGCATTATTTCCAACTCCTTATTGATAACGGTGCAAGGACGTGTACCAAAACGTCTCTCTTACGTCATGAAGTCTCTTCGTATAGAAGATAAACACTTACATACATATCAGTCTTTTTACTCAAACAGACGGTAAACGTAATTTGTATATCCAATTACCTTTGAGATCATACACATACTAACTAACCACACACAAACGATTTAAAACCCCGTTAGCAGGGATACAGCTGATCATTTGCTCATCAGCCAGATGGAAAATAACATTCGTGCTGACGAGGGTCATTTATTGAAGACAGAACGTCTATCTAAATGAATTTAGATCGACTGTCCTATATTATGGTAAAACAGTCGATCTACAACACGGTATAACCTAATATATTAAATAAAACTGTTGATCTAAAAATGTTTAGATTGACACAGCGTAAGCCTTTGTTTAAAAAAAGCTATTAATAGAAATGATGAAAACGTGTAATATATAGGTTTCGGAAACTCGATGACAAATCAACCAAAGAAAGCTGTAACCTGTTTGTCTTTAGCTTATCACACGAAAAAATATATGTATATCCATTTCATCAAATCAAAGTTAAAGATTTCGATATAATACGAGAAAAAAGTGCATGATTGATTAAGATAAATAAATAAATACTAATTGTTTTCTTAAAATTTATGGGTTTACACGATATATTAGTTTACTTGAATATACATGAAAAATTAACATGCACATTTCATACATAAATAGTGCAATTTCGTTCTGTTTTTAAATATTTATGTCGTCCCAAAAAGTTTTCAAATATTATGTCGTCAGACAGTTGTGAATTGTTGTCACTGTAAAGATTAGTTCATCGGAAAATAGTATATATTAGCTTTATCTATTTTTTCGTAATTTTAATACAAAAAGTGTAATAAATAACTCATTATTTGGATTAGTTAATAAATTACAGGACACACTTTTATCAATTTTATTAAATATAACCATGAAAATACGTGTTAACTGTGGATCACTACGATAGCTTTGTTTGAAATGTGTGACGTATTGGAGCGAACGCTTCTGATTGGCTAAAATTAGCGCAGTGAATTTGAAGTTGAGTGTTTTGGACCGAGTGTGGAAAGTACACTCGGGGAAGGGAAATTAGGTTTACTTTGTTAAAATGAATGACCAATTGACTATTTAAGGGATCATCTTTAATACAACTATAATATAAGCTGTGAATTGCAAGTAAGTCGTTCAAACTTGCTAAATTGTAGCCTAGATCAGTGCAAATCTACGCTCGATGCGTTGTACTCGTGTGTTTTGCATCGCGCAAGAGTTGAACTTGATGTGAGAACGTTATCCAGATATACTAATGTAATGACATTTTGACGTTTGTTAACATGCATATTTACATAAGTTGATTTATGATTTGATTGATTAACAATTTGTATGATTTTAACAGAGTTGACACTAATTGATCTCACACATTTCGTTTGTTTTTCATGCATAAGGATTCTGATCATTCATGAAAGGAAATTTAATATGGCCACGATTAGACTGTTTTACTTTGCAACATGATGAGCAAGTCAGTTCTTGATGATTGCTTAACTATTGAAAGAATAACCTGAAAAACAACCTTTCAGTCCTTTGCCTACTGGAAATTATAACTCAAGGACTGTTGTACCAGTACGGATTCATATTTGAAATCTATCTCATGTTCAATCTGCATTTTGAACTCTTGTTTAAAAAAATAGTATTACAGCTGAGATGTGTACAGTAAAGATAAACAGAAGCTAGCCACTTACCAAGTACTGTGCACACTATCGCTCAGATGAAGCCCCCAAAATATATCCGAATTGTAGCACAATATCATCAAAGTTAAAGTATAATGGTCATTGATTGGGTTCTTGTCAAACTTTGATATTGTCAGGTGTTTGGCTAATTACGCATAGAATAGTCAATATCCATAATCTCATATTGTCGATGTCACTATACTTGCAACTAGTCTTATCTTTCAGTCATCTTCAGAACTATGAAAAGTAAAGTTATAAACCAAATAAATTAAACAAATTGTGTTGCTGAATTCACACTCTAGCTTGTCAGTGAAGGAAAGTTTGGTTGTCATCTTTGAACTTTGAGCATCAATGTTCTCAATATAATATTTAATGTAAAATATGAACTCAGAAGTAAACTAGTTTAATGATTGTTAATTCCTTGCAGCTTTACCCTCCAGCACTGCATGGAGTGTTGTTTTAACATTGTACATAGAGTCTAGCACAGCTTTTGAACTTTGATATTTAAGAGGAGTTATCTTTCACTTGTTTTTGATTAATGAATCTTACATCATAAAATATTATGATACCAACACCATAAGTGAAAGAGACCAACTTCATCCAAAATATTTGGTAGGTTAAGGTATAACATTTTAATGGAACTCTAGTGTATTCACCACAGTAAATTATTGATACCTATGAACTTTATTTTCAGCCCACCAAGATGGCCAAACGTCAGCAAGCTATACCCCATCAGCTGGGACACCAGTTTGCCATTGAGATGGCAGGATATATAAAATCATGTTTGGAATTTGAGGAGCAGTTTACCTGGTTAGATGAAATCCTTGAGGTTTGCAAGAAATCATTTGCCAGGTGTGTCTATTTTTTCTTGAAGATTTCAGTGTTTTCTTTAGTTCAACTTTATTAGGTCAACATTAATCATATCAAATCACTAATAACCTTCTTGTTCGTTCCTTTTCACTTTGATTTAAAATTTATATTTTGTTACACCCTTTTTATGTATCATTATCTACCATCATTTAAGAAAATATAGAAGGAGCATATTCTGATAGGTACGACAATGATGCCATGGATGAAAAGTCAGTATCATCACACCTCTAATGATCATGAATGTTCATTGTGGAAAACCTAGTCTGGTTTCCTTTATTGATTGTACAAATTAGTCTAGTCATAATGAAATAATACACTTGTTTTTTTTAATACAGACCTGAGGTTGAACTCTTACCCAAAACACCATCTGCAAAGCGAAAAAGAAAACCAAGGAAGAAAGTTGTTGAAGAAGAAATGGATACAAGCAAAAATGACATCAAGTAATTCTATTTTGATTTCTGAAGTTGAACCGATGATGATATAAATGATATTAAGTTTCAAATTCAGCCACTTGATAAAGTTGTTGCCATTTATAACTTCTTTGAATCAAAACTATTAATTGGTTTTTACGTGTTTTGGTGATTGAAAGTAAAGGAACACGTTCATCTATTATATCATTCTTAAAGGGACATGATGTATTCATTATTCAATAAGTCATTGATTTAACAAAGGAAAATGAATTAAAATTATGTGTTTTTAGCCAATCAATAAATGTGGATACGGAGGAAAAGGAAGTGAGTTCCAATCGATCTACTCGCCAAGGCAGAGCTACAAGGGCATCACGAACAAAGACTTTATCTGAAACAAGCCAGGGATCTCAGCGATCCACAAGAAGCACTCGTTCAAGGAAGAAAGACGTTGTAGAAGCTGAAGCTGAAATCGCTCCTGTTTACAGCATGGTTGCAGCAATGAAAGAAAAACGAGGAGGTCGACTATTAGGACAACTTAGGGAACATGCTGATCTCGACCTAGACAAGACACCAGTTGGTGAACAAGTCACTAGGATAAGAAGTCCTTCACCGGTTTCAGCATCAACAACCCCAACCGCCAACACTCCCACTTCATCCAGAAAAAATCTTTCGAAAAAGTTCAGTGTGAAGGCCAAGGCCTCTGCATATGAAGATATGCTGAAGAGAACCAGCCAGAGTCCCATCAGTCCGCGGACACCGGGATCTCCCCGAAAGAATACACCAGGAGAAGTGAACACACCACCGACACCAGGAACAGTTACCATGGCAACTAGACATTGTCTGCGCAACTCAGGGGGAACTCCTCCCACACCAAGCACTGTTACTCAGTTCAAACGGACCACTGCACTTACAGCAGAAGATCGTCTCTCAGGGTCTTCCAATAGAAGATCGTCTCGACAATCGCTGAAGGTTTTGGCTTCAAAGGTCAGACTGTCAACTGCCAGAGGTAGATCAAGTATTGGTGTGCCCAAAGTGCAGAAGGAAACTCCAGTGAAGTCAGCTGAGGTTGAACAGGTACATTTTACTTAGAATTGTATTTCTTTGGATATTTGTCCGTGTACTTTGTTTCAAGGACATCGATTCAGAGTATTTGCACTGATCATCAATGAATCTTCTCTTTTAATAGAGATCTACACTTTATCTAAGCTAAATTTCGGCCGTAATTCTCGTTCCAGAAGATAGCTTTTTCTGTTTTTCCAAATGAGAATGAAAGGTACTTACTTTTTTCTTAACCCTTGTAATTGTATATACATATCAGGTCCAAGTTGTTAGCATTTGAATAATTTTGGCAAGAATCATAAAAAGGTACAAATGAAAAGTTAGGAAGGTCATAAATTTGCCAAAGCAGTCCGAAGGCATTCCATGGGATAACTTGTGCGCTCTTTATTTTACAACAATGATTTCTAACTGTCAAGGTTAACAAAAAGGCTGAATAACATAGTAAGACTTTTTAATTTTTAAAAGAAATTCCCTATGCGCCATTTAGCCACCTATGAAATAAAAAATGCACCCAGACCTGTCAAATGCGCAAATGGTGCATGGCACATGTATGTCTTTCCCAATCACTGGCTTTTTCATTCATATAATGTGACTTTACATTTTTAAATAAAAGCTTTATTTCCTTCTTAAATCATGAGACATTGCCATTACAATCATACCCAGCAGATGGAGACGGAGGAAGGTGAACCAGAACAGAGCAAGAAGAATACGAGAACACGACTACGACTCAAGAAGAAAACTGATAGTGTAAGTAATAACTTATTTGTTGAGGACATCACTCAGCTTGGATGTTATGCAGAGAGAATGCAATGATTTGTTAGTTCATCTGATTAAATTTCCTTCTTGAATTTGGTTCTCAATTGGACACTGCTATATTAAACTTTAAGTAGTTGTACTCGTTTAAGCAACCAAACAATGACAAAACTGTTTAAATGTTTGTTCTTATAAAGGATATAATTTCTTTATAAATATTAAGTCACATAACAAAAATCGTTTAGTAGTAATACACCAATGTTGAAGTGATAGTGTTAAAATTCTCTCCTTTTTAAATTTCACAACAGGTAAAAGAAGCAGAAGCCCCCGCTCAACCCTCATCTTCCTCATCAGAAAATACAGAATCAGAAACCGATAATACAACTGCCAAGAAACCATGCCGTGAAACACGAAGCATCGTGAACACTGAACCCAGAGTATCGTATGACAAGCTGTACAAAGAGCAGCAAGAAGAGATAGAAGAACCAATGGAAACTGAAGACAAGGGATGCAAAACTAGAACAAAAACAAGAAAGACAAACAAATCTCAGGACATAGCTTCTTCGGAACAAGAAAGTACAAGAGAGTCTGACTCCGAGATTGAAGCTCCTGTCAGACAGAGCACGCGGACCAAAACACGTAAGAATAGGGAATCTAAAGAGGCTTCGAAACCCATTTACAGTGAGTCTGAATCTGAATGTGATCGGCCAGTACGACAAAGCACACGAACAAAGACACGTAAGACGAAGAAATATGCTATCTCGTCAGACAGCGAGGAGTATTCGGGTTCAGTATCCTCGGACAAGGAACATACAGCATGCAGGAAAGAGGAGGAAAGTTTGGAGAAAGAGGAAGAGATTGTAATGGAGGTAATTGTGATTTATGTTATGTATTTAACATGGAATTATATTTCACCTGACACATCAGCTTTCACATTAAGAGTTTCTAGTTTATGTCAATATATTTATTTTGTTGCTTAAAAAGATTTTCTCCAAAAATATTGAAAAGAAAACTAACAAGACCTTATGATTGAATCTTCTCATGTTTTTATTTTGGTCAAATTACAGTATTTCATATCATATTTGAATAGGTCAACTGTAATACAGTATTTGTTATTCATGTGTTCTAGGTGAGTGAGGTCCATGTGACTGAAGATGACACTGCAGAACAGGAGCGTGATTCCGGGATCATGAGTGCACAGTCGAGTGAAATAAATATCAACCTTTCATCTAAGCAGTCGATGGCCATGGAGACTGAAACCATTATTGAAGAAGAGGAGCCACCCACGAGATCCACTCGGACTAAAACACGGAAAATAAAGCGAGAGAGCACTGACTCGGACGATGTATTCGCTGCTCCAGACTCTGCAGCACCCAGAACACGGTATGTCTTAGTCTGAACATTTTTGTTGCATGGATTATGGAGTGAGGAAATAGAGAAATATTACTTTGCTATGAACAGTAATTTGTCAAAATATTGACAAGTCAAATGAAGGTTAAACATATTTCTTTTTTCATATATATAAACCCTAGTGTTATTGTTGTATACTATGTTGCATTACTTATCTTCATTGCTTAGTAGCTTTTGTGACATTTTATAACATTTCAAAATGATGGATTCCCCCAATTTGTATTTTCAGAACAAAGACAAGAAAACGACAAGCTGATGATGAAGGGGGTAAAGCAGTTCCCCGACCAAAACGTTCATGTACTAGCTCAGTCACATCTCCAGAAAGGGTTTGTACAAATTGTTGACTTGGTATCTCTCATTTTCCTAAAGAGATTGCTTATACATCAGATTGACTTTCTTCTTAAGGTAAATAATGAAGTATGATTTCTAGTTTATCAAACAAACAAAATTATCAATATTTCAGGGATGACAATTTTCCTCGTATCCGAGGAATTCCTCGGTTTTTGTTTTCATTTAGAGGTGGTTTAAGAACTGTAAAATGCTCATACTCAAATACTCAGGGCCCCCTACCAGAGCCCCCTACAAAGTAAGCTGGGGTATATAGCGGTCGTTCCGTCCTTCCTTCCGTCCGGTCAATTTTCTCAAAAACCGTCAAAGGTACATCAACCAAACTTTGTACAGTTGTTAACCATGTTCTTCTGATCGCGCACAGAAAATTGTTGTCGTTTCCATGGAAACATCACTTTTTTACTTAGTTTTATTGTGTTCAATCGGGACAAGTTTTCTCAGAAACTGTTCAAACTAGGTGAATGAAATTTTGATTTTGAGAACGCATGACCATACTCTTTATCAAGATCGAAAACCAGTTCCAAAATATTAATTTTTACAGAGTTATGGCCCTTGAATCCGAAATTGAACTTAGTACGAAAAGAATTGTGATGCTCCAATGGGGACAAGTTTTCTCGGAAACTATTACATCTAGGTGAATGAAATTTAACATGGAGGTAGTCCAGATGATACTCTTTATTGAGTTCGAAAATCTGAAATATTATTTTTTACGGAGTTATGGCCCTTGAATCCGAAATTGAACTTTGTACCAAAAGGACTGTGATGCTCCAATGGGGACAAGTTTTCTCGGCAACTATTACCTCTAGGTGAATGAAATTTAACATGTAGGTAGTCCAGATGATACTCTTCATGGAGTTCACAGTCCAGTTCCGAAATGTTATTTTTACGAAGTTATGAAGCCCTTGAATCTGTAATTGAACTTTGTACAAATTACCGGTGTGATGCTCTAATGGGAAAACATGAAGTTACCTGAAAAATATTACATCTGGGTGAATGAAATTTTGGACTAACAAAGCCAGTTCCCAAAATTATTTTTGACAATATTATGATGCTTGAAGCTGTTTTTTAAACATAGAACCCTTCACATCTATAATTCTCAATGGGCGGATAGCAGATGGCGGGGGTATGTGAGCCATGCTCACTTTTTTCTTGTTGTCATTGTAAATAGGATTTTTCTTTACTGTTGATATTCTCTCTATACTCAGAAGTTAGAACCAATTAAATGATCTTAATTAAAAAGCAGAACATAAACAAAATTTATATTTTGTGAAATAAAATAAAGATTTCACAAGCATATAATCCTTAAAATTTAAATGTTTTCACAACAGATAAATTGTTATCCATTAATCTTGCCCTTCAAAGTTTCGATCTCATGTATATTATGTTTATATTTTAAAAGTATATGTTCATTTCAGAATGCTACAAGTGTTGCTACAGATACAGACGGGTACGTTTCATATTTTGAAGTTCTATATGAAAGTTGAATTGTATTTTGCAAAAGATTAACTCCATGATTGTAGTAACGTAACATAATCAAAGTATCTTGCATGTTGTGTTTCGAAGTGTCTTCTCTATATTACGACTTACTGGTCTTCTTTCCTTCTAGTGTTAGCAGTGAAGAAGAAGTTGTAGATCGTTCCCCCTCTCCAACGTGTCCTAGAGACAAGGTAGGATAACTCTCAACCATGGAAAACAGTTCCTGAATTTCAATTTCATTCCTTTGTCTTATTTTTCCTTATTACTTTCCTGTGGAAAATACGGCAATATTCAACTTGTGTATGGCATCAAAATAGGTACAAACATTTCACAATATTAGCACCACCACCAATAAGGTATATGACTTGCAGAAACCTTAGTTTCATCACAGTATTGGTCATATTGGTGGATTAAAGTAATGAGTAATAAACACAACTTGGAAAAATAAAAGCAACATTATGGTCATATTTTGGAAGCAAATTTTAAGGTTCAATGTTAGTAATGGTTTCCATATGAAAAGAAAATGAAAATTTTCTTCATTTCAGATTGTGAGACCAAATGTTTCGTCCTTCTTGAACAGTTTACGCAAACCCACCATCAGTGTTGCCACACCTTCCAATCTAATGACAGGAATGACCTCGTTCATCAAGAAGACCCAGACAACGCCAAACAAAGCTTCTCAGCAGGTCAGAACAATTTTTTTATTTATATTACCTTCCATAATGAGTCATGCAGATAACCGGTATCTCGCAAAGTAAAAATATTAAAAAAAACTCTTATTCCATAAAATTAGTCATCTCAACATTTAAAATATCCATTATTTTGTTAAAATTCACCTCTTTCATTAAAGCTAATATTTCAGTAAATCACTACATGATATATCAAATCAGAAGCAACAGTTTTGCAAAGGCATTCTCTCGACTATAGAGGCTAAAACGATAGACATTGGAATGTTTCCTTTGGAATATGTTAAGTGCCTTATTGTAATGTAATGTTTGTTATACAGGCGATACAGGAGATGAGGAAGAAGGAGCTGGAAGAGAAGCAAAAGAAACACCAGGAGCGACTCCAGAAGAGAGAAGAAAATCTACGTTTGAGGGCCGAGGAACAAAAGAGGTTGTTATATTTACTATCCAGCTATATGCTTGATAATGGTATAAGAATTTATTCCGAAACATTATCGTTGTTAAATAAAGAAGCTGATCATCCATATATACATATATATATATATATATATATATATATATATTATAAGATAAGTTGCTTCTCACGTGAAGTAAGGTTATAGAAAAGAGGAAACATCAGATGGTTTTGACTGGATCAATCTTCTTTAATACAATACGATGAGCTCATTTCGACCAGTAGAAGTCAATGTACCAGTACTTAAAAAGACCAAAATACTGGTCGAAATTAGCTCATCGTATTGTCTTAAAGAAGATTGATCCAGTCAAAACCACAAATATATATATTCTTGTTTCTTCATCAGACCAACTTCTAAAATTCCTCTCAAACAGTTAACTTTATTTGACCCAACTTCTACCTCAATTCATAACTCATGTCAATCTCCATGACTGGCTTTCTGAGCTTAAGTAGCAGCAAGCACTATGAAGTTCAGATAAGTTCATGAACACAGCAAGACTTAGATCCACCAGTGCGAGGGAAGTTGGCTTTAACCAAAATGCACTTTATCAGGGCATATTTTTTTCCATCTTGCCTTATTAACACGTAACTAGTACCAAACCATTTATGTAAATCAAAACTCTTTAAACAAAGGGATTGATACTATTAGACAATATTTGTTTCAATTCTCTTTTTGCTTGCTGCAGGAAGCGTGAGGAGCGCATGAGGAAGGTGATGGAGTTCCGAGAAGAGAAGGAGAGACGTGATCAGAGGATCAAGGACACACTGGCTAAACAGATGGAGGAGAGACTGATCGTGTCGGACAAGATGAAGGAGGAGAAGCTGAAGGAAGAGAAGGAGCTGAAGGCTAAACTCAGGTAGGTCTTGATACATCATATGGCATTTCTTTTTAATTATTATAAACTTCTCTGTTGTCACGTACTATTTTCACTGTAGTATCTATAGGATATCTGTCAAAATGTTACAAAATAACCTAATCATTGTTTGTCAGGGTTCATCCTCGGTTACCCATGGTTTTATATATGCTCCGTTACTCTCCACTGTATCACCCATGGGAAACCTTATCAGGAGAATCTGTACTCAAATTACCCGCCCTTGGCCGGCGTGACGAAGTCAGAAACCAAAGAAAATGCTCAATAGGATAAGATGGAAATGGTCAAGGGAGATAACCGGTGACGGATGGCTAACAAAATGATTTCGCGTGCTTTGCAACGAGGTGATATGAATTGTCATTTCTAACTCAATAATGTTGAGTGTAATTTGGCTTGCCAGACAATCATCTGTAAATACTTATTCATTTCACAAGCATAATTATCCTTCATAATTATATTTTATTACATTCCTATGTAGTCCGGCAGCCAAACCCCGATTTTCACCCTAGGTGGGAAAGTGCGTCCATAGAAAATGTTTTTACAGAAATTAAACCTTGTGGGTATATACTTGAGGAAACTGAATGATGACACTTTGTCATCATTGAGCATTTTGAATAATTAATGTTTTAATTAGATAGGGTACACTCACGATTTCAGTTATCCAGACACATCAAGTAATTATATTTTAGTGTTCACAAAACTGAAATAAAATTAAGGCAGTTATATATCAATTGTTGTCTATTAGTATTATGAAAAAAAGCATAAAAATTTGTTGAAAAAAACGAAAGGCCAAAATGTTGATAATGTGTCTGGATAAACAAGGTTTCTGAGCAAATTTGGTTTTCTTACAGTAAAATTAGATTTAATGGTGTAATAATTTACTTTTGATTATAATTACGATTATTGAATCATAATAAAAAGAAATGGTGATAAAGTTTCAGTTAGTGTATATTTGTTTACTTTTGCCAAATTCTGAAATAGGCATTCTTGTAACAATGTCAGTTCTTGTGGTGAGAAAATGGAGATTTTTGACGATTTTATGGTGTTTTTAAAAACACACAATTTACCATTTTTACTTTGTATTGAAGTGAATTTTTTTTATTCACAAAGCAACACAATTATCACAAAGAGTTAATTTGCAAAAGACAAAAAAAGGAAATAGTCAATTTCAAAGTTTAGATCCAAGATTCGACCACGAAGCGGGCACTGAAATTGGGCAATTTGAAAGTTAAGTTATTGGTTGACAACAGTAGTCTCCCTAGAAGAAAGAGCTAGAATGTTTCTTAAACGTTATACGTATAACTGCAATGAGCTGAATAGTGACATTTGAAAGTGTGGGCGTGCACATATTCAAACCCTTATTCAGATAACACTAATGGTGTAGGCGAGACGTTGCAACACATTTTTGTTATTTCATAGGTTATATGAATTTATTTGTACACAAAATCAAAACAGCAAAGACAAGGATAACAGAGACAACGAAAACAACAAACAAAAACAGTTGCTCGGCTTCTCCAAAGAAATTGCGCAGTTTTACGGACAATAATGTGTTTCATTTTAAAGAACACTGTACTGTCTTTCTGTCGAATCAACTGGGTGATTTACATTGCTGCAGATGACAAGATCCGCGGACTTCCAATGGGCTCACAACTATCTTCCCTAATAACAGAGATTTTCATGACATCCTTCCAAGAACCAGCACTCTCTAATGCTCCATTTCAGTCGCTTTCGACACCATAGCCATCATTTCCTACAACATCTCAACGCCAAGCATCCAAGAATCAGGTTGACCATGGAAACAGAAACTAACCATCATCTCCCCTTCTCATAGGTCTCCTTGCAAACTACTGGGCATGGACCTAGAATATCTGTCTATCGCACGCCAACACACACACTGACCAGTACACACAATACAGTTTATGTAATCATCCACTAATCAATCATAGCAACACTCACAAGACGTGATAAAATCCATATGTCAACCTGATGCTCTCAATAATGAACCAAAACATCGAAAAGGACACATTTCCCCCCACTCTATGGATATCCAGCAAGCCTAGTCATCAAGACTGCCGTGAAAACCGAGAAATTCGAGTAACAATTCCCTAAATACACCTCAGCTACAAGATCGGCCGCCTCATCAAGAACAAAGTCAGCATTTATGTAACATCAGAGAAATGCTGCAGCCTAGGATCAAGGAACATAAAGCGTGTGTCAACACACTTGACCAGAAGTCCTCCCTATCTGAGCATCATGTGACTCTGAACAAGGATCAATTGGGAGGCTACCACAGTCTTGTCAACAAATAACAACTGGCGCCAAAAAAAACTCCAATAAGCGATTGACATTACAAGGGAACAACCTGCAATAAACCGTGACCAAAGCATCTTCCTAACATGTACTTGGGGATTCACTCATCTCGAACATCTATATTCTGTCGGAGGCAAATCCGAGGAGCACCCACCCTACCATCCATTCACTCTTGTCAGAGCTTATCCGAGGAGTCTAGCTACACCTATCAGAACAATTCACCGCCCAACCACTTCACACCCCAGCCACAATCACTGGCCTCTCCTAATACTCTCAATCACCATGTCTTCTGCATTTCACATCCAATCAACTGTTCTTGTATCTACAATAAAGGCAATTGGCTTTCCTCCTTTTACCAATTTGTATAACTGTTGTCCAATCACTACTTCAATAAAGCCCACAGGCCATTGTTGATTTAAGAATCAACTATTAATGCTCCTCATGTTTGTATCAAAAATCATCAATGTATCACAAATCTCATGCGTTATTTATCTTAAAAACTTAATTTAAACTATCTGATTGAGTTTCTCGCCATTGGTTTCTTATATAAATGTATACCATTTTGTTATTTCTTACATTTCACCTGATGATGGAGTAAGTATATACTCCGAAACGTCTTGTATTTTCACATTAAAGAAGTTGTTATCCAGAAAATGTCCTTGTTCTAATGTCAAGTAATCATGTTGGGTTACATGGAGGTCTTTTTTCAGAATTTGTCAAAAGTAAACATATACTAACTGAAACTTTATCATTATTTCTTTTGATTATGATTCAATAAGCGTAATTATAATCAAAAGTAAATTATTACACCATTAAATCCAATTTTACCGTAAGAAAACCAAATTTGCTCAGAAACCTTGTTTATCCAGACACATTTTCAACATTTTGGCCTTTTTTTTTTTTTTCGACAAACAAATGAAAAAGTATACTTATTTTCATAATACTAATAGAAAACAATTGATATATAACTGCCATAATTTTATTTCAGTTTTGTGAACACTAAAATATAATTACTTGATGTGTCTGGATAACTGAAATCACGCGTATACCCTATCTAATTAAAACATTAATTATTCAAAATGCTCAATGATGACAAAGTGTCATCATTCAGTTTCCTCAAGTATATACCCATAGGGTTCATCATGAACAAAAATATATTCTATGGACGCACTTTCCCGGTCACAAGGGCTGGCTGCCGGACTAATGTTTTCATTTCTCATTCTTTACCATTATGTATGTATGTACCACCATGGTTACCTAACCTTGTCATATCATTTCACCACCCATGGTTCGCTAGTTCCAGCCGATGCTCGCAGGTTTCACCGCAATGCATAGCCACATGGCGTTGCAGGCTTTCTCCCTGCCATAATACTAGCAGCCACGATATAAGTGAAATACTCTTGAAAGCGGCGTTAAACACCAACTCACTCACTCACTCATATCATTTCACACAATATACTGTTTGCTTTATGCCACTATTTTTATGTATTTGTATTGTCTTGCATCAATATCATGTCTTGCATCAATATCACTATAAATTCACCTTCGCATCTTCCTCAATTCAAATTTAACAATTAATATAAAATTATTTATTATCTTATCATACCTTCACTCTTGTATTTTCATTTAATTCTGTTAACAATTTTATTTTCATACTATAATTAAAGTCATTAAACTTTCATGGCAATCAATATCTTACAAAATTCCTTCTATCTATTTAATTTATAGAGACTATTTCATTGTTTTTGTGGAATATCATTTCTATCTCATCGAGTGGAGTGAGAAAGTGATATTTTCACGAGTGGCGCAGCCACGAGTGAAAATGTCACTTTCTCACTTCACGAGATGAGATAGAAATGATATTCGGCAAAAACAATGAGATAGTCTATTTATTATATAACTTTAATCTGCATATAAAAACAATTAAAACGTGTCATTGAAAGGTGAGAGCGGTCTTGATTGTCATAATCCTAACAACTCCCCGTTATACATTCACGGTAAATGCAGTGAGAAAATAATTCAACTGAAATAAGTCGATATTTAAAACAGGACAATGTTTTACAAAAATAAATCTGTTGTGAATGTTTATTTAAGGTACCATCTAGTCAAGTGAGATGCCTAAGACATTGAAAAACGCAAGTTGTGTCGTTATTTCAAACGCGAAGTGATACACAACATACAGCGAGTGACGTTCGTTATTGTCTGTCACATATCTCTCGCCTCAACAAGTTTTTCACGAGTAAAATAATTACTATGCAACATATCAACAATAAATCAAATCCAGAGTGTTAAGGAATGTTGAATATGATATTAACACCACAAAAGGTCAACAGTCATTGACTGAAACATCACAACATTGGCGTAAGACGTGGAAAGCAATCACTTTACAAAGGGAGATAATTCATTTCAAAGGGAGATAATTCATTTCAAAGGGAGACCATCCTGGAAAGTAATTCCGGCCACAAGTTAGTCACTGCAGTGAAAATATGAGTTATATTTTCACTGCAGTGAAAATATGACTTTCTACTGCTTATGTGAAAATATGGATTATATTTTCATCGTAGAATCACATATTTCATTGCTAGTTATATAATAAATATTATTATTTACTTATAATCTTGCAGGATTTTACGTGCGTTGCTGCATCCTATAATCCCGCGATAATTGGACTTCCTCTTTTATTTCTACCAATCTTGCGAGACTTCACTTTGTTTTGGTTCGCCGTCTTGGAACCAATTATATTTCTGGGCTCATTGGTTCGCAGGTCCAAGCTGCGTAGTAGTTTGATTGGCTCACGCCGGCCAAGGGCGGGTAATTTGAGTACAGATTTTCCTGATAAGGTTTCCCATGGGTGATATAGTGGAGAGTAACAGAGCATATATAAAACCATGGGTAACCGAGGGTGGTCAGGGTTGTGATTCTTAAGTTTCTTTGTGTTAAATACATGTTTCTGTTGTAAAATAACATTCTAATGCTTCAGAATGAAGAAACAACAAGAGGCTGAAGAAAGGAGGAAACAAGATGAGAAAGAGAAACTGAGGAAGAAACATGAAATGGTGAGCATCAGTGCCATTATAACATTTTTTCAGTGTTTGATTTCTTATTAAATCTTCAGACAGCTAGAATTAAGATGATTGAGAGTTGAAATTTTGTTAGTTTTTATTTTGTTTATTTACTGTAAGAGCTTTGAAAGACTGAGTTTTGGAAAATGATGGAAAATCACTTTTGTCTAATGTTGCTTGAATTTTGAATGAATTTAGACAAAGGAAAAATGTTCCTCCTTTAAGCATGTAATTGCGAGAATTTATATCTTCAATGAAAGAAACTGTAATTACATGTCTGAGTTGTTGGTTTTATTGATCTATATAAGTTTGTATCTCCGCAAATGGCCGAGATATTGACAAAGCGTCGTTAAACAATAACTCACTTACTGAAATTTTGTATGGTTAATCATATCTTTGATGGGCATTCTAGAAGTTGAGGTGATGAAGAATGAAGAACAATGTTATGGATATACAACTTCTTTATTCTATGTAGGCAGCGTTTTGATATAGATACTATTACTAATGTCGTTGTCCTGTTTGACAGCGACATTAGTATATCCATGTCGTAACGCCGCCTACATAGAATAAAGAAGTTGTATATCCATAGAATTGTTCATTCTATATAATCATAAACAATTAAATTGATCAAGGATAATATTCTTAACAGGAGGAAGAGAACCGGCGACACTTTGAGCTTATGCAGAGGAAGAAAGAGTTTGAAGAGCAAGAACGACAGAAAAAAATAGCAGAGGAGCGTAGGAAACATGAAGAAAGATTAGCAGAAATTGAGGAAAAGAGAGAAGCAGAGAATCAGAGACTGCGTCAAATGGAGGAAGAAGAGGAAAAACAGCGGCAGAAGAATAAGGAAGACAGGTGAGTCTGAAAATATTCCTATTCCTATTTTATATCTCCTGAGAGAGGCTGTAAAAAAAATTCATGAAAATTAGTGTGATGCTATAAAAGCTAATTCTTCATAACATGTATTGATGAAACTGGTTATCATTGGATATTGATCCTCTTCAGTCATTGACATTACAAATATTAAAAGGGGGAAACATTTTCTACAGTTGTGGATTTTACACTCTTTCACACATACATCAGTTCATTTGTTTTTCAAAGAACGTTTGACCACTGTGGGATAAGTCCTGATCATTCTCTGATTACATGTTATAGAGAGAAGACTGCTTCAAAAGAAAAGGCAGAAAGAGAAAAGAGAGAACTGGAGAAAAAGAAGGAACGAGAGGCAGCCATCAAAAGAGAGATGGAGAAACTAAGAGAAATGGTGGGTAAAAGTTGTTTTTGTTAAGTGTAGTGATATAACACTAGTAGTAGGAATAGTGGCATAAAGTGCTCATCTGATGAAATGATCATGGTATTTGTCAAGGGAAAACATATATTCTATTTAAAGTTACCAGTATTTCTTTGTTGAAATAATATGTGAATATAGAAGAAATCATGGTGTTTACTTGGTTCTTCTCACTTCTCCACAGCAAATTCAGCGGTTACAGAAAGAGGAGGAATTGCGAGAACAACAGAAGAAGAAGGAAGAGCAGGTTAAACAGATGATCAAACAACACAACCAGAACCTTGGTACTATCGCTCAAGCCATCAACTCGCATAGCTCTAAGACCAACCTCAACTCCACCATCACGCTCAACACATCAGACAACTTTACATCGTGAGTACTTGACAAGATCCCCAAATCATTTTGTGATTTTAGACAAACAGTCTTCAGTTTTCAAATGCAGTTGTCAAAATGAAATCTGTATACTTTCACCAGGAGATTATAATTGTATGGTAATCTTATGATATTAAAAAAAACCCTGCCTAGTATCAATATGATATCTTAGTAACCGTTTCACACAAGGATAAGTGAAGGTTCTTTGTGACCAAAGGTTAAAACCAAATAAATACTGGAAGGTCTTACTGATTCTTCTTCAGTAAAACTTACCATCTGAATGACAAACGCTTGCAGCCTTTGAAGTTTAGACGAAACCAAAATGTTTTTGTCTGTTATCAGGTATGAGCTCACACCTTGCAAGAAGAAGAAGCGAGGATCTCAGAACTATGACATCGATGATCTCAACTCAGAAGATTCCACAGATGATGAGGATCAACCCAAAAAGAAAATCCCTCCATGGGCCCAAGGTAATGTACTAGTGATATGTACAGTCAGTTCAATATTTCTAGCTTTTATTTACTTTAGGGTAAGGGAAGGATGTTTAAACCAAAATAATGTGTTGATCATGATTACGAATTTTAAATTTCACATTTAGGAGTGGGATGTTGAATTTGTTTGTTTTATTTGGAATACCATAAACTATTTGATTCTGAAAAATGACATTTTCACCATTTTTTACCCTTGACCTTCAGATCGAAACCTCCGAGCCCTACTAATCAACCAACATTATCATCCACCAAATCTCGACGAAATTTTTGACGTCATCGATCCACCAGATTTGACTGTCCTTTTCAAGAAACAGAAGCCAAGGTTCAACAAGCGAACAAGTTCTGCTATCTGGGACTCGCCGCTGTATAAACCTCAGGGAGCACCCATTTCTTGACCAGTCATGAGTGGTCCGCAAATATAGTGTTTTTAGAGGGGTCAAAACCCAATTGTACATTTCATGTGATAAAACCTCTGGTGTGATGTTGTTCAAATCGTATCAGTATATTCTAAGGCATACATTGGTGTCAATCTTTATTGTAGTTGCTGCAACTTTTAAGCTTATAAGGCCTAAAAGGCCAAATGGGCTTATGACATGATCAATCAGTTGGGCGTCATCTGTAAACTTTTCATAATTATTTTTCCACTTTGATATGACATACAGTTCATTTCTGATATGTTACTATTTGGTTTAGTTCTGTATTTCATGTGTTGAGTGGTCAAACACCTTTTTCTATAGTTTTGATAATCTCATAATTGTCAACATTTATATTTCATTCTTCATTCTGATGTGACTCTAAATAAATAGCATGTTTATATCAACTCCTAATTTTACATAGGACGTTTTATTTAGTAATTAAAAACTGACTTATTACATAAAATAATGCTATTGTTCCAAGTCATTTGTTTCTTGTCCTCAACAAATTGAAAAAAATGAAATGCAGAAGAATTGCCTCACCTGGTGCATTCAATAGTGACATCACAGCTACTTAATTACATAATAATGAACATTTAGACCAGTGGTTTTAATTGTTAATGATTTAATTAGTTCCAAACCATTCTGAATGGCCAATATACAGGAATCTCCTATCAACTTCTTAGTACTACCTGACAGTAGGCTGTTCTGAAACATTGTAGGACCCACTGCTAGAGGTTTTAACCCGATACACATGCTTTGATAGGACACTTCAGTTAGAAGTTATTTATTTACTTATTCATGACAGGAAAATATTTTCATAGACGTTATTCTCATCCTGAGAAACTTGGTGTGCTCAATTGGTGAAATACAGTGAGCTGAACTAGATATATACATTTTTTGCCTAATGTTTTTTGATGTGAGATAATTAGCCTAAATTGTTATCAGGAACACTCCTCCGTTACATCAGAAAATTATCCTAATATATGTTTAAGAATATAATAATGAATATTCTTTATAGTGTATTAAAAGCATTTTGATATTTTCATACTGAAAAGTGTCAGTTGTAAAACAATTCGACATTGATTGAATGCCTGAATAAGCAAGGGAAGAATAAATGTCTCACTTGTTACAAGATGTATGTTGACTACTGTTTCATGTACATATGTAAAGCTATTACAGTTTAAGTTTTTAGTTAAACTATTGAATAATAGTGCACTTTGATGTTTTATTGGCCTGTACCATATCATTGCTTTTGTTTTTAGATATTTTTGCCATAGTAAAACGGACTATCATGCTATTTTCTCATTCTTCTCTCCTCCCCTTCATCCTAAATATTTTAAACTCATCTTTCTCTCCATTCTCTATGTAAATATGTAAATTATTTCACTCAACTGATGTGCATCTAATTTAGGTATCTGCATATTCATTAACAACAGTTTTAAAGTAATGTATTCTATATTCAGGTTTTAGCTAAGTAGATTTTTAGTTTTGTGTTTACTGGTGTAAAATTGTATCAATTTAATATCTCTTATAGAGGAAATATTTATGTTTTGCATTCAAAAGCAATAATTAAATCAATGAGATAAGATGCTGGTATTTTTCTTTCATGTAAGTATTCTATTTGGAAATAGGAATATAAAGCAATTTACTCATTTGAAGGTTTTCAAAAAACTAACTTTGCAACCACAAAAACACTATTCTATTTGTATTTTAAAGGAAATATATTACTGTAATTAATCGTCTATTCTCATTTTTAAGAAACACGCAAGAAATGCTTTATTATTTGTAGAATGCAATGTCAGTTAATAAATCTTATGTGAATATATTATGTGTTGGTTTGCTTCCTATTGGAGGCTTTCTTTTCCATGGGTCGTTCTATTTTTACAAGTTACTTAAGTTGTATTTACTTACATTACCAGTTTTGACTAAAAGCTTGTCCAATCGAAACGCATTTCATTACTAAAGTATTCCAGACAATAGTCAGTCCATGGAACCATAGGAATGTTTGGTAAGGCTGCATAAAAAAGTTAAATGTTCAAAAGTGAAGAGGGCGGTAGGTATTTTTATTTTTTGTTGGAAAAAAACAATGATACGGGAGGAGTACATTTTATTTTTCCATCAAAATATAGCCTGAAAGTGGTAGAAGTATACAAAACAGAACAACATCCTGCAGATCTATATATTTGTTGGACAAATGGGATTTGGGGGTTCACCAAAAGTGATGCGACAAATTCTTAATTTAATTAACAGCAATAAATAATGATGGCAACAAATCATGATTCTCAACAACTTGATATTTATCAGATGAACATATAAACAACCCAGAAGAAAAAGATTGTTTTAGAAAACCAAGTCGAAGAATTTGAAAGAAGGTTTGAGAAATAGAATAGAAAAAAACAAGACAGATGATTATTTTTCTAGGGTTTGAAGATACTGTGACTATCGACCCCTCAGTATTGCCAGATTACAAATCTGATCACTTGGCTATTTCATAAAGTTATTCCAATGGATATAGAAATGATCTGTCTGGATTTCGTTTAAAAAACCTTACGGCATAACTTGGTCAGACTTAAAGGGGCAGTAGCACGTTTTTTTGCTCAAATAAGTTGATGAAATGTATTTGAAAAATAATTTCACCAATAGTAAAACATCCTTCTCTCTACGGAAAATAAATTTTAAAATGAGTGTACATTCTTCGGTAAAGCCATGGGAATCGTTTTTGTAATACAAAATAATAAATTGTGTTCACAATAAAATGGCCGCCATGCAATTTTTGCTTTATACGCAACATAGTTTTTACCACTACAGATAATTGGTTTGTGTAATAAGATATTTTACTCTCTAAAGTTAATTTAAATGACATAAACTATCATTATAAATGGGAAATTTGAAAAAATAAATTTTGCAAAAAACGTGCTACAGCGCCTTTAACATGGAGAACAATCGTCGTGTAATTGTTCTCGCCGCTAATGGCTGCAATATTGCCCAAGTGGCGTTAAACAATAACTCACTCACTCACTCGTGTAATTGTTACCGAACTTGACTTCAGGTTCAGGTTAGATGAACCCTCGCGCACTTGAATTATGAATGTTTAGGCCGTGTTGTTCATGTTGTGTGAGGGTTCATCTAACCTGAACCTGAGGTCGAGGTCAGTAAGTATTTTACAATATTACCCATACGGGTTAGGATACACAGGTGATTATTTTTGTGATATTCGCACATGTACTCTAAAGTGATTCTCAATGCTGATTGGTCAGTAACTAGAGAATGACACGACGATTGGTTTCATTTCATTGATAAATAGAACGTGCCGAACTGTCACACATCTCGATTTTAAAAATGAAAACAGATCAAGAATATAAAAATATTTAGTTTATTACATGTTCTATATTCAAAATTATTATATATAGAGAATCTCACCCAAGTGTCTTCTGATATCAAATATATCAACACGAGTTGATAAAAGTTACAAATATCCGAGGCTTGCCGAGGATATTTTTACTTTTATCAACTCGTGTTGATATATTTGATATCAGAAGACACTTGATTGAGATTCTCTATCTACCTAACCATCAACGAGAGACAATGTCAGAAAATATTAGACAATCTATGCACTATTCTCATTGTTTCTGAATCAGAATAAGTAACACACTCCGCTCAAAACTACGTAAAACAAGGGGGCGGGATAGTGCAGTGGTTAGCGCGTTCGGCTTCGGGTCCGGGGTTCGAATCCCGCCAGGGCCACGGCAACTTTGTCTGTAGTAGAGAACTGTTCTACACGCAGTAAGGTTTGGGTGCAATGTTACACTGAATTTCAGCGTAGTACCACCCATGGTTCGCTAGTTCCAGTCGCTGCTCGCAGGTTTCACTGCAGTGCATAGCCACATGCCGTTGCGGGCTTTCTCCCTGCCATTATACTAGCAGCCGCGATATAAGTGAAATACTCTTGAAAGCGGCGTTAAACCCCAACTCACTCACTCACTCACATACAGAATGAAGACCGTTTTAGTGTAAATTTAAGGGTTCTTCTGTGAAACGTAAGGAGGTGAAAAATACACTACCATTGTCTATATAAGCCTGCTCCTTTCGATGATTGGTGTTTGTTCCCATACATGTGGTGCGAAGTGAAATGAGTGGCTCC
Source organism: Gibbula magus (assembly GCA_936450465.1). Taxonomy (NCBI): domain Eukaryota; kingdom Metazoa; phylum Mollusca; class Gastropoda; order Trochida; family Trochidae; genus Gibbula; species Gibbula magus. The sequence continues at coordinate 37,260,220 of OW388293.1, forward strand.
TAACTCCTAACTCACCCCTTTTCATTTGACATCTTGAAAAAAGACCATTGAAACCAACCCCAAAACAGTGGTGCATCCCCCCTTTTTGCCACAGACATAGTGCATTTACACCGTATAATCACAATAAAAATTTTTTACCACTAAGCATCAAGGATGCTTCCGATCCTACCCTCTGTTGTTTTACACTTGAAATCGGGGGCAGAAAAGGAGTGTCCTGATTTGTTTTAATTGAATCTAGTTGTGCAATCAGCACGCCGTTGTAAAAGTGACATTTGCCAATGACACGTCATAATGATAAAATAAACGTAAGTCCAACGTTTTCTCGTTTTCCTGTGTTTTGTGTGTTTTCCTCGAAATATGCTATTTGATTTTGTGAAAACTATTGATCATAATCATACTTATAGAAAGAAGCCCAAATCAGAGACAAATACCAAAAAAACAGTTCATTTACGTTATTTACATCAGACATATTCGATTGACATGCTAATGAGCCAGACCCTTCAGAGTAAAATGCCTAGATCATTTTTCTCAATAATGACAGATGATTACCTCTACGTATATTGTACATCGGAATCAATTGAGCATAAAATCGAGACAATATACACTTGCAATTGATAATTAAAACGATCTTAATTCACCCATTGTAACACCAGCGCAATCAGTTGGACGATTCATTTTGTAAATGCTCACTGAGGCGTGACTGTGTTAAGCGACAGACGGGGCCGGCAAGACAGGTACTCCGCCAAGTCTCGTTAATTAATTAATGATGATTATCATTGCCTCTAAATGAATTTATGAGGTGTATTACATCGCCAAAAAGATATGTTTATGTAATAATTGTGTAATTGTCATCTCATCATTACCTAGTTGGATATCTAAACATTCGATATATGGGAAATTTAAGTTGGTTTATTGAAGATTTCTTTGTGAAATTAACAATCAAAATGTTGCGAAACTACGTTGAATTATGTCTATCGCCGAAAATCAGATTCCTCCTGATACGTCACAGAAGTCATCCCTTCAGGGGCCACACCCCCGCAGACTTTCATTCTGGTCGCCTGGGCTAAATAAGGCGTTTTTTTACAAAGCCTTATTAAGTAATTTATGGACCGATTTCAGAAATATAAAATCGAGCAATTGTCAAATTGACATCCCATTTTAATGAATCCGATTTTGATGTCATTTCATCTATCCTTTAAGAGAGTTGCACATCAGGGAATTTGTATCCATGAGGCTCCACAACGTCCTGGATGGAGGGTAGTCATAGTGTCCCTGAACCATCAAGTCTGTGCGACCACCATGGCAAATACCACCCCATACCATAAAGGAACCTCCTCCAAACCTGTCATGTCCCAGTACTACAGTACAGTTGGCATAACGTTCTTCCTGTCTACGTCAAACACGTCTCCTGCCTTCATGGAAGTCTAGGCAAAACCGTGACTCGTCCGTGACGTCTTTGCTATTGAACGTAATTTTGACACCACTGAACTCTGGGTCTTCTTTGTTTTGGAAGGAGATGTGTCATGTGCTTGAAGACCCAATTTGTGTAGACGATTACGAACAGTTTGAGGTGTGACATTGGCCCCGGTTGCTTGTTGAAAGGGCCTATTCAGTCTAACAGCATCTTGAAATCGATGCCATAGTGTCAGAACACCGATATATCGATCCTGTCGCGCCGTTGTAGCACGTGGTCTCCCTTTTTACTGGGGAATTCTTGGACGGTTGCATGATATCGTGTCAACAACCGGGAAATGAAGCTTTGCGATACACCCATGATGCCGCCAACCCTTCTCTGTGAATGCCTAATTTCAAGCCCACTGCGCGTTTCGCCTCAGCAGTTACTGTAGTTAAATGACGTCTTTGGTTGTTTTCAAGAGTTAACAATCCGACCTGTGCTTGTTAACTGTCAACACAAAGCTTTTTAGACAATGAGTTCCACATTCATCATAGGGCAGTTTCAATGAGGAATCATTACCTCATGCTGCTTCGGTGGCACGAGATGCATGCAGTGCACGTGCAAATACCTGTAGCATGTGCATTAACTTCCAAACTGATCACATGACAATGTTCGGTGGTTCAATTTATGTCTTTTTTTCTTTTCTCAATTTTACGACTAGTTAATCTTGTGATTCCTTACTTTTTTAAAGTGCAGTATACCCGAATACACAGTTATGTCATTTTTATCTTTTTAACTTCAACTAATAATAGGCTAACGGTCTTCTATTTATACCCCCATATAAATGGTTAGGCTGCACAACAAAACTTAAGTGTTTCTTAGGTACATATTTTTCTCAAAAGTGACGAGGGTGGTAGGAATTGTTTTTCTTCTTTTGATGGACAAACAATGACGAGGGACGACTGGTTTTCAAAATCGAGGGACCTAGAAAGCCTAGGTATTTGGATAAAGACATTGTAGAATTGCAAGCCCAGGCAATAACAAGAGAGGAAAATGTGAGGTGATTTGAGGTCAAACGTCGCTTTCAAGACTGCTAGGTTTATTGCAAGGAGAACGGCCTGCCCGAGAAAACTCATTTTGGCTAAAGTATGCGTTGCGGTGAAACCTACGGTGGCATCCAATTTTGACTACTCCCCATATGACTACTCCTTATATAAACACAAAACCAGTGTTGCATGAGTAACCTCTCCCCTCTTTGAAATAATGGACTGAACCACAGATACTTATGACACAGGTTTATTATCAAACAGCATGGTATCCTGGGAGACATAAAAAGTATGTCAGGTCATCAAGTTTAATGTTTTATGTTACAGTCATTCCATTTTAAGCATTTACCAAGCTGCATCCAAAAACTGAATGGGTGACATTTCGCCTCTCACGACACCCCCCCCCCCCCCCCCCAACTTTTCACCCACGAAAAAAAAATTCAATAGCGCTTTCTAGGAGCAAATAGTACGTGTCAATTTTGAAGAAAATTTCTTTTCTCATACTATTTTTTCAGAAACACCCTATTTTTAACACTAATATGGATGAAAATTTTGATCCTACAGCATCTTCTAGTGAAAATACGACATGGCAACCACAATTTTCAGACGAAATTGAAAAGAATGTTGTTCCAATAGCTGTGTTTGGTGGGGGAGGGTGCTTTGATACGTTTTTAATACGTTTCAAAAGTGGATTTGGTGACCATGTGACCCCTAGTAAGGGCAACATTTGCCACTCTTGAAAACGTTTTTAGCTCATCAGACCTGACCTCAAAAACCTATTTCGTCTTTCTTCTCTAGAACCAGCTCTGTAGTGACTACAGACAGTTGGCATCTCTCCTACTGTCACTCCTTAGATCATTGATATCTTGATTAATAAGGGCCCAAGAACCACAGCATTAAAACCTATTTTCGTCTTGTTCTCCAGAACCACTGATTCCAGAGAACTGGAATCATTAGTACAGTTAGCTTGGCAAGCGGAGATTCTGATTCATATATTTGGTGACCTTTTGATCCATAATAAGGTCCTCAGGGGCCACAAACACAAGGACTATATTTGTCTTTTTCTCCAGAACCAGTAACTCTAGAGAGTTGAAGTTCTGTGTACAGGCACCTTGGCAAGTGGGGAATATAATTTATAGATTTGGTAACTTTTGGGTGTCATGGTTTTATGATCTTCTACAGAATGAAAAGTCTTTGTATTGGTCTCTTGGATTATGAATTGTAATTTTTCAAACAATATGTCTAGTGTTTATTTAAAACCTGATTTTCGACATCATTTTGGATGCTATTTCAGGATTAATTCTGATCGAACTGAGATATGAATGTTCTTTCTCAGGCTCTGGAACAAGTCAAACTTGTCGACTTTATTTCAATCCTATTTTATTTCCATTTTATCGTGACTTCCGTTGTCTTGTCTGCAAATATTGAAGCTCATACAGATCCCTTGCAATTACGACTATATGGTCCTGAGTACCCTAACACACGCACTCAAAAATTCCAAATTGTTGCCATTATGGACTAATCGTGGCCTAGTGTAAACGTAGCATATGCAGATTAAACATTCGTAATGATTATTATCCGAAATATTAAGAACAAAAGCACAAGGAATATGATACATGCTAGCTTTCAACTTTCTCGCGAGTATAGGTCTCTGTCCCTTTCACAGCTATGACATACTGTCCTTTCTCTCAAAATGAATGATTTCTATTATAATTTTGTAAATTTCCGCCTTTAAAAATATGTCAACGGTGCTTATTCTATTCAGGTGCATGTTTCAGTTCAAACACATTTTCAAATGTTCATTTCTGATTTAAGCTAGGTACAATTTGGTGTATTTTCTTGACATAAAATCGATTTTTTACAGCCACATCTGTGTCAAGTGACTTTTTTTGGCCTTAAAAGCAAGGTCACGTGACATTTTTGGCTTCCAAAGCAAGGTCACGTGACTTTTTGGCCCCAAAGTAAGGTCACGTGACTTTTTTGGCCCCAAAGTAAGGTCACGTGACCTTTTTTGGCCCCAAAGGAAGGTCACGTCACTTTTATGGGCCCCAAAGCAAGGTCAGGTGATTTTAAATTAAAATAATCAGTGAAACACACTTTAAACCCCATCCTAAATGACTAAGATTTTCTTGTTTATAATCTACTGCAAGTTTTAAGTCCTGCAACTTTCTCCACAAAATTTCTTCCACTAATTGAAGAGTTTGGAAACTCGTCATGTAAGGCTTTGTGAATTCGGGACCCTTTGTTGTTTTAACTAATATGATTAGAGTATGCCCAAAATGTGTTATAATATGATGTTATTGTACGAGAAAAATGGACAAAGAAATTGGGTTTCTAACGTCAAACATTTTTTATTTTCTATTGGCTTCGGAAACGTTTGGAATGCTCAGTATGTTGAGTCACACGCAGATTTTATTCAGTCAATAACAACAAGACTAAAAGATATATACCTGCAAACATGGTGGGAAAAAAATTCATCGTCAAGTAAATGTTTTTATTATTCCAAGTTCAAATGTGATTTATTTAGAGAGGATTACCTATCATTTGTAAACATAAAGAAATTTAAGCGATCATTAGCACGATTCCGATGTTCATCACATGATCTATTGATTGAGAGCGGTCGATATAAAAATATTAATAAAGAAGATAGAATATGTAAACTTTGTGATTTAAATCAAATTGAAGACGAATATCATTTTCTACTCATCTGTCTATGTTATCTTTCACTACGATGTAAATATATCAAAAGATATTATATTATGCCCATCCATGTGTCATAAAATTTTCAACTCTTATGAGCAGTAAAATTCAAACATTGTTACAAAATCTTGCCATGTTCATCCATCATGCAATGCTGTATATAAATCATGTATTAGCTCTGTAATATGTATTTATGTTTACATTTATGTAAAAACTATAGTTTAGTTGTGTACTATAGGCCTGTGGCCTTTTCAGTATGAATAAAGATTGATTGAAAGATTGATTGATTAGAGTAGTCAGTCTGGAACTAGTAAACCATGGGTGGTACTGTGCTGAAATTCAGTGTAGTTTTGCGCGCAAACCTATTCTATTAGGTAAGATTATTGTATTAATATTTGAAGAGGAGAATCTGAGAGAAGAAATTTGTCATCTCCGCCAAATTAAGACTTGTTGTTTTTAAAAAAAAACTCAAACCTGCAGCAAATTTGCCGACATGATTGCTGAGGACAAGGAAGTTGAGCATTCAAAATAATTACAACAAAGCAAGGCTTGCCCTCGACTTCTCACCAATGCTTACATAAGGTTTGATAAATGTTAATGAAAACAAGCTGATAAATGAGTTAATGAATGCCGTAGATTGTTGCGAGGTGTATTTTTCTTGCACGTATCAAGGCGATAGAAGGTTAGTAAATGTTTTCATTTTATATATCTATTTTGTAGGTTTCTTTTTAAAATTAGATTTTAAAGTCTAATTAAGAATTTATTCTAATAAATAACTATGCTCAACAAGATATATAGATAGACTAGATATTTGTTTAAACATTTCTAACAATTCTCCAGGAGTCTGAAGGTAGGTTTTGTGACGCATTTATTTATTTGTTCTTGTTTGTACAACTTTTCCAATTTTACTACTGCTCATTGAATACTGTGATGGCAATTCTTATGTTTTCAGTGTTTCAAACAACGAACTTCGAACCCCTCAACCGCCCCTCTTTCCGTTTATAATATGTTTTGTAAGAACCGGTTTATTGGTATTGAAGTGGTCGTTGATTGTCCTGTATTAAGGTAATATGGTATAAACTAATATTAAAAAAATATGTTGATCAACATTTATTTAAATTGTCTTATTGGGTTCCTACTCGTATAAATCTACCTAGGGGTTTCTCTATTTATTACCAGGCAAGGGCCTTTCTGGTAATAACCCACCAGTACGTTTTACCACAAAGTTTAAGGTTTTACTACGGCTTGATATTTTTACCAACTGAAAAAAATAAATGAAAAATATTCTAGCAGTGAGTTACATGTAAACCTTCAGGAAAACTCTCTATCTAATCAATTGTAAGAACTAAAAACAATCCAAATAACTTCCGTTACATAATTACCCATAAAGTCCCATATATTTAATATTTAATGAGTAGGGTCCTAAAAATTTCCAATCGAACTTGCAACCGAAGACTCTACCATTAGACAACAGACGATTGATGAGTGTGAATGTGAAGGGATTGCAAGTTTGGATTCTTTCATGGCTCGCTCTGATAACTTTATAACCTCTCTTGGCTGGTATTTCTTCCAATCAGCAGTTAACATTGGAAAGTTGGACGTACCAATTAAAAGAATGCTAAAATGACACACCTCTGTTAAACATTTGGAACGAAATTGATTGTGTATTTTCTTGCATTAGCGTCCAAAAATTTATTCAATTACAGTTACACTGAAAATCTCTTTGAAGTGATGGACGTTTTCTTGTTCATCAAAACTTTGAAAATTTATTTGCTATCAAGGTACAGAAAAGTGTGTCATCATTTCGACCAGAACGTTTATATTTACATTTGACTTACCGAAGGGGTTGTTTACATGTGAGCTCATTCAGCTGAATGGTATGTTGCGAAATGTAGATAGGATGTGTCATGAACCGGGTCAGTTTCCAAGTGCGAGTTGTAGTAGTTGTTGTTGCATTGTATTTTTCACTATCATTTGTTTTCTTAATTATCGTCTATGTTGGCGTTTTGGAGTTGGAGTTCCCCGTTTCGCAGTTTCACGCCGAATGCCAATCCTGTGTTCACGATTCCCTTTCTAAATGCTTCTCTCACAGCGAGCTGTCACTCACTTTGAAAGACGCACCTGCCATCTGTTCCATAACAGCGAGTGATTAATTTGCCCAATTGAGCGCTCATTCCCTCCTGAACGACAGAACAGAACAGAACAGAACAGAATTTTATTCTCATGAATCATACAAAATGATATAGAGAACATACAGTCGTTTCATAAAACACAGCATATATATGTATATAGATTTAAAAAAGACTAAGGACAGTTTTAGCTAAATGTGATAACTTGAATAAGAGTGGATAGTAATCTGATTTCATTAGT